>CM055121.1:568963542-571463542 GCA_029206835.1 Rana muscosa
CACCTTTCCTCCCCATCACCGACCTGTTTAGCTGGTCTGGAAGGCGCTGGTGGCCGCGATGAACCCGGTGTGTGCGGGAGCTCCTGGAGGAAGCTTCTTACTCCTCCATACGCTAAGCCACGCCCCCTAATTTGCCTAATTAGAGAGCCGCCTCTGCAGTTGCCCAGCTATTCGATTAAAGGGTACACTTTTTTTATCAAAGTACTGCACCATAAAGTGTTTTTTTTATCTTTCCTCTTCATACATATGGTCCCTTGTATTGCTGCATGAACCATTCCACCTGCACTGAGACAGTGAAGGATTTTTTTAAACACACACCCAGCTGACCAGTGGATTCAGTGATGGAAGGTTGACCAGATCGCTGCTGTTACCAGGAGGATATCTTTTGATACTGAGCTCATAAGATCTCCATTATAGAGATCCAACCTATCTGGTAAGCGGCCACTTTACACTTTTAGTATCCTGTGTTTGCAGCTTGGAAACAAATGAGGAAGATTTGTATATTTGCTTCCTGGATCACCACCAAGCTTTAGGAGCTGTTCTTAATTGGACTTTTCCTTTGCATCTTAATTGGACTTTGTTGTTTCCTATGGACTTTTTTTTCTTTATAATCCACTTATTTCAGAATATTTAAAAATATATATATATTTTTCATAATTTTTTGCACTGTGTTTTGCAATATTTTAGGTTGCGCATCTATTTTTACTTTTTTTACATACTTATATTACTGAATATTCCAGTTATCTTTACAATTGCAGCACTGTCACTTTAATATCAATTAGTATTACTGTTAAGAAGTCATTTGTTTTTTGTTTTTTATTGCAGTTTGCACCATCTCTTTGCACCCAACCAAACTTGTTGCACTACATGCACTTTTTATACATATGGGGGTAGCGCAGATTTTTCACGCTTAACTTTGAAACTTAATTTTCCATTATGTTCACCTACACTGCAGAACGCATGAGCTTAATGGGAAATGTAGTTCCAAAACATCTAGGGTGCCAAGGTTTGCCATTACTGCTCTAGGGTGCCTTCTTTCAGTAAATATATACTGTTTGAGGGGTGTTGTGTCATTTTCAGGCCCAACGTTATTTTTTAAATACGTGTGCAAAAAAATGCTAAGCAGCTTTATTAGGCCAATTACTTTTGCCTAATTTTCAGGTAAACCCCTTGGTCTGTAGTTTGCAGGCTCTCCTGTTCCTCCCTGCAGTCTGGGACTACAATAACAGCTGTTAAAATGGGCTCTGATGTTTCCATATGGAGTATCTGTCACCTGCCCAACGCTATCACAGATGGAGTCTTGTTAGCCCCATTTGTGACTGCAACAAAGTTAACCACTTAACGACCGCCCACTGTAAATATACGTCGGCAGAATGGCACGGACAGGCACAATCACGTACCTGTACGTGCCTGCCTTCATATGGGTAGGGGGTCCAATCGGTACAGTGGGCGGCCGGGATCGCTTCGGGAGCGATCCGTGATGAGGGGGCCGCCATTCGATTCTGGCCACCCCCTCGCGATCGCTCCCAGGGAATCAAATGCTTCCTCTGCCTGTGTAATGTTTACACAGGCAGGAGGAAGTGATGTCATCCCTCATGTGGCGCTCACATATACCGAGCGCCTCACGAGAGAAGACACAAAGGTTAGTGCACTAAACAGCACACTGACACCACACACATAGGCACATGATCGCCCCCCCCCCAGATCACCCCCAGCCCCCAGTTACAGTGTCACTGATTGCAGTGACCATTTATTTACTGATCACTGCAATCAGTGACATTTGTGACTGTAAAAGTGTCACTACAGTTAGTTTTAGGTCCAGTGTAGCCCCCTAACCCCCCCTAATAAAGGTTTAATCCTTGATCGCCCCCCAGGTAACCCTTTCACCCCCTAGCACCGCTGTCACTAAGCGATCGTTTTTCTGATCGCTGTTTTAGTGTCTGTGATGCCGATCGGTAGCCAGTTATTTTTTTTAGGTTCGCCGCAGGTTTTTATAGCGTCGGGTACCCCCATATATTACCTAATAAGGGTTTAACCCCTTGATCGCCCCCCCAGGTAACCCTTTCACCCCCTAGCACCGCTGTCACTAAGCGATCGTTTTTCTGATCGCTGTTTTAGTGTCGGTGATGCCGATAGGTAGCCAGTTATTTTTTTTAGGTTCGCCGCAGGTTTTTATAGCGTCGGGTACCCCCATATATTACCTAAAGGTTTAACCCCTTGATCACCCCCCCCAGGTAACCCTTTCACCCCATTTTGCCAGTGTCACTAAGCGATCATTTTTCTGATCGCTGTCTTAGTGTCGGTGATGCCGATAGGTAGCCAGTTATTTTTTTTAGGTTCGCCACAGGTTTTTATAGCGTCGGGTACCCCCACATATTACCCAATAAAAGTTTAACCCCTTGATCGCCCCCCCAGGGTAACCCTTTCACCCCCTAGCACCGCTGTCACTAAGCAATCGTTTTTCTGATCGCTGTCTTAGTGTCGGTGATGCCGATAGGTAGCCATTTTTTTTTAGGTTCGCCGCAGGTTTTTATAGCGTCGGGTACCCCCATATATTACCTAATAAAGGTTTAACCCCTTGATCGTCCCCCCAGGTAACCCTTTCACCCCCTTTTGCCAGTGTCACTAAGCAATCGTTTTTCTGATCGCTGTCTTAGTGTCGGTGATGCCGATAGGTAGCCAGTTATTTTTTTTAGGTTCGCGGCAGGTTTTTGTAGCGTCGGTACCCCCATATATTACCTAATAAAGGTTTAATCCCCTGATTGCCCCTAGTTAACCCTTTCACCAGTGATCACCATATAAGTGTTACAGGTGACACTGGTTAGTTAGTTTGCTTTTTATATTGTCAGGGCACCCGCCGTATATAACCCAATAAAGGTTTAACCCCCTGATCGCCCGGCGGGTGATA
The DNA here is from genome assembly GCA_029206835.1 of Rana muscosa. NCBI lineage: Eukaryota > Metazoa > Chordata > Amphibia > Anura > Ranidae > Rana > Rana muscosa. The sequence goes on from CM055121.1 coordinate 568,966,451, forward strand.
TCAATTAGGTTTTAGCGTCAGAGAGGGTCTGCGTCACACCCCAGGCAGTGTCAGGTTAGTGCCAGTAACGCTAACACCCACGCGTGAAGCATACACCTCCCTTAGTGGTATAGTATCTGAACAGATCAATATCTGATCTGATCAGATCTATACTAGCGTCCCCAGCAATTTAGGGTTCCCAAAAATGCAGTGTTAGCGGGATCAGCCCAGATACCTGCTAGCACCTGCGTTTTGCCCCTCCGTCCAGCCCAGGCCAACCAAGTGCAGTATCAATCGATCACTGTCACTTACAAAACACAACACACATAACTGCAGCGTTCACAGAGACAGGCCTGATCCCTGCGACTCCAGTGCTGTAGGAGGTGATTTCACCACCACAGTTAAAAAAAAAAGCATATATGCCGAAGCATTGGGGCAGCAGGGGCGGAGGAGCGGAGGAGCGATTTTGCTCCTAATGCCGCGTACATACGGTCGAAATTCCGACGGAGGCATGCCCGTGGAAAAGTCCGACCATGTGTGTGCGGCATAACTTTTGTGGGAGGATGCCCCCATGCTTCGGCATATATAAATGGTGCATGTATGCCCATCATTAGAAGTGGGTGGATGAAGGGCGGTATTCTAATGGTGGGCATACCCACTGATCAATCTCTTTTTTCGTTCAGCCAACAGGCTGCATGAAAAAAAAGATTACAATACATGTCCAACAAGGACCAGCATGTTGCTGGACTTTGAATGGTTATACCAGATTGATGCCTGCGGGTTTAGGTATCATCTTGGTATCATTCTTTTCAGCCAGCGGCCGGCTTTCATGTAAAAGCAATCCTAGTGGCTAATTAGCCTCTGGACTGCTTTTACAAGCAGTGGGAGGGAATGTCCCCCCCCCGGATATAAACAGCGCCATTGGTAAATTGGGAAAGCATTTTATCACACCGATCTTGGTGTGGTCAGATGCTTTGAGGGCAGAGGAAAGATCTAGGGTCTAATAGACCCCAGTTTTTTTCAAAAAAAGAGTACCTGTCACTACCTATTGCTATCATAGGGGATATTTACATTCCCTGAGATAACAATAAAAATGATTTTAAAAAAATATATATGGAAGGAACAGTTTAAAAATAAAATAAAAAAGCAAAATTAATAATAAAAAAAAAAAAAAAAAAAAAAAAAGCACCCCTGTCCTGCCCTGCTCTTGCGCAATGGCGAGCGCAAGCATCGGTCTGGCGTCATATGTAAACAGCAATTGCACCATGCATGTGAGGTATCACTGCGAAGGTCAGATCGGGGGCAGTAATTTTAGCAGTGGACCTCCTCTGTAAATCTTGAGTGGTAACCTGTAAAGGCTTTTAAAGGCTTTTAAAAATGTATGTAGTTTGTCGCCAATGCGCGTTTGTGCGAAATTTTAAAGCATGTCGTGTTTGGTATCTATGTACTGGGCCTAAGATCATCTTTTTTATTTCATCAAACATTTGGGCAATATAGTGTGTTTTAGTGCATTAAAATTAAAAAAAGTGTATTTTTTCCCCAAAAAATGCGTTTGAAAAATCGCTGCGCAAATACTGTGTGGAAAAAAAATGCAACACCTACCATTTTAATCTGTAGGGCCTTTGCTTTAAAAAAATATATAATGTTTGGGGGTTCAACATAATTTTCTTGCAAAAAAAATAAAAATTTTCATGTAAACAAAAAGTGTCAGAAAGGGCTTTGTCTATAAGTGGTTAGAAGAGTGGATGTAAGCTTCCTAATGTTGTGTATAAAATGCCAGAACAGTTCAAAACCCCTCCAAATTACCCCATTTTGGAAAGTAGACACCCCAACTATATACTGAGAGGCATGTCGAGTCCATTGAATATTTTATATGTTGACACAAGTTGCGTAAAAAAGACAATTTATTTGTATTTATTAATTTTTTTGCACAAAGTTGTCACTAAATTATATATTGCTCAAACATGCCGTGTGCATATGTGGAATTACACCCCAAAATACATTCTGTTGCTTCTCCTGAGTACTGGGATACCACATGTGTGAGACTTTTTGGGAGCCTAGCCGCGTACGGGACCCCAAAAACCAAGCACCGCCTTCAGGCTTTCTAAGGGTGGAAATTTTTGATTTCACTCCTCACTGCCTATCACAGTTTCGGAGGCCATGGAATGCCCAGATGGCACAAAACCCCCCCAAATGACCCCATTTTGGAAAGTAGACACCCCAAGCTATTTGCTGAGAGGTATGGTGAGTATTTTGCAGATCTCGCTTTTTGTCACAAAGTTTTGAAAATTGAAAAAAAAAAAATATATATTTTCTTTCTTCATTTTCAAAAACAAATGAGAGCTGTAAAATACTCACCATGCCTCTCAGAAAATAGCTTGGGGTGTCTACTTTCCAAAATGTGGTCATTTGGGGGGGTTTTGTGCTATTTTGGCCTTTTTTTTGGCCTTCAAAACTGTGATAGGTAGTGAGGAGTGAAATCAAAATTTATTTTGGGGGGCAATTTCACATATAACCATGGCATGTGTGAGCAATATATAATTTAGTGACAACTTTTTGTAATTTTTTATTTTTTTTGTCATTGTTCAATCACTTGGGACAAAAAAAAAATATTCAATGGGCTCAACATGCCTCTCAGCAATTTCCTTAGGGTGTCTACTTTCTAAAATGGGTTCATTTGGGGGGGTTTTGTGCTATTTTGGCATTTTATGGCCTTCAAAACTGTGATAGGTAGTGAGGAGTGAAATCAAAAATTTGCGCCCTTAGAAATCCTGAAGGCGGTGCTTGGTTTTCGGGGGCCCGTACGCAGCTAGGCTCCTAAAATGTCCCACACATGTGGTATCCCCGTATTCAGGAGAAGCAGCAAAATGTATTTTGGGGTGCAATTCCACATATAACCATGGCATGTGTGAGCAATATATCATTTAGTGACAACTTTTTGTAATTTTTTTTTATTTTTTTTGTCATTATTCAATCACTTGGGACAAAAAAAAAATATTCAATGGGCTCAACATGCCTCTCAGCATTTCCTTGGGCTGTCTACTTTCCAAAATGGGGTCATTTGGGGGGGTTTTGTACTTCCCTGCCATTTTAGCACCTCAAGAAATGAGATAGGCAGTCATAAATTAAAAGTTGTGTAAATTCCAGAAAATGTACCCTAGTTTGTAGACGCTATAACTTTTGCGCAAACCAATAAATATACGCGTATTGACATTTTTTTTACTAAAGACATGTGGCTGAATACATTTTGGCCTAAATGTATGACTAAAATTGAGTTTATTCGATTTTTCTTATAACAAAATTAGAAAATATCATTTTTTTTCAAAATTTTCAGTCTTTTTCCGTTTATATCGCAAAAAATAAAAATCACAGATGCAAACAAATACAATTAAAATAAAGCTCTATTTGTGGGAAGAAAGGAACGCAAATTTTGTTTCGGTACAACATTGCATGTCCACATAATTTCCAGTTAAAGCAGCGCAGTGCAAAATTCTGAAAACACCTCTGGTCCTTTAGCTACCAAATGGTCCGAGGCTTAAGTGGTTAAATGAAAAAAAAGTAAAAAAGATAAAAGAAAAAAGAAAAAGCACCCCTGTTGCACACATGCATCTACGTCTGCATCTGAAGTGAGGGAAATCATTTTAGGTCCCTAAATTTTAGATTAAAGTGGCAATAAACTCATCTTTTGAACTTGTAACTACAGGTAAGCCTATAATAAGGCTTACCTGTCGGTACAGTGAACAGCTCCTAAACTTGCACTGTTTAGGAGATATTCACACTGGATGCAGCTGGTGACATCACCCCTCATACAGCCAGAGCCCGCAAACTCAGAAGGAAGATCAGGGGAAGATGGAAGCCCTGTCAACTATGACAGTTCACCGCTATGGGACGTCATTCTAAGATAAGCATTTCATAATGTGCTAGTATGAAATGCATACTAGCACATTAGTATGCATCTTCCCCCGGAAGGAAGACCAGGGGAAGATGGAAGCCCTGTCAACTTTGACAGTGCACCACTATGGGACATCATTCTAAGATAAGCATTTCATAATGTGCTAGTATGAAATGCATACTAACACATTAAGCCATTGCCTTGCAGGGGATTCCTTTTTTTTTTTAAATGCTGTCGTTTACTACCACTTTAACGTGGTTCTAAAGGTTGAAGATTTTTTACCTTTATGCATAGCTCCCCCCCACAGCCCCTGCAATACTTACCCCAGCCCGATTGTGATCCAGCAATGTGTACGAGAGTGGCGCCTCTCCTGGGTCTCTGCCACCTCATTGGCAGCGGAATCCAAGTGAGGAGATAGCCAGGGTGGGGCTGAGCTCCGTTTTGTGTGTCTTAGGGACACACAGAGCAGGGATGCACGAGTGCGCCCACAGCAAGTGGCTTGCTATTGGGGCACTTGGAGAAGAGGGGGGGGGGGGACTTGGGAGCACTCTGCACATGCTCACTTTTGTGTGTACTGCTAGAGAGTTTATTTATTTTTTCTTGGGAGAGTGCATGTGATCAGCACAGGGCCAATCAGCACTGTCCAGACAGAGGGTCAGGGGTCTTGCAGCCTAATAGAGAAGTCAGAGTAGAATAAAAACTCCTTCTACAAGTTTTAGCCACACATTGGTGGAAGTCATAAGACTGCTATATAATGCTGATGAGAAAAGGTATTTAGCCGTTTATATTTACTAAAATAATTGCATTTCCATGTTCTGTGTACTGTGCCAGATATAGTGAATGCAGGGTTCTGGGTTCAGTAACACTTTAATATCATTGGAATAGAAATAGCTGGATAGCCGCACTCCAAATAATCACCTTTTATTGTAAAGTTAAAATGAAGGCATCAAAATTTTGTCTAAGGTCTCTTTAACACGGGACGGATCCGTGAAGATCCGCCCCGTGAAGCTCTGCTTGCTCAGCGGGGATCGCTCCGTTGATCCCTGCTGAGCCGACGGATGACTGGGCGGTCCCCGCACACTGTGCAGGGCCTGCCCTGTCAGAGCGCCGCTCTCCCCTATGGGGGATCGGATGACGACGGACCGTAGAGTCCATTGTCATCCGATCCGCTCCTGAGACGGATGGAAAAATAGGCTTTTCCTCCGTCACACTTTGGCGGATCGGAGCGGGTCGGATGTCAGCGGACATGTCACCCCTGACATCCGTGGCTCCATAGGGCTACATGGAGCATCCGTTCAGGTCCGCCTAAAAAACTGACAGGCGGACCTGAACAGACTGTCCATGTGAAAGGGGCCTAAGGGTATTAAATCAGTGTCACGCAGAGCCCCTACCATTGGTGGGACATTGTCCCCTAGCCTTTACACAAGTAGGTCCCAATGTTCACATTGGCTGCAGTTTAAAGGATCATTTTTAATGTGGAGGTAATTGTTGCCCATGTTGCCCCCACATTTTACGGAGTGATATGATTCACTCCAGATCCTTAGATAAAGATTTTAAGGCGTCATCTTTTATCAATTGTAACACTAGGTATGTAGTGTATGTAGTCACTTGTGAACAATGTTCTGTCCAATACATGGGGCGCAGGACCCACAGGTTAAGGGATAGGCTATATGACCATCTTTATGATATATCCAGAAACCATTCCACTAATATAGCGAGGCATTGGAATGTATGTCATGATAAAGATGTTCGTAGCCTACGGATCCAGGGGGTTGAAAAAATCATGTTATCAAAAAGGGGAGGTGATAAGTTTAGGTTACTCTGTAAGAGAGAGGTTTATTGTATATTCCATCTCAATACCAGGCAGCCCACCGGCCTTACCTTTGAGTGGAATATCTCATACTTTTATGAGTGATTTTTCATGATTTTTTTCATACCACTCCCACACCTCTCCTATACCCCCTCACTGGACTTTGTACACTTTTTACATTTTATATCCGATATGCCAGTATTGATAGTATATTTTGTTTGAGATACTCATGGGATATCCCCATCGCAGAATAGTTATTCATTTTTACCTCTATCTTTGTGATTTTTTTTTTGATTTCTTTTATGGGGAACCACGGTTGTTCGCTGTGTGCCAATACATTCCATCTCAGTTCTGCTTGGCTCACATATTATTTTCTTTTTCTGCTATGTTCCCCCTTTTCTTAAATTTGGTTACCATATGATTACATGGACATGTATTAATATTGAGGAGGGACTGTATCATCTGTCCGCGAATTAGATTATTTGAGCTACACGCACCAGCATTGATGCACATGGGGGATAAACGTTTGTTTTTCTTCCCTTTTTGCGTATTTGTTGGTGCATGAGAGTTTTTATTACATATGGTATTATTTTATGTGTTATGTCTTTTCTTTCTTTTCTAGGTTGCACCGGTGTCTCTCTTCCTAAACATGAGATTGTATTATATGTTTTTGATATGTGAAATCTCCAGCAGGGGGGTTGTTCTCCACATGCTTAATGGTTACACTTTGGATTGTAGATGCTCATAGGTGCTTCCTATTACGTTACTTATGACATACATGTGTTTTCAATTTGTCTGATTACTTAGGTGTATATATGTACCTGTATGTATATTCAGCACTTTAGCTATGACTAAGCACCAGTGTTGTAACTAACGCCGTTTAAATAAATGGCGTTAAGTAACGTAGCCACTTTTTGGGGTAACGAGTAATCGAACTGATCACTCTTACCCTCGTGGCACCGCCATTCCCAGTACTTGGGTGGCGTTACCCCAATTACATCTACTCGCCGCAGCCGCCGCGAGTAGATGTAATGTGTAAAACTAACTAACTGCAAGCCGCTGTCTGCCTACCTGAACAGCGTGTCATGCAGACAGACGGCGGCCATTGCAGTTTTCAAAAGCCGCGCCTCCCGAGTCCTCGTCGTCTGTGATAGGCAGAACACTCAATTTCACAGCAGGCAGTGTTCCGCCTATCACGGACATCCTCTCATCCTCATCTGTGTTATGAGGATGAGCGGATGTCCGTGATAGGCAGAACACTGAATGCTGGGAAATTTAGTGTTCCGCCTATCACAGACGACGAGGACTCGGGAGGCGCGGCTTTTGAATACTGTGGAATGGCCACCGGGATGCCGCTAATCAGGTAGGGGGCTAGGGGCACGCACAACACTGCACAGTAATTGAGGCATTGGGCACAGTAATTGAGGCATTGGGCACAGTGAGTGAGGCATTGGGCACAGTGAGTGAGGCATTGGACACAGTGAGTGAGGCATTGGGCACAGTAAGTGAGGCATTGGGCACAGTGAGTGAGGCATTGGGCACAGTGAGGCATTGGGCACAGTGAGGCATTGGGCACAGTGAGGCATTTGGCACAGTGAGGCAATGGGCACAGTGAGGCAATAGGCACAGTGAGGCATTGGGCACAGTGAGGCATTTGGCACAGTGAGGCAATGGGCACAGTGAGGCATGGGCACAGTGAGCCATGGGCACATAACCAATATTATTTATTGTTATCCCTCCTATTATTTTATACACTTAAAAAATTACATATATATCATCCTTCTACCACCCCGCCCCCGTGTATATATAATATAACCAATATAGTTACTTTGCTGAGTAACTAATTACTTTTTCAATGTAGTAACTGAGTGAGTAACTCCATTACTTTTTGAAAGAAGTAATTTGTAACTCTAAGGCCTCGTACACACGACCAAGTTTCTCGGCAAGAACCAGCAAGAAACTTGCTGGCAGAGATGTCTTGCCGAGAAATTCGTTCGTGTGTATGGTTTCTCGTCGAGAAAACCGAAAAGTAACCTCGACGAGAAAATAGAGAACCTGCTCTCTATTTTCTCGTCGAGATTCTCGTCGGCATGTTTCTCGACGAGAAAAGTGAGTGTGTGTACACTTACCTGTCCTCCCGGAAGCCCGCGCATGTTCGAAATGAATTTGACGCATGCGCGGTAGCTTCCTAGGCATACGTAGGGTATACCAAGATGGCGGCGACGGCATCGAATGTGACGAGCGCATGCTCGTCGTAGTCGATGACGTCACCGCGTACGCTCCATTCAAAGAACCGCGGGTTCTTTGAATCGAGCGTGTGTACACTCGGCTGGGACAATTTTCTTGTCCAAGAATCTCGTCGAAAAAAACAACATGTTTTTTTCGACGAGAATCTCAGCCGTGTGTACGAGGCCTAACAAATTACTTGTTTAACATAAGATGAACAACACTGCTAAGCACCGTGTCTGGTGTGAAACATGTCAGCGGCAGTGCAGTTAGTCTGTACCGACTTTTGATGCCTTTATTTTAACTTTACAATAAAAGGTGAATATTTGGGGTGCGGCTATCCAGCTATTTCTTTTTCAATCATCTCTGTTGCAAACAGAGCCAGCACCCTGTTTAACTGCGGAGACAGCTGATCGTAGGAGAGGTAATTACCTTGGAGCGGTGAACTCCCACAACACTTTAATATCACTTGAACTCTAAATGAATGAGCTGAAAAAGCCAGTTACAGCGTCGCCTATTAATAATTTTGGGTATCGCACTTTCTCACCATTTTATGGGAGCACACAGTTTTGAGGTGTGACATATTTGTCATTTACTCACATCTACCTGATCTTTTAATGGAGATTCAAATGTGTTTGTGTGCTCTAAAAAAAAAAAAATGTTTGTGTATTATATTTCTTTAAATTATATTTTTGATGAATATTGTGTGACTTAAAAAAAAAATGCAACTAACATATTTTTATTCTACAGGGCCTTGTGTTCAGATAATATATAATGTTCTGGAGGTTGTAATTCATTTTTGCCCAAAAAATGCTGATTTTAAGGTGTGTGCAAAGAATGAAAGGAATTGCTCTAGAGGGGAAGTGGTTAAATAAAAAGGCTGAACAGGACCATATCATAACATAGTCATCTATTTGTTTAGGATTCAGTATTAATAAATAGAGTCAATTATTCACCAATTTGTAAAGCCAAGTTTACACAACTGAAGAAGTTCAAGAGGCTGTACTGTTTCTGTAAATAATAATAGTAATTATTATTGATATTAATAACATATCTAAATCCAATAACAGGGGGGATTCATTGTTTTTACGGGGGAGGCGGAGCAGTGGTTTTATGTGGGGGAGGTACATTGCTTCTATTGGGGGTGCAGTGTTTTATATTTAGTGGCGCAGTGATTTTATTTAGGGGGTGCAGTGTATTTATGTGGAAGATGCAGTGATTTTTTTTTTGTTGGGGGGGTGTTTTTATGTGGGGATGCAGTGTTTTATGTGGGGGGTGTTTTTATGTGGGGTAGTGCAGTGTTTTATGTGAGGGGGTTGCAGCATTTTATGTGGGGGTTCAGTGTGTTATGTGGGGTTGCACAGTGTTTTTATGTGGGGAATGCAATGTTTTATGTGAGGGGTACAGCATTTTATGTGGGGGTGCAGTGTGTTATGTGGGGGTGCAGCATTTTATGTGGGGGTGCAGTGTGTTATGTGGGGGTGCAGCATTTTATGTGGGGGTGCAGTGTGTTATGTGGGGGATGAAATGTTTTATGTGAGGAGGGGGGTGCAGTGAGTTATGTGGGGGTGCAGTGTTTTATGTGTGGGGGTGCAGTGTGTTATGTGGGGCTGCACAGTGTTTTTTTATGTGGGGGATTAAATGTTTTATGTGAGGAGGGGGGGTGCAGTGAGTTATGTGGGGGTGCAGTGTTTTATGTGTGGGGGTGCAGTGTGTTATGTGGGTTTTTATGTGGGGGTGCAGCATTTTATGTGGGGGTGCAGTGTGTTATGTGGGGCTGCACAGTGTTTTTATGTGGGGGATTAAATGTTTTATGTGAGGAGGAGGGGTGCAGTGAGTTATGTGGGGGTGCAGTGTTTTATGTGTGGGGGTGCAGTGTGTTATGTGGGGCTGCACAGTGTTTTTTTATGTGGGGGATTAAATGTTTTATGTGAGGAGGGGGGGTGCAGTGAGTTATGTGGGGGTGCAGTGTTTTATGTGTGGGGGTGCAGTGTGTTATGTGGGTTTTTATGTGGGGGTGCAGCATTTTATGTGGGGGTGCAGTGTGTTATGTGGGGCTGCACAGTGTTTTTATGTGGGGCTGCACAGTGTTTTTTTGTGAGGGATGAAATGTTTTATGTGAGGAGGGGGGGGTGCAGTAAGTTATGTGGGGGTGCAGTGTGTTATGTGGGGCTGCAGTGTTTTTATGTGGGGGATGCAATGTTTTATGTGGGGGGGGGGGTGCAGCATTTTATGTGGGGGTGCAGTGTGTTATGTGGGGCTGCACAGTGTTTTTATGAGGGTTTTTATGTGGGGGGTGCAGCATTTTATGTGGGGGTGCAGTGTGTTATGTGGGGCTGCACAGTGTTTTTATGTGGGGGGTGCAGCATTTTATGTGGGGGTGCAGTGTGTTACAGTATGTGCGGCTGCACAGTTTTTATGTGGGGGGTGCAATGTTTTATGTGGTGGGGGGTGCAGAATTTTATGTGGGGGTTCAGTGTTTTATGTAGGGCTGTACAATGTTTTTATGTGGGGGGTGCAATGTTTTATGTGGTGGGGGGTGCAGCATTTTATGTGGGGGTGCAGTGTTTTATGTAGGGCTGTACAATGTTTTTATGTGGGGGTGCAATGTTTTATGTGGTGGGGGGTGCAGCATTTTATGTGGGGGTGCAGTGTTTTATGTAGGGCTGTACAATGTTTTTATGTGGGGGGTGCAATGTTTTATGTGGGGAGGGGAGTTCAGCATTTTATGTGGGGTTGCAGTGATTTTATGTGGGGCTGCACAATGTTTTTATGTGGGGGGGTAGTGTTCTATGTGGGGGGCAGTATTTTATGTCGGGGATACAGTATTTGTATGTGGGATGGGGGGGTGCAGTATTTTTATGTGGGGAGGGGGGGTGCAGTATTGTTATGCGGGGAGGGGGGGGTGCAGTATTGTTATGCGGGGGTAGGAGGGGGGGATGCATTATTTTTATGTGGGGAGGGGGGGGTGCAGTATTGTTATGTGGGGAGGGGGGGTGCAGTATTTTTTATGTGGGGAGGGGGGGTGCAGTATTGTTATGTGGGGAGGGGGTGCAGTATTTTGATGTGGGGAGGGGGGGTACAGTATTTTTTATGTGGGGAGGGTGGGTGCAGTATTTTTTATGTGGGAAGGGCAGTATTTTTATGTGAGGAGGGGGGTGCAGTATTGTTATGTGGGGAGGGAGGGTACATTATTTTTATGTGGGGAGGGCAGTATTTTTATGTGGGGAGGGGGGGGTGCAGTATTGTTATGTGGGGGGGTGCATTATTTTTATGTGGGGAGGGCAGTATTTTTATGTGGGGAGGGGGGGTGCAGTATTGTTATGTGGGGGAGGGGGGGGCGCATTATTTTTATGTGGGGAGGTGCATTTTTGTTTGCAGTGGTTTATGTATCGAGCCGCTCAGACTTGACATGGACAGCGGATCCCGGCTGATAGAAGACCCCCCCCCCCCCCCCCCCCCCCCCTCTAATAATGGGACACACTGGGTCTGCCATAGACAGACGACAAGTTGTAAAACTTGATAGAAGCACGCAGCTCTCGGACACAAGAAAGCCCCCGGAGCGATACCTACCATATCCTGTCAGTCTGGACGATCTGAAGCCCCTGGGAGACCCAAGCGAAAGCAATCCTCCATTGCAGAAGTTTGCGAAGATGATGGTGAAAAGTGCCGACAGATACATCGGGGCTCCGCAATACTACAGCGGGTTCCCAGAACTGCAGAGGGAGCTCAGTGCCGGAGCTGAACTATATACTGTACCGACAGGGGGCGTGATCTCCCCACAGTACAGGTATGAGAGGGGGCGGGGCTCGGAGAGCAGGTAAGTAACAGTAATAGAGCGTGTCACTCACCTGACCTGAGAAATAGCAGGGGCACTGACCAACCATGGGGGACACTGCCACTCATCACTAATGGGGAATGTTAAATAGTACTGCTACAGACCCACAAATGTTGGGGGTGATTTGTCTTATTAGCCATGTCCCTGACCAGCAATGGGGGATTTTAAAAAGCATTGCCAATAATTGGGGGGGGGGAGGGGTTTAAATACCGATCCCCAAGTCACCAAATGAGGGATATGGTACATAGCACTGCCACTGACTACCAATAGGAGGGGTGGTAAATACAATGTACTGACCACTAGTGGGAGGGATAATAAATAGTACTACTACTGACCACTAGTGGGAGGGATAATAAATAGTACTACTAATGACCACTAGTGGGAGGGATAATAAATAGTACTACTACTGACCACTAGTGGGAGGGATAATACATAGTACTGCCACTGACCACTAGTGGGAGGGATAATACATAGTACTGCCACTGACCACTAGTGGGAGGGATAATACATAGTACTGCTACTGACCACTAGTGGGAGGGATAAAACATAGTACTGCCACTGACCGCTAGTGGGAGGGATAATACATAGTACTGCCACTGACCGCTAGTGGGAGGGATGATACATAGTACTGCCACTGACCACTAGTGGGAGGGATAATACATAGTACTGCTACTGACCACTAGTGGGAGGGATAATACCTAGTACTGCCACTGACCACTAGTGGGAGGGATAATACATAGTACTGCCACTGACCACTAGTGGGAGGGATAATACATAGTACTGCTACTGACCACTAGTAGGAGGGATAATACCTAGTACTGCCACTGACCACTAGTGGGAGGGATAATACATAGTACTGCCACTGACCGCTAGTGGGAGGGATAATAAATAGTACTGCCACCAACCACTAGTGGGAGGGATAATACATAGTACTTCCACCGACCACTAGTGGGAGGGATAATAAATAGTACTGCCACTGACCACTAGTGGGAGGGATAATACATAGTACTGCCACTGACCACTAGTGGGAGGGATAATACAAAGTACTGCCACTAACCACTAGTGGGAGGGATAATACATAGTACTGCCACTGACCGCTAGTGGGAGGGATGATACATAGTACTGCCACTGACCACTAGTAGGAGGGATAATACATAGTACTGCCACTGACCACTAGTGGGAGGGATAATACATAGTACTGCTACTGACCACTAGTGGGAGGGATAATACATAGTACTGCCACTGACCACTTGTGGGAGGGATAATACATAGTACTGCCACTGACCTCTAGTGGGAGGGATAATACATAGTACTGCCACTGACCTCTAGTGGGAGGGATAATACATAGTACTGCCACTGACCACTAGTGGGAGGGATAATACATAGTACTGCTACTGACCACTAGTGGGGGGGATAATACATAGTACTGCCACTGACCACTAGTGGGAGGGATAATACATAGTACTGCCACTGACCGCTAGTGGGAGGGAAAATAAATAGTACTGCCACCAACCACTAGTGGGAGGGATAATACATAGTACTTCCACCGACCACTAGTGGGAGGGATAATACCTAGTACTGCCACTGACCACTAGTGGGAGGGATAATACATAGTACTGCCACTGACCACTAGTGGGAGGGATAATACATAGTACTGCCACTGACCACTAGTGGGAGGGATAATACATAGTACTGCCACTGACCACTAGTGGGAGGGATAATTCATAGTACTGCCACTGACCACTAGTGGGAGGGATAATACATAGTACTGCCACTGACTGCTAGTGGGAGGGATAATACATAGTACAGCCACTGACCGCTAGTGGGAGGGATAATACAAAGTACTGCCACTGACCACTAGTGGGAGGGATGATACATAGTACTGCTACTGACCACTAGTGGGAGGGATAATACATAGTACTGCCACTGACCACTAGTGGGAGGGATAATACATAGTACTGCCACTGACCGCTAGTGGGAGGGATGATACATAGTACTGCCACAGTGGGAGGGATAATAAATAGTACTGCCACTGACCACTAGTGGGAGGGATGATACATAGTACTGCCACAGTGGGAGGGATAATAAATAGTACTGCCACTGACCGCTAGTGGGAGGGATAATAAATAGCACTGCCACTGACCACTAGTGGGAGGGATAATACATAGTACTGCCACAGTGGGAGGGATAATAAATAGCACTGCCACTGACCACTAGTGGGAGGGATGATACATAGTACTGCCACAGTGGGAGGGATAATACATAGTACTGCCACCGACCACTAGTGGGAGGAATAATACATAGTACTACCACTGACCACTAGTGGGAGGGATAATACATAGTACTGCCACTGACCACTAGTGGGAGGGATAATACATAGTACTGCCACTGACCACTAGTGGGAGGAATAATACATAGTACTGCCACTGACTACTAGTGGGAGGGATAATACATAGTACAGCCACTGACCGCTAGTGGGAGGGATAATACAAAGTACTGCCACTGACCACTAGTGGGAGGGATAATACATAGTACTGCCACTGACCGCTAGTGGGAGGGATGATACATAGTACTGCCACTGACCACTAGTGGGAGGGATAATTCATAGTACTGCCACTGACCACTAGTGGGAGGGATAATACATAGTACTGCTACTGACCACTAGTGGGAGGGATAATACATAGTACTGCCACTGACCACAAGTGGGAGGGATAATACATAGTACTGCCACTGACCGCTAGTGGGAGGGATGATACATAGTACTGCCACAGTGGGAGGGATAATAAATAGTACTGCCACTGACCACTAGTGGGAGGGATGATACATAGTACTGCCACAGTGGGAGGGATAATAAATAGTACTGCCACTGACCGCTAGTGGGAGGGATAATAAATAGCACTGCCACTGACCACTAGTGGGAGGGATAATACATAGTACTGCCACAGTGGGAGGGATAATAAATAGCACTGCCACTGACCACTAGTGGGAGGGATGATACATAGTACTGCCACAGTGGGAGGGATAATACATAGTACTGCCACCGACCACTAGTGGGAGGAATAATACATAGTACTACCACTGACCACTAGTGGGAGGGATAATACATAGTACTGCCACTGACCACTAGTGGGAGGGATAATACATAGTACTGCCACTGACCACTAGTGGGAGGAATAATACATAGTACTGCCACTGACTACTAGTGGGAGGGATATTACATAGTACTGCCACTGACCACTAGTGGGAGGGATAATACATAGTACTGCCACTGACCACTAGTGGGAGGGATAATAAATAGTACTGCCACCAACCACTAGTGGGAGGGATAATACATAGTACTGCCACTGACCACTAGTGGGAGGAATAATACATAGTACTGCCACTGACCACTAGTGGGAGGGATAATACATAATACTGCCACTGACCACTAGTGGGAGGAATAATACATAGTACTGCCACTGACTACTAGTGGGAGGAATAATACATAGTACTGCCACTGACCACTAGTGGGAGGGATAATACATAGTACTGCCACTGACCACTAGTGGGAGGGATAATAAATAGTACTGCCACCAACCACTAGTGGGAGGGATAATACATAGTACTTCCACCGACCACTAGTGGGAGGGATAATAAATAGTACTGCTTAAATAGCACTTCCAATAACCACCAATTGGGTAGATATGTTAAACGCTAAGCACTATAAATGACCAACCACAAAGGACAGAGGTACAGTGGGTATTAGACAGGGAAACTGAGGCACCGGAAGTGACGCTGGCGAGCTCGGCGCTCGTGGGTTTTTTGAACTGAACTATATTGTGTTATGTGAGTACCTGAATTTTCGTTACATTAATAAACTAAGCTGCAAACATACTACACTATTCTGGAATCCCCTTCTTCTTCCCCATGTATCCTACATACACCTTAACTGCGGGAGTGATAGTGTAATTGTGGAAGTGACAACTTGGCTGTATCTGGTCGCAAAGGAGCAGATCTCTGCTTCCATATCGAAACCATATGAACAGGAGTCCAGTTACTGTCAGGACACACAGAGGAATCTATATGCTGTCACCTTACAGCAGTGAGGTAAGAGACCACCTTAGTGCACCACACAGAAGAGGCCATTTGAATTTGCATGCACAGAAGTTGGTGGCTAAGCGTTCTGCACAGGAAGAAAAGAGGAAGGATTCTGCACTTGAAATTTTCTTGCACAGAAGAAAGAAAAATCACCCCATCTATGCACATTGTGCTTTGCACCATTTTAGTCTATCACTTTTCAGAGGACCATTTATCACTCTTCAGAGGACTTTGAATATAAGATTGTAATTCACATCAAGATTGTTTTATGCGATTTGCACACGTGCACTTTTGATATCCTTCACCATGCACTTTATTATCATTGTTTGTTTAGATATTTATACTATACAGTATATTGTTCCCAGTTTTATCTGCACACTAGTAGTATTTAATAATTTAACAGCGCAGCACTATTTTTGTTTAGTTTTAGACAGGGCCGCTGTTAGAAATCATGGGGCCCCGTACAGCTTACCTAACTGCCCCCCAACCCCGCCCTCGGTGGTACACACGTTGAGATTATCGGATGAATGATAATCCAGTTTTTTTGCATTCTAATCTCATATTTAAAAAGAAGAGGTTAAGTCCGATATTTCTTGTATGATGGTAAAAAAAAAAATTGTGTTTGTCCTTTCGGATGATTTCAGATGAGCTGTGTACTAACGATCAGTTTATGGTACAATCGCTTCGAAAGCGGTATTTTTAGTCTGATTTTCTGATCGTGTGTAGGGGACTTTAGCTTTGTCTTTAAGTGATATTTATCTTTCTCCAGTCTTTTATAAACTCCACTCAGCAGGGGATTCGTGAGCAGATTACCTGATGAATTGAAACCGAATGGGAAATCCATGCCTGCTCAGTCTGTGTCCACATATACCACACAGCAGACAGGGGTGGACTTGTGATGTCTCTATGGGTGGCCAGATGTAAATCGACATGTGTCCATTTACATCAGGCTACCTCTGATCTGTCACATTCCACATAATCTCATGCTTATGATCATTATCATTATGATGATCACAGCACAGCACATACTTTACTGGGTCAGTGTCACATGGCTGTTGGGTACTGACTTTATTATGGCTGTACTGAGTATTACAAACTGTAACACTCACCATAAAGTTAGTCAGTACCTAACAGCCATGTGACACTATGTGACACTGACCCAGTAAAGTATGTGCTGTGCTGTGATCATCATAATGATAATGATCATAGGCACATAGTGTGAAAGTCTGGGAGATGTACCTTCCTGACAGTATCACTGTGTGCCACTTGTCTGTGCACTGCTACCTAAAAGAGCCCTGCCGAGCCCTCTCAGCCATTTCTCATCAGTCTCTCCCTCAGTTCACAGCCTTTAGAAATTAATCACTCCGCAAGGCATAGTGGGCAATGGGCAGCCTCGCCCGGAACTATTTATCTTGTGCAGCGTCACATGAAAATGGAATTTAAACCCCACCCCCACTCCAACTTGCTTATCATTGTGTATAAATATATTTTCCTGGACCCTATCAGATCAAAAGAGGGGGCCCAGGAGGTGATATCAGAAGAGGGGCTTTAAGTCCTACTATTTAATTAGGCTGAAATTAACTTTAAAACTGCTCGGCCCCCCCAGTTGTGCTCATGGGGCTCAGGCCCGGTACAGCAGGGCCAAATGGACTGCCCTATCCGTGGCCGTGGGTATAGAAAATAACCGCCTTGTTTTAAAATTATAATGTTTTGTTGCTTTGCGGCCCGAAATTAAGACAGACTCTGTTTTTGCTTTATTCAGCTGTATTTACTAAGTGCAACTTATAACACCCAAGTGAAAGATATAACACCAACATGTCAGAAAAAAAAAAATCAAAAACAGAATCACTGAGTTGGAAAAAGGATCACCTCCTTGTGTCAGTATTTTGTTGAACCACCTTTTGCTTTTATTACAGCCTTTAGTCTGTTGGGATATGTCTCTACTAACTTTGCACATCTAGACTTTGCAATATTCGCCCACTCTAATTTGTAGAACTGCTCAAGTTCAGTTAAATTTGATGGTGACCATTTGTGGACTGCAGTCTTCAAGTCATTCTACAGATTTTCAATGGGCTTTAAGTCTAGGCACTGACTAAGCCATGCAAGGACATTCACCCTTTTCTCCTTCAACCACTTTGTGGTCATTTTTGCTGTGTGCTTTGGGTCATTGTCATGTTAGAAGTTAAACCTTCTTCCCATTGACAACTTGCTGGCATTTCCTCAAGAATGTGATAGTATTTTTCTCCATCCATTTTTCCTTCTATCCTGACAGTGCTCCAGTCCATGCTGCAGAGAAACGCCCCATAACAGAACATTACCACCTCCATGCTTTACTGTAGGAATGGTGAAAGATATAACACCATGTCAGAAAAAATCAAAATCAAAAACAGAATCATTAAGTTGAAAAAAGGATCCCCCTCCTAAAAATTACTCGTGAACTCAATCAGGTGTAGTGAAACACCTTCTCAATGGCACACAAAGCCATTTGACTTTCAACTGTGATGAGCTGTGGTCATTTTGATTAGCTCAGCATGAAAAGAAAGAGCTTCCCTGGAGCATTTCAGTCCCTGATAGTGCGACTGAAGCAAACAATTAGCTATGGTTGGCAAGGCACTGTCAAAAGATCTCCAGGATTAAAGTTGTGGACAGGCATAAGGCAGGAGATGGATACAAAAACATTTCTAAGGCTTTATTAATGCCTAGGAGCACAATGAAGTCAATTATTAAGAAGTGGAAGGTATTTGGTCCACACAGACCCTCCCTGGATAAGGACATTACTCCAAACTGGATGAAAGAGCCAGGAGGAAACTGGTCAGAGAGACTACCAAGTGGCCTACAGCAACTCTGAAGCAGTTGCAGGAATTTATGACAAAGAGTGGTCATTGTGTGTATGTGACAACAATATCACAAATTCTCCACAAATGTGGCTTGTAAGAGTGTTGCAAGAAAAAAACCACTCCTCAAGAATGCATGCAGTCACAACTGAGCTTTGTCAAAGCTCACCTTGAAGATTCTGATATCTCATAGAAAAAGGTGTTATGGTCAGATGAGACTAGCATTGAATTATTTGGCGTCAACACCAAATGATATGTCAGGTGGAATCCAATAGAGCTTACCATCAAAATAACACCATTCCTACAGTAAAGCATGGAGGTGGAAATATCCTGTTATGGGGGTGTATTTCTTGTCAGGATTGAAGGAAAAATGGATGGGGCAAAATACCATCAAATTCTTGAGGAAAATCTGCTGCCTTGCATGGCCTAGTCAGAGCCCAGACTTAAACCCCATTGTGAATTTGTGGAATGACTAGAAGACTGCAGTCCACAAACGGCCACCATTACATTTACCTGAACTTGAGCAGTTCTGCAAAGAAGAGAGGGCAGATTTGTAAAGTCTAGATGTGTAAAGTTCGTAGAGATATATCCCAACAGACTAAAGGCTGTATTTGAAGCAAAATGTGGTTCAACAAAATACTGACACAAGGGAGTGATCCTTTTTCCAACTCAGTGATTCTGTTTTAGATTTTTATTTTTTTCTGACATGTTGGTGTTATATCTTTCACTTGGATGCTATACTTTGCACTGGATAAAACAAAACCCGTGTCTGTCTTAATTTCAGGCTTTAACCACTTCTCTACTGTGCACGAAAACCCCCTTCCTGCCCAAGCCATTTTTCAGCTTTCAGCGCTGTCACAATTTGAATGACAATTGCGCGGTCGTGCGACGTGGCTCCCAAACGAAATTTGCGTCCTTTTTTTCCCATAAATAGAGCTTTCTTTTGGTGGTATTTGATCACCTCTGCGGTTTTTATTTTTTGCGCTATAAACAAAAGAAGAGCGTCCAGTTTGGAAAAAAAACACTATTTTTTACTTTTTGCTATAATAAATACCCATTTTTTTTTTAAATAACATTTTCCTCAGTTTAGGCCGATACGTATTCTTCTACATATTTTTGGTAAAAAAAAAAATCGCAATAAGCGCGTATTGATTGGTTTGCGCAAAAGTTATAGCGTGTACAAAATAGGGGATAGATTTATAGCATTTTTATTTTTTTATTTTTTTATTAGTAATGGCGGCGATCTGCGATTTTTTATTGTGACTGCGATATTGCGGCGGACACATCGGACACTTTTGACACATTTTTGGGACCATTCACGTTTATACAGCGATCCCTGCTATAAAAATATAAAAAAATATAAAAAAATATAAAAAAAATATAAAAATATATTACTGTATAAATGTGATTGGCAGGGAAGGGGTTAACCACTAGGGGGCGGGAAGGGGTTAAATATGTTCCCTCAATGTGTTCTTACTGTGGGGGGAGGTGACTGACTGGGGGAGGTGACCGATGGTTGTCCCTATGTACAAGGGACACACCATCGGTCCCCTCTCCCTCACAGGACGTGGATCTCTGTGTTTACAAACAGAGATCCACTTTCCTGCTCGTTTCCCGGGCAATCGCGCGTGCCCGGCGGCAATCGCGGCCGCCGGGCACGCGCACCGGGGCCTTGTGAACGCGCCGCTGGCGGCAAGCGCGCGCCTCCTAGCTCGTTTTAAAGGGAGGACGTCATATGACGTCCTCCCAGAACGAGAGTATCCTCCGCCCGCCGTCAATTGACAGTGGGCGGGGGACAAGTGGTTAAAGAAACAAAATGTGATTATTTTAAAGGGGGTGATTCTTTTCTATACCCACTGTATGCTAAATAGCAAATCCACTGACCACCAGTTGGGGAGTATTTGTTAAATACCTTTGTCACTCATCACCAATAGGGGGGTATGTTAAAACGCACTGCTATTAACCAACAATGGGGGAAGTGATATATATGTTAAATAGCACAGGCAATAACCACCAATTGGAGAGTATTTGTTAACCTCTTCCCACCCGGCCACTGTACCCGTAAGTTCTCCCAGAAGAGCACATTGTGTGCCCCCCCCTGGGAGCATGCAGCAGCATGATCTGTGATAGTTGTGTCCACTGGACACATTGGATCACAAATCAGTGTACTGGCCTGCTGTGTTCTGCCCTAGTACCATGTGATCATCCTGGTCTGGTGACAGTTGTCACCAGAGCAAGTGCAGTGTCACTATGGTGACATCATACTGCTGTGGCATTCATCATGTACAATGGCTGGCTGCTCTGATATCGTTGTATGTCAGTGCCGCCAGCCATTATCTCTGATCACTACCACAGCCATACAATATCACCAGACCAGGTTTATTGTAGGGATGGGGGGTTAGTGTGACAGTTGCTTCTGTTACAAGGCTGGCAGGAGCAGTGACAGCAACATCACTGCTAACCCTAACCTAAGGGAAGGCAGGAGGGGGGGCACAGTTTGGCATCAGGCCCTGGGCACTGGATGACCTTGTCCCGGCACTGCTAATCACCACCACATCAGTCATATTGCCCCTAATCACTGCCACACCAGTTACAGAGTTTCTGATTACCACCACAACAGTTACAGTGTCCCTGTTCTTGGCCACACCAATCCCAGTGTCACCAGACCAGTGTATGTCAGAAACAGTGCTCCTTATCACTGCCACACAAGTCGCAATGTCACCACACCATTGTAAGCCAGCAGTGGCATCCCTGATTCTCACCACACTAGTTCTAGTGTCACCAGACCAGTATATGCCAGCAACGTTATTCCTTTTTCACTACCACACCAATCACAGTGTCACTAGACCAGTGTAAGTTAGCAGCAGTGTTCCTGATTGCTACCACATGGTCTCCAGTGTCACCAGACCAGTGTACACCAGCAACAGTGCTCCTGATCACCACCACACCAGTGCAGTGTTGTCTCTGGTGGGCTGTAATAACCCTGGCCTGTTTGCATTGATCACATTTCTGCTTGTTGCCTGGGGTTATTATTGCATTTATTGATACCCATGCGCGGTATAGTATTGCTGCCACAGACACTAATGATGGGGGTTATTATTGCATCTATTGACACCAGTGCAGGGATTATTACTGTGTGCAGTAGCAGCAATGCTTGGAATTGTTATTGCTAATGCTGACTACAATGCTGGAGGTTATTATTCCATCCACTGACACCAATGCTGGGCCTAATATTGTGTGCACTGATTCCAATGCTGGGGATTTTAATTGTGGGAAATATTATAATATGTCTATGCAATGTAAAGCTGATGTTTCATCAGAAAACCTTTAACCTAACAAGTCAGCTGGAAGTGTAATCAATACTGTATGTTTGTCATGTCAACTTATACTGAAATGTAAACGTGCCTTTTTTTTTTTCAAAACCACCTCAAGGTTGTGTTAATTCATTGGTTTATCTCAATTTACGCCTTCAGTACTTATGGTATAAAAGAAGAAAACATTGATTGAATAAACCAGTACAGCGTTAGTTTCTTTGTAAAGTGCCTACTCTGTGATATCACCGAAACCTACTCCACTAGACAATATCCCTAACAGTACTTGGCCAGGAGAGACAGGAGCATGCCTCTTAAACAATTTTATAGGTGGCAGGGGGAACACATATTCTGTTATGCCGCGTACACACGACCATTTTTCTCGTCGGGAAAAATTAAATTTTTTCTCTTTGACAAGAACATTGCCCGTGTGTGGGCTTTCCAGCATTCTTCCCGATGAGAAAAACAGCAAGAATCACAACGAGAAAAATTAGAACATGCTCTAATTTTTCTGGTCGTGATTCACTGCATTTTTTTTCCGCGGCAGTTTTCCCATAGGGAAACACTGCCAGGGAGCCTACACACGGTCGTTTTTCACGACCAAAAGAAAAAATGTCATGAAAACTGGCCGTGTGTAGGGGACCAGGCCGGTCCTCGTTTTTAATGTCCATTTTCTCGGCGGTGTTTTCACCGTCGAGAAAATCGATCGTGTGTACACGGCATAAGAGCTTTCTCTCTGTCTTCCACTTTTCCCTATCTGATGGTCTCCGGGAGCGTGGCCAAGCTCTTTCTGGACCTTGTCTGGTGGTAAGTACTGAGTGAGTTACTATATAATTGTGAATGCATGGGAAAGTGTACTGCATAAGCTGTTGTAACTGATGAAGGAGTCCAAAAGTACATTCCATTTCATGTGCTAATGTGGCTAATGCGGATTCCATGCATAGTTATTATTTGTAGAAAGCTGTTCCAAAAAAAATTTACTGCAGCTTCTGTTACATGTTAGATATGGCTATTTTTAAGTCTATACTGTTGGGTAGATAAAAGAAGGCACCTTTTGTTCCCAGTTGTAGTAGCAGGTTGCAATATAAGCCCAAGGTTGGGAACCTATCAATCACAATCTACCTGCCGATCGAGGACAGGTGATGGGAAGATTACGTTGGCATCCCTGTATTGGCAAACCTCAGCCTAAAGTGTTCCTCCTCCATCTGCAGTGGTGCAAGGATGCAATGAGGTCAGGCATGTTCAGACACATTCCTGAAAATGTCTAAGCTCTGCCACCAGGAAGCTGTCAAATCCAACAGCCAATCCTTGGGCAGTGGAGGCATAACTGAGGTGGGTTCAGACTCTTGTCCAAACCCACCTGAGCTCATCCCCTGCTCACACTGTGCTGATTCCCACTAACTCTCCTCTACAGTCCATACATGGTGCTTCTGGGTGACATCACATCATGTGGGATGAATGAAAGGGGGTGCCCAGCAGGGATCAGTGTGCCAGAATGGGTAGATCTGTCACAACAGCCTCCCTGTGCTGCTCTGCATGTAGAAACTGCCTCTGTACCAAAAACTGCTGCACCCAGTACTGTGTCCCCTTGACCCCCCCATGTAGCATACCCTCCTGAACCCCCTGTAATATGCTGTCCTGACCCCCCTGTATCATCTCCTTCTGACCCCCAGTACAATACCCTTTGGACCCCCCTGTACCATGCCCTCCTGATCCTCCTGTACCATGTCCTCCTAACCCTCCTTTACTGTGCCCTTCGGTACTGTATTCTCCTGACCTCCCTATTCCATGCCCTCCAGACCTCCCTGTACTGTACCCTTCTGACCCCCCATCCTCTGCCCTGCTGATCCTCTATCCTCTGCCCTGCTGACCCCAATCTTCCATCCTATCAATCCCTACTGACCCCTGTTCTCAAACCTACTGACCCCCTGTCTTCTGCACTACTGACCCCATGTCCTCTGCCATGCTGGCTTCCATTCTGTGCCCTGCTAACCCCTGTCCCCTGCCCTGCTTATCCCTGTACACTGCCCTACATACTAATGACCTCTGTAAACTGCTCTATATACTACAACCTCTGGAATTTGCCATATATTCTACTGATCTTTGTACACTGCAACATATCCTACTGACCTCTGTACATTGCCCTCTATCCTACTGACTTCTGTACACTACAACACATCCCACTGGCCTCTGCACACTGCCCTACATCTTACTGTCCTCCGTACACTGAAGTACATCCTGCTCAACTTTGTGCACTTACCTACATCTTACTGACCTCTGTACACTGCCCCTCAAACTATTGACCTCTATAGACTGCCCTATATACTTCTGACCTTTTTGCACTGCCCTACATACTACTGACCTTTGTACACTGCCCTATATACTACGGATCTCTGTACACTGCCCTATAAACTGTTGACCTCTGTACACTTCTCTGCATACTACTGACCCCTGTACACTGCCCTACATGCTACTGACATCTGTACAGCCTGAACATCGCCTGTTTGCCAAACACCGAATTTGAAGGGTGTTCGGCAGGTGGCATCCATGGAGTTGTCGATCCATCCATTGTCCCAACAACTCGCTGAGGGACCCAATACCAGAAACTATCGGTCTGTCATATAAGGGATGAAGACCCTTATTAACTTTAGGGAGGTGATGAAAAATAGGTACTATAGGATTTTCTCTAACTAGAACCTGTGCTTCCTTGGGTATGAATGCCCCTAAGCTTGCCCCTTGATTTATTACATTTATTAAAGTTGTTTTACATTCATTTGTGGGGTTGCTTTTAAGTGAAGCATAGGTATCAGTGTTGTTCAATTGTCTAAGGGACTCATCCCTATATGTAGCGCTATCCAAATCAACCACTGACCCTCCTTTGTCCGCATTGCGGATCATAATGATTTCATCCTCCATATATACTTTTAAGGCTGACCTCTCTGTGCATGAAAGATTGTCCTCCCTAATATGAGATTTAAACAATGTGTGTGAGGCTAAATCAAATAGATCCCTCTCTACCAATCTCTGGAACTGATCCATATCAGGGCTGCGAGACTGTATAGGATAAAAATCTGATAGCACATGGAAAGGAACTCTCTGGGTGCCTACCCCACCAGTCTTACGTCCCAACAGGATCGGTTGTTCAAATAACAAATTCTCCATGTCAACAACTGCACAATTCTCCCTGAAGGAAACAACTTTATTGTTAGTAGATTGTACTGTACATCAATATCTTCATCATCTATGTGAATATCTTTGTCTTCATTAAAATAATGCTGACGGACAGTTAAGTTGCGAATAAATTTGTTAATGTCAAGAATGGTGTTTAAGGAGTCAAAATGTGCATGTAGACAAAAGTTCAAGCCCTTAGACAAAAGTGAGAGTTATCATCTGTTAAATTTCGGTGTGCCACATTAATCACATTATTGCAAGTACTTACTTGTTCTGAGCTCTGAGGGCATAATGTAAATGGGTAGAATTGCCTATGTCCCCCCCCCCTCCCTTCTTGTGGATTTCTTTTGATGACATTTCTTGCTTTTGAATTTGTGCTGCCTGTTTTTTGAAGACACAGGTGTACTCACTTGATTAGTGAGACCAGAAGCTCAAGATTGATCAGAAGAACCGATTAAGGTTCCTTTCACAGTTGTACGACACAACAGTTGTACGACTGTGGATCCAACTTTGCCCTGCGACTTGAAGTCCGACATGCGTCCGACTTCAATGAACAGGGATCCTACTTTGATCTCTGACAATACCAGGCACTGATATATATCATCAGGGGGAACTCCACGCACAATTTAAAAAAAAAACATGCATGGGTTCCCCCTCCAAGAGCATACCAGGGCCTTCGGCCTGGTATGGATTTGAAGGGAAACTCCCACGCCGTTTCTTTAGGCATGGGGATTCCCCTTAAAATTCATACCAGACTGAAGGACCTGTTAGGCTCTTGGAGGGGGAACCCATGCCATTTTTTTTTTACATTGTGCTTGGAGTTTCCCCTGAAGATTCATATCAGTGCCTGGTATTGTCGGAGATCAAAGTCTGAGCTGGAGCTGCCTTAATAAATTACTTTAAAAACCTGTGTTTTATTTTTGACACTTTCTTTTTAGGTGAATGGGTAGGGGTACAATGTACCCAATACTCATTCACATAGGGTGGGAGGCCGGGATCTGGGGGCCTCTTTGTGAAAAGAGGCTTCCAGAATTCGATAAGCTTCCTGCCCGCAGACCCTGACAACCAACGTCCATGGTTGTCAGGAAGAGGCCCTTTTCCTCATATTTGGCGTGGAGTTCTCCTTCAAGATCATCAGAGCACAAGTCGCATGCCAATGTCAGATCAGTTAAGATGGCCATCCGACTTTGATCCGACTTCAGTCATAATCAATGGCTGAAGTAGGATCAAAGTCAGACCAAAGTAGTGCAGTAACTACTTTGAAGTCGGCACGACTTGAAGTCGTGATATTATGAATGGTTGTCATTGGAAATCATGGGGAACGACTTGTCATGCGACTTTGCAGTCCCAAGTCGCGGGACAAGTCGTACAAGTGTGAAAGGGGCCTAAGTAAGGAGCCCTGAATATTTGCACACCCAGGAGCGCTAATCTTTGGCACTGCAGTTCAGTTACATCACAGTCCTTAATCTCCTTAAACCCCAGGATTGCAAATATGGAAACAAGGTATACTGTATCTGCCATTTTAGTTTGTTCACAGTTAGGCAGACTAATGCCAGACTAATGTCAATAGTACAGTGACAGTGTATATTTTTTAGCACTGTATTAGTGTCACTGGTCCCCAAAAAGTGTCAGAATGTCCGCCGCAATATCACAGTAACACTATAAAACTCTAATCTCTGCCATTACTAGTAAAAAATAAATAAATATAATGAATAAATATATCCCATAGTTTGTAAACGCTATAACTTTTGCGCAAACCAATCAATATACACTTACTGGGATTTTTTTTACTAAAAATATACAGCAGAATACATATTGGCCTTAATTTATGAAGAAATTTGTTTTTTTTTTTTCAATTTTTTATTGTATATGTTTTGTAGCAGTAAAGTAAAAAATATTGTTTTTTGATTTTTTAAATTGTCGGTCTTTATTTGTTTATAGCGCAAAAAGAAAAACTGGAGAGATGATCAAATACCACCAAAAGAATGATCTGTTTGTGGGGAAAAAATGACATACGTTTTATTTGGGTACAGTGTTCCACGACCGCGCAATTGTCAGTTGAACTAACGCAGTGCCGTGTCGTAAAAAATGGCCTGGTCATGAAGGGGGGTAAATCTTCCAGAGCTGAAGTGGTTAATAATAGGTACTTACTTTCAATGTACTAAGAAATATTATCAGCAAAGGGCCGGGTGGATTTATGCACATAAACCTGGATATATATAGTTATTAATAGGGATACCTCCAAATGAATGTTGCAGCAAAATCCAGCTGCAGGGACCCCTGAGAATGATGCAGCATCTGTCTTTCTGTCAAAAACCTGAAGACAGGATCTGCAGTCATGGGGAGATCCTCCAACTGTTGTCCAACCAGGCTGAAAAGCAGCTTCTCATAAACTTAAACTGTGGTGTGGCACTGGAACTCAGAGTCAGCCTAGCCACCTTAAGCCCTGTACACACGATCGGTTTTACCGATGAAAACAGTCCGATGGACCTTTTTCATTTTTAATCGGACAAACCGATCGTGTATGGGACCCATCGGTCTTGGAAAAAAAAAACGATAGCAAATTCCGATCGTCTGTGTGGAACTCCTTCGGAGAAAAAACCCACGCATGCTCAGAATCAAGTCAACGCATGCTCAGAAGCATTGAACTTCATTTTTCTCGGCTCCTCGGAGTGTTTTACGTCACGGCGTTTGGGATGGTTGGATTTTTGACTGATGGTGTGTAGGCAAGACTGATGGAAGTCAGCTTCATCGGAAATCCGATGGAAAAATCCATCGGATTTTATTCCATCGGAAATTCGATCGTGTATACAGGGCTTGAGTCCTTCCCTAATAGTTTCTAATCTGACATGCAACTGGACCTCTGAGCTAAAACTAGTTATAGAAACCCAGACCAGAATGGATGGGGTTAACTAAAAAAAACAGGTTAAACAGGTTCACCTACCAGTATTCTGAAAGGAGACCACTTTGAATACAATAGCACAGACCTAGTTATCTGGCACTGTGATTATGCAAAAATAACAAGGACAGAGAATACAGTATATGCCACTTGTCATGAAGATTTAGATTTACACTCAGCAGCTGCAGTTAAACTATTAGATCATAGCAATACATGCATAATAGTCCCATCTGGCTTGGGATTTAATGGCATTAACAGGACTCGCTGAAACTTTATCTCTCGCTCCATTTCCCCTTCTGGGGTTTCAAAGCCAACAGCCTAGGGACAGGAAGTGCATGCATAATATATTTAGAGGCATTTACAGATTTAGACAGTAGAGGGCACCATATACCTACAATAGCAATAGCAACAATAGTCATATTTGACCATCCAATGTAAGCATACTTAAAAAATCTCCTTTCATGTTGTGAGTGCTGCCTGTTTGCTGCCCATTAGGGATGAGCTTGATGTTCGGGTCAAACATAAGTTTCGCCCATTCGCAGAACAGTAAACATTATGAGGCATTGTGGGAAATTTGAGCGATGCGGAATGCCCCATAATGCTCTGTGAGTTCACAGTGCGCTGCTGTATGATGATTACCAAAGCATGCACTTGACCTGCATGCTTTGGCCAATCACAGCATGCTCTGCTGAGAGAGCCATAATTGGCCAAAGGCAGAGAGCCTTTGGCCAATCATGGCTCTGGGGGACTAAGTCCACGCCCCACAATATATAAGGCTGCTTACACGGCGGCCATGTGTAGTGTTGTTGGCGTGGACAGAGAGATAGCTTGAGTTAGATTAAGCAGGCAGGTTATTCAGTTAGTGGTAGTGTATTTGATATATATATACAGTCAGTCTAGTATATATATATACATATATATATATACTCTGCATTTAGCATAGACGTTATATTCAACGTTTACTCTATATTCAGTCAGTGCAGACAGCGTATTAACTACTTAAGCCCCGGACCATTTTGTAGCTAAAGGACCAGGCCCCTTTTTGCGATTCGGCACTGCGTCGCTTTAACTGACAATTGCGCGGTCGTGCGACGTGGCTCCCAAACAAAATTGACGCCCTTTTTTTCCCACAAATAGAGCTTTCTTTTGGTGGTATTTGATCACCTTTGCAGTTTTTGTTTTTTTTTGCGCTATAAACAAAAGTAGAGCGACAATTTTGAAAAAAAAAGCTATATTTTTTACTTTTTGCTATAACAAATATCCCCCAAAAATATATAAAAACATTTTTTTTCCTCAGTTTAGGCTGATACGTATTTTTCTACATATTTTTGGTAAAAAAAAATGCAAAAAGCGTTTATTGATTGGTTTGCGCAAAAGTTATAGCGTCTACAAAATTGGGGATAGTTTTATGGCATTTTTATTAATAACTTATTTTTTACTAGTAATGGCGGTGATCAGCGATTTTTATCGTGACTGCGACATTATGGCGGACACATCGGACACTTTTGACACCATTTTGGGACCATTGTCATTTTTACAGCGATCAGTGCTATAAATATGCACTGATTACTGTAAAAATTACACTGGCAGTGAAGGGGTTAACCTGTAGGTGGCGCTGTAGGGGTTAAGTGTGACCTAATGAGTGATTCTAACTGAAGGGGGGCGTGGCTTAGCGTGTGACGTCACTGATCGTCGTTCCCTATGACAGGGAACAGACGATCAGTGACAGGCTCACTAGGAAGAACGGGGAAAGGTTTGTTTACACTTACCTCTCCCCGTTCTTCAGCGCTGTGAACTGATCGCAGGACACCGGCGGCGATCGGGTCCCGCGGGCGCAGTCACGAAGCTCAGGACCGGGTCGCGAGCGCGCTGCCCGCGACGCGCGACCCACTGCTGGGATCTTAAAGGGGACGTACCTGTACGCCCTTGTGCCCAGCCGTGCCATTCTGTCGACGTACATCGTTGTGCGCCGGTCCTTAAGTGGTTAATACATATATATACAGTCTAGTATATATATATATATATATATATATATATATATATATATATATATATATATACTCTGCATTTAGCATAGACTTTATATTCAGTGTTTACTCTATATTCAGTCAGTGCAGACAGTGTATTAATATATATATATATATATATATATATATATATATATATATATATATATACAGTCTAGTATATATATATATACTCTGCATTCAGTGTAGCCTATATCTACAGTGCATTCAGTGGTGTACTGTTTCTAATACACTTCAGCGGTGTATTAAAGGAGCACTATACCTTTTTTTTTTTTTGCTTAAAAATAACAAACATGTTATACTTACCTCCACTGTGCAGCTCGTTTTGCACACAGTGGCCCCGATCCTGGTCTTCTGGGGTCCCTCGGCGGCTGTCTTGGCTCCTCCCCGCAAGGACTCCACACCTTAATGCGAGTGAGCTCGCATGGTGTGGAGTGATTGCGGGCGCGCTCCCGTGATACAGCGGCGGCCATAGCCGCCGACTGTATCACTCGGCCCCGCCCCCCGGCGTGCCGCGTCATTGGATGTGATTGACAGCAGCGCCAGCCAATGGCTGCGTTGCTTTCAATCTATCCAGTGTAGCCAATCGGCGGCCAGGCAGAAAAACGAAGAGGATGACGGGGACGAGCATGGGACTTTCGAGGGGCCAGGTAAGAAAAACGGGGGCTCGGGGGGGGGGCGGTATTGTCGAATGTTTTTTCACCTTAATGCATAGGATGCATTAAGGTGAAAAAACATGTAACTTTACTACTCCTTTAATATATATATAAATTTTTGTAAATATTTTATTATAGCTTTTCATGTGACAACACTGAAGAAATGACACTTTGCTACAATGTAAAGTAGTGAGTGTACAGCTTGTATAACAGTGTAAATTTGCTGTCCCCTCAAAATAACTCAACACACAGCCATTAATGTCTAAACCGCTGGCAGCAAAGGTGAGTACATCCCTAATTGAAAATGTCCAAATAGGGCCCAATTAGCCATTTTTTTCCCCGATGTCATGTGACTCGTTAGTGTTACAAGGTCTCAGGTGTAAATGGGGAGCAGGCGTGTTAAATTTGGTGTTATCGCTCTCACTCTCTCATACTGGTCACTGGAAGTTCAACATGGCACCTCATTGAAAAGAACTCCCTGAGGATATGAAAAAAAGAATTGTTGCTCTTCATAAACATGGCCTAGGCTATAAGAAGATTGTCAAGACAATAAAACTGAACTGCAGCACGGTGGCCAAGACCATACAGCGGTTTAACAGGACAGGTTCCACACAGAACAGGCCTCACCATGGTCGACCAAAGACGTTGAGAGCACATGCTCAGCGTCATATCCAGAGGTTGTCATTGGGAAATAGATGTATGAGTGCTGCCAGCATTGCTGCAGAGGTTGAAGGGGTGGGGGGTCAGCCTGTCAGTGCTCAGACCATATGGCGCACACTGCATCAAATTGGCCTGCGTGGCTGTCGTCCCAGAAGGAAGCCTCTTCTAAAGATGATGCAGAAGACAAGCAGACTAAGGAAATGGATTACTGGAACTATGTCCTGTGGTCTGATGAGACTAAGATAAACTTATTTGGTTCAGATGGTGTCAAGTGTGAGTGGTGGCAACCAGGTGAGGAGTACAAAGACAAGTGCATCTTGCCTACAGTCAGGGATGGTGGTGGGAGTGTCATGGTCTGGGGCTGCATGAGTGCTTCCGTCACTGGGGAGCTACAGTTCATTGAGTGAACCAAGAATGTCAACATGTACTGTAGTTTATATAGTGAAGCAGCGCTAAATGTCAATAGAAAGTGCTAATATTAAAAGTGCTATTAATAAAGTCTAACTTCTCATAAATTAAATAAATGGGGTGACAAAATCAACAATAATAAAATAAAATTAAAACGTCCAAACAGTGACTATGTAAATAAAGTGCTAAATAGCCAAAATGGCAGTCCAAATAGCAACAGCTAATTGCAGGGAGAGAAGCAAGGATGGGTGTGGGAATACACCTTGTCTCATCACAAACACACTGGATCAGATGAACAAATGATGCATAAATAATCCTCCCCCATAGACACCAGCCTCTCACCTCTCTGGTGGACCCCACGGGGTCAGTAATAACCACAAAGATCTCCACTGCTCACAATGAGAACTTCCAGTCCTTTTGCGTGACCCAAAACCACTGTAGGGATATCCACAGCTTACCAGTGTTCTTCCTTAAAGCAAATCTTCCTGATGGACCCCACGAGGTCAATAATGGCCACAAAGATCTCCACTGCTCACAATGAGAACTTCCAGTCCTTTTGAGTGACCCGGAACCACTGTAAGAATCTCCACAGCTTACCAATGTTCTGCCTTAAAACGAATCTTACTCCATAATATTCAGAAAAAAACAAAAAGGGACTCCATAGTGAAGCATGTAAAGGAAAGCCCCAAGAAAAGGCGTTTATTCAAATAAAAACAGCTAAAAAACACGTTAAAAACCAAGGGGTAAAAAACGCCAAACAAAATGTTCATAAAATACTAACTTCCGGTTTACGGCCGCAAACCGGAAGTGGATGTCACTTAGGCTCCTCCTCCATGTACTGTGGCATACTGAAGCAGAGCATGATCCCCTCCATATGAAGACTGAGCCGCAGGGCAGTTTTCCAACATGATAACAACCCCAAACACACCTCCAATATGACAACTGCCTTGCTAAAGAAACTGAGGGTAAAGGTGATGGACTGGCCAAGCATGTCTCCAGACCTAAACCCTATTGAGTATCTGTGGGGCATCCTCAAACGGAAGGTGGAGATGTGCAAGGTCTTTAACATTCACCAGCTCCGTGAGGAGTGGAGGAGTGGAAGAGGACTCCAGTAGCAACCTGTGAAGCTCTGGTGAACTCCATGCCCAAGAGGGTTAAGGCAGTGCTGGAAAATAATGGTGGCCACACAAAATATTGACACTTTGGGCCCAATTTGGACATTTTCACTTGGGGTGCACTCACTTTTGTTTCCAGCGGTTTATACATTAACCCCCTTAGCGGTATTCCTGAGTCTGGCTCGGGGTGAGTTTTTCATACCAAGAGCGGTAACCCTGAGCCTGACTCAGGCTGCATTGCAGTATCCAGGGGAAGTTACTTACCTTGTTCCCTGGATCCTGCGATGTCTCCCTGCAGTGTGTGCGAGCTGTGTCTCGCTCGATTCACACTGCCGAGTTGCTTGCTGCAGATAGAAGAGAGTAGGAACACCAGTGGCCGGGCGCCCTAGGCAGCAGGGCACCCTAGGCGGCTGCCTAGTTTGCCTAGTGGAAGGACCAGCCCTGTATACAAGCTGTACACTCACTACTTTACATTGTAGCAAAGTATAATTTCTTCAGTGCTGTCACATGAAAAGTTATAATAAAATATTTACAAAAATGTGAGGGGTGTACTCACCTTTGTGAGATACTGTGATATCTATCTATATATATATATATATATATATATATATATATATACTCTGCATCCAGTGTAGCCTATGTCTACAGTGCATTCTATGGTGTTCTGTTTGTAATACACTCCAGGCGGTGTATTAATATATATATATATATATATATATATATATATATATATATATATATATATATATATACTCTGTATTCATTGTAGGCTATATATACAGTGTGCCCAACAAGATTATCTGTGAGGGGTTAAAGTGTTGTGTAACCACCACCACCACCCAAGGCCCAATTTTTCTGCCCATGTTTAAAAGGGGCATGTATTTACAATTTTTTATATAATATTTCACAGCAGGGCCCGTTCCTGCACCCAACAAGAGTAACTGTGAGGGGTTACAGTGTTCTTGCACCACCAACACCTAAGGCCCAATTTTCTGCAGAGTATATAGGGCAGGCCGTATAGTATATATACTGCTGTTCAGAGTATATAGTGCCTGGGGGACCACCACGCCATTTTTTTTTGTATTTAGACTAGGGGGGGGGGGACCCACGCTGTTTTTTTCAATGATTTTTATCTATATTGTCAGGTCCTTTAGAAATGTCATTTTGCTGTGGAATTGTTCTAAACATGGGAAAGATGCGCTACTTTACAGGCAGACTAAGGAGACCCTCCAGGCACGATATTTAAAGGAATATTTAATTTTTATTGTTTCACTTTAAGCATTATTAAAATCACTGCTCCTGAAAAAACTGCCGTTTTTAAAACTTTTTTTTTGCATTGATACATGTCCCCTGGGGCAGGACCCGGGTCCCCAAACATTTTATGTCAATAACTTGTATATAAGCATTTAAAATGAGCACTTTTGATTTTTCACGTTCGTGTCCTATAGACTTTAACGGTGTTCGCCCAAATTTGTTGCCTGTTCGCATGTTCTGCTGCGAACCGAACCGGGGGTGTTTGGCTCATCCCTACTGTCCATCTCTTTACACAACTTTCTGGATTACATGCATGCTTTGCATATTCTCCCCTACTGTTTACATTCAGTTTCTTAGGGCTACATATCTCATGCACTTGCAAGCGGTGGTTCCTTTTCCTATTTCTGCTTCCTGAAACTCTTCCTCTCAGTGCCTTTGAAGTTCAGAAGGCAAAATTCATGAATTCTGTGATACAAGTAAATGTATGAGGATATTCACAACGTTTACAAATTTCAAAATCATTAAAAAATCCTGTTTTTGTGTGGCCCATTCAAACTGTCTGGAGCCCCAATTGAGGTCTGCTATTATTTTTAGGTTGACTGAAAATGAATATCTGGCTGGGGCAAGTATTAAAATGGGGAGTGGGCACAGTCTTCATCTAGAGAAAACTAGAATCAAACACTACAGATTAAGGGGAATTAAAGAAATAGCATGCTTTTCTTTTAAAGATATCCACTTTTTCAATAAAAAAGGTTTTGCTTTCAAACAAATTGTAAAATAATACACACAAATGTTACATCAATAATTTCAATCTATGATGGGAAAAAAGGAAAGTTTCTTATTACTTTGACACTCTATATGTTATAATATTTCACATACCCACAGGACATATTCTAACAGCACATACATAGTAACATTGAGACAAAAGGAGAGGTGTGCGTAGTTCAGACTCAATAAAATAACACATTCCAGCATGCTCTACCACATACATTTGACATTAATAGGAAAAGAGATAACACAACTGTATAGCTGTTGGAAATGTAGAGAATATTGCAATCTGTTTCGTGGTATATAAAGATAAGGCAGCTAGTATTTATACTGACACTGTTCACCTTGGATAGTAGTGCACAGCAGTCATGTGATTTACTGGTCCTCTGATACAATTAAAGGATGCCTTTTGGTCCTTCTACTCTTGCTCTGGCCTATCTCCCAAATTAGCTTTTTTCCATGAAAGAATCACCATTAATTCCTGGGGAGAGGCTGTCCACCGTTAAGATTCATAATAGATAGCCCTATGCATCGGAATGAATAAAGGTTTTTTCAGACATGTTGGGAAGAATAAGAACCAAGCTCCATGGGGCCACACAGCCAAGATCTTCTAAGAGGGAATATATCACTTTGGGCTACTTGGAACTTTTACTGTAAAATGTAAGCCCCATATTTTGGGTTTCTAAGTTTTCCAATTTGTGAGTGAGGTTGTCTATCACTTTTAAGTGCAAGTAGGTAACATTGGGAGACAACAACAGGAAAGCAAAGTATGATTTATACAAGAAAAGCAGATATTTTCTTATAATTTCAGATTCCTTTATCTCTGGATATACTTATTTAATTTCCTCTGAAGGTAATCTTTCCTTGTGCATTTTTGCCAAAGATAACCGCTTATTTTTAAGCTCCACAGTGTGCTGCAAACACTCGAAGCTAACACCAGGTGCAAAAAAAGTGAGCACACAAAAAAGTGACGTGCACAAAAAAGTGCACAGGGTGTACACTTGGTCCTCCTCCTAAGAAAAAGGACACTGGCCCTGATATCCCAGGGCACAAGACTCCTGAGAGGAACTGGGGCACTTGTAGTCCACCTGGCCAAAAGCAGGCAGACCCCATTTTGTGGGGACCTGTCAAGGCAAGGTCCACCCAAGTACTAGGTGGGGCTTCCCCGAAAGGAAACCCCAAGGGAGAGGGATAACCCGAACAAAGGGCCATGTGCCCTCCCTCTCAAGACTTTCAGCGCAAGTCTGAAACCCTACACCTTACTAATCGAAGGTGAGTCATAATACATAGTGCTGTGCAAAAAGTGCACAAATAAAAAGGGTAAGTGCTTTGGGTGCCAAAGTGCAAGACAATGGCTAGCCTTCTGACCAGTATAAATATACCTCTAGTCCCAGGCAAAAGACCCATCACTACCA
Organism: Rana muscosa; assembly: GCA_029206835.1. Lineage (NCBI taxonomy): Eukaryota > Metazoa > Chordata > Amphibia > Anura > Ranidae > Rana > Rana muscosa. The sequence continues at coordinate 569,002,791 of CM055121.1, forward strand.
GAAAGCATTAATACTTAGGTAAAGCTTTGCCTTTAACCGGGGACAAGCCTGATAAACCAGGCCAGATACAACATGGAAGGAAAAGAGCCCTCCCACCATACCCACCTTATTACATCAGGAATTGCTAACCAGTTCCCCAAATTAGTGAAGGAAACTAGCTTTTTGTCCCTGGAAACTGATAAGAACATTTACTACACTTGATCCTAACCAAAAGGCCAAGAAGCAATTATTATCGCATGTTATCACATGTTTCGAAATTAATGTGTTTATGACAGGCTTACTATAATCTATTATTTGCAGTGTTCTTCAACCAGATCATAGACCTCCTCAAACAATAGGTGTTTCTGCTTTCTAGACTTTCTATACAATGCAACAAATATTTAAAAAGTGAAAGTTACCAAAAAAAAATACATGGGAATGATTTATTAAAAATTATTAAAAGTAATGATTATTTTAAGGGAATGTCTACTTAGATTAGTGAAGAAAAAATTTCAAATGCTTTAACCACTTCAGCCCCAGAAGATTTGGCTGTTCAATGACCGGGCCATTTTTTGCGATGCGGCACTGCATCGCTTTAACTTACAATTGCATGGTCGTGCAATGTTGTACCCCAAAAAAAATTGGCATCCTTTTTTTACCACAAATAGAGCTTTCTTTTGGTGGTATTTTATCAGCTCTGTGGTTTTTATTTGTTGTGCTATAAACAAAAAAAGAGCAACAAATAGGGGTTATTTACTAAAGGCAAATCCACTTTGCACTACAAGTGCAAACTACAAGTGCAAAGTGCACTTGAAATTGCACTGAAAGTGCACTTGGAAGTGCAGTCACTGTAGATCCGAGGGGGGAAATAAAAAACAGCATTTTAGCTTGCACATGATTGGATAATAAAATCAGCAGAGCTTCCCCTCATTTCAGATCTACCCCTCAGATTTACAGCGACTGCACTTCCAAGTGCACTTCCAGTGCAATTTCAAGTGCACTTTGCACTTGTAGTTTGCACTTGTAGTGCAAAGTGGTATTTGCCTTTCGTAAATAACCCCCAATATCTTTTATTTATGCTATAGTAAATATTCAATTAAAAAAAAAAAATAAGAATTTTTCCTCAGTTTAGGCCGATATGTATTCTTCTACATTATTTTTGTAAAAAAAAAATCACTATAAGCCTATATTGATTGGTTTGCCAAAAGTTATAGCGTCTACAAACTATGGGAAAGATTTATGGCATTTGTACTGTGATTTTTATTATTATTTTTTTTTTTTACTAGTAATGGCGGTGATCTGCATTTTTTTGCGGTATTGCGACATTGCGGCGGACAGGTCGGACACTTTTGACACATTTTTGGGTCCATTTACAGTTACAGAGCGATCAGTGCTATAAATATGCACTAATTACTATGTAAATGTCACTGGCAGGGAAGGGGTTAACACTAGGGGGCGATCAAGTGGTTAACTGTGTTCCCTATTGTGTGTTATAACTGTGGGGGGATGGGATTAACTAGGGGAGATGACAGATCGTGGTTTCTACTTTGTAGAAACACACGATCTGTCTTCTCTCCTCTGACAGCACGGGGATTTGTGTGTTTACACACACAAACCCCCGTACTGCCGCTCGAGCACGTGATCGCGCACGCCCTGCGGCGATCGTGCCCGCCAGCCACGTGCACCAGGTTCCCCGCTGTGCAGCGGGTGCGCGCGCGTGCCTCCGGCAGCGCTCGCATGCCCTCTGGTGGCTCTCCTGGGCGAAGCCGTATATGTATGGGATTTCACCCAGGAGAACCATTCTGCAGCAGTAAATCTGTGTAAGCCGGTCGGGAACCGGTTAATCATCCAAGAACGTACAATTACACGGTTAGGTATTTAGACTGAACATCACTTTTCCATATTCAACTATAATCTATTAAAATTGATCCCTTTAATAACATGTAAGCATAAAGAACAGATGGAATTTCTAACAAAGATTTAGTTCCTGTAATTAGTGGAAGGAGGAATAATGCGTCAGTGTTGATGTCATTGGAAGCAAAAATGCTGCATCGTTGGTATCGGTGAGAGTAATAGTGCCCCATCATTGGTATCAGTAGGAGGAATAGTGCCCTAGCGGCCAGTTAAAGGCACATTAAGGGCTGCAGTTTGGGATCAAAGGGTAAATACAGAATGTACAGCAAGCTAAGAAATATGTTGCAATTTGAAATAAAGGTTACTTTGCATAATGGTTATTAGCTTACATACAAAATTGACATTCTTTTAAAGGCAGTCTCTTACCTGTATCCTTGAGTCCAGGTGTTTTTGTGGCAAAAAGCACAATAAGGACTATCGCTATTATTGTGACCAAAATAAACAGAACAATTAGGGATATTTCCAGAGAACTAAATTTTCGTTTCTTTCCCATCTGAAACAATAAAAAAGGTGTAAAGAATTCAGTTATTTTTCCAATCTCATACATGGAATAGTTGTTTGCAAAGTTGTAATAGCCAGTATACTTGTTAATATATTACACATTTAACACATATCTGGATAATTAATGAGTAATTGAAGAGCACTGGCCTGTATCTTCATTCCAATGTACAATAATGGTGATCCTCTGTAGGCTCGTGATACACTTTTTTTTTAGTAGGAGATGCCAATGGTATTAAAAATAAGATTTATGTAAAATAACACAGAAAATACACATGCTTAAGGTTGTATTATTTTAACTTCACTGTTAGCAATAACAATCAAATCCATAAGTATAGTTTACTTTACTTCTTTTACTCCTACAACTATTTCCAAGAACACCATCTTAAATACCAGCCATCTATTTATTCATTTGCAATCTACACACGATTAAGTGAGTAGTGGATAGCCTAGACACAGCCAAGGCATTTGACTGAGTGAAACAAAACTTCCTCTGGTAGACCTGCAAAGGTTTGGGTCAGCCCTTAATTCCTCAGATGGCTCTGAATCATATATTTTGGACAGGTGGCTCACATTAGTTTCAACAGGTGGACCTTAGACCCTTTTCTTTTATCTAGAGGTACACGCCAGTGCTTTTAACCTATTTATCTTCTGTTTGACCTGGAGGTTAAACCATAGGCCACCATTCTGCATAATCTTTCAGATATACAAGAACTGAGTTGGGGTGCACACATTAACACTGTGGGGCTATGCAGACAATTTGTGCATATACCAGATAAAATCAGGGGCCCTCCCTACGCTTGGAACTGCCTAAATTGAATCACTTGATTGATTCCCCAGATTTGTAATTAATTCATTAAATTCACAAATTTTACCACTCGATCTTTCTCAGTCTTACTCAAGAGAAGGCCCACTTACCACTGTTTTGAACTAATACTATTAAGTACTTGAGGATAAAAACCTTAACGAACGTAACATACTACCTACCCCTTAATATTCATCAAATCTAAAATACAAGTATGATGGAAACTTCACCTAGGAGTCATGGGTCAAGCAAATCTAATAAAAATAATTGTGACGGGAGGGCCCGTGGAACCCAGAATCCCTTGGAAAGTATGGGATACCCTTGTTTCAGCTCCCCATGCACCTCTTATGTCTAAGTCACCCTGTGTCTATTGGGGCACAGGGTGAGCAAGAAAATAATGAACCCTGAGAATATGATTGGACTACTCAAATGGGACAGTAATATTCATTAACAATATCTCTCAAGCCATATTAGAAAGACTGACTGATTCATACTGTTAGGAGGTGCTGTCTGTCTGTTGTCTGTTATAATGTAAATGAGTCTAGGATAACTTCTAAGGGTCTTTCATTGTGTTTTGTGCTAATTGACCCTGTAATTTTATGAAGGAGACAGCCAGGCTAGGAAACTCAAAGGTCATGCATATGAGTCATCTGGGCTGTCTAAAGCATTGGATAATTAGCTCATGTTAATTTATGTCTCTGTGTATTGCTAGAGTAATATGAGCAGAATGTAGGAACCTCCTCTTTTGGTGTGTATAAAAGCCTGTATTCCTCAAAATAAAGATTCTGATTCCTGCTTAACCCTCAAGACAGAGCTTTGTCTCGTATTTGGGGGAGAATTATTCGTATGGGTTTCTTGTTCGGCTGACTGGAGTATTCGGTAGCTGCCTTTGTGTTCAGGAATGAAATGTCCTAAACGACTTTAACCCCTTTCATACCCGGGGTGTCGTTACAATGATTCTCCTCGCTAATTTTTTTTTACATTCCTTTGGCACTCATTGACATACATGCCCCTTAAATACTTTAAAATCATGGAATCACTATCAAACCCTTTGTGTGGGGCAAGGAGAGTCATAAGGCAATCTGATCAATGCTCAAACGTCAAACGGCCTTTGGATTTTGCAGTATCCTACTTTATATTACATAGCTTTCCAACTATCATACAGTACATTCCCCACACAATGACAAGTGAACCTTTCCAGATGATAGGTAGTGGAGAATTTCCCTGATGCCTTGCACTTAGGCCGATCAAACACGGTTCAAATCTTTTTTTTTTTTTTTAAGTGTGTGGTTTACCCCCGTTTTAAGCACTAATATGGATACCATTTCAGATATCCCTGTCTATGGGGCCCAGTTCAGTTAACCCCTCTCTAATGTTTATATTAAAGGCTCCTTGTTTTGCATTTACCACAAAAGATTATTTGGGAGTTAGAAGTTGGTCCGCTTGATGTTGATAATTGGGATGAGGCCCTTTCAGACCATAGGTTGATATCCTTAAGGCCTTAAATAAGATTATTCAACTATATGTTCCTCATAGAGACAACTTAAACTCATACTTCTAGCAAATTATAAACCACACCATACCTTCCAAATTTTTGAGATGGCAACGAGGGACACCTATTAGCAATAGTATGTAGGCATATGGCACACCCCCTGCCATGCCACCTAAAGGAGAATTATACAAAAAAAGATTGGTTTAACCCACAAGTCCTTTTTTTTGTTTTGTTTGCCACTATTATTCCTTTATACTGGCGTTTGAAATGTACAAATGCAGCAATTTAGAAATTGGATTAAAGGTTTAGCACTGGGAAACACTTTTGGACAGGATAAATAGTGCATTGTATATACAACTATATAGACCAGACCAAAAGGAGGGACAAATGAGTAGGAAAAAGGGACAGATGGGCTTTGTTCCAAATCAGGGACAGTCCCTCGAAAATGAGGGACAGTTGGAATCCTTAATAACTTTAGCCTTGATTGCTATACTAAGATCTTCCTCTATAGCACTTTTTACATACCTACCAGCTAGGACCTGGACACAGATCATACAATAGCTCTCTGGTTGAAAACTATTAATGACATCCTTCATCTCAAGAAGGTGACATGGATACAAATGATACCCTGTGGTATGTGATGGGATTTTAGGCAGGTGGCTCTCCTCTCCTCTGGTCAGCTACTTCAGGAAATGGTTTGAAGTGCATTATGTTTTTGTGAGGTTTTATGTCACACATTCATATGTCTGTATACCACTGGATCTGTTACAGTACAGTGCTTTGAAAAAGTATTTATTCCCCTTGAAATTTTCCACATTTTGTTATGTTACAACCAAAAACGTAAATGTATTTTATTGGGATTTTATGTGATAGACCAACACAAATTGGCACATAATTGTTAAGTGGAAGAAAAATAAAAAATGGTTATATTTTTTTTGTTTACAAATAAATATGTGAAAGTGTGGCGTGCATTTGTATTCAGCCCCTTTACTCTGATACCCCTAACTAAATTCTAGTAGAACCAATTGCCTTCAGAAGCCACCTAATTAGTAAAAAGAGTCCACCTGTATGTAATTTAGACTCAGTATAAATACAAGCCTTCAGAGATTTGTTAGAGAACCTTAGTGAACAAACAGAATCATGAAGGCCAAGGGACATGCCAGACAGGTCAGGGATAAAGCTGTGGAGAAGTTTAAAGTAGGGTTGGGTTTAAAAAAATATCCCAAGCTTTGAACATCTCACAGAGTACTGTTCAATCCAGGGAAAGAGTATGGTACAACTGCAAATCTACCAAGACATGACCAGCCACCTAAACGGAAAGGCCGGGCAAGGAGAGCATTAATCAGAGAAGCAGCCAAGGTGCCCATGGTAACTCTGGAGGAGCTGCAGAGATCCACAACTCATATGAGAGAATCTATCCACTGGGCAACTATTAGTCGCGCAACTCTGGCCTTTATGGAATAGTGGCAAAAAGAAAGCTATTGTTAAAAAAATCCATAAGAAATCCATTTTGCAGTTTGCGAGAAGCCATGTGGGGGACACAGCAAACAGTCAGATGAGACCAAAATTGAACTTTTTGGCCTAAAAGCAAAATGTTATGTGTGGCGGAAACCTAACACTGCACATCACCCTAAACACACCACTCCCACCATGAAACATGGTGGTAGCAGCATCAGGTTGTAGGGATTCTCTTCTTCAGCAGGGACAGGAAAGCTGGCCAGAGTTGATGGGAAGATGGACAGAGCCAAATACAGGGCAATCTTAGAAGAAAACCTGTTAGAGTCTGCAAGAGACTTGAGACTGGGGTGGAGGTTCACCTTCCAGCAGGACAACGACCCTAAACATACAGCCAGAGCTATAATGGAATGGTTTATGATATAAAAGCATATTAACGTTTTAGAATGGCCCAGTCAAAGTCCAGACCTAAATTCAGATGAGAATCTGTGGCAAGACTTGAATATTGCTGTTCACAGACTCTCTCCATTCAATCTGACAGAGCTTGAGCTATTTTGCAAAGAAGAATGGGCAAAAATTTCACTCTCTAGATGTGCAAAGCTGGTAGAGACTTCCTCAAAATGACTTGCAGCTGTAATTGCAGCGAAAGGTGGTTCTACAAAGTATTGACTCAGGGGGGCTGAATACAAATGCATGCCACACTTTTCACATTTTTATTTGTAAAAAAAATTGAAAACCATTTATCATTCTCCTTCCACTTCACAATTATGTGCCACTTTGTGTTGGTCTATCACATACAATCCCACTAAAATACATTTACGTTTTTGGTTGTAACATGACAAAATGTGGAAGATTTTAAGGGGTATGAATACTTTTTCAAGGCACCGATTTCTGTTGAACCAGCCGATACCAGCCGATATTTGACCCGTGTGTACCAGCCTTAACTGTAACTTGCAGTTTAGTATACAGGTGCAAAGAGAAAAACAATAGGATGGCCAAGAGAGTGAAAATACTACAGAATTATACAAAAAAAATTAGAAAAGCTGCATAAACATAACACAGCAATGTGAGGGTAGCATGAAACTGCATAGCATAGCTCTTAAGCTGGCCATAAATTGATTTAAATTCTATTGATCGACTGCTGAAGAACCGACTTGCTGGAAAACTTTAGTTCAATCAGCGCTTGAACCACTACTGTTGCACAAGTAGTGGTATAAATATATATATATATATATATATATATATATATATTTTTTTTTAGGTTTGCTTTAAAGCCCCACATTGGCCTAAAAATCAGCCTAAATATTTTTTTTTGGTCTGTGTTCCCACTGGGAATGCCCCCATCCAGTATGGATGAGCAAGGCAACTGTCCTCGCAGACCTATAAGGTTCGGGAGGGGGACTCTCCACCCCACAGCTTCATGAATACTTTTAAAGCCTATTTGGGAGCTAGTAGACTAAAGCCAGGTACCCACAGGCTAAATGTCGGGAGACAACAGGCGGTTAAAAAAAAAAAAAAAAGGCCTGTGTGTATGTCAGCTTCTGTTGGACGAGCATGCTGGAAAAAACAGCATTCGACCGACCGACTCCCGAACAGCGCTCTCAGCCAATGGCAGAGAGCGCTGATTGGAGTATTCTGGCAGGCGTCCCCCTGTCAGAACACAACAGCTCAGCGGGGGGGGGGAGATCACTGATCTAACCTTGCATGGTTAGTACAGCGGCTCCGACCAGGACTGACAGGAAAACTCTCTTAATCAGATCTTTGATAAGACAACAAGCACAACCACCTGTAGTTAGAACAACTAATTGATATAATGAATTCTGAATTAGTGCCTAGCACATACCAAGATATGCAGGGATGGACTGGCTATAGGGACTACCGGGGGTTTCCTGGTGGGCCGATGGCTCAGTGGGCCGTTTAAAAAAAAAAAAAAAAAAAAAAATTTTGTGGGCCGTTTTTTTTATGCAGTTCGGCGGCAGCGGGAGCGTGGCAGCAAACAGCGGCACTCACAAAAAAAAAAAATAATAATAATTTTTGTGGCCCGTTTTTTTATGCAGTTCGGCGGCAGCGGGAGCGTGGCAGCAAACAGCGGCGGGGATTCGGGGAAGGTGGCCATCGAGGAGGGGAGTTGGATGTAAAATTCCGAGGGAGAAGAGCTCCACCCCCTCCCTGAGCACCGAAAAAGGCGGACAGTAGCGAGCGTGGCCACCCCGGCGCTCCCAGAACCTCGATTCCTCCACCTCCTCTCTGCTCCAGGAACCATGCGGCCTGGGCCGGAGGGCAGGCTGACTGGGAGCCCGGAGGAAGAGAACATGCGCCGCTGTAAGGAGCAGAGCAGTGTGAGCACCCCCCAGATCAAGAGGGAGACTCAGCGCTGCTGCTGATGGCCATCAGGTACCTGGCATCCTACACAAACATGCCAGAACACTGAGACAGCGGGGAGGTGAGCAGAGGAGGGACTGCAGAAAGGGACAGTGCTATGTGGTCTGTCTCAGCCCTGCCCTCTGTCTCTCTTCCCCCTCTGTCTCTCAGTCCCCCCCTCTGTCTCTCAGTCCCCCCTCTTTCATCCCCCTCTGTCTCTCAGCCCCCCCACTATCTCTCAGACCCCTCCTCTGTCTCTCAGACCCCTCCTCTGTCTCTCAGACCCCTCCTCTGTCTCTCAGCCATTTATTTTAATGGGCAGGAGCGGTGTGTACACCGCTCCTCCACCGCCCCAAAGATGCTGCTTGGAGGACTTTCACACTGGAACTGCAGCGAAGGCGTTTTTCAGGGGCTTTACAGGCGCTATTTTTAGCCCAAAAGCGCCTGAAAAACGCCTCAGTGTGTAAGGGGTCCTACACTCACCCCCTCTCTTTTACACTCACTCCCTCTCTCTTACACTCACCCCCTCTCTCACCCACCCCCTCTCATCCCCTTTCCCTCAACCCTCTCTCTCTCTCATTCCCCTCTCGCTCACTCTCTCATAATATACAATAATGGATGTAGGGGCCTTTTAATGGGCGTGATTTTTTGGGGGGGTGGGGGGCAGCATTTTATTGAATTAAAGTGGGCCGGTCTGGATGAAGTCCAGGGCCAAATTTTGGTCCCAGTCCAGCCCTGAAGATATGTCTTGGTATAATGCCCCTTGACCCTGGTGAAGATCACATACTCAGCCTACACAAGGATGACTTCCTCCTTGCTGCGCCACCTGTCATGGCCGCCTCAGCTCCCGTGCCAGACTGTGTCCCCGGCCGCCAACATGCCACCTGCCGCGCCCATGCCATCACCCGACCTGTGAGTATGGGCTGTCGATTCAAGTGCATATTTCTCTCCCCCCTCTATATAAGCCTAACCTATCAATTGATACTATGTTCTTGTATTGTAGACATCCATTAATAATCAGCTCCTAATGAGCGGCATGATAGCCACGAAACGCGTCGAGCTTCAGATGCCAAATAATATTTATCATGCAGTTTTACCTCATGTTTTTATTGTTTTACTCAATTTACTCACAAACAAATGCCAATGAACTAACTAATCGTGTTGGATGATGGAATATGTACCATGATGTCCTATGTATTTCACTGTATAATATTTAATACACTTTACATTATTTGATTTACTAGCTCTGTTTGTCTCTCAATCCGCATGCTTCATACAAAGTCCCGACCCTTTTCTGTCTTCGTACTGATAGGGATGGAGACCTAGTGACTTCATTGTCTCAGGCCTCATTTAAAGTCCCAAAACTTTTTCTTTTTTCCATTGGTATAATGAACTGTAACCAAAAAATAAATGCATATATATGTATATATATATATATATATATATATATATATATATATATATATATATATATATAGCGCTGTGTAAATTGACGGCGCTATATAAGTACCTGAAATAAATAAAATATATATATATACATACAGTATATGGGTGATCATATAACTTGCTTTTGGTTAATTTAGTATCTTTTAAAAATTTCACTTTTTCTTACTTATTAGTCCAACATGAACTAACATATTGGCTGAACATGAATTACATGAAGCATATATTTGTGGTACTGGCATCTATATCTTCAAATTAACAAAATCAGTTAAATTAGTAAGAATTTACAGCTGAATAGGCGTGTTACTGTTGTCATTGTTCATGAAGCTGCATACAGCACTAGTAGTGGATAGCTATTTTTACTAGCACAATGCAAACGTCTTCAAATAATTTGTTTTGAGGCATCCTGTCACTAAAAATTTAAAACAATTACCTTAAATGAAATAATATTTACCATTTTAAAATATTTTATAAATTTGGTTAACATCTCCCACTTAGAGCCGGTTCACACAGGGGCAACAGGACTCTTGAGGAGGCGTCCTGGAAGCGACCTGGAAGCGACCTGAGCCTGCACCACAGCACGACATGGGACGACTTACAAGTCGTCTCCAGGACAGGAGACATTCCAGTGGCCAATCAACCTTTAATCAGCTCTGTGGGAGGGAGGGGGGAGGGAGAGGTTTGCCTGAGAAATGTATGTTCTCTTCCTGGAAAGTTGCTTCTGTTAAGACAGGGGATCCGACTTGGAGGCAACTTCTATTGAAATCAATGGGTACAGGTCGCCTAGCAGTCGCCTAGAAGTGGGATTGAAGTAGTACAGGAACCTTTTTTTGAAGTCAGAGCGACTGCAGTCGTATACATTAAAACGGCTCCATTCACTTCAATTCGTTTTAAAAATAGCGCGACTTGGGGCAACTTGGGGCGACTTGAAGTCGCCTCCCGAGTCGCCCCTGTGTGAACCGGCTGTAATTCTTAACTCAAGGACAATATTAGTTTATTTAAGCAAAAAAAAAAAAAAAGAAGAAAGAAATGCTCTTTTACACTGTATAACTTGCATTAGAAAATGAACATTGCATAGACTGCAGTGCACATACTCATAGTTTTTGTCTTTTTTACAGGGTAAACCATTTGTAAGATGCCCCTGAATCAGGCATCTCTTACAGCACTCAGCCAATATATAGTTACATAGTTCATCTGGTTGAAAAAAGACCATCCAGTCTAGTTCAACCAATAAACTAGTCTATGTGACTAGTTTATGTCACAGGAAAATCGCTTACAAATATTGAAAGCATTTATCATGATCAGAAATACTCCCAAATATTGCAAAATCTCACATGAAGAGACACTAATTGTCCTTTTTTCCTAAAGAAAGCTAGAAGCTAACCTTTCACTAAACCCATGCTACATAATACCATTGAGCATCCTTAGGGCAGATGTGCGATTTGTTTCGTTATGAATCAAAATTATTCAGACATTCGGATGTAAGCGAATCTCTAAATCACAATAGATATGAATTTCAACTAATCCAAAATAAATTATAATAAAACAATTAAATTAATTTGTTTAATTTGGATCCAAAAAAATATTATGGCATAACAAATTATACAAATTTATTTGAATCCATTTCGTTTTTATGTTGCATTAATATTTTTCATTATTATAAAAAATGCACTACATATGAAATGGAAGCATATTGCAATAAATACAGTGAGATATAAAAGATATAGAAAATAAATAAGATGATGATTCCTACTTATTATGTTTGGGTTGGATGGAGGTAGATCCATCAGAATCTCCAAATCATAATGTAGCACTACCCCTGTTGCTGAAGTCAGGGTTTCCCACTGCTAAATGCCCAGTCACACAATATTTCCTTCTTTCATCCGGACACAGAAATCAGTCTTTTGCCGCGTACACACGATCGGAATTTCCGACAACAAATGTTCTATGTGAGCTTTTGGTCGGATATTCCGACCGTGTGTAGGCTCCATCGGACATTTGCTGTCGGAATTTCCGACAACAAATGATTGAGAGCTGGTTCTCAATTTTTCCGACCACAAAAGTTGTGGTCAGAAATTCCGATCGTGTGAATCCAATTCCGACACACAAAAATCCTACGCATGCTCGGAATCAATTTGACGCATGCTCGGAATCATTGTACTTGATTTTTCTCGGCTCGTCGTAGTGTTGTACGTCCCCGCGTTCTTAATGTTTGGAATTTCCAAGCAACATTTGTGTGATCGTGTGTATGCAAGACAAGTTTGAGCCAACATCCATCAGAAAAATTATCAACGGTTTTGTTGTCGGAATGTCCGATCGTGTGTTCGCGGCATTAGGCTTGTTTTTCTAGTTTTATTACGGGATGATAACTTGGATGGGGTAAGAGATTATCGGATGCTGAGTGGGACAACAACAACTTTTCAGAGACATTTCCTCCCTGTTTACGGACTCCTCTTCTTACTTCCACCTGCACAAACTTGGTTCTTCTTTATACAGCTTCTGCTTTCCTGACGGAAATTACAGGCTTTTGTCAGTTCAGCAACAGACTATTACAGGCAGGAACACTCAGTTCCTTTTTGAAAAGTACCACGTAAGGAGTGAGAAGCATATCACATCACGTTCTGCTTCTCCATGGCCACTGATTCCAGTTCCACTGCTTGCAGAAAATTCTAGCCCACCTGGTTGCCACCTGCCACATCTGGCTGCTTCTCTCTTCCCAGTCCTCCTAACTGACACACACATTAAGATTCCCCAGGGCAAGGTTTGATGAAGACTTGGCACACCGATATCTTCAAGAGAGCACTGCTAAAGATGGCAGTCTCTCCCCTTGCCTGTCAGTGCACTGTGATGATCTACTCCTTGCTGTCTGCGCTGCCTCTCTGGCTTGAATTCCCCCAACTGCCTGCTGTGATGGGATCCTTCCAGGCCAGCCTTCTGAGGCTCCAGTCCAAGGAACACCCCCCCCCCTCCTGGTAAGGTGTCCTGGGGATTGGCTAAAGGCCCCTAAATCCCTAAATATTCAAGGCAACCTGTCCAAGATTCCACCCACTATTTTCCAGAATGTCTCAAACATTCTAGAAACAGGGGGAGGCACCAGAGAGCTGCCAGGATGAGTCATCCAGTCCTGGCCTCTAATAACCCTGACCCAGATTCAGTGATTCAGATTCAGGGTTTATCCCTGGATCAGACTATATTTTACCTACTCTCACTAGTAGCACACACTAGAGGGTGCTACATTAGCAAAACAAATTAATCTAAAATTAATTTAGTTTTATTCCTTATGTCATGATTTGGAGATTTTTATGGATCCACCTCCATCTGATCCAATCAGATTGCATAATTAATCTCTTTAAATAACAAATTAACATATTAAAATGAATATAGCCAAGCTTCCAAAATAGCTTTCAAAATACGGATCATTAACCGCTTGCCGACCGTGTCACGAGGATATACATTGGCAGAATGGCACGGCTGCGCAAAGTGACGTATATATACGTCACTTTGAATTTCACGCCGTGAGCTCCGTGACCGTGCCCGCGGGACCCGCAGACTCGATGTCCACCAGTGTCCCGCGATTGGGTCACAGAGCTGCAGAATGGGGAGAGGCTAGTGTAAAAGAAGGCATCTCCCCATTCTGCCTAGTGACAGGACACTGATCGTCTGCTCCCCCTACAGTTAGAATCACTCTCTAGGACACACTTAACCCCTTCCTAGCCCCCTAGTGGTTAACCCCTTCCCTGCCAGTCACATTTATACAGTAATCAGTGCATTTTTATAGCACTGATCGCTGTATAAATGTGAATGGTCCCAAAATAGCATCAAAAGTGTCCGATGTGTCCGCCATAATATTGCAGTCACGATAAAAATCACTGATCGCTGCCATTACTAGTAAAAAAAAAGAATAATAAAAATGCCATAAAACTATCCCCTATTTTTTAGACGCTATAACTTTTGCGCAAACCAATCAATATACGCTTATTGCATTTTTTTTTACCAAAAATATGTAGAAGAATACATATCGGCCTAAACTGAGGAAAAATTATTTTTTGTATATATTTTTGGGGGATATTTATTGTAGCAAAAAGTAAAAAATATAGTTTTTTTTTCAAAATTGTTGCTCTATTTTTGTTTATAGTGCAAAAAATTAAAACCGCAGAGATGATCAAATACCACCAAAAGAAAGCTCTATTTGTGGGAAAAAAATAACGTCAATTTTGTTTGGGACCCACGTCGCATGACTGCGCAATTGTCAGTTAAAGTGACGCAGTGCCGAATCGCAAAAAGTGGCCCGGTCATTTGGCAGCCAAATGGTCCGGGGCTGAAGTGGTTAAAAAACTACAAATACACAAAATATATCCGAATATACAAAATTAATCTGAATACCGTATATACTCGAGTATAAGCCGACCCGAATATAAGCTGAGGCACCTAAGTTTACCACAAAAAACTGGGAAAACTTATTGACTCGAGTATAAGCCTAGGGTGTCCATCTGCATGCCTCACTGTGCCTCACTTTGCCTCACTGTGTCCATGTGCATGCCTCACTGTGCCCATGCCTCACTGTGCCCATGCCTCACTGTGCCCATGCCTCACTGTGTCCATGCCTCACTGTGCCCATGCCTCACTGTGTCCATGACTAGACTGACGTTTAACATGGGCGTCTATAGAAGGGGTGCCCGGGTTTGAAAACTCGGTGCTCCCTGGCCGTAGGTCCCCAGACAAAAAAACTTTGCACACTTGTAGAGGAAGAGTGGGGCTACATGTGTGCCAAGTTTGGTACCAGGTCCCCAAAGTCTGGAAGATCAGGCGCAAAAAGGTGAGTGGGGCTACATGTGTGCCAAGATTGGGGTCCAGGGGACCTACGGCCGGCCGGTACCGGGTCCCCAAAGTCACCAGAGAAATGACCGTTTAACATTTGAGTCTATAGAAGGAGGGCCCGGGTTTGAAAAATCGGTGCTCCCCGGCCGTAGGTCCCTCGGACGAAAAACTTTCTACAGTTGTAGAGGAAGAGTGGGGCTACATGTGTGCCAAGTTTGGTACCGGGTCCCCAAAGTCTGGAAGATTAGGCTCAAAAAGGTGACTCGAGTATAAGCCGAGGGGGGCATTTTCAGCACAAAAAAATGTGCTGAAAAACTCGGCTTATACTCGTGTATATACGGTATATAAAATTAATTCTGAAAATTAATCATTCTAACAAGATGAATATGACAAAATGAAATGATTAACTTAACAAACAAATTCACAACATAATTAATTTTTCCGTTGTGCACATCTCTACCTTAGGGTTGTGCATTCCAGTGGTCAAGCAGTGTGACTGAAGATGGAAAAATCTATCCCTATTTGTCATTGCTGGGCAGAAACTTGCCTGTTACAGACATTCATATTCTGAGTGAGCAACAATCACCCCTGCCCCACATATTTTCTTTAGGGAATCAATAACCAACCAGCGTTGGCGTAAGAAGACAATGTAAGAAAAGTGTCAAAATGATTTAACTTTATACTTTTTTGGGGTAAATTAATCAGAAAGCGGTGAAGCCAAAGCAATAGCATAAAGGGTATGGAACTAACATTCTAAAATAGAAAGGTCAGCAATGACAACTTACATAATTTTTGCCTAGCCGGTGCATTTTAAAATTAAAAAGTAAATAGGGGTGTTGTAATTTGCAGCTTCTACCTTCATTTTCTCCCCAATAGGATGCAATGTTTAAGTATGCTTCCAAGGATTACCCATCAGATAGAAAGCACCATCATTAATTCATATACATAAATTACTCCTAAAAAAAAATGTTTATAAGACACATATTTGTGATAAGCTATACTTTTATTATTCTTGTATTAAAAGACTATCAGAATGGCACAGTGGTAGCATTGTTATAGTAAGTCTTGCACAAGGGAGTAAAAAACATCAGATTTTTTTACTGATCTAGATTAGAACCATGCACACAGTACCGAGCCATAAAACAAAAATAGAAAATTTTGCTTTTTGAGTACAGTAATGTACGCGCCTAAACGTGTTTACGCACCTATACGCATGTTCATGTGTGTATATGTGTATATTGCATTTCTGGCAATGAAGAAGAGTTTTACGCTTGTATGCGCTTATGTGCCCTCACACTCCTTTACGCAAGGTCTCTATAAAACATTTTGCTCAGGATCTTTTTGTCAGCAAGATCCTGAGTATAAACATTAGTACATTTTTACCTTTGGGTTCAACTGGCTTAGGGTACTTTCTTTATTTCATGTTACATTAAAGCAAAGAATTTCATGCTGACCTCATTTGACGTGATTGTAGCCGTATTAGTGCAATTGTAACAGAGAAAATGAAGTACTGTCCGTGATACTTTTTTTATTTGCGCTAACATACAATTTTTCAGGAAAAGCTTTCGGGGTATGTCCCCTTTTTCAAGGTCCAAGCAGTACTCATCAGGTTGGTTAACTGCTTCTTTATGCGGCTATATGCAGTATCTTCCATCATACTTAACGTGATTGTAGCCGTATTAGTGCAATTGTGACAGAGAAAATTGAGTACTGTCCGTGATACTTTTTTTATTTGCGCTAACATACAATTTTTCAGGACAAGCTTTCGGAGTATGTCCCCTTCTTCAAGGTCCAAGCAGTACTGCTTGAACCTTGAAGAAGGGGACATACCCCAAAAGCTTGTCCTGAAAAATTGTATGTTAGTGCAAATAAAAAAAGTATCACGGACAGTACTCAATTTTCTCTGTGCTGACCTATTCATATTCTAACAATATATTGCTTATTTGATAGAAACTATATTATACATTTCCCGTCCCGGCACAAAACTGACTCCATTAATGTTAATAAATGTTTATTTTTAGCATTGGTATTAATGTCCCAGCATGTAAATCTGATCTTTTTAGCATGTGATTTACAAGGATATGTACACCAGCTGTTCATCTCCAGAATAATCCCCAGAGATGCAGGATGCTTACTGAACTTAGGAAACATGCCACAGCTGACAAACAGTGCAAGGCCTTGTACAGCCAACTGCTCAATCTTCTGTAACGTACAACACCATTACTGTTTAACTCTACACCAGCAACAAAATTCATTAAAACTAATCTTCGCTTTCCAGATCAATACCCTATTGCCGTAATTGCATCTTCCATTGGTTTAAAAGCATTCTAGATGACAAAATACAAGTACACACAGAAAAATAAACCTAATTCACCATCTATGTAGGAAAAAAACTACAAGGTAATTCAGGCTATATAATTGGCACATTAATACACATTAACGTTTATTGTGTTTACTTTTAAATACAGAGTTTAAATGTAAGAACTGTGCAGAGTATGCTACAAAAGAAAATGTGTGTTTGCTATATATCATGTATTCGATCTGTAGAATCAGATGAAAGCGGGAATGTACATTTCAGATAAAGAAGCACAGGGAATTTTGAAAAGTTCATAAAGGACAGTAAGGCTAATGCTGGCCATAAATGTAAAGCTTATTTGGAAAATGGGACAACTATTAAAGTGTATCTTAATTATACTATTTATAGAATTCTATACAAATGAATGATTCATTGATCTACCACTTTTTCAAAAGGAAACATTTAGTACACACTGGGGTTGATTTACTAAAGGCAAATCAACTTTGCACTACAAGTGCACTTGGAAGTGCAGTCGCTGTAGATCTGAGGGGAAGCTCTGAAATTAGGAGAAGCTCTGCTGATTTTATCATCCAATCATGTGCAAGCAAAAATGCAGTTTTTTTTTCCTTGCATGTCCCCCTCAGATCTACAGCGACTGCACTTCCAAGTGCACTTATAGTACAAAGTGGATTTGCCTTTAGTAAATAAACCCCATTGTGTTGACCGTCATTGGCACTTTTTTGCAGAAAGAACAGTTGAGCAGACTGGCTCAAAACACACAAATGCTCAGGAAAGCAGATGCTTTGATTCAAAGTATACAATGGTAAAATAAACGTTGAATCTAGTGTCTTTGTGTGTATGTTTAATGATGCTGTCCCACACTTCTACATCAATCATATACAGTATGTGTACAAAATGAAATGAATGCTTTTGAAAAATGAACCTCAGTTTAATAGATTGGGGGGAAATACTAGTATTCAGGAAGATTAAAGATAGGAAATTATTTTCTCTGCAGAGGAGACATTTCTAGTCTCTGGTTCATTTCTTCTTTTAACAATTATCTGAGATCTCTGTACTCTCTTGTATCCCATACCCTCCGTTTACTTTGTTATTGCCTCTCTGTCCTCAATCCACTGACTATCTCAGATCTATGGCTGCTTTACATCAAGAGGGTTGCTTAATAAAATCACAGTCAGGACCCTTGATCTCTGCATTGGAAGCCTCAAAAGCTGATAAAGAGGCTGATTTACTATAGGAATTAAGAATCTTTTCTCAAGAAAGTGTGCAAATATTCAGTTCAGTTATTCAATTATATGAAAAGCAAATTCCTGTTCACAATGAACACCCAGACATGTGCTCATCAATTAACCAGTTCAGCTCTCTGGACATATGTAGTATACATTATATTACCAAATGTATCGGGACACCTGTCTTTACATGCACATTTAATGACATCCCAGTCTTAGTGCGTAGGGTTCAATATTGATTTGGCCCACCCTATACAGCTATAAAAACAGCTTCAATTATTCTGGGAAGGCTGTCCACAAGATTTAGGAGTGTGTCTATGGGAATGTTTGACCATTCTGCATTTGTGATGTCAGGCACTGATGTTGGACAATAAGGCCTGCCTCACACTCTCTGCTCTAATTCATCCCAAAGGTGTTCTATCAGGTTGAGGTCTGGACTCTGTGCAGGCCAGTCGAGTTCCTCCACCCCAAACTCACTCATCCATGTCTTTATGGACCTTGCTTTGTGCACTGGTGTGCACTCATGTTGGAACAGCAAAAGGTCATTCCCAAACTGTTCCCACAAAGTTGGGAGCATGAAATTGTCCAAAATGTCTTGGTATGCTGACATCTTAAGAGCTCCCCTCACTGAAACTAAGGGGCCAAGCCCAACCCCTGAGAAATAACCCCATGCCATAATTCTCCCTCCCTCCATATTATTTGTACCAGTGTACAACGCAAGGTCAATAAAGACATGGATGAGTGAGTTTGGGTTGAAGGAACTTGACTGGCCTGCACAGAGTCCTGACCTCAACCTGATAGAACACCTTTGGGATGAATTAGAGCTCAGACGGTGAGCCAGACCTTCTTGTCCAGCATCAGTGCCTGACCTCACAAATGCGCTTCTGGAAGAATGATCAAAAATTTCCATAGACACACTCCTAAACCTTGTGAACAGCCTTCCCAGAAGAGTTGAAGCTGTTATAGCTGCAAAGGATGGGTTCACTCAATATTGAACCCTTTGGACTAAGACTGGGATGCCATTAAAGTTCATGTGCATGAAAAGGCAGCATCCCAATACTTTTGGCAATATAGTGTATGTGTGAGTGAGGGGTTAAGCACAAGCTCATGGCTTGTGGCAACTACAGTATAAGCTTGTGCTTTTTTTTGCTCAGCCAGCTTCCACCTGTAAAGTGAAAGTGATCTCGGTGACTGCATAGTGGGAGAGGTGTGGTTCCCCCCCACCATGGTTCCTGGGCTCTCCCACTCTTTCTGGGAGCCCAGGACTACATTGAAGGGCTTTAGGATGGGGAGTGGGAGGTGACCAAGAAACATCCATTCCTCAATCTTCTCTGCGTTGAATGAAGCCAGAGGTGACAAAGATTTAATAATTTCCAGTCTTTGAGCTGTCATTCAGCCAAGGAAGCAGCTAATCAAGCATAATTTGTACTTAGTTAGCTGCTTTGGGGGACCAGGGAGACATTGCGGGTCTAATAGAGCCCATAAAGTGTACCCGTCACCTGCCTAATGCTCTCACATGGGGATTTGTTAATCCCCTTGTGATAACAATAAAGTTAGATTTAACAAATAAATAAAAAACTGTTTCAAAAAATAAATTTAGGCATAAATTCATTAAAAAAAAAAAGTTTAACAGAATTCCTATTGCCCTGCACACATCCACAAATGGCACAGGATGTGCACATGTATGTAAACCATGAGAGTAATAATTCTAGATTCATAGCTCACATTTAAACCCAAAAATTATAAGCAGTAAAGGTCTTTAAAGCCTCATCTATGGAGATTCTTTTTCACAATATCATGAGCGCACAGAATTTTAGTGTCAACATGTTCAGTATATATTTACTCAACACAGCCGCGTCTTTTATATTTTAACAATAAAATGGGTTTTATCCCATGTGTTGGCACTAAAATTTGTTTTATTATATTTTTTCCTGCAAATATGTATTTGATAAATAGTTGTTCATATATCAATACGGAAAAAAAAAAAAATTGGAACTACTATCTTTTTATTCTAAAGGCGCCTCGCCCTGTTCTTGGTCGTTTAGGTAAATTTATAGTAGAAAATTCTGAATTTTACATATATGCAAAAAAATTTAAAAATTGCTTAACAGATAAAGTGGTAAACAAGAATTTAAACTTCATACAAAAATAATTGAAGTGAATATTCACACAATTTATTGAGTGAAAATTCTCAGTTCCTTTTGGTAAATCAGCCTTACTGCATATCATTAAATTGGAATATTTTATGAATTACACATCATCTTAAATCTTTGCACTGTTTTATTTTGTCCATAAGTGACATTTGAAGAAATAATGTTAAAGCATTGAGCAGCTCTTGATAGTTTGGCAAACCATTGTTGGATATTTATATCCCTTTTTATTTTATCTGCAGAATGCAAAAAAAAAACATTCAATACCAACTGGCACATATATCTGTATGTAACACATAAAACCATTATTGTTAACTTAATAGTTCACCATTAAGATTAAACATATTAGATAAAAGTAGCATTTAAAAGTAAATAATGACTTTATATGCTGTAAAGTAACTAACCCTTGAAACTAAAGTCAAATTGCTAACAACATGATGACATTAGGAGATTATAAATTCATCACTCACTAAGGTCTTTGTTAGGTTGCTACCTCTATTAATGTAGAAAATAAGAACACTGTTAAATGTAATCACACTACTGAGAAAAAAAACAAGCTTACCATATGTGTCTGTTTAACTAGGATTTTCTATGTATTTAACATTGGAAATCTTTAACCAGTTTACAACATGCTGTTTGCACACTGTTTGGGTCAAGCAGGTAGAGACAAAAATAAATGATCTTTGCATTCTATTAACGTTTATTATGTAGAGATTTTAAAGTATTTAAGCATTACTGTGTTTTGTAACCTTAAGGATTAAACTCCTGAAAAATATGGTCTTTTATATATCTCAAGTGCAATTGCCATTTTTCATTTTTACATGCAGGAATTTAAAATGAATTACAGCGTTTGTAAATCATGCCATGGAATTCTCATTATTGATGTTGAAAACATGGACCCTGTTAACTAGCTTATGTACTGTAAGCAAGCATGTACACAACCAGGTTTATTTAGTACGACATTATGAAGAGCAACCCTGGTTTATAAAGTACTGTACATTAACCTATATCAACCAACCAGATTTTACCTTTTATTAGTTTAAACCAATTCTTTACTGGTCATTAACCAGTTAAGGATTAACCAGCTAAGAATTAACCAGTTGTACTGCAGCAGGTTGACTCCACTGCGCGAATCGCCGTCATTGTATGTCGGCTCGTGCAGGCACAGATGTGGGTGGGTGCGTGCCGCCGCCGCACTCTCACGCCCGCTTCACACTGCGGAAGCATGCCCGCGGGTCGGGCGGACTCTATGATCGCAGGTAACCCACGATCGACTAGTACAGAGGCAGAATGGGGATCTGCCTTTGTAAACAAGGCGGATCCCCATTCTAACAGATGACATGACAGAGATCTACTGTTCCCAGTGATCGGTAACAGTGATCTCTGTCATGTCCCAGGCAGCCCACCCCCCTACAGTTAGAACACACCCAGGAAACACAGTTAACCCCTTGATCACCCCCTAGTGGTTAACACCCTTCCCTGCCAGTCTCATTTTTACATTGATCAGTGCATTTTTATAGCACTGATCAATGTAATAATGTCACAGGTCCCCAAAAAGTGTCATTTGGGGTTAGATTAGTCTACCGCAATGTTGCAGTCTTCTTAAAAATCACAAATCGCCGCCAATACCAGTAAAAATAATTAAAAAAATGAAAGTCCTTAAATCTATCCCATAGTTTGTAGACGCGATAACTTTTGCGCAAACGAATCAATATACGCCTATGTCGATTTATTTTCCCAAAATATGTAGAAGAATATATATCGGCCTAAACTAATGAATAAATTTGTTTTTTTTATATATTTTTTGGGATATGTATTATAGCAAAAAGTAAAAAACAATATTTTTTTCACAATTGTTGCTCTTTGTTTATAGTGCAAAGGTGATCAAATACCACAAAAAGAAAGCTCTATTTGTGGGAAAAAAGGGCCATCAATTTTGTTTGGGTACAGAGTCACACGACCGCGCAATTGTCAGTTAAATCGACGCAGTGCCGTATCGCAAAAAATGGCCTGGTCATTAAGGGGGTAAATCCTTCCAGTCCTTAAGTGGTTAAACAGCCACAAAACATCCAATAATGTGTCTAAACATGTATTGTTTTTTATTCACCCAAATACGTTTTAAAATAAGAAAACAATCTTTCAATAAAATAAAGTTTATCTTGACGCAACTTATAACACTCTATATTATTTTTAAACCTTATTATGCAATACTGCCATATTCTGCTGGCCCTTTCGAATATCATACTCAGTTAGATCTTGTCAGTATAAAAATATTGCCTAACCAAATGTATCAACATAATTAGTACATTCAGAGGGTGACTCATTGTGTTTCACAAGCGTGAATTAGTCTGTTTGTCAAGAGAGCATTAAAGGTGATTAGTGTTATTTTATTCTTAATTTGCACCAGAAGATGGAACCACAAAGACCTCAGGGGTGGGGGGGTACAGGTGCAAAATATGAAGGAGCAGGGGGCTCCTAGCCGTATGGACATGCCGGCTTGGAGCTCTGCTCCAGGAGGTACAGATCTGCTGGTCACAGCATTGCTCCATCCGCTTCTACACACAGCCTCGGTGTGCCTGACTGTCCCACGATCATGGTCCCCGGAGGTTCCTGACCCAAGATGCAGATCAAAAACTTTAAGGACGCTCTGTCTTGGGCTCCAGCCAAGATGGTGCCGGCACCATCTTCACAGCCAGGCACCTCACACTCAGCAAAGCTGCCCCAGTTCTCAAAGGCATCGCTGGACATACACAGTGAGTCTAAATCAGACACAGTCCTCACACAGTTCCTAGAAAAGGCTAATAAACGCATAACCTCTGACCTTAAACAGGAATTTCAGGAATTGGGCTTTCTTATAGGGACCCTGAAAACTGTGCTTGAAGAAGCTATTAGCAGAACCAATCAAAACACTGATTGTATCGAGGTCCTACAAAAGCGATTGGACAAAGCTCTAGATAAGATCGATGACCTGGAAATTCGATCCCATCACTATAACTTTAGGGTACGCGGGATCCCTGAATCATTTACAGACACTGATGCTATAATTAAGGAACTTATTTCACACCTTATTCATGAGGTACCTTCTCACAGACTGGAACTGGATAGAGCCCATAGAGTCCTGACGGCTCCCCGAGCCAATGGACTGCCATTGGACATTATAATAAAACCTCATTACTATGCAGTCAATGAATGCATGATGGCCATAGCAAGGGAAATTGCTAATTTGCAATTACGCGATCATCCTATCTAGATTTTTGCAGATATCTCGCCTGCCACAGTTCAAAAGCGCAGGGCACTGAAGCCCTTATTACAACCTCTCATTGCCGAGAATATAAAGTATTACGGGGCTTTCCCTTTTCGCCTAAACTTTACCTACAGCAACAAGAAGCACTCTTTTCTACATTCCAGGAGGGAAACGTTTTGCTGACAAAATAGGGCTTCATTTCAATTGAACCAGAGGGTTCCCCTCACACTCCACAGCTCAAATCCCCTTCCAGCTGGTCCTGCCAAAGGTCTTTGTCTCCGGTGTGGTGCTCCACCAGAAGTAAGTCCAAGCTCAAGGCCAGACCTCCGTGAAGGCGATGGCCACTGATTTGTCCACTTGGGACGCTGCAAGTTCTGCTCCTTGTCACTGTTCCCTTTTTTCTCAAGTTGATCCTAGGGCGGGATCACAGTTGGAGCATTTATGATGTTTCCTGACTTTATGTTATTCTTAGTGGGAGAGGAAGACCTGGTTAACTGGAAAAGGACCTCTTCTCATTTAGTCCTAATTGCATGGGACTTTCTTCTCTTGTAGTTTTTGATTATACCAGACCTTATGTTTTAAGTGTGGGTGAGTGGCCGGTGGCGGTGGTCAGTTGCCCTGTTTACTTTTGCTTCCCTCCCTCGCTGAGGGGATCAAAATGAAGCCCAGCCCTGGGCTTGACCCAGTGCTGATATTTCAAGACGACAAAGGGGGTTTACCTTGCATCCATTGCTAGAAAGTATTTTCCATGTCTGTATTGCCAAATGCTACCCTCACCTTCTGTCTTGGATGTCTCTTAATTGCTGTCTCAATTAAATAATTTATTTTAAGGCATGGTTTGGCAAACAGTATATATGCTCTGTTTTTTAACTTGAAAATTGTGCTGTGATCAAGGCTTGTACTGGTAAGTCTAACCCCAGCCACTTACAATGTTCAGGAGCTAAACTCTCCAGTAAAACGACGGATGGCATTTCAGTACTACAAATCCCTACATGCAGATGTGCTCTTCTTATAATCCTAAATTTCTACACCACCACTACCCTCACTTTTATTTGGAAAATGGTCCGGGAAAGACTGGGGGAGTAGCTATTTGTTTCTCCAAGCGGGTCTCCTTTTCAGTGGATTAGTGACCAGGATGGCCGTTATTTGATATTGGTGGGACACCTGGAGGGCTCTCTGGTCATCTTAATTTCCTACTATGCCTCTAACACAGGTCAATTACCCTTCTTCTGATCCCTGTTGCATACCATGACCCCTGATCTGAGGGGTGTTGCCCTTTTTGGAAGGGACTCCAATGTTGCTTTGCACTCTATCTCTATCATTGATAAAACTAGAAGACCCTCCACCGCTCATAGGCGATATCCAAAAATAGGATCTAAGTTGGCTAAAATGCTATTTTACCATAACTTGATCGAAATTTGGCGGGAGTTTAACTCATCCAGAAAGGATTATACAGGCATACCCCACTTTTAACTACACAATGGGTTTTATTTACTAAAGCTGGAAAGCGCAAAATCTGTCTCACTTCTGCATAAAAACCAATGAGCTTCCAGGTTTTATTACCAGGCTTAATTGAACAAGCTGGGGTTAGAAGCTCATTGGTTTCTATGCAGAAATGAGCCTGATTTTGGGCTTTCCAGCTTTAGTAAATAAAACCCATTGTGTACTTAAAAGTGGGGTATGCCTGTACCTTCTTTTCTCATGTCTACAATACCTACTCTAGAATAGACCATTTATTTACGACTCCTACTATGTTGCCCCTCTTCTAAGCCAGTAAAATTGTATATGTGGTCTGGTCGGACTACTCCCTGCTCTGGACTTAGTGTGATACTTTGCAAAGTCAAAGGGGGCCTGCACCATGCAGACTGAACGATTCACTATTAAGTAATCCCTCAGTCTGCTTTGACATTGACCAACACCTCAAGGAGTTCTTTACCTAGAACTTTGTTGAGGATACCTCTCCTGTAACTAATTGGGCAGCCCACAAGGTTACAATTAGAAGTTACATAATTCAAATGGTGTCTCGCCATGAAAAAAGCTCTTACAAGCAAAAAGAAAAGGGAGTTGTCCGACCTGCTCGCCCAACAAAAACAAAACCCGGACCTAGACCTCAGGGATAAGATTAACTCTGTCTGGCTGGAACTGAACCTCTGCCTGACCACTGGGGCGGAGAAGTGTCTTAGATGGACACAGGCTTCTTTTTATACCCTGAAGGACAGGCCGGGTACAATGCTGGCTCGTAAACTTTCACCCCGAATCCGTCGCACTTTTCTTCCCAAGATTAGAAGGTCAGATGGATCCTTGACCCAGAATCCACAGAAAATAATGGATCTCTTCCATTCTTATTACAATTCTTTGTATGGGGGTGGGGGGACCCGTCACCCGGGACCCTGGATGACTTTATTAACTGCTTGCCGACCAGCGCATGATGATATACGGCGACAGCATGGCATGGACAGGCAGAAGGACGTATATATACGTCCCCTTTAAGAAGCCGGCATTGTGCACGTGCGCACGCCATCGCGAGCTCCGTGACTCCGACCGCGGGTCCCGCGGACACCCGCGATCGTGTCACGGTGAGGAAGAAGGGGGAAATGCTTATGTAAACATGCATTTCCCCAGTCTTCCTAGTGACAGGACAGTGTACACAGCTTCCTGTAATCGGAAGCTGTGATCACTGTAGTGTCACACATAGCCCATCCCCCCTACAGTAAGAATCACTCCCTAGGGCACACTTAACCCCTACAGCGCCACCTAGTGGTTAACCCCTTCACTGCCAGTGTAATTTTAACAGAAATTAGTTCATTTTTAAAGCACTGATCGCTAGGGATGATCTTCGAGTTCGAGTCAAACTCATGTTCGACTCGAACATTGCCTGTTCGCCCGTTCGCCGAACAGCGAACAATTTGGGGTGTTTGCGGCAAATTCGAAAAGCCGCGGAACACCCTGTAAAAGTCTATGGGAGAAATCTAAACTACTAATTTTAAAGGATTATATGCAAGTTATTGTCATAAAAAGTGTTTGGGGACCCGGGTCCTGCCCCAGGGGAAATGTATCAATGCAAAAAAAAGTTTTAAAAATGGCTGTTTTTTCGGGAGCAGTGATTTTAATAATGCTTAAAGTGAAACAATAAAAGTGAAATATTCCTTTAAATTTCGTACCGGAGGGGGGGGGTGTATAATATGCCTGTAAAAGTAGCGCTTGTTTCCCTTGCTTAGAACTGTCCCTGCACAAAGTGTAATTTCTGAAGGAAAAAAGTCATTTAAAAGCACCCGCGGCTATAATGAATTGTCGGCTCCTGGCAATACAGAGAAAAGTCATTGATAAAAAAAATGCGTGGGGGTCCCCCCGAATTCAATTACCAGGCCCTTCAGGTCTGGTATGGGTATTAAGGGGAACCCTGCGTCAAATTTAAAAAAAAATGACGTGGGGTTCCCCCCAAATATCCATACCAGACCCTTTATCCGAGCACGCAACCTGGCAGGCCGCAGGAAAAGAGGGGGGGACGAGAGAGCGCCCCTCCCCTCCTGAACCGTACCAGGCCACATGCCCTCAACATGGGGAGGATGCTTTGGGGGTCTGTGACCCCTCAAAGCACCATGTCCCCATGTTGATGGGGACAAGGGCCTCATCCCCACAACCCTTGCCCGGTGGCTGTGGGGGTCTGCGGGCAGGGGGCTTATCGGAATCTGAAAGACCCCTTTAACAAAGGGGACCCCCAGATCCCGGCCCCCCCTATGTGAATTGGTAAGGGGTACATTTTACCCCTACCATTTCACAAATAAAGTGTAAAAAATAAAAAAAACACACAGACACAGTTGGGAAAATCCTTTATTAAAAATAAAAAAATTAAAAATAAAAAACCCATTCCAGTGATGTAATTCAGTGTCCCGCGGTGATCCGATGTCCAGTGATCTGATGTCCACTCCACACGAAACGTCATT
The DNA here is from genome assembly GCA_029206835.1 of Rana muscosa. Taxonomy (NCBI): domain Eukaryota; kingdom Metazoa; phylum Chordata; class Amphibia; order Anura; family Ranidae; genus Rana; species Rana muscosa. Next base: position 569,030,437 of record CM055121.1, read on the forward strand.
GACTGAGCGGACCTGATGGGGAACTTCCTCCACAGTGTAATAAATGAATAGACCCGCCCCTTCTCACGTTCCCCATCGGGTCCGCTCAGCCAATGACTTAGGTGTAAGGCTGAGCGGACCTGATGGGGAACGTGAGAAGGGGTAGGTCTATTCATTTATTACACTGCAGAGGAAGTTCCCCATCAGGTCCGCTCAGCCAATGACATAGGCGGGGTCTAAAATACGAAAAAATAATTATTAATAAAAATGCCATAAAACTATCCCCTATTTTGTAGACGCTATAACTTTTGCGCAAACCGATCAATAAACCCTTTTTGCAAATTTATCAAAAATATGTAGAAGAATATGTATCGGCCTTAACTGAGGGAATTTTTTTTTTTTTTATATATATTTTTTGGGGATATTTATTATAGCAAAATGTAAAAAATATTGCATTTTTTCCATAATTGTCGCTCTATTTTTGTTTATAGCGCAAAAAATAAAAACCGCAGAGGTGATCAAATACCACCAAAATAAAGCTCTATTTGTGGAAAAAAAAGGACATCAATTTTGTTTGGGAGCCACGTTGCACGACCGCGCAATTGTCAGTTAAAGGGACACAGTGCTGAATCGCAAAAAGTGGCCTGGTCTTTGACCAGCAAAATGGTCCGGGGCTTAAGTGGTTAAAGACCTACCTCATCCCTCCCTATCAGTTCCTCTTCAAGATATTTTGGAGAAGGAAATTACTGTAGAGCAGGTACTAGCTGTTATTAAACAGGTTAATGTGTCCAGGACTCTGGGTCCAGACAGATTGTTAACTTCCTATTACAAGAAATGTTCCCAATTACTGACACCCCAACTGCTGAGTTTCTTTGTGGCCATACGTGAAGGTGTTGCCCTTGACGCAGACTCCAATAGAGCCCATATATCAATATATATAATATCCAAAGCGGACAAGGACCACAGCGATGTGGCAAACTATCGCCCAATATCATTAATCAATAATGACCTCAAACTTCTCACGAAAATATATGCAAACCAGTTTAACAAATTCCTGGCACAATATATACAGTATCTCACAAAAGTGAGTACACCCCTCATGTTTTTGTAAATATTTTATTATATCTTTTCATGTGACAACACTGAAGAAATAACACTTTGCTACAATGTAAAGTAGTGAGTGTATAGCTTGTATAACGGTGCAAATTTGCTGTCCCCTCAAAAAAACTCAACACACAGCCCTTTATGTCTAAACCGCTGGCAACACAAGTGAGTACACCCCTAAGTGAAAATGTCCAAATTGGGCCCAATTAGCCATTTTCCCTCCCTGGTGTCATGTGACTCATTAGTGTTACAAGGTCTCAGGTGAGAATGGGGAGCAGGTGTGTTAAATTTGGTGTTATCGCTCTTACTTTCTCTTACTGGTCACTGGAAGTTCAACATGGCACCAACAAAAGAATTGTTGCTCTACATAAAGATGGCATAAGCTATAAGAAGATTGAAAAGACCCTGAAACTGAGCTGCAGCATGGTGACCAAGACCATATAGTGGTTTAACAGGACAGGTTCCACTCAGAACAGGCCCTGCCATAGTCGACCAAAGAAGTTGAGTGCACATTCTCAGCGTCATATTTAGAGGTCATCTTTGGGAAATATGAGTGCTGCCAGCATTGCTGCAGAGGTAGAAGGATGGGGGGTCAGCCTGTCAGTGTTCAGACCATATGCTGCACACTCTTCTAAAGATGAAGCACAAGAAAGCCCGCAAACACTTTGCTGAAAACAAGCAGACTAAGGACATGGATTACTGGTACCATTTCCTGTGGTCTTATGAAACCAAGATAAATGTATTTGGTTCAGATGGTGTCAAGCGTGTGTGGCCGCAACCAGGTGAGAAGTACAAAGACAAGTGTGTCTTGCCTACAGTCAAGCATGGTGGTGGGAGTGTCATGGTCTGGGGCTGCTTGAGTGCTGCCATCACTGGGGAGCTACAGTTCATTGAGGGAACCATGAATGCCAACATGTACTGTGACATACTGAAGCAGAGCATGATCCTCTGCCTTCGGAGACTGGGCTGCAGGGCAGTTTTCCAACTTGATAATGACCCCAAACACACCTCCAAGAAGACCACTGCCTTGCTAAAGAAACTGAGGGTAAAGGTGATGGACTGGTCAAGCATGTTTCCAGGCCTAAACCCTATTGAGCATCTAAGCGGCATCCTCAAATGAAAGGTGGAGGAGTGCAAGGTCTCTAACATCCACCAGCTGCGTGATGTCCTCATGGAGGAGTGGAAAAGGACTCCAGTGGCAACCTGTGAAGCTATGGTGAACTCCATGCCCAAGAGGGTTAAAGCAGTGCTGGAAAATAATGGTGGCCACACAAAAAACACTTTGGGTCCAATTTGGACATTTTCACTTACGGGTGTACTCACTTTTGTTGCCAGCGGTTTAGACATTAATGGCTGTGTGTTGAGTTATTTTGAGGGGACAGCAAATTTACACTGTTATACAAGCTGTACACTCACTACTTTACATTGTAGCAAAATGTTATGTAATAAAATATTTACAAAAATGTGAGGGGTGTACTTACTTTTGTGAGATACTGTACATATATATCAGGTGGGATTTGTCCCTGGCCAACAGGCAGCAGACCAGATTAGACGGGCTATAGACCTGGTTTTCTTATTGCAATCTAACTGGGATGGTGTAGGCACTAGGCGAGGTATATTAATGTCACTGGACCTGGACCTTCACAAGGCCTTTGACTCTCTTTCCTGGCCATTCCTTCTTTACATATTGAGGAGATGGAATTGTGGACCGAGCTTTCTTTCCCTCCTAGGGGTATTATATTCGAATCCCTCGGCTAATATCCTTGCATATAGGTTGTAAGTCAGACCCCATCAAATTGAAAGGGGGACCAGACAGGGATGTTCTCTCTCACCCCTCCTTTTTGTTATAGCTATGGAAACATTGGCAATAGCCATTCGTTCTAACATAACATCCACGCCATTTCAAGTGGAGGCAGAACCCATCAATGTGCGTTATTTGATGGCGATCTTTTATTATTTATCACAGACACCATCACAACCCTACCTAATCTATTTGCAACCCTATTCAAATTTGAGTACATCTCAGGTCTGAGGGTAAATCGTTCTAAATCGGAAGGGTTAGATTTAAATCTCCTGGACCCAATAAGGGATGCAGTGCAGCAGTCCTTCCCCTTTAAATCGTGTTCGCAGGCACTCCCGTACCTTGAAGTCAAACTCACCTCTGATATCTCTATGCTGTATCGGGCCAATTATGCCCCCCTTTATACCTCAATAGAACAAGACCTAAAACACTGGCAGGCCCATGATCTTTCCTAGATGGGTAGGATAGCGGCCATTAAGATGACAGTGCTCCCTCGAGTTTTATACTACTTCAGGTCCCTAACAATCCCAGTACCATCCACATTTTTAGGAAGCTCCAACCACTGATTTACAAATTTATATGAGACAACGGTGGCTGCACAGTGGCTCAGGCTCCTCCTCCAGGTGGCAGGGTGGCCTGGGAGTCCCACATTTTCTGTGCTACTATAGAGCCGCTCAGTTGGTCCAGCTGTATCATGTTTTTTCAAAAACATACCAACCTGACTGGGTTTGGTTGGAGGCACAAGCTAGTACCTCACTTCCTATGGACTTTCTAATGTGGCTCTCCCCAAAGGACTGTTGGGCCATTGTGAATCCTTCCTTATCCCACTCTCTACATCTGTGGGACACGGTATGCAAGTTATATCCCATGAAATCTCCTCATTCTCCAGTGGCTCCTCTTTTTAATAACCCTCAAATCCCCCCAGGACAGGATCCACAACAATTTGCATGGTCGATTAACAGGGGCCTCTACAGGATAGCACACTTTCTTGATTAAAAAGAGATCATAAAGCCTTCCTATTTCAGAGAAACATTAGAGATGCCCCCTAGTGAAACTTTTTGCTTGTGCCAAATTACCCATTTTCTTCAGTCTTTCAATAAGGACCAAGTAGATATAGCGACTAGAACTTTATTGAAAATAGATGTATACGTAGTCCTGAATAGCGTGGAGGAATTTCAGAGCTATACCTCCTCTTCAGTAGTCAAAGTAGTAAACCTTCATACCAAACGCCATGGGATTTAGACCTGGGTGAGCAGATAGAGGAGGAGGTGTGGGCACAGTGGTCAACCTTGGTACATAAAGAAATACTCAATATCTCTTTAATAGATGCAAACTATAAGGTGATATCGAGATGGTATCTTTTTCCAGCGAGGTTACAAAAAATCTATCCTGGAGTCTTACCCCAATGTTTCCGTGGCTAGGTGGGAGACATCTTCCATGTTTGGTGGTCTTGTTCGAAGGTCCAAGGATTTTGGATCAGAGTATTCAATTTAAGTTATTCCGGGATGGGACAGAACATACTCAAAAATCCCAAAACTGCTTTGTTCACTAACCTCTTAGATGCGATCCCCAGGCACCTCCAAACCCTCATAATTTTCCTATTTACAGCACCTAAAATCACAATAGCACAAGCATGGAAATCACCCGTGATCAATATCACGTTGGTTAAACACAAAATATCCTGGATTATGATTAATGAAAAGCTAACTAGTATTCTTAGAGACAAGCAAACCAAATTTGAAAAGGTATGGAACCCCTGGGTTAAATATCTACAAACCCCTTAGGGGCTTGGGCACCCTGGGGTCGAGGACCCGGATCGAGAGGACCACTGTTTACTCTGTCCCGGAGATTTTTCTATACGCTACACGTAATCCATATCTCCTGTCTTTCAGCCTAATGGTATAATGCATCTTTTGTATCACTCTGTTTCCCGCATATCCCCAAGTAAACAGACATGACCACCATGCTTACGTGCTTACATCCTCCACTCGACTGCCTCTCCCGAGCACAGCACTTGGTTTTTATTATTCGACAACAAAGGGAATGACATCACAGGAAATGGCATCACAGGAAATGGCATCACAGGATATGACAGTCAGCATGGAGCCCATTCAATACTGCTTAGAGCCAGTATCTAGTGAGGATCATTCTATTTGTTCTTACAGGCTTGAGAAGATCTGCGGGGACATTGCTACTGCTGTTGTCGATATACGGTACGAGTATACCAACAAGGCAGATATTAATGTCCTCTTATAAAAGCAGATATGTATCCAAAAGGGATAGCGATATAATAGGTTTCTCTCGTCATGCGGACTTTGCTTCTCTAATGTGTATAGACATTTGAAGGCAAGAAGCCCAGCGTATTGCGCTTGATACTTACAAACCGGCAAACGTCCACACATTTTTTATACTGACGGTTTTACCGCTGGTCCCGATTCAACCCAAGTGCGCTCTTCGATTAAATCAGACACAGGGTGACAGATGACAATCTATGAAACACACATCCTAGAATAAAATGTCCGCATGAGTCTATATAATAACATTTCCACAACAACTCTTCTCCCCTCCCCTTTTTTTTCTCTCTCCTCTATCTTTTCCTTTATCTCTTTTTCCTCTTTATTAATCACCAATGTTTTTTTTATATGGATCCATATGGAGGGTTTTTAGAGTTCCCTCAATCCTACTCATTTAAGGGAACAAGGCATTAAGCCTTGAGGTGCTGAACGTAATATTGGTCGTTATAACTCCCACGTTTCCTTGATTGTTGTTCTGTTACCATTTGACTAATTGCTAATGTGCAATTCTTTCATAGATAAGTTTTCATTTCATGTGTAATAGGGTGACTACACTCACTGAGTTTATGCTCTTAGCAAACGGTAGCTTCATTTAGAGGGCCCTGCCTTTTAGGCTTATCTATTTGGGTCCTGTCTAAAACACGTGGGCTCTTGATTGTATCAGAGGGAGTACCCTTCCTTTTTGTTTTTTGTCTAACCACATTGGTATGTCTGTATTTTGTTATACTTTTGAATAAAAATCTATTGTGAAAAAAAAAAGTCAATAGCTACATTATTTGTAGCTGTTGACTTTTAAAGTTTGTATTTACAGGGTAAAGAACCTCTTTAATAGTTCACTAGTTCACACGTGTTTGTTCTTGGAGTTTACCACAGGTAGCACCTGTATACGTCATGTAATGATGACAAAACATGTTGGGTGGTAAATTTCAGTGATGTCACATCAAATTCCTGGTAGTTAACTCCAGCAGCCATCTTGGATGAGGCAAAACATAGTTTTAAAGCAATATATATTGTTTTTCATGCTGTAAGTGCAATAAAAAAAAAATGGAAATAAATGGTATTTTCACAATTTGGAGCCCTTCTTTCTTCCTTATGTATGCCATCTGCTCAAAGTATGCTTGAGATCTGTACTCATAAGGAAACAGAGGGAGAAAACATCTGAAGAGAAAAAAGCAACACCTACCCAGGAGGGGAGGTTACATAGAGCTACACTGACTCACTCAAGGGGTCAATATAATCTGGTGAGTATGGTGTGTTATCCCTATCCTCAGGATTCTTCCTCTGTCTGTAACATACCCCATATGGGAACACCACCTTCATCTGCACTTTTTTTTGCTTGTACAGAACTTTATAAAAATGTGGTAATCACCAAGCACAAACATGTATGGACTAGCAAACTATTAAGAACGTTTCTTTTTTTTTTTTCTTTTTTTTTGTGCTTTTGAATAGAAATATATCGTTTTTGTTTATGTATATTATTGGCAAGCACTGTATTTCCTCTCAACTAAGGGATATTTGCTAAATGGTTTGCCGGGTGATTCATCACCCTTAGACAGCAGCTGCTATTGATATATCACTTAATTTTGTTTTTGTTTGGTTTGGAGTGCTTACCATAAGCGCAGGTATGATTTAGGTTATAAAAAATGTATGGGGGTATCCGCGCTACCAAAAATCTAGTTATAATATTAAGCAGCCAGCACAATTTGTTTGACATACAAATAAAATAAATATAAAAGTCCACATGCAGCGCTGATATAACGAGTAACAGTATTTCGACGGAAAGGGAGAGATTAAATCCCTGCACCAACTTCAGTGTGTAAAAAGAGCACGCCACAGTGAGAATCCAATCTCCTTACCAGAAAGAAGATATAAGCAGGCATGTAGCGAGATCTGGACAACACCTACAGCTCTAATGACTTGATGGATAGCCAAGTAGCGTGGCAGCACGTGGGAAGGACTTGCATCAAACACCACTCTTGATACCAAAAGTCAGCTAGGAGTTCCAATGGCCAGGTTTGCTCATACACCCTCTCACAGTCATGGAGATGATATTCTCAGAAAGCTTGCAGGGAAAATTTAATTTTTTGGGCTTTATAAATGCAATTGTTACTGCAGCAGCTTCTATACACAGTACAGATGTGCCACTTTACAGGTGGACTAAAGGGACTCCTAGGCACTATATTGTAAGGAACTTTTAATTTTTATACTATCACTTTAAGCATCAATAAATCACTGCTCATTTAAAAATGTTTTTTACAAACTTTTTTTCATTGATACATGTCCCCCAGGGCAGTACCCGGACCCCCATAACCATTGTATGCACAATTACTTGCATATAAGCCTACAAAATGGGCACTTTTGATTTTTCACGTTTGGGTCTAGTAGACTTCAATGGGGTTTGTTATTCGGGTCCGAACTTTCCCGATGTTCGAAAGTTCTGGTGCGAACCGAACAGGGGGTCGTTCAGCCCATAATGGCAACCTACACTCATGTTGTCCTCCCAGCTTTTGCTTTGAAGCCTAGCCAATCATCACAACTTTGCTAGGCAGGCAGAAAAACAATATACTGTACAACATAGTAATATCTCCAAATTCTTGCAAAAAAGGTCAATAGTATGATTGACTTTGGTATATTGCAGAATTGGAACTTCATAAAGAGAAAATCAGGGGTGTCAACGTGATCTATTTTTCCTAAATACATTTATTCAAACTTACTTTCTGCTTTTGATCTAAACAAAAAAGTGTGCCATTTTTGTCAGTACAATAAATAAAGTTGACTATTGACATAACTTGATTGTTTTCATATTCATCCAATTTTAGACTGAGAAACAGCAGATTAACTTTATACCTATTGGTTACAGCAGACACCTTCAATGATTGTCCTTTTGGGAAAAAAATTGTTGCATAAGCTTCTCCAAATGTAATTCTTTGCCCTGAGATGACCCTGGAGGAACCTAGCTACTTCCTCACCCCCCATAGAAATTGATATATATTTATAACCAAATTCCAAAAAAAAAGATCTTTCTCATGTCAAAAGGTCTGAGACAATATTACCCATATGTCTTGATACATACAAGCTTAGGGCATATATTGTAAATATTCATCAACAAAGAGTATATAAGTACAATTTAGAACATTATTTTCTGAATATTGATTTCTGATAACAGTAGTATCAAACATGCCATTCACACATTACATTCAATTTGGCAAACTGGAAGAATTTTGACACTACTGAGATACACAGGACCACAGAACTTGCAACAGTAGATACTAGGTAATTATATCAGTATAGGGCTGATTAGTACAGATTATAATATACCTTATATGCTCAACTTTAGCAAAACTATCATAGTGTTACCTTCTACCTCATTTCGCATAATTCCAATTTTAATTTCCATATTTCTGCTTCTGACAGCTGAAATTTAATTTTTCAATTGTCTGTCGTTTGCATTTTAATATCTTTTAAATCAAACAATAATTCTGCATGTATGTATCTTGCAGCTAATAATTATTGTGAAGTGATTCAGTGCATATACTGTATTTTCCAAAAGTTCAATTATGGATCTAGAAATACTAATATAGTTAGTGATTTTCCATGGTTTTCCTCATATTGTCTATTTCATACTGCCCATATTTAGAGACACATGAATGGATATTGACAATGCAGTTCAACATAATCGTAGGGAACAAATGCACAAACCTTGGCTTCTTGTGCTCTTCTCTTCCCTTCTGTTGCTCAACCAAATGAAGAGGACTTTAACCAGAGGAGTTATCTTTTTATGCTCCTAGGATTATTACTTTTTTACAGAAGTATGAGCTAGACAGCCAATTAGTGATACTATATCTGAAAATGACTGTTAAAAAAAATTACCATGCAAAATTGTTGTCAACTGCAATGTTACATGGTTAATAATCAATCTTTAAAAAAATATAGTATACGGAGAAAACAGCAGAGTAAAGTTATTTAATCTGTTCATAAAGAGATTCGTGCAAGAAGAATTTGCATAATGTTAGCTTCTTCACAAGTAAAGGCTACAATGAAAACAGTGTCAACTTTTAATTCCATACACCCATGAATAACCAGCAGATTATTTGTTTTTAATTATTTAAATAGCAACAAGGTCATTTGAAATATCACTTTGAGGTGTCAGAAAGTGGAAAGTGGAACATGTCTATATCCACCTTGTTATATTGGGAACAACTGGAGCAGAACATTGACATAAAGCTAATACAGTATATATACAGTATTTCACAAAAGTGAGTACACCCCTCACATTTTTGTAAATATTTTATTATATCTATTATATCCTTTTGGGACGACAGCTATGCAGACCAATTTGATGCAGTGGGCTGCGTATGGTCTGAGCACTGACAGGCTGACCCCCCACCCATTCAATCTCTGTAGCAATGCTGGCAGCAGTCTATTTCCCAAAGACAACCTCTGGATATGACGCTGAGCACCTGCACTCACTTTTGTTGCCAGCGGTTTAGACATTAATGGCTGTGTGTTGAGTTTTTTTGAGGGGACAGCAAATTTACACTGTTATACAAGCTGTACACTCACTACTTTACATTGTAGAAAAGTGTACATTGTACATTTACATTGTTCTTGAGTGTTGTCACAAGAAAAGATATAATAAAATATTTACAAAAATATGAGGGGTGTACTCCTTTTTGTGAGATACTGTATATACAGTATATTCAACTCAATCCAGGATGTTTAATTTTACAGGTATAACAAGGCTTGCATGGTGGTACTACATGCAGTTGTAAGTGGCAAGTGTGTCCTATTGCTGATCGGCGGCTCACATGTCACGGGACAGTTCAGAGAATGTTAATCAAGATAGCAGAGAACAGTGTTAGTGCCTGCATGGAACAGCGTGTGGTAATAAAATTTCATTTGAACGAATGTGAACGAATGTGTAAAAAAACCTGCGGATATCCACAGAAGACTTCAAGCACAGTATGGCGATGAGACGCTCAGCTGCAGCAAAACATTTCAATGGTGTAAACGTTTTAAAGATGGTCATACGTCCGTCAGTGACAATCTCGGCCGTGGTGGTTCCCAGCCCACAGCAGTCATTCCTGTGAACATTTAGCGCATGTTCTGTAATACTGTCGTGTTCTAAGTGATGTGCATACAGGTCTGGTTTGATCACTAAGGGTGTCCTGTTTCTCCAGGACAACACACAAGCACATACTGCTCACCACACTATGTGCACATTACAGCGACTTGGCTGGCAGATATTGCCACATGCCTTACAGCCCGGACCTTGCTGCGAGTGATTTCCACCTGTTCGGACCCCTAAAATAGTTTGTTAGAGGTCAGCATTTCAGCATTGATGACGAAGTGAAGCAGGCTGTCTTATGATGGTTCAGGCGTACTGACAAATCTTTCTATGTTGAAGCTTTCCAGACAATAGTTAAATGCTGGGATAAGTGTATAAAGGTAACAGGGGAGTATGTCGGGAAAAAAATAGTTTCCACTCCTTGAAATTTGTTATTTTAATATATAAACTCACAAGATCTGGTTTGACTTGAAAGCCCCTATATTTATATATACCGGTATATATATATATATATATATATATATATATCCTTATTATATAAGAAGTAGTGTCATCTTAAGGGGTTCTCAAGGTTTTTCTCAAGTGCTGTTCTTAACATACAGATAGAAAACATACGTGGGAAGATAAGGGAAGAAATGTGCCCTTAAAAGGTAACATGTAGCTGATAGTGTCTAGTTCCAACATAAAAGGCAATAGCTGTACTAAAACTAAGGCCGCGTACACACGACCGGTTTTCTCGGCAAAAAACGACAAGAAAACTGCCGGGAGAGCTTTCTTGCCGAGAAAACTGGCTGTGTGTACCCGGGTTTCAGTTTTCTCGTCAAGAAAACTGCCCAGATTCCCCGACGAGAAAAAAGATGACCTGCAGTCTTTTTTCTCGTCGAGAATCTCGTCGGCCTGTTTCTCAACGAGAAACCCGAGCGTGTGTACACTTACCTGTCGCCGTGGAAATCCGTGCATGCTCGAAATGACTTCGACGCATGCGCGGTAGCTTACTAGGCATAGGCATAGGGTGTAGCAAGATGGCGGCAACGGCATCGAATGTGACGAGCGCACGCTTGTCGTAGTCAATGACGTCACCGCGTTCGTGCCATTCAAAAGAGCGGCGGTTCTTTTGAATCGTACGTGTGTACACTCGGCCGGGACAAGTTTCTTGTCAAGATTCTCGTCAGGAAAAACAAAGTTTTTTTCCTGACAAGAATCTCGGCCATGTGTACGAGACTTAACACTAAAAATAACAGGTGCCTAGAAAAACAGAATGAAATAGAGGGGAACTATGCTGATATCAATATACAGTGGGGATCGAAAGTTTGGGCACCCCAGGTAAAAATGTGTATTAATGTGCATAACGAAGCCAAGGAAAGATGGAAAAATCTCCAAATGGCCTCAAATTACAGATTAGACATTCTTATAATATGTCAAAAAAAGTTAGATTTTATTTCCATCATTTACACTTTCAAAATTACAGAAAACAAAAAAATGGCGTCTGCAAAAGTTTGGGCACCCTGCTGAATTTATAGCATGCACTGCCCCCTTTGCAAAGCTGAGACCTGCCAGTGTCATGGATTGTTCTCAATCATCGTCTGGGAAGACCAGGTGATGTCAATCTCAAAGGTTTTAAATGGCCAGACTCATCTGACCTTGCCCCAACAATCAGCACCATGGGTTCTTCTAAGCAGTTGCCTAGAAAACTGAAACTGAAAATAGTTGATACTCACAAAGCTGGAGAAGGCTATAAGAAGATAGCAAAGCGTTTTCAGATGTCAATATCCTCTGTTCGGAATGTAATTAAGAAATGGCAGTCATCAGGAACAGTGGAAGTTAAAGCAAGATCTGGAAGACCAAGAAAAATATCAGACAGAACAGCTCGCAGGATTGTGAGAAAAGCAATTCAAAACCCACGTTTGACTGCACAATCCCTCCAGAAAGATCTGGCAGACACTGGAGTTGTGGTACACTATTCCAGTATAAAGAGATACTTGTACAAATATGGTCTTCATGGAAGAGTCATCAGAAGAAAACCTCTTTTACGTCCTCACCACAAAAATCTGCGTTTGAACTTTGCAAATGAACATATAGACAAGCCTGAGGCATTTTGGAAACAAGTTCTGTGGACCGATGAGGTTAAAATAGAACTTTTTGGCCGGAATGAGCAAAGGTACGTTTGGAGAAGAAAGGGCACAGAATTTAATGAAAAGAACCTCTGTCCAACTGTTAAGCATGGGGGTGGATCAATCATGCTTTGGGGTTGTATTGCAGCCAGTGGCACAGGGAACATTTCACGAGTAGAAGGAAAAATGGATTCAATAAAATTTCAGCAAATTTTGGATGGTAACTTGATGCCATCTGTGAAAAAGCTGAAGTTAAAGAGAGGATGGCTTCTACAAATGGATAATGATCCTAAACACACCTCAAAATGCACGGGGGATTACATCAAGAGGCGTAAACTGAAGGTTTTGCCATGGCCTTCACAATCTCCTGACCTCAACATTATTGAAAACCTATGGATAGACCTTAAAAGAGCAGTGTGTGACAGACAGCCCAGAAATCTCAAAGAACTGGAAGACTTTTGTAAGGAAGAATGGGCAAAGATACCTCAAACAAGAATTGAAAGACTCTTGGCTGGCTACAAAAAGCGTTTACAAGCTGTGATACTTGCCAAAGGGGGCAGTACAAGATATTAACTCTGCAGGGTGCCCAAACTTTTGCAGACGCCATTTTTTTGTTTTCTGTAATTTTGAAAGTGTAAATGATGGAAATAAAATCTAACTTTTTTTGACATATTATAAGAATGTCTAATCTGTAATTTGATGCCATTTGTAGATTTTTCCATCTTTCCTTGGCTTTGTTAAGCACATTAATACACATTTTTACCTGGGGTGCCCAAACTTTTGATCCCCACTGTACAGAAGTGAAACTCTAGGAGTCACAAATGCTTGTGACTTGTGAAAGATGAAGAATTTATTTTCTAGAACCAGCATTTCACCTGGCAGTTTACGTTATTTCTGAAATGTATTACATTTTTCATTTTCCATGGTATTTATTTGGCACCTAATCAGTTTGGGGATATGGACATGGTGAGCACGACTTTTTTTTGAATATGTATGTTTTTACTTAGGTTGATAGAGAACAACAATAAGCAAGGAAAAAAAAGGAAAACGCCTTGCAGTTCTAAAGGAATATTTGCCCTCTTCTATACTATAATCCAAGAATTATTAGCTCAATATATCAAAGATATTGAAAAAGACAAAACTTCCAAAGCCACGTAAAACAGGGCCCTGTTTTATTAGGATATTCATAGTGAAGGGTAAGAATAATAGTAAAAGTCTGTGAGTTTTACATCCATATTGTAAGAAAAAAGAGGGATGCATCCCACACTTGGCTCTCCATATATCGGTTATGTACATTATAGTTATGTATATCATATTATATATTTCTTCAATAACTTTCCAGGGAATAATTGCTGCAATTTTGCATTCAAAAATATTGTACAGGAGGGGCGGAGCTGATGGTGCCAGACATGTCCTGCTGAGGCTCCGTTCTTCTCAGGTCTTCACGGCTTCCACGGACACCTGAATGACAGGGTAAATAATAAAAAACTACTCCATAACCTTCCCTAATGCCCTAGGAACATAATAGTATGGTTTTTGGAGTGACCCGCAGGAAAGCCAAGACAAAAACACACAAAAAAAACTCTCAGAGGCTCTAATGTAATGGCACTGTCTAATTCACCTCACACAGCTAAAGCCTGTGCTGACAGAAAACAGCTGAGTTCTTCACAGGACTCAAATTACACAGAATATGAACAAAGTGGAGGTTCTTTAACACAACAAACTGAGACATTACACCCAAATATTTTTAAACAAATAGAGAAGATGCTCCATAAAGCTCTGCAACAGACCTCTGACCAAATAACAGAGAAATTGACTAAAGAGATTTGTGACTTAGGCCAACGTACTGCAGACTTAGAATGCAGAATGGATGACATTGAAACCAATGTAGTTTCCCATGACAACGAACTTGAGCTACTCAGAGATGAAAATTTGACTTTGCAAACACGTTTGGAAGACTTTGAAAACCGAGCACGACGGTCAAACCTCCGCATAAGAGGTATACCTGAATCAATCACTGATCTTAAATCGTCCATGACAGCGATCTTTCGGAATTGCCCCCTTCCATCCCTATTGAGAGACTGGAATTCGATAGAATTCACAGGGCATTAGTGCCACGCAAAACAGAAGGACCTCCGCGTGACATAATTATTAAATTACAATTTCTTCCGTACTATCAGCTTATGGACGCAGCCAGGATTAAAGAAACCCTAACTTTTCAAGGACATTCTTATCAAATATTCGCAGATTTAGCACCAATAACAATAGCCAAACGGTGTGAGATGAAACTTCTACTTCAAAATCTCCAACACCACCACATCCCTTATTAATGGGGATTCCCATTCGCTGTTCGATTCACCTACCAAGGAACCAAATACACAAATAGATCCAAGGAAGAACTACAGACCACACTGCAAAAACTCCAGCTATACAACAAATCATCTACAAGTCCTCGCTGGCTCACGCTATCCAGCTCTTCACAAAATTTATCAAAACCTGAAACTGACAGAAACAGACAAGCTACATCCAAAAGAGGTCACTTCAACTCCCCAGAATTGGATCTTCCAGACTCTATGGACTGAATAATCTCTACATTATACAAATAATTCCCTCAACTTCATGATTGAATTATCCAAACTCTAGTTTGGCCTATGTATTGAACTCAAAACACATCAGTTAAGATTTCCTAATCACAAAGGTTAAGTATAAGAGTATATGTTCACATATCCCTTATTTACTTCTAATTCCTCCCTCTTTAATCCCTCTCCCCTTTCCCTACCCCTTATTCCCCCTCCTTACTTAGCTCCCTAAACCCCCTCCCCTCCCCTCCTACTCCCCCCTCCCCTACCCCATCCCCTAATTTTCTTTTTCCCCTTCTCCCTCCCCATTTGTAAACTAAAAAACGAAACTATACTCCAAATGCTCCATCTACTTAATTGAATCATTTCAACAAATACTCTATCTCTCACTAATCTGACTCCAAAAGTATACCCTACCTTCCCCACCTCTGATAACCTTAGGGCAATTAACCTAATACTTCTGAATAGAAGAATACGATAAAAAACACATTACTGAACTAAAATAGTAGTACCTACTTTTTATTTAATTATTTTAGTCATTAAATAGAGAATTATCTATTTTTTGCTCTCATATAAGTTTATATCTTACTATATTACCAAAAAGGTTGTCTAAGTTTAACTGTTATATTTTTAGATTTTTGCAGTGAAGAACCTGGGAAGCGGTCACTGCATCCCCCAGACTTTGTGCCTCCAGGTCTGCTAGACATGCACACCTGGTACGCCAACAGTTTATTTTTTATCACATGTTTAAACTACTACAAGTTGACTATATATATACTTCCTATTTCATTCTTCGTTCATATTCTGTTTCTATTTCTTTCTTTCTCTCTGTCCTTCTCCGGGGTTAGTCTGATGGTACAAGCTATACCGGATATGTTTAATTATAACCTACTTAAGATTTATATATGGCTCCTTTAATTGTACTTACATTGAATGTACAAGGTCTAAACATTCCCCAAAAGCGAACGAAAGTGTTCAGGTCGTTGTCTTCATCTAAAGCTCACATAGTGTGTCAACAAGAGACACATTTTACTGATTCTTCAACACCTAAATACTTTGGTTCAAGTTACCCCCAGGTTTTTACTGCCTCAGCCAAATCCAAACACTGAGGTGTATTAATAGCTTTCCATCGATCCACACCTTTTCCCCCCTTATCAGATATCAAGGATCCAGAAGGCCATTACCTTATACTCACGGGTCATCTATGTGACATCCCAATTACAGTAGTCTCTTACTACGCTCCAAATAAGAGACTGACATAATTTCTCTCCCATTTACTTCAAGTAATAGACACTCACAAACAAGGTAGACTCTTGATATGTGGAGATTCAAACCAAACACTATACCCTTACCTTGATAAATCCCCAACTCCAGCTACGTCTAATTCTCAATCCAAATCTTTCCAAAGACTCCTCCTACAATATTCATTAATAGACTCATGGCGTGAAATTAATCCAACCAGACGTCAATTCTCATTTTACTCCCACCCGCATAGATCATTCTCACGCATTGACTATATATTAATTTCTATGAGTATGTCCCCAGGATTAATAGCCTCAACTATTAAACCGTATACTTGGACTGACCATTGTGCAAAAAAAACCATGATCCCACCTGGCATATTAATGACTCATTGTTGTCTCATCCGTCAAATTCCGCTGAATTAGAAATCACTATAAAATAATACATTGGCAACAATAAATCTCCAGACACATCTCCAATAACATTATGGGAAGCACACAAGCCTGTTCCTAGAGGTTATTGTATACGCCAAGCATCATATATTAAAAAAGAGAAGCAAAAATTACAGCGAGAACTAAAAAATGAGTTTAATAAATGCCATAGCATTTTTCAATCTAACCCTACTCCAACCACAAAGTCACAACTAGATAAAGCTAGCTTAAAATTTGACCTCTTCTTATCAGGACCAGTAGACAAAACACTACGTAAATCTAAACAACATTTTTATTTTAAAGCAAATAAACCAGGTACCCTCCTTGCCCAAGCACTCAAAAAGGAAATAACCCTTTTAAACCAATTAGACTAAACATCTCTCAAGATAGATACACAAGTAATCCTGTAAAAATCTTACACACCTTTCATAAACATCTCACCTCTCTCTATAAAAAAGAAGGATCTTTTGACCATCTGACGCAGAATAATTTTTCTCACAATTAAGTCTCCCAACTCTATCTCAGACACAATATGAAAATCCCATTACCCCTAGTGAAATTGAACTGGAAATCAAATCCCTCAAACCAAACAAACGTCCAGGAGCTGACGGGTTCTCAGCCCTCTACTACAAAAAACTCCCATGCTGACAGAAGCATTCAACTCCCTTCTCAACAATCAATCTTTTAGCTCAGAAACCATTACAGCAATAATAACAATGATCCCTAAACCTCAGTCAGATGACTCAGCCTGTGCAAATTATAGGCCAATATCTTTATTAAATTTAGACATAAAACTACTAGCGAAAGTTATGGCATTTCGGCTGAATAATATAATTGGTTCCCTAATCAACAAAGATCAAGTAGGATTCATCCCCTTGTGCCAAGCTTCAGATAATGTCCGTATTGATCCAAGCAGCTAAAACTAGACGAATACCTACATGCCTTGTATCACTAGACATCAAAAAAGCTTTTGACACGGTATCATGGTCATATTTACATTTCACTCTACAAAAATGGGGTTTTGGCCCCCACTTTCTAAGCTGGGTTTCATCATCATTATATAATAAACCCATATAATAAACCCAAAGCTTATGCTAAATACGCAGGATACAAGTCTGACATGTTTGATATCAATAGAGGTACACGCCAGGGATGTCCTCTCTCCCCACTCCTATTTGCCCTATTAATTGAACCCCTTGCCTAATCCATTCGTGCAGATCCCTCAATCAAAGGTATAGAATTAGCAGGTCATCAACATAAGCTTTGCTTATTTGCTGATGACATCTTATTTTTTATGACTTCCCCACATATTACTGCCCCTAATCTTATCAACAAATTAGACCAATTTGCCCGAATATCAGGTTTAAAAATAAATTCACAAAAATCTACAGCTCTAAATATTTCTTTATCTCCAGGTACATTACAGCAAGTGAAAACGTCCCTCCCTTTTACTTGGTCATCTACACACCTCACTTATCTATGTATTACTCTCACTCCTGATCTCACTGACATCTTCTCTGCTAACTATCCCCCACTATTACAGAAAATTACTAATTATCTAAAACAATGGTCTACTCTCCCAATATCATGGATAGGCAAAATAAATGTCATAAAAATGACTATACTTCCAAAAATATTATACCTTTTTCATGTTTTACCCATTCCAATACCCTCATACTTCTTGAGAAATCTTCAACGCAAAACACAAGCATTTATATGGAACTCTCTAAAATCCCGCTTACCCTCACACACTCTATATCTCCCAAAATTGAAAGGTGGACTAGGCTTTCCCAATTTTACCACCTATTTCCATGCCGCAGAAATAGCGAATATCCCCAAATATCATACAAAACATGAAATCCCTCTTTGGGTAGCAATTGAAACAATTGATAGTAACCCAACATCCTTACCTAATCTAATATGGTCCACCTCTTGTGACCATAAAATAATTGAAAATAAAATAACCAAACATACAATTACCATTTGGGATAAATTAAAAATAACCAAAGGTTTGCAATCTCCACATACACCTTTAATATCATTTATCAGAAACCCCAAATTTTACCCAGCCCACACATACCCTAATGATTTCAAAAAATGGACTTCTGCTGGCCTAACAAAATTCGCAGATTTTTTACCATTAACCTCATTCAAAACATTCCCCGAAATATGTGAACATTAAAAACTCCCGGCTTCTGTACTCTTTCGCTACTCACAAATCAAAAAAAAATTTGAACCTTATTTACATGATACTAATCAATTAAGTAATATGTCACAATTCGAACGTATATGTAAACAAGACCCTCATACCAAAGGTCTTATTTCAATGTTATATAATCATCTGATCACAACTTCTGACTCAAAGCTACCTGCATGTGTGGAAAAATGGGAGAAAGAACTTGGAACTAAAATGAACATTACCGACTGGAATAAAGTCTGGACCAATACAAAAATGTCTTCTCAAAATATAATTGCTTTGGAAACAAACTATAAAATAATGATGCACTGATACTTGGTTCCTGGTAAAATTGCAAAATATGCTCCTCAATGCTTCCCATTCTGTTTTGTGGCTGTGGTGGTCTGGGAACGCACTTGCATACATTCTGGGATTGTCCGATTGCAAAAAAGTTCTGGAATTACATTTTCCTCATGGCATCTAAAATATTTAAGATAGCTATTATTCCAGACACGACTATTGCCCTTTTAAATATAAAACCAGTTCATATTTCTTACACTCAATTTAGGCTCTCCAGATCACCACAGCCGCAAAGCAAACCATTGCCAAAGCTTGGAAAACCAATACATTAATGATCTCTGAAGCTAAAAACTGAATAAACCAAGCAATGATCCTTTCCAAATCAGAAGCCATAACCAACGATACTATACAAAATTTTGAGAAAATATGGAATCCTTGGATGACGTATTTTCTTCCTACGATCCCTGACAATTCCCTATTAAGACCTTGATATACCATAATACTATAATATTATACAACAATATGAGAGGAAACAAGTACTAAACATGAACATTTATATTCTGTACTAACTTAATAATATTCTTACAATATAGATGCTCCGGAGAACTTTCTTACCCTAGACTTTTTTCTTTCTTTCTTACGGTCATTCTTTCCCTTTTACTATTACTCTGTCCTTTTTTTCTATTTCCCTATTTTTTGTATTACCATATTTAAATGGTAATGTATTATACATAAATACTATATTTAGTTATTACTTAAAATAATTATACATTTTTGAAGTTTTTATTGAATTAATTGATTTCCAATTAGCTTTCTTTCCATAGTGACTATATATTAATTGAATATGCCTGGAACTAAGTGTATTAGCACATATTTACATATTACATTTTTCAATTGCTTATATTAACTTAACATTTCATTTTCAAGTTGATTACCTGTTTATGTAAAATATCTAATCTTCAGATATGTATAATTCCATCCAATTTATTATCATATACTTAACTAATATTACCATTTGTTGTGACTATTTATTACTAACTGTAACTGTCTTTATTATTTATTATTCAATAAACAAAATTGACAAGGAAAAATATTGTAAAGGTGTTAATAAAGTTCATGTGCGATGTTTATCTCCTCATGATATTAGCTTCAAACACCACACATACTTATCTGTTTATGTTGTAAGCCTAAGCTTTTAATTAAGTCCGAAGGTTAGTATCACAACATCATGATTTGATACTTTGAGCTAATGATAAACACCATCTTGGATTACAGTATAAAACAGGGTAAATGCTCCTGTAGATCCATAAATCCTTTTTCTTCTTTTTTATTGTATATTATTGTTTTTTTGAAGATCAGGTCAGTTTTTCAAACAATACCTTGATCTCATTCAGATTGTATATATTTTATAATTATTATATTAGTAAACAATATTTAGTACATTTAAAGTATAACTAAAGGCAATTTTTTCTTAGTTTTGGATAGAGCGAAGAGGGGTTAGAACACCTGTCAGTTTGTATTGCTGTCTGTGCCACAGTTAGGGAGCTTCACCCTCTCTACCAGAACAGTAATAGAAGAGAAATATTCCAATGGGGACACTAGTTCTGGCGAACCTGGTGACACCCCAGGATTACCTTACTTTGGAGTGCTTTCTGCTCACTTGGGACAGTAGAGGGAAAACTGACAGGGGTTTAAACCCTCCCTTACTATATACAAAATGAAAGGAAAACACATTTTGCATTTCGTTACACTTTAACCCTTTTGCTGCAAGGCCCTGTGCTCCATTTTGTACACTTAGGTGGCCAGACTATTTTTGCAATTTGTCCTTTGCCTTTTTATTTTTCACTTATAGCTTTCCGAATTTGTAAAAGACCCCCCAAACTATATATTTTCTGAAAGCACATGACTAGTAGAATAAAAAGGTCCTACGATATTTGCGCAAATGTTTATCAAAACAATATTTTTGCTAAAATTCTACTAAAATCATGATTAGCAAATAAATACACCGCAAATTTTACAAAATTCCAACTAAATATAAATTCTTAACTTGTATTGAGTTAATAAATAACAAATATTTGTTACTTTTAAATTGCGCCTTTTTGCGAAACTGTGAAAATTGAACAGACGCAAAAGTGTAAATATCCAAATTTCTCTAAAAATCTGAAGGTTTTAATTTTTCCCTTACAGCTTTCAGAATTTGTGAAAGGCCCCCCCAAACCATATATTTTCTGAAAGCATATGACCTTTAGAATAAAAATAAGGTGCTACTGTTTTTTTAGACCCCGCAGTATTTGCGCAAATGTCTATCAAACCAGCATATTTGCAAAAAAAAAACTAAACCATTATTAGCAGATAAAAACACAGCTAATTTTACAAAAATCCTGCTAAATTCCAACTTAATATAAAATCTTAACATGTATGGAGTTAATGCATAACAAATATTTGTAATTTTTACATTGCGCCTTATTGCAAAATGGTTAAAATCGAACGTACATAAAAAATGTAAATATACAAATTTCTCAAAAAATCTGAAAGTTTTAATTTTTCCCTTAGGCCACTTTCACACTGGGGCAGGAGGTGCGGTGGCGGTAAAGTGCCGCTATTTTTTGCGGAGATTTACCGTCGGATTTGCGGGGGTATTCGGACGCTAGTGGTGCGGTTTTACCCCCCCCCCGCTAGCGGCTGAAAATGGGTTAATACCGCCGGCAATGCGCCTCTGCAGAGGCGCATTGCCGGCGGTATAGCCGCGGTGTCCCATTGCTTTCAATGGGCAGAAGCGGTGGAGGAGCGGTAAACACATCGCTCCTTCACTGCTCCAAAGATGCGGCTAGCAGGACTTTTGGAGCAGTCCTGCTAGCACACCGCTCCAGTGTGAAAGCCCTCGGGGTTTTAACACTGGAGAAACAGCAGCCTCTGTTTCAGGTCGGTTTGCAGGCGCTATTTTTAGCGCAATAGCGCCTGCAAACCGCCCCAATGTGAAAGAGGTCTTACAGTATTCAGAATTTGTAAAAATACCCCCCAAAACCTATCTTTTCTAAAAGCATAGGACCAGTAGAATAAAAAGAAGGTGCTATTGATTTTTAAGGCCCCACGATATTTGCGCAAATATTTTCCAAAATAATATTTTTGATAAAAATACACTAAAATCATTATTAGCAGATACAAACACAGCACATTTTACAAAATTCCAGCTAAATTCCTTCTAAATATAAAAGCTTAACCTGTATTGAGTTAATAATTAACAAATATTTGTAAATTGTGCCTTTTTGAAAAAAACTTGAAAATCGGAGGTACGCAAACGTTTTTTAGGAAGTCTGGAGGTTTTCCTTTTTCACTTGCAGCTTTCAGAATTTGCTAAAAATACACTAAAATCATTAATAGTGCACATAAAAACAACATAACTTACAAAATGCTAAATTACTACTAAAGCTCTGTTCCCATGTGGCATACTAAAGCATATGCCCATGGAGGGTCATGTTTACCTGCACAGGGATGCACAGGTGTTCCATGCATCCCCGTACAGGCAGTCCCATTTATGTCAATTGGGTTGCAACGGCTGCACAGGCTTAGCCGCTGTTCCCAATCTCACATAGGAGTGATCTTTAGTGATCGCTGCCTGCGCCCACTCTACTACAGAGGGAAGCTTGGTAAACACATGTTTACCAAGCCCTAATTTCAGCCCCACCCGCTCCGCTCCGCTCCTCCCTGCCGCTCTCCCCAGCCTAACAGCTCGCTGGAGCTTAGTGCAGGGAGAAGCTGCAGGCGGCAGGAGGGAAAGTAGGGATGCTGATTGTGTGGATATGGGTACATGACCCGAACACAGACAGTGTGAGCTCAGGGACATGCATGTGGACCTACATTGATGTAAAATTGGGAGCAACGGCTCTGTTCATGCAGACTACCTGCACAGAGATGCATGGAACACCTGTGCATCCCTGTAAAGGTACGCTGTGTATGCCCTATGTGAACAAAGCCTTCGGCCCTCTTTCACACAAGCACACCAGAGGGGGAAAGGGTAGCCACACCAGGTAAGAAGCCTTGATGATAATCCACCTCACGGGAACCACAGGTGCTGGCAATGCATTCAGGAAGGCAGGAATAAGAAAGTATATTTCTGATCAGCCGCACTCTGAACAAACGTTGCCTTTATTAAAATAGAACAGCACTACAAGCCACAGCAAAACAGCAAACTGGACAGCTGACGCGTTTAACACTATTCCTAGTGTTTAACCACTTAAGCCCCGGACCATTTCGGGCCATTAGGACCAGGCCTGTTTTTGGGATTCGGCACTGCGCTGCTTTAACTGTAAATTGTGCGGACATGCAATGTTGTACCCAAATGAAATTTGCGTCCTTTTCTTCCCACAAATAGAGCTTTCTTTTAATGGTATTTGATTGCCTCTGCGATTTTTATTTTTTGCGATATAAACAGAAAAAGACCGAAAATTTTGAAAAAAAATGATATTTTCTAATTTTTGTTGTAAGAAAAATTGAATAAACTCAATTTTAGTCATACATTTAGGCCAAAATGTATTCAGCCACATGTCTTTAGTAAAAAAAATGTCAATAAGCGTATATTTATTGGTTTGCGCAAAAGTTATAGCGTTTACAAACTAGGGTACATTTTCTGAAATTTACACAGCTTTAAATTTATGACTGCCTATCTCATTTCTTGAGGTGCTAAAATGGCAGGGCAGTACAAAACCCCCCCAAATGACCCCATTTTGGAAAGTAGACACCCCAAGGAAATTGCTGAGAGGCATGTTGAGCCCATTGAATATTTTTTTTTTGTCCCAAGTGATTGAATAATGACAAAAAAAAAAAAAAATTACAAAAAGTTGTCACTAAATGATATATTGCTCACACATGCCATGGTTATATGTGGAATTGCACCCCAAAATACATTCTGCTGCTTCTCCTGAGTACGGGGATACCACATGTGTGGGACTTTTTAGGAGCCTAGCCACGTACGGGACCCCGGAAACCAAGCACCGCCTTCAGGATTTCTAAGGGCGCAAATTTTTGATTTCACTCCTCACTACCTATCACAGTTTTCATATAGTGTGAAACGCGCCAGTGGTCCAGTTTGCTATTTTGCTGTGGCTTAAAGTGCTGTTCTATTTTAATAAAGGCACTGTTTGTTCAGAGTGCGGCTGTCCAGAAATATACTTACACAAGCACACCAATCGGATCTGCCTGTCCATTTTTAGGCGGGCCCAATCGGACCACCCATTGTTCTCTATGGATCGGCTGATGTAAATGGACATGTTTCTGTTTACACCCGCCTGCATCCGATCCAGTCCACTCCACTAAAAACAGAGGAATTGGGTCCCATTCCCCATCCATTTAGCAGATCGGATCGGATGGTATAGAGAATAGAATAGCGAGCTGTTTCCGTGTCTGCTATACATCAGCGGAGCAGACACGGACCTCTCATCAGCCTGCTCTGCGGGGATCAGAAAACAGATCCCCCGTTGAGCAGGCGGATCTGTTTGATAGAGTCCGTTCCATGTGAAAGGGGTCTTATTAGGAGCGGCCGGTCCATTAGGGGCACTAGGGCGCCACCCCCCTGCAGGGTGCCGGACTGATACATAGTAACACCCACGGTTACTATATATCGGCTGTCAGTGGGACATCTAGTAGCGATCTTTATTGATCTACTACAGGGGGAGCTTGGTAAACACTTGCCAAAACTTTTTTTTTTAGTTTTGCAAAGTAGGGAGGGATTAACATCCTGTCTTTTTTTGTACCATTGGGGAAATTTCTGTTCACTTCCTGTCCCAGAAATGAAACAGGAAATGAGAGAATATCTTCCAAAGTGAAGGGAATTCCCATCTTAGACATTTGTCAATAGAATAAGTGTCCTTGTTGGAAGATTTCCCATCAACTCTTTTTCTGGGGATAACTCTAAAATATTGGTGTGTCCCTCACTTTCTTTCTCCTTAACAGTAGTCATCAAGACAAAAAGAAATTTGACTCACTGTAGAGGGGACAGAGACCGAAAAAAAATTGTCAGGAGGTGTAACCCCTCGAAAACCAAAAAGAGAAACATTTTGCTTTGAGATACACCTAAAACAATTTGAGGGTTCAAAGAGCAATGAGGGGTACCAAGTGCAATTATCCATAAAAAAAACAGTTACAATTACAGAAAATCCAGTTTGGAAGATCACTTCTGCTTGGTTATCATGAATTACTATACTGTACAATAAATGTTTTCATTGACCTTTTCACTGCCATACTGAGTAAGGTATATGTCCACCTTCTATTTAATTCTGAAAGTCTGGGAGGTGTTTTTGTCAAATTGTGAGAAATACATAAAAAAATCTTTACCACTATCCACTATTTTTTTTTTCTAGGAACGTATTTTATTTTTTCATTTGTAATAAACTTACAGTAGTCCTGGTTATATGTACTTTACTGGTTTTGGCAGTCAAATACTTTGCTATACATACTGGAAAAGGGGGAAATAGATGATCCAAGCTTTAGCTGTTGAAATTTACTGTCTCTTTCCTTTTAAATTTTTATTTTTTTTATTCCCCTTGTCAGAAGGTCAGCCAAGTCTGTGTTTCTAATAAACTACTGAATGTTCCAGACTGGAATGGAAGCCACAGAAAATAAAATTACCTAATCAGAGCCTCACATTGACAGTTCCCTTACCTTCCCGAAAACAGCATTGCTGGCAAAAGAAAAATGTAATATTTTAAAAGAAACTTCATTAAAGTAAGGGAAAAAGTTGAGTCAAACATAAAGTGTTGCTAATTAAAGCAATTTGGATCAATTTATATGAAATGCAAACTCAATTAGCTTGTGCTCCACTCCTTGATGAGCACAATTTATTTAAAATAGATATGTTCTTCACAATAATTTACAAAATGTAGGATTGTTATTAAAATGGGAAAATACAATCAGTTATGCAACTAAGGCTTTTATTAAAATTAAATGAGTAAGTCCAGACATGTTACATTGACTGGGGGGAAAAATGTAATAATCTTACTAAAACTAAAATGCTTAAATGGAATGGAATGACATTTGTAGTTGTACTTAAAGTATAAGTTCACCTTTAAAAAAATAAATAAAATGCACATTTTTTTGCAGGTAAAAAAATGTGCATTTAATATTGTTTTCTTTTGGAGCTTGTAAAGCACTGCACCAGTGATCAAAAGATCGCTGGTGCCATGCAGGTCTCCTTCAGATCTGTCAGTATATCTGTGTGCCGTACATCCCATAAGGGTAGGCAGATACACAGACAGAAAGAAATGAATTAACTACCATGATGCCCCACAGCTCCGTGGTAGTTCATTGAGAGCTACAAGCCGACAAACGTACTGCTGCCACAGGGAGAGAGGGCAACGGTTGCAGCATTGGGGACATGTTACATGTTCCACCCTAAAAACGGGTGGAACATGTAACATGTTCCCAAAGGTGAACTTAACCTTTTAATCATGGTGTGCTTTGCTTTTCCTTCCATATCTATGCAGTAACCCACAATGAAACTTTGAGGTTGCTCTAAAGGCAAACAGACTGTTCACTCACTTCACTTAGTAAATGTGGTGTATTATTTACTCCATAATGGCTCGCTCTCTTCAAGAACTCTCCCTTAGGAACTATATTCCCTTTGTTGACAAAGGATCAGCTCAATGTTGTCACACCTCTCAGGAAATTGTGGATACTTTTCGTTCCTATTATACCACTCTTTATAATCTCAATACTCCCATGACCTCTACCCAAACCAGTAGTCGACAACACTAAATTCGCTCATATCTTACTGATTCTGGACATTCTACATTGCCATCTGACCAAACTGATCAGCTTAATGTCCCATTGGCCACTGAAGAATTTTTAATGGCAGTTAAATCTTTTAAACCACATAAGGCCCTGGGGACCAGATGGCTTCACTGTGACATACTATTAAAGCCTTCGACCCAATTCTAGCTCCCAGGTTAGTTTCCACCTTTAATTTGATCCTTGAGGGCCATAATCTTCTTTTGGACTTTTTAAGAGCCCAGTTTTCGGTTATTCTGAAGAACGGTAAGGATCTCCTTCCAATGCATAAATTATTGACCTATCTCGATGTTAAATACAGATCTAAAGATTTTCACCAAAATCCTTTTTCTTTGTTTGTTGCCTCTCCTCCAGGAACTCATCCACCCTTATCAAGTGGGTTTTATGCCTTCCAGGGAAGCCAAGGACAATACTACTAGGGTACTGAATGTTGTTCACCTGGACCATACATGGAAGATTCCCTTATGTCTGCTCTCAACGGATGCTGAGAAGGCCTTTGACAGGGTGGACTGGCTTTTCCTGAAGGAGATGCTTAGCCATATAGGAGTGGGTTCTAACTTTCTTACCTGGATCAATGCAATTTATTCTAACCCAACAGCCACAGTGCGTACTATGAGGTGACCTCAGAATATTGTCCGCTGTCTAATTGCACCCGACAGGAGTGTCCCCTATCACCCCTTATATTCATCCTGTCCTTAGAATCTTTTTTGCTTTGTATATGCCGGAATCATGATGTGAGGGGTATCCAGTGAGGTCCTGTAGAACAAAAGGTGGCACGCTCTCGAACTTCAAAATAAATACACATAAATCAGAGCTTTTGAATGTCTCCTTGTCCACACCAAAAGCCGATGCCCTTCATTCCTCCTTTCCTTTCCCATGGGCTACTTTTTCTATCCCTTATTTGGGCACTAAAATTATCTTCAACCAGCATAAGATTTTTGAGGCGAACTTCCCCCCCATCCTACGTGAAATAACGGAAGACCTGCATAAATGGACTAACAACTCTCACTCTTGGATGGGCAGAAACGCAATTCTCAAGATGAACATCATGGTATTTGATCACCACTTTTTGCTATAATAAATATCCCCCAAATTCCAGAGACTACCTATTGCGATTTCTATGTCTTTTCTTAAATATGTCTGATTTGTATGGGCTAAATCACACACTTTAAAAGTCTATGGGAGAAATCTAAAGTGCTAATTTTAAAGGCTTTTATGCAAGTTATTGTCATAAAAAGTGTTTGGGGACCTGGATCCTGCCCCAGGGGACATGTATCAATGCAAAAAATAGTAATAAAAACGTCAGTTTTTTCGGGAGCAGTGATTTTAATAATGCTTAAAGTGAAACAATAAAAGTGAAATATTCCTTCAAATTTCGTACCTGGGGGGTGTGTATAGTATGCCTGTAAAGTAGCGCATGTTCCCGTGCTTAGAACTGTCCCTGCACAAAATGTCATTTCTGAAGGAAAAAAAGTCATTTAAAAGTATTCGCGGCTGTAATGAATTGTCGGCTCCTGGCAATACAGAGAAAAGTCATTGAAATTCATTGATAAAAATAAAAAAAAATGAGTGGGGTTCCCCCCAAATATCCATACCAGACCCTTCAGGTCTGGTATGGACTTTAAGGGGAACTCCGCGCCAAATAAAAAAAAAATGGCGTGGAGTTCCCCCCAAAAATCCATACCAGACCCTTATCAAAATGTCATTTCTGAAGGAAAAAAAGTAATTTAAAACTACTCGCGGCTGTAATGAATTGTCGGCTCCCGGCAATACAGAGAAAAGTCATTAAAAGTCATTGATTTAAAAAAAAAATGTGGAGGGCCGACCCAAATTCAATTACCAGGCCCTTCAGGTCTGGTATGGATTTTAAGGGGAACTTCGCGCCAAATAAAAAATAAATGGCGTCGAGTTCCCCCCAAAAATCCATACCAGACCCTTATCCGAGCACGCAACCTGGCAGGCCGCAGGAAAAGAGGGGGGATGAGAGAGCGCCCCCCCCTCCTGAACCGTACCAGGCCACATGCCCTCAACATGGGGAGGATGCTTTGGGGTCTGGACCCCAAAGCACCATGTCCCCATGTTGAGGGTGACAAGGGCCTCATCCCCACAACCCTTGCCCGGTGGTTGTGGGGGTCTGCGGGCGGGGGGCTTATCGGAATCTGGAAGACCCCTTTAACAAAGGGGACCTCCAGATCCTGGCCCCCCCTATGTGAATTGGTAAGGGGTACATTGTACCCATACCATTTCACAAAGAAAGTGTAAAAAATTAAAAAAAAAACACACAGACACAGTTGGGATAAGTTCTTTATTAAAAAATAAATAAAATAAATATTCCAGCGGTGGTAATCCACTCTCGATCTCCACTCCAGTGATGTCGGTATCCGGCGACGGATGATCTGCAAGCTCCAGCGATCATGTCCAGTGAGGAACAGCACACGGTCCTTGCTCCACCGGAGACACCCACCAATGACGTTGCGGCAGCTTGACAGGTCTTATGTAGCTGAGGACGGGGCCACCCGTCACGTGACCCTGTCCCCCTCTGTTGCAAGGGGAAACCCAGGCTTTCCCAGTGACGTGCGGGTGACCCCGCCCCTTCTGATGCAATGGGAAACCAGTGTTACATCAGAGGGGGGTGGGATCACCCGTCACGTCACTGGGAAAGCCCTAATTTCCCCTTGCATCAGATGGGTGGCCCCGTCCTCAGCTACATAAGACCTGTCAGGCTGCCGCAATGTCATTCCCGGGGTCTCTCCGGTGGAGACAGGACCGTGTGCTGTTCCTCGCTGGACATCATCGATGGAGCCTGCAGATCATCCGTTGCTGGATACAGACATCACTGGAGTGGAGATCGAGAGTGGATTACCACCGCTGGAATCTTTTTTTTTTTTTTTTAAATAAAGGACTTATCCCAACTGTGTGTTTTTTTTTACATTTTTTACACTTTCTTCGAGAAATGGTAGGGGTACAATGTACCCCTTACCAATTCACATAGGGGGGGCGGGATCTGGGGGTCGCCTTTGTTAAATGGGTCTTCCAGATTCCAATAAGCCCCCCACCCCGCAGACCCCACATCCACCGGGCCAGGGTTGTGGGGATGGGGCCCTTGTCCCCATCAACATGGGGACATGGTGCTTTGGGGTCCAGACCCCAAAGTATGCTCCCCATGTTGAGGGCATGTGGCCTGGTACGGTTTAGGAGGGGGGGCGCTCTCTCGTCCCCCCCTCTTTTCCTGCGGCCTGCCAGGTTACGTGCTTGGATAAGGGTCTGGTATGGATTTTTGGGGAGAACTCCATGCCATTTTTTTTTATTTGGAGCAGGGTTCCCCTTAATATCCATACCAGACCTGAAGGGCCTGGTAATTGAATTTGGGTCGGCCCTCCACATTTTTTTTTTTAAATCAATGACTTTTAATGACTTTTCTCTGTATTGCCGGGAGCCAACAATTCATTACAGCCGCGAGTACTTTTAAATTACTTTTTTTCCTTCAGAAATGACATTTTGTGCAGGGACAGTTCTAAGCACAGGAAACAAGCGCTACTTTACAGGCATACTATACACACCCCCCAGGTACGAAATTTAAAGGAATATTTCACTCTTATTGTTTCACTTTAAGCATTATTAAAATCACTGCTCCCGAAAAAACTGCAGTTTTTAAAACTTTTTTTGCATTGATACATGTCCCCTTTAGATTTAGATTAGCACTTTAGATTTTTCATGTTTGTGTCCCATAGACTTTAACAGTGTTCGGATGTTCGAACAAATTTATTGCCTGTTCGCATGTTCTGATGCGAACCGAACTGGGGGGTGTTCGGCTCATCCCTAATGACTTTTCCAGATCCTCTCTGCTATTTTTACGTTGCACATTTGGCTAGAGCACTTTCCTGGTGTAGAGACAAAGGACTCAAACAATGGCTTGATATCGAACAATGTTCCACTGCCATTTCACTACAATGTCTTCCATGGTTTGGACTCTCCAATTTGCGGGCCTTTGATAATCATCCTCTTATAGGGGCTACTCTGGGGTTTCTTAAACAGTGTAGGATTGACACTTCTGCCTTTACAACCCCTTTACAACTAACCAGCCACCATCATTATACTGCGGCAGGTCTGCTCTCCTGTGCAAACCGCCATAGGTGTACGTCGGTCTGTGCAGGGAGGCTAGCTGTGGGAGCGTGCCCGCGGGTCCCGCAGATTCGATGTCCGCCGGCGTCCCACGAGCGTGGTATACAGAGGCAGAACGAGGAACTGACTTTGTAAACGCAACTCCCTGTTCTGTCTAGTGACAAGTCAGAGATTTTATGTTCCCAGTCATCAGGAACAGCGATCTCTGTTATGTCCTAGGTAGCCCATCCCCCCTACAGTTAGAACACACCCAGGAAACACAGTTAGCCCCTTGATCGCCCCCTAGTGTTAACCCCTTCCCTGCCAGTGACATTTATACAGTAATTAGTGGCTATTTTTAGCTTTAGCATTCACTGGTCCCAAAAAAGTGTCCAATATGTCCGCCGCAATGTCGTAGTCCCGATAAAAAAAACAAATCGCCACCATTACTAGTAAAAAAAAAATTATAATAAAAATGCCATAAATCTATTCCCTATTTTGTAGACGATATAACTTTTGCGCAAACAAATCAATATACGCTTATTGTGAGTTTTTTTTTACCAAAAATATGTAGAAGAATACATACTGGCCTAAACTGATGAAGGAATTAGTTTTGTTTTATATTTTAGGGGATATTTATTATAGCAAAAAGTGGTGATCAAATACCACCAAAAGAAAGCTCTATTTGTGGGAAAAAAAGGACATATATTTTGTTTGGGTACAGCATCGCATGACTGCGCAATTGTCAGTTAAGGCAACGCAGTGCCGTATCGCAAAAAAGGGCCTGGTCATTAAGGGGACAAATCCTTCCGGGGCTGAAGTGGTTAATTTAGTTGCTTGGGCTGTCTCTGAAAAGCTGATAGGGAGTTTTTGTATTGCTTCATACTGCATATGCCGAATGAAAAAAAAAATGTGATTATGTTCATCTTAATTTCACAGTTAATTTTTAATTGAACAATAGTCTAAAAATACAATGAAAATCAAACAAATAAAAAACATTCTCAGGATATACTTTACAAATGTTTAAATATAATTTTGTACTATTTCCTTTAGAAACTTCACGCACAGTTCTTTAAAGGGATATCTAAATGCAAGATGTGGTGACTGCATTTGTTTATTTCTTCTTAGTCCTTTTTTAGCAAGTACAGAAAAAAACCTTGCCAGAAATACAGCATTATTGTCACTTCCTGTGCCATGAACTATATCAAATAATCTCATCAATCTTCTCAGTTATCTTCTGTGAACTACAAAGCAAAGCCTCTCTATGTTATGGGATAAGTAAAAGGGGAGATGTTTATAGTACAGAATTAGGAGAGCAGTCTAGTGTAAACATGCTGCTTCTTTATTAGTACAGTGGAATAAATGAGCATTGTCAACCCCAGGGTAGGAAGTGTGTTATTTTCAAGATCACCATATGAAAATGCCAGGAGCATGTAACGCTCCTGCTCCATCATAGATGCTGGTTCCAGAATCCTAGTTTTGGCTATGATGAATTCTCTATCTGTCCACCTGCAAGGTAATTGATGCAGCCAGTCTCTGGGTGGAGACCAAACCTGATTTAAGCCAGCCAAGCCTGCAGTCTCGCTTGTGTAATATGTGCTCAAGCTCTCTGCTGTTTGGATTCCCCTGTTTATGACATTGGATATCGACCAATCTCTGAACACTGCCAGCCTTTTTGGCTTTGGATTGAACCCTGACTACTCTGAACCTTGCCTGTCTTGTACCTGGATTGTCATTAAACCACTCTGCCTGTCTGCCAACCACAAGTACCTTTTTGCTTTGCTCAGTTTGCACGTGCCCGACATGGTGTCCAGGCACTATAACATTGTGTAAAAGGCCGGCTTGCCTTATGGGAAAAGGGGGCTGCTATAGGTGAAGAACACAGAAGGTAGCTATAGTGTCTTACCACCTGGATTAGGGGTAAACGTGACAGAAGATAAATGAAATAAAAAATACTGAAAAAAGAAGAAATACACAGCCACCACATCCTAGGACTAAAAAGCTGCAATAAATAAAATGTATGTTTTGGGGTTTAGATGTGGTTTAAGAATACTAATCTGGTAAGGGGGTCTAATAGTGTAATCAGTGTTGCAGCTCATCTTAAATATATACCGTATTTATCGACGTATAACACGCGCCGGCGTATAACACGCACCCCAAGTTTAGGAGGAAATTTTAGGGAAAAAAACTTTTAGCAGGGAAGTTTAAGGAAAAATAACTTACATTTAAATGCAGCCTTGTTAGTGTCCATTGCAGCCTTGTCACAGTGCAGCCTTGTCAGTGTCCATTGCAGCCTTGTCACAGTGCAGCCTTGTCAGTGTCCATTGCAGCCTTGTCACAGTGCAGCCTTGCCCCAGAGCCCATTTCAGCCTTGCCCCAGAGTCCATTTCAGCCTTGCCCCAGAGTCGCCGTGCAGCCTTGCCCCAGTGTCGCTGTGCAGCCTTGCCCCAGTGTCGCCGTGCAGCCTTGCCCCAGTGTTGCCGTGCATCATTTTAAAATTGGCGCAGAGACTGTGCGGACGCCGCCGAGAACGCCGGGGACGCAGGGGACGCAGGGACTGGGCGGAGCCGCCGCCGAGATACACATAGCCGAGTGTACTCGGCTATACACGGCTTTTCTCGGCTCCGCTCACAGTCACGCCGAGTCCCGCCCTATGATGGACATAACACAGGTCCAATGGTGGGACTGGGTGTGACTGTGAGCAGAGCCGTGAAAAGCCGAGTATAGCCGAGTACATTCAGCTATGTGTATCTCGCTCCGCTCCGCTCACAGTCAGCGGAGACAGCTCAGGGATGTGGGTATCTGCGTATAACACGCACCCACGATTTTCCCCTGATTTTCAGGGGAAAAAAGTGCGTGTTATACGCCGATAAATACGGTAATACACAGTATACCCAAATGTTTCTATTTTACAAAGTAATCTTTGCAGTGAAAAACTCAAAATATCCCTCCTAGCCGCCAGTAAAAGAAAATGAGAGTATGCACGTAGGCAGTGTAGATATACAGTATGACCATTGTACTATTGTAACATTAAAAATACTCACATGATAAGATAAACTGCATTGCACTTCACCTCTGTATAATCTACATAAATCCACTTCTGAAGCTAATGCTTTCTCCCCAGGTGCTCCTCTACACTGGTGTTTGGAAAACGTTACCATAAGTGATGTCTCCCAGGATTTCACCTACCATCTTGAAAAACAGGTGGCTGGTGTAATTGCTGTGTATCTTTGAATTTTATTGCTAATGTGCAAGTAATTGAGATTTTGGCTTCTTAAAGTGACACAAGGTGTTCCCTCAGTGCCACTCAATTGTATTAGTAAAGAGCATAGCAACAGGTCCTAAAATGTCATATTGCCATAGACTGATACAACTCTGTTTTTTGTAATAAGCAAGAAAAACAAAAGTGTGGAGTGTTTAGAGTAGACTAGCTTAGTAAGAATGTACCAAAATAAAGAAAAACAGGCCACTACTAAGGCTGCAAACAAATTAAATATCTACTAACATCGATTTATTATCTATAAAGCTGTACTTTCATTCCCTATCAAAAACATATCATAGCATATACTTAAAGCATATACTGTACATGAAAACCAAAAGCAAACATGTATTTTATTGCAGCTTACTAAATCTTAGATATGATGGCTGCATTAGTTTTCCTTTTGGCTTTCTTTCTTATATTTTTATCTGCTGATCCAGCCAGTAAGTCTGTTGATTTTCAACAGAACAACCTGCCCTGCAAATGTAGCAGTTAGAGGGTTGATACAAATCATTTAACACTGACAAAGGTGCTTACAATGATCAGCAATTATTAATTGATCTAAAACCTTTATCCCAAAAGGCACAAAACTGTTGCTATAACTGCTTATAAAGTGTTAAATAGAGTTTGGTTTCCATTTGTTAATGTACCTAAATCTGCTAGTGCTTCTAACCCCTCTCTCCAGATTGACAATGCAGCTGTCCTAAGGTATCTCTGTTGCTCCTTCATTCAAAGTGTAGGCACCCTAATACGGGAGGTGTTACTGTTCAGATCATTAGGTGAAAACAAAGGGAAAACAGAACAAAATGTAAAACAAATGCAAGCTACAATAGATTACATTTTTGCTTCTGGTTTAACCACTTCAGCCCTGGAAGGATTTACCCATGCAGAAACTAAAGTAAAGCTTGGACAGCCGCACTCCAAAAAATTTGTTGGTTCTTTATTTAAAAAAACAAGGTCGCATCAACACATATGACAGCAAAAAACAGCAAGAGGAGCTGACATGTTTCACACTGCAAATCAGTGCTTAATCATAGCTGGAAGGATTTACCCCCTTCCTGACCAGAGCATTTTTTCCGATTCTGTACTTTGTTGCTTTAACTGACAATTGCGCGGTCATGCGACACTGTACCCAAACAAAATTTACGTATTTTTTTCCCCACAAATAGAGCTTTCTTTTGGTGGTATTTGATAACTCTGCGGTTTTTATTTTTTGCACTATAAACAAAAAAAGAGCGACAATTTTGAAAAAAAAACTATATTTTTTACTTTTTGCTATAATAAAGATCCCCAAAAATATATAAAAAAAATAATTTCTTCCACAGTTTAGGCCGATATGTTTTCTTCTACATATTTTTGGTAAAAAAAATCACAATAAGTGTATATTGATTGATTTGCTCAAAAGTTGTAGCGTCTACAAAATAGGGGATAGTTTTATGGCAATTTTTTTTTTTTTTTACTAGTAATGCCGGCGATCAGCGATTTTTATCATGACTGCGACATTATGGCAGACACATTGGACACTTTTGGTGCTATTTTGGGACCATTCATACAAAGCTAAAAATAGCCACTAATTACTGTATAAATGTCACTGGCAGGGAAGGGGTTAACAGTAAGGGCCGATCAAGGGGTTAACTGTGTTCCCTGGGTGTGTTCTAACTGTAGGGGGGATGGGCTACAACATAACAGACATCACTGTTCCTGATGACTGGGAACAGAAAAATTCTATAAAAATGCACTGATTACTGTGTTAATGTGACTGGCAGTGAAGGGGTTAACCACAAAGGGGCAAGGAAGGGGTTAAGTGTGTCCTAGGGAGTGATTCTAACTGTTAGGGGGCGTGGCTTACTGTGACATGTCACTGATCGTCTGCTCCCAATGAGAGGGAGCAGACAATCAGTGTCCTGTCACTAGGCAGAACAGGGAGATGCTTGTCTACACAGGCTCCGTGACACATGATTGCGGGACACCGGTGGACATCGAGTCCGCTGGTCCCGCGGGCATGATCACGGAGCTCGCGGCAGGGGTGCGCGCGCCATTCTGCCGACGTAAAAGTGCATGAGCTGGTCCTTAAGTGGTTAAAAAAAAGGAAAACAAGACTTTATAATCACTTTAATGCTTTGCTCTGTAAGCTGTCCTTTGGATTACAATATTTGGCAATTTGCTCATTGTGTTTATTATTTTAATTATACAGTACCATTTTAACTCTGTTTGCATAATTTGTCACTTTTCAAAAATCCTCGTAACTGATCCCTCTCCATCCTGCATGGGCTGGAGCTCAGCCACAGCTTCTACAGAGGGAGTGCACTGTTTAAATGTGCCAGAAAGGCCGCTTGGGTTGCACTTCTAATCATTGGTCCATCCTGCAGGTCCGAGAAGTGCAGCTACTAAAGAGTTTTTTTAGATGGGCTGTGCACAGCCTACAGTACATGTATGGAGGGGGACAGTAGCAACTATTTGAACAGCAGAGGAGGAATATGTAATGTAAGGGGGGTGCTGGAATGCATTTTTTTGAAAAATAGCCATTAAAGGTGAACTTACCCTTTGATCAATTACCTTAGCATTTTGTAGCAGTGATTATTCACTGTTAAAAAATGACATGGCCCTAAGGGGTTCAATAAATGACAATTTTAACCTCCACCAGCAGCTCAGACGGTATACAAAAATATATACAAGAAATCCCTGCACTACTATCACAACCTTATACTGTCCACCAAGTGTAAAAATAAACACACTCCCAACTCCTACACAGAGGTGCACTAATTGTTCTCAAGGAGCTGCTACCACTAACATGTACAGACATCCCACAAAACTCAAAACCAACAACTAACAAATTCCTAAGCATATTAAAAGGTTTATATATATATATATATATATATATATATATATATATATATATACAGTATGACATCTTGAGGCGTCTTTCAGGGTCAAGAAGAATAAGGAGTCCTGGAAACGATGGTTTGGCCCCCACAGAGCTCTGATCTCAACATCATCAAGTCTGTCTGGGATTACATGAAGAGACAGAAGGATTTGAGGAAGCCTACAGTCACAAACGATCTGTGGTTAGTTCTCCAAGATGTTTGGAACAACCTTCCTGCCAAGTTCCTTCAAAAACACAGTGGCTAAGTGGCTAGCACTTTCACCTAGCAGCACTAGGGGCACCAGTTAAAATCCCAACCACGGCACCACTTGCCTAGAGTTTGCATGTTCTCCCTCTGCCTGCGTGGGTTTCCTCCCACACTCCTAAGACATACTGGTAGGTTAATTAGCTCCTGTCTAAACTGGCCCCAGTATGTGTATGTATGAATGTGAGTTAGGGAACTTAGAGGGCAGAGACTGATGTGAAGTGTTTTGTAAAATTGATGGCGCTATATAAGTATCTGTAATAAATAAATAAAAACTGTGCGTGAGTGTACCTAGAAGAATTGATGCTGTTTTGAAGGCAAAGGGTGGTCACACCAAGTATTGATTTGATTTGGATTTCGCTTCTGTTTATTTACTTTCCATTTTGTTAATTGATAAAAATAAACTATTGACATTTCTGAAAGCATTCTTAATTTACAGCATTTTTTACACCTCCCAAAAAATTTGTACAGTACTGTATATATCAACCTTTTTATATGTTTAGGAATTGCACATCTGTTTGTTATTGGCTTTAAGTTTTAGGAGCGCGTCACTATATGTTCTTATATCAAACACGAAAAGGCTTATCTTCCAAGGAGGTTAACAAGCTGACCTTAGGATGACTATAGTTTTCTGACAGGGCAGGAATCTCAGTGACACTGTACACACACCTATACTGGTTGGGTAAGGTTGCAACATTATAACAGCTTAAAAGTGGAGATGTATTTGTTACAAATGCTCATCATCAAGTAGTTGTATGTAAATTAAATTATTGATAAAGAGAAAGCCCTAATTCTATTGCTTGGTTTTGCTCAGTTTGTAAATAAGGGAAACAGTCTATACATTCACAACAGCCCCGCAGGTTGTGGACGACTGTGATTTGGTTGAATTCTTGGCCCATGATCCTGTCTTGGTTAGAGATAGGCAATCTTCCATAACACTATACCTGGGCCTCATTCCTTTGTGTCTGGTCTAGTTCATACATTTCTCTAATGCCGCGTACACACGAATTTCCGACAACAAATGTTCGATGTGAGCTTTTGGTCGGATATTCCGACCGTGTGTAGGCTCCATCAGACATTTGCTGACGGAATTTCCGACAACAAATGTTTGAGCACAGGTTCTCAATTTTTCCAACAAGAAAAATTCTTGTCGGAAATTCTGACTGTATGTAGGCATTTCCTGCGCATGCGTGGAATCAATTTGATGCATGCTCGGAATCATTGTACTTCATTTTTCTCGGCTCGTCGTAGTGTTGTACGTCTCCGTGTTCTTGACCATCGGAATTTCCGAGGAACATTTGTGCGACCGTGTGTAGGCAAGACATGTTTTGAGCCAACATCCGTCAGAAAAAAAAAACACGGTTTTGTTGTCGGAAATTCCGATCATGTGTACGCGGCATAAGTCAGTATTAGTCCATTGAATGCTGACAAATTTGAGTTAAAGATGGGTTCCAGATATGTCTTCAGAATAGTATTACTAAACTGGCAACATCGTCACATAATTATATAACTCTAAGGTTGACTATGTCACTGTTATATAATCTGATTTGAATTTATTGGAACAAAGCATTCAGTCACGTTACCTATGTCTATATAAGCATGTAGACATGAGTAAGCTAAGACACATTATATAACAAATGTTCTGAGCTTTGGAGTCATACAAAGTAATTATATTCTTTACCTCTATATGACATCTGCTATATACAATGAACTTCTGATACCTTTTGGTTATCTTTGGTTAATGCTATATGAATGAGTGCAATCATATAGTAACAAGCTCTGATAACTTATTTACTTCAAAACTTCTTGCAAGTTTCAAGACTTGCAGCATTGGCTATTTCCTAACCTTTACGACACCACATTTCTGCCTCTTTCAAATAATTATAGTGAGAAGAACAAATGTCAGATGATTTAAAAGGACCAATAAATTACACTTTGTTATCACATGAAAGAGATTTGCCTTCACAAACATAAAGATGAAACTCTTTGGGGCTTAAAGTATGTGTCACTGACACTTTGTAACTACTGTATATATAGAAACTATTGTCAACAACTTAAATTTTTTTTTAGATGTATTCCTCAGAAAGCAGAATATACAGGGTTATGGGAGTAGTTAGAGAATAAAAAATCACACAGTAACTATGTAACAATTTACCGCAAAGTGCTGGCAATCATATTGTTCTAGTCTCAGATAAGGGGCACATTAGCAAAATGTTGTTTGTTTTCTTTTTTATAGTTCACTCGTTCTTTATTAGAGATCATAAAAAGTTATCATTCATGTTAATCATGGTTGATGTCATTTCAGGTACAGAAAGATAATATACAAACCACAAGTTACAAGGTACAAACCAAGTAAACATGCAATGATAACAAGTGGTGTTTAGTGTGTGTCATGAACATTGAAATGTGTAATCCCGTACTGACCACTTTCCACCCATAGGACATCATATGACCTCCTCAGACTGAAGTGGTTATACCAGGATGATGCCTGCAGCTACAGGCATCATCTCAATATCTAAATGTTCAGCCAGCAATTATTTTTATTGTAAAAGTTATATAGCTGCTCGATCACTTCTACAGGTTGTGGACGGAGGTCCCCCCCCCCTCCTGCCACAGCCTTTCTCAGACTCTCCCGTCCCACTGGGAAGCTTGGGACTGATCCAACCTGTGGCATTCTGTGCATGGAACAAAGAGAGAGGAACGGACATTGTTCCTCCCTCTCTGTGTGATCAGAAACCAGAAGCAAAGAGGATTTTGTCACTAACGGTTTTGGTCTGATGTAAACAAGCGGTTACCAACTTTTGAAACAATTTGATCAAACTGCTCTCAGTTTGTGCACCGATGTATGAATCAGTTATTTGTAACTCCAGCATTTTTGTCTTGTTAGGCGCTATATGAACTTGTTGCCATTGCTAAAGTACCAGTTTCATATGCAAGGGGCCATTTGAAGGTTTCGGTAACATAGTAATAGGATAAGGGTTTAGGGTATTCCATTTAATTGTAGACATGTGCGGTTCGTTTCGCTACGAATCAAAATTTGTACCAATTTCCTAAAATTCGTACATTCGGAAACATTCGAAATCCGAATTGCTATGCTTCCGAATTGTATACGAAACACGAAATTTCGCTGATGATTTTCGGATCCAAACGGAAACGTGACTGGTGTTTTGTTGACCAATCAGAGGTTTTTCTTCTGCTGCTGAGTGAGGGTTGGGAAAATCACCTTTTTTAATATGGGAGTGGGAGACTGGTACTGGTAGTTGATGGGAGATTCAGAATCAGACAAAATAAGAATGTTCGTTCATATTGTTTTATTATTATCATAATAATTACTATTATTCGTTATGATGAAGTTGAATTACCTTTTTTGAATATTTGAAATGGGAGTCACTAGTAGGGTCCGCAGTTTCAATTTGAACATGAGTACGAATCGAAAATTGTTTGTTTAAGCACTGTGGGAGCCCCTCATAATGAGCACAGCAGGGGTACAGCCCCAGGAGGAAGTCAGCACAGCACAGGGATGGTGGGAGCCCCTCATAATGAGCACAGCAGGGGTACAAACCCAGGAAGTCAGCACAGCCCAGGGATGGTGGGAGCCCCTCATAATGAGCACAGCAGGGGTACAAACCCAGGAAGTCAGCACAGCACAGGGATGTTGGGAGCCCCTCATAATGAACACAGCAGGGGTACAAACCCAGGAAGTCAGCACAGCACAGGGATGGCGAGAGCCCCTCATAATGAGCACAGCAGAAGTACATCCCCAGGAGGAAGTCAGCACAGCACAGGGATAGTGGGAGCCCC
The DNA here is from genome assembly GCA_029206835.1 of Rana muscosa. Lineage (NCBI taxonomy): Eukaryota > Metazoa > Chordata > Amphibia > Anura > Ranidae > Rana > Rana muscosa. The sequence goes on from CM055121.1 coordinate 569,071,593, forward strand.
TCATAATGATCACATGGCTGCCATGCACAGCTGCTCCAGTTTTTGCCTGCTCCAGTTTTGATCCCCCACACTGTGTGGGGTCACTGGGGATGTGCGGGGTCACCGGGGATGTGTGGGCTCACTGGAAATTGTTTGGTGTTACCGCGCATGTGCTCTCCACACATCCCCGGTGACCCCGAACAGTGGGGGGATCTATCGAAACTGGAGCAGGAGAAAACTGAAGCAGCTGTGCATGGCAGCCAATCAGCTTCTCTCTTTCATTTTCAAATCTTAACGGAATGAACTGAAGAGAAGCTGATTGGTTGCCATGGGCAACTGCTCCCGATTCTGTTCACTCCAATTTTGATCAATTACCCTAAATGTCTTTTTATCTGTTCTAGCAGTCATATGTGTAAATTAGAAGAATGGTGGGGGCACTGGGGGGAGGGGAGGGTGGTAATTGGTGAACCTGGACTTGGGGCAGCAGAGAGTAGATGTGACCCAGCCAGGATAAGGGGGAGATCTGAGCGAGAATCTCCTTTCACTTGTTCTGTTCTATAGACTTCTCTCTGTGTCCAGGCTCCTAACCAGGGATGAGCCGAACACCCCCCTGTTCGGTTTGCACCAGAACCTGCGAACAGACAAAATGTTCGTGTAAACTTTAGAACCCTATTAAATACAATAGACTTGAACGTTCGAAATCTAAAGTGTTAATTATAAAGGCTGATATGCAAGTTATTGTCCTAAAAAGTGTTTGGGGACCCGGGTCCTGCCCCAGGGGACATGTATCTATGCAAAAAGAAGTTTTAAAAACGGCCGTTTTTTCGGGAGCAGTGATTTTATTAATGCTTAAAATGAAAAAATAAAAGTGAAATATTCCTTTAAATTTCATACCTGGGGGGTGTGTATGATATGCATGTAAAGTGGCGCATGTTTCCCGTGCTTAGAACTGTCCCTGCAAAAAATGTCATTTTTGAAAGAAACAAAGTCTTTTAAAACTGACTCGCGGCTATTAATGAATTGTCGGCTCCCGGCAATACATACAAAAGTCATTGATAAAAAAAAAAAAAAGCGTGGGGGTTCCCCAGAATTCAATTACCAGGCCCTTCAGGTCTGGAATGGATATTAAGGGGAACCCCGCCGCAAATTTAAAAAAAAATTGACGTGGGGTTCCCCCACATATCCATTCCAGGCCCTTCAGATCTGGCATGGATTTTAAGGGGAACTCCACCCCAAATTTAAAAAAAAAATGGCGTGGAGTCCCCCTAAAAATCCATACCAGACCCCTTATCCGAGCACGCAACCTGGCCGGCCGCAGGGGAAGAGGGGGGGACGAGAGAGCGGCCCCCCTCCCTCCTGAACCGTACCAGGCCACATGCCCTCAACATGGGGAGGATGTCCCCATGTTGATGGGGACAAGGGCCTCATCCCCACAACCCTTGCCCGGTGGTTGTGGGGGTCTGCGGGCGGGGGGCTTATCGGAATCTGGAAGACCCCTATAACAAAGGGGACCCCCAGATCCCGCCCCCCCCCCATGTGAATTAGTAAGGGGTACATTGTACCCCTACCATTTCACGAAGAAAGCGTAAATTTTAAAAAAAAAAAAACACACAAACACCTTGAAAAAGTCCTTTATTTAAAAAAAAAAAAAAGATTCCAGCGGTGAAATCCAGTGTCCCGCGGCGATCCCGATGTCCAGCGCTGTCCTTCATTGGTTGTGCCTGAGCGGACCTGATGGGGAACTCCCTCTCAGTATTTTAAATGTATAGACCCGCCCCTTCTAAAGTTCCCCATCAGATCCGCTCAGCGGACCAGATGCGGAACATGAGAAGGGGCAGGTCTATACATGTATTGCCAAAGTGAGAGCAGTTCCCCATCAGGTCCGCCCCCTCGGTATGTCGGACCCGCCTACGTCATTGGCTTGAGCGGGGAACTTCCTTCACTATGTAAATTTAAATTACACAGTGAAGGAAGTTCCCCGCTCAAGCCAATGACGTAGGCGGGTCCGACATACCGAGGGAGCGGACCTGATGGGGAACTTTAGAAGGGGCGGGTCTATACATTTAAAATACTGAGAGGGAGTTCCCCATCAGGTCCGCTCAGGCACAACCAATGAAGGACAGCGCTGGACATCGGGATCGCCGCGGGACACTGGATTTCAGCGCTGGAATGTTTTTTTTTTATTATTATTTTAAATAAAGGACTTTTTCAAGGTGTTTGTGTGTTGTTTTTAAAAAAAAATTTACGCTTTCTTCGTGAAATGGTAGGGGTACAATGTACCCCTTACCAATTCACATAGAGGGGGGCCGGGATCTGGGGGTCCCCTTTGTTAAAGGGGTCTTCCAGATTCTGATAAGCCCCCCGCCTGCAGACCCCCACAACCACCGGGCAAGGGTTGTGGGGATGAGGCCCTTGTCCCCATCAACATGGGGACATCCTCCCCATGTTGAGGGCATGTGGCTTGGTACGGTTCAGGAGGGAGGGGGGGCCGCTCTCTCGTCCCCCCCTTTTCCCCTGCGGCCGGCCAGGTTGCGTGCTCGGATAAGGGGTCTGGTATGGATTTTTAGGGGGACTCCACGCCATTTTTTTTAAATTTGGGGTGGAGTTCCCCTTAAAATCCATGCCAGATCTGAAGGGCCTGGAATGGATATTTGGGGGAACCCCACGTCAATTTTTTTTTAAATTTGCGGCGGGGTTCCCCTTAATATCCATTCCAGACCTGAAGGGCCTGGTAATTGAATTCTGGGGAACCCCCACGCTTTTTTTTTTTTTTTTTATCTATGACTTTTGTATGTATTGCCGGGAGCCGACAATTCATTAATAGCCGCGAGTCAGTTTTAAAAGACTTTTTTTCTTTCAAAAATGACATTTTTTGCAGGGACAGTTCTAAGCACGGGAAACATGCGCCACTTTACATGCATATCATACACACCCCCCAGGTACGAAATTTAAAGGAATATTTCACTTTTATTTTTTCATTTTAAGCATTATTAAAATCACTGCTCCCGAAAAAACGGCAGTTTTTAAAACTTCTTTTTGCATTGATACATGTCCCCTGGGGCAGGACCCCGGTCCCCAAACACTTTTTAGGACAATAACTTGCATATAAGCCTTTATAATTAGCACTTTAGATTTCTCCCATAGATTTTTCAAATTTGCCGCGAACACCCCAATTTGTTCGCTGTTCGGCGAACGGGCGAACAGGCAATGTTCGAGTCGAACATGAGTTCGACTCGAACTCGAAGCTCATCCCTACTCCTAACACTCACACTGACATACAGAACTATGACTCACCCTGCTGTATCATTCTCCACAGAGCACAGAGGAGAGGGGGGAGGAGGGGGGAAAACAGCTAATTGCAGTTCAGATAAGAAACCCGACCCTGTGAGAGATGGATTGAAGATATTGTGGATGGAAGTTTGAACTTCTAGGCCTCTGGCCTATAAAATAATCTATAAAATAAAGTATGAAATACAGCCCTGTGACTCCTAAGAATGCACACACATGTTCATCCCCCCTGCAGCTCCCCATTATCACCAAAAACTCAAAATTACTTACAAAGTTTGAAAATGTCCTTTAAGTCTTATGTTGGGGTGCTGAAGGAGGAGTGCCATATTGAGAAAGGTATTTTTGCTTTTTAAATTCATCATAACGAATGGTCGTAATTGTTACGAAAAGTGAACGAATCATATGAATCCAAATTGAATTTCGGACACGAATTACGAAATATAAACTAACGGCTAATATGAAACGGAACGGAATGAAACAAAACAAATTTATTGACGGCGCACATGTCTATTTAATTGTTAATTATAGTTTTTAGAATTATTTATCAGGAAGCATGAGGGTAAAAGTTGAACTTAGACAGTATTTTATTCTCCTGGAGTTCAGCGTATTTAGACAGTATTTTATTCTCCTGGAGTTCAGCGTTATAGGGTATCTAAACCAAAATAAATATGTAATATATTGCAGCTTAGATGAGGTGGCTGCAATCCTTTTCAAAGCACTTTCTTTTAGAACAGGAAAGGTGTAAGGCTTCATTCGCATGAGTGTTTTGCCACAATGTCAATCACAGTGGCGATCACTGGCGGTTCGGACAGGCACAAATAACTTTGGGCATGATTGCTGCAACTATCTGTTCACAGCTGTAAATCCCAGCACCAGAAATCAGTACATTTCTGCTGCTGGGATTCACATTATGGCAAAACGCCCATTCGAATGGAACCTTAGGGTTGTAGCTATGTTCTGTGGTTAGTTTAAAGTATATGTAAGCCCTAAATGAATGCCATTTAGTTGGCAAAACACTATTTATCCTAAGCAACTGCCATTGCCGCCCCTATTTTTTTGGAGAACTACCCCGGTAGGAGTTTCAAATGTCAGGGTTCCCCACTGCTGCACAGCCAGTGACATAGCATTTTCAACTTGCATCCAGACACAGAAAAAAGTCCATGAGCTTTGTTTTTGTTGTTTTATTGAGGGGATAATAACTTGGATGGGGATAGCAGTTATGGGATGCCCAACTTGACTGTACAAAAACCAGGGACAACTTCCTCCCTATATACAGCTCCTCCTGATCCTCCTGCACAGCTGAATTTGACTTATTCCTTTTCCTTTTCTTGAAAACTAATGCCACGTACACATGACTGTTTTTCATGACGAGAAAAATGCCATTTCTAAAAATGGTCGTGAAAAACGGTGGTGTGTATGCTCCAGAGCATTTTTCTCGACAAGAAAAATGCCCGAATTTTTTTTAGAACCTGCTCTTTTTTTTCTCGTCGTTTTTCACGTCGTTCTTTTTAACGTCGTGAAAAACGGTCGTGTGTATGATTTAACGGGGGGGAAAAAAATGCGCATGCTCAGAATCAAGTATGAGACTTGAGCGCTCGTTCTGGTAAAACTAGCGTTCATAATGGTGATAGCACATTCATCACGCTGTAACGGACTGAAAAGCACGAATCGTCTCTCACCAAACTCCTTTAACACGAGGATCAGCAAAAGCGTTCCAAAGGGTGACGCTATTCGAATGGAACTTCCCCTTTATAGTGTCGTCGTACGTGTTGTACGTCACCACGCTTTGCTCGTGCATTTTTTTTCACGAACGCGTGTAGGCAAGGCAGGCTTGAGAGGAAACATGAAAAATCACGTTGAGAAAAACGTTGTTTTTTTCCATGACATGAATAACGGTCGTGTGTACCCGGCATTACAGTCTCTTGTTAGCCTACTTCTTCTACCCAGTCTGCCTGACTGACACTCTTCACTAGTCCACCCAACTGACACTCTGGAGATCTTCCAGGGCAATGCTGAAGAATTAAGCACAGCGCTGCCTTTAAAAGAGACCTGCTGCGTGTGACAATCTCTTTCATTGTAAGTCCCTGCACCATGCTGATGCACTCACTCTGTCCTTCCTTGACCCCACTGCCTCTGAGGAAAGCCTCCTTCAAACTTCCCCTGTGGCAGGATCCCTTCAGACAAGCCACCTGAGCCCAAGCCTGAGGTAAAAACCCCTCCCCGGCAGGGGCCCCTCGAGGACCACTGACAGTCTCCCTCAGCACTGCATCTCTATCTTCCACTCGACTCCCTTCCCAGCATTCATAACATGCTACACCCCTAATATGGGTGTAGCATGTAACATGTTATAAAAGGTGAACTTATCCTTTAAGGCTGCATTCCCATTTAGAATTTTCTAAACACCTAAGCGCCATTGGCATAGGTCAGCCCATTCATTTTAATGTGCTTCTCTACGTGTCACAAATGCAGATAAGTAGCTCATATGTCTTTTTGAACATAGAACTTTGTGCATTTTTTAACCACTTCAGCCCCAGAAGAATTTACCCCCTTCCTGACCAGAGCACTTTTTGCTATTCGGCACTCCGTCGCAAACAAAATTAACGTCCTTTTTTCCCATAAATAGAGCTTTCTTTTGGTGGTATTTGATCACCTCTGCGGTTTTTAATTGTTGCGCTATAAACAAAAAAAGAGTGACAATTTTGAAAACAAGCAATATTTTTAACTTTTTGCTATAATAAATATCCCCCAAAAATATATAAAAAAACAAATTTCTTTCTCAGTTTAGGCCGATATGTATTCTTCTACATATTTTTGGTAAAATAAATCTCAATAAGCGTATATTGATTGGTTTGCGCAAAAGTTATAGCGTCTACAAAATAGGGGATAGTTTTATGGCAATTGTATTATTATTATTTTTTTATTAGTAATGGCGGCGATATACGATTTTTATTGTGACTGCAACATTATGGCGGACACATCGGACACTTTTGACACTATTTTGGAACCATTGTCATTTATACAGCGATCAGTGCTATAAAAATGCACTGATTACTGTGTGAATGACACTGGCAGGGAAGGGGTTAAACACTAGGGGGCGATCAAGGGGTTAAGTGTGTCATAGGGAGTGATTCTAAATGTGGGGGGGTGGGCTCACTACAGCATGACAGAGATCACTGCTCCCAATCACAGGGAGCAGTAGATCTCTGTCATGTTGCTAGGCAGAACAGGGAAATGCCTTGTTTACATAGGCATCTCCCCATTCTGCCGCTCCGTGACATGATCGCGGGCTGCCGGCGAGCATCGAGTTTGCCGCTCCCGCGGGCACAGTCGTGAAGCCCGTGGTGGGCGCACACCGCCTCAATGTCGCGATTTAGAGGGGGCATACAGGTACGTCCCTTTGCACAGCCGTGCCATTCTGCAGACGTATATCGTCGTGCAGCGGTCGGCAAGCGGTTAACTAAGCATATTGCCACATTTGACATACATTTTTTTTGCAAATGTGCATCTTTTTTCCCCCATTTTTACAGTGCCATTACCAATGAATAGCAGAATCCAAGCATGTCAAATGTTTTTTGCGCAATTTATAAACGTTCATCTGCAAGTGTGAAAGCAGCCTTAATCTGAGTTCTGTGTGATCCACGTTATCTCCAAAAGAGATCAAAAGGTGATCAGAAAAAGTGTTCTTCGCTTTTCTCTTTTTTTTTGCAGGTGTAATGAAATTTAATGCTATGTCAGAGGTATAACATTATAAAATGGGTCCAACTTGTAAATTAAAGGCAGTACAGCTACTGAATACCATGTCATTCTAAAACCATAACACTGCAGAATACTAATTCTGAGCTCCCCTATGGTGCTGAAACCCAAAGTATTTTTATTTATTTTTTTATTAAAGGATTTTGCATAGTACAGATATAAAAAACAACAGCAAAAAACAGAAGATATTGATCAGTCTATTTTGGCATACCAGTAAGATATCACAGTAAGAATGTGTAGTAGGGCAAATGGGTGATACAGAAACATGTAGAGTTACAGAAGTGTCTAAGCATAGGAGTGTAGGTGTACGGATGAGAGAAGTGTGTATAGGAGATCAGAGTGGGCAGAAGTATATGTCTAAATAAGATTAACGTGTAGGTTATGAATTATTTCAGTTAGGAACAAGGGATGCATTTGGGGTCTTGGAGCAAGAGGTGCCAAAGATTGTTATATTGATGAGTGATTAGGTGGGCCTTGGCAAAGAGCCATTCCATCTTGCAATGATCTTTAAGGTTGTTGATCACGTCTTGAAGGGAGAGGTAGAGTTCCATTTACGTGCAATAGATAGTCTTGCTGCTATGAGAATGTGTGTATTAATGGCATGTATATCTGGAGGCCAATTGTCTAGCCCAGTGCCTAGGAGGGCTAACTGCAGGGTGAGAGTAGCGTTGTTGCTGGTTAGGTTAGCAATGAGAGTGTTTACTCGTGGCCAGAAGAAGTGGATGGTTAGGCAATCCCACCAGGTGTGTTTAGGGGTGCCGTTGTGCTGCACGACTGCCAGCATTTAAGTGACAGGGAGTGGTGCATCTTGACTAGTTTGTTGGGGGTGTAGTACCATCCTAGGTATATTTTCATTGTATATTCCCAATGCAAGATGTTTTTGGAGAACTGACGTGGTTTTCGGAGTGCTGAGTGCCATTGCTGGATTAATTTTTCCCATCTAGTTTGGGTTTGGTCAGTGATCTATATGTTAGAGACGTGCCCTTTAGTTTAGAGTCTTTAGAGTTGAAGTAGTGTAGCAAATCCTGAGAGATGGAGAGGGAAGACCAGGAAACTGTGGATAAGGCGTGATGAATCCGTAGATAGATGTAAAGGTCATTGTATGGAATGTGGTAGGAGTCTACAGGATGTTGGAAAGATGAGAACCCTTGTGGGGTATATAAGTCTCCGATGGTATGTATCCCTTTGTTAGTCCAGCGAGCTATGGGCAAATCCTGAGTGATGAGGTGCAAGAATTATAAAGGTAGGTAGTACAAGTTTTGATATGAGAGCCCGTTGGACATTTACGGGATGGAGCACCAAACTTTAAAGGTTGTGTTTAGGGTGTCAAGATAATAGTGCTTAGGACAAGGGTATATCCATGAGGCGCAGAGGAGTAGCTTTAAGTTCTGCTGTGAAACCGTTTGCTTGATCTGCTTCCAAAGAGGGGTTGTTGTGGTATTCCATCAGCTTTTTGCTTGATCTAATAAAGTAGCTCTGTAATATGATTTTTTTTATTCCAGAATGGGAAGTAGGCAGGTAAAGGAGACTTTGTTTTACCCGTAGTTTCTTGCGTTCCCAGATGAAGAAGTTGATGCTGTGCTGAATTTTGGATATGTAGGCAGGGAGGATTGAAACTGGAAAGGAGGTATGAGTGTGCACAGCACACTATTAACTGGGGTGAGGTATAAACTCCAGAAGACTGCTCTGGCTCTCAGAGGGCATTAACCTGAGAAATGGGTGTTAGGCACCTTGAAATTGCAAAGTAAGGAGCCTCTAGTAGGTGCAGGTTTTGTTAAGTAATATTGGTGGATTGCCAAGGGCCGGGGAGAGTCGGCCTAGGTAGCGGCTTGTGTTTGAAGGTGGTGAGGGGGAGAGACCCCAATTGTGGAGTTGTTTCAGTCCACCTTTAGGAGTTAGAATGGGCATGATTTGATTTTGATAGGTCACCAAGAGCTTGGTTGGGAGGCCCCATCTATAGATTATTTTCTGTTCTTATAGAATGGAGGTTACTGGGGCAAACGTCTTGCGGGCTTGTGAGGTGGCTGCTGAGATGTCATTAGTAGTGTAAGTGGGCTAGAGTGTCCTGAGGGACTGATGCAGGTAAATGAGTAGGTTTCTGGATCCTGTGAGCTATGTCAATCAGCAAGTCTTGTATAGTGAAATCTGGGATCAATTTGCAAAAGAGACGCTTTAGGTAGGAACTTAGTTCGCCTGGTTTGACAGATTCTGGAATACCTCTTTTTTGTATATTGTTTATATTGTTCCGCCTGGAGCGGTCCTCCAGGTCGGCCATTTTAAGCAGTAGTTGGTGAAAAATATTGGCATGATCTTCCTGCGTATGTACTACTGCATTGTGAGCTGCAGCCACCACACTCATCTGATTTTCCAGTAAATCAGTGCGCTCTTTAATGGCCTCTAACCCATTTTGTAGGTGTGTGATGGAGGCTCTGAGATCTTTTTGGAGATCAGAGTGAAGAGTGAGCAGCATGGCTTTTATGGAGCCCTCAGATGCAGGGTTATCTGATGCTAGGAGAGCTGCTAGTGCTGTGGCAGGCATGTTTGCTTGTGTGTTGTCGGTGGTTTCTTCCCAGTGCTGCCTCCTAGGGAGTGGAGGCTTGTTAGGGGAGTACACTGGGGACATCGCCGCTCTCTTATCTCTCTCAGAAACAAAAAGAGGGGGTTGGGTCTTTAAATGAGGTGTGTGGGATCACACATCTCCATCCCTATCTATGCAAGAAAAGAGGGTTTGGGACGTTAAATGAGGTAGGTCTAGCATAGCTAAAAGATGAGTCAATGTAAGAAGACATGTTTTATTCAATGCATTAAAAAACATGACATGGCAAAATAAGTACATGCATGGTAAACAAGCATATCAATCACATATTATTAACCAGATATTCATAAAAACAATTATAGCATCTTTATGATGACATATTGAGGTATAAGACCGTTGTCCATCATAAAAAATCGCTTGAAAAGCAACATGGTGGGGTAACTGGAGTGGATGAAATAAAACCATAAAAAAATGGTGCATCAAAATTGGCCCAAGGCACGTTTTGTGATTTCCTACCACATCCTCAGGGGCGAGTGCACCAATGTCTGTAAAAAAGCATAAATTAAACAATATGGTCCAATGTTACACCCAAAGGTTTCTAGTTCCTCTTTTAATATGCTGTTCTCTTGTCAAAAACTGTATTAGTGTATTTATTAACTTTTTGTGAATGTATAGGGGTACTCATAAACTTTGGGGGTTGGGCAAATACCTGGGGTCCTCCTTGTTGTTAAAAGGGGCTTCCATATTCTGATAAGCCCTTCTCCCACAATCCCCCACAATCATTGGGCCAAGGTTTTGGGAATGAGACCCTAGACCTAATCAGCATGGGGACAAGGACCTTTGGCAAAGGCCCCCCTGGTAAGCCCCCCTCCCATGTTGAGAGCAAGTGGCCTGGTATGGTTCAGGTGGGGGGAAGCTTCACGCTCATACCTTTCCTGCCCAGACTTGAAGCTGTCACAGTAGTGGCAGCAATAACTGTATCAATCATAAAAAGACACATGTATGCTGCACACCCCAAAAAACTAAAAAAAATGGAAGGATTCCCCAAGGGGTTTTTAGCAGCATGATTATCATCAAGAAGTATTTTGTTAAAAAATTATTTTATTTTTTTGGTCAAAAAAGCATTCAAGTATACAAAGAGTTTAAAATATGAGCTCTAGTTTGTGACATAGAAACAACAAATTGGCCATCATTGATGAAAATGGTAAACAATGGAGGCAGATGTTTGCAAATACATCACACCATTGAACGCACATGAATACCCGAATGCATTTCGACTCCCACATTCATGGTCTTCTTCAGGAGTATTTATTATTCTAGAAAATATGACCACAAATGTAGGGGTTCCCTGTGGAAGCTAGAAATCATTGTAGTAGGTTTCACTACTACAGTGATCTCATAGCTTCTGGGTCCCATGCTGAGCGGCTGCCGTGCTGCTTACTGAACACAGGAGTTTACTCATTCGACATGGGCCTTTTTCAGAGAAAACTTTGTATTTTCTCAATCACTGCAAAGCATTCTCTGATTGGATGGAGATTGTGATATAAATGCCTCATCACTCTATCTTGTCCAATCAGAGATCACTTTGCATTCAGTGAGAAATTGCAAAGTGTTACCCAAATCTCACCAGTGCATCAGGCAGCAGCTTGGCTCAGGACCTGTAAGTTGTTGGAGATAACTGTAATAGTGGTTCCTACTACAGTGATTTCCAGCTTCCACAGGGACACCAAAGGTATAAAACATATATAATGTAACTACTGTATGTAAAAATTGTCATACCTAGACTTCAGTTTTAGAGCTTCAGTTAAAATGTTGTTGGAGTCTACCTGTAGATTAAAAGCATATTCCTGGTCCGCAGGCTGGCCTCCCCCGAATTCCTAAAAAGCAGCAGTAGGAAGCATGTACTACGTTTGGTCTTATGGATTTTGTAGAATAATTGCATACACATCAACATTATAGTCCTCACAGCATATTCCAACACCATAAGGTATTAAATATTGAGGTTCTAGAGACAATAGTGAAGATAGAAAATACAAAAGGGTATATATTTTTGTAATAATGGGTTGTGCAATTAAAGAAGACTAGGTATGAATTCTTATGGATCAATAATTCATGATACATTCAGAGTTTACATTTGTTTTTCTCTTCAGAAGAACTAAACTTTCTGTATTGCTAAGACAAGGGAAAACACAGAGGACTTAAATTTGTATGTTAGTAACAGTATATGCTGTGTTCAGAAAGCCAATGAACAAAGATCAGGCTTTTCTAAATCTGTCAACCACTTATGTACTGTATACTATGTATACACACAATGAAGTTGATGTTGAGAACAAATGATTTTAACCACTTAAGCCCCGGACCATTTGGTAGCTAGAGGACAAGAGGTGAATTCAGAATTTTGCACTGCGCTGCTTTAACTGTAAATTGTGCGGACATGCAATGTTGTACCCAAACGAAATTTGCGTCCTTTTCTTCCCACAAATAGAGCTTTCTTTTAATGGTATTTGATTGCCTCTGCGATTTTTATTTTTTGCGATATAAACGGAAAAAGACCGAAAATTTTGAAAAAAAATGATATTTTCTACTTTTTGTTATAAGAAAAATCGAATAAACTCAATTGTAGTCATACATTTAGGCCAAAATGTATTCAGCCACATGTTTTTAGTAAAAAAAATGTCAATAAGCGTATATTTATTGGTTTGCGCAAAAGTTATAGAGTTTACAAACTGGGGTACATTTTCTGAAATTTACACAGCTTTAAATTTATGACTGCCTATCTCATTTCTTGAGGTGCTAAAATGACAGGGCAGTACAAAACCCCCCCAAATGACCCCATTTTGGAAAGTAGACACCCCAAGGAAATTGCTGAGAGGCATGTTGAGCCCATTGAATTTTTTATTTTTTTGTCCCAAGTGATTGAATAATGACTAAAAAAAAAAAAAAAATTACAAAAAGTTGTCACTAAATGATATATTGCTCACACATGCCATGGTTATATGTGGAATTTCACCCCAAAATACATTTTGCTGCTTCTCCTGAGTACGGGGATACCACATGTGTGGGACTTTTTGGGAGCCTAGCCGTGTACGGGACCCCGGAAACCAAGCACCGCCTTCAGGATTTCTAAGGGCACAAATTTTTGATTTCACTCCTCACTACCTATCACAGTTTCGAAGGCCATAAAATGCCAAAATAGCACAAAACCCCCCCAAATGACCCCATTTTAGAAAGTAGACACCCCAAGGAAATTGCTGAGAGGCCTGTTGAGCCCATTGAATATAATTTTTTTTGTCCCAAGTGATTGAATAATGACAAAAAAAAAAAAAATTACAAAAAGTTGTCACTAAATGATATATTGCTCACACATGCCATGGTTATATGTGGAATTACACCCCAAAATACATTTTTCTGCTTCTCCTGAGTACGGGGATACCACATGTGTGGGACTTTTTAGGAGCCTAGCCGCGTACGGGACCCCGAAAACCAAGCACCGCCTTCAGGATTTCTAGGCACAAATTTTTGATTTCACTCCTCACTACCTATCACAGTTTCGAAGGCCATAAAATGCCAAAATCGCACAAAACCCCCCCAAATGACCCCATTTTGGAATATAGACACCCCAAGCTATTTGCTGAGAGGAATGGCGAGTATTTTACAGCTCTCATTTGTTTTTGAAAATGAAGAAAGAAAATATATATATATATTTTTTTATTTTTCAATTTTCAAAACTTTGTGACAAAAAGCGAGATCTGCAAAATACTCACAATACCTCTCAGCAAATAGCTTGGGGTGTCTACTTTCCAAAATGGGGTCATTTGGGGGGGTTTTGTGCTATCTGGGCATTCCATGGCCTCCAAAACTGTGATAGGCAGTGAGAAGTGAAATCAAAAATTTACACCCTTAGAAAGCCTGAAGGAGGTGCTTGGTTTTTGGGGTCCCGTACATGGCTAGGCTCCCAAAAAGCCTCACACATGTGGTATCCCCGTACTCAGGAGAAGCAACAGAATGTATTTTGGGGTGTAATTCCACATATGCCCATGGCATGTTTGAGCAATATATCATTTAGTGACAACTTTGTGCAAAAAAAAAAAAAAAAATTGTCGTTTTTCCGCAACTTGTGTCAACATATAAAATATTCCATGGACTCGACATGCCTCTCAGTATATAGCTTGGGGTGTCTACTTTCCAAAATGGGGTCATTTGGGGGGGTTTTGAACTGTTCTAGCATTTTATACACAACATTAGGAAGCTTGCATCCACTCTTCTAACCACTTGAAGACAAAGCCCTTTTTGACACTTTTTGTTTACATGAAAACATTTTTTTTTTGCAAGAAAATTATGTTGAACCCCCAAACATTATATATATTTTTAAAGCAAAGGCCCTACAGATTAAAATGGTGGGTGCTGCATTTTTTTTTTCTACACAGTATTTGCGCAGCGATTTTTCAAACGCATTTTTTGGGTTAAAAAATACACTTTTTTAATTTTAATGCACTAAAACACACTATATTGCCCAAATGTTTGATGAAATAAAAAAGATGATCTTAGGCCGAGTACATAGATACCAAACACGACATGCTTTAAAATTTCGCACAAACGCGCATTGGCGACAAACTACATACATTTTTAAAAGCCTTTAAAAGCCTTTACAGGTTACCCCAGTAGATTTACAGAGGAGGTCTACTGCTAAAATGATTGCACTCGATCTGACCTTCGCGGTGATACCTCACATGCATGGTGCAATTGCTGTTTACATATGACGCCAGACCGACGCTTGCATTCGCCATTGGGCAAGAGCAGGGCAGGACAGGGGTGCTTTTTTTTTTTCTTTTTTTTATTATTATTAATTTTGCTTTTTTATTTTATTTTTAAATTGTTCCTTCCAAGTATTTTTTTTTAATCATTTTTATTGTTATCTCAGGGAATGTAAATATCCCCTATGATAGCAATAGGTAGTGACAGGTACTCTTTTTTTGAAAAAACTGGGGTCTTCTAGACCCTAGATTTTTCCTCTGCCCTCAAAGCATCTGACCACACCAAGATCGGTGTGATAAAATGCTTTCCCAATTTCCCAATGGCGCTTTTTATATCCGGGGGGCATTCCCTCCCACTGCTTGTAAAAGCAGTCCAGAGGCTAATTAGCCGCTAGGATTGCTTTTACATGAAAGCCGGCCGCAGGCTGAAAAGAATGATACCAAGATGATACCTAAACCCGCAGGCATCATTCTGGTATAAACATTCAAAGTCCAGCAACATACCAGTACGTTGCTGGTCCTTGTTGGACATGTATTGTAATCTTTTTATTTCATGCAGCCAGTTGGCTGAACGAAAAAAGAGATTGATCGGTGGGTATGCCCACCATTAGAATACCGCCCTTCATCCACCCACTTCCAATGATGGGCATACACGCACCATTTATATATGCCGAAGCATGGGGGCATCCTCCCGCAAAAAAGTTATGCCGCACACACATGGTCAGACTTTTCCACGGGCAAGCCTCCGTCGGAATTTCGACCATATGTACGCGGCATTAGGAGCAAAATCGCTCCTCCGCCCCTGCTGCCCCAATGCTTCGGCATATTTGCTTTTTTTTTAACTGTGGTGGTGAAATCACCTCCTACAGCACTGGAGTCGCAGGGATCAGGCCTGTCTCTGCGAACGCTGCAGTTATGTGTGTTTTTGTTTTGTAAGTGACAGTGATTGATCGATACTGCACTTGGGTGGCCTGGGCTGGACGGAGGGGCAAAACGCAGGTGCCAGCAGGTATCTGGGCTGATCCCGCTAACACTGCGTTTTTGGGAACCCTAAACTGCTGGGGACGCTAGTATAGATCTGATCAGATCAGATATTGATCTGTTCAGATACTATATCACTAAGGGGGGTGTATGCTTCACGCGTGGGTGTTAGCGTTACTGGCACTAACCTGACGCTGCCTGGGGTGTGACTCAGACCCTCTCTGACGCTAAAACCTAATTGATATCACCTGCTGGGCGATCAGGGGGTTAAACCTTTATTGGGTTATATACACGGCGGGTGCCCTGACACTATAAAAAGCAAACTAACTAACCAGCGTCACCCGTAACACTTATATGGTGATCACTGGTGAAAGGGTTAACTAGGGGCAATCAGGGGGTTAAAACCTTTATTAGATAATATATGGGGGTACCTGACGCTATAAAAACCTGCGGCAAACCTAAAAAAAATTACCAGCTACCGATCTGCATCACCGACACTAAGACAGCGTTTAGAAAAACTATTGCTTAGCGACAGTGGTGATGGGGGTGAAAGGGTTACCTGGGGGGGCGATCAAGGGGGTTAAACCTTTATTAGATAATATATTGGGGTACCTGACGCTATAAAAACATGTGGCAAACCTAAAAAAAAATACTGGCTACGATCTGCATCACCGACACTAAGACAGCGTTTAGAAAAACCAATTGCTTAGCGACAGTGGTGATAGGGGGTGAAAGGGTTACCTGGGGGGCGATCAAGGGGGTTAAACCTTTATTAGATAATATATTGGGGTACCTGACGCTATAAAAACCTGCGGCGAACCTAAAAAAAATTACCGGCTACCGATCTGCATCACAGACACTAAGACAGCGTTTAGAAAAACGATCGCTTAGTGACAGTGGTGATAGGGGGTGAAAGGGTTACCTGGGGGGCGATCAAGGGGGTTAAACCTTTATTAGATAATATATTGGGGTACCTGACACTATAAAAACATGCGGCAAACCTAAAAAAAATTACTGGCTACGATCTGCATCACCGACACTAAGACAGCGTTTAGAAAAACAATTGCTTAGCGACAGTGGTGATAGGGGGTGAACGGGTTACCTGGGGGGCGATCAAGGGGGTTAAACCTTTATTAGATAATATATTGGGGTACCTGACGTTATAAAAACCTGCGGCGAACCTCAAAAAAATTACCGGCTACCGATCTGCATCACAGACACTAAGACAGCGTTTAGAAAAACGATTGCTTAGTGATAGTGGTGATAGGGGTGAAAGGGTTACCTGGGGGCGATCAAGGGGGTTAAACCTTTATTAGATAATATATTGGGGTACCTGACGCTATAAAAACCTGCGGCGAACCTAAAAAAAATTACTGGCTGCCGATCGGCATCACTGACGCTAAGACAGCGATCAGAAAAATGATCGCTAAGCGACAGTGGTGATAGGGGGTGAAAGGGTTATCTGGGGGGTGATCAGGGGGTTAAACCTTTATTAGGGGGGGTTAGGGGGCTACACTGGACCTAAGACTAAACTTTGGTGACACTTTTACAGTCACAAATGTCACTGATTGCAGTGATCACTAAATAAATGGTCACTGCAATCAGTGACACTGTGACTGGGGGCTGGGGGGGTGATCTGGGGGGTGATCTGGGGTGTCTGGGGGGGCCTGGGGGGGCGATTTATGTCCCTATGTGTCCTGGTGTCAGTGTAGTGTTGTGTGCACTGACCTGATGTCTTCTCTTGTACGGCGCTCGGTATATGTGAGCGCCGCACCAGAGATGACATCACTTCCTCCTGCTCCCTCTGTCTGACACAGACAGAGGGGGCATTTCCATTCGCCGGGAGCGATCGCGAGGGGGTGGCCAGAAACGAATGGCTGCCCCCTCATCCCGGAACGCTCCCGGACACTTAGCCACCGCTCACTGTACAGAAGGGGGGTCCGATTGGACCCCCCAACTATACAAAGGCAATCACGTACACTCTACGTGATTGTGCCTGTCGGTGCCATTCTGCCGACGTATATATACAGTGAGCGGTCGTTAAGTGGTTAAAAGCAACATGTTAGAACTTTTTTTTTCTCTCTCTTAGCTAGTTTTCTACAATCTATTAGCACCTATTTCTCTCCTATATTTATTTTTTCCTTGAAATTGACGTTCATTCGAGACTATGCACATACTTTGGGAATATGCCAGTATCGGTCCTCATGATGTTCTAACACTTTGCTTTTAAAATCATTTGTTCTCAACATCAACTTCATTGTGTGTATACATATATACATGTTTTCTATTATTTTGTGTATGTTGTTGTAACTATACAATGATTTTGACTGATGTGTCGAGTTTGCTCCAGGTTCAATTGGTGTATCAGATTTTTTCTGGCAGTGGATTTGGACCAAACTCTTTACATCAGATTTGAGTGCTATTACTGTGTATTCTAGCCGGGTTTTCTTTGTAACACCAGAGTACTAATTTTAATTGGTTAGTTCACCTGTAACCTAATGATGATAAATTAAAGCAGTATATAGGTGATTGTGGTGACTAGTTCCAATAGATAATGACTAAGCGCTAACATTTGCGTGAAACGCGTCTACCTCTTTGTTCCCTGCTACATCTGTCAACCACTTGTCATATGAGGCTCCAATGAAAGGATTTTTGGAAGTGCAGCCGTCCGGAATTATTTCCTTATGTGAGCTGGACTAGAACCTGACTAGTGTGTGGGGGGATTAACCAGGGACTCACTCCCCTGGAGCGGCTTTTCTTGTTTTATATAGTGAGAACTGTTGTGTGTACAGTGCAAACATTACCTCTCAGGGAGATATTTAAATGAAATAATTTTTATTTTAAGATCAATTTAGCTTACAGAGAATAATGCTAGATCTCATATTGATCACAATATGTGCCTGTTCCTCCTGGTGACATCCCTTCAAGGATAATATTTAATAACCTCTTTCCTAAAATGATTAAACACATTATAAACCACTATATTGATAACCTGAACAAAGTCCCACAATCACAACACAGTAATCCATTTTATATTAATATTTAAATGAATGCACTACCTTACTAATGATACCGAAGCCAAATGAATCAAAAGCTGCCAGAAAACTAAACAATAATTTTATTTGATAATATGTACTAGAATGTTATATCCATAGTTGCAAGATCAGACAAAACTCTTATGCCACGTACACACGAATGGTTTTAATGTCGAAAAAAAAAAACATTGGTTTTCCCAATGGAATTCCTCTCAAGCCTGCCTTACACACGGTCACACAAAAGTCTGGTGAACTTTTGACTGCCAAGAACGCGGTGACATAAAAGACTACGACGAGCCGACAAAATTAAGTTCTATGCTTCCGAGCATGCCTCGAATTGTTCCCGTCGGAAAAGCATAAAGACGAACGTTTTTTCCGCCAGGATTTTTTCCAGGCGGGAAAAAAGAGATCCTGCTCTCTTTTTTTCCCGGCAGTTTTCCTGTGGGAAAAAGTCCGATGCAGCATACACACGGTCGGGATTCCTGACGAAAAGCTCTCATCGCAGTTTTTCTGACGGGAAAACCGGTCGTGTGTATGAGGCATTATTCTGCCTATCCTTATCTTGAAAAATGAGGGGCATATACTGTAGAATAGGGATGAGCTTCGAGTTCGAGTCAATGACTAGGTGTAAGGCTAAGCGGACCAGATGCGGAACATGATAAGGGGCGGGTCTATTCATGAAATACACAGTGAAGGAAGTTCCCCATCAGGTCCGCCCCCTCGGTATGTCAGACCCCGCCTACGTCATTGGCCTGAGCAGACCTGATGGGGAACTTCCTTCACTGTGTAATAAATGAATAGACCCGCCCCTTCTCACGTTCCGCATCTGGTCCGCTTAGCCTTACACCTAGTCATTGGCTGAGCGGACCTGATGGGGAACTTTAGAAGGGGCGGTCTATACGTTTAATAGACTTCGGAGGAAGTTACCCATCAGGTTCGCTCAGGCTCAGCCAATGACGGACAGCGCTGGACATCGGATTGCCGCAGGACACTGGATTTCATCGCTGTAATATATATATTTTTTTTAATAAAGGACTTTTCCAAGGTGTTTGTGTGGTTTTTTTTACATTTTTTTACACTTTCTTCGTGAAATGGTAGGGGTACAATGTACCCCTTACCAATTCACATAGGGGGGCGGTATCTGGGGGTCCCCTTTGTTAAAGGGGTCTTCCAGATTCCGATAAGCCCCCTGCCCGCAGACCCCCACAACCACCGGGCAAGGGTTGTGGGGATGAGGCCCTTGTCCCCATCAACATGGGGACATCCTCCCCATGTTGAGGGCATGTGGCCCGGTACGGTTCAGGAGGGGGGGGGCGCTCTCTCGTCCCCCCTTCTTTTCCTGCGGCCTGCCAGGTTGCGTGCTCGGATAAGGGTCTGGTATGGATTTTTGGGGGGACTCCACGCCATTTTTTTTTCCATTTGGGGTGGAGTTCCCCTTAAAATCCATGCCAGATCTGAAGGGCCTGGTATGGATATTTGGGGGGAACCGCACGCATTTTTTTTTTAAATTTGCGGCGGGGTACCCCTTAATATCTATACCAGACCTGAAGGGCCTGGTAATTGAATTTGGGGGGACATTTTCTATGTATTGCCAGGAGCCAACAATTCATTAATAGCTGCGAGTGAGTTTTAAATGACTTTTTTTCCTTCAGAAATGACATTTTGTGCAGGGACAGTTCTAAGCACGGGAAACATGCGCGACTTTACATGCATATCATACACACCCCCCAGGTACGAAATTTAAAGGAAAATTTCACTTTTATTTTTTCATTTTAAGCATTATTAAAATCACTGCTCCCGTAAAAACGTCAATTTTTAAAACTTTTTTTTGCATTGATACATGTCCCCTGGGACAGAACCTGGGTCCCCAAACACTTTTTAGGACAATAACTTGCATATTAGCCTTTATAATTAGCACTTTAGATTTCGAACGTTCGAGTCCATTGTATTTAATAGGGTTCTAAAGTTCACGCAAACATTCTGTCTGTTCGCAGGTTCTGGTGCGAACCGAACAGGGGGGTGTTCGGCTCATCCCTGCTGTAGAACATAGCTTGAAGAGTGCAGAGATCAGGGGTATGTAATGCCCAGAACATAGTAGTGTGTAACACACAAAGTGCTGGGGTCAGGAGAATGTAAGGCACGGAGTGGATGGGGCAGTATTATGTAAGGCAAAGAGTTCTGAAGTCAGGAGTCTGTAGTGCACAAAGCACAGGGGACAGGAATATGCACGGCACAGGGTGCAGCGGTCAGGAGTATAAAACATTTAAAGCACAGGGGTCCGACATGTGTATGGCACAGGGAAAAGTAATCAAGAGTAAGTAACACACAGAGCACAGTGGTCAGGAGTAAGTAACTCACAGAGCACAGGGGTCACAAGTAAATAACACACAGCATACAGGGTTAAAAAAAAACACACATAGTGCAGGGGTCAGACAAATTCCTTGACCCAAGCTAACATTTTCCCCTTTTTCCAGCACAATACAACCCCCAGGACAAATCACCCCAGAACAAATTAGCATTTTCATAATTCCCAGTAAAAGCCTACCATTCAGTATACACTCTTTACAATATTTCAAGTGTTTTTTTACTGGCCTTAGAAATGTGTGTGGTATCTAGCTAGTATACGCAAATACCCCCATATTCACTATACCACATCCCAGAACAAAGTAGAGAACAAATATATAAAACCAGATAAAGGGTCTATTTCACAGTACAGTTGGTTTCTGAACATAGGTTGGCTGTTGCTTTATTTGGAACTCAACAATAATTCTGATATTATGAACACACCCTGCAAAAATGGAAGACAGATGCTTGCTTTATCATGAGCTGTACTTATAAATAATCTAATTTCCATGTACACATGCTAGAAACTTTCCCATGGCACCTTAGCCAATGAACACAGGCTCTACACTAAAAAACATTAAGCTAAGACATGTTTGCTGCTTAGAGGAAAAACTGGAATTGCAAGAAGTATATGCCAAAAAATAGGTGTGACAGAGAAAGGGAACACACATACAATTTAGCCAGTACAAGTAAAAAGGAGATTAATCCAAATGTGTGGCTCTACAACAGTCTGACATATATGGGCTTATTTCATAACAAAGTACAAGAGAAGCATTGTATAGAAACACATGGTAGCTAATCAGAAAACAGCTTTCAGAAGTGTAAAGAAAACAGTTAGTTAAATATTCCAGTTGACAGGTATGATTACTGTCCATTTATTTATTTTATTATGACAGTGAACTCCAGCAAAATTAACTGGCTGTAGGAAGTACAATAATACATAGCCTTATCTTTCAAAGAGAAGAATGAATACAGCAGCGTATTTGATGTTGCACAGAAAAATGAACACAGAACCATTATTTCCTCTTGCATGGTAGAATGCACACAGAAACTTTGCATCAGTTGGACCATAGCATAGTGTCAAATCCTCATGGTTGCTATACAATCTGGAAGTAAGGGATGATCTTCCCTACCACTTTTCTAAAATATGTAAGACCTATGAAATCCTCTGGCAACTACTATAGTTGCTAGCACTTAGGCAGAATAATAGTCTTTTGGCACAACGTGAGCTTTAATTTGTTAAATGTTACCAGTAAACCAAGTAGCTTCATTGCTTACAATAATAATTTGAATAATAATAAATATGGCAAGCAGAATCAGTATACATGATTATAAGAAAATATGAGCACTTAATGAAGAAATTACATGCAGGGGAAATAGGTTAAGGCAAGCATGTTGTGAGGATGTTTGCTAACTGAGCCACCCTGGAGTAACCCTTCGACTTCCTGCAGTAGCCTCCAGATCCCATAGCAAACCTTTTGCCCATTTTTTGGTCACTTGCCCAGTGCCATGCATTTGGGGTTTCCTCTCTCCTTCACACCAGCTAATATGATCCTGTGGCCTTCTATTCAAATTCCATATATACTGACGCTGCCTGAATTCTAGAAGCCATATCAATTTGCCAGGCTACTCACCTCAAAAACTAGAGAAGCTAAAGTGGATACGTCTATAATACATCAGAATATACCACAGTTAGTGAACCAGGATGTGTGCTGACATGCAAAATCAGTATACATGTTTAAAAAACTTTTTTAAAAGGTAGCTTAACTTTACATATATACACTACAACTTTCAACACTGATACTGTAAAATACAAGTCATAATTGTAATATACACTGTGTATTTTGTTAAATCAGAATTTAAAAAGATTTTTCAGTAGGATGCAAACAGCACATATGTAAAGAGTATAAAATGATATCCAAGAGGCAGTTGCGTAAAATATCAAATTGATATACTGTATATTAGAAATAAAGCAATGGAACAAACAAATGGTGGTTAACTGAACTGTTCTCTTCGTTTCTCCCAAGACCTCCTGCTCTCTAGGAATCAAGATAGGGAAGGGGATATCACTGCTCTAGGTAGGTCAAACAAAGGTGAAAACCTCTTCTCCAGTTTAAAAGCCCAGGTGCTGGCAATGCATATAGCAATAAAACAGGAAGAAGTTCTGGACAGCCGCACTCCCAAAAAGTTTTTGCCTTTTATTCAAAAAATGAAATCAAAAATACATGCCACAGCAGAACGGACAGAAGAGCTGACGCGTTTCACACTAACAAACAGTGCTTAGTCATAGCTTATGTCAGCTATGTCAGTCAGTCAGCTATGACTAAGCACTGTTTGTTAGTGTGAAATGCGTCAGCTCTTCTGTCTGTTCTGCTCTGGCATGTATTTTTCATTTCATTTTTTGAATAAAAGGCAAAAACGTTTTCCTGTTTTATTACCTCCTGCTCTCTAGCTCCCTTGTCATCTCCTCCTATACTCACCTCCAGGACTTCACCTGAGCCTCTCCCATCCTCTAGAATGTCCCACTCCAATCTGTACGGCTATCTCCTAGTCTGTGCACTTTTAGAAGATCTCTAAAAAAAACCTTCTCTTTAGAGATGCCTACTCTGCCCCCACCCAAAAACTGTTCGATTATTTTTCTCCATCACCTCATCCCCCACAGTTATTTCCTTTTGTATCTCCTGACCCTCCCTCTTAGATTGTAAGCTCTAATGAGCAGGGCCCTCTGATTCTTACTGTATTAAATTATATTGTAATTGTACTGTCTACCCTTATGTTGTAAGCACTGCATAAACTGTTGGCCCTATATAAATCCTGTATGATAATAATAATAATAATAATAATAATCATATTAATAATAAAAGCAAGTATGAACACTTACCCATATTTATCGGCATATAACACGCACAGGCGTATAACATGCACCCTAACTTTAAGAGGGAAGTTTCAGGAAAAAAACTTTCCACAGCCCCCTGCGTATAACACGCAGGCATAGTTTACCCTCTATTTTCAGGGTAAAAAAGTAAGTGTTATACGCCAATAAATACAGTAAATAACCAATTACATGCAGGGGCAATAGGTTAGGCAAGCATATTCTGAGGAGCCACCCCACCCTGAAGTAATCCTTATAACATCCTGCAGTAGCCGCCAGATCCCATTGCAACCCTTTTTGCCAATTTTGGTCACTTGCAAGTGCCAGACATTTGGGTTTTCCCCTCTCCTTCACACCAGCTGATATGACCCTGTGGTCTTCTATTCAAAGCCCATATATATATATATATATATATATATATATATATATATATATATATATATATATATATATATATATACTGATGTTGCCTGAATTCTAGAGGCCATATCAATATACCAGGCTACTCATCTCAAAAACTAGAGAAGCTAAAGTGGACACATCTATGATACATTAGCATATACCACAGTTAAAGGACCAGGATGTGTGCTGACTGAGCTCCACAGAACTGATTCCTAAAGTAACTCTAAAGGAACAAAACGTTTTATTTTAGTTTTGTACAGAGTAGGGAATGGCTGAGCCTCCTCTCTGTGTTTTTATCTAAGTCTCATTGTTGAGCATTCTGTTCTGTAGACAAAATAGAAAGTCAGAGGAAAACTCCCCAAAATTAGGAGAATTCTGTTTCAGACAGTTGCCTCTAGTACAAGTTTTAAGATTTCCCTTCTATTTCTGTCCTGGTGACAACTCAACATTTTGGATTTCCCTCAATTTCAGTACCAGGGACAATGACCATTGGAACAAAAATACTTTTTCTTCCTTTTTTTTCCCAAAAATCAATGCCTGCCATGAATATTACAATGGGCACCACACAGTGCTGTTCACACAGGAGCGTTAGCATTGTGTTGTGTTAAAAATTAGGAAGCAAGTCGCTTTCATGAGGCACAGACGCTTGTCAGCTGCCTCAATTGATTTCAATTGTAATGCTCTGTAACCACACCTTAACAGTACCTATATCATTTATGGAATGTTAGTGAAGCATTTTTGTTAGCTGGGCACTGGGGAGAAGACAGTGGACGTTCATGTATCCCAGAATGCATTAAAAATAATAGACAGAGCAGCTCCAGCCACTTATTTTTCCTTGTACAGAGCAGCCATGTGGTAACACCATTTGTTTCAGTGTGCAGGCAAAAGCATCAAGCCAGCCAGCAATACTGACAGTGCCAGGTAGGAGCAGAGGTATTGAGCATTATTCTCAGTGGTAAAGCTTTTTGTGTGAGTAAAGTTGAGCCAAGTGTCAAAGAGATCAAAGTATATAAAGCCGGGGCGTGGCCTGGCGCGCGACGAGGATGGCAGCACACTAGAGGAGCTCCTCAGCCCACACGACCATTAGAAGCCCTACACCCGACCACAGGCTCTCAGATGCCGGGCAGAAGGCTGTATTCAACTCCCCGCTCCCACCTGCGCCGCAACACCGGATCATCCGCAGCGAAAAACATAGCGGACATCTTTAAAACTCAACAATCAGGCCGCAACGGATCTCCAAGATCCAAGATGGCGCCGCCGCAACACGAGGAAGACGACAGTGAGGACTCCCGACCAGCGCCTGTAGACTCTAACAGGGGTAAGTCTGCACCAGACCACCCCTTAACGTTGGCAGATATGTCTGTGATAGCCGCGGACTTTCTCAGCGGCTATCACGGACTTGAAAACGAGCATGATAGTCATTAATGAAAAAATGGCGGCGGTGGAGCACGCAGGTCAGCGCAGGGACAAGGCCATATACAGGTTAGAGCTTACCACACAGGCCCAAACGCAGCATTTCATTGACATGAATCGGCATATAGAGGATTTGGACAATAGGGGAAGGAGGTGCAACATTAGGGTGCGGGGGATCCCCGAATCTGTCGAGCATGAGCAGATTGTCCCGGCCCTCAGGAGAGTGTTCAATAGTCTATTAGAACGCCAAGAAGATATGGAGATAGACTTTGTACGGGCACATAGGGCTCTTAGACCCAGAAGCTCTGATTCAGCACCCCCAAGAGACATCATATGTTGCCTGCAGAGCTTTGGCCTTAAAGAGGATATTATGCGCAAAGCGCGGAGAAATGACAGGATCATTTTTAATGGTGCGACAATAATGTTGTTTCAGGACCTGTCCCAGATAACTCTGAGAAACAGACGGGCCCTACGTCCCTTGTTGGATCGTTTGAGAGAAAGGGACCTGAAATACTCGTGGCGCTTTCCGTTCGCTTTGACAGTATCTTACAATGGTCACTTGCATATATTACGTTCTCCAGCAGACCTTCCTGAGTTTTGTGAATCACTAGATATGGAACATGTAGCCCTCCCTGAATGGTACGCGGAATTTTTACACACTCCTCTGGAGAGGAGCCCTCCCGCCTCTCCCTTCATGTCACCTGACACCAGACTCTCTAAGAAAGCTAAGAAGGGGCGAGGTGGGAGCAGCAGACCCGACACACCGGGCAGACATGCGGGGCCTTCCAGGGACCGAAACGCAGAGTGACACTCCGCAGCATTGCTGGTACTCCCCTACTGCATGTTTCTGCTAACTGCCTTACCTTTCCACCTGTGGTGGGACCTCTGTTCACGCTCTGATCAGCTACCAT
This sequence comes from Rana muscosa, assembly GCA_029206835.1. Taxonomy (NCBI): domain Eukaryota; kingdom Metazoa; phylum Chordata; class Amphibia; order Anura; family Ranidae; genus Rana; species Rana muscosa. Next base: position 569,097,860 of record CM055121.1, read on the forward strand.
TACTCACCTCACCCATGTTGCCGTGTTGGTAATTAATGTCTGACTTGTGCCCTCCAGAGTAACTATTCACCGCCTCCCTAACTTGAATCCAGGCTGGAGTCCTTTCCTGACGCACAGATCGATCTGGAATACTGAGGACTGTTTGCGTCTTTTTACAGCCATTATACCTAATCAACCTCTATGATCGGCCTCATTGAAATGAATGTCGGAGTTTGACCTTTGACCCCTCTAATGACTTGCCCTGGATGTGGCTTAATGTCAGAAAAATTCCCCCCCTTTTTTTTTCTTTTTTTTTTGGAAAATATATATTTTGTCAGCCGCAAGGTCTACCTTCTCATCCCAAGAGATGTAGCCTTGCTCCCTAAGGGGTTTGTATCTGCGACGCCCAGATCTTCCAACCCCTATCGAATGCTTCAACTCTTTTACAGACTTATCGTGGAAGATTCTGGGTGCACCTGGTCCTCCATTTTCCGCTAATGGGGATCCGCATGTACACAGACAATATATATGCCTATAAATCTTTACTCAGCGGGCCAGAAGGGGTTTATAACTACACTTATCCCTGATGCTCCCTTTTCTGTGAACGGTTGTTTATTGTTTATTGTTTTTTGTTCATTTCTTGCCTAAGAAAATTTAGTTACACCATGGTCGGGTGTACAATACATTGAAATGTTTAATATGTTTTCTCTAACTTGGTTGTGTGGGCGGTGACTGGGAGGATCCTTTCATTTTATCGGGTCTCCCTTGACATCGCTCTTCCGGGTGGGCTGTCGTCGGGTCGTGTGTCTCCCAACGACCCCACAGAGAGCTCCTTGCTCCCCCTTTTGGGAAGCAGGGATCTCTACTATAAATTGGCAACTATCCCTTCCTAGGGGGGGGGTTTTGACCGCTCAGGAAGTGGGACGATTTCTACGCCATCTTCTTATTGTGTCTTTCTCTTTGACCTTCTGTTTCTTCATAAATCTTTATTTCTCCCTTCTCTCTTTCCCCCCCCTCCCCCCTTTTTTTTTTACCAAAAAGTCTTTTTTAGAAGTGCTGTTGGATTGTTGTCTTAGTTTTCAAACACAGATACTAATTCCCACGGTATAGTCTTCATTTTGATTTATTGCAGAGTGATCCTAGGGACACCTCCTTCTGACCCCCCTCATGGCGTACTCTTCCCTGGGGCGACGCCCCACGGTGATATCGCATAACATCAGGGGCCTAAACATCCCAGAACGCCGCTCCACTCTTCTGAAGGAACTAAGGAAAGGTAGGCCCCATTTTGTATTTCTTCAGGAGACCCATTTCAAAACACGCCAGATACTGAGACTCACAGATTCATATTTTACTAGAGCGATCCACGCCACGAATGATGAATCTAAGACCAAAGGGGTATCCATACTGATCAGTAGAGACGCCTCTTTTGAGTTGTCTGAACAACTCTGTGATACGCAAGGTAGATTTGTATTCCTGAATAGTGATGAGCCGAACACCCCCGGGTTCGGTTCGCACCAGAACCCGCGAACGGACCGAAAGTTCGCGCGAACATTAGAACCCTATTAAATACAATGGATGCGAACGTTCGGATTCTAAAGTGCTAATTATAACGACTATTATCCATGTTATTGTCCGAAACAGAGTTTGGGAACCCGGCTTCTGCACCAGGGGACATGTATCAATGCAAAAAGAAGTTTTAAAAACGGACGTTTTCCGGGAGCAGTCATTTTAATGATGCATAAAGTGAAAAAAAAAGTCAAATATTCCTTTAAATATTGTACCTGGGGGGTGTCTAAAGTATGCCTGTGAAGTGCCACGTGTTTCCCGTGTTTAGAACTGTCCCTGCACAAAATAACATTTCTAAAGGGAAAAAAGTCATTTAAAACTGCTTGCGGCTTTAATGCAATGTCTGGTCCCGGTAATATGGATGTAAAATCTTTAGGAAAAATGGCATAGCTACCCCATCAACCCCCCCCCCTACCCCAGCCCATTACCAGCCCCTTTGGGTCTTGTATGGATATTAAGGGGAACCCCGCACACAAAATAAAAAAGGACCTATATACTCTGAACAGCCGTATACAGGCGGTGCATACAAGACAGGGACTGTAGGTTTGTTCTTATGTAGAATCTGTTTATAATTTTGAACAGCTGCATTGTTTAAGTGGAGCTCCATGGCAAATTCCTTTTTTTTAGTTTTTTGTAAAACATAGGGAACGGTTATCACCCCTGTCACATTTTTTTTGCTGTCTGTGCCCCTGTTCAGAACATTTCACCTCACTTTGCGTCCCAATGACAACTGTTTTTGAAATGTGGTGTTTTTATTGAAACAAGGATTGGTGATAAAGCATCAGTAGAGAGGAGACACCTTTCTCCCATATTAATTCTTACAGGAGAGAATTTTCCTTCCAAGGGGTAGATTTCCTCTCACTTCCTGTTGTCTTCTTCCGTTTGCAAGTAGTAGTAGTTTGTAAGTTGGATGTTTGAAAGTAGGGACCTTCCGTATATACTCTGCAGAAATTGGCCCCTTAGGTGTTGGTGTTGGCACAACACTGAAAGCACTCACAGTTATTCTTGGTGGGTGCTGGAACGCCCTTCTGTCAAGTATAATATCAGGAATTGTAATAACATATAATTGTTGATCAGTGGTAGTAAAAATTGGGCCTTTGATGGTGGTGCTGGTGCCCCAACACTGTAAGGCCTGACAGTTACTCTTGGTGGGCGCAGCAATGGTCCCTGCTGTGAATTATTAGATCAATAATTATAATTGCATGCCCCTGTTGAACAGGGGCTGAAAAATTGGGCCTTTGGTGGTGGTGGTGGTGGTGATGGTGGTGCTGGTGCCACAACACTGTAAGGCCTGACAGTTACTCTTGGTGGGCGCAGCAATGCTCCCTGCTGTGAATTATTAGATCAATAATTATAATTGCATGCCCCTGTTGAACAGGGGCTGAAAAATTGGGCCTTTGGTGGTGGTGGTGGTGGTGATGGTGGTGCTGGTGCCACAACACTGTAAGGCCTGACAGTTACTCTTGGTGGGCGCAGCAATGCTCCCTGCTGTGAATTATTAGATCAATAATTATAATTGCATGCCCCTGTTGAACAGGGGCTGAAAAATTGGGCCTTAGGCACTGGTGGCACAACACTGCAACCCCTCACAGATACTGTACTTGGAGCACAGCAATGAGGCCTGTTGCAAAGTATTGCATCAAAAATTTTAATTACACGCCCCTGTTAAACAGGGGCTGAAAAATTGGGCCTTAGCCACTGGTGGCGTCACCCATAAACCAAAATGATCTTCCAAGCTATCATCGTTAATCGTATCATTGAGGAGGAGGAGGAGGATAGCCAGTCAACATAACAGCACAGGCACTCAGCATCAGCATCAGTCTTGAAGGGATGTGACATTTTAAAATCAATTAGTCTGTTATATCAGCATCTGGTGTGTGGTAGCTGGTGGTGATCCAAGACTGGTTCATCTTGATGAAAGTCAGTCGATCAACCGAGTTGGTGGACAGGCGCACCCTGTGATCCGTGACAAATCCTCCAGCAGCACTGAATGTGCGTTCTGAAAGAACGCTGGATGCAGGACAGGCCAGTAGCTCAATTGCATACTGTGCAAGCTCTGGCCAGTGATCCATCCTCAAGACCCAGTAAGCCAGAGGATTTTCGGTGGGGAAGGTGTCCAAGTCTGACCTTGCCCCTAGGTATTCCTGCACCATGTATATCAGACGCTGGCGATGGTTGCTGGAACCGATCATATTTTGGGGCTGCGGACTAAAGAATTGTCTGAACGCATCGGTCAGACGGCCACCTTCCCCACCGCTCCTTCTTTGACTGCCCGAAGCCTCAGCAACTCGTTGTCCAGGACCAGGAGTTTGTAACCTCCCAGTCTCTGGGAACGCGTTGCACAGACCTTTCTGCAAGGCCTCCCGGAGTTGTCTCATCCTCTGCTCCCTCTGCGACGGTACGATAAGGTCCGCAACCTTACCCTTGTACCATGGATCAAGGAGAGTGGCCAGCCAGTAATGGTCCCTCTCCTTGATCCGAAGAATACGAGGATCCTTCCGCAGACTTTGCAGGATCAGGGAGGCCATGCAGCGTAGGTTAGCTGAGGCATTCAGTCCGGAGTCCTCTGGGTCACTAAGGACGACATGATCCGCAGCCACCTCCTCCCAGCCACGTACAAGTCCACTGGTTTCTTGGGACTGTAAATCATCCCTAAAAGACTGCTGTTGATGATGCTGAGTGCCAGCCTCCACCTCCATGCTGACACAATCCTCCTCCTCCTCCTCCTCCTCCTCCTCCTCCTCTTCCTGTGCGATGGGTGGGACAGAAGGAACACTGTCTGGGTAAAGGGGGCCTTGAGAGGCAAGGAAGTCCTCCTCTTCCTGCCTCTGTTCTGCCTCAAGTGCCCTGTCCATTATTCCACGCAGCGTGTGCTCCAACAGGTGGACAAGAGGTACAGTGTCACTGATGCATGCACTGTCACTGCTCACCATCCTCGTGGCCTCCTCAAATGGTGCCAGGACAGTGCATGCATCCCTGATCATGCCCCACTGGCGTGGTGAAAAAAACCCGAGCTCCCCTGACCCTGTCCTGGTGCCGTAGTCGCACAGGTACTCATTGATGGCCCTCTGCTGCGTGTGCAGCCGCTGCAGCATGGCCAACGTTGAGTCCCACCTGGTGGGCATGTCACATATAAGGCGGTTCTTGGGCAGGTTCAACTCCTTTTGAAGCTCAGCCAGGCGAGCACTGGCATTATAAGATCTGCGGAAATGCACACAGACTTTCCTGGCCTGCCTCAGGACATCCTGTAAGCCCGGGTACCTGCCCAAGAACCGCTGCACCACCAGGTTAAGGACGTGAGCCATACAGGGCACATGGGTCAGTTGTCCCTGTCGGAGGGCGGAGAGGAGGTTGGTGCCATTGTCGCAAACCACCATTCCTGGCTTAAGCTGGTGTGGCGTCAACCACCTCTCGGCCTGCCCCTGCAGAGCAGACAGGACCTCTGCCCCAGTGTGGCTCCTGTCCCCCAAACACACCAGCGCAAGCACGGCATGGCATCTTTTTGCCTGCGTACTTGCGTAGCCCCTTGAACGCCTACGGAGCACCGCTGGTTCCGAGGACAAACCACAGGAAGAGGCCATGGAGGAAGAAGAGGAGGGGGTGGAGGAGAGAGGTGTGTCACAACCAGTAGTAGAATTTTGGAGGCGTGGCGGTGGAACAACCTCCAACACTACTGCACCTTGTCCTGCATCCTTCCCAGCTGCCAAAAGAGTGACCCAATGGGCCGTGAAAGAAAGGTAACGTTCCTGTCCATGCCTGCTGGACCATGAGTCAGCGGTAATATGCACCTTACCGCTGACCGCCCTGTCCAGCGAGGCCAAGACATTGCATTCCACATGCCTGTAGAGAGCCGGAATAGCCTTCCGTGCGAAAAAGTGTCGTTTGGGAACCTGCCACTGAGGATCCGCACATTGCACAAACTCACGGAAGGGGGCCGAGTCTACCAACTGAAAAGGCAGCAGTTGAAGCGCTAGCAATTTAGCCAAGCTAGCATTCAACCGCTGGGCATGTGGATGGCTGGGAGTGAACTTCTTTCGACGGTCCAGCAGCTGGGGCAGGGAAATTTGCCTGCTAGAATCGGACGTTGGTGTACTGCTAGCAGAGTGCCCGCAAGTACTTGCCTGTGACACACCTAATTCTACACCTTCATTCCTCTCAGAGCAGGTTTCAGAGAGGAGTGAAGGTATAGTGGGGTTGGAGATCCCAGCTGATGCGGTGCAAGAAGAGGTCAGCTTTGTTCTTTGGTGTGGGTCTTTAAGGTAGGCTTGCCAACGAGCTGCATGGCAGGTCAACATTTGTCTGATCAAGCATGTGGTGCCCAAGCGGCTGATGTTTTGGCCACGCGATATACGCTTCAGACATATGTTGCAAACAGCAGCTGTGCGATCTGATGCACTTGCCTCAAAAAAGGCCCACACCAAAGAACTTTTTGAATGACGGGCAGAGGCAGCGCCCTGCACAGGCGGAGCTCTGCGGTGTGATTCCGTCGGTGTGCTGCCCATACGCTGGCCACTCAAGGGCATCCTGCCTCGTTGGAGATGTGCCTCCTCCTCATCCTCCTCCTCCTCCTCTCTCCTATTAGGCACCCACGTGGAGTCAGTGACCTCATCATCCCCTCCCTCCTCATCACTGGAGCCAATCTGGCAGTATGCTGCAGCTGCTGGAACATGACTGCCAGATTGGTGTCCTTCTTGAGCATCCCCTCTCTCTGCTCTCACGCTGCTGCCTTCCTCTAGCTGGGTATCATCATCAGATCCTTCCAAACGCTGGGCATCCTCCTGGAGCATGTACCCAACACTGTGCTCAAACAGTTCGGGGGACTCCTCAGGAGGAGGGCATGGTGGGTCTAGGGAAGGATTGACTAATGAAGATAATGATACCAGAGAAGAGGACGCTTTGGCAGCTGCTTTGCCAGTACCCTGAGCCTGGGTGAGAGAGGATGAGGAGGATGAGGTGGGCTTGGTCATCCACTCTACCAAGTCTTCGGCATGATGTGGCTCAACATGTCCAGCTGCCGAAAACAAGGACAAGCGTGTCCCATGGCCATGTGCTGATGACAATGCACCGCGTACACGACCAGCACTGTTGCCCCCAGACACAGAGCCTGCTTGCCCTCTTTTTTGCCTCCTGACTGTCTGCCTCTCCTTGGTTGCCTTCCAGACATTTTAATGGATGGCCTGCAGGGAGATGGGAAAAACAGCAATAAGGGCTACCTTCAGGTGTATATTGTGCAGGAGGCTTAGCAACAATGACACTGACACTGTCCCCTGCCTATCCTTCTCTGTCCCTAAACACAAGGATTGAAAATATGGTTCAGCAAAAAAGTTTTAGAACAGAATAGCACACTGACACTTTCCCTCACTGTCCTAGTCTGTCCCTCCCTACAAACAAGATTTAGCACAGAATAGCACACTGATAATTTCTACGAGTGTCCTTCTCTGTCCCTCAACTCAAGGATTGAAAATATGGAACAGCAAAATTGGTTTAGAACAGAATAGCACACTGTCAGTTTCACTCACTGTCCTACTCTGTCCCTCCCTACAAACAAGATTTAGCACAGAATAGCACACTGATAATTTCTACGAGTGTCCTTCTCTGTCCCTCAACTCAAGGATTGAAAATATGGAACAGCAAAATTGGTTTAGAACAGAATAGCACACTGTCAGTTTCACTCACTGTCCTACTCTGTCCCTCCCTACAAACAAGATTTAGCACAGAATATCACACTGATAATTTCTACGAGTGTCCTTCTCTGTCCCTCAACTCAAGGATTGAAAATATGGAACAGCAAAATTGGTTTAGAACAGAATAGCACACTGTCAGTTTCACTCACTGTACCTCTCTGTCCCTCAACTCAAGGATTGAAAATATGGTTCAGCAAAATAGTTTTAGAACAGAATAGCACACTGTCAGTTTCCCTCACTGTACCTCTCTGTCCCTCAACTCAAGGATTGAAAATATGGAACAGCAAAATTGATTTAGAACAGAATAGCACACTGTCAGTTTCACTCACTGTACCTCTCTGTCCCTCAACTCAAGGATTGAAAATATGGTTCAGCAAAATAGTTTTAGAACACAATAGCACACTGACACTTTCCCTCACTGTACCTCTCTGTCCCTCAACTCAAGGATTGAAAATATGTTTCAGCAAAATAGTTTTAGAACAGAATAGCACACTGTCAGTTTCCCTCACTGTACCTCTCTGTCCCTCAACTCAAGGATTGAAAATATAGAACAGCAAAATTGGTTTAGAACAGAATAGCACACTGTCAGATTCACTCACTGTACCTCTCTGTCCCTCAACTCAAGGATTGAAAATATGGTTCAGCAAAATAGTTTTAGAACAGAATAGCACACTGTCAGTTTCCCTCACTGTACCTCTCTGTCCCTCAACTCAAGGATTGAAAATATGGAACAGCAAAATTGATTTAGAACAGAATAGCACACTGTCAGTTTCACTCACTGTACCTCTCTGTCCCTCAACTCAAGGATTGAAAATATGGTTCAGCAAAATAGTTTTAGAACACAATAGCACACTGACACTTTCCCTCACTGTACCTCTCTGTCCCTCAACTCAAGGATTGAAAATATGGAACAGCAAAATTGGTTTAGAACAGAATAGCACACTGTCAGTTTCACTCACTGTACCTCTCTGTCCCTCAACTCAAGGATTGAAAATATGGTTCAGCAAAATAGTTTTAGAACACAATAGCACACTGACACTTTCCCTCACTGTACCTCTCTGTCCCTCACCTCAAGGATTGAAAATATGGTTCAGCAAAATAGTTTTAGAACAGAATAGCACACTGTCAGTTTCCCTCACTGTACCTCTCTGTCCCTCAACTCAAGGATTGAAAATATGGAACAGCAAAATAGTTTTAGAACAGAATAGCACACTGTCAGTTTCCCTCACTGTACCTCTCTGTCCCTCAACTCAAGGATTGAAAATATGGAACAGCAAAATTGATTTAGAGCAGAATAGCACACTGTCAGTTTCACTCACTGTACCTCTCTGTCCCTCAACTCAAGGATTGAAAATATGGTTCAGCAAAATAGTTTTAGAACACAATAGCACACTGACACTTTCCCTCACTGTACCTCTCTGTCCCTCAACTCAAGGATTGAAAATATGGAACAGCAAAATTGGTTCAGAACAGAATAGCACACTGTCAGTTTCACTCACTGTACCTCTCTGTCCCTCAACTCAAGGATTGAAAATATGGAACAGCAAAATTGGTTTAGAACAGAATAGCACACTGTCAGTTTCCCTCACTGTACCTCTCTGTCCCTCAACTCAAGGATTGAAAATATGGAACAGCAAAATTGATTTAGAACAGAATAGCACACTGTCAGTTTCACTCACTGTACCTCTCTGTCCCTCAACTCAAGGATTGAAAATATGGTTCAGCAAAATAGTTTTAGAACACAATAGCACACTGACACTTTCCCTCACTGTACCTCTCTGTCCCTCAACTCAAGGATTGAAAATATGGAACAGCAAAATTGGTTTAGAACAGAATAGCACACTGTCAGTTTCACTCACTGTACCTCTCTGTCCCTCAACTCAAGGATTGAAAATATGGTTCAGCAAAATAGTTTTAGAACACAATAGCACACTGACACTTTCCCTCACTGTACCTCTCTGTCCCTCAACTCAAGGATTGAAAATATGGTTCAGCAAAATAGTTTTAGAACAGAATAGCACACTGTCAGTTTCCCTCACTGTACCTCTCTGTCCCTCAACTCAAGGATTGAAAATATGGAACAGCAAAATTGGTTTAGAACAGAATAGCACACTGTCAGTTTCACTCACTGTACCTCTCTGTCCCTCAACTCAAGGATTGAAAATATGGTTCAGCAAAATAGTTTTAGAACACAATAGCACACTGACACTTTCCCTCGCTGTACCTCTCTGTCCCTCAACTCAAGGATTGAAAATATGGAACAGCAAAATTGGTTTAGAACAGAATAGCACACTGTCAGTTTCACTCACTGTCCTACTCTGTCCCTCCCTACAAACAAGATTTAGCACAGAATAGCACACTGATAATTTCTATGAGTGTCCTTCTCTGTCCCTCAACTCAAGGATTGAAAATATGGAACAGCAAAATTGGTTTAGAACAGAATAGCACACTGTCAGTTTCACTCACTGTACCTCTCTGTCCCTCAACTCAAGGATTGAAAATATGGTTCAGCAAAATAGTTTTAGAACAGAATAGCACACTGTCAGTTTCCCTCACTGTACCTCTCTGTCCCTCAACTCAAGGATTGAAAATATGGAACAGCAAAATTGATTTAGAGCAGAATAGCACACTGTCAGTTTCACTCACTGTACCTCTCTGTCCCTCAACTCAAGGATTGAAAATATGGTTCAGCAAAATAGTTTTAGAACACAATAGCACACTGACACTTTCCCTCACTGTACCTCTCTGTCCCTCAACTCAAGGATTGAAAATATGGAACAGCAAAATTGGTTCAGAACAGAATAGTACACTGTCAGTTTTACTCACTGTACCTCTCTGCCCCTCAACTCAAGGATTGAAAATATGGAACAGCAAAATTGGTTTAGAACAGAATAGCACACTGTCAGTTTCACTCACTGTACCTCTCTGTCCCTCAACTCAAGGATTGAAAATATGGTTCAGCAAAATAGTTTTAGAACAGAATAGCACACTGACACTTTCCCTCACTGTACCTCTCTGTCCCTCAACTCAAGGATTGAAAATATGGTTCAGCAAAATAGTTTTAGAACAGAATAGCACACTGTCAGTTTCCCTCACTGTACCTCTCTGTCCCTCAACTCAAGGATTGAAAATATGGAACAGCAAAATTGGTTTAGAACAGAATAGCACACTGTCAGTTTCACTCACTGTACCTCTCTGTCCCTCAACTCAAGGATTGAAAATATGGTTCAGCAAAATAGTTTTAGAACACAATAGCACACTGACACTTTCCCTCGCTGTACCTCTCTGTCCCTCAACTCAAGGATTGAAAATATGGAACAGCAAAATTGGTTTAGAACAGAATAGCACACTGTCAGTTTCACTCACTGTCCTACTCTGTCCCTCCCTACAAACAAGATTTAGCACAGAATAGCACACTGATAATTTCTATGAGTGTCCTTCTCTGTCCCTCAACTCAAGGATTGAAAATATGGAACAGCAAAATTGGTTTAGAACAGAATAGCACACTGTCAGTTTCACTCACTGTACCTCTCTGTCCCTCAACTCAAGGATTGAAAATATGGTTCAGCAAAATAGTTTTAGAACAGAATAGCACACTGTCAGTTTCCCTCACTGTACCTCTCTGTCCCTCAACTCAAGGATTGAAAATATGGAACAGCAAAATTGATTTAGAGCAGAATAGCACACTGTCAGTTTCACTCACTGTACCTCTCTGTCCCTCAACTCAAGGATTGAAAATATGGTTCAGCAAAATAGTTTTAGAACACAATAGCACACTGACACTTTCCCTCACTGTACCTCTCTGTCCCTCAACTCAAGGATTGAAAATATGGAACAGCAAAATTGGTTCAGAACAGAATAGTACACTGTCAGTTTTACTCACTGTACCTCTCTGCCCCTCAACTCAAGGATTGAAAATATGGAACAGCAAAATTGGTTTAGAACAGAATAGCACACTGTCAGTTTCACTCACTGTACCTCTCTGTCCCTCAACTCAAGGATTGAAAATATGGTTCAGCAAAATAGTTTTAGAACAGAATAGCACACTGTCAGTTTCCCTCACTGTACCTCTCTGTCCCTCAACTCAAGGATTGAAAATATGGAACAGCAAAATTGATTTAGAACAGAATAGCACACTGTCAGTTTCACTCACTGTACCTCTCTGTCCCTCAACTCAAGGATTGAAAATATGGTTCAGCAAAATAGTTTTAGAACACAATAGCACACTGACACTTTCCCTCACTGTACCTCTCTGTCCCTCAACTCAAGGATTGAAAATATGGAACAGCAAAATTGGTTTAGAACAGAATAGCAAACTGTCAGTTTCACTCACTGTACCTCTCTGTCCCTCAACTCAAGGATTGAAAATATGGTTCATCAAAATAGTTTTAGAACACAATAGCACACTGACACTTTCCCTCACTGTACCTCTCTGTCCCTCAACTCAAGGATTGAAAATATGGTTTAGCAAAATAGTTTTAGAACAGAATAGCACACTGTCAGTTTCCCTCACTGTACCTCTCTGTCCCTCAACTCAAGGATTGAAAATATGGAACAGCAAAATTGGTTTAGAACAGAATAGTACACTGTCAGTTTCACTCACTGTACCTCTCTGTCCCTCAACTCAAGGATTGAAAATATGGTTCAGCAAAATAGTTTTAGAACAGAATAGCACACTGTCAGTTTCCCTCACTGTACCTCTCTGTCCCTCAACTCAAGGATTGAAAATATGGAACAGCAAAATTGGTTTAGAACAGAATAGCACACTGTCAGTTTCACTCACTGTACCTCTCTGTCCCTCAAATCAAGGATTGAAAATATGGTTCAGCAAAATAGTTTTAGAACAGAATAGCACACTGTCAGTTTCCCTCACTGTACCTCTCTGTCCCTCAACTCAAGGATTGAAAATATGGAACAGCAAAATTGGTTTAGAACAGGATAGCACACTGTCAGTTTCACTCACTGTACCTCTCTGTCTCTCAACTCAAGGATTGAAAATATGGTTCAGCAAAATAGTTTTAGAACACAATAGCACACTGACACTTTCCCTCACTGTACCTCTCTGTCCCTCAACTCAAGGATTGAAAATATGGTTCAGCAAAATAGTTTTAGAACACAATAGCACACTGACACTTTCCCTCACTGTACCTCTCTGTCCCTCAACTCAAGGATTGAAAATATGGAACAGCAAAATTGGTTTAGAACAGAATAGCACACTGTCAGTTTCACTCACTGTACCTCTCTGTCCCTCAACTCAAGGATTGAAAATATGGTTCAGCAAAATAGTTTTAGAACACAATAGCACACTGACACTTTCCCTCACTGTACCTCTCTGTCCCTCAACTCAAGGATTGAAAATATGGAACAGCAAAATTGGTTTAGAACAGAATAGCACACTGTCAGTTTCACTCACTGTACCTCTCTGTCCCTCAACTCAAGGATTGAAAATATGGTTCAGCAAAATAGTTTTAGAACACAATAGCACACTGTCAGTTTCCCTCACTGTACCTCTCTGTCCCTCAACTCAAGGATTGAAAATATGGAACAGCAAAATTGGTTTAGAACAGAATAGCACACTGTCAGTTTCACTCACTGTACCTCTCTGTCCCTCAACTCAAGGATTGAAAATATGGTTCAGCAAAATAGTTTTAGAACAGAATAGCACACTGTCAGTTTCCCTCACTGTACCTCTCTGTCCCTCAACTCAAGGATTGAAAATATGGAACAGCAAAATTGATTTAGAACAGAATAGCACACTGTCAGTTTCACTCACTGTACCTCTCTGTCCCTCAACTCAAGGATTGAAAATATGGTTCAGCAAAATAGTTTTAGAACACAATAGCACACTGACACTTTCCCTCACTGTACCTGTCTGTCCCTCAACTCAAGGATTGAAAATATGGTTCAGCAAAATAGTTTTAGAACAGAATAGCACACTGTCAGTTTCCCCCACTGTACCTCTCTGTCCCTCAACTCAAGGATTGAAAATATGGAACAGCAAAATTGGTTTAGAACAGAATAGCACACTGTCAGTTTCACTCACTGTACCTCTCTGTCCCTCAACTCAAGGATTGAAAATATGGTTCAGCAAAATAGTTTTAGAACACAATAGCACACTGACACTTTCCCTCACTGTACCTCTCTGTCCCTCAACTCAAGGATTGAAAATATGGTTCAGCAAAATAGTTTTAGAACACAATAGCACACTGACACTTTCCCTCACTGTACCTCTCTGTCTCTCAACTCAAGGATTGAAAATATGGAACAGCAAAATTGGTTTAGAACAGAATAGCACACTGTCAGTTTCACTCACTGTACCTCTCTGTCCCTCAACTCAAGGATTGAAAATATGGTTCAGCAAAATAGTTTTAGAACACAATAGCACACTGACACTTTCCCTCACTGTACCTCTCTGTCCCTCAACTCAAGGATTGAAAATATGGAACAGCAAAATTGGTTTAGAACAGAATAGCACACTGTCAGTTTCACTCTTTGTACCTCTCTGTCCCTCAACTCAAGGATTGAAAATATGGTTCAGCAAAATAGTTTTAGAACACAATAGCACACTGACACTTTCCCTCACTGTACCTCTCTGTCCCTCAACTCAAGGATTGAAAATATGGTTCAGCAAAATAGTTTTAGAACACAATAGCACACTGACACTTTCCCTCACTGTACCTCTCTGTCCCTCAACTCAAGGATTGAAAATATGGTTCAGCAAAATAGTTTTAGAACACAATAGCACACTGACACTTTCCCTCACTGTACCTCTCTGTCCCTCAACTCAAGGATTGAAAATATGGTTCAGCAAAATAGTTTTAGAACAGAATAGCACACTGTCAGTTTCCCTCACTGTACCTCTCTGTCCCTACAAACAAGGATTAGCACAGAATAGCACACTGTCACTGACACTCTCCCTACCTATCCTTATTTGTCCCTAAACACAAGGAATCCAGGATTAGTAAAGGAAAAAAAATGACACTGTCCCTGCCTATGCTTCTCTTTCCCTGCTCCGGAACACACTACACAAGGCCGCCGCGCTGGCGGCCTTTTATAGTGTGGGGCGTGTACTAAACCCCATCAGCAATAATTGGCCACAGGCATCCTGCCTGTGGCCAATCATTGCTCTCCTCGCTGCCGGCGCTGTGATTGGCCAAGCATGCAGGGTCACAGTGCATGCTTGGCCAATCACAGCGCCTGGATGACACTGCGATGGCGTAGTGCATTGTGGGCCGTTCGCGTCACTCGAATTTGGCGCGAACGGCCCAAATCGTTCGATCTTCGTCGAACGATCGAACAGCCGATGTTCGAGTCGAACGTATGTTCGACTCGAACACGAAGCTCATCCCTATTCCTGAAGGGGACATATGCAGGCACACCTGTAACACTTGCAAACGTGTACTTTCCAAATAGAGCCCATGTTAAATTCTGTCAGAAAATAGTCAGGGAACTCCAGGGGTTTGTGGCTGGTTGCACGATTCTTGGGGGGGATTTTAATGTGCCTCTGAATCCCCTCTTGGATACGTCCAATGTCAAGACATGTGTCTCTTATAAGATCCTCAAGAAGTTTAAATCGCTATTGCAATCCTTGCAATTGATAGACACTTGGCGCTTCCTTGACCCGGACGGCCGTGATTACACCCACTTTTCTGTTCCCCATTCAAGATATGCCAGATTGGACTATCTGTTCATAACACAGAGGGATTTTCCCAGGGTTTCGGGGGCACATATAGGTCTTCAGACGATCTCTGATCATTCCCCCGTATCCCTTTCGCTAGACATGTCACGTGTGACCAAACAACAACCCACTTGGCGCCTGAACGCCTCGCTATTGACTGACCCGGATCTACTACCGAAAATCTCCGCCGAACTGACAAACTTTTTTAAAACTAATATCACCCCAGGGATGGACCCTTTGATCGTATGGGAGGCCCACAAATGCACTATTAGAGGGATGTTGATTGCGCTGGGTTCTAAACGCAAGAAAGAAAGGGAGGCCACCATTCAGACTCTGATTACGACGATCAATTCCTTAGAGACCCAACACAAGCAATCTTTGTCGATAGACTCGGCTACTCGGCTGTTACAGACTAGGCGGGAATTACAGTTGTTACTTGATTCTAGAGCGAAGCGCATGCTATTTTTCAAGAAAAAAATTTATTACGAATCCGGGAATAAGACGGGCAGAGTGCTGGCCAGAGCCTTGAAGGAACATGCTTCCTTCAACAATATTGCCGGTATTAGAAACTCAGCGGGGAAACTAGATGTTGCATCAGAGGCGATTGCGGGACATTTTCATAGTTTCTATTCTAAACTTTACAACTTACCCCCCCAACATAAACAGCCACATATGGAAGGAGACAGGACACAGATTATCCAAGGGTATTTAGCTAAAAGTGGTCTTCCAGCTATATCAGAGCTTGACTCTATTTCACTGGAATCCCCAATTTCCTCCTTGGAGCTCAGACAGGCTATCAAACAGCTCAAAACTGGCAAAAGCCCTGGACCGGATGGGTACTCGGCAATCTACTATAAGACCTTTATAGACACCCTAACGGAACCACTGAAAGAGGCTCTGAACTCCCTGTCTGGGCCCAAGGAGATCACTCCCGACTTCCTGACCGCACACATAGCAGTGATTCCGAAACCAGGAAAAGACCCCGGTGAATGTGCTAGCTATAGGCCCATTTCCCTGTTGAATTTGGACGTGAAGTTGTTCGCAAAGGTCCTGGCCTTGAGGTTGGGCCCACTTCTGCCAAAGCTAGTTGGTTTGGAGCAGGTGGGCTTCATACCTGGCAGGGAAGCAAAAGATAACGTTACCAAAGCGTTGCTTCTGATTCATGCAGCGAAGGTGCGAAAGATCGAAGGCTTTCTCCTCTCCACTGATGCGGAGAAGGCCTTCGATCGGGTGGCATGGGACTTCATGTTAGCAGTATGTGCCCGAGTAGGCCTGGGTCCGCACATGCTGTCGTGGATTTCAGCATTATATAAGAACCCCTCTGCATACCTAAAAATAAATGGTACTCTATCTAAAAAAGTATCCATCTCTAATGGCACCAGACAGGGATGCCCATTGTCACCCCTGTTGTTTATTCTTTCATTGGAACCTTTCATAAGGACGATCCAGAATAACCCGACGGTTCACGGTTTCCAGATTCAGGATAGGGAGTTTAAAACGGCAGCATATGCTGATGATCTTTTATTCTTCCTGACCGACCCAACATTGACCGTCCCCAGTCTCTTAAAAGAATTCGCCCAATTTGGCTATTTAGCAAACTTAAAGATAAACTATTCAAAATCTGAAGCACTCAATATTTCACTCCCAGAAGCTGTGCTTTCCCTGACTAAGGCCAACTCCACATTTCGGTGGGATCCCATCGCCCTCCGGTACTTAGGAACATGGCTGACCCCACAACTACAGTCTATTTACGAGGTGAATTATCCCCCCATGCTCAAAACCTGCGAAACAGATCTCAACAACTGGCATCTAGGCACCTTCTCATGGTTTGGTCGCGCGGCCATCATCAAGATGGTGGTCCTGCCTAAATTTCTATACCTGATGTGCACCATACCTACCAAGATCCCTCCGAAATTCTTTAAAGCACTAAACTCTATCATTCTGAAATGTTTATGGCACCACAAGAAACCAAGGGTGAAATTAACTACTCTGATGATGCCTACAGAAGCAGGTGGGATTAATCTACCGAATTTTAAAAACTATTATTACGCAGCACATATAGCCAGGGTCATCGATTGGCACTGCCACGACGACACAAAAGATTGGGTTAAGTTGGAAGCGACCTTAAGCGCGTTCCCGCTCATGCACTCACCATGGATCCCAGGGTCGGGCCTTTTCTCCAGTCTAAAAAGCTGCCCGATCACACATAATACATTAGACATTCTGAGAACACTAGTTAAAAAGAATAAGACAAATATCACCACGATCCCCAGCCCTCTGACCCCGCTGAAAGACAACCCTGACTTCTCCCCGGGTATTCATAACTCCACGCTCCATTCAGCCACGACTGGTATCTCCTTACGAATGGGTGAATGCTTTCTAGGTACTAAGGTTAGAAACTGGACATCCCTTAAGACTGATTGCGACTTACCCCACCTAAAACAGTGGACTTATTTTCAGATCCGGATTTACCTAGGTAAGTTTAGAAGCTCTCCAGATCTTTACAGACCTCTGACCGAGATGGAAGAGGCCTGTCATAACAAAACCCCAGTATTTAGGGCCACCTCTCTAGCATATTCCTGGTTGCAAAACCCGGGAGATATGGGGGAGAGTGTACATAGGAGAGAGTGGTCCCTAGACCTAAACACGGAGATATCGGATAAACAATGGAAATATGCAAGCATCTTGGCACACAAATGCTCCATAAGTACTAAATTACAGGAAACCAGCTATAAGTTACTGACACGGTGGTATCACACGCCCGGAAGACTGCACAGATGGGATAGCCAAAAACCTGAGATATGTTGGAGATGTCAAAATGAAAGGGGCACGTTAGCTCACATTTGGTGGCATTGTGCTTTGATCACCAGCTACTGGTCAGAAGTTCGGACACTGATTAAACAGATCACTGAAACTAAGCTAAACCTAGATGCTGCATGTTGCCTGCTTCATATATCCAGTTTTTCACTTAAGAGATACAAATATTCCCTGACAAAACACCTTTTGAATGCGGCCAAGTCCCTAATTCCCTTGTATTGGAACTCGTCTCGAGTCCCATCCATTTCTGAATGGCTACATAAAGTGGGGGAAATAGCCACCATGGAAGACACCCTGGCCCAGGATGGTGGTAATGCGAAGAAGTTTCACGACATCTGGCAACCGTGGTTTGATTTTAAATATTCTCGGGAATATACACATGAGGGTAAGAACACACCCTCCTAAGACTGTTCGTTACAGTAACCTCTCCTGCGGCTGGCCCTTAGAAGCTGACCGCCTTTTGAGACCAATCCGTCTACTCTTCGTAATAAACGTAATACCCCCCCTTTTTTTTTTCTCTCCCCTTCTCTCTTCTTTCCCCCCCCCTGCTTTGATTTGCTTACCCCCTACTTTCTCTTTCCCTTTTCTTAAATCTAAACACTGCTTCAATTGAGATAGCGGATGTTGCAATAATGTTTGCTCAGAAAGTACAGGCCGATATTGCTCTTTTATCCCTTCTAACTAGAAGACACAGTTGCGTTCTCACTTTTTGACTATGTACAGATTAACATTACTTCCTATGAAGTTTGCTCAGAAGACTGGTAGTAATAACGTGTAATAGCTTTATTTCTTCACTATTCATTCACCTTTCTCATTGTCAGTCATGACTCACGCCCGTGACTATCGCCTGACAGCAGTCTTCAGCTAAACATTGACACTGATTTTTTGCCACAATGTACTGTTTCGATCGCAATGTTTGCAGTTGCATCTGCGTCCTTTGATAAGTGCACTTCTGTATTGTTTTTATTCTTTTTCTTAATAAAAACTTTGAATGGAAAAAAAAAAAAAAAAAGTATATAAAGCCATCTTGCAGAGAATTCACAAAAATGTCTGCTATCACACCACAATCTAACCACACCTCAACGCAGGTCATTTCATCTACATGACTTCCCCTTTAAGCACTTCACACTAGAATAGCAACACTTCCATTTATCAAAAATTCTTGAAGCTCTTTCAACGTTTAAAAAACACAACCAAAATGTGTCATAAATGCGCATTGCTTCATAATTAACACATGTAACCTAATCCTAAGTAAAATGTGGACTAAAAAGAGAACAGAACCAACCCCTAAGATCAGAATTTATAGGCGAATTGGACCACAACAAATTATAAATAATCTATATTTTATTATACATAGAATTTATTTTATTTTTTTTCCCACATGAATAGACACAATTAAAAACATTTATTCACATCTGTACAGAGTTCGGCTCACCAATTATATGCAAATTTGTAGTTATGTGGTAATGGATAAGTAAGTGAGCAGAAATTCTATATGTGGACTAAAAAGAATTCAACTGAAACATACATCTGTGTTCGCTGATAATACATTTAATATGACTTAGTATGGAAGCATGTTTTACGCTATACAAGTTGTAACAAGTTACTTTATTGGATACATATCAACCTGCTCCAATTAATCATGTAGATATCTGACTCATCCAGCATTTACCGCTAGCTTTCTGAATTAATTACCGTGAGCTCAATTAATTGATTAATTGATTGGAAAGCGTGTTTAAAATGAATTAATTGAGACCAGGTCAATTCAGTCAGAAAGTCAATGGTAAATGCAGACAAATAACTTATTAATTAAATAGTTAGGCTGACAGTCCTGTCAGCCTCAAGCATTGCAATCTAAGCTGATCCCGTGGTTCTATATGGCATATGAAGGTAAACCACAGGGATTTTTTTTTTTTAAATATATGTTTATTTGATTCAACACCAGCAAAACATCTTTCGAAAAAATTAAAATGAACCAAAGGGGCTCATAGCAAAATCATCATGGGTCCCTCTGGCTCTTCAACCTTTCACTATTTGCAAGGTATGTATCTAATTCTAATTGATCTATACCTGCTAAAGCCTTTTATCATCTAGCTAAAATCAGTGTACCGTATATACTCGAGTATAAGCCGAGTTTTTCAGCATATTTTTTTGTGCTGAAAATGTCCCCCTCAGCTTATATTTAAGTCTGTGTCCATCTTCAACATTGTGCGCCTGATCCTGGCCAAATGTGGCACACATGTAGCCTCACTCTTCCTCTATAAGTGTGCAAAGTTAGTTGTCCGGGGGACCTACGGCTGGGGAGCACCGATTTTTCAAAGCCGGGCACCCCTTCTATAGACTATAATTAAACGGTCTTTTCTCCTATTGATTTTGTGGACCCGGTACCGGCCGGGCACCCCTTCCATAGACTCCAATGTTAAACGTCAGTCTAGTCACACAGCATCGGAGATCAGGTAGGGAGATTGGGCACAGTGAGGCATGGACACAGTGAGGCATGGGCACAGTGACAGTGAGGCATGGGCACAGTGACAGTGAGGCATGGGCACAGTGACAGCGAGGCATGGGCACAGTGAGGCATGGACACAGTGAGGCATGGACCCAGTGAGGCACAGTGAGGCATGGACACAGTGAGGCACAGTGAGGCATGCACATGGACACAGTGAGGCAAAGTGAGGCAGTTTTTTGTGGTAAAATTTATGCCTCGGCTTATATTCAGGTCGGCTTATACTCGAGTATATACGGTAGTTCCTTAAACAGTTTTCTATTAGATATAGTACTATATCTACATACAAATATACACTATAGTGTCCAGACAGAGGGTCAGGGGTCCTGCAGCCTCATAAGAGGAGAATGAAAACTCCTCCTACAAGCTTTAACCAGAAAATGGATAGAAGTCACAAGACTGCTATGTACTTCTGATGAGAAAAGGTATTTAGCAGTTTATATTTACTAAAATAATTGCATGTCCATGTTCTGTGTACTGTGGGAGACCAGATATAGTAAATGCAGGCTCCTGGGTTTATTAACACTTTAAGCTTTAGCTTTTTTAGGTATTAAACCAGTGATATCTTGCAGCGGGTCTATCCCTACTTGCTCTTCCTGTATTGCTGCCAAGTAACATTGATGAAAAATTCAGCAGGTACAGTAAATCAAATCCTGTCTATAGCATATGGGCACACCTTTTGAAACAATAAATCTAGCTGCAGAATTCTAGCTGCTGGACCCCTTGATAGAAATAAGTGGTTGAATAAACCCTGTATCTGTAAAAAAAAATAAAAATAAACTGTTTAATTGCATACATTTTTATGTGTGCATTAAAATGAAAAAATAAAGTAATATTTATAAGTTTTTACTACATACTTTCTGCTGATTTTTACTACCCATGAAGCAGAAGAATCTAGTCCCAATTCTATGGCAGTTGTCTAAATCATAAAGTATGTGTGCAATATTTATATTGGAAATCCCCATACAAATACTCACTGTTTGCTACGGCAGTGCAGTTACAACATGGAAATCAGCATCTCTGGCCGAATGTTAATTATAAGGAGCAGTGAATCACACTGACTGCAATCTAAGGAAGTGATGCAAGCAACAAAACTCATTCACGCTATACTAACAGTGCAGACCAGAATTGTTAACAAATCAACCTTCCGGTTAAAACATATTAAAAAAAAAAACATGTTTGTTTAATATATGAATGAAAAAGTCAAATGATATATATGTCTGTGCTTGGCTGCCTTTTAAAGTTTGGTTTCTGCAAGTAACAATAAAAATGCAAATGCAAAAATGTACAATACTTTTGTAGGGGACAGGGAGAAATAACAGATGCTCCCTCTCATCTCCACTGTTATAATAGCCATTTAAAGCAAGCACAGCTGTTCACTGCCAAACTAGGACCAGCTCTACTACTCTATATTTGTCTTTATTACTCAGGGACAATGTAGTAAATTGCAAACCTCTGTCACTGACATACCCATTTTATTGTTACGCTGATTTTCTTTTATGTAATAAGGGCTCATAACATGTGTGGCTATTACTGACCAGACTACAATTTTGTTCTGCCTTATGAGCTGCTGCTGACCCATTTTTTTTAACACTGAGAAAAACAGGAAATTTCACTTTACAAGGTAAATCTGAGGATTTGAGAACTTCGTATTTCAATCTCTCTGTACAAAATTTATACGAGGCTAAACTATATTCAATAAATTAAAATCATATAATTAAAGTTCCTAAAGCAGGCCTAAAATACTAGCATAACGTATTATGCTTTATATAGAAATGCAAAAGATGATAAAAATGACTGAATATACAGGTCCTTCTCAAAAAATTAGCATATTGTGATAAAGTTCATTATTTTCTGTAATGTACTGATAAACATTAGACTTTCATATATTTTAGATTCATTACACACAACTGAAGTAGTTCAAGCCTTTTCTTGTTTTAATATTGATGATTTTGGCATACAGCTCATGAAAACCCAAAAATCCTATCTCAAAAAATTAGCATATTTCATCCGACCAATAAAAGAAAAGTGTTTTTAATACAAAAAAAGTCAACCTTCAAATAATTATGTTCAGTTATGCACTCAATACTTGGTCGGGAATCCTTTTGCAGAAATGACTGCTTCAATGCGGCGTGGCATGGAGGCAACCAGCCTGTGGCACTGCTGAGGTGTTATGGAGGCCCAGGATGCTTCGATAGCGGCCTTAAGCTCATCCAGAGTGTTGGGTCTTGCGTCTCTCAACTTTCTCTTCCCAATATCCCACAGATTCTCTATGGGGTTCAGGTCAGGAGAGTTGGCAGGCCAATTGAGCACAGTAATACCATGGTCAGTAAACCATTTACCAGTGGTTTTGGCACTGTGAGCAGGTGCCAGGTCGTGCTGAAAAATGAAATCTTCATCTCCATAAAGCTTTTCAGCAGATGGAAGCATGAAGTGCTCCAAAATCTCCTGATAGCTAGCTGCATTGACCCTGCCCTTGATAAAACACAGTGGACCAACACCAGCAGCTGACATGGCACCCCAGACCATCACTGACTGTGGGTACTTGACACTGGACTTCAGGCATTTTGGCATTTCCCTCTCCCCAGTCTTCCTCCAGACTCTGGCACCTTGATTTTCGAAAGTACTTTGGACCACTGAGCAACAGTCCAGTGCTGCTTCTCTGTAGCCCAGGTCAGGCGCTTCTGCCGCTGTTTCTGGTTCAAAAGTGGCTTGACCTGGGGAATGCGGCACCTGTAGCCCATTTCCTGCACACGCCTGTTCACAGTGGCTCTGGATGTTTCTACTCCAGACTCAGTCCACTGCTTCCGCAGGTCCTCCAAGGTCTGGAATCGGTCCTTCTCCACAATCTTCTTCAGGGTCCGGTCACCTCTTCTCGTTGTGCAGCGTTTTCTGCCACACTTTTTCCTTCCCACAGACTTCCCACTGAAGTGCCTTGATACAGCACTCTGGGAACAGCCTATTCGTTCAGAAATTTCTTTCTGTGTCTTACCCTCTTGCTTGAGGGTGTCAATGATGGCCTTCTGGACAGCAGTCAGGTCGGCAGTCTTACCCATGATTGCGGTTTTGAGTAATGAACCAGGCTGGGAGTTTTTAAAAGCCTCCGGAATCTTTTGCAGGTGTTTAAAGTTAATTAGTTGATTCAGATGATTAGGTTAATAGCTTGTTTAGAGAACCTTTTCATGATATGCTAATTTTTTGAGATAGGAATTTTGGGTTGTCATGAGCTGTATGCCAAAATCATCAATATTAAAACAAGAAAAGGCTTGAACTACTTCAAGTTGTGTTTAATGAATCTAAAATATATGAAAGTCTAATGTTTATCAGTACATTACAGAAAATAATGAACTTTATCACAATATGCTAATTTTTTGAGAAGGACCTGTACAGCATATGTATAATTGTTTTCCCTAAAGCAGCTAAGGCATACATTATACTGCATAAGTGTCCAAAGACTTTTACTAATTTCAGAACTGCTTTGCTTTACATACAAGTCTATTAGGGACACAAAAGGAACTGAAGCAGGTCAAGTGCAGATCAAATGTATCTGCAATGAATTCTGAATAATCTCACAAGTGTCTCAAACTGTTGTCAAAAGCATCCTACATTTTTGCATCAAAGACTATTGACACTGGCACTAAAGCCTCTTTCACAATGAGGTGCTTGAAAAACTGCCAGTAAAACACTGAGCGCTTTTGAAGCGCTTTTCAGGCGCTTTAAGGCCTCATGCCCACGGACGTTTTTACAGCCGCGTTTTTGAGCGTTTTTTACAGCTTAAAAACGCCTGTCCATGTTAGTCTATAGCTTCATGCCCACCTAGACGTTTTTGAGCTGCAAATAGCATAGACGTTTTTAAGCTGTAAAAAAAACCCAGGACCAGTGCGTTCCTCAGCGTCAGAATTAGGCAGAAAAAAACGCGAGCGTCAAAAAACGCGCAAAAACGCGCACAAATGCGCACTAACGCGCACTAACGCGCGGTCACGTTTTTTAGCTCCGACGTTTTTTTTTTTCCAAAAAAAAACAAAACATTTACAATAACAAGGACAGGCGTTTTTAAGCTGTAAAAAAACACAGCTGTTAAAAACGTCTGTGGGAATGAGGCCTTAAAGCGCTTTCAATTCATTTCAATGGAGAGGGGCATTTTTTTTTTTTTAAACAAATTTTTATTGGAAAATAAAAGACAATTGAACAAGTGTAAAGATAAGTACAAAAGTACAAAAAAAAGGTTGTCAGTCAGGTTCAAACAATGGTACATAGAAATATCGATGTAGCTAGTTGGGTACATCAAGTAGGGCAGAAACAAGAGGCAAAACTTGACACTAAATCACTAGGAGACTAACATTGTGGGGTTATAGAGAGAGGGTGCTGTATAGACATAATTCTCCCCTAGTGAGGGTACAGTAGGTCATCCTAGACAAATACCGATACTGCAATGTGACCAGAAGGTGAGTGCTGGATGGATCTGTCTACGCGCCCCTATGTTTAGAATCGGGAATAGGGGAAAGTTCATAACAAGAAACTAATAAGTGAAGAGGGGGGGAGGAGCTCCAGAGACAAAGGCAGGCTGTCCGTTCCAATACGTGGATGGTCCCAAGAGTGAAACAGCCATGGTGGGCCATCCCGAAAGTATAGTCTATGCAGTGCCACCAATTTTTACAGCCCTTGTGGGATAGGGTCAGCGTATGAGAAGGAGAGTTGTTCCAGAGCCGCCTGATCAGCTGACGAGAGGGTTGATGTGATGAAGGACTCCCATCTGTAGTAAAAGCAAGCTCTTGATCTGGGTTCTTTGAAGTCTGTAAGAAGTCTTTCTTTATAGAAAAGGTTGAGGCAGTCCTTTTCGAGTTGGATGAGAGAAGGGCTTTGAGGAGAGATCCAGTGCCTGAGAATGAGTCTCCTGGCGACAAGCAGACAGAGCAAAATCCAGTCTTTGGAGGGGGGACGTTTGGTGGTCCTGGAGGAGATTGATGCAGCTGGGGACAGAGACCAGGGTAGCAGTAGATGGTCCCAGTATCCGAATATTAGAAGTAAAGGGTCTTTGGGGAGTTTCAATAAAGTGGTTTTGAATATGTAAGACAAGACTTGCTCCCAAAATGAGGAAATGAAGGAGCAGGACCAGAAGCGGTGAGAGAGAGAAGGTCTGGGTACCTTGCATAAAGGACAAGAGGCGCCATCTTTATTGGATTTAGGGGAGAGAAAAGGGATATAAGCCCGGTGTGCGATCTTGAGTTGGGTTTCTCTCCAAAGTTCGTTGGGTGTCAGTCGGAGAGTTTTCTGTAGACCAGATAGGATTTTGTCAGTTATATCTGGTACTGGGAAATCCACAGCCCAGTTAGCAATAGATGAGGAGGACAAGGATGGTGATGTTTCTTGCAGGAGAGGTTTGTAGATGTCCGAAATTTTATAACGTCCACCTCGCAATAAAAGTTCAGAAAAGCTGTTTTCGAATCTCCGGAGATTGTCTTTGCAGGTGTTAGATAAGAAGCTAACACATTGGTTGTAATGGAATACGTGAGAGGGGGGCAGAGAAAATGACAAGGATATTGTGGAAAAAGGAAGTGGTTTTCCAGTGTTGCCATTGCACAATGAGGAAAAATTTGACAGTCCTTGAGCCTGCCAGACCGAAAAGGCTTTGCAATGAAGACCAGGGACGAAGTTGGGATTACCTTGGATTGGCAGATGGGGAGAGATAAAGGGAGATAGCTTTAGTGTTTTCCTGATTTCTCTCCAAGCTAGAGCTGTGTCCCTCAGCAGGAGATTATGTTGATAAGGAGGGGGGACAGTTTTCCATCTGCAGTGTAGGAGGGCCATAAGAGAGTAGGGGTGAGCCATTTCGGATTCCAGGACATAGTTAGAGTATTGGGATGAGTGGGCTATCGAATCTAAGCTGGTCCTGAACAAACATGCTAAATTATACAATCTAATATGAGGTAGACTGATACCCCCGTCACGTCTAGGAAGGTGCAGTTTTTTAAAGGCTATCCGAGGTCTTTTGCCGTGCCAGATGAAATGTGAAATTTTGGAGTTGAGGGATTTGACATCTTTGTGTTTCAAGAGCAAAGGTATGGTTTGTAAAGGATAAAGCAGTCTGGCGAAGCTAATCATTTTGACAAGGTGACACCTTCCCAGGAGTGAGAGGGGGAGATCCATCCAGTTTGACAGTTCCTGGTAGAGTTTTGTGAAAAGGGGGGGTAATTGAGGTGGTAGATGGAAGAGGGTAGTTTCCCAATCTTTATACCTAGATAGGTGATGTAAGAAGAGGCAACCTTAAACAGAGAGTGTTGAGTCCAGGGGGTGGGGAGTGTGTCCCTATGGGGAGAATTTTGCTCTTGGAATAATTAATACGGAGGCTGGAGTACAGTCGAAAGTCGTTAAAGGTGGTTTTAATGGTCAAGATGTCGTCTCTGGGGTTACCCGTAAATATGAGGACGTCGTCGGCGAAAAGTGAGGTGCGAAGTTCCGTTTTGCCTATTTTTATGCCTCGTAAGGGGGCTATTTGGGAAAGGTATCTAGACAGAGGTTCTAAGGCTAATTTGAACAGGAGGGGGGAGAGAGGGCATCCCTGCCTGGTCACCTTATGAAGGCGGAAGTCCTCTGAAAGGAGTCCAGCAGCAACAAGTCTAGCTGAGGGCGCTGTATACATGGCATTGATAAGGTGGCAGAAGGGGCCTGAGAATCCCATTTTAGACAGAGTTAAGCCCTGTACACACGGTCAGACTTCCTTCGGACTTTTCCGTGGTTTTTTGTCCGAACGGAGTTGGTCGGAAACACCCATAGCATACACACGCTCGGACTTTTCTGCAAACTTTCTTAAAACTTCTTACAACATCACTTGTTTTTTCTGCTCTTTTCTGCTCTTTACTGCCACCCTTTGGTCAACTTCTGCTATTGTTGGTTGATTTTAACATTAGTTGTTTTGTCCATCGGACAAAAGTCCTATGGTTTTCTGTACACACGGCAGGACTTTGCTCCATAGGACTTTTGTTGGGCAAAAGTTTGTCCGTTCGCAGACCCAACTTTTGTCCGATGAAAACAAAACCAAACTCAAAAAAGTTTGTCCGATGGAGCGTACACACGGTCGGATTGTTGGTCCAACTTGCTTAAAACTACGTTTGTTGGGCAAAAGTCCGACCGTGTGTACGGGCCTTAAGCGAAAGCCAGTCAAAACTTACATTGTCAAAGGCTTTTTCTGCGTCTAGCGTGATGATGGCATAGTCTCCCGTGGGATCTTGTTTGGCTCGCTCAAGGGCCAGGAGTACCTTACGTATGTTAAGGGTGGCTGTCCGCCCTTTCACAAAGCCTGATTGGACCGGGTGGATGAGGTCCGGGAGGATGACCGCTAGTCTGGAGGCCACAATCTTTGAAAGAATTTTGACATCAAGGTTGAGTAGTGAAATAGGCCTGTAGGAGCCCGGTTCTAGAGGGTCTTTGCCCTTTTTAGAAAGGAGCTTGATGATAGCCTGGTTGCCTGTCGGGAGATAGGGACCACCCGCCCAGATATTGGAATAAACCGAGTGGAGTATGGGTGCAGTTATATTATGGAGAGTTTTATAAAATTCACTTGTGAAGCCGTCTGGGCCGGGGGCTTTTGAGGGGTGGAGAGCAAGTATGGTGCCTTCTATTTCATTGAGGGAGATGGGGGCATTCAGGGATTCCAGATGGGCAGTGGAGATAGTTGGTAGATTCATTTTTTCAAGGAAGGCCTGGGCTATTTTATGGTCGATAGGGTCGGGTGCGTAGAGGGCCATGTAGTATTCCAGCATGGTTTTATTTATGTGAAGTGGGGTAGAATGTGTAGTTCCCGTGCGGTCCCGCAGCGAGGTAATGTGCGTCGGACGGTAGGAGCCCTTGCAGAGTCTGGATAGGAGTTTGCCAGCCTTATTACCATATTTATGTAGAGAGGCATCTAGATGTGATTTTTTTGTGAGTTCCAGGGTGTCTGCCCAGGTGTCGAAGGCATTTTTAGCCGCCGATCACTCCGCCGTGTCAGCCGGCGAAGTCGAGGTGGCGAGAATGCGTTGTGCGAGGTGAAGTCTATCGCTGGCCAGTTTAAACTTTGAAAGTGCATTTCTTTTAAAGGAAGTGGCATATGAGATGATCCGACCCCTCAAGTATGCTTTTCCTGCATCCCAGAGAAGGTTCGGATCCCCTACGTGTGGAGCATTAGCGAAGGAGAACTCCGCCCATGCTCGTTCCATGTATGCGCTGAAATCATCATTATTGTGGAGGAAAGATGGGAAGCGCCAGATATTAGGGTGGGGGGGAGGTCTAGATTGTCAAGGGTAAGGTGTATCGGGGCATGATCCGATATGGCTATGTCCCCAACCTCTGTGTCTGAAACGAGAGGAATAAGGTTATCGGTCCCAAAAAAGTAATCGATCCTGGTGAGGATCTTGTGAGGATTAGAGTAAAAGGTGAACTCCCTGTCCACTAGGTGCGTTAAGCGCCAGATGTCGGTGAGATGGAGGGAGTCCATGGTGGAGGCAAATAGGGTGGGATCAGATGTAACGGGTGCTGTGGTAGATTGTTTCGGAGAGGGCCTGTCGTCTGGAGGATGCATGAGGTCATTAAAATCTCCCCCAACTAGGTGAGGTAAGTGGGAGGTATTGGGGAGCCAAGTAGAGAGTTGAGAGTAAAATGTTTTTGTGGGACTGTTAGGAGCGTATACATTGGAAATTGCTAGGTCTTTAGTGCCAATTCTAACCCTGGAAGAGATGAAACGTCCTTGGTCATCCGTGTGCGTGGATAGAACAGTACATGGGAGGTTTTTGTTGAATAGAAGGAGGACACCAGCCTTCCGTCCAACTGATTCTGACCCCAAGACCGTTCCGACCCAAAGTTTCTGCATACAACTGAAGTCAGATGCCGAAAGATGAGATTCCTGAAGTAGTGCTATGTCAGCTTTTAGCCTTTTGAAATGGCGAAGAATCTTCATTCTCTTGTTAGGAGAACGGAGACCCTTCACATTCCAAGAGATTACCTTAAGATAACACGGATGATGAGGTGTATAGGCGGCGATTTAGTAGCTGTAAGAGTATAAGTAGGGATCAGGAGGCATAGCTTAAGCTCGGGAGGGATGAGGGCATCTGTATGTGGAGCCCTCAGGTCAAGAGTGTAGGTTGATATGTGGAGCGGGAGGAGGGGGGATGAAGGGGGGGAAAAGAGAACAAGGTAAAACAAAACAACTAATTAAAGCAAGCATCAGAAAGAACTTTGCTTTTTTCCGCATGAGTTCGCTGTGCAAGGTAGCTCCCCATACAGGACCCTCCCTGGAAAAAGGAGACCAGTTATGGTGTCTGAGCGCCCCAGGGACATCAATAATGTGTGAGTGACCCCCGGAGTGGAGAATATGACAGGGAGCCAGAAAAGTCGCACAGTGGAGCCATGGAGGGCAATTTAAATGTAAACAAACTTGTGTACAGTGCGGCTTGTTCGCAATACTACCCTAGTGGAGAAAAAAATAATTGGTTTCAGGCATAACATACAGAACAGTAGATTGAGTAAAAAAGAAACAACAAATGAATTCAGGACAGTTGTGGGAGAGAACACTGGGTGATCACCCAGGTGTCAGTGCCCGGTCGTGGACTCAAGGTGACCATATAAATTAGATCTAGCATCACCAACACCCGGAATGACAGCAACAAAAAAAACCATACGACCTGTAATGGCGTGGATGGAAGTTCATGACGGTGAAAGGAAGTTCATCACCGGGAGTTTTGGTAGCGCTGGTCCGGAGCAGAATGTCTAAAACATTTTGGAGAGTCCTTGCGAGGGCTTCTCTGTTCCAGAGATCGGAGACTGGAATTCGACTTCGAGGGCGTGTGCGGGTTTGTTTCACCCCGTATGGAGCGGAGAAATGATTCAGCTTCCGAAGGGTCCTGGAACGAAAGTTGTTCCCCTTTAGGTGATTTGAGGCGTAGATTTGCAGGAAATGCCAGGGTAAATTTTATTTGTTGCTTGAAGAGTTCAGAGCAGATTGGTTGAAAAGCTTTTCTTTTCTTGGAGACTTCGATCGAGTAGTCTGCAAAAATGAGGATTTTTACCCCGTCTATTTGGAGAGATGGGGACTGCTGGAATGTCTGTAGAATGAGGGATTTGTCAGCATAGTTA
Organism: Rana muscosa; assembly: GCA_029206835.1. Classification (NCBI taxonomy): domain Eukaryota; kingdom Metazoa; phylum Chordata; class Amphibia; order Anura; family Ranidae; genus Rana; species Rana muscosa. Next base: position 569,128,197 of record CM055121.1, read on the forward strand.
AGGTACTTGGCAATAATGGTACGGGGAGTCTTGCGTTCTGAATTGAAGGACCCCATACGGTGTGCGCATTCCACTGTGAACAGGCCTGAAAGGCCCAAAGCCTCCGGGATGAGTTTTGAGCAGAATTCTGCCAGAGCTGCAGAGGGAAGCGATTCAGGGACACCTACAAATCGCAGGTTGCTCCTTCTGGATCTATTTTCCAAATCTTCCAATTTTTGAATGATATTTTGGTTAGTTTTGTCCTGCGACTGTTCCGTGGCCTGCGCTTGATAGAGTTCGTCTTCTACCTCTGAGAGGCAGTGTTCCATCTCATTAAGTCTAGTGGAGTGTTCAGCGATTTGGGCTTTGATTTGCTGCATGCCCGCATTGACTGCATTTTCCACCGAGGCAGAGATCATGGGGGAGAGAAGGGCTGCTACAGCAGCAGCAATGCGGTGTGTGTTGTCCGCGTCCCCGGGGGGTGTGGGATTGGAAAAACCCCCTGGTGTGGCTGGCTGGGTTAATAGCAGAGCTGGGCCCTGAGATGGATTAGCAGAGGGGTGGTGGTCTGCTTGGAGGGATGTCCGCTCACCTCCATATCGGCCGCCTGTGGTTCCTACGCGGCGTGTGTGTAGGCCGAAGCCGGGGCCTCGATTTGCGGCTTGACCGGCGGCGCCGCTGCGGCCGCGAACGAACGGGCGCCGTTTTTTTCCACGAAGCGAACCATCTCAGTGATGGGGGGGGCACACGGGTGTGGTGGATGGCTATAGGGGGCCGCTCAGGCTGGTTTTATATGCAGTTTTTCGAGCCCTGGTGCGGGAGCTGTGAGAAGGCGCAGCTACCTCATGCGGCGCCGGAACCGGAAGTCGAGAGGGGCATTTTTTCAGCGCACTGCCCCAGTGTGAAAGCATTCATTAATTTTAATGGAAATACGTTTTTGTAAGCTTTTCAGGCGCTTTTTTAGCGTGAAAGCGCCCGAAAAGCGCATCAGTGTGAAAGTGGTCTTAAACACATTTTAGAGTCAAATATGTGTTTAGTAAATCTTTTTATTTATTACAAAACCTTTAAATATATTTTCAATTGTACTTTTATAATTACTGAAAGCTATATTTATATTAATTTGCCATAATCGCTTGCATATCAGATTTTGAGCTGAGCTTAGATGTATCAGCATTGTGAGGCTCTACTGAATTGTGTGTGCTGTCATTCTAAAATGCTTAAGGTTTATTCTCATTTTCTATTCTCCAATTTTAATAAATCAGACCTTTTTGGGTTTTTTTTATTTAATGTTTTTCCCTTTTTACTTTTTTTTAACCTTTTAAAAAAGTTGTTCTTCTAGAGTAAGCCAGACCAGGTCCGCGAGTACCTGATGCAGCCACTTCTTCATGCTAATATATTTGCAGTCTGTAGTAGGTATTTGGAAGTCTTCTGTAAACCAGGTCTAATTTGTTTTATTATTAGTTAGCCAGTGTCATGTGGGGGCATATAAAAGCATTTCTCTGACTTAAAGTGGTTGTAATGGCAGAATTTTTTTTTATATTAATAGAGAAGTATGTTTTTTTTTTTTAGATTAATACTTACCTAGGTGGATGCAGCATCAGACTGATGCTACAGCTGTCCCCCAGCGTCTCTGCACTGGAAACCGAGCCACCGAACACTGTTGATGGCTCGGTTCTCACTCCTCCCCAAGTGGAGAGCTGCTGACTATCAGTCAGCATCTCTCTTGCTCTGCCCCTCCATGCTCACTGGAGCGCTGAGCTGTGGAGGGGTTGGGGAGCGGCCGTTTCAGCGGCTCGCTGAGACTGCCATCAGTCAAGGCAGCTGGTGGATCCAGACTTTGGAATTCGGGATGACGCACTGCCTCGATTGATTGCATTGACATCAGCAGAGAGCAGACTTCAGACCGCTCTCCACTGAAAACGGGTCATAGGAGTGCAAAACTAATTGCACTCCTGTGACCCTTAGGAGAAGCCCAGTCTAAAAATCTCAGGCTGGACTTCTCCTTTAATGCATTGTATGCATTAAGAGAAGCCCCCCTCAGCCCCCTAATACTTACCTGAGCCCCATCTCTATCCAGCGATGTGTAAAAGTGCCTCTGCCGTCCAGGACTCTCCCTCCTGATTGGCTGAGACACAACAGCGAGTGGCTCCAGCTGCTGTCAATCAAAGTCACTTAGCTAATCAGTGCCCATTGCCCAAGCACGTTTGACCACTTGTTCATTCAAATGGTCCACCTCATCTCGTAAGCAAGCACTTTTTTTCGATGGTGGAGGGTTTGTCACCTTGCATTTGAACATTGTCTGCACCACGGGGTGTTTTTGCTGCTCTCAACTTATGGACCTTTATATTGCGCTGCACTACCGATTTTTATATAGGATGCTGGGTGTGCTGTGACTATATAGGTTGGCCACTTTGGAAAATAAAGGAACACATACCCCACCTCCGATATCTGTCACCCTGCCACATCTAAGTCTTGCAGGACTTTTACTGAAACTATGGTGATGGGGGGGGGGAGGAATGTTAATGCTTTGATGTCATGATTTCCACCTTGGCCAAACAGAGAAAAACTAGTTTTCATCCATAAAAATTAAAGGTATAGAATCACAAATTCTCCATTATAATTTGCTTGGCCCAAACAAAACATTTAAAGTACATTGAAACCTGGAACTCTACTTTAAACCTGTCAGTTAACAACTTTTATATTTTTTTATGTAATCCTGACAGCACATTTGTTATATGCTGTTTTTTTTTTTCAGCACTAGAGGGGCAGGGAATTCGCATTATGGGGAATTCAAGTATGATACTTCTGCTCTGAAAGAGAGAGAGAGAGAATAAATGTTAAAAAATCAAGAAATCAATAAAGAAAACTATACAATTTTAGCCAAATCACAGATTCTGATTATTACCAATGCTAATTTGTTACAGGTTCTCTTTAAGGCACTGAACTCAGTAAGAGCTTGGTTGCTTCGTTTTTTGCAAAGTTATATGATGAAATATAATGTCGTATTACTGGAAGTTAAAGAATTGTATGTGGTAAATGAGGCATTTGATGGGAATATTGAGAAACTTTCTTACTAATTCAAGTACACAAAATTCAGCTGATTAAAATATAAAAGTCATTGACCTTCTCATACCCTTTTAAAAGAATAGTATAGCTGAAATATTCCCTTCTGTAGTGACATCATAACTATTTAAAAAAGTAACAGATGCAGAGCTCTTCTAAAAAAGCAAAGCAACACACCCCACAACTACCAGTAATGTAAAGTGCATTTGCTAAACTACTAAGTATTATTAACAAATGTAATGTATAAACTTTCACCACTAAATCAATACTGTAAAGGAATGTATCCTGAACTCCTTTTTATAACATGATAAAGTCTATCTAGTGCAAAAATAGTATGATGTATTGCAATGATGGGGTAAGCCAAAAACTTTGTTGAATCTTCAATCATAAACTCTTTGGCCTCGTTCACATGGGTGCTGAATCCTGAATATCATAAACGGACATTTTTTTTACAGCATGTCTAGACTGCAGGCACTGTGTGAATGCAGCTCATGTAAGCCTATTTGGGCATAATAGCTGCATGGATACAGCCAATTGTCTTAATGCAACCCCCAACTACAGGCAGTATCCATGCAGCCTCTGCATCCTAATAGAGTTAAAAATTCTGAACCACACACAGCACCTGAAGTCTACACACCCTGCAAAAAATGGCCTGTTCACGGTACAGGGGTCTCAGGGCCCATGTGAACTAGGACTTCATGTTTTAAGTGAATTTTCACGCCTCCACCTAAAACTCACCAGATAACTCTGTTTCAAGAAAGGTAAATAACACTTTCTAGGACCTCTGTAGTAATAATCTTCTGGTAGAATTTGCTCAACCTTTAATTAAACTCTCACAAGATCCAGACTTCAGACTTCATTACCTCTCAAGGTTAATACCACTTTGGCAGTGCCGCTTCAGTAGGATCTACGCTGCCACTTAATTTCACTCTCCCAGGACCAGAATCTAAGTAAAAATCAGAAAGAGCAGGGACCACAATGTCACCAACATGAAATATCTGCAACTAAGCCCCCTGTGTAGGCATGCACAGCAGAGGGCAAATTAGATATTCACACAAGCATTGTGTCTGCTGATCCCCTAGTTCATTGTTTTCTGGGTACATCAAGCTGCAGCACTGTGTGAGACCACTGCCTTTGTGATATTACCAGGCTCTGCTCCAATGAGTTTTGTCTATCCAGACTTTTTTACAGGACTCCTATGACTGCAACACTGGCTACTAATTTTGAACTAGAGAGACTTTGAAAATGGTTTATATATTTGTTTACAATATTCATTTTTAGTGAAAGGTTATACATTATATTTGCTAATAATATTTGGTGGTATAGCAATTGCACTTTATGTCATTAGTGGTGCCAAGGTGTGCCAATTTACTTATATAGAAAAGTTCTATGTCTATCATTTAAATGTTAAACATTTGTGTCAACAGGGTTTGGCACATTTCAAATAATATATGTTTCTGCAAATTCGCAGTGATCACCTAAGAAAAGTTTTAACGCTCTAACTTTTATAGAGCTACTACAGGGTAAATTTTTCACCAAAAATTGCCTCCTGCCACATGTCCTTCAGCATTGGTGCTTTGGGAAAAGGTCATCCAAAAAAGGATATGCTAGCAATAAGGGGGTAGTAGCAAGTAAGTGGTGCCAATTTTTTTTTGAACTGGTGGTACAGAAGTACTCCTTGCTATTAGCCTACAGAACCAAAGAGGCACCTTCAGTTATCAGTACCTATGGAGAGGTACCCTCTTTTTTAAAGAACTCCTCTCAAAGTTCACTCCAATGCTGAAGGGCATTTCTATGCTGGTATCAGTATAGTAGGAGTCCACATACTCACTCTTCCTTTGCCATGGAGATATCAGCCCGTAGGCCTACAACTTTCTGTAATTCTTATTTTTTTAAGTAAATGTTACCCTCACTTGCACAGTAATTCCTACTAAGTTCTTAATAAAAAGGAATGTTTCTTATGAAACCAGCTACAGGCATACCCCACTTTTAAGTACACAATGGGGTTTATTTACTAAAGCTGGAAAGTGCAAAAGCAGTTTCACTTCTGCACATAAACCAATGATCTTCCAGGTTTAATTACCAAAGCTTAATTGAGCCAGCTGGGGTTAGAAGCTCATTGGTTTCTATGCAGAAGCGAGTCTGGTTTTGCACTCTCCAGGTTTAGTAATAAACCCCATTGTGTAATTAAAAGTGGGGTATGCCTGTATAGATATTAAGGGAAAATAGGCTGTTCGCTTTGCAAGGGAAGTTACATATTACAAGGGGATTTTCCCGAGGCTTAGGGAATGTGGTGAAACTTCACTTTCCAAAGAATATTCAATCTCGTGCAATGAAAATAAAAAGGAAAAAACAAACAAACAAACAAACAAAAAAAAAAGAAATGTTGCTTGCACATGATTGGATATTGGAAGTTATTAGAACTTGAACTCATTCACTATGCTTTTTTGCCTATAGTAGATCAGCCTCTATATGTATACAGAAAAAGGTCAATCAGTTACCAACTGACATTTTCACTTTTTTGTTGAAATACTGTTAAGCCTCGTACACACGACCGAGTTTCTCGTCGTTAAAAACACGTAGTTTTTCTGGACAAGATTCTTGTTAACCTTGACGAGTTTCTCGTCAAGCTTTCCATGCGTACACACTGACAATTCCAAATCTCGTCGTTGTTCTGCGCGGTCACGTCCAGCACGTACGACGGCAGTATAAAGGGGAAGATCGATTTCCCTGGCGCCACCCCTTGGGCTGCTTTTGCTGATCTCGTGTTACCGCGTGTGAAGTAAAAGTTTGGGAAGAGACGATTCGCACTTTTCAGTCTTTGTGCTCTTCAGTCCGTTACAGCGTGACGAATGTGCTATCTCCACTACGAAGGCTTGTTTTACCAGAAGATGCGCTCCCATCTCATACTTGAGTCTGAGCATGCGCGCTTTTTGAAGAGTCGTAAAACCATACACACGAACCATTTTCTCGTCGCAAAACAGGCCGACGAGAAACACGACGAGAAAATCTAGAATCTGGACGAGAAAATAGAGAGCAGGTTCTCTATTTTTCTCGTCGAGATTCACGGCAGTTTTCTCGTCGTAAAACCATACACACGAACGGTTTTCTCAACAATAAAGCTCTATGGGCACTTTTCTTGTCGGTTTTGGACGAGAAACTTGGTCGTGTGTACGATGCTTAAGTCTAGGAAGGTGAGTGGTTTTCTAAGGGCCAGAGATTTTTATTCAGTCATTCAAAAAGTTACTTTTGCATCAGTTTGCCATGTGCAGACTCAAAACTTGATCTCCTGGTAAATCTTTGTGACAAAAGTTGACAGGTAATCTAAATGACCTTATTATGCTGTTTTAAAATGTTTGTAAAAGTAAATTTTTTTATTAAAATAACAAGCATGTTATACTTACCTGCTCTGTGCAATGATTTTGCACAGGGCGGCCCTAAATCTCTTCTTCTGGGGTCCCCCACCAGCATCCTCTTCTCCTTGTGCCCCAATACCAAGCAATTGCTATGGGGGAAGATGTATGGGCTCAATTCTGAGGCGGGCTGTGTGCGTCTATTGACACACACAGTGTGGCCTAAGCCCCACCCCCTGCTCTCTGCTCACTGGATTTGATTGACAGCAGCAGGAGCCCATGGCTACCTTTAGCTTAGTTGCACATCTCCTGCACAAACTCCAAGTTTGATTGTTAGTGGATGAATGGATGAGATCTCAGAAACATTAATCTGTGACAAACGTGCATTTGAGGTTCTCTCTGAAGATTAAATCAATGTGGGTGATATGGTTTACACTACCATGTTATATCAATTATGGTAAAAATGTCAATACTTCAGTGACTTTAAAATGCAAAACCTATAGCTTTTTCTGAAACCTGTGTTACATGCCTGTAATGATTTGTTTCTGATCTTTTGACAGATTTAGAACGTGCAGCACTTACCTCCAACACCCAAGAGTTTTTGGATGCATTTTTTAAATGCATAAAAAAACTTCCAGTTGGGATGTAAATTTAAACTGCATGAAGGTAAAAATTATGCAATTACTTTTGGAGCATAGTGTCACCAGTATGTTAGCGTCTTCTCTCTCAACATGGGTCTGCAGTAGGGAGACAGGCACACTAGCTGAAAATGAAAGCAGCATAGGCAGAGATGGATTTCTAAATAAGGCGCATGGGGCATTAGGGGCTGCACCATCTGCTCAGGCCACCCTAAAATTATAGTGACTTCTGTAAATGACATGTTAACATAATTTTTGGGTGTATGGGTGTAAGTAGATTTTCAGTATCCTTTTCCAGCTTTCCAACAGCCCAGTCAAATCTCCAGGTTTTCTCCAAGGTCCCCAGTGTGTGTATTTATGCTACGGGAGGTAAAATTGTCAGTTTTTTTTTCTCCTCTACCCACACTGGCAGTACAAAACATCGCTGCTAACCAGGAAATTTGTCATTGTTACATACTTAATGCTTGCTTTCTTAAGAGTAGGAACATTTAATGTGGAGAAGAAAATCTAGCTGTCTGTTTGTTAATTTCATGTTTACATGGCAATACATAAATACCAAGTTGCAGTGGCGGCCCCCCCTCCTGTAGTCACAAAAAAATAAATAAAATAAAAATACAACAATTTGCTTTTTTTTAAACGGCACCTTTAAGGATTTAAAAAAAAAATCCTTTTACCAAATACACTATGCGGCACCGGCCACGTGCATTATGGGAAGCGCCACGTCAACACAATCACGAGATTGCAGACGTCACGTCCAGCTTCATTTGCGGGCTTTTGTACTGCCCTGTGGTGCTTATCGAAGCGCCACAGCTTCTGCCCGGCGCTTGTAGTATCTATTACTACGGCCGGGCAGTTTGATTGACATCTGAATAGATCATGATGTCACTTCCTGTTTTCTCTCTCTCATTGCGCCTGAGAGAGAGAAAACAGGAAGTATGAGGAGCGGACTTCTCCATGGCCGCTGCCATTGAAGAAGACACAAGGAGAGGACACCAACAGCAAGGTAAGTGCTGCTGTGCTCCCGCGGGGGGGGGTTCAATGGGGCAATGGCTGCATTTGATGGGGCAGTGGCTGCATTTGATGGGGCAATGGCTGCATTTGATGAGGCAATGGCTGCATTTGATGGGGCAGTGGCTGCATTTGATGAGGCAATGGCTGCATTTGATGGGGCAGTGGCTGCATTTGATGAGGCAGTGGCTGCATTTGATGAGGCAGTGGCTGCATTTGATGGGGCAGTGGATGCATTTGATGGGGCAATGGCTGCATTTGATGGGGCAGTGGCTGCATTTGATGGGGTAGTGGCTGCATTTAATGGGGCAGTGGCTGCATTTGATAGGGCAGTGGCTGCATTTGATGGGGCAGTGGCTGCATTTGATGAGGCAGTGGCTGCATTTGATGAGGCAGTGGCTGCATTTGATGGGGCAGTGGCTGCATTTGATGAGGCAGTGGCTGCATTTGATGGGGCAGTGGCTGCATTTGAGGGGGCAGTGGCTGCATTTGATGGGGCAGTGGATGCATTTATTGGGACAGAGGCTGCATTTGTTGGGACAGTGGCTGCATTTGTTGGGACAGTGGCTGCATTTGTTGGGACAGAGGCTGCATTTGTTGGGACAATGGCTGCATTTGTTGGGGCACAGGCTGCATTTGATGGGGCAGAGGTTGCATTTGATGGGGCAGAGGCTGCATTTGATGGGGCAGAGGCTGCATTTGATGGGGCAGTGGCTGCATTTGATGGGGCAGTGGCTGCATTTGATGGGGCAGTGGCAGCTCTGTATTAAACATTACTGTACCCTCCTGCCCCCTTACTGTGTCCACTTACCCTCCCTCTGTACTGTTCCCTCCTGCTCCCCCCCTGTACTGTACTTTCCTGCCCCCTGTACTGTGTCCACTTACCCTCCCTCTGTACTGTTCCCTCCTGCCCCCTGTAGTGTGTCCACTTACACTCCCTCTGTACTGTTCCCTCCTGCTCCCCCCCTGTACTGTACTTTCCTGCCCCCTGTACTGTGTCCACTTACCCTCCCTCTTTACTGTACTCTCCTGCCCCCTGTACTGTGTCCACTTACCCTCCCTCTGTACTGTTCCCTCCTGCTCCCCCCTGTACTGTACTCTCCTACCCCCTGTACTGTGTCCACTTACCCTCCCTCTGTACTGTTCCCTCCTGCTCCCCCTGTACTGTACCCTCCTGCCCCTGTGCTGTGTCCACTTACCCTCCCTCTGTACTGTTCCCTCCTGCTCCCCCCTGTACCATACTCTCCTGCCCCCTGTACTGTGTCCACTTACCCTCCCTCTGTACTGTACTCTCCTTCCCCCTGTACTGTGTCCACATACCCTCCCTCTGTATTGTTCCCTCCTGCTCCCCCCTGTACTGTACCCTCCTGCCCCCGTACTGTGTCCACTTACCCTCCCTCTGTACTGTTCCTCTCCTGCTCCCCCCTGTACTGTACTCTCCTGCCCCCTGTACTGTGTCCACATACCCTCCCTCTGTACTGTTCCCTCCTGCTCCCCCCTGTACTGTACCCTCCTGCCCCCATACTGTGTCCACTTACCCTCCCTCTGTACTGTTCCCCTCCTGCTCCCCCTGTACTGTACTCTCTTGCCCCCTGTACTGTGTCCACTTACCCTCCCTCTGTACTGTTCCCTCCTGCTCCCCCCTGTACTGTACTCTCCTGCCCTCTGTACTGTGTCCACTTACCCTCCCTCTGTACTGTACTCTCCTGCCCCCTGTACTGTGTCCACTTACCCTCCCTCTGTACTGTTCCCTCCTGCTCCCCCCTGTACTGTACTCTCCTACCCCCTGTACTGTGTCCACTTACCCTCCCTCTGTACTGTTCCCTCCTGCTCCCCCTGTACTGTACCCTCCTGCCCCCGTGCTGTGTCCACTTACCCTCCCTCTGTACTGTTCCCTCCTGCTCCCCCCTGTACCATACTCTCCTGCCCCCTGTACTGTGTCCACTTACCCTCCCTCTGTACTGTACTCTCCTGCCCCCGTACTGTGTCCACTTACCCTCCCTCTGTACTGTGCCCTCCTGCTCCCCCTGTACTGTACCCTCCTGCCCCCCGTACTATGTCCACTTACCCTCCCTCTGTACTGTTCCCTCCTGCTCCCCCCTGTACTGTACTCTCCTGCCCCCGTACTGTGTCCACTTACCCTCCCTCTGTACTGTTCCCTCCTGCTCCCCCTTTTCTGTACTCTCCTCCCCCCTGTACTATGTCCACTTACCCTCCCTCTGTACTATTCCCTCCTGCTCCCCCCTGTACTGTACTCTCCTGCCCCCTGTACTGTGTCCACTTACCCTCCCTCTGTACTGTACTCTCCTGCCCCCTGTACTGTGTCCACTTACCCTCCCTCTGTACTGTTCCCTCCTGCTCCCCCTGTACTGTACTCTCCTGCCCCTGTACTGTGTCCACTAACCCTCCCTCTGTACTGTTCCCTTCTGGTCCCCCCTGTACTGTACCCTCCTGCCCCCATACTGTGTCCACTTACCCTCCCTCTGTACTGTTCCCTCCTGCTCCCCCCTGTACTGTACTCTCCTGCCCCCTGTACTGTGTCCACTTACCCTCCCTCTGTACTGTACTCTCCTGCCCCCTGTACTGTGTCCACATACCCTCCCTCTGTACTGTTCCCTCCTGCTCCCCCCTGTACTGTACCCTCCTGCCCCCATACTGTGTCCACTTACCCTCCCTCTGTACTGTTCCCCTCCTGCTCCCCCTGTACTGTACTCTCCTGCCCCCTGTACTGTGTCCACTTACCCTCCCTCTGTACTGTTCCCTCCTGCTCCCCCCTGTACTGTACTCTCCTGCCCTCTGTACTGTGTCCACTTACCCTCCCTCTGTACTGTACTCTCCTGCCCCCTGTACTGTGTCCACTTACCCTCCCTCTGTACTGTTCCCTCCTGCTCCCCCCTGTACTGTACTCTCCTACCCCCTGTACTGTGTCCACTTACCCTCCCTCTGTACTGTTCCCTCCTGCTCCCCCTGTACTGTACCCTCCTGCCCCCGTGCTGTGTCCACTTACCCTCCCTCTGTACTGTTCCCTCCTGCTCCCCCCTGTACCATACTCTCCTGCCCCCTGTACTGTGTCCACTTACCCTCCCTCTGTACTGTACTCTCCTGCCCCCGTACTGTGTCCACTTACCCTCCCTCTGTACTGTGCCCTCCTGCTCCCCCTGTACTGTACCCTCCTGCCCCCCGTACTGTGTCCACTTACCCTCCCTCTGTACTGTTCCCTCCTGCTCCCCCCTGTACTGTACTCTCCTGCCCCCGTACTGTGTCCACTTACCCTCCCTCTGTACTGTTCCCTCCTGCTCCCCCTTTTCTGTACTCTCCTCCCCCCTGTACTATGTCCACTTACCCTCCCTCTGTACTATTCCCTCCTGCTCCCCCCTGTACTGTACTCTCCTGCCCCCTGTACTGTGTCCACTTACCCTCCCTCTGTACTGTACTCTCCTGCCCCCTGTACTGTGTCCACTTACCCTCCCTCTGTACTGTTCCCTCCTGCTCCCCCTGTACTGTACTCTCCTGCCCCTGTACTGTGTCCACTAACCCTCCCTCTGTACTGTTCCCTTCTGGTCCCCCCTGTACTGTACCCTCCTGCCCCCATACTGTGTCCACTTACCCTCCCTCTGTACTGTTCCCTCCTGCTCCCCCCTGTACTGTACTCTCCTGCCCCCTGTACTGTGTCCACTTACCCTCCCTCTGTACTGTACTCTCCTGCCCCCTGTACTGTGTCCACATACCCTCCCTCTGTACTGTTCCCTCCTGCTCCCCCCTGTACTGTACCCTCCTGCCCCCATACTGTGTCCACTTACCCTCCCTCTGTACTGTTCCCCTCCTGCTCCCCCTGTACTGTACTCTCCTGCCCCCTGTACTGTGTCCACTTACCCTCCCTCTGTACTGTTCCCTCCTGCTCCCCCTGTACTGTACTCTCCTGCCCTCTGTACTGTGTCCACTTACCCTCCCTCTGTACTGTACTCTCCTGCCCCCTGTACTGTGTCCACTTACCCTCCCTCTGTACTGTTCCCTCCTGCTCCCCCCTGTACTGTACTCTCCTACCCCCTGTACTGTGTCCACTTACCCTCCCTCTGTACTGTTCCCTCCTGCTCCCCCTGTACTGTACCCTCCTGCCCCCGTGCTGTGTCCACTTACCCTCCCTCTGTACTGTTCCCTCCTGCTCCCCCCTGTACCATACTCTCCTGCCCCCTGTACTGTGTCCACTTACCCTCCCTCTGTACTGTACTCTCCTGCCCCCGTACTGTGTCCACTTACCCTCCCTCTGTACTGTGCCCTCCTGCTCCCCCTGTACTGTACCCTCCTGCCCCCCGTACTGTGTCCACTTACCCTCCCTCTGTACTGTTCCCTCCTGCTCCCCCCTGTACTGTACTCTCCTGCCCCCGTACTGTATCCACTTACCCTCCCTCTGTACTGTTCCCTCCTGCTCCCCCTTTTCTGTACTCTCCTCCCCCCTGTACTATGTCCACTTACCCTCCCTCTGTACTATTCCCTCCTGCTCCCCCCTGTACTGTACTCTCCTGCCCCCTGTACTGTGTCCACTTACCCTCCCTCTGTACTGTACTCTCCTGCCCCCTGTACTGTGTCCACTTACCCTCCCTCTGTACTGTTCCCTCCTGCTCCCCCTGTACTGTACTCTCCTGCCCCTGTACTGTGTCCACTAACCCTTCCTCTGTACTGTTCCCTTCTGGTCCCCCCTGTACTGTACCCTCCTGCCCCCATACTGTGTCCACTTACCCTCCCTCTGTACTGTTCCCTCCTGCTCCCCCCTGTACTGTACTCTCCTGCCCCCTGTACTGTGTCCACTTACCCTCCCTCTGTACTGTACTCTCCTGCCCCCTGTACTGTGTCCACTTACCCTACCTCTGTAATGTACTCTCCTGCCCCCTGTACTGTGTCCACTTACCCTCCCTCTGTACTGTTCCCTCCTGCTCCCCTCTGTACTGTACTCTCCTACCCCCTGTACTGTGTCCACTTACCCTCCCTCTGTACTGTTCCCTCCTGCTCCCCCTGTACAGTACCCTCCTGCCCCCATACTGTGTCCACTTACCCTCCCTCTGTACTGTTCCCTCCTGCTCCCCCCTGTACTGTACTCTCCAGCCCCCTGTACTGTGTCCACTTACCCTCCCTCTGTACTGTACTCTCCTGCCCCGTACTGTGTCCACTTACCCTCCCTCTTTACTGTGCCCTCCTGCTCCCCCCTGTACTGTACCCTCCTGCCCCCTGTATTGTGTCCACTTACCCTCCCTCTGTACTGTTCCCTCTTGCTCCCCCTGTACTGTACCCTCCTGCCCCCGTACTGTGTCCACTTACCCTCCCTCTGTACTGTGCCCTCCTACGGCCCCCTGTACTGTGTCCACTTACCCTCCCCCTGTACTGTACTCTCCTACCCTCTGTACTGTGTCCACTTACCCTCCCCCTGTACTGTACTCTCCGGCCCCCTGTACTGTGTCCACTTACTCTCCCATATACTGTACCCTCCTGCCCCCTGTAGTGTGTCCACTTACCCTCCCCATGTACCCTCCTTATACAGTTAATTTTTATTGCTTGAATTATTTTTCCTATTATGGGCGTGAGTGGGGCCTCATGTCTAATTTTGCCTAAGGCCTCACAAAGCCTAGAGCCGCCTCTGCTGCATTTGATGGGGCAGAGGATGCATTTGATGAGACAGGGCTGCATTTGATGTGACACAGGGCTGCATTTGATGTGACACAGGCTGCATGTAAGGAGGGACTCCACTGGGGACACCTGATGGCATCTGGAGGCCGGGGACACGCTCAGGGCTTCCACTGATTCGGCATTATGGTGAGTTGAATGATTTAATTTTATATTACAATGTAATAATAGAAATAAGCGTTCGATATGTCTAGAGTTAACATGCGTTTAGATACGTTTACATACATTTACACGAGTCAAGAATTTTTCCTGCCAAACGGTGCTGCTCCTGGATGTGCTGGCAGTGATTTTTCTCCTGCCTCTAATTGTCTAAATGCCAATGCCTCAAAATGCCTTTAAAAAAAGAAAGAAAAAAAGGAGGGTGCACCGACCTAAGGTTTATTAAAATATGAATAAAAAGCAATAGTCCTACTCACAGACAGAGCTTAAGTACAAGCTTATCGGATAACAAAGGCTGTAATTCTTGGCATCCACCAACTGGACTTGACAACAGAGAGGGTCGGACGATACCCCAAAACATCAAAATGCCTTTAAACACTTTTGTGTGCATGGACACATAGGCTAACATGCAGAGGATGTTTAGAGGCCCAAAAAAAACACACCAGATGCCCCTTACAGCAGTGCTAAAAAAGTGCAGTGTGCATGAGATCTTAAACATCCTATCAAAATCCAACCAAATCCCCCTCCCCCTATTCTCTCTCTCTCTCAATTACACAACACATGAAATATGGCCAGCTCTGATGATTGACTGCTGTTCAAAATGTTCAGGGTGAGGAATAGAGGGGAGTTTGGACAAGCCCACCAATGTCACAATAACTGCATACAGGATTGCAAAAAAATAATGGTGAAGCAGGGCACAATACCATGGGTCTCTTGTGGAAGGGTTAGATATCTCACATGAATGTGGATCTGTTCACTCATACCTATTAAAGGCACATTTTTCATATGTTAGGCTCATGTTTGGTGAGTGTCCACAATGAGAAAAATGCAATAATAGAAAATAAGATAAATATGACACAAATCATGTACTGTATGACAGAAAAACTATAGAAGCGGAATATGATGCTGGCTTCAATTACTTTAGAAACATCAAATCTGAAAAATGCTAAAAATATTTAAGAAGTAAGCAGGAAAAAAACTAGACAACAAGAGGACAACTAATTACAAATAGGCCCTATTTTTCCATCCCATTTAGAGATCTGTTAGAATATTCTACAAATGAACATCTTTATAACATTGTAATGTTTGCAGAATATCCATTTAATTTTAGTGTTGTGTAATGCTTTAGTGTGTTTAATAATTAATAAAATTCTGTTTATTTTTACTTCTGTAAGTTGTACTAAAATTAATTAAGGAACAGTGGCTTGGAGTGGTTCATTTGTTTCCACATGCCAAAGTAAAAATAGATCCTGACAATGTTTCCCTAACGGCAATCTGTATATCTGACAGACAATTAACCATCAGTTTTTTACTTACAGCAATGTGTTTTCAGAGATGGGCTGATACATTTTGGCTGGGTGGCCAGCAGGAATAAGTGCAACCCTACGCTCATAGATTACATGTAATTCATTCCAGGACGCAATCAGGATGCAAGATACCTACCATGCTATAATAATTGAAACATTTTTATTTTCCTAAGTGCTGGGTCTCTCTAGAAGTGCTTGGGGATGGACATTTACTCCCTATAGAACTAGAACATTTCTTCTGAGTTTAAGGAATGTGCCAGTTTTATGTCAAATGACAGTTCACATCCATAGTCTATCCTAGCAATTTTCTGTATGCATTTTATTCAGGGCAAATAGAAGTTTAACTTGGCAGCAGATATGAATACATTAATGTTTAAAGGTTTTAATTAGGAAGTGATAAAGGGATGTAAGAAAAAAATCTATAATAATATTATTTTTACTTATTTTATTCCACATAATCTCAGAATGTTACCCCAAAAGGTTAACAAACACTTGAATATAGGAATACCTCAGTTATGATTTTTAATGGAGAAACATTTATTCTATCAAATACTAAGCGATGATCAATTAAAGGGGTTGTAAAGGTTTGTTTTTTATTTTCTAAATAGGTTCCTTTAAGCTAGTGCATTGTTGGTTCACTTACCTTTTCCTTCGATTTCCCTTTTAATTTTTTTTTTCTTTGTCTGAATTTCTCACTTCCTGTAAGCTTGCCCCCCTCATCCAAGCCGTTCTAACTGGGGGTTAGTCAGCGTGCTCGCCCCCTCCCTTGGGACTACATCTCTGCAGGGAGACGCTGTGAATGTTCACAGTGTCTCCCCACAGGGATGTAGTCCCAAGGGAGGGGGCGAGCACGCTGACTAACCCCCACTCAGAACGGCTTGGATGATGGGGGCAAGCTTACTGAGGAGGAACAGGAAGTGAGAAATTCAGACAAAGAAAAAAAAAACATTTAGAAGGGAAATCGAAGGAAAGGGTAAGTGAACCAAGAATGCACTAGCTTAAAGGAACCTATTTAGAAAATAAAAAACAAACCTTTACAACCCCTTTAATCTTAACTCCAGGCAGATACAAAAATGCCCATATGTTTAAAAGTAGATGCATTATTATTTACATTTAGCATGACTACCTAAATCTGTCTTGACATCAGCCTCTGTGATTCCCTCATAGAAGCCTTAAGACTGGGAAAGAAAACACTACGAGGGAACTATTTATAAAAGTTTTTACATAAATTTCACACAATTTTCTCCCAAGATTCACACATTTTTCAAATTGTATTCAACTGTAAAAATGTAGGAATCCGGGGCAAAATTTGTGTTAATCTTGTTTCAAAACATTTAATAAAAAAACTAGAAGTCAAATTAGACTGGCAGAGATGATGACATAATAGTGATATATTGCACATTTAGTGTCCAGCCATCAGATAAGACAAGATTAGATATAGAGATAAGATGAAAGACAGCTTTGCCAAACATCCCTCTGATCTTCAGTTCTCTGAAAGAGGAGTAGTGGTAGCATTGGCTGTCTCAGCAATGCTTTAAAGTCAGCAATATCATGCAGTAGCTAAACCATATGATTGCAGATTACTGGCGGTCCACAGCATGTGCTGAAGTTTCTGGCTTGCCAGTAAATCACTCTACCTGTCTCCTAGTTTGTGGTCTATTCCAGTGTTCTGGTAGTAGGCAAGCTGAAAGCCCCCCCCCCCATTGTTACATCAGTGCGATCTCCGCCTTCTCATTCTCTTGAAATTTCTCTCTAGCATACATCTTTCCTCAACAGGTCCTAAATCTCAAATGTATCATTTAATAATACCACCGAAATGGGATCTGGCAGTGGCAATTCAGACTCTTACTTCATCATTTTTCTTTCCATCTGGTTCTTGACATTTATGACAGTCTTTCAGCAAATATAGTGTTGAAGCTGCAAGCATTGCCTTCTAGTGAATATTTTAACATCTTCCCAAACAGAGTGGTCCTGAAACCTTCTTTACATTTTCAGCTTACACAAATTTCCACACTTTAATAGGGAACTTCCTATCCTAGTTTAGCAGAAGCAGGCGAATCCAGATACATTTGAAGCCTAAAGCATCTAGAAGTTGTATCTCTTTTCCATGCCCCTCTTTAGAGGAAGTAAAATATTGGTATAATCTACAGTATAGTCAGATATAGTCGGATTGTTATTATGCTACGTGAATAAAGGTTCCAAACCAATGGACAGGTGCCTTCTTTCAGGGCGTCTTGAATTTCCAGAACTATACAACTCTAACATAATAGGTTAGAGTTCATTCTTCTGGGAGCATATACTGTAAGCATCTTGGCCTTCCCTGGTGAAGGTCTAAGCAGATGTATTATTCCTTGAAAAAGTGAGTCACAATCATAAAAAAATCTAAAGAAACACACTACTTACATGCGCTAATATGCAACTCAAACTCCAATGTATTATGTATGACCTAATGGTTTAGAGTGAGATTATATTATTTAACGTACAAACAAATGTCATACATTAACATGTATCAAAAACCATACTAACTGAAAATACCAAAATGAAAAGTGCATTTATAACCGTGAATAAAATATAATATGTACAAAACTCCAATCCACAGTTTAGTTTGCATATTCCAAAGGTGCTCAGTGTCCAAAAACAATCTTCAGTGGTAATGGTTCAAGGTAAATTATTGTGTACACCCAGTGTAATCAACCACCAATTACACTACCTGATCACCCTAATCATGTATATACAAGTGCCTTGTCCTTTAACTGGGCTTCAATCGCTCTCCAAACCCCCAGTGAAATGGTGCTTAAAAAGAATTAGGAATCCTCACTGTGCAGAATTTAGAACATCATAAATTTAATAAAACATAAAAAAAATAAAAAAAAGTAATATACTCACATCTTCCAGTGTACAAATCCTGTGCATACATGTTTTTTTTTTTGTGTGTTAATCATTTGCACTATCCCTGGATAGCACGGAGACAATACTTTGTTTCTGAGCAAATGTAGTTTGTATTGCTAATAGTTGGTCCTCTCCTATTGTCTTTTTGGATTTCTAAAAGGTTGGTGGCTAGTTCTACAATCAAGTTTGGGTCAAGAATTCTGCTGTTGGTGTTAATTAAAATGTATTTTACAGTGCATCTCATACCATGTCCTGCCTTTTTATTATTTACTTTTCAGTACATTTGCTGAAAAAGAAAATGGTAGTTGGATTTTATGCTGACATGGGAAGATTCAGCAAAATGTTTCAAGATATTCACTGTAGTTTTCCCTTTCTGGTTCAGTATAGGATTTCCATCTCTTTTTTTTTATTTTGAGGACTTTTATGGTTGCATTAGGAGAAACCTGAAAATAAAAATTGTGGTGAGCTTTTATTTCTGGTTTACTATTGATTATATCCTTAGACATTGACCTTTATTACTTGTCCCAGTGTACGTTATAAATGAGCAAATCTGCCTGGATTATCAAATATTGCTTGAATTTAAAGAACGTTGTTGTAAACTCTGTTGAAGTCAATAAAAAAACTGGGGGGGGGGGGTTGACTGTTGTTATCAAACTCTGGCCAACTGGAAAGCCATTGCACAAGCTATTGTTAAACAAGGCAAATGAAGCTGTACACTGCTATATGAGACATGTACCAGTGCTAAAATCAAAATATAAAAGTATCTCTCCCAATGGAGAATTGTTAGATTTCCCTAACATCTCCAACACACATTAACAGTATGGCTGCTGTGAACCCACATTTTGACAGAAAGGGGAATGGGTTCTCAATTTGTTCAGATATTGGCTCTTGCTCCCCAGATAACCAGGTATAGTTTGCTTCTGATTTCCAGATTTTTCTGCTAAAAGTTTGTGATTTGTAAACTTCACAAATTCCAAAAGATTTGATGCAAACTCATGGTAGCAGTAAACCCAAATCTCATTCCTTGTGTCTATGTCCAAATTTGTTTCATAGATGACAATAAAAATCTGACTGAGGATCTAACAAGTGTCAAAATTGAATACTTGGCTCACTATGTCTAAATCTAAAAAAAAAGTGCATAGACTTACACTTTGAAGATGAACTGAAAGCAGTTATAATAGAACAAATGAATGCAGTTCTGTAAGCAATATTACATTAGTAAATGTATTTTTTTAATGCAAGTGGTGTAAATACCTGAATGTGACTTGATATCAGACGTTTGCAGTCCCTGTGCAATAGGGTCTGGAGTGTGAGAGGAAGTAGCAATACAAGGGGTCAATTAGTTCTTGTGCTGGCCAAGATACTATATTGATAAGAGAAGTGCAAAGTGACAGAAAGATGAGCATCACTGTTCTGCTTCTGCTTTTACTGTCCAGTTACAGGCAAAGGCGGGCTGAGGACAGTCTGGGCTCAGAGGTAGTGGGAAACTTACCGAGGGAAGGGGTCAGGCTTAAAAGTAAACATTGCAACAAAATATTTTTTTTTTAATGTATCTTTTGATAGGCTATTCATTTTGTCTTGTTTTATTTAACTTGATTTCTGATTTAAACCCTTATAGACTATAAATATTTATATTTAAAGTAGTTGTAAAGGTAGAAGGTTTTTCTATCTTAATACATTCTATGCATTAAGATAAAAAACTTTCTGTGTGCAGCAGCCCCCCTCTACCCCTCTTATACTTACCTAAGCCCCATCTAGATCCACGATGTTGCAGGAGTGTCTCAGCTGCCCAGGACTCCCCTCCTCATTGGCAGACAGCGGCACCATTGGCTACCACTGCTGTCAATCAAAGTCAGTAAGCCAATGAGGAGAGAAAGGGGGAGGGCTGGGCCACAGCTCCATATCTGAATGGTCACAGGGAGCTTTGACTCAGCTTGGGTGCTCTCATAGTAATCTGCTTGCTGTGGGGGCACTCAAGAGGAGGGAGGGACCAGGAGCACTGAAGAGTGACTTGAGAAGAGGAGGATCTGGGCTGCTCTGTGCTAAAACCCTGCACAGAGCAGGTGAGTATGAAACGTTTGTTATTTTTAACAAAAAAAAAACTGAGACTTTACAATAACTTTAACCACTTAACGACCGCCCACTGTATATATACGTTGGAAGAATGGCACGGACAGGCACAATCACGTACCTGTACGTGCCTGCCTTCGTATGGGTGGGGGGTCCGATCGGACCCCCCTCCGGTACAGTGAGCGGCCGGGATCGCTTCGGGAGCGATCCGTGATGAGGGGGCAGCCATTCGATTCTGGCCACCCCCTTGCGATCGCTCCCGTCAAATCAAATGCTTCCTCTGCCTGTGTAATGTTTACACAGGCAGGAGGAAGTGATGTCATCTCTCATGCGGCGCTCACATATACCGAGCGCCGCATGAGAGAAGACATCAGGTTAGTGCACATAACAGCACACTGACACCAGGACACATAGGCACACGATCGCCCCCCAGACCCCCCCAGACACCCCCAGATCACCCCCAGATCACCCCCCAGCCCCCAGTCACAGTGTCACTGATTGCAGTGACCATTTATTTACTGATCACTGCAATCAGTGACATTTGTAACTGTAAAAGTGTCAGGTTTAGGTCCAGTTTAGCCCCCTAACCCCCCCTAATAAAGGTTTAACCCCTTGATCGCCCCCAAGGTAACCCTTTCACCGCTGTCACTAAGCGATCGTTTTTCTGATCGCTGTCTTGGTGTCGGTGATGCCGATAGGTAGCCAGTTCTTTTTTTTAGGTTCGCCACAGGTTTTTATAGCGTCGGTACCCCCATATATTACCTAATAAAGGTTTAACCCCTTGATCGCCCCCCCCAGGTAACCCTTTCACCCCCTTTTGCCAGTGTCACTAAGCGATCGTTTTTTTCTGATCGCTGTCTTAGTGTCGGTGATGCTGATAGGTAGCCAGATATTTTTTTTAGGTTCACCGCAGGTTTTTATAGCGTCAGGTACCCCCATATATTGTAAAAGCTGGTAAGGAGGGCTAAACACGCCCCCTAATTAACTCCCCAAACCACCACTGCGCCCAGATGGAATTAGAACAAATAATCCTGAAGCTGCTACTTAAAAATTGAAACAATGTGGTATGTGAATTTTAAGTGAAAAAATAGTAGCGCTCTGTTTATGCAAAAACAGTCCTAACAAGTGATATACAAATCAAAAATACTATAATGTGTATATAAATAATATTCCACCAAGTGAAAGTGGACAAATGATAAATATAGTAGTTCTATGTATCCAAAACGTATAATCAAGCAACAAAAGTAATGAAATATATGTGCAGTGAATTATAAATAAAAGTCCATAAAACAATATTCATGAATAAAAAGTTCATAAAGCAAAGTACAAGTGATAAAGAAATCCAGGTGATGAAAACTTGAGTGCTTCCAACAAATATGCTTAATCTTGAAAATGTAATTATGCTCCTTCACCACACCACTTGTGTCTGTGAATCCACTCCCAAAGGAAAAAAACTCACCAGATAGATATGCCTCACACTCTCATGTTCGGCATAAAAGCTTGATACCCCACCGGGGTTAATAGACAAATCCACCGGAATTTTTACAAGAGAATCCACTCCACATGTAAAAAATGAATAAGTGCTTCCAATGGTGAAGTAAGTAAAAACTATTTATTTTAAAATTGCACACACATCTTCAACCATTGTACTCACATTGTTCAAAATTCAAACAGGCACTTCAAATAAAAAGCAACAGAAATGAATGAAGGAGGCTTGCAATTGGAGGGTGAGATCTTCTGGTTATTCTGGGTCCGCCGTGACCGCAATTCCTAGTACGCCATTGCAAGCCTCCTTCATTCATTTCTGTTGCTTTTTATTTGAAGTGCCTGTTTGAATTTTCAAGATTAAGCATATTTGTTGGAAGCACTCAAGTTTTCATCACCTGGATTTCTTTATCACTTGTACTTTGCTTTATGAACTTTTTATTCATGAATATTGTTTTATGGACTTTTATTTATAATTCACTGCACATATATTTCATTACTTTTGTTGCTTGATTATACGTTTTGGATACATAGGACTACTATATTTATCATTTGTCCACTTTCACTTGGTGGAATATTATTTATATACACATTATAGTATTTTTGATTTGTATATCACTTGTTAGGACTGTTTTTGCATAAACAGAGCGCTACTATTTTTTCACTTAAAATTCACATACCACATACCCCCATATATTACCTAATAAAGGTTTAATCCCTTGATCGCCCCCCCCAGCTAACCCTTTCACCCCCTTTTGCCAGTGTCACTAAGCAATTGTTTTTCTGATCGCTGTCTTAGTGTCGGTGATGCCGATAGGTAGCCAGTTATTTTTTTTAGGTTCGCCGCAGGTTTTTATAGCGTCAGGTACCCCCATATATTACCTAATAAAGGGTTAACCCCTTGATCGCCCCCCAGCTAACCCTTTCACCCCCTTTTGCCAGTGTCACCAATCGATCATTTTTCTGATCGCTGTCTTAGTGTCGGTGATGCTGATAGGTAGCCAGTTATTTTTTTTTAGGTTCGCTGCAGGTTTTTATAGCGTCAGGTACCCCCATATATTATCTAATAAAGGTTTTAACCCCCTAATTGCCCCTAGTTAACCCTTTCACCAGTGATCACCGTATAAGTGTTACTGGTGACACTGGTTAGCCAGTTAGTTATTTTGTTATTTAGGTTCCCCATCAGGTTTTTATATAGCGTCAGGTACCCCCATATATTACCTAATAAAGGTTTAACCCCCTGATTGCCCCTAGTTAACCCTTTCACCAGTGATCACCATATAAGTGTTACGGGTGACGCTGGTTAGTTAGTTTGCTTTTTATAGTGTCAGGGCACGTATATAACCCAATAAAGGTTTAACCCCCTGATTGCCCGGCGGGTGATATCAATTAGGTTTTAGTGTCAGAGAGGGTCTGCGTTGCCCCAGGCAGCGTCAGGTTAGTGCCAGGAATGCTAACACCCACGCGTGAAGCATGCACCTCCCTTAGTGGTATAGTATCTGAACAGATCAATATCTGATCTGATCAGATCTATACTAGCGTCCCTAGCAGTTTAGGGTTCCCAGAAACGCAGTGTTAGCGGGATCAGCCCAGATACCTGCTAGCGCCTGCGTTTTGCCCCTCCGTCCAGCCCAGGTCACCCAAGTGCAGTATCGATCGATCACTGTCACTTACAAAACACAACACACATAACTGCAGCGTTCGCAGAGACAGGCCTGATCCCTGTGACTCCAGTGCTGTAGGAGGTGATTTCGCCACAACAGTTAAAAAAAAAAAGAGCATATATGCTGAAGCGGGGGGGCAGCAGGGGCGGAGGAGAGATTTTGCTCCTAATGCCGCGTACATACGGTCAAAATTCCGACGGAGGCTTGCCCATGGAAAAGTCTGACCGTGTGTACGCTGCATAACTTTTGCGGGAGGATGCCCCCATGCTTCGGCATATATAAATGGTGCATGTATGCCCATCATTAGAAGTGGCTGAATGAAGGGGGGTATTCTAATGGTGGGCATACCCACCGATCAATCTCTTTTTTTCGTTCAGCCAACAGGCTGCATGAAAAAAAAGATTCCAATACATGTCCAACAAGGACCAGCAACGTACTGGTATGTTGCTGGACTTTGGTTATACCAGATTGATGCCTGCGGGTTTAGGTATCATCTTGGTATCATTCTTTTCAGCCAGCGGCCGACTTTCATATAAAAGCAATCCTAGCGGCTAATTAGCCTCTGGACTGCTTTTACAAGCAGTGGGAGGGAATGTCCCCCCCGGATATAAAAAGCGCCATTGGGAAATTGGGAAAGCATTTTACCACACCGTTCTTGGTGTGGTCAGATGCTTTGAGGGCAGAGGAAAGATCTAGGGTCCAATAGACACCAGTTTTTTCAAAAAAAGAGTACCTGTCACTACCTATTGCTATCATAGGGGATATTTACATTCCCTGAGATAACAATAAAAATGATAAGAAAAAAATATGGAAAGAACAGTTTAAAAATAAAATAAAAAAGCAAAATTAATAATAAAAAAAAAAGCACCCCTGTCCCGCCCTGCTCTTGCGCAATGGCGAACGCAAGCGTCGGTCTGGCGTCATATGTAAACAGCAATTGCATCATGCATGTGAGGTATCACCACAAAGGTCAGATCAAGGGCAGTCATTTTAGCAGTATACCTCCTCTGTAAATCTAACGTGGTACCCTGTAAAGGCTTTTAAAGGCTTTTAAAAATGTATGTAGTTTGTCGCCACTGTGCGTTTGTGCGAAATTTTAAAGCATGTCGTGTTTGGTATCTATGTACTCGGCCTAAGATCATCTTTTTTAATTTCATCAAACATTTGGGCAATATAGTGTGTTTTAGTGCATTAAAATGAAAAAATGTGTATTTTTATCTGTAGGGCCTTTGCTTTAAAACAAATATATAATGTTTGGGGGTTCAACATAATTTTCTTGCAAAAAAAAAAAAATGTTTTCATGTAAACAAAAAGTGTCAGAAAGGGCTTTGTCTTCAAGTGGTTAGAAGAGTGGATGTAAGCTTCCTAATGTTGTGTATAAAATGCCAGGACACTTCAAAACCCCCCCAAATGACCCCATTTTGGAAAGCAGACACCCCAAGCTATATACTGAGAGGCATGTCAAGTGCATGGAATATTTTATATGTTGACACAAGACAATTTTATTTTTTATTTTTTTTGCACAAAGTTGTCACTAAATGATATATTGCTCAAACATGCCATGGGCATATGTGGAATTACACCCCAAAATACATTCTGTTGCTTCTCCTGAGTACGGGGATACCACACGTGTGAGACTTTTTGGGAGCCTAGCCGCGTACCGACCCCAAAAACCAAGCACCGCCTTCAGGCTTTCTAAGGGTATAAATTTTTGATTTCACCCCTCACTACCTATCACAGTTTCGGAAGCCATGGAATGCCCAGATGGCACAAAACCCCCCAAATAACCCAATTTTGGAAAGTAGACACCCCAAGCTATTTGCTGAGAGGTATGGTGAGTATTTTGCAGATCTCGCTTTTTGTCACAAAGTTTTGAAAAAAAAAAAATCTTTTATTTCTTCATTTTCAAAAACAAATGAGAGCTGTAAAATACTCACCTTGCCTCTCAGCAAATAGCTTGGGGTGTCTACTTTCCAAAATGGGTCATTTGGGGGGGTTTGTGCTATTTTGGCATTTTATGGCCTTCGAAACTGTGATAGGTAGTGAGGAGTGAAATCAAAAATTTGTGCCCTTAGAAATCCTTAAGGCGGTGCTTGGTTTTCGGGGTCCCGTACGCGGCTAGGCTCCTAAAAAGTCCCACACATGTGGTATCCCCGTACTCAGGAGAAGCATCAAAATGTATTTTGGGGTGCAATTCCACATATAACCATGGCATGTGTGAGCAATATATCATTTAGTTACAACTTTTTGTATTTTTTTTTTGTCATTATTCAATCACTTGGGACAAAAAAAAATATTCAATGGGCTCAACATGCTTCTCAGCAATTTCCTTGGGGTGTCTACTTTCTAAAATGGGGTCATTTGGGGGGGTTTTGTGCTATTTTGGCATTTTATGGCCTTTGAAACTGTCATAGGTAGTGAGGAGTGAAATCAAAAATTTGCGCCCTTAGAAATCCTGAAGGCGGTGCTTGGTTTTCAGGGGCCCGTACGCGGCTAGGCTCCCAAAAAGTCCCACACATGTGGCATCCCTGTACTCAGGAGAAGCAGCAAAATGTATTTTGGGGTGCAATTCCACATATAACCATGGCATGTGTGAGCAATATATCATTTAGTGACAACTTTTTGAAATTTTTTATTTTTTTTTGTCATTATTCAATCACTTGGGACAAAAAAAAAAATATTCAATGGGCTCAACATGCCTCTCAGCAATTTCCTTGGGGTGTCTACTTTCCAGAATGGTGTCATTTGGGGGTTTTGTACTGCCCTGCCATTTTAGCACCTCAAGAAATTAGATAGGCAGTCATAAATTAAAAGCTGTGTAAATTCCAGAAAATGTACCCTATTTTGTAGACGCTATAACTTTTGCGCAAACCAATAAATATTTGCTTATTGACATTTTTTTTACTAAAGACATGTGGCTGAATACATTTTGGCCTAACTGTATGGCTAAAATTTAGTTTATTTGATTTTTCTTATAACAAAAAGTAGAAAATATAATTTTTTTTCAAAATTGTCAGTCTTTTTCCGTTTATATCGCAAAAAAAAAAATCGCAGAAGCAATCAAATACCATTAAAAGAAAGCTCTATTTGTGGGAAGAAAAGGACGCAAATTTCGTTTGGGTACAACATTGCATGTCCGCACAATTTCCAGTTAAAGTAGCGCAGTGCCAAATTGTGAAATCACCGCTGGTCATTAAGCTGCGTAATGGTCCCGGGCTTAAGTGGTTAAACATAAAAAAACGGTTACTAGCAAAATATATACAAATTGAAGTTGTTGTTTCAAATACATGTTTAATGTGGCCCTAAAAAGATGACTGCAAATAGTTATTTCTCCTTCCTCCCATGCTGCCAAACAAAGCTCCAGTCATGAGAACTTTTCCAATGAGGTCCACTTCAAAGCCAACACCTCCAAGTGTGGTTATCTCTTGGGTCCTCCACAGCCCTCAATGATTACCTCTGCTGACCTCCTTGTCACTACAGGAGACAGAACAGGGCAGTGTTTGGTAGTATGAACAGCAGAGGAGGCTTCATTTATAGATTTCCTGGGGAACTTATACTGTCACTTTAACGAGACAGGAAAAATAGGAAATTATTTTTTTACTTTGTTAAAAATACAGTGAAAATCTATTGTGTGCCTAGATCATCAAGCAGGGCTTGATAAACTAGTTGGAACCATGAAGAGTCTGCCTGGAGCAGGACAAAGAGTGTGTTGATAAGGAAATGCAGATACTTCCCCTAAAGCCATGCCTAGTAGAACAGGCGAGTTCAGCGTGACAATGTGGTAGTCGTGTCTGAAGAGTGGAGAGTTGTTTTTTGGCCTAGATCCATGTGAAAGATGACACAGGGCTTACTGAAAGACTTGCATGTTGTGGACATTCCTGGTTGTTTGGTAAGGCCATTGGTTTATATTTTGAGTCTTTGCAGAAGCTAAAGCTAATTTTTGCTTGCTATTTAAAGACTTTTTGTGCTGACAAGTAGGGATAAG
Organism: Rana muscosa; assembly: GCA_029206835.1. Classification (NCBI taxonomy): domain Eukaryota; kingdom Metazoa; phylum Chordata; class Amphibia; order Anura; family Ranidae; genus Rana; species Rana muscosa. Next base: position 569,155,473 of record CM055121.1, read on the forward strand.
CTTCGAGTTCGAGTCGAACCCATGTTCGACTCAAACATCGGCTGTTTGAATGTTCGTAGAATTTCGAACATTATGGGCCGTTCGCGCCAAATTTGAGTGGCGCGTCACGGCCCATAATTCACTGCGGCATCACAGTGCATTTCTGGCTGATGATTGGCCAAGCATGCACTATGACCAGCATGCTTGGCCAATCACAGCGCTGTAGGTACAGAGAGCCGTAATTGGCCAAAGCCAACTTACATATTAGCCTTGATAATTAGCACTTTTGATTTCGAACGTTCGAGTCCAATTGTATTTAATAGGGTTCTAAAGTTTGCGCAAACTTTCGGTCCGTGCGAACCAGGGGTTGTTCGGCTCATCCCTACTGGCAAGCTGTAATTTGTTTACTTGCATTGAAGCCAAAAGAAAGCTGGTATTTGTTTTAGGTTTGCAGAGCAATAAAGCAGATTTTAAGTTTACAAATTGCCCGGAGGACGCCTGTTCCCCCTCTGGTCCTGACAGTATATATGACCCTACTGACTATGTAATTATAATGTATTTAAAAAAATAATTCTCACAATTCAAAACAATTCAAATATTCACAGAGGAAAAATCTTTAAACTGCTATTTAACCACAGATTATCCAGTTTCCAGTTTGGCCAACTTGAAATTTTACCTGTACTTTTTCCATGTATTGAACACAACCTTGTTTTGAATCTGAAGGGAAAAGAAGAACATTTCCTCCATTCCTGTTATTATCAATATTCTTCACATAGAATTAAATTACCAATTTTTTTTATATGACATGGAATCCCACCAGTCAAGACACCTCTGAATTTACCGCTGTTACCACAGCTGTCAAATCACCTTGACTATGAAAAACAGCATGGTTCACACACCTCATGAAAAGAGAAATACTTCAAACATGCATAATACAATTATTTAAAGACTATATGACTTTAATGATGACAGTCTCTTCAAATTAGCTTTTTTATATTAGATTGCATGATAGTGCAGCCTTTTATATACATTTTTGCATTACAGCATATTAACAGTATAAAGTAGAAATGTATGCCTGTTTATTAAATACTAGTAATGTGCACTTTCTCTTAAAGCAGTAGTAAACCGGAAAAAAAAGAAGCATATTGTGCTAGTATGCATTGCATAATAGCATAAGGTGCTAGTATGCATAGTATACTAGCACATTATGAGAGACTTACCTTCGAACAAAGCCCTCCAGCGGCATGCTGTCACCACTGACAGGGCTTCCATCTTCACCTGGTCTTCCTTCCAGGTTCGCAGACTGCAGCTGTTTGACTGGCCGAGCCGTGATGACCCCAATCCCACACATGCATACTGGAGTCACAGCCGCGGCACAGCTCTCTCAATGGACAGCACCCCATCTATTGAGAGTGCAGTGTGCATGTGCTGGTGACACCACCAGCTGCTACTATAGAAAATATCTCCTAAATGGTGCATATTTGAGAGATATTTACTGAACCTACAAGTAAGCCTTATTTTAGGCTTACCTGTAGGTACAAGTAAACAATTATATTTTACTACCACTTTAAAGGCTAGGTTCACCTCTAAGAAATCTTTGGCAGGAAAAAAAATTGCATTTATATTTTTTTTCCACAGGAGTGAGGGGATCATGGGTGCAATGTCAGGCTTTTCCAGGCATGTCCTCCAGATTTCTGCTTGTAACTCCATATAGGCTTTAAGTCAGAAAGTGTCAATAGACTACAAGTGTGCTAATCATGTGATGAACTTATCTTTTAAATTAATGTGATTAGAAATAACTATATTATTAACTATATTATTTTTTTATGGGTTGCTTTACTTTATACTTCACCTTAGCAGTTTATTCTAGGCATACAGATAAGTTGCTGGTCGCCGTCATCACGAGTATAAAAATAAAAAAATCAATCAAAAACCCATAAACATAGTTTGTAGACGCTATAACTTTTGCACAAACCAATCAATATACGCTTATTGAGAGTTTTTTTACCAAAAATATTTAGCACAATACATATTGGCCTAAATTGAGGAAGAAATTTGATTTTTAATTTTTAATTAGGTATATTTTATTTGGGTACAGCGTCGCACGACCGCGCAATTGTCAGTTAAAGTAACGCAGTGCCATATCGTAAAAAATGGCTTGGTCATGAATGGGGCCAAACCTTCCTGAGCTGAAGTGGTTAAGGAACTGGAAAAGGATATGAAAAAGAATGATGAGGGAAAAAAAGAGGTGCAGAAAGTCTTATTATGCCCCGTACACACTACCAGTTTTCCCGTTGGAAAAAAAACCCAATGGTTTTCCCGACGGAATTCCTCTCAAGCCTGCCTTGCATACACACGATCACACAAAAGTCCGGTGAACTTTTGACTGCCAAGAATGCGGTGGCGTAAAAGACTACGACGAGCCGACAAAATGAAGTTCTATGCTTCCGAGCATGCATTGAATTGTTTCCGAGCATGCATGTTTTTTTTTCCCGTCGGAAAAGCATACAGACGAATGGTTTTCCCGCTAGGATTTTTTCCTGACGGAAAAAAGAGATCCTGCTCTCTTTTTTTTCCAGCAGTTTTCCTGAGGGAAAAAGTCTGATGGAGCATACACATGGTCGGGATTCCCGACGAAAAGCTCTTATCGCAGGTTTTCCAACGGGAAAACCGGTCGTGTGTATGGGGAATTAGAAGGGAGGCATTTTACTGGTCTAAAAAACCTGGTGTGATGGTTTAGAAAAAAAATTGGCTAATACTTTTAGAAATAAAAGGATAACAGATCAGCAAGATCTGCTGTGGATATTGGACCAGACGGATTTACTCATATCTTCATCTATAAATTATGGAATTTTATTAGTCACATATTTTGATTCATATATAAGTACATCATTAACACAAAGGCCCAAAACTAAGCTTGATGAAAATGTAAGTTTCAATAGTAATACCAATGTTTGCAAAAAGTTTTTTGATTTTAAAAATGACTGCACTGGCTAGAAGGGTTGTCATTCTTTGACCATGTTAACAAAACTATAATGAGGACATCTAGAGAGACAGGAAAGGTAAAGAGGAAATGCCAACCCTCAAAAAATCTGGCTAGTCTTCTGGATCTGTGGAATTATCCTCTTAGCTGCCTGCATGTCTGAATACTATGCAAATAATTGGATAGTCAAGGCGGAGAACACAGATTGTGAAGAGTATGGAGGAGGCATCTGAAAAAACACATGTAGCAAGCTGTTCTTCTAAAAACACAACAGAATCTTCATGACTAACCTGTTATCAATTGGTTACTCATCTTTTTTTTTACAATTTTTTTTTTTTTAACAGTGCTTACTTACTTAAATTGCTCAGTAAATTTTTACTTATAAGATAATACGCAACCTAACAGAGATGCATGGCTCTAAAGAGTTATCTTTACTATCCTTAATGAAACAATATATATTAATCTATTTTTTATGCATTGCAATAACAAATTATTTAATAGAATCTGGCAATGCAAATGCATACGTTGCTTATTGTTATTTTCTTGCTAAAGATAATAGTAACTAGTAATAAACATGCAAATAAAAAAATAAATAAAAATAAAGCCCGAATCTGCAACATAATCAAATCCTTCAGCTGTCTAATAGCCCATTCTGTATTATGTGCCTACTTATAATTACTTATATGCAGGTGCTTAATTCCCTCTGTGATCCCCAACAATTAACATTATTGCTTGTCCTATCATAATCATAGAAGTGTTAACATCATCTTTTTTATTCATGCTGTATGTGTAAAATAAATGCATTGTGGGTAATTGTATATCATAAACAACATAATGATTTTTTCATTAAAAGGAAAAAATATTGCTGCTAGTATGCAAGAATGTTAAGTTAAGTGTTAGCACAGACGTGGAACAATAACAAATAGTGCTAAAATTGTTTACATCATTAAGAAACAGCTACCTCAAATGATTGCATTTTTAAATACCCATACAAAATATTTTGTCATCTTATTAACCTTTTTAATCTCCATATGCATTGAAGCAGAACAAACATCACCCGGGGCCAAAGTAAACAAGCATGAGTTTGTCTAAAAAGGGGCATATTAAGTGTGCTTTAGTGCACAGATACTGATTGTATAGAATTATAAAAGTGTTATTTTCTGTTTACAGAGCATTTTGCAGCATGTGAATTTTAAGATTTTTGGCAACAGCGGTGACCTTTTTAATTTGCTTTAAATATGTCAGTTTTGTTTATTTTATTAATATTTTGTGCTTTCATCTAATGAGGTAGGCAAATGTAAAAAAATATATATACTCTGTCAGAGCTTCACCCAAAAAGCAGCTGCAAACTGTACTTAGAGGTTGTGTGTCTGGCCATCTGCCTACAGATGCTTTTGTTTTTTTCACCTTTAAAAAAAAAGAAATCCATGAACCCCCACTGAAGGCACCCAGAAACATACAGTAGAGCCTCGTACACACGATCAGATATCCTATGGATTCTAATCCGATGGTTTTGTCCATCGGAAATCCGATGAAGCTGACTTCCATCAGTCTTGCCTACACACCATCAGTCAAAAAACCGACCGTTCCAAATGCGGTGACGTAAAACACTCAGATGAGCCAAGAAAAATGAAGTTTAATGCTTCTGAGCAACCGTCGAACTGTTTTTTTAAGCATGCGTGGGTTTTTTATCCGATGGACTTGCCCATAGATGATCGGAATTTGCTATCGGTTTTTGATCCATCGGAAACATTTAAAACATGTTCTATTTTTTAAAACCAATGGAAAAAAGACAGATGGTCCCATACACGATCGGTTTGTCCGATGAAAAAAGTCCATCAGACTGTTTTCATCTGTAAAACCGATCGTGTGTACAGGGCTTAGGCATATCCACAAATCAGCCATAACGTTATGCTCAGCCACTTGTGAGGTGGGGCCTTCATGGATTGGACTTTTTTTTTTTTTTTTTTTAGCACATTCCACAAATAATTAATAGATTGAGATCTGGAGAATTTAAAAGCCAAGTCAACACCTTGAACTTATGTTCCTCAAACTATTCCCAAACTATTTTTGCAATGTAGCAGAGCCATTATACTGCTGAAAGAGTCCCCTGCCATCAAGGGAATATTGTTTCCATGAAGGGGTGGGATTGGTCACTAACAATGTTTAGGTAGGTGGTACTTGTCAAAGTAACACCCACATGAATGGCAGGACCAAAGTTTCCCAGCAGTACATTGCCAAAAGCATCACACTGCCTCCGCTGGCTTGCCTTCTTCCTATACTCCCCTGGTAAGTGATGCACATGCATCGGCCATCCACATGATGTAAACAAATTGTGATTCATTGGCCACCTTGTTCCATTGCTCCATGGTCTAGCTATGATGCTCTTGTTTCAATTGCAGACATTTTGGCTGTGGACATGGGTCATGGATCAGTGGCGGCTGGTGCTCAAAATTTTTGGATTAGCAAACAAACTGAAAAATTAAACTGTTATTAACGCAGGACTGTAAATAGCAATTTATCAGGTGACTATGTATCATTACTGCAAGATAAAACTGTGCCCATCAAATGCAGCCTCACTGTGCCTGTCAATTTCAGCCTCACTGTGCCCATCTGTTGCAGCCTCACTGTGCCCATCAAATGCAGCCTCACTGTGCCCATCAAATGCAGCCTCACTGTGCCCATCAAATGCAGCCTCACTGTGCCCGTTATATGCAATCTCACGGTGCCCATCATATGTAACCTCATCGTGCCCATCACAGTCCTCCTTTACATCAGATGTTTCCATCAGAGTCCCCCTTTACATCATATGTCCCTATCAAAGTCCTACTTTAAATCAGGTACTCCCATCAGAGTCCTCCTTTACATCAGGTGTCCCCCTCAGAGTTCCCGTTTACATCAGATGTCCCCCTCAGAGTCCTCCTTTACATTAGATGTTACCATCAGAGCCCCCCTTTACATTATATGTCACAATTAGAGTCCTCCTTTACATTAGATGTCCCCATAAAAGTCCTCCTTTACATTAGATGTCCCCATCAGAGTCCTCCTTTACATTAGATGTCACCATCAGAGCCCCCCTTTACATTAGATGTCCCCATCAGAGTCCTCCTTTACATTAGATGCCACCATCAGAGCCGTCCTTTAGATTAAATGTCACCTTCAGAGTCCCTCTTTACATTAGATGTCCCCATCAGAGTCCTCCTTTACATTAGATGCCACCACCAGAATCCTCCTTTACATTAGATGTCCCCATCAGTCCTCCTTTACATTAGATGTCACCATCAGAGCCCCCCTTTACATTAGATGTCCGCATCAGAGCCCTTCTTTACAGAAAATGTCACCATCAGAGTCCCTCTTTACATTAGATGTCCCCATCAGAGTCCTCCTTTACATTAGATGCCATCATCAGAGCCCTTCTTTACATTAAATGTCCCCATCAGCGTCCTCCTTTACATCAGATGCAATCACGTGATTTCAAACACGTCATGCTTTCCATAGCAGCTGTGTGTCCAGCGCCCTGCACACACTTAAAGGGCCCTTATTATTATAATTGTATTTTTTTCAGTAATTGTAGCACATCATGCTTTCCATACACCTGTGTGTGTCCAGCATCCCGCACACACTTAAAGGGCCAGTATTTTTTTCCATTTAACTGCTTCAGCCCCAGAAGATTTTACCCCCTTCTCGACTAGAGCACTTTTTACAATTTGGCACTGCATCGTTTTAACTGACAATTGCGTGGTCATGCGACGCTGTGCACAAACTAAATTTGCATCCTTTTTTCCCACAAATAGAGCTTTCTTTTGGTGGTATTTGATCACCTCTGTGGTTTTTATTTTTTGCGCTATAAACAAAAGAAGAGCAACAATTATGAAAAAAAACACAGTGGGGGTTATTTACGTAAAGCAAATCCACTTTGCACTACAAGCAGTGGTGTATTTAGGTTTTGTGCTGCCCTAGGCCTGACGAAACTCGCGCACCCCCTACTTTATATATGACGCACCCCTTCCTGTCAAGACTACTCCCCTTGCTTTTTAAGACCCGTCCTGTCATTTTCATGGGAGGACAGAGGGACAGGGTGGGATGAGGAAAGGGGGACAGGGTGGGACGGGGACAGAGGGACAGGGTGGGATGAGGACAGAGGGACAGGGTGGGATGAGGACAGGGGGACAGGGTGGGATGAGGACAGAGGGACAGGGTGGGATGAGGAAAGGGGGACAGGGTGGGATGAGGACAGAGGGACAGGGTGGGATGAGGACATGGGGACAGGGTGGGATGAGGAAAGGGGGACAGGGTGGGATGAGGACAGAGGGACAGGGTGGGATGAGGACATGGGGACAGGGTGGGATGAGGAAAGGGGACAGGGTGGGATGAGGACAGAGGGACAGGGTGGGATGAGGAAAGGGGGACAGGGTGGGATGGGGACAGAGGGACAGGGTGGGATGAGGAAAGGGGGACAGGGTGGGATGAGGACAGAGGGACAGGGTGGGATGAGGAAAGGGGGACAGGGTGGGATGAGGACAGAGGGACAGGGTGGGATGAGGAAAGGGGGACAGGGTGGGATGGGGACAGAGGGACAGGGTGGGATGAGGAAAGGGGGACAGGGTGGGATGAGGAAAGGGGGACAGGGTGGGATGAGGAAAGGGGGACAGGGCGGGATGAGGACAGAGGGACAGGGTGGGATGAGGAAAGGGGGACAGGGTGGGATGGGGACAGAGGGACAGGGTGGGATGAGGAAAGGGGGACAGGGTGGGATGAGGAAAGGGGGACAGGGTGGGATGAGGAAAGGGGGACAGGGTGGGATGAGGACAGAGGGACAGGGTGGGATGAGGACAGGGGGACAGGGTGGGATGAGGACAGAGGGACAGGGTGGGATGAGGAAAGGGGGACAGGGTGGGATGGGGACAGAGGGACAGGGTGGGATGAGGAAAGGGGGACAGGGCGGGATGAGGAAAGGGGGACAGGGTGGGATGAGGAAAGGGGGACAGGGTGGGATGAGGAAAGGGGGACAGGGTGGGATGAGGAAAGGGGGACAGGGTGGGATGAGGACAGAGGGACAGGGTGGGATGAGGACAGAGGGACAGGGTGGGATGAGGAAAGGGGGACAGGGTGGGATGGGGACAGAGGGACAGGGTGGGATGAGGAAAGGGGGACAGGGCGGGATGAGGAAAGGGGGACAGGGCGGGATGAGGAAAGGGGGACAGGGTGGGATGAGGACAGAGGGACAGGGTGGGATGAGGAAAGGGGGACAGGGTGGGATGAGGAAAGGGGGACAGGGTGGGATGAGGAAAGGGGGACAGGGTGGGATGAGGAAAGGGGGACAGGGCCGGATGAGGACAGGGGGACAGGGTGGGGAGGGGCAGAGCATCTTTTAACCACTTAAGCCCCGGACCATTTGGTAGCTAGAGGACCAGAGGTGAATTCAGAATTTTGCACTGCGCTGCTTTAACTGTAAATTGTGCGGACATGCAATGTTGTACCCAAACGAAATTTGCGTCCTTTTCTTCCCACAAATAGAGCTTTCTTTTAATGGTATTTGATTGCCTCTGCGATTTTTATTTTTTGCGATATAAACGGAAAAAGACCGAAAATTTTGAAAAAAAATGATATTTTCTACTTTTTGTTATAAGAAAAATCGAATAAACTCAATTTTAGTCATACATTTAGGCCAAAATGTATTCAGCCACATGTAAAAAAAATGTCAATAAGCGTATATTTATCGGTTTGCGCAAAAGTTATAGCGTTTACAAACTAGGGTACATTTTCTGGAATTTACACAGCTTTTAATTTATGACTGCCTATCTCATTTCTTGAGGTGCTAAAATGACAGGGCAGTACAAAACCCCCCCAAATGACCCCATTTTAGAAAGTAGACACCCCAAGGAAATTGCTGAGAGGCATGTTGAGCCCATTGAATATTTTTTTTTTGTCCCAAGTGATTGAATAATGACAAAAAAAAAATAAAAATTACAAAAAGTTGTCACTAAATGATATATTGCTCACACATGCCATGGTTATATGTGGAATTGCACCCCAAAATACATTCTGCTGCTTCTCCTGAGTACGGGGATACCACATGTGTGGGACTTTTTAGGAGCCTAGCCACGTACGGGACCCCGGAAACCAAGCACCGCCTTCAGGATTTCTAAGGGCGCAAATTTTTGATTTCACTCCTCACTACCTATCACAGTTTTGAAGGCCATAAAATGCCAAAATAGCACAAAACCCCCCCAAATGACCCCATTTTAGAAAGTAGACACCCCAAGGAAATTGCTGAGAGGCCTGTTGAGCCCATTGAATATTTTTTTTTTGTCCCAAGTGATTGAATAATGACAAAAAAAAAAAAATTACAAAAAGTTGTCACTAAATGATATATTGCTCACACATGCCATGGTTATATGTGGAATTGCACCCCAAAATACATTCTGCTGCTTCTCCTGAGTACGGGGATACCACATGTGTGGGACTTTTTAGGAGCCTAGCCACGTACGGGACCCCGGAAACCAAGCACCGCCTCCAGGATTTCTAAGGGCGCAAATTTTTGATTTCACTCCTCACTACCTATCACAGTTTTGAAGGCCATACAATGCCAAAATAGCACAAAACCCCCCCAAATGACCCCATTTTGGAAAGTAGACACCCCAAGCTGTTTGCTGAGAGGCATGGTGAGTATTTTACAGCTCTCATTTGTTTTTGAAAATGAAGAAAGAACTTTTTTTTTTTTTTCTTTTTTTTTTCAATTTTCAAAACTTTGTGACAAAAAGCGAGATCTGCAAAATACTCACAATACCTCTCAGCAAATAGCTTGGGGTGTCTACTTTCCAAAATGGGGTCATTTGGGGGGGTTTTGTGCCATCTGGGCATTCCATGGCCTCCGAAACTGTGATAGGCAGTGAGAAGTGAAATCAAAAATTGACACCCTTAGAAAGCCTGAAGGCGGTGCTTGGCTTTTGGGGTCCCGTACGCGGCTAGGCTCCCAAAAAGTCTCACACATGTGGTATCCCCGTACTCAGGAGAAGCAACAGAATGTATTTTGGGGTGTAATTCCACATATGCCCATGGCATGTTTGAGCAATATATCATTTAGTGACAACTTTGTGCAAAAAAAAAAATAATTATTTTTTCCGCAACTTGTGTCAACATATAAAATATTCCATGGACTCGACATGCCTCTCAGTATATAGCTTGGGGTGTCTACTTTCCAAAATGGGGTCATTTGGGGGGGTTTTGAACTGTTCTGGCATTTTATACACAACATTAGGAAGCTTACATCCACTCTTCTAACCACTTGAAGACAAAGCCCTTTTTGACACTTTTTGTTTACATGAAAACATATTTTTTTTGCAAGAAAATTATGTTTAACCCCCAAACATTATATATATTTTTAAAGCAAAGGCCCTACAGAATAAAATGGTGGGTGTTGCATTTTTTTTTCTACACAGTATTTGCGCAGCGATTTTTCAAACACATTTTTTGGGGAAAAAATACACTTTTTTTAATTTTAATGCACTAAAACACACTATATTGCCCAAATGTTTGATGAAATAAAAAAGATGATCTTAGGCCGAGTACATAGATACCAAACACGACATGCTTTAAAATTTCGCACAAACGCGCATTGGCGACAAACTACATGCATTTTTAAAAGCCTTTAAAAGCATTTACAGGTTACCCCGTTAGATTTACAGAGGAGGTCTACTGCTAAAATTACTGCCCTCGATCTGACCTTCGCGGTGATACCTCACATGCATGGTGCAATTGCTGTTTACATATGACGCCAGACCGACGCTTGCGTTCGCCATTGGGCAAGAGCAGGGCAGGACAGGGGTGCTTTTTTTTTTTTTTTTTTTTTTTTTTTATTATTAATTTTGCTTTTTTATTTTATTTTTAAACTGTTGCTTCCATATTTATTTATTTTTATCACTTTTATTGTTATCTCAGGGAATGTAAATATCCCCTATGATAGCAATAGGTAATGACAGGTACTCTTTTTTGAAAAAACTGGGGTCTATTGGACCCTAGATCTTTCCTCTGCCCTCAAAGCATCTGACCACACCAAGATCGGTGTGATAAAATGCTTTCCCAATTTCCCAATGGCGCTTTTTATATCCGGGGGGGGACATTCCCTCCCACTGCTTGTAAAAGCAGTCCAGAGGCTAATTAGCCACTAGGATTGCTTTTACATGAAAGCCGGCCGCTGGCTGAAAAGAATGATACCAAGATGATACCTAAACCCGCAGGCATCATTCTGGTATAAACATTCAAAGTCCAGCAACATACCAGTACGTTGCTGGTCCTTGTTGGACATGTATTGTAATCTTTTTTTTCATGCAGCCTGTTGGCTGAACGGAAAAAAAAGATTGATCGGTGGGTATGCCCACCATTAGAATACCGCCCTTCATCCACCCACTTCTAATGATGGGCATACATGCACCATTTATATATGCCGAAGCATGGGGGCATCTTCTCGCAAAAGTTATGCCGCGTACACATGGTCAGACTTTTCCACGGGCAAGCCTCCGTCGGAATTTCGACCGTATGTACGCGGCATTAGGAGCAAAATCGCTCCTCCGCTCCTGCTGCCCCAATGCTTCAGCATATATGCTTTTTTTTTTTAACTGTGGTGGTGAAATTACCTCCTACAGCACTGGAGTCGCAGGGATCAGGCCTGTCTCTGCGAACGCTGCAGTTATGTTTGTTGTGTTTTGTAAGTGACAGTGATCGATCGATACTGCACTTGGGTGGCCTGGGCTGGACGGAGGGGCAAAACGCAGGTGCTAGCAGGTATCTGGGCTGATCCCGCTAACACTGCGTTTTTGGGAACCCTAAACTGCTGGGGACGCTAGTATAGATCTGATCAGATCAGATATTGATCTGATCAGATACTATACCACTAAGGGGGGTGTATGCTTTACGCGTGGGTGTTAGCGTTACTGGCACTAACCTGACGCTGCCTGGGGTGTGACGCAGACCCTCTCTGACGCTAAAACCTAACTGATATCACCCGCCGGGCGATCAGGGGGTTAAACCTTTATTGGGTTATATACGGCGGGTGCCCTGACACTATAAAAAGCAAACTAACTAACCAGCGTCACCCGTAACACTTATATGATGATCACTGGTGAAAGGGTTAACTAGGGGCAATTAGGGGGTTAAAACCTTTATTAGGGTAATATATGGGGGTATCTGACGCTATATAAAAACCTGACGGCGAACCTAAAAAAAAATTACTGGCTACCTATCGGCATCACCGACACTAAGACAACGATCGTAAAAACGATTGCTTAGCGACAGTGGTGATAGGGGGTGAAAGGGTTACCTGGGGGGCGATCAGGGGGTTAAACCTTTATTAGATAATATATGGGGGTACCTGACGCTATAAAAACCTGCGGCGAACCTAAAAAAAATTACTGGCTACCGATCAGCATCACCGACGCTAAGACATCGATCAGAAAAATGATCGCATAGTGACGGCGGTGCTAGGGGGTGAAAGGGTTACCTGGGGGGTGATCAAGGGGGTTACACCTTTATTAGGTAATATATGGGGGTACCCGACGCTATAAAAACCTGCGGCGAACCTAAAAAAAATTACTGGCTACCGATCTGCATCACTGACGCTAAGACATCGATCAGAAAAATTATCGCTTAGTGACAGTGGTGATAGGGGGTGAAAGGGTTACCTGGGGGGGCGATAAAGGGGGTTAAACCTTTATTAGGTAATATATGGGGGTACCCGACGCTATAAAAACCTGCGGCGAACCTAAAAAAAATTACTGGCTACCGATCAGCATCACCGACGCTAAGACATCGATCAGAAAAATGATCGCATAGCCACGGCGGTGCTAGGGGGTGAAAGGGTTACCTGGGGGGTGATCAAGGGGGTTAAACCTTTATTAGGTAATATATGGGGGTACCCGACGCTATAAAAACCTGCGGCGAACCTAAAAAAAAATACTGGCTACCGATCAGCATCGCCGACGCTAAGACATTGATCAGAAAAATTATAACTTAGTGACAGTGGTGATAGGGGGTGAAAGGGTTACCTGGGGGGCGATCAAGGGGGTTAAACCTTTATTAGGTAATATATGGGGGTACCCGACGCTATAAAAACCTGCGGCGAACCTAAAAAAAATTACTGGCTACCGATCAGCATCACCGACGCTAAGACATCGATCAGAAAAATGATTGCTTAGTGACAGTGGTGATAGGGGGTGAAAGGGTTATCTGGGGGGTGATCAGGGGGTTAAACCTTTATTAGGGGGGGTTAGGGGGCTACACTGGACCTAAGACTAAACTTTGGTGACACTTTTACAGTCACAAATGTCACTGATTGCAGTGATCACTAAATAAATGGTCACTGCAATCAGTGACACTGTGACTGGGGGCTGGGGGGGGCTGGGGGGTGATCTGGGGGTGTCTGGGGGGGCCTGGGGGGGCGATTTATGTGCCTATGTGTCCTGGTGTCAGTGTAGTGTTGTGTGTACTAACCTGGCATCTTCTCCTGTACGGCGCTCGGTATATGTGAGCGCCCCAGGAGAGATGACATCACTTCCTCCTTCCTGGCAGGCAGGGGAAGCTCTCTCATTCGCCGGGAGCGATCGAGAGGGGGTGGCCGGAATCGAACGGCCGTCCCCTCATGCCGGATCGCTCCCGAAGGTAAAACGACCGCTCACTGTAAAGAAGGGGGGTCCGATCGGACCCCCCAACTATACAAAGGCAATCACGTATATATACGTGATTGTGCCTGTCGGTGCCATTCTGCCGACGTATATTTACAGTGGGCCGTCGTTAAGTGGTTAATTTGGGGGGAGAGGGGGGTGTGGGGATATGTGCTGGGGAGTGATTTGAGAGGAAAGAAGATATGTGGGGGGGAATCAGACCCCCCACTAGCACATATCTTCTTCCCTCTTAAATCACTTCCCAGCACATATCCCCACACCCCCCTCTCCCCTCCCATCACTTTGTTAGTTCACCTCTTATCTGCCTGCCTGTGTCCTCTCTCACTGACGTTGTCTCACATACCAGCAGCACGGCTCTCGGCTCTCTCACTGACTGAAGTTGTGTCTCTCCTTGGCTCCTCCTCCTGGCTGTGTACACAGGAACATTGAGCCGAGAGGGGGGGAGGAGCCGGAGACTGACTGTGCGATGTGGAGAGAGAGAGAGGGACGGCTGCTGTAAAGCTGATCGATGCTGCGGGACCCCGGGCGGCAGATGTCCCGGGTGACCGCGCCAGCGCATCTTAGACTGACCAATTACCGGAGCTCAGGCCTCGTACACACGGCCGAGATTCTCGTTGAAAAAAACATGTCGTTTTTTTCGACGAGATTCTTGGACAAGAAACTTGTCCCGGCCGAGTGTACACACGCTCGTTTCAAAGAACCCGCGGTTCTTTGAAAGGAGTGTACGTGGTGACGTCATCGACTACGTCGAGCATGCGCTCGTCACATTCGATGCCGTCGCCGCCATCTTGGTATACCCTACGTATGCCTAGGAAGCTACCGCACATGCGTCGAATTCATTTCGAACATGCGCGGGCTTCCGGGCGGACAGGTAAGTGTACACACACTCACTTTTCTCGTCGAGAAACATGCCGAGGAGAATCTCGACGAGAAAATAGAGAGCAGGTTCTCTATTTTCTCGTCGAGGTTTCTTGTCGGTTTTCTCGACGAGAAACCCGATAGCAGCGTACACACGACCGATTTACTCGGCAAGACCTCTCTGCCAGCAAGTTTCTTGCTGGTTCTTGCCGAGAAAATCGGTCGTGTGTACGAGGCCTCAGTGCCGCAACTTGTCGTGGCACTGAGCTCCGGGATTCAGCTGTGCGGCTCTCCGTGCGGGAGAAGGGGGGGTGGTTCGCGCGGGGGGGGCGGCGGCCCGCTGCCCCCCGCAAAGTGCCGCCCTAGGCCTGGGCCTTGTCGGCCTAGGCCATAATACAGCACTGACTACAAGTGAAAACTATAAGTGCAAAGTGCACTTGAAATTGCACTGAAAGTGCACTTGGAAGTGCAGTCGCTGTAAATCTGAGGGGTAGACCTGAAATGAGGGGAAGCTCTGCTGATTTTATTATCCAATCATGTGCAAGCTAAAATGCTGTTTTTTATTTTCCTTGCATGTCCCCCTCATATCTATAGCGACTGCACTTCCAAGTGCACTTTTAGTGCAATTTCAAGAGCACTTTGCACTTGTAGTTTGCACTTGTAGTGCAAAGTGGATTTGCCTTTCATAAATAACCCCCAATGTCTTTTACTTTTTGCTATAATAAATATACCAAATTTTTTCCCCAAAAAATAATTTTTTCCTCAGTTTAGGCCGATATGTATTCTGCTACATATTTTTGGTAAAAAAATCGCAATAAGCGTATATTGATTGGTTTGAGCAAAATTTATAGCGTCTACAAAATAGGGGATAGTTTTATGGCATTTTTATTATTATTTTTTTTTTTTACTAGTAGCGGACTGTGATTTGTTTCGGGACTGCGATTTTGCGGCGGACACATCGGACACTTTTGACACATTTTTGGGACCATTCATATTTATACAGTGATTAATGCTATAAAAATGCACTGATTACTGTATAAATGTCACTGCCATGGAAGGGGGGCGATCAAGGGGTTAACTGTGTTCCCTCACTGTGTTCTAACTGTAGGGGGTATGGGACTTACTAGGGGAAGAGAGAGATCGGTGTTCATACTTTGTATGAACACACGATCAGTCTCTTCTCCCCTAACAGAACCGGGATCTGTGTGTTTACACACACAGATCCTGGTTCTCGCTCTGTCACATGCGATCGCGGGTGCCCGGGCACTCGCATCGGCTCCGGGGGCGTGCCGCTGGCATGCGCGTTGCTTCGGTGACTCACCCCTAGTGGCCAAGAGGCGAAGCGACATAAGGTAACGTCGCTTCGCCCAGTCGTACCATTCTGCCGCAGTAAAACTGCGGCGGATGGTCGATAAGTGGTTTAAAAAATTATTATTTTTATGATGAGTAGGTTTGGGGGGTGGCGTCCCTGCGCCCCCTGTGGGCAGGCTGCAGCTGCACGGACACCCTGACTGGTCTGTGGCTACGCAGCCCCATACACAACAAGCTGCAATGACAATTTTGTTTGCTTTCAACACATCAACTTTATGAACAGTATGCTTACTTGCTGCCTATAAATATCACACCAAATTTCATATGCCATCGTAACAAAATAATCAATGTTATTCATTTAAATTATCAGTTGTCATAAAATTATAGCTGATCATTGTAAGCTTGTACCTTTATTGCTATAGAACTATAAGACTATAGGTGCCCTGCCAAGCTTCCCATTCAGAAAAAAAAAAAAAAATGGAAGTATTTTTCATCAATAATTTTCTTTTTTTCATTTATTAGAATTTTTTTATTGAGAAAAAAATGGATTTTTTAAAAGGTGCACATTAAGACAACAAAAAAGAAAGGCTACACAACCTTCAGGTAAAGATCGCTGTGCTAGCTTTGCATAGCTAGTACAGCGGCTTCAACCGGAGCTGACAGTTTTTTAATTGAACAAAAAACAATATACTCATAGTGTGTACCAGGCTTTAAAGTGAAGGAAAATCCAACATTTGTAACTGGAACTTACGGTTGTTCTTAAAGGGGTTGTAAAGGTTTGTTTTTTATTTTCTAAATAGGTTCCTTTAAGCTAGTGCATTGTTGGTTCACTTACCTTTTCCTTAGATGTCCCTTCAAAACTTTTTTTTTCTTTGTTTTCTTTGTCTGAATTTCTCACTTCCTGTTCCTCCTCAGTACGCTGTTCAGTAAGCTGTTCTGGCTGACTCCACACCACTCGGATGATGGTGTGAAGTTTACTGAGGAGAAACAGGAAGTGAGAAATTCAGACAAAGAAAAAAAACATTTAGAAGGAAAATCAAAGGAAAAGGTAAGTGAACTAACAATGCACTAGCTTAAGAGCCCATTCACACAGGGGCGTCTTTGGATCCGACTCCAAATCGCCCCAGGTCGCCCCTAGTCGCCTCAGGTCGCGCTGGCTGAAGAAATCAATGTAAGTTAATGGAGCCGTCCTTATGCACACTACTGCAGTCGCTCCGACTTCAAAAAAGGTCCCTGTACTACTTCAATCCGACTCCTAGGTGACCTGTAACCATTCATTTCAATGGGAGTCGCCTCTCACTGTCTTAATAGGAGCAACTCTCCAGGAAGAAAACATACATTTATCAGGCAAAGCTCTCCCTCCCCCCTCCCTCCCACAGAGCTGATTCTTGTTTGATTGGCCACTGGAATGTCTCCTGTCCTGCAGGCAACTTGGAGTTGCCTTGTAAATAGCTCCAGGTCGCGCTGTGATTCATTCTCAAGTTGCGTCTGAGTTGCCTCATAAAATCGCGCTGGAAGTCGTGTTGCCCCTGTGTGAATGGGCTCTCAGGCTGGGTTCACACTATACGACACGACTTTCATCCTACTTTGCTCTGCGACATCTGTCCTACATTGGTCCGACATTGGTCCGACATCCATCCGACATTCATGAACAGGATACTACTTTGATCCGACATTGTGCTAGTCTGACTTGTCCTTTGACCAATCAAAACAATCGCAGGGTGAGATAAATTCCTTTTACTGCTGCTGTAATCACCATGTCGGATGTCAAATGTCGGATGGTTAGGACAAGGATCCTACTTTGATCCGACTTCAATGATATTCAATGGGCTGAAGTAGGATCAAAGTCAGACAGAAGTAGTACAGGGAGCATTTTTAATGTCGGACCGACTTGTGTCGGACCAGTTAAGACGGCTCTCATAGGGATTCATTGATTTTCACACGTCATGCGACATGAGCTCCTAATGTCGGAGCGTTTGTCGGACAAGTGTGAACCAGGCCTAAAGGAACCTATTTAGAAAATAAAAAAACAAACCTTTACAACCCCTTTAAGGCTGCTACAAAGTGAACTTTACTAGTACCAAAATGTATTTTTGTCACAGAGCCCAAAAGCCACTCATTATATATAGGTGTAGAAAAAGCAACTTTGCTAGTTGACATTTGGCAGAAAAAAAGATTTATTTTCCAAACCAACAGCAGTATTCTGAGATCTATGGTAACACAGTGAAGCACAATTCAAATACATATTTACTGTGAGAATTCTGTAGTCAATACTTCAATGGATTTGCACAAGGTAAAAACTATTTTCTGAAGCAAGCCAAGACATTGTTAGTTGAAAGAAAGAAAGAAAAAAAAAAAAAAAAACATGATTGCCATTAAAAATTGTTTCAGGAACACTATTCTCCATGTAATTCTGTCTGGGGTGCACTAATAGAATGCTATAACAAATGTTGTAAACTGGAAGATTGTGACTTCTTATACAGCTTTTGAAAACATTACGTGACAACAAGACACCCTTCAAACATTATTATAGTTGAACATGTGCTTTCTTGCAACAGCAAAAATGGAGATGGTTGTGCTGAATTACTAATAGCGTTTAGAATCCTAACACAATAAACTGTGTGAACAACCACTTCAATTATCCAGCAAATATTCTGTTAACCTTGAATACCCAACAGTGTACAGATAAAATAAGTAAACAATTTTTTTTTCATGATTGGGAAATACGTTTATTCTCTCACAATGTATTGTTTGTTTCTTAACTTCTTTAGTAAATCAGCCTCTGTCTGTTAATTCGAATTGGAAAAAAGAAATGCGCTGTGAACACTTATAAATAGGGATCTGGTGTTTTTTTTGTAAATATCACCATTTGTTGGTTCTTACAAAGGACAGGCACATTAAACTGATATCATGTAAGTATCCAGTGGGCCAAGGATTTTTGCATTGGAAGTTTTTTGCAATGTTTGTGTAAATCAATATGCACATTTTTTTTGTTCATCTGTAAATCACTCTATTATTACCATTGTACTAATAACAGTGGTAACACTACTGCCTACATCTAACATGCCAAAGCTTATGATGACAAATGTCCTTAGCTTAAAAGTCATTGCGAGCACAGATGATCATTATAGGTCTTCAGCAATTGATCATAACCCTGAGGTCAGTCACATCCCCTCCATACACAGCAGAACTATGATCTTACAGCTCAAATGGAATGAGTTTGAGATTATAACAAAACAATGCTTCCTTACTCAGATGATGTATGTTTGTGGCAGCAATCCTCATAAATTAACTGCTTTTTATTTATTAAGCTGTGGATTATACCCACCAAAAACCTGTAGTTATATGGTGCTGTTTCTAGTAATGATTTAAAGATCTAAAGCTGTAGATGCTGTTGTTTGCTCCCAAACATGTGACTCAATTCTTCCTCCTCCCCTGCTCCATCAGATTGATCCCCCTGAAAAAGTTGGAAGGAAAAACCCGGTTTAGTAAAGAGCGGGTATGTGATGAGAATTTTATACGATTTTAAACTTATGCCTACTGGATGTGCAATAAATTACTATTCATTTTACATTGAATTGCATTCTGTAGTATCTCTCCTATGTTAATTACGGCTAATCTATTGCCTTGTGGACACAGAGAAGGAGGAAATGTTGGGTCATGGGTTGTTAAAGTACAACTGAAGGCAAAACTTTTTTTTTTGGATAGAGTGGAGATGGGTTAGAACCCCTGTCAGTTTGTATTGCTCTCAGTACCCCCATTAGGAAGATTCATCCTCTCTATTTGTTTTGTTTACTTTTATTATTGGAAGTGAAAGTAAAAGAAAATCCCACATTTTGGGTTGTCCCCAGAAAAGTAATAGAGTGGAAATCTTCCAATGGGGACACTAGATCTGGTGACCTTGAAAACAGATGGCAAACAAAAAACCTGGAACACAGATGGCAAACAAAAAAATCTGCCAGAGGCTATAACCCTCCCTTATTCTATCCAAAATGAAAAAAAAAATGCCCATAGTTCTGCTTTAAGGACACTCATTATGCTTAGATTTGGCATAGTAGCTTTAGAAAGTAGTGATTGCAACTGTATATAGAGCAGTTTTTTGTTTTAAAGGTGTGGCTGACCTATGTCTACTTTCATTTTTTTTTATTATTTATCTGTAAGACTAGATTGCAAATAATGGGCCCAGAAGCCATGGCAATTTAACCTTGGACAACCTATCATTTGAATGATTGCTTGACATATTAAACATGATTAAAGGAATTTTAGAATAGAGTAAATGTCTACAAACTCAGAGGATACCACCGGATCACTGTTTTGCTGGGAATAGCCAGGCCATCTGGTCAACATTTTCCTTAACAATAATCTCCTGGAACTGTCTGAAATGGACATAAAGGTGCATATAAATATACTGATTGTTGGTCAATTCTAAAGAAAAAAAAATTATGACTTGATAGACAATAATGTGTATATGAGTCCCTAGTGTACTATCATAGGAAAACCTATAAATATTTGATTACTTTTGGCAGATTTAGACTTAGCCAGTAACTTCTAGTTTTATAGTGACAGTATCTTTGCCTGTTCTACCACAAAAAGGGAAGGATCAGTGCATGCTTTCCAGGACACTTTCCAACAAATTATATCTGTGTACGGTGTATAATACTGAAAGTTACTGATGGGCAAAATGCTTTCCCTCATTTGGCCTGATTTTTACAAGTGATGCTTATACACTGTTAAGCCACTGCCTTGCAATTAGCAGCAGCATTGGCAGTATGGTGTGTGGGCTCCGTCAGTTAGTTACATATCTGATAGGAAGCCTAAGGACCAACTGAAGGAGTGAACATGCAGGCTGGCAATGCTGCTGCTAATTGCAAGGTATTGACAGCAATTTTACTGGGATCTCCAAGTAAGAAACTTTGCAACAGATTGACAAAATGATTTGCTTAAATGCATTATAAACCTTTATACCTGCACCTTGTCCTTTTTACCTTAATACTATGTGCATTGATCAAGTAGTTCCATGTCATTTGTTGTTCTGTATACACATCCTGTAGTAGAGTAAATATTGAAATCCTGGTGTCTGAAGTTTGTGTGTGTTCAAACATGAGACATGTGGCATGGCACTGCACAGGTTAATGCATGACCATGTCTGTAGTCTAAGAACTGACACTTCCTGTGAAGAAACGTTATAACCCACAAGCCTTGAGCCTCTCAGTCTAGCATTGATCCAGGTTCTGTATTTAGATCTAACACAGACACACACAGAAATATCATTTACAGAGAGATCACTTTGTTGAAAGTGATGTGTTTTCCCCACATTTGCACTCCCACATTTGTGATGCAACACAGAGAAAATGGTGAGGCATGCATTGGACAGTTTGTGACCCACAAAAAGAAGCTACCTATCCCTTTAATGAATAGGGATAAGCTAGGTGAATAAATACATGGAAATATGGGAACTGAACAGCCAAGACACTACAAACTGCAGCTACAACATGTGAAACCATCATTACAAGGTAAGGCAAGCAAACTACACAGGGAATATAACTATGCTAATGTCTCATTAAAACAACAAAATCATTTAAAAGTGTATAAGGACTTTAACCACTTCCTGCCAGGTCTATAGCAAAATGATGGGCAGGGGGTGGTTCAGTTATCCTGACTGGGCGTCATATGACGTCCAGCAGGATAAGCCACCATCGCATGCCCAGGGGGGCGCACAGCTCTGCGATCGGTGGTGCGGCACGTCAGTCTGTCACACCGTATCACCGATCTCAGTAAAGAGCTTCTGACAGAGGCTCTTTACCACGTGATGAAACAAAGGGGGAAGTTTGGGACTTTGAATGAGGTGCATATGTGGTGTACCTCCATCCCAGGTTCAGAGTATATAAGAGGGGGGAAGTTTGGGACTTTAGATGAGGCTGCAGGCATGGTGCGGGTAAAAAATACACATTTATTTATCATGAAAATGCATGACACCTCACAGAGCCAGATTATATGTTGAACAGAAAAACATTGCAATAAATGTAGTTTCATATTGTCTGTCAGGCACATATGTATGTGCGTGTACAGTACAAGCAACAAGGAAACAACAGTGCATAACCAAGCACCACATAGACATCTGGGCTGATAATGGATACATAAAATTAATATACATGTGTACAGATATCCTGTTAACAGCAATAGCGACAAAAATAAAATATATATATAAAAAACATGTATGTCTGTATATAAAAACCAGTGACACATAAAAAGTTGAATGGAGTATGTCCTATAAGGTCATGTAGTGCATCCCTGGTGCCCTCGTGTAAATGGGACACTCTTCAGGGGCGGATGCTTGAAGTATCTACAAAGGATATAATAGTGCGAACTGGTTAAGTAAGGTGGGTGGTCAAAAGGGGGTGAAAAAGGTTAGAAGATGAAAATTGTATATCCACCTGGAGTACTCACATGGAATCTTAGACTGGAGGACGTGGTGAGTACAGGGTCCCGGCCATACGACTCCGCCACGGGAGCTGAGGCGACGTGCCATGCACACAGGCGGGGGGCACAGAGGACCCCCCCAAAAAAGTAAATACAGGACATGGTGTGCTGACTTGCATAGTATGCCAAAAAATGAACCAAATGGTGGTGGCCAAGTGGAGTCTGAAAGACAATGTCCTGGTGTCAGTCTACATTGGAGCCAGGTATGAAAAACAAACCATCCACATGTAAAGATGGATAAGGGCACCTTTTGCTAGCGTCTTGACTTCCCAAAACATCTAGAGGAAACGATAATGTGGTGAGGCATCTCCAATGAACTGGCATGAAGAGTGTGTGGAGGGAGGGAGCCTTAATATAACCACCCATACCCGGTGCACGCAGGCACGTAACTAGCCTCACGTGGGCACGACGCACACCAGGAAGAGTGCCGACGTGGGCGGGATCCGCCAACTGAAGCACTCATTGGACCCTGGTGGCGTCGGCTAAGATGAGAGAACTCGCGTCCAGCGTTGTGACACCAGAGATGACGTCATGCGCTGAAAGGGGTACGTGACGCCGATGCACTATGTGTGCAACCCCCACCACCACACAGACACCCGCCAACAAAGGGGCGGGGGAATGGATGGCGGGGAGGCGGCATGCAGAGCGCATCGCAGCTCCCGAAATGGCAGGCAAAGAAGGCCATGGACACAAAATACACCACGGCCAAATGTAAAAAAAAAAAAAAAAAACATGGTATGTCGCATGTATACTGTTGGGGCTCAAGGACACTGGATAGCCATGTCCTGAGTGTGCTCAATCTGGACCTAGTACATTACCTGCCCAGGTTATAGCAGCCCAGCACCTGGGTGGTAGGGGAGAACTACCAACCCTGCCTAGCAGGCCTCCATCCCTATATGACAAAACAAGTGGGGAAGTTTGGGACTTTGAATGAGGTGCATATGTGGTGCACCTCCATCCCGGGTGCTGGTCACTGGTTTTTTATATACAGACATACATGTTTTTTATATATATTTTTTATTTTTGTCGCTATTGCTGTTAACAGGATATCTGTACACATGTATATTCATTTTATGTATTCATTATCAGCCCAGATGTCTATGTGGCGCTTGGTTATGCACTGTTGTTTCCTTGTTGCTTGTACTGTACACGCACATACATATGTGCCTGACAGACAATATGAAACTACATTTATTGCAATGTTTTTCTGTTCAACATATAATCTGGCTCTGTGAGGTGTCATGCATTTTCATGATTAATAAATGTGTATTTTTTACCCGCACCATGCCTGCAGCCTCATCTAAAGTCCCAAACTTTCCCCCTCTTATTTACCACGTGATCAGCCATGTCCAATCACGACTGATCACAGTGTAAACAGGAAGAGCCGTTAATCGGCTTTTCCTCACTCGCATCTGACAGGTGTGAGTAGAGGAGAGACAATCGGCGGCTCTCCTGACAGTGCCCATCCTCTCAGTGCCCAGCAGTGCCCACCAGTGCCACCTATGAGTGCCCATCAGTGCTGCCTATCAATGCCCATCAGTGCTGCATATCAGTGCCACCTATCAGTGCCCATCGTCAGTGCCCATCAGTGCCACCTCACCAGTGCCAGCTCATTGGTGCCACCTCACCGGTGCCACCTTATCAGTGCCCATTAGGGATGAGCTTTATGTTCGAGTCGAACATGAGTTTGACTCGAACATTGGCTGTTCGCCGTCCGGCCAACAGCGAACAATTTGGGGTGGTGTACGCGGCAAATTCGAAAAGCCGCGGAACACCCTTTAAAAGTCTATGGGAGAAATCAAAAGTGTTAATTTTAAAGGTTAATATGCAAGTTATTGTCATAAAAAGGGTTTGGGGACCTGGGTCCTTCCCCAGGGAACATGTATCAATGCAAAAAAAAGTTAAAAAAACGGCTGTTTTTTCAGGAGCAGTAATTTTAATAATGCTAAAAGTGAAAATTTCGTACCTGGGGTGTGTGTATAGTATGCATGTAAAGTGGCGTGTGTTTCCCGTGTTTAGAACTGTCTGCACAAAATGTAATTTCTAAAGGAAAAAAAGTCATTTAAAATTACTTGCAGCTATTAATGAATTGTCGGTCCCGGCAATACAGATCAAAGTCATTGAAAAAAATGGCAGGGGTTCCCCCCCAGTCCATTACCTGCCGTTTTTTTCAATGACTTTTATTTCAATGACTTTTCATTAATAGCCGCAAGTAGTTTTAAATGACTTTTTTTCCTTCAAAAATGACATTTTGTGCAGGGACAGTTCTAAGCACGGGAAACACGCTTCATTTTACAGACATACTGTAGACACCCCCCAGGTAAAAAATTTAAAGGAATATTTCACCTTTATTGTTTCACTTTAAGCATTATTAAAATCATTGCTCCCGAAAAAACTTCAGTTTTTAAAACTTTTCTTTGCCATGATACATGTCCCCTGGGGCAGGACCCGGGTCCCCAAACACTTTTTAGGACAATAACTTGCATATTAGCCTTTAAAATTTGCACTTTTGATTTCTCACGTTCAAGTCCCATAGACTTTAACGGTGTTCGAATGTCTGCGTGAACTTTTGGTCTGTTCGCATGTTCTGGATGCGAACCGAACCGGGGGGTGTTCGGCTCATCCCTAGTGCCCATCAGTGCATCCTCATCAGTGCCCATCAGTGAAGGAGAAGACTTAATTATTTACAAAATGTTATAACAGAAACAAAGAAAAACTTTTCTTTTTCAAAATCTTTTTTTATTTTTTATTTGTTTAGCAAAAAATAAAAACCGCAGAGGTAATCAAATACCACCAAAAGAAAGCTCTATTTGTGGGAACAAAATTATAAAAAATTTGTTTGGGTACAGTGTAGCACGACCGCGCAATTGTAATTTAACCACTTAACCACCGCCGAATAACGGCGACAGGGTGGTTCCTTAACTCTGGGAGGGCGTTATATAACGTCCTCCCAGAACCGCGCACACGGGAGTCTCCTTGACCGCTGGGTCCAGAGGACCTGGCGCATCACGGATCACGGTAAATCGCCACTGATAGCGGCCGTTTACCACGTGATCGCTCCGTCAAATGACGGAGCGATCACTTGTAAACAGACCAGCGTCATGTGATGACGCCGGTTCCCCTCTCCCCTCTCTGTACCGATCGGTACAGTGTGAGAGGGGAGCGGGGGAGAGCGGAATGGCAGCAGCACTGTGGGCTGGATCTGTGACATTTGCAGTCACAGATCCAGCCATCCATCCACCCATCCCTGCCCATACTGTGCAATACTCTGCAATACTCTGCCCATACTGTGCAATGCTCTGCCCATACTGTGCAATACCCTGCCAATACTCTGCCCATACTATGAAATACTTTGCAATACCCTGCCCATACTCTGCAATACTCTGCAATACTCTGCCCATACTGTGCAATACTCTGCCCATACTGTGCAATACTCTGCAATACCCTGCCATACTCTGCAATACCCTGCCATACTCCGCAATACCCTGCCATACTCCGCAATACCCTGCAATACTCCGCAATACCCTGCAATACTCCGCAATACCCTGCAATACCCTGCATAAACCTGCAATACTCTGCAATACCCTGCAATACTCCGCAATACTCCACAATACCCTGCAATACTCCGCAATACCCTGCAATACCCTGAAATACCCTGCAATATTCTGCATTACCCTGCAATACCCTGCAATAACCACTTCCCGCCCGCCGGCCGTCATATGACGTCCTTGACTTTGTGCGGGGATATCTGAATGATGGGTGCAGCTACAGGCATCATTCAGATATCAGCTTTTTCAGCCAGTGATTCCCTACACCATAAGAACAATCATAGCGGCTGTTCCACCGCTTGATCATTCTTACGTGAGGCGAGAGGGGGCATCCCCCCTCCAGCCGCCCTCCGGTGCTTCTACCGACTCACCGCTACGATCGAAGCCAGGGTTGTTTTTTTTATTTATTTTTTATTTCAGGCTTCCCAGCCTAGAGATGAGATGTGGGGTCTTATTGACCCCATATCTCACTATAAAGAGGACCTGTCATGCCATATTCCTATTACAAGGGATGTTTACGTTCCTTGTAATAGGAATAAAAGTGATCAAAAAATTAATTTTTGCGGAAAAACATGTCAAACTAAAATAAATAAAGTAAAAGGAACAATAATTTTTTTTATTTTTTTTAAAGCGCCCCTGTCCCCATGAGCTCGCATACAGAAGCGAACGCATACGTAAGTCCCGCCCACATATGAAAACGGTGTTCAAACCACACATGTGAGGTATCTCTGTGAATGTTAGACTGAGAGCAATAATTTTGGCCCTAGACCTCCTCTGTAACTCAAAACATGTAACTAGTAAAAATATTTAAAGCGTCGCCTATGGGGATTTTTAAGTAGCAAAGTTTGGCACCATTCCACGAGCATGTGCAATTTTGAAGGGTGACATGTTAGGTATCTATTTACTCGGCGTAACTTCATCTTTCTCATTATGCAAAAACATTGGGTTAACTTTACTGTTTTTTTTTTTTTTAAGCACAAAACATTTTTTTTTCCGTAAAAAACGTGTTAGAAAAATTGCTGTGCAAATACCGTGCGAGATAAAAAGTTGAAACGACCACCATTGTATTCTAAGGTCTTTGCTAAAAAAAACATATATAATGTTTTGTGGTTCTATGTAATTTTCTAGCAAACAAATGATGATTTTTACATGTAGGAGAGAAATGTCAGAATTGGCCTGGGTGCTCCAGAATGCCCGATGGTGCTCCCTGCATGTTGGGCCTCTGTATGTGGCCACGCTGTGTAAAAGTCTCACACATGTGGTATCGCCATACTCTGGAGTAATAACAGAATGTGTTTTGGGGTGTAATTTGTTGTATGTATATGCTGTGAGAAATAACCTGCTAATTTGACAATTTAGTGAAAAAAATTAAAATAAAAAAAAATCTTGATTTTGCAAAGAATTGTGGGAAAAAATTACAAATTAAAAAAACTCACAATGCCTCTTTCTAAATACCTTGGAATGTCTTCTTTCCAAAAAGGAGTCATTTGGGGGGTATTTGTACTTTTCTGGCATGTTAAGGTCTCAAGAAATGAGATAGGCCGTCAGTACTTCAGGTGTGATCAATTTTCAAATATTGGCACCATAGCTTGTGGACTCTATAACTTTCACAAAGACCAAATAATATGCACCAATTTGTACTTATTTTTACCAAAGATGTGTAGCAGTATAAATTTTGGCCAAAACGTATGAAGAAAAATTACTAATTTGCAAAATTTTATAACAGAAACAAAGAAAAATAAAAAAAATTACAGAATTTTCAGTCTTTTTTCTCTTATAGCGCAAAAACTAAAAAACCCAACGTGATTAAATACCACCAAAAGAAAGCTCTATTTGTGTGAAAAAAAGGACAAAAATGTCATATGGGTACAGTGTTGTATGACTGAGTAATTGTCATTCAAAATGTGAGAGCACCGAAAGCTAAAAATTGGTCTGGTTATTAAGGGGGTTTAAGTGCCCAGTGGTCAAGTGGTTAAAAAGTGACAGCGCTGAAAGTTGAATATTGGCTTGGGCAGGAAGGGGGGAAAGTGCCTGGTATTGAAGTGGTTAAACAGAACAGTATACAGTATGACATGAGGCCAAACATACTGAAAACTATATGATGTGTTTACATAAACTTAAAGACAGAAGCATTTAAAGTGTATTTTTACTTTTTTCCACTTCTGCAATCAAGTTTGAGAAAACTCCAATATGTGTTTGTTATGTGTTCCTAAAAAAATATTTCTTACCTTTTAGATGTCTGAGGGGAAGATGTCATATCTGTCTGCAAGGATTTCTCAACTAGCTCTGCGTGTTCTTTCCCAATAGCTGACCTGGGGACTGGTTGAGTCCAATTCTCATTAACACACAGTGGAAAAGTCCAGCTCCTAAACATTTAAACTTTTGTAAAGACAGTGTTCATATCTAATACAACTGATGCGGTATCTGCCTCCAGATAGGTTTAATTATAGTAAACATGGCTTCCCAGCCCCCTAATAACACAGAGAGATAAGTGGAATTTTTCCTTGTTGGAAGTTTAAAAAAAGAGCATCTAAAAAGGAAAGTTGCAATTTTTTTTTATGTTACGCTATGTGAAGGGGTCATGTAACAAATATAAGGTAGGTATTATCCCAATCTGGGCTGCAAAAGTGGAAACCCTTAAAATAAACCCTTATAAAAAACTGTTAAAAGATCAGTCACATTTATGGTAAGCATTCTGTATCTATCTTTAGTGTTGGGATTGAGGCTAAATAAGAACTGCTTTGTTTACTTACTGTAAAAATAGTGCCAGACCCCCCCCCCCCCGCTTGGTCTCTCCATCAGTCAGTCAAACCCCCCACCCCATGTGGTTGGTCAGTCAAAATCCCACCCCCCCCCCTCGGTAGGTCAATCCACAAGCCCTGCACTTACCACATCTAGCTCCTCCTCCCCGGCTTCCCCCTGCGACTCCTCCTCGGTGGCCAATACGGTCGCTTCTCCTCTCAGCCAATTGGCTCTTAAGACCTGCTTCCTGATTGGCTTGAGGTGAACCAGGAAGACAAAAGTGAATATTAATTCGCTACTGTCACACAACTGGGTGGGCTCAGGGTGCGAGCCCACTGTTTTTTTAAGCCAATTAGAGCCTTAGGGTCTAATCATGTGCTTCAAAATAAAAAAAACATTGACATCCAATGCGTCCGGCATCCTACATGTAGATGTAGTTACTGCTTAAAAAGTAAATCACATGGTGGTTTTTCAGCCATTATGTACACATTGACATGTAGTGGTGATTGCAACACGGATGTTTTCAAGTCCAAAGGGGTTCCGTAGGTGTTGATCTACACCATTTTGCTCTATTTTATGTTCTCTTTATTGTTTATGCAATCTCTGTGCCATAACATATACCGTATTTATCGGCGTATAACACGCACCCCAAGTTTAGGAGGAAATTTTAGGGAAAAAACTTTTAGGAGGGAAGTTTAAGGAAAAATAACTTACATTTAAATGCAGCCTTGTCAGTGTCCATTGCAGCCTTGTCACAGTGCGGCCTTGTCAGTGTCCATTGCAGCCTTGCCCCAGAGTCCATTTCAGCCTTGCCCCAGAGTCGCCGTGCAGCCTTGCCCCAGAGTCGCCGTGCAGCCTTGCCCCAGTGTCGCCGTGCAGCCTTGCCCCAGTGTCGCCGTGCAGCATTTTAAAATTGGCGCCGAGACTGTGCGGACGCCGAGAACGCAGGGACGCAGGGACTGGGCGGAGCTGCCGCCGAGATACACATAGCCAAGTGTACTCGGCTATACTCTGCTTTTCTCGGCTCCGCTCACAGTCACGCCGAGTCCCGCCCTATGATGAACATAACACAGGTCCAATGGCGGGACTGGGCGTGACTGTGAGCGGAGCCGAGAAAAGCAGAGTATAGCCGAGTACATTCGGCTATGTGTATCTCGCTCCGCTCCGCTCACAGTCAGCGGAGACAGCTCAGGGATGTGGGTATCGGCGTATAACACGCACCCACGATTTTCCCCTGATTTTCAGGGGAAAAAAGTGCGTGTTATATGCCGATAAATACGGTATACGTTGTACTCATTTATGTGTTCTGGTCCTGGAGATTTGGCGGTGCTACACTTCACCATGAATCTGACTCAGATAAGTAAAAATATTTTTTTTTTCTTTTCACTGTCATGTCCCAGATGTTAGTTCTTTATCTGTAATTGGTTGATATGGTAATGTCAACTTTGTTTGTTCTCTTTACGAAATCTAAATAAAAATCTTTTGAACGTTAAAAGGTAAATCATATATGTGTGAAGTTGAATGCTATATTTAAATGTTGCAGCTGATCCTGCTTCTAAACAAGTATAAAACATTGACTTCCAAAAAGGAGCAAGTAACACACCTATCAATACATAGCAAACAAACATTTCATTTACTAATCAGAGTAGCTGAGAACAATTTTTTGGCCGGTTGATATGGTTTTATGCACTTTGCCCATTATCATTACTCTTTGCACTGCTTTATGCTTTATTGAATAACTCTGTATTGTGATGACTGTGTTACATTTTGCTGGATTTCAGATCTCTTGCACATCAGCAGACATATAAAATATCTAATTATATGGCCTTGTTGCAGTTAATGAATTCAAATGACTTGTCATAAGGACTAAATTTTTCAACACATTGCAATAATCATTATAAGGTCAAATAGTGTCAAGTACTTTAGATTTTTTCTTCATCAAGGAATTATCTGCGAATCACAGTGGCAAGCCAGAGTGACACTTCATTGTCGCCGTGTTTTCCTTTCTTGACACCACTGGTGAGATTTCCTTACAGTAATTTCTCTACACCTCTGCATCCCTCCTCCCTCCACACACAAACATACAAAGCTGCCATATGATTAAATCTGTTACGCACCCAAAAATATGGGTTTTCAGTCAAATATATGTTTAAGTTATGCAGCATTACTAATATATATTCTGCAATTGACTTTTGATTTACAGTCTAATGGGAGGAATTCAATAAAGCTCTAACAATAAATTTCTGTTGGTATGGCCCCTTTAAAATAGTCTGCCCTAGATTTAAAAATCCCTACCACCAGTTTTGTGAGGTCTACTGACACATGCGAGTTCATTCCTAAAGCAGAACTAAACTCCCAGAAAAATGTACCTCCTCATTCCAACGATGTAGCAGTTTACTCTGGGTGCTGGTTTTTGGCCTCCTGATTGGCTGATCGGGAAATTACCTTATCCCACACATGCGACAGGGACGTGCGGTGAGGTCAGTGGCTGGTGAGGCACTGGCTAGTATCAGAGCCAGATACACACAGGTTACATATGCCACGATTGTTAGAGCGAGAGCAATAATTCTAGCACTACCTTCTCTGTAACTCTAAACATGTAACCTGTAAAAATAAATAAAAATTAAAGCGTCTCCTATGGAGATTTATAAGTACTGAAGTTTGGCACCATTCCACAAGTGTGCGCAATTTTAGTTAAAAGGTAAAGTTAAAATTATTTTTTTTTGCTAGAAAATAACTTAGAATCCCCAAACATTATATATATATTTTTTCTAACATCCTATAAAATAAAATGGCGATCATTGCAATACTTTCTGTCACACTGTATTTGCGCAGCGGTCTTACAAGCGCACTTTTTTTTTTAGAAAAAATATACTTTTTTTTAATAAAAAAATAAGACAACAATAAACTTAGGCCAATTTTTTTTATGTTGTGAAAGAACATGTTACGCCAAATAAATTGATACCCAACATGTCACGCTTCAAAATTGCGTCCGCTTATGGAATGGCGACAAACTTTTACCCTTAAAAATCTCCATAGGCGACATTTAAAAAATTCTACAGGTTGCATATTTTGAGTTACAGAGGAGTCCTAGGGCTATAATTATTGCCCTCGCTCTAACGATTACAGTGATATGTCACATGTATGATTTGAACACCGTTTTCATACGCAGGCGCTACACTTTTTATTTTTTCTTATTTATTTTACTTTTTATTTAAAACATTTTACACTGTTCTTTTTTTTAAAAAAATATGTCACTTTTATTCCTATTGCAAGGGATGTAAACCTTACTTGTAATAGAAAAAAAGCTTGACAGGACCTAATAAATATGAGATCTGGGGTCAAAAAGATCTCAGATCTCATATTTACACGAAATGTCCCTTTGAGAGCTATGGGCAGTTTTGATGTCACGTTTTGATGTCACTTCTGCCCTGCAATGGTATGGAGCTGGGTGGGGGCCATCTTCCCCTCACTCAGCTCCATGCCAAGCAGGGGAAAGGACCCGATTGCCCCTGCCACTGCTGCCAGTTCTGGTAAGTGGCGGAGGGCACCAGAGCACGGCACGAGGGGGGCCCTCTCCCACCACTGATAAAAGTGATCTTGCCGTGAATCCGCCGCTGAGACCACTTTTATCTGAAAGCGGCCTGCCCGCTGAAGAAGTGGATACTGGGGTTATGGCAGCTAGCTGCTGCCATAACAACGATATTTCACTTCAAAGAGCCGCCTTATAATGGCGGTCTGTAAGTGGTTAAAGTGTGACATGTTAAGTATCTATTTACTCGGCGTAACATCATCTTTTACATTATGCAAAAAAATCGGGCTAACGTTAGTGTTGTTTTTTGTATTTTTTTACATATAGGAGAGAAGTGTCAGAATTGGCCTGGGTGGCAAGGGGTAATTACTATAAGTAATATACAAATAATTATTGTATATTGTTTTTAAGGTAATTTACTATATTTTCTAAATCTGTACTCAAGCAGGTGGCTTAACGGACAAATTACTGAAGTTTGAAGTTATAACTTCCAACCAGTAATTTCACAGTAAATAAATAAATAATAAATTATTATGTTATAACATATAGCATATACATATATGATTTAGCTTGAATATAACAGTAACTTTTAAGCAGGCAGCAGATTCTCATTCTCCCTCTTAACTGTGTGAGGAAAACATGGGATTGTGGGTAAATATTTTACACGTAAACACATGTTTTTTCCTTCTAGTTAAGAGGGCTTGGCTGGAAGGGAGCATTTGTCTTTTACACACATGACCCTTCTATGACACTGCAGTGAGAGGCGTGCCTCCACTGAAGAATTTTTATTGGACAGCTGGGACCAATGGTACTTTACCATTGGTCCAAGACTCCAAGCTGTTTATTGAGCTCAGTGCCTCTGACAAGAAGTGAAAGGCACTGTGAGCTCAACCTCTCAGTCTGCTGCAAACAGAGTGTGTCAGCTTGTATTTAAAGTGTCTGCTCTGTATTTAGTTTCTCACAGGCTGCGCAAGGAGCCCCAAATCTCTGGAACCATAGGTCATAGGAGCCCCAAATTTTTACCAGTGGTATGGTAGCACTTAGGCTACATACTCCTCTATGACCCTCAAAGCTCGATTTCTTTTTTTTAATGTTCATGGCAGGTGAGGCCCTGCCTCATCTGCCTCCCCTGACTGCACATCCCTGACATGCGCATAGGAGTACGTCATTCCAGCACAGCCAGAGTGCACTGGAAATGCAAGCTTAGTTAACAGTCAGGTAAGTATTTGATACTGCAGAAGAGACATAGCATAGTACCACTTTTACAACAATTATTCTTTATTGCTGTTACAGATGTACTATATGCACAGAAGCAAACAGTCTTCCATGCCTGTTGTCATAGGTAGACAACTCCCTTTTAAGGTTATAGACATCCATAATGGTTTTAAGAATCAATCACAACTTTGCTCCAAATCTATCTGAAGTGAAACAACTGGTTTTGGGATCATTCTTTAGCCCAAGAAGTCTTTCAATTCAAGGGTAACTCAATTTTGTGGGGGAAAAACATAGCAAATAAAGAAAAAATATATATAGCGTGTACAATTGTGATACAAGTCATATTGTAATTGAATGTTATTAAAAATGACCCTTTCTTTTCAATCTGCAGCTGCTGTAATTTTCTAGAAATGCAATGCAATGCAATATGGTTATATGGCGTTGTTCTGTACACAGAATGTGTACTGACCACTCCCCAGAAACATAATTTCCTGCTTGTGTGATTGGCTCACCAATTTTCCCAGAAGTCTGCCAAAGATACAAGTCAGATTTCAGGCATCCCCTGCAACAAAAATTGCAAGGGATGCAGGCCCAGCAGATTTTCTCATTAGTGTTCTGCAGCTGCCACAGCAGACTGATAATTATGAAACCACTCCCATTTGACCAGAGGCGCAGACAAACACACATGTATTTCTTCAGAATAACAAAAGGTAGGAATCAGCAACAAAGGTTGTTATAATCCTTGCACTGTACATAGATCACCCAGGGGGAATGTTTTTTCTCAACAAAAGTGAAGTTATGCTTTAATCATTTCATTTTCACATTAAATGATTACCTTCAGAAAATTCTGGTAAATGGTTGTAGTTATATATTCTATATACAGTTTCTGATATATTTTTTTCTTGATCAATATGTTTATTTGTTTCAAAGATACAAAGGTACTTGGAATACAGAAGGAGGTGACGATCAAATAGGAAACAATTGATGTAAAATACCAAAAGGAGGAAAAGAAACAATGATCAAGATAACAGATGGTAGATAAAACTGACAAGTTGTATGGTGAAGGTCAACTAGCTAGAGCGGATATTGTCAGGAAAAATATATGCATTGTATAAAAAGTGTAGTTCTCTTGGTAGATCAACCTTTATCGGCTCAGGGGTAGCAGAAGATTGACAGGGATAAGACTTTCTAAATATATACATTGTAAAGGAAGGAGTAAATGGGAGATCTGGGAAGGGGAGGGAAAGTGGTGGGTAAAGGGAAAGGGGAGTCCTAGGGTCACTTGTGGTTGAAGAAGGGGAAATCAAAAGAAAGTTAGCTCAAGAAAAGATTGATACATTTTTAATAAACAATAATTTCAAAACTGATAAATACCTTAAACCTTAAAAATGTTGAATCATTGCAGAATATATACATGCCTTTTAACCTTTCAAATGTCATATTATATTTTGAAAATGTTAAAGGGTTAACTGTAAGCAGATGATTAGATGGAAAATAAATACAGGCATAATAGGCATAACAATTTAATATCTTAATATTTCTGGAATACATTTACTCTCCGGTTTAGTAAGCATTTATTGAAACAGAGATATTCAAGATCCTTAATTACTGTAAGCAGTAAATAAAAAAAAAGTTTTAATATATGATTACCAAGGGTTCGGTACATTGAAGTATTTCATGCTTTAGCAGAAAAGAAAGTACAAAACACTTTTTAGAATAAAATAAACCTTTGCCCACAATAAAGTTTTTACCATTCTAGCACAAACAACTTTTGTAAACCTCCTCTTTATGTTAGCAGTTAATGAAATAATGGAACAAATAATTTAAAATTATTAATTTCAAATAGTCTTAGTTGACTTTATTTATAGTTTTTTGCCTTATATTTCTGCTGTAGATTTAGTCTTGAACTCTTTGTCACAGCTGACGACGGAAGGCTCCCACTGAGATGCAGGGCCTATAAATGGGTTGTCTTCTCCTGAGCACACAAGGTTTAAGATGGCTGCAGAATAGCTTCAAGAATGGGACTTCTGGGATTGTCTGGCTAAATCTCAAAAACAGTGAATTACAAACAACTCAGATGAATATGAATGAAATAAGCTTTCTAACACCTAAAGCCAAAACGTTAGTGTGATAGAGTAGCCATAAGTTAAACCCCATATTAGTTTTTCTTTTTTTAGCCAGTTTCTCTTAACTTCCAGAAAGTAAGAGGAACTAGCAGAAAGTGACTACTAAAATAAAAAAACAAAAAAAAACAAATACGTTTTGGCTTTTGATAGACAGTTGCAGTGTTTGCTGAATAACATTGATAGCTCACAAGTTGATTTCACATGTTGCATGGAATTGCGTATACGTAAATGTTCTTGCCAATGGATTCTGTCCTTCTTTGTGTTTTCACTGTCAACTAAAGTAGCAGACACATGCACAGGAATATGTCTTTTTAACTTTAGTCACTATAAAAGTTGGAATTTACCTGTTAATATTTTCCAAACCTGTCATTTACAGATAAGCAACTTATATCTTATCGGTTATCTACATGACCTAACCTTGTCCTTTCCATATTGAAAGTTATGATAATTGTGCATTTAAAGCTCATTTTTTTTAACTTAATTTTTTTAAGAGAAAAAATCTCTTTAGGAATGCACGGTATATGTTTTCTGAATTTGTATAGATGTCTTGTAAGATGGTACATAACCTTCATGGAAGTCATAATGATAAAGATAGTTGCATTACACAAACAGCAATATTTATACAAAACATTAATGCAAAAGGTATGTGGGTTTCTCTAGAGAAATCTATATCTAGGGTATATTAATAAAGAAGAAAAAACAACTGGGACCTTGTATTCTGCAAACTCTATATATATATAAGTATTAGATTCTAATACCCAAAGGGATGATCCCCTAATTGCAGGTTTGATACAAGTCAAATACAGTGTATGTACATTTCTTACAGGGTTGATTTTAAGTGGCTTTAAATATATTTTTATGAGGGGTATCAAAAATACCTATTGTTTCATATCTGTTGTTCATGAAAACGTATAATAAAATGCCTGCTGTATCGCATACATATGGTCTAATACAGGGGTCTCAAACCTGCGGCCCTCCAGCTGTTGCGGAACTACAAGTCCCGTCATGCCTCTGCCTATGGGAGTCATGCTTGTAACTGTTTAGCCTTGCAATGCCTCGTGGGAATTGTAGTTCTGCAACAGCTGGAGGGCCACCAGTTTGAGACCCCTGGTCTAATACCATCATTGTGTGCTTCTCTTTTTAAGATTGTACCAAGTGAATCATGAGTGATGCCTCGTACACACAAGCCTTTTTTCCTGCTGTATGCTCCATTACAGTTTTCCAGACAGGAAAACTGCGGGGGAAAAAAAGAGAACTTGTTCTCTATTTTCCCGTCAGGAAAAATCCTGCCGAGAAAACCGGTCGTCTGTATGCTTTCCCAAGGGGAAAAAAAGTGTGTATGCTCGTAAACAATTTGACGCATGCGTGGAAGCATAGAACTTTTTTGTCGTCTCGTCGTAGTCTTTGACGTCACCGCGTTCTTGGCAGTCAAAGTTCAGCGGCCTTTTGTGTGACTGTGTGTATGCAAGGCAGGCTTGAGAGGAAAACCGGTTGTGTGTACGAGGCATAAGAGTTTAAAACAAAGAGCAGTGGGGGGCGTGGCCTTGCAAGCGACCGGAATGGAAGCACACTGAAAGAGCTTTGTGATAAGACACAGCCGACAGCCCTCTAAACTGCTTGTTGGGTCCTGGAAATAGGCAGATTGACTTACCAGGCTTCACACTCCAGACCCTGCTGAGGTTCAGCCGCCTTCTCATCCAGGAGCATCTCGGAACTCTTCAAAGCTAAACCGGCTCCTCGAGGCAACGTGGCGAGTCACAAGATGGCGCGGTCCCAGCACGATGAAGAAGACTTCAGCGAGGACTCGCAGTACACCATGGAGAACTCAGGTCGGAGGCGCTTCAACTTTTCGATTTCTATATCAAGCAAGTAGCAGGCATACTTGCAGTGGCATAAAGCCTGCTATAGCTGGTAACATACATTACTCAGGGTCTTGGAGATCTAGCCAGATCCTGAGGTATATATTTTTCCTTTTTTTTCTTTTTTTTTTTTTTTGGGGGGGGGGCCTTTCTTACTCTGCCTTACCCTGTCAGGGCCCATCCCCCTTCTAGGGGACTGGTGGGTGTTAAACGGGAAGATGATGAGAATAACTCTCACCTCATATAATGTTAAGGGGTTAAATAGCCCAGAGAAACGTACCAGATTGCTGACGGAATTGGGGAGACTTAAATCCCAAATTATTTTCCTACAGGAAACACACTTCAGAAATGATAAAATTCCAAAATTGGGGAATCGTAAGTTTCCCACTGTGTATCATGGTGCATCTCAGACCACAAAGGCAAATGGGGTATCAATAATGATTTCAAATCATGTATCATGGAGAGAGACTAAGATAATCAAGGACGAAACAGGTCGTCTTTTGATCGTAAAGGGATTTCTATGTGAGCAAAAGGTTACATTAGTTAACATATACTTACCTAACGAGGATCAGGTCTCGGCGCTAGAGACATATCTGAATATATTACATCAAAATAAAGAGGGGGCACTGTTGATGGGAGGGGATCTGAATATGGCACTAGACCCCACTCTGGATGTTTCTAAAGGAGTGTCTCATTTGTCCTATGTAAAATTGCGCAGAGCAAAGAGATTGTTGCAGGATCTGCAATTAATGGACTCTTGGAGGGTTCTTCATGTGCACAATAGAGATTATACTTTTTTCTCAGCTAAACATAAGACATATACAAGAATCGACTATATTTTTATATCTCAGAATGTATTGTCGTGCATAGTGGAGACATCCATAGGCTCATTTACATTATCGGATCATGCTCCAACTAATTGTACAATAGAATGGGGGGTGTAAGTCCTAAGGAATGGAACTGGAAGATAAATGAGACACTCCTGAAAGAGCCAGAGTATGAGAATCAAATAGCTCAGGAACTAGAGGCCTTTTTTTAAATGAACGACTCAGAAGAAACAACGCCATTTTGTAGATGGGAAGCGCATAAATGTTACAATCAAGGAATTCTTATATCTCTAGGAGCATACAGGAAAAGATCTATAGGAGCAAAGCTAGATACTCTGCTGGGAGAGATCCGGGTACTGGAATTGGCACATAAAAAATCTCAGGCGCAACAGACAGAGGAGAAACTATTGGGCCTACGGGATGAACTAAATTTACTATTAATGGATAGAGCAAAAGCTAAACTAACTCGATGTAGACGAGCATATTATGAACATGGAAATAAACCCAGCAGGATGCTAGAAAATGCTCTGAGAGCGACGAGGGCAAGGAATCATATTGACCAAATCAAAACCCAGGGAGACACTTTAGTTAGCTCCTCACAGGCAATTGCAAAGGCATTCAGAGACTACTATATTAATCTCTATCAGATAAAGGATCAACAGCCTAATATAAGGATGTTAAATAGAGGGGAGTCGGTGAAAGAATATATAGCAGCTTCGGGAATGCCGAAATTGCCGGGAGAGGAAGCAGAAGGAATGGAGGGTCCTATTACAACAGAGGAATTTCTAGAAACCCTTAAAAAACTGAAACCAGGTAAGGCTCCAGGTCCTGACGGATACACACTGCTTTATTACAAGACATTTTCTTAAAAACTGGCACCAAAATTTTTAGCCGCTGTTAATTCAATTTGCAACGGACAAACGATACCGGGGGAGACACTGTTAGCTCATATAACGGTAATCCCCATGGAGGGGAAGGATCCAGCCCAATGTACCAGTTATCGTCCAATCTCGTTACTAAACGTAGATCTTAAGATTCTCACGAAAATACTGGCTAATAGATTAGGGGAATTTATTCCCTCTTTAATACACCCGGACCAGGTGGGATTTACCCAGGGTAGAGAGGGGAGAGAAAACACGCAAAGGGTTCTAAGTGCTATACATCTGGCTCATCATTGTAAAAACCCATTAGTGCTCATATCCGCGGATGCAGAAAAAGCATTTGATAGGGTAGATTGGACATTCCTGAGAGCCACGTTACAACATATAGGATTAAGAAGTGGGATGATGAACTGGATTACAAGCCTGTATTCTTGTCCAAGAGCAAGAGTTAAGGTAAACAATATAATGTCCGAACCATTTTCGATTAGCAATGGAACGCGGCAGGGATGTCCACTCTCTCCTATCATATTTATTCTTATATTAGAACCCTTTTTAAGAACAATAAGGGCTAATTCAGACATTAGAGGTGTCACAATAAGAGGAGAAGAACATAAACTCGCTGCGTATGCGGATGACTTGTTGTTTTTTATGACCTCTCCAGTTATATCGTTACCGATTCTGCTGACGGAACTACGCATATATGGGGAGATATCTAATTTTAAGGTGAACTATAACAAATCAGAGGCAATGGGTGTGGAATTAGATTCCATGATGAAACATCAGCTCTCTGAGAACTTCGCCTTCAGATGGACAGATTCCCATATATGCTATCTGGGGACCAAAATACCACATAAGTTGAATCGAGTGTTTGAACTTAATTCTGCCCCACTAATCAGACAGATTAAATTAGATTTCCAGAGATGGGATAAAGAGATCTTTACATGGTTCGGTAGAATAAACATCATCAAAATGAATGTAATGCCGAGACTTTTATACTTGTTCCAGACCCTACCGATAAAGCTGCCAACAGGTTTTTTGAAAGACCTTAGATCAAGATTTACGAGATTTATTTGGGCGGGTAAATCTGCAAGAATACGGAGAGACATTTTGACTTTACCAAAAGAGAAAGGAGGGGTCGGATTTCCAGACCCGGTGGGTTATTATGAAGCATCCCATTTAACAAGAGTGGTGGATTGGTGCACACTCCGAAAGGAAAAACCATGGATACACATGGAACAAGCAACAATTGCCATACCTTTGGAGGGATTAGCATGGCTCTCGGATGCAGAGATACCACAGATGGCGAAGAGACACCCCACGGTGGGTGCCACACTTAAAGCTATTAAAAAGATATTTAGGAAAACTGAGGTGTCAACGCATCCGAGCCCCATGATTCCCATCCTAGGCACCCCAATTTTTGAGCCAGGTCTTAGAGATTGGAGATTCAAAGAACTAAGGCGGCGGGGAATTAGTAGGATCATACACTTTGCGATTGATAATCACATAATGACTAAGGAGGAGATTGAATGTGTATTCACAGAAGATCTCGATACATTTAGGTGAATACAGTTGAACGCTTTCCTGCGGTCAACTATGCAACGGGTGCCTGAAGTATGTAGACCATCCAGGTTCGAACAGATATGTCTAAAAGGGGAACCAGTGAGACACACACTCTCAATTATGTATGCTCTGTTGATAGAGTCAGAAGCCCCACAAGAACTGGCTTTCATACAAGCATGGGAGAGAGACTTAGGAGTTACATTTTCTGAGATGCAGAAAAAGAAAATATTTTTATTTACGCACAAAGCGTCAATGGCAACAAGATATCAAGAAGGAGGGTACAAAATCCTGACTAGGTGGTATAGAACCCCGGCAGTATTGAATCGGATATTTCCACAAGTATCGAATCAATGCTGGCGCTGTAAGGGAGCGGAAGGCACCATGCTACACATATTCTGGGATTGCCCGAGATTGAAAGAATTCTGGAATATGGTTTCTGAAACAGTTAAGGAAATTACTGAGGTGTCTCTTGGAGAAAATCCGGCAGCTTTTCTGTTACATGATATTCCGCTATCGACAGAAAAATACAAAAATTCTCTCTTAAGGCATCTGCTTACAGCGGCAAAAGCGTGTATTCTGATTCTTTGGAAAAGAACGGCAGCTCCAACTAAAATACAATGGATGGGGAGAATAACAGAAATTCAGCAAATGGAGAATCTCACTATGATGTTGAGAGAGCAAGAAGAGAGGTATTGGGAGGTTCTGGACTCCCTATATTATATATAGGGAACAAAACTCTAAGTAAGATCCTGGGGGGGAGGAGAGGGGGATGGGAGAAGGGCTCCCTTTTTTTTTTTTTCTTTTTATTTCTTTCTTTCTCTTTTTTCTTTTTTAAATAAAAATGGAACGGTAATAAGGGCAGGAAGTATCGCATGGTTGTACTAAAATTAGAAGGTAGCACGACTAAAAAGGAAAGAAGGTTTGGGGAGATTCCAACTATGTGATAAATGATGTGGTAATTGATAAAGTTGAAGAAGTAATAGTGGAAGCGGGAGGTGTTGATGTACAAATGTAAATTGTTATTGCTGTGAAAAATAAATAAAGAATTTATAAAAAAAGAAGACTTCAGCGAGGACTCGCAGTACACCATGGAGAACTCAGGTAGGAGCCGTACACGCTCCAGCAAACCCCTCACCTTTGCAGACATGTCAATCATAGCAGCGGATATCAAAGCCACATTCTCTGCAGCAATCACAGACTTAAAATCCAACCTGTTAGTCCTCTCTGACAAAATGGAGGCGGTGGAAGTGAAGGGGAAACAGAGAGACAGAGCCCTACACAGGTTAGAAAAGGTGGCGGACACTCATGCTTCTCATTTTATTGAAATTAATCGCCATTTAGAAGATTTAGACAACCGTGTACGTAGGTGCAATTTCAGGGTGAGGGGGATACCTGAAACGATGGATAGTGACCAGATTGTCCCTGCACTGCAAAGAGTATTCAACAGCTTGTTGGAAAGACAGGAAGACACAGAAATAGACTTTGTTAGAGCACATCGAGCTCTCAGAGCCAGGGGGCCAGATGATGCCCTCCCCAGAGACATTATTTGCTGTCTACAGAGCTTTCCACTTAAGGAAGACATTATGAGGAAGGCACGCAGAAACTACCACATTGTTTTTAATGGCGCGCATATCATGTTGTATCAGGACCTCTCACAAATTACACTGAAAAACCGCAGGGCTCTGCGCCCCCTCCTGGAACAGCTTAGAGAGATGGGCATAAAATACACGTTGCGCTTTCCCTTTGCCTTAGTAGTTACATCAGCAGGCAAACAGCATATCCTACGCTCCCCAGCTGACCTGCCTGGCTTTTGTGAGGCCTTAAACCTGGAGCCAATGGATCTGCCCGAATGGTATCAGGAGTACACACTACCACCCCCTACCGGAAGCCCTCCTGATTCTCCTTTTTCCACACCAAACAACGATCCAAGAAACTGAAGCACGGCCGTGGAGGGGGATCACACATGGGGACCCCCACACCGTGCCCCACACCCGCCAGGGGTCACACATTTGAATGATATGCACTACGCCGACTGGATTCTACTTGAGAGACCCACGGCACTCTGGATAGTGAACAGGACTAGGACCTAACCTGATCAGATAACAGCCTGTGATGTTTAGACACTGACTATACCCATGTGACTCATCCTGGTTCTCTCTACTTTTTGTTCCTGCACCTATCCCAGTTGGATACCCTCCTATTAAGTCCCGTACACACGGTCGGACTTCCATCGGACTTTTCCGTGTTTTTTTGTCCGAACGGAGTTGGTTGGGAACACCCATAGCATACACACGCTCGGACTTTTCTGCAAACTTTCTTAAAACTTCTTACAACATCACGTGTTTTTTCTGCTCTTTTCTGATCTTTACTGCCACCCTTTGGTCAACTTCTGCTATTGTTGGTTGATTTTAACATTAGTTGTTTTGTCCATCGGACTAAAGTCCGATGGTTTTCTGTACACACGGTCGGACTTTGCTCCATCGGACTTTTGTTGGGCAAAAGTTTGTCCATTTGCAGACCCAACTTTTGTCCAATGAAATCCAAAACCAAACGAAAAAAGTTTGTCCGATGGAGCGTACACACGGTCGGATTGTTGGTCCAACTTGCTCAAAACGAAGTTTGTTGGGCAAAAGTCTGACCGTGTGTACAAGGCTTAAGACTCAGTCAGAGCCTTTGTGGTGTGGCAATCAGGACCCCGTTAGAGACCTGGTGAGTGGGCACATAAAGACTTCTGCAACCTTTCTCATCTTCTACCGCATCTTTTCAGGTAATTGTTTGATTAACCCTGGGAGATAGCTGAGAGGTGATGGTCAAACCTGCTATAGACTGAAAGCTTAACACTGTTACTCTCACAAACTTAAGAGACTGCCTTCTAGCTGATAACTTAAAATCGCTCTGAAATGGGTGATGCTGATTATAACCTTTTTCTGATCCACAGGTCTTATCTTTGAACTAAAGGCCGCAGTTTACTACAGGTATTACACCAACCAAACTGGTCCTTTCTTAATGAGAATCCATATAACAAAGTTGCCTACACAGGCCCAAATTAAATTTTTGCCTTAAAGAGGCTGTGTCTTTTCTATGCTTCACCGACATTGTGTGCATTATACAGTTTATTTTAGTTGTTTTGTTTATACAAGCATACTGGTCGCTGATTCTCCACATCACCAAAAAGTATATCTGGACGGAGATTTCTCGGTTCAGATATACTACTATTCTACTTTAGTGAAGGATATATTTTGTCTAAAGTGTACTACAATTGTACTTCTTGCTGCTGGAATTACTTCCACGCTTTAAATCTCTTTTTCATCTTTCCCTATCTTTTCCCTTGTTTTTTCCCCACCCCCTCCCTTTATTTCAGAATCGGCATCAGCAACAACCTACTGACAATACCGATGGCTTACTCATCCCTGGGGAGGAATCCCGTGATAATATCAAAAGGGCTGAATATTCCAGAAAAAAGGACATCGCTCCTTAGAGAACTTAAGAAGGGCAAGCCACACTTTGTTTTCTTACAGGAAACCCATATTAAAACAGGTCACATACAAAAGCTTACTAACACCTACTTTACTGCAGCACCCCATGCGACCAATAACAATGCTAAAACTAAAGGGGTAACGACCCTAATAAGTAGGGACGCATCATTCGCCCTGCTGGACCGCCTAGTAGATCCAGAGGGGCGATATGTCTTCCTAAAGGGCACATACAATGGCAAACCTATTACTTTAGCAAACGTATATTTTCCCAACTCGGCACATGTAAATTTTTGCCAGAAAATAACACGTGAACTAATGGGATTTACGTCAGGACACCTTATTTTAGGGGGTGACTTCAACATACCATTAGACTCGACAGTAGACTCCTCATCGGGGAAATCATGCATAACATATCGTACACTCAAAAGACTGAAAGCAATGCTCAACTCCCTACAGTTGATAGACACTTGGAGATTTCTCCACCCTAACTCCAGAGACTACACATTCCACTCAATC
The DNA here is from genome assembly GCA_029206835.1 of Rana muscosa. Lineage (NCBI taxonomy): Eukaryota > Metazoa > Chordata > Amphibia > Anura > Ranidae > Rana > Rana muscosa. The sequence continues at coordinate 569,200,045 of CM055121.1, forward strand.
CCACACAACTGCTACTCCCGAATAGACTATCTATTCATTTCCCAATGAGACTTACACTCTGTGGCAGGAGCCTATATTGGCATCCAATCATTGTCTGACCATGCACCAATCTCTCTGCTGATTGACCTTGGGTTGTCCGCACCTAGATCAAACACTTGGATGCTGAACACTTCACTCCTAACAGGCCAAGACCTACTCCCCAAAATCACCTCCTCCCTATCAGAATACTTCCGCCTTAATGCCACCCCAGGTATGGACCCTATGACGATTTGGCATGCTCATAAATGCTCCATAAGGGGAGAATTGATCAGACTGGGCTCACAAAAGAAAAGGCAACAGGACCAGGTAATAAGGGAGCTGAAAAATTAAATACATAGGCTTGAAAGTTACCACAAACAATCCTTGTCAATACAGTCTACGACGGAATTACTTGAAACCCGTAAAGCCCTACAGGAGTTGTTTGAGACCAAAACCAAAAGACTGCTATTTTTCTATGAGGCAGGTGACAAGACAGGCAGATTCAGCACACTGCCATTTGGAAGGATAGGGCCGTATATTAGTCTGCTGCTTATAACAGTTTTTTCTCTCATTTGTTAAACTACTCCCTGCTGAGGATTACATATCATCTCCATTTCCAACTGAGCTCTGGATGTCGTATAATGATGTGGGTGTGATCCATCAGGCTTGGAAATTTGTGTCTATACATTGACCTCCTGCAAATATATTTACATCGCTTGTGTATGTTTGCCTTCCGGTAAGCATTTTGTGAGCACATTGGGGTGGTGTGCTTTTACGCTTGCACACTGAAAGTTCTGGTGGTGGTTCCATATCAGTTTCCACATTCATCTTGTTTGCTGATTCTGCACTTGGACTGTTTTTTTCATTTTGATTTTTCACTAAGCGCTGCACTTTGGACTTTATACTATTACGTTTGCTTTATCTACAGACTGTGCTAGCTGCTCTATTTATTTACTTTTTTATTTATTTTTGGTTAGCGCAGATATTTGTTCACCTTATCAGATTCCTAGCAAGAGCCTTAAAAGAAACCAACGCCATCAACCACAACTCAAAAATTAGAACACGTAAGGGAACACTAGAGGTATCCACAGAAGCTATAGCCACACAAATTCATCAGTTCTACACAAAATAATACAACCTCCCACAGCAACATAATCCTCAAAATGTGGAGGGAGATAGAGCTACAGTTATACTAGACTATCTAAATAAAAGTGGCCTCCCCAAATTAGAAGACTCATGCCGTGTACACACGATCGATTTTCTCGACGGTGAAAACACCGCAGAGAAAATCAACATTAAAAACGAGGAGCGGCTTGGTCCCCTACGCACGGCCGTTTTTCATTACATTTTTTTCTTTTGGTCGTGAAAAACGACCGTGTGTAGGCTCCCTGGCAGTGTTTCCCTATGGGAAAACTGCCATGGAAAAAAATGCCGTGAATCATGACGAGAAAAATTAGAGCATGTTCTAATTTTTCTCGTCGTGATTCTTGCCGTTTTTCTCGTCGGGAAAAATGCTGGAGAGCCCACACACGGGCGTTTTTCTCGTCAAAGAGAAAAAATGATTTTTTTTCCCGACGAGAAAAATGGTCCTGTGTACGCGGCATTAGTGTTAAACCCCCTTGAAGAGCGAATTACGGTTGCAGAGACTCAGACGGCAATTCAAGATCTTAAGTCAGGAAAAAGTACAGGCCCTGATGGGTTCATGTCAGTTTACTACAAGACATTCAGTGATATTTTATCGATTCCCTTGACAGAGGCTCTGAATTCAATGTCCTCTCCCAGATCTGTGCTGACTGATTTTCTATCTGCCCATATCACACTTATCCCGAAACCTGGGAAAGACCATGCTGAATGCTCCAGCTACAGGCCCATCCCCTTATTAAATCTCGACCTTAAGATCCTCGCAAAAATCATAGCTAACAGATAGGGATGAGCTTCGAGTTCGAGTCGAACTCATGTTCGACTCGAACATTGCCTGTTCGCCCGTTCGCCGAACAGCGAACAAATTGGGGTGTTCGCGGCAAATTCGAAAAATCTATGGGAGAAATCTAAAGTGCTAATTATAAAGGCTTATATGCAAGTTATTGTCCTAAAAAGTGTTTGGGGACCCGGGTCCTGCCCCAGGGGACATGTATCAATGCAAAAAGAAGTTTTAAAAACGGCCGTTTTTTCGGGAGCAGTGATTTTAATAATGCTTAAGATGAAAAAATAAAAGTGAAATATTCCTTTAAATTTCGTACCTGGGGGGTGTGTATGATATGCATGTGAAGTGGCGCATGTTTCCCGTGCTTAGAACTGTCCCTGCAAAAAGTGTCATTTTTGAAAGAAAAAAATGCATTTAAAACTGACTCGCGGCTATTAATGAATTGTCGGCTCCCGGCAATACATACAAAAGTCATTGATAAAAAAAAAAAAAAAAGCGTGGGGGTTCCCCAGAATTCAATTACCAGGCCCTTCAGGTCTGGAATGGATATTAAGGGGAACCCCGCCGCAAATAAAAAAAAAATTGACGTGGGGTTCCCCCAAATATCCATTCCAGGCCCTTCAGATCTGGCATGGATTTTAAGGGGAACTCCACCCCACATTTAAAAAAAAATGGCGTGGAGTCCCCCTAAAAATCCATACCAGACCCCTTATCCGAGCATGCAACCTGGCCGGCCGCAGGGGAAAAGGGGGGGACGAGAGAGCGGCCCCCCCTCCCTCCTGAACCGTACCAAGCCACATGCCCTCAACATGGGGAGGATGTCCCCATGTTGATGGGGACAAGGGCCTCATCCCCACAACCCTTGCCCGGTGGTTGTGGGGGTCTGCGGGCGGGGGGCTTATCGGAATCTGGAAGACCCCTTTAACAAAGAGGACCCCCAGATCCCGGCCCCCCCCTATGTGAATTGGTAAGGGGTACATTGTACCCCTACCATTTCACGAAGAAAGCGTAAAAAAATGTTTAAAAAAACACACAAACACCTTGAAAAAGTCCTTTATTTAAAAAAAAAAAAAAAAACATTCCAGCGGTGAAATCCAGTGTCCCGCGGCGATCCCGATGTCCAGCGCTGTCCGTCATTGGTTGTGCCTGAGCGGACCTGATGGGGAACTCCCTCTCAGTATTTTAAATGTATAGACCCGCCCCTTCTAAAGTTCCCCATCAGGTCCGCTCAGCGGACCAGATGCGGAACATGAGAAGGGGCGGGTCTATACATGTATTACCAAAGTGAGAGCAGTTCCCCATCAGGTCCGCCTCCTCGGTATGTCAGACCCGCCTACGTCATTGGCTTGAGCGGGGAACTTCCTTCACTATGTAAAGTGAAGGAAGTTCCCCGCTCAAGCCAATGACGTAGGCGGGTCCGACATACCGAGGGGGCGGACCTGATGGGGAACTGCTCTCACTTTGGTAATACATGTATAGACCCGCCCCTTCTCATGTTCCGCATCTCGTCCGCTGAGCGGACCTGATGGGGAACTTTAGAAGGGGCGGGTCTATACATTTAAAATACTGAGAGGGAGTTCCCCATCAGGTCCGCTCAGGCACAACCAATGAAGGACAGCGCTGGACATCGGGATCGCCGCGGGACACTGGATTTCACCGCTGGAATGTTTATTTATTTATTTTTTTAAATAAAGGACTTTTTCAAGGTGTTTGTGTGTTTTTTTAAACATTTTTTTTACGCTTTCTTCGTGAAATGGTAGGGGTACAATGTACCCCTTACCAATTCACATAAGGGGGGGGCCGGGATCTGGGGGTCCCCTTTGTTAAAGGGGTCTTCCAGATTCCGATAAGCCCCCCGCCCGCAGACCCCCACAACCACCGGGCAAGGGTTGTGGGGATGAGGCCCTTGTCCCCATCAACATGGGGACATCCTCCCCATGTTGAGGGCATGTGGCTTGGTACGGTTCAGGAGGGAGGGGGGGCCACTCTCTCGTCCCCCCCTTTTCCCCTGCGGCCGGCCAGTTGCGTGCTCGGATAAGGGGTCTGGTATGGATTTTTAGGGGGACTCCACGCCATTTTTTTTTTAAACTTGGGGTGGAGTTCCCCTTAAAATCCATGCCAGATCTGAAGGGCCTGGTAATTGAATTCTGGGGAACCCCCATGCTTTTTTTTTTTTTTTTCCTCAATGACTTTTGTATGTATTGCCGGGAGCCGACAATTCATTAATAGCCGCGAGTCAGTTTTAAATGCATTTTTTTTCTTTCAAAAATGACATTTTTTGCAGGGACAGTTCTAAGCACGGGAAACATGCGCCACTTCACATGCATATCATACACACCCCCCAGGTACGAAATTTAAAGGAATATTTCACTTTTATTTTTTCATTTTAAGCATTATTAAAATCACTGCTCCCGAAAAAACGGCCGTTTTTAAAACTTCTTTTTGCATTGATACATGTCCCCTGGGGCAGGACCCAGGTCCCCAAACACTTTTTAGGACAATAACTTGCATATTAGCCTTTATAATTAACACTTTAGATTTCGAACGTTCGAGTCCATTGTATTTAATAGGGTTCTAAAGTTTACACGAACATTTTGTCTGTTTGCAGGTTCTGGTGCGAACCGAACAGGGGGGTGTTCGGCTCATCCCTGCTAACAGACTGAGACCATTACTTGCTTCCCTGGTGGGCCCCGATCAGGTAGGTTTCATACCTGGTAGGGAGGCTAAGGACAACGTGATCAAGGCCTTACTCCTGACAAATGAGGCACACAGTCACGATTTTGAAGGCCTTCTCCTGTCCACGGATACGGAGAAGGCCTTCGACAGAGTTGCCTGGGATTATATTATGGCCACTTGCGAATATGTAGGCCTCGATCCACACATGATGTCATGGATTACTGCCCTCTATGATAAACCTACAGCCAGGTTAAAGGTGAATGGCTCGCTGTCGAAGGAGGTCTTGATCTCAAACAGAACCAGTCAGGGATGCCCTCTATCCCCACTTTTTTTCATTTTGTCACTAGAGCCATTAATCAAAATGGTCAATGGAGACAAATCGATAGCAGGCTTTATGGTCTCAGGAGTAGAATACAAGATCCCAGCTTACGCTGATGATCTCTTGTTTTTCTTGACTGACCCCAATATCACTGTCCCCAACCTGATGAAACAGTTTTCAATCTACGGATACATATCAAACCTTAAAAATAATTTCACCAAATCAGAGGCTATGAATGTCTCCTTGACGGAAGAAACGTTAGCTAAAACACAGACTAACTGCCCCTTTAAATGGGTTACTAAAGCACTCAAATATTTGGGAGTGTGGTTAACACCTAGATTGACATCCATCTTTGAACATAACTTCCCTGCACTGTTACAAGATATACGAAAAGACTGATGCCGTGTACACACAATCGTTTTTAATGTCATTTTCAAAAACAAAGTTTTTCTTGACGCGATTTTTCTTGTTTCCTCTCAAGCCTGTCTTGCATACACACGTTCATTAAAAAAACATGCTTGAGCAAAACGCAGTGACGTACAACACGTACGACGGCACTATAAAGGGGAAGTTCCGTTCGAATGGCGCCACCCTTCATGTTAGTAAAGTTTGTTGAGCGACGATTCACGCTTTTCAGCCTCGTGCTTTTCAGTCCGTTACAGCGTGACGAATGTGCTATCTCCATTCCGAATGCTAGTTTTACCAGAACGAGCGCTCCCGTCTCATACTTGATTCTGAGCATGCGCGTTTTTTTCCCTCGTAAAAGCATACACACTACTGTTTTTCACGTCGTTAAAAAAAACGACGTGAAAAATGACGTGAAAAAATAGAGCAGGTTCTCATTTTTTTAGCCCATTTTTCACGTCGTTAAAAATGCTCTGGAGCCTACACACGATCGTTTTTAATGCCCAATTTAAAAAATTGAATTTTTAACGACGTGAAAAACGATCCTGTGTACGCGGCATTACAGGCCTGGAACTTCAAATATTTTTCCTGGTTCGGAAGAGCAGCAATCTTAAAGATGGTTATCCTTACGAGACTGCTGTGTCTCCTCAGAACCCTCCCAATCAAAATACCACAAACATTTTTCAGAACTTTGCAGTCTGCCCTCATACAATTCCTGTGGAGGCATAAAAAACCTAGAATAAAGTTCTCTCTCCTCACCAGACCAAAAGACAAAGGTGGGATGGGTTTACCAAATTTCTACAATTACTATCTGGCGTCACACCTCACAAGGGTGATCGATTGGCACTACCACGGCAAATCCAAAGATTGGGTAAAACTGGAGGACTCACTGAGTGAAACTCCCTTGATATTCTCAACATGGATTCCATGGCAGAGCCAAAACGACTCCATTAAAAAGCATCCATTGACAGGTATCTCTGTTTCGTATGTGGCCACCAAAACAGACTTGACTGCTGTCCTCACCCCATTATCCCCGTTAAGGGATAACCCAGACTTCCCTCCAGGAATTGGTAATGCTACCCTTCAAACCCCAGAGTGCAAACCACCACTCACAATGAAAGATTGCTTTAACAAAGACTTATTTATAAGCCTAACGGCACTCAAAAACGATAATAACCTTCCAAGACTTTTCTGGTGGACATATTTTCAAATACGTACCTATGCCAACACTGGGTCATGGAAGCCTTCTCTTTCAAGGGAGATGACTGAATTTGAGAGGGTTTGTGCTGAGGGTTCACAGTGTAACAGAGCAACCTCCATTGCTTACGCATAGCTACAAAACGCACTCAATACGTCAGATGACAGATTTAGACAGGCATGGTCTAAAGCTTTAAAAATAGACATCACTGACAACCAATGGAAAACAGTCTGCATTCTCTCACATAAATTCTCCATAAGCACCAAAACTCAAGAGACGTCTTACAAACTCCTGACTCAATGGTATACAGCCCCAGACAAACTTAAAAAATGGTACCCACACACTTCGGACAGATGCTGGAGATGTGGGGCGGATACGGCAGTCTCAAACATATTTGGTGGGATTGCCCAGTTCTGAGCGACTTCTGGACTAAGCTCAGGGAGATTGTAAAGCAAATCACGGAGACCAGAATTGAACTGAATGCGGCCTGCTCCATATAACAAATTTTCCTCTTAAATGTTATAAACGTTCGCTGACAAAACACTTATTGAACGCAGCCAAATCTCTAATTCCAATCCTCTGGAAAAACTCCAGACCCCCATCTATTCGAGACTGGCTAAAAAAGGTAGCTGATACCTGTTACATGGAAGATACATCAGCCCAAACCACAGATAAATTTGAAAAATATCAAGAAACATGGTCTCCGTGGTTCGCTTATAAGGCCTCTCAGGCATACAAAGCTATAATGACCTCCTAAGACACCACCATGTTAATTCAATTCTCTTTCACGACTCAGACATTGTTCGCCCCTGACTCTGACTCTGGTCCCTTAATGAAAAAGCACTGAATCCTGCTAACAAGAGACACATTACCCCACCCATACCCCACCCATCCCTTCTTTTTCTCATTTACTCTTTTCTCTTCTTCTCCCCCTTTCTCAAATAGTTCTATATTTACTTATATTGAATGTAAACCAAATTTTACTAATAGATAATGCGATTTGAAGATACTGATCGCTTGCTTGATTGATTTAACAGCTATTAAACAACTTATCTCAATTTCGTTCATAGAGTAACATTTCCACTTTCCACGCTTTATGTTATATTATATATCAATATGGAATTGTTAACTATTGTCGACCGATCTAACTGTTATACCTTTATAATACTTCATTATCTGTTAAATGTGTGGATTGTACTGCTATATTTCTATTTTAATAAACTTTTGATGTTAAAAAAACAAAGAGCAGTGATGGAGTTTCTGATGAAAGAGTTTTTTTCGGCTGTTCAGATCCGTACATGTCTGAAGAACGTGTATAGTAATGCAGTAATTGAGGTGAACAAAGCTAGGCATTGGGTAAAGAAGTTTAAAAAGCAAGAAACTGAAATTGTTGACAAGCCAAGGAGAGGTTTTCCGTCAACTTCAACCATCAAGGACAACTGCAGCAGGGTTAATGAGCTAATTTGACAAGAAAGATGCATCACCATCCAAGAAATGTATGATGCAGTGCATATGTCTTATGGGTCAGTAGGGATGAGCCCGATGTTTGATTCAAATGTAAGTTCGACTCGAACATCGGGTGTTCGCCTGTTCGCCGAATAGCGAACAATTTGGGGTGTTTGCGGCAAATTTAAAAGTCGCGGAACACCCTTTAAAAGTCTATGAGAGAAATCAAAAGTGCTAATTTTAAAGGCTTATATGCATGGTATTGTCATAAAAAGTGTTTGGGGACCTGGGTCCTGCCCCAGGGGACATGAATCAATGCAAAAAAAAAGTTTTTTCGGGAGCAGTGATTTTAATAATGCTTAAAGTGAAACAATAATGCCTTGTACACATGAGAGAAAACTGCCATTTTTTATTTTGGTCGTGAAAACCGGTCGTGTGTATGCGACTATGTGTCAAGAAAAAGGTTGAGCGGGGTGGGACTTTGTGTGTGCCTCAGTGGAGTAAATAAATATAGAAATACCAGAATGTATAAAAAAATAAACAACTTTTATTTTCCTGCCATGTTGCAGTGGTATCAAAAAGTATTATGTTACAAAATATAAGATAAAATCACATTACAGTTCAGAAGGTCAAATATCGGTGTGTGCAATTCCCACTCAAGAGGAATATAAGGGCCTACGCGTTTCGCGGATTTCCGCTTTGTCAGGGCCTTTGAACATAGCACAGTAAGATATTGTATAGATTCTAGAAATAAACAAAGGGTTGATGAAGTATATGTATACATATCACAACCAATGCATGTAAAGGGGAAGAAAAGAAAATATGAAAATCAAAAATAAATCAAAATAAAAAATATTGGTGAACATACAAAAGTGCATCTTTTGTACCCCCTATATGTTCACAAGAAATACATTTACATTTATCACTAAACATTAATACAGGTTGAATGTTGCATTGCGGAGGAAAACGCTTTATATTATGTATGTGACTGTGTGCACGTGCAGCAATGTCCCACGTACTGGGAAGATGTAAAAGGAACAGGGCTTCTACAGTTCACATGATTTAAATGTGTTGCCATCATTACATATGCTTAGTGTGTATCAAAAATCTGTAGGAAGATACACTTACCAGAAAACTGTAACTGCATAAATACAGTGCGGCGGACAATTGAGGCCTACATTCCTGTGAGGATATTCCCCCCTGCTGGGTCTGCTAAATGTGTTAAGATAATAGCACTAATAAGGATGAGTATAACGAAAGGTGGGAGTGGTGGTGTTGTGGCCTCTTCCCCTCTCCTCCCCCCCCCGTCCCCCCTCTCTCTCCCTTTCTTCCCCTCCTTTTTATGCCCCTCCATCTCCTCCCTCTTTCTTTTCCCTGTTTCTTCCCCTCTTCCCCACCCCCCCTTTTCACCTCACACCCTCTCCTATCTCCACACCCCCCCTTCTTTCCCTTTCCTCCCTTCCCTCTTTTTTTTTTCCCCCCCTTGCTCGCCACAACACCACCACTCCCACCTTTCGTTATACTCATCCTTATTATTGCTATTATCTTAACACATTTAGGGATCCGCCTTTGCCTCTCCACGCAGACCCAGCAGGGGGGAATATCCTCACAGGCACGTAAGCCTCAATTGTCCGCCGCACTGTATCTATGCAGTTACAGTTTTCTGGTAAGTGTATCTCCCTCCCTGTTCCTTTTACATCTTCCCAGCCACATACATAATATAAAGTCTTTTCCTCTGCAATGCAACATTCCACCTGTATTAATGTTTAGTGATAAATGTAAATGTATTTCTTGTGAACATATTTTTGTATATTTTTGATTTTCATGTTTTCTTTTCTTCCCCTTTACATGCATTGGTTGTGATATGTATACATATACTTCATCAACCCTTTGTTTATTTCTAGAATCTATACAATATCTTACTGTGCTACGTTCAAAGGCCCTGACGAAGCGGAAATCCGCGAAACGCATAGGCCCTTATATTCCTCTTGAGTGGGAATTGCACACCCCGATATTTGACCTTCTGAACTGTAATGTGATTTTATCTTATATTTTTTAATATAATACTTTTTGATACCACTGCCACATGGCAGGAAAATAAAAGTTGTTTATTTTTTTATACATTCTGGTATTTCTATATTTATTTACTCCACTGAGGCACACACAAAGTCCCACCCCGCTCAACTTTTTCTTGAAACATAGTTGCATATTCTTAGGGGATGGTGCTTCGGTAGGAGCTCTATGGTATCTTGCATACACCCCAACCCCTACACATACGGTCGTGTGTATGCTCCCTAGCAGTTTTCTTGACGAAAAAACTGCCCGCAAAAAAATTAAAACCAGCTCTCTTTTTCTCGTCGCGAAAAACCGTCGTGAGTATGCTTTTCCGAGGGGGAAAAAAAAACGCGCATTCTCAGAATCAAGTACGAGACGGGAGCGCTCGTTCTGGTAAAACTAGCGTTCAGAGTGGAGATAGCACATTCGTCACGCTCTAAATTATTGCCTCATTTAATGCAGCACATTTTTTTCTTCTTTATAATGCTACAATAATCAACTTCTTTTGATGCTGATATTCACACAGAGTTATGACAAACTTGTTTCTTTATTATTTCTCGGGATCTCATGCATAATAATTTTTGTTTTGAAAGCCAGATCTCCATAATATTTTTTTTCTTTTTTTAAATAAATGTTAATGAAGATCTTCATTTTTTGTTTTTATGTTGAAAATATTTTAGACTTATCTCCATATTTTTTAATTTAATTTTATTGTGTCAAGTTACCACAACATTATTTTTGTTTATAATTTTCCCTCAAGGAGGTTGGTTGGTGTCCCTTGTTAATTTGCCTACTCAAAAGCAAACTTTCCTTTTTGAATCAAAACACATGGTCAAGTATTTACTGTAAACAGAAATTCCATTTATTCTGGCTCATAATAACAAATTAAAGATGAAGGCAATTCTGGAGAACCTGCTTCAATTTGTGCATCCTTTTGACCCCAGGGCACACATTAAATAATATGAAAACCAAATTGGGATTTGGAGAAGCACATACAGTTGGGAGCACAATCTGGTCCTGGACTCCCAGAGGTCAGGAACAGCAGCAGGTGAGATATATGTCCCCAGTCTGTGTTACTACAATAGCCTGTGTATTCTGTCAGGCCATCTGGAAGCAAGGCTATCACTTCCTTGTAACCTTTCCACCAGCCTTCTCTGCAGCCTTCCTTTCATGCTTCTTCGGAGGCTGTGTCTCTGGAGGTGAGCTTGTGCCAGGAGGAGGAGGAGGAGGAGGAAGAGGGGTGACCTCCGCAAGGTCCGTGTATTGGGAAAGCTGGCCCATCAACCCCTTGTTAATTACCTTGCAAATGAGGGGGTCACTCAAGAGACGTTGGCCTATCTCCATTTTTGACATTTTGGCTGCCATGAGGGTGCCATAGCCCTCTTCAGTGTTGGGGGGCTCTCTGAGGGCAGCAGTAGCCTCCCTAATGAGGGCAAGTGTTTGCTCCTCCATCTGCCTACCCCTCCTGGCCCTTCTAGTTTGAAGGCGGAGGGGAGGAATCTTGGATCTTGTGCTGGGCCCTGCAACCTCCTGGCTGCCACTGGGCCCTGCCACCTCCTGGCTGTGTAAAAAAAAAGGGACATATATTTATTTTTGGCTTCATCAATCACACACATTTTTCAGCTCATGGCTGTTGCAAATTGAATGTTAATAAATAGCAAAGACAATCATTCTGACCCCAGCATTTTTCCTTCTTGTCCCCATCGTCCACTACTATCTATTGATATGTAAAACTTTTTTTTCAAACAATAATTTTTGAGCAAGAGTAACATCTATTTTACATCATATTTTTTAGTATAAGTAATCTACTATTCCGGGCTCCATATGTCCAAATCTGGTTCTTCCAAGAACTCAGGTTGTTCCTCCAAAGAAGGCTCAGCTGGGGTGGAAGGAAGTGTGGGGTACATATACATTCTCTGCTGCTGCTCCTGACCTCATTGATTCCAGGACCATATTGCACTCCTTCCTAAATCTGCCCCTAATGGTCCCAATTTTTGTGTTCACATCATGGATGGTGGCTGTGGGGATCCGTGTCTTGACAAATTCAAGCAGGCTCTCCAGTGCTGCCTTCCTGGCTCCTTTTTTTTAATTTAATTAGTTTTTTGTTTCCCACAGCGCAGGCAGCTCCCTCCACCTGTCCAGGAACTCCCCCATGAAATCATGCTCCTTGAAACAATACATTATTTCTGCAAGTCAAAACACAAGGCAAAAATACTAATGTCAGTCAAGACTCTCCTAATCTTTATCACCATATATAGGCCACAATCTCAGCCACTGAGGAGTCAAGTAAAAATGTTACCTTCGATCTCACGTTCGTTGCTTACTCCTTCTTCCGCACACTGAACGTAGTTACGACACATGCGTCTTTGCTTTATATACACTGCACATGCGTGAAACTCTGCACGCTTTGCCCGCCCCTGACGTTCGTTCGAGAACTTTCCCCGCCCCTTCTTGCTCGTTGCAGTGGTAGACGACAATGACGGAGAGACATCAGGTGGCTGTTATTAGTACCTCCAACGAGGAGGAAAGTCAGGAGGAACCAACGCCCCGATCCCGGAGATACAAGGCCTCGAACATGGCTTTCGAAGAGATGGTGGAGATGGTCTCCATTTTGAGGATGGGGGATTATGATTCAAAGCATGGGCCGTACAAAACACCAAATCTTCGCAAGGCCAAAATTATGGGAAAAGTGGTGAAAACTCTTCACAAAAAATTTGGGGTGCGCAGATCTAAAGAACAGCTGTGGAAACAGTGGTCTGACATCATGCTGAGGGATCCGTATCAATACAGGAGGATAAAGAAAGTTCTTGGAAAAATTAATACATTTTCCTGTGTTTTACTATGATTATTATTACTTGCATGTTGCTGCATGTGCTTTTCTGGAATGTTGTACAGTTAAAGATGGCAACTTTCATGTTCGTGGGTACAGTAATCGGTCGTAGTAAACATTGTTCGTTCGCTCACTAATAATACAATGTTTTTGCCAGATACGGGGTTAACTAAATTTTCGAATGCCTATTTTTTATAGAAGATTTTTTTGTTGTCTAGATGTGTTAGTAACTACATTTAAATACTATAACTGGATTCAGTGTAATGTAAGGAGAGGATGCTCAGCATCTGGTTGCACATCTGGACTCAGGAGCACCAGTGTGGGCCACCAGAATATCCTTTTTAGGGTGTCCCACACAGGTGATCCAGTGGATACTTGGGGTGTCTCAATATGTGAAACTTGACCAATATAGATAAATGTTCCAGCTTTGAAAAGGGATACAATCATGTGTTCAGCTTGGAACTCTGCCCAAACAGTCAATTGTCCCACATTTCCAAAGAATGATTCATATTCCTTTTTCTGGCCTCAAATATCATTTTGCTAAAGTATACCTTTTCTTCTACACTGGAGCCCAGGAACCCCACACCTCCAAGAGACCCCCAACAGTGGGATGTGGAGGAAGGAGAAGTGGAGGAAGGAGAGGTGGAGGAAGTGGTGGAAACTGGCACCACAACAGGTCAGTGTCATACACCACCGATTTTGGTAATAGATGTATGCCTGCATATTAATAATACATGGTGTGTTTTTAAATTTTAGGTGATGTTCTGCTTGTGGACCAAGAACCTACCCCTTTCACAAGTCATAGTGCACAGATCATGATACAGGACATAATGGTCTGCTGTCATGACTTCAACATAATCAAGGAAAAAAGCAAGCAGCTGAAATCAAACTAAAGAACATGATCAATGTTCTTGGGAGGATAGAATAATGTTTTTAGTTTTTTAATTTCTAATTGTTTTGAAAATTGAAAAGTGTGTAAAATAAAAAGCCACATTTTGAAGATGCACACAGTGTGTCAACATGTGCTATCTGCCATCAGGGGATATCAATGTACGTGTTTTGTGGGTGCAACCCCTTCCTCCCAACTGAAGAAGGTGAGAGGAAGGGGTTGCACCACCAAAAAAAAAATCCATTGATTCCCATGATGGCAGATAGCCCATGTTGACATCAGGCATGGTATCACAGGCTGGAAAGCCCCTTTTTGATACACCATGTTTTATGCATCTTCAAAATGTGGCTTATTTAGGGGTGACATCACCCCATCTTTTATGAAGGCAAGATACAAACATTTTAAACACAATAAAATGTCTGATCTTGCCTCAAAATTGTACATGTTGAACCTTATAAGTTTCAGAGTTGAAAACGTTATTGGTTTTAAAACATGCCTGTTTCTGCATTTTCGCCAAAAACTTGCAATGACACATTTATAATACATGTTGTATTTTCTAGTTAAAAAAAATTACGCACAATTGAAATGTGCAAGGAGTACAATCTTTTGGACTCAACAATGTGTGGCTTCTTACATCAATTTCTAAAATAATTATAGAAGGTTATTTTATGGGTTTACACATGGCACTACAAGTGCACTATGAGAACCTTGGAGACAGATAAAAGAAACACAAGCAAAAAATAACATTCAAGAATTTTTCATGAAAAGAAAAAATATATTTTGAAGAAATCAAGATTCGTCTGGCATAGCAATGGCCCCCCTACCCATAAAATAGTCCACACATTGTTGCCGCAGAGCACGGGCGCTTTGGGGGGGCAAGCCAGTACGGCCAGCTTCCAGGGCCGGCAATGGATTTTGGTCCTGTAGTGCGGCCTCAGGCCCAACAGATGCCATATAATTTGTGGAATGTACCCGTAAATAATTGTGCAGCACACAGCATGTCATTACGACATGGTTGAGTTTATAGTCCGCAAGGTGGATGGAGATCTGAAACAGGTGGAACCGGCTGGCCATGATGCCAAATGCATTTTCAACCACTCTTCTGGCTCTGGCCAGCCGGTAATTGAAGACCCTTAAATTTCGTACCTGGGGGGTGTCTATAGTATGCCTGTAAAGTGGCACATTTTTCCTGTGTTTAGAACAGTCCCTGCACAAAATGACATTTCTAAAGGAAAAAAATTCATTTAAAACTACTCGCGGCTATAATGAATTGTCGGGTACCGGCAATACAGATAAAAAAAACGGCATGGATTCCCCCCAGTCCATTACCAGGCCCTTTGGGTCTGGTATGTATATTAAGGGGAACCCCAAACCAAATTTTTTAAAAATTATAAAAATAAGCCCACATACTCCCACAACCACCGGGCAAGGGTTGTGGGGATAAGGCCCTTGTCCCCATCAACATGGGGACATCCTCCCCATGTTGAGGGCATGTGGCCTGGTACGGTTCAGGAGGGGGCGCTCTATTACCCCCCCTCTTTTCCTGCGGCCTACTGGGTTGCGTGCTTGGATGAGGGTCTGGTATGGATTTTTGGGGGGAACCCCACGCCATTATTTTTTAATTTAGGCTTGGGGTTCCCCTTAATATCCATACCAGACCTGAAGGGCCTGGTATGGAATTTTGGGGAACCCCCACACAATTGTTTTTAAAATTTTGGTTCGGGGTTTCCCCTTTATATTCATACCAGACCCAAAGGGCCTGGTAATGGACTGGGGGGAAAACCATGCCGTTTTTTTTCAATGACTTTTATCTGTATTGCCGGGACCCGACAATTCATTATAGCCGCAAGTAGTTTTAAATTAATTTTTTCCTTTAGAAATGTAATTTTGTGCAGGGACTGTTCTAAACATGGGAAAAATGCGCCACTTTACAGGCATACTATAGACACCCCCCAGGTACGAAATTTAAAGCAATATGTCACTTTTATTTTTTCACTTTAAGCATTATTAAAAATCACTGCTCCCGAAAAAGCTTCAGTTTTTAAAACTTTTTTTTGCATTGATACATGTCCCCTGGGGCAGTACCCAGGTCCCCAAACACTTTTTATGCCAATAACTTGCATAATAACCTTTAAAGTTAGCACTTTTGATTTTTCACGTTCGTGTCCTATAGACTTTAACGGTGTTCGTGTGTTCAAACAAATTTTTTGCCTGTTGGCATGTTCTGCTGCAAACTGAACCAGGGGGTGTTCGGCTCATTCCTATGGGTCAGCATAGGCAATGGTGGAGAGTCTGGAATATCACAAAGTTTGTGTGAAGTGGGTTCAAAGCAGATAACAATCAAAAGAAATTCATGCCATACAGTTGCATCATGATAATACACAACTACATCCTTCTTATGCCACCAGTCATGTGAATGACAAAATCAGCTGGTCAGTGGTCTCTCATATACTCTACAGCTCAGACTTGGTAACATCTAACTTTTATATGGTTGTACTATTCAGGATTTGAGGCCTGGGTAGAATGATAGCTGAAATGCATTCAATGATATGTGGAAGAGTAACTCTGAGTAATTATTAGGGATACGGTTTGCAGCAGAACAGGCAAAAAATGTGTGTGAACATGCGAACACCGTTAAAGTCTATGGGACAAGAACATGAAAAATCAAAAGTGCTAATTTTAAAGGCTTATATGCAAGTTATTGCCATAAAAAGTGTTTGGGGACCTGGGTCCTGCCCCAAGGGACATGTATCAATGCAAAAAAAAAGGTTTTAAAAAGGCCCATTTTTTGGGAGCAGTAATTTTAATAATGATTAAAGTGAAACTCTAAAAATGAAATATTCCTTTAAATATCATGCCTGGGGGGTCTCCTTAGTTTGCCTGTAAAGTAGCGCATATTTTCATGTTTATAACAGTACCACAGAAAAATTACATTTCTAAAGAAAATAATGTCATTTAAGACTGCGTGCGGCTGTAATGTAGTGTCGGATCCCGGCAATATAGATAAAATTCATTGAAAAAAATGGTGTGGGTCCCCCCCGCCATCCATTACCAGGCCCTTTGGGTCTGGCATTAATATTAACCACTTAAGCCCCGGACCAATACGCAGCATAAAGACCAGAGGTGATTTTACAATTTGGCACTGCGCTGCTTTAACTGGAAATTGCGCGGACATGCAATGTTGTACCCAAACAAAATCTGCGTCCTTTTTTCCCCACAAATAGAGCTTTCTTTTAATGGTATTTGATTGCCTCTGTGATTTTTATTTTTTGCTATATAAAGGGAAAAATCTAATAAACTCAATTTTAGTCATACATTTAGGCCAAAATGTATTCAGCCACACGTCTTTAGTAAAAAAAATGTCAATAAGCGTATATTTATTGGTTTGCGCAAAAGTTATAGCGTCTACAAACTAGGGTACATTTTCTGGAATTTACACAGCTTTTAATTTATGACTGCCTATCTAATTTCTTGAGGTGCTAAAATGTCACAGCAGTACAAACCCCCCCCCCAAATGACCCCATTTTGGAAAGTAGACACCCCAAGGAAATTGCTGAGAGGCATGTTAAGCCCATTTAATATTTTTTTTGTCCCAAGTGATTGAATAATGACAAAAAAAAATAAAAAATTACAAAAAGTTGTCACTAAATGATATATTGCTCACACATGCCATGGTTATATGTGGAATTGCACCCCAAAAAAAAAATTCTGCTTCTCCTGAGTACGGGGATACCACATGTGTGGGACTTTTTGAGAGCCTAGCCGCGTACGGGGCCCCAAAAACCAAGCACCGCCTTCAAGATTTCTAAGGGCACAAATTTTTGATTTCACTTCTCACTACCTATCACAGTTTCGAAGGCCATAAAATGTAAAAATTGCACAAACACCCCCCAAATTACCCCATTTTGGAAAGTAGACACCCCAAGCTATTTACTGAGAGGCATGTTGAGTCCATGGAATATTTTATATTTTGCCACAAGTTGCGGGAATATGACAAACTTTTTTTTTTTTGCACAAAGTTGTCACTAAATGATATATTGCTCACACATGCCATGAGCATATGTGAAATTACACCCCAAAATACATTCTGCTGCTTCTTCTGAGTACGAGGATACCACATGTGTGGGACTTTGTGGGAGCCTAGCAGCGTACGGGACCCCGAAAACCAAGCACCGCCTTCAGGATTTCTAAGGGCATACATTTTTGATTTCACTCCTCACTACCCATCACAGTTTTGAAGGCCATAAAATGCCAAGATAGCACAAAAAACCCCAAATGACCCCATTTTGGAAAGTAGACACCCCAAGCTATTTGCTGAGAGGCATGTTGAGCACATTGAATTTTTTTGTCCCAAGTGATTGAATAATGACAAAAAGAAAAAAAAATGTACAAAAAGTTGTCACTAAATGATATATTGCTCAAACATGCCATGGTTATATGTGGAATTGCACCCCAAAATACATTTTGCTGCTTCTCCTGGGTATGGGGATACCACATGTGTGGGACTTTTTGAGAGCCTAGCCGCGTACGGGGCCCCAAAAACCAAGCACCGCCTTCAGGATTTCTAAGGGCGTAAATTTTTGATTTCACACCTCACTACCCATCACAGTTTTGAAGGCCATAAAATGCCAAGATAGCACAAACCCCCCCCCCAAATGAACCCATTTTGGAAAGTAGACACCCCAAGCTATTTGCTGAGAGGCATGGTGAGTATTTTACAGCTCTCATTTGTTTTTGAAGATGAAGAAAGAAAAAAACATTTTATTTTTTATTTTTTAAATTTTCAAAACTTTGTGACAAAAAGCGAGATCTGCAAAATACTCACCATACCTCTCAGCAAATAGCTTGGGGTGTCTACTTTCCAAAATGGGGTCATTTGGGGGGGTTTTGTGCCATCTGGGCATTCCATGGCCTCCAAAACCGTGATAGGCAGTGAGGAGTGAAATCAAAAATTTACACCCTTAGAAAGCCTGAAGGCGGTGCTTGGTTTTCAAGGTCCTGTACGTGGCTAGGCTCCCAAAATGTCTTACACATGTGGTATCCCCATACTCAGGAGAAGCAACAGAATGTATTTTGGGGTGCAATTCCACATATAACCATGGCATGTTTGAGCAATATATCATTTAGTGACAACTTTTTGTAATTTTTTTTTTCTTTTTGTCATTATTCAATCACTTGGGACAAAAAAAAAATATTCAATGGGCTCAACATGCCTCTCAGCAAATAGCTTGGGGTGTCTACTTTCCAAAATGGGGTCATTTGGGGGGGTTTTGAACTTTCCTGGCATTTTATGCACAACATGAGGAAGCTTATGTCACACATCATCCACTCTTCTAACCACTTGAAGACAAATCCCTTTCTGACACTTTTTGTTTACATGAAAACATTTTTTTTTTTGCAAGAAAATTACGTTGAACCCCCAAACATTATATATTTTTTTAAAGCAAAGGCCCTACAAATTAAAATGATGGGTGTTGCATTTATTTTCCACACAGTATTTGCACAGCGATTTTTCAAATGCATTTTTTGGGGAAAAATACACTTTTTAAAATTTTAACACACTATATTGCCCAAATGTTTGATGAAATAAAAAAGATGATCTTAGGCCGAGTACATGAATACCAAACACGACATGCTTTAAAATTGCACACAAACGCGCAGTGGCGACAAACTACATACATTTTTAAAAGCCTTTAAAAGCCTTTACAGGTTACAACATTAGATTTACAGAGGAGGTATACTGCTAAAATTACTGCCCTCGATCTGACCTTCGTGGTGATACCTCACATGCGTGGTGCAATTGCTGTTTACATATGACGCCAGACCGACGCTTGCGTTCGCCTTTGTGCAAGAGCAGGGGGGGACAGGGGTGCTTTTTTTTATTATTATTTATTTTGCTTTTTTATTTTATTTTTAAACTGTTCCTTCCATTTATTAATTTTTTACCATTTTTATTGTTATCTCAGGGAATGTAAATATCATCCCCTATGATAGCAATAGGTAGTGACAGGTACTCTTTTTTTGAAAAAAATGGGGTCTATTAGACCCTAGATCTTTCCTCTGCCCTCAAAGCATCTGACCACACTAAGATCGGTGTGATAAAATGCTTTCCCAATTTCCCAATGGCGCTGTTTATATCCGGGGGGGACATTCCCTCCCACTGCTTGTAAAAGCAGTCTAGAGGCTAATTATCTGCTAGGATTGCTTTTACATGAAAGCCGACCGCTGGCTGAAAAGAATGATACCAAGATGATACCTAAACCCGCAGGCATCATTTTGGTATAACCATTCAAAGTCCAGCAACATACCAGTACGTTGCTGGTCCTTGTTGGACATGTATTGGCTGAACGAAAAAAAGATATTGATCGGTGGGTATGCCCACCATTAGAATACCTCCCTTCATCCACCCACTTCTAATGATGGGCATACATGCACCATTTATATATGCCGAAGCATGGGGGCATCCTCCCGCAAAAAAGTTATGCCGTGTACACACGGTCAGACTTTTCCACGGGCAAGCCTCCGTCGGAATTTCGACCGTATGTACGCGGCATTAGGAGCAAAATTGCTCCTCCGCCCCTGCTGCCCCCATGCTTCGGCATATATGCTCTTTTTTTTAAACTGTGGTGGTGAAATCACCTTCTACAGCACTGGAGTCACGGCTTTATGTATCGTGGGAGCAAACGCTGTTGCTGTCAAGATAAATAAATCCGCGCTGCAACTGAATGGCGTACCTGCTAAGCAAATGATGGTTAACATTAAAACAAAGTAACATTACAGTATAACAGTAAGACCTTACCATACCATACCTGCAAAGCAAATACCAACAAAAAAAAAATAGTAAAAAATAAAACATTTTTTTAACGCAACCTGTGCCTAAAATATATATATGCCGAAGCAAGCATGGGGGCATCCTCCCGCAAAAAAGTAATGCCGCGTACACACGGTCGGACTTTTCTACGGGCAAGCCTCCGTCAGAATTTCAACCATATGTACGCGGCATTAGGAGCAAAATTGCTCCTCCGCCCCTGCTGCCCCCATGCTTCGGCATATATGCTCTTTTTTTTAAACTGTGGTGGTGAAATCACCTTCTACAGCACTGGAGTCACGGCTTTATGTATCGTGGGAGCAAACGCTGTTGCTGTCAAGATAAATAAATCCGCGCTGCAGCTGAATGGCGCACCTGAAAACAAAAAATTACATACCTGAAAAGCAAGCATGATAAAACATTGCAGAATAGAATACAGTAAAAAAGAGCAGAACAATAGAGAGAAAATAGAGAGAGAGAGAGAGAGAGCAAAGCTAATTGAAATAAGGATAGAGACACTTTTTTGTACCAGCGTCTCGCCTTACGGGCAATGTGATACGGCGCCAACAACTGGTCGTTGAGGTCCACCCCTCCCATATTTTGGTTATATTCGTGGACACAGGGGTTTCTCCACAATACCAGTCGCCGTACAAATTTGGACTGTCGTGGGAGGTAAGAAGGAAAACATTCTTATTATCCCTCTACTTCACAGCGAGCAAATTATTACACTTCAAGCAGGCTCTTTCCCCAGCCTAAGACGGGAATCTACAAGCCCCTGGGGAAAGCCTGGCGATTAGGTCGCACGGTGCCACATGCTCCAATCTGATGATTAATCAAGTGACTAAACAGTGGCACGCTCGTGTAATAATTGTCCACATACAAGTGGTACCCCTTTCCGAATAAGGGTGACACCAACTTCCACACTGTCTTGCCAGCGCTCCCTATGTAATCTGGGCAGTTCTCTGGCTCTACCTGACTATCTTTTTCCTCATAAACCATAAAGCTCCATACATAGCCCGTTGCCCTGTCACAGAACTTATAGAGCTTGACCCCGTATCTGGCACGCTTGCTGGGAAGGTACTGTTTGAAAGACAAGCGGACAGAAAATTTAATCAGGGACTCATCAATGCAGACAACTTGATCGGGAGTAAACAAGGCTGCAAAACATTTGTTGAAGTGGTTTATGAGGGGCTGAAAATTTTGTAGAGCCGATCAAATTCAGGGTCTCCACCTGGACGACAAAGTTCATTGTCGTTGAAGTGCATAAACCGCAAGATCTGCTCATATCGTTTCCTGGACATGGAGGCAGAGAACACGGGCATATGGTCAATTGGGCGCGTGGACCAATAGGCGCGCAATGATGGGAATTTATGTGTGCCCATGTTGAGGGAAAGTCCCAGAAAGGTTTTAAATTCGGAAACCGTAATTGGTTTCCAATCTCTGGCAATAGAAGGCAACTGGGGATTAGCGGCGATGAATTGACCAGCATATAAATTACTCTGGTCCACAATAGATCTATAGAGATCTTCCATGAAAAACAGCGAAAAAAAATCAAGTGGCGTAAAATCAGCTGTTTCCACCTGAATACCGGGATGGCCAGTGAATGGGGGAAGTACGGGTTCTGCAGAAGTGTTGGGCACCCAATCAGGATAGGCAAATTCTGCAGGAAGGGCACTATGGGCACGACGGGCCTGCCTTTGTCTTCTTCTTGTAGGCAGCGGGACACTACTTGTGCTTGCCACCTCGCCAGCTTGAACTGCACTTATGAGACTCGCCACGTCACCACGTGATACTGCAGTGCTGGATGTACGTCCAGGCTGTACTAGGCCGCTGGTGCTTGCCAGTTCACCAGAAGGAATAGCGGCGCTAGTACTACTCTGCTTCATAATACGAGAGCCCTGCGGTTCTTGCTCCTCAACAACATCAGAAGATCGGGGTCGGGTACGCCTGACCTTAGCAGGGACCTCATCATCTTCGTCGTCAGTGCTATATGACCTGGAGCCGCTGTCTTCTATGGGGATGTATTCTGAGCCTGAATTTGACAGATACGTGACCTAATCTTCACTATCTGTCATGCTCAGAATCTCGAAGTCCTCTTTACTAGTGTACCTTTGATTTGCCATTTTGGGCTCTAAATTTAGTGGTACACTAGTAAGATTCACAGGTAAAAAAGCACCTGACTGTCAGCAAATGTATCAAACGCTACCAAAAAAACTGTTAGCGATCGCAGGGATCAGGCCTGTCTCTGCGAATGCTGCAGTTATGTGTGTTGTGTTTGGTAAGTGACAGTGATAGATCAATACTGCACTTGGGTGGGCTGGGCTGGGCTGGGCTGGGCGGAGGGGCTAAATGCAGGTGCTAGGAGGTATCTGGGCTGATCCCGCTAACACTGCGTTTTTGGGAACCCTAAACCGCTGGGGACGCTAGTATAGATCTGATCAGATACTATACCACTAAGGGAGGAGTATGCTTTGCGTGTGGGTGTTAGCATTACTGGCACTAACCTGATGCTGCCTGGGGCAACGCAGACCCTCTCTGATGCTAAAACCTAATTGATATCACCCGCCGGGCGATCAGGGGTGCCCTGATGCTATAAAAAGCAAACTAACCAACCAGCGTCGCTTGTAACACTTATACAGTGATCACTGGTGAAAGGGTTAACTAGGGGCAATCAGGGGGTTAAAACCTTTGTTAGGTATTATATGGGGGTACCTGACCATATATAAAAACCTGACGGGTAACCTTAATAACTAACTAACTAACTGGCTAACCAGTGTCACCAGTGACACTTATACATTGATCACTGGTGAAAGGGTTAACTCTAGGGGCAATCAGGAGGTTAAGATAATATATGGGGGTACCTGACGCTATAAAAACCTGGCGGCGAACCTAGAAAAAATAACTGGCTACCTAGGGGCACCACCGACACTAATACAGCGATCAGAAAAACGATTGCTTAGTGACACTGGCGATAGGGGGTGAAAGGGTTACCTGGGGGGCGATCAAGGGGTTAAACCTTTATTAGGGGGGGTTAGGGGGCTACCCTGGACCTAAAGGGGCCTAAACCTAACTGCCCTGACACTTTTTACAGTTACAAATGACACTAAATGCAGTGATCAGTAAATAAATGATCACTGCAATCAGTGACACTGTGACTGGGGGTGCAGGGGGTGACCTGGGGGGTTATCTGGGGGTGACATGTGTGCCTATGTGTACCTACGTGTTAGTGTAGTGTTGGTGCACTTACCTGATGTCTTCTCTCCACGGCGCTGTAGATGAAAAGACCGCCACATGGAGAGATGACATCACTTCTTCTGCCTGTGTTTACATTACACAGGCAGAGGAAGAATGTCATTCGCCGGGAGCGATCGCGAAGACATCCTGCCTCGTGGAGTTGTGCCTCTCTTCTCTCAGACACCCAAGTACAGTCAGTGACCTCACTGGAGCAAATTTGGCAGTATGCTGCAGCTGGGGGAACATAACTGCCAGTTTCTTGTCCTTCTGTGGCACCCCCTCTATCTAGGCTCATGTTACTCCCTTCCTCAACCTGTGAACCAACATCAGAGCCTTCAAATCGCTGCACATCCTCCAGCAGCATATAACCGACACTGTGGTAGAATAATTCTGGGGACTCCTCCATGCATGATGGTGGGGCTACAGAAGGAGTGACTGTGGACAATGAGCTGATGGAACAGGCCACTTTAACAGCTGGGTAGAAAGGCAAACTACTCTGAGCCTGGGTGACAGAGGATGAGGAGGATGCAGGTTAGGTGCATGCTTTGGCCAATCATCATACAGCAATGCACTGCGATCTCGCAGTGCATTATGGGGCGTTCCGCGGCACTCAAATTTCCCGCGAACGCCCCATATGTTCGGTTCATTTTAGAACAAACGAACACCGCTGGCTCATCCATAGTAGTTATAAGTGGTTATCTGTATGAATGCTTATTATTTCCATCTCTGCATAATTACAATTTTTGATACCCCTTGTATATGCACTGCTCAAAAAAATTAAAGGAACACTTTTGAATCAGAACTCCTGGGAACTCCTGGGATATTGAGCAGGTCAGTTAAGTAGCAGAGGGGGTTGTTAATTTCAATTAACAGCAAAGCAGCTGAAACTGATTAATAACAGGTGCACTAGATGGGCAACAATGAGACGACCTCCAAAACAGGAATGTTTTTTCAGGTGGAGGTGTCTGACATTTTTTTTCCCTACTCATCTTTTCTGACTGTTTTAAACTAGTTTTGCATTTGGCTAGGGTCAGTGTCACTACTGGGAGCACGAGGCGATACTTGGACCATATAAAGGCTGCACAGGCAGTCCAACTCCTCCAGGATGGCACACCAATACGTGTCATTGCCAGAAGGTTTGCCGTGTCTCCCAGCACAGTCTCAAGAGCATGAAGGAGATTCCAGGAGACAGGCAATTACTCTAGGAGAGCTGGACAGAGCCGTATAAGGTCCTTAACCCATTAGTAGGACCAGGATCTGCTCCTTTGTGCAAGGAGGAACAGGATGATCACTGCCAGAGCCCTCCAAAATGACCTCCAGCAGGCCACTGGTGTGAATGTCTCTGACCAAACAATCAGAAACAGACTTCATGGGAGTGGCCTGAGGGCCCGACGTCCTCTAGTGAGCTCTGTGCTCCCTGCCAGACACCGTGGAGCTCGATTGTCATTTTCCATTGAACACCAGAATTGGCAGGTCCGCCACTGGTGCCCCATGCTTTTCACAGATGAGAGCAGGTTCACCCTGAGCATATGTGACAGACGTGAAAGGTTCTGGAGAAGCCGCTGAGAACTTTATGCTGCCTGTAGCATCGTTCAGCATGACCGGTTTGGTGGTGGGTCAGTAATGGTCTGGGGAGGCATATCCATCGAGGGACGCACAGACCTCTACAGGCTACACAATGGCACCCTGACTGCCATTAGGTATCAGGATGAAATCATTGGACCCATTGTCAGACCATACGCTGGTGCAGTGGGTCCTGGGTTCCTCCTTGTGCACGACAATGCCTGGCCTCATGTGGCGAGAGCATGCAGCCAGTTCCTGGAGGATGAAGAAATTGATACCATTGAATGGCCCCCACGCTCACCTGACCTAAATCCAAAAGAACACCTCTGGGACATTATGTTTCGGTCCATCTGGTACCGCCAGGTTGTACCTCAGTTGCACCTTCAAAGTGTTCCTTTAATTTTTTTGAGCAGTGTAAAATGTTTGTGCAGGGATACAATTGATTAAAATGCATTCATTTAGTGCATGTATGTTAACCAGATAGAGGCATCTTCATTGCTGGGATGGTCATAACTTTAGGTATTGCTATAAAGCAGTGAATGTGATCAAACATTCACTGCAGGTATATCATTTTGATGCATGTATTTAAAATTACATTAATTTATTCACCTATGGTGAATGTTTGGTGAATGTCCCATTCGCTGAGTTTATAATCATGAATTTGTTCATTGTTAATGGTATAATTTGCCCATATATAATGGTATGTAGTCCTGCTATTATGAAAAAGAAATAATTAAATAAAGAATAAAAAATAACCATGTGGTAATATACTATATAAAAACTTAAAATGGAGTTAAAAATACATCAAATTCGCATATAAGGGAACAAAGCCTTACTTATGAAGCTGAACTATATTATGAATTATATTTATGAACTATTCCTATGACTATTGTTGATATTATGAACTATTAATATAACTATTATCACTATTATGAGCTATTACTATAACTATTAACTATATTCTATTCTTTTTGATTTATAAATGCAGTTACTTGATAGTTCACATCCTTTACCAGATGGATATCTTGGCAGACCATCTGTTTGCACCCACTTTGATATACAGTATCTGGAGAAAAAGGTGCAAGGCATAATAGGCAGAGCAGAACTTTTGTGGAATCATGTGATAGTACATATCAGAAATAAATGCAAATTACAGTAACCCATATTTTTAACTAATTACTCACTTAACACATTTTACATACATATTTTGCATTCCCGGATTTTATTATTTGTATATAAACTTTCATTGTTGGGCCATTTGGGAGGCTTTCAGAAAGAATTCACCAGGCTTTGGTCCTAAAGCTGAGAAGGACTGCATTAGATAATAACTGGATTCATGAGATTCCTGCAAGAATCATAAAACACAAACGGAACATTTTAATAAATACTTACCTTAGTTGTTAAGTATGGTATAGGGAGATTGTGGTCAACTTGGTGAATACACAGTGGCTCAAATGCACCTTCTGATATATCTGGAACGCTGCACAACAATTCATACTCAAAAGTGTTCTAACTGTTTATTTTTCTGGAATGTTGCTATCTGTGTGTTTCTCTCCTTCAGTCCCATCCCTAATTGGCTATGTGACAAAGTGTAATCTTTAATTTAGGACAACTTTTTCCCTTTTTAACCTTACAATTCAACATATACTGGAAAAACATCTGTCTTGATACATTTTTAGAGTAGGATTACATTTGCTCATATAGAAATAAGCAAGATGCGACATTTTCACAGGCATGTTTTTGCTAAAATTTTGAATGACAAAATGTTCACTCATGTGAGTGACAGATGCTCACACAGTCAAAAGCAAATATCATCCAGATCATCCAACATCATCCAAATTTCTGCCTTTTTTTTACATTGAGTGGATCTGCATCAAGTCAGAGAAGGCCCCTACAATTTTCCTTCACAGAAACAGACCACTTATAGTAGTGATTTATTGCTTTCTGTTGCCCGCAAGCAATAAATCAGTAATACTCAAGCAAAAAGTGACTGAGCAAGGTTGACCCTATTAAATGCAGCCTCTGTAATCATCACACCAGATCGATTAGTCATAAAACAACAATTAGAACATCATTACTCCTTTGCCCTAGGGATGGATTCATAAAGGATAATGTCAATATTTTTCCTGATGTTTATTATTAAGAAAAATCACTCATAGTTTCAGTGCCATGTTCTCAAGCAGAAGGGTTACATCCATACCCTCCTCACAATGTCCTCATCTCTTATTAGCTATTCAGCCAGCTAAGTTGCACTCTAATGCAGTTTGAACAAAAGAAACTGATGCGATTCCCTCATCTACAAAACTATTGTGGATGGGGAATCCTTCCTAATGAGTCATTGTATTCTGACAGCGGGGCAACTTCCTCGCCATCAGAATACACTGATCAGCATTGCAGGCTATAGCCTGCAGTGCTGATCAAGCAGGGAAAATCTGACAGGGCGGTTGTACAGAAGTGGATCGGTAGCATGGATTGGCAGCTTAAGCCTACTGTTGATCGCTTGCTTTCTGTATCAAAGCCTCATTCTCATTCCCTGTCAGATCACTGATCCATGCACATCTTCAGAGGGTTTGATTACTATTGCTAATAACACATAGGGAAACAAACTGCTATGTGTGCAGAATATAAAAACATATTTATTATTAAAATTGTATTGCACTAACCTGAAGCAGGGTATATCAAGTATAGCAAATGCCAATCCCTGATAATAGTATCTTGCTAGAGGCTAACTCCAATCCAAGGTAACTAAGGGTTTACTTGTCTCGGCCTCTTGATACAACCACTGCCAGTCTTCCTCACAACCAATAAAAAGGTGGGACCTTCTTCATTGGGGAAGATGGGGTGGGAAGCCACCTAATAATCACTCTCCTAAAATATATTCATTAACCCTTACAACCATAAATCCTTCCCTTGTTGAATACAATGACTATTTATTATTGCACATTAACTCTTTGTATAACAGATCAAACACCAGTAAGAATAACCCGCTGGAACACGTTATCAATTCTTTGAAAGTGCAACCCTTAAAACAGATAATGCTTCCTTTGCTAGATAAAAACACTATTTGGTACCCTTCCTACAAAAGATCACATAAGTATGCATATTGCACATATCCCTTCTGGATGCCTAAAACCATAAAATGATCTAGGAAGGTAAGTCGAAAAAATAACATCCGTATCACACATGTCCTAACTTAAGTACATAGATTATTACATAATAAAAGGAACATTTCCACTGTACTGAAAAACACAATTAATACTGATGTCAATGTTAATGTTAGGGATAAGTTTCCTTGGTTTAAAAATCTACTCACTCTTTTTTTGGTTTAAGAACTCAATGGAGTCTCCACCTCTCCACTTTCCTTCAACTTTATGGATTGCCAAAAATTAGAATCCACTTGGAACAGGGGCATTTTATGAAAGCAGTGGGCTTATGTGCAAGATCATAACTTGAGCCCTCCAGGTAGAGTAAAATAAAGTGCGGCATGCATAGAGGCAAACATTGGGTGTAGTTTTTTAAGGGGCTTTAGGTAGAACCTGCTGGTTACATAGTAAAGTAAAGATGGTTGTGGGGTTAATTGCCTTGTATGGCCGTTTGACTCGCACTCAGCTTCTTTCCGACAGGGTTAACAACCCCCCACAACATTTTTTTTACTGATAACATTTCAAAATATACAGACAGAACACGTTTTTTTTACAACCTGAAATATGACAGAAACTTCTTTTATAAACTACGACAATTGATATTTAAAAAATATAAGCAAAAGTTGAGCATGAATAATAATATAAAAGACCTGAGGAACCCTAGGACTGAGCAGAAAAAAGGTCCAGCAGAGCATGTAACACACCATGGCAAATGTTGGTCATAGTCAGGTTGTGCCGAACAGTGGGAGTAGCTTAAAGGGAAATGATTAAACAGAACCTGAGCCTAGTGCCCATATACACTCTACACATGCCACAGTCCTTGTACTAACAAAATACTCCCAATTACTGTACCACAAGTTATAGTCCCACAGATACACATAAACCTCAGGACAAAGCATAATTAAAAAAATATATTATTATTATTTTTATTATACAGGATTTATATAGCGCCAACAGTTTGCACAGCGCTTTACAACATGAGGGCATACAGTACTTTTACAACACAGTTCAATACAGGAGGAATGAGAGGGCCCTGCTCAAATAAAAATAAAAATCATTTACATATGCTTTTCTGCACAAAAAAATATATAATTTTGCCTTACTGAGCATGCCTAAAGAAAAACCTCATTAAAACCAACAACTGTTGAGATAGGGAACACTTTGGTCAGATGTGTAACGTACAATATACAGTATATAAAGTGTTAGGGGTCAGAAGTAAAGCTGCTCATAGATTTTTTTTTGTTTAACCAGTGGTCCAATAGGAAAAAATAGGAACAAAAATAAAAGATTAATGGATTTTCCCATCCACACAAGGTAAATAGAGGAATCCTTCCCGCTGCGCTAGTGTATTCTGAGAGCGAGACTGTAGGAATATTGTACACTGCTCAGTGCTGCAGCCACTGATCAACAAAAGTTTTCCAGCATTCACATTTGACAGAAATTGATCATTGGAGAGGGAAAGAGAGATATGGTAGGGATAGGTTTGAGGGGGGAAAGAAAGGGGAGAGGGTGAAGAGAGGGAGAAAGGGACATGAGAGAGAATGAGTACAGATGTCACATCTGGTGGTATTTTCGCAGTGGTTACTCCTTCTATAGGATATTGAGCTGTGATTTTCCCTCTCCCCCTTTAGCTGACAAGGCAGTGGCTGGAGGCGTACACATACTGCAGCTGCGATGCTTTGCTTCCTGATCATGGCAGGAGTTACACCCCTGTCATATTTGTGCGCACTACTACGTGTTGAATGTGACCCATTCAAGTGAATAAGGCTGTGCTGCAACTGTATGCTGTGCGGTGGTGTGGCACTTATGGGATGAAAACAGGTGGTGAGGAGGGGACATATTGCCTCCTCAATGCCTCTCCATCACCTCTGAAAAGTGATCTGAGCATGGACCTGGCATCTGCAATTGTCAAGAGGCACAGACACGTGAGATCTAGAGCTGCTTTGCACTTTGTATTCAAAGTTGCTGCCTACACATGGCCACACAGCAATCCCTTTCACTATCAGTGTGACACGCTTGGGTTTGGAGTTTGGGGTGGGGCAGACACAGCAGGGAGAGGACAGGATGGAAAGCAAATCTTGCCACCTCTGTCCTCTTCATGTAGCACACTGTGCTATGACAATTTTATGTCTAACTATGTGAGCGAGACAATAAGCACAGCACAGTGTACCCACCCTCGGTTCCCAGGCAGAAACTCCCATGGCGAACAATGACAAGGAAATTAATGCAGCATATGTAGTGCTACTGATAAAATGTGATGGATTACTCCCTCTGTGCAGTGTGTGACAGGGCACAGTGGCCCCCCTTCCCTCAAGGTCTTTATGCCCTGCACACACTTGCACCCATTATGGTATGTCACTGCACTTGGGTCATGATTATGGTGGTACCTACATTTTTTGGGCACTCTATGATCTTTTTATCTCTTTTCTAATGTGTCTCAGATGTTCCTCTACTCATTTTGCTAAAGTGTGCTTAGTGTGATCCACATATTAGAGCCCACATTCACACTCAAAGAGGTAGACAACGATATTGGTACTGCATATTGTAAAAACAATATTATTTTAAATGTCCTTCCACTGGTATTTGATTTTAACTTATAAATATTTTTTCTATTTTCTTATATGTGCCTGCAGACAGACAATGCCTGTGGCAGTACCTAAAATACCTATCTTCGCTAAGTAGGGTGTTAAATGGTGTTTCTACTCCTGCGGATTACGTTTTTTTTTATCAAAAAGCTTTTATTGAGCAAAAGAAAAAAGACATACAGCAGCCGATCATGGCAAACATCGGACTTAACAACAGCATCGCTCAATAGGGGTATACAACTACATCCCGATGAATGTTAACAATAGAACGAAACATAGGCATTGGTACCATTTATAGTCAGTCATATCAAAAAGAGAAAGGTATACAAATTATGTTATGATGAACACTCTTCCCCACAGTATATACTGCCCACTGGGGCGTCAGAGAGGCGCAAGGACTGTATTGCGGTCCTCCTTGATCAAGTGCATGTTGTGGGGGCCCTAAGCCATCTGTCCCAAACCTTATCGTATTTGGAAGGGCACCCTCTATGAGAGTAAATGAGTTTCATAAATGGCAACACCTTATTAACCTCAGCCATCCAATGTGAAAATTCAGGTGGATTGGGCCTCATCCAGACTCTGGCTATGACCTTCCGTGCCAGAAAGAGCGTTTCATGTAAGAAAATTTTACTAAACTTGTTGAAATCTGGGTCTGGGAAAATACCCAGGAGGCAAGGTTTTGGCTGAAGCGTTATGGGGGAGCCCATGGTATCATGCAAGAACCCCACCACCTGCCTCCAAAAGGCCTGGATTTTAGGACATTGCCACAGTAAATGAAAAAAAGTGCCCGTAGCTTGACCGCACAATGCACAAGTAGAAGAGAGGTCGCTCTTATACCTAAAGACTCTAAGTGGAGTGAGGTATGCCCTGTATGTGATATATATTTGTGTGAGATGGTCCGACAGCTTGGGAGATGCCAGTTTACACGTGTCGAGTGCATCACTCCATTCATCATCCCCCAGTGTGCCCACCTCCTCCTCCCACCTGGATTTCAGTGCATATGCCGTTACGGTTGCCTGTGGGAGTGTCAACATAACGTAAAAATGGGATATCAGTTTTTTGGGGTCGGGGTATTTAATAGCAGCCATTAAGGGATTGTCGGCCAAGGAAAGAGCAGCTTGAGGGAACTGGGTTCAGTACGTGTGGCGGAGTTGGAGATATCTGTAGTACATATGGCCTGGAAGAGCGAATTCAGTTTTAAGGTCATTGAAAGATTTCAGTCTCCCGTTGTGAGTAATGTGAGACAGATAAAACACTCCCCTAGAGCTCCACACCCCACTATCCTGAATAAGGCTGAATTCTGGCAGGGCTGTGTTGTGCCAGAGAGGGGAATATTGGTGTGGGGATACTATGTGCAGCCTGTCTGATGCGATATTCCACACCTTCTGATAGTGATATACCAGAGTCCGACGCTCCTGTCCCCCACCCCTGGTTCCCCCTACGATCGCCACTAAGGGTGCAATGTGTGCTGTGTCCATGCGGGACACAGGCAGAGGAACCTGTCTCTGTCCACCTTGTCCACATGGAAGATCTGTGACAGCTGGGAAGCTAAATAATATGTATTAAAATCAGGGAGAGCCGTTCCGGCAAGACCTGCGGATTACTTTTACCTAAAATATTCCACAGAGTGAGAGCCATTTTAAAAACTATCCTGTGTTAAAGGACTAAATTACAACAACAAAAAAACTATCCTGTGTATCAGTGGTGAGATATTTTCAAGCACGTCTTTCCTGACTATAATCCAGTGCTTTCTGATTACCATAGTGACCTTTCCTTTATCCTCAGAGAAGGGTAGAATTCCCAGTAGACTCTTATCCTGCTTTCCTTCTCCTCCTCTCTCTTTCAACAGACCATTCCTATATCGTTCCAAGGCATGATGAAAGGCATCCCCCACTATTGTACTTCATCTCCAAAAACCTCTGTCTTTGCCCTTTCCATTGATGTATATAACTACCTTTATCAGAGCAGTAAAAATTGCCCTTTTGAAACACCAATGATTTATGGCCTGTGATGACAACTATCTACAGACACAAAGTCATTGCAGTCAATGTCCTTCTGATTGACTTATGTTTTGATTCTCTCATCCTTAACTCTAATAACTAAATCTAGAAATTTCACTTCACCCTTAATGTAGAAGGTGTATTTAAATTTTAGTCAGGATTGTTAAACAAGCTGATGAACTCAATAGTTAAATAGCCATTGTAAATATTATCACGATATGAGCCTATCATAAATCCTATTAGCAGGGCAAAACAGGATCTAATGCGGGTTGTAACTACTTTAGCCTGCAGATAAGAAAATAAACATTTTAAAAACTGGTGATTTTGTAAGTGGATGTAATTAGGCCATCATGAAGACATTTAGCAGTTCTACACTTGGGGTCTGACAGGATATGATCTAGATCAGGGGTGCCCAACCAGTGGCCCGGGGGCCACATGTGGCCCATGGAGCCCTCTGATGTGGCCCGCAGCCTCCTGTTCTGGGAAAGCGGGCTGGCAAGCACAGATCGCAGGTTGCCATCCCAGAGCTTCAGTGTTGTGAATAAAGCCAGCAGTAGAATAAACAATCGGCTGCGGAGAAGAGCCGCATAAGCTGATGGTGCCTGTATAGTGCCAGCTCCTGTCACAGGTGGAGTGATACCAAATGCACTCTGCCTGGGACAGCAACAGCTGGCAATACCTGAATGGAAGGTATGTTTATTACTAATATCACAGTGTATATTTGGGCATATCTGTTCTGCGGTGGTTACCGGGCTGCTTTCAAACTGATCCCCAGGTACACCTGCGGGTTACCTGCACTAAACCAGAGTTCTTTTATTACCTGCGGGTTTGGTGCGCTCAGAAAGTGCACTTTATCTGCAGGATATAATAGAAATCTATGGTAAAGTGCAGCTAACCCACAAGAAAGCCACAGGTGCACTGCACTGTACACATGGTGTGGGTAAACTGCAGCCCTAAGCTCCTTTAACACGTTAAGTCTGACCCAATCAGACCCTCTATTCACCTCTATGAAGCGGCAGATGTAAACGGACTTTACACCCACCTATCTCCAATTCGATCTGCTAAAAAAAAAAAACAGAACGGTATCTTCTTCTTCCATCTGTGCGGATAGGAGGGCCCATAGAGTAGAGTGGGCTGTGTCTGCTCTGCATATGCAGAGTGGACACAGACCTGTCATCTGCCCGCTCCACTCAATGTGGCCCGCTACCGGTTACCAAGTCGCTTAAGTGGCCCTCGCTCTTCAAAAGGTTGGACACCCCTGATCTAGATGATCTAGAAATCCCTTTTAATTCATCTCTCAAAATCCACATATAAATTTGCAAATCCTGGTATGATAAAGTTGCATAAAAAGAAGAATATATCCATGATATGTAAAAGAAAATACAGAACAATTCAATATCAAAAATTATTAGGCTATCATATACAATAGGCAGATTCAAATTATTCTATCTACTGCATGAACTATACATCTGATATATGTAATATTTAATCTCTATAAAATGGTAATTTAATTCTGTATAATAATAATATATGGATTATCAGACTGTAGCATTATTAGTCATATCATTTCTGTAAACACCCCCTCCCTCAGGGGCCACAAAAAACTGTTGCAATTGCATCTTGATAGCTTTTCATTTTCCAACACAATGATGTACATACAACATATTGTCAAAAGCGTTGGGATGCTTGCCTTTACATGCACATGAACTTTAGTAGGGTTTTAATTGAGTTGTCCCACCCTTTGCAGCCCCCAGATCTCGCCCCCCCCCCCATGTGAATGAGTATGGGATGCATAGTACCCAAATCATTCACCAAAAGAGTGTCAAAAAGAAATGAAAACACAGACAACGTTTTTGACAATGCCCTATTATAAATAAATAAAAAAACAATGTCCCTGATGTAGATCCATCGTCATTCACGATGCCCGCTGCCACTGCCGTACCTTAGAAAATAAAAAAAAAGCTCTGCCCACGATGAAGGCTAACCACCGACTGCAGGCTCCGCTGTTCGCCACATGGCCCTGCCCCTTACCTATATAAGAACTGGTAAACGACGGAGCCTGCAGTCGGTGATTAGCCTTCGTCACAGGCGGAACTTTTTTTATTTTTTCCAGTCCGGTGGTGACCGCGGGCGTCGTGATTGATGATAGATCTACATTTGGGGGCATTGTTTTTTGTTTTTAATTAAGAAATTGTCAAAAACTGTGTCTGTGTTTTTATTTCTTTATGACACTTTGTTTGGTGAATGGGTAGGAGTAGCTCATACTCATTCACATGGGGGTGGGATCTGGGGGCCCTCTTATTAAAGGGGGCTTCCATATTCTGATATGCCTCCTGCCCACAGACCCCCACAACCACAGCCCAGCTTTGTGGGGAAGAGACCCTTATCCCCATCAACATGGGGACAAGGTGCATGTGGCCCTGTATGGTTCAGGAGGGGGGGCACTCGCTCGCCCCACCCCACTTTCCTGATCTGCCAGGCTGCATAAGGGTCTGGTATGCATCTTGGGGGGGTTGCATTTCTTGTTTTTATCTTGCCGTGGGGTTCCCCTTAAAATCTATACCAGACCCAAAGGGCCTGGTATGGATTGGGGACCCACTCAACTGTTTTTTCAAAGATTTTTTGGCAATGTTTTTTTTTTTTATTCAGTTGTCAGCGGGGAAGCCCATTGAAAGCTGATGACTCATCCATTGTTAAGGACCTGCGGCCGGCTTTCTGACCCGCTCCTTAACAACCAGCTATTTACTGTGCCCTGACTGGGCAAAGCTTTGTCCATTCAGGGCTTAGAATGCACTATGCAGCGCGCAATGCTGCAGAGCTCCCTGCAAATTTGGGTGTTTGCCGAACGAGCGAACAGGCAATGTTCGGACAGATACTATTTTCATCTGCAAATTCTTGGATGAAGTCCCTTATCATCACCTCCAAAAGTTTACATACTAGTGATGTTAGGCTGACTGGTCTGTAGTTCCCAGATATACTGTATAGTTCTGGTTTAATGTCCACTTTATTTGTCAGCAAACACAAAACAGGCTTTCCACAGTGCAAACAAATGATGTAGCTGCTTTATTTCAGCATATATCACAATGTCTAAAACAAAGCAATGTATATCAGCACAGAGGGCTCACCAACTAGAAGAGAATCCAATATCCATATATCCATGCATGTCTTTTAGACAGTCCAGTATAACAGCTTTTCCCTGGAGTGAAGACTTAAACCTCATACATACGATCGGATTATCCGACGGGAATTGTGTAATGACAGGCTGTTGTCGGAAAATCCGACCATTTGTATGCTCCATCGGACAATTGTTGTCGGATTTTCCGCCAACAAATGTGGGATAACATGCTTTAAAATTGTCTGCCAACAAATGTGCGTTGTCGGATTATCCGATCGTGTGTACACAGGTCCATCGGACAAAACTCCAAAGTACAAACACGCATGCTCAGAAGCAATGCTCCCCATAACACAACATTATCAGAAGTTGCCCAAAGGGTGGTGCTAAAGAGCTGAAAAACCATGTAGTTTTGTGTTTGTTGGCTGACAATTATTTGCCGATTGTATGTAATACAAGTTCCTGGCCAACGCCCTTCAGACAAAAGTCCTACACTTTGTCCAATGAAAATTAGATCATGTGTATGAGGCTTTACAAAAACAGCTCTCCTCTTTAAACAACCCCCTGTCTCACTGAGGTCACCTGTTTAATAGGCAGGGCTATAGGGGAAGTATCCGCCTAAATTAACCCCTTCCATAGCAAAAATTATTTCTCTTTCTTGGTGACAACAAGATCATATACCTTTCTGATTGATAACTATCTTACTGTTTTGTGCTTTTGGATCACTTTTCAGTGTTATACAGTATATATGTCTTCTTGTCTGCTAATTGTCTTTTAACCTCTTTTTCATATTTGACTTTGTCTAATATCACTACCCCTCGTCCTTTATCTGCCAATTTAACCACAAAATTTACGTCTTTCTTCCAACTTTCTAGTGCTTCTCATTCGCTTTTTATTAAATTGTAGTGTCTCACAGATCCCACCTCCAGTTTATCCAATTCAATATATTTTCAATATATTTATTCAAAACACTGTATATTCACCATTGACTTCTTGAGTAGTGTACGTGTGTATTTCTCTTCTTACCCCTCAAGCCTCGTACACACGATCGGATATCCTATGGTTTTTTCCATCGGAAATCCGATGAAGCTGACTTCCATCAGTCTTGCCTACACACCATCAGTCAAAAAACCGACCGTTCCAAACGCGGTGACGTAAAACACTCTGATGAGCCGATAAAAATGAAGTTTAATGCTTCTGAGCATGCGTCAACTTGATTCTGAGCATGCGTGGGTTTTTTATCCGATGGACTTGCCCATAGACGATCGGAATTTGCTATCGGTTTTTGATCCATCGGAAAAATTTAAAACATGTTCTATTTTTTAAAACCGATGGAAAAAAGACTGATGGGTCCCATACACGATCGGTTTGTCCGATGAAAAAAGTCCATCGGACTGTTTTCATCGGTAAAACCGATCGTGTGTACAGGGCTTCATTTGCTATCACCAGATTTCTTTCAGAATATTTTTTCAGTGTTATTTTACAGATAAGTTTATCATTCCCTACAAAATTCTCAAAATTATTTCACTTTTAGTTCACTTTGATGAACTTTGTTCATCCAATTGTCTTCCAAATTCAACAAAATACTGCTAAGGGGTCACATGCTAGACCCTTTTTGGAGCAGCATCTGTAAATATCACACCAAATTGGACAGTCATATAACAACAATTATAACACAAGTGCTATTTATCTCCAGATTGATTTATAAAGGACATTGACAATTTTTCAAGATCTTTATAAATAAGATAAACCACTCAGGTTTAGTGTCAAAATATTCCAGTGGAGGGTATTGATCCACTCTCTTCTCACAGAGCCTTGCTCTTTCACCAGCTACTCAGTAAGCACTCAGTGGTCTGTTGCTTCTGACGGAGACAATGTAGAACTTATCAGCTCTGCCCTGTGTGATTGTGTGAAGTCACCAATCATTTCAAGAAACACAAATAGCCAGGGAGCTGGATCAATAAAAATGTCAAAGTTTATTAAAACTTCACTGGAAGACTTACATAACAGTCTTTGGAAAGAACTTCAGAGGTGAAATGGTGAAGCTGTAAACAGCAGACACAAAACAGGGACCAATGAGCTGGATGGCGGGATGCCACACCGCTGTGGATCAGGAAGCTGTCAGCATGTGCACAGAGCCCTCTGCCCCGCTCAGTGGGATCGATGCTGCAAACTAGGAGGGCTCAGTAGCACTGGAGTTTAACCCAAGGGACTCAGAACAGAAAGGTGAGTGGGGGAATCCACATAAAAGCATTGTGAGAGGTCCAGGAGATGGAATGCCAGGCCTCCAGGGGTACAGACCGCTGTCAGCATGTGAGGTTTTCCTCTGGACTGTTGGAAGAGACCAAAGTCAGTGGATTAGGTGGGCTGACAAACATATTTTAGGGACCTGCCCCTTGGTCACCGTTATCTAATTTCAAGGTACTTGTTCTTCAAGCAAAACATTGTGTTTCACAATACTGCTGTGAAGCTGGATACGTATCAGGATCACAAGCATAGGAGCTGATAGTTTTAGCATTGAAGTCCTTCTCTAATCAGTTCAACTTCCCCTGCCCCCCCTCCCAGAAGTGACACAGTGGCCATCTAGCATTCTAATCATTAATGTAAGCACAGAGTTGGTGCTCTTGGAGGAGAGAACAGGGTGAGCTAAGCTGCTGAGATAACTCTATTGACTTTAGTGTTCTGCTGTGAACGTTGAGGATACATTGTTCTTCAGTGCCTTCAATAAAGAGGCCAGCAAGGGCGTTTTTAATCCCCATAGCCTGGCTAGAGTTTCAATAGAGATCCTAGATTGTATGCAGTATGCTAGAAGAAACTGCACCTGGTAGATATTGGTTTGCTTAATAGAACCTTTTGACCCTTTTCACATGTCCATAATGCCTTTAGCACTATGAAATGGGCAATATCTATATCTGGATATCTCAGACAGAAAAACTGTCATCTGTGCCACGATAGGTAGCTGCCTAGACTACTGCAACTCTCTTTATCTGGGATTGCCAAAGATGTTAGTGCAGAAGCTTCAACTTATTCAAAATGCTGCGACAAGGTTACTCATGGATGTCCCATTGAGGGATCATATCACCCCTGTCCTCTGCGCCTTGCATTGGCTGCCGGTCCACTATTGCATCTTATTTAATGCAGGATGTATCATGTTTAAGATTATGAGAGGCCTGGCTCCAAGCTATCTCTGCTCTCGTTTTCATAAACAAGCTCTTGCTAGATCACTCAGATCTACCGGCAGAGATCTCCTCTACATCTCGTTGCCCAAGAAGATCCGGCGTAGTGGTCGGGCCTTCTCCCATCAGGGTGCCGTATTAAGATAACTCTCAACTCAACTCAACTCATATAGTGCTCCTTAAATAATTACTCCTTATGCCTTGCGCACACAACCATTTTTCCCGGCAGGAAAAAAAAATGTTTTTCCTGACGGGATTCCTGTCAAGCCTGTCTTGCATACACATGGTCACACAAAAGACTGCTGAACTTTTGAATGTCAAGAACGCGGTGACGCGGTGACGTTCCCCTCGGAAAAGCATACGCGAGCGGTTTTCGCAACGAGAAAAAAACTGGCGGGAAACACGACGGGAAAAAATAGAGCAGGTTCCAATTTTTTTGCGTGCAGTTTTCACGTTGGGAAAACTGCTATGGAGCATACACACGAACGGTTTTCCCGACCAATCTAAAAAATGTCAGTTTTCTCGTCGGGAAAACCGGTCGTGTGTGTATGAGGCATATCTCATAAAAGTAGCTGACTAAAACTTCTAGGTGCAGTGTTAATAGTTTTTTTTCTCTTAAATTCATTTACCCTTTTTTAAAGATGGCATCTTCCTAAAATTGATTGCACATTTTAGGCGTGGTATTACTTTTACATTAATTTTGCATAATTTGTATGCAGGAAAAAAATTACATGTGATCACCAGTTAGGAAGGTCTGTATGCCCATTCCAAAAATCTAGGTGCATGAAAACCAGGATCTTGTGTACTCTTTTTCTTCTTCCTACATATTTAAGATTTTTGTTGGCTTTGCTGTTCCTCAAAGCATAAAAAGTCGAGCTGGCTGAATTTGAGGCAAAGCGCATTTTGAGGTAGGTATTTTTAAGCATCTGCACAGTGAATTATGTTTTACAGCTAAAGCACTTTCTAACTTGTATATATTCTGGGTATTATTCCAATGACAAATTGCTAGCACACTGTCTTTTCTTTAAAGCAATGTCACAAAGGCTTGTAAAGTCTAAAGTAAATCAAAATCTACTTTCAAAAGTGCTGTTGTAAGCCGAACATCAGGAATAGCTTGTAACTTATATCGTCATAGATGTTTGCCATTCAGTATTAATCAGATCATAACATGTCTACATTCATTTACCTTCCCTTCCCTTGAAAATTGTTGGGCAAAGTACAAAAACAAT
This sequence comes from Rana muscosa, assembly GCA_029206835.1. Taxonomy (NCBI): domain Eukaryota; kingdom Metazoa; phylum Chordata; class Amphibia; order Anura; family Ranidae; genus Rana; species Rana muscosa. The sequence goes on from CM055121.1 coordinate 569,240,655, forward strand.
GTCAAAGTATACATGATTTGGTTGCCTAGATATCATTAATAAACAAAGTATCAAAACAGGATTTATGTACGTTTCTCCTGAACTGTGTGATATCTCACACTGTATTATATATAAATTCCTGTTCAGTAACGGTGCCATGAGGTTAAAGCAGACGCAATAATAATGCTTACTCTTTTTCTATCTGTCACTTTAACATATTAATAATCAAATGGACAAAACTAGTGAACCTTATGATAAGCAATAATGGAAAAATGAAAAATGAAATGGAAAAAAGAAAAAAAGAACAAGGTAATTTGTAAGAGTGGCTGGTACTTTATAACAGCACTGAGCTACACAAAAGGTACTCATGACAAGACTAAGCACAGATATTGTCAAGATTAATACTGAGGTGATCTTTGTGTGGTTAAAATGCACGTCAGTTTTTGAGACAAAGGCAGGCATGAGAAAATCATTTGTAACCACATATTGAATTGCATTGTAACTGTACTGTGTGGCCTTATGTTGTAAAGCGCTAAGCAAACTGTTGGCGCTATATGAATCCTGTATAATAATAGTAATACACAATAATAATAGTCACCAATATAAATGTTTACTGGTAAACAAGCAACTAACCACTTGAGCTCCGGAAGATTTACCCCCCCTTCATAACCAGGCCATTTTTTGCGATACGGCACTGCGTTACTTTAACTGACAATTGCACGGTCATACAACGCTGTACTCAAATAAAAATTATGTCCTTTTTTTCCCCACAAATAGAGCTTTCCTTTCGTGGTATTTGATCACCTTTGCGTTTTTGTATTTTTAATGTAAAGGACAAAAAAAGATCAACCATTTTGAAAACAACAAAAAAAAAAAAAAACAATATTTTTTACTTTCTGCTATAATACTTTTGTAAAAAAAATCTAATTTCTTCATACATTTAGGCCAATTTGTAAAAAGACATCCCAATAAGTCTGCATTAATTGGTTTGTGCAAAAGTTATCGCGTCGACAAAATATGGGATTTTTTAATTTTAATTTTTTTTTATTTTTTTACTAGTAATGGCGGCGATCAGCGACTTATAGTTGGAGTGCGATATTGAGGCAGACATTCCGACACTAGCTGACACTTTTAGGGGACCAGTGACATTAAAGTGACACTAAAACTTTATTTGTTTTAAAAAAAAAAAAAATAACATATCATACTGACCTCCACTGTGCAGTTCTTTTTGCACAGAGTGGCCCTGATCGTCCTCTTCTGGGGTCCCACGGTGGCTCTCGCGGCTCCTCCCTGCAAGAGCTTACCCCATCTGGGAAGCTCTCTGCCGAGGGGGTTACCTTGCGGGCGCGCTCCCATGCCATACAATCGGCGTCCATAGCCACTGATTGTATGACTCGGCCCGCCCCCCGGGAGCCAATGGCTGCATTGCTATCAATCTATTCAATGAAGAGCCGATCAGGCATGGGGAAAATTACGCTGGGTCGCGCCCTCGGAAATTCGGGGCTCAGGTAAGTAAAACGGGGGCTTCGGGGGGGGGGGGGGGGCGGTGACTGCAATGTGTTTTTTCACCTTAATGCATAGGATGCATTAAGGTGAAAAAACACAAAGGTTTACAACCCCTTTAATACAGTGATCAGTGCTAAAAATATGCACTGTCACTGGCTGGGATGGGGTTAACATCAGGGGTGATTAAATGGGTAACTGTGTGCCTAGCCAGTGTTTTACTATACTGTGTGAGGTGCTTTTACTAGGGGGAGAGATGGCATTTATTTCCTGCTTTGCAGGGACACAAACTCCATCCCTTCCCTCCTGTCAGATGGGCGATCTGCTTTGTTTACACAGGCAGATCGCAGTTCTGTGTCTCTACCTGACGATCAGTGGGTGCCGGAGGACATTGAGTGCTCGGCATCTGCCGATCAGCTTCCGCTGTGTGTAATCACAGTGGAAGCGAGCCACCAGCGGTGCTTGTGTGCCCCCCACCCGGAAGTGTCAATCACGCAAGACAGTAAAACTGCTATATGGTGGACCTGAAGCGGTTAAAGAGAATCCCAATATGTTCATGACATATGTTTGTTATAAATCGGAGATGTATCCCTTAAGATACACTCTGTATTATATAACTAAATAGAAAATAACTAGGGATGAGCTTCGAGTTCGAGTCGAACTCATGTTCGACTCGAACATTGCCTGTTCGCCCGTTCGCCGAAAAGCGAACAATTTGGGGTGTTCGCGGCAAAATCTGAAAAGTCTATGGGAGAAATCTAAAGTGCTAATTTTAAAGGCTTATATGCAAGTTATTGTCATAAAAAGTGTTTGGGGACCCGGGTCCTGCCCCAGGGGACATGTATCAATGCAAAAAAAAGTTTTAAAAACAGCAGTTTTTTCGGGAGCACGGATTTTAATAATGCTTAAAGTGAAACAATAAAAGTGAAATATTCCTTTAAATTTCATACCTAGGGTGTGTGCATAATATGTAAAGTCGCGCTTGTTTCCCTTGCTTAGAACTGTCCCTGCACAAAGTGTCATTTCTGAAGGAAAAAAAGTAATTTAAAACTCACTCGCGGCTATAATGAATTGTCGGCTCCCCGCAATACATAGAAAAGTCATTGATAAAAAAAAAAAGCGTGGGGGTCCCCCCAAATTCAATTACCAGGCCCTTCAGGTCTGGTATGAATATTAAGGGGAACCCTGCCACAAATTTTAAAAAAATGCATTGAGTTCCCCCAAATATCCATACCAGGCCCTTCAGATCTGGCATGGATTTTAAGGGGAACTCCACACCAAATAAAAAAAAAATGGCGTGGATTCCCCCCAAAAATCACTACCAGACCCTTATCCGAGCACGCAACCTGGCAGGCCGAAGGAAAAGAGGGGGGACGAGAGAGCGCCCCCCCCCCTCCTGAACCGTACCAGGCCACATGCCCTCAACATGGGGAGGATGTCCCCATGTTGATGGGGACAATGGCCTCATCCCACAACCCTTGCCCGGTGGTTGTGGGGGTCTGCGGGCAAGGGGGCTTGCCCGCAGGCCTGATGGGGAACTTCCTCCCCAGTGTATTAAATGAATAGACCCGCCCCTTCTAAAGTTCCCCATCAGGTCCGCTCAGCCAATGACGTAGGTGTAAGGCTAAGCGGACCATATGCGGAACGTGAGAAGGGGCGGGTCTATTCATTTATTACACTGCGGAGGCAGTTCCCCATAAGGTCCGTTCAGCCAATGACGTAGGCTTTGTCTGACATATGAGGGGGCGGACCTGATGGGGAACTTCCTCCACAGTGTAATAAATGAATAGACCCGCCCCTTCTCACGTTCCGCATCTGGTCCACTTAGCCTTACACCTACGTCATTGGCTGAGCGGACCTGATGGGGAACTTTAGAAGGGGCGGGTCTATTCATTTAATACACTGCGGAGGAAGTTCCCTATCAGGTCCGCTCAGGCTCAGCCAATGATGTCTCGTGTGGACAGCGCTGGACATCGGATCGCCGCGGGACACTGGATTTCATCGCTGGAATGTTTTTTTTAATTTATTTATTTTTAATAAAGGACTTTTCCAAGGTGTCTGTGTTTTTTTTTTTTTTCTACACTTTCTTCGTGAAATGGTAGGGGTACAATGTACCCCTTACCAATTCACATAGGGGGGGCGGGATCTGGGGGTCCCCTTTGTTAAAGGGGTCTTCCAGATTCTGATAAGCCCCCTGCCCGCAGACCCCTTAAACCACCGGGCAAGGGTTGTGGGGATGAGACCCTTGTCCCCATCAACATGGGGACATCCTTCCCATGTTGAGGGCATGTGGCCTGGTACGGTTCAGGAGGGGGGGAGCGCTCTCTCATCCCCCCCTCTTTTCCTGCGGCCTGCCAGGTTGCATGCTTGGATAAAGGGTCTGGTATGGATTTTTGGGGGAACTCCACGCCATTTTCTTTTTTAATTTGGGGTGGAGTTCCCCTTAAAATCCATACCAGACCTGAAGGGCCTGGTATGGATATTTGGGGGAACTCCACGCATTTTTTTTTTTATTTGCGGCAGGGTTCCCCTTAAAATCCATACCAGACCTGAAGGGCCTGGTAATTGAATTTGGGGGGACCCCCACGCTTTTTTTTTTTTTTAATCAATGACTTTTCTATGTATTGCCGGGAGCCGACAATTTATTATGGCCGTGAGTTAGTTTTAAATGCCTTTTTTTCCTTCAGAAATGACACTTTGTGCAGGGACAGTTCTAAGCACGGGAAACAAGCGTGACTTTACATGCATACTACATAACCCCCCCCCCCCCCCCCCAGGTATGAAATTTAAAGGAAAATTTCAGTTTTATTGTTTCATTTTAAGCATTATCAAAATCACTGCTCCCGAAAAAACATCAGTTTTTAAAACTTTTTTTTGCATTGATACATGTCCCCTGGGGCAGGACCCGGGTCCCCAAACACTTTTTAGGACAATAACTTGCATATTAGCCTTTATAATTAGCACTTTTGATTTCGAACGTTCGAGTCCATTGTATTTAATAGGGTTCTAAAGTTCACGCAAACATTCTAGCTGTTCGCACCGAACAGGGGGGTGTTCGGCTCATCCCTAAAAATAGCATAAACCATTTATTTAACCACTGAAAAGCTTTATTTTCCATATATGCATACATTGTACTCTTACAAATGTTATTGACTGATACTTTGTATTGTATTATTCTCAATAAAATACTTGAACGAGAAAGAGTATCCCTAAGCATATACAATAATAATTGCTTTCCCTGCACTCCCTGAAGTTGTATTAGCTTAGACGTACAAAGTATAAACATTATACAAGCTCTGTGTTAGTTGTTGTCAGAGATTACACATATTTGATGAACTCCTACCGTTCCTCCTGTTACAATGTTTGGCCTTGGCGTTTGGATGTAAGAACATGGTATCTTTGGAGGAAGGAGAGTCACAAACCTATACCCCAAAATAGGGTATTATTCAGCATTCCCATGAACAAAATAAATAGTGGCAGAACACAGTGAAGGTAAGAAGCAATAGGAGCAACACACTGCATTTTCAGCTTCACGAGCTACAGTGCCTTGAAAAAGTTTTCATACCCTTTGATATTTTCCACATTTTGTCATGTTACAACTAAAAAAACCTAAATGTATGTTATTAGGATTTTATGTGATAGACCAACACAAAATGTCACATAATTGTGAAGTGGAAGGAAAATGATAAATGGTTTTCAAAATTTCTTACAAATAAAAATGTGAAAAATGTGGCATGCATTTGTATTCAGCCCCCCTGAGTAAATACTTTGTAGAACCACCTTTCACTGCAATTACAGCTGCAAGTCTTTTTGGATATGTCTCTACCAGCTTTGCACTTCTAGAGAGTGAAATTTTTGCCCATTCTTCTTTGCTAAATAGCTCAAGCTCTGTCAGATTGGATGGAGAGCGTCTGTGAACAGCAACAGCTTGCCACAGATTCTCAATTGGATTAAGGTCTGGACTTTGATTTGGCCATTCTAACACATGAATATGCTTTTATCTAAACCATTCCATTGTAGCTCTGGCTGTATTTTTAGGGTCATTGTCCTGCTGGGAGGTGAACGTCCACTCCAGTATAAAGTCTCTTGCAGACTCCAACAGGTTTTCTTCTAAGATTGCCCTTTGGCTCCATCCATCTTCCCATCAACTCTGACCAGCCTCCCTGTCCCTGCTGAAGAAAAGCATCCTCACAACATGATGCTGCCACCACCATGTTTCACTGTGGGGATGGTGTGTTCAGGGTGATGTGCAGTTTTAGTTTTCTGCCACACATAGTGTTTTGCTTTTAGGCCAAAAAGTTAAATTTTAGTCTCATCTGACCAGAGCACCTTCTTCCACATGTTTGCTTTGTCCCCCATATGGCTTCTCGCAAACTGCAAATGGGACTTCTTATGGTTTATTTCAACAATGGCTTTCTTCTTGTCACTCTTCCATAAAGGCCATATTTGTGGAGTGCACGACTAATAGTTGTCCTGTGGACAGATTCCCCCACCTGAGCTGTGGATTTCTGCAGCTCCTCCAGAGTTACCATGGACCTCTTGCCTGCTTCTCTGATTAATGCTCTCCTTGCCCAGCCTGTCCGCTTAGGTGTACGACCATGTCTTGATAGGTTTGCAGTTGTACCATACTCTTTCCAGTTTCGGATGATGGATTGAACAGTGCTTTGTGAGATGTTCAAAGCATGGGATATTTTTTATTACCTAACCCTGCTTTAAACTTCTCCACAACTTTATCCCTGACCTGTCTGGTGTGTTCCTTTTACTTCATGTTGCTATTTGTTCACTAAGGTTCTCTTACAAACCTCTGAGGGCTTCACAGAACAGCTGTATTTATACTGAGATTAAATTACACACAGATAAACTCTATTTACTAATTAGGTGACTTCTGAAGGCAATTGGTTCCACTAGATTTTAGTTAGGGGTATCAGAGCAAACAGGGCTGGATACAAATGCATGTCACACTTTTCAGATATTTATTTGTAAAAAAAAATTCCTTCCACTTCACAATTATATGCCACTTTGTGTTGGTCTATCACATAAAATTCCAATAAAATATATTTACATTTTTGGTTTTAGCATGACAAAATTAATACTTTTTCAAGGCACTGTATGTATTTAAAAATAATGCTTTGTCCTCCAATATAGCAATTGAGTATAATTAATGACTGTTCTCATATAAAATGAAAAGTGAATGGGTATTATTAATAATTGGGTATCCACAATTTTGGTTGTTTGTTAGCTCCGGTCATTTAGGACAAAGTGACAGGTTCTTTTGATAGGGTACACCCCCAACAACCCCCCTCCCCCCCAAACACACACCTTTGTCATACTACTTTTCCATTCCAGTCGCCTGCTGAGCCTTGAGTCTAATGCCGCGTACAGGCGACTGTTTTTCCTGTCATGCAAAAAACCGACCTTTTTCTCGACGCGATTCGTCGTGATTCCTCTCAAGCCTGCCTTGCATGCACACGTTCAGGAAAAAAAAACGTTTGAGCAAAGCGCGGTGACGTACAACACGTACGACAACATGTACGATGGCACTATAAATGGGAAGTTCCATTCAAATGGCGCCATCCTTTGGGCTGCTTTTGCTGATCTCGTGTTAGTAAAGTTTGGTGAGAGACGATTCGCGCTTTTCAGCCTCGTGCTTTTTCCGTCCCTTACAGCGTGACGAATGTGCTATCTCCATTTCAAACGCTAGTTTTACCAGAACGAGCGCTCCCGTCTCATACTTGATTCTGCGCATGCACGTTTTTTCCCCTCGGAAAAGCATACACACGAGCGGTTTTCGCGACATGAAAAAGAACGACGGGAAAAACGACGAGAAAAAATAGAACGGGTTCTAATTTTTTTGCGGGCAGTTTTCTTGTCGAGAAAATTGCTATGGAGCATACACACGACCGTTTTTCACGACCAATCTAAAAAATGGCAGTTTTCTCGTCATGAAAAATGTTGTGTGTACGCGGCATAAGAGCCTATTTGGATCTATGCTTGTGTGTGCAGGTGCGGTACTTCGTAGCATTAGAGCAGTATGTCAACATGCGTTGACATGCTTTCATTTACATTTTCTAATGTGTTGCTATGCATTAGCATGTGTTTTCTTTGTGCATTGACATGTGTTGTTGACATGTGTTTTGAAGTGTATAGAGTTAACAGTGATTGGCCCAAGCCCTTAAAGTGTTAATTGGAAGTCCATAAATAGACATGCAGGAGATATAGAGGATTTGTATGGTTTTTTTGTGGCTGCTGCCTTTGCTACAGTTATGCTGGAGGCAGAGCATGTGAGGAAGAGGAGAAGATATTGGGTTCACTTTGTTATTGCCAACAGATAACAGAGGTGGTAGCTCCGGTTTACGTATGATGAGCGATGTCAACATGAAGAGAAATTTACAGATTAGGGCATTTTTTTTCACTTTCAATTTTTTCTTAGTTACACCAAAGAGTTGTGTAAATCTCCACTCTTTAATGTGTTTGTTTCCATCCCCTTCATTATGTTTTTCCTATGTGTTTTTCACTTTCTTCCTAATTAATGCTCATTGAGCCACACCCTAATGTATTCTTTTTTAATGCTTCTTTGTGTGTTTTGGCTCTACTTGCTTCTTTGTGCTATTCTACCCCCTCTAGCTGATATCAGCAACATTTTAAAAAACGTGCACTGTAAAGTCAGCAGGAGACAATTTTTCATAATAACTTTTCGACAATATTAACACTCAATGGCATGGGAAGCCCCACACAACCCCCTACTGAGTAGCATTGTATTTTTTTCTTCTGTGTAGTTTGTTGATACTTCAGCTGTTTAAAGCAGAGGTTCACCCAAAAGTGAACCTCCACTTTTTGGAACCCTCCCCCCCTCCTGTGTCACATTTGGCACCTTTCAGGGGGGAGGGGGTGCAGATACCTGTATAAAACAGGTATTTGCACCACTTCCGGGAGCAGACTCCCGCGGGAGTCCCGTCCCTTCGCGTCACCCTCCCCCATTGTGTTCTGGGAAACACTCAGCTCCCAGAACACAACGGGGACCAGTGAGGATGGCGCAGCGCGACTCGCGCATGCATCGCAGGGAACCGGGCAGTGAAGCCGCAGTGCTTCACTTCCCGATTCCCTCACTGAGGATGGCGGCGGGGGAAGCCGAGAGCCGAGCCGTAGCTCGGCTTCGGCTGCCGACGTCGCGGGCGACCTGGACAGGTAAGTGTCCTTTTTTTTAAAGTAAGCAGCTGCAAAAGCTGCTGGCTTTTAAAAAAAAATCCTGGTGAACCTCCGCTTTAAGACAATGGGTGCGGAAAAAAAAATATAATACAGTCAAATTAATCTCAACACAATTAAATGTGTCAAGGCAGATGTTGATTGTTCAAGAACAGGATGGAAGTTGTGAAAGTTTGTAAAAGGTCTGGGTATGTACAGGAAAACATTTTGGGTATCTCAATGAATCAACACAGTCTGGTCTAATAAATAAAAAAAGGGAATTATACAGTCCTTGTGTATGTGTTTAGCTATGCTTTACTGAAAAGAAAAGGTTTAATAGTGTGAGGGGGTTAGCTCGGCAGCGGGTGTGTGTGACCCCCTGGATGGGTTCACCACATAAAACAGGCATAGCAGACAGAGTTTGTAGTTGCAAAAACAAAAGGTGCGGTTTATTTAAACTATTTACAGGGGAAAAACAGCAAAACAAAAAGAAACATAAAAAAAGAAATCCTGGTCAGCTTGACCGCTTACTACACACGTAGGTTCCCTGTCTGACAACTAGGTGCAGCCTTGTGCTGCCCCAGCCCCTATCTCCCTGTTTTTGAAGGTTTTAGCCACACAGGCTTTGTTTTACCTCACAGGACAGAAACACACTCCCCAGTCTTGCACAACACAGAACTGGTTCCAGGATGAAGCATCTCCCTTAGCATGCTGGGAGTTCTTGTAGAGGCCTTAATGAGCCACTTGATACAGCTGGGCTCATTAACTCTTCCCCCGCAAGACTCCCAGCACTCCCCCTAGTGGTATGAATTTGCATAAAGCCTGAATCTAGGGCATACATACCTACCATCCTGGATGCAACCTGGTGATTTTACCTGCCTGCTGTCACATACCCCCCCCCTCTTGTTTTAACCTTGGGGTTGGAACACAAGCAATCAGGCATGCAGGTATTCGAGACAAAGCATCCACATTCCCCATTTGAACGCCAGGGCGATGCTTTAGCGTAAAGTTGAATTCCTGTAGGGCCAGGAACCACCTATTCCCTCTTCTACTTGTCTCTTTGTTTAAAGGAGCATGATCAGTAATCATGTCAAAGTGCCTACCTAGCAGATAGTACCGAAGGGAATCTAGAGCCCACTTCACCGCTAAACACTCCTTCTCAATCGTGGCATAATTTATCTCATGGGACTTCAATTTCCTGCTGAGGTAAATGACTGGGTGCTCTTCCCCGTTCCAGACCTGGGACAATACTAACCCAACATCTGATGCATCACTTTGTACGACAATGTCCCTAGAGAAGTCTGGTGAGTACAACACTGGCTGGCTACATAAGGCTTTTTTTAAGAATTGGAATGCTGCCTCAGCCTCTGGGATCCATTTAACCATGGCCGACTCTTTCCCTTTTGTCAGGTTGGTTAGGGGCACAGCCTGAGAAGCAAAGTGGGGAATGAATCGCCGATAATAACCAGCGATTCCCAGAAAGGCTCGTACCTGCTTCTTGCTGTTGGGACGTGGCCAATTCTGTATGGCCTCGACTTTGTTGACTTGGGGTTTTATTACTCCCCTCCCAATGGTGTACCCAAGATATTTGGCCTCCTACTGCCCAATGGTACACTTCTTGGGGTTGGCCGTAAACTCAGCTTCCCGGATAGAGTCTAGGACTGCTTGCACTTTTGGCAGATGTGAGGCCCAATCTGTGCTATAGATAATTACATCATCCAGGTAAGCCGCAGCATACTTCTGACGGGGCCTCAGTATCTGGTCCATTTTCCGCTGGAATGTGGCCGGCGCATTCTGTAACCCAAACGGCATATATTGGAACGCCCCGTCTGGGGTTACAAATGCGGTTTTCTCCTTGGCCAGGGGAATTTGCCAATACCCTTTTGTGAGATCAAGAGTTGTCATGTATCGGGCTGTTCCCAGCCGGTCGATCAATTCATCTATACGTGGCATGGGGTAGGTGTCAAATTTTGTAACTTTGTTCAGTTGTCGAAAATCGTTACAAAATCGCCAGCTCCCACCCGGTTTAGGCACTAACACAATGGGACTTGACCAATCACTTTGGGACTCCTCTATCACCCCTAACTTAAGCATTTTCTGTACTTCCTCAAGTATTGCCTCCCGTCGGGCCTCCGGGATCCGATAGGGTTTTAGTTTCACCCTTTCACTGGGTGGGGTAATTATATCATGCTCTACCCCAGACGGTTGTCCCGGCAGCTCAGAGAAAACCTCCTTGTTGCGAAGCACAAACTCCTTAACCTCCTGTTGTTGGGGGTTTGACAAGGTGACTGCTATTCCAACCTCAGTACTCATGCCATCAGAGTGAGCTGGTGACAAAGTTTCCGCGACTAGGGATTCCCTATCCCTCCAGGCTTTCAACAGATTAACGTGATAGATCTGTTCGGGCTTTCGCCTTCCTGGTTGTCTGACCTTGTAATTCACTTTGCTCACTTTTTCCAATATCTCATAGGGTCCTTGCCAATTGGCGAGGAATTTGCTTTCAACCGTAGGGACAAGTACCAATACCCTATCCCCCGGGGAAAAGGTACGGGTCTTGGCTCCACGGTTGTACACTCTCTGCTGTGCCAACTGCGCATGGGCCAAATGTTCCTTTACGATTGGCATTACCTGGGCAAATCTATCTTGCATCAGGGCGACATGCTCAATCACACTCCTGTGGGGAGAACTCTCACTTTCCCAGGTTTCCTTGGCGATATCCTACAGCCCTCTGGGGTGTCTCCCATAAAGTAACTCAAAGGGTGAGAAACCCGTAGAGGATTGGGGTACCTCCCTAATAGCAAACATTAAATAGGGAATTAGACAGTCCCAATCCTTTCCATCTCTATCCACCACTTTCTTTAACATTTGTTTTAGGGTTTTGTTGAATCTTTCAACCAACCCATCTGTTTGGGGGTGATACACAGATGTACGCAATTGTGTCACTTTGAACAACTTACACAGCTCTTTCATAACCCGGGACATAAAGGGTGTACCTTGGTCCGTAAGCAGTTCTTTACAAATACCCACACGGCTAAAAACAAGAGATAGCTCTTTGGCTATGGTTTTGGTCGAGGTATTTCGGAGAGGAATCGCTTCCGGATAACGGGTGGCATAGTCCATTATAACCAAGATGTACTGGTGCTCCCTAGCGGACTTCATTATCGGACCTACCAAATCCATTGTGATCCTCTCAAAGGGGACCTCAATGATGGGAAGAGGTACCAGCGGGTTACGGAAATGTGGCATCGGTGCCGACCTCTGACACACAGGACAGGAGGAACAATAATTTTCTGTTTCCTTCATGACCCCAGGCCAATAGAATCTCTGCAATACTCTCTCTCTGGTTTTCTCTGTCCCCAGATGACCTCCAAGAATGTGCCCATGGGCCAACTCTAACACAAACTTCCTGTAAGGTTTGGGCACCACAAGCTGCTCAATGGTTTATTCCGCCCTTTTAGCCACCCGATACAGTAGGTCCTTTTCCACGATGAAGTATGGGTTAATGCAGGTCTCATCTGGGTTCACTAACTCGCCATCTATTTCCACTACGTTTTCCCGTGCCTTTATTAGGGTGGGGTCTTTTAACTGTTCTGTGGCAAAATTTTCCTTGTGAACCTCGAGATCAGAAAACTCCACAGATGGCATGTTTTCGTCTGAGGATGTTGGCTCCTCCCCAGTTTCTCGAGTCTCCCCTGCCAATACCGACAAGGGAAATTCTGGAGAGTCCTCACCACTCTCCGAGGAATTCTGGTTATCACATTCCTGGTATATAGGGGCACCAGTGGGGGGCTCAGGACAATCCCATAGTTCCCAGAACTTTGGAAAATCCCTTCCCACAATGGCATTATGAGGCAAGTGAGACACTAATCCCACCCGATGAGAGAGGGTACCTTTGGGTTGTCTCAAAACACACTGTAGTCACCGGATACTCTCGGGTGTCCCCATGCACACAAATAACCGCTACCTTGCTATTCCCAGAAACCTCTGTAGTAACTAATTCAGCCTTTATCAGTGTCACGAGACTACCTGAATCCAGCAATACAACAACATTTCTACCATTAACACACATTTTGCATAAATGTTTCTCAGTTCCCTGAATGGCAGTGCATGCGACTGTCGCAAACAGCGACTGACGTCTGTCCGTTAGAAAGTCACATTGCATGGGTTCATCCACAACCGGGCAATTTGCTGCAATATGTCCCTCTTGTCGGCAGTGGTAACAAACAATCTTTCTTGCTGCCTCTTGAACCCCTGACTTCCCAGGCTGTTCTTGCCAAACCTTGGGTAGAACTCCCACCCTCTCACTCTCTCCACCCTCACCCCTTGAAATCATCTTACCCGCCACTGGGGATGGTCTGGTCTTAGGGTGGAAAGTCCGTGAGTCTCTGGAAGAGGCAGTCAGGTTCTCTGTAGCCAAGTACTTCTCTACACGATCCACAAGATTATCGGTCGTTTCTGGGTCTCCATGGCTTACCCACTTTTGGATGGCAGTAGGAAGAGCTCTCAAGAAACTATCCATCACAACACGTTCCACAATCTTTGGTGCGGACAAAGTCTCTGGCTGTAGCCACTTCCTGCTCAGGTGAATGAGATCATACATTTGAGACCTGGGGGGTTTTCCAAGCCGGAAAGTCCAGTTATGCACACGCTGAGCCCGGACAGCCAGGGTGACACCCAGCCGTGCCAATATTTCAGTTTTTAGCATCACATAGTCTTTTGCTTGGTCAGGCTCTAGGTCATAGTAAGCTTTCTGCGATTCACCAGTTAACAGAGGAGCCCATTGCTCCTTAGGCCACTTTTCTCTTTCAGCAGTCCTTTCAAATGTGGTCAAAACCACCTCTGGATCATCATTTTTTTCAATAAACGACTCACCCCAAAAGACGCGGTATTAGTGGAACGACTTTCCTCACTGGTCTGCGGACGTTTCTGCATTACTGTTTCCATTTGTTGTAGTCTCTGCTCTTGCTTCTGCAACAGGTCTATGAAACGGGCCTCCGATTGCTGCAGGGCTTGTTGCTGAGCTTCCAGACTCTGTTGGTGAGCTTGCTGCTGGGCTGCAAGGCTCTGTTGATAAGCTTGCTGGTAGGCTGCAAAGCTCTGTTGTTGAGCTGCAAGGCTCTTTTGCAAACCTGCATTTGTCTGCTGCTGATTGGCATTTGCTAGAGCCAGCTGTTTCAATATCTCCTCCATGCTGGCCTTAAAAAAAAAAACTGCCCGCATTCTCCACCAACTGTGAGGGGGTTGGCTCGGCAGCGGGTGTGTGTGGCCCCCTGGATGGGTTCACCACACAAAACAGGCACAGCAGACAGAGTTTGTAGTTGCAAAAACAAAAGGTGTGGTTTATTTAAACTATTTACAGGGGAAAAACAGCAAAACAAAAAGAAACATAAAAAAATAAATCCTGGTCAGCTTGACCGCTTACTACACACGTAGGTTCCCTGTCTGACAACTAGGTGCAGCCTTGTGCTGCCCCAGCCCCTATCTCCCTGTTTTTGAAGGTTTTAGCCACACAGGCTTTGTCTCACCGTACAGGACAGAAACACACTCCCCAGTCTTGCACAACACAGAACTGGTTCCAGGATGGAGCATCTCCCTTAGCATGCTGGGAGTTCTTGTAGAGGCCTTAATGAGCCACTTGATTTAGCTGGGCTCATTAACTCTTCCCCCGCAAGACTCCCAGCACTCCCCCTAGTGGTATGAATTTGCATAATGCCTGAATCTATGGCATACATACCTACCATCCTGGATGCAACCTGGTGATTTTACCTGCCTGCTGTCACAATAGTTAAATCATGTAATGTTAAAAATAGCAACTACCCCCTTACAGGTTTTATGTTTTGAAGTTTTAAGGCCACAGCTGTTCAGGCCACAAATGTGCATTTTAACATGTACTGTATGTGAAATATATATATATATATATTGTCCAGGAAGCAAAAAGGTTAAAACTTACACTTTAAGGGCTAGTTTAAACTTGCTTCAAAACATGGCTTCGGACACCCTTTGTTAAAGCTCTCTGAATGCCAGTCAAAGCTCCTGTCACTAAATAAAATGGTTAGCTTACAGTCCTGTTTACACCTTGCTTTTGCTTGGTGCTTTGATGAGGCTTCGATGAGTCTTCGGTGAGGCTTCGATTTAGGCTTTGGTGGAGCTTTGATGGGGCTTAGATAAACCTTTGGTGGGGCTTCGATGAGGCTTTGGTGAGGCTTTGTGAAACTTCGATGAGGTTTCGGTGGCGCTTCAGTGGAGCTTCAAGCGAGCTTTGCCACAGACTTCTATGGGGGCTTTGAAGATGCTTTGAAGCACAACTAAAGCGACATGAGGAATATTTTTGGTAGCGAAGCCGAAGCAAAGCAAAGCAAAGCAAAAGCAAGGTGTAAACAGGACTGTAAGCTAACCATTTTATTTAAAGGGGTTGTAACCCCTCATGTTTTTTCACCTCAATGCATCCTATGCATTAAGGTGAAAAAATATCTGACAGTTACCGGCCTCCTCAGCCCCCTGTTTTACTTACCTGAGCCCTGGAAAGTCTTGTGTCAAGAACACGCTGGATCTTTGCCCAGGGTTCTCGGCTCTTCATTGGATAGATTGATAGCAGCGCAGCTATTGGCTCCCGCTGCTGTCAATCAAATCCAATAACGCGGGCACCGGGGGCGGGGCCGAGTCCTGCACTCGGCGGCTATGGACACCGAATGCAGGACTCTGGAGCGTGCCCATAAGGTAACCCCCTTGGGAGAGTGCTTCCCATAGGGGGTTATCTGAAGCAGTGGGGAGACGAAAGAGCCGCAGAGGGACCCCAGAAAGCAGCGTTCGGGGCCACTCTGTGCAAAACAAGCTGCACAGTGGAGGTAAGTATGACAAAAAAACTGAACCTATAGTATCACTTTAATGACAGGCTTTGACTAAGGTTCAGAGAGCTTTAACACAGCGTGTACAAAGTCTTGTTTTAAAGCAAGTGTAAACTAGCCGTTAATGTGTGTTGAAGCCGAAGCAAGTTTAAATGAGCCCTTATGGAAAAAAACAAATACCTATAGTATATTTCCCAATTAGAAGCAACAAAGCAGTTTTACATGTAGTACAATGCCGAGGCGCACTCTGTTTCTCTAGCTTCATAAGAGCCAATCATGGGTGTAACATCATTAGAGACATATATCACCCTCTTCTGCCTCTAATCACTGGATTACACTGATTGCATAAGGGGCAGTCTAGGAAAAGCAAAAGCTTCTACATAAACACAAATAGAGTAGAAGTATACAGACTCACATTGCCGCAGAATGGATGACAAAGCGAGCCTAGGCAAAAGAACAGATGCAAAGTGCCCACTGTAAATGCTATATTTTTTACATTTTATTTGTCTTGCATTGTTTATAAGGATGTCCAAATTCAATTTAAGTTAAAGCTTAAATTCTAGGGCTGCGGAAATTAACGATTAATTCCTTGATTAATCGTTAATTTTTTGATCGATCAAAATTCTTTTGACCGGTACTCACCTCTCCACCGGCTTCCGAGTCTTCAGGGAGTTCCGTCGGAGATCCGGTGACGTCACGGACATTGACGTCACCGGACTCCTCCCCCCTTCCCAAAGTGCCTCTGTCTCCGTCTCTGTACTTCGCGGTGACGTGCACTTGCTCCTGCACGGCTTGGTTGTCCCAGCGGATTTCCTTACATCTCACGGCGGGGCTTGCCATGTCCATCTGAAGGGCTCCTTTGCTGTGCCTTCACATCTGCATGCCGGCGGGACCTTACTCTCTGGCACACGCAAGGGCTGTTACACTTCCCTCTATCAACCTGGGATTCTACAGCTATCCACTGGGAGTTGTGATAGTTCCCTTCACGGGACATCTACATGCTGGCGGACTGATGTTAACCCCTCCTCATCTGAATTCAGCAGTGGTATCGTTGTATACATTTTTATACCAGTATCATACTTAGCTACATGTTTTTATGACTGCTTTTGCTACCGTTTGGTATTACTCGCACCATTTTTACAGTTTATGTAGCTACATCGATTTTATCTACAGTGCAATATTTATTTTGTTACTTACTTGAAGACTATAAAAGTTTTAATGCTATTCCCATTGAGCGCTGCCTTTGTGTGTTTTTTGTATCCTGCTATCGATTTTTCCAGTGGTTGGTAGCTGCACTGGGAATCAGCCTGCAAGGAGATCAGCTAAAAGTAGTTGGATCTGTATGTGCGTTATAATTAATCGAAATTAGTCGATTAATCGATTTAAAAAAAAAAATTGATTAATGGAACACGAAAATTTTAATCAGTAACAGCCCTATTAAATTCATGTAGTAATTTATAGAATGATTTTTATTTTTTTTAAGCTGCTAATTCTAATAATTTAGCCAACAAAATAACTTTTGTAAAGCCGAACTCCAGCCACAGGTTTATTGTTAGCTTTGGGGAGAGTGGGGAAGAGTTTCATGTTGTCTGTGTCCTTCTTAAAGTGAAACTACAGCCAATCTATCTATACTACTGCAATAAAAGCTTCTTACCTTCCTGTTTCCAATCTTCTTTTGTGTGTACACTGAGTTGAAGATATTGGCGCCGGGAAGGGAACTTGCAGACATTGCATTGCTGGAGCTGAGCTACATATAATTCTGCTTTGAGGGGATTTATCTGCCAGATTCCAAAGGATGTCTCTATCTCCCACTCTTTCTGCCCTATCCGGCATCCATCACTTCTACAGGAAATGAAAGGCAATCTCCCCAGGAGGCATGTAGACAGCAATAACATCCTGAAAAATTCAAAAAATAATTTGTCTGGAACTGGTCTGTAATATCAGAGAGATATACTTACCCCTAATTATTTTCTCATTTCAGAACCACAGTGGGGACTTCTTGGGTCTATTGTTTGTAAGCTGGATGATTTTTTTTTAGTGGTGAAAAGGTGAGGACATTTTTTTTAGAGGAAGCAGCTGCCCTCACAGGGGTCTATCAAATTCACATAAACTTTGGGAAAGCCTGAGCACTTGGCTCTATGGAAAGATTCTATAGGGCAACAGAATGGTGAATGCTGACAATTATATTTATGCCATTAACCACTTCAATACTGGGCACTTTCACCCTCTTCCTGGCCAGGCCAATTTTCAGGTTTCAGCGCTGTCGCATTTTGAATGACAATTGCACGGTCATGCAACATTGAACTCAAACAATTTTTGAAATTTGTTCCCGGAAATAGAGCTTTCTTTTGGTGGTATTTGATCACCACTGTGTTTTTTTTTTGCTCTACAAATAAAAAAAGACGGAATTATTTTATTTTTTTAAAATTTGTATTTGTTTCTGTTATATAACTTTGTAAATAAGTATGTTTTCTCTTTCACTGACGAGCACTGATGAGGCTGCACTGATCGGCACTGATGATTTGGCACTAATGAGGTGCCGCTGATGGGCACTCTTAATGAGGCACTTATATGCAGCACTGATGGACACTGATAGGCGGCACTGATAAGCAGCACTGATGGGCACTGATAGATGGTACTGATATGCAGCACTGATGGGATCTGATAGGTGGCACTGATGGGCACTCATAGGTGACACTGATGTGCACTCATAGGTGGCACTGATGGGCACTGATAGGGGGCACTGGTTGGGCACTTATAGGCTGCACTGATGGGCACTGATAGGTGGCACTGATAGGCAGTGCTAATGAGCACTGATGGGTGGCACTGATGGGCGGCACTAATGGGCACTGATAGATGGCACTGATAGGCAGCACTGGTTAGGAGGCACTGACAGGCAATCACTGATGGGCACAGATTGGCATTTCTACTGGGCACTGATTGGCACTTATTAGTATTCCTGGTGGGCTGTAGTGGGCATCCCCGGTGGGCTCTAGCGAGCATCCCTGGTTGGCTCTAGTGGGTATCCCTGGTGGGCTCTAGTGGGCACACTCGATGGGTCTGCACTGATAATCAATGCGCTGATTATCAGCGCAGACCCCCCCCCCCCTATGTCAGGAGAGCAGCCGATCGTCTCTCCTCTACTCATGCCTTGTCAGCGCGAGTAGAGGAAAAGCCGATAAACGGCATTTCCTGGTTACCATGTGTTAAGCTGTGATTGGACACAGCTGATCACATGGTAAAGAGCCTACGTTATAGGCTCTTTACAGGCATTGGAGATGCGGTGTGTCAGACTAACACACCACACCACCTTGCGCCGTGCAATATTGATTTCCTACCCATCTTCAAATCACGTCTCAAAACTCATCTTTTTGAAGTAGCATGCTCTGTCTGACTTCATTGTTTTGCTTTTATAGTTAATGTAATGTATTTTAATTTATTTTATTTTATTTATTTACTTTTTTGCTTTGTTGTTATCCATGTGTAGCGACCCCACCTCTCACTCCCTCCTTCTCTTCTCGGTCAATGGCTCTAGTCTAGGGGACCAGGGAGGAGAGTGTGGCGCACCACCAGCTCGTATCCTCTTGTGTGCAGAGGTGTGAGCTATAACCTTTTACCTTCGGGCCTGTGTCCCTGTCCAGAGCCAAAACTTCCCTTGAGAATGATTCCCACCCTCCACGCAGGTGGAGGTAGGACCCTTTAACTCCCAGAAAGTCAAGTTCCACACCACTGAAAGTCCAACACTTATTTATTCTTCAGAGCAATAAATAGTCCTTTGAGAGCGACTGGTTAGACATAGAACAGTTCAGAACACAGTGGGGAGGAGGTCTAGGCACAAACTTGAACTTGGGTTTTCTCCTGTTCCGTTATAGCGCAAACAGGCTTGGCGCACAGTCGCTGCACCGACCATGATGGGGTCTCTGCCACAGACCAGATGAATAAGGCCTCTGCCACAGACCTGGTTGTTGAGTCTCTGCCACCGACCTGATTCACGATGGGTCCCTGCCACAGACCATGAGAACGTGGACTACCTTCTAGAGCAATGGCCCCTGTCAGAGAGAGGACATCCATCCGGACAGTTACCAGAGGCCCCGCCGTCACCAGCAAATGCTGCTCTGGGTCTTCGGAAGGGTCACCTCCCTGGGCTCCTCGTCCCAGATGCGGATGTCCACACCGGGGGACACCCTAGGAGCCCTCGATCCCTTGCGGGACCCAGTCGAAGGTACTGGGCCCCAGGCCTCCAGGGAGTACCTCACCCCAGACCAAAGGTGTCTGGGGTGGAACCGCAACTCCGTCCCCGGGCCTAAGGCACCCAGAGACCACCAGCTGAAGGTGCCTGGGAGTGGACCCCGAGCGGAAGATGTCTGCCCCCTTTATACTCTCTCCCAGCATGCACAGCAGGTTCCCCGCCCCGCTGTACTACTGCCACGGACACAAAGGGCGCAGCCCTCCAATGGCGATTCAACCCCAGCCTATGGCAACAGTGCCACCTATAGGCCACAGGGAACTAGACACCATTGATATCCTCCACTGGCTTAAATTGGTCCAGAAATCCTAACAATTGTTGCATCTGAGCCTGGTACCACTCAGATGCCTCCCCTAAATATGACCACCCGCTACACCCTAGCCCGGTGGTTGTGGGGGTCTGTGGGCAGGGGGCTTATCGGAATCTGGAAGACCCCTTTAACAAAGTGGACCCCCAGATCCCGTGCCCCCATGTGAATTGGTAAGGGGTACATTGTACCCCTACCATTTCACGAAGAAAGTGTAAAAAAAAAAAAAACAACACACAAACACCTTGTAAAAGTCTTGTTAAAGAGGTCTACCAGTTGTTAAAGGGGTCTTCCAGATTCCGATAAGCCCCCCGCCCGCAGACCCCACAACCACCAGGCAAGGGCTGTGGGGATGAGGCCCTTGTCCCCATCAACATGGGGACATCCTCCCCATGTTGAGGGCATGTGGCCTGGTACGGTTCAGGAGGGGGGGCGCTCTCTCGTCCCCCCTCTTTTCCTGCGGCCTGCCAGGTTGCGTGCTCGGATAAGGGTCTGGTATGGATTTTTGGGGGGACTCCACGCCATTTTTTTTAAATTTGGGGTGGAGTTCCCCTTAAAATCCATGCCAGACCTGAAGGGCCCGGTATGGATATTTGGGGGGAACCGCACACATTTTTTTTTTTATTTGCGATGGGGTTCCCCTTAATATCTATACCAGACCTGAAGGGCATGGTAATTGAATTTGGGGGGACCCCCACGTTTTTTTTTTTCGTTTTTTTTATCAATGACTTTTGTATGTATTGCCGGGAGCCGACAATTCATTATAGCCGCGAGTGAGTTTTAAATTACTTTTTTTCCTTCAGAAATGACACTTTGTGCAGGGACAGTTCTAAGCACTGGAAACAAGCGCGACTTTACATGCATATTATACACCCCCCCCCCCCAGGTAATAAATTTTAAGGAATATTTCACTTTTCTTTTTTCACTTTAAGCATTATTAAAATCACTGCACCTGAAAAAACTGCAGTTTTTAAAACTTTTTTTTGCATTGATACATGTCTCCTGGGGCAGGACCCCGGGTCCCCAAACACTTTTTATGACAATAACTTGCATATAAGCCTTTATAATTAGCACTTTAGATTTCTCCCATAGACTTTTCGAATTTGCCGCGAATACCCCAAATTGTTCGCTGTTCGGCGAACGGGCGAACAGGCAATGTTCGAGTCGAACATGAGTTCGACTCGAATTCGAAGCTCATCCCTACTGGATACACACTATACAATTTTCTTTAGATTTTTTCCTTTAGATTTATCAAAACCATATAATATGAGTTCAAAGTTTAGGAGTTTAAATTTGAATGCAATCAGGCCGGCCCTTGCACTACATAGTTTTGGTAAATCTAAAGGAAATCAGACAACAAAAGTTGTTTAGTGTGTATGGGGTCTTACTCTTTGCCTGGATAGTGGATAAGTCTGATGAAGACAAAGAACAAATAAAGATTTACAACATGCGGTAAAATATAAGATCAAACGAATTACCTGGAAAATGACTGAATGCTGCTTATTCACTGTCAAATTAATTTGTTAAAGTGGTTGTATACCCTATTTTTTAACTATAATAAGGCTTATCTGTAGGTAAAAAGAATATCTACTAAACCTGTACGGTTTAGGAGATATTCCCCCAACAAGTAGCCGCTGACTGCAGCGGCGCATGCGCAACGGGGATTCTCGGCTAAAGCCCGGCAGCCACCGGACCTTGCCGACGCGCGAGAGTGAAGACATCGCCGCTCCAGCCACTCACAGCGCTGGAGCGGCGATACCTGGAAGACACGCTGAGGCAAGATGACATCTCCCTCGGCGTGGACCACGTAAGTTCCCGACGCCTCATTCTAAGGTAAGTATTTCATAATGAGCTAGTATGCGGTGCATACTAGCTCATTATGCCTTTTACCTTTCAGTATGAAAAAAAAAAGTAGGAGCGGATATACAACCGCTTTAAATGAATTTTTATAGTGTCAACAACTTTGAAGTTCTTTTACATCAGTCCCTACCCTCAAGGAGCCTACAATATAGGGTGCCTACCTTACATGCATACATACTTGTGCCAATAGAGAGGATTGTGTCTTTGGAGTGTGTAAGGAAACCCACATAAGAGCATGCAAACTTCATCTAGGCATTGTCCTGATTGGGATTTGATCTGAGAACCCTAAAGCCTCGTACACACGGTCAGACTTCAAACAAACTTTTCCGTGGATTTTTGTCCGAAGGGAGTTGGCCGGGCACACCCATAGCATACACACGGCAGGACTTTTCTGAAAACTTTCCCAAAACATTTCCAACATCACGTGTTTTTTCTGCTCTTTTCTGCTCTTTACCGCCACCCTTTGGTCAACTTCTGCTATTGTTGGTTGATTTTAACATTGGTTATGGGCATGTGTATTTGTACTTTGGACAAAAGTCCGATGGATTTTTGTACACACGGTCGGACTTTGCTCCATCTGACTTTTGTTGGCGAAAAGTTTGTCCGTTTGCAGACCGAACATTTGTCCGATGAAAACCAAAAAAGTTTGTCCGATGGAGCGTCTGATTTTTTGTCAAACTTGCTCATTTTGAAGTTTGTTGGCAAAAAGTCTGACCGTGTGTACGAGGCTTAACACTACAATAGCTCAGGAGTGGTAACTACTAAGCCATCATGCTGCCTCAATGTCCAATCTATTATTTGGCTAATTTATTAAACACATTAGCTGCAAGTGCATTCACCACACATCTTGATTTATCTTTACTTTGTCAAAAGAAATAAGCAACATTCACCACATTTATAATATATTTTAAATTATAGACATGCGGGAGACACTGATGTGACTCGCTCTTAACATGAAATACATGCACACAATTACTCTATATCAATATTACTAGGGATGGACGAACATCTCCCGGGACGGTTCGCGAACGCGAACGTGCGAATGCGGGTAAATGTTCGCGAACCGCGGGTTCGCGGCGGGCCCCATTCCTTTCAATGGGAGGCAAACATTAAAAACCTCCAGGTCATATTTGCAGCCACAAAATAATTACTAGCTGTGCACACATAGTCCCACAACATGGACAATGACATAACAGAAGTATTAAGCAAATTTGAGATCGACAACGACAAGCATTCTTTTTTTATGTGAAATTTTTTGTCAATTCAGGAGCGCATGAAGGCCATGGAAGAGACGCAAGGCCAGGCTATGAAGGGGGTGCATGAGATGATCCTGCTATTGGAAAAGTTGCCATAAATGTTTTTTTTTTTTTTAGTTGTATAAATCGTTTATACAGTTATAACGTTTATTTCGTTTTTTGTAATATTGCTCGGTTTTATTGTAATAGCTTGGCCTAAATCAGCCGGAACTGACAGCAGCCGGTAAATACATGTCAAATACATATAGGGTCCATTCACACGTCTGTAAAATGGGTCCGCATCCGTTCCACAATTTAGCGGAATTGATTTTCAATTCCAGTCTGAAAAATTAGGCATTCACAGCCTGGATAAAGAAGTAAGTGTCGGCCAGTACAGGCCCCAAAAATTAGCCAACAGGCATTCATCTGACAGCAAAGAACTTTAAATTCTGTGGCTGGAGGTACATTAGGCATTCACAGGATAAATACGTTTCGGGCACTACAGGCCCCAAAAATTAGGCATTCAACGGACATAAAAGGCCTTTTATGCCGCTGTATTTACCCAAGAAGACAAGGACCATGAATAATTGTTATAGGTGGTGGTGGATATTTGTGGCCTGTCATGAGGAATTTGAATGAAACATGGTCTACTGGTCACATGTGTTGAATTCCTCAGAGATCCATGCCTCATTCATTTTTATAAATGTGAGGTAGTCAACACTGTCGTGAGCTAAGCAAGTGCGCTTATCGGTCACGATCCCCCCTGCTGCGCTGAACGTCCTTTCGGACAGGACACTGGATGAGGGGCAAGCCAACAGTTCCATTGCAAATTGTGCAAGCTCTGGCCAGAGGTCAAGCCTGCCCACCCAGTAGTCCAGGGGTTCATCACTTCTCAGAGCGTCCACATCGGCCGTTAATCCGATGTAGTCGGACACCTGTCGGTCTAGGCGTTCCCTGATGCTGGATCCGGATGAGACCTGTCGATGGGTCGGCTGAAAGAATGATCTCATATCAGAAGTGACCAAGACATCTTCAAACCGCCCTCTTCTTGCAGGCGCTGTTGGATTGGTATCCACAACTGTTCCTCTGGGAGTGGAAATTCCTCTGCCAGCGCACGCAAAAGCAGAATGCAGCATTTCTCGAAGCAAGGCCTGGAAGTGCTCCATTCTGACAGCCCTCTGTGATGGTGGTAACATTTCTGCCATTTTTTGTTTGTACCGGGGGTCCAAGTACGTTGCCACCCAGTAATGGTCCTTGCCCTTTATGCTTTTTATACGGGGGTCCCTCTTAAAACACTGGAGCATGAAGGCCCCCATTTGCACTAAACTGGAAGCAGTGTGGTGGCCTGGCTCCTGCTCGTCATCATCCAGGATAATGTCGTCCTCGATCTCCTCCCCCCATCCAAAAGCATGCTCTTCTTGCTCCTCCTCATCCGCCCCGGCACCATCCTCCTATGACTCCTCTTCAGACTCCTGTTGTTGACTTGTCTCAGATAGAGTAGCCCCCCCTGGGAATTCATCCAGCATTGCGACTTCCTCATCTTCCTGCTCCTGCTCCTCGACGGCTTGATCAATGACACGACGCAATGCACGCTCCATAAAGAAGGCATAAGGTACGATGTCACTGATGGCACCATGGCTGCGACTGACCAGTTTGGTGATCTCATCAAATGGCCGCAAAAGTCTGCATGCGTCGCGCATGAGCAGCCACTGACACGGTGAAAAAAAAACAAGATCCCCAGAACCTGTTCTGGCGCAGAGTTCGTACAGGTAGTTGTTAACTGCACGTTTCTGCTGGAGCAGCCTATCAAGCATATACAAGGTTGAGTTCCATCGCGTCGGGCAGTCACAAATAAGACGTCTGACCGGCAGATTGTGTCGCCGCTGAATGTCAGCAAGGCGAGCCATGGCCGTGTAAGATCTTCTGAAATGGGCCGAGATTTTCCTTGCCTGCCGCAAGACGTCCTGGACCCCAGGGTATTTGACAACGAATCGCTGCACGACCAAGTTCAAGACGTGTGCCATGCATGGCACGTGTGTAATTTTGCCCTGTTTCAACGCGCTCAGCAGGTTGGCACCGTTGTCGCACACCACTTTACCAACTGTCAAATTGAGCGGTGTTAGCCACTGATCTGCCTATGAATGCAAAGCTGAAAGGAGTGCAGGGCCAGTGTGGCTCTTGGCTTCCAGGCACAACAGACGCAGCACAGCATGGCAACGTCTCACCTGGCATGTCGAATAGGTTCTGGGGATCTTGGGCGGCGCAGCGGAAGAGACAGTAGCAGCGGAAGAGGAGGAGTCAGCCGAGGAGGAGAGGGAGGATGGAGTAGGAGGAGGAGGAGAAGAAGAGGCAGGCCTGCATGCAATCCATGGCGGTAAAACCAAATCTACACGGGTGCCACGGGTTACATGCTTGACGGCCGTCAGAAGGTTCACCCAGTGGGCAGTAAAAGTAATATACCTTCCCTGCCCGTGTTTGCTAGACCACGTGTCTGTGGTCAGATGTATCTTGGCACCGACACTGTGTGCCAGAGATGCATTCACTTGCCGCTGAACATGGCCATATAGCTCTGGGATGCCCTTCTGGGAGAAATATTTCCTTCCTGGGACCTTCCATTGTGGTGTTCCAATGGCCACAAATTTTCAAAAGGCCTCCGAGTCCACCAGTTTATATGGCAGTAGTTGGCGGGCTAGGAGTTCTGACAAGCCAGCGGTCAACCGTTGGGCAAGAGGGTTATCCGGCGTCATCATTCTTTTACGCTCGAACATTTGGCCCACGGAAGCCTGCCTTTTTCCAGATAAACTTGGGGACGGGATGATGGAAGGTGGAGTGGAGGACAACTGTGAAGAGAGAGGAGAAGTAGTAGAAGAGGCTGGACGGTGAGAGCCTGGAGTTTGGCTTTGTGGGTTCTGACGGCGTTGCTCCCACTGGGCTCGGTGATGGAAGTTCATGTGCCTTCTTAAGGCGGTCGTCCCTAGGTGAGTGTTGGGCTTACCGCGACTTATGCGTTGACTGCAAAGGCTGCAGATGGCAACACTATTGTCAGCAGCGACACGTTAAAAAAAGCCCACACTGCGGAGCCATGTGCCGGCGTCCTGGGAGCGCCAGATGTGACCGTACATGGTTGATGGCTCGCTCTGAGTCCTGATACATTAGCAGTCTTGTTTGTCACTCCTTTGCAATGTAAGTTCTGCCTGCCTCTCCTCCCTATCTGCTGGTCCATCTATCCCTCTGAACTCCCCTCCTGGTCCTCTCTTGTGGGCACCCACGTGACATCCATAGACACATCATCATCTACGTCACCTTCCCCACCACTAACATTAGAGATATCGGAGTAGGCAGCAACAGCGGGGACCAACATCCTTGGGCTGATCTGGGTACTGTCGTCAGACTGCTGAGTGGCGGTTGTTGCTACCTCCTCTTCCTGATCCAATGTCAAGAATGCCTGCGCATCAGAGAAGTCTTGTGATGGATCGGAAAATAATTCCTGTGACTCAAGCGGAGGGTATATGGTGGCGGTGGTGTTGGTGGTAGTGTCTTTGGGGGTGCACACAGCAGAGAGTGAAGAGGGTGCAGATAGAGAGGATGAGGAGGGTGCAGAAGAGTAAGGCTGAGTGAGCCACTCAACCAAGTCTGGTGCGTCCCTTGACGTAATCGAACGCACCTTCTGCAACTTCCCACTTTGGCTCCGGCCTGGTGCTCCTGCCCTACCCCTACCACCCCTGCGGAAGGGCCTGCCTCTTCCTCTGCCTGTCATCTTTTTAAATGACCCTGTGACAAAAGGCTGTAGAGAAGGGCAGTATATGTGGAAGAAGGTATATAACACCCCGCTTCAAACTGTCGTTTTCGGGGGCCACTGGTCTATCACAGCAGTTATAATACTTTTTTCTAATTGTGTTTGTCACTCTTTGTAGTATAGTCACAATGCTGCACAGTAGAAATGCACTATACTATTCTTCCTATATGTGAAAGTTTTTTATGCGTGTATTAGACCCCTATATACTGCACACCAAATAGTACACCTATACCAGTCCTTAAAATGAACTTTTGTGGAGCTTTATTGGTTAGCGATTTTAGTCACTAGTCTGTGCCTGCGACACACAGCGGCAATTTCTACCTAAACCGAGAAAAGAGCTGCAGCAGAACCGCTCAGAAGCTGCACAGTAGAAATGCTGCACAGTTGAAATGCACTATATATTATATAGTATAGTATATAGTATATATTATATAGTATGTTTGAAAGTTTTTTATGCGTGTATTAGACCCCTATATACTGCACACCAAATAGTACACCTATACCAGTCCTTAAAATAAACTTTTGTGGAGCTTTATTGGTTAGCGATTTTAGTCGCTAGACTGTGCCTGGGACACACAGTGGCAATTTCTACCTAAACCGAGAAAAGAGCTGCAGCAGAACCGCTCAGAAGCTGCACAGTAGAAATGCAGTATACTATTCTTCCTAGAGTATTTTATGCGTGTAGTACACCCCTATTTACTGCACACAAAATAGTACACCTATACCAGTCCGTAAAAGGACTTTTGTGGACTGTACACCTATACTAGTCCTTAGAAGGACTTTTGTTTTAGTAGAGTCTGTCCCTGCTAGTACACACACAGAAACCTTCCTACACTGACTAAAGACAGATGCAGAACCGCACTATACAGTACTATTCTTCCTAGAGTATTTTATGCGTGTAGTACACCCCTATTTACTGCACACAAAATAGTACACCTATACCAGTCCTTAAAATAAACTTTTGTGGAGCTTTATTGGTTAGCGATTTTAGTCGCTAGTCTGTGCCTGCGACACACAGCGGCAATTTCTACCTAAACCGAGAAAAGAGCTGCAGCAGAACCGCTCAGAAGCTGCACAGTAGAAATGCAGTATACTATTCTTCCTAGAGTATTTTATGCGTGTAGTACACCCCTATTTACTGCACACAAAATAGTACACCTATACCAGTCCGTAAAAGGACTTTTGTGGACTGTACACCTATACCAGTCCTTAGAAGGACTTTTGTTTTAGTAGAGTCTGTCCCTGCTAGTACACACACAGCAACCTTCCTACACTGACTAAAGACAGCTGCAGAACTGCTCAGCACTGCAGTCCCAATGCTGCACAATTGAAATTAACTAAAAGTGTATTACACACCTATATACTGCACACAAAACAATTGTACACCTATACCAGTCCTTAAAATGACTTTTGTGGACCTAATAGCTAGGATTACAGTCTGTCCCTGCTCCACACAGCAACCTGTCCCTACGCTGACAAATAACAGAATGTAAAATGGCAGCCAGATCAGGTCTATTTATAAGGTAGGGGGTATGTCCATCTGCTGAAATTTCTCATTGGCTGTCCTGTACCACATGATGGATGTGTCATAGGTCAAAGTTCCACAATGTAAAAGATTCAGAATATGGTGGCCGCGAACCGGCCGCGAATAGCGCCATATGTCCGCCGGTTTCGCCGCAAACCGACCGTGAGGCGAACCGCAAGGCCATCTCTAATTATTACAAACCTAGCGGATAAAGACAATCTGAGATGTTTACAGTGAGAGGAAGACTGAATAATGTATACAGGGTTCATTTCAGTGCCGGCCAGGATGATCAGAAGCTCTAAGAGCAATACGTCTACACTACTAAGAGTTCACCCTCCCCTGCTGCACATAATGCAAGGGGGAATCTGTCACCATAATTCTGAAGTCTCCTCCTGTAATTCTGACATCTGCTGTTCTTTATTGGAAACATCACAAGGGCTACAGCAGGGGTCTCAAACTCCCTCCAGCTGTTGCAAAACTACAAGCCCCATCATGCCTCTGCCTGATGAAGTCATGATTGTAACTGTCAGCCTTGCAATGCCTCATTGGACTTGTAGTTTCGCAACAGCTGGAGGGCCGCTAGTTTGAGACCCCTGGGCTACAGAGTCAGTGTCAATATCAACCTCTGTCCGTAACAATACAGTGATGAATATGTGTTATCTCCATATGCACACAGATTTCTATGTTTAAAATGCCTGAACAGTCTCCTTTGGGGGCCCCTTCCACCCCCAGGCCCATGGCAGCTGTGTGTGTGCTGCAACGGCTATTGTCACGCCACTGATGATTTCTCAAATTATTATTTTTTTGCAGGGTTTTTCTTTTTTTTCTTTTTTTTTATTAAAAAGGCAATTAAAGCTTTGAGTTTCCACTTTGAAAGCTTTCATTGATTTTCAAGTTCCAGCTTTAAATCTTTCTTTGCAACTTAATGAGCAATATAAGCATTTTTTTTTTCTAAATTAGATCTAAAAACTGCCTGTATTTGACATTTTCTCTTTGACGTGTAAAGCATTTTAGCATTGCCATTCAAGGACCTTGTGCATCAATAATTGCCTCTAGACAAATCATTCCATCGTATAAAGCTATATTCTACAATATTTAAAACGTGTGCAAGATACATGATTATTTATTTATGTATAACAGTTACATTATCTTAGCAAAAGCACATTCCTTACATACAAAACACATATCCTTGATTTTTTTTTAGTATTACACATAAAGTCTTAGTAATGAAGTACATTGTCATTTTTATGTGATTGATTGATATTCATGTCTCATCAGTATGCTAATAATTACAAATAGGAGAAGCTTTAACTTTTAAAAGCTCAGTTGGTAATGGAGTTTGGATAATCCTGGTAACAACATAGACAGGTAGGCTCCAGCAGACTGTTTAACCAGCTTTGAGCTTTGTTCCCACAGTAGAATAGAATGTGTGATTCAAGAGGAGATAATTAGGAATCTATAATTGTGCTTGCCATTCTTAAAGCGGAGGTCCACTCTTAAAAAAAAAAAAAAAAATTGACAAAAAATAGACAAAAGGCTCCAAAAAAATAGAAAAAAAATAATATTTTTTTATATACTTACCAGAAAGCTGTTGCTAGGCAGATCGTCCTAATCTGCCACTTCCTATTCCGCGGTGATCTTCTGCCTTCTCCTCCTCACGTTGTCTTCTGGGACATTTGGGCGTGATGTCTTCTTGGACCTGTGTGTGTCCCACAAGACAGCCGCCCATTTACAAAGCCCCACGTGACTCGCGCATGCGCAGTAGGAAACAGGCAATGAAGCCGCAAGGCTCCACTGCCTGTTTCCCTTACTTCGAATGACGGCGCCGGGACCTGATCCGATCAATGGATCGGCCTCGGGCGGCCGACATCACGGGCACCCTGGACAGGTAAGTGTGCTTATTAAAAGTCAATCAGTGTTTGTAGCTGATTGACTACAGCTGGACCTCCGCTTTAACTAGAATAAAATGCATACCGTATATGTTTCCAAGTCATATGGTTTGCTTAAAATTATGTCTACATTTTTTAACACTTGTAGGAGATCCAGAGAGTAACAAATTACAAATGTGCTTCAATTTAATGACTACATTACTGCTTTAGGGTTCATGCACACTGGCTTAAAAATTGCTGCTTCTTGAGTTTTGTGTTTTTCCTGTAGAAGTAGCTCAATGTTATCCTATGTGTCCATGCACATTAGGACAATTACAGGCATATTTTTAGCTCAGGGATTAGAGGTAAGAAAAAAAACCCTCTGGTATGCATTTCTGATTGGAGCTTTCTGGCAGAAAAAAACACTAAGATATCCTAAACTCGCCTAAATTCTGCCAAGAGAACTGGCATTTTTTTTCAAGCCCGGTGTGCTCTGACACTGTGCCTGGCTGGCAAATAAACTGGTGCTGTCTGGCCAGAGTATGCAGAATGGGAACTGCTTTTTTTCTGAGATCTGGCACTATGCCAGGTTAGTACATGAATGGTAAAGGTTTGCCAGCATATGTACAGTACTGTGCTAGAAAAATCTAAGCACAGTACTGTGCATGCACCTGTCAGGGCCTCTACGATATATGCATTGGCTGGGCACAGCATCAGGTCTCAGAGAGTCAGCAGACCCTATTAAGCATGCACTGGCCAAATAGCACCAATGGCCCTTACTGTGCGAATGCCGGCAAGGCTAATAGGAAGAGAAAGCAGAGTGACAGACAGATGAGCTTATCACTGTGCTGCTTTTCCTTTCACTCACAGTTAGAGGCTGGTCCAGTCACAGGCTGGGGAAAATCCAGGATGACGTGTTCTCAGAGGAAGTGGGTTGAATGCTCCTGGCCATCAAGCTGTGGACATCCAGCAGCAGAAAAAAAAACCTCTAGGGCCTCATGTACACCGCAGCTGGTCAACGGACATTTAGGAGCAGTTGGGCCTTTTTTTTCAGCAGCCCCTGAACTTTCCTCTATGTTATGTTATCTGTACATGTACACAGGGACATTTATAGTAGTTTCTAGGCAGTTGAGTTTATAACGGTTGTTCACAGGCATTTGAAACGCCAACATAGGGGGAGAAAGAGAGAGAGGGGGAGAGAGAGTGAGAGGGAGGGAGGGGAGAGAGAATAAAGCGCAACTCCAAGAAATTTGAAAAATATCTCTTGCAGTGGGGTTGTGCTGCAGTGTAAGGGTTCATTTTCATTAAGCCTGAGGTGTAAAAGCACTTTTACTTACCTGATCCTCTGCTCCCCAGGCAGATGGTGCTTCCCTGCACTATGGCGGTGTATTGCCACTTGGCATCATCACACCCAGTGTGGAGCTATGGACCTTAGACCGCTGGAGTGTAAGGAAGAAAATGCTGAGGGGTCCAGTCTAGCAGTGAGGAGGAGTGGAGGATCAGGTAAGAAAATTTACTTTAACAAGTCCCCTAGACCTAAACTAACAATTAATCTTTGCAGTGGGGGCTCAGACAAGGGATAATTTTCAAGTTTCCTGCAGTTGGGCTTTATAGCTGGTTTTGCTATTTATCTTTTAATCAGCTATTCATTTTTACCTTTTTATTTTTGCAATTTTTCATTCAAGCTGAACACCAGGCAGATATAAAAGACACAAATGCAATTATGTATTATTGCATACAGACTTAAATTAATTTATTTTTTTATATTTAATGGAAGTTATGTGGGTACCTGAGTTTGGTTGTGTATAAGCCCCAAGCAGGTCCTTCACAGCAGAGTTCAGATTGGGGTAGGGCGAAGCAGAATAAGGAAACAGACAGATGTGTTGCAGTACAAGGTCCATGCTGATAGGAGGTTTGCCAAAGACAAAGATTGTTTTTTACCCAACCATAGTGTATATTGGACATTATATTGTGCTTGACCGTCCATGACTTTTAATATTTTAAATAATGAATTCATGCTTTTGGGCTTTTATTTAAGTCTTTTTAAAGGACATTTGTATTTGTATTTCCTTAGCAAATTTAAGCTCTGTCTCGTAAATGTATAAAAGTCCCTATTTGGAATACACTAAGGCAAACATCCATTAACCCATTCACAAACTAACTTGTGGATTTAGTATTTGTGTGAACATGTGGGGATAGTTATTTCTTAGACTATTTAAAAATGTACTGGATCACACATCAGCTGATTCACTTATTACCAGATGACACTATATAAATTGATAAAAAAAAAAAAACATGTACATAAAAAAATAAATAGCATTGAGTACATAGTGAATGCATATGCCGGTCAACTATATAGGAGGAGTTACAAAACATGTACATGATTCCCATATACAACAATCACTTGCTGGCAGCACCATCAATATCCTATGCTACAAGCACTGCCTTTATGGGCGTGCTTTTAAAGGCTTAATAAAGGCTTTTTTTGGGGTGAAACATACATTAGACTCAAACGTATCCATAAAGAGTGAAGGTTTAGTGATGTTAACCATAGGCTTTTCCACACCTGGCAATTCTGGAAAAAGTGATATCCTGACTTATGCTGCATGTATAGTGCTAGAGCCAACATCAATCAACAGTGCAGGACCTATGTTCTTTCTGGGTAACTCATCACAGAACATCAGGGAGGTGTTTCTGCTACTTGACCAGATGTACTGTAAAAGCCTCCCCTGCCTCTCCTTCTCTTGAACCCCTTCATGAAAAAAAAGAAATTCCTACTGAGTTATCTGTGTAGCAATAAATAGATTTTTTTTAAAATAACATTTTATATTTTGTTATATTTAAACAGATATGTGGGATCTATTGTTAAAAACAAAAAAACAAAACAAAATAAAAAACAGATATGTGGGCATGTGCTAAGAGCATGTATGTGTGGTTATGTTGAGAAATGTTTTATTGCTGTTGTAAAGAGTATCCTGGTACATTTTGTTGTATGTATACAATGACAATAAAGTATCTTATCTTATCTTATCTTCTGTCCTGGGATACTAGTAACTGCAAAATGCTCTGGGGGTCAGCACATTGCCACTTGATAGAACCAATCGGTTAGCTTTGAAGATCACTTCTGATTTAAAACCAAAAGCTGATGCACAATTTTAACCCTTCAATGCCATATCATGTAGGACACATCCTTGGCAGAGAATGCATTAATGGATACAAACAAGTTACTTATGTTCTGTATATCTGTTATATGTTTGCCTTTGCATAGTTCCACCATTGTATTGTGGGCTCATGGTTCAATATAGCTGAGAGCATATGATGAAGCTAAGCAAACAATGTGGCAGGTATATGTCCCAACAAAATGAGGGGTAGTACAGAGTAATATCTGCTTTACTTTGGGTATTTTTTTATTTTATTTTTGTAATTGCTTTATTACATTAGATTGTGCTCATTAATCCTATTAGATGGCCAAACTTTAGATCTTAAGTATACTGTAGGTCTGCTTTAAGAATTCACAAAACATACAAAATAGTATTTGTTCTATTTAAAAATACATATTTTTATAGGCAATCAAAACTATCAACAAGGCTTTATGTAATGAGCAACAGCAGATCATTTTGAAATAAATGGTGTTTTTTGTTTCCCAGGAAACCAAGCTATGTATAGTACTTCAATTACCTAAGATAAGAGAAAGTCATGTGAATCCTATATGAAGTCTATAAAACTAAATTTCATAAGGTTAAGAATACAGACCCCCTGCTGTTACTACAAGGATATTACATGTCATGAAGGAGTTCTATAACCATATGAAAGCATAACCATAGGCAGTATGCTTTTACATGGAAACTGTACTAGGTGTGAAGTGCCATATCCCTGTTATCTCTTGTAAGGGAATGTTTTTCAGAGTCAAGAACATAAGTGTTTCTTTTGCATACTATACAATCATGAATATCTGATCTCTCTTTATTATGCCTCTATTTTTTAAATATACTTTTCAGAATCAGAAACTCTCTAAAGTGATTATAGGAGTAATGTGCAAGTGTTAAAATTCTTTAAATGTCTTTAAATGTGCCCTAGGAACCCTAAACGCCGTCTGTTTTAAAATGCCAAGTCAATGTTCCTGTAGCACCCAGGGTGAAGATGCAGTAGCGCACATCTTGCAGGCTGAGACAGGTCATGTTTGTATATCCAATGACCACGCTGACCCAGGATACAGAAATAATAGCTAATGTCAAATTGCTACAAAGTTGACATGTTTTGATACATGGAAAGCTTACCAGGATAGGGGTGGTTTAGTCATAGTGAAAATGGTAAAACACCCAGGTTTTTATTAACATGATAACCAAATTAGTTGTCATGCCTGGGAGCTAAAGTAGCTTATAACTTATCACATAAGCAAATTATATTCTGCAATTTGTTATTTTTATAAAGGTACTGACATTATATTTGCGGTGCGATGAATGATGAGGAAAAAAATGATCCGCACTCCGGTCGTTGCTCTTTAAAAAATCTTTGTTTTTATTGACAAGCCACAGTAAACAAACGCAAATGAGGACAGTTGACGCGTTTCAGCCTATAAGGCCTTAGTCAATGAATAATGACATTATTTACAAATTAATTAAAGTATTTTTATTTTAATTGTGCGCATTTTTAAGGGGAACACTATAAAAAGCAATAAACAAAATGTCACAATGCATCTTGATTTGAACCAACTGCACCAGTAAAACAACACCGAGGCAAATCAGCTCTCATTTTTATCCAATATACTTGTGCGTGCAGGTATCCTCCAGTAAAGAACAAATCATTCAAAATTCACGCTGTGATATTTCACTATGACAGGAAAGTAAAACAGGAATGATTTAACAATACATGAGATATTCTACTTTCAAGAACATCTAATCCTAAAACTGTGACATTTCAAAAAAACATCTAGTCAGCATTTACTTGTCACTCAAATGAAAAAAATCAGGTAGTTTTATGTCTAGAAAATATTAAAAGATTAACATGCAATGTCTTACTTGGATAGATATCCCCATTTGGAATGAAAAGGTTGACAGGAAATTTTTGATTATTTACAGGCTTTATGAATAAGAAAGTGCAAAGAGCCATGTAGACATTTAAAGTGCTGTAACCCATAGCCACCAATAACATTTCAGATCACTGCAGTCAGATCAGTTAAGACGTGATTTTTGATTGTTAACTGTGGGGATAATTTTGAGTTCAGTCCTCCCATCTGAACATTTTTCAGAAGCTTTTCTCTTTCCCCCTTCTTCATCCCCAGTGGCTGTACGTTCAAGCATAAATGGTTAAGTGCTTTAAAAAAAACCTTCAGCGAAATTAGTTTTATAAATTATGTTCCATGTGTTAATTGCTCCACTGTGTATTTTCCTCTCCTATAAAAAAAATGTATATAGCTTACAACACTAGCCGAGGTCTTTTGGATTCATGTCAGGCATGATACAATTTTATTTTTTAGATTAATAGTTGCAGTGACTGATGCCTCTCTTTTACATTGGCAAGGGGGATGCAGGAGGGGCACTTGCCCCAGGCACAGTGTTTTTATGTGAAGGGGAGAGGGTTGCTGGGAGCTTGCCGGTACTCTGTTCTCCAGCTACTGTAATGACAAACATTGGAGAACAGAGCACAGTGCAGGGGCCACAATAGTGGCTGGAAGCCCTCACCAAGCACAAATCTTTTCTTAACATGAGCATAAGCCAGGAAGTGATGCCAGTCTGACTTTATTTTTGTCTCTCCTTGCCATGTGATAAATCACTGAAGAAGAGAAGAAGAAACTCCCTTCATTCCTGAATAGGCACCATGCTGAGAAAAAGGTGTGAAGTGTAAACACACAGAGAATGGGGAGAAACTCACCCCAGAGCTCCCACCCAGAGCCTTAATCAGAGTCACTAAGCCTCTTAGTTAAATGCATCATATGCATCATACAGAGCCCCCCCCCCCAGCCTTTCAGCAACACCCCTTCTTTATTCCACTGTCATAGATGCCACAGCAGCGACACCATAGATACAGGAACATTTTTCCTTCTGGTGACACCACAGACACAGGGTAATTTTTTCTTTCCAGTAACACCAAGGGCACAGGGATTTTGGCCCCACCTCTCCCACTCCACTCAGGAAGGGGGAGGCACAGTTTGCCACCTTCACCCAGGGCACTCAATAACCTTGATGGCACTGATTGTCTAATACTTCTACAACACACAGTTCCTCATGTCTCTTAATTACATACTGTTGCTTACACATCCCTATTACTTTAGATACCTTATCCCTCTATACTATACACAATGCTTCACACTTCTCTATTAGACAAGTGCCTTGCACCTTTCTTTTACACACAATGCTATTAAAAACAGTTTATCATGCCTCTCTATTAATCCCAATGCATCAACCCCCTTTAGGACATGAAGTGCTTTATGCTTCTACTAGGTATGCATGTATGTATGTATAAGACACAAAAAGTATAAAACCCAAGATTCTCTCTGTTTTCCATATACAGTATATATATATATATATATATATATATATATATATATATATATATATATTAATTTATATACACTGCTCAGAAAAAATATAAAAGAACACTTTGAAAACACATCAGATCTCAATGGGGAAAAATATCACACTGGATATCTATACTGATATGGACTGGGTAATGTGTTAGGAACTAAAATGTAAAAGGAAAAAGAAGGGCGCACCGACCTAGTGCATTACCAATGGCTAGGTTTATTAAAAAATTTACTAAAAGATCATGAATACTCACAAAGCAAGTAAAAAAATTTACATAAACACCGCTCCATCAAAGGGATAGATGCCTTTGGAGGGCCTCCTACTGGAACCAGACAACCAGAGAGTCCAGACGACATATAATACAGCTACGGCTGATGTGTTGCAAGGTCGAACCCTCTTCCTCAGAGCCAGAAGTAATAGTACCTGGACCTCTCTCTGAACTCCTTTAAATACACGTGTGTGTGTGTGTGTGTGTGTGTGTATGGTCACATGTCTAGAGCACCACCCACCACAGGCCACTCCTCCTTTCACTCACAGACTGGCCGATGCACACTTAACCCTCACTACCCTCACTATCATAGGCCACTTGTCCCATCTACACAGTTATACCTCCTGTATTTTGTTTTAGTGTTCTTTGCACAGTGTGCACCTAATTCTTACCTTAATACAATTGCTGGGGTTCTCATAAAAATACAGGCAGTGAGGCAGGGACCTCCAGTATTTTGTTTTAGTGATCTTTGCACAGTGTGCACCTAATTCTTACCTTAATACAATTGCTGGTGTTCTCATAAAAATACAGGCTGTGAGGCAGGGACCTCCAGTATTATTTTTTAGTGTTCTTTGCACAGTGTGCACCTAAAGCTTACCTGAATACAAATACAAATACCCAAAGGGGCTGGTAATGGGCTGGGGGGGGTACCCATGCCATTTTTTCAATGATTTTCATCCATATTGCCGGGACCAGACATTACATTAAAGTACTTTTTTTTTGCATTGCTACATGTCCCCTGGGGCAGGACCCAGGTCTCCAAACCCTTTTTAGGACAATAACTTGCATATTAGACGTTATAAATAGCACTTTTGATTTCGAACGTTCGCGTACATTGTATTTAATAGGGTTCTAAAGTTCGCGCAAAATTTCGGTCCGTTCGTAGGTTCTGGTGCGAACCGAACCGGGGGGTGTTCGGCTCATCCCTAGTCAGCAGGATGGACCAAATGCCACCCGCATGACACCAACTCTGCTCTCTGTGGGGTCTTATGCCCGCTATAATTGCAGTGGACCTTATATTACCCATGGAATGGACCAATGTAAACATGGACATAAGGGGACTAACATATATAAAATATATGCTAATATAGATGATACAATAAATGTATAAATAAATAAATAAATAACTGATGGCAATGCATAGGAAAACCGAAGGAAGGAAAGGGGGAAACCCAGCTAACTGTGGAGGGACAGTACTATTCTAGGTGGCCTGTGAGGGCTGTAACTCCAGCAGGTGACCCCACACTTAATGACAAACAGGGCAAATATATGCACCAAAAACTAATGGTGTAGAAGACCACCCATAGTTACGCAATTCAATTATTGCCAAAGACACATGGGATTGGAATGTCAGCTACACTTGTGACAGGAGATGGATAGTTCCCTATTTACTCCAGGAGAGGTCCAATGCCATTCTTCGGTCCACACAAGATACATTACATGGGACCAAATTACAAAAACCAAAGCAATATGCATGTACATGTATGTGTTCGCACACCACCCTCTCGGAGCACGCACACGCTCAACCGCATCCCCATAACAGCTGAGCCAGCGGCAGGCGCATACATGCACCGAGTCACCCGACAACACAGGCATGGGTGCATGCGCCCATACACATGCACAGGCTCATGAACACTGTGCCCGATCGGTGCGAGGGCATCGATCATTATTGTAGAAACATCTTAGAAAACCCACCCACAATCTTAATCCAAACTAAATAAAAGACTGTCTTAACCTTAATATTAGTATCAATATCCCAATATTAGGTAGGAGTGATGTATCCCCAAGTGAAGATGGCCTAGCATCTACCTCGGGACTGAATGCCTATCCTAACACGAAACCCACTAAAAAACTACAGTACTAAATTAGATCTATAAAAAAAAAAAAAATTATATAAAACATTGTAGTGTACCATATATTTTAAAATTTAAATGTGATCCTCTAAAATTGCTAAAAGAAATTAAAATACTAAAATTCCTACATAACACTATGGGACCATTAGACCTACCCAAGGTGTGTTGGATCACTACATGATAGAACATGTGGCCCTACAAGGATAAGGAAGCAAAATCGACATCTCTAGACGGTAAAGAAAAATAGGTGTCACTCAAATCAAGGGGACAGAGGGGGATCTACACTACATTATGTAGTTTGATTCCTTCATTGAGGCCATGGGGAACTAGAGAGCCCAAAGTGATGCCTCTCTAAAGCACAAAATCTGATGTTTTTTGCCACTGTCATTTGATATAGCCTCGATCCCAAATACTTTCAGGCCACTTACCGAGTTATCATGGGCCACGTTGAAATGTCTGGGTACAGAGTCATTTTCTTTTTCGGTCAGGATGCTACTCCTGTGCTCCCCCATTCTCGTTCTCATTGGTCGTGAGGTACGACCAACGTACAGAAGACCACATGGACAGAGAAGACCATAGATCACAAAAGAGGTCCCACAGTTAATGAACTGTTTTTTTCCATCTGTTCCCTGGACTTCCTTCTTACGATGGCTCATGTATAGACAATTGCCACAGTTCCCAGCTCCACACTTGTAGCTACCTTTTTGGTCGAACAATGTGGTCCACGGTTTAATAGACCTGTATTTCTGATCTTCCCTACTCTGCTCGGAGCCACCATACTTCTCAGATCTCTTGGTCTTCTGAAGACTAAATTTGGATGCAGGGGCAGACTGGTTCACAAGATAGGATCGGATCTTAGAACTTTCCAGTTTTTCCTGAATATCTTCTGAATCATTGGAACCTTGTTGTTATATCTTGTACAAAATCTCACTTGCGGTTTCTCATTGTTATCCTCAAGCATAACCACATTGTCCAATTCATTTGCCAAATTGTTATCGTATAACTTAAGGTACTTCTGGAATGCTTCATCTATATGTTTGTCCTCATATCCTTTCTCGCTAAATTAACTTTTGAGGTTCTGAGCCTGTTCCTCATAGTCCTTCTTAAAGGTGCACGTCCTCCGCAGCCTACAAAACTGTCCAAAGGGAACATTTCTGATCCACCTAGGATGGTGGTGACTGTGAGCATGGAGGTAAGAGTTACCTTTGCCCAGCTTAAAATGTGTCCTTGAATAGATCACTCCTTCATCATCCACCTGTAGTTCCAGATCTAGAAACATTAACGATTTTTCATCTATTACATGGGTAAAGGAGATTCCGAAGGGATTTTTTGAGCAATGTGCCAGGAAGCCATCCAGCTCTTCATCTGTTCCATTCCAAATATTAAGAATGTCATCAATATAGCGTGAGTATAAGATGAGGTTGCCCCCACAGGGATTGTTAGCCCAAATGTGCTTGAGGTCCCAATACCCCATGAAGAGGTTTGCAGAGCTTGGGGCAAACCGTGCCCCCATAGCTGTACCTCTCACCTGTCTATAGAAGTTGCCCAGGAATGAAAAATAGTTGTGAGTGAGTGTGAACTTGATGCACTCATAGAGGAACTGTGCCTGCATGGGGTTAAACCGGTGAGCCTCTGCGATATAGTACTCAATTGCCCTTAGGCCAAACTCGTGTTGGATGGATGTGTACAATGACGCCACATCTAGCGAGAGCCACCTATATCCTTTTTCCCATGTCTATGGGGCTAAAATTTCTAGAGCATGGCCTGAGTCCTTGATGTAGGACGGTAAACTCGTTACCGAGTCTGGAAGGAAATGGTCAATATAGCTGCCTAGGTTGCTCATAAGGCTATCTATACCCGCTATAATAGGCCTACCGGGCGGCTTTTCCAGATCCTTGTGGACCTTTGGTAGGTGGTAAAAATGAGGAACCACAGGGTGTTTGGAGTACAGGAATTGGTGTTCATGCTTAGTCAAAATTTGATCTGCTAGAGCTTTATCCAATAGCTTCTTAAGCTCAGCATTGTAGATAGCCGTAGGGTCCCACATAAGTCTTTCGTAGGTACTTGTGTCCCCAATCAATCTATAGGCTTCTTCTAGATAATGCTCTCTATCTTGAATCACCAACCCTCCTCCTTTATCGGCTTTTCTTATCACCACATTAGAGTTTTTCTTTAGACTGCTCAAAGGGCCTGCTAGATCTACTTGATGGCCCCGAACCGTTTTCTTCTTCCCACAAAGATTTCTAAATTCATCCAAGACAATTTCATAAAACCTTGGGATAAAGTTCCCTTTATTCCAATGTGGGTAAAAGCTGGACTTCGGTCTAAACATAGTGTTAATTGCTCCAGCCTCCCCAACTGGTACAGAAAACTCTCCATGGAGTTCTTGTCCTCCTTCCATATATAACTCCACCAGTATTTCAAGCATTTCTCTCTCCAGTGTATTAGATGGGGATGACGGTAGTGTTACCTCTACCTCTTCATCTTTTTTCGTTCAGCCTATAGTGGCGTTTCACAGTCAGATTGTGTACAAACTTATTTAGATCAGTGAAGAGCTCGAAGAGGTTAGGAGGGCTTTCGGGGGCATAATTCAGGCCTTTTCTAAGTAGATCCAGCTCTGTTTCTGAGAACACATTTTTCGAGAGATTTTAGATCTTTATGGTGGAACATCCCTCAGTTATTTCTGGTCTCTTCTTGATTTCTTACCTCCCCTCTTGCCTCTTCTCGTTGACTTTTTAGTCCCCTGGTATATGGGGGGGATAGAAGTTTTGATGCTATTTTCTTCTGCGCTGCGGGTTTCGACTTCCCCGCAGCTCATCCACAAAAAAAAATTGTCTTTGTTTAATTCTATACTATTGGCAACAATAGTGTCACTAGCTTTGTTGGTGTTCCCTGATGGGTTTTGATCTCCTATCATTGGACCTAGCTTAGGACGAAGCTGCCGTTGTTCTTTTGGTAACTCCAAAGCAACTCTGGCCGCTACAGGGATTTCAACTCTCTCCTCATATGATGAAGTCACATAGACTCTCGGAGCCATGTCTAGATCCGTAGCTCCCGAAGGGCCTTGCGGCAGAGTGTTATGTTGGTCTTTACCCCACAACTCCCTCTCTGGATGCAAAAGAGGGTGGGAAGTGGTCATGACCCTTATACTCCAAAAAAACTCCATGGGGCCTCCCTGTATCATAGGTATTCCTATGTGCACCCCTATGCATATATGTATTTGTATCTCTATTTTTATCCTTCTCTCTATTTTTGTTCTTATTCTTATTTCTGTTCCAATATCTATTGTTCTTTCTAGTGATATTTCTCCTAGTACCTTTGTACTGTGTATCACCGGAGAGAGGGGGAGAGGTATGCATATCATCATTAAGATGGCGATTATGATTGGGCTGTCTAGGGTGTTTCTCTCTGGCCCCCTCTTGTTCGTTAGAAAGGGGCTCTGAGCCTCTCTCTTTCTTCCAGTTCAACTCACAGCCCATGGCATAGTCCTGTCGATCCCTCTCAAATTTACCAGATTTTCTACTTATTAGATCTGCCTCAAAGACAGCAGTCTCCTCATTTACTTTAGTATCCCATCCTACAAAGGACTCTACATCACTCCTACCTAATATTGGGATATTGATACTAATATTAAGGTTAAGACAGTCTTTTATTTAGTTTGGATTAAGATTGTGGATGGGTTCTCTAAGATGTTTCTACAATACTGATCGATGCTCTTGCACCGATCGGGCACAGTGTTCATGAGCCTGTGCATGTGTATGGGCGCATGCGCCCGTGCCTGTGTTGTCGGGTGACTCAAGGCATGTATGCGCCTGCCGTTGGCTCAGCTGTAATGGGTATGCGGTTGGGCGTGTGCACAGAGGCGGCTCTAGGCTTTGTGAGGCCTTAGGCAAAACTTAGACATGAGGCCCCACTCACGCCCCTAAATGGGAAAAATAATTCAAGCAAGAAAAATGGATGCAGAAAATGCACGGATCTAGCACACAGGTGATCAGCACATCTTCCAGGGCACCCTCCTCACCCATCAGACATATTCAGTCAATGCAAGAGGGGGGAGAGAGGGGGAGGTGAGAAAGAGAGAGGGGTTATAGAGAGATCCGATGACGCCGACATAAGTATTGACCACAGGTAAATTAGGCGGCCGCGAGGCCCCTGTGAGTGAGAGGCCTTAGGCGACCGCCTAATTTGCCTAATTAGAGAGCCGCCTCTGCGTGTGCATGCTCTGAGAGGGTTGTGTGCGAACACATACATGTACATGCATATTGCTTTGGTTTTTGCAATTTGGTCCCATGTAATGTATCTTGTGTGGACCGAAGTATGGTATTGGACCTCTCCTAGAGTAAATAGGGAATTATCCATCTCCTGTCACAAGTGTAGATGAAATTCTAATCCCACGTGTCTTTGGCAATAATTGAATTGCGTAACTATGGGTGGTCCTCTACACCATTAGTTTTTGGTGCATCTATTTGCCCTGTTTGTCATTAAGTCTGGGGTCACCTGCTGGAGTAACAGCCCTCACAGGTCACCTAGAACAGTACTGTCCCTCCACAGTTAGCTGGGTTTCCCCCTTTCCTTCCTTCGGTTTTCCTATGCGTTGCCATCAGTTATTTATTTATTTATTTATACATTTATGGTATCATCTATATTAGCATATATTTTATATATGTTAGTCCCCTTATGTCCATGTTTACATTCGTCCATTCCATGGGTAATATAAGGTCCACTGCAATTATAGCGGGCGTAAGTCTCCACAGAGAGCAGAGGTCATGCGGGTGGCATTTGGTCCATCCTGCTGACACTGCGTGATTTCCTCTTGAGTCTCCGGTCTGTGCGGGGCACATTTACATTGTGGATTTGGATTTGGGACTCAGTGTAATTGGTCCTGGCCTGCTTCTGTGCCCGTATGTGGGTGGCACCATGGAGAAGATGTACCCTGGGTGGGGTCGTCTCATTGTTGCCCATTTAGTGCACCTGTTGTTAATTTCAGCTGAAACTGATTAACAACCCCCTCTGCTTAACTCACCAGATCATTAACCCAGGAGTAGACATGTGCAATTCGTTCAGTTTCTAATTCTTTTTCCACGAATTTAGAGAAATTTGTTAATTCCGAAATTTTCGAATTTCCGAATTTTTCAATTTCCAAATTTTCACATTTTGGGATTTACGAAATTCTGAATTTCCGATATTACGAATTTCGGAAATTCGGAATTTCGAAAATTTGAGATTTAGAAAATTCGAGATTCGAATATTCGAAATTGCAAAATTCGGAAATCTAAAATTTCGAAAATCTAAAATTCGAAAATGGGAACTTTGGAAAGTTGCATTTCCGAATTCCGAATT
The DNA here is from genome assembly GCA_029206835.1 of Rana muscosa. Classification (NCBI taxonomy): domain Eukaryota; kingdom Metazoa; phylum Chordata; class Amphibia; order Anura; family Ranidae; genus Rana; species Rana muscosa. The sequence goes on from CM055121.1 coordinate 569,284,986, forward strand.
TTTGGAATTTCTGAATTTCCGAAAACCGGAAATTCTTTTTTTTCGTTTTTTTTTGCTTTTTCTTTTTTTTCGTTTTCGTATTATTTGTTTTTTTGGAAATTCGAAAATTCGGAATTCGGAAATTTGAGATTTAGAAAATTCGAGATTCGAAAATTCTAAATTGCAAAATTCGGAAATCTAAAATTTCGAAAATCTAAAATTCGAAAATGGGAACTTTGGAAAGTTGAATTTCCGAATTCCGAATTTTTGTAATTTCTGAATTTCCGAAAACCGGAAATTCTTTTTTTTAGTTTTTTTTTGCTTTTTCTTTTTTTTCGTTTTCGTATTATTTTTTTTTGGAAATTCGAAAATTCGGAATTCGGAAATTCGGAATTCCGAATTTCCAAATTCCGAATTTCCTGAATTTCTGAAAAAAGCAAAAAAACTAAAAAAACTAAAAGGAAAAAAACAAATTTTTCGAATTTCCCGAATTTCCGAAAAAGCAAAATAAAGAAAAAAACGAATACGAAAAAAACTAATTTTTCAAATTTTCCAGAATTTCCAAATTTCCGAATAAAGCAAAAAAACTATAAAAACGAAAACGGAAAAAACTAATTTTTCGGCAGTGCACATGTCTACTACCCAGGAGTTTAAATGAATTGATGCTATACTCTAATTAAAAAGTGTTTGTTTAATTTTTTTGAGCAGTGTATATATAGATATATATATCTATATATATATCTATATCTATATATATATATATATATATATATAGATATATATATTGTGAGGGGGTTAGCTCGGCAGCGGGTGTGGGTGACCCCCGGGATGGGCTCCCCACACAAAAACAGGCCCAGCAAACGGAGGTTGTGGTTTTCAAAATCAAAAAGGTGCGGTTTATTTTCTATTTACAGTGACAAAACACAGCAAAGCAAAAGAAACATAAACAAAATAAATCCTGGTCAACTTGACCTCTAACTAAACATACAGGTTTCCTAACTAACAACTGGGATCAGCCTAGTGCTGTCCTAGTCCCTAAGTCCCTGGTTTTAAATGTCCAAGCAAATAGCCACACAGGCTTTGTCTCACCGCACAGGGGTTCACTCTCCCTAGACAGTCCACACAGGTCTGGTTCCAGGCATGAGCTAACATCTAATGAAGCTGGGAGTTCTTATAGAGGCCTAACTGAGCTGACAAGGTTCAGCTGGTCTCCTCATCTCTGTCTGCACGACGCCCCACACTCTCCCTAGAGGTATGAGTCATCCATGAGCCCACTAGCCTTATACAACTCTCCACCTAGTTGTATAAGTCGGCGTAAAGCCTGAATCTGGGCGAAATATATCTACCCCCCTGGATGCAACCAGGTGACTTTACCTTCCTGCTGTCACATACCCCCCCCTCTTGTTTTAACCTCGGGGTTGGAACACCAGCAATCAGGCATTCATGTACTCGAGACAAAGCATCCACATTCCCCATTTGAACGCCAGGGCGATGCTTTACTGTGAAGTTGAATTCCTGGAGGGCCAGGAACCACCTATTCACTCTTCTATTTGTTTCCTTGTTTTGAGCCATCCACTTTAACGGAGCGTGATCCGTAACCATGTCAAAGTGCCTACCTAGCAGGTAGTACCGAAGGGAATCTAGAGCCCACTTCACCGCTAAACACTCCTTTTCAACGGTGGCGTAATTTACCTCATGGGACTTCAACTTCCTGCTGAGGTAAATGACTGGGTGCTCTTCCCCGTTCCAGACCTGGGACAATACTGCTCCTAACCCCACATCTGACGCATCACTTTGTACGACAAAGTCTTTAGAGAAGTCGGGTGAGTACAACACTGGCTGGCTACATAAGGCTTGTTTCAAGAATTGGAATGCTGCCTCAGCCTCGGGGGTCCATTTAATCATGACCGACCCTTTCCCCTTCGTCAGGTTGGTTAGGGGCACAGCCTTAGAAGCAAAGTGGGGAATGAATCGCCGATAATACCCAGCGATTCCCAGAAAGGCTCGTACCTGCTTCTTGCTGTTGGGACGTGGCCGACTCTGGATGGCCTCGACTTTGTTGAGTTGGGGTTTTATTACTCCCCTCCCAATGGTGTACCCAAGATATTTGGCCTCTTCCTGCCCAATGGTACACTTCTTGGGGTTAGCCGTAAACCCCGCTTCCCGAACAGAGTCCAGGACTGCTTGCACTTTTGGCAGATGTGAGGCCCAATCTGTGCTATGGACAATTACGTCATCCAGGTAAGCCGCAGCATACTTCCGATGGGGCCTCAGCATCTGGTCCATTTTCCGCTGGAATGTGGCCGGCGCATTCTGTAACCCGAACGGCATTCTTTTATATTGGAACGCCCCGTCTGGGGTTACAAATGCAGTTTTCTCTTTGGCCGACTTGGCCAGGGGGATTTGCCAATACCCTTTTGTGAGGTCAAGAGTCGTCATGTATCGGGCTGTTCCCAGCCGGTCGATCAACTCATCTATACGTGGCATGGGGTAGGTGTCAAATTTTGTAACTTTGTTCAACTGACGAAAATCGTTACAAAATCGCCAGCTCCCATCCGGTTTAGGCACCAACACAATGGGACTAGACCAATCACTTTGGGACTCCTCTATCACCCCTAAGTTCAGCATTTTCTGTACTTCCTCCCGTATTGCCTCCCGTCGGGCCTCTGGGATCCGATAGGGTTTTAACTTCACCCTTTCACCGGGCGGGGTAATGATGTCATGCTCTACCCCAGATGTTTGTCCCGGCAGCTCAGAGAATACCTCCTTGTTGCGAAGCACAAACTCCTTAACCTCCTGTTGTTGGGGTTGTGACAAGGTGGCTGCTATTCCAACCTCAGGAATCACGCAACCAGTTTGAGCTGGTGACCAAGTGTCTGCGACTAGGGACTCTCTATCCCTCCAGGCTTTCAACAGATTAACGTGATAGATCTGTTCGGGCTTTCGCCTTCCTGGTTGTCTGACCTTGTAATTCACTTCGCTCACTTTTTCCATTATCTCGTAAGGGCCTTGCCATTTGGCAAGGAATTTACTTTCAACCGTAGGGACAAGTACCAGTATCCTATCCCCCGGGGAAAAGGTACGGGTCTTGGCTCCACGGTTGTACACTCTCTGCTGTGCTAACTGCGCTTGGGCCAAATGTTCCTTCACGATGGGCATTACCTGTGCAATTCGGTCTTGCATCAGGGCGACATGCTCAATCACACTCCTGTGGGGAGAACTCTCACTTTCCCAAGTTTCCTTGGCAATATCCAACAGCCCTCTTGGGTGTCTCCCATACAGTAACTCAAAGGGGGAGAATCCCGTAGAGGATTGGGGCACCTCCCTAATAGCAAACATCAGATAAGGAAGTAGACAGTCCCAATCCTTTCCATCTCTATCCACCACTTTCTTCAACATTTGTTTTAGGGTTTTGTTGAATCTTTCAACCAGCCCATCGGTTTGGGGGTGATACACAGATGTACGTAATTGCGTCACTTTGAACAATTTACACAGCTCCTTCATAACCCGGGACATAAAGGGTGTACCTTGGTCCGTAAGCAGTTCTTTACAAATACCCACCCGGCTAAACACAAGAGATAGCTCTTTGGCTATGGTTTTGGCCGAGGTATTTCGGAGAGGGATCGCTTCTGGATAACGGGTGGCATAGTCCATTATAACTAATATGTACTGGTGCCCCCTAGCGGACTTGATTATAGGACCTACCAAATCCATGGCGATCCTCTCAAACGGGACCTCAATGATGGGTAGAGGGACCAGCGGGCTACGGAAATGTGGCATCGGGGCCGACCTCTGACACACAGGGCAGGAGGAACAATAATTTTCTATGTCCTTCATCACCCCCGGCCAATAGAATCTCTGTAATACCCTCTCTCGGGTTTTCTCTGTCCCCAGATGACCTCCAAGAATGTGCCCATGAGCCAACTCCAACACCAACTTCCTGTAAGGTTTGGGCACCACAAGCTGCTCAACGGTTTCTTCTGCCCTTTTTGCCACCCGATACAGTAGGTCCTTCTCTACGCTGAAGTATGGGTAAGTGCAGGTATTATCTGGGTTCACTAACTCGCCATCTATTTTCACTACGTTTTCCCGTGCCTTTATTAGGGCGGGGTCTTTCAACTGTTCTGTGGCAAAGTTTTCCCTGTGAACCTCAAGATCAGAAAACTCCACAGACGGTAGGTTTTCGTCTGAGGAGGTGGGCTCCTCTCCAGTTTCTTGAGTCTCCCCTGCCAATACTGATAAGGGAAATTCCGGAGAGTCCTCACCACTCTCAGGGGAGTTCTGGCTATCACATTCCTGGTACATAGGGGCACCAGTGGGGGGCTCAGGATCATCCCACAGTTCCCAGAACTTCGGAAAATCCCTTCCCACAATGGCGTCATGCGGTAACTGAGATACTAAGCCCACTGGATGAAAGAGGGTACCTTTGGGGGTCTCGAAACACACTGTAGTCACTGGATACTCTCGGGTGTCCCCATGCACACAAATAACAGCTACCTTGCTATTCCCAGAGACCTCTGTTTTAACTAACTCAGCCTTTATCAGGGTCACAAGGCTACCTGAATCCAGCAATACCACAACATTTCTACCATTAACACACATTTTGCATAAATGTTTCTCAGTTCCTCGAATGGCAGTGCATGCGACTGTCGCACACAGCGACTGACGTCTGCCCGTCAGAAAGTCACACTGCATGGGTTCCTCCACAACCGGGCAATTGGCTGCAATATGTCCCGCTTGCCGGCAGCGGTAGCAAACGATCCTTCTTGCCGCCTCTTGAGCCGCTGATTTCCCAGGCTGTTCTCGCCAAACTTGGGGTAGAGCTCCCACCCTCTCACTCTCTCCACCCTCACCCCTTGGAATCCTCTTATCCGCCCCTGGGGATGGTCTGGTCTTAGGGTGGAAAGTCCGAGTGTCTCTGGAAGAGGACGTCAGGTTCTCTGTAGCCAAGTATTTCTCCACACGATCCACAAGACCATCGGCCGTCTCTGGGTCTCCATGGCTTACCCACTTTTGGATGGCAGTAGGAAGAGCTCTCAAAAACCGATCCATTACAACACGTTCCACAATCTTTGGTGCGGACAAAGTCTCTGGCTGTAGCCACTTTCTGCTCAGGTGAATGAGATCATACATTTGAGACCTGGGGGGTTTTCCAAGCTGGAAAGTCCAGTTATGCACACGCTGAGCCCGGACAGCCAGGGTGACACCCAGCCTTGCCAATATTTCAGCTTTTAGCATCACATAGTCTTTTGCTTGGTTAGGCTCTAGGTCATAGTAAGCTTTCTGCGATTCACCAGTTAACAGAGGAGCCACCAGTTCAGCCCACTGCTCCTCAGGCCACTTTTCTCTTTCAGCGGTCCTTTCAAATGTGGTCAAAAATACCTCTGGATCATCCTCTCCAGTCATTTTTGTCAATAAACGACTGACCCCAAAGGACGCGGTATTAGTGGGACGGCTTTCCTCACTGGTCTGCGGACGTTGCTGCATTACTGCTTCCATCTGTTGTTGTAGTCTCTGCTCTTGCTTCTGCAACAGGTCTATGAAGCGGGCCTCAGATTGCTGCTGGGCTTGTTGCTGAGCCTCCAGACTCTGTTGCAAAGTTGCGTTTGTCTGCTGCTGGGCTGCAAGGCTCTGTTGATGAGCTTGCTGCTGGGCTGCAAGGCTCTGTTGATGAGCTTGCTGCTGGGCTGCAAGGCTCTGTTGATGAGCTGCAAGGCTCTGTTGATGAGCTGCAAGGCTCTTTTGCAAACCTGCATTTGTCTGCTGTTGATTGGCATTTGCTAGAGCCAGCTGTTTCAGTATCTCCTCCATGCTGGCTTAAAAAAAAACTGCCACTGGTTCTCCACCAACTGTGAGGGGGTTAGCTCGGCAGCGGGTGTGGGTGACCCCCGGGATGGGCTCCCCACACAAAAACAGGCCCAGCAAACGGAGGTTGTGGTTTTCAAAATCAAAAAGGTGCGGTTTATTTTCTATTTACAGTGACAAAACACAGCAAAGCAAAAGAAACATAAACAAAATAAATCCTGGTCAACTTGACCTCTAACTAAACATACAGGTTTCCTAACTAACAACTGGGATCAGCCTAGTGCTGTCCTAGTCCCTAAGTCCCTGGTTTTAAATGTCCAAGCAAATAGCCACACAGGCTTTGTCTCACCGCACAGGGGTTCACTCTCCCTAGACAGTCCACACAGGTCTGGTTCCAGGCATGAGCTAACATCTAATGAAGCTGGGAGTTCTTATAGAGGCCTAACTGAGCTGACAAGGTTCAGCTGGTCTCCTCATCTCTGTCTGCACGACGCCCCACACTCTCCCTAGAGGTATGAGTCATCCATGAGCCCACTAGCCTTATACAACTCTCCACCTAGTTGTATAAGTCGGCGTAAAGCCTGAATCTGGGCGAAATATATCTACCCCCCTGGATGCAACCAGGTGACTTTACCTTCCTGCTGTCACAATATATATATAGATATAGATATATCTATAGATTTAGATATATCTATATCTATAGATATATATAGATATATATCTATAGATATATCTATAGATATATATCTATAGATATAAATATATATATACAGTATATATATAGAGTGATATTTTCAGCCATGGCTGTTATGCCCACTATACTTTATGATGAGGTCATCATTTGTGATCTGCCCATTGAAAGAAATGATATGGTAAGCCCTTTAGACATGTGTATGAATAGAGATAGAGGAAAATTAATACCCTGACTAAGGCATGCTATAAGGATATTAATGTTCTATACTATTCATTGTACTATTTAAAATATGGACTTTCAAATACAGTACTAAGTGGATTATCATGTATTGTAACTGACACATTTTGTCAATTGGGGCTGCACTTGTTATCTACAACACTCAAGTGGAAGCACTTGCACTTGTTAGAGATTTTGTCCTGTTCTCACAAATAAAGGGAAGGCTCTGATCTATAATTTCCCTTATTTTACAAAGGTGGCACCATAGCACACAAGTAGCCTGCAAAGGGTGAAAAATAGGGTTACATTTGGAGGCTCTGCTGAGATATTTTGGATCAGAATTTTAAAGAACTACAATTTTACAGTTATCTACAGAAGCTTTGAGGATGTGGCCCCAAGAAAATGAAAAGCCAACTAAAATGACAAATGTCAATGTCACCTTACTGTAAAGGCTAGTTATACATTGGGGTGGTTGCCATCTTTTTTATAGCTTGTTCACTGATTTGGTGTACGGACACGTTGGATGCCTCCATCTGCCATTGTGCTCTTGCTAGGTGTCCAATGTCTCACTGTGCCTTTAAGCAAGAGTGAGCTCACTCCAGGCAAACCTGTCCTTAGTTTATCCACTGCTATATGCAGTATGCTCCAACTTTCTTTGTGATTAGGGATGAGCCCGATGTTCGAGTCAAACAATTTGGGGTGTTCGCGGCAAATTCGAAAGCCGCGGAACACCCTTTAAAAGTCTATATGAGAAATCAAAAGTGCTAATTTTAAAGGTTAATATGCATGGTATTGTCATAAAAAGTGTTTGAAGACCTGGGTCCCAGGTCTCCAAACAATAAAAGTGAAATATTCCTTTAAATTTTGTACCTGGGGGTATGCCTGTAAAGACATCTTCCCCATGTTAAGGGCATGTGGCCTGGTACGGTTCAGGAGGGGGGGCGCCTTAAAATCCATACCAGACCTGAAGGGTCTGGTCTGGTATGGATTTTGAGGGGGACCTTAAGGGACCTGAAGGGTCTGGTATGGATTTTGAGGGGGACCCCTACGCCATTTAAAAAAAAAATTGGCGCAAGGTTCCCCTTAATATCCATACCAGACCTGAAGGGCCTGGTAAGGAAATTGGGGGGACCCCCACACATTTTATTTTTAAAATTTTGGTTCGTTGTTCTCCTTAATATTCCTACCAGACCCAAAGGGCCTGGTAATGGACTGGGGGAGAACCCATGCCATTTTTTTCAATGACTTTTATCTGTATTGCCGGTACCCGACAATTCATTTCAGCCGCGAGTAGTTTTAAATGACTTTTTTTTCTTTTAGAAATGTCATTTTGTGCAGAGACTGTTCTAAACATGGGTAAAATGCGCCTCTTTACAGGCATACTATAGACACCCCCCAGGTACGAAATTTAAAGGAATATTTCACTTTTATTGTTTCACTTTAAGCATTGCTAAAATCACTGCTCCCGAAAAAACAGCTGTTTTAAAACTTTTTTTTGCATTGATACATGTCCCCTGGGGCAGGACCCAGGTCCCCAAACAGGTCCCCAAACACTTTTTATGACAATAACTTGCATATTAACCTTTAAAATTAGCACTTATGATTTTTTAAGTTTGTGTCCCATAGACTTTAACGGTGTTCACGCGTTCGAACAAATTTGTTGCCTGTTCGCATGTTCTGCTGCGAACCACACCGGGGGGTGTTCGGCTCATCCCTATTTTTGATATGCTATATTATGTTTACATTTCATCTATGATCAGCTACAGACTACAGGAGGGACTAAAAGCTATTGAAGCCTTGCAGTATGCCAAATGAGGAGGGTTATGAACTTTATGACCACCATCTCTGTCTAGGTGAGGTACATCTAAATCCATTTAAAGGTCTCTTTTGCATATATCAAAATGGGATGAAACAATGACCGTGCTGTAGTTTTTCCAGTAAAAACCTCCAGAAAGGCATAAATTACCAGCCCTACCTGTAAAATGTGAACCACTGAATCAGACAGCTTTTTCAGAGTAGAACTGTTATGTTGCCTGCTACCGCCACTAAGCAGTACACAAATATTTAGCATCCGCTCCTGAAAATCACCAAAGTTATAACTCAGAATTTACATGATTTACATGCTGATTCTCATTGCAAGTTAGTGGCTTTTCCATGAGTGCTACCTGTTCCTGCTGGTAAAGAAAGCTTTGAAACATGGAAAGAATTTGCACAACAGGAGATGGAAGAATGGACCTGCTCAGAGGAAAAGAAAAAACAGCACAGAAAGCTTATACTGACACTCATGTGAGTAGCATTGCCCAAGGCCCTACTGTTATTCGAACAGATGCTTATGGGCTACCCTGCAATCCTGACTAGTGATGAGTTCGGGAATCCTCTCAATTCATCACTAGCTAAACTCTGAACTGAGGTTTCTTTTTTACACCACTGAGCTCATTAGGGTACATAAATGCCTAAAGAACCAAACGGGACTTTAGCATAGTAGTTGGAAACCCCCTGGCTGTAAAAAAATGTAAATATCCTGTAGGGTAGGAATATATGTTTATGGAAAGTGCTGCAGAATAATCCAGTGATATTCAGGACTGGGGGTACATTAATACCAGATATGGCGGGACTGCATTGGGCAGTTGTTCCAGCGCAGTCCCACCACATGACAAGACACATTGCCTTGCCTCAGTTGAGTGCCCAGTTCACACAACTGCATTTAGGGGGGGGGGGGGTGGTCGTGTGTGCTGAAAAAAGTACAGTACTTTCTTTCAGCACGTAGCAAGGCAATCCACTGCATCTAAATGTCTCTGTAACAATGCAATAAAATTAATTAAAAAAATTATGAACACTGCAATGCGTTGAGATTGGTGCATCGGCATGTTGGCAATCCCGCCGAGCCGCAAACTAGCCACTGTGTTGTAACACAGCAGCTGGTGTGAATTGGCCTTAAATAATGATAAATAAGGTAGCCTATCCTGTAATATGTAATATGAACTTCTTAAATTATAAGTTTAGGAAAAGATTAAGAAAAGAAATGGAAAATATGCATGATGGCTATCAATAAATATAGCAGGAGCAAGTGTCATTCTCAAACTTTATAACACAAACAATATATTGGGTGTGAATTTAAGCCTGCTTACAGCTATATATCTTTTTTTAGAAAGCACTCAGGGAACAAATTTTGTCCCTGACATTGACACACCAGTAACCCCCATGAAGGGCAAAATCTTCAGTGTTTTTAGATTCAGATGATCAATGACTTGTCTCTTATATGCTATGTTTAGGCCTGATATATATATATATATACAGCAATTATGCATGTTGTGATAAAATACAATGTTATGGTAGGTTAAATAAAGGGGAATATTTCAGTGTATGTTTTATTTAACAGATAAAAAGGGTCAGCATTGTGCTATAAATTTACATTGCATTTACCGTGTTTAAAACCCAACTATACCCAGAAGTGCATTTTTTTTTTTTTTATATATAGAGTAAGGGATGGTTAAAACTTCTGTCATCTTTTTTTTTCCATCTGTGTCCCATTGAGGAGATATCCATTTACTTCCTGTCTCATAACCAAAAACATGAAGTGAGAGGAAATAGCTCCAAGGTGAAGGAAATCCCTGGTTGTCAACAGGATCACCAAAACTAGTGTCCCCATTGGAAGATATCCCCTCTATTCCTGTTTTGTTTACAGGACTAGAGGGGATTTTCTGTTACTTTCCTTATCAGTAATAACAATTACCAGGACAAATACACATGGTGCCTAACGGGAGACACAAAGCAGTAAATCGTAACAGGGAATTGAATCTATTGAATCTAATCTCCATTCTATTCAAGACTACAAAAAAAGGTTTTGTCTTTAGTTATAATTTAAGTGTGCAGTTTTTATCTTGCTTTCTATCCCAGGGACAGGGAACAGAAAGTGAAGGGAAAACTCCCAAATGGCATCCAGACAGCAATACAAACCTGACAGTGGTTCTAGCCCCTCTTCATATTATCCAAAACAGAAGCACTCACAAGACTGGAGTTTGGCTTTAACCCACACATTTTTTTACCATTTAAAAGCAAAATCCTTGCTTAGAAAAATGCACACAAGATGATTGTTATTTTTAGGGAGGTTGACAACCTAGTATCAAAAGGAGAAATTGAAAATAATACCTGTCACCTGTATCTCATAGGCACCACATCCCTTCATTAAGAAGCTATATAGGAATATGAAGGTATTGGGACTTTTAAGGTGCAACAACTACACAATATTCAATATAAAAAATATAATTTTATTACAAAAAAATATATGAAAATTCATATGTACAAATATACATGAACCATCAAAATAAACATAATAGAGTTTCCAAAGTGCATACAGACAAAATTCTCTACATGTTTCGCCATTTTGTAGGCTTCCTCAGGAGTTTGTCATGCAAATACTGGAAACAAAGAAAGAAAAATAATAAATACATAATAATATTTACTCAAATTTCAAACTCAAAATTACAAAACAGAATATTATTAAGAAAAAAAGGATAACTGAAAACCATAACCAGCCCAATGGTTGCTCAAAAGTTCATCTCAAAATTAGATCTATTTATTCAAGGTATATGACCTTATTAGTATCAGTTGTAAGTACATTACCTGTAAATTTTGATGGTACAATCTAAAATGAAGAATGACCAGATAGCCAATGAGCTATCCCACACGGGGGCGCCCGTAAGGAGGGGATCATATGGTGTATCATAGAGGGGGAGAAATACTGGCACAAATAACCACCCGGATATTACTAGCACAGGAACAGAGGGCCATCTGGGGGAAATTACAAAGAAAAATCGAATGAAGTCAAATAACAATCTATGTATAAGAGTAAAGGCGTCTCCATCTAGTTATACGGCACATACCCCATCAGTATTTACCTGTTTATGGCTGTTGATAGTAAAAAATATATTAGAATAGGCAAAAAAGGGGCAGTATCTCCAAAGTACCCCAATCAGTGTCCACTCTAAAGGAAAAAGAATTAGTGGAAATTACTATAAATATATAATAATCCCCTCTAGTTGGTAATCAGAATTTTAATTTTTTAGCCATATACTTGCTAGCTGATATATACCTGGTTAATCCAATTGGATAAAGTGTGTCCACATTAGGGCATCTCTGCCGAAAAACTTGTTTTACAAAACCGATCAATCAGTTTACTGAAAAAATATAAAATATTAAAACCATTTTAGATTAAAGACCAAGTAAACCAGACAACAGGATAAAAACCAATGTTGCCCATAAAGAGATCTAGTGCCTAAGTAATTTACCTTTGACTGATATCTAAGAACGTCTTCTCCCCAGAGTGTTGGTCATGCTACTGATTTGCAAGGCTGCGATCCGGACTATATACCCCCCCTCCCCCTTCCCATTGGACGCACAATGGCGCCAAATCAATGGGCGGAGCGGGCACGTCAGTTCCGACATCCGCCCATCGTCAGATCCGACCCGGAAGTGACAATTCCACCACTGAAAAACCGGAGACGTCCGCCGGAAGCGCCACCCCGCTCATCAGGAGAAAACATCCTGACGAGCTGGACGCACCATAAGACGGATCCGGAAGGGGAAAACATGCCTAAAGTATAGAAAAGGGCAGACTTCCTTTTAAAATCACGGCAGAAAGGGCACATTGGATGTTAAAAAAATGGGGCCAGGATATCCGGTGGGCTTAGTCAGATGGCGCTCAGATTGTCTCCCAAAGGAGAACAAAGAGAAACGCCCTGGGCGCCCATATGATCACCAAATCCCCCCAAAAAAAAGAAAAGGGAAACGCCACCCTAAAAAATGTGGTAAACTCCATTGAAATCAATTACATATAATGTAGATTTATCAATGATTAAAGAGAGCCCCTATGGAATATAGAAATGGTACATTCAGTCACCTGTACATAAAGACAAATTTAGTAAACAAAAATAAAATAACAAAACAAAATTTTATTTGTTTTAAACAGAGTCTACATATACAGCATAACGATTTTTATCCTACAAAAAGGGTTTGAAACTGATGGACTCATTTAACCCGGGATACATAGTAGCTCTCAAGGTATGTATCCATCTGGTTTCTCGTTGTAGGAGATTTTTGTCCACATCCCCACCTCTTTCATTAAGAGGTATGTATTCTAAAGCAAAGAATTTAATCTTTGACAGATCGAAGGAGTGGAAAAGACCACTATGTCTACTAATAGGAGTCTCCATTTTTTTCTTTTGAATGAGAGATACATGGTCTCTCATTCTGTGAAAGAAAGGCCTCTTCGTTTTACCAACATAAAAGGCCTTACAATCACAGATCATCAAATAAATAACGCCAATTGACTGGCAATTGCTAAAGAAATTTGGTCTATACGTAACTCCATTAGGGAGAACTATTTCAGTAGAATCATATATAAACCTGCAAAATTCACAATGACCACATGGGGCCGAACCCTTTCTACTCTCAACCCTCTTGATTTGGAGATGGCTATGAACTAGTTGATTTTTTAAAGACCTAGATTTTCTATAGGTAATTTGGGGAAATGGCTTAATATATTTGGAGATAATCTCATCTGTTGCTAGCAAAGGCCAGAATTTTTCAATAATTTTTCTTACTTTCTGATGTTCACCAGAGAACCTGGTAATTAATCGTACCGTTTGGTCAGTAGTTTGAGGTTTCTTAGGATGTATTAGATCTTTCCTGTTTTTATTTTTTGCTCGTTTGTAAGCTTTTTTGAGGGTTGAACGACTATACCCTCTAGCAATTAGTCGAGATTGGAGGGCAGAGGCCTCCATCTCGAAATCTACTTCCTTACTACAATTTCTTCGAATTCGTAAGTACTGACTGTATGGGATACTTTGTACCAGAGTCCTGGGATGAGAACTTGTGGCATGCAGGATGGTATTGCCTGAAGAGGGCTTTCTATATAATGAAGAGCCCAAGGTGCCATCAGAGTTTAAGTAAATAGAAATATCCAGAAAATTATTTAACATTCTGGTCACAAATCATCGTAAATTTGAGATTAAAGGAATTTACAGCTAATGAAGACATAAAAGTTGTCAATTCCTCTAAGGAGCCAGTCCACACAACAAAAATGTCATCGATAAAGCGTCGCCATATCAAGACTTTATCAAAAAACATTTCAAATGATTCTAAAGAAAAAATCTCCCGTTCCCACCCCCCCAGGTACAGGTTGGCGTACGACGGGGCACACTTGGTCCCCATCGCAACACCCTGCACCTGGAGGTAGTGGGAACGGTCGAAAACAAAAATATTGTTGGTAAGTATGAACAGCAACAATTCCAAAATGAAATTGTTGTAGGGCCTGGCTCCAGGTCCTCTCTCAGAAAGGAAGCCGTCTATAACTTTAATACCCCTAGTGTGGGGGATAGAGTTATAGAGGGCTTCAACGTCTATAGCTACTAGCCATGACCCCGGTGGTACACATAGACCATCCAAAGATCTCAGTAGATCGGCGGTGTCTTGAATGTAGGAACTTAAAGAACCTACATGGGGCCTCAAATAGTCGTCTACCAGCTTACTAGCTGGTTCTGTAAGGCAACCAATCCCTGACACAATCGGACGGCCAGGGGGATTTTCCAAATTTTTGTGCACCTTTGGCAGAGCATAAAACGTGGGAAGTCTCGGCTTATCAATAACCAAGAATTCACACGTCTTCTTGTCTATAAGGTTATCACAAAATGCCCGATTAATGAGAATACGGTATTTTGTCTCCGCATATTTTACCTGTGCAAAAGGAATAGAGCGATACCAACTTTTATTTGAAAGGAGGTTCATGACCATCTGCTTATATTTGTTTAAATCCATTACCACTATGTTACCTCCTTTATCCGAGGGTTTTATCACTAATTGTTCGTTCTGTTTTAAAGATAACACGGCTTTTTGTTGGGATGGCTTAAGGTTGGTATTTCTTCTAAACCTTTTCCAATTGGTACTCTGTAGTTCCTTTGTAACTTGTTGGGTGAATGCCCAAATGTTGGGGTTTCCTTGGAGAGTAGGAAAGGTCCTGGATTTCGGTTTATATAGATTAGGTGGAGGAAAAATTCTCTCCGTGGGAATCTCATCTACGAGGCCAGACTGGGGTTCCTCAAGGGGGTCATCTAGTGGATTACCTTCTTCCCATAATTCCATTAATTCGTTTATTGCCTGAATCTCCTTAATTGTTTTATTTTGCCAGAGATCTTCCCCCATGGAATCCATGGGAGAACGTTTATAATCCCTGTCAAACATAATCTTAAAAGTAAGTTTTCTCGCAAAGAGATTGACGTCCTTTATAATTTCAAAGGCATCAACCTCCTGATCAGGACAAAAAGTCAGGCCAAGGCCCAAAACCTCCGTCTGATCCGGTGTAAGTAAATGTGAAGACAGATTAATTACTTGGAAATTACTTTGGAAGTTGCTTTGAGTGCCTGTGAAAGAATGGGTGTCTTTTTGGTGTCCACAATTGGGGGTGGTGAAAAGATTGGCGCAGTGCGAAGATCCCCTATATTGGGGATTTGAAAGTCCCCCGAAGGGGTAACTATTGATTGATTTAGCTTCGGTGCATTAGGAATATTAGAAAAACTGGGTGTGGATAAATTAAGGTGACCATCGCCTGTGGGATGAGTGGGAGGGGGTACATTTTTGGACTGTGAACGTAAACCCTGACGATTCATGTCCTGTTGAGTACGTTTAGAAAGCGCTGACATCGAAGGTGCTCGATCAGTCTTTCTTTTATTAGAACTAGCTGACGTGTTTGAGGCATTACCTGGTAGGGACGAGGAAGATAAAGATGATTCATCGGAATCAGTGGCTTCCTGATTTTTATTTGTTTGCTTACGAGCTGAGGATTTGGATTTCCTCCATTGGTTTTCAGTAGTCCACCGATAGGCTGTGTTTGATTCATATGCCAGACGATCCCTATAGTATTTTTTATCCTTAGTTTTAAGGATATTGGAGACAAAAGACTCCAAATGTTTTTCTAAGAGAGCCTCTCTATTAGAGAAGGTTTCCTCCGTAGTCAAGTTGGAATTTTCAACATACAATTTTTCTATGTCGTTATTGACTATCTCTAAATCTTTAGCATAGTTTTGGCAAAGAGCCTCCATCATCTTAAATAAACATGACTGTAAGTTTGATTCCCAGTCTAATTTGAATTCTGTCTCCACTTTAAATATATTAGGAAAAATCTGTATGCGTAATCCCCACGGTACAATTTTATCCTCTAAATATTTCAAGAAATACCTGCGATTCCAAAAAATACGTGCTTTCTTTTCCAATAAACGTTGAAGGCTATTGAAAAAGCGTTCAAGGGTAATCCCACCAAATGTAGACCCTTGGGCTGGATGGATTTTAGTCATAAGGCCATCAAATGCCGACCCTCTATAGGTAGCCATGCTGATTGAAAAAAAGACTCTGTTATACAAAATAGAAACTATAAAAGGATTAATCTTTAAACCCAATTCAAAAGAATAATCTAATAAACTACAAAAATGATATAGAGGTGACAGGTAAAAAATGAGCGTTTGCCACCCGGTATATTCACAAGGAGAAATTGAAAATAATACCTGTCACCTGTATCTCATAGGCACCACATCCCTTCATTAAGAAGCTATATAGGAATATGAAGGTATTGGGACTTTTAAGGTGCAACAACTACACAATATTCAATATAAAAAATATAATTTTATTACAAAAAAATATATGAAAATTCATATGTACAAATATACATGAACCATCAAAATAAACATAATAGAGTTTCCAAAGTGCATACAGACAAAATTCTCTACATGTTTCGCCATTTTGTAGGCTTCCTCAGGAGTTTGTCATGCAAATACTGGAAACAAAGAAAGAAAAATAATAAATACATAATAATATTTACTCAAATTTCAAACTCAAAATTACAAAACAGAATATTATTAAGAAAAAAAGGATAACTGAAAACCATAACCAGCCCAATGGTTGCTCAAAAGTTCATCTCAAAATTAGATCTATTTATTCAAGGTATATGACCTTATTAGTATCAGTTGTAAGTACATTACCTGTAAATTTTGATGGTACAATCTAAAATGAAGAATGACCAGATAGCCAATGAGCTATCCCACACGGGGGCGCCCGTAAGGAGGGGATCATATGGTGTA
The DNA here is from genome assembly GCA_029206835.1 of Rana muscosa. Lineage (NCBI taxonomy): Eukaryota > Metazoa > Chordata > Amphibia > Anura > Ranidae > Rana > Rana muscosa. Next base: position 569,301,807 of record CM055121.1, read on the forward strand.
TCATAGAGGGGGAGAAATACTGGCACAAATAACCACCCGGATATTACTAGCACAGGAACAGAGGGCCATCTGGGGGAAATTACAAAGAAAAATCGAATGAAGTCAAATAACAATCTATGTATAAGAGTAAAGGCGTCTCCATCTAGTTATACGGCACATACCCCATCAGTATTTACCTGTTTATGGCTGTTGATAGTAAAAAATATATTAGAATAGGCAAAAAAGGGGCAGTATCTCCAAAGTACCCCAATCAGTGTCCACTCTAAAGGAAAAAGAATTAGTGGAAATTACTATAAATATATAATAATCCCCTCTAGTTGGTAATCAGAATTTTAATTTTTTAGCCATATACTTGCTAGCTGATATATACCTGGTTAATCCAATTGGATAAAGTGTGTCCACATTAGGGCATCTCTGCCAAAAAAACTTGTTTTACAAAACCGATCAATCAGTTTACTGAAAAAATATAAAATATAAAAACCATTTTAGATTAAAGACCAAGTAAACCAGACAACAGGATAAAAACCAATGTTGCCCATAAAGAGATCTAGTGCCTAAGTAATTTACCTTTGACTGATATCTAAGAACGTCTTCTCCCCAGAGTGTTGGTCATGCTACTGATTTGCAAGGCTGCGATCCGGACTATATACCCCCCTCCCCCTTCCCATTGGACGCACAATGGCGCCAAATCAATGGGCGGAGCGGGCACGTCAGTTCCGACATCCGCCCATCGTCAGATCCGACCCGGAAGTGACAATTCCACCACTGAAAAACCGGAGACGTCCGCCGGAAGCGCCACCCCGCTCATCAGGAGAAAACATCCTGACGAGCTGGACGCACCATAAGACGGATCCGGAAGGGGAAAACATGCCTAAAGTATAGAAAAGGGCAGACTTCCTTTTAAAATCACGGCAGAAAGGGCACATTGGATGTTAAAAAAATGGGGCCAGGATATCCGGTGGGCTTAGTCAGATGGCGCTCAGATTGTCTCCCAAAGGAGAACAAAGAGAAACGCCCTGGGCGCCCATATGATCACCAAATCCCCCCCAAAAAAGAAAAGGGAAACGCCACCCTAAAAAATGTGGTAAACTCCATTGAAATCAATTACATATAATGTAGATTTATCAATGATTAAAGAGAGCCCCTATGGAATATAGAAATGGTACATTCAGTCACCTGTACATAAAGACAAATTTAGTAAACAAAAATAAAATAACAAAACAAAATTTTATTTGTTTTAAACAGAGTCTACATATACAGCATAACGATTTTTATCCTACAAAAAGGGTTTGAAACTGATGGACTCATTTAACCCGGGATACATAGTAGCTCTCAAGGTATGTATCCATCTGGTTTCTCGTTGTAGGAGATTTTTGTCCACATCCCCACCTCTTTCATTAAGAGGTATGTATTCTAAAGCAAAGAATTTAATCTTTGACAGATCGAAGGAGTGGAAAAGACCACTATGTCTACTAATAGGAGTCTCCATTTTTTTCTTTTGAATGAGAGATACATGGTCTCTCATTCTGTGAAAGAAAGGCCTCTTCGTTTTACCAACATAAAAGGCCTTACAATCACAGATCATCAAATAAATAACACCAATTGACTGGCAATTGCTAAAGAAATTTGGTCTATACGTAACTCCATTAGGGAGAACTATTTCAGTAGAATCATATATAAACCTGCAAAATTCACAATGACCACATGGGGCCGAACCCTTTCTACTCTCAACCCTCTTGATTTGGAGATGGCTATGAACTAGTTGATCTTTTAAAGACCTAGATTTTCTATAGGTAATTTGGGGAAATGGCTTAATATATTTGGAGATAATCTCATCTGTTGCTAGCAAAGGCCAGAATTTTTCAATAATTTTTCTTACTTTCTGATGTTCACCAGAGAACCTGGTAATTAATCGTACCGTTTGGTCAGTAGTTTGAGGTTTCTTAGGATGTATTAGATCTTTCCTGTTTTTATTTTTTGCTCGTTTGTAAGCTTTTTTGAGGGTTGAACGACTATACCCTCTAGCAATTAGTCGAGATTGGAGGGCAGAGGCCTCCATCTCGAAATCTACTTCCTTACTACAATTTCTTCGAATTCGTAAGTACTGACTGTATGGGATACTTTGTACCAGAGTCCTGGGATGAGAACTTGTGGCATGCAGGATGGTATTGCCTGAAGAGGGCTTTCTATATAATGAAGAGCCCAAGGTGCCATCAGAGTTTAAGTAAATAGAAATATCCAGAAAATTATTTAACATTCTGGTCACAAATCATCGTAAATTTGAGATTAAAGGAATTTACAGCTAATGAAGACATAAAAGATGTCAATTCCTCTAAGGAGCCAGTCCACACAACAAAAATGTCATCGATAAAGCGTCGCCATATCAAGACTTTATCAAAAAACATTTCAAATGATTCTAAAGAAAAAATCTCCCGTTCCCACCCCCCCAGGTACAGGTTGGCGTACGACGGGGCACACTTGGTCCCCATCGCAACACCCTGCACCTGGAGGTAGTGGGAACGGTCGAAAACAAAAATATTGTTGGTAAGTATGAACAGCAACAATTCCAAAATGAAATTGTTGTAGGGCCTGGCTCCAGGTCCTCTCTCAGAAAGGAAGCCGTCTATAACTTTAATACCCCTAGTGTGGGGGATAGAGTTATAGAGGGCTTCAACGTCTATAGCTACTAGCCATGACCCCGGTGGTACACATAGACCATCCAAAGATCTCAGTAGATCGGCGGTGTCTTGAATGTAGGAACTTAAAGAACCTACATGGGGCCTCAAATAGTCGTCTACCAGCTTACTAGCTGGTTCTGTAAGGCAACCAATCCCTGACACAATCGGACGGCCAGGGGGATTTTCCAAATTTTTGTGCACCTTTGGCAGAGCATAAAACGTGGGAAGTCTCGGCTTATCAATAACCAAGAATTCACACGTCTTCTTGTCTATAAGGTTATCACAAAATGCCCGATTAATGAGAATACGGTATTTTGTCTCCGCATATTTTACCTGTGCAAAAGGAATAGAGCGATACCAACTTTTATTTGAAAGGAGGTTCATGACCATCTGCTTATATTTGTTTAAATCCATTACCACTATGTTACCTCCTTTATCCGAGGGTTTTATCACTAATTGTTCGTTCTGTTTTAAAGATAACACGGCTTTTTGTTGGGATGGCTTAAGGTTGGTATTTCTTCTAAACCTTTTCCAATTGGTACTCTGTAGTTCCTTTGTAACTTGTTGGGTGAATGCCCAAATGTTGGGGTTTCCTTGGAGAGTAGGAAAGGTCCTGGATTTCGGTTTATATAGATTAGGTGGAGGAAAAATTCTCTCCGTGGGAATCTCATCTACGAGGCCAGACTGGGGTTTCTCAGGGGGGTCATCTAGTGGATTACCTTCTTCCCATAATTCCATTAATTCGTTTATTGCCTGAATCTCCTTAATTGTTTTATTTTGCCAGAGATCTTCCCCCATGGAATCCATGGGAGAACGTTTATAATCCCTGTCAAACATAATCTTAAAAGTAAGTTTTCTCGCAAAGAGATTGACGTCCTTTATAATTTCAAAGGCATCAACCTCCTGATCAGGACAAAAAGTCAGGCCAAGGCCCAAAACCTCCGTCTGATCCGGTGTAAGTAAATGTGAAGACAGATTAATTACTTGGAAATTACTTTGGAAGTTGCTTTGAGTGCCTGTGAAAGAATGGGTGTCTTTTTGGTGTCCACAATTGGGGGTGGTGAAAAGATTGGCGCAGTGCGAAGATCCCCTATATTGGGGATTTGAAAGTCCCCCGAAGGGGTAACTATTGATTGATTTAACTTCGGTGCATTAAGAATATTAGAAAAACTGGGTGTGGATAAATTAAGGTGGCCATCACCTATGAGATACAGGTGACAGGTATTATTTTCAATTTCTCCTTGTGAATATACCGGGTGGCAAACGCTCATTTTTTACCTGTCACCTCTATATCATTTTTGTAGTTTATTAGATTATTCTTTTGAATTGGGTTTAAAGATTAATCCTTTTATAGTTTCTATTTTGTATAACAGAGTCTTTTTTTCAATCAGCATGGCTACCTATAGAGGGTCGGCATTTGATGGCCTTATGACTAAAATCCATCTAGCCCAAGGGTCTACATTTGGTGGGATTACCCTTGAACGCTTTTTCAATAGCCTTCAACGTTTATTGGAAAAGAAAGCACGTATTTTTTGGAATCGCAGGTATTTCTTGAAATATTTAGAGGATAAAATTGTACCGTGGGGATTACGCATACAGATTTTTCCTAATATATTTAAAGTGGAGACAGAATTCAAATTAGACTGGGAATCAAACTTACAGTCATGTTCATTTAAGATGATGGAGGCTCTTTGCCAAAACTATGCTAAAGATTTAGAGATGATCAATAACGACATAGAAAAATTGTATGTTGAAAATTCCAACTTGACTACGGAGGAAACCTTCTCTAATAGAGAGGCTCTCTTAGAAAAACATTTGGAGTCTTTTGTCTCCAATATCCTTAAAACTAAGGATAAAAATACTATAGGGATCGTCTGGCATATGAATCAAACACAGCCTATCGGTGGACTACTGAAAACCAATGGAGGAAATCCAAATCCTCAGCTCGTAAGCAAACAAATAAAAATCAGGAAGCCACTGATTCCGATGAATCATCTTTATCTTCCTCGTCCCTACCAGGTAATGCCTCAAACACGTCAGCTAGTTCTAATAAAAGAAAGACTGATCGAGCACCTTCGATGTCATCGCTTTCTAAACGTACTCAACAGGACATGAATCGTCAGGGTTTACGTTCACAGTCCAAAAATGTACCCCCTCCCACTCATCCCACAGGTGATGGTCACCTTAATTTATCCACACCCAGTTTTTCTAATATTCTTAATGCACCGAAGTTAAATCAATCAATAGTTACCCCTTCGGGGGACTTTCAAATCCCCAATATAGGGGATCTTCGCACTGCGCCAATCTTTTCACCACCCCCAATTGTGGACACCAAAAAGACACCCATTCTTTCACAGGCACTCAAAGCAACTTCCAAAGTAATTTCCAAGTAATTAATCTGTCTTCACATTTACTTACACCGGATCAGACGGAGGTTTTGGGCCTTGGCCTGACTTTTTGTCCTGATCAGGAGGTTGATGCCTTTGAAATTATAAAGGACGTCAATCTCTTTGCGAGAAAACTTACTTTTAAGATTATGTTTGACAGGGATTATAAACGTTCTCCCATGGATTCCATGGGGGAAGATCTCTGGCAAAATAAAACAATTAAGGAGATTCAGGCAATAAACGAATTAATGGAATTATGGGAAGAAGGTAATCCACTAGATGACCCCCTTGAGGAACCCCAGTCTGGCCTCGTAGATGAGATTCCAACGGAGAGAATTTTTCCTCCACCTAATCTATATAAACCGAAATCCAGGACCTTTCCTACTCTCCAAGGAAACCCCAACATTTGGGCATTCACCCAACAAGTTACAAAGGAACTACAGAGTACCAATTGGAAAAGGTTTAGAAGAAATACCAACCTTAAGCCATCCCAACAAAAAGCCGTGTTATCTTTAAAACAGAACGAACAATTAGTGATAAAACCCTCGGATAAAGGAGGTAACATAGTGGTAATGGATTTAAACAAATATAAGCAGATGGTCATGAACCTCCTTTCAAATAAAAGTTGGTATCGCTCTATTCCTTTTGCACAGGTAAAATATGCGGAGACAAAATACCGTATTCTCATTAATCGGGCATTTTGTGATAACCTTATAGACAAGAAGACGTGTGAATTCTTGGTTATTGATAAGCCGAGACTTCCCACGTTTTATGCTCTGCCAAAGGTGCACAAAAATTTGGAAAATCCCCCTGGCCGTCCGATTGTGTCAGGGATTGGTTGCCTTACAGAACCAGCTAGTAAGCTGGTAGACGACTATTTGAGGCCCCATGTAGGTTCTTTAAGTTCCTACATTCAAGACACCGCCGATCTACTGAGATCTTTGGATGGTCTATGTGTACCACCGGGGTCATGGCTAGTAGCTATAGACGTTGAAGCCCTCTATAACTCTATCCCCCACACTAGGGGTATTAAAGTTATAGACGGCTTCCTTTCTGAGAGAGGACCTGGAGCCAGGCCCTACAACAATTTCATTTTGGAATTGTTGCTGTTCATACTTACCAACAATATTTTTGTTTTCGACCGTTCCCACTACCTCCAGGTGCAGGGTGTTGCGATGGGGACCAAGTGTGCCCCGTCGTACGCCAACCTGTACCTGGGGGGGTGGGAACGGGAGATTTTTTCTTTAGAATCATTTGAAATGTTTTTTGATAAAGTCTTGATATGGCGACGCTTTATCGATGACATTTTTGTTGTGTGGACTGGCTCCTTAGAGGAATTGACATCTTTTATGTCTTCATTAGCTGTAAATTCCTTTAATCTCAAATTTACGATGATTTGTGACCAGAATGTGATTAATTTTCTGGATATTTCTATTTACTTAAACTCTGATGGCACCTTGGGCTCTTCATTATATAGAAAGCCCTCTTCAGGCAATACCATCCTGCATGCCACAAGTTCTCATCCCAGGACTCTGGTACAAAGTATCCCATACAGTCAGTACTTACGAATTCGAAGAAATTGTAGTAAGGAAGTAGATTTCGAGATGGAGGCCTCTGCCCTCCAATCTCGACTAATTGCTAGAGGGTATAGTCGTTCAACCCTCAAAAAAGCTTACAAACGAGCAAAAAATAAAAACAGGAAAGATCTAATACATCCTAAGAAACCTCAAACTACTGACCAAACGGTACGATTAATTACCAGGTTCTCTGGTGAACATCAGAAAGTAAGAAAAATTATTGAAAAATTCTGGCCTTTGCTAGCAACAGATGAGATTATCTCCAAATATATTAAGCCATTTCCCCAAATTACCTATAGAAAATCTAGGTCTTTAAAAGATCAACTAGTTCATAGCCATCTCCAAATCCAGAGGGTTGAGAGTAGAAAGGGTTCGGCCCCATGTGGTCATTGTGAATTTTGCAGGTTTATATATGATTCTACTGAAATAGTTCTCCCTAATGGAGTTACGTATAGACCAAATTTCTTTAGCAATTGCCAGTCAATTGGCGTTATTTATTTGATGATCTGTGATTGTAAGGCCTTTTATGTTGGTAAAACGAAGAGGCCTTTCTTTCACAGAATGAGAGACCATGTATCTCTCATTCAAAAGAAAAAAATGGAGACTCCTATTAGTAGACATAGTGGTCTTTTCCACTCCTTCGATCTGTCAAAGATTAAATTGAATGAAAGAGGTGGGGATGTGGACAAAAATCTCCTACAACGAGAAACCAGATGGATACATACCTTGAGAGCTACTATGTATCCCGGGTTAAATGAGTCCATCAGTTTCAAACCCTTTTTGTAGGATAAAAATCGTTATGCTGTATATGTAGACTCTGTTTAAAACAAATAAAATTTTGTTTTGTTATTTTATTTTTGTTTACTAAATTTGTCTTTATGTACAGGTGACTGAATGTACCATTTCTATATTCCATAGGGGCTCTCTTTAATCATTGATAAATCTACATTATATGTAATTGATTTCAATGGAGTTTACCACATTTTTTAGGGTGGCGTTTCCCTTTTCTTTTTTGGGGGGGATTTGGTGATCATATGGGCGCCCAGGGCATTTCTCTTTGTTCTCCTTTGGGAGACAATCTGAGCGCCATCTGACTAAGCCCACCGGATATCCTGGCCCCATTTTTTTAACATCCAATGTGCCCTTTCTGCCGTGATTTTAAAAGGAAGTCTGCCCTTTTCTATACTTTAGGCATGTTTTCCCCTTCCGAATCCGTCTTATGGTGCGTCCAGCTCGTCAGGATGTTTTCTCCTGATGAGCGGGGTGGCGCTTCCGGCGGACGTCTCCGGTTTTTCAGTGGTGGAATTGTCACTTTCGGGTCGGATCTGACGATGGGCGGATGTCGGAACTGACGTGCCCGCTCCGCCCATTGATTTGGCGCCATTGTGCGTCCAATGGGAAGGGGGGGAGTATATAGTCCGGATCGCAGCCTTGCAAATCAGTAGCATGACCAACACTCTGGGGAGAAGACGTTCTTAGATATCAGTCAAAGGTAAATTACTTAGGCACTAGATCTCTTTATGGGCAACATTGGTTTTTATCCTGTTGTCTGGTTTACTTGGTCTTTAATCTAAAATGGTTTTTATATTTTATATTTTTTCAGTAAACTGATTGATCGGTTTTGTAAAACAAGTTTTTCGGCAGAGATGCCCTAATGTGGACACACTTTATCCAATTGGATTAACCAGGTATATATCAGCTAGCAAGTATATGGCTAAAAAATTAAAATTCTGATTACCAACTAGAGGGGATTATTATATATTTATAGTAATTTCCACTAATTCTTTTTCCTTTAGAGTGGACACTGATTGGGGTACTTTGGAGATACTGCCCCTTTTTTGCCTATTCTAATATATTTTTTACTATCAACAGCCATAAACAGGTAAATACTGATGGGGTATGTGCCGTATAACTAGATGGAGACGCCTTTACTCTTATACATAGATTGTTATTTGACTTCATTCGATTTTTCTTTGTAATTTCCCCCAGATGGCCCTCTGTTCCTGTGCTAGTAATATCCGGGTGGTTATTTGTGCCAGTATTTCTCCCCCTCTATGATACACCATATGATCCCCTCCTTACGGGCGCCCCCGTGTGGGATAGCTCATTGGCTATCTGGTCATTCTTCATTTTAGATTGTACCATCAAAATTTACAGGTAATGTACTTACAACTGATACTAATAAGGTCATATACCTTGAATAAATAGATCTAATTTTGAGATGAACTTTTGAGCAACCATTGGGCTGGTTATGGTTTTCAGTTATCCTTTTTTTCTTAATAATATTCTGTTTTGTAATTTTGAGTTTGAAATTTGAGTAAATATTATTATGTATTTATTATTTTTCTTTCTTTGTTTCCAGTATTTGCATGACAAACTCCTGAGGAAGCCTACAAAATGGCGAAACATGTAGAGAATTTTGTCTGTATGCACTTTGGAAACTCTATTATGTTTATTTTGATGGTTCATGTATATTTGTACATATGAATTTTCATATATTTTTTTGTAATAAAATTATATTTTTTATATTGAATATTGTGTAGTTGTTGCACCTTAAAAGTCCCAAATACCTTCATATTCCTATATAACCTAGTATCAAAGACAAACTAGTTATATAGAGGGGTTTTCCTGCTCACTAGGCATGCTGTCTATTCTAAAGTAGAACTTTCACTTTAAAAAAACTCAAAATGGCTGACAAGTTTACTTTAAGTGCACTATCAGTTACTTTCTTCCACCTTCTAACTCCTTGAAGCATAAGGTAGATTTCTAACAGTTATCAAGTGGTGGTTCACTAGAAGTTTATTTTGTGTAATGGCTAGTTTTTTGTACTGTACATTATTATTATTATAATTATACAAGATTTATATAGCACAAGCAGTTTGTGCAGTGCTTTACAATATAAAGGGAGATAATACACCAACCGTACAATTCAAAACAAGAGGGTTAGAAGGGCCCTGCTCCTGCGAGCTTACAATCTAAGAGGGAGGGGCTGGTGAAAAAAAGGTAGTGACTGTGAAGGAGGAACTGATGAGGGAAGCAGAAGATTTGGTTGTTAGTTAAAGGCAGGATAGGCTTCCCTGAAAAGATGAGTTTTCAGGGATCGCCTAAAAGTGGACAGAGTAGGAGATAACCCGACATATTGGGGTAGTGAGTTCAAGAGGATGGGAGAGGCTCTGGAGAAATCATGGAGACAAGCATGGGAGGAGGAGACAAGGTAATTAGAGAGCAGAAGGTCTTGGGAGGAGCAAAGAGGAAGGTTTGGGTGATATTTGGAGATATGATTGGTGATGTAGCACAGAGAAGAATTGTAAATGCCTTTGTATATATTGTTAGAGTTTTGAATTTTATTCGTTGGGCAATAGGAAGCCAGTGGAGGGATTGGCAGAGAGGATTGGCAGACATTGAACAGTTGGTAAGGTGGATGAGTCTGTCAGGGGCATTCATGATAGACTGAAGAGGGGATAGCCTGCGGAGAGGTAGGCCAATGCAGTATTTTGCTTTAGTGTCCTTTGCACAGTGTGCACCAAAAGCTTACCTGAATACAATTGCTGGTGTTCTGATACAAATACAGGCAGGGAGTTGCAGTATTTTGCTTTAGTGTCCTTTGCACAGTGTGCACCAAAAGCTTACCTGAATACAATTGTTGGTGTTCTGATACAAACACAGGCAGGGAGCTGCAGTATTTAGCTTTAGTGTCCTTTGCACGATGTGCACCTAAAGCTTACCTCAATACAATTGCTGGTGTTCTGATACAAATACAGGCAGGGAGCTGCAGTATTTTGCTTTAGTGTCCTTTGCACAGTGTGCACCTAAAGCTTTCCTCTACATTTGCTGCTGTTCTAAAACAAATACAGGCAGGGAGCTGCAGTATTTTGCTTTAGTGTCCTTTGCACAGTGTGCACCCAAAGCTTACCTCTACAAGTGCTGCTGTTCTGATACAAATACAGGCAGGGAGCTGCAGTATTTAGCTTTAGTGTCATTTGCACAGTGTGCACCTAAAGCTTACCTCAATACAATTGCTGGTGTTCTGATACAAATACAGGCAGGGAGCTGCAGTATTTTGATTTAGTGTCCATTGCACAGTGTGCACCTAAAGCTTACCTGAATACAATTGCTGGTGTTCTCATACTAATACCACAGGCAGGGAGTTCAAAATTACAAACAGATTCTACGTAACAACAAACCTACAGTCCCTGTCTTGTTTGTACCGCCTGAATACTGCTGTTCAGAGTATATAGGGCCTGGGGGCCCCACGCCTTTCCTCTTTTTAATTTGGGTGCGGGATTCCCCTTAATATCCATACAAGACCCAAAGGGGCTGGTAATGGGCGGGGGGGGGGGGGGGATAACCATGCCATTTTTCTCAATGATTTTCATCCATATTGCCGGGACCAGACATTACATTAAAGCCGCAAGCAGTTTTAAATGACTTTTTTTCCTTTAGAAATATCATTTTGTGCAGGGACAGTTATAAACACGGGAAACACGTGCCACTTCACAGGCATACTATAGACACCCCCCAGGTACGATATTTAAACAAATATTTCACTTTTTTTTTTCACTTTATGCATCATTAAAATCACTGCTCCCGAAATAAACTGACATTTTTAAAACTTCTTTTTGCATTGATACATGTACCCTGGGGCAGGACCCGGGGTCCCCAAACCCTTTTTCGGACAATAACTTACATATTAGCCTTCATAATTAGCACTTTTGATTTCGAACGTTCGAATCCCATAGACTTTAATAGGGTTAACTTTCGGTCCGTTCGCAGGTTCTGGTGCGAACCGAACTGCGGGGTGTTCGGCTCATCCCTATTCACTAGTAAACATTGAAGTCACTGAGAAGAGGCCAAGGCCAATTCATGTAGTTATTCACCGTTTATCAATTGTTTTATTACATACAAATCTTAATTTTTGCTCTCCAGCCCACCTGAATACTTTCCTTTATGTAAAACGAACTGCAGTCTCTTATGTGTTAAATTTGTTGCACAGTTGTTCTATTTAAACTGAGCGCATGATGAAAAAGTGAATGAGCAGAGGTTATCTTCTTTAAAAAGGAAAACACATGAAAACACGTGTCATTTATTCCATCCAGAGATAAATCCAGCAGAAGTTGCAAGCAAAGCTTGGCTTTTCTGTAAAAATTAAGCATGGCCAATTCCCTCCTACATTCCATGCCTATCTACTGTACCTTTGAAATGATGTGTGGCATTATTGACCAAGAGTGAAACTCAAAATAAGAAAGGGCAGAGCCAAGCTTGACTTTTACAGTAAAAGTCCAGATGCCTATATATTTGGTTTGGTCCAGATGCCTATATGTCTACTTTGACATGTGAGTTTGAATAATACCTTCACCTTTGATTATGTATGTTGAACCACATGCTTAATTTGAATTGCCCAGATTAATAAGAGGTTTTCCTGTTACAGCATACTGCAGCTATAAATGCAACCACTCTAATATAGCCTCTGTGCATATATTTCACATACTGTTCAAATGAATTGTAAATGTTGAAGTCAATCTAAACCCTTACTGGTGACATTCAGTTTGGGTCTACATAAATGAACAGTTATTATGGTATTTTTCATAAAATATTTTTCATACGGTTTTGCTGATCGCCTGTCTTTTTTGGACACCTATTGTCTACATGCACTTGCCCCAGCAGTGGTTGCACCCCATTGACAATGGTGGGCTATTCCTGTGCAATGTGTGTCAGTGCTGCTCCTTGCAGTCACCATTGGAGGTGCTTGTGACAGTTATGAAAGTCCAGGTGTAAGAATCCCAAACCACCTCACAGACAAGTGTGCCAGTTCCCTGACCAAACAGTAATTATCGTCTCTCCAAATGGTAAGAGATCAACAGCACAGAAATCATCCAGTGGGAGGCACCACTCATGATACCACTGACTCCACCGCCTCCACAGTCCTTCACTGGTTGTCCAAAGCCAGCACCTCAAAGTAATAATAGGTAGAAGAATACAAGACCAGAGAAGTATGCTAAAACCACATGATTTATTAAAAGTAGATATACTCACAAAAGTTAGAGAAACACATGCAAAACATACCACACCAGGGATCAACAGTGGGTGTACCACATCATATGCCACTGGCCTCACCCTACGCACATTTTGTCAGTTGCACCAGAGGTGCTAGCTTTGGATAACCAGTGAAGGACTGTGGAGTAGGTGGTATCCTGAGTAGTGCCCCCCCCCCCCAATAGGATGTTTTCTGAGCTGTTGATCTCTTATCATTTGGAGCTTATTACTCTGGTAAGGGAACTAAAACACTTGTGTATGAAGTGGTTTGGGATTCTTACATGTGGACTTTCATAATTTGCAAGATTTCACATGTGGACTTTTATATATTTCTCTTTGAAGTTTACTTTTTTGTTATGCATAAGTGAATTATATGTAATGGGACTGCTATTTTATCATTCATTTGATGCACTTTGTTTATTATGGTTTAATATGAGTTAACCTTAATTTTTACACACATACATGTTTGTATAGATCACTACAGGGATTTTGGAACTTTTTTATGGGCAATGGTATCTTTACAAAGGCAAAATGTCTCATTCACTTGTAATTTATCATAACCAGTGACCACACTCCCATTTTACCTAAGATCTATGGCACTTACTTTCTGTATGCTTATCACAGTTTCTGAATAGTTTAAACACCTTGTTTCAATGTTCATTTTTAATTATATATCTACATAGGGGCATCCATGTTTGTTTATTACATATGTAAGCTCTGTTTCCTGCACTGCAACAATTGTGTTTTTACTGCTCCTTCGTACAATGAAAGTTCATAGGCCTGCGTCCCACTAAAAGCAGTGTGCTCTAAGAGGCTGATATGTTGTGACTATAATTGTTAAAGGCAGCCCATCGTAAAAAGTGGAGACTCCCAGAGATGTCCACTTCTTTCAAAAATGCTACTTTCTTGTGTTTCATGCTGAACCTTTGGCTTTAATACTATGTAAGTGTAGCTGTGTGTTTCCACTAGTTACTAAAATCCCCACAAATTCACCCTGCTACCACTTGTAGACAATGAAAAGTCTTTTGCTTTGTTTTGTTGTTTTATTTGGGGGATTGAAATTGGTTGAGGGAAAGGGATATGGGATGCCCATAGAACAATTGGTATTTGCAATGCTGGAGCTGATCCGGCTTCACATTGGCAAATAGTTACTCATTATCTTCACAGAACAAAAATGGTAGACTTCTAATCTTGACAGACTTTTTCACCTCAGAACTTCTCCCGCCTCTGCACTTCTCCCTGCAGACTTCCACCTCCAGGACACTTCATCTCCTGTGCAACACTTCCCGGTCACAGCATTAGACATCCTGTCCCACCATCTTGAGCAGACTAGGCCTCACTCTGAATAATTCCTAGCTGAAACTGTACTTGCTGATTAATGAAGGCCCTGAACATTTAGTTAATAAAGCATACTTGACAGTGGACTACTGATCCCAGCAAGCCCGCCTTGGAAATCCTGAGTCCTCAGACTGCAGCGACTTGACACAAAACCCCACAGTTTCTCCTCTGGCTCTGCACCCAGCTCCCCTGGCATGCCTCTTCCAGATCTCCACTGTGCCTCACTCACCGACTCCTGTCCTGAGTCCTTCTTGAAAGATTTACCCAGACCGTGAGGACCAACTGCTCCTCCAGCTCCTGTTCCAGGATACCTCTTCATGACCATGTAAGGAGAGGCTCCCTCCCAGCTCCCGAGCTCCTCTGCCGAATGCACACCACCGCAGATGGGGGTGTCTCTCCAGCACGCAGTCTAGCACTCCATATTTCAATTCACCCAGCTGACAACCCTTCCCCAGCTGGCTAACTATGAGTATATGTAGGAGGCCTGCCCCCTGCCAATCCTAGTTGGGGATTGGACAGGGCTCCTCACATGTACTCCATGCCACTCCAACTCTCAGCCCTGCCCCTCTTCCAGAACATTCTCACTGAGAGCAGGGGAGGCGCCCAAGAGCTGAAGCACATGTCAGTCACACCCACTGCTACACTAACCACTCCTATCCTCTGCCTAAGCTCATGGCTGTTAATAGACACTCATAAACTGTCACCTAATAAAGACAATGCCAGGATCACATAAAGGAAAACAAAAGGCTTTGTTAATTAATGGTTTTATTCTCCTCCAGTTACTGGACAAAATGGGGATGATTTACTAAAGGCAAACAGGCTTTTCATTTTGCAAGGAAAGTTCACTTTGCAAGTAAATTTGACCCAGAGCTTAGTGTATGTGTTGAATGCTCACTTTGCAAATATTACCCAATCACATGCAAGGAAAATATAAAACAGCATTTTGCTTGCATATGCTTGGATGATGGAAGTCAGCAGAGTTTTGCCTCCTTCACTAAACTCTGGTGCAAATTACCTTGTAAGGTGAACAGCCTGTTTGCCTTTAGTAAGCCAACCCTAATGTGTCAGCCCTCATCTCAGGCAGATAATATAGGTGAGGCCTTTGAGGGTCTGTATAGCCTGATACTGAGCTGACATGTTTGTTCTGACAGGAACAGAATACAGGTGAATAACAAAACACACATCTATTCCCAAGAAGCGATAGGGCTGCCCTATTATGACAGTGAAGAGAGGAGAATAACATACCTCCCAACTTTCTGCAATGAGAACGAGGGACATCTATTAGCAAAAGTATCTAGGCACAGGACATAGCCCCTGCCACGCCCCTCTTAAAGGAGAACTGTAAAAAAAAATATTGGTTACACCCACAAGAGTTTTTTTTACCACTACTATTCCTTTATATTCCTTTATAATGGCTTTTGGAATGTAAAAATTCAGCAATTTAGAAATTGAATGAAAGGTTTAGCGCTGGGAAACACTTTTTGAAAGATAAAAAGTGCATTTTATATACAACTATATAGATCAGACCAAAATGAGGGACACATGAGGAGGAAAGGGGGTTGGAGATACTTTGTTCTGAATGAGGGACAGTTTCTCAACATCAGGGACAGTTGGGAGCTATGGGATAAAACTCTTATGCCCTGTACACACAATCGTTTTTTCCGATGAAAAAACAATCGTGTGTGGGCCCCATCTGACATTTTTCCATCGGTGTTAAAAAATAGAACATGTTTAAAATTTTTCCGATGGAAAAAAAAACAATAGGAAATTCCGAACGTCTGTGTGGAACTCCAACGGAGAAAAAACCCACGCATGCTCAGAATCAAGTCGACGCATGCTCAGAAGCATTGAACTTCATTTTTCTCTGCTCGTCTGAGAGTTTTACGTCACCGTGTTTTGGACAGTCGGAATTTTGCCAGATGGTGTGTAGGCAAGACTCATGAAAGTCAGCTTCATCGGAATTCCGACTGAAAATTCCATCGGATTTTATTCCATCGGAAATCTGATCGTGTGTACAGGGCATTTTGCATTCCCATTCCTGCCTGGTTCTTTTTAAACACTGTTATTTTATCTCTCAAAATACACTATACTTTCTATTCGGCGCTAGAGTGAGCAAAAAACAAAAAAAAAAACAATATTTGTGCTGGTGGACAGAGAGGGGGTAAGGCTCTATGCCACCAATGTCTTACAATGTAATAAAACCCAAACACCTACATCTGTACTTTCACAGTTTTCTTTTAATTCCCAAATATCATTTCTTTCTTTGTATTTTTGGTTTCAGTAAAATTATTCATGTTGATCTTCAACAAAATGGGTTCACAGAAATTTTCTTTCCTAGGTCAACAATGTTAATTTAATGTAACAGCAGCAGCGTTGTCATCCTTTACTTTATGCTCCTGATTTGGACTACATAAAGCCAATGCACAGTGAGTGGGCACATTCTGCTGTAGTCACTGTCGCAATAAAGTAACGTTCACCCCCCCCCCCTTTGGCAGATTCACATGTCCACACAAAGTTCACATAAAGAGTCTACAAAATATGCTGAGCTCAGGGACAGAAAATATAATTAAAGTGGGGGAAGTCCACTGGCTGCAACCTGAAACTCAAAACTCAACACATATTACAATCTGGTTGTACAATCTCCTTTAGATCTACCAACAAATATGTAGTGAAGGAGTCTACCTGATTGGATAGTTTAGGTAGGTCATCATATTATACTGTATATACATTACATTTGGTAGATCTAAGGTTGATTGTATCGACCTTGTATGGTCAAATTGTAACATGTATGGTGATCTCTAGAAGTAGTAGATTTAGAGGAGTTCACCAGAACACTGTGCAGGAAACCTAGCATTTTGCGCGTGTTTCCCACTCCACATTCAAAACTCACTGGGTGTGCGATCTGCTGCCGGTGTCAATATATTCCTATTGACATAGGCATGAGCACAGGGTTTGCCGGATGTGCCTGGGCACTTCCCAATCACCCTGTGCGCATTAGTGTAGCCAAGCTGTGTGCCACCTTCTATGCCTTTACTTTCTCCCCCTGCCACCCCCCACCCTACCGCTGCTGTACACAGTGCCTGTTCTTGGTAGTGCCAGGGCGAGTTGTGATTCCTCCCCCCGCGGCTGTGCTGCTGGAGAGAAGGCTGAGCTCCAGTGCCTTCTCTCTCACTGCTGCCACTGCACAGGAGACAAAAAGGGCAGCATAGGTGTCCGTTCCTTCCTCCAATCTCTCTCCCGGCAGCAGCAGTGTTACTCAGGGAAGAGAACAGAGTGCAGCACTACACCCTCCCCCTCCTAGATGATATATGGCAACGGATTAGGGCAAATGCAGTTCAGAGGGGCAAGAGTACCATGAAAATTCATAGAGCTACAGACTCTAAAAGGCAATATTCCTTGCCCCAAGGAGGAGGGGAGACAGAACTTTTCTAAAGCCCTGTTCACAATAACGCATTGCTGGAACGAGCGTTCCTGCTATGCAATTTTGACAGTTTGATTTTCATGTGATTCTGAGTGTCACACACGGCAGCCTATTTATTTGAATAGGCTGCCCTATGAGCATTTGGTGACCAAAAAGGAAGCTCTTGCTCCTTTAGAGGCGACAAGCTTCAGATGATTTTTAAAGATGTAGCAGAACCGCATCGCGTTTTGGGTGCCATGAAGGATAATGGCAACCAAGCGCAAGCCATATGTTGTGATTCTGTTCATGTGATTCTGCCCATGATTTCAGATTGAGGAGAAAAAAGAGAAAACAGTACATGTGAAAATGTCCATCAAAAAGAAGTGAAGAGTGACGGTGAAGATTAACATGTAACCGTGTAGATCATCACATGGGAATTCCTTTCAGGTAGGTAAGATATGACTAAATACACTTACCGGAACAGGTGGATCCAACTGTCAGCGACAGCGGAACAATTAGGCATGGACAATCCCATCGGCAAGTAGACTTGGCTTATCTGAAGACTCTGGATAGTATCAACCACAAACGTAGCCCGTGGACCCGACAGTCCACGACTAGGGACCCTCTGTAGATAGTATCCTGGACGTGTGGAGGACTCAGAGCTCACAGGGTGTTCTCACTGTTTTCAGATGGTGTTAGACAACTTTGGATGGGTAAACCCCTTATGCCCTGTTCACACGATCGGATTTCCGATGGAATAAAATCCGATGGATTTTTCCGTCGGAATTCAGATGAAGCTGACTTTTATCAGTCTTGCCTACACACCATCAGACAAAATTCCGACCGTCCAAAACGCCATGACGTACAACACGTATGACGGCACTATAAAGGGGAAGTTCAAATCCAACGGTGCCACCCTTTGGGCTGCTTTTGCTGATTTCATGTTACCGCGTGTTAGTAAAAGTTTGGTGTTAGCCGATTCGCGCTTTTCAGTCTCCGTGCTTTTCAGTCCGTTACAGCATGATGAATGTGCTATCTCCCTTACGAACGCTAGTTTTACCAGAACGAGCGCTCCCGTCTTGTAATTTAGTCTGAGCATGCGTGGATTTTTCTCCGATGGAGTTCCCCACAGACGATCTGAATTTTCTATGGTTTTTTTTTAAAACATGTTCTATTTTTTTACACTGATGGAAAAAAGACCGATGGGGCCCACACATGATCGTTTTTTCCGATGAAAAAAGTCCATCGGTCTTTTTTCATCGGAAAAAACGATTGTGTGTACGCGGCATAAGGGGTCAGTGAAAGGCACAATGGAGAAGCTCAAAAAACGTAATCCGCCAGGACATGGAAGGAGAAAGAAAAACAGTGCTCCAATGGTGCAGGTCAAAAATTGTGGGTTTTAGTTAATAAAAACCAACAAAACATTAAAAGTGATCACAATAACAGAATAAAAGCAATGGTGTGATCACTTTTAATGTTTTGTTGGTTTTTATTACTTAACATCCACAATTTTTGACCTGCACCATTGGAGCACCGTTTTCCTTCTCCTTCCATGTCCTGGCCGATTACGTTTTTTGAGTTTCTCCATTGTGCCTTTCACTGACCCATCCAAAGTTGTCTAACACCATCTGAAAACAGTGAGAACACCCTGTGAGCTCTGAGTCCTCCACACGTCCAGGATACCATCTACAGAGGGTCCCTAGTCATGGACTGTCGGGCCCACGGGCTACGTTTGTGGTTGATACTATCCAGAGTCTTCAGACAAGCTGAGTCTACTTGCCGATGGGATTGTCCATGCCTGATTGATCCGCTGTTGCTGACAGTTGGATCCAGCTGTTCCGGTAAGCGTATTTAGCCATATCTTACCTACCTGAAAGGAATTCCCATGTGATGATCTACACGGTTACACGTTAATCTTCACTGTCACTCTTCACTTCTTTTTGATGGACATTTTCACATGTACTGTTTTCTCTTTTTTCTCCTTTTTTTGATGTGGACTTATTACTATAATATTTTTCCACTTTTTACCCAGTGGGGTACACTTTATTTAGTGAGATAGAAATATTTCTCTTGTTTCATTTAGCACTACATTTTTACTTCCAGTCACTTTAGAATTTCAGTCGCATTCTTGTGTAGCAGCTCATTTTGTTATTTTCATTTAAGACTAAGCGCACTAATTCCTTTATCCACATCATTTCAGATTGCAAATTTTAAATGGAGCCTGGGGTTTGAGCCAGCAAGTGAGGACCTGCTATCAGGGGTTGAGAGGCTGAGCTGCTGTGCACATTTTGTGTGTGTGGGGACCTGGATCAGTGCATACCCAATGTTGGGTATCTATGCCACACCAGGGACCATGGGACTGGGTCACTGAGTGTTTATCTGTTACACCAGAACCCCCAAAGCTGGAGGGACATGTTGCCGTGTGGGCCTACGGCTTGGGTGAGCCAGTCAGGAACAGATCATGAGGATCAAGAGTTCTAGAACCTGCTGACTGCCAAGCCACTGGGACCAAATCAATCAGGAGTGGTGAGCTGAACTACACATCTTAATCTCTCACCTCATAGAGACTTCTTTATTGTAAGAGTGTGTATGTATATGTATGTATGTATGTATGTGTTTGAGTTTTTGGGTGCACACCCTGATTCAATAGGCTGTGCACACCTATGCCTAACAACACCCTTAATGCAGATTGCAAACTCAATGCGTTTGCCTGCACCAGATCACATGGTTCTGCAGTACCATGTGATTTGTTGCGGCATGTTTTTGAAAAATAATGCAAGCACTACATTTTGTGCAACCTAGTGTGATTTCATTCCATTCAAATGAATGGGCTGAAAATCGAAAAGCACTGAATCTCGTAGGAATGTAAATTGGCTCTAAAGAAGAATTCTTTATATTTAAACTACCACTTAAACAAAATCCTACTGTGATTTTAGAGACTCATTATCCCTTGCTTTGTGAAAACACTGATTATGGGGTCCATGTGGCTATACAGAAAATTCCAAACATGCAGCATGCCCTCTGTATGTCACTGCAAGGAGCACATACAAAAATAGATAAAACCCTGTATCCCATGGATCCCTGCAGATGTAAATCTCCCTTTCAGTCCCTATATGGTGCTATGTGTAGAAAAAGTATATAATTTGCAGCAGCAGTACTAAAACAGAATATACTAGGACAACTAGGCATACAGAACTCCTTTCCTTTATCTTCACAGAGTGCATCCATGATTTATATACAGCTAAATTATTATTCTGGTTGTCAAGCTTGCCAGAGAAGCTTTTTTGAATATAAAGGGAAACAACTTTTACAACAATATATTCACAAATTTTGTTTCATTTCCATGCTAATATTTTTTTTACTGCATCTGCTGTTTTAATCACCATATGTTGTCAAGGCAGCAGGAAACAATATGTACCTACTGCCAGTGCTGTCACCATATCCCAACTCACTATGTGGCATGGCCACCAACTGTGCCCCCAATACCACCTGTCAGCTCACTGCGAACCAAGAAATAAATTGAGACAAGACAGTCAGTGGGAATGGTCCTTATTAGTTCCTTACTAATCAGCTGTACGGTGAAATCATACAGAAAGCCAATTCACTGTGAATGCTGCTGCAAACATGGAGTAGAAAGTGACTTGATAACCTATTCATTCACTAAAACCAGTACTGCCCCTGGCAATGTAGCTTGCCAGCAGGGATGAGCCGAACACCCCCCTGTTCGGTTCGCACGAGAACCTGCGAACAGACAAAATGTTCGTGTAAACTTTAGAACCCTATTAAATACAATGGACTCGAACGTTCGAAATCTAAAGTGTTAATTATAAAGGCTAATATGCAAGTTATTGTCCTAAAAAGTGTTTGGGGACCCGGGTCCTGCCCCAGGGGACATGTATCAATGCAAAAAGAAGTTTTAAAAACGGCCGTTTTTTCGGGAGCAGTGATTTTAATAATGCTTAAAATGAAAAAATAAAAGTGAAATATTCCTTTAAATTTCGTACCTGGGGGTGTGTATGATATGCATGTGAAGTGGCGCATGTTTCCCGTGCTTAGAACTGTCCCTGCAAAAAATGTCATTTTTGAAAGAAAAAAATGCATTTAAAACTGACTCGCGGCTATTAATGAATTGTCGGCTCCCAGCAATACATACAAAAGTCATTGATAAAAAAAAAAAAAAAAGCGTGGGGGTTCCCCAGAATTCAATTACCAGGCCCTTCAGGTCTGGAATGGATATTAAGGGGAACCCCGCCGCAAATTAAAAAAAAATTGACGTGGGGTTCCCCCAAATATCCATTCCAGGCCCTTCAGATCTGGCATGGATTTTAAGGGGAACTCCACCCCAAATTTAAAAAAAAAATGGCTTGGAGTCCCCCTAAAAATCCATACCAGACCCCTTGTCCGAGTACGCAACCTGGCCGGCCGCAGGGGAAAAGGGGGGGACGAGAGAGCGGCCCCCCTCCCTCCTGAACCGTACCAAGCCACATGCCCTCAACATGGGGAGGATGTCCCCATGTTGATGGGGACAAGGGCCTCATCCCCACAACCCTTGCCCGGTGGTTGTGGGGGTCTGCGGGCGGGGGGCTTATCGGAATCTTGAAGACCCCTTTAACAAAGGGGACCCCCAGATCCCGGCCCCCCCTATGTGAATTGGTAAGGGGTACATTGTACCCCTACCATTTCACGAAGAAAGCGTAAAAAAAATGTTTAAAAAAAACACACAAACACCTTGAAAAAGTATTTTATTAAAAAAAAAAAAAAACATTCCAGCGGTGAAATCCAGTGTCCCGCGGCGATCCCGATGTCCAGCGCTGTCCTTCATTGGTTGTGCCTGAGCGGACCTGATGGGGAACTCCCTCTCAGTATTTTAAATGTATAGACCCGCCCCTTCTAAAGTTCCCCATCAGGTCCGCTCAGCGGACCAGATGCGGAACATGAGAAGGGGCGGGTCTATACATGTATTACCAAAGTGAGAGCAGTTCCCCATCAGGTCCGCCCCCTCGGTATGTCGGACCCGCCTACGTCATTGGCTTGAGCGGGGAACTTCCTTCACTATGTAAATTTAAATTACACAGTGAAGGAAGTTCCCCGCTTCCCCTTACCAATTCACATAGAGGGGGGCCGGGATCTGGGGGTCCCCTTTGTTAAAGGGGTCTTCCAGATTCCGATAAGCCCCCCGCCCGCAGACCCCCACAACCACCGGGCAAGGGTTGTGGGGATGAGGCCCTTGTACCCATCAACATGGGGACATCCTCCCCATGTTGAGGGCATGTGGCTTGGTACGGTTCAGGAGGGAGGGGGGGCCGCTCTCTCGTCCCCCCCTTTTCCCCTGCGGCCGGCCAGGTTGCGTGCTCGGATAAGGGGTCTGATATGGATTTTTAGGGGGACTCCACGCCATTTTTTTTTAAATTTGGGGTGGAGTTCCCCTTAAAATCCATGCCAGATCTGAAGGGCCTGGAATGGATATTTGGGGGAACCCCACGTTAATTTTTTTTTAAATTTGCGGCGGGGTTCCCCTTAATATCCATTCCAGACCTGAAGGGCCTGGTAATTGAATTCTGGGAACCCCCACGCTTTTTTTTTTTATCAATGACTTTTGTATGTATTGCCGGGAGCCGACAATTCATTAATAGCAGCGAGTCAGTTTTAAATGCATTTTTTTCTTTCAAAAATGACATTTTTTGCAGGGACAGTTCTAAGCACGGGAAACATGCGCCACTTTACATGCATATCATACACATCCCCCAGGTACGAAATTTAAAGGAATATTTCACTTTTATTTTTTCATTTTAAGCATTATTAAAATCACTGCTCCCGAAAAAACGGCCGTTTTTAAAACTTATTTTTGCATTGATACATGTCCCCTGGGGCAGGACCCGGGTCCCCAAACACTTTTTAGGACAATAACTTGCATATAAGCCTTTATAATTAGCACTTTAGATTTCTCCCATAGATTTTTCGAATTTGCCGCGAACACCCCAATTTGTTCGCTGTTCGGCGAACGGGCGAACAGGCAATGTTCGAGTCGAACATGAGTTCGACTCGAACTCGAAGCTCATCCCTACTTGCCAGCAACCTCAATGCAATGACATCATTTACATCAGAGTATATGTAACACTTTCACAGTAACGTAAAACACCATGAAAAACATGTTTAAAATAAGACTTTGTAGTATTACAGGGCCACCTAAAGGCAACTATATGTAACAAAGTTACAAAAGTTTGAAAATCAGAATTTAGCATACATCTGTTAGATGGCAGTATACGGCTCATAGCAGATGGGTGATTTTGTAGTGGAGAAAAATGTAGCTAGTGATTTAACTAGTTAAGGACCAAGCCTTTTTTTCAGACTTGGTGTTACAAGTTAAAATATTTTTTTTTGCTAGAAAATTACTTAGAACCCCCAAACATTATATATATTTTTTTTCAGACACCCTAGAGAATAAAATGGCGGTAGTTTTAATACTTTATGTCACACCGTATTTGCGCAAGCAATTTTTGGGGAAAAAATACATATTTTTAAATAAAAAAATAAAGTTAGCCCATTTTTTTTCATATTGTGAAAGATAATGTTACGCCGAGTAAATTGATACCCAACATGTCATGCTTCAAAATTGCGTCCGCTCATGGAATGGTGACAAACTTTGACCCTTAAAAATCTCCATAGGCGACGTTTAAAAATGTCTACAGATTATCAGTTTTGAGTTACAAAGGAGGTCTAGTACTAAAATTATTGCTCTCATTCTAACGATCAAGGCGATACCTCACATGTGTGGTTTGAACACCGTTTTCATATGCGGGCGAGAATTATGTATGCGTTCGCTTCTGCGCGCAGACTCGGCGGGATGGGGCGCTTGAAATGTATTTTATTTTTTTCTTATTTATTTTACTGTTTATTTTTTTATTTTTACACTTTCCTTTAAAAAAAAAATGGATCACTTTTATTCCTATTACAAGGAATGTTAACATCCCTTGTAATAGAAAAAAAGCATGACAGGACCTCTTAAGTGTGAGATCTGGGGTCAAAAACATATAAATAATAAAAACAATAAAACAATAAAAAACAATAGTAAATGTATTTTTTTTTGCAAAAAAATTAATAAATTCCCCTTTAAGACCATTGGGCGGAAGCGACGTTTGACGTCCAATGGTATGGAGCTCATTTGGCATTCAGTCTCCCAGGGGAAGGGACGCAAACGTCTCCGCCACTACCGATGGCTCCGGAAAAGCAGCTGAGATGACCGGAGCATGGCAGGAGGGGGGCCTCTGCCGCCCCGATAAAAGTGATGTGGCAGCAAATCAACTGCAGAGACAACTTTTATCTGAAAGAGGACCGTCCGCTGTTTAAGATGATACCGGGGTTATGGCAGCTATCCGCTGCCATAGCAACGGTATTCCACTTCAAACAGCCGACGTACAATGATGGCGGGCGGGCCGCAACTAGTTAATCGCTAGAGTTGATGGCCATAGTGCTACAGCATTGGGTTGTGCTCTGCAACAAACCACTCACTTTGAAAAATTTGAGCAACATTTCATAGAGAAGCATGAAAGTGACACTAAAAAAGAAGTTCTATTCATGCATGTATAGTAATTTAAAAAATACCTTCTATTGCTCTCAGCCTCCTCCACATGACCAAATGCCCCTTTGTTTTTTGATGCTGTGATCTGACTCCTATTAGAAGGTGGCTATGCTCATTCTTCATGATCCCACCATATGTAGGAATGTAGCCACCCTCTATTGCCAGCACATTGAGACCCCACTTACAAAAAAGATAGTGATAAGATAGAACGGGTCCAGAGAGGGGTACCAAAAATGGTAAAAGGTCTGGGGGATAAACATATCAAGAGGGACTTCAGGAAAATAATATGTACAGTCTGGAGAAAAGAGGGGAAAGAGGAGACATGATTGAAACCTTAACATGGACCAAAGTTCCTGAAGAGAAGAAAAAAAAAAAAAAGTTCAAACGCAAAACACAAGAGTCTGGTCTCTCACAAATAGTAGTGTGGGTCAGGCAACACCAACGGCTTCCAATGTCTATCGAAGGTATCTATGTGATACTCCACATCGTCCTTGTCCTTCCTGCAGATAAGCACTTTGTCCGCATGAATGTGCCGACCAAACATCCAAGCATTTTTGCAATCTTTGAACCGCAGAGTGGCGGCAGGCGAACACGAAAAGTACCTTCTGGCCTGGGGTACCTCAATGTGTGTCCACACAAACTCCGAGTACCACCGATCTCTACAGGCCTCAACCTCAAACAAAAGTTATTTGGGTAGGCACAGGTACTCCAACCCATATTCACTGGCAACCTTCTGGTTGAAGAGTCTCTGTAAACGGGACAGCGGTGGCATAGTGGCGTGGTCTCCTGCGCCAGGCAAAACAACAGCATCCGGGTGTCGAGGCACTTTAACTGCCTCTGGGCCAGTTGCAGGGGCCCGCAGTGACACCGGTCTAGCAGTAGTGGTAGTGGCGGAAGCAGGTGCTCCCGACGGTGGAAGGGCAGGCAAGGGGACAGAGCCCTCCTCAGGCTCGGTGGCCACCACCCGGGGTGTACTTTCCCCAGTAGACATGGGCGGGTTCCTACTCTTACGGAACAAGGACAGGGGCATCTTATCCCATCCCTTTCTCTCAAACAGTTCATCAATCGCGACATCATCACCCGCATCTGAGACGGACTCTAGGTCAGAGGTATCGTACTCCTCCGCAGGGAAGTAATTCCTGGTGAAGGATGATTCACCCCCTCTGGCCAACTCACTAGCATGTGAATCCCCAGGGCTAGGGGCCTTTAACAAAGTCTCTCCCCCTGGCTTACCTCGGCTTGAAGAAGGACTCGGACGTCTGGGACTTTTCCCTTCAGAGACATTCGTTCCGGATAAGCGCTGGGGCGTTGCTCCACCTCGGCCGCGGGAAGCCTTCACAAGACCCATCTTCCTCTTGGACTCTGTTGTTACCGAAGCAGCATCCTCCGGTTTCTCACTCGCTAAAGCGATCTCCTCTGTGACTTCCTCCGAAGTCTCGTCAGTGCGCGCAGGGGTGGCTATACAAGCTACTTCCAGAGTGGTGGCGCCCGTAAGGCAATTGAGGCGGAAGGCCCGAGGCCTCTCTGTAGGTTGCTCCACCTCGAACAGAAACTCCTTACAGCTTTCGCATCGCCCGAATGGCTTCAGATGAACCACCAGTCCCGAGCAGCCGGGACAAATCACACAGAGGGCCTCCACGTCCTTGCACACATAGAGGGCAAATCTTCCCCGGGGCTTGAGCCGAATCCCTGTATCCATAAGCGAAGCAGCGAAGGAAGTTATTTTCACGGTTGTAAAAGCTGGAACCCATGATGCATGAGACGACATGCTGACCATCTGCTGCTCCATCGCGCACTGACCTTTTCGCGCCAAAGTCCCCACGTGTAACTCCATACATGGTCAGACTCCTCCCATCTCCTGCATCGCTCGCAGGCTTTTCTGAGTAGACACGCCCACGAACTACGCAGTCAGGGTTCTCCTCGTGGCGCAGTTCCAAACGTGGCCGACCTCCACGGAACTTCACTGGGGAAGTTCAGCTTCTGGGGGGGTTTCTGGGGAGGTTTTCACTCCGTGACCGCAAACACATCCCGGACTCGAGCCCCCACGTGTAGCGCACCAACCCCAGACTTTACCTGCTTTTCTTCTGCTTGGCTCCTCCGCAGGAAAAGAATGAGGCACACCGCACCACAAGCCCGTACCCTCCTGAATAGGGAGGTTGAGCGGTGTTAGTTTCTCGGGCCTGCTTGCAGCCAGTGTCAAAAAGCCTCCAGTGCTGACCTTGTTTCTGCAGTACTCAGAAACAAGTCTTTAGTTCTCCCCAGTAAGCAACTGTCCACACCAACTAAAAGGTCCAACACTTATATATTCTTTCTTGCACAATAAACAGTCTCTTTGAGAGCAGACAGGTTGGGACAAAACACAGGTCAGATAAGGTGGGAGGAGGTCCAGGCACAAACTTGAATTTGGGTTTCTCCTGCTCTGATCAGCACGAACAGGCTTGGCGCACGGTCTCTGCCACAGACCATGAGGTTGGTCACTGCCACTGACCGGGTGAAAAAGGTGAAAGTCACTCCTACTGACCTTGGGTGCGTAGTATCACTGCCACTGGGATTTAAAGAACACGCACTTCCTTCCATTAGTGACCTAGCCCTTATAGGACAAGAACATCCCTCCGGAGAGTTACCAGAGGCCCCATCTGTCACTACGACTCTTTGCTGGGTCTTCAGAAAGGATCAGCTCCCTGGCCTCCTCGTCCTGGATACGGGTCCCCTCGCAAGGCAGATCCCTGGAAGTCTCGGTCCCCGGCTGATCCCAGCCGAAGGCTGCTGGGCTCTGGGCCTTTCTCCAAAGTACCTCACCCCAGACTGAAGGTGTCTGAGATGGAACAGCAGCTCCGTCTCCGGGCCTAGGGCACCCAGAGACAACCCAACCAGGCCTCCGGGCCTAGGGCACCCGGAGGCGACGCACACGCACCCAGGCCTAAGGTGCCTGAGCGTGGAACCGACGACCCCTCTGGAAGATGGCAGCCCCCTTTTATATCCTCTCTTGACAGGCACAGCAGGTTCCCCGCTCCGCTGTACTGCTGCCGAGAGGAGACAAAAAGGACACAACCTTGTACTGCGGTTCAACCTGGGCCCATGGCAACAGCGCCACCCATAGGCCCCAGTGAACTTACACACCAGTACTATCTCCCGGGGATAGAAATGGTCCATGAGACCTAACAATTAGTGCATCTGAGCCTAGTTACCACTCAGATGCTTCCCCCTAAATGTAACCACCCGCTACAAACATAATAATTAACCTAATAACCTTTCAAAACATAACTTACAGTTTATTTAAGAAACTGGAACACAAGGTCCCAATAGGCATAAAACCAGAACCGTACCTGCTAGTCACTTTTAAGGCCTCCAGTCGCGAAACCACCGACACGGAGACAACTAGCAGGTACCTATTTACCAACTGGGAGCCGTACCTCAGATGGGTCCCTACCCCATACCTTTTTATGTGCCCATATGACCTAAAAGGACCTTGCACCCCACCAAGTGCCACAACTGTCCCCTTGGGACACTCAAGTCCCCCAAAACAAACACACAATGCCCACCAAAAATGTAGGCTGTGCGGGTGGGAAGTTGTTACACCCTCTCCCCCTTGCAACTGCAGACCACCCCTTCTCCGTCCACAGCTCACTTCCTCCCACAGCTCCACACTCCCATTCCACATAACCCACTGTACATCCCTAAACTTCCCTGAACACTACCCTCTTGCCATTAACTCTCTGTAACCTAAGCTCTGTTAACCCCTGTCGTGCCGGCCCTCCGTTTATTGCCTTTGGGTAATACTACGGGTCCCTCTTCATGTTCCACCACTTGCACTCTCTAACCAACTGTGGCATTTAAGACCTTAGGAGTGAAATCCTACCCTGTCCATAGCATGCTTTTACAATTTACTGAAAGGTGAGTAAATCTATCAAATCACTGAGGCAGTCAATGTTTGTGCACATTTGGGGAATTACTAACCTTCTTCAGCTAAGTACACACGTTGCTCAGTTGGATTAATTTCTTGTTAGGTGGGTATACCAATTATCACACAATACAATTTATATGATAAACATATCACAAAGATTAACTTAAATGACCAAGAAAATTTGAAAAAGAAGCAATAAAACATAAATATCTGAATATATATTTTCTCTATTTTAAAGTACGGTAGAAGTTTAGCCTAAAACAAACTACTGTATCTCTAAATCTACTCACAGCCACAATCTAAGACTAACCTATCTATCCCTGTAAAGAAGAAATCGCTATGCATACCTTTTCTGAATCCGATCTGGTCTGGTCTCCAGTGGTGGAATCTGTGTGCGGGAGAAAACTGACAACGCTGGGAAATGCTTGGGAAGTGATGTCACCCGTAGACTTACTATGGGGCTTCTGTTGTTGGCTCCCTCTTTTGCACACTCCAACAGACAGAAGCCTCTGCTGACAGCTCAGCATGGAACTAGACTGGTGCTGCTTCAGAAAAACTATATGTTCTGTATTGTGATTTCTTCTTTACAGGGCTAGATAGGTTAGTCTTAGTATGTGGCTGTGAGTAGATTTAGAATTAGTTAGTCTTAAGCTGAACTTTTACTTAAAGTGGTTGTTAACTAGGGATGGTCTCGATGTTTGAGTCAAATGTAAGTTCGACTCGAGCATCGGGTGTTCACCCGTTCAGTGAATACCAAACATTATGGAGCGTTCGCAGCTAATTTAAGCATTGCAAAATGCCCCATGATGCTCTGCGAGATTTCAGTGCATTGATGTCTGATGATTGGCCAAAGCATGCACCTGACCTGCATGCTTTGGCCAATCCCAGCACGCTCTGCTGTGAGAGCCATGATTGGCAACAGGCAGGGTGCCCCACACTATATAAGGCTGCTTACACGGCAGCCGTATATAGTGTAATGATTGAGAGAACGTTAGCTACCCGGGCCCCCAAATACTTTTTATGGCAATAACTTGCATATAAGCCATTAAAATTAGCACTTTTGATTTTTCATGTTCGTGTGCCATAGACTTAAATAAGGTTTGCATGTTCGCACAAATTTTTTGCCTGTTCGCATGTTCTGTCGCTAGCCGAACTGAGGGGTGTTCGGCCCATCCCTATTGTTAACCCACTATATGATGATCATGCCATCCTCTCTGTTAAATAATGCTATGTGTCCCTGTGCCTGTGCTGTATAAAAAATGCCCATTACACCATATATCAGAGCAGCTCCCGGCGCTCACATGACTCATTGGCTCTCTTTCCTCTGTCCGGCTTACAGCTATAGCGGGCGGGGTCAAGCACTGCTGCTGTTGTCAGCTGAGGAGTAGGGGAGGAGAGAGTTCCAAGGAGTCACATGAGCACCGGGAGACGCTCTGATATACGATATAATCTGCATCTTTTTTATACAGCACAGACATAGGGACTCATAGTGTTATATAACAGAGGGGGTGGCATGCTTATATTATAGATTTGATTCCACCAGGAGGGGCGGATAGGGGAGTGGAAAGAGCTGACAGGCAAGGGAGGGGAGGGGAGAGGAGGACAGAGGAGGACAGAGCAGGGCTGCGGATGATGGAGACATGTAAACTGACTTTCGGTGTTAGGGCTCAGCAGCCATGATATACCATGGTCAGTTTACAGAGGGGAAGGCAGAACCAGGCAGGATCAGCCAGGTATTTTAGGTGATACGGAGGGCCAAGTTACACAGCACAAGCTGTGTCCATGGAATCGGGTCACGGCTCTGTGTCTGAATGGACACAGAGAGCTGTGACTCGGATCAGGTGCCCCCATAGCAAGCTGCTTGCTGTGGGAACACTCAAAATGAGAGAGGGGCCTGCAGCACCAAAGAGGGAACTGAGAAGAGGAGAATCCAGACTGCTCTGTGCAAAACCAACTGCATAGAGCAGGTAAGTATAACATGTTTGTTATTTTATTTTATTTCTTAAACAAGACTTTACAATGACTTTAAATCCATTTACTATTGACTGACTCACTACCACTGCTGGGAATCTATTCCAAGCATCAACTGCCCTTTCAGTCAAATAATACTTTTTAAGATTCGTTTTGAACGTCTCTCCTGCTAGTTTGAGATCATGTCCCCAGGTTCTTGATCTTGATTCTTATTGAAAATACTGCCTTCCTGAACCTCCCCCCCCAGCTTTACTTTACTCTTTGGAGGAGCGGGAGTTGTTGCTGTTTGATTTTCTCCCTTCTCTTCCCACCACAAAGATAACAAGGACTTTGGGGTTGTAGTTAGTTGGGGGCCACAGTTTACAGAGAAGAGAATTTCCTTGTCATGAACAGGTGTTCTGATTGCGGCACTACCACTAGGTGGCGGTGTTGCGCAACTGTTATATTGAAAGCCTTACACTGCACTTACTGTTAGAGCGAGCAGGTTTTTCTCTAGGGGGGGACCTGTTCATTCTAAATGACATATTGTTAGATTACAGTAGGTGCCGCCGATATTGTGTTTCTATTGCGCTCCCATCGCCGAGATTCTCGGCGACAGGAGTGCCGAGATGTCGGCAGCAGGGTGGCGACACGTGTCGCGCTCGCTGCAATGGCGAGAAGATGTGACACTGTATTGAGCAGGGATCCGACGCGGATTCCCGCCAATACCAGGCACTGCGTTTGGTATGAATCCTGAGCGGGAACTCCACGCCAATTTTTAAAGAAAAAAACGGCGTGGGTTCCCCCTCCAGGAGCATACCAGGCCCTTGGGTCTGGTCTGGATTTGAAGGGGAACCCTACGCCGAAAAAACGGTGTGGGGGTCCCCCTCAAGGTCCAAACCAGACCCTTATCCGAGCACGCAACCTGGCAGGCCGCAGGGGAAGAGGGGGGATGAGAGAGCGGCCCCCCTCCCTCCTGAACTGTACCAGGCCACATGCCCTCAACACGGGGGGTTTGGTGCTCTGGGGCAGGGGGGCGACCTGCGGCCCCCCCACCCCAGAGCACCCTGCCCCCATGTTGATGAGGACAGGGCCTCTTCCCGACAACCCTGGCCGTTGGTTGTCAGGGTCTGCGGGCGGGTGGACTTATCGGAATCCGGGAGACCCCTTTAATAAGGGGGCCCCCAGATACCGGCCCCCACCCTATGTGAATGAGTATGGGGTACATCGTACCCCTACCCATTCACCTGGTGGAAAATAAATGGAAATAAAAACACAACACAGTTTTTAAAAGTATTTTATTGCACAGCTCCGGAGGTCTTCTTCCGACTTCGGGGGTCTCCGGTGTCGTCGCCGCGTTCTCCGGTTCTTTCTTCTGCCGGGCCTCCGCTAACTTCTTTTTAGCTCTTTTGCTAACGGAGGCCCGGTCTTCTCCGTCGTCTTCTTCTTCTTCTCCCGCTCTCCGGTTCTTCTCCCGCTCTCCGGTGTCGTCGCCGCGTTCTCCGGTTCTTTCTTCCGCCGGGCCTCCGCTAACTTCTTTTTAGCTCTTTTGCTAGCAGAGGCCCGGTCTTCTCCGTCGTCTCGTCCGGCTCTCCGTTGTCCTTCTGCCGGCCCCTCCACTAACTTCTTGGTAGCTCTTTTGCTAGTGGAGGAGCCTGTCTTCTCCATCGTCGCCGTCGGCGTCTTCTTCCCTCTTCTCCTCCTCGATGTTGACTCGTCGCTTCCTCTCGCAGTAATGGTAAATCTTCGGTCCGCAGAAATTAATATAGGCTTCTCATGACGTCACAGTCACATGCTCCGGGGCACATGTGCACATGACGTCACAGTCACATGCTCCAGGGCACATGTGCACATGACGTCACAGTCACATGCTCCAGGGCACATGACGTCACAGTCACATGCTCCAGGGCACATGTGTCCCGGAGCATGTGACTGTGACGTCATGAGAAGCCTATATTAATCTCTGCGGACCGAAGATATATCATTACTGCGAGAGGAAGCGACGAGTCAACATCGAGGAGGAGAAGAGGGAAGAAGGCGCCGACGGCGACGACGGAGAAGACCGGGCCTCTGCTAGCAAAAGAGCTAAAAAGAAGTTAGCGGAGGCCCGGCGGAAGAAAGAACCGGAGAACGCGGCGACGACACCGGAGAGCGGGAGAAGAACCGGAGAGCGGGAGAAGAAGAAGAAGACGACGGAGAAGACCGGGCCTCCGTTATCAAAAGAGCTATAAAGAAGGTAGCGGAGGCCCGGCAGAAGAAAGAACCGGAGAACGCAGCGACAACACCGGAGAGCGGGAGAAGACCCGGAGAGCGGGAGAAGAAGAAGAAGACGACGGAGAAGACCGGGCCTCCGTTAGCAAAAGAGCTAAAAAGAAGTTAGCGGAGGCCCGGCAGAAGAAAGAACCGGAAAACGCGGCGACGACACCGGAGACCCCCGAAGTCGGAAGAAGACCTCCGGAGCTGTGCAATAAAATACTTTTAAAAATTGTGTTGTGTTTTTATTTCCATTTATTTTCCACCAGGTGAATGGGTAGGGGTACGATGTACCCCATACTCATTCACATATGGTGGGGGCCGGTATCTGGGGGCCCCCTTATTAAAGGGGTCTCCCGGATTCCGATAAGCCCCCCGCCCTCAGACCCCGACAACCAACGGCCAGAGTTGTCGGGAAGAGGCCCTGTCCTCATCAACATGGGGGCAGGGTGCTCTGGGGTGGGGGGGGCCGCAGGTGGCCCCCCTGCCCCAGAGCACCAAACCCCCCATGTTGAGGGCATGTCGCCTGGTATGGTTCAGGAGGGAGGGGGGCCGCTCTCTCGTCCCCCCTCTTCCCCTGCGGCCTGCCAGGTTGCGTGCTCGGATAAGGGTCTGGTTTGGATCTTGAGGGGGACCCCCACACCGTTTTTTCAGCGTAGGGTTCCCCTTCAAATCCAGACCAGACCCAAGGGCCTGGTATGCCCCTGAAGGGGGAACCCACGCCGTTTTTTTCTTTAAAAATTGGCGTGGAGTTCCCGCTCAGGATTCATACCAAACGCAGTGCCTGGTATTGGCAGGAATCCGCGTCGGATCCCCGCCTATCGGCAATGCGTGTCGCTCATCGTAAAAGGAACATTATTTCCTTTCCCGATGATGAGACAGCTCGGCGCTGGCTCTCGCGACGGAGCTCATAGGGTGTCAATATCGCCGCTAGAAGCGGTGATATTGACACAATATCGGCGGCACCTACTGTATGTGTTTTCTTCTTCCTCTGCAGGTGAACGACAAGCAAGACTGCTGAGTATGGGTTGGGTCTTAGCGAGTTCTGCGGGAAGGAATTGTACATTTTTACTGTGAAATTTGAGTGATCTTAAAATGTTTTATATACATGTACACCCTCATTCCCATCTGTGTTTTTTCCTTTCCCATGTTAGATTCCGGCACAAATGAACAAAATTTAAAATTGTCATTTTTTTAGGTTGAGGAGGCATAAATTGGTTTCAGACACTGGGGACCAGTGTTCACAAGTGAGGGGGATTTGTAGCGGGTGGTTACATTTAGGGGGAAGCATCTGAGTGGTAACTAGGCTCAGATGCACTAATTGTTAGGTCTCATGGACCATTTCTATCCCTGGGAGATAGTACTGGTGTGTAAGTTCACTGGGGCCTATGGGTGGCGCTGTTGCCATGGGCCCAGGTTGAACTGCAGTACAAGGTTGTGTCCTTTTTGTCCCCTCTCGGCAGCAGTACGGCTGGGCGGGGAACCTGCTGTGCCTGTCGGGAGAGGATATAAAAGGGGGCGGCCATCTTCCAGAGGGGTCGTCGGTTCCGCGCTCAGGCACCTTAGGCCTGGGTGTGTGTGTGTCGCCTCCGGGGGCCCTAGGCCCAGAGGCCTGGTCGGGTTGTCTCTGGGTGCCCTAGGCCCGGAGACGGAGCTGCAGTTCCATCTCAGACACCTTCAGTCTGGGGTGAGGTACTTTGGGGAAAGGCCCAGAGCCCAGCAGCCTTCGGCTGGGATCAGCTGGGGACCGAGACTCCCAGGGATCTGCCTTGCGAGGGGACCCGTATCCAGGACGAGGAGGCCAGGGAGGTGACCCTTTCTGTAGACCCAGCGCAGAGTCGTGGTGACAGATGGGGCCTCTGGTAACTCTCCAGAGGGATGTTTTTGTCCTATAAGGGCTAGGTCACTAACGGAAGGAAGTGCGTGTTCTTTAAATCACAGTGGCAGTGATACTACGCACCCAAGGTCAGTAGCAGTGACTTTCGCCTTTTTCACCCGGTCAGCGGCAGTGACCAACCTCATGGTCTGTGGCAGAGACCGTGCGCCAAGCCTGTTCGTGCTGATCAGAGCAGGAGAAAC
Source organism: Rana muscosa (assembly GCA_029206835.1). Classification (NCBI taxonomy): domain Eukaryota; kingdom Metazoa; phylum Chordata; class Amphibia; order Anura; family Ranidae; genus Rana; species Rana muscosa. The sequence continues at coordinate 569,336,985 of CM055121.1, forward strand.
CCAGATTCAAGTTTGTGCCTGGACCTCCTCCCACCTTATCTGACCTGTGTTTTGTCCAAACCTGTCTGCTCTCAAAGAGACTGTTTATTGTGCAAGAAGGAATAAATAAGTGTTGGACCTTTCAGTTGGTGTGGACAGTTGCTTACTGGGGAGAACTAAAGACTTGTTTCTGACTACTGCAAAAACGAGGTCAGCACTGGGGGCTTTTTGACATTGGCTGCAAGCAGGCTCGAGAAACTAACACCGCTCAACCTCCCTATTCAGGAGGGTACGGGCTTGTGGTGCGGTGTGCCTCATTCTTTTCCTGCGGAGGAGCCAAGCAGAAGAAAAGCAGGTAAAGTCTGGGGTTGGTGCGCTACATGTTAATTATTGGATATTTATATTTGGTTAATAAAACAGCTGCTATGGCCAATTTACTCCAATTCGGTGTGGTGTGGTCATTAGGTGGAAGGGTGGGGTTATTGGTATAGCAGGTAACAAGCCATAGTTGTCCCCATAGTCATGTATAAATGTTATTACATTCTTTATCCAGTAAAAAAGTATAATATTGAGTAAATAACAAAGGAATCAGATTTAGCGGATCACTATGGTTAAGACCATATTTGGGTAAAATGTTGTAATTTTATCTGTTCAGGAGCTTCAGTAAGCATGTTTATATGTCAATAGAAGGAAGCCCACAGTGCTGATCATAAAATTTACTATGGTGCTAAAAGAGCTGATATGTAACCTTTTTCTCCTCTGTACTGTTAACTCTTCAAATACGTTTGGATTGTAGTTTTTTCTCCTGAATCATGTGACTTATCAGCAGTGGTGGAAACCTAAAATGAAATAATTTTGTTTACTAATTTCGATGGAAGAAAAACTTCTAAAAACATTTTGTTAGGTTCTTGAGAAAAGTTGATAAAGGCTAAGTTCACCTTTTCCATTAACTGGCCCTTGCAGACAAGGGGCCTCAGCATTTTAAAACACATTAGGGTTGATATACTAAAACTGGAGAGTGTAAAATCTGGCACAGCTCTTTTTTTAGAAATCAGCTTCCAGTTTTTTTGTTTTTTTGGGGTCAAAGTTTAATTTAACAAACAGATGTTAGAAGATGATTGGTTATCATGCACACAGGCAACTCGAGTTTGCAGTCTCCGGTTTTAGTAAATCAACCCACTGTGCATTTTATAAACAATTGCTTAATGCAAATGCCATGCCTGTAGGACTTTTCTGTCATCCATAAATTGCTCCCAATGTTTACATTTCTACATACTGGCTTATTTCCAGGACACGGCAGTCATTGGGTGTTTGTCCCCAGCGTCACATGAGCAAGCATGCTTTCTGCTTCAAACCTGCACATGTACAGTGCACTCTTTCCCATTGCAGTAAAGAATCTTCATTTTCACATCTGCACCTGGATTCTCACACTGCTATAGCTCCTTTTCATCTCATTCTCTGGGCTACAACAAAATGGCCACCTAGCCACCTTCTGTCTGGACTCTTGAAGTGATACAATGGCCAAAATGAAAAATGACATATATGATGAGTCTATCAGTATCATTAACACAGCAGTCTTTATATTGATACTGCCAGTAAGTATGTTGTTTTCCAGCTTCCTTTAGCGGATCAAGCTGTCCAACAAAAGTAGCAGTTAGAGGGTTAAAACAAACTATTTACAACTACACGGGGGGCGAAAAACAGTGCACCCGCAACCACTAACTCCATCCATGGCTTCCCCTGCTCTCCTCCATGGGCGTCACGGCGGTGGGCATCACAAGCAGCTTCTCCTTCCCTTTTGTCTCCTCTCTCCTCCTCGGCGGCCAATCAGAATTCTTATCCTTTCGGCCAATCGGGAAACAGGTCTCAGATCCGCTTCCTGATTGGCAGAGCGGAGATTCAATGTGAGAATAGTGAATTTTTATTTTCTATTCTCACACACCTGGATGGGCTCCGTTCACATTCTCTGCCTATTGAGCCCACCCTATTTTGAAGTCTATTAGAGCCTCTGGCTCTAATCAGTGCTTCAAAATAACACCCACCCTGCATTGGAATTCATGCCTCCGGCATCCTAAAGGGACCGGACGCATGGATGGGGGGGTGGCACCCGTGCCCCCTTAATGGACGGGCCGCCCCTGACAGAGGTGCTTACAATGGCCAGCTTTTATTTATTTGTATAAAATCTTTTTATACAAAAGGAAAAAATCAGTTTGCTGTAACTGCCTAATAAGTGTTAGCTGGTTTTGGGCTTTCAATTGTTAGTTACTAATAGGGATGGGCTATCTGTTCGAGTCGAACATGAGTTCGCCGAATAGCGAACAATTTGGGATGTTCGCAGCAAATTCGAAAGCCGCGGAACACCCTTTAAAAGTTTATGAGAGAAATCAAAAAATGCTAATTTTAAAGATTAATATGCAAGTTTTTGTCATAAAAAGTGTTTGGAGACCCGGGTCCTGCCCCAGAGGACATGTATCAATGGAAAAAAAAGTTTTTAAAACGGCTGTTTTTTCGGGAGCAGTGACTTTAATAATGCTTAAAGTTAAACAATAAAAGTGAAATATTCCTTTAAATTTCGTACCTGGGGGGTGTCTATAGTATGCCTGTAAAGTAGCGCATGTTTCCCGTGTTTAGGACTGTCCCTGCACAAAATTTAATTTCTAAAGGAAAAAAAGTCATTTAAAACTACTCGCAGCTGTAATGAATTGTCGGGTTTCGGCAATACAGATAAAAGTCATTGAAAAAAACGGCGAACCAAAAAATAAATAAAAATGCGTGGGGGTTCCCCCAAATTCTATTACCAGGCACTTCAGGAATGTGTCAATATTAAGGGGAACCCTGCACCAATTTTAAAAAAAATGGCGTGGGGTCCCCCTCAAAATCCATACCAGACCCTTCAGGTCTGGTATAGATTTTAAGGGAAACCCTGCACCAAAATGAAAAAAAAATAGCGTGGGGTTCCCCCCAAAAATCCATACCAGACCCTTATCCGAGCACGCAACCTGGCAGGCCACAGGAAAAGAGGGGGGGACGAGAGAGCGCCCGCCCCCCTCCTGAACCATACCAGGCCACATGCGCTCAACATGGGGAGAATGTCCCCATGTTGATGGGGACAAGGGCCTCATCCCCACAACCCTTGCCCGGTGGTTGTAGGGTCTGCGGGCGGGAGGCTTATCGGAAGCTGTGTGTGTGTTTTTTTTACCTTTTTGTCACTTTTTGGGTGAAATGGTAGGGGTACAATGTACCCCGTTACCAATTCACATGGGGGGGCATCTGGGGGTCCCCTTTGTTAAAGGGGGCTTCCATATTTTGATAAGCCTCCCGCCCGCAGACCCCCACAACCACCGGGCAAGGGTTGTGGGGATGAGGCCCTTGTCTGAGCTTTCTGATTGAGTGTAGTATAAGCAGGACAAAAGTAAAGATTGTGCACATAGATTGAAAAGAATTGAGCATCCCACCAGAGCTTGTATCAACCCTTAAAGTGGTTGTAAACCCTCTCTGACCACTTGCACCTACAGTTCCTCTGGGCTCAGGATCCACTCTCCTCTGACGTCACCCTTGGACGTGCTCAATAGGAACCGTTTTAAGGTGTAACATCATTGGGCCACCATCTTTCAAGTTGGTATTCACCCTTCCATTGTGAGTTGCTACGAGAGACGCTCCTTGGACGAATCACCAGCTGCTGATCCTTCAGGGACATACATCCAAAGCTTTGTTGACCCTCTAGACATATGTTTAGTAGGGTCCACTGAGTCCGATAAGCCTCCTTTATATTGGTGGCGGTTTTTTCTTTCACACAAGTGATTCAGGATTGTTTGGTGTGGTTTAATTATCACGAATACATTTTGGACCATTGTGAAATGACATTTTGTGCAGGGACAGTTCTAAACATGGGAAACATGCGCTACTTTACAGGCATATTATAGACACCCCCCAGGTATGAAATTTAAAGGAATATTTCACTTTTATTGTTTCACTTTAAGCATTATTAAAATCACTGCTCCCGAAAAAACGGCAGTTTTTAACACTTTTTTTGCCCAGGTCCCCAAACACTTTGTATACAATAACTTGCATATTAACCTTTAAAATGAGCACTTTTGATTTTTCATGTTCGTGTCCCATAGACTTTAACGGTGTTCACGTGTTCGAACAAATTTTTTGCCTGTTCGCATGTTCTGGTGCGAACCGAACCGGGGGGTGCTCGGCTCATCCCTAGTTACTAATATAAAGTTCATCTAAATCTACTGGTCCATCCAACACCACTAGGGATGAGCCTGATGTTCAAGTCAAACGTAAGTTAGACTCGAACATCGGGTGTTCGCCTTTTCGCCGAATAGCGAACACTTTGGGGTGTTCGCGGCAAATTCGAAAACTGCGGAACACTCTTTAAATGTCTATGGGGGAAATCAAAAGTGCTAATTTTAAAGTCTTATATGCATGGTATTGTCATAAAAAGTGTTTGGGGACCTGGGTCCTGCACCAGGGGACATGTATCAAAGCAAAAAAAAGTTTTAAAACTGCAGTTTTTTCGGGAGCAGTGATTTTAATAATGCTTAAAGTGAAACAATAAAAGTGAAATAATCCTTTAAATTTCGTACCTGGGGGATGTCTATAGTATGCCTGTAAAGTGGCATATTTTCCCACGTTTAGAACAGTCCCTGCACAAAATGACATTTCTAAAGGAAAAAAAATTATTTAAAACTACTCGCGGCTATAATGAATTGTCGGGTCCTGGCAATACAGATAAAAGTAGTTGAAAAAAACGGCATGGGTTTCCCCCTCCAGTCCATTACCATGCCCTTTGGGTCTGGTATGAATATTAATGAGTGACTTGTATAGCGCTACACATGCGAAATGGCGCATTTGTATAGGCGCTTTTTGCCGCCAGTGTCTGCTCAACACGCTTGGAACACACATATATACTGGGCCAATTTGGACAAGATCCAATTAACCTACCAGCATGTATTTAGAGTGTGGGATGAAACTGGAGTACCCGGAGGAAACCCACGCAGACACATGCAAACTCCAGGCAGATGGTGTCATGGTCGGGATTCGAACCGGCGACCCTTTTGTTGCTAGGTGAAAGTGCTGACCACTACACCACTGTGCTGCCCTCTTAAGGGGATTAAGGGGAACCCCGAACCAAAATGTAAAAAAAAAATGCGTGGGGGCCCCCCAAATTCCATTACAGGCCCTTCAGGTCTGGTATGGATATTAAGGGGAACCCTGCGCCAATTAAAAAAAAAAATAGAGATGGGGTCCCCCTCAAAATTCATACCAGACCCTTCAGGTCTAGTATGGATTTTGAGGGGAACCCCACACCAAAATACCCCGCCCGGGTCCTCAGATGTAAACAAAGCCCCCATTGCGGCTGTAAGTATGAGATCAGTGAATTTTTTTTCACAATCTCATGCTTTCCAGCCTGGAGGAGAGATGTGGGGTCTTATTGACCCCGCATCTCTCCATAAAGAGGACCTGTCACACACATTCCTATTATAAGGGATGTTTACATTCCTTGTAATAGGAATAAAAGTGATCAAAAAAAAAAGTGTAAAAAATAAGTAAAAATAAAAATAAAAAATAAGTAAAATAAAAAAAAAAAAATATATATATTTTTTTTAAAACGCCCCTGTCCCCAATAGCTCGCGCTTAGAAGCGAACACAAATGTAAGTCCCGCCCGCATATGTAAACGCCGTTCAAACCACATATGTGAGGTATCGCCGCGTGCGTTAGAGCGCGTGCAACAATTCTAGCACTAGACCTCCTCTGTAACTCTAACCTGGTAACCTGTAAAAAAATTCAAAGCGTCGCCTATGGAGATTTTTAAGTACCGAAGTTTGGCACCATTCCATGAGTGTGCACATTTTTAAAGTGTGACATGTTAGGTATCTTTTTACTCAGCGTAACATAAGCTTTCATATTTTACTAAAAAATTGGGCTAACTTTACTGTTTTGTTATTTTTTAATTCATGAAACCATTTTTTCCCCAAAAGAAGGCGTTTGAAAAATTATTGCGCAAATACCGTGCAAGATAAAAAGTTGCAATGACCGTCATTTTATTCCCTAGGGTGTCTGCTAAAAAAAAACATATATAATGTTTGGGGGTTCTGAGTAATTTTCTAGCAAAAGAATGATGATTTTTACATGTAGGAGAGAAGTGCCAGAATAGGCCCGGTATGGAAGTGGTATAAAAAGCCCTGTATGGAAAGGGTTAAAATTAGCACTTTTGATTTTTCACGTTCGTGTCCCATAGACTTTAACGGTGTTTGCGTGTTCGAACAAATCTTTTGCCTGTTTGCATGTTCTGCTGCGAACCGAACCGGGGGGGGTGTTCCCTAAACACCACCCTCCCTCCTGACTGACAATGCTGCTGTCCAAGGGTGGCTACATTACTCCTCCAATGATGCAGTGGAGAAGTGAATGAAGCCACCCTAATACAAGAGGTGTGTTACTGACTGATCACCAGGTGAATTAAAAAAAAATGAATAAAAGCATAAAAAAAAGAAAACAAATGCATTCACTATGTCCAGTAAATGGTAAGCTACACTATATTACACTTAATTTTAGTATTTAGTAAAACTTTAAAGAGATTATCACTTTAGTTGTCTTCAAAGAAAAAGAATCATCAGCCATTTTGTTATAGCGCATATCCTGGAAATAAGCCAGGACAAAGGAATGTAAACAGTGGGAGTATTCTGGCCAGACTTCATGGGTGACAGAAAAGGCCCAGAAATATGGCATTGTCATTAAGGAATACTTTTACTGACAGCAAAGTGCATTTTAAACTACTATCACCCATTATCTCCATGGACAGGCTTACAGTATGTAAAAGGAGAACATAGCCTTGCTACCTGCATCCGTAACACAGGAAATCTAGCCAAGCAACAGACTCTACTAATAAAAGTGTTTTTCCTACTATCAATGTCCTTGTTCTCCTAACCTACTGTTCCAGGGACACAACAGCAAACAAGAGACAATCGATCCAATGAGAATAAAGAAAATATTAAAAATGTGACAACAGTTTCAGTTGTTATCAATTACGGTTAAAGCTGAACTCCAGGCAAACATCTAAATAAATAGACAAAATCCACATATGGAAGCTGGTTTACTTTCCAAAGGATTTTAAACTCTACCCATCCATTTCTTTTTTTTTTTTTCTTTCACACAGCAACAGTGTGTTGTTTGTCCAGAGTTCAGCTAAAATCAGCTCTGCTGCTAAAATCATTTTTTATTTTATTTTTATAGAAGTCCCCCGTAAGACATGGAATACCCATCTCTCCAGCTGCTTGCACTGCCAGTCTCTGCAGTAGTGAAGACAAAGCCCGTCAGGTCAAAATCCTGTAGAATGTGACACTTCTAGAAGTACAGGACTCCTAGTCGTCTGTTGCTCTCAGTAGTTTGACCTGACTATTGTGTCCAGTAGTGACATAGGGGCCGGTGGGAGAAACCACAGCACATGGAGGGGGCCTGGAAATTGACACTTCCAGAAGCATTTGATTCTGCAGGATTTTCAGCTAGCAGGATGCTCTTCACTACTATAGAGATCGATGGCTCAAGCAAAAGATGTGAGTATTCAATGTCTTATTATAGGGGACATTTATTCAAGCAACAGAATCGCTTTAAAGCATGAAATAAAAATTCTAATTTCACTCACCTCAACCATAGCTTCAGACCATGATGATAATAGAAAATATTTCACAGCTTAAGCAAGGGGCGACAAAGCCGTGTATGAAAGACAATCACAGGAAATACAAACCATGAGCAATGAAAACAAAATGCAAATATAAGTTAATTTATTTTACAGAGAAAAATTACATTTATAGGAAAATATTAGATCTAATGTGTGGTAATGAAGCTCATATATTGACAGTATTATAGTTTAAGGTCATTCAATTATGTACCACATTTGGAGCTGTGTCTTTTAGCAAACAATGAGATGTCATATTTTAATTTAGATCTTATATTAAAAATAAAACTTATTCAGATGTGATGGGCAACTTTGCACTGATTGTTTTAAATTTTTAGCAAATTTCACTCTTTATTGATATATACTGTATACAGTATCTCACAAAAGTGAGCACACACCTCACATTTTTGTAAATATTTTATTATATCTTTTCATGTGACAACACTGAAGAAATGACACTTTGCTACAATGTAAAGTAGTGAGTGTACAGCTTGTATAACAGTGTAAATTTGCTGTCCCCTCAAAATAACTCAACACACAGCCATTAATGTCTAAACTGCTGGCAACAAAAGTGAGTACACTCCTAAGTGAAAATTTCCAAATTGGGCCCAATTAGTCATTTTCCCTCCCGGTGTCATGTGACTCGTTATTGTTGCAAGGTCTCAGGTGTGAATAGGGAGCAGGTGTGTTAAATTTGGTGTTATCGCTCTTACTCTCTCATACTGGTCACTGCAAGTTCAACATGGCACCTCATGGCAAAGAACTCTCTGAGGATCTGAAAAAAAGAATTGTTGCTCTACATAAAGATGGCCTAGGCTATAAGAAGATTGCCAAGACCCTGAAACTGAGCTGCAGCGTGGTGGCCAAGACCATACAGCAGTTTAACAGGACAGGTTCCACTCAGAACAGGCCTCGCCATGGTCGACCAAAGGAGTTGAGTGCATGTGCTCAGCATCATATCCAGAGGCTGTCTTTGGGAAATAGACGTATGACTGCTGCCAGGATTGCTGCAGAGATTGAAGGGTTGGGGGGTCAGCCTGTCAGTGCTCAGACCATATGCCGCACACTGCATTAAATTGGTCTGCATGGCTGTTGTCCTAGAAGGAAGCCTCTTCTAAAGATGATGCACAAGGAAGCCCGCAAACAGTTTGCTGAAAACAAGCAGACTAAGAACATGGATTACTGGAACCACGTCCTGTGGTCTGATGAGACCAAGATAAACTTATTTGGCTAGATGGTGTCAAGCGTATGTGGTGGCAACCAGGTGAGGAGTAAAAAGACAAGTGTGTCTTGCCTACAGTCAAGCATGGTGGTGGGAGTGTCATGGTCTGGGGCTGCATGAGTGCTGCCGGCACTGGGGAGCTACAGTTCATTGAGGGAACCATGAATGCCAACATGTACTGTGACATACTGAAGCAGAGCCTGATCCCCTCCCTTCAGAGACTAGGCCGCAGGGCAGTTTTTCAACATGATAACGACCCCAAACACACCTCCAAGATGACTACTGCCTTGCTAAAGAAGCTGAGGGTAAAAGTGATGGACTGGCCAAGCATGTCTCCAGACCTAAACCCTATTGAGCATCTGTGGGGCATCCTCAAACAGAAGGTGGAGGAGCGTAAGGTCTCCAACATCCACCAGCTCCATGATGTTGTCATGGAGGAGTGGAAGAGGACTTCAGTGGCAACCTGTGAAGCTCAGGTGAACTCCATGCCCAAGAGTATCCATTCCCAATTTTTTCCAGTGCTGGAAAAAATTGGTGGCCACCCAAAATATTTTCACTTTGGGCCCAATTTGGACATTTTCACTTAGGGGTGTACTCACTTTTGTTGCCAGCAGTTTCGACATTAATGGATGTGTGTTGAGTTATTTTGAGGGGACAGCAAATTTACACTGTTATTCAAGCTGTACACTCACTACTTTACATTGTAGGAAAGGGTAATTTCTTCAGTGTTGTCACAAAAAAAGATATAATAAAATATTTACAAAAATGTGAGGGGTGTGCTAACTTTTGTGAGATTCTGTGTATTTTTTAAGACTAGAACTGGCCGTAAATGAAAAGGTGAGTCTATCCAACCCAGCTAGGAAGAATTGTTATATAAGTAATTGTTATTTTGCATTTAATATGTTACATTAAAAAACACAAAAGAAAACATTTTTTTTGGACATGAACTGCTATGAATATTTACTCAGGATCCAATCAAATCAATGGTGTTTAATGCCAGCACTTTGGTATCACTTTGTTTTTGGTACCTAAGCCAATAATTTCAGTAAAGACAACGTAAGTGCAGATTAGAAGTGGTCATCGTATTACAGTTAGGGGTAGCAACAGGTTTTCAAAGGAAACTAAAATGCAAAAGCAAAATTCTGTGCTAAGGTGCCCCTCTTAAAAAAAAAACAACCAAAAAAAAATAAAATAAATCAGGTCATCAGCACTCAAACATCCGAATACGGGACTAAAAGTAAACTACTGTACAGTATATAAAAATGGTGTGCTATCTGTTTAGGTAATAGATCGAATTCCAAATCAGTCAATTAAAAAGCAAAAGTCAACAAACAAGTGCAAAATACAAAATAAACAGTGCTCATTCAACTTCATACAGTGAAGGTAAATTATTTAACTCATGTTAACTCAGGTTAGTGCATAATTTTTTATAAAGCAATACGTTTGTTTTAACCCCCTCATACATTGCCAGCATATACAGTGCCTTGCGAAAGTATTCGGCCCCCTTGAACTTTTCATCCTTTTGCCACATTTCAGGCTTCAAACATAAAGATATAAAATTTAAATTTTTTGTGAAGAATCACCAACAAGTGGGACACAATTGTGAAGTGGAACGAAATCTATTGGATTTTTGAAACTTTTTTAACTAAGAAAAAAATGAAAAGTGGGGCGTGCAAAATTATTCGGCCCCCTTGCGTTAATACTTTGTAGAGCCACCTTTTGCTGCGATTACAGCTGCAAGTCGCTTGGGGTATGTCTCTATCAGTTTTGCACATCGAGAGACTGAAATTCTTGGCCATTCTTCCTTGCAAAACAGCTCGAGCTCAGTGAGGTTGGATGGAAAGCGTTTGTGAACAGCAGTTTTCAGCTCTTTCCACAGATTCTCGATTGGATTCAGGTCTGGACTTTGACTTGGCCATTCTAACATCTGGATACGTTTATTTGTGAACCATTCCTTTGTAGATTTTGCTGTATGTTTGGGATCATTGTCTTGTTGGAAGATAAATCTCCGTCCCAGTCTCAGGTCTTTTGCAGACTCCAACAGGTTTTCATCCAGAATGGTCCTGTATTTGGCTGCATCCATCTTCCCCTCAATTTTAACCATCTTCCCTGTCCCTGCTGAAGAAAAGCAGGCCCAAACCATGATGCTGCCACCACCATGTTTGACAGTGGGGATGGTGTGTTGAGGGTGATGAGCTGTGTTGCTTTTACGCCAAACATATCGTTTTGCATTGTGGCCAAAAAGTTCGATTTTGGTTTCATCGGACCAGAGCACCTTCTTCCACATGTTTGGTGTGTCTCCCAGGTGGCTTGTGGCAAACTTTAGACGAGACTTTTTATGGATATCTTTAAGAAATGGCTTTCTTTTTGCCACTCTTCCATAAAGGCCAGATTTGTGCAGTGTACGACTGATTGTTGTCCTGTGGACAGACTCTCCCACCTCAGCTGTAGTTCTCTGCAGTTCATCCAGAGTGATCATGGGCCTCTTGGCTGCATCTCTGATCAGTCTTCTCCTTGTCTGAGCTGAAAGTTTAGAGGGACAGCCAGGTCTTGGTAGATTTGCAGTGGTCTGATACTCCTTCCATTTTGAAATGATCGCTTGCACAGTGCTCCTTGGGATGTTTAAAGCTTGGGAAATCTTTTTGTATCCAAATCCGGCTTTAAACTTCTCCACAACAGTATTACGGACCTGCCTGGTGTGTTCCTTGGTCTTCATGATGCTCTCTGCGCTTTCAACAGAACCCTGAGACTATCACAGAGCAGGTGCATTTATACAGAGACTTGATTACACACAGGTGGATTCTATTGATCACCATCAGTCATTTAGGACAACATTGGATCATTAAGAGATCCTCGCTGAACTTCTGGAGTGAGTTTGCTGCACTGAAAGTAAAGGGGCCGAATAATTTTGCACGCACCACTTTTCAGTTTTTTATTTGCTAAAAAAGTTTAAAATATCCAATACATTTCGTTCCACTTCACAATTGTGTCCCACTTGTTGGTGATTCTTCACAAAAAATTAAAATTTTATATCTTTATGTTTGAAGCCTGAAATGTGGCAAAAGGATGAAAAGTTCAAGGGGGCCGAATACTTTCGCAAGGCACTGTACTTGCCTTTCCCCTTTCTGGACAAAACATTCATACAGAAAGTCTACCTCCCTTAGTAAGCTATAACTCCAGCAGCTCATAACTTACAGAGGCCTTTCCTTTGCTCCTGATGAACAGAGCATCAGTGGTGAACAGTAGGAGCAAAAGGAATATACTGTATATACTCGAGTATAAGCCAACCAGAATATAAGACGTGGCACCCAATTTTACCAGAAAAAAAATGGGAAAACGTATTGACTCGAGTATAAGCCTAGGGTGTCCATCTGCATGCCTCACTGTGCCTCACTTTTCCTCACTGTGTCCATGTGCATGCCTCACTGTGCCCATGCCTCACTGTGCCTATGCCTCGCTGTGCCCATGCCTCGCTGTGCCCATGCCTCACTGTGCCCATGACTAGACTGACGTTTAACATGGGAGTCTATGGAAGGGGTTTCAAGATTTGAAAAATCGGTGCTCCCTGGCCCTAGGTCCCCTAGACAACAAACTTTGCACACTTGTAGAGGAGAAATGGGGCTACATGTGTGCTAAGTTTCGGGTCCAGAGGACCTACCAGCAGTTGGTACCGGGTCCCCAAACTCACAGGAAAAATTACCATTTAACATGGGAGTCTATGGAAGGGGTGCCCAGTTTAGAAAAATCGGTGCTCCCCGGCCGTAGGTTCCCTGGACAACAAACTTTTCACACTTATAGAGGAAGAGTAGGGCTACGTGTGTGCCAAGTTTAGGGTCCAGGCAACCTACGGACGGCCGGTACCGGGTCCCCAAATCCAGGAGATTAGGCGCAAAAAGGCAAAAAAATGTGCTGAAAAACTCGGCTTATACTCGAGTATATACGGTACCCCAAGAGATTTATTTTTTCCTGCCAACTCTGTGACATATAACAAGCTCTAATCTCCTTTTTAAAGTATACCTAGTTTTTAGTAGACTGGGGAGGGATTAGAAAACCTGTCAGTTATGTTTTTCTTTTTCTTTTTATGTCTGTTTATGTCTGTTTCCCCATTGGGTATATTCACCCTATTTGTCATGTTTACCATTATCATCGAATGTGAAAGAAATCCCAAATTTTTGGTTATCATCAGAACAGTAATAGAAGGGAAAACTTTGAATAGGGACACTAGTTCTGGTGACCCTTTTGACAACCAAGGAATTCCTCAGTTTGGAGGGATTTCCTATCATTTCCTGTTTTGACTATGGGACAACAAGTAAAGGGAAATCCCCCAAATGGGACACAATTGAATAAAATAAAATGTGATAGGGGTTATAACCCTCCCATACTCTATCCAAAATGAAAAAGGTTTTGCCTGTAGTTCTACTTTAGGAATAGACCATAAAATGCAGAACAAGGTGTGGAGTAACCTTTTTTGTGGAGCGCAAACAGTGATATCAGCTCTCCATTATGAATCAACCTCTGATGCAGTGTACACATGATCGGTTTTACCGATGAAAACAGTCTTATGGACTTTTCTCATCGGACAAACCGATCGTGTATGGGCCCCATCGGTCTTTTTTTCAATCGGTGAGAAAAAATAGAACATGTTTTAAATTTATCCGATGGGAAAAAAAATGATAGCAAATTCCGATCGTCTGTGTGGAACTCCATTGGACAAAAAACCCACGCATGCTCAGAATCAAGTCGACGCATGCTCAGAAGCATTGAACTTCATTTTTCTCGGCTTGTCGGAGTGTTTTAGTATTTTACGTCACAGCGTTTGGGACGGTCAAATTTTTGACTGATGGTGTGTAGGCAAGATTGATGGAAGTCAGCTTCATCAGATTTCCGATGGAAAAATCCATTGGATTAGAATCCATAGGAAATCCGATCGTGTGTACAGGGCTTTATATCCCTATGAGATCACCAATATGCTTCTCTGTGCAATGTGTCAGGGCCCAGGGGAAGAGAACAGCAGCATGTGCTACATAGAGAACTGTCATGTTCTGTAGATACGTACTTACAATTTACATCCAACAGTAGGCAGCACGGCCTACTAAAAACTAGACAGGGTCTGGTAGAGGACCACTCACCCTGCACACAGTGAGGCTATGGCAGTGCTGTGTCCCCATGACAGGAATTTACCAATGAAAGTAAATTTACAGCACTGTAATAGCTGTTCATTTCAGAAAGACTCTATTCTGTTTACCTAATATAATATAAAATGTACCACTGAAAAATTAAAGTGTACAACAGACTTTTATTACCTGTGCCCGAAGTTCAGCTTAGAGGTTAAGGTTAGGTTTCAGGAGATTAAGTGAAGTACAGGCAGATATAAAGAAACCAACATTTAATTCAGTTATGTGCTTATTAAAAAATACTAAAAGCATAAATAAAGCAAAAAATTAAAATGCTAAATATTGCTGCTTACCAGTCATTAGATGTAGTATCTGCGTTTATTGTTATTTGCATGCGTTCTAAAATATTTTGTATCCTAGGGTGACAACGCTCACTCCCTCCACTGTATCTTTGCAGAGAACTATGGTTGCCATCCAGGTTGGACCTTAAACTTGTCTTTCTCTTTACATCTCCATTACACATGGGGTAGGGGAACGGGGTGGGTTAACAAAGGAATATAACAGCGCTTGTGCTTTCAGTTTAGCTAACAGAAAATGACACGAGTATTGCATTTCTGGTAGGTGCAGTAAGATATTTTTAGAATTATCTGAAATTGTTTTAAGCCTGAACGATGAATAAAAATGCAGCCACCTCATACAATAACAGGTGAGCTGCAATACCTGTATATAAAATGTTTGTTTTTGGGTTTGGATATCATTTAAATTACATTTGCAACCACACCCTAAACTTTCTTTCTTACTTGTCTGTAAGCCCCTGGACATTAGTATTCAAACTCGAGAGGAAGGGGCAGCACTTTAAGCTAGTCAGGCTTTACAAAATTGTAAATGTAACAAATCTGACATACTAACTGGAAAGAACACAGAGATGACCTTCTCGGTTGCTCCTTACCTATCCAATCACAGTCACAGGAATTTAGCCGATTAATAAGGTTTGCTTTAGTTGTAAGGGGTGATCTAAGCATCAAGGTCAGGTTAGTGTTTAGAGAACACTCTTTTTTTGGTGCTAAAACCCAAGTGTCAAGAACTACCAGCACAAAGTATGTATACAAAAACAGATAAACATGTAAATTGTAAGATGATCTTCATCTGCCCTAGCTGTTTATGTTAGGATTTGGCAATTACTTTACATCTGTCTTCTTTGCTGAGCTTCACCATCACCAACCATCTTCAGTCTGACTGTTCTCTGGGCATGAATGAATTTGCTAGTTTGAATATGCCCAGCTGATCCCTATTGTTTTCTTCTGGTAGAATTTAACATTATGTGTGTCTTGCAGGTCCCCCCATTCGCCATTGGCATCAACATTGACAATTCAGGCAGCCAACCTGTGCATTATGAATGAAAGATATTTCAAACAAAAATATATTTTACCATTCACATTATGCCTAAATATTGAACTTATGTTTATAGGTGGCTTCTGAAAGAGACTTGGTTGTTTACAGAATTGTTATACTTGAAGTCACACTAAACCATACCCTTATTCTCCAAAAAAAAAAAAAAATCATACCTATCCACTATTTAATGGCACTGTAATCTATTTTTTTATGAATTAAGTTTTTTTTTGTGCATGTTTTTATGACTCCTGGTGAAATCTTCCATGAGCTCCAGAAGCTCTACTTTTCCAATTGATTTCTGTTTGTTTGTAACGAGCAGTACACGTTAGTTGCGGTCATGTGCACTTCTCTATGGACACTACAGATCCAATAGTCCATAGTCCCTAGTCCATTTCACAAGTGAGCAAGTGCGCCTCTCTGGACCCATTCTATTTTATCACTATGGGTCCTTTCACACGGGGCGGATCCGTGCAGATCCGCCCCGTGAAGCTCCGCTTGCTCAGCGGGGATCGCTCCGTTGATCCCCGCTGAGCCGACGGATGACTGGGCGGTCCCCGCACACTGTGCAGGGACCGCCCTGTCAGAGCGCCGCTCTCCCCTATGGGGAATCGGATGACGACGGACCGTAGAGTCCGTTGTCATCCGATCCGCTCCGCCGACGGAAGGAAAAATAGGGTTTTCCTCCGTCACACTTTGGCGGAGCGGATGTCAGCGGACATGTCTCCGCTGACATCCGTGCCTCCATAGGGGTACATGGAGGATCCGTTTCAGGTCCGCCTAAAAAACTGACAGGCGGACCTGAACGGACCTCCGTGTGAAAGAGCCCTATCTTTTTGTACGTGAGGTCTCCAGGTCCCAATGTGGACTACATATCCCATAGTCCAAATTAGGAGCGAGCAAGAGTGGGCGGCTACATTCCTACATATAGTGGGGTCACAGAGAATGAATGTAGCCATTCTCTAACAGTAAGTCAGATCACAGCAGCAAAAAAAAAAAAGAATTTAGAGATTTGAAGGAGGCTGAGAGCAATAGAAGATACTTTATAAATTAAGAATACTTAAATAAAAAAATGTAAACAACATTTTTTAAACCAGAGTTTAGTGCCACGTTAATCTGCCTGTTAAACATCACTTAATAAGCTATATCATCGGCTAGCATGGGCAAAATCCTCATCATCACACATTTTAGAAATCCTTTCCTGTTTATTAAATTAAAATGACTAACTTCAAGACCATTAACACTTTAAGCCTTAGAAACCATTGCCAATAAATGGATCTGTGCATAAAGGGAAAGCAATGTTTATTGTTCCAATGATAATTGAATGCTGACCACAAGCTTTTTCACTCTTGAAAAACAGGTAAAATGTTTACTCTTTCCTTTGTTATCCATTAGAAACATGTACAAATGTTTCCTGGCAAACCAAAAATCAAAACCACATTAAATTGTGCACTTTTCCAAAGGATAATGAACTAATGTGAACCCAAAGTCAATTGTTTCAATATTTATTTGAGTGTTTTAAATGCTCTTCCCGGATGTGCCATTACTCAATCACTGTGTAAATATTTTACACGCTGTACCAGTAACAAAACCTCAATGCAGATAAGGATTCGTTGAGACAATTATGACAAGTTCATTAAGAGGCATGTGACCAAATATTTATGAAAACTGTAAAGTTGCTCAGTTCATATCAGACACAGTAGGGAATAATTAGAGCAGTATTTATAGTTGTCAAGAAACTACCCAAGTACTTCCTCTGAAATGCAATTTACAAATGCATTGCTAATTCATATTCAGAGACAAATCTGCAATATACAAATAATATGTTACAAACACCAAATTAGGTCTTCACAATGACGTTGACAGACAAGTGATGAGACACAGCTTGTAAGGCAATATGATAACAATGGAAAAAAATATGCAATTAAATCTTTTGCTTTGCCCAAGTCAAGGTACAGGAACTGCATAGTGCATTTAAATCCCACTAACATAAATGGGATAAATGTAAACATTTAACTTGGTATACTCAAACTCAAAGGCATATGAAAAAAACCTCCTATAGAAATATAATGGTTAGCTTTTTAATGTCTTGTGTACATGGGCTTTTGTATTTTGTGACCAATGTGCTTTTCTGAAGCATTTGTCACGGATATAGAATGACATGTTTGGATAGTATGGAGTATTGTTTGTTATCTTGCATTTATGGTTGCTTTTATCATGCTTTGCATTACATCTTTGTAAATGTATCATGTCCTCTTTCACTGCATTTAAATCATTTTTTATACCTCTCTACAAACCACTTGGAAAGCAATGTGTATGCCTGGTAAATGCATGACAAAAGCAATATGAGTTCATTTAAAATGCAATCCAATATTCCCTGAAAGCATCTAAAAGAAAGCTTTCTTATGGCTGCATTTGATTTCTGAGTCTGAAGCCCATGTACATACACTCTAATGCCCTGTACACACAATTGGAATTTCCAATGGGATAAAATCCGATGAAATTTTCCGTCGGAATTCCGTTCAAGTTGTCTTGCATACACACTGTCAGATTAAAAATTCCGACCGTCCAAAAACGCGGTGACCTAAAACACTACGACGAGCCGAGAAAAATGAAGTTCAATGCTTCCGAGCATGCGTCGACTTGATTCTGAGAATGCGTGTCCAATGGGGCACACACACGGTCGGAATATCCGATGAAAAAATTCAGTCTGACTTTTTTCATCGGAAATTCCGATCGTGTGTACAAGGCATAAGGCTACTTTCACACTGAAGGTGTTTTTCAGGCGTTTTAATAACGCCTGTAAAGCGCCTGAAAACCGCCTCCCATGCCACCCCAGTGTGAAAGCCTGTGCTTTCACACTGGGGCTGTGCGCTTGTGGGACAGGAAAAAAGTCTGTATACAGCGCTCCTAAACCGCCCCTGCCCATTGAAATGCATGGGCAGTGCTTCCGAAGCACCTGAAAAGCACTTCGGAAGTGCCACAACACGGGCGGTTTTAACCCTTTCTTTGGCAACTAGCATGGGTTAAAAGCACCCCGCTAGCGGCCGAAAAGCACAGCTAAAATGACGGTAAAGCGCTGCTAAAACGACCGGCACATTACCACCAGTGTGAAAGTAGCTTAATAGAGTTTGGGAATTCTATAAAGTGTGTGCATAGCCATTTTGTATTTGGGATTAATTAAGGAAGGGTTAAAACCACTGTCAGTTTATTTTTTGCTGTATTTGCCCCAAATGGGGACTTCCCTTCACTTCCTGTATCAGAGTTCAAACAAGAAGTAAGAAGAAATCTCTACAAAGTGAAGAGAGATTTCCTTTTAGGCAGTTGTCACCAGTTTAAATTTCCCATCATGGAGGCAGTGGTCTCGGGGACAAATAGAGAGGGAGAATACATCTAGATGCAAACAGAAATCAAACATGGCAGGGGTTCTTAACCTATTCTATTTAAAGCTAAAAAAATGTATTTTCTATACACACACTATAAGGCCCAACTCCATGATTACATGCTGTAAGTCAGGCCAGTGAAATAATTACATTTGGAAATAGCATGTATTGCACTTCTCACTCACTCATACCTGTGCAGGCTAACCAAGAGCCCTTTGTACACAAAGTTAAATTTCACGTTGAGTTTGTTGCCATGGGTGAACCGTAGAAACAGCTTGGTCTATGCAGCTTGGTCTTTTCTATATACTCAAAAAACAAAAAAGAGTATTTTTTTTTTCATTCTACGTGTTGGTTTGTGAAAGCACTCATTGGCTTTTTTCCACCTTTTGTAGATTTTTTCCCTAAAGAGCCCAACCAAGCCCTACCCATCCACAGAATCTTAATTTTGATGGTGCCTTAATTGTCCTGCTGCAAAATCTCTATTCGTCGTGAATAATTGAGACGTCATATGATGAGGACCAAAGCAAAAGGATGAAGATGGGAACTCAAAGATCGATCCACCACAGTCCTAAAGAGACAAATCAAATAGAAACTGATTCAAAATGATGGTATTGAGAAATAAATATTGATTTTGACTGAACTGACCCATTTCAAAAATGTGATATTGAGGTTTCTCTCAATATGGCAACCGGGGGACAAACAATGTACAGAATGTACTTATAGATCAAATTTTCTGCTTATGTGATTGCTGCACACAACACAGAATCAAATTGCAGCCACTTTATGCAGTATGGGTTTTATTTTGGTGAGTTACTTTGTAAGACCTTTTGCAGAAAGCTGCTCTTTTCCTATTACAACACTGAGACTGCTCAGGTGATATTAAAGGCAGATTCTCACATAGCAATTGAAATGAGAAAGACAATGGTAAGAATTATATAAAATTCTTCAGCACAAAAGCCGTTAAAGTGGAACTAAACCCATTGATTTTACTGAATCCCAAAACAGTTACATACACGGCATGCCATGAATGATATCTGTCATATTTGCTTCTCACTCTTAGCCAAACTGTCAAACCATCAAACGGCTGATGTCACAAACTAATCACATGTGTAGCACCGTGGCAATTTCAGATCAAACAGAGTCTAAGATGGCTGCTTCCTTGGTTGTAAAGGATAGGAAGGTTTAGTTACAATTTAGAAATCTGCACTAAATTTGACTAAAATTCTCTCAATACTTATAGTTTATTCAGAGGGCTTTCTTCTCAATCTAACTGGAAATTTACTTTCAGTTATGCTCCTTAGATGTATATTTGCAATTAGTAGTACTGCCAAGCAATCCTTATTTTTACAGATATGTGCATAGACTAGCAGTTTTGTATTGCATAGGCATTTGAGTCTTTGGGGTTGATTTACTAAAGTAAGCTTTTCACTTAGCAAGGCAAGTTGCAGTTGGCAAGGGAACTCACAACAGAGCTTGGTGAATGTGGTGAAGCTCCACTTTTCAAAGATTACTCAATCATGTGCAAGAAAAAAAAAATGCATTTTTGCTGGTAAATGGTTGGATGATGGAAGTCGCCCAATTCACTAAGCTCCTGGGGCAAATTCCCTTGCAAAGTGAACAGTCTATTTTCTTTTAGCAAATCATCCCCTATGTGTATTGATGAGCATAGTTTATCAAGTTAAACAACTGTTTGCCTTTAGCAAATCAACCCCTTTGTGTATTGACGAGCCAAGCTTATCAAGTTAAACAACAAATTGTAGACACTATTGGGTATTTCCAAAGACCGGAAGGCCAGAGGCAGCACCGAATCCCATGTAATGATGTCCCTAGGCAGTATGAATTGATAAGGAAATGGTACAATTGCAATTTTTTTTACAGATGTGCACATGCTAACATTCTTGTATTGCATAGCCATTCAACTCTTTGTGTATTGATAAGCCATGCTGATTGTACTAAACAACAAATGTTATTAGCAAACAGACATTCCCCTAAGACTTGTGGGTCAGAGGCAGCACCAAATCATAAAAAAGGAGGGCCTCTGGAATGGCCCATTTTAATCAGAAGTCTGCATGGCTAAATATAAACATCACATACATGTTTTAAAAAAGCTGCTGTGGCTTTGCAGTTAAATGTCATCTAGCATTGGTCAGACTATCCAACTTGAATGGCTTAAAACATTACTGCTTTATTGAGCAATCTGCAACAATGTAGCTGTTGTGAAACAGCAAGCTCCAACACTTCTGAGTTTTCAAAAAGCATAACTCCTATTGTTTCTTAAATGGCGAAAGTCAACAATAACAACTTAAGATCCGCCCTATAGCAGTTTTACTGCTACAGGGTGGCACCTCTGCACCAGATAACGTATATATACGTGATCCAACATTTCCTGGTAGGGGGCATGCACGTGTGCCATCGGCGGCTCTTTGCCGCTGTGATTACGCACAGTTGGAGCCGATCGGCGGGTACCGCGGACTCCATTTGCCATTCTGACAGGAGGGAAGAGATGAAATTTGTTTCCCTGCAAAGGAATACATTTCATCTCTTCTCCTAGTAAAAGCTCCTCCCACAGTGTAGTAAAACACTGGCTAGGCACACAGTTAACGCTTTAATCAACCCTGATTAACCCCTTCCCAGCCAGTGTCATTAGTACAGTGACAAGCATATTTTTTAGCACTGATCACTGTAATAGTGTCACTGGTCCCCAGAAAGTGTCAGTTAGTGTCCAAATGTCCGCTGCAATATAGCAGTGCCGCTATAATTTGCTGATCGCCGCCATTACTACTAAAAATAAATAAATAAATAAAAATATCCCATAGTTTTCAGACGCTATAACTTTTGCACAAACCAATCAATATACGCTTATTGGGATTTTTTTTACCAAAAATATGTAGCAAAATACATATTGGCCTAAATTAATAAAGAAATGTGTTTTTTTTTTTTTTTTATTTGGGGAAAGGTTTTATAGCAGAATGTATTTTTTTTAATTGTCTGTCTTTTTTGTTCATAGGGAAAAGAAATGCAGAGGTGATCAAATATCAGCAAAAAAAATCTCTATTCATGGGAAAAAGGACATACATTTTATTTGGGTACAGCATTGCACGACCGCGCAATTGTCAGTTAAAGTAACACAGTGCCGTATTGCAAATTGGCCAAAAAATGGCCTGGTCTTTAAGGGGCGTAAACCTTCTGGAGATCAAGTGGTTAATCAATGCCATTCCTGCTCCTGGTTTTCTGAAAAGTTATTATTACTTCTAGGGGCATTTTGCTGTAAACCCAATGTATCTTTACTTACTACTATAGGTAATATCTAAGGCCTCTTTTTTAAAGCAGCGGTGTGATCTTACTTTAGCCATACCGCTATGTTAAAATAAAAATAAAAAAGCACCTTTATAAAGAACAGTACTGTGTTTTACAAATCTGCATTACGCTTAGCGTGCTTTGATATCTAAAGTAAGTGGAGCAGCATTCATTCTAATGATTGATAAAAAAGCCTGAAGGAGAGATAGGTAATGTGACCTGTCAAAGTTCTGTGACAGGCCTCTCCTCCGATCATGGAGAAGAAAAGAATATGGCTAGCTTCACGCCAAAGCCTGCAATTTATGAATGTCAGTATCATGTTATGTAAACACAGTGTCCAGTGGATATCAGTATCTGCTTTCCTCTATAAATAGACCTATCAGAAATAGATTTCCTAAAACTTCTTCTTTGCAATATAAGAGCCCATTCACACAGGGGCGGCACGACTTGTGCCGCGACTGTGCTGGGCGATCTCAAGACGACTTCAAAGCAGACTTCCAAAATGACTTCTGTATAGAAGTCAATGGAAGTCGCCTTGAAGTCGTCTTGAAGTAGTACAGGAACCTTTTTCTAAGTCGGAGCGACTTCAGTCGCTCCGCTTAGAACGGTTCCATTGTACAGAATGGGACGCGACTCGTCAGGCGGCTGAGACGCCTGACGAGTCGCCCCTGTGTGAATGGGGACTAAATGTCCCTGTTTAATATTTATCTAAATGACAACAGAATATTAACAGTCAAACAAAACTGAATGTACTACGAAAAGCAAATGGATGAACTGCAAAAAAGACACGTCGTCTAGCTATTTGGGGCTCTGTTGGAAAGATGTTCTCTTCCTTTCTGTCCTGCAATGGCACCTTCACTAAGCAGGAAGTAATGGAAAAACTGCAATAGCAACAAAAATTAAAATGTTTTGTTGTGCTAGAGTACCAAAAGGCTAAAACCCCATGTCAGCTTTTATTGCTGTCTGTGTCCCTGTTACAGGTTTTGTCTTACTTCCTGTCTGCTCATTTCATTGTCACCTGAATGGAACTAAGGGTAAATCTCTCTAAGGCAACATTCACACTGGCACTCCTACATTTAATTGATTAAATTATCAGTCCCAGATCATGTTTTCCCACATTTGGATGTATTTGCCTTTACCTGAGTTTACTCATATTTACATGTGTTTATACATGTTCAAGGTATAAAATCTGCCCCTGGATGCACAGAATTCCACTTTCTCTAAAAGCAGATAATCTGAATGCACCTAAACACACAGTGAGAATATATATATATATATATATATATATATGTACCGGTATATATATATATATATATATATACCGGTATATATATATATATATATATATATATATATATATATATATATATATATTATAGTAATATCATTACATACATTTACATTTGTATGTCCTATAAACGCATATAAATGCAGGTTTGTCAATGCCAGTGTGAACAAGGTAAAAAAAAAACAGACCCCCAGGTAGTAGAAAAAGCCCAACAGAGCTTTTACACCTTCCCCACTCCAACCACAATTGAAAAACAGTGTTTTGGTTGGACATACAGTAAAATAGAGCTAAGGGAAACCAAATTATTTTTTTGTTCCAAAAACTTTATTGGAAAAAAATGAAACAAGGTAAACACACATCGACATTACATTAGATTAAACCACTTGTGGTTTGCAAGTGATTTACCGGGATTATGACTGATATCAGCCATAACCCCAGTATTGTTTTTTTTTTTTTCAGCCGACGCCTAGCTTTCTCCTGAAAACATTCCCAGTGACTCATAAGCTGCTGGAACGCTTTCAGAAGTGGTGGGAGGGGACATCCTCCCTCCCGCCACTCGCCGGTCTTTCTCTGGCTTACTGTTTCCCTGGCTCGTCCAAGAAACTATCCGACAGTCCTGCTGGCTATTCACACAGGTGATCAAAGCGTAGATCCACTTTGATCACCTCTATGGCCTTGGAGGACCAGAGCAACGTCATGAAGTCACTTCCAGTGCAGGGTGGAAGTAAACAATATATATTTTTTTAAAGCAAAAGATTAAAAAAAATATATGTTTTTTGAACTTTTGCATTTAAAGGTAAAGAAGAGATTTGGGGTCTTTTTGACATCAGATCTCTTCATAAAGAGGATCTGTCATCCGTATTTCTATTACAAAGGATATTCACATTCCTTGTAATAGGAATAAAAGTTAAAAATAAAAATTAAAGGGACAGTGTAGAAAAAAAAATAAGCCCCCCCTATCCCTCTGTGCTCATGTGCAGAAGTGAAAGCATACATAAGTCATGCATGCATATGTAAGCGGTGTTCGCGCCACACATGTAAGGTATCGCCGTGAACGTTAGAGTGAGAGCAATAATTCTAGTGCTAGACCTCTCTGTAACTCTAAACAGGTAACCTGTAAAGGCTATTAAAGCATCGCCTATGGAGATTCTTAAGTACCGCAGTTTGTGGCCATTCCACAAGTGTGCACAATTTTAAAGCATAACATGTCAGGTATAATACCGTGTGACATTGCAACGATTGGCATGTTAGTCTCTGCTATAAACAAAAATATAATGTTTGGGGGTAATAAGTAATTTTCTAGCAAAAAATACTGATTTAAACTTGTAAACAAAAAGTGCTAGAAAAGGCCTAAATCGTTTTGGATAATGTGTGGATGTGTTGAAACCACTGTCAGGGTTTTTTTTGCTGTCTGTGTCCCGACTGGAGGAGATTCATCCTCTTAAATTGTCCTAATAAGCATTGTTAACTCTCTTTGATAACCCTGAGACAAGTAGGGAAGAGAATTCTTTCTAACAAGACACAGACAGCAAAACTGCATCTAAAGGATTTCAGGACCATTTACATTTGACCTTAATGGAAAAATGCTGGTAAAGCAATGGCAAACAGAAAACAATAGCTTTCTGTGTGTCATGTTCAGACCAGAATGTAGTGTTACACTGCGTTCTAGAACAAAACGATATTATACAACATGTTTGCATAATATTGCACCACTCTGCCTGGTCCCGCATGTCACCGCACAGCAAGTGCAACGCATCACGCTGCTGTGCAGTGACATGAATAAAGTGTCACTTTGTGAACTTGATATAAAGTTCTGTTAAAAAAAGGGAGCTGTATGTTGCAACACATCACATCGCCCCCTACTGCACAGATCTCTATCCCAAAACTTTGTGTGGGCAGCAGTGGCTTGGACTGTAGACCCCTTTCACACTGTGAGCGTCGGCTGTGGAGCTAAAGCGCCGCTCGTTTCTAGCAATGTTTTAACACTTTTGCAGTGCTTTTCGGCACTAGCGGGGCACTTTCAATCCCAAAGAAGGGGTTAAAAACGCCCGTGTTGTGGGGCTTCCGAATCGCTTTTCAGGCACTTTGGAAGCGCTGCCTATTCATTTCAAAGGGCAGGGCATTTTTGGGAGCGTTGTATACAGTGCTGCCAAACCACCCCAAAGATGCTGCTTGCAGGACTTTTCCTTGCGTCCTGCAAGCGCACCGCCCCAGTGTGAAAAGACGCACTGAAAGATGGTATTGTTACCAAAGATTATATATAAGTTCCAAATGGTACCTATGGCACTGTCACAATCCTATTTTTGCGCACTAACAAGTATTATAAGGAGATTTATTTGGTTAAATAAGAAACCAAGAATATCATTAGCAGTACTCAAACAAGGGAAAAAACAAGGCGGGTTAAATATAGTCTGGAATCCCCCACAATTTAGACAATTAGGCGATAATGCACATGCACTGACATTAAATACACTAAAAATTTGGGACGCAATTCACAAAAAAAGTAAGGGCAGATTTAATTCACCTCTAATTTTATTGAAAGATAATGATTACTTTCCACCGGGTAAAAGAGCAATAGGAGGAAATTGGATAATAAGCGAGAATTCACAACTAAGAGACGTAATTAGCAGGGGAAAAATATTACCATTTCATGGGTTGAAACACAAACCGGAATTTCGATTAATAAATGAATGGCAGTATCTCCAGTTGAGGCACTTCGTCGAGCAATTACCCCAGCCAATAAGATCTGAGACGGATTTAACACCGCTAGAGCGGCTATGTATCGCAGAAAATACAAGAGGTAATATATTTGGAATTTACAAAATACTGTTGGCCGTGGGACAGCTGGAGATCCCGCCATTCATAATTAAATGGGAAAAGGGAATTGGGGTCACATATAGGTAAAGCCACTATTAGTAAAATCCTACATTTAACCCACAGCTCGGCAGTAGACACTAGAACGGTCTAAATGAATTATAAATGTCTAACAAGGTGGTGCGCAATGCCCGATAGAATCAGTAGGTACCAACTGGGAAAATCCGCGGAGTGCTGGCGTGGATGTAAGGTACAGTATTGGAAACGATGGCTCACCTAAGGTGGGACTGCCCAAAAATTCAAAAGTATTGGAGAGGGATCCTGCAGCTAATAAAAGAAATTCCTAGAAAAGGTGGGAAAGAGAGATGGGACATGGTTAAACCAGAAGTCAACAAAATACAAGGTCTGTAAGAGCGTGTATTTTATCTTACTTATGTCATTTTATATTTTTGTATCCCTGTACTTTTTGATAAAATAAAATAAAGAATAAAAATAAAAAAAAGACACACTGAAATGAATGGGAGGTGGTTTTCAGGAGCTATTTAAAGGCTATTTCCAGTGCTAAAATGCCTGAAACCCACCTCAGTGTGAAAGGGGTCGTAGGTAAGTGTGAATGGGCCCATAAGGATATGCAATTACCTGTGCAGAGAGGAGGACAGAGAAAAAAAACTTAATTGTTGAACCTCACGCAGTTAGCTTGGAAAAGGAATGGCTGACATACAAGAAATCCATTTGCTAATAAGTCTAAAACCAGACCAGAAAGACCCCAGAAAACTGTGTAACTTATATTTTAGATAATCCACAGCCATAGAGAGCACTGCTAAGATGTGAAGGTACCCAAAACAGTGCAATCATCGATAATATATGGGTTACTTTGCAGCATTAAAAAGCACAGAGCTGCAATTTGTGAACACAGCTGTATCTTCAGTTTCCCCATGGCACCAATTCCTACGTCCATCTTTCAATAACCTGAACAGGCACATTGGACTAAGACAAGTGAGTACAATTATTTACAACCATGATTATTTTGCTATCCTGCCTTACAATATTAAATTTGTCATGTGTACTCTTAACTGATTCTTCTCATTACACGAAGACCCCATTCTAGTGATATATGAAGATTGCCAGAAAATACCACTGCAAAAAAAAACAAAAAACAAACAATAGGACATAAATTGTAAGCAGCAAATTATTGAGCTTGCGGAAATGTTAACGTGGCCTGGCGTCTATTAGGTAGAATTTGTTGGCGAAAGAAAGGTCACATATGAGTTGTCTTGATCATTATGGTCAACCAAACATCTGAAGGTACAGTAACTAGATAAACGAGTCATGGGAATCATATTAAAATTCAAATCAATGGTGGTACCTTTTTAACAAGTGTATTGGGAAATATCTGCTTTGACATATTATTCTACATGTCAGCGTTTGTGCAATAAGATGCCATAACTCAGCACTAACATTGTCATTTATCATGACTGGTGCTAGTCATATCAGTTAAAAAGACAAGGCTTGTGCATTTATATTGATCAGTAGAAAATGTGAACTCTTCATAGTTGAGATAAACTAGATAGATGGTCATTCCTCTGTGCACTTCGGCAGCCACAGAACTGTTCTCAAATGTTGTACATTAACCCTTTGCAAAAGAAAACAATATACATCTTATAACCCCTCTACTCAACCGCCCCCCCCACCCCCAAAGTGCACGCACACACACACCAAAGCCACAAATGCAAAGAAAGAGCTTCCTACATAAGAAAATAAAACAAAATTTAAGCCAAAAAGTATCTCCTTTAATATAAAATTTCCATTCTCAAAGAATAAATTTATTTCCACTGAATAAATAGAATTCCGCACCATCCAGGGGTGGAAAATGTCCCTTTTGTTGAAGCAAAGACTTTCTTGCCTCTCTCTTTGTTTCATGTTTTATCTTGTTTTTTGTTATATTTGCTTTTTTTAACAAAATATATAAACATAATGTTTGCATCATACTTTGCTATGGATTATGAGCACTCCGTTTAAAATGTATACAGCACCAGTAACACTAGGGATTGCACGCAAATGTGTTATTGTAAAAGAAATACGGTGATGTGATGCATGCCTGGAGTTAATGGGCTTCTATTCTTATAAGGAGTGTTTCGCCTTGCACATTTTATTTTCAAAATATGCGCATGCTGTCTATTTATAGTAGAGTTGAACGCAGTCATATGCAATATACAGCAGGTTTTGTATTATTATTTTTTTAGAACACGACTAACAAATATGGCGGTAAACATGGAAAATCCAGCCTTTGGATTGAATAGAATGACCTTAACTTTAGAATTTTAAATAAATATGTCAATAATTGGGGAAGGAAGTCATCTAAACAGAACACCAACATGCTGTAGATGGACAACCTTCAGAACTGCAGCTGTCAATTAATGCAAACTCCCATAACACTCACTAGTGAAGCCAAGTGATGATGGACACAGTGGGAGATGTCACAGAACTACTCCTCCCATGATGCTTAAGAGTGAAGTCAAGGGGTGATGTAGTTTAATGCAGCAGGAGTACTACTGGTAGTCCATCTCTGAATTCCAATTTTGTAATAGCAGCAGCATGCTGCCCTATAGTGATAGGTCTTGTCTGTTTTTTTTTTAGCAGCTAAAATCAATTGCAGCTCAAGGCTATCATTTATTTGTGTGCAAATTAGTGATTGATTTATATTCTGCATTACCATATGCCCTTAATGGTGACATATTTTACTATAAAGGTGATGAACTTTGTAAACTATAGACAAGGGGGACTGTGAGCAAAAAAACAAAACAAATGCACTTTCTAGCTCATATATGCACAGAGGTAGCTACAGTATATATAAATCTATGGATACGTGTAACTATCTACATGCATATAGACAAACGACACTGATAATCAGAACAATAATAGCTTGTAGTGATAAATCAATAGTACAGATGATCATGCAGCAAAACCAAAACTTGACAAGCTATGTTTTTTTTTTCACATTCTCTTTTAAAATTCCTATGTTCATGTAAGGCATCAGTGACATCTGACAGTTTACATTCAATGTACAGTAATGATTTCATTAGGGATTTAAATTAGTCAGGAAATGAAGCAGAGGAGAACACATTCGGGAACGGCTGCAGCACACAAATAACACACAGCTCTAAAGCCAAGAACCAGGTGCCTGTGCCTAACATACAATATTTAGACTATAAGCTCCCCCTGCTGTTCAATGTTATGAATGCATCCTCATTTAAACCACAAGCTAGCAGCTTCAACAATCAACCAGTTTTGAATTTGATTTTCTTTGGGTTCACTCAGGGTCTGATAGTGCCCTTTTCATATATATCTCTCTATAAATAGACTCTCTCTATTAGGATATACAGTGTGCAATTAATAGAGTGTATGCTTTGAAGATATATATATATATATATATATATATATATATATATATATTTATGACCAATTAGACATTTTATACAGATAGGCTGTGCAACTTTTCATCCCCAAATGGGTCGGAATGCACTGTAGTGATCCCTAGATTAATGACTAAAGGGGATACAACGGGCCTCTCATTTTTCAAGCTAGACAAATAAATTAAATGGCTCTACCTCTAAGTAATAATTTACTTCCAATTCTCGCAGTATTGAATGCAGTGTTGTCCACCAGAGGATTGTTACATTATTAATTCCTTTGCTACTGAGGAATCTGCGAAAGGCTCTAAAGTGCTACTGATTCCAAGAATCGCAAAACTATATCAAAGCGCGTGTCATCTGTTTTTACCTCTAACCATAGCACTGTGTGCAATGAAATAGTGATCAATGTTAGTTAGCATGGTAACTCAGTTTTTTTTTTGGCTGATGTACATAAGGCTGGGCATAGCTAAATCAAGCTTTTTATCTGTATATATCTGTATATGTATGTATTGTTTTAAATTATTTTATTAGGAAAGCTATACCAGACGCATAATCACTATACATTGATTAAACATTACCTTTACAATTAATATTCACTGAAATTACAGAATAAATATATGCACATTTTGTAAAATCTTTGTGTATGGGGTAGGCTAAGGAGTAGGAGGAGGGGGGGAGAAGACATTAAAAGTGCTTCCTACAAAGCTGTTAGTGATACGTACCCAGTAGCATTGCTAAATAAATTGCAAGGAGCTGCAAAAAATTAAAAATAAATCCTGGCATATTCATGAATTCACAAAGATGTTGATCCCTAGCTGTCTTGTGTACAATACTTCCTGCTTTGCAAAAAATAAAATAAATCAAAAAATAAATTGAAACCATTGAAATATGATGCTTTGCAGTGAATCCAGGTGTTTGGATGCTGAATTGTTGTTGGTAAAAAGAAAACAGATGAGCATTCGTGTTTTGGGTGAGAACATTCGAGCATAAACCCCCCCTGCAGTTTTTTTTTTTCCTTTTCAGGCATGCAGCAAACTGCATCAATATACAGGAACTGTGCCATGGGTGTTTCTTTGTATAAGGAAGCCACAATGCCATCTTATCTCCCTCACCCCCAATACCCTCCAGTGAAAAGGTTTAAGTTACTGCCAAAAAAGGACACGTGGAATTATTTTTATCAGGATCAGTACAAATATCCCCATACCTTACATGGCACAGTCAAGTTTCTTAGATTCCTATATAAAAAATAATGATTGATAACATTGCTGGCAAAAGTCTGCGAAGGCACTTCATTTAATTACGATTAGAGTATGGCCCTTCCTCCAAAACAATTTGGGGAGCACAACGGTATTATCATCTTGAATCATGCGTTTGTTTTGTTTTTTGGGCGCTATGAAATTATGCAATATTAGAATCTATATGTGTTTTTTTCCAGGACTTCGAGGTAATCCGGCTTGGTTTGGAGTTTGGCCCTTAACTCGAGGTATTCACTTTGAGTTTGGTCTGAAAACCCCTTCCCAGCTGAGAAAAGTAAGGTTTCTTTTAATCTGGCATCCTGCTGTAAATCTGGATATTGCATGCCAGGTGGGTGGACGTGCAGTTCCTTTAATTTGGGTACTGTGCCATAAATGCAGTCCACAAAACCCACCGTTGTTGCTGCCCGTTCTCGGTCAATTACTCCAGGAAAGATGACCCCATTTTCATGAAAACTTGGTACTTCCCCACTCTGATTAACAGTAACTATAGTGTTTAGCTGGGAGTTTGACACTGCCATGG
The DNA here is from genome assembly GCA_029206835.1 of Rana muscosa. Taxonomy (NCBI): domain Eukaryota; kingdom Metazoa; phylum Chordata; class Amphibia; order Anura; family Ranidae; genus Rana; species Rana muscosa. The sequence continues at coordinate 569,368,345 of CM055121.1, forward strand.
TCCACTCTTTTTCTTTTTCTATTAAGGTCCTATAATTTGTGTTGTTTTCTTTTGTTTCTGAAAATTCCTCCCCCATTTCTTCCTCTCTGGGTTTGTAGATGGGGTTGTTGCACATCTGGGTTACAGGATGAGGAATGTAATCATAGACATGCCCAGGAGCTTTCTCTGGGGAGTTGTTTGGTCTGTCCTCAAAGATTCTACACTGCATTTGAATGCCCGTCAAATCCACCTCTTGTCTCTTTCTGAAAGGCAGCTTCTTGCGCCTTCTCAGCACGAAAGCAAAGAGGCCAGCAGCCACAAAAACAGCTGAGAAAAACAAGATTAGGAGACTGAGAATGAGGACAGATAATGGAATGGCACCTCCAGATGTGGTAAGCTCAAACACTGAGGAGCTTGTGGGCACCATCTTTCCAGGCAAAGATGGTGAAGTAGCATGTAGCATCTCTGGACATAAAATTTCCATTTCAATGGATTTTAGATCCTTGTTTGTCAGGTTCTCAGGGCTTGTGCACAGTACTTCCCCAACCACAATGACAGAGCTGATGGTGTCTATCCACTGCTTTAGAGGGACAATGTCACAGGTGCAATCCCATGGATTCTGTTTAAGGTCAATCTGCACAATAGCATTAAGGTGCTCCAGGACTCCTGCAACAGGAAGGTATAGAAAGTGGTTGTTTCTGAGATTCAGCCTTGCTAGAGATGTGCCTGCAAAAGCATCAGTTGGGAGTGTTCTCAACAGATTGTCATTGAGAAACAGCAACTTCAGGTTTGGCATCAGGCTGAAAGCAGCAGGCTGGATTTCCCTTATCATGTTATACTCAAAATATAAATAATTCAAACTTTGTAAACCCCTGAACATGCCAGGTGTCAGCCTTTCAATGTCATTTCCATTTAAATACAAGCTTTTTAAATTTGGGAGATTAATAAAGGCTCCCTCCTGAACATAAGAAATTCTGTTGTTTCCAAGGTGTAATAAATCCAGTGAAGAAAAATTCCAAAAATCAGACCGGTAGATTTTCTGTATTAAGTTACCACTCAAGTAAAGTTTTTTAGCATTGAGCGGTCTAGGCAGAAGTTCTGATATATTATGAAACCCTTTCTCCTTACAGTTTACTGTCAATCCAAGATCATTGATATGCAAACTGCATGAACATCCAGTTGGGCAGATGATTGGAATAGGTGGTCTAGTCTGGTACCCAGCAATTGGTGGTTGGTTCGGACCTGGGTAAAGGCCTCTGGGTGTCGGTGGAGGCTTTGGAGGCCTAGGTTGCTTGGTGGTGGTGGGTTGCTTATTTGATGTCTTGTACTCCACCGAAGAAGCAGTAACATGAAAAGAAGATAACATGGAGGAAGGTTTAGTAGGCCACGTATTTTCTTTGCTCGATGGTAACTGGGGAATCCCCAGGCTTGCTTCCACCTCACTTTCAGACAACAAGGGGCACAGTTTACTTCGCTTTATATCCCTTAAATCCTTGCCATGAAAGTGAAAGGGACTTTCACATAAAATATCCCCAACCAGAACAGTATAAGGAATACGTTCGAGCCATGTTTTCAACTGCACAATCTCACAGGTACAATTCCAAGGATTTTCAGCTAACTGTATCTCCATAATACTTCTTCCTATATGATCTAACATCCCTCTGTAAGAAAGGATCTTTAAACGGTTTCCACGTAAGTCCAAGTGTGTTAAAGACACTGACTTAAATAAATTTGTTGGAAGCAAAGGAATATGGTTATCATTGAGAATTAATACTCTCAGTTTATTTAAATTTCTGAAGGCCCCACTTTCAATCCTCTTAATTACATTATAGTCTGCTTGTAGATACTCCAAGCTTTCCAGTCCCATAAAAGTGTCATTTCTAAAAATATCTAGTTTGTTTTCATGCAAGTATAGCCTCTTCAGAACTTTCAACCCATTAAAAGCTCCAGCTTGAATGTCCTGCAATGCATTGTTCCCGAGATTAATAGACACAGCATTGTTCAAATGAAGGAAGCTGTTTGTGTACAGTTTTCTCATAGAATTTCTCTGAAGATACAGTTTAAATTGTCGAGACCAGGATTCGGAAATCTGACTAATATTTGTAAATCCTTTATTGTCACAATAAATGTGGAAAAGGCTTTCCTTCACTTCACAGTAACAAGGATCAAAGCAAGGCTCGTCTATTTCTTCTGAATCCTCAATCAAGGGAATTGGTGTAGTCCATGCAAGAGCAATTGTGCTTAGAAGAATTATCCACAACATACGTCCATTTATCTGAGTTTCTGCTGGAGAAGGTTCCATTTCTGATTAATTAAAAACAAAAAAGCTGGAAGACAAAAGAAAAAAAACACAGATGTCATTATTTATCTATACTTTACATATAAACAGGCTGAGTGCAAAGTAACAATAGCAAGAGAACAGTGAATTGTCTGTTCATTATCAGTGCACACTAGTTTGCAAGATCTAGTCTATCAAAGTGTAAATCTGCAATTATGCAATGCCATTTGGCTTAATGCACTGTATTACATAATTGCCACTCCATGAGACCATCTCTGTGCACATAGACAATGGTAAGAATTGTGTCTAGCTTGTAAATAAGTGAGCTTATGTCATAATGGAAATAATTTGTGTCTAAAAAATTACCTTTGCCTATGAGTCATACTGAGCTATAATAACAGTACAAATAACACCAGTGTGCCTTAACACAGATAATGATCTAAGCTTGTACATACATACTAGATACAGTTGTAATGTATTAGAGTGAGAATTACTGCAAAGCATGCATTTTATCCCAAAGAGTTGGTGTCAAAATCTTGCTTGCTATTTCCAGAAAAATATCCGTGTGCTCCTCGTTCGTGATGCATTAGCAGATTCCAGCATGCAGTTAATCGCAGTGACTATTGGGCACTTTAAATGGCCATAAATAGATAAAAGAATGTAGAGATAATTAATCTGGCCACACTGCTTGTCCATATGATCTTCCAATCTGAGGGGAAACTGACAGTAAAATGCAGCTTAGTCTGGGATGATCCATGATTTAAATGCTCTGCCTCCCTTGCTCTGGGACTAAAGCTTTAACAGCACAGAGACCAGACGCTGAATGTATCTCAATGATGAAAATACCTATACATTAGCAAAGTGCCTAAGTGCCAAAACAGTTTATAATAAGCCATCGAAAAATAAAGTCATCCCATCATTAAATCCTATTCTTCTAGCACAAAAATCAAATCCATGCAATAACCCCCCTCCCATCCCACATCCTTAGATGCTGCAAATAACTACATTGAAATCTGTAGATATGAAGCCACCTGCATCTTACTGCATTTCCTGTGTGCTTAGAGCATAGTGATGGCAATGAAACTTAAAATCACAGCATCCACTCTAGTGAAATACAATAAATGCTAATGCAGCTTTCCTGACACATTACATAGATGCTAAGCAGTCCAGATTCTGGCATGCCAGTAAATAGATCGCTTGAAATAAAGACAGGAGGGAGGAAAAAAAAAGGCAGAGGGTTAGATTGCAGCAGCCTCAGCAGCAGCATCATTTGCAAATACATATCTGCAACTTCAATCTGTCAGGTCACCCTAGAAAAGTAAATAGAGACAAGAGGGGTTGATTTACTTACCAGTTTGCAGGTGAATTTTTAGCACATCCGGGGGAATAAAGGCTGAGTTTGAGGATTGCTGGCTCTCCCTCTCTCTGTCTTTCTCTTGCTATCTGCTCCTACTGAGTCTGAGGCAAAAAAAAGAAAAAAAAATGAGCTAGAGACGTGCTGAGAATGTGCAATGTGCAGTGTGCTGTGAGCTGCTCTGTGTTTTCAATGGGTTGCTTCAACATGCAGATCTGCCACTCAGTATGCTCAATGGAGCCAGCGAGGAATCTGCAGCTTCTCTGTCCAACGGTGCCTGCTGAGGTCTTTCTCACTCGCCCTCTCTCTTTTTTTTTTTCCTTTCCCCCCTCTCTATCCTTTTTTTTTTCTTTAGCCCTCCATCCTTCCCCTCCTCCTCCTCCTACAGGCAACAGATCATTGGAAATTTGACACAAATCCAACAACCTTCACACTGCTGCTTCAATTGTCTACCTCCTATTTATTCTCTTTCAACCTCTTCTATGGCTTTGCCCGTTTGCTGCCTTCTCTTTTTCTTTCCCCAGTTTCCCCCCCCCCTCGCTGACAGCAGATAATTGGGAGAGTCGATCATAGTCAGGGATCTTCACACCGTTTGTGTCTCCCTGTCTTCACCTGTCTGGGTGAGAGGCTTCACTGACTCCCTCTCCTTCCTATTGTGAGTAGAGAGCTTCCCATCACATCTAACAATCTCATTTGCCAGATTACTTACACCTCATTATCTTCCCTTTTCTCTATTTTTCTCATCTCTGTTTGTGTCTAGATCCCTCTTTTTTTCTTTTTCTTCTTCTCCCCCTAGCATCATGGAAACAAGCTGGAAGAAGAAGCGAGATCAAAGCGGAGGGGGAGCGTTTAGGTTTATGACGTGAGCATGCATTGGGAAGCCCTGCCATTTTTTTTTTTGTGGGTGTGTGGGGTATCCCGGGTGATCATCGCTCTTTCATAATACATATGTAGAGTTTTAAGCAGAACCATGCAGTAGAGGCACAGGCATCAGCTCCCCCTCACCAAAGCTGTAAGCCTTCCTTTGCTTGCTCAGCCTGTCACTTCAAACTACAGCAAACTACAGCTTTGAAAAGAAAACTGATAAACCATGAAATCAAGAACTGGAGCAAGTCATCAAGTCATAGCCCCTTCTCCCTCCTATTGCACTAATTTTGAAAAGATAGATTTTTTAAAATGTATTTATTTATTTATTTATTATTTTATTATATGTATTTTATTATTTTATTTTTGCAATCCAGTTACCATCTGATGTTATAACAAAGATAAATATTTCTGCTTGTGACAGCAGAGAAAGATGTTCTGTATGGGAATCTGCACTGTATGTTCATCTTGGCTGCAGGCTGAAGGCACAGGTACATTTTGCATGCTATAAGTCTAACGTGGCATTGAGATCATTGTCTGGGATTTAAGGGAAGAAGTCCTTAAGTGACTTGAAAAGACAAAAGGAAAAAAAAAAAACAGTGGTGCTTTTCTTTGCAAACCTGTCATCAATTGTTTCATGGCTGTGAGAAGAGCTGCGGGGAGAATGACAATACCAACTGTATCCAAAACAAAAATTAAGGTAATTATACTGGGGGAAATGGGGACCATGAAGGGTGTGTATAGGAGCAAGGATTCTACCAGTTAGGTGCTTGGGACAGGTAGAGTTAGAGACCAGTTTTATATTTTATGACTGATCTACTTGTAATTATTACATATGCAGAACGTTAAGGATGGGGGTGTAAAGGAAAGGAGATGTATGTAACTGTCAATAAACCTTTTAAAGGAAAAAAATGTATTGGCTGTTACTGACATGTATTTGCATCTACTCTGCATGCTGTACCTTTAAATGTCAGCCTGAAATATTATTGGAACAACAGTTATAGGGAATGTTTTGATCAATCAATAAATTAGAAAATATTTGAAGAAAGATGGTCCAGTGTGCCTGTGTGTGTGTGTATGGGTTAGCATGTGTGTATGTGTGCATGTGTGACTGTCACTGTGTATGCGTGTGTAAACATACGTGCGTGGGAGTGGTTGTAGTTGACTCATTGCCACCTGCCCATAATATTTATAGAGCAATGTAGTAGGTTTCAAAGAGATTCAGGAGTTAATTTTCAAACACTATTTTCCAATAATTATACATAACTGTAATGCATATATAATCATCATATATGATGTGTGTGTGTGGTGACTTATATTATAACCTGGTACCTTCGCAATAATCAGAAAGCAATATATGGAAAAAAACATGCCATTCTCTGCATGTTCAAGGCAACTAGCATTGTGTATAATGGAAAACTTTTATTTGAGATTGAATTATAACCTGCATTTCACTTATCCTCTGTTGACATCACTTAAATAACCATGCAGTGCTTTAGCTGTACCGAGTGCTTTCATGCTGTGTAGCCTCTGGTTTGTAACTGTTTGCATTCATTTTGATGATTGGAGGCATTGTTTTCAAAACAGCGATAGTAACTTCACAATTATATGCCCAAGGACGCTTAGGCTGAGAAAGAGCTGGTCTCGAAGGCTGCAGCATTGCTGTTCTAAGTTCCCAGTAGTGACTTCCATTGGGCTTCTACTCTCTCTCTCTCTCTGGTGCTGATTTGTGCTTCTTTCTGATAAGATGCCAAAGTTAAAAAGCTCTATGCAGAGGCTAGCAGTAAAATGTGATTTGTTCCTGAGCCAATCTTCTGCAGGCTCTTTGCATCGTATAAAGCCATATGGCAGGGACCCTATGCAAGGGCAGCTCCAGCTCTGTTCTGTTCCAGCACCATGCAGTCTATAAAATTACAGAAGGCAAATGACCTCTATGTGATTATATGCTAAAGCCTGCCATGTCCATTCAGGTTGTACAGTTAAATCACAAAGCTAAAAATTACTATCATCAAGCATGGAGAGGGATTTGTCAGGTAACAATTTGTACGCTGCTTGCTGTGGGGACACAAGGGAGGGTGAAGCCGGGTTCAGTGGAGGTATCTTTCAAAGAGAAAGGGATTTCCATTAAAATTGGCAGTTCATGGTAAAGCAATTGTTTGTGTGTCTCATGGTTGAAAAGAGTCCTTTGTGGGAAGCCTTGAGGACAAATGTTTGGATGATCACATCGTGACATCAGTCCAAATGGGTTTACTTCAGATACCTACATATGATTAGTCTCCCCCTGTCAAATGTCAGTGATATAACAAAATCCAAGGATACCCTTGTGACATTAGGAGAGGGAGAGAGCAAGAAAAAGAGAGATAGGAAATTCGGAAAAGTGTCTAAACAATAATGTAGGTGAATAAAAGAGGTACAGCAACAACACTTCCATGTGCATTCAGTTATTTGGCTTATTAAATATAAAAGCGTAGAAAGCAAAAATAGTTTTCAAACTTCAGTCATCCCTAGCAACCTATAAGATTTGAGTTTTCTGCTGAGATGTCTTTTGATTGGTTTCTATGGGTTACTACACTTTTCACATTATACTGTTTGTTCTCTTTGCATTGAATGTTCTGTGCACCATATTGGCTTAAGATATATATATTGAGTAAGAGAAAAAGCAACAAGGTGTTGTCATATAATGGTAAAACTTTTAAGAACATGTCCATGTCCAAATTTGCAAGCATGCAATTTGGGCAATGGTGGTTAGGACACCATGATATGGTCTCAAACCTATGTGCACTAAAATCTACAGTGGAAGAGAGCAGGCATTTCAATATCCACCCTCTTGGTAATTTATTGGCTTTAAAATCCAGCAATCCATGCTGAATAGTGATCTTTTTCATCTGATTCTTCAATAGCAACCAAAAACAAATATGATTTTGCCGCAACAATTAAATGCTTAAACTGTGATTTGTTGCTATGGACAACCACTCATCACTTTTCTTCGTTCTTTTATAAAATGATATCAGGTATTCAAAATTGGTTTTAGAGCAGACACAAGTGCTAAAATAGTATCAGAAAGGCAATTAGGCTTATTCAGTTAGGTGTTACAAAGAGCAACCATTTTGAACTTCAGTCAGTCCTCTTAAGAAATGGTTTCTGGTTGGCTTTAAGCCTGCAATTATTTTTGTAGTATATATACTGTATATTTATTTTAAAATAAAATCTTTTCTATGGGAATTCATTTGGGCAATGGTGACAAGTTCAACCTGTAATATCTTCCAAATCACATATTTCTATAACATATTATTCAAAGGGAACTTGGTCTACCCTGTTTCTTTTAATTTGCCAGGCAAGCAATAAAATAATCTGGGTGAGACTGTTATGTTTTGTAACATGTCAGTTCCAAGGTGCTTTGTATGTGCAGTCTGGAAAGACACACTGCACACTGTATCCAATTGTGCCAGAAACAGTGTAGTGGTTGTTATTACAATACTTAAAAAGCATTAACTAGAGCCAGTATTGTGAAATGCAATCAGTCTTGCTAGATCATTGATATTTAATGTGAATAGGACAATTGGACATGTGAATATGAAAGCTCATACTCACACACTCAGCTCATAATGAAGGTATGTCTTCAGCAAGATGTGCTTATATTCAGAGCTGGTATTGTCACCTAATATGCTTCTTGGTGTTAAAATCAAGGCAATTGACCATAGTGGGAGAGGCAGTTCTATAACAAGTGAAATAATGAAGCAGCCCATTTTTGTACTGTGTCCGTGTACAGTTGTTATTGCATGCACCCTGCTCTTGGGGCAGTATATACTGACCATTTCTAGGGATGATCAGCTAACATGGTCTAAAGCGCTGTGCTTTTTTTGTATAAAAAGTGGGTTTCATGTTGAGCTGAAAGGCTCTGTATGCCCATGGATTCAGAGAAGTATCAGAGTTACTTGTGCTTTGTTTAATGTGAATGCAGATTTCAGCAACTGTATTTTGTTTGATACTGCTATCCCTGTATTTATAATACCTCTCAGGATGTGACCCCATGAATTTTGGCAGTAGTCAGCATCTGTAGTTTAACATTTCTCATAGGTGCCCTGTATGACCCCTAAAAGTAGATGTGAACACAGAAGGTTTAAATAAAATAAGGTCCATTGGCAGTCTAATGTCTTTGCAGAAGTCATTAGGGAACTGTTTTGCAAAGTGGAAACCAGTGAACTGGTTACATGGAGCTTGAATGATATGCCTTTGTTTATGCTATTTTTCTGGGTGTTCTCATTTCCTGTCTTCATTCAAAAACATACTGATATTTTCAGCAGGCATTATAGACTTTAGCTGTGCAAGAATTTGGGGCAGTTCTGTTACTTCATTGAAGGCAGGTGCCTGCAGCTAATGTGTAATCTGTTCCACCAAAATGTTACTGGCACAAGTGTACTTGTTGTTCATAATCCCTATAATCCCTAGCATACCATCTGACCTAAGAGAGAACTTTCCCATCTGCAGCAGCTATTCGACTGGATGAATTGCACACGTTTTGCATTGCATGGAAGGTGAGGGCTGCAATAAGATTAGGATTTTTCTTGATTCAACATCAGCTAAAGCATTGGAGGGAAGGAAACCAAATACTGTTGCATTGCTAAAAGGGCTCCTTGTTTCTTTTCCATGTTATGTTTAAATTTGCAGACACAAGGGACATTTTGCCTACAGACCTGAGTGGCTCTGCATTACTCGTTGGCTTACAATGGAAACTCAAAGGCTATTGCTGTATTTTTTACTTGGTTGCAAATCTAACACTTAGTAGTACCTGAAACTTTCCTTACCCACTGGAATGCTTGTATATTTTCCAGTTTGCTTACACAAAAGACTAAAAGACTGTAGCTCCATTTTTGTTAATTAGCAGATAAGCTGGGCCTTTACTACTTTTTGCAGAGTGAAAGAGAGGGCACAGTGAGAGTGTCCCTGCACTTTGTGAGAGTAACAGTGCTTCTATTGTGTAAGGCAGAGGGAGAGAGTCCACTGATAGTGTACCTGTTCTGTAATTCAAGGAGAATTCAGTGTGGATGTCCATGCCCTCTAAATCATAAAGAGAGTGAAGTTAGAGTTTTCCTGTCCTTTAAGATAGCGAGTAAAGTGTGGGTGCCCCTGTCCTGTAATGCAAAGGTAGAGTCCAGTGAGAGTGCTCATGTCTTGTAATGCAAAGAGAGAGACCAGTTAGAGTACCACTGTCCCTTAAGGCAGAATGAGAGTCCAGTGTGGGTACTTATGTTCACTAAGGCAGAGAAAGCCCAGTTAGAGTGCCCCAGTATTTTAAGGCAAAGAGAGAGAGTCCACTGTGGGTGTTCCTATCCTCTAAGGCAGAGAGAGAGTCCAGTTAGAATGCCCCTGTCCTTTAAGGCAGAGTGAGAGTCCAATGTGGGTGTCTTTATCCTCTAAGGCAGAAAGAGTCAAGGTAGAGTGTCCCTGTCATTTATGGCAGAGGGATAGTCCAGTGTGGATGTCCCTATCCTCTAAGCCAGAGAGGGAGTCCAGTTAGCGTGAACCCTTTTCCTTTAGGGCAGTTAAAGAATCCAGCGTGAGTTCCCCATCCTGTAATACAAAGTTGAGAGTGCAGTGTAAGTGAGTTGTTAGGCAGCAAGAGACTTCAGTGAGAGTTCCCCTATCCTGTAATACAAAGAGAAAGTTCTCTGATAGTGTTCCATCCTGTAAGCCAGAGAGGTTGATCTGAGAGTACTCCTGCTCTCCAGGTTAGAGCAAGAGTCACGTGAGTGCTCCTGTCTTCTAGGGTGGACAGTGACAGAGAGTCCAGTGTGAGTGCCACTGCCCTTTAATGAGAAAGAGTCCATTTATAGTGTTCCTTTCCAGAACGGCAGAGAGATCGTCCGGTGTGAGTGGCCCTGTCTTCTAGGATAGAAATCCAGTGCGAGTGCCCTGTCCTGCAATAGAAAGAGGGAGTCCAGTAAGAGTGGAGCTGTCATGTCACACAGAGAGAGAGAGAGAGAGAGTGTCAAGTGTGAGCACCCCTGTTCCCTAGGATAGAGAGAGTACAGTGTGAGCGCCACTGCCCTTTAATGCAAATAGAAAGTCTTCTGATAGTCTTCATGTTCAATAAGACAGAAAGAGAAAGACCAGTAAGATTGCCACAGTATTCTAAGATAGAAACAGAGCCCTAGTGTCTGTTTTCCATATCTGTAATGCAAACAGAAAATCTATTGAGAGTGCAATTTTTCTTTAGGGCAAAAAGTGAGTCCAGTGTGAGTGCCCTTGTCCTATAATACAAAGATAGAGTCCACTGACAGTGCCCCTGTCCTGTAAAGAAAGAGTGTCTAATGAGGGTTCCCTTGGGTAAAACTTAAAGAATGCCCAGTGGGCGTACCCCTGCCTTGTGAAAAGTTGAGGGTTTAGAGAAAATACACCTGTTCTGTGATAGACTATGTTAAAGTAGAGTTCCACCCAAAAATAGAACTTCCGCTTTTTGGAATCCTCCCCCCCCTCCGGTGTCACATTTGGCACCTTTCAGGGGGGAGGAGGGAGCAGATACCTGTGTAATACAGGTATTTGCTCCCACTTACGGGCACAGATCAACGTGGTGATCGTGATGAACTATGCCACGTTCGGCACCTACTCCGTCCCCCCCGCTGTCCTCTGGGAGACACACAGGTCCCAGAAGACAGCAGGGACCAGTGGAATCGTGCAGCGCGACTTGCACATGTGCAGTAGGGAACCAGGAAGTGAAGCCGCAAGGCTTCACTTCCTGATTCCCTTACCGAAGATGGCGGCGGCAGCAACCGAGAGCCGAGAGAGAGATCGGCTTCGAGTGCCGACATTACGGGCACCCAGGACAGGTAACTGTCCATATATAAAAAGTCAGCAGCTGCTGTATTTGTAGCTGCTGACTTTTAATAAAAAAAAAAAAAATTGTCGGAACTCCGCTTTAGGTGATAATGTCCCTTTAGGAAAAAGAGTGTCCTATGCATGGCCTTTCTTTTATATAGTAAGCTATAAAATTTGATATAAAAATAACCAGTGACTACCATATTACTATATGTTACCTTCATAAAACACTTTTGTTCAAAATGTTGAACTGGTAAGCTTCCATATCCATTGTGCACATCTGCATTGCCTCATAAACTTATCTTTGGGATTTGAACATTTTAAGTGCGCTCAAAAGTCAGAAGCCAATCTACCTAGTGTTTTCTTGAATTAGTTGCTCATTTGTTTTTCAGTTAGAAACAGAGTTTGGGCAAACTGGTAACATTTCTGTTAAATGCAACTTATGCATGTTCCTTTCGGTTAGCTCACCAAAAGCAACCACTCTTCCCTTATTACATCTGGGTTTTGTATATGAAAGTGGTTGAGAGAAGGGCTGTCTAATTAGCTTTTTACTATTCAGTCACATTCTCTCTTCCATTTTCTATGGGTTTTACAGACACAATTTTTCATACATTTTTACATGAAGCCCATTGTACACTGCCAATATAGTGTACCCTGATGCACGTAACTTGTCTTATGATAAAATATTCTGAAGACATAATCAGACTCTCCATTTTTCTGTGACAGGAATGTTAAGTGACCCCTGCAGCAGCCTTGTTTTTATAATGTTATGTAATGCTTAAATATTTGCTCTGGATATATATATATATATATATATATATATATATATATATACATATATATGTGTGTGTGTGTGTGCTGTACAAATATATAAGAGAGAGGAGAGTTTCCCTCTGATTTTATCTCTCTCTCTCTCGCTTGCTCTATCTCTTATAATCAAATTGATGTTTGTTTATATTTCAAAAACCACATATGCATGGCATGTATGTATTTATATGGGATAAGCTATTTTTATAATTTCAAATATGCAGAGTAGCGTTTCCCGGTCAATGAGCCTTATTGCTCCTCTTATCTTCTTCTTATCTTATTTCAAGTCCATGGACAGCCTCAACTGGATTTAGTTTGCTTAGCCTGCACTTAAAGGATCTCAGCAATCATTCAGCAATAATTCAGATTGCATAGCCTAAGATAGAAAGCCAAAAGAGGGCATTTACAAATCTGTATATGTAGTATATCAGCATAAAAACATGGCAGAGAAAACTAGTAAGATGTGAAGGCACATTAAAATCAACTTGGATAAAACTAATAGTATAAAGTACCGGTACTCACAAAAATCTATTATTATTTAATATATCATGTCCTGTTGAATGTGTTGTAAGAAGGAAGAGGTTATTTAATCACTTAAGGACTGGAAGGATTTACCCCCTTAATGACCAGGCTATTTTTTGCAATACGGCACTGCATTACTTTAGCTGACAATTGCACGGTCGTTCGACGCTGTACCCAAATAAAATGGATTTATTTTTTTCCCCACAAATAGAGCTTTCTTTTGGTGCTATTTGATCACCACTGCAGTTTTTATTTCTTTGCACTATAAACAAAAAATTACCGTAAATTGTGGAAAAAAAATTATATTTTTTACTTTCTTCTGTAAAACATATTCAATAAAAATATAATTAGTTCATTAATTTAGGCCAATATGTATTATGCTACATATTTTTGGTAAAAAAAAAAAAACAATAAGCGTATATTGATTGATTTGTTCAAAAGTTATAGCGTCTACAAAATAGGGGATAGATTTAAGGCATTTTTTACTTTTATTTTTTTACTAGTAATGGAGGTGATCAGAGATTTTTAGCGGGACTGTGACATTGCGGCTGACAGATCGGAATACCTGACAATTTTGACACTTTTTTGGAAACCAGTGACATTATTACAGTGATCAGTGCTAAAAATATGCACTGACATTGTACTAATGACACTGGCAGGGAAGGGGTTAACATTAGGGGCGATCAAGGCGTTAACTGTGTTCCCTGGGTGTGTTTACTAACTGTATGGGGGGTGGGCTGCCTGGGATGACTCAGAAAGACAAGATCTCAGTGTCATCCCCTGTCAGAACGGAGGTCTGCCTTGTTTACTGCGGGAAACGATTGCGGGTGGCCGGCGGACATGGAGTCTGCTGGACCCGCTAATTGGCTCCCCCACTGGCCAATGGGCATGTGCCCACACAGGGCCGTGCACAAGCTGTGCACGTACACCTACGGCGATTCGCGCAGCCGAACCAGCTTGCCGCAGTGGCGGGTTGACGGCAAGAGGTTAAAATATATCAAATGGTTTAAGTTTCAAATTTTTTACAGTAATCAGAGTAGTGCGTGTCTACAAAGACTGGACAACACAACTCAAAAATATGAAATAATTATGCTGTTTAGCTTTTGGGATCCTAATCTGGGTATTTTTACTGAGCTACCCGCTATCTTGTCCATACTTTTCCTTCCACTGCAGACAGCATATCCAAACCTTATTAATTTCTAGGCTTGTGCAATTCGTTTCGTAACGAATTGAAATTCGTCCGAATTTAGCAACTTTCGGACATTCGGAAGCATTCGAATTTCCGAACAAAGCAATTACGAATAAGACCGAATCCGAAATAAATTATACCGCAAATAGCGAATGCCCGAATGTCTTCGGCATAATTCGTTATGAAAAAGTTACGAATGTACGAATCCATACGAAGCACAATAACACTCACTCTGCTCTGCTCTCTGCTTCTCCCACACCGTGCTGAACTCCCTCTCAAAATGGTGTACAGGGGCGGAGGTTATAGCCGCATGTAAAAAACGAAAGTAAAATACGAGATTTCGAATCCATTCGAAGCACAATAACACTCTGCTCTGCTCTCTGCTTCTCCCTCACCGTGCTGAACCCTCTCAAAATGGTGTACAGGGGCGGAGCCTATAGCCGCATGTTAAAAACGAAAGTAAAATACGAGATTTCGAATCGTTACAAATAACCGCAATGTATTTAGAAAAGTACAAATCCATTCGAAGCACATTAGGCATAATAGGCAGCATCGTTGTGAGAGAGACACGGAAAATTACGAATCAACGAACCCAAAAAAAGTTACGAAAGTAGGAGTTGTGTCCAGAATCAACGAAAAACAACGTACTCTACCGAAAGTACGAACCCAAAAAAAGTTACGAAAGTAGGAGTTGTGTCCAGAATCAACGAAAAACAACGTACTCTACCGAAAGTACGAATTATAAAGCAACAAAAAATTCAACGAAAAATGTCGCTTGCAAAAATACGAATGAGTCCGAACACGAAAAATCCCGTCTAGCAAAATTACGAATGATTACGAATCAACAGGACCGGAAAGAAACGAACCGAAACGGAACGAATTTTTCCGTTGTGCACAAGTCTATTAATTTCTCCTACAATATTCTTATACAGTCAATTTCAATTGTCTTTCATAAAAAAAAGAAACATAGTTTATTTTTGTCTAGTCTTTTAACAGGTGGTGAAATGAACACTGGTCTTAAGCCTCATACACACGATCGGACTTCTATCTGACTTTTCTGTGGATTTTGGTCTGAAGGGCATTGCCCGTGAACTTGGTCTGCATACACACGGCAGGACTTTTTCAGCCAACTTTCACCAAATCACGTGGTTTTTCAGCTCTTTACCGCCACCCTGTGGGCAACTTCTGCTATTGTTGTCTGATCTTTAGCATTGGTTCTGAGCATGCGTGTTTGTACATTGGACTTTAGTCCGATGGACTTGTGTACACACGATCGGATTTGCCGACGTAGGACTTTTGTTGCCGGAAAGTTTGTCTGTTTGCACAGCGAACATTTGTCCGATGAAAACCGAAAATGTTTGTCCGATGGAGCATATACACGGTCGGATTTTCGGCAAAAACAGGTCCATTGGAGGTTTGTTGTCAAAAAGTCTGATCATGTGTATGGGCCTTTATACTCATCAAGACAGGAGGTGCACCAAGAGCCTTTGAAATAACAAACCTTTGGATTGAGACAGTAAAGAAGCTTCAGACCTATGATGTTTTAGAAATCCAATATGGTCCCATTCAATGTCACAGTAATGCTCGTTGACTTGATGTATACCATCCTAAGGTAAAACTGAGGTCCGCCAATTTTTGTTTTATTTAAAAGTCAGCAGCTAAAAATACTGCAGCTGCTGACTTTTAAAATAAGGACACTTACCTGTCCAGGGCGCCCGCGATGTCGGCACCCGAAGTCGATCAATCGCTCGGCTCTCATGTGCTGCTGCCGTCATCTTCGGTACGGGAATCAGGAAGTGAAGCCTTGCGGCTTTGCTTCCTGGTTCCCTTCTGCTCATGCGCGACTCGCGCTGCGCTATCCCACTGGTCCCTGCTGTCTTCTGGGACCTGTGTGTCTCCCAGAAGACAGCGGGGGCGAAGGAAGTGGAGTAGATACCCACGGGTGGCTCAGGTATCTATGACCGGAAGTGGGAGAAAATAACTTTATTACACAGGTATCTGCTCCCCCCTCCCCCCTGAAAGGTGCCTAATGTGACACCGGAGGGGGGGGAGGGTTCCGAAAAGCGGAAGTTCAATTTTTGGGTGGAAATCCGCTTTAAGTGTATCTAAACCCAAGAACAAAAATGTAATATATTGCAGCTTATCATTTGTTCCTGCCCTAGAATGATAACACTCACTGACTGTACTGTTTTTTTTAGGGATAAGCAGTATTGGTGCCCTAAGCTGCTTCCTCTTAATTTGGATGACAGAACACTTTGCCCTCTCCTCATCTAAATAGCAAAAGGATAACATTTTATGTAGTACACAGAAGTGAACTGGACCAGGCTCATAACACTGCTTGTGATGATAGTGCAGCACAGGCACATTGCACAGGGAGTCAGGTGCTCACTGGATGTCTGGCAGGATCAATGGGTATTTATTTACACTTATAAGACAGGTATAATTACCAGACCAAAATAGACCAAATAAGAGAAGTTCATTGTTAGGGTTTGCATGGTGCTCTTCTGAGCTCAGTAATAATTGGAAACACATCAACCTATATCTCCATTTTACTTATGCTGTGGATAGACTGTACTGTAGTTGTTTACAGGGCTTTTGCTTTGGGATGCATGGATGTAGGAAAGTTAATGAAATTCTGTGCCACAGTTTGACCTGTGGCAGCTCCAGGAGCATTTTAACTGACATTTCTTTGTTTATGGTAAATGTGCAGTGTGTTTTCTACTGCAGATAATATCATGTTATGGAACAGTGGACAGGCACAGTTGTGCGAAGCTTCTGGTGTGGAAGGCTGCTGTGCATTGTACATTGTAATATTTACCCTGACTTTTTGAATTTTCTTGCCTGTAAAAAAAATGGTCACAAATCAAAATCGGATGCTTTTATATAAAGGCAAAATACATATTTTATTAATAAAAAATACATAACAAAATACAAAATAAATAACACCAAAATGACATGTTAGATTATTAGGTATTAGGTATATTATCGTAGATAGCTTACCTAAAATAATTTTTAATAGTGCTATAGTCTCCTGGTTAGATAAAGTTGAAAAACTGGTGTTTTCTGAGATTTTTTTGTCATTAAGATAAGGTAGATTTTCAGAGATGGAACTTCAATGTGTTTTTACTGAGTGTGTATATTTCTTATAGTCTTCCACCAATCTCCGGTAAATATGCTTACTGAGTGAGCACAAAGCACTGGTAATGTTTTGGTCTGTGCCCGAATATCTCAGGAGAATGTTATAAGTAAATAGAGAACACACCAGGATACCTGAGACTTGTTCTGTTTGCTGTGCCCCGCTGTTTATCCCATTCATTCAGGTAAACAGACTGTGGTGTGTCGGCTTATTCATCCAAATACACAATAGCTGCCACCTCTTGACTTGTATTCTTCCCTAACTTGTCAAGTGCAGCTTTTGCATTATTTCTCTTTGTTGCTATTCTTGGGTATAATGTGTATGGCTGCAACTTTGTTCTGACATTTTCTCCCAATGCAATGCCTGCTGGTTGCTGTGGTCAATTTCATGTTCCTGGTGGTTTTCTTACTGCTGTGTACACTTATGAATTGGTTTGTCGGAATCCTATACTTTGGTTTGTAATAATGAAAAATATTTCGTTTTTCTTTCCTCAAGTGATATTATCCTATTCTCGCTGATCATAAAACTTGCTGTTTTTGCCCTGTATTCCTACACTCACAGATAATATCATAATTTACTCTCACAGGTAGGTCAATACTTTGCCGCAGCTATTTGGAAATGTAAATGCCCTCTTTCCCCAGGAAACACACAACAGATATAGGGATGGACACAAGATAGGGCCGTCAGGAATACAGCTCGGTCACTCAGAGCCGGTTCCCACACAGGCGGCACGACTTTTGGGGCGACTCGGCAAGGCTTCAAAATTACTTCTGTATTGAAGTCAATGCAAGTCGCCCCGAGTCGCCCCCAAAGTCGTACAAGAACCTTTTTCTAAGTCGGAGCGACTTGCGTCGCTCCTATTAGAATGGTTCCATTGAAGAGAGCGGAGCGCGATTTGTCAGGCTGCTCAGTTGCCTGACGAGTCGCCCCTGTGTGAACCGGCTCTTAAGCCCTGTACACACGATCGGATTTCCAATGGATTTTAAACCAATGGATTTTTCCATCGGAAATCCGATGAAGCTGACTTCCATCAGTCTTGCCTACGCACCATCAGTCAAAAAACCGATCGTCCAAAATGCCGTGACGTAAAACACTCAGACGAGCCAAGAAAAATTAAGTTCTATGCTTCTGAGCATGCGTCGACTTGATTCTGAGCATGCGTGGGTTTTTTATCTGATGGAGTTCCCCACAGACGATAGTAATTTGCTATCGTTATTTTTCCATCAGATAAATTTAAAACAAGTTCTATTTTTTAACACCGATGGAAAAAAGACCGATGGGGCCCATACACGATTGGTTTGTCCGATGAAAAAAGTCCATCGGATTGTTTTCATCTGTAAAAACGATTGTGTGTACAGGGCTTTACAGGTTGGAGCACAGATACTTAAATTGATTGTAAAGTCAAATAGTTTTTTTCTTCTAAAATAACAAACATTATACTTTCCTGCTCTGTGCAATTGTATTGCACAGATCGGCCCCAATCCTCCTCTTCTCAGGTCCCCTGAAAGCACTCCTGGGTCCTCCTCTTCTTAGTGTGCCACCAAAGGACGTGGTTTTCTATTGTGGCACACCTGCAGGCTCTATCCTGAACCGCGCTGTCTGAGTCTATAGACACAAACAGTGTGGCTCACCCCTCCCTCGCTCCCTCGTCACAAGATTTCATTTACAGCAGCAGGAGCCAATAGCTCCCGCTGCTATCAATCTGCCCCTCTTTTTTGCACAGTGCTGGATTGAGATTGGGTTCAGAAAAGTATAAGGGGGCTGGGGCGAAGCTGCACATAGAAGGTTTTTTTACCTTAATGCAGAGAATGCATTAAGGTAAAAATCTTCTACCTTTACAAGCATTTTAACTAATTGGCACATGTTTTGCCCTTGACAGACTCAAGTGCCTCTGAGAATTCACTTCAAGCTACCTTTGGCCCAGCGGTGTTGCTAGCCAGGTGCGGGGGGGGGCAGGCCGCACCCGGGTGACACCCACCAGAGGGGTGACACCCGTGGGTAGCGGCACGACACTAACACCGCCCGCCCGCTGCCCTGTGCCTCATGGCTCGCGCCGCGGCTTGTGTCCCTCAGCGGAGTGGAAGGAAGCCGCCGCCCCTCCTCTCTGTTTACATCCACAGAGGAGGCGGAGCCCGCGCTCGAGGGACACACCGCTGTGTGTATCTGCTCATTCTGCTGCTCTGTAAGGTAGGGGGGGTGTCTGCACTAGGGGGGGTTTGCACCAAGGGGGGAGGGCTGTAACTGGGGGTGTCTGCACTAGGGGGTTTGCACCAGGGGGGGCTGTAACTGGGGGTGTCTGCACTAGGGGGGTTTGCACCAAGGGGGGGGCTGTAACTGGGGGTGTCTGCACTAAAGGGTGTTTGCACCAAGGGGGGGGCTGTAACTGGAGGTGTCTGCACTAGGGGGGGTTTGCACCAAGGGGGGGGCTGTAACTGGGGGTGTCTGTAACTGAGGGGGGTCTGTAACTGGGGGGGTCTGTAACTGAGGAAAGTCTGCACTGGGGGGTCTGTAACTGGGGGGGTGTCTGTAACTGGGGGATGTCTGTAACAGAGGGGGGTCTGCACTGGGGAGGGGGGTTTGCACCAGGGGGGGGGGCTGTAACTGGGGGTGTCTGTAACTGAGGGGGGTCTGTAACTGGGGGGTCTGTAACTGAGGAAGGTCTGCACTGGGGGGTCTGTAACTGATGGGGTGTCTGTAACTGGGGGATGTCTGTAACTGAGAGGGGTCTGTAACTGAGGGGGGTCTGCACTGGGGGGGTGTCATGGAGATCCTGCCAGAAACAGGCTCCCTGGACTTCCTGGGTGCCGTCCGCGTGCGCGCGCATGCACGTGCGCGCGCGCTCCCCGCGGTCGGCGTCAGAAGGGCTACTTAAACCCCTCACTTGCAGACAGTCCCTGCTGTCTGCTCTACAGCGTAGTACCTGTGTAACCCAACCTGAGATACCCATCTGCATCTGACCCGGCTTCCCTGTGACCTGTCTGCTATCCGCCTGCATCTGACCTCCGGCCTGTTTTTGACCTCCGCTCTGCTTTGTCCTTTGGTACCTCGCTGTCTGCCAGTGTTCCCGACCCGGCTTGTCCGACTATCCTGCCTGACCCAGGCCCCGGTCCGGTCCATTTAGCTGTTCCAGTTAACCTGCTGTGCTTCCTGGCTTCCTGGTTCCTGTGATCCTGCTGTGCTTCCTGGCTTCCTGATTCCAGTTAACCTGCTGTGCTTCCTGGCTTCCTGGTTCCTGTGATCCTGCTGTGCTTCCTGGCTTCCTGGTTCCAGTTAACCTGCTGTGCTTCCTGATTCCAGTTAACCTGCTGTGCTTCCTGGCTTCCTGGTTCCTGTAATCCTGCTGTGCTTCCTGATTCCAGTTAACCTGCTGTGCTTCCTGGCTTCCTGATCCCAGCTAACCTGCTGTGCTTCCAGAGTCCTGGGCCCTATCTACTTGCTATGTGTTGATCCTGCCAGGCACTCGTACCCCTTCTACCTCCGTGCCTCCTGTTAACACTACCAGGGGCCGCTGGTGGGAGCCGTAAGGGAGGCCTCCCTCTGCTAAACCGGGCTCGTCACCGTCAGGTACGTGACAACAGCAGATAGCAATGTCTGAGCCCGAGCAGGGAGCCTCACCTATGGAGGAACTATGCCGGCTCCTGGCGGGATTGACTGAAGCGGTCAAAAGTCTCCAGCAAGGCTACACCCATCTGAAAGGACAAGTGCGGGCCCTCACCAACCCTTCTGGAACCCAAGAACGTCCACTTGCCTCTACTTCCTCTGCCGGTACAGGGTCCACGCCCACGGTGGTCATGCTTCCTCCTGAACCCAGGGTTCCTACACCTGAAAGGTTCTCGGGGGATCGGAGCAAGTTCAGAGCTTTCCGTAACTCCTGCGAGTTGTACTTTGCCTTACAGCCCCGTACCTTCTCCTTGGAAGCCACCAAGGTGGGCTTTGTGATCTCCTTGCTCTCTGGAGACCCACAGAACTGGGCCCACCGCCTGCTGGAACGGAAGGATGTGGCTTTGGACAATCTTATAGTTTTCTTTGATGCCATGGCCCAACTGTATGAGGACCCTCAGCTTTCAGTGACCGCAGAAAACGCCTTGCGGACCCTTCAGCAGGGACGCAGAGCGGCTGAGGACTATGTAGCTGAATTTAGGCGCTGGAGCGCGGATACCAGTTGGAATGACGCCGCCCTCCGTCACCAATTCCGCATAGGTCTTTCGGACCCCCTGAAAGACGAACTGGCTAGGGTCGGAATACCAGAGACTCTGAATCTGTTGATCGAGTTGACTATTCAGATTGACCGACGCCTGAGGGAACGGAGGGCTGAGAGGGCCATGGGCTTCTCCTGTCCGACCTGGATGCTCCCCGGGTCCCCAGCCACCTGCAACCAGCTCCTGTCGTACCTCTGACCCCCTCACATGATGCACCCGAACCCATGCAGCTTGGAGTCCTTCGTCCCTCTCTCACTCCGGAGGAACGCCAGCACCGGTGAGCGCATAACCTGTGCCTGTATTGTGGGGAACCCGGGCACTTCGTTAGGAACTGTCCCCTGAAAGCCCCGTAAGTGCCTCTCAGTATCTTCTGGTTTAACCAACCCTCGGGCCAAGCCTTCATCTCACCTTGCCCTTTCTGTCTCCTTACAGCTCCCAGGAAGGACTCTGCAAGTGTCTGCTATCATTGACTCTGGGGCTTGTAGTTGCTTCATGGACTCAACTTTTGCCCGCACACAGGGGATCCCCCTTCTTACCAAGACTCATGGACTATGTGTTCACCTGGCTGACGGGTCCGTTATCAAGTCGGGACCTGTGGTCCAGGAGACGGCTTCCTTACCTGTCACCATCCACACCACTACCGGGGTTCACCGAGAGTACCTCCGTCTGGACATTATTTTGTCTCTACTGTTCCCTATGATTCTCGGTATGCCCGGTTGCAAGCCCACAACCCCACCATCAACTGGGCCACGGGGGTAGTTACCTTTCCTTCCTCCTATTGCCAACAATCCTGCGGCTCACACAAGCTCCCTGGGCCAGCCACTTTAATGTGTACCGACACTGAGGCTGGTACATGTCAAGTCATCCCTGACGCCTACCTGGACTTCCTTGATGTATTCAGCAAACAGGGGGCAGAGACACTACTACCCCATCGGGCCTACGATTGCCCCATCGATCTGCTTCCCGGAGCAGCTATTCCATTTGGCAGGATCTTCCCATTAACAGAGGTAGAACAGGGGGCACTAAAGAACTACATCGATGAGGACCTACTAAAGGGGTTCATTCGCCCCTCTACGTCGCCAGCAGGCGCAGGCATCTTCTTCGTGGAGAAGAAGGACCATACCCTCCGACCCTGTGTGGATTACCGTGAACTGAATAAGATCACCATTAAGAATCGCTATCCGCTCCCCCTGGTACCAGAGTTATTCCAAAGATTGGGAGCTGCCACCATTTTTACTACACTTGACCTCCGTGGAGCTTACAATCTGGTCCGAATCAAGGAGGGTGATGAGTGGAAGACTGCCTTCCGCTCCCGGTTTGGGCATTTTGAGTACTTAGTGATGCCCTTCGGGTTGTGCAATGCACCTGCCACCTTCCAGTACTTTATTAATGATGTACTTCGAGACTTTTTGGATCTTTTTGTTATTGTCTACTTGTATGACATACTAATCTTTTCTTCCTCCCTTGACTCTCATCGCAGGCACGTCAGAAGTGTGTTGGATCGGCTTCGTCAGCATAGCCTATATGCGAAGGCCGAGAAATGCGAGTTCGAGCGGGAGAGCATAGCATTCCTGGGGTTAATCATCTCCGGCAAAGGCATTAGGATGGACCCACAGAAGATTGCCGCAATCCTGGAGTGGCCAGTGCCAATGGATAAGAAAGGGATCCAACGGTTCGTTGGATTCGCTAACTTTTATTGTAAATTTATCCGGGGGTTCTCCGCAATCATTGCGCCCATCACCCAGTTAACCAAGCAAGGAACCCGCTTCCACTGGTCCCCAGCGGCCCAAAAGGCCTTCGAGGTCCTGAAGGGCCTCTTCACCTCCGCTTCTATTTTGAAACACCCAGATTCCTCACTGCCATTTGTACTTGAGGTAGATGCCTCTGAGGTCGCGGTAGGAGCAATACTGTCACAGAGACAAGGAACTCGGGCTTTGCTTCACCCAGTAGCCTTCTTTTCTCGCAAACTATCTGCAGCAGAGAGAAACTACGATGTAGGGGACCGGGAACTACTGGCGATCAAGTCTGCCTTGGAGGAATGGCGATACTTACTTGAAGGAGCTGCTCACCCGATTCTAATATTCACCGACCATAAGAATCTGGAGTACCTGAAAGCTGCAAAAAGATTAAAACCACGACAAGCCAGATGGGCACTGTTCTTTTCCGGTTTTCCTTTCATGTCACTTATCGCCCTGGTGCCAAGAACACTAAACCCGACGCCTTGTCCCGAATGTTTCATGGATCAAAGGAAACCTCCCCGCCCGATACCATCCTCGCCCCTGGGAATTTTCTTCTTCTTCAGGAAGACTTACTCACTCGGATCAGACAAGCCACCTCTGGACAGGAACCCTCATCTGAGCTGGACTTGCAGACTAAGGATGGATTACTATGGCACCAGAACAGGATATTTGTACCAGAAGAACTAAAAATAACCGTGTTGGAACTCTGCCACGATCATGCCCTTGCCGGGCACTTTGGTGTTGCCAAGACCACTGATTTGGTACAACGTACCTTCTGGTGGCCCCGATTACACGAGGATTGCAGGAAGTTCGTGGAGTCCTGTATTACTTGTACCCGAAACAAGGGTTCCAGATCCAAGGCCTGGGGACTACTGAGGCCTTTACCTGTCCCAGACAGGCCTTGGAAGATGCTTTCCATTGACTTTATAGTTGAACTGCCTCCAGCGGAAAACCATACCACTATCTTTGTGATAGTGGACCGTCTGTCCAAGATGGCACATTTCGTCCCTATGAGGGGGACCCCCTCAGCCCCGGAAACTGCACAAATGTTCATCAAAGAGGTCGTCAGGCTCCACGGGGTGCCTGCCAATATTGTCTCTGATCGGGGGGTACAATTTACCTCTCGGTTCTGGAGATCCCTCTGCAAGACCCTGGGGATAGAACTATCGTTTTCTTCGGCTTACCACCCTCAGACCAATGGACAGACAGAGAGGACTAACCAGACCCTCGAGCAATACCTGCGTTGTTTCTCCTCTTTTGCTCAGAACGACTGGCTCTCCCTGCTTCCACTAGCCGAATTTGCCTATAATAACTCCATCCACTCCGCAACTAACCAGACCCCATTCTTCGCGAACTATGGTTTTCACCCTGCATTTCTGCCCAACTCCCTCCCGGAGTGCTCGGTGCCTGCAGTCCAGGAAAGAGTGAACTTCTTCTCATCTAACAATCAGCTTTTACGCGAGACCATGGCAAAGACTCAGGAGTATAACAAGATGGTCTACGACAAGAGAAGGCGGGGTGAACTAGTGCTGGTACCCGGCGACCAAGTATGGCTCTCTACCATTAACCTAAGGTTGGCATGCCCTTCCAGGAAGTTGGGTCCCAAGTTCCTAGGGCCATTTCCTGTCAAAAGGAAAATTAACGAAGTGGCCTACGAGCTGGAGCTCCCCGACTCCCTTAGAGTCCACCCTGTCTTTCATGTTTCCCTGTTGAAACCATCGGTCTCCAACCCTTTCCCAGGCCGAACTCCGGCTCGCCCTGACCCCGTCACCATAGACGGGGAGCAGGAATTCGAAGTAGAGGCTATTATGGACGTGAGGAGAAGAGGTAACCGGAACTAATTCTTAATTAAATGGAAGGGTTACGGACCCGAAGAGAACTCTTGGGAACCGGAGGAGAACATCCATGCCAGGAATCTGATACAGGCCTTCAGGACATCTCACCCCGAAAGGTTTACCCGTATGGGCATCCGGAGGCTGCCCCTTGGGGGGGGCAATGTCATGGAGATTCTGCCAGAAACAGGCTCCCTGGACTTCCTGGGTCCCGTCTGCGTGCGCGCGCGCACGTGCGCGCGCGCTCCCCGTGGTCAGCGTCAGAAGAGCTACTTAAACCCCTCACTTGCAGACAGTCCCTGCTGTCTGCTCTACAGCGTAGTACCTGTGTAACCCAACCTGAGATACCCATCTGCATCTGACCCGGCTTCCCTGTGACCTGTCTGCTATCCACCTGCATCTGACCTCCGGCCTGTTTCTGACCTCCGCTCTGCTTTGTCCTTTGGTACCTCGCTGTCTGCCAGTGTTCCCGGCCCGGCTTGTCCGACTATCCTGCCTGACCCAGGCCCCGGTCCGGTCCATTCAGCTGTTTCAGTTAACCTGCTGTGCTTCCTGGCTTCCTGGTTCCTGTGATACTGCTGTGCTTCCTGGCTTCCTGATTCCAGTTAACCTGCTGTGCTTCCTGGCTTCCTGGTTCCTGTGATCCTGCTGTGCTTCCTGGCTTCCTGGTTCCAGTTAACCTGCTGTGCTTCCTGGCTTCCTGATTCCAGTTAACCTGCTGTGCTTCCTGGCTTCCTGGTTCCTGTAATCCTGCTGTGCTTCCTGGCTTCCTGATTCCAGTTAACCTGCTGTGCTTCCTGGCTTCCTGATCCCAGCTAACCTGCTGTGCTTCCAGAGTCCTGGGCCCTATCTACTTGCTCTGTGTTGATCCTGCCAGGCACTCGTACCCCTTCTACCTCCGTGTCTCCTGTTAACACTACCAGGGGCCGCTGGTGGGAGCCGTAAGGGAGGCCTCCCTCTGCTAAACCGGGCTCGTCACCGTCAGGTACGTGACAGGGGGTCTGTAACTGATTGGGGTCTGCACTGGGGGATTCTGTAACTGGGGGATGTCTGTAACTGAGGAGGGTCTGCACTGGGGGGTCTGTAACTGAGGGGGTGTCTGTAACTGAGGGGGGTCTGCACTGGGGGATGTCTGTAACTGAGGGGGTGTCTGTAACTGGGGGATGTCTGTAACTGAGGGGGGTCGGCACTGGGGGTGTCTGTAACTGAGGGGGTGTCTGTAACTGAGGGGAGTCTGCACTGGGGGGGTCTGTAACTGAGGGGGGACTGCACTGGGGGATGTCTGTAACTGAGGGGGTATCTGTAACTGAGGGGTGTCTGTAACTGAGGGAGTGTCTGTAACTGGGGGTGTCTGAAACTGGGGGGTGTCTGTAACTGGAGGGGGTCTGTAACTGAGGGGGTGTCTGTACTGCTGGGGGGTCTGCACTGAGGTGGGGGGTGTCTGTACTGAGGGGGGAGGTTTATACTGAGGGAGGGGGTCTATATTGATGGAGGGGGGTCTGTACTTAGTGGGATGGTCTGTACTGAGGGAGGGGGATCTATACTGCGGGAGGGGGGTCTGTAGTTACTGGAGGGGGGTGTGTACTGAGGGGGGACTATAGTTGGTGGGGGGTGACACCATTTTTTTTTCGCACCGGGTGACACCAACCCTAGTGACGCCACTGCTTTGGCCCACAAACCTCTGCAATGATAGCAGGACACTCTAGGCAACACAATTATAGCTCTCAGTGTACAACAATTCTGATAGTAGCACATAATATTTTAACAATTATGTCTAGCCAGGTGTTCTCTCGACTGCTTAAAAGCATAAGCTCAGTCATAGCCAACTAAAAATCATACATTGCGTAAAAATGACACAGAGGCTGATTAAAGTGGAAAAGGGTAAGGCCATAGCTATATTGAAATTTTTAAACATAACAAATTACCAGTGCTAGTCACAGTAATACTGTGGGCACACGTACAGTGCCTTGAAAGGTATTCATAACCTCTTGAAACGTTACACATATTTTCATGTTACAACCAAAAACATAAATGTATTTTATTGGATTTTATGTGATAGATCAACACAAAGCGGCACATAATTGTGAAGTGGAAGGAAAATGATAAATGTCTGAAAAGTGTGGCATGCATTAGTATTCTGTCCCCTTTACTCTGATACCCCTAACTAAAATCTAGTAGAACAAATTGCCTTAAAAGGTCACCTAATTAGTAAATAGAGCCCACCTGTGTGTAAGTTAATCTCACTATCAATACAACTGTTCTGTGAAGCCCTCAGAGGTTTGTTAGAGAACTTAGAGAACATTAGTGAACAAACAGCATCATGAAGGCCAAGGAACACAACAGACAGGTCAGGGTTAAAGTTGTGGAGAAGTTTAAAGCAAGCTTTGAACATCTCACGGAGCACTGTTTAATCCATTATCTGAAAATTGAAAGAGTATGGCACAACTGCAAACCTACTAAGACATGGCCATCCACCTAAACTGACTGGTCGGGCAAGGAGAGCATTAATCAGAGAAGCAGCCAAGAGGCCCATGGTAACTCTGGTGGAGCTACCACAGCTCAGGTGAGAGAATCTGTCCACAGGACAACTATTAGTCATTTACTCCACAAATTTGGCTTTTATAAGAATGGCAAGAAAGCCATTGTTGAAAAAAAAAAGCCATAAGAAGTCCCATTTGCAGATTGCGAGAAGCCATATATGGGCACCGTAAACATGTGGAAGAAGGTGCTCTTGTCAGATGAGACCAAAATTGAACTTTTTGGCCTAAAAACAAAATGCTATGTATGGCGGAAAACTAACACTGCACATCACCCTGAATACACCATCCCCACCGTGAAACATGGTGGTGGCAGCATCATGTTGTGGGGATGCTTTTCTTCGGCAGGGACAGGGAAGCTGGTCAGAGTTGATAGGAAGTTAGATGGAGCCAAATGCAGGGCAATATTAGAAGAAAACCTGTTAAGCCGCGTACACACGATCGGTTTTATCGATGAAAACAGTCCGATGGATTTTTTTCATCGGACAAACCGATCGTGTATGGGCCCCATCGGTCTTTTTTCCATCGGTGTCAAAAAATAGAACATGTTTTAAATTTATCCGATGGATAAAAAACCGATAGCAAATTCCGATCGTCTATGGGCAAGTCCATCGGTTAAAAATCCCACGCATGCTCAGAATCAAGTCGACGCATGCTCAGAAGCATTGAACTTAATTTTTCTCGGCTCATCGGAGTGTTTTACATCACCGCGTTTGGAACGGTCGGTTTTTTGACTGATGGTGTGTAGGCAAGACTGATGGAAGTCAGCTTCATCGGTTTTCCGATGGAAAAATCCATCGGTTTAAAAACCATAGGAAATATGATCGTGTGTACAGGGCTTTAGAGTCTGCAAAATACTTGAGACTGGGGCAGAGGTTCACCTTCCAGCAAGACAAAGACCCTAACACACACAGCTAAAGCTACAATGTAATTGTTTAGATCAAAGCATATTCATGTGTTAAAATGGCCCAGTCAAAGTCCAGACCTAAATCCAATTGAGAATCTGTGGCAAGACTTGAAAATTTATGTTCACAGATATTCTCCATCCAATCTGACAGAGCTTGAGCTATTTTGCAAAGAAGAATGGGCAAAAATGTCACTCTCTAGATGTGCAAAGCTGTTGGAGACATGTACAAAAAGACTTGAAGCTATAATTGTAGCAAAAGGTGATTCTACAAAGTATTGACTCAGGGGGGCTGAATACTAATGCATGTCACAATTTTCTGATATTTATTTGTAAAACATTTTGAAAACCATTTATCAGTTCCCTTCCACTTCACAATTACAGTATGTGCCACTTTGTGTTCCTCTATCACATAAAGTCCCAATAAAATAAATTTACAGGTTTTGGTTATAACATGACAAAATGTGGAACATTTCAAGGGGTATGAATACTTTTTCAAGGCACTGTAACAGTCTAAAAGGCCTGTCCTTACCATTAGTGCCAGGCAGGCATTAGACTGATCAAAAATTCAACTTGAGGGTATAACACGCAAAGCAATGTTAGTTGCTGACAAGATCAATCAACCAATAACATTTTGACAAATTATCAAATAGTGGGTGGGTGGGCAGTCAACAGGTCAGTGGTACTCAGTGTCATGTTCTTCTAGAGTTCAAACTCTGCCTCTTCACCTTGCATCCTTGCAGCCAATCCTAATGGAGCCACTTATCCTCTCAGTGTTGGGTCAAAGCCCACTGCATAGCCATGCTTCCAGCAGTCAAGGTTCCCTCTCCCTAAAGCCGTGTACACACGATCGGTTTTACCGATGAAAACAGTCCAATGGACTGTTTTCATCGGACAAACCGATCGTGTATGGGCCCCATCGGTCTTTTTTCCATCGGTGTTAAAAAATAGAACATGTTTTAAATTTATCCGATGGGAAAAAAAACAATAGCAAAATCCGATCGTCTGTGTGGAAATCCATCGGATAAAAAACCCACGCATGCTCAGAATCAAGTCGACGCATGCTCAGAAGCATTGAACTTCATTTTTCTCAGCTCATCGGAGTGTTTTACGTCACCGCGTTTGAAACGGTCGGTTTTTGGACTGATGGTGTGTAGGCAAGACTGATGGAAGACAGTTTCATTGGATTTCCGATGGAAAAAACCATCGGATTAGAATCCATAGGATATCCCATCGTGTGTACAGGGCTTAAGAGGGTTGAGGGGCCTTCATTATGCAGTACATGGAGTGGACAAATCCGGTATATCAGGAGAAATCCAGTCCTGTAAAAGGCACTGGCTAAGAGCAGTGCAGAAAAACAGCTATTAACCACTTAAGCCCCGGACCAATACGCAGCATAAAGACCAGGCCCCTTTTTGCGATTCGGCACTGCGTCACTTTAACTGACAATTGCGCGGTCATGCGATGTGGCTCCCAAACAAAATTGACGTCCTTTTTTCCAACAAATAGATCTTTCTTTTGGTGGTATTTGATCACCTCTGCGGTTTTAATTTTTTGCGCTATAAACAAAAATAGAGCGACAATTTTGAAAAAAATTCAATATTTTTTACTTTTTGCTATAATAAATATCCCCAAAAAATATATAAAAATAAATTTTTTCCTCAGTTTAGGCCGATACGTATTCTTCTACATATTTTTGGTAAAAAAAAATCCCAATCGGTGTTTATTGATTGGTTTTAAATTTATAGCGTTTACAAAATAGGGGATAGTTTTATGGCATTTTTATTAATCTTTTTTTTTTTTACTAGTAATGGCGGTGATCAGCGATTTTTATTGTGCCTGCGACATTATGGCGGACACATCGGACACTTTTGACACAATTTTTGGGAACATTGTAATTTTTACAGCGATCAGTGCTATAAAAACGCACTGGTTACTGTAAAACTGACACTGGCAGTGAAGGGGTTAACCACTAGGGGTGTTGAAGGGGTTAAGTGTGCCTAGATGCGTGTTTCTAACTGAGGGGGCGTGGCTACGAGTGTCACGTCACCGATCTCCACTCTGATTACACAGAGCGGAGATCGGTGACAGTGTCAGTAGGCGAGCGGGGAGATGTTGTGTTTACACTAACATCTCCCCGCTCCATCCCTCCGTGAGACGATCGCAGGGATCCCCGTAGCGATCTAGTCCGCGGGACCCGCGGTCTGACTCACGGGGATAACTGCAGGGCGCGAGCATGCCGCCGCCGCCAGCACGCACACGACCACACGGTAGGCTGTTAAAGGGGACATACAGGTACGTGATTGTGCGGTCCTTAAGTGGTTAAACTAGTCTCCACTGTTCCCATATTCCCTCCAACAGGGGATCTTCTAAGGTCTAGATCTGAGGTTTCCAAACTTTTTAAACAAAGGGCCAGTTACTTTATGTCCCTCTGTTTGTGGGCTGCACTGTTGTCAGTAGGAGTATAAAAATACCACAGCATTGATGGTTATTGGGAGTATAAATTTCCCACGGCAACAGTGGTCAATAGAAGTATAAAGTGTCCTGGCTTTGGGGGTCAGTGGGAATAAAAAATACCCCTACATCAGTGGTCAGTAGACAGAGTCATTCTAATAGCACCATGGGCCCCTGGGCAAATTAATGCACTAGGGCCCCTACAAGCCTGCCCCAATTTATGCACCTACCCTCAAGAATTAAAGTATAATTAAATATATTTTTATTAGTACTTTCAATAATATTGATTTTAAAGAATAAGAAAACATGCCATAAATCAAAGTTTAATCAACACAAATATCAAAACAATATAAAAAAAGTTTTGTAAACCAAAAAGATGGTGACCTGTGGTGTGTGTAGCCTCAGCTGCACTATAGATGGATGAACAGGATGTGGTCTGTGAAGAGGATCCTGTTCATTCATACACTGAAACATAGTAAACACAGTTTACTATGCTTCAGGTATGAACAAACACAGTGAGTGATCGGTACAGATCACTCACTGTGTTCATTCAGACATGGAAGGGGCCGGTAAATATGACATATTTACCGGTCTCTTCCCCCGCTCTCCATTCTGAAGCAATTCCCTGTGCTCTTTCAGAATCTGGCAGGAGTGAGATGAGGATACACTGGCAGCACTGTGGGAGTGTCACAAAGGAGGGCCCAGGCAGCAGGGGGAAAGGTATCAGTGGGGGGGGCTTTTACTAGCTGATCTAGCTGATCTATATTTCCCCTCTGCAGCAGCTGAAAGTCAGCAGGAGAGGAGAGAAGCAGGGAGTCAGCAGAAGGGAAAGGAAGAGAAACTGGCTCCCAGCTGGCTGTAATTTCCCCACCACTAAACCGATTAAACCTTCCTGTTCATGAACTGGTTCCCTCTGCTGTCAGGGCCCTCCTGCTGAATTGATGGAGCTCCCCTGCTGAACTGATAATTCTCTCTTATCAGTGGCCCTGTCATGGGGCCCCCATACACCTGGTGCCCATGCATTAAAGCCTAGTATACACAGCCTGAACGTCAGGTGACACCGGCTGGTTCAATAAAAACTATCCAACATCCGGCCCGTGTGGAGGGCAGCCAGTCTGACAGAAGGAATTCAGACAGCTTCTGTCAGATGAGCATGCGGGAAAACCAGCAGCCGACTGGCTACCAATCAGCACTCTCAGCCAATGACTGAGAGTGCTGACTGGAGTTTTCTGGTATGAGGGGGGGAATCCCCCTGTCAGAACACAATAGCACAGCAGGGGAGATTGCTGTACCAACATCGGATTGTTAATACAGATGCTCCAACCTCAGCTGTAAGGTTTTTTCATTCACCCAAGCAGGTTGAATGAAAAAAGACCAGTGGTGTATACTAGGCTTAACTGCTTACCGACCAGCGCACGACGATATTTACGTCGACAGCATGGCACGGACAGGCAGAAGGACGTATATATACGTCCCCTTTAAGAAGCTGGCATTGTGCAAGCGCACGCGCGCCGCAAGCTCCGTGACCCCGACCGCGGGTCCCACAGACTCGATGTCTGCGGGCATACCCGCGATTGTGTCACGGTGAGGAAGAAGGGGGAAATGCTTATGTAAACAAGCATTTCCCCAGTCTTCCTAGTGACAGGACAGTGTACACAGCTCCCTGTAATCGGAAGCGGTGATCACTGTCGTGTCACACATAGCCCATCCCCCTACAGTAAGAATCACTCCCTATGGCACACTTAACCCCTACAGCGCCACATAGTGGTTAACCCCTTCACTGCCAGTGTCATTTTCACAGTAATCAGTGCATTTTTATAGCACTGATCGCTGTAAAAATGACAATGTTCCCAAAAATGGCATCAAAAGTGTCCGATGTGTCTGCCATAATGTCACAGTCACAATAAAAATCGCAGATCGCTGCCATTACTAGTAAAAAAAAAATGATTAATAAAAATGCCATAAAACTATCCCCTATTTTGTAAACGCTATAACTTTTGCGCAGACCGATCAATAAACGCTTATTGTGATTTTATTTACCAAAAATATATAGAAGAATACGTATCGGCCTAAACTGAGGAAAAAAAAAAGTTTTTACATACATTTTTTGGGATATTTATTATAGCAAAAAGTAAAAAATATTGCATTTTTTTTTCAAAATTGTCGCTCAATTTTTGTTTATAGCGCAAAAAATAAAAAGAGGTGGTCAAATACCACCAAAAGAAAGCTCTATTTGTGGGAAAAAAAGAATGTCAATTTCGTTTGGGAGCCACGTCGCACGACCGCGCAATTGTCCGTTAAAGCGATGCAGTACCGAATCGCAAAAGGTGGCCTGGTCTTTGACCAGCAAAATGGTCCGGGGCTTAAGTAGTTAAGGCTGCCCTGTCAGTAGACCCTCAGTGGAAAATAGCAGTTAAAAATACCCCTGGGTCAATGGTCTGTGAGAAATTCCCTGGACTGGAGTGTGAAGCCTAGTACACACCACTATTTTTTTTTTTGTTCAGAAAAAATTCACAGCTCAGTACAGCAGCTGTACTAACAATCTGATGATAGTACAGCAATCTCCCCTGCTGTGCTATTGTGTTCTGACAGGGGGACGCCCACCCCCACCTCCCTTGCCAGAACACTCTGGTCAGCGCTCTCAGGAAACCTCTGGCTTCTGTTGGACCGGATGCCATACACACAGGCTTAAAGTGGTTATAAACCCACTTTTTCAACTTGCACCTACAGGTAAGCCTAGATTAAGGCTTACCTGTAGGTGCAAGAAATATCTCCTAAACCTACACGGTTTAGGAGATATTTACTAAAAAGATAGGTGCCGCTGTCTACTGCGCGCCGTAGACAACGGCACATTCATGGGGTTAATCCCATTCACAAAATGGGCTACTTCCCAGCAATCGCTGGGCATAGCCGAATGTGACGGCTCCCGCACGCATGCACGGAGTCACGTCTTCGCCGCTCCGGCCAATTACAGCGCCGAAACGGCGCTGTGATTGGCTGGTGCGGCGATACCCGGAAGTAACATTCCGGCTATCGCCGCAGTGATGTCTGCGTCTGGACAGAGGGACGCGGACTGCTTTGGGGGCCCCGATCTAAGGTAAGTGGTACATAATGAGCTAGTATGCTAGTCATACTAGCTCATTATGCCTTTCTCTTGCAGGTTGGCAAAAAAAAAAGTTAGTGGGTTTACAACCACTTTAATGTTGTTTAATAAAAACCAGCCAATGTTGCCCTGACATTAGGCCTGTGTGTACTAGGCTTAAAGGTCCTGAAGTGCCTTTTCTTTGCAAAAGTTTGTTAAGGGAAAACAGCGGGTAGTATTCAGCCACATGCCTTAGTTTGGGGACCCCTTTCATAAATTGTGTATTGCAGCCCATGTCCTTGGCAATAAACTGATCGCAGGCAGGGTGCATGCAAAAGCTATCAACTGCTCAACAATCTGCCTGAATAATCTGTATCACTTGCCTTCTGCCTGTTATCAGAGACTAGGGCTTCTACTACATGGAAGAGGGTCTGTGATACTATCATTCCACATTATTTGCTTAAGCAGTACCCTAACATCACCTTACAGATAAATTCTTGTATGTGAAAGCTGTATGGCTAGAGGCAGGTGGCATGATAACTGTTGCTCTTTGACAGGTGCTTGCGTTACAAGTAAAAGACCTTAATTGTATAGGAATGTCTGTAAGCGTGTTCTTACTACTCATTCAGTTCATGCTAGCAAATGTGTTCTGGCAATCTTATCTAAAAACATTGTTCTCATCCATTCTTGGTTCCCAAGGACAGCCCTAGGATTTTAAGAGCTGTCTCTGGAAATGTTTGCACCTGTTTTTCAGTACTGACTTACAGTCACATAAAATTGTTTTTTTTTTCTTATGTAAGATTCACTTTCCCTTCATCTGTTAATATACTGTGGACTTTGAAATCCAAGAATCATAAACATAAAACATTTATATTAAAAAAAACATGATTATATTTCAATTTTATGAACTTGTTAGGTTTGATATACCTGTTTGTATATAGCCATAGTCATTAAAGAAACCACAAGTGCTATTGTGCTGAGTTCAGTGGAAAGAACATAGTGATATAATGACCATTAGATCCAAGGTCACAGACAGCCAAAGTTATATGTAAGTTTCCTCCGTAAAATTCAAGAACGTGACTACCATCTTCAGAGCCTTTATGTTTTCTCGGGAGGCAGGAGGATAACTTGTAAGTTCTATGTATACTTTCTTCATAGTATTCTCAGCATTGATTTTGGCTTGGATGGAGGGTGGGCTGCAGTGGTTTTATTCAGTCTGTGTTGATTGGTCACTAATGTATGGGTTAGTAGTATGGAGATTTATGTTACTGAGAGTGGGATGAGGCAGTTTGGGTCTTTACAGTTGAAGGAATGTGAACCAATGTGACTCCATCTTAGATGTAAGCATCCATCTTAGAAATCATTGCTTAGTCATATAATCCCACACATTTCTAAGCAAATGCTTTTGTTTGGGAACAAGTCTAGGTCCCAAGGATAAGTTTAGTTTTTTGTTCCTTGATAACGTGTGATTTCTTGTAATTGACGCTTGTCTCTAATCACATTCCTGTCTATGTATTGTTCTGGTACATACTGAGAATGTTCCATAAACAATCTAGATGTAATATTGTTTACTGATTCTGTTATATAAACAATGGAAAGTGTGATAAAACCGATGCTTGTAACAGTATTATTCTGTCTAAACCATGCAAAAATACAACATTATCAGATTTACTTTGACAGACTCACTGTGTGCGACTCAAGTTATTTCAGAGTAATTTCTCCAGGCCTGATGAGATTGAAGGACCAACCTGGGCAGGTCTAATAGTCTATTGAACCAAGAACGGTTACACCCCAACAACGGTGAACTCTTCCTTAAAGATAGCCAGTAATTTAAGGTCTTATGCAAGAATATTCTTACAATTTTAAAATGGTAGTCTTACTTATGAAATATTGATGATAGAAAGCAGGAGAATACATTTTTTTAAATCTCTAAAACATATAAGAAATGGAGTCATCCAGAAGCATAGCAATCGGCATTGGCAAATTAAATTGTCCTTGCCATATGACCTGTTAAAAGTGGACTAAGTAATTGCAAGATTAGCAATAGAGGACTCTGGTTGTAAATGATACTTCTATAAATGGTTGTAAATGATCACCTATGCCATGAAATAAATCATGCCATTTCTGCTTGCTTGCATTATATGCAATTACTTGAATATACATTAACTTTACTGCTCCACCTTTTCTATATCTCGGTTGCTTTAAAGTGATTTCTACAAAGTGGCATTGTCAGTATTTTCATCCTTAAGAAGCATGAAATTGGAAAGCAAAAAACAAAACAAAAATCAATATATTGCTACACCAAGGGTGTATATTGCACCCGTATGACTATATTATTATGCAGTATATTTATTACTGAAAAAGTGAATTTTCCCTAATAAATATATTGATATTTAAACTGTGAATAGAAAGGTATCTGTTCGCTCTTCAACCCCAATAGGGGTTGTTATATCTTGTTGGATTATTGTCAAGGCCACCTCTCTGTGCAAGGTCATTATTAAAGTGTTACAGAGTCAAGTATGCAACACTATTTTTATTACATTTTTTTAATTCCAAGAAAACACAAATGAACTCAAATATCACTAATAAACCTCTCAATCTAGCAAAAGGATATAACAAACAAAATGTTTATGTTGTATTGAACATAAAAATGCCACGGTAATCCGTAAAAAAAATGTCTATGCTTTATTTTAAACCTTTACTAGACTGTATTTTTTATATTTATCAGACCTTGCACATGGGTGAACTAAATTGTAATATCTTGTTTTCTGTTCTATTATTATAGTACTATACTGGATTTATAGAGCGCTAACAGTTTGCACAATGTTATGCAATAGTAAAGGGAGACAGTACAGTTTCTGTACAATTCAAGGCCAGTGGGTTAGAGGGCCCTGCTCATGAGAGCTTACAATCTTAATAGAAAAGGAAATGATACAAAAAGGTAATAGCTGTGTTGCTGTGTGGGGACGAGTTAATTGAGAAAAAAAAATTAAATTGCTAGCTACAGGCAGGATAGGCTTGCTTGAACTGATACATTTTAAGGGATCTCCTATAGGCAGACAGAGTAGAGGATAGCCAAAAAGGTTGGATTAGGGAGCTACAGAAGATGGGAGAGGCTATGGAGGCAAGCATGACAAGAGGTGACTAGGATTCTAGAGAGTATGAGGTCTTAGGAGGAGGAAAGTAGATGGTTTGCCTGTTATCTTGAGATGAATTTGGTGATGTAGCTATGGGTGGTTTTGCAAGTCGTTGTTACTATTTAAAATTTTGTTTGTTGGCCAATTGGAAGCCAGTGGAGGGATTGTCGGGGAGTAGTCACAGACACTGAGCAGTTGGTAAGGTGAGTGAGTCTGGCAGAAGCATTCATGATAACTGAAGGGGAAATAGCCTTTGTAAAGGTAAGCAAATGAGGAGGTAGTTTCAGTAGTCAAGGTGGTAGATAATAAAGTAGTGAATTATTAACTTGTTGGAGTCATTGGTTAGTAAGGGGCACACTTTGGAAATGTTACAGAGGTTTAGGAAGCAAGATTTGGCCAATGTGTCATGGTCAGGCTCAGGGACCAGTAATTATAGCAGTAGAGAGGCTTTCACTGACCAGCAGGATGAATACACAAGCAGGTCATCTTAGTGGATGACCCGGGGCTTACCCGAGGTGTGGGGTATAAGCACTATCGGGTATTCACCAGAGCTCCCAATGGTGGAGATGGGTTTTGCTGCGTGTTAGTACCAGGTCACAGTCCTCAAAATCTCCCCACCAGGAGGTGAGTAAGCCAAGTCCATTAGCAAATATAGCAGGTAGAGATTAAGCAGAAGCATAGTCAGAGAAAAAGCCAAAGGTTGGTAACAAATAGCTGCAATTTGGGGTCAAGTGAAAGCCAAGTCAAGAAACAAGCCAGAGGTCAATAATGAATAGTAGTGGAGATAAGGGCAGCTGCAGGTATGCAAAGCAGCAAAATAGTAGTAGTGGATATAAGGGCAGCTGCAGGTACGCAAAGCAGCAATATGCAGGAAATGCAGAGACGTGGCTTAAATCAGGAAGTTCAGGGGAGGAACAAAGAGTTTAAGGTTCACCAGAAACAAGAGACAATGCAAGATTGTCCTAAGAGATCAGACAAAGAGCTGTTCAGCATCTCAGATGGCAGAGTAGGAAGAGCCAGAGCCAGACACCACAGAGGTTGCAGATTTAAATCCAGACCCTGACAGAGTGGGGTTGATTTACTAAAGGCAAATAGATTGTGCACTCTGCAAGTGCAGTTGCTCCAGAGCTTAGTAAATGAGATAAAGCTTCACTTTGCAAAGAATACCCAATCACGTGCAAGGAAAAAAAACTGCATTTTTGCTTGCGCATGATTGGATGATGAAAGTCAGTAGAACTTCTGCTCATTTACTAATCTATAGAGCAACTGCCCTTGCAAAGTACACAGCCTCTTTGCCTGTAATAAATGAACCCCATTGATTTAATGTGGGGCTGGAAGAAGAGGCCCGAATCGAGAATAACGCCTAGCACCCTAGGATTAGGGAATGGAAGCATAATTGTGCTACTAATGTTGTAGCTTAACGAGCAGGGCCCTCCTGTCCCTTCTGTATTGAATTGTATTGTAATTGTACTGTTCCCCCTCTACATTGTAAAGCGCTGCACAAACTGTTGGCACTATATAAATCCTTTATAATAATAATAATACTAATGTTGATGGAAAAGTCTGGGGAAGGGGCAAAAGATGAATGGACATAGGTGAGCTTGGAAAAGACAGAGTGGACTTTCCCAAGGGCACATGAGAAGGGGGATTGCCTCTTTGGAGCAGGGGAATTTAAATCAGAGCATGTAGATTGCAGTGGCTGCCAGCAGAAGAAGGATTCTGGGTGCTGGGGTGAAAGTTAAACAACAGAGGTTCAGGATTGGGTAAAATATCCACTATGTCTGGAGAAACAGGGGATGGAAGTAAAATGGGAGCAAGATTTATTTGTGTGCACATGCCTCAGTGTTCTGGAGGAGGCTATGTCAGCATGTGGGTTCAGAAAAATGAGAAGGAGGTGATAAGTGCAGTAATATGGAGAGGACAGGAATAAGGGTGTGATATATATATATATATATACATATATATACATATATATATATATTATTCCCAAAAGTATTTGGAGGCCTGCCTTTACTTGCACATGAACGTGCTCATCCATGTCTTAATGGACCTTGTTTGTGCACTGGTGCACAGTCATGTTGGAACAGGAAGAGCCCATCCCCAAACTGTTCCCACAAAGTTGGGAGCATGATATTGTCCAAAATGTCTTGGTATGCTGACACCTTAAGAGTTCCCTTCACTGGAACTAAGCCCAACCCCTGAAAAACAACCCCACACCATAATCCCCCCTCCACCAAATGATTTGGACCAGTGCACAAAGCAAGGTCCATAAAGACATGGATGAGCGAGTTTGTGATGGAGGAAATTGACTGGTCTGCACAGAATCCTGACCTCAACACAATAGAAGACCTTTGGCATAAATTAGAGCAGAGACTATGAGCCAGGCCTTCTCGTCCAACATCAGTGTCTGACCTCATAAATGCGCTTCTGGAAGAAAAGTTAAACATTCTCATAGACACGCTCCTAAACCTTTTGAACAGCCTTCCCAGAAGAGTTGAAGCTGTTATAGCTGCAGAGGGTGGGCCAACTCAATATTGAACCCTACGGACTAAGACTTGGATGCCATTAACCTCCCTGGCGGTATGATTCTGTCTGGAATTATGTACCAAAAGTGGTACAATTATTTTGCATGGAAATTTGGTGTTATGTATTGTAGGCCTGCAATTCTTAGTAATTACTTACTTAAACCTGACCAAACAAGAGTCTAGTAGACATCCCGGGTATGATAAAGTTTGAAACACAAAATCATAAATTATAATGTAATAAATAACTATAAATAATTATAAAAAATAATAATGTAATTATAATAAAAATTATTCAATAATGTAATCAAATCAAAAACACTGAAATTTGCTCAGTTGCAATTTGTCAATTATTCCGTTAGAGACTGATAAGTGACAAAAAAAGGAGGAGAAGCAAACTTTTCACACAAGGCAAGCCAGGCTGTTAAGATAAATTCAGCTCTTTCTGATCAAACAATAAGCAAAAAAATATAGATACAAGATTAGTGATGAGCCGAACACCCCCGGGTTCGGTTCGCACCAGAACCCGCGAACGGACCGAAAGTTTGCACGAACTTTAGAACCCTATTAAATACAATGGATGCGAACGTTCGAATTCTAAAGTGCTAATTATAACAACTATTATGCATGTTATTGTCCTAAAAAGGGTTTGGGAACCCGGGTTCTGCACCAGGGGACATGTATCAATGCAAAAAGAAGTTTTAAAAACGGACGTTTTTCGGGAGCAGTCATTTTAATGATGCATAAAGTGAAAAAAAAAAAGTCAAATATTCCTTTAAATATCGTACCTGGGGGGTGTCTAAAGTATGCCTGTGAAGTGCCACGTGTTTCCCGTGTTTAGAACTGTCCCTGCACAAAATTACATTTCTAAAGGAAAAAAAGCCATTTAAAACTGCTTGCGGCTTTAATGTAATGTCTGGTCCCGGTAATATGGATGAAAATTTTTAAGAAAAATGGCATAGCTACCCCATCACACCCCTCCCCCCCCCTACCCCAGCCCAATACCAGCCCCTTTCGGTCTTGTATGGATATTAAGGGGAACCCTGCACACAAAAGAAAAAAGGCCCTATATACTCTGAACAGCCGTATACAGGCGGTGCATACAAGACAGGGACTGTAGGTTTGTTCTTATGTAGAATCTGTTTGTAATTTTGAACAGGTACATTGTTTAAGTGTAGCTCCAGCCAAAAAATATATTTTTAAGCTTTTTGGAAAACATAGAGAAGGGTTATCACCCCTGTAACATTTGTTTTGCTGTCTGTGCAGTGTGCACCTGTTCAGAACAGTTCACCTCACTTTCCGTCCTAATGACAAATGTTTTTTGAAAATTTGGGGTTTTTATTGAAACAAGAATTGGTGATAAAGCATCAGTGGAGAGGAGACACTTTTTTTTCCCATATTAACTCTTACAGGAGAGAATTTGCCTTCCTAGGGGTAGATTTCCTCTCACTTCCTGTTGTATCCTTCCGTTTGCAAGGAGGAGTCGTTTGTAAGTTGGATGTTTGAAAGTAGGGGCCTGCCGTATATACTCAGCTGAAATTTGCCCCTTACATGTTGGTGTTGCCACAACACTGTGAGCCCTCACAGTTACTCTTGGTGGGCGCATGAATGGGCCCTGCTGTGAATTATTAGATCAAGAATTGTAATTAAATGCCCCTGTTGAACAGGGGCTGAAAAATTGGGCCTTTGGTGGTGGTGGTGGTGGTGTTGACACAACACTGTAAGGCCTCACAGTTACTCTTGGTGGGCGCAGGAATGGGCCCTGCTGTGAATTATTAGATCAAGAATTGTAATTACATGCCCCTGTTAAACAGGGGCAGAAAAATTGGGCCTTAGGCACTGGTGCCACAACACTGCAACCCCTCACAGATACTGTACTTGGAGCACAGCAATGAGCCCTGTTGCAAAGTATTGCATCAAAAATTTTAATTACACGCCCCTGTTAAACAGGGGCTGAAAAATTGGGCCTTAGGAACTGGTGCTGGTGCCACGACACTGCAACCTCTCCCAGATACTCTAGTTGGAGTGCAGGAATGAGCCCTGCTGCAAAGCATTGCATAAAAAATTGTAATAACACGCCCCTGTTAAACAGGGGCTGAAAATTGGGCCTTAGCCACTGGTGGCGGCACCCAGAAACAAAAATGTTCTTCCAAGCTATCATCATCAATCGGATCATTGAGGAGGAGGAGGATAGTCAGTCAACATAACAGGACAGTCTCTCAGCATCAGCATCAGTCTTGAAGGGATGTGACATTTGAAAATAAATTAGTCTGTTATATCAGCTTCAGGTGTTTGGTAGCTGGTGGTGATCCAAGACTGGTTCATCTTTATGAAGGTCAGTCGATCAACCAAGTCCGTGGACAGGCGCATCCTGTGATCCGTGACAAATCCTCCAGCAGCACTGAATGTGCGTTCTGAAAGAACACTGGATGCAGGACAGGCCAGTAGCTCAATTGCATACTGTGCAAGCTCTGGCCAGTGATCCATCCTCAAGACCCAGTAAGCCAGAGGATTTTCGGTGGGGAAGGTGTCCAAGTCTGACCTTGCCCCTAGGTATTCCTGCACCATGTATATCAGACGCTGGCGATGGTTGCTGGAACCGATCATACCTTGGGGCTGCGGACTAAAGAATTGTCTGAACGCATCGGTCAGACGGCCACCTTCCCCACCGCTCCTTCTTTGACTGACCGAAGCCTCAGCAAATCGTTGTCCAGGACCAGGAGTTTGTAACCTCCCAGTCTCTGGGAACGCGTTGCACAGATCTTTCTGCAAGGCCTCCCGGAGTTGTCTCATCCTCTGCTCCCTCTGCGACGGTAAGATAAGGTCCGCAACCTTACCCTTGTACGGTGGATCAAGGAGAGTTGCCAGCCAGTAATGGTCCCTCTCCTTGATCCGAAGAATACGAGGATCCTTCCGCAGACTTTGCAGGATCAGGGAGGCCATGCAGCGTAGGTTAGCTGAGGCATTCGGTCCGGAGTCTATCTCCATGCTGACACAATCCTCCTCCTCCTCCTCTTCCTGTGCGATGGGTGGGACAGAAGAAACACTGTCTGGATAAAGGGGGCCTTGAGAGGCAAGGAAGTCCTCCTCTTCCTGCCTCTGTTCTGCCTCAAGTGCCCTGGCCATTATTCCACGCAGCGTATGTTCCAACAGGTGGACAAGAGGTACAGTGTCACTGATGCATGCACTGTCACTGCTCACCATCCTCGTGGCCTCCTCAAATGGTGCCAGGACAGTGCATGCATCCTTGATCATGCCCCACTGGCGTGGTGAAAAAAAAAACTAGCTCCCCTGACCCTGCCCTGGTGCCGTAGTCGCACAGGTACTCATTGATGGCCCTCTGCTGCGTGTGCAGCCGCTGCAGCATGGCCAACGTTGAGTTCCACCTGGTGGGCATGTCACATATAAGGCGGTTCTTGGGCAGGTTCAACTCCTTTTGCAGCTCAGCCAGGCGAGCACTGGCATTATAAGATCTGCGGAAATGCACACAGACTTTCCTGGCCTGCCTCAGGACATCCTGTAAGCCCGGGTACCTGCCCAAGAACCGCTGCACCACCAGGTTAAGGACGTGAGCCACACAGGGCACATGGGTCAGTTGTCCCTGTCGGAGGGCAGAGAGGAGGTTGGTGCCATTGTCGCAAACCACCATTCCTGACTTAAGCTGGCGTGGTGTCAACCACCTCTCGGCCTGCCCCTGCAGAGCAGACAGAACCTCTGCCCCAGTGTGGCTCCTGTCCCCCAAACACACCAGCGCAAGCACGGCATGGCATCTTTTTGCCTGCGTACTTGCGTAGCCCCTTGAACGCCTACGGAGCACCGCTGGTTCCGAGGACAAAGCACAGGAAGAGGCCATGGAGGAAGAAGAAGAGGAGGGGGTGGAGGAGAGAGGTGTGTCACAACCAGTAGTAGCATTTTGGAGGCGTGGCGGCGGAACAACCTCCAACACTACTGCACCTTGTCCTGCATCCTTCCCAGGTGCCAAAAGAGTGACCCAATGGGCCGTGAAAGAAAGGTAACGTCCCTGTCCATGCCTGCTGGACCATGAGTCAGCGGTAATATGCACCTTACCGCTGACCGCCCTGTCCAGCGAGGCCAAGACATTGCCTTCCACATGCCGGTAGAGAGCCGGAATCGCCTTCCGTGAG
Organism: Rana muscosa; assembly: GCA_029206835.1. Lineage (NCBI taxonomy): Eukaryota > Metazoa > Chordata > Amphibia > Anura > Ranidae > Rana > Rana muscosa. The sequence goes on from CM055121.1 coordinate 569,411,841, forward strand.
AAAAAGTGGCGTTTGGGAACCTGCCACTGAGGAACCGCACATTGCACAAACTCACGGAAGGGGGCCGAGTCTACCAACTGAAAAGGCAGCAGTTGAAGCGCTAGCAATTTAGCCAAGCTAGCATTCAACCGCTGGGCATGTGGATGGCTGGGAGTGAACTTCTTTCGACGGTCCAGCAGCTGGGGCAGGGAAATTTGCCTGCTAGAATCGGACGTCGGTGTACTGCTAGCAGAGTGCCCGCAAGTACTTGGCTGTGACACACCTAATTCTACACCTTCATTCCTCTCAGTGCAGGTTTCAGAGAGGACTGAAGGTATAGTGGGGTTGGAGATCCCAGCTGATGCAGTGCAAGGAGAGGTCCGCTTTGTTCTTTGGTGTGGGTCTTTAAGGTAGGCTTGCCAACGAGCTGCATGGCAGGTCAACATATGTCTGGTCAAGCATGTGGTGCCCAAGCGGGTGATGTTTTGGCCACGCGAGATACGCTTGAGACATATGTTGCAAACAGCAGCTGTGCGATCTGATGCACTCGACTCAAAAAAGGCCCACACCAAAGAACTTTTTGAATAACGGGCAGAGGCAGCGCCCTGCACAGGCGGAGCTCTGCGGTGTGATTCCGTCGGTGTGCTGCCCTTACGCTGGCCCCCCGAGGGCATCCTGCCTCGTTGGAGATGTGCCTCCTCCTCATCCTCCTCCTCCTCTCTCCTATTAGGCACCCACGTGGAGTCAGTGACCTCATCATCCCCTCCCTCCTCATCACTGGAGCCAATCTGGCAGTATGCTGCAGCTGCTGGAACATGACTGCCAGATTGGTGTCCTTCTTGAGCATCCCCTCTCTCTGCTCTCACGCTACTGCCTTCCTCTAGCTGGGTATCATCATCAGACACTTTGAAACGCTGGGCATCCTCCTGGAGCATGTACCCAACACTGTGCTCAAACAGTTCGGGGGACTCCTCAGGAGGACATGGTTGGTCTAGGGAAGGAGTGACTGATGATGACATTGATACCAGGGAAGAGGACGCTTTGGCAGCTGCTTTGCCAGTACCCTGAGCCTGGGTGAGAGAGGATGAGGAGGATGAGGAGGGCTTGGTCATCCACTCTACCAAGTCTTCGGCATGATGCGGCTCAACACGTCCAGCTGCCGAAAAGAAGGACAAGCGTGTCCCATGGCCACGTGCTGATGGCGATGCACCGCGTCCACGACCAGCACTGTTGTCTCTAGACACAGAGCCTGCTTGCCCTCTTTTATTGGCTCCTGACTGTCTGCCTCTCCTTGTTTGCCTTCCAGACATTCTAATGGCCTGCAGGGAGATGGGAAAAGCAGCAATAAGGCCTAGCTTCAGGAGTATATTTTGCAGGAATCACACTACGCCTGCTGTAAGTGTTGCAAATGCCCGTTGGTGTAACACACCAGGTAAACACAGCAATACAGGCTAACTTCAGGTGTATAATGTGCAGGAGGCACACTCCACCCGCTGTAAGTTCTACAAATGCCTGTTGGTGTAGCACACCAGGAAAACACAGCAATATGGGCTAACTTCAGGTGTAATATGATCAGGAGGCACACTCCGCCCGCTGTAAATGCTGCAAATGCCTGTTGGTGTAACACACCAGGAAAACACAGCAATACAGCCTAACTTCAGGTGTATAATGTGCAAGAGGCACACTCCGCCCGCTGTAAGTGCTGCAAATGCCTGTTGGTGTAACACTCTAGGAAAACACAGCAATACGGGCTAACTTCAGGTGTAATATGATCAGGAGGCACACTCCGCCCGCTGTAAGTGCTGCAAATGCCTGTTGGTGTAACCCCAGGAAAACACAGCAATACAGGCTAACTTCAGGTGTATAATGTGCAGGAGGCACACTCCGCCCGCTGTAAGTGCTGCAAATGCCTGTTGGTGTAACACACCAGGAAAACACAGCAATACGGGCTAACTTAAGGTGTAATATGATCAGGAGGCACACTCCGCCCGCTGTAAGTGCTGCAAATGCCTGTTGGTGTAACACCAGGAAAACACAGCAATACAGGCTAACTTCAGGTGTATAATGTGCAGGAGGCACACTCCGCCCGCTGTAAGTGCTGCAAATGCCTGTTGGTGTGACACACCAGGAAAACACAGCAATACGGGCTAACTTCAGGTGTATAATGTGCAGGAGGCTTAGCAACAATGACACTGACACTGTCCCCTGCCTATCCTTCTCTCTCCCTGCACACAAGGTTTATCAAAGAATATGACACTGACACTCTCCCTGCCTATCCTTCTCTCTCCCTGCACACAAGGTTTAGCAAAGAATGTGACACTGACACTGTTCCCTGCCTATCCTTCTCTCTCCCTGCACACAAGGTTTATCAAAGAATATGACACTGACACTCTCCCTGCCTATCCTTCTCTCTCCCTGCACACAAGGTTTAGCAAAGAATGTGACACTGACACTGTCCCCTGCCTATCCTTCTCTCTCCCTGCACGCAAGGTTTAGCAAAGAATATGACACTGACACTCTCCCTGCCTATCCTTCTCTCTCCCTGCACACAAGAATAGCACAAAGAATATCACACTGTCCCTGCCTATTCTTCTCTTTCCCTGCGCCAGAACACACTACACAAGGCCGCCGCGCTGGCGGCCTTTTATAGTGTGGGGCGTGTGCTAAACCCCCTGAGCTATAATTGGCAACCTACCTGTGGCCAATTATGGCTCTCCTAGCTGCCGGCGCTGTGATTGGCCAAGCATGCGGGGTCACAGTGCGATGGCGCAGTGTATTGTGGGCCGTTCGCGTCACTCGAATTTGGCGCGAACGGCCCAAATCGTTCGATGTTCACCGAACGGTCGAACAGCCGATGTTCGAGTCGAACTTATGTTCGACTCGAACACCGAGCTCTTCCCTATACAAGATAAACACAGTATAAGTTTTCACATAGACAACCAGTAAAGAGGTTAATTCAGTGCACCAAAGCATACATTTCACATAGGGTGAGGACACTTATGCTAAAAAGTGATAAAACATTACATTATTTTTCAATGTATTTAATTATGTGCTTGTTGCTTTAAAGATGAGAAAAATAAATATGTGATGCAGTTTTTGTTTTTGGTACACTTATTTGTCAAAGGTGTGCTGTATGCCACCAAAATAACACCTAAAAGTGTATGTAAAGCTTTTTTTTTTTGTTTTAGATAAAGTAAAGGATTTAAACTTCTACGGCTGGCCATAGACAGTTAGAATTATGTATGGGCAGGCTAAATGTACAAAGTTGATCGATTGATCAACTTGTGTACAACCAGCCTGCTGGATCTTACATGAGATTATCGTTAGCGGCTGATATAGCCGTTAGAAACAATCAATGAGAAAGACCAACCCACTTGTGCACTAACCAATAATGATTCAGTAATAAATAAAAAGAATCCAAGGAAGCTGTCAACACTATGGTGTGTCCCTACAAGTATTAGAAAATAAATAGATAAAATGTGGCTCTACCTCAAAAATAAATAGATATAATCAAAAATAGCATAACCTAAATACACTCAAATAATCAAAATACATTAAAAAAAAAAAAAAATACAGAAAATGTGTAAACCGGCCCTATACTGGCCATTAATAGCAAAATGCAAATGGTAAAAAATAAAAAATATATATAAACTATATAACCCTACTGAGTAGTGAACCCAGATAACCGGTGCTGAAAATGACAAAAAAATGTGCATAAACAAAGTAGTGACAACCAATACATACATTTCATTACATAGGAGCTCACCTCAAAAAAAGACCATACAGGTCTGACAGCGCCGGTTATCTGGGTTCACTCCACTCCTTTAGTCAACAGTAACCATGTATAATGACAAGAATCAAATAGTGAAGTACTTCCACAAAACATTTTTTTAAAAAGTAGTAACTTACATTCAAACAAGCAGTATTCCACATAAAAGGTTTCAAGGGAAAGCAAAGGGAAGAGTCGGGTTATGTCACTTCCCGTCGTGGCCGGTTGCAGCCGAGACCGAAAGGTCAGTTACTTTTCTTTCCCTAGAAACCCTTTATGTGGAATATTTTTGTAAACCAAATTGCAAATTTTTTGTCATTTGCAGCACCATGGTTCACTACCCAGTAGAATTATATAGTTTATATATTTTTTAATTTTTCCCATTTGCATTTTGCTATTAATGCCCAGTATGGGGCTAATTTACATATTTCCTGGATCTGTTATGTTTTTGTTGTGTATTTTGATTATTTGAGTGTATTTGGGTTTACACTATATTTTATTTTATCTATTTATTTTAGAGGTAGCACCACATTTTATCTATTTATTTAGCAATAATCACTGTCTTCTCCCAGCGGGGATAGCTTCCCCGACTCCCCCTACCAGGAGAAAACAATGACTCAGCAGAAGAGATTCCCCTGTCAACACTATGGGGTTTATTTACTAAAGCTGGAGAGTGCAAAATCAGGCTCACTTCTGCATAGAAACCAATCAGCTTCCGGGTTTTATTGCCAAAGCTTAATTGAACAAGCTAAGGTTAGAAGCTGATTGGCTACCATGCAGAGCTGCACCAGATTATGAGTGTACCAGTTTTAGTAAATCTAACCCACTTTGTGTTGATGGGGGAATCAAGCTAATTTCTTTCCTGCAACTCGCCGTTGCAGGAAAGAAATTTGCCCGTCTATGGCCAGCTTAAGTCACGTTTTGCTCTCTGGGGTCAGCTGGGGAGATTTCTCTTCACTTCCTATTCTAGAGACGCAACAAGATATAGGACAAACTCTTAGATCTTAGAAGATGTCACAGGAACAGGGGTCCCCCTTGGGGGGAACTTATTGCTCCGAGACCGAGAATCTCTTGAAAAGTATGAGATACCCTTGCTTCAGCTCCCCAAGCACCTCTTATGTCTAAATCACCCTATGTCCATTAGGGGTATAGGGTGACTGAGAAAATATATCTAGGACTACTTCAAATGGGACAGTAATATTCATTAACAATATCTCTCAAGAAATATGAAGATGTTATCCCCTGTGTCCTGTGAGGTCTATGCCCAGGAAGTATACCTCCTTATATGGGCATTCCAGGAAGTTCAATTTAGGAGTCATTAGATCTCATTGTTGCTTGTGCTAATTGACCCTGCAATTGTGTGAAGGTGTATTTGTGATAATGTTGATTGTGTCTTCTGACACAGACGCTAAGTCTAGCCTAAAGGTCATGTCTCTGAGTCATCAGCTGCTGTAAGAGATTAGTTAATTAGCTCATGTTAATTAGGTCTGGTCATAGGTGTATTTTCAGAGTAATATGAGCAGGATATGTATGCACCTTCTCTTTTACGGTATATAAGCCTGTAGCCTCTCAATAAAGATTGTGATTCATGCATGAACTTTATACAGAGCGTTGTCTCGTATTTGGGGGAGAATTACCCGCATGGGGTCTTATTCGGCTGGTTGGAGTGTCTGGTAGCTGCCTTGTGTTCGGGAATGGATTACCCTAAACGGAGTTAACCCCTTTCATACATGGGATGTCATTACAGATACATAGATACGGTATATAGATAGAAAGAGATCAACATTTTACCTGGGGAAAAATCAGGCACAATGATCATCATTAACTTACTAATGAATACAATTTTCATAAACCTGGGAAATTAAAAGGTCAAAGCAGTAAAGCAAATACAGTAAAGCAAAGGCATCTGCACACTCCATTGAAAAAAAGTAAAAACTGTGAGCATACAATCTGGTTTACATTGCACAATTGACACTCTATTGTACGTACAGGTTCATTTTCTGGCTATGTTAAAAAATCTTTTCTGATAAAACCTTAAAGCCGGGTACACACTACAGTTTTTGGGGTTGCACGAAAAAAACTGGCAGCTTCAATCATAGCCACTGTACTAACCATGCGTGGATAGTTCATCGAACTCCCCGCTGAGCTGTTTTGTTCTGATAGGGGGAGGCCCCCCAAAAGAACATTCCCGTCAGTGCTCTTAGCCATTGGCTGAGAGCGCTGATCAGGAGTCAGTCGGCTGCTGGATTTTCAGCATGCACGTTCGATAAAAGCTGGACTAACTGCTGGCTTCAGTCGGACAGACCGACATACACACGGGGCTAATGTCAGAAGTTTTTTTTTTTGAACCGGCCGATGTCTCCCGACATTCGGCCAGTGTGTATGGGTTTTCAGGCCGCATTTACACCTGAGCGATCTGCAGTGAAAGCTGCTGCAGCTTGTTTTTCTTAGCTTTTTCTTTGTGTAGCGCTACCCCCAAAGGAGCCGCTTGGGTATATTTGGTTCTGTACTCTGCCTCTCAATTCCAAGAACAGTCTCAGCCCCTCCGGCACACCTGGCAACAACTTTTGTGCGAACACCCAGTAAAAGTACATACATTGTAGAAAACACAGAAACTATGTTTACTGTGAAATTTCTTAGGAATGGAACAAACCGTAACAGTATAACTGAATAGTAGACAAATATATCTCAGGTAAATAAGCTGTGTAATAATGACCTAAAGATTAAGAGCAATAGAACTCAAGGATACTGTCTGGCTGCTTTCAGTTAACTCCTCAAGACGAATAATCGCAAAAGCAGCGGCAAACACTTTCACAGGCTGACCACCAACTCTACTTGAATTGAGCTTTATAGGTCCAGGCAGGAGGAGGCAGAGGAACGACCCCTTCTTATGTCAAACCTCTCCATTCTGTCCCCTGACGCCACAGTCCCAGAGAACTGTAAACACTTTACCTAGTTCAGTGTTCACTAGTGTAACTTCCAAGTCAGATTACCCCGCTTATTCACTATATATCCTGAGCCCCATGTGTATGTGTGGGCCCGTATGGCACCAGTGACTTCAGTCCCTTGAGGGGAAATGGATTACAGTCCCTCTTCTGTAGTGGAAGAAAGAATGCCTTGAATCTTCAGCTAGCTTCTTTAGTTGGTGCACTTAGGTGTCCTGTTTGGCAGGAGTGATGCAATGAGTACTGTGGAACTCCTGAAGCAGAAAGAACACTTTTACTGCCTGGCAGAGGATGAGTGAAGCACAGTGTTCTACTAGTGTAGGCAAAAATAGTCAACGTTGTCCGCATGCAGTGTCTCTGTAAGATGGGCAGGTGCCCGCTCACCAATCCTGTGACCAAGGCCCAAAGGAGATTGCCTGGCAGGCAGGCTCTTCAGGTAGCCTGACTAGCTACATCACAACCAGAATGTTTCACACCATCTGTACAGGTGCGCCTGGAGAATGCACCTGGGATCCCCCTTTCAGACAGGATGTCCTGACCAGCTGTGGATCTGTGGGAGGAATGGCATACCGACCCAGGGAGGCAGCGCCTCTCCCCTGGGTCCAGTCTTCTTGCTTGCCTCCTGGTCTCTGCCTGCTCCCAGGCAGCCTCTAGGTGTAAGATTCTTCCTATTGTCTTTGTGGGCTGTTGGGGTATGTCGTTTTCCCCCTAGAGATTACAGTGGGGCTGCCTGTGCTGGGGACTACATGTCCCAGAGTTCCTTGCTGCTCCTGCAGTCCTGTCTCCTCATAGGTACCCTCCCCCTGCCATTGGGGAAGCAGGGGAGGGAGCAGAGTGGGAGGCCAAGACTGTGAGTGTCTCTCACTCACTGCACAGTGAAAGGACAAGAGGGAGGGGGGATTCCCCCTCAGCTACTGACAGGCACAATCTCCTTGCAGAGAGCCTGTAGGTGTCTGTGTCAATCCTGGTGAGAGGTGCAGGGCCGCGGGCGGGCTGAGCGGCACCTGCTACATTTGTTTTGTAGTTGAGCGTTTTTTGGAGCGGCACCATTCATTTAAATGGGCCTCCCTCCGTTCCAAAAATGCTCCAAAAGAAGCTCATGTACCAAATCTTAGCACAGAGCCAGGAGCATTTGAGGTTGCAATTTTTGCTGCCATTGTAACACATTTTGTCACTCAACAATCATGGCAAATCGCACTGCGTTTGGGGGGCATCGCAAACGTGTTCCGCGTTTTTCCATGATTCTGGAATCGTGGGCAGAATCATGGCACTTCCGCCCACGATCCAGAATGCTAAGGTGTGAATGGAGCCTTAGTAATGGCATATACTGTATAGCCTTTTTAGAAAGACATATATAATACAACAGAATAAACATTGAGTCATGTTTAATGTACTGTAGGAAGGTTAGTCTCCCACTTACAATTCATATTCTTTCAAAAATATTTTTTTTAAATTACTGTATTATTCTTGCTGTTAATTCTGATATATAATGTGTGACTCTTCAGCTCCCAAACTGCCCTCTCAATAAATAAAGCGCAAAACCTAGAGTTAACTTGTTAATTTTTATTTCAGAATATTTGACAAGGGAAATCATTCACCATGTGCCAGAAGAAAAATCTAAGGTCTTATTGTATATCATTTTCACCAGTTTAAACAAATTAAAGTAGAACTAAACTCACACTTTCAAATTCCAGCTTATTGCAGAATTAAAAAAGCTTTCTATCTATCCTACACAGCCTTTACCTCAGTGTCAGTGCTTGTTGCAAAAAAACTTCTTAATTACTTACGGTACTTCCTGGACGGACCTTGGGACATGAAATCTGTGGTTAACCCACTTCTATAAAAAGCTCCCATCCCCTCTGTAATATAACAATAAGTGCCCTTGTGCCTGTGTTATACAAAAAATATGCCGATATTTCCCTACAACACAGCATCTCCCAGGGCTCACATGACTCCTCGGCTCTCTTCTCTGCCCAGCTGACAGCTCTAGCGGATGGGGTTAAGCATTGCTGCTGACGTCAGCTGGGCATAGCCAGGCAGGATAAGCCAGTTTTTTTAGGTGATAGAAGGGGACAAATTACACAGCACAAGCACCCTGCATGCGCTCTCCCCCTTCCAGGAGCTCCCACCCACCTCTGCAGGTGCACTTTTTTCCCAGGCAATCAGTAATCACCGTCTTCACTAAATATACAGCCATAGATCGTTCATTTGGCAGGGTGTGCAGGCGCTGAGCAATCACATAATAGCCTATGTGGATCAAAGGCTGTAGTTTGCCATGCGTTTTGGAAACGCACAGATGTGAATGGAACCTCACTGTTCTGTTCTTGTGTAAACAAACCAATTTAACTTTTAGGCCCCATTCACATATAGCCTAGTGGGAGCGCACCTTTTTTGGCTTGTTTTTCCTGAGACATGCATAAGGCAGCCCCTTGATTTCAAGGGGCGCTGTTAACAATTAATGGACTCAAAAGTTCAACTAGTTAATTTTAGGTGTATAAAGGTGGCCATACACTGACTATACAATCTGATTTTAGAATCTATGTATGATATCATTTACATTTATCTTTATAATAGGAGGACACACCATCTATCCAATTACTCTTTATCCAATCAGGCAAGACCTTGCACTACAACATAGTTGATGGTATAGCTAAAGGTGATTGTACAAACAAATTGTATAGTGTATGGTGAGCTTTACAGAACCCAGGACATTCTTCTCCTGTTTTCAGTACTACAGCTCTGATACACATAGGCTGTTATGTGATTGCTCAGCTCCTGCATGCTCTGCCAAATGTACAATCTATGACTGTGTATTTAGTGAGAACGGTGATCACTGATTGCATTAGAAAAATGCGCACCTGAAGACACGGGTGGGAGCGATTTCCTTGAAGGGGAGGGCAGGTGCTGTGTATGTGTTAATGAGGTCAGCTGGTAAACTCCTTCCTGTGTCTTAACAGTTTTCATGTCCTAAGGTCCGTCCGTCCAGGGAGTAATGAAGATGTTTTTTTTTTTTTTTGCTTTCAAAGTATTTTATTTTCAAATAGGGAAGTACAGAGAGACGATCACAGTAACATAACACTAGGTACAAATATCTGGTATGTAATAAGGGTGGGCTGAAACAATACATAGAGTTGAAGTCGATATGTTATTATAACGCAAATCTGTCAACTACGTCTTCAAGCACTCAATAGCCGTATATTGAAGATGTTTTTTTTATACAAGCACTGACACTGATGTAAGGGCTCTGTAGAAAAAATAGAAAGTTTTTTTATTTCTGAAAAATAATTACAATAATGCTATGTTGGTACATAGGGGAGCTGAAATTTAGAAAAAAACAACATATCTCATTTGGGTTTGGTTTTAAATGTACTTTAAGGGGTCTGTTGTTTAAAAAAATTCACTGTATGAATGTCTCAAGCATGAATAATCCCCATATATTGACTCATTTATTTCTATCCTTTGTATGTCAGCTTCATTTAGTGGCCATAATGAGGTATTTTCCTAAAATGCCTCAATCAGGAAAATACCACATTATGTCCTCTAAAAGGAGGCGATGATCCTATGAGATAAACAAGTTTGGCAAACTACAAGCTTGCATCTGTGTTTTTTTTTTAAACTAGTTTACCTTTTTTTATTTAAACTTGATTTTCTTATTTATTTTCCTTGTTTAATTTATGTATTATTATTTATAAAGACTATAACGCCAAGTGCCATTTCTCTGTCGAGTTTTGGCCATTGCAGCTTATTTACTGAACAGGGTAATGGCAGTTGGCATGGCTGGCTCTGAAATCAGCTCTAGTAACAAAGTAAAGCTTGATTCAGAAAACTACACAAAGCAGTATTTTTGGCAATAAGGTAATAGCGTTTGTGTATTACGATGTCTGCTCTTAGACAGGATTTAAAAAAAATATTAAAATGCTGATAGGTTCACTTGAGGCAGACAGAATGCTTGTCAACAGTAGGAGATAACCAGTTCACTACCTTCATCACTATTCCAATAAGAAAGTATGGTTCTTATTAACCTCTCTAGCGGTAATCCCGAGTCAGGCTCGGGGTGAGTTTTCAATGCTAAGTGCGGTAACCCCGAGCCAGACTCGGGCTGCATCGCAGTATCCAGGGGAAGTAACTTACCTTGTTCCCTGGATCCTGCGATGTCTTCCCGCAGTGTGTGCGAGCCGTGTCTCGCTCGATCCACACTGCCGAGTGCTGAGCTCCGTTCCCTGCGACGTTGCAGCGCACGGGGGCGGAGTTCGGCGCCAAATTCAAAAAAGTAAACAAATAGTATACATACAGTATACTGTAATCTTACAGATTACAGTACTGTATGTAATAATTACACAACCCCTTTGTCCCTAGTGGTCTGTCCAGTGCCCTGCATGCACTTTTATATAATAAAAACTTTTCTTTCTGCCTGGAAACTGAAGATTGTCCATAGCAACCAAAAAGTGTCCCTTTATGTCAAAAGTGATTTTAGTCATTGGGTGATGTGTTCAAGTGTGTTAACACTAGATTGATGAATGGTTATATATACTATTCAATTTTTATTGTATGTTCTGCTATTCTCTTTTGTTATTTTTAATAAAACTTGAGTAATTTTAATCAATTTTGTCGTGCCCATAAAGTCCATCTTTTCATCCTAACTTATTCAAAAAGTGATTTTAGACCAGCTAAAAAACAGCGATAATAAATTAGAATCACTCGCAGAATTGAGCGATAGCGATTTGTGGGGAAATTCATCATCAAACAAAAAATCTAATGACAGCGACAATTCTGCAACTGAGCAAATTTCAGTGTTTTTAATTTGATTACATTATTGAATAATTTTTATTATAATTACATTACTATTTGTTATAATTATTTATAGTTATTTATTATATTATAATTTATTATTTTGTGTTTCAAACTTTATCATACCCGAGATGTCTACTAGACTCTTGTTTGGTCATGTTTAAGTAAGTAATTACTAAGAATTGCAGGCCTACAATACATAACACCAAATTTCCATGCAAAATAATTGTACCGCTTTTGGTACATAATTCCAGACAGAATCATACCACCAGGGAGGTTAAAGTGATACTAAAGGCTTAATAAAAAATAACAAACATATCACACTTACCTCTTCTATGCAAGGATTTTGCACAGAACAGCCCTGATCCTCCTCTTTTTCGGTCCCCTGCTGGCTCTCCTGGCTCCTCCCCCTGGACTCTTGCAATGAGGGCACTTGTGTGTGCTCGCTCTTGAGCCCCACTCTGTGTGTCCATAAGACACACCCTGTCCCAGCTCTCTCCTCACTGGCTGTGTATTGCAACAGGAGCCAATGAGGAGGCAGAGGGCTGGGACAGCACACGCTCTTGTGCATATTGCTGGATCTAGAGCTGGCTTGGGCAAGTATTGGGAGGGGGCTGTGGGGAGAGCTGCATAATGATTTTTTTTACCTTCATGCATAGAATACATGAAGGTAAAACCTCTAACCCTTACAACTATATTAGGGATGTTTTTTTATGGTTTCAAAGTTAAAACACTTTTACCTTAATGCATTCCCTGCATTAAGATAATAAATGTTTTACCACTTATTGTGCCCCCTTTTCTAAACACCTACCTGAGTCCTCTCTTGATCCAGCACTGTGCCCAGCTGTAGTTCATATTTCCCCCCTTCCTAGTCCTCAGGAGACTCGGGTCAATAGCTCCTGCTGCGGTCTGTCAAATCCTGTAAGGAGGAAGTTGGTGTTGTTGTCAAGCCACCCTGTGTGTCTTTGGATGCACACAGCCCGGTTTAGGAGAGGGCCTGCTTGCTATGATGGCACACACAGGAGAGGAGGAGTGGAGAGCGTCAGCAGGGGACTCCAAGAGAGAAGGTAAGAAGCTATTGCACAGAGCAGGTGAGTATAAACCTCTTTTTTATTTTAACTAACTAAATAAAACAGAAAAACTGTTTACAATCGATTCAAGAAAGTGCACACACATGCATGATGATCCCATGCAATATCATATTAAAGGAGTTATAAAACATCAAGGTTTTTCACCTTAATGCATTCTATGCATTGAGGTGAAAAACCTTATGTGCTGCAGCTGCCCCCCAAAGCCCCCCTTTTTCTTACCTGAACCTGATCGTTCCAGCGACAAGCACGAGCCCAGCAGCTCCAGCTGCTGTCTCAGGTCCTGATTGGATAGCTTGATAGCAGCAGGAGCCGGGGTGGGGCCAAATCCTGCTGTCTGTGTCAATGGAAAGCGTCTCTCCGTGGGGGCACCCGATGAAGAGGAGGAGCCAGGAGCGCTGCCGAGACACCCCAGAAAAGGAGGATCAGGGCCGCTCTGTGCAAAACCCTTGCACAGAGTAGGTAAGTATGACATGTTTGGCTTCTCATTGAGCATGTGCAAACTTTGCTGCACTTTGTGAATGGTACTACAGCCTCCTTGGACTTGTGACATGTCCCAGAAGGCTGCGTGCAAAGGGGGTGAGGAGCTCCTGCTTGAATCACATAGGCAATCTGAGCAGATGTGGGTGTGGGTACCTGTCAAAACCAGGTACCCGCTACCCAAAATAAAGTGTCCAAAGGTGATAGAGGAAGGGGTTAGGAGGCCAAAAAGCAGAACTTTCCCTTTTGGGTGGAGTAATGCTTTAAGATGGGGAGCAGAGCTGTTTTTGTACCTCTTATGTTTGAATGCTTGTCACACTTACAGCTTGTATTCATGGTGTGCAGGGACACTATTTCCATGTCCATGTTCAATTATTTTATTCCCTTTCAAGATATAGCTAAAGAAGCTCAGCTAGCAGGTACCTCACCACTGCATTTCTTCTTTGAGCCTTGTCGTTTTTTCTGTCTAGAATTTCCATTTTACGTACTTTTCCTTCTTTTATCATTGACCTAGTTTGGAGTTAATCTACTCTGTTCTAAGATTTACCAGTGTGTATGTCTTGTATGTTATCCTATAACTAACCTGCACTGCACACAGGAAACGGGAATGTCAGTCTAATTAAGCTTTCACTTCACAACAGAGGTTATAACCTCAATGTTTGAACTTTCTGACCTAGGCATCCAAAATAAAATGTCAGATTTTAAGTCTAGCTAACAATCTCATGCCTTTTTATAAGCATTTATGAGTTGGGTATCTAATGGGTCTAAATACCTTACACAGTTTATGGTGCCCATCTATGACCTACATATGCTATACACTATTTGATCTGTCGTATAACATTTGAGTAACATATTTCCTGCAGTGTATTGGTAACAGTAAAGAAAAATAACATCTATTAATTATTTTACCTAGGGATATACTGTATGAAGATAACTGGAAAGATCGACTTGTGGGGATCTTTGAAGACACCAGTTGAAAAGTTGTGCTGTAAGTTGCTGTAATATGAGGTTGTGTTAGATGTAAAGATATTGAACAAAATGCAGTCTTGTGTTGACAGGAGGGAGGAAAGTATTTGGGAAGGAGAAGACATTTGTAAAGGTCCAAGAGAGCATTTTCTTCCAAACATATATAAATAAATAAAAATCAACACAATTTAGATACCGTTGTTTTGACTATAATTTCAATCATATAATAAAAATACTTTCATGAGCTATTTAAAGAGAAATGCGTAAATTCATATTTGTATGAATTTAGTTTTAATTCAGATCAAATATCAGTTGATATCATTGATATCAATTATTTTGACCACATTCAAATGCTAAATGCCGCGTACACACGATCGGAAATTCCGACAACAAAACCGTGGATTTTTTTCCGACGGAATTTTGTCTCAAACTTGTGTTGCATACACACGGTCACACAAATGTTGTTGAAAATTCCGATGGTCAAGAACGCGGTGACGTACAACACGTACGACGAGCCGTGATCAATGAAGTTCAATAGGCAGTTTGGCTCTTCTGCTTGATTCTGAGCATGTGTGGTTTTTTGAGAGTCGGAATTGCATACAGACGAGTGTGATTTCCGACAAAAACTTTTCCTGTTGGAAAATTTGAGAACCAGCTCTCAAATTTTTGTTGTCGGAAATCCCGAAAGAAAAAGTCCCATGGAGCCCACACACGGTCGGAATTTCCGATCAAAAGCTCACATCGGAGATTTCTTGTTGGAAATTCCGACTGTGTGTATGCGGCATAAGAGTTGGGGTATTTTCTCTGTTGGTAAATAACTCTCATGATCAATTGTTCTTGTAGCAATTTTTCTCTTAGGTTTGACTGTTACATTCACCCAGCGACAGTCAACAATAAAAATATTAAACACATTATAAACAGGGTATATATAATTACATGGATAGTATTTGAAATTAAAATGTTTTATAATTAGACCCCTTTGTGCATGATTTGTATTTGGAAACCAAAAATGTTTTCTTGGTTCCTGTGTAGAATATCGGTCGACCAATTATTTTACTATGCAGTGTTTTTTTAAATATATAACTAGACATGTTATGGTAAGTTGGAATAAAAGAAACCAAAAAGCCATCCACTTAATCACTGAGAACAATAACGCTTTCTTAAAGCATCTGCATCTCAACAATTCCATCAACAAATCCAGAAAAAAAGGAATTACCGTATATATTCGAGTATAAGCCAAGTTTTTCAGCACATTTTTTTGTGCTGAAAATGCCTCCCTCGGCTTATGCCGCGTACACACGACCGTTTTTCATGACGAGAAAAATGCCATCTTTTAATTTGGTTATTAAAAACTATCGTGTGTGGGCTCCAGAGCATTTTTCACGACGTGAAAAATGGGCATTAAAAATTTGGAACATGCTCTAATTTTTTTCGTCGTTTTTCACGTCGTCGTTTTTCTCGTCATGAAAAACGACCATGTGTAGGCTTTAACGATGTGAAAAAAACGCGCATGCTCAGAAGCAAGTGATGAGACGGGAGCGCTCGTTCTGGTAAAACTAGCGTTTGTAATGGAGATAGCACGTTCGTCACGCTGTAACGGACTGAAGAGCACGAGGCTGAAAAGCGTGAATCGTCTCTCACCAAACTTTACTAACACAAGGATCAGCAAAAGCAGCCCAAAGGGTGGCGCCATCCGAATGGGACTTCCCCTTTATAGAGCCGTCATACATTTCGTACGTCACTGCGCTTTGCTCTAGCATTTTTTTTCATGATCGTGTATAGGCAAGGCAGGCTTGAGAAGAATCACGTCGAGAAAAACGTCGGTTTTTTCAATGACATTAAAAACGGTCATGTGTACGCGGCATTATACTCGAGTCACTGTTTTGCGCCTGATCTCCCGATTTTTGGGATCCGGTACAGGCCAAACTTGGCACACATGTAGCCCCCTCTTCCTCTACAAGTGTGCAAAGTTTGTTGTCCGAGGGACCTATGGCCGGGGAGCACCGATGTTTCAAAGCTGGGCACCCCTTCCATAGACTCCCATGTTAAACGGTAATTTCTCCTGTGATTTTGGGGACATGCTACCGGCCGGTCGTGGGTCCCCTGGACCCGAAACTTGGCACACACGTAGCCCCATTTCCCCTCTATAAGTGTGCAAAGTTTTTTGCCTGGGAGACCTACGTCCGGGGAGCACCAATTTTTCAAAGCCGGGCACCCCTTCCATAGACTCCTATGTTAAACGTCAGTCTAGTCATGGACACAGTGAGGCATTGGCACAGTGAGGCATGGGCACAGTGAGTCATGGACACAGTGAGGCATGGACATGGACACAGTGAGGCATGCACATGGACACAGTGAGGCAAAGTGAAGCACAGTGAGGCATGCAGATGGACACCCTAGGCTTATACTCGAGTCAATAAGTTATCCCAGTTTTTTGTGGTAAAATTAAGTGCCTCAGCTTATATTCGGGTCGGCATAAACTTGAGTATATACGGTACTTCTTCCTTCCCCTATTATAATTATTATTTTGAAACAAGGTGGATGTAACTTTGCAGCATGCATAAGAAATTAGTTGTCAATAATCTTGATGATTCTAAGGATTTTTATTATTTAGATTACACCCAAAATTTAACCTAAAGAGTAACATATATAACATTTTTTGTGGCCCATAACCAATATTTATATTAATTTGCAGCCTGAACAACAATAAGAAATGCTGGAACTTGATTGGTCTCTATGGCATAATTCCATGTTACTTTCATGTTAAAAGCATGAGTTCAAAAGTAATGTAATTTAAACAATAATGAGAATCACAAATGACTCAACTCTATATGTCAACATTATTTATTTCTTACTGCATTTGATGATTAAATTCTTTCTATTAAAAAGCGAACAAATGGAATATTGGTGGATTTTTTTTGTTAACTTTTCTGTTCTTTGTAATGGTGCCCAAATGTATAAAAGCATGAAAAATATGAATAAATAAACATGTAGCTACAATCATAAACTGAGAATCCGTATAATGATCCCGTGAGGTTTACTGTATAAAGACATCAGACACAACTATTTAAAATATTTAAAAAAATATAAATAAAATACATTATACTATAAAAGAATAGTACATACATACTATTTAATAATAATAATAACACATTGTTAGATAGCGGAGTATGAATATGTATGGCACACATTTACTATTCAGTACTATAATACATAAGAAAATGTTAAAGTGATACTAAACATACAATGTTTAATTGCCAATATCCCCTCTTTTTATGTATACAGATCTTGCCACCATATTTAATTGAATATAAAAAGACATCTGAGTACATTATTTAATCATTGTTGTTCAGCGTTCACATAATGTTTCCCTGGTCTTTCCCACCCCGAGGTAAAGTTCTGAGAGAGGAGTCTCTAGTATGCTGCTGATGTATGCTCTATAGCAGTAGAGCACATCTGGTCTATGAATTTGTGTCTGCACTGCACTGATTGGTGCTGTGATGGTCACATGAAATAAAAAACAGCTTTTAGAATAGAGAGTGAAAAAAAAAAAAAACGATAGCAACAAAATGTGATAAAGCTTATCATAAAACTATATTTCAAAGCATTATTATTGTTATTATTTCTTTCTCGTACATCACGGGACACAGAGCGACATAGTCATTACTAATGGGTTATATAGTTACCGTCAGGTGCTGGCACTGGCAACTTCCAAAACCGGAAGTACCCTCCCCTATATAAGCCCCTCCCATCCGGGAGCACCTCAGTTTTTTGCCAGTGTCTAAGGTGTTGGCCAAGAAGAAACATGTGTTTTTCACTGAGCTTGCGTACAGGTTCTTTTGGGCCTCAGTAAGCTATTCCGGATCCGACCAAAAAAAGCTTCATAGCTAAACGGTCGGTACCCGGGCCTTGCAGAGAAGAGCAAGGTTCTGCCTGTAATGCTTCTCTTAGGAGAGCTGGACCCTGGGATCCAGAGCTCTGGTCATACCCACGACCAAGATGTTTTCTGTGCAGGGTGCTATACAGGTCCAGGGGAGTGGAATCCTTGGGAACCCGGTCCCTGAAGGTTTGATTACAATGCCTGCCGTGATAGGTGAAGTTTGGGCTTTTGTGGACCAAACAAAGTCCTGCGGCGGGGAACAGGTAAGTGGGGGCCCCCAGGAACTTGGTTCTATTGGGGGACCCCCAAGCCTAATTTGTCTTTCTGTCTGTTACCTAACGGTATTCCCGCTAATATCTGTGCATGCCTGTAACTACTAAAAAAAAAAATGTAATAATTTTTAATGGTGGTCAAGAAAAAAAAAAAAAAAAAGAAGAATTTTTTTTATATATGTTTAGTATATTAAACTGCGGTACCTGTGTTTGTCCACTAGAGGCCGCTGTGGAATGTTTTTCTTGTCATATGGACTAGTTTCTTCTCAGAGAGCAAAGTCCAGGCAGCTGGTGAGTTCTCCTACAGGAAACTGTTTCCTCTGCCATGTTGCAGTGTTCGTCTATCCCCCGGCCTGCGGCAAAGGGGGCCCTGGCTCCTGTCCCTGGTTTCCATGTTTGAAAATTAGCGCCGAGGCGCACGTGGCCGCGCGCGTGCGCGTGCACGCGCCTCTATATATAGAGGTGGCCGGAAAAAGGGGCGGGGCCTGGGGGATGACGCTCTGTGCGCGCCGCAGCGCTTCTGCGCATGTGCGGGCGTCCCAGCAGGTTTTTAAAAAGCCACATTATTGCAGTAAGCTGGCTATGAAGTACAGAGACAGAGCTGGCAACATTTAAAGGCATACAGCAAGCGGTTGATACAGGCATCCCCTAGAAAGGCACATTAGTAGACACCAACTGTTTATTATAGCAGCATTTATGCTAGACTATTATCAGTAACTGGTGTATTTTCGGCTGGAATACCTCAGCTTTGTGGCTTAGGAATATGCCGTCTAAAAACTCCGGGACTAGAAATTCCAGGAGGAATAGGGGGTCTCCATCGGGCTCTGAGGATCTTGGGCATGCTTTGGCTGCACCAGTCTCCCCTGAAGAATCAGAGGTTAGTGACCGTAGGGCACCCCCAGGAGTACCTGGTACTGTGGCTGTCCCCAGTTCACCTGCTCCTGTGTATGTAACAGAGGAGGTTTTTTCCTCAGCTCTGGGAGGGCTGGAAGAGAGATTGTCAGCACTAATTGCTGCTTCCCTGTCACAGGAGAAAAGCGCTCGATCTCCGTCTCCTCCCTCAGAGTGCCTGTTAACAGAGCAACAGTCCCATACAGAGAACGACCTACCTGAGGGGGATCAGGATGAGGTTGATTCAGTTGTAGAGGAATCAACAGTGGAGGAGCCGTTCTCAGCATCACATGCTGAGAGGTTATGGGTGCAGTCCCTGACTAATATGGTCCGATCAGCATTTAAAATGCCACTTGCGGAGCCATCCTCCTCTTCTGTCTCCTCGTTGGGGTCGCTAAAAGCTCCCCAGACTGTTTGTTCTTTTCCGATCCATCCTTTACTGGAGGGGCTCATTTACCAGGATTGGGAGCATCCTGACAAAATATTTACTCCCCCCAAGAGATTTCCGGTGGTCTATCCTATGGAATATAAGTTCGTCAGAAAATGGAAGGTCCCTACAGTGGACGCAGCCATCTCTTGTGTGAATAAATCACTGACATGTCCGGTGGAAAATGTCCAAATGTTCAAGGACCCAATAGATAAAAAATTGGAGTCCTTATTGAAATCTGCTTTTTCTACAGCAGGATTGGTGACACAACCAGCAGTGGCAGCTATAGGGGTCTGCCAAGCAGTGAAGGATCAGTTGAAACAGGTCTTAAGGGACGTGCCAGATCAGCAGGCTCTTGCTCTAGCTGATCTACCTAGAGCCTTATGCTTTGCGGTGGACGCTATAAAGGATTCAATCCATCAGGCCTCCCGCCTTACGCTGTCTGTAGTACATATGCGCAGGCTTCTATGGCTCAAAAACTGGTCTGCTGAAGCTCCCTGTAAAAAATTGCTGGTCAGCTTCCCATTTCATGGGGAGCGCTTATTCGGGGAAGACCTGGACAAGTATATCCAGAGAATTTCCAGCGGTAAAAGTACACTCTTGCCGGTCAAAAATAGAGTTAGAGGTCCCTCTTTTAAGAGGCCGGCTTCTCCAGTCCCTAGGACATCGGCTGTGAAACAGTTCCGACGGCCTCCCCGGTCAAATCCCGGAGGTAAAAATCAGGGACAGTTGCAGGGTAACAAGAAGCCCTGGAGCAGGAGAGGTACAAAACCTCCCCCAAAGTCAAATGCATGAAGGGTTGCCCCCACCCAATCGGGTGGGGGGAAGACTTCAGTTGTTCACAGAAACCTGGCGGGACACGATCCGAGACAGATGGGTGCTCTCCGCAGTAAATCTGGGATACAAATTGGAGTTAAAAAACTCCCCTCCTTCCCGCTTTATAAGGTCGAACGTGCCAAGGGATCCCCAGAAGAGAGGATCCCTCCTGTTGGCACTGGAACAATTATTGCTTCAAGCAGTAATTATAGAGGTCCCCCTGGAAGAATGGGGGTTCGGGTTTTACTCAAACCTCTTTACAGTTCCGAAGCCAAACGGGGACGTGAGGCCCATATTAAATCTAAAAGGGCTAAACAAATTCCTATATATCAGGACTTTCCGGATGGAGTCGATCCGATCGGTAGCCACTGCCCTACAAGGGGAGGAATGGTTAGCCTCGATCGACATCAAAGATGCGTATTTGCACATCCCCATCTTTCCAGCCCACCAAAAATTTCTACGCTTTGCGATAGAAGGGCGCCATTTTCAGTTCAGAGCCTTACCCTTCGGTCTGGCCACAGCACCAAGAGTGTTCACAAAAATTCTGGCCCCATTATTGGCCAATCTAAGAACACGAGGTGTAACGATAATGGCATATCTAGACGACTTGTTGCTGATAGACCACTCAGTGGAAAAACTAGAAGTGGTTGTTCACGAGACAATCAAGTATCTGGAATATCACGGTTGGATTATCAACCGAGACAAGTCAGCCCTAAAACCAGTCAAAAGTCTGGAATACTTGGGGCTAAGGCTGGATTCAGACCAGAGAAAAATTTTCTTGCCTCGAGAAAAGGGGTCGTCTTTGAGAGATTTGATCCACTTAGTGGGTTCAAAAAGACAGCCATCCATACGCCTGTGCATGAGGCTGCTGGGAAAAATGGTGGCATCATTCGAAGCAGTACCCTACGGTCAATTCCATTCAAGGAAGTTGCAAAGGGCCATACTGTCAGCCTGGAACAAAAAAGTTCAGGCTCTGGACGTACCAATGTCCTTGTCCCCTTCCGTTCGCAGAAGCCTCCGTTGGTGGTTGGTTCCCCGGAATCTGGAAAGAGGGAAATCCTTCAGTCCGATTTCTTGGAAGGTGGTCACTACAGATGCCAGCCTTTTAGGCTGGGGAGCAGTACTGGAGCAATGGTCTCTCCAGGGCAGAAGGTCGGATGCGGAAAAGGCCCTGCCCATCAATCTCTTAGAGATACGAGCAGCCCGGTATGCCCTAGTAGCATGGACATCCAAACTCCAAGGGTCCCCTGTCAGAGTTCAGTCAGACAATGCCACAGCAGTGGCATATATCAATCGTCAGGGGGGCACCAGGAGTCGTGCAGCCCAAAGGGAAGTAAATTACATCCTGAGATGGGCAGAAAGATATGTCCCAGCCATATCTGCGGTATTCATTCCAGGGGTGGAGAATTGGAAGGCGGACTTTCTAAGTCGCCAACAATTATGCCCAGGGGAATGGTCCCTTCATCCCGAGGTTTTCCGGACAATATGTCAGCGGTGGGGAACACCGGATGTAGATCTGCTAGCATCCAGGTTCAACACGAAAGTGGACAGGTTTGTCTCTTGGACAAGGGATCCCCTAGCGTGCGGCTCGGATGCCCTAGTGTTCCCTTGGGATCAGTTCAAGCTGATATATGCATTCCCACCGCCACAATTGTTACCTCGATTACTCCGCAGAATCAGGGTAGAAAAGAAACCAGTGATTCTGGTGGCTCCAGCGTGGCCCCGAAGAGCATGGTACGCGGAGATTGTAAAAATGTCTGTGGGGAGTCCTTGGACCTTCCCACATCGTCCGGACCTGCTTTCGCAGGGACCGATATACCACCCTTCCTTACCAGCCCTAGGTTTGACGGCCTGGCTATTGAAGCCCACATTCTAAAAAGGAGAGGGCTCTCTAATGCTGTGGTGTCTACCATGATCAATGCCAGGAAACCGGTATCCAGGCAGATCTACTATAGAATCTGGAAGGCGTACATCGCCTGGTGTGAGGCCAGGAAATGGCATCCACGTAAATACGTAATAGGTAGAATTCTGGACTTCCTACAATGGGCTGTAGATAGGAAAGTGTCCTTGAGTACTATCAAAGGTCAGATTTCGGCCTTGTCAATATTTTTTCAAAGGCCCTTGGCTTCGCATTCACTAGTCAAAGCCTTTATACAAGGAGTGATGCGTATTAGTCCTCCGGTTAATATTCCCATATGTCCATGGGATCTAAACTTGGTTCTGTCGGTTCTACAGAAACAACCATTTGAACCATTACAGCATATTTCCTTAGTGCTTCTCACCAGGAAATTGATTTTTTCTAGTAGCCATTTGTTCGGCTAAAAGAGTATCGGAATTAGCAGCTATGTCCTGTAAGGAGCCATATCTGGTTATCCATAAGGACAGAGTAGTGTTACGTCCTCATCCAGCCTTTCTTCCTAAGGTGGTATCGAGTTTTCATTTGAACCAAGATGTGGTTCTTCCTTCTTTTTTCCCCAAGCCTACTTCGGTAGAGGAAAAGTTATTGCATTCTTTGGATGTAGTAAGAGCAGTTAAAGCTTATCTAAAAGCCACTGCTCAGATTCGCAGAACGGATACTTTGTTTATTCTGCCGGAAGGCCCCAGAAAGGGTCAGGCAGCGTCAAAATCTACTTTAGCCAAGTGGATTCGACAGGTCATAATACAAGCCTATAGCTTGAGAAGTAGACCGCCTCCGTTCAAAGTTAGGGCGCACTCCACGAGAGCAGTTGGAACTTCATGGGCAGTGCATCACCAGGCCTCCCTGGCTCAAGTCTGTAAGGCCGCAACATGGTCTTCAGTACACACGTTTACTAGGTTCTACCAGGTGGACGTTAGAAGTCAGGAGGATGTCGCCTTTGGGCGCAGTGTGTTGCAGGCCGCAAAAGATCCTCATGTCTGATAGCGCTCAGCTTATATATGGTGTATCCCCCCCCTCATTTGGCATTGCTTTAGGACATCCCATTAGTAATGACTATGTCGCTCTGTGTCCCGTGATGTACGAGAAAGAAAATAGGATTTTTATAACAGCTTACCTGTAAAATCCTTTTCTTGGAGTACATCACGGGACACAGAGCTCCCGCCCCTCTTTGGGGACACTTATTGCTTTGCTACAAAACTGAGGTGCTCCCGGATGGGAGGGGCTTATATAGGGGAGGGTACTTCCGGTTTTGGAAGTTGCCAGTGCCAGCACCTGACGGTAACTATATAACCCATTAGTAATGACTATGTCGCTCTGTGTCCCGTGATGTACTCCAAGAAAAGGATTTTACAGGTAAGCTGTTATAAAAATCCTATTTTTTGCAATAACATGGTATAAGTGGAGTTTAAATTGACTGACAATAGCTTTAACTTTGTTCACACTGCAAAAATATATGATGGAGGTTCTGCCAATCACTGGCTGTGTCCCTCCCCTACAGCCTGTGTCTATGGTATGTACTGTATGCGCTGGGACTAACAGGGAGGTGACGCCTACATTGCTCGCCATCTTATATCCTTCCCCCATAGTGTTTAGTAATATGAGGATATGGGGGAGGAGGGGTCTGTCATTTACCACGTTGTATATGCCCACATTGTGACTCTATATTCACATGGGCTCCACAGATAAGAAAAAGGAGGAAATAAATAGCTTAGAAGGACCTGAAACTGGAGCATACTCAGTAGATGTGACAGTGGCTGGTCTACACAATCTCAGGCTGCAGTGCGGACACAGACAAGGGGAGGGACAGTGAACCACAACATTAACCACATTTTTACAATCTTTAGAAAACAAATGTTTTAGTGGCAAAGTGAGCATACACACAATGTAATATAGCAAGCATTGACAGCTAATAAGGATCTGGGTTTAACCACTTCCCATCCGCGCTATAGCCGATGAATGATGACTACAGCGCAGACCTGAATTGCCTTGAGGCCGTTAATAGACGTCCTCCCATGCTCGAGTGGCCTGCGCGCCCCCTGCACGGCGCGCGCGGCTTGCTCTGTGATCAGCGAGTCTATGAGACTCACTGGATCACAGATCGGAGTAAGGGGTCAATCCCGACCCTTACCACGTGATCAGCTGTCAGCCAATGACAGCTGATCATGTGATGTAAACAGAGCTGGCTAGCAGCGTGAGGAGGAAAAAAAAAGCCGATCACCAGCAGAAGACAGCGGGATCAGGGAGAGATGCAGACAGCTCATCTGTGCCAATGTGTGCCACATGTCAGTGCCACATACCAGTGCCCACCAGCGCCACCTATCAGTGCCCACAGTGCCACCTATCGGTGCCCAAAGTGCAAAAACGAAAAGTCACTAATCAGTGCCTCAAACAGTGCTGCCCATCATTATCACCTACCAGTGCCCATCATTGTCACCTACCAGTGCTCATCATTGTCACCTACCAGTGCCCGTCATTGACACCCACCAGTGCCTGTCAGTGCCCATCAGTGCCACCCATCAGTGCCGCCTTATCTATGCCTATCAGTACCGCCTTATCTGTCCCCATCAGTGCTGCCTCATCTGTGCCTATCAGTGCCCACCAGTGTAGCCTATCAGTGCCCACCAGTACAGCCTATCAGTGTCCATCAGTGGCGCCTCATAAGCGCATATCAATGAAGGAGAAAAATTACCCGTTTGCAAAAAATGTTACCAAAATATAAAACCTGATTTTTTTTTTCAAAATTTTCAATTTTTTTGGTTTATTTAGCAAAAAATTAAAACTGCAGAGGTGATAAAATACCACCAAAAGAAAGCTCTATTTGTGGGGGAAAAAAATGATGAAAAATTTATTTGGTTACAGTGTTGTATGAACGTGCAATTGCCATTCAAAGTGCATCAGCGCTGAAAGCTGAAAATTGGTCTGGGCAGGAAGTGGCCAGTAAGCAAGTGCTTAATGACACAAAATATAAGCAAGGGATTGTGACCAATCCTGATTATTAAAGAAGGAATACATGGCTGCTTGGTACACTATTCAATAGGTAAAGTAATAATCCACTTTAGATGCAGGACTACTAGCTTTTGAAGACTAGGATAACTAGCCATTGCAGACTGCAATATGAGTTAAAATCCACACAGCAAATTTCATGAGAGGGATCTAGAGCAGGGGTCTTAAAAATGTATTAACAAAAGGGCCAGTTTACTGCCTTTCAGCCTTTACAGGGGCCGAACTGTGGCCATTGGAAGTAGAAAATATCCCAGCATTAGTGGGAGTGAACGATGCCCTATTTTTGGTGTCAGTGAGAGGAATTGTGGCCCATCGTTAGTGTCATTGGGTGGGAAGAATCATGCCCTTTTGTTGGTGTCACTGGGAAGAACTGTGGACCATTATTGTAGTCATTGGGAGAAACTGTGCTCCATCATTGGTGTCAGAGGATGAAATATTGCTTCAAGTACCAAATAAAAGCAAACAAAAGGCCGCATCTGGCCCCGGGCCACAGTGTGGAGACCACTGGTCTAGACAGATGGTGGAAATTGGTGCTTGCACACATTTTTAAAGTGGTTGTAAACTGTTGTTTTTTTTTTACTTTTATCAATAGGTAAACCTAGAAAAAGGCTTACCTATGAGTAGTTGAAATATCTCCTAAACATGCGCCATTTAGGAGATATTTCACTTGTAGTGTGCCGATGTCGTCATCGGCACATGCGCTGTGAAAAAACGGACCTCCGTGCCGTTTCTTCCTCAGCGTGTGCCGTGACTGATGGCTCCCGCGTGCATGCGCGGGAGTGACGTCACGCGGCTCCGGCCTGTCACAGACCCGGAGTCCGCGGCCCAGGAAGGAAGAGGGGTGAAAATGGATGCGGCCTGCACAGGGGACAGCGTGGGCTTCGTTTGCAGGTAAGTGTCACATAATGGGTTAGTATGCATTGCATACTAGCCCATTATGCTTTTAATTTGCAGGGTTTACAGGCAGCAAAAGAGGAAGTAAAACCCATCAGGGTTTACTTCCTATTTAATGCTCACAATTAAACAGCAAAACATTATG
Organism: Rana muscosa; assembly: GCA_029206835.1. Taxonomy (NCBI): domain Eukaryota; kingdom Metazoa; phylum Chordata; class Amphibia; order Anura; family Ranidae; genus Rana; species Rana muscosa. The sequence continues at coordinate 569,438,102 of CM055121.1, forward strand.
TGCAACAGACATTTATATAAGTGTACTGGTGATTATTTGTTTTAAATGGAGTCACCTTTGCTTACAACTTTGATACACACAGGTATTTTGCACTTAGTAACAAATATATGAGCATGAAAGCCTCTTCTAGCTGACAGAAACATCATTATGCTCTTTCTAGTGAGCGGGAAATAGCCAACCAGTCAGGGATTTAATCAGGGACCAAGGTGGACATATAGGGACCGTTGACCCAGTAACATTTGCTCCTTTTTTGGGCCTGTTGTTATTCTGCTGTGTGTCACCTGTAAGAACAGCTTGGAATAATAGACCACACCAATGCTGATTGTAAAGCATTTTTAAACCCAAGAACAAAAATATAATATTGTCCAGCATACCAGTTCTTAAATGTGGGGGCTGCATTCTTTTCCTTTGGTTTTACCTGGTGATCCTTCAAGTTAACCACTGTCTGCCATGGGGTAACAACCTCATTTACTGTACTGTATCCAGGGCTTTTTTCAGCTGGAACTTGGTGGAACTTAGTTCCACCACTTCTGGCTCAGGCCCTCTGCTTCCTGCTCACCACTATTGCTTGTAAACACAGAAGTGAAAGCTTGTCTCCCAACGGCTCCCACTGACTGCAGAATGGAGGCAAGGGAGTTGCAGGTGCCCAGGGTGCAGTGCAGATGCTGACAGCCCCACTGGAGGATCTCCCCGCATCCTGCCCTTTAAGACCCTCCCACTATTAGTGAAAGTTGACCACACCCACAATGTGATGCAGTTTGGAGGTTGTGTATGTAGGGGGGGTGAGGGGGTTTTGGGGGGGTTGTGGTTGAGTTCCTGTACCTATTTTCTGTAAAAAAAAAGCCTTGACTGTATCCATGTAGGCGCAGAGTTGTCACTCTAGGCTGAAAGTATGTAAGTACAGGACACATTCTGTATCCCACAGAGATAGCTAGAAACAATAACGCTAACTCATACAAGGGCAGCACATGTAGAAAGCACAGGAAGTTGTTAGCTCACGTTATTGACAGATCAACAGGTGTTTTTTGTCTTTTCAAACAGATATAATAAAATGCTTTCAATCACATTTTTAACAGATCAAATAGAAGCAAATAAGATAAATTCATTGTTAGGATTTACGTACACTTTGAAATCTAAAAGAAAAAAGTATCATATTTTTGCTGCCCTAAGCAACCAGTGAAATCATTTTGACGTGTTTCCAATATGCACAAATAAAATGACAGGCAAAATTGCAGTTGTCTTTATAAACAGTACCATTTTCTTGTCTCTGGGTTTCATAAATCACCAATTGACCTTGTTTATGAACTATTGAAGAAACAAATGAAGCATATTATATGGTTTCCCTTATCTAGAATTGAATTAAGTCATTTTTTACAGAATAACAATATATTGATTTTATTTTGCAAAAAAAAAAAAAAAAAAAGGTTGAAAAGTGTATATATCAATCAGCCAAGATTTCACGTTCAGAAAAAGAGGCACTTGCATAAAAAGTCCCCAAGAGACTGAGAGATGCGTGTTTCTAATGTCAATAGCATTTTAAACAGATACAGGCTTTTTATCTTTCATGTCATCTATTGAAATCATTGCCAGGTTGGTTGATCCAATACCTATGAGAACGGCATGCCGATCTGTCGTTCCCAGGGGCCAAAAATGTTACTACTTTTTATTTTTAAAGGTGAAGTCACAGAGGTGCTGAGTCTCTGATGTTTCATTTATGTTCGGAAATAATTTATCCATTTTGGTTAGAAGAACAATGATTTTTAGGCCCATCTGTTACCCAATGCTAATGCAAAATGAGAAAGAAAGTTGTTACAGATGATGAACAAAATAAACAGCGTTTTAATCTTCATCAGTGCCTGAGCAATGCGCCCTGAGTCACTTTAGAGGTCAGTGTCAACAGCTGGCTGTCTGGCTGCCTACCTAACAATGTGATGGAATATGATAGCATTTAACATCCGGCTGTTGGGTGTAACTTTCATAGTAATGATACTGACACGGCTGTTGGACATAAATGGGTCATCTTATTCTTGTAACATTTAACTGTACATAGAAGACAAACATGGAAATAATTTGGATGAATTTAAATGTAAAAAAAAAAATGTTGCTATTTCAAAAAAATACAGAAAATTAATACCTACTGTATAGATACCTACTGTACAGAAGTATATGGAAGTATACATACTTGTGTAAGACAAGTTAAATGGATAAGTGATACCAAGGGCTATATTTTTTTAAATAAAAATAAAGGTAATGCTTATCTGCTCTGTGCAATGATATTGCACAAAAAAGCCATCTGCCTTCTCTACTGGCAATCCCTCACCGGCACTGTCAGCATCTCACACATCCAGGTGCTTCCTGTAGCAAGCCAGATGATAAGAAGTTACACCCAAACCATGCCAAGCTCCCTTCCCCTCCGCCCTTCCCCTCCTCTGGGAGTTTGACTGACAGCCGCAGAAGTCTGTGTCTGCACTGCCCTCCGTTTCTTCTGTGAAAGTAGGAAGTGAAGGAAAGCGGTGCTGGAGACAGTGCTGGAGGGGAGACATTGAACCAGGTAGGTGTTTAGGGATGGGGGGGGGGGTATTAGGACAATTAGTGTAGCTTTTTCACCTTACTGCAGAAGATGCTTTAAAGTGGATGTAAACCTGAAAAAAAAATGCTTTTAGTGAAGACTTCTACCTGGTACAGTAGAGGATGTCAAGTCATCTGTGCCCACTCTTTCCACGAAGAGTTAATCCAGCTCTGAGCAATCCTCTTGTCTTTTTGTAGTAAGATATAAAATGACACACAGATAAGTTTGTGTTACCACATCCCCCACTGCTGTGACTGACATCTGATTTCATTATCTCATGGATGAGCAGAAAGCATAGAGATTGTGTTACGATTCAAGCTTCACATCCCCCTTCTTTTTTCTCCAGCTCTCCCAGGATTGGCTGCTCCACACCTCAGCATGATTGGACATGTTGAAGTCATGTGGTGCCTTTCCTGAGTTTTGACTGGATGTTACTCAAAACTCAGGAATAGGACAGTATTAGAGTGTAGAGGTGGGCGGGGAGTCTTATGACATCATGGCTCCGCCCACCGTGCTCAGACAAAGAGACCCACGCACCCATTCCAGAGTTTTCTGGGGCTCTTGCTGCTGAAGGTGGTGAGATTTTCAAGGTAGGGAGGCTTGCATGTATATATACATTTATACTATGCCATTAGTTTATACTGGGTGAGTGGTGGGTTTACATCCACTTTAACTTTGATGTATACTTGGTTATTCTAGACCAGAGTTTCTCAACTCCAGTCCTCAAGGCGCCCCAACAGGTCATGTTTTCAGGATTTCCCTCAGATGAAACAGCTGTGGTAATTACTAAAGCAGTTAAACTGATCAAATAACCTGTGCAAAACAATGGAGAGCCTGAAAACATGACCTGTTGGGGCGCATTGAGGACTGGAGTTGAGAAACACTGTTCTAGATTAAGTCACATATGCACTATAAGTCCTCAAGGTCCAACAAACTTTATACCAAAATAAATATCTTAGGGAGGGGGAGTCACCAGTGTAATTAATTACAAAAATCTAACATACAATAATATTATTCTAAATTTTCCAGAAGCTTTAAAATAGAAATACATCTTTAATATGCCTAATCTAAACACCAATTGGATTACATTTAATCTGTTATAAACAATTGCCATGTTTTTTTTCTATACAGTATTAGTTATCACCTTTATTCATTCTTTTTTGTATCTCAGTGCTTCTGGTCTGCTGGACCCACTTTCAGCCACTTCCGTTCTCTATGTACTCGCCCCAGCATCAGCTATATATCATTGCTCAGAACCAAGTGACTACAGTGAACCATACCTAAGTAATGTGTATTGTCATGGCCACTTGTAGACTCCACCAAGGGCACATGTGACAGGTTGTCCACAAGGACACAATTAGGAGACAATTGTCACCACATAACAGGAAGTGCCTCAACAAGGATCTGCCATGTTCATCAGGAATAATTTCAATGAAAGCTGAAGATTTTAATAAAATTGAAAACAATTTCTGAAACATTAATATGTTAATGTTTCTATTAGATTTAGGTGATTGGGTTTGGATCTGCTTTGATGTACTGTATGTATATTTAACTATGTGTGAAAAATATGTCTTTCACAAAAGTATGTTTTAAAAAATATAGTAGTTGTGGTAGTAATAATAAGAAGAATAACTAATAATGATGTTTTCTTTATGTTTAAAGCATAAGTAACCTTCTTAGTAAAGTTTTTTTAAATGGAAAATTGGAAGATTGAAGCTAATAAAGGTGAAGTTCACGATGTCATTACTGATTGTTCTAATATAGAAGATAAAAATAGAAAGCTGCCTACAGATTGTCAGAACTTCAAGTGAACTATTTAAGTTTTCTCTTGACTAGTCATCTTTAATTTTACAAATGCATCCTGAACAGATCCTCATTTTGCAATGGGCAGCACTGTTAACAGCAACTAGAATTAGGGTATTCTGTATGTTCACTGTAAATTATTTGATGCCAAATTAGATTAATTCCTGTAAATATTGCTTTCTGCTTTTTCTGAGCGAAACCCCAAAACATTATCCATAAAAAATTCTACTTATCTGATACCTATCTATCAAGTAGTACAAAATGTAAATGCAAACAATTACCTTTCCAAATATGGGGTCAATTGCCATGTCTGTAATAAATAAATGTAATATGCCACTTGGTAGTAAAGTAACATAAATCAATAAGTTGGGGTAGGAGACAGGTCACATGTGCATCCACTACCCTCTTTCTTTACACCTATCTTACTCCCCTTACTTTCCCTTCCACTTGACCCCACCCCCCATTTTTTTTTTATTCTTTCCTTCCCTTCCCTTCTTTCTCTGGTTCCTTTTTCTCCCTTCTTATTTCCGTTTTATAGCAGAACCGACTCTTTGCCTTTCCAAAAGATCCTTTTTGAGTGTTTTTGACAGGGTATGACCAAGTCATTGGATTGGTTAAGCATTATTCTATGCAGACATATGCTACTTATTGTGTTTATGATCATAACCTTACAGCCTGAATACTTCATATTGGTTCTCTGTTCTCGATGTTCATTTGGCTTGTAACAATTCCCTTTGATTTGTGTATAATGCCATTGTAACAATGCCGTTATTTTTTCTTTCAATAAAATACTTATGAAACAAAACTATTATATTTTGATTTTAGGGAATAAGCCAACCTGATTATTGAACAAGCTTTTTATATGTTCAGCTTAAAGTATTTTTAACATTCATTAGATTGTGACAAAACTGCTTCACCAAGCAATGCATTAGTAATGGATCCTGAACAAATGTAGGAAACATCCTTCTGAGAAGAGAGAAACCACTCCAAAGTAAGATTTTAAATATACAGCACCAAATTAACATGAATAAAAACTCCAGCCAAAAATAAAAACAAAATATTGTTAATGAAATAACATTAGACATGTTGAAGTCATGACATGGGTCCAACAACCCCAGGTTCGGTTCGCCGCAGAACTTTCAGACATCGCAAAAGTTCTGAACCGAATAATGAACCCCATTGAAGTCTATGGGACCCAAACTGGAAAATTCTAAAGTGCCAATTTTAAAGGCTTATATGCAAGTAATTGGGCATGCAATGGTTATGGGGTCTGGGTATTGCCCTGGGGGACATGTATCAGTAAAAAAAAAAGTTTGCAAAAGACATTATTTGACGGTGGGCGGGCGGCAAGTGGTTAAATATAGTGACTGGGGGTTCCCCTTATTTTGCCTGTAAAGTGGCACATCTGTACCATGTATAGAACCTGCAGCAGCAATAATGACATTTATAAAGCCAAATAAATTAAATTTTCCCTGCAAGCTTTATTTTGTAAACAACGGCTTAGGGAGCCAGTCTGTATGATGAGGCCACAATTTAGTGCACTTGGAACAAGATTAGATATTTTTTGGATACATTCTGGTACCTCTTTCACAAACATTTGATAGAAGTAACAGACGCAGACAAATTGGGATTTGGGTGTTGGTGGTGCCTTCACACCATAACCCTTTTGAGGTACTCTTGATGAAAAGAAGAATTTGCCTCGCTGTCAAAAAATGAAATGTAATGCACCAGTCAAACAGGGGTGGAATAATTGGTATTTGGGTGTTGTGGTGCCTTCACACCATAGCCCTATATAGGTACTCTTGATGAAAGCAAGAATTGGCCTTGCAGTAAAAAATATAAAGGTGTGGAAAAATTGGTCCTTGGGTGTTAATTGTGCCCATGAAACCTACACCAAAAAATATCTTCCAGATGAAATCAAAACCCACAAAGCTAATCCAGGACTGATTCATTTTGATAAATGTCAGCCGGTCCATGAAGTCTGTAGACAGACACGCTTTCTTATCTGTCACCTAGAGCACTGAATGCCCGTTTGGAAAGCAGGCTGGATGCAGAGCAGCCCGGCAGCTCAATTGCATACTGGGCAAGTTCTGGCCAGTGATCTATTCTCTTGACCCAGTAACTCAGTGGATCGTCAACTGGAAAGCTCTCCATGTATGTTTTTGCCTCTAGATAATCTCCTACAATATAATGCAGATGCTGCCGATGGGATGTGGAAGCTGACAACCATGGGCTCCGAGGACTAAACATATTTTGAAAAGCATCAGTCTGGAGTCTGGAAATGCATTACATAAACTCCTCTTTAAGGTGTCCTCAAGAGATTTCATCTTCTGCTCCTTCAGTGGGGATGGAATTAATTCCAAGAATTTCCTCTTAAAACAGTGGTTATGGAGGGTTGCCAACCAATAGTGATTCTTCTTGATGCCATGTATTCTTGGGTTCTTTTGCAGGCTTTAAAGAATAAGGGAGCCCATGTACCGCAAGTTTGCATGAGAAGCAGACTCCTTGGGGTCACTAAGGATTACAGTATCTGCCATGTACTAAGGTGGAACCAAGGGTTCTGGGGATGGAAAACCATCTGTTAAGGGTTTTCGGGAAGAAGCTCTTGTCCCCATTAACATGAGCCCCCCTGCCCCAAAGCACCCACCACCCCATGTTGAGGGCATGTGGCCTGATATGGTTCAGGAGGGAGGGTGCTCACTTGTCCCCTTCCCTTTCTTGACCTGTGGGTCTGCATGCATGGATAAGGGTCTTGCATGGATTTTGGGGGGGGGGGGGCCCACGCCGTTTTTTTTCTTTATTATTTCAATAGCCGGGTGCCGGAAATTTTAACTGCGAGTCATTTTAAATAGGATTTTACCTGTTTTTTTTTTCTTTAGAAATGTCATTGTTGCTGCAGCATGTTTTATTCAATTGCTCCACTTTACAGCCACATTAAGGGGACCCCCAGTCACTATATTTAACCACTTGCCAACCAGCGGCTGCACTTATACTGCGGCAGTTCAGCTCTCCTGCGTGAACTGATATACCCATACGTCGGTCCGTGCATGTGAGATTGGGAGCACCCCTGCGGGTCAGCGGACTTGATGTGCGCCGGCTGCCCGTGAACGCTGTACACAGAGGCAGAAAGTGGATCTGCCTTTGTAAACAAAGTGCATCTCTGTTCTGACGGGGGACATCTCAGAGATCTCTATCCTGTCCCAGGCAGCCCATCCCCCCTACAGTTAGAACATGCTGAGGGAACACATCTAACCCCTTGATTGCCCCCTAGTGTTAACCCCTTCCCTGCCAGTGTAATTTATACATTGATCAGAGCAATTTTATAGCACTGATCAATGTAATAATGCCACTGGTCCCCAAAAAGTTTAATTTAGGGTCAGATTTGTCTGCCGCAATGTCGCAGACCCGCTAAAAATTGCAGATCACCATCGTAATTACCAGTAAATAAATTTTTTTGATAAAAGTCCCTAAATCTATCCCATAGTTTATAGACGCGATAACTTTTGCGCAAACCAATCAATATACGCCTATTGCAATTTTTCTTACTAAAAATATGTAGAAGAAGAATACATATTGGCCTAATTTTTTATTTTTTTTGGATATGTATTATAGCAGAAAGTAAAAAAAATTTTTTTTTTCAAAATTGTCACAATTTTTGTTTATAGCGCAGAAAATTTAAACCGCAGAGGTGATCAAATACCACCAAAAGAAAGCTCTATTTGTGGGAAAAAAAGGAGATTTATTTTGTTCGCGTAAAATGTCGCAATTGTCAGTTAAAGTGTTGCAGTGTCGTATCGAAAAAAAATGGCCTGGTCATTGAGGGGGCAAATCCTTCCTTCCTTTAAGTGGTTAAAGGAATTTTTCATTTTTAGGCCTCATGCCCACGGATGTTTTTACAGCCACTTTTATGAGCGTTTTTTGCAGCTTAAAAATGGCTCTCCATGTTAGCCTATGGCCTCATGCCCACCATGACGTTTTTGAGCTGTAAATGGCATAGGCGTTTTAAGCTGCAAAAAAAAAACCAGGACCAGTGCGTTTTGAAGCTCCAGCGTTAGAGCTGTAAAGACGTCAGACGCCGGCAAAGGGTGTAAAAACGCGATGTAACGAGGCTTAGCGCTGTGTTAAGCCTCGTCCGGCATTTCTTTCTCTATTCCAAATCAATGGTTCCCTATGGGAGCCCATTGATTTGAATAGAGGTCGCACCAAAAGTCGGATCAAGATGATCCGACTTGCGGGGCGACTCATGTGCAGAGAATCTTGAAGGGGAACCCAGCGAAAATTAAGAAAAAATTTGCGTGAGGTTCCCCCTCAGGACGATACCAGACCCTTCAGTCTGGTATGGATCTTGAGGGGAACCCCACACCAAAAAAAAATGGCGTGGGGGTTCCCCCCAGGATCCATACCAGACCCTTATCCGAGCACGCAGCCCGGTCTGTCAGGAAAGGGGGGCGAGCGAGCGCCCCCCCTCCTGAACCGTACCAGGCCGCATGCCCTCAACATGGGGGGTGGGTGCTTATTAAAAGGGGCTCCCAGATTCCGATAAACCCCCCGCCCGCAGACCCCGACAACCAATGACCAGGGTTGTCGGGAAGAGGCCCTTGTCCCCATCAACATGGGGACAAGGTGCTTTGGGGTGGGGGGGCCGCAGGGCACCCCCCTGCCCCAAAGCACCCACCCCCATGTTGAGGGCATGTGGCCTGTTACGGTTAAGGAGGGGGGACCCTCGCTCGCCCCCCCTTCCTGACCGGCCGGGCTGCGTGCTCGGATAAGGGTCTGGTATGGACCCTGGGGGGAACCCAGGATCCATACAATTTTTTTTTTGGTGTGGTGGTTCCCCTTAAGATCCATACCAGACCGAAGGGTCTGGTATCATCCTAAGGGGGAACCTCACGCAATTTTTTTTTTTTAAATTGTGGGGTTCCCCTTCAAGATTCTCTGCACACGAGTCGCCCCGCAAGTCGGATCATCTTGATCCGAATTCTGGTGTGACCTCTATTCAAATCAATGGGCTCCCATAGGGAACCATTGATTTAGAATAGAGAAAGAAAACGCGGCTGAAAGCTAGCGCAGGGAAACGTGCATTGAATTCAATGCAAAGCGCTGGAAAAATCCAGTTAAAAACACCACTTTTTTCCTGGCGTCTGTACTAGCTTTACAGCCCGTTTTTTTAAATTAAAATCACTGCTCCTGAAAAAAAAAAAACGTTTTTTCTGCTGCAAACCAAACAGGGGGGTTTTCGGCCCATTCCTAATAGAGATTTGATGGTATAACAAGCTGCAGCACTGAGCCCTGTCCTGCATCCTTCCGACTTGCAAGCAGAGCTACCCAGTGTGCTGTGAACTAAATATAGTGTCCCTGACCATGCTTGCTGGACCACCGTTCAGCAGTAATGTGGACCTTGCAGCTGACTGCCTTGCCCAACAATGCTGAAACATTGCCTTCTATGTGATGATACAGAGCTGAAATGGTCTTATGTAAAAAGAAATAGCGACTGGGAACCTGCCATTGTGGTACAGCACATTCTGCAAAATCACAGAAGGGGCAGAATCCACCAGACAGAAATGCACGAGTTGTAAAACCAGCAGCTTTGACATGTGGGTGGCAGTGACTGTATTTATTTGGCTGCAGCAGATGGGGTAGAGAAATTTGTCTGCTATAGTCTACAACTGGTGGTGTGCTACTGGCAGACGTGCTACAAGAACCTGTGAAACCCTTCACTATACCATCATGCCTGTCAGTGGATGCTGCTGAGAGGTCATGAGGTATAACGGAGGTAGACGGGAAAGTTAAGGAGTGAGGAGGAGCAGAATGGCATCCCTTTTGTGTGGCTTTCAGGTGCTCTTGACAATGTGCTGAGTGGTGGGAGGTTAAATGCCTTGCCAAGCATATGGTACCCAAATGGCTTGTGTTTTTTCCATGCTTAATCTGCTTTAGCACATGTGCTAAAAAGGCCCAGACAGCGGAGCTTTGGGAAGTGGGCCGGGAGATAACAGCTCTACAATCTGGTGGGATAGGGTGGCTGTTCTCTACTCTTCCATGGTGGCTGCCTCATTGGGGTTGTGGCTCACCCTCACTTCCCTCCTCTGCTCTATTTGGCACCCAAGTCACGTCAGTGACCTCATCACCATCATCCCCTCCATCCTCATCATCACTGGAGCCAACTTGGCAATACGCTGCTGCTGGGGGAACATAAATGCCAATTTGTTGTTTACCAGGGTTTTCCCCTCTCTGTAGGCTCATGTTCCTACCTTCCTCAACCTCAAAACCAAGATCTGAATCAAGTAATGGTTGTGCATTGTCAAGGAGCATGTGGCTGATGCTGTGTTCAAATAACTCAGCTGACTTCTCCATGCCTAATGCTGGGGCTATGACCGGAGTAGCTGTGGACAAGAATAAGCCACTTTGGCAGGTGCAGTGGACTGCGCACCAGTCTCTGCCTGGGTGATGGAGGATGAGGAGGATGAGGATGGTTTAGTAAGCCAGTCCACCACCTTCTCTGTATGCTGTGGCTGGATAGCACAGGCAACATCACTAAACAGGGGAATTGCCTGTGGACACATATGCTTCTGGCCCCTCAAAGTGCCATGAGAACGTCTGCCTCTCCTTGTTGGCCTCCCAGGCATGATAGGGGGTCACTTATTAACCAAATGTAATAAAAGATGTGGAAATGTGTACGTGGATGCACTTTAATCAATGGGAAGTGGTGTTTGGTGCACTTTAACTTGAGTAATCACTACACAGACACACTCCACTGACACACTACAATATACTGCAGTAAAACTGCACTGACACACTGCAATATACATGGATAAACTTACACTAATGCACTGAAATATACTGCACTGAATTATACTGCGTTAAATCTGCAATAACGCACGGGAATATACTGTGTTAACTGTGCACTAACGCACTGCAATATACTGCAATAAATCTGCAATAATGCACTAAAATATACTGCGTTAAACGTGCAGTAATGCACTGCAAAATACTGCAGCATATGTGCACCAACACACTGAAATTTACTGCGTTAAATGTGCACTAATGCACTGCTATATACTGCGGTAAACCTGCAATAACACATTGAAATATACTGCGTTAAACATGCACTAACGCACTGCAATATATTGTGGTAAACCTGCAATAATGCACTGAAATATACTGGGTTAAACCTGCAATAACGCACTGCAATATACTGCGTTAAACGTACAATAACGCACTGAAATATACTGCGTAAATGTGCACTGCAAAATACTCCGGTAAACTTGCAATAACGCACTGAAATATATTGCGTTAAACGCGCAGTAATGCACTGTAATATACTGCGTTAAACGTGCATTAATGCACTGAAATATACTGCGTAAATGTTCACTAACGCACTGCAATATACTGCGGTAAACCTGCAATAACGCACTGAAATATACTGCGTTAAACATGCATAACACACTGCAATATACTGCGGTAAACGCGCATCAACACACTGAAAAATACTGCGTTCAACATGCACTAACACACTACAATATACTGTGGTAAACCTGCAATAACGCACTGAAATATACTGCGTTAAATGTGCAATAACGCCCGGCAATATACTGCCGTAAATGTGCAATAACGCACTAAAATATACTGCAATAAATGCGCACTAACGCACTGCTATTTACTGCGGTAAACCTGCAATAACGCACTGAAATATACTGCATTAAACGTGCACTAACGCACTGCAATACACTGCGGTAATCCTGCAATGACGCACTGAAATATACTGCACTAAACATGCAGTAACGCACTGCAATATACTGTGGTAAATGTGCAATAACACACTGAAATTTACTGTGTTAAACATGCAGTAATGCGCTGCAATATACTGCGGTAAATGTGCAATAACGCATAGAAATATACTGCGGTAAACCTGCAATAACGCACTGAAATATACTGCGTTAAACATGCATAACGCACTGCAATATACTGCGGTAAACATGCACCAACGCACTGAAAAATACTGCGTTCAACATGCACTAACACACTGCAATATACTGTGGTAAACCTGCAATAACGCACTGAAATATACTGCATTAAATGTGCAATAACACCCTGCAATATACTGCCGTAAATGTGCAATAACGCACTAAACTATACTGCAATAAACGAGCACTAACGCACTGCAATATATTGCGATAAACCTGCAATAACGCACTGAAATATACTGCGTTAAACGTGCACTAACACACTGCAATACACTGCAGTAAACCTGCAATGACGCATTGAAATATACTGCACTAAACATGCTGCACTATACTGAAATATACTGCACTATACTGTGGTAAATGTGCAAAAATGTGCAAAAATACACTGAAATATACTGTGTTAAACATGCAGTAATGCGCTGCAATATACTGCGGTAAATGTGCAATAACGCATAGAAATATACTGCAGTAAATGTGCACTAATGCACTGCAATATACTGTGGTAGACCTGCAATAACGCACTGAGATATACTGAATGTGCACTAACGCATTGCAAAATACTGCGGTAAACCTGCAATAATGCACTGAAATATACTGCATTAAATGTGCACTAACACACTGAAATATGCTGCATTAAACGTGCATTAACGCACTGCAATATACTGCAGTAAATGTGCGCCAACTCACTGAAATATTCTGCGTTAAACATGCACTAACACACTTCAATATACTGCAGTAAACCTGCAGTAATGCACCTAAATATACTGCATTAAACATACACAAATGAACTGCAATATACTGTGGTAAACCTGCCATAACGCACTGAAATATACTGTGCTAAACGCGCAGTAACACATAGCAATATACTGCGGTAAACATGCATAAACACACTGAAATATACTGCTTTAAACGTGCACTAACACACTGTAATAACGCACTGAAATATACTGCGTTAACCGTGCACTAATGCACTGCAATATGCAGCGGTAAACCTTTAATAAAGCACTAAAACATTATGTGTTAAACGTGCAGTAAAGCACTGCAATGTACTGTGGTACACATGCAATAACCCACTGAAATATACTGTGGTAAACCTGCAATAATGCACTGCAATATACTGCGGTATATTGCAATGGCAATATATTTAGTGCAGTAATGCACTAAAATATACTGCAAGAAACCTGCCCTGACAAAATAAAATGACACTAAAGTAAAAATGAATGGTCGTACTACACTCACACTGCACTAGATTCACACGAAACTAATACTTCACACTCACAGTAGAATCACAATAGTACACTATAGCACACTAACTCACTAGTAGTACTGAACAGAGCCCTGTTCTATCTCTCACCACGCCCATATCACACTGCAAATGGCCGCAATGGGAAGAATATTTCTATAGTGTGGGGTGGGACTAAGAGAAGTGAGCCATGATTGTATTGATTGGATGATTGGAGTCATGATGATAGTGTCCAATCATGGCTCTGACAATGCTGTGTGCCCTGATTGTGCAAAGCTTTCATTGCTTCAGCCAATCAGGGCTTCCAATGCACTGTGCAGTGGCACAGTGTATGGTGGTCGTTCGGAGGGGCCGAACAAATGGCCAAACGTCCCAATAATTTGGGTGTTTGTCAAATGGGCAAACAGCCAATGTTTGGCCCGAACTCATGCTTGGGTTGAACTGTTCGCCCAATTCTACTCAACATCAGTCTAGAATTGTCAATGCAGTACATATTACCTGGGTCCTCTGGTTTGGATGATAGTCAGCATCATTCAACTCCATTCCTCTAAGCTCTGGCTGGCGTTGGTGCACCCCTAAAGCCCAGTACACACTATTATTTTTTTTTTCATTTAATCCAGCAGGGCTGAATGAAAAAAAAAACTGACAGCTCAGGAGGAGCCACTGTACTAACTATCCAACATTAGTGCAGAGATCTCCCCTGCTGTTCTATTGTGTTCTGACAGGGGGACGACCCCCACCACCAGAACCATCCGGTCAGCGCTCTCAGCCATTGGGAGCCTATTGGCAGATCTTTTTCGGTCATGCCACTTCGACCGACTACAGTACAAATGGTCCGAATGTTGGCAGGTTTCTATTGAACAAGTCAATGCTATCCAACATTTGGCCTGTGTGTATTATTAGGCATAAGGCTCTGTTTGGACAAACTGTTTTCTTCTGCTATCAGCATGCTTCTTGTCAGCACATAAACTGATTGGCTCCTTGTGCTGCTTTTTCATCTCTCACTCAGTTTTGCTGGACTGAGAGTTAAGCCTAGTACACACGGTCGAGAATCCCGTCAGGAAAAAAACGTTGTTTTTCCTGACGAGATTCCTGGCAAGCTTTTCTTGCCAAGCCGTGCATACAGATGGCCATTCAAAAGAACCGCCGTTCTTTTGAATGGCAAGAACGCGGTGACGTCATCGACTACGATGAGCATGCGCTTGTCACATTTGATGCCGTCGCCGCCATCTTGCTTCACCCTACACTACCCTTGTAAGCTACCGCGCATGCGTCAAAGTCTCATCGAGCATGCACGGGCTTACTGGAGGACAGGTAAGCTTGTAGCCGCATACACACACACAGTTTTCTCGTCGGGAAACAGGCCGACGAAAATCCCGTCGAGAAAATAGAGAGCAGGTTCTCTATTTTTCTCGTCGAGATTCCCGGCAGTTTTCTCGACGAGACAACATACACACGACCAGTTTTCTCTGCAAAAAGCTCTGCCAGCAGTTTTCTTGCCGAGAAAACCGGCCGTGTGTACGAGGCTTAAAGCCTAATACACACGACCGAGTTTCTCGTCCAAGAAAACTACCGTTCGTGTGTATGGTTTTTCGTCGAGAAAAATGCCGTGAATCTCGACGAGAAAAATAGAGAACCTGCTCTTTTTTTTCTCGTCCGGATTCTCGATTTTCACGTTGTGTTTCTCGTCAGCCGGTTTTGCGACGAGAAAAACGTTCAAGTGTATGCTTTTCCGAGTCTTCAAAAAGCGCGCATGCTCAGAATCAAGTATGAGACGGGAGCGCTTCTTCTGGTAAAACAAGCCTTCATAATGGAGATAGCACATTCGTCCCGCTGTAAATTGCATTGTTTAAATGTTGCGCATTTAAATCTTCTTTAGAATGTTACAATAATGAAAACTAAAGAACTTGTTTTGCTGCTAATATTCACACAGAGTTCTGACTAACTATTTTAAATCTTTTTCATGCTGATCTTATGAATATTTAGCTGTATTATATCGAGCAAGATCTCCTTAATAATTATATTATATTAATTTTGAATACAGATCTTCATTTTAAATGCTTCTTTATTTTATAGTGATCTCCATGATTTTATTTATTATTTTTGTTGTGTCAAGTTTACCCCTTAATTTTTTTATTTATTTTTTTGTAGACCTTCAAGGAGATTTTTTTGTGTTATCTGTCCCTTTTATTTTATTTGTTAAAATGTATCTTCCTACTCCAAAGCTAAATTTATAATTATTATAAAAACACATAGTCAAGTATTAACAGTAAAAATCAAAACCATTTATTCATGTATCTAACAAAAGAAATAGAAGGCAGCACTGGAGAACCTGCTGCCATTTGTGCATCCATGGGACCCCAGAGCACACATCAACCCTGTGTGGCCAATAAAATTGGGAGCTTGAGAAGCACAATCTGATGCTGGACTCCCAGAGGTCAGGAACAGCAGCAGGTGATATACATGTCCCAAGTCTGTGGTACTACAACAGGCTGCCTTCTGTCAGACCACAATGAAGCAAGGCCATCACTTCCTGGTCTTCTTGGCAGCCTTCCCTGCAGCCTTCCCTGCAGCCTTCCTTCTGCGGGTGGCTGGAGGCTGTGCCACTGGAGGTATTCTCGTGTCAGGAGGAGGAGAAGGAGGTGGAGGAGAAGAAGGTGGAGGAGGAGGAGGAGGAGGAGGTTGAGGTTGGGAAAGCTGGGCGACCTTACATATGGCCGTATTGGGGGTAATTCTCTCCATCACCCCCTTGTTCAGCAAGGTGATGAGCAGGGGCTCGCATAGGAGGCGTTGTTCCATGCTCATCACCTTGAATTTGGCCCCAACTAGGCCAGCAATGGCCTCTTCAGGGGGAGTGGGCTCCTGGAGGGTGGCATGTGCATCTCTAATCAGGGCCATTGCTGCTGTCCCTCCTGCATCTTTTAGGAAGGCGGATAGGAGGCACCTGAGATCTGGTCCTGCTACTTGGCCCAGCCACCTCCTGTGTGCCACTGGGCCCTGCCACCTCCTGTGTGCCACTGGGCCCTGCCACCTCCTGGCTCACAGTGGGCCCTGCCTCCTCCTGCCTGACACTTTCCAGACCCTCCTCCTGGCTGATGTCATCCTGTGTATGAAAAAGGGACATAGTTTTAGTTTTTGGTTCATCATTTACACACAAATTATAGCTCATGACTGTTGCAAATTGAATGTAAATCAATAGAAAATACTATTATTACGACCCCCATCAGTTTTCATTCTTCTCCGCCAATTTTGGGCCCACTACTGTCTATTGATATTGAGATCACTTTTTGCTCCCAATTTTTGGGGGGATTTACATATTAACTTATTTTTCATGCATTAATTTTCTCACAATACATTTTGAGAAAATACTATACCTGGCTCCAGATGTCCAAATCAGGTTCTTCCAGGATGGCTGCCTCCTCTTGCTCCAGAGAAGGCTCAGGTTGGCTGCAGGGAAGTCTGGGGGGAAGACTGGACAGTGATGGCCTTAACTCAAGGTGGTCGTTCAGAAAGGACATCCTGCTATAGTACCACAAATTCGGGACATATACATCAGCTGCTGCTGCTGCTGCTCCTGACCTCTGAGAAGCCAGGACCCTAAAAGCTCAGTCCTGTATGTGCCTCTCAAGCTCCCAATTTTACTGTCCACCTGTTTTGTGGTTGCTGTGGGTACCTTGGTATGCACAAATGGGAGCAGGGTCTCCAGCGCTGCTTTCCTTACACCTTTCTTCCTGTGAATGGGGATTTTGGTCTCCCACAGAGCGGGCAGCTCCCTTACCCGGTCTATAAATTCAGCCAGGAGTTCCCTATCGCTGATGAAAGCATTAATTTTTGTTCTGCAAGCCAAAAAACAAGACAAAAAAAGTAATGTCAGTCACACAGTCTAACCTCCTGTAAATCTGATTCCCCATATATATCCTCCAACAATCTGTAGGCAGTATAGGCCACCGATTTCACAAAGAATAAAAATCACATATCTTCGTTCTCACGTCCGTCACTTTTCCTCCTCTCTCCGCACACCGAACGTAGTATCGTCACATGTGTGTTTGCTTTATATACACCACGCATGCGTGAAACTCCGCACACGTAGCTCCGCACACGTCACCCGCCCATGACGTTCACAGTATCAACTTTCCCCACCCCTTCTCTTTCGGCGCGCAGACAGATATGGCGGAGTCATGGCAGGTGTCTGCTAATTCTTCAAATAACGAGGAGGAGACCAGCCCAGAACGTGAAACGTCACGATCAAGGAGGAGATTCAAGGCATCTAATATGTCTTACGTGGAGATGGTGGACAAATTGCTAAAGTCGGATTATGACGCAAAGCATGGGCCGTATACCCACCCTAATCTAAGGAAGTCCAAAATAATGAAGACAGTAGTGAAAAGTCTGAAGAAGAATTTCGGGGTGAAACGATCAAAGGAGCAGCTCAGAAAGAGGTGGTCTGACCTCAAACTGAGGGAGCCGGAGCAGTTAAGGAGCATTAAGAGAATGCTAGAAAAAAGTAAGTACTTCTCCTTATTGTTGTATTTCAGAACTTGCATGTTGCTCCATGTTGTTGCATTTTACAATTGTACCTTACAAAATGTCATCGTTAAAACTTGGTTTGGCCCAGTAATCGTTCGTTACAGACACATCGTTCGCCCACTATATACGATGTTTTGCGAATTTACAGGGTTCCAATAATTTAGAGAGATACCTGTTTTTATTCCATAAATGTTAGTACATTGTTGGCTAGATGATGTGTTTGGAAAGAGAATGAAATGCAAACTTTAATCAGTGTAAAGGAGAGGACACTCAGCAGCTGTTTCCACATCTGGACTCTTGAGCACTATATTGTGGGCCACCAGAACCACCTTTTTAGGGTGCCCCACACAGGTGCATCAGTGCATTTTTGGTGTGCCTGTATGTGTAAAAAATGTCAGCCAAAGGTGAATAGTCAAGATTGTTTTTTTTTCTAATAATGTCTTCAGCTTGAAATTCCTCACAAACAGACACTTGTACCCCACTTCCAAGCAATGTATCATGTTCATTTTTTTTTTAAAATATCTGTGTGCTAAGTATACCCTTTGTTTCATTCTCATAGTGGAGAGAAGACTGGGAGGACACCACTCCAGGGAGCACAGGAACCCCACACCTTCTAAACAACCCCAAACTCAACAAGAACCCCAACCTGAGGATGTTGAGGAAGTTGAAGAGGTGGAGGAAGGAGAAGTGGAGGAAAGAGAAGTGGATGACGTGGTGGAACCGGTCATCACAACAGGTCAGTATCTGTCACCACAGCTTCAGGTAAGAGGTGTAGGCCTGCAGAGTTATAATACCTTTTGTATTTTTTTATAGGGGATGAAAATGTTGGGGTGAAAGAAAGTACGCGTTTCTCTGCTGAGAGTGCCCTAAGAATCATCCAGCAACTGATGGAATGTAGTACAGAACTGGACAGAATTAAGCAAGAAATAATGTGATGGATCAAACTTTTAAGGACATCCTAGATGTTTTGGGGCGAATTGAATAAGGCACAAAACACCCCATTTTATTTTTCATATTGTTCTTCCCCAATTTTTTGCTTTTTGACAATCAATCAAGCCAAATTTTGAAGATGCACACAGTGTGTCAACATGTGCCATCTGCCATCAGGGGATATCCATGTACGGGTTTTGGGGGTGCAACCCCTTCCTCGCATCTCAAGTAGGTGAAATGAAGAAGGGGTTGCACCCCCAAAACACATCCATGGATCACCCCTGATGGCAGATAGCACATGTTGACAATAGGGATCAGGAGTCAAAAATCCCATTTTAAAAAGACTCTAAATTGTGTGCATCTTCAAATTTTGGCTTGGTCAGGGGTGCCAATACCCCATATTATGACGGGCAGATAGAGAAATTTTTTTGTGAAATTGAATGTCTCATATTGCCGAGAGGTATACAATGTTTTAGTTTGTTGGATGTTACTGATGGTTTTGTATTTTCTTACAAAAAAAAGGCCTGTTTCTGGGCATCAACAAAAAAAAAACATAGTGTTATATTTACCATGTGTGTGAATGTGCACAGAGTAAAATGTTTGAACAACCACAAAGTGTAGCTTCTTTATCAAATACGCTCTAACCTTATTTGTGTATATTTTTGGTGTTACTAGTGAAATGGTTGGTATTTACTAAAGGAAAAAAAAAACAACAAAATACAGATTAAACCAGATATTTATTTTGTTCTTTCTCAAAAAATATTCAGACATGGCCTGGCATAGGAATTGCCCCCCTACACGTGAAATATTCAAGATATTTCTGGCGAACCTCATGGGCATTTTGGGGGCGCAAGCCAGGACGGCCAGATTCTAGGCCCGGCAGGGTATTGCCAGTTGGAAGTCCTGCCTCAGGCACAATTGAGGCAATATAATTTGTGGATTTCCTTATCAGAAAATTATGTAGCACACAGCAACAGAAAACAATGTAGTTAATTTTGTACTCCACCAAGTGAATTGGTGTCATGAAAAGGCAGAACCGGCTGGCCATTGTCCCGAAGGCATTCTCCACGACTCTTCGGACCCTGGCCAGCCGGTAGTTGAACACCCTCTTCTCCGGGGTGAGGGTCCTCTGGGGAAATGGCCTCATGAGATGCGGTCCCAGTCCAAAGGCTTCATCAGCCCAAAACACAAAGGGGGGTCCTTCAACATTCCCTGCATCCGGTGGCAATGCAAGGTCGTCACTCTGGAGATGGAGAGCAAACTCCGTCTGGCTGAAGGATCCCCCATCGGACATCCGGCTATTCTTCCCCACATCAACATAGAGGAATTCATACTGTGCTGACACCACCGCCATCAGCACAATGCTATGAAACCCCTTGTAATTGTAGAAGTAGGACCCAGAACGGGGTGGCGGCACGATGCGGACGTGCTTCCCGTCAATGGCTCCACCGCAGTTGGGGAAGTCCCACCGCATGGCAAACTCCGATGCCACAGTCTGCCATTCCTGTGGCGTGGAAGGAAGCTGTGGAGTCAAACAAGATAAAAAAATATCAGTAATTTTGCACATAACATTGCAAGCAGATTATACTAAAATACATTCTAGCCCAACATCATTCTAAGTTTCCGTTTAATGTGTTTTAAAAAACTCAAATCGAAGGCTCAAGTATCATATTCATAACCCCCTCTGATGGTCCATTGTAAAAATATTTGGGGGGGCTAGACGAGTTTGGGAATGCTCAAAAATAAGGAGAACTAACATTTTGAGAAATTTTAGGGGGTGATCGGGGGGGGGGGATAAAACACTACAATGGAGCTGCAGAAATACATTGGGAAGTGACTCGGCTAGGTGTGTTTGGCCCAGGATAGCATTTTAGTGGCGGTGCGTCCACAGTGGGCGCAGGAGCGCTGCCCCCTCTCTCTCTTGCGCCCATCACTCAGAACAATACATAGGTTCATGCCTTGCATGAACCTATGTATTGTCGATGCCGCCCACTATTAAGGTGGATGGCCCCCTGTTGAGCGGCGGCCATCTGAATAACAGCGGCTGTTTGTTTTTTTGGAAGTGCCTATCAGAGCCAGCGGCTATGATAGGCATTTCCGATTACAGCCCGAGGGCTGTAATTGGCTTCCAAAAAGTTAACCAGGGGACGCAGGGGGATGCGTTCCTTGGTTAAACACTGACAGGCTCCTCTGCCAATCATGTTCACAGAGTCTGTTTACCGGTAACCTGATTGGCTGATGCAACATCGAGGGCGGGAGAAGACATCGAGAAGAGAAGAAGGACGGCGCTGACCAGAGGAAGGTAAGTGCAGGGCTGGGGGGGGACTGGCTGCATTTAAGGGGACAAACTGGCTGCATTTGAGGGGACAAACTGGCTGCATTTGAGGGGACAAACTGGTGGCGTTTAATAGGCACAGTCGCGGAAATGGATGTTTTTTCATTTAAAATTTTTTGGGTGGCCCCCCAAACATTTTGAGCACCAGCCGCCACTGCTGGAGAGGTTAGTGAGGGGAAATATGCATGGAGGAGAAAAAAGGGGCATTTAAAAGCTTACAGCATGCATGAGGACAAAGGGGACATTCTCAGCATATTACAATCATGGTAATTAGGGAAGGATGAAAGAAATACAATACATTAGCATACATGAAATACATAGAATGTGATGTTAAAGGAGAAAACTTACCCTAATATAGTCCTCCTGCAGGACTTGGATAATGGCAGAACAGGTGTCTGGGATTATGACGCCCAGAGCCTGGGGGGAGATGCCTGTCGTGAACTTCAAGTCCTGCAGACTTCTCCCTGTTGCCAGGTAGCGTAACGTGGCGATGAGCCTCTGCTCAGCACTGATGGCTTCCCGCATAACGGTGTCCTGCCTGGTAATATAGGGGGACATCAAAGCAAACAGATGCTGAAAAACAGGGTCAGACATCCGCAGAAAATTCCTGTAGTCCTCAGGATTATTCTCCACGATCTCCCGCAGCAGAGGCATATGACAGAATTGGTCCCGCTGGAGCAACCAATTCTTGGTCCATGAACTCCTCCTCACCCCGTTCATGGACTCGTCTTAGTCCAAGACAAGCAGACCAACACCAGGCACCCGCACAGCACGAACTCGACGACGAGAACGTACCCGCGACATGGCTAGCAGACCGTCGTCTGATCAGAACGTAATAAACAGAACGCACTTAAGAACAGCAAGGCCTATGAAGAATGAACTGAAATTCAGAAAGGAACGGGCAAGAATGCACTGTAAAACAGATACGACCTGCCTACACGCCCTGAAAGACAAGATACGAACCCACAAGCACAAACTGAACCGCAGAAAACGAACTGAAAGCACGAAAACTGAAAAGCGCGAATCGTCTCTTCCCAAACTTTTACTTCACACGCGGTAACACAAGATCAGCAAAAGCAGCCCAAGGGGTGGCGCCATTGAAATCGAGCTTCCCCTTTATACTGCCGTCGTACGCGCTGGACGTGACCGTGCAGAACAACGACAAGATTTGGAATTGACAGTATGTATGCAAGGAAAGCTTGACAAGAATCTCGTCAAGCTTGACAAGAATCTCGTCGAGAAAAACGACGGGTTTTTAACGACGAAAAACTCGGTCGTGTGTACGAGGCTTCAGAGTTTAACCGCACGTAACAATAAGGTATTTACACTGCCAGAATACATTAATATTCTGACCAACTGAATCAATGAACACCCAAAGGCTGGACATGCCTAAACGCGTGTGCAAAACGCAGCTTTAGCCCAGGTTCACACTGACAGCAGGAATTAAATTGTACGAGTTCATCTGAACTTGCACTATTTCATTCCAGCATGTCAGTCCCGACTTTGGGAGCAATTTCAGAGACATCAGTGGTGGTTGCTGCACAGACATCTATGGAGATCACACCCCAAAGTCACCAAAGGTAGTACATAAACTACTTTTGGGAATCCGCGCTGTGCCGCAAAAGCGGCGTCGCACCAATTCAGATGGTGCCATTGCTGCCTATTGCCGCTGATTTGGCATGCGATTTGACATGTCAAATTGCATGCCAAATTGCTCCAATGTGAACCAGGGCTTAGGTGTAATTTTTGAATCTGCTTTTTTTCTTGCCAGGAGCAAAGGAATCCAGGGCCTTAATGATTCAAGACCTGCATTAATGTGTTTCCTTTACATGCTGCTGAGCTCTCCTTCTGAATGAAAGTAACTGACCCAGAGTGACTTATGCCAAATTATTTATTTATTACAAGTATTCTATAGAGCTGACAATTTACGCAGCTCTTTACATATTGTACGTGTACATCAATGATAAATATGTTCATAAGGACTTCTTGTAATTACTCAAACATGACTTGCTTTATGCTTGTTCTAGACTGGTGTTTCAGAAAGTATTGGGTTGTGGAATCATGAATGGTGTGCAAACAGCAACCTTTTTTTAGAAGCAAGTTGTATGTCTACATTTATCTTCAGCACAAGTTTACTTTAACATGTATTACTGTTTAATCCAATATCAAGCCAAACTTCAGCTCGAATATCAAATAATTGTAAAAATCATATTTACTTGGACTTTACAGATGTTAAAGTTAATGGCCAGAAAAGCATATCAGAGTCTAG
Organism: Rana muscosa; assembly: GCA_029206835.1. Lineage (NCBI taxonomy): Eukaryota > Metazoa > Chordata > Amphibia > Anura > Ranidae > Rana > Rana muscosa. The sequence continues at coordinate 569,461,739 of CM055121.1, forward strand.
TTATAATGTTATCTTCTGAAGATTTTTCTACAGTAGTTAGTGGTACTTACTATGGGCCAACATAGGCTTCCTTACAGAAGCAAATCCTTAAATTGCTGTTGGAACTTCCTCATTACCTTCATGTGACTCAAACCTTTGTCTTCTTGTCACAAGTCTTTATGTACAGAAAGCTCCAATACTAGTTTGGGTGACACACATCTGTAGATCATTCTTGTTTTCAACTTACAAGAGCTTTATTTTTGCTCAGCCATTCTCTTTGTCTACTAGCTCCTGCTACCACTTTTAATGTTCTATGTGTAAGTCCACCCCTTCTGGAACTCTGGATTCTCCTGTTTTCTGAGAGAAGAAGCTATGAATGATATTTCTGGCATGATATGTTAATGATTTCATTCATTGTAGACATGAAATCACTAGGGGTTGGCAGGCAGCTGGTAAAACTATAAAGAATCAGAGGCGTGAAATTGGTATGGAATGGTGACTATCTGGTGGTGCTGTGAAGAAGCCACATAAATTAAATGAATGGATTGAGATAGTGTAAGGTTACTCAATGGCATAGTCTTCTGAGTCCATTGTTCATTTGAATTTTTAGAAAAACTATTTGCACAAAAAAAACTAACATCACACAAATTGATATATTGTCCGACAAGTTTTGCCTTACTTGAGTAATATTTGTATATGTACATTTTCCCATGTTAAAATACGAATAATTGAACAATACTAAACAATACAAATGTGACTGGAAGCATTATTTGATACTATATGGCACCCTCCCATGTATATTTTGTAAATGTATGATTTATTTTTCTTAGTGAAGAGTCTTTCACGTCTATGAAACAAAAATTTATACATGGCCTTATACATAGCCTCGTAATACTAAGGAATCAGACACAAGTCTGGAAATTATTAAACTATGTCTATAAGAAGTCTAAATGGGAACCGTGCACAGTTATTAACATATGATTGCAGATTAAGGATTTTTTTCCCTTTTTGGCAAGGGTTCTGCAGCTTGGTATTAAAAAAAAATAGTCTTTCCGTAAACAGCAGCATATGAAATGCCAAGAATAAGTTAGGACTGTCACAGGCCTATGTAAGGATGGCCATAGATAAGCTGAAAGCTTGTCGAGAATGACTCACATGCCACTGGGACTTACTACAATACTTATGCCAATTTGTATGACAGAGAAATGCAGCATGTGAAAGCTTCATTTCACTCTGTCCATAGAAAAGGGAATGATGGACTGTCTGTCAAAAAGAGAATACAAAAAAAGAGAAAATATCTTTATGAAATAACAATAGTTTCAAGTGAACAGAAACTCTTATTACAGTACCTATATGCAGTGTGACTGTATCGAGTCATTCTTAAACTAATCACAGTGCTTGCTTTTATCTGAGTGTATATTACCAAACTGGAGCTCAATGTCATCCAGACATTTTATTATGTACCAGTCACTTAAATTCTACTACTACTGAGTTCACATGTTTATAACAGTATGGAACTTCCAAAAGCTAGACTGAGGGTAGGCAGCTAAATACACAATTGTGATATATCAGCATATAACACGCACAGGTGTATAACACGCACCCTAACTTTAAGAGGGAAGTTTCAGGAAAATAACTTTCCACAGCCCCCTGCGTATAACACGCAGGCACAGTTTACCCTCTACTTTCAGGGTAAAAAAGTGAGTGTTATATGCCAATAAATACAGTATATACACTGCTCAAAAAGATGAAAGGAACACTTTGAAAACACATCAGATCTCAACGGGGCAACATCTCATGCTGGATATCTATACTGATATGGACTGGGTAATGTGTTAGGAATGAAAGGATGGCACATCATTTGACAGAAATGAAAATTATCCACCTACAGAGGGCTGAATTCAAAGACACCCCGAAAATCAAAGTGAAAAAATTATGCAGCAAGCTAGTCCATTTTGCTGAAATTTCATTGCAACAACTCAAAATGGTCCTCAGTAGTTTGTCTGGCCCCCCAAGTGCTTGTATGCATGACTGACAACATCAGGGCATGCTCCTAATGAGACGACAGATGGTGTCCTGTGGTATTTCCTCCCAGATCTGGACCAGAGCATCACTGAGCTCCTGAACAGACTGAGGTGCAACCTGGCTGCACCGGATGGATCGAAACCTAATGTCTCAGAGGTGTTCTTTTGGATTTAGGTCAGGTAAGTGTGGGGGCCATTCAATAGTATCAATTTCTTCACCCTCCAGGAACTGGCTGCATGCTCTCGCCACATGAGGCCGGGCATTGTCGTGCACCAGGAGGAACCCAGGACCCACTGCACCAGCGTAGGGTCTAACAATGGGTCCAAGGATTTCATCCCGATACCTAATGGCAGTCAGGGTGCCATTGTGTAGCCTGTAGAGGTCTGTGTGTCCCTCCATGGATATGCCTCCCCAGACCATCACTGACCCACCACCAAACCGGTCATGCTGAACGATGTTACAGGCAGCATAAAGTTCTCAGTGGCTTCTCCAGACGCTTTCACGTCTGTCACATATGCTCAGGGTGAACCTGCTCTCATCTGTGAAAAGCATGGGGCACCAGTGGCAGACCTTACAATTCTGGTGTTCAATGGAAAATCCCAATTGAGCTCCACAGTGTCTGGCAGTGAGCACAGAGCCCACTAGAGGACGTCAGGCCCTAAGGCCACCCCCATGAAGTCTGTTTCTGATTGTTTGGTCAGAGACATTCACACCAGTGGCCTGCTGGAGGTCATTTTGTAGGGCTCTGGCAGTGCTCATCCTGTTCCTCCTTGCACAAAGGAGCAGATACCAGTCCTGTTGATGGGTTAAGGACCTTCTACGGCTCTGTCCAGCTCTCCTACAGTAACTGCCTGTCTCCTGGAATCTCCTCCATGCTCTTGAGACTGTGCTGGGAGACACGGAAAACCTTCTGGCAATGACACGTATTGATGTGCCATTCTGGAGGAGTTGGACTGCCTATGCAACCTTTATAGGGTCCAAGTATCGCCTTGTGCTACCAGTAGTGACACTGACCGTAGTTAAATGCAAAACTAGTGAAAAATAGTCAGAAAAGATGATTAGGGAAAAAAAAATGTCAGACACCTCCACCTAAAAAACCTCTCCTGTTTTGGAGGTCGTCTCATTGTTGCCCATCTAGTGCACCTGTTGTTAATTTCAATTAGCAGCAAAGCAGCTGAAACTGATTATCAACCCCCTCTATATACACCCCTTCCCCCTCTGCTACTTAACTGACCAGATCAATATCACAGGAGTTCTGATTCAAAAGTGTTCCTTACATTTTTTTGAGCCGTGTGTATATATATATATATATATATATATATATATATATATATATATAAATATATATACACACACACACACTGTTTAACCTGCTTCAGGATTTGAGATTCTACTTAACAAATTCTGAAATCAAGGTACCCTGCCAGACAAATTCTGGACCCACACTGCAACAGCAGCAACGTGTCTTTAAAAAGGTCACATAACCAGCCTGCTGTTTGGACAATGAAGGAGCAGCAACACACTAATGAGTCACTATCACTTGCTCATGCCTCATACACACGACCGGTTTTCCTGGCAGGAAAACTACCACGAGAGCTTTTGGCCAGGAATCCCGACCGTGTGTATGCTCCATTGCAGTTTTCCCGACAGGAAAACTGCCGGGAATCCCAGCAGGAAAAATTAGAACATGTTTTCTTTTTTCCCGACCAAAGCTCTCATGGCAGTTTTCCTGCCGGGAAACCCGGCCATGTGTAGGGGGAAAAACTACTGAGCAGGTTCTCGGTTTTACTGCCGGAAAAAACAATCGTGTGTACTAGGCATTACACTGTTTTCTACCCCTTTCAGGATGCTCCCTGACAGTATATTTGCATTTTCGCAGAGCCTGAATGTCTTCTAGCTCTGGATAATCTTCTCCAAGGGATCATCCTCTTCTAGTCATTGTGCTACTGTGCCGAAGCTTAAGCCTGGGTTCACACTGTAGCTAGGGTTGCCACCTTTTCTTCAAGTCAAACCCGAACACTTTAGCAGCGCACAAAATTATTATTATTTTTTTAAAGTATAAACTATACATATATTTTGCAATTAAGTAACATTTCTAATCATATGAAGTTAATCACAAGAGTCCCCCTTTACATCTGTATCCACAGAGTTCCGTTTTTACATCTGAATCCACTTGCAGAGTTATCTTACACTGTAAGGGGGGACTCTGCAGACTCTGATGTAAGGGAGAACTCTCGGGACTCTGACATAAGGGATGCTCTGGGAACCCTGATCTAAGGGGAAACACTGAGAACTCTGATGTAAGGAGAGGACTCTGATGTAAGGGGTGCTCTGAGAACCCTGATTTACCTTAGTGTACTCGCTCAGAGGCAGGAGAGAGAAGGGGGGAGACTTCAGTCACAGACAGGGATGCATGGTGAGCTCACTCACCACTTGGAAGTCAGCACCTCTCATCCAGATGTATTTGAGGCTGCTGGACTTCAAATTTCCGGCCCCCACTTTCCTTTTCTGAGGCACGGCGCCAGGGATTGGAGTGTGGGCAGACACAGAGTGGTAGGAGCGGGAGAAAGAGGAGCAGATCGAGCCCTGTCTTCTCTCCCGTGTGTGTGTGTGTGGGGGGGGGGAATTGTTAGCACTGGCTTCGTGCAGTGTAAAAGAGAGTGTAACAGACACTTTCGGCTTCGACAACTGCAGCCAGCAACCCTGCTTTGAAGCCATAGTCCAGTCTGAATAATGTGTCTGGGTTTCAGGCAGTTTGAAACCCGGACACATCATTCCAAACCCAAACTGTCCGCGTGAAACTCAGCGCAATTCCAGTGCCGGTTCCCGCATCGCATCTCTCCCATAGGCAGTTCACACTGCGATCTGCAAATCGCTGTGGGTGTCAATACATAGTTAATGACACCCCCAGAACGGTCCACAGATCACAGTGCAAACTGTGGATTCGGACAGGAATTGGATTGCATTGGGTGAGAACACCCATGCGATTAGATTTTAGTGCAGGGAAAAAAAGTCCCTGCACCATTTTTTATGCGAATCAAATGCAAGTTCAGCCATAAAACTGTAGGGCTGAACTCGCACTGCACAGACATCGCATGTGATCGGCACCGCAGTGCAGGTGTGAATCACATGCAATGTCTGACATCGCTACAGTGTGAACCTAGACTAAAGGTAAAGAAAAAGTCATGTACTTCCACTAGTCCTATGCAAATATATAAATCTACATAGATTAGATATTTTATGAATGCATAACTGTTTTAATTGTTTGTTTGTTTGTTTTTTTCCCAATTTGAAGTTATGGAAAAACTTGACAAAAATATTTTGTTTACAAATATAATTTTTTTGCACTCATGCATATATCAGTAACTTTACAAGAAATACTTGAAGCTTACCTTCACCCAAAAGTGGGTACTTTTTTTGACAGGTACTCACTCTCACTTCCTCAATTCTCGCCTAGGCTTGTCCCGCTCACAGGCTCCTGGGTCATGTGTCACATGTCCAAGAGCCTGCAGGATCAGTCTCACTGAGCCTTGTATCTTGGACATGTGCAGTGGGGAGCCAGCTGTAAAAATAGGATGGCATGGTCGGAGTCCCACATTGGTATTAAAAAAATGGCTGCAAGAAGACACCGCTGGACTCATGGGCTGGTAAGTATGTGGTTTTTAAAAATCAGCAGCCATAGAAAGAGTTTTTTTTTTTTGTAGAATTTTGTTATATCTGTTAAATAAGAGCAAACAAACCTGTTGATTTTGCAAGAAATCTCATGAACTGATAACTTCCTGGGCTTTCTGCTTGTGCACAAGGAGGGTTATGGAGATGAAGGGGACTTTGGGATTTCTTTGCAATGTATCAGAAAGGAAGCAGGAGTGCAAAATCTGGTCTGCATAGAAACCAATCAGCTAATTGAACAAGCTGATGTTAGAAACTGGTTGGCTACCATGCACAGCTGCACCAGATTTTGCACTCTCCAGTTTTAGTAAATCAACCCCACTGTGTTGTCATGTCAAATAGGAAGGTATGAGGATGCTATATTTTGGGTGGGTCAACAGTTTTTTCTCTATGTGCAATGTGTTTAAAAGGTCACCTTTACATAAAAATAATAAATTCACATATTTCTTTACAGGTAAAAAAGTGTGTATTTATTATTTTAAAAAATAGGAGCTTGCAAAGTATTTCACTCATGATCGCGTGATCATTTTCAGAGCTGTAAGTAGAGAGAATGACCATGGATGTACTGATAAGCACGCACACAGTTAATTCAAAAGTACTACAGAGGAAGGCGGTACTTAAAGCGAAGTTCCATCCAAAAATAGAACTTCCGCTTTAAGTACTTGTGGCCCCCTGACATGCCACATTTGGCATTTCATTTTTTTGGGGGGAGTGGCTACCTAGTTTTCACAGGTACTCAGCTCCCACTTCCTCTCTTTAAATGGGTGTAACTCCGCTTTAAGAATGTATTAATTCACAGGAACCTGTGAATAATTGGCACAGCTGTGTGGGTGGGGCCCCACACATCTGCACTATTTCTAAACAATATTTTTTTACTTTCTGCTATAATACATATCCCCAAAAAAATGTAAAAAAAACAAATTTCTTCATCAATTTAGGCCTATATATATTCTGATATATATTTTTGGTAAAAAAAAATCCCAATAAACGTATATTGATTGGTTTGAAGAAAAGTTATAGCATCTACAAACTACGGGATAGATTTAGGGACTTTTTTTTTTTTTTATTGCTTACTGGTTTACTGGTACTGCGACATTGTGGCGGACAAATCTGACACTAAGTGACACTTTTTGGGGACCATTGATACCAATACAGTAATCAGTGCCAAAAGAAATGCACTGATCCCTGTATAAATGACACAGGCAGGGAAAGGGTTAACACTAGGGGGAGATCAAGGGGTTAAATGGTTTCCCTGGGAGGTATTTCTAACTGTTGGGGGAGTGGATTCACTGTAAGAAAAGATAAAAATTGATTCATCTCAGCTGTAACATGATCTCTCACTTTTCCCCCCTGACCGATCAGCGGTGTGCTTTGTTTACATCGGCACACTGCTGCTCTGTCTCTTCTGTGAACGATTGGCAGATTGCAGCTGCCACGCGGCCACCAGACCCTCTGATTGGCTCCTACCGTGTCCAATCTCAGCGGGAGCGGGGTACCGGCGGCGCGTATGCGTGCCCCCTAAACCGCATGCAAAAATCACGTACAGGTACGTGATTTTATGCACCTGGGCTTCCCTTCTGCATTAAATGTACGTGGGGCGGTCCGGAAGCAGTTAAATGAATAATACAATGGAAATGTGCATGTGTTAGACCTCATTTACACGGGCATACTGATACGTATAACTATCATTGATTTGAATGAGCTGCCTGCACAGATCTGCACAAAACACCTTTGCGTAAGGTGAATTTAGTCCCTTTGCATAAGTATATGGATTGGTACATCTGTGTGAGTGAACTCTTAAGCCCTGTACACACGATCGGATTTCCTATGGATTCTAGTCTGATGGATTTGTCCATCGGATATCCGATGAAACTGTTTTCCATCAGTCTTGCCCACACACCGTCAGTCAAAAAAACGACCGTTCCAAACGCGGTGACGTAAAACACTCCGATGAGCCGAGAAAAATGAAGTTTAATGCTTCTGAGCATGGGTCGACTTGATTCTGAGCATGCGTGGGTTTTTTATCCGATGGACTTGCCCATAGACGATCGGAATTTGCTATCGGTTTTCGATCCATCGGAAAAATTTAAAACATGTTCTATTTTTTAAAACCGATGGAAAAAAGACCGATGGGGCCCATACACGATCGGTTTGTCCGATGAAAAAAATCCATCGAACGGTAAAACCGATCGTGTATACAGGGCTTTACAGTAATTTACAAAATATGTTTCTTTTTTTTGCTTTGACATACACTTTAACTAGTTGCAGACTTTGGGCATGCTATACATGCCCAAAAAAAAAATAAGCATAATACACAGGGCATGTGTAGCATATCCAGTCTCTTTGCCCTGCTTCTGGGACTCCCCCTCCCAGTGAACCATAATTGTTGGCTGTGATTAACCATAGCATTACAGTATACTCAGAGAAGAAGTCGGCAGCTCTGTCAAAAAATCTGTCTGGATCAGTGTTTATAAACAACACTGCTTAAAGTGGTTGTAAACCCTCAGGGTCAACTTTCACCTATAGGTAAGCCTAGATTAAGGCTTACCTGTAGGTGCTTGGAATATCTCCTAAACCTCCACGGTTTAGGAGATATTTGCAATGTCCTCGAATGAAGGCCTCTTCTGTGCATGTGCTGACTTTAAAGGGCACTCTGTGCCATTTCAAGCTGGCGTCATGCTGTGACAGGCAGCTCCCGGGAGTGACATCACGTGACTCCGGCCAGTCACAGAAGGAAGAGGGGTGAAGAATGGACACTCGCTGCCAGTGAGGAAGACGGGGACATCGCTGGCTTCTCCTGCTGCAGGTAAGTGTCACATAATGGGCTACTATGCAATGCATAGTAGCCCATTATGCTTTACCTTTGCAGGGAAACAAAGAGAAAGTAAAAACCATCAGGGTTTACTTCCTCTTTAAGAATGTGATAATACAAATATATAAAGTAACATATTGTTACATCTGTATCTTTCTGTTCATTCATCTGCAGATCAAAAGGGATGAACTTAGATCTGCAGATGATGTCAGTTAAAGCAACCTGACAAGTAAAAAAAAACTTTTATTTTTATTTTTATTTTTATGTTCCTCTGTTTAACCCCTTATTAATCATTTGTTCACTCTAATCAGCCTTATTTTTCTGCATTTTTTTTGTTTTGTTTGTTAATATGTTTACACATTTACCATGTTTTTGCACATTTCCCAGTTTAAAAAGTGCAACACTGAAATTTTTTATTAGAAAAACACTTTATTTAATTTGTTAATAACTTTAAAATGCTTTGTACCAGAAAGCATTTTAAACAAGACAACTTATAGAATAAACTGCTCAAAATGTAAAACGTGCATTTTGTGTTGTTACATTTTATCTTCTAAGGATTGTGAAAAAAAAAATCATTGTTGCAAGACAATATCACAAAAAGAAAGCCTTGTTTTGTGTACTGTATGTATATTTATGTATATGTATTACCTTGTTATGTTTAGTAATGACAATATCATTGCTGAATAAACAGGCAGAAATGTAAAAATTGCTTTGGTTCATAGGGGATGGACAGGTGTCAGAGGCGAAGTGGTTAAGCAACCATATCAGTTACTGTTAACCACTTCCCTACTGGTGCATTGTAAAATGATGCCAGCAGGAACCTCTCCTCCCTCCGGGTGGGCGTCATATGACATAAGCCTATTCTTGCTGCTTGTGGCACTCAGGAAAAAGGCGTGTCACCAATTAGGATAAAGAGCCAATGAAAATGTCTCTTTACTATGTGATCAACTGTGTCAAATCACAGCCGGTCACATGTGTTGTCCTCATTATTGCCACTCGTGTGCACCCTGGGGGCACGCAGTGCAGCGATCTGGGATAAGGCATGGCCCTCGTACACAGCCCATCCCCAATAAGGGTAAAGAGCCAATGAAATTGCCAGCTCCAGACAATATAGATGAAAATTCAATGAAAAAAATGGCATGGGTCTCCCAGTCCATACCTGGCCCTTCAGGTCTGGTATGAATTTTAAGGGGAGCTCCATGTAAAAAAAACAGCGGGGGGTACCCCCCAAAATCCATACCAGGCCCTTTGGGTCTGGCATAGATTTTAAGGGGAACTCCACGCCAAAACTTTAAAATAAATCATTGTGGGTTCCCCCCAAAATCCATACAAGACCCTTATCTGATCAAGCAGCCTGGCAGGAAAGGGAGGGGACAAGCGAGAGCCCTCCCTCCTAAACCATACCAGGCCTCTTGCCCTCAACATGGGGAGGGTGCTTTGTGGTCCCCTCCAAAGCACCTTTTTCCCATGTTGATGGGGACAAGGGCCTTGTCCCCACAACCCTGGCTTGGTGGTTGTGGGGGTCTGCGGGTGGGGGGGCTTATCGAAATCTGGAAGCCCCCTTTAACATGGGGGCCCCCATATCCCGCCCCCTATGTGAATGAGTATGGGGTACATTGTACCTATTCACCAAAAAAGTGTCAAAAAGTAAAAACCACGATAGACAGTTTTTGACAATTCCTTTATTAAAAAAAAAAATTAATAATAAAAAGAGTCCCGCGATATACACCCATTATCATTCACGCCGCCTGATGGACCCGAAAATTTTTTTTTTTTTAAACTCCACCTCCATGGGAGACCTCCCGTCGGCTGCTGTCTTTTGTCTTTCTCCAGCCCATCAGAGTAACCGAGTACCTATCTGCAGCCCATCAGAGTACCCGAGTACCTATCTGAAGCCCATCAGAGTACCCGAGTACCTGTATCCAGACCCATAAGAGTAACCGAGTACCGGTCTCATGGGGTCATTTTATTGGCATTTTACATTGTCCTGGTGCTCCAGGGCCTTCACAGATGTGATAGGTAGTCAGGAAATTATACTCTGGAGGGGTAGAAGAATACATTTTGGGGGGTAATTTTTGCTATGTACATGCTATGTGTTAGAAATATATTAGAAATTGAAAACTTTGTGTAAAAAGAAATGTGGAAAAAATTACATGCTCAAAAGACTCATTATGACTACGTTTTGCTTTCCAAAATGGGATCATTTTGTGGGCGTTTCCATTTTCCTGGTGCTTCAGGGCGTTCAAAAGTGTGATAGGTTGTCAGAAAATTATATGTGTGCTTTATGCTCCTAGAAAGCTTGAAGGTGCTCACTGCATGATGGGCCTCTGTATGTAGCCAGGCTGTGTAAAAGTCTCATACATGTGATATCGTCATACTCAGGAGGAGTAGCAGAATGTATTTTGGGGTGTCATTGCAAGTATGCCTATACTGTGTGTGAGAAATAACTTGTTAATTTGACTATTTTGTGTAAAAAAAAAAAAAAAAATCTACCGTAAATTTTCCTAAGAATTGTGGGAAAAAATTACAACTTCAAAAAACTCTCCATGCCTCTTATTAAATACCTTGGACTGTCTTCTTTCTAAAAAGGGGTAATTTTGGGGTATTTGTACTGTCCTGACATTTCAGGGTCTCAATTAATGATTACAGTGCATCAGGTGTGATCAATTTTCAATGATTGGTACCATTGCAAATTGAAAGTTTAGTCTATAACTTTCACACAGCCTAAATAACTACACTCATTTGGGTTATTTTTACCAAAGATATGTAGCAGTATAGATTTTAGCCCAAATTTATGAACAAAAAAAATGCAAAATTTTATAATAGAAACTAAAAAAAACTTTCCAAGCGTTCGCTCACTTTTTACTTATATCGCAAAAAACAAACAAAAAACAGTAATTGTCATTCAAAGTGTGAGAGCAATGAAAGCTGAAGATTGGTCTGGGCAGGAAGTGCCCTGTATTGAAGTGGTTAATGAATAAGGAAACAAGCTTGTTTCAGCTGCAAGTAAACTAGTAAACTAGAGGAAATATGTAATAAAGGAAACAGCTGCATGATTCTAATAGAAGCATCTAATACAGTAATGAAAGCATGCAATGATCCAAAGCAGTGGCCCTACACTTGCAGTAAAGCTGAATTTGCACATAGTCTAATGCCCTGTACACACGACCGGTTTTCCCGTCGGATAAAAAAACAATGGTTTTTCCGACGGAATTCCTGTCAAGCCTGCCTTGCATACACGCAGTCACACAAAAGTCCGGTGAACTTTTGACTGCCAAGAACGCGGTGACGTAAAAGACTACGACGAGCCGAGAAAATTAAGTTCTATGCTTCTGAGCATGCGTCGATTTGTTTCCGAGCATGCGCATTTTTTTACCCGTCGGAAAAGCGTACAGACGAATGATACCCATACTTTACATTTCCAGTCCTGGTGTCTCAGGGAAATAAAGTGGGAGGGATTCTCTACAACTGACACAGACAGCAACGAGGACCTGGTACAGATTTTAACCCCTTCCCATTTTCTGCAAAATGAAAAAAGGACATGAAATTTAACCACTTCAATACCATGCACTTATGCACCTTCCCGCCCAGACCAATTTTCAGCTTTCAGTACTCTCACACTTTGAATGACAATTACTTAGTCATGCTACACTGTATCCAAACAAAATTTTTATCATTTTCTTCTCACAAATAGAGCTTTCTTTTGGTGGTATTTAATCGCCACTGGGTTTTTTATTTTTTGCGATATAAGCAAAAAAACTGCAATTTAAAAAACAAAACAAACACTTTTTTTTAGTTTCTATTGTAAAATTTTGCAAATAAGTAATTTTTCTTCATAAATTTGTGCCAAAATGTATACTGCTACATATCTTTGGTAAAATGAACCCAAATTAGTGTATATTATTTGGTCTTTGTGAAAGTTATAGAGTCTACAAACTATGGTGGCAATCACTGAAAATTTATCACATCTGATCACGCCTGATGTACTGAAGGGATATCTCATTTCTTGAGACACTAACAAGCCAGGAAAGTACAAATACCCCAAAATTACCCCTTTTTGGAAAGTAGACAGTCCAAGGTATTTACTAAGAGGCGTGGTGAGTTTTTTGAAGTTGTATTTTTTTCCCACAATTCTTGGGAAAATTTAATTTTTTTTTTTTTTTTTACACAAACTGGTCATATTAACAGTTTTTTTCTCTCACACAGCATATGCATAATTGCAACTACACCCCAAAATACATTCTGCTACTCCTCCTGAGTGTAGCGATACCACATGTGTGAGACTTTTACACAGCCTGGCCACATACAGAGGCCCAACATTGAAGTAGCACTTTCAGGCGTTCTACAAGCATAAATCGCACATATCCTTTCTCAACCACCTATTACACTTTTGAAGGCCCTGGAGCACCAGGACAATGGAATTTTCCACAAAATGACCCCATTTTGGAAAACACACACCCCAACGTATAATCTATGAAGCATTATGAGTCTTTTGAACGGTTCATTTTTTTCCAGAAGGTTTTGGAAAATGTGGAGAAAAAATGAAAATGCATTTTTTTTACACAAAGTTGTCCATTTATAAGATATTTCTAACGCATAGCATATACATAGCAAAAATGACCCCCCAAAATGCATTCTGCTACTCCTCCTGAGTATAGCGATACCACATGTGTGAGACTTTTACACAGCCTGGCCATATACAGAGGCCCAACATTGAAGTAGCACTTTCAGGCGTTCTACAAGCATAAATCGCACATATCCTTTCTCAACCACCTATTACAATTTTGAAGGCCCTGGAGCACCAGGACAATAGAATTTTCCACAAAATGACCCCATTTTTGAAAGCACACACCCCAACGTATAATCTATGAGGCATTATGAGTCTTTTGAACGGTTCATTTTTTTCCAGAAGGTTTTAGAAAATGTGGAGAAAAAATTAAAATGCATTTTTTTTACACAAAGTTGTCAATTTATAAGATATTTCTAACACATAATATGTACATAGCAAAAATTACACCCCAAAATGCATTCTGCTACTCCTCCTGAGTATGGCGATACCACATGTTTGAGACTTTTACACAGCCTGGCCACATACAGAGGCCCAACATCCAAGTAGCACCTCCAGGCATTCTAGCAGCATTAATTGCACATATCATTTTCTGACTACCGATCACATTTTTGAAGGCCCTTCATATATCTAACACATAGCAGGTACATACCAAATAACAAAAGATTACCTGTGGTTTTAGAAGTGCAGTGGTCCACAGAGGAGAGCATCGGTCCAGGCAGCAGGCAGGGATGAGGTCAGCGACAGCAAAAGCAATCATCCAGGCAGCAGGCAGGAATACTGTCCATAGTTCGCACAGGCAGAGATACTGTCAGCACAGCCAGAGCACAGCCAAAGCACAGGTCCAGGTAGCAGGCAGAGGTGTCCCGGCAGAAATGCTGTCCAAAGTCAGTAGAGGCAGCAGGCAGATATATGGTCAACACAGCCAAAGTATTGGTCCAAGCAGCAGGAAGAAACATGGTCCATAATGTCATGGGTCATTACAGGCAGTAATATGGTCAGCACAGCCAAATTATTGGTCCAGGCAGCAGGAAGGACCATCAAGCTTAGGGCCAGGGGGACAGGGGTAGAGGCTTCTCCCACCCAAATCGCTTTGAAGCCTCCGGGCAACCAGACCCTGTTCTTGGAGCACAGAAAACGAAAAACTGGTTTTCTCTACTCAGAATGGTCGATTAACAGGCCAAGGTCGGTACACGTGGAAGTCAGAAACGTGGTTTAAATCGGCAGGCAGAGGCATCGTCGGTAAACAGGCCAGGGTCAGTTAATTAACATGGAAGGTAGTTAGTAACATGGTAGCAGGCAAATAGGGAAATGGCAGTCTGTTAATAATAAGGGGAACTAATGGATATATGATAATTTTTGAAGCAATTTCCGATGCACAGGCCAGGTTGGGAGGGACAATCGGGACAATAATAGCTGGTGTCTCTTCTTACTCCTCCTCTGCTGCATACACGGCATTTCTTTTGGCGTCTTCTTCCAGATTCTGTGGGGGGGATGCTAAAGGGAAGTGAAGCCGACTCACACTATCAGAGCGAATGCTTCCTGGGGCGGGATCTTGTTGGTAAATGAGGGCATCGATGATATCTTCGATATATTGGAGGTAGTGGAGTCGGTGATTTTGAGTTGCTTTTTGGTAGCAGACAAACGAATTAAAAAGGGCCATGTGAAACAGGTGAAACGCAACTTTTTTGTGCCAATAATGGGACTTTCTGGTTGATAAGTAGGGCTGTAGCATCTGGTCGTTTAAATCCACCCCCCATGTACAAATTGTAGTCGTGGACACATTCAGGCTTTACAATGGAGCCGCGTCTTCTTGGGATCTCCACCATGGTGTCATTGTGGATCGTAGAGAGGATGTGGACATCTTTCTTGTCCCTCCACTTCATGGCCAACACCTCCTCGTTCCTCATGGATGCCGATTCTCCAGGTCGCAATTTTTTTGTCAATAAATTTTGTGGGAATCCCTTCCGGTTTTTTTTGAAGGTACCACAGGCCGGGGTTTGTTTACTGTAAAGGTGGCGAAAAAGGGGCAGGCTGGTATAATAATTATCAACATATAAATGGTAACCTTTTCCGAACAGGGGGTATGCCAACTCCCAGACAATTTTCCCACTGGTTCCAATATATGTGGGGCAATCACGGGGCTGGAGCTGGGAGTCTTTGCCTTCGTAGATCCTGAATTTGCAGACGTATCCAGTGGCTCGATCACATAATTTATTTAATTTTAACCCATACCTGGCTCTCTTGCTTGGTATGTACTGCTTGAACTGCAGTCGGCCGGTGAAATGTACGAGGGACTCGTCCACACAAATTTTTTGGTCTGGGATGAAAACTTCTTCAAATCGCTGGGAAAAGGCATTGATTAGGGGGCGTATCTTGTACAATTTGTCGTAGTTGGGATGATCTCGGGGAGGGCACTGTGAATTGTCATTGAAGTGGAGAAAGCGCATAATCATGTCGTATCTTTTCCTGGACATGACAGCGGAATATATGGGCATGTGTTGGATGGGGCGTTTGGACCAATATGAATGGACTTCGTTCTTTTTTGTAAGCCCCATATTGAACATAAGGCCCAAAAATAATTTAAATTCCTCCAATGTTAGACGCCGCCACTGGAACATGCGGGCGTAGGAAGAATCGGGGTTGGCAGCAATAAATTGGGATGCATACAGATTTGTTTGATCCACTATATTCTGCAGCAAATCTTGTGGGAAAAATAAACAAAAATAATCAAATTTAGAAAAATTTGTAGTGTCGGGCTGCACACCTGGCTGTGCGGTGAAAGGGGGGATGATAGCGGATCCTGAGTTGGCAGGCAACCATAAGGGGTTTGCCAGGGCATCGGGAAGGTAGGATTGGGGCTGGATTCTTCGGGTTGGGCGTGCATTTCCATTGCTTGTACTGGGCTCCTCTTCCTGGGGTATGGCGCTGCTGGTGGTGGGCAGTTCTCCTGATCTTGGTGCTGATCTTGGTGCTGATCTTGGTGCCGATCGCATTCTTTTGGGAGGGACGGTTTCCTCCGGGGACTCGGACTCTGAGCCACTATCCTCCACTGGCTCGTATTCCGAACCAGAATCGGATAATGGGAGCTCCCCGCTGCTCTCATCATCCGACATGGCAAGAATGGCATATGCCTCCTCAGGTGTGTAAACCCTTTGGGACATTATGGCAGTGCTTATTGGTGGGCCTGTGTAATGGTACTGCTGGTGGTAGCGGTGGCGGTCTGTGTGGTAGTACCGATGGAGGTATTAGTGGTGGGCCTGTGTGGTGGTACTGATGGTGGTATGGGTGGTGGTGGTACCAATGGCGGTACAGGTGGTGGTGGTACCGATGGCGGTATGGGTGGTGGTGGTGGCGGCGGTACCGATGGCGGTACAGGTGGCGGTACGGGTGGTGGTGGTAGCGATGGCGGTATGGGTGGTGGTGGTACCGATGGCGGTACAGGTGGTGGTGGTACCGATGGCGGTACAGGTGGTGGTGGTACCAATGGCGGTACGGGTGGTGATGGTACCGATGGCGGTACAGGTGGTGGTACAGGTGGTGGTGGCACTACCGACGGTGGTACGGGTGGTGGTACTGGTGGTGGTACCGATGGCGGCACTAGTGGTGATACTGGTAGCGGGCCTGTGTGGCAGTATAGATGCTGGGCCTGGTGGCGGTACTGGTGGTGGTACTGGTACCGATGGCGGTACTGGTAGCCTGTGTGGCGGTGCCAATGGTGGTACCGATGGAGGTGGGCCTGTGACAGATGATTGACAGATGGGCTGATTGATTGACAGATGGGCTGATTGATTGATTGACAGATGGGGTGATTGATTGACAGGTGGGGTGATTGATTGACAGATTGGCTGATTGATTGACAGATGGGCTGATTGATTGACAGATGGGCTGATTGATTGACAGATGGGCTGATTGACAGATGGGCTGATTGACAGATGGGCTGATTGGCTGGGCTGATTGATGTGCTGGGCTGTGTGACAGGTCCTCTTTATGGGGGGGGCGTGTTGTGCACTGTAAACTTATGTAGACAAACTACACTGAGCTAACTTACTGATCTCTTCTCTCTCCTCACAGATCGGTGTGTGAGGAGAGAGCAGGGATCAGGTAGTAACTCCTGTGGAGTTTGTTTACATTTGTGACCGGCTGTGATTGGACACAGCCGGTCACGTGGTAAACAGCCAATTCATTGGCTGTTTACTCTGATCGGGGACGCGCTGTGTCTAAGGGACACTCGCCTTCCCCGATCCCCTCTCTGCAAGCCTGTGGCGGCGCGCACGGAGCGCGCCGCTGAGTTTGTTTTGACAGGTGATTGGCTGTGACTTTGACACAGCCGATCACATGGTAAACAGCCAATGAAATTGGCTGTTTACCGTGATCGGGGAAGCGCTGTGTCCGAGGGACACATGCCGTCCCCGATCACCGCGCTGCGCGCCCCCGCGGGCGCGCGCAAGGCATTATCCTGCAGGACGTCATATGACGTCCAGTATCGATATTGCAACCACTTCCGGGACGTCAATTCACTATTGACTGGGCGGGAAGTGGTTAAAGGAGAAATATAGCCAAAGCTATGTTGGCTATACTGTACTTCTCTCATAGATCACAGATCCCCTCTGGCTCCAGTGAGCACGGGGTAGTGTCAGAGCAGAGAGCCGATCAATGACAGTCTCCAGCTCTCCAAATGCTGAGAACTGAGCAATCAGCTGTATTTGATCACTGGGTCTCAGTGAAGAGCCGGCGGGGCACATATTCAGCTTCAGGTCGATGCTGCATCCATCTAGGTGAGTGTAAATTATTTTTTTTTATTCATACTTCTCTTTTAATGGAGTTTGTATTGAAATATCTAGTCTGCAATTAATAAACTCTTGTCCCATAATTTCTGGTTGCCTTAGTTCCATAACAACCCCTGGCCTAAAGAGACTCTATCATTGGGGGGGGGGGAGTAAACTGCTGCAGGTATGGAGGGCAGGCATTTAAAGATATATGGACATACCTAAAGCAGCCACCCTATTCTTCCTGTCAGAGGAAAAGCTTCAACACTTACAGGCAATATCAATGCTTGCTGCATGCACTGTTACAGGCCTGAATGGCAGATTCACTGGCCAAAATAAATTCACAGGAAACAGAGGTGGGAAGATTCAGCAGGAAGTGCAAAAAGCCTTGCCTTTCAGGATTGCCTGAAATGCAGCAATGACAGGAAGGTTTCAGAGGCTGATATGAGCAGGTCTGATGTCACTGGCTGTATACTTGCCCCAGAAATGTTAGAAGGAGCTCAACAGTGGAAGCATAAACTTTCTCTAAGTTTGAATATACAGTATCTCACAAAAGTAAGTTTTTGTAAATATTTTATTATATGTTTTTATGTGACAACACTGAAGAAATTACACCTTACTATAATGTAAAGTAGTGAGTGTACACTTGCATAACAGTGTAAATGTGCTGTCCTCTCAAAATAACTCAACACACAGCCATTAATGTCTAAACCGCTGGCAACAAAAGTGAGTACACCCCTAAGTGAAAATGTCCAAATTGCGTCCGATTAGCCATTAGTTGGGGAGGGTGTCATGTGACGTGTTGGTGTTACAAGGTCTCAGGTGTGAATGGGGAGCAGGTGTGTTAAATTTGGTGTTATCACTCTGACTCTCTCATGTTGGTCACTGGAAGTTCAACATGGCACCTCATGGCAAAGAACTCTCTGAGGATCTGAAAAAAGGCTATAAGAAGATTGCCAAGACCCTGAAACTGCAGCACGGTGGCCACGACCATACAGCGGTTTAACAGGACAGGTTCAAGCAGGACCTACTCAGTATTAGGTGGGTGGTCATAAAATTATGGCTAATCGGAAGATATTTGTAATTGAAGGTTCAAATCTACATACTTAAAGTGATTGTAAAGTAAAGTAAAGTTTTTTTCTTTAAAAATAACAAACATGTTATACTTACCTGTTCTGTTGCAGTGGATTTGCACAGAGCAGCCCAGATCCTCCTCTTCTCGGGTCCCTCTTCTGTGCTCCTGGCCCCTCCCTCCTGTTGAGTTCCCCCACAGCAAGCAGCTTTCTATGGGGGCACCCAAGTTGAGTTGCAGCTCCGTGTGTCCATCCAGACATGGAGCTGTGGTTTGGCCCTGCCCCCTCTCCTGATTGGCTAACTGACTTTGATTGATAGCAGTGGGAGCCAATGGCGTAGCTGCTTTGTCTCAGCCAATCGTACGCCGAGACACTCGTGGACATCGCTGGACAGAGAAGGGGCTGAGGGAGGCTGCTGCACACAGAAGGCTTTTTATCTTAATGCATAAAATCTTTTGACTAGGGATGTCCCGATACCGATACTAGTATCGGTATCGGTACCGATACCAGGCATTTCCCGAGTACTTGTACTCGGGGAAAATGCTCCGATGCTTCAGCCGATACTTGGGCAGTCAGTGATGATCGGTGCGTCGGGGGGAGTTACAAGCACAGATCACCGCTGTATAGATTTCAATACAGCCCGACAGCTTCTCCCGACCCCCCCCCTTCTTTTCAGCTGTTTTAGTGAAATCTATACAGCGGTGATCGGTGCTTGTAACTCCCCCCAAAGCCGCACCGATCACCGCTGACTGTCCCTGTATCCTCCTCCAGTTCCCCCATCCATGCTGCTCTCCCCCGTGCGCTCCGTGTCCCCCCCCTCTATGCTGCTGATGTCTTCCGTTATTCCGCTCTCTGCCGTGCGCTCCGTGTCCCCCCCCTCCATGCTGCTGATGTCCTTCATCTTTCTGCTCTTCCCCCCCCGCGCTCCGTGTCCCCCCCTCCTCGCTGCTGCTGTCCTCAGCTCTGTGCCACCCTCCATATCCTCCTCCGCTTCCCTCTGTCAGGATGGAGAGCGGAGGTAGGAGCCGCTAAACCCGGCTCCTACCTTTTCCGAATGTACAGAGTCAGTGACTGACTCTGTCCATTCATATAACTGAAACATCGTAACCTGTGTGTTTACGATGCTTCAGTTTATGAATGGAGAGGAGCCGTTGTTTCCTCTCCATTCATTTTCAGTGCAGCTGAGAAAGGGACTGGGGAATCTGTTTCCCTAGTCCCTTTCTCTGTCTCAAAGGGGAGATGTCAGAGGTCTGTTAAGACCCCTGATATCTCACCAAAGCCCCCCAACAGGGCTAGAAATAAAAAAATAAATTGCAATAAATAATAAATTGTAAAAAATAAAAAATAAATACACTGAGATCATTCCCCACCCACCCCAACAAAGCATTGTAAAAAAACATGGCAAAAAATAGTAAAAAAAAAAAAAATAGTAAAAAAAAAAGAAAAAAATACTGACACAAAAAAAAAAGTATCGGTATTCGGTATCGGCGAGTACTTGAAAAAAAGTATCGGTACTTGTACTCGGTCTTAAAAAAGTGGTATCGGGACAACCCTACTTTTGACTTTACAACCCCTTTAAGGAAAACCATACAAATACTTGGAGAACAAGCAAACTTTCTGAAGATACAATGCCTGGTGGGAATCAATCACTGAACTCTAGCGTTGCAAGGCTAATTGGCAACCACAAAGCCATTTTACTGTCCAAAATAAACATAGCATATAAATTCAAGGTAATGGAATATTTTGTATCTTTTTTTAATTCTGTTCCTTTCTATTCACTTCCAGAGCTCCAGTTTTGGGTGGATGTACCCTTCAATTTAATTCAGTGAAATGGTTCTATTTTTAATTCAGTTCTTGTAGCAAAACAGCTGGTAGCCACATATTCTGTGATGATTTCCGTGAACAATCAGTACATTGGTGTCATACCGTTTTTTCATAAATAAATATCCATGTAGGTAATCTGAAATAAAATACTTCATGTCAGAAAATCCATTGTGACTTTTGTCCATAAAACAAAAAATTGCCTGTGTAGAAATGATTGATCCAGGCCTGGGAATATTATGTAACTGCGGAGTGCAATCATTTGGTTACTTCAATTCGTTTACTGGGCTGCTGCTTTTGCAGCTGTAATTCTGGATCTTAATAAATCATATCATCATAGGTTGATGAAAATGATCTTTTGTATTATGTATTCTATTCTGCACTATCTACGGGCAGATATTTTCCGCTTCTTCAATCTTATGTGAAAAAACATTTACCTATGTTGTGCATCTCTCAACAAACTTGTCTTATTACTTTGGTATTACATTAGCATGGCAGAGAAAAAATGGGGTGAATTGGTAAAAATATACATTTTCCATAATGTTCTGTAATGCAATTTTAATGCCAAAGGCAGTCTTTAGCTTGATGCACTTTATATTTTAAAAATATGACTTTTCTTACCATGTAATTCTCTATTCCCCATCTTACAGAAAACCAAAGTCATTCTCCAAAGTCAGCTTCTATTTTGATTCCAATGTTCTAAACGTGTGCGAGGAACAGGTAGTCCAGTCCAATATCACATTTTTATCATTTGCTAAATCATCGGTAATGTTGGAAAGTTGTTTAAGACAGCTACAGTTAACAGCAAAAGCTCATCACTGAAACCTGTTCTTCCACTATGGACTGCATATTACCAATATACTGTATATTAGAGCAGACTGGTACTGTATGTCATATACAATAGCACTTGAAAGCAGGCCACTATTCGATGCATGGTGAAATGCTCAGAACATTGCTTCTAACTAAAAGGAATTCTTCCTACTTCATATGTCGTTAAAGTGTAATTTTTTTTTAATATATAGTTATTCACCCTATTAGTCCTGGTAACCGGGGAAGTCTGTGTGGGGGTGGGGGTGGCAGAGGGTTTGGGGAGCTGGACATCACCCCAGAGGACATTTACCAATGCAAAATACATTTTAAAAATACCATTTAACAGCTAAGGATTTTAAGGGAGTTCATAAAGGGTGCCATTGGCACAATTTAGAATTTTGTTGGGGCACAGCACCAAAAGTGTTGGTGCTTGCACCTGACTCAAGTACCTGTCACAAATATTTGAATCTGTTGCTTTTTGGGCTGAAGGAAAAGCGACCACACTGGACACTCTTTTCTCAGTGAACTCACTCGCACCCTCCCTTTCCGGCCACTGCACAAGTTAAACTGATAGGCTCATGAGCTATGAGTTTTGTACTGTACTGGGGGCTGAACCTGATGGAGTAATAAAAGACTGGTTCCCCATAAGATACACTTCACTTTTGTAAGACAGCACATGGCAGCTGGCATCCATAGCTGCTTTTCAGTCCATTGATGGCTTTCAAGCCCACCCACTGCTGTGCTCTGTCAATCAAAAGTACAGTGGACATGATTGGGACTCTCAGTTCATCAGCATCCGCTCAGTTAAGGCCTGCTCTGAGTACTAGTGAACCTCTGCATGCCAGCTTAGAGTTTGTCTTAATTACTACCAGTTTCCTAATCTGAAAAATGGTGCTAATTCTTTACGAATTTGTCATTGTCATAGAAAGATTCTTAGTAAGAACTACCTGAATTTGCCGCATGTAATATTACAGACAATGGCACAAATGCTTGCCTGACTTAGGCCCAGGTAGATCTTAAAGACACCACCAAAACACAAACACTATTTATTTATTTTTAGTATTCAAAGCACACTTCCCCCTCCATGAGAAATCACTTTGAGTAAGGGCAGATGATTCATGTAGCTATTTCCTTCCTAGAACCCTTCTGCCCTTAGCTAAAGCATGCAGGCCAGAGGGTGTGCTTAGCTGAGAAAGCCCCTCCTCCCCTCCCGAAGACTCCTGGGATCTATGACATAATTTGCCTAGACATAGAAACAAGGATGTAATTGAAGAAATTGCTAAAAAGGTTTAAAACAAGTAAATATATTATACCTTCCTATCTATTTACTAATGCTAGCAACATAAGGATTAAAAATAGTTCATGTTGATTGGGAGAGTGAAGTTCCACTTTAAGGGAGTTACCACCAGAAAAGTCCCATTAGGACTGTTTTGAATTTCCTCATCTGTCTTTTTATGCAACTTCAGGGCAACAAGGAAAAAGAACCAATTCTTCAATTACATCCTCAGGAAATGCCTTTAAGCTGATGGTGTGTTACATTACAGTATGATATTCACCCACAGCATCAGCGATGTTGTATTCTGGCATCACATATTTTGCATGTGTAATACATTTATTTACTTTTACATTATTGTTTGGATGAAATACAGCAGCAGCACTTCAATTATTATAACTGGGGGAAAAAATTGGGATGTGACACCTATTTTTTATTTACTTAGAGAAAACAGACATAAATTGATCTGTGGAAGTGGAAGCCACAACAGATCTAAAAGCTATGAGAAATTGTAAAATTAAAGCTTAAGCCCTCTGTGACAAAATGTCCAGCACCCAGCTTAGGTGCTTCCCCCAAACAGTGCCTCCTGCCCTCCAAACCTTTCCAGCAGACTGAGAGCTAATACCAGCCCCTTTACCCCAAGCATCATACACAGACAAGATGTTGAGGTAAAACCCAAAGAAATCACTGTTTATTTACAGGGTTCATACACATTTTTACCAATGAAATTCCATGACTTTTCCATGACTTTTCCATGACTTCACGTATAAATATTCATGACCTTATGTTTCATGAAATGTCTATGTATACATGTTAAATAAGAAGAAAATCCATGTCACACCCAGCATATTTTTACTAATATAAATTAGGGCTGTTACTGATTAAAATTTATATGTTCGATTAATCGTTTTTTCTTTTAAATCGATTAAACAACTAATTTTGATTAATTAATTATAACGCACGCACAGATCCAACTACTTTAGCTGATCTCCTTGCATTGCAACTCTGCATTAGTCAGTGGTAAATGTGGTATACACTATATACAATCACCCGACACTAGTTAGTTTCCACAATCCATGACTTAACTTCACAGTTCACACAAATAAATTCAAACTGTAGTACTGACGTCAGTACAGTACAGACACCCCCAGTGCAGACCTCCCAGTACAGACACCCCCAGTAGTACAGCCACCCCCAGTGCAGACCTCTCAGTACAGACACCCCCAGTGCAGACCTCCCAGTACAGACACCCCCAGTGCAGACACCCCCAGTAGTACAGACACCCCCAGTAGTACAGACACCCCCAGTGCAGACCTCCCAGTGCAGACACCCCCAGTGCAGACCTCCCAGTACAGACCTCCCAGTACAGACCTCCCAGTACAGACACCCCCAGTGCAGACCTCCCAGTACAGACACCCCCAGTAGTACAGCCACCCCCAGTGCAGACACCCCCAGTGCAGACCTCTCAGTACAGACCTCCCAGTACAGACACCCCCAGTGCAGACCTCCCAGTTCAGACACCCCCAGTAGTACAGCCACCCCCAGTACAGACCTCCCAGTACAGACACCCCCAGTAGTACAGCCACCCCCAGTGCAGACACCCCCAGTGCAGACCTCTCAGTACAGACCTCCAAGTACAGACACCCCCCAGTAATGCAGGCACCCCCCCACCCCTTACAGACCTCAGAACAGCAATACACGGCGCAGTGTGTGTCCCTCCAGTTCCTGCTGACGTCAGCGTGCCGCTAAGCCAATAGGCTGCCGCCGGGTGTACCAAGATGGCCGCGGCTCCGGAGATAGGCCGAAGCCGCGGCCTTTCCTAATGGCCGAGGCCCCGGAGCGCTCCGGGGATCGCGCCGTGTGCCGATCCGAACAGGATGACCTGTTCGGATCACGGATCGCTTACGATCCGTTGCACGACTAGTAGTGACTAAAATATTCCATGACTTTTCCAAAACTTAGTGGATTCAGTCATTTTCCAAAACTTTTCCAGGCCTGGAAAGTGCCATGTCAAAATCCCATGACTTTTCCAGGAATTTAATGACCGTACGAACCCTGTATTTAACAGAAATACAGGTTTTTATACAATTTAACCACTTAAAGCGGTGTTCCAGCCGCAATTTTTTTTTAAAGTCAGCAGCTACAAACACTGTAGCTGCTGACTTTTAATAAGGACACTTACCTGTCCTGGGCGCCCTTCGGATCGTGTCCTGGTGCCGCCATCCTCACTAAAAACACTGAAACAGGCAGTGGAGTCTTGAGGCTTCACTGTCCGTTTCCTACTGAACATGCGCGAGTCTACAAAATAGGGGATAGTTTTATGGCATTTTTATTAATATTTTTTTTTATACTAGTAATGGGGGTGATCAGCGATTTTTATCGTGACTGCGACATTATGGGGGACACCTTGGACACTTTTGGAGCTATTTTGGGACCATTCACATTTACACAGCGATCAGTGCTATAAATATGCACTTATTACTGTGTAAATGTGACTGGCAGTGAAGGGGTTAACTAGTTGGGGCGCTGAAGGGGCTAAGTGTGTCCTAGGGTTGTGTTCTAACTATAGGGGGGATGGGCTATGTGTGACACGACACTGATCACCGCTCCGGATTACAAGGAGCTGTGATCAGTGTCCTGTCACTAGGAAGAATGGGGAAATGATTGTTTACATTAGCATTTCCCCGTTCTTCCTCTCCATGAGATGATTGCGGGTATCCCCACGGACATCGAGTCCGCGGGACCCGCGGTCGGACTCACGGAGCTCGCAGCGTGGAAACGTGCGTGCGCTGTCGGTGGCGCGCGCTCCCACAATGCCACGTCTTAAAGGCAACATACAGGTACGTTAATCTGCCTGTACATGCCATTCTGCTGACATATATCGGCGTGAGACGGTCATCAAGCAGCTAAAGTAGATGAGTCACCACATAAAAAAATATATATATATTTACCCAAAACATCACACAAGGGTTAGATAACGAGCAAACGTTGATACAAGGCTAATCCCATCATAAGAACCTCTCTAAATTAGCGAACAGACAGAAACAATAGGTGACTCAATTTACAATGGGAATTCACACCTAGGAGGCACACAATGGGAGAGACACAAACTGGTGTATTCTGTCCACTACACAAGTCATCAGAAGACAGACAATGTTCCAGCAGTCTGATAGAGTGGAATTTATTTATCTTCATAGATTTCTTGAAGGAGATTGTTGATAAATATTTCTGTCCCAAGTGAAGAAACTTATCCAACCCAGTCTGCAGGAGGGAAACCATATTTCCTCTGACCATTAACCTGTACAAGATTAAAGTGATTGTAAAGTCTTGCTTAAAAAAATAAAAAATAAAATAACAAACATGTCATACTTATAGACCCCAGGTGCCTTCAAAACTCAGACTGTAACTATTGGACTTTTTAACAGCACAGTATAGGATGGCAGAAACCAGCTCTTCCTGTAAACACAGTGTGAGCTTTATACTCTGAAGCCCCATATACACGACCGGTTTTCCTGCCACGAAAACTGCCAAGAGAGCTTTTGGCTGGGAAAACCGGACGTGTGCATGCTTCCTCACAGTTTTCCCGTTAGGAAAACAGCCGGGAATCCCGGTGGGAAAATAGAGAACCTTCGTCAGATTTACTAATACTCTATGGGAAACACTGCGAGGCAGTGCGCATGGTGCATACACACGGCTAGGATTCCCGACCAAAGCTCCATGGCAGTTTTCCTGCCGGGTTCTCGGCTTTCCCCTCGGTTTTCACAGCAGACTGAAAACCAAGCATATGTACAGGGCTAAAGTATCCCAAACACACACTATAAATATAGGTAAATATAGGAAGTTTCAGTGGCACTGTTTAGGATGGGAAATACTATCTGTCCCTGCCCAGACTATGTTAACTAGCCCTATATGCTCCAGGACCATCCAGCACACAGTGAGTATGTTTGTGACTCTTTGTAAATATAGACATTTTCAGCAGTCAGCAGGAGTACCTAACTTTGCCTGCAACCACTCTCTGATTTTCCCTAACTACTCTATGTTTCCTCCTGCAAATACCTATCAAAGGCTCCTGAAAACCCTGACTTTTATCCTAAGAGGGGAAGCATATAATAAAACCACCATGATTAGCCCTTTTGAGCAACCTGACCCCAATTCAGAGACCAGGAAGTGCATTGTTGGTAGTTGGTTGCTATAGATCAGAATGGCCACATTTGTTTGCCATTTTCTCAAACCACAAAAGACTTTGACTCAGGTCCATCTCATGGCTGATCTAAACCCTAGAGACCATTTTTAACAGTACAGAAAATAACAGCATATCCTAACAATAAAGCTTGGGACAAGTCATAAGTGGAAAAACTTGTGATTAAAGCACTTGCTCCAGTAACATTTGCTAGATTTTCACTTTATTGTGTCTCCAGGACAAGAAGCGATGGTAAATTTCCCCAATGGGTCACAGAAAGCAAAAAAAGCCAGGAGTTTTAGCTATTTTCTCTCTCCAGACTATTTGATTTTCTTTTGGGTTTTTGTATTTATGTAGATTTGTATGGGAAAGGCAAACAAATGCCCTTGTACACATGGCTTTGGGTAGTGCAACTTGTGTAATTTTTCACATTAACAGTAAGAGACCCCAAATATTTAATGACAACCAAACATTTGCTAAAAAAACTACCAGTAATAATAAATAGGGTTGTAATTGCTTTAGTAGTTATGGGGAAAGCAATGCAAAGTTTCTGTATTGCTGCTTTTACTCTTTAGAAGTCAATCTGTAGGGGGTGGAACATAAAACCAACAGAGGGCTCTAACTGTTTTTATATTTTCCGGTCATGGAAAAGCCATTAAGATATTAAGAGCTTTTGTAAACATGAAACACAAATTAATCCATCTAGCGATTAATGAAAACTCAATGGTTGAAATTCAGGACAACACAATAGCACAGTTTACCTTTCTCAGCCAGGGTTCCTCTGGAGGTTGCTAGGAGTTCATTGAGAAATTACCAATCTCTGTCTCCCAGCTTTCTGTAAAGGGGCAGTCTGTCCAGTGATTATCATCTATGTAAGGGAGTATTTTACTTATCATTATATCTACAACATAAATTATTAGTCTAAGGCCCCTTTCAGACGGAGCAGATCCATCCAAGCAGAATCCACCTGCTCAGTGGGGAATCTCTCTGCTGATTCCCGCTAAGCAGGCAGATAACAGATCCGTGTCCGCTCCGCTATGCAGAGCGGACACGCACACAGCCTGCTTTCCTCTATGGGGCGGTCAGTTGGAAACAGACTGCATGTCTGTTTCCATCCCATTGTCATGCAATCCGCTGGACGGATGGCGAACAAGTAGCCATATCGGTGTGAAAGGGGCCTTAGGTACCATGAGTTGCAGATGTAATCATTTGGCAAATATTCTGTGAGATATGAAAACTATTTCAAGAGTTCCTCTTTATTAATAATTTTGAAAAGGTCCGGCATAGACTGTAACCAGGACACTCTTGCATAAGATTTGTAAGTGATCCACATACTTGTTTTCTTCCTCTTGTCATTATTATCTAACAAACAGCATGTGCTTGTATCGCTGTAGAACAGTTTATAGATTGTCATCTCTACTGGCATAAAGACTGATGTGGCGCGTGTGCCTTTTATACATTTCTATATGTATTATTTCTATAGGTATATTGACAGTAAAACTGAATGACGCACAGACTTCTTACATATGAAAACTCTGAGCAAAGATAACTAGCACTTATGTCTGTATTGATATTTACTACATACAATATTTCAGTTAGTCAACAACATGCTTGCTGTTCTTTTTTCATAAATAACTAAAACATGAGGTAGTTCTTCTATGCAGGGACTGTCAAGATATAGCAGAACAATAGGATCAAAAGGTCCTTCACTTAATGACAAAGTAAAAGTTATATAATAAAAACTGGATTGGTACAGAAGTACGCAATGTAATTTTTCTTACTTCATTATTGGAACGAGATGCGATTCTTCAAGGACCTGCACCTTTCCTGCTATTGTGCATCCACATTCATATAACTTCCAGAGTTACTTACTGTAACACAGTAGTCATCTTCAAGGACTTCTTTAAGTGATCCTGGCAAAACACAGGCTGTCATTGCTGACCTTCTGAAAATATTAGGTGCCTGGCTGTCATGGCAATTTTCAAAAATATTTGAGTTAGGCCCCTTTCACACTGAGGCGCTTTGCAGGCGCTATTGCGCTAAAAATAGTGCCTGCAATGCGCCCCAAAAAAGCCGCTCAATTGTATCCAATGTGAAAGCCCGAGGGCTTTCACACTGGAGCGTTGCGCTTGCAGGAGGGTCAAAAAACTCCTGCAAGCCGCATCTTTGAGGCACGGTAGGAGTGGTAAAAATACCGCTCCTATAGCGCCCCTGCCCATTGAAATCAATGGGGTAGGGCCTCCAAAACACCTGCAAAATGCCGCAAAGAGGCGTTATTGCGGGAGTTTTTAACCCATTTTCAGCCGCTAGCGGGGGTTAAAATACCCCCGCTAGCGCCCGCAAATCGCGGCCAAAAATACGGTATAGCGGCGCTAAAAATAGCGCCGCTATACCGCCAGCGCATCCAGCGCCTCAGTGTGAAAGTAGCCTTACTGCATTACTGACTAAAGTGTGCATCAATTAAAATACGCAGTCAATCAAAGTAGATTGGAAATCCTGATCTGCATTTTCGCATAGTTCGTTGATATTTTCAGTAATGAGAAACTTAAAAAAAAAAACTCTCCAGGTTAAGTTTGTAATTGTCTTTGAATCCTGTTGAACAATGCATCCATTGCTGCTGAAGTGGCAGGGGCAGGGAACAGAAATATCTGTCAGATTTTTTGAAGAATTCTTTAAAAATCCTACCAATGCTCAGTATGTAATCTATTAGGAGTGTTTTTCAAAATTTGAAACAATAGCATTTTTGTTTCAAAGTAAAGTTTTCTTCTTTTTTTTGACATTCTAAGCTATGTGATCCTCTTTTATTTTAATAACATAGCAATCTGAGGACTCCAATTACAAATGATGGGATTCTATTTGTTTTTTTAATTCAGAAGTTGCACAGCGCTGACACAAAGAATTCAAGCAAACCCAGAGGTCAATTTTTAATGCATCGTATTCATTGCAAAATGACAGGGCGCCATCTCTGAGCACTATACTGAGAATGTAAAGGAAGGGCACAGGTGTTTGGGCCTGCCTACATGGCCTTGCGGCAGGCTGCCTACATGGGCTTGCGGCAGCCTGCCCCCTCTCCGCTTGTGTGATATGAATTTTAAAAGCTTTATTAAAGAAGGATACTGTCTCTTTAAATCCTGAGAAGAATTAACCACTTGCCGACCGCGTCCTGTAGATATATTTCGGCAGAATGGCACCGCTGCGCAAAGCAATGTATATATATGTTGCTTTAAATTTCACACCGTGCAGGTGCGAGCATGCCCCTGCCGCGAGCTCCGTGACTGTGCCCGCGGGACCCGCGGACTCGATGTCCGCCGGTGTCCCGCGATCGTGTCACGCAGCTGCAGAACGGGGAGAGGCCAGTGTAAACAAGGGATCTCCCTGTTCTGCCTTGTGACAGGACGCTGATCTTCTGCTCCCTCTCATCGGGAGCAGTGATCACTGTCATGTCCCATGTAGCCCAGCCCCCACACAGTTATAATCACTCCCTAGGACACACTTAACCCCTTACTTACCCCCTAGTGGTTAACCCCTTCCCTGCTAGTGTCATTTACACAGTAATCAGTGCATTTTTAGAGCACTAATCGCTGTATAAATGACAATGGTCCCAAAATAGCGTCAAAAGTGTCTGATGTGTCCGCCATAATGTCGCAGTCACAATAAAAATTTCTGATTGCTGCCATTACCAAAAACAAAAAGATATTAATAAAAAAGGCTATAAAACTATCCCCTATTTTGTAGACGCTATAATTTTTGCGCAAACCAATCAATAAACGCTTATTGCGATTTTTTTTTACCAAAAATATGTAGAAGAAACTGAGGCCTACTCCCAACATTAAGACTGCTGTGATTGGACAGAGAGCAAAGTATCCAGGACTACTTTGGATGTAAGACGTCTCCTGTTTGTGGATTTTTCTCTCTTCCTACAATCAAGATCCCAGCTGTAAGTGTTTTACTGCAATTGAAGGAGCCGTCTCTTCCTGAATTGCACTATGGGCTGATCGTATCTCTGCCGGCAGGCTGATGCATCAGGCTCTCATGATCTCTATAATTTGAGGTCCTACAGTTCTGGTAAGCGGCTTGGTTTTCTCATTTCTGGCTTCAGAACATCAAAAGGTTTCAAGTACTGGAAGTTCTTAGAGGTCCCATTGTGATTAGGGTTGAGCGAACCCGAACTGTAAAGTTCGGGTCCGTACCGAACACTTGAGTTTTTAGGTACCGGACCCGAACCCGAACATTTGCGTGTATGTTCGGGTTTGGGTCCGGTGTTCGGCGATGTAATTTAGAAAAGCTTCAGGGGGCAGCCAATCACCTTTTGTTTAACTGGTGTGCCCTTAGAAGCCATCATAGCCATGCCTACTAATGGCATGGCTGTGATTGGCCAGTGCAACATGTGACCCAGCTTCTATATAAGCTAGAGGCACACAGCACAGCACGTCACTCTGCTTTAGACAGGATAGGGAGAGGATCCTGGCTGCTGTTGCTTATTAGGGAGAGATTAAAATACTATGAGTTAGTCCTGATTCTGCAATCTGAGAGAAAAGATAGAGAGACAGTTTAGGGCAAGGTTCCTGTTGGTGCTTTCAGGGAGAGAGATTTATATAGGAGTCCAGATTGAGAGATCTAATAACTCAGCGATCTGCATAGGTTTACCTGTTTGTGTTGCAGTGCACAGTCTTCTTACACTGCCATGAGCCCAGTGTCAGAGAAATTTTAACTTTTATCTGCAAGCTCAGTGCACCAGCACTGCATATGTTACGTTGAGAGATACACCCTGTACATACTGTGGGTGTATTGTGCTCTTGCAAAAAGACCCAAAAAAATAAAATAAAATTTGCAGTGTTTTCTGCATATATGCAAGTGTGAGATTTACAATTTATATATTTTTTTTGTATTGTGCTATTCCCCCAAAAGAATTTTAGGGCAAAAAATATTATTTTTTTATAGCATTTTCTGTATTGCTGTAGGTGTATACATTTACATACTGTGGGTGTGTTGTGCTCTTCCCAAAACACCCATTCAGGGCCACAAAAAACATTTTGCAGTGTTTTCTGCATATCTGGAGGTGTGTGAAATAAACAATTTATATTTTTTTCTTCTACTGTGCTATCCTAAAAAAATAATTGTAGGACAAAAACATTTTTTTTGAATAGCATTTTCTGCAGTTCTGTAGCTGTGAGATACAGCGTTTACGTACTGTGGGTGTGTTGTGCTCTTCCAAAAACACCCATTTAGGGCCACAAAAAATATTTTGCAGTGTTTTCTGCATATCTGGAGGTGTGTGAAATAAACAATTTATATATTTTTCTTCTACTGTGCTATCCTGAAAAAATAATTGTAGGACAAAAACATTTTTTTTTAATAGCATTTTCTGCAGTTCTGTAGCTGTGAGATACAGCGTTTACATACTGTGGGTGTGTTGTGCTCTTCCAAAAACACCCATTTAGGGCCACAAAAAATATTTTGCAGTGTTTTCTGCATATCTGGAGGTGTGTGAAATAAACAATTTATATATTTTTCTTCTACTGTGCTATCCTGAAAAAATAATTGTAGGACAAAAACATTTTTTTTTAATAGCATTTTCTGCAGTTCTGTAGCTGTGAGATACAGCGTTTACATACTGTGGGTGTGTTGTGCTCTTCCAAAAACACCCATTTAGGGCCACAAAAAATATTTTGCAGTGTTTTCTGCATATCTGGAGGTGTGTGAAATAAACAATTTATATATTTTTCTTCTACTGTGCTATCCTAAAAAAAAAAAAAAAAAATTTTGAATAGCATTTTCTGCAGTTCTGTAGCTGTGAGATACAGCGTTTACATACTGTGGGTGTGTTGTGCTCTTCCAAAAACACCCATTTAGGGGCACAAAAAATATTTTGCAGTGTTTTCTGCATAGCTGGAGGTGTGTGAAATAAACAATTTATATATTTTTCTTCTACTGTGCTATCCTAAAAAAATATTGTGGACAAAAACATTTTTTTTGAATAGCATTTTCTGCAGTTCTGCAGCTGTGAGATACAGCGTTTACATACTGTGGGTGTGTTGTGCTCTTCCAAAAACACCCATTTAGGGCCACAAAAAATATTTTGCAGTGTTTTCTGCATATCTGGAGGTGTGTGAAATAAACAATTTATATATTTTTCTTCTACTGTGCTATCCTAAAAAAAATAACATTTTTTTTTAATAGCATTTTCTGCAGTTCTGTAGCTGTGAGATACAGCGTTTACATACTGTGGGTGTGTTGTGCTCTTCCAAAAACACCCATTTAGGGCCACAAAAAATATTTTGCAGTGTTTTCTGCATATCTGGAGGTGTGTGAAATAAACAATTTATATATTTTTCTTCTACTGTGCTATCCTAAAAAAAAATATTGTAGGACAAAAACATTTTTTTTGAATAGCATTTTCTGCAGTTCTGTAACTGTGAGATACAGCGTTTACATACTATGGGTGTGTTGTGCTCTTCCAAAAACACCCATTTAGGGCCACAAAAAATATTTTGCAGTGTTTTCTGCATATCTGGAGGTGTGTGAAATAAACAATTTATATATTTTTCTTCTACTGTGCTATCCTAAAAAAATAATTGTAGGACAAAAACATTTTTTTTAATAGCATTTTTTGCAGTTCTGTAGCTGTGAGATACAGCGTTTACATACTGTCGGTGTGTTGTGCTCTTAAAAAAAAAACACCAATTAAGGGCAAGATCCTAAATTTGGAAAATATGAGGAGAACGTCAAAGGGACGTGGTGGCCCCGGTCATGGTGCTGCTGTTGGAGCTCCTGTTGCAGGGAGAGGATGTGGTCGATCTGTGCCAGCTACACGCACAAGTGAAACACCTTCCTCAGGTGCGAGTAGGCGACCGAGCCTGCGGCGGTATTTTGTCGCGCCTAATGAGGCTATACGAATGTTGAGGCCAGGACAAGTACAGGCGATAGTAGATTGGGTTGCTGACAGTGCCTCTGGTTCCTTCACATTGTCTTCCACCCACTCTTCTGATGAAAGATCAGAGTTGGCATCTGCAGCCCATGTCCATCAGTCTTTCACCTCACCCCCTTGCAAATCAGCCAAGCAGTCTGAGCCCCAAATCATGCAGCAGTCTCTTCTGCTTTTCAATGACTCTGTTAGCAGGGTTTCCCAGGGCCATCCACCTATCTCTGCCCCAGAAGTGAAAGAGATTGAGTGCACCAATGCCCAACCACTTATGTTTCATGATGAGTACATGGAAGGACCATCGCAGCACGATGACGAAACACAGGTGCCAACTGCTGCTGCTTTCGCAATTGTGCAGACAGACAAGGAGGGCAGGGTTGAAGACTGGATGGAAGATGATGTGGAGGACGATGAGGTCCTCGATCCCACATGGAATCAACGTTATGCAGGTGACCAGTGTAGTTCGGAGGAAGAGGCGGTGGTCGCACAGAGCCACCAGCACAGCAGAAAAGGGAGCAGGGTGCAAACGCCCCCTAGACAGTACATCTGCTACTGCCCAACGCAGCAAGGGACCGAGCACACCAAAGCCAGGTCCAAGGAGTTCCCTAGCGTGGCATTTCTTCAGATAATTTGCTGATGACAAGACACGAGTGGTTTGCACGCTGTGCAATCAGAGCCTGAAGCGAGGCATAAACGTTCTCAACCTGAGCACAACCTGCATGACCAGGCATCTAAGTGCAAAGCACGAGCTGCAGTGGAGTAGACACCTCAAAAACCAAGAAAGGTCTCTGGCTCCTCCTGCTTCCTCTTCTGCTGCAGTCTCTGCCTCTTTATCCACCTTCTGTAGTGACAGTAGCACCTGCCAACCCGCAAACAGAGCATCTGCCAGCAACACTACCACCTGGGTCACCAACCATCTCCACAATGTCCCATGGAAGCGTTCAGCTCTCTATCTCCCAAACACTGGAGCAGAAGAGGAAGTACCCCCCCTAGCCACCCGTGATTCCTGGCCCTGAATGCCAGCATTTCAAAATTCCTCTCCTTTGAAATGCTGTCATTCCGTCTGGTGGAGACGCAGAGTTTTAAAAGCCTGATGGCATTGGCTGTCCCACAGTACGTCGTGCCCAGCCGCCACTACTTTTCCAGGCGAGCCATCCCTTACCTGCACAACCAAGTGGGGGACAAAATCAGGTGTGCACTGTGCAACGCCATCTGTGGCAAGGTCCACCTAACTACGGATGCGTGGACCAGTAAGCACGGTCAGGGACGTTATATCTCCCTAACAGCACACTGTGTAAATGCAGTGGCGGCTGGGCCTGAGGCAAATAGCAGTTTGGCGCATGTCCTTCCACCACCGAGGATTGCAGGGCGCATCAGTTTGCCTCCTGTTGCTAACTCCTCCTACTCCGCTTCCTCATCCTCTACCGCCTCCTCATCTGGTCAGCGTAACACCTTCACCACCAACTTCAGCACAGCCAGGGGTAAACGACAGCAGGCAGTTTTAAAACTTTCCTGTTTGGGGGAAAAAAAAACACACCACGCAGGAGTTGTGGAGGGACATGGAACAACAGACCGATAAATGGTTGCTGTCAGTGAGCCTCAAGCCCGGCCTGGTGTTGTGCGATAATGGGCGAAATCTCGTAGCAGCTCTGGGCCTAGCCGGTTTGACGCACATCCCTTGCCTGGCGCATGTGCTGAACTTGGTGGTTCAGAGGTTCCTGAAAAATTACCTCAATACGCCAGAGCTGCTGCAGAAAGTGCGGGCCGTCTGTGCGCACTTTCGGCGTTCTCACCCTGCTGCTGCTCGCCTGTCAGCGCTGCAGCGTAACTTCGGCCTTCCCGCTCACCGTCTCATATGTGACGTGCCCACAAGGTGGAACTCCACCTTGCACATGCTGGCCAGACTGTGCGAGCAGCAGCAGGCGATAGTGGAGTTTCAGCTGCGATGATGGAAGAGGATGTGGCACAGGAAGAGGAGGAGGAGGCAGGATCATTTCAAAGGCTTTCAGGGCAGTCTTTCACAAGTGGCTACGAGGGTGGGTTCCTGCACCAACAAACGCCAGGTACACAATTGTCCGGCAGCAAGAACACAGTTCTGGAGGATGACGAGGTGGAGG
This sequence comes from Rana muscosa, assembly GCA_029206835.1. Taxonomy (NCBI): domain Eukaryota; kingdom Metazoa; phylum Chordata; class Amphibia; order Anura; family Ranidae; genus Rana; species Rana muscosa. Next base: position 569,497,756 of record CM055121.1, read on the forward strand.
ATGAGGAGGAGGAGGAGATGGAGGAGGAGGAGGAGGAACCATGTTCACAGCAGGGTGGCACCCAGACCAGCTCATGGCCATCACTGGTGCATGGCTGGGGGGATACAGAGGACACAGACGATACACCTCCCTCAGAGGACAGCTTTTCTTTGCCTCTGGGCAGCCTGGCACACATGAGCGATTACATGCTGCAGTGTTTCCGCAATGACCGCCGAGTTGCCCACTTTCTAACTGGTGCTGATTACTGGGTGGCCACCCTGCTGGATCCCCGTTACAAGGACAACGTACCGTCCTTAATTCCCTCACTGGAGCGGGATCGTAAGATGCGCGAGTACAAGTGCACGCTGGTAGACGCGCTGCTGGTGGCATTCCCACCTGACAGCGGGAGTACGGTGGGAGCACAAGGCGAAGGCAGAGGAGGAGGAAGAGGTCACCAACGCAGCCGGGGCACCGCCAGCACCTCAGAAGACAGGGTTAGCATGGCCGAAATGTGGAAAAGCTTTGTCAGCATGCCACAACAACCAGCACCACCAGCTGATATGGAACGTCTTAGCAGGAGCCAGCATTTCACCAACATGGTGGAGCAGTATGTGTGCACATGCCTACACGTACTGAATGACGGGTCTGCCCCCTTCAACTTCTGGGTCTCCAAATTAGGCACATGGCCTGAGCTTGCCCTTTACGCCTTGGAGGTGTTGGCCTGCCCTGCAGCCAGTGTATTATCTAAACGTGTATGTAGCACGGCAGGGGGCGTTATCACAGACAAGCGCAGCCGCCTGTCCAGAGCCAATGTGGACAAGCTCACGTTCATTAAAATTAACCAGGCATGGATCCCACAGGATTTGTCCGTACCTTGTGCAGAATAGACATGTATGCCGGTGTTCTGACAAAAACTGTCCGGCCATCGGATTGTGTCCGGCCCGTACTGCACAGGCGCAGCGCTTGCGCAGTACGGAGGACAAGGAGATTCACAAAATCTCCGAAGATGAACGACGCCTGCGCAGTGAGTGCAGGTTCAAGCCCCACCATCCAAGTGGACATACGGTAACACATAGTAACAGGGCCCCTCACGGGCTCGCTTCGATCGCCATGCTTCGGGCACGGCCTCGCTTGGCTCGGTTTGAACCTCAGATGGTGTGGCTTGAACCTGGAGTCATCGCGCAGGCGCCGTTCGTCTTGTGAGATTTTCGAAATCCCCTTGTCCTACGTACTGAGCAAGCGCAGTACAGGGCGGACACTATCCGACGGGGGACAGAATTCGACACATCACCGGCCTTACCCAGCCATTGTTTTATTTTTGAACCAGTGTTGGCTACCTCGTCCTCCTCCACCGCCGCTTCCACCTACACAGCCACATCCACCGCCACCTCAACCTCCTACTCCATATGGACCTCGTCCTCCTAGGTCAAGATTATAATTTTTATTTTATTTTTTTGTAGCGCACAGATCCTTTCCCCCTTACCTGCCTTTATGTTGTTGGCTCCTCGCAGGAGGGAGAAAGGCGCACTGCACTACCAGCCCGTACCCTCCTGTATAAAGAGGTTGAGCGGTGTACTTAACGGGCCGTGTCCACAGCCGGAGTCAAAACTCCTCCACAGGATGATTCTCACCTCTACTGTAGGTAGAGGCAAGTCCTTGAATTCCCAGTAAAGTCAATGTCCACACCAGCTGAAACTCCAACTCTGAGTTTATTCTCTCATGGCAAAATAAACTGTACTCGGATAGAAAAGGTTAGAGCAAAGAAACAGGACAGCTTAAGGTGTGGAGGAGGTCCAGGCACAAACGTAGCACATTCACTTCACTGCTTAGGTTTCTCAAACAGTTTTAGGCGCACGGTCTCTGCCACAGACCGTGAGGTTGGTCTATGCCACAGACCGGGTGTACAAGGCGCCTGCCACGGACCTGGAGAACTTCGGTCTCTGCCACAGACCAGGGTGTATAAGGCCCCTGCCACGGGCCAGGTGAATAAGGCCTCCGATACAGTCAGGATGACCTTGAGCTACTCCTTCTAAGAACTAGCCCATATCAAGGGGAAGACATCTCTCCAGGGAGTCAACAGACCCTTCCTTCACCGTGCCTCCAGCATCGGGCCATCGGAAGGTTCCTCCCTTACCTGGAACAGGGTCCCCTACACGAGGCGGCACCCAAAGACTCCTCGACCCTTAGCGGACTCCAGACGAAGGCTCTGGACCCCAGGCTTTACTCCCGCCCCAAGCCTCCATACCCAGGGCAGCAGGAACTCCAGGATAGTACCTCACCCCGGGCTAAAGGTGCCTTAAATGGAACAGGAACACGTGCACCCAGGCCGAAGGCACTTGGGCGCGGACCCCACTGGACATCAGCCCCCAGGCCAAAGGTGCCTGGGGCTCGGACCACGATCAGGAGGCGTCTGTCCCTTTTATATCCTCTCCCGGCATGCACAGCAGGTTCCCCCGCCCCGCAGTACTACTGCCAAGAGGGGACACAAAAGGCACAGCACTGTATCAGTGGTTCAACCCTAGCCTACCATGGTAGCGCCACCTGTAGGCCGCAGGGAACTGCACACCAATACTGTCCCCCGAGGACAAAATGGTCCATGAATCCTACAGAATTAGGGTGTTTGAGCCTATTTACCACTCAAACACTTCCCTTAAATTTAGCACCCGCTACATTTTTATTTCAAAGTATTTTGTTTTCCCACTAGCTTATCCATTAAATTGAAGATTTTTTTTACAGAAAGGGCGTATTCTGGGGCATTCCCACCATATGTGTGGCATCATGCCTTTGAGTTTCTGAGGTTCTTAAAGTGGTTGTAAACCCACTAACTTTTTTTTTTGCCAACCTGCATACTAGCTCATTATGTACCACTTACCTTAGATCGGGGCCCCCGAAGCAGTCCGCGTCCCTCTGTCCAGATGCAGACATCACTGCGGCGATAGCCGGAATGTTACTTCCGGGTATCGCCGCACCATCCAATCACAGCGCCGCTCCGGCGCTGTGATTGGCCGGAGCAGCGAAGACGTGACTCCGCGCATTCGCGCGCAGGAGCCGTCACATTCGGCTACGCCCAGCGATTGCTGGGAAGTAGCCGATTTTGTGAATGGGATTAACCCCATGAATGCGCCGTTGTCTTTTTAGTAAATATCTCCTAAACCGTGTAGGTTTAGGAGATATTTCTTGCACCTATAGGTAAGCCTTAATCTAGGCTTACATGTAGGTGCAAGTTGAAAAAGTGGGTTTACAACCACTTTAATGACTTCCTGTACCTCTTCTGCTGAAAAGGGGGCCTCCAGCATATTATTTTAATTTTAATTTTTTTATAAAATATAAGATATACTTGCCTGCTTTGTGCAATGATATTGCACAGAGAGGTTCTCTTACCTTTTCTTTTGTGCTGGATCTGTCCGCTTCCTCCTGCGGGTGCCCAATTAGCAAGCTCCTATGGTGACACCCATGCGGGTGTGCTTCTGAGCGGGGCTCTGTTTGTAACATACAGAGTGGTTTAGTCATGACACTGGTCCCTCCTCGCAGGCTTTGATTGACAGCAGCAGGAGCCTATAGCTCCCCTCTACCGCCTGTGTCTTCTGTGAGACCTGAAAGTGGAGGACCCATGCTGCAGATGGGACAGTGCTGAATCGGTGTGTGGATCCAGGTAAGTGTTTAGGAATGGAGGGGTGACAGTTTGTGGGCAATTTTTTATCTTAATGCAGTGAATGCATTAAAGGGGTTGTAAAGGTTTGTTTTTTTATTTTCTAAATAGGTTCCTTTAAGCTAGTGCATTGTTGGTTTACTTACCTTTTCCTTATATTTCCCTTCTAAATGTTTTTATTCTTTGTTTTCTTTGTCTGAATTTCTCACTTCCTGTTCCTCCTCAGTAAGCTGTTCAGTAAGCTGTTCTGGCTGACTTCACACCACTGGGATGATGGTGTGAAGTTTAGTGAGGAGAAACAGGAAGTGAGAAATTCAGACAAAGAAAAAAAACATTTAGAAGGTAAATAGAAGGAAAAGGTAAGTGAACCAACAATGCACTAGCTTAAAGGAACCTATTTGGAAAATAAAAAACAAACCTTTACAACCCCTTTAAGGTAAAAAACAATTAGAACTTTAGAACCACTGTAATATTCCACAGTTAAAATGAAATTTATCTTTATCTTGAAATCTAATAAATAGTCTCTTTGGAACATTTTAGAATTTGCAGCTGCTTTTTTCTATGAATTACCCATCATGTTGTAAATACAGTTCATTATATGACACATGCTATTCTTTATTTCCCCAAATATTTAAATTGTGTGTGATAATAAAAGCCTAAGGGTTGTAACATAGAAACACAGGGGTGAAGTCCTGCATTATATTGAATGAATGCTTAACAAAAATACTGCTGAGAGGGCAATAGTTTGATGTTAACAGCTTGCCTCCATGGTAATTAGTTCAAGTGTGCTGCAGAGATAGAGAAAATAAAATGTCTGTGTTCAGGGCTGGTGCAAGGATCTTTGACACCCTAGGCGAAACCTAATTTTGCCGCCCCCCCCCCCGGCTGCGCCCCTGACTCCACTTTAACCTGCCCTTGCAACACGTGACCTATCTGACCCCTACACTAACCCACCTGACAATTACACTGACCCCCCCTTACAGGACACATACACTGACCCCCCCTTACCTGACACATACACTGACCCCCCCTTACAGGACACATACACTGACCCCCCCTTACAGGACACATACACTGACCCCCCCTTACAGGACACATACACTGACCCCCCCTTACAGGACACATACACTGACCCCCCCTTACAGGACACATACACTGACCCCCCCTTACAGGACACATACACTGACCCCCCCTTACAGGACACATACACTGACCCCCCCCTTACAGGACACATACACTGACCCCCCCCTTACAGGACACATACACTGACCCCCCCTTACAGGACACATACACTGACCCCCCCTTACAGGACACATACACTGACCCCCCCTTACAGGACACATACACTGACCCCCCCTTACAGGACACATACACTGACCCCCCCTTACAGGACACATACACTGACCCCCCCTTACAGGACACATACACTGACCCCCCCTACAGGACACATACACTGACCCCCCCTTACAGGACACATACACTGACCCCCCCCTTACAGGACACATACAAAGACCCCCCCTTACAGGACACATACACTGACCCCCCCTTACAGGACACATACACTGACCCCCCCTTACAGGACACATACACTGACCCCCCCTTACAGGACACATACACTGACCCCCCCTTACAGGACACATACACTGACCCCCCCCTTACAGGACACATACACTGACCCCCCCTTACAGGACACATACACTGACCCCCCCTTACAGGACACATACACTGACCCCCCCTTACATGACACATACACTGACCCCCCCTTACATGACACATACACTGACCCCCCCCCTTACATGACACATACACTGACCCCCCCTTACAGGACACATACACTGACCCCCCCTTACAGGACACATACACTGACCCCCCCTTACAGGACACATACACTGACCCCCCCTTACAGGACACATACACTGACCCCCCCTTACAGGACACATACACTGACCCCCCCTTACAGGACACATACACTGACCCCCCCTTACAGGACACATACACTGACCCCCCCTTACAGGACACATACACTGACCCCCCCTTACAGGACACATACACTGACCCCCCCTTACAGGACACATACACTGACCCCCCCTTACAGGACACATACACTGACCCCCCCTTACAGGACACATACACTGACCCCCTCTTACAGGACACATACACTGACCCCCCCTTACAGGACACATACACTGACCCCCCTTACAGGACACATACACTGACCCCCCCTTACAGGACACATACACTGACCCCCTCTTACAGGACACATACACTGACCCCCCCTTACAGGACACATACACTGACCCCCCCTTACAGGACACATACACTGACCCCCCCTTACAGGACACATACACTGACCCCCCCTTACAGGACACATACACTGACCCCCCCCTTACAGGACACATACACTGACCCCCCTTACAGGACACATACACTGACCCCCCTTACATGACACATACACTGACCCCCCCTTACAGGACACATACACTGACCCCCCTTACCTGACATATACACTGACCCCCCCTTACATGACACATACACTGACCCCCCCTTACATGACACATACACTGACCCCCCTTACATGACACATACACTGACCCCCCTTACACGACACATACACTGACCCCCCTTACATGACACATACACTGACCCCCCTTACAGGACACATACACTGACCCCCCCTTACAGGACACATACACTGACCCCCCTTACAGGACACATACACTGACCCCCCCTTACAGGACACATACACTGACCCCCCCTTAAAGGACACATACACTGACCTCCCCTTACAGGACACATACACTGACCCCCCCTTACAGGACACATACACTGACCCCCCCTTACAGGACACATACACTGACCCCCCCTTACAGGACACATACACTGACCCCCCTTACAGGACACATACACTGACCCCCCCTTACAGGACACATACACTGACCCCCCTTACAGGACACATACACTGACCCCCCCTTACAGGACACATACACTGACCCCCTCTTACAGGACACATACACTGACCCCCTCTTACAGGACACATACACTGACCCCCCCTTACAGGACACATACACTGACCCCCCCTTACAGGACACATACACTGACCCCCCCTTACAGGACACATACACTGACCCCCCCTTACAGGACACATACACTGACCCCCCCTTACATGACACATACACTGACCCCCCCTTACATGACACATACACTGACCCCCCCTTACAGGACACATACACTGACCCCCCCTTACAGGACACATACACTGACCCCCCCTTACAGAACACATACACTGACCCCCCCTTACAGAACACATACACTGACCCCCCCTTACAGGACACATACACTGACCCCCCCTTACAGGACACATACACTGACCCCCCCTTACAGGACACATACACTGACCCCCCTTACAGGACACATACACTGACCCCCCCTTACAGGACGCATACACTGACCCCCCCTTACAGGACACATACACTGACCCCCCCTTACAGGACACATACACTGACCCCCTCTTACAGGACACATACACTGACCCCCCCTTACAGGACACATACACTGACCCCCCCTTACAGGACACATACACTGACCCCCCCTTACAGGACACATACACTGACCCCCCCTTACAGGACACATACACTGCCCCCCTTACAGGACACATACACTGACCCCCCCTTACAGGACACATACACTGACCCCCCTTACCTGACATATACACTGACCCCCCCTTACATGACACATACACTGACCCCCCCTTACATGACACATACACTGCCCCCCCTTACATGACACATAAACTGACCCCCCTTACATGACACATACACTGACCCCCCTTACATGACACATACACTGACCCCCCCTTACAGGACACATACACTGACCCCCCTTACAGGACACATACACTGACCCCCCCTTACAGGACACATACACTGACCTCCCCTTACAGGACACATACACTGACCCCCCCTTACAGGACACATACACTGACCCCCCCTTACAGGACACATACACTGACCCCCCCTTACAGGACACATACACTGACCCCCCTTACAGGACACATACACTGACCCCCCTTACAGGACACATACACTGACCCCCCTTACAGGACACATACACTGACCCCCCTTACAGGACACATACACTGACCCCCCCCTTACAGGACACATACACTGACCCCCCCCTTACAGGACACATACACTGACCCCCCCTTACCTGACATATACACTGACCCCCCCTTACATGACACATACACTGACCCCCCCTTACACGACACATACACTGACCCCCCCTTACATGACACATACACTGACCCCCCTTACATGACACATACACTGACCCCCCCTTACAGGACACATACACTGACCCCCCCTTACAGGACACATACACTGACCCCCCCTTACAGGACACATACACTGACCCCCCCTTACAGGACACATACACTGACCCCCTCTTACAGGACACATACACTGACCCCCCCTTACAGGACACATACACTGACCCCCCCTTACAGGACACATACACTGACCCCCCCTTACAGGACACATACACTGACCCCCCCTTACAGGACACATACACTGACCCCCCCTTACAGGACACATACACTGACCCCCCCTTACAGGACACATACACTGACCCCCCCTTACAGGACACATACACTGACCCCCCCTTACAGGACACATACACTGACCCCCCCTTACATGACACATACACTGACCCCCCCTTACATGACACATACACTGACCCCCCCTTACATGACACATACACTGACCCCCCCTTACATGACACATACACTGACCCCCCCCTTACAGGACACATACACTGACCCCCCCTTACAGAACACATACACTGACCCCCCCTTACAGGACACATACACTGACCCCCCCTTACAGGACACATACACTGACCCCCCCCTTACAGGACACATACACTGACCCCCCTTACAGGACACATACACTGACCCCCCCTTACAGGACACATACACTGACCCCCTCTTACAGGACACATACACTGACCCCCCTTACAGGACACATACACTGACCCCCCCTTACAGGACACATACACTGACCCCCCCTTACAGGACACATACACTGACCCCCCCTTACAGGACACATACACTGACCCCCCCCTTACAGGACACATACACTGACCCCCCCTTACAGGACACATACACTGACCCCCCTTACCTGACATATACACTGACCCCCCCTTACATGACACATACACTGACCCCCCCTTACATGACACATACACTGACCCCCCTTACATGACACATACACTGACCCCCCTTACATGACACATACACTGACCCCCTTACATGACACATACACTGACCCCCCCTTACAGGACACATACACTGACCCCCCTTACAGGACACATACACTGACCCCCCCTTACAGGACACATACACTGACCCCCCCTTACAGGACACATACACTGACCTCCCCTTACAGGGCACATACACTGACCCCCCCTTACAGGACACATACACTGACCCCCCCTTACAGGACACATACACTGACCCCCCCTTACAGGACACATACACTGACCCCCCTTACAGGACACATACACTGACCCCCCCTTACAGGACACATACACTGACCCCCCCTTACAGGACACATACACTGACCCCCTCTTACAGGACACATACACTGACCCCCCCTTACAGGACACATACACTGACCCCCCCCTTACAGGACACATACACTGACCCCCCCTTACAGGACACATACACTGACCCCCCCCTTACAGGACACATACACTGACCCCCCCTTACAGGACACATACACTGACCCCCCCTTACAGGACACATACACTGACCCCCCCTTACAGGACACATACACTGACCTCCCCTTACAGGACACATACACTGACCCCCCCTTACAGGACACATACACTGACCCCCCTTACATGACACATACACTGACCCCCCTTACATGACACATACACTGACCCCCCCTTACAGGACACATACACTGATCCCCCCTTACAGGACACATACACTGATCCCCCCTTACAGGACACATACACTGACCCCCCCTTACAGGACACATACATTGACCCCCCTTACAGGACACATACACTGACCCCCCCTTACAGGACACATACACTGACCCCCCCTTACAGGACACATACACTGACCCCCCCCTTACAGGACACATACACTGACCCCCCCCTTACAGGACACATACACTGACCCCCCCTTACCTGACATATACACTGACCCCCCCTTACATGACACATACACTGACCCCCCCTTACATGACACATACACTGACCCCCCCTTACATGACACATACACTGACCCCCCCTTACATGACACATACACTGACCCCCCCTTACATGACACATACACTGACCCCCCTTACATGACACATACACTGACCCCCCCTTACAGGACACATACACTGACCCCCCTTACAGGACACATACACTGACCCCCCTTAAGGGACACATACACTGACCCCCCTTACATGACACATACACTGACCCCCCTTACATGACACATACACTGACCCCCTCTTACAGGACACATACACTGACCCCCCCTTACAGGACACATACACTGACCCCCCTTACAGGACACATACACTGACCCCCCCTTACAGGACACATACACTGACCCCCCCTTACAGGACACATACACTGACCCCCCCCCTTACAGGACACATACACTGACCCCCCTTACAGGACACATACACTGACCCCCCCTTACAGGACACATACACTGACCCCCCTTACAGGACACATACACTGACCCCCCTTACAGGACACATACACTGACCCCCCCCTTACAGGACACATACACTGACCCCCCTTACAGGACACATACACTGACCCCCCTTACAGGACACATACACTGACCCCCCTTACAGGACACATACACTGACCCCCCTTACAGGACACATACACTGACCCCCCTTACAGGACACATACACTGACCCCCCCTTACAGGACACATACACTGACCCCCCCTTACCTGATACATACACTGACCCCCCCTTACCTGATACATACACTGACCCCCCCCCCTTACAGGACACATACACTGACCCCCCCTTACCTGATACATACACTGACCCCCCCTTACAGGACACATACACTGACCCCCCCTTACAGGACACATACACTGACCCCCCTTACCTGATACATACATTGACCCCCCTTACAGGACACATACACTGACCCCCCCTTACAGGACACATACACTGACCCCCTTACAGGACACATACACTGACCCCCCCCCTTACAGGACACATACACTGACCCCCCCTTACAGGACACATACACTGACCCCCCCTTACCTGACACATACACTGACCCCCCTTACATGACACATACACTGACCCCCCCTTACATGACACATACACTGACCCCCCCTTACATGACACATACACTGACCCCCCCTTACATGACACATACACTGACCCCCCCTTACAGGACACATACACTGACCCCCCCTTACAGGACACATACACTGACCCCCCTTACAGGACACATACACTGACCCCCCTTACATGACACATACACTGACCCCCCCTTACATGACACATACACTGACCCCCTCTTACAGGACACATACATTGACCCCCCCTTACAGGACACATACACTGACCCCCCCTTACAGGACACATACACTGACCCCCCCTTACAGGACACATACACTGACCCCCCCCCCCCTTACAGGACACATACACTGACCCTCCTTACAGGACACATACACTGACCCCCCCTTACAGGACACATACACTGACCCCCCCTTACAGGACACATACACTGACCCCCCCTTACAGGACACATACACTGACCCCCCCTTACAGGACACATACACTGACCCCCCTTACAGGACACATACACTGACCCCCCCTTACAGGACACATACACTGACCCCCCCTTACAGGACACATACACTGACCCCCCTTACAGGACACATACACTGACCCCCCCTTACAGGACACATACACTGACCCCCCTTACAGGACACATACACTGACCCCCCCTTACAGGACACATACACTGACCCCCCTTACAGGACACATACACTGACCCCCCCTTACAGGACACATACACTGACCCCCCCTTACCTGATACATACACTGACCCCCCCCTTACAGGACACATACACTGACCCCCCCTTACCTGATACATACACTGACCCCCCCTTACAGGACACATACACTGACCCCCCCTTACAGGACACATACACTGACCCCCCTTACCTGATACATACACTGACCCCCCCCTTACAGGACACATACACTGACCCCCCTTACCTGATACATACACTGACCCCCCCTTACAGGACACATACACTGACCCCCCCTTACAGGACACATACACTGACCCCCCCTTACAGGACACATACACTGACCCCCCCTTACAGGACACATACACTGACCCCCCATACAGGACACATACACTGACCCCCTCTTACATGACACATACACTGACCCCCCCTTACAGGACACATACACTGACCCCCCTTACAGGACACATACACTGACCCCCCCTTACAGGACACATACACTGACCCCCCCTTACCTGATACATACACTGACCCCCCCCTTACATGACACATACACTGACCCCCCCTTACATGACACATACACTGATCCCCCCTTACAGGACACATACACTGACCCCCCCCTTACCTGATACATACACTGACCCCCCTTACAGGACACATACACTGACCCCCCCTTACAGGACACATACACTGACCCCCCCTTACAGGACACATACACTGACCCCCCTTACAGGACACATACACTGACCCCCCCCCTTACAGGACACATACACTGACCCCCCTTACAGGACACATACACTGACCCCCCCTTACAGGACACATACACTGACCCCCCCTTACAGGACACATACACTGACCCCCCCCCCCCCCCTTACAGGACACATACACTGACCCCCCCTTACAGGACACATACACTGACCCCCCCTTACAGGACACATACACTGACCCCCTCTTACAGGACACATACACTGACCCCCCCTTACAGGACACATACACTGACCCCCCCCTTACAGGACACATACACTGACCCCCCTTACAGGACACATACACTGACCCCCCCTTACAGGACACATACACTGACCCCCCCTTACCTGATACATACACTGAACCCCCCTTACCTGATACATACACTGACCCCCCTTACATGACACATACACTGACCCCCCCCTTACATGACACATACACTGACCCCCCCTTACAGGACACATACACTAACCCCCCTTACCTGATACATACACTGACCCCCCCTTACAGGACACATACACTGACCCCCCTTACCTGATACATACACTGACCCCCCCTTACATGACACATACACTGACCCCCCCTTACAGGACACATACACTGACCCCCCCTTACAGGACACATACACTGACCCCCCCTTACCTGATACATACACTGACCCCCCCCTTACAGGACACATACACTGACCCCCCCTTACCTGATACATACACTGACCCCCCCTTACAGGACACATACACTGACCCCCCCTTACCTGATACATACACTGACCCCCCCTTACAGGACACATACACTGACCCCCCCTTACAGGACACATACACTGACCCCCCTTACAGGACACATACACTGACCCCCCCTTACAGGACACATACACTGACCCCCCCTTACCTGATACATACACTGACCCCCCCCCCCTTACAGGACACATACACTGACCCCCCCTTACCTGATACATACACTGACCCCCCCTTACAGCACACATACACTGACCCCCCCTTACAGGACACATACACTGACCCCCCTTACAGGACACATACACTGACCCCCCTTACAGGACACATACACTGACCCCCTCTTACATGACACATACACTGACCCCCCCTTACAGGACACAAACAGTGACCCCCCCCCTTACAGGACACATACACTGACCCCCCCTTACAGGACACATACACTGACCCCCCCTTACAGGACACATACACTGACCCCCCCTTACATGACACATACACTGACCCCCCCCTTACAGGACACATACACTGACCCCCCCTTACCTGATACATACACTGACCCCCCTTACATGACACATACACTGACCCCCCCTTACAGGACACATACACTGACACCCCCTTACAGGACACATACACTGACCTCCCCTTACAGGACACATACACTGACCCCCCCCTTACCTGATACATACACTGACCACCCCTTACATGACACATACACTGACCCCCCCCCCCCTTACATGACACATACACTGACCCCCCCTTACAGGACACATACACTGACCCCCCCTTACCTGATACATACACTGACCCCCCCTTACCTGATACATACACTGACCCCCCCTTACAGGACACATACACTGACCCCCCTTACAGGACACATACACTGACCCCCCTTACAGGACACATACACTGACCCCCTCTTACATGACACATACACTGACCCCCCCTTACAGGACACAAACAGTGACCCCCCCCTTACAGGACACATACACTGACCCCCCCTTACAGGACACATACACTGACCCCCCCTTACAGGACACATACACTGACCCCCCCTTACATGACACATACACTGACCCCCCCCTTACAGGACACATACACTGACCCCCCCTTACATGACACATACACTGACCCCCCCTTACAGGACACATACACTGACCCCCCTTACCTGATACATACACTGACCCCCCCTTACAGGACACATACACTGACCCCCCCCTTACAGGACACATACACTGACCCCCCTTACAGGACACATACACTGACCCCCCCTTACAGGACACATACACTGACCTCCCCTTACAGGACACATACACTGACCCCCCCTTACATGACACATACACTGACCTCCCCTTACAGGACACATACACTGACCCCCCCTTACATGACACATACACTGACCCTCCCTTACAGGACACATACACTGACCCCCCTTACAGGACACATACACTGACCCCCCCTTACAGGACACATACACTGACCCCCCCTTACAGGACACATACACTGACCCCCCCTTACCTGATACATACACTGACCCCCCTTACATGACACATACACTGACCCCCCCTTACATGACACATACACTGACCCCCCCTTACAGGACACATACACTGACCCCCCCCTTACCTGATACATACACTGACCCCCCCTTACAGGACACATACACTGACCCCCCTTACCTGATACATACACTGACCCCCCCTTACATGACACATACACTGACCCCCCCTTACATGACACATACAATGACCCCCCTTACAGGACACATACACTGACCCCCCCTTACCTGATACATACACTGACCCCCCCTTACAGGACACATACACTGACCCCCCCTTACCTGATACATACACTGACCCCCCCTTACAGGACACATACACTGACCCCCCCTTACAGGACACATACACTGACCCCCCCTTACAGGACACATACACTGACCCCCCCTTACCTGATACATACACTGACCCCCCCTTACAGGACACATACACTGACCCGTCCTTACCTGATACATACACTGACCCCCCCTTACAGGACACATACACTGACCCCCCCTTACAGGACACATACACTGACCCCCCCTTACAGGACACATACACTGACCCCCCTTACAGGACACATACACTGACCCCCCCTTACCTGATACATACACTGACCCCCCCCCTTACAGGACACATACACTGACCCCCCCTTACAGGACACATACACTGACCCCCCCCCTTACCTGATACATACACTGACCCCCCCCCTTACAGGACACATACACTGACCCCCCCCCCCTTACAGGACACATACACTGACCCCCCCTTACAGGACACATACACTGACCCCCCCTTACCTGATACATACACTGACCCCCCCTTACAGGACACATACACTGACCCCCCCTTACCTGATACATACTGACCCCCCTTACATGACACATACACTGACCCCCCCTTACAGGACACATACACTGACCCCCCCTTACAGGACACATACACTGACCCCCCCTTACAGGACACATACACTGACCCCCCCTTACCTGATACATACACTGACCCCCCCTTACAGGACACATACACTGACCCCCCCTTACCTGATACATACACTGACCCCCCCTTACAGCACACATACACTGACCCCCCCTTACAGGACACATACACTGACCCCCCTTACAGGACACATACACTGACCCCCCTTACAGGACACAAACAGTGACCCCCCCCCCCCCTTACAGGACACATACACTGACCCCCCCTTACAGGACACATACACTGACCCCCCCTTACAGGACACATACACTGACCCCCCCTTACAGGACACATACACTGACCCCCCCTTACATGAAACATACACTGACCCCCCTGACTCCTACTTCCTGCACTACTCAAACACACTCCCCCCCCTCCCCCTCATACAGCATGTAGATCGATCCGTCCTCCTCCTTACCTCTGCTCCTTGCTTTGGTGCTTTGTCAGCCATCATCAGGGCTCTGCTCAGGGGCCAGGCCAGCGCCATCCATCCGCTCCACGGAGTCCCCGCCAGGGCCAGGCCAGCGCCGCGCCGCCGCCAATGCCATCCACCCCCTCCATGGAGTCCTCGCTGGGCGGGAGGTCAGTCAGCTACTCCTCAGCCCCGCCCCTCCGCTGCACACACAAGACACACAGCGCCGCACCAGAGGGACAGGCTGGAGCAAAGGAGTCCCGGAGCGGCGCTGTGTGATTATACCTGTCTGAGGACTGACAGCGCAGCGGGGCGCTCTGCGCTACACATGGGGGGAATTTGGTGGCGCCGTGGCGGTAAACTGAATGGGGCCAGGCCAGCGATCAGGAGAGAGGAGAGCCTAGCTCACACTGTCACACAGGACAGAGGCTGTGGTTGCGCCCTAGGTGGTAGTGCGCCCCTAGGCGGCTGCCTACTTCGCCTAGTGGTAGCGCCGGCCCTGGCTGTGTTCCATTACTGTAACTTGGATTAAGAAAATACCTTTTTGTTGTTATTTATGTAAAAAAGTCCCCTTATTAAATGTTATATTCAGTGTGTGAATATCATGCACACTAAAGGTAAAAAAAAAAAGTAAATTTACCCATTTCTTTTAGAAAAAAACATTCAGAACAATATACCACTTTCTGACTGCCATATAGCAGTTTTACTGCTACAAGGCGGCAGCTGTGTGCTGGATCACTTATATATACATGATCCCGCACTTCCACCTTTAGGGGGCATGTGCACAGTTTGGCTTGCGAGTCTTGTCTAGATCTCTTCATAAAGAAGATGTGTCGTGGCCGAAGCTGTCACAAGGGATGTTGTTTTTTAACCACTTGCCGCCCACCCACCGTTAAATGACGGTGGGGCGGTGCGGCTCTCATTTTGGGTGGACGTCATATGACAGCTTCCCAGAACGACTGCACCCGTGTGCCCATCGCGGCCACGCCATGTTGCTCGGACATGACAAGATCCCGATCTCTTTAACCATTTCTCTTAAACATGGCTCTTTAACCATCGGCTGTGTCCAATCACAGCCGGTCACATGTAAACATGTGTGAGGAGAGGAGAGCCGATCAGCAGCATCTCCTCTCAAAGGAGATCTAGGTATGTAATCAGGGCACTGATCATCAGTGTCCTAATTACAATTAAGTGCCCACCAGTGCTAGCAATGAGTTCCCACCACTGCCAGCAATCAGTGCCCACCAGAGCCCACTAGTGCCAGCAATCTGTGCCCACCAGTGCCACCCATCAATGCTCACATGTGCCAACATGCAGTGGCCATTAGTGATGCCAGTCAGTGCTGGCTATCAGTGCTGCCCATCAATGCCACCCATCAATGCCCATCAGTGTCCATTAGTGCTGCCCATCAGTGCTGCCTATCTGTGCCCCCTATCTGTGCCCACCAGTGCCTCCTATCAGTGCCTATCAGTGCCCACCAGTGCCCACCAGTGCCACCCATCAGTGCCGCCTATCAGTGCTTATCAGTGCCACATATCAGTGCCACCTATCAGTGCCCATAAGTGCGGCATATTTGTGTCTCCTCATCAGTGCCACCTAATCATGGCCCATAAGTGCCACCTCATGAGTGCCCATCAGTGCAGCCTATCAGTGCCCATCAGTGCAGCCTCATCAGCACTAGGGATGAGCCGAACACCCCCCAGTTCGGTTCTCACCAGAAATTGTGAACAGGAAAAAAAATTGTTTGAACACGTGAACACCGTTAAAGTCTATGGGACACAAACATGAAAAATCTAAAGTGCTAATTTTAAAGGCTTATATGCATGGTATTGTCATAAAAAGTGTTTGAGGACCCGGGTCCTGCCCCGGGGGACATGTATCAATGCAAAAAAAAGTTTTTGGGGAGAAGTGATTTTAATAATGCTTAAAGTGAAACAATAAAAATGAAATATTCCTTTAAATATCGTGCCTGAGGGGTGTCTAGAGTATGCCTGTAAAGTGGCACATTTTTCCTGTGTTTAGAACCTTACCACAGCAAAATTACATTTCTAAAGGGAAAAAAAAGTATTTTAAAACTGATTGCGGCTGTAATGAAAAGGACTTGTCCCGAAGTGTCTCCTGTCTTTTTTACAATAAAAAAAAAAATTGTGAAATGGTAGGGGTACAATGTTCCCGTTACCAATTCACATAGGTCGGGCCGGGATCTGGGGGTCCCCTTGTTAAAGGGGGCTTCCAGATTCCGATATGCCCCCCGCCCGCAGACCCCCACAACCACCGGGCAAGGGTTGTGGGGATGAGGCCCTTGTCCCCATCAACATGGGGGCAAGGTGCTTTGGGGTGGGGGCGCAGAGCCCCCCCGCCCCAGAGCACCCTTCCCCCCCATGTTGAGGGCATGTGGCCTGGTACGATTCAGGAGGGGGGGCGCTCTCTCGCCCCCCCTCTTTTCCTGCGGTCTGCCAGGTTGCGTGATCGGATAAGGGTCTGGTATGGATTTTGGGGGGACACTACGCAATTTTTTTTTGGTGCAGTGTTCCCATTAAAATCCATACCAGACCTGAAGGGCCTGGTATGGATTTCGGGGGGACCCCTATGCCATTTTTTTTCAATTTGGCGCAGGGTTCCCCTTAATATCGATACCAGACCTGAAGGGCCTGTTAGGGATTTTAGGAGGACCCCCAAGCAATTTTTTTTTTCATTTTGGTTCAGGGTTCCCCTTAATATTCATACCAGACCCAAAGGGCCTGGTAATGGACTGGGGGGAACCTGTGCCATTTCAATGAGTTTTATCTGTATTGCCGAGACCCGACAATTCATTACAGCCGCGATCAGTTTTAAATGACTTTTTTTTCCTTTAGAAATTTAATTGGTCTGCGGGACTGTTCTAAACACAGGAAAAATGTGCCAATTTACAGGCATACTATAGACACCCCCCAGGCACGAAATTAAAAGGAATATTTGATTTTTATTGTTTTACTTAAAGCGGAGCTCCGCCGGAAAAAAAAATATTAAAAGCCAGCAGCTACAGCTACAGCAGCTGCTGGCTTTTAATATTTGGACACTTACCTGTCCTGGAGTCCAGCGGAGTCCGCAGCAGAGGACGAGCGACCGCTCGTCGCTCTGCTGCTCCCTCCGCCATCCTCGCTGAGGGAACCAGGAAGTGAAGCCCTGCGGCTTCATGCCCGGTTCCCTACGGCGCATGCGCGAGTCGCGCTGCGCCGTTCTGATTGGTGCTCCTGTGTTCTGGGAGCCGAGTGTCTCCCAGAACACCAAGGGAAGTCTGCGGGAAGTGACGTAACTCCCGCAGATTCCCGGAGAGAGGACTCCCGGATGTGGGTGAAAATACCTGTCTTAGACAGGTATCTTCACCCCCCTCCCCCCTGAAAGGTGTCAATTGTGACACCGGAGGGGGGGAGGGTTCCAAATAGCAAAAGTTGCTATTTAGGGTGAAGCTCCACTTTAAGCATCATTAAAATCACTGCTCCCGAAAAAACTGACATTTTTAAAACTTTTTTTTTGCATTGATACATGTCCACTGGGGCAGGACCTGGGCCCTCAAACACTTTTTATGACAATACCATGCATATAAGCCTTTAAAATGAGCAATTTGGTTTTTCATGTTAATCTCCCAAAGACTTTTACCCACCTCAATACCGGGCCTATTCTGGCAATTCTCTCCTTCATGTAAAAATCATAATTTTTTTGCTAAAAAATTACTCAGAACCCCCAAACATTATATATATATTTTTTAGCAAACACCCTAGGGCAGTGATGGCGAACCTTGGCACCCCAGATGTTTTGGAACTACATTTCCCATGATGCCCAACTACATTGCAGAGTGCAGGAGCATCATGGTAAATGTAGTTCCAAAACATCTGGGGTGCCAAGGTTCGCCATCACTGCCCTAGGGAATAAAGTTGTGGTCATTGCAACTTTTTATCTCGCACGGTACTTGTGCAATCATTTTTCAACCGGCTTTTTTTTGGAATGAATTAAAAAATAACAAAACAGTAAAGTTAGCCCAATTTTTTTGTATAATGTGAAAGATGATGTTATGCCGAGTATATAGATACCTAACTTGTCACGCTTTAAAATTGCGCACACTCATGGAATGGCGCCAAACTTCGGTACTTAAAAATCTCCGTAGGCGACGCTTAAATTTTTTTTACAGGTTACCAGTTTAGAGTTACAGAGGAGGTCTAGTGCTAGAATTATTGCACATGCTCTAACACACGCGGCGATACCTCACATGTGTGGTTTGAACAGTGTTTACATATGTGGGCGGGACTTAAATGTGTGTTCGCTTCTGAGCGCGAGCTACCGGGGACAGGGGCGTTTTTAAATATTTTTTTTAATTAAATTTTTTATTTTACTTATTTTTTTTTTATTTTTACACTTTTTTTTTTATCACTTTTATTTCTATTACAAGAAATGTAAACATCCCTTGAAATAGGAATCTATTGTGACAGGTCCTCTTTATGGAGAGATGCGGGGTCAAAAATACCCCACATCTCTCCTCCAGGCTGGAAAGCTTGATATCGGGAAAAAAAATCACTGATCTCATGCTGACAGCCGCGATCACGGCTTTGTTTACTTACGGGTACCCGGAAGTGACGTCATAATGTCGCGCCCGGGCCTCCGACAGTCATAGAGATGACCTGTGACCATCTGGTCACCAGAAATCTCTATCCTCGTCATACGGTGCCGGCCAATTCGTTCTTCGGAACGGAGAAGCCCGGAGAAGCACCGGATGGCGGCGGGGGGGGGGGGGGGGGGTGATGCTATGATCATTCTTATGGTGCGCAGAATTGCTGCCTGAAAAGAAGGATATCTGAATAATGCCTGTAGCTGCAGGCATCATTCAGATATCCCCCCCCCCCCTAAAGTCCAGGACGTCATATGACGGCGTGCGGTATTGAGGTGGTTAAACAGTGTTCCGCGGCTTTCGATTTTGCCGCCAACACTGCATAATGTTCGCTATTCGGCGAACAGGCGAACACCCGATGTTTCGACTCGAACATCGGGCTCATCCCTAATCAGCACCCATCAATGAAAGAGAAAATGTATTATTAACTGACAGATACTAAGAAAAAATATTTTTTCTAAATTTCCGGTCTTTTTTTTTTAGGAAAGAATAAAAAACCCAGAAGTGATTAAATACCACCAAAAGAGAGCTCTATTTGTGTGAAGAAAAATTATACAAATTTCACATGGTTACAGTGTAGCATGACCGCGCCATTGTCATTCAAAGTCTGAAAGCTAAAAATAGGCCTGGGCAGGAAGGAAGTGTAAGTGCCCTGTATTGAGGTGGTTAAAAAAAATAAGAAATAAAGACAAATTTAAAGAGCTCCAGTCTTCTCATGCACAAATGCAAACACGCATATGTAAACAGTGATCACACCACACTTGTGAGTTATCGCTGCAGACTTCAGAGTGAGAGTGATAACTCTAGCTCCAGACCTCCTGTGTAACCCTAAACTGGTAACCTGTAAAGGCTTTTTTTTTTAGGTACCATAGTTTGGCGCCATTCCACAGGTGGATGCAATTTTGAAGCGTGACATGATTGATATCTATTTACTCAGTGTAAGGTCATCTTTTATATTTTACCTAAAAAAAATGTATTTTATTGTGTTTTTGTGCATTAAAATTGATTCAAGTTTTTTTTTATTGTGTTTTAAAAACTGCCGTGCAAATAAACACCCACCATTTTATTCTCTAGGGCTTCTGTTTTAAAGAAAAAAAAATATCTATACATATAATATTTGGGGGTCCTACTTAGTTTTCTAGCAAAATATGATGTTTTATACATCTAGGAGAGGAATGTCATAATTGGACCAGACTGGAAGTGATTAAGGTGCTTCTTGGATGTTGGGCCCCACTTACTCAGGAGAAGTAGAAGAATGTGTTTTACAGTGTAATTCATATCTTCTTAAATTGACAACTTTGTGTAAAAAAACAATTTTTCATTTTCTTTCTGCATTTTCCATAATCTTGTGGAAAAAAAAGTCTTGAAAAGACTGCCTATACCTCTTAAAATACCCTGGGGTATTTACTCTCCAATGGGGTGATTTCTTGGATATGTGATAGTGTGGTAGGTAGTCAGGAAATTAGATGTGTGATTTATGCTCCTAGAAATCTTGAAGGTGCTGCATGGATTTTGGGTTCCTTTGTCTGCCTAGGCTGTGAAAAAGTCTCACAAATTATGTGGTATCGCCACACTCGGAAGAAGTAGAAAAATGTGTTTTGGAGTGTATTTCTAAATATGTCCATGCAGTTTGTTAGAAATATCTTAATTGACAACTTTATGTAAAAAAAAATATATATATATTTTTCTTTCCTACATTTTTCAAAACTTGTGTTAAATAATTAAATTTTCAAAAGACTCACTGTGTCTTTCAGAAAATATCTTATAGGGGTTGCTTTCCAAAATGGGGTCATTTTGTGGGTGTTTCAATTGTCCTGGTGCTCCAGGGCCTCCAAAAATGTGATAGGTTGTCAGGAAATTAGAGAGCGTAATTTATACATAATTTGTGCCCCTGGAATACCTGAAGGTGCTCCTTGTATTTCATAACCTTCTATGCATCTAGGCTGTGAAATAGTCTCAAACATGTAGTATCCCTATACTTAGGAGGAGTAGCAGAATGTGTTTTGGGGTGTAATTGCAAGTATGCCATTGCTGTGTGTGAGAAATAGCTTGGTAAAATTACAATTTTGTGAAAGAAATAAGTTTTCATCTTTCAAATAACTGTGATGAAAAATGACAACTTCAAAAAACTCACTAAGCCTCCCTTGGACTGTCTGCTTTACAAAAAGGGGTCATTTGGGAGGTATTTGTTCTGTCCTGGCATTTTAGGGTCTCAAGAAATGAGATAGTCAGTACATCAGGACTGATCATTTTTCAAATATACAATATATACCATACATAATGTTCACATAGACCAAATAATATACAATGTTATTTGGTTATTTTCCCCAAAAATGTAGCAGAATGCATTTTGGCCTAAATGATTTCTTTGCAAAAAGTTATAACAAAAACGAAGAAAACATTTTTTTTTTTCTCACAACTTTCTGTATTTTTTTATTAATATAGCAAAAAAGAAAAAACCAGTAGTGATTAAATACCACCAAAAAAAAGTGCTATCTGTCTCAAAAAGTAATTGTCACTCAAAGTGTGACAGCGCTGAAAACTTGAAAATGGTACTGGACTGGAAGGGGGTGAAGGATATGTCTGGACTTGAGGTGGTTTTAGAAACCATATAAATGCACATTGGCTCCAGTTGATGACATTTTTAAAGATTATTGAACCATGAGATTAATCATAATATCCTTTATAATTTAATACAGTTGGTAAGATCCACATAGAATGATTGAAAGTGAAGTACACAGACTGAATACCAACTGACAGACACTGGCAGACAAACATCTACAACAACTGAAAGACACATGTACTTGGGTGAATTCCCTAGCAAAGTTAAAGCCAATTGTTATTTCACAAACGTTGCTAAGAATAAATGTACCTCTACAACTAAGCCCTTTTGGGTGAAACACGTTAGTGGGCAATCATAGGGTGGGGACTGCTATTGTGCTTGTTCTGTGGAATAAAATTATAGGAGCGTAATCGGTGTACAATAATCTTTTCATCCCTTTAGTACATTTATCATGCTTTAAAAACAAGAATAAAGTCAGGGTGTTTGCAAACATATAGTTTTACATTTCTTACTGGTATTTGTGTTGTCAAAGTTATCCCAACCTCAGTACAAAAAAAAAAAAACTGTGTCAGACCACTGTACAAAGACTCTCATACAGGACAACCCTGTTGCAACCCTAAGTGGCCACAAAGTTTTCTACTGGGTATAGTGGGAACTCTGACAACACAAATAACAGTAGGATATTAAAAACAAAATAAAATAAAGCACGTTGACTTTATTCTTTACACATTTTTTTTTTTTAATACAATTGGACTTGAATCTATCTATGGTATAAAAGGCCTCACCCAATTAGGTTATAGCCAATCGATTTTTGCAATGAAAAATTGCTATGTTCCTACATGGTGGTGGTGGTGGGCCAGATTTTATTTAACCTGTAAAAACCGTATAACAGTGATGAAACCATAAAATAGCTAACTGTGCTGATTGCACACATATAATTTAAAGGAAGAGATGCCCCTAATAAACAGAGTCATTAAACAAATTAAAAGAAAATAGAAAGAAAGAAAAAGAGGCAAAGGGTTGACTTGTTTAGATTTACAATATAGAGCTGGATTTGCAAAGTCACAAGTGGAATCATTATACCCTTCATCCTTATGAACATCCACAACAGGAAAAAAAAAAAGTAGTGTAATTTGCAAAGAAGTTAGATCGATGAAGACTGCATTATGACTTACCAACAACATCACAGGAGAATTGCATAAAGACTTAGCAAATTTGATAGCACTCACTGGGATTTTACTGACAGGGCATAAAAGAGAAATGATTTGTAGGTGATGCAAATTCCATTTCTAGTTCTATTTCCAGGTGCATTTCCTTCTGTCTGAATCCAATATTGAAGACTACGCATATATGGTATTCAGTATGGGAATGCTAAGTGCCGCACGCTGCTCTCTCATCTTCTCTTGTAACTCATTCTCATCAGGAATAGATCAGATATCCTGGGGCTCGAGACAGACGGAAGCTAAAGGTCCAATGCTGATAGAGAGAACTTATATATATTATATATATATATATATATATATATATACCGGTATATATATATATATATATATATATATATATATATATATATATATGGGGAGATGACATCTCCAAATGTATAAATGTATTGAGCTGTAATGCAGTTAGCTGGCAAACAATTACAGCTAAAGTGACAGAAATCATTCTGTTTGACTGCATTACTGAATGCTCTCATACATATTTATCCAAGATAATGTAAAATAATTTGAATATGGCATTCTGTTAAGACATAATAGAAATACAGCTGAGGGCAGTAACAAAGCGTCACTCAACAAAGCAGCATAGAAAGGCAATATACTGTGTGTATATATATGTATATATATCTGTTGTCAATGTGGTATTGTCACACAGAAGTCACTGACAATGAAATCCTGGTGCTTTTCAAATTGGTATAAAATAAATAAAGGGAATGAGACACTCATAGGTCTTATCAGGTAAATCTACAATGATGTTTTATCATTACCAGAGAAACGATGTGTATCAGGAGCTGCTCTCTGTACTCTTGTCCATTGTGATCCACAGAATTCAGCAGTGGGTTCCCACTCAGTTTCTCAGTTTTCTGAGGTCAGGGCAAGCGGCTGCTATGCATAATCCATTAAACAGTTTGAGGTCCAAGCAGGTAGTGGAAAAGCCTAATCCAGTAAACAATCAAAGGTCAAGGCTGGTGTCAATCTGAAAGTGTAATCCAAGCTCAAGGCTGGGGGCGTTAACAAGGGATGCCAAAACAGTTTGACAGACAGTGATGAACTGAGCATTGGTAAGGAACCAGGAAGCAAAGGGGCTTGTGAAACTTAACTAGAGCTCTGTAGTGCCACAGCCAAGGGTAGTGAGGCAGGTCAGGGCAATGCAGCAGCACTGCCTAGCAACTAGGATGAGATGGAGGTGCAGTTACAATGGCCATGAGGAGGGGGGAGACCGCGTTCACAGACCCAGACACATTGTCTACAGATGGAGAGAACTCAGTGGCAGACTTCAGCCAATAGGAAGAAAAGGGGCATTATCTCTGTTACCTGGCACCAAAGATGCAGAATGGACATGGCATCTGGGTGGCAAGAAATGAAATAAGAGTATGAGCTTGACTTATGCTCCTGACAACAGCCTATATGAATCTGCAGTTTGGCATTTAGATTTTGTACGTTTGCAGAATTGTTTTGTTTTAAAAATGATCAGCTATTCTGTATCTAGCAACAGTTAAATGTATCTGAACTTCAGATTTAAAAATGTAACAAATTGCAATTTACCAGGCCTTTGATTAGGTGGTTTCTATAATTAATTTTTTACTTTATATACATTTTTACTGGTTTTCATGTGAATAATTTACTTTCTGTCCCTAGGTAGCTCACAGTTTCACGATATCTATGGAGGTTACCACCCAGGCTGGACATCTTCATTATTTGGGGGAAGGGGTTGGGTGGGGGTAGTACTTTACAGAAGCTAGTTTTTTTTTTTGCTTTAAGTGCAGCTCACAAAAAGTGACAAGGACACTCTATTTCTGGCAAGATAAACCGTTTTTTTTTTCTGTACTTGCTGAAAATGTTCTTAGACTTAAAATGAAAGCTAATGCAGCCACCACATCCAAGAACTGCTAAGCTGGAATTACAGTTGTGCTCATAAGTTTACATACCCTGGCAGAATTTATGATTTCTTGGCAATTTTTCAGAGAATATGAATCATAACACAAAATCTTTTCTTTTACTCATGGTTAGTGTTTGGCTGAAGTCATTTATTATTAATCAACTGTGTTTACTCTTTTTAAATCATAATGACAACAGAAACTACCCAAATGACCCTGATCGAAAGATTACATACCCTGGGGATTTTGGCCTAATAATATGCACACAAGTTGACACAAAGGGGTTTGAATGGCTTTTAAAGGTAACCATCCTCACATGTGATCTGTTTTCTTGTAATTAGTGTGTGTGTATAAAAGGTCAATGAGTTTCTGGACTCCTGACAGTCCCTTGCATCTTTCATCCAGTGCTGCACTGACGTTTCTGGATTCTGAGTCATAGGGAAAGCAAAATAATTGACAAAGGATCTGCGGGAAAAGGTAGTTGAACTGTATAATACAGGAAATAGATATAAAAAGATATCCAAGGAATTGGGAATGCCAATCAGCAGTGTTCAAACTCTAATCAAGAAGTGGAAAATGAAGGGTTCTGAAACCAAACCACGGTCTGGTAGACCAACTAAAATTTCAGCCACAACTTACAGGAACATAGTTTGGGATGCAAAGAAAAACCCACAAATAACTGCAGGTGAAATACAGGACTCTCTCAAAACATGTGGTGTGGCTGTTTCAAGATGCACAATAAGGAGGCACTTAAAGAAAGATGGGCTGCATGGTTGAATCGCCAGAAGTAAGCCATTACTACGCAAATGCCACAAAGTATCCCTCTTGCAATATGCCAAACAGCACAGAGACAAGCCTCAAACCTTCTGGCACAAAGTTATTTGAAATGATGAGACCAAAATTGAGCTTTTTGGCCACAACCATAAACGCTACATTTGGAGAGGAGTCAACAAGGCCTATAATGAAAGGTACACCAATTCTACTGTGAAACACAGAGGTGGCTCGCTGATGTTTTGGGGATGTGTGAGCTACAAAGGCAAGGAAATTTGGTCAAAATTAATGGCAAGATGACTGCTGTATGTTATCAAAAAATACCGGAGGAACATTTAAATTCATCAGCCAGGAAGCTGTGCATGGGACATACTTGGACAATCCAACATGACAATGATCCATAAAACAAGGCCAAGTAGACCTGTCATTGGCTACAGCAGAATAAAGTGAAGGTTCTGGAGTGACCATCTGAGTCTCCTGACCTCAATATCATTGAGCCACTCTGGGGAGATCTCAAATGTGCAGTTCATGCAAGACAGCCCAAGAATTTACAGGAACTGGAGGCTTTTTGCCAAAGAGGAATGGGCAGCTTTACCATCTGAGAAGGTAAAGAGCCTCATCCACAAATACCACAAAATACTTTAAGCTGTCATTGATGTTAAAGGGGGCAATACACAGTATTAAGATCTGGGGTATGTAAACTTTTGATCAGGGACATTTGGGTAGTTTCTGTTGTGATTATGATTTAAAAAGAGTAAACACAGTTGACTGATAATAACTGGCTTCAGCTAAACACTAACCATGAGTAAAAGAAAAGTTTTTGTGTTATTCATATTCTCAGAAAAATGGCCAAGAAATCATAAATTCTGCCAGGGTATGTAAACTTATGAGCACAATTGTACATTTATGTTTTCTGTTTCTTTATCTTTTAAGGAGCTTGGCTGTTACATTTTTTTATATTGTTTAATTATTAAAAAAAAACAATAATAACATATAAATAATATTATTTTTTTTTACTTGTATTTAATATTTTACAAGCAAAATACATGCATAAATAGTTTGTTTGGCAAGGTTTCTTGCAGTAAGGTTTTGATATGAGACCACTGCTCAGTATAATTCATCAAAAAGCCTCTTTTTTATTTTTTAGATTACTATGGTGAAAGAAGAAGGATGGGACACTCTTGATATTTGTGCAATTATTCTTATTTGGAATTGTGATATGGTTCCTTGCCCTGAAAGCCTGAGGCAGAGGAAGATAAAGTAGTTTACTTCATGTTTCAGGGATCTCAGTGTGTCACAGCCAGGACAACTACCAACTGAGCTTCCCCTAAATGTTATCACACTGCCTATGCTCACAGTACTTTGAAAACATGAATGCAGAAATTAGTGTTACATATCATTATTTCTGGAAATACTTAGATAACCAGATTTTTTTCTACCTTACACGTTATACTGTAATAAACCTTCAGGGTGGGTGTAGGATCTGTTAGAAATGGAAAAAAAAAGCACCTTACATAACTTATTCTGTTATACATGACACAATTAGTTGTAATTTTCATACATGTTTACATGTAGAGAATTTATAACAGTCCATTGTTATTGGCACAGTTTGAACAGTTCAAAAAATAAAAAGGTTGTTACTGAAAATGCTCAAGCTCCCTGAGAGTGTTAGGGCCCATTCGCACTGGTTGCAATGAAAGCATTGCAACACACTACAAGTGACTAATGATGACTAGTAAATTCTTCATGTAAAAATGCATTAAAATGAATGTGTGAAATTGCATGAATGCTTTAAAACACGCATTAAAAAAACACAAGTAAAATGCAGCTGAGTCACAGATGCATAGGTGTGATTGGGGTCTTATAGTTTGTCCCAACTTTTGTCACTTTTGCTGGACAGCTTGGTCAGTATACAAATATGCAGTACATAAAATATTAATTACGGGAAATTAAATAAAGAAATTAATATACTGAATACCATGATTACAATTATTAACAACATGCAGTTATAAGAATGCAATGTTTTACAACAATAGAACTTTACATATGTACACAACACCTATGCCATTCTGCTGTATTGATTAAACTAGAAAATTCAGCTTCTAGTGGAGGGATACAATGCTGCCTCTCTATGTAATACTTGGAATCCAGTTACCAAAATTAACTCATGTTTCAGATAATGACTGTGCCCATCTGTATTCTCAGGTGTTGAGGTGAGAGTAAAGGCCCGTAGACACGGTCTGACTTTTTGCCAACAAACTTCAAAATGAGCACGTTTTCCAAAAAATCCTACCGTGTGTACGCTCCATCGGACAAACTTTTTCAGTATTCATCGGACAAAAGTTCGCTCTGCAAACGGACAAACTTTTCGGCAACAAAAGTCAGATGGTGCAAAGTCCGACCGTGTGTACAGAAATCCATCGGACTTTTGTCCGAAGTACAATTACGCATGCCCAGAACCAATGTTAAAATCAACCAACAATAGCAGAAGTTGACCAAAGGGTGACTGTAAAGAGCAGAAAAGAGCAGAAAAACCACGTGATGTTGGGAAAGTTTTGGGAAAGTTTGCAAAAAAATCCTGCTGTGTGTATGCTATGGGTGTGCCCGGCCAACTCCCTTTGGACAAAAATCCATGGAAAAGTTTGTTTGAAGTCCGACCGTGTGTACGAGGCTTGAGAAGGTCCATGATGGGCATTCCTTTCACTAAGCAAGGCTAAGCATCATGGTGAACCAAAAGTTTAATATTCCACTTTACAGTCCTATAATTTCTGCCTGCCCTCCTTGAAGTAGTCTGGTCAACAAGCTTAGCATTTCACTAATTAAAGTGTCATTAAACCCACATCATAAAAAATTTCAATAAATTCTGTATTGTATGCTGTTCGTACTCAATCATTCACCATGGGACTAATTTTCTGTATTCTGCAAAAAAAAAAAAAAAACCTGGCTGATCCTGCTGTTCTCTGTCTCCCCCTTCTGACCATGTCCCTACTACATTGCAGTGTGCCATACACCGGTCACCGTTGTGTTTGTGTGCGTCTCTCTCACAGGGTGTGGGCCTTCCCAGTTTGGGACATACGTCTTCGGCTCCGGTTCCGGGTTTTGCGGTTTCCCACTGGTTCCATCTCCCCGCCCTTACACAGCTCCCGGGGGTGAGATCAGCTTTTTGGCATGGTTGGCACTGTATGCATTCATCCATTCATTCTTACGGACAGTTTTTTACATTTTTTTTTATATTTTTTATAAGTATAGGGTATCATACCCATTTGTTTATATACTCATTTATACACTTTTTGATTTTCAAAAATAGTCATTCGTACAAGCTAATAGGCCAGGAGTCTTCCATCATCCGCATCTATCTGTGCTTCTCCCAAAGAAGCGAGACTCCTCTAGCAAAATGCGTCGAGACCTATCACAGTCATCCCAGACTACTGACAGTCATCTGCATGACACAATCAGATCTTATGGAAAGGTCTATGACAAAAATGCAATATTGATTTATATGTCAACATTTAATAAGTGGTTTCTTTATTGTATCAATTGTTGTTTTTAAATGTTTGTTAAATAAATCATTTATACTTTTTACTTGAAGTGTGCTTCTTAAAAGTCATTTTTGTTTTTGTTGTGTGCATGTCCCCACTACAGTTTGGGATTTTGCAGAGCAGTGTTGGCAGATAGTGCACATGCTCAGTTTTCAGTGTATTTTTAACCTGAGCATTTCCTCCCTATTACATCTGAGCAGCCCATGTGACTATAGAATCACACATATGGGCATATACAGAGTGGTAAATGACACTCCCCTCCTTCCTCCTCCATGCTCACTAACCAGCTAAACACAATAGGGGTGGGATATTATATGAGGCTTCACCCCCCTGTTATTCTAAGACATAGGCTGGAGGGGCGTGATATATATTTGATATACCGTATATATGTATAGCAGTTTAAAACACTGATATAAATTATTTATTTTTACTTTATATTCCAAAGGCTGTTTTTTTTTTTTTTTTTACATGTGACCAGCAGCAAAAGACTAGAAGCTCCCCCTGTCACTGTTTCCCTACAGATCAGCTATGAAATAGCAGGGTCAAGTGAATGCTGTATATTAATTAGCAAAAAAGGTACTTAGATGTTTTTATTTTAATTAAAATAATTACAGTGCCACCTTCCACATACAGAAATAGAAGGGACAATGTGAATTAAACTGTGTGTGTTTAGTATCACTTTAATGCAAAAAGGAGAGCAGGATAACACAAATGATCTCCATTACTGCAAACATTCTAGCACAGTAATGGTTATCATGTGAGAATTATGGGCAGTGGTATAAGGCTATCATCTATATTCCTTGGTTCAGTCTTATATTAGAATTTATGAAGCAGAGAAACTAACGTACAGAGGAATGGACCAAATATAACTGGTGGCTTTACAAATACTATGGATTATATTGTCAAGGAGTTTTTGGTATAAATTTACAACGTTACTGAATATTAATAGTCTATTGTAATATAGTTTAATCAAATAATTTCTGCTATGAATTAAAGTAAGGATTAATTTGCATATTAGAAGTTTACTATTTATATATACTATAAAAACAGGTAATAAATCAGTCCCGCTGTGCCTAAAAGTTATGTTATTACTGGGCTCCCAGAGCTGTTGCATGATGTAAAACCTGCTTTCTTTTTTATTAAGATAAATTAGACAAAAACTTCAGGGCTTTACTTGATATATGGTATATACCGTAGGACATCATGTTGCCTTTGGCTTTAGGTGATGAACAGGCTGCCTCTTGACAAGCAGCTTCCAAAGTGCCACATGAAGCATGAAAATAATAATGAACCCTGAGCCTTTACAGAGATTTGGGGTCTCTCTTGTGCTTCAAACTCCTGCATAAGGCACCATTCACACACTGCAAATCCCAGTAGCAGTAATCTACTGACTCCTGCTGCCAGGGCTTTTTTTCTCACAGAATAGGTACAGAAACTCCCCTCTCCCAAGCCACCCCTTGTATCCGCCCCCTCCCATCTCCAGGCACCGTCAGATGTGTCCACCCATAACCCACCTCCCAGTACCACCTATTTTAGAGAAAACAGAACCATGTGTAATTTTGTGGTGCTAAGTAATCTGTATGAAATTTGGTAATTATAATAAGGAAAGCAGAAAATGGAGCCCATGCAGCCAGCAACGATAGCCTCCCAAGTAAAAATAGACCCCCCTGCAATAATGGACACCCCCAACAATAGCAGATCCCCCAGCAACAATAGACAGCTTGCAACAAATTACTGCCTTGCAACAACAGATCTACCCCAGGAACAATAGACCCCACCAGCAACAAAAGACCCCTCCCTCAACTATAGATCTCCCAGCACCATTGATCCCCCAGCAGCCAACATTAATAGACCCTCCAGCAGCCAGCAACAATAGACCCCTCCCTCAACAGTAGATCCCTCCCAGCAATAATTGACCCACTAGCAACATAATAACCCCACCAGCAACAATAGATCCCACAGCAGCTGGCATCATTGGACCCTTCAGCCCACCCCACTAGCCCTTGCCCCTGCATACATTCAGTGCTGGAGGTGCCGGAACTGCGTTCCCCCATGTTCCTGCTGAAAAAAAGCCCTGCCTGCTGCAGAGACTGGCAGCTGGGTGCAAATAGCAGCAGCCACCGAGCCTGTACACTGCAATGACAGCTCGTCGGAGGCTGCAGCTATTTATGCCTGTTTGCAAAGCCAGTGATAACCTCTGGTGAGCACATCTGGACTCACACAAAGTCTGGGAGAAAGAACCTGTAATAAGTAGTGATGTGCCAAACTTACCTGGGTTTGGTTTGGGGGAAAATTGGCAAACTTTATCTAAGTTTGGATGTGGAATCTGAATCCTATTAAAATCAATAGGCAAGGGATTGTCAAACAAAGGGCATGGGGAGCTGTGAAGTACCCTGGGGAACATGTATCAAAGGAAAAAACATAAAAAATTCAGTTTGGCAAGTAAGAGAAATTTTTATATTCCTTAAAGTGAAGCATTAAAAGATAAGTATGGGAATATATATATATATATATATATATATATATATATTTTAATCATACTTACCTAGGTAGATGCAGCTTCGGTCCGAGGCTGCATCTGTCCCCCGCCAGCTCTAACACTGAGAACTGAGCAATCAAACACTGCCAATTCTCACAGCTTCCTGAGCAGAGAGCTGGTGACTGTCACTGGAGCGCTGGGCTGTGGAAGGGGCGGGAGCAGTAGGCTCGTGCTCTCAGTGGCTTACTGAGAAGCTGAGCTGGGTGCCGGTCCAGGCATATGGGCGGATCCCGATCATATGGTTGTGATCTTGTCCGAGCCTGGACTGGCTCTGTGATGTCAGCTCGCTGTCTGCTTAAAATGGGTCACAGGAGTGAAGAACTAACTGAATTACTGTGATCCACAGGAGAAGTACAGCTAAACAAGCTTTGGGTGTACTTCTCCTTTAAAAATGCAAAATTTCTTTAAATAACATGTCTGTGAAGTAGAACATTTGTACAACCTACTACAGCAAAACTGACAATGCCATTTAATTTGCCAGTAAATTACATCTCCAGGCTACTTAATTATTTTTGTAACAAAGCAGCTGGGGATTTCCTTCATCTAGATGAGGCTCTGATATAGATGTAACAGAGAGACCCACTCAAAAACACAAAAAACAAAGCAAAAATGGTGCAGGGTCTGGTATGGATGTTAAGGGGAAACCCAAGGCAAAAAGAAAAAAACAGGAAAAAAAAGCATGACGTCCCCCCAAAATCTATCCTGGACCCTTATCGGAGTATGAAATCTGACAGACCAGAAAAGGGGAGGGAACCACCAAACCTCATGTTGCTCTCCACTAGGGATGAGCTTCGAGTTCGAGTTGAACTCATGTTCTACTCGAACATTGCCTGTTCGCCCGTTCGCGGCAAATTCAAAAAGTCTATGGGAGAAATCGAAAGTGCTAATTATAAAGGCTTATATGCAAGTCATTGTCATAAAAATTGTTTGGGGACCCGGGTCCTGCTCCAGGGGACATGTATCAATGCAAAAAAAAGTTTTAAAAACTGACCTTTATTTGGGAGCAGTGATTTTAATAATGCTTAAAGTGAAACAATAAAAGTGAAATATTCCTTTAAATTTCATACCTGGGGTGTGTATATAATATGCCTGTAAAGTCGCGCATGTTTCCCGTGCTTAGAACTTTCCCTGCACAAAATGTAATTTTTGAAGGAAAAAAAGTCATTTAAAACTCACTCGCGGCTATAATGAATTGTCGGCTTTATAGATATTAAGGGGAACCCTGCCGCAAATTTAAAAAAAAAATGCGTGCGGTTCCCCCCAAATATCCATACCAGACCCTTCAGATCTGGCATGGATTTTAAGGGTAACTCCTCCCCAAATTTTAAAAAAATGGCGTGGAGTCCCCCCAAAAATCCATACCAGACCCTTATCCGAGCACGCAACCTGGCAGGCCGCAGGAAAAGAGGGGGGGACGAGAGAGCGCCCCCCCCTCCTGAACCATACCAGGCCACATGCCTTCAACATGGGGAGGATGTCCCCATGTTGATGGGGACAAGGGCCTCATCCCCACATCCCTTGCCCGGTGGTTGTGGGGGTCTGCGGGCGGGGGGCTTATCGGAATCTGGAAGACCCCTTTAACAAAGGGGACCCCCAGATCCCGGCCCCCCTATGTGAATTGGTAAGGGGTACATTGTACCTCTACCATTTCATGAAGAAAGTGTAAAAAAATTTAAAAAAAAACACACAAACACCTTGGAAAAGTCCTTTATTTAAAAAAATAATAATAATAAAAAAAACATTCCAGCGATGAAATCCAGTGTCCCGCGGTGATCCGATGTCCAGCGCTGTCCGTCATTGGCTGAGCCTGAGTGAACCTGATGGGGAACTTCCTCCGCAGTCTATTAAATGTATAGACCCGCCCCTTCTAAAGTTCCCCATCAGGTCCGCTCAGCCAATGACTTGGTGTAAGGCTAAGCGGACCAGATGCGGAACATGAGAAGGGGCGGGTCTATTCATGAATTACACAGTGAAGTGGGAATACAAACAACAAAGAAAAATTCCCAGCTCACTTACCAGTCAGCCTGCAATAAACTGACATGTCCTGTCTAATAGTTCACATTAAAACCAGGGGTTTAGTTTGCACACATTTGCAAATATATGTAAAAGGGGTCTTAAAAAAAGTCCTGCTAGCAGCATCTTTGAGGTGCTGTAGGAGCGGTGTATACACCGCTCCTAAAGCGCCCCTGCCCATTGAAATCAATTTTCGGCCACTAGCGGGGGTTAAAAGCGCCACACTAGCGGCCGAATAGTGCTGCAAAAACGATGGTAAAGCGGAGGACACTGCGATCAAAGAGCGCACTGCCCAGCGCCCAGCAGTGGGCGAGATGACGGAATGCCGCCATATGATAGAGTCCCAGAACTAGATGACCCCGCTGTAGCCGTCATTCAACTATAGCGCGGTCGACAAGTGGTTAATCTGCACGTTTGGATGTTTTGCTTAAGATTTAACAGAACCAGCTTGCACATTAAGGGGGGGGGGGCGTGCAAAAACCATGTATGAAAAATTTGCAAAACAGTATTCATAAATCAATTACAGTGTCAATCAATTATACAATCTGTGATATTACAAATCAGTGAAACATGAATAAAGTGCAAAGTGCCATATAATCAATCAAACAAAGCAATACCATAAAGTGTGACCCATGGTTTGTTTAGTGTGCTGCTCAGGCTTGACCACTATGGGGAGTAGTGTGGGTGATGCCGAAACCACTGCAGGAGTGCCCGCAAGGGATGGAGCTTGTCCCATCTCCTGTAGTCACTAGAAGAAGAGAGGAAAGATCCCTGGTGCCACACATCCACAGAGTCCTATGATGCTATGAGAGAGACGACCTTAGCCTGGGCTCCTGCCAGGCCACACCCCCAATGCATTTCACTCTGCCCCCCGGAGCTTAGTCATTGGGATCTTTTTTCTTTATATATTAATATATTTTTATCACACGTATACCATAGGACTCTGTGAATGTGCGGCACCAGGGATCTTTCCTCTCTTCCTCCAATACTATAAAGGGCCCAGTGCAAGTCCAACATGTGACACTCTCTCTAATAGAGAGTTAGATACAATTTCAAGCTGTGAAAAAAATCAATGAAAGCATGATCAAAGTCCAGACTGAGGCCTCGTACACACGACCGATTTTCTCGGCAAGAACCAGCAAGAAACTTGCTGGCAGAGAGGTCTTGCCGAGTAATTCGGTCGTGTGTACGCGGCTATCGGGTTTCTCGTCGAGAAAACCGACAAGAAACCTCGACGAGAAAATAGAGAACCTGCTCTCTATTTTCTCGTCGAGATTCTCCTCGGCATGTTTCTCGACGAGAAAAGTGAGTGTGTGTACACTTACCTGTCCTCCCGGAAGCCCGCGCATGTTCGAAATGAATTCGACGCATGCGCGGTAGCTTCCTAGGCATACGTAGGGTATACCAAGATGGCGGTGACGGCATCGAATGTGACGAGCGCATGCTCGTCGTAGTCGATGACGTCACCGCGTACGCTCCATTCAAAGAACCGTGGGTTCTTTGAAACGAGCGTGTGTACACTCGGCCGGGACAAGTTTCTTGTCCAAGAATCTCGTCGAAAAAAACGACATGATTTTTTCAACGAGAATCTCGGCCGTGTGTACGAGGCCTCAGTCCTATTCCATGCAAACAGGAAAAAAGAGTAGATGCTCTGTGCTGAATATGGTTATATCCACTAAGAGAGACACAACACTCCTCCCCATGGGTGCTCATGTGTTAAAGCAAGCTGCTTACCAGATCCCCTGATCCATAAGGGATCAGAACACGCTATATTGCCACGGGCAGCTGCAGCTTGCTCCCAACAGGCTCCAAACCACTCCGGCAGGTGACCAATCAGCTCTGTTTAAATGAATATGTAAAGCAAGGAGGAGAGATCATAGTGAAAACTGAATGACCATTTATTATGAATAAAAAAGTATTGCACTTACAAGTAAAAACTCTAAAATAAAAACATTCACAGATCAGACATAAGAATATATATGTTCGATAAAAATATATTAATATGTAAAGAAAAAAGATCCCCATGACTAAGGGGGGGGGGCACAGTGAAACACATTGGCCAGCGGCTCTGATAGGCTTCCCGATTACAGCCTGGGAGCTCTAATCGGATTCCAAATAGTTAACCAGAGGGCGCACAGGCTGTGCGTTCCCTGGTCGCCTCTCAGCCAATCAGGTTCACCGGGTCTGGTTACGGGTAACCTGATTGGCTGAAGCGACATAGAGGGCGGGAGAAGACATCGAGGGAGCGTGGAGGAGGATGGCTGACCCGAGAAAGGTAAGTGCCGGGCGGGGGGGGGCAATCTGGTGGTATTTGAGGGGGCTATCTGGCGGCATTTTACCGGGCAAACTGACAGTTTTTGAGGGGGCAATTGATGGGCACAGTGATGATAATTGATGGCACAGTGGCGACAATTGATGGCATGGCACAGTGGCGACAATTGATGGGCACAGTGGCGACAATTGATGGCATGGCACACTGGCGACAATTGATGGCACAGTGGCGACAATTGATAGCACAGTGGCAATAATTTATGGCACAGTGGTGACATTTGATAACACAGTGGCTGTGTTTGATGGCATGGCACAGTGGCGACACTTGATGGGCACAGTGGCGACAATTGATGGCACAGTGGCGACAATTGATGGCACAGTAGTGACAATTGATAGCACAGTGGCTGCTTTTGATGGCATGGCACAGTGGCGACAATTGATGGGCACAGTGGCGACAATTGATGGCATAGTGGTGCTAATTGATGGCACAGTGGCTGCGTTTGATGGCACAGTGGCGACAATTGATGGGCACAGTGGCTGCGTTTGATGGCACAGTGGCTACGTTTGATGGCACAGTGGCGACAATTTATGGGCACAGTGGCTGCATTTGATGGCACAGTGGCGACAATTGATGGCACAGCGGTGACAATTAATGGGCACAGTGGCTGCGTTTGATGGCACAGTGGAGACAATTGATAGCACAGTGGTGACAATTGATGGGCACAGTGGCTGCGTTTGATGGCACAGTGGCGACAATTGATGGGCACAGTGGCTGAGTTTGATGGGCACAGTGGGGGCAATTGATGGGCACAGTAGCTGCATTTGATGGGCACAGTGAGGCTGCAATTTATGTTTTGTTTTTCGTTTGTTTGCGCCCCCCAAAAATTTTGAGCAACAGCCGCCACTGCCTTTATGTTATCTTATAGGTACACGTACACTCAGTCGCTTATAGTAATTTAGAGGCAGTTGAAGTTACAGGCATTTTTTTGAAAGCAGGAAAATCATGTTCAGAACTGTAGTTTATTGGCATTTCAAATGCTTTTAACTGCGTGGAACCACAGTAAACTGTGTTTATCCGCGTTTGCGTTTATAAGTGTTTTTAAATGGGAAAACATTCAGTAGCGACAAACTCTGGTCCTCTTACACAATTTTCTATGTCTAAGGATCCTCAGCAACATCAGGAGCATTTCCCCACACATGCTCATGATGGGATCCATAGTAAAAACACAAAAAAAAAGACAGCTACTGTATCTACAAGCACACTGCTCTCTCTGCTGCTGCTCTGTCTTCTCTCACAGAATGGCTGAAATAGTTAATAATTTACTTTTTTTTCATGCATTGTGGGCATGTAGGAGGGTCTCCTGGGGCCATCTTTAAAAAAAAAACCTCTTCTAACCCCAAATGCTCATAATTGCTGCTAAACTCGCTTAAACGTGGTATGTAAAAGCTGTAAATCTGACGTTTTTCACAGTCGGTTTCCAGCTGTCAAGTTTCCAGCGTTCAGAATAGGTTTTCAACTGCCCTTTGGAAATGAGCCCTAACAATGATGATCAGTAAAGTGCTTCCTTACTAGGGATGAGCTCGGTGTTCGAGTCGAACATACGTTCGACTCGAACATCGGCTGTTCGATCGTTCGACGAAGATCGAACGATTTGGGCCGTTCGCGCCAAATTCGAGTGACGCGAACGGCCCACAATGCACTACGCCATCGCAGTGTCATCCAGGCGCTGTGATTGGCCAAGCATGCACTGTGACCCCGCATGCTTGGCCAATCACAGCGCCGGCAGCGAGGAGAGCAATGATTGGCCACAGGCAGGATGCCTGTGGCCAATTATTGCTGAGGGTGTTTAGTACACGCCCCACACTATAAAAGGCCGCCAGCACGGCGGCCTAGTGTAGTGTGTTCCGGAGCAGGGAAAGAGAAACATAGGCAGGGACAGTGACATTTATTTTTTTCTTGCTTAACCTGGATTCCTTTAGTTTAGGGAAAGAGAAGGATAGGTAGGGAGAGTGTCAGTGTGTTTTACTGTGCGAATCCTTGTTTCTAGGGACAGGGAAGGACAGTGAGGGAATTCTCCTTGTGCTATAGTGTGCTTTAAAAAAACATTTTTTCTAGGGACAGAAAACTATAGGTAGGGAGAGTGTCAGTGTGTTTTACTGTGCGAATCATTGTTTCTAGGGACAGGGAAGGACAGTGAGGGAATTCTCCTTGTGCTATAGTGTGCTTTAAAAAAACATTTTTTCTAGGGACAGAAAACTATAGGTAGGGAGAGTGTCAGTTTCTTTCACTGTGATAATCCTTGTTTCTAGGGACAAAGAAGGAAAGTGAGTGAAATTCTCCTTGTGCTATAGTGTGCTTTAAAAAAACATTTTTACTAGGGACAGAAAACTATAGGTAGGGAGAGTGTCAGTGTCTTTTACTGTGTGAATCCTTGTTTCTAGGGACAGGGAAGGACAGTGAGGGAATTCTCCTTGTGCTATAGTGTGCTTTAAAAAAACATTTTTTCTAGGGACAGAAAACTATAGGTAGGGAGAGTGTCAGTGTGTTTTACTGTGCGAATCCTTGTTTCTAGGGACAGGGAAAAACAGTGAGGGAATTCTCCCTGTGCTATAGTGTGCTTTAAAAAAACATTTTTTCTAGGGACAGAAAACTATAGGAAGGAAGAGTGTCAGTTTCTTTCACTGTGATAATCCTTGTTTCTAAGGACAAAGAAGGAAAGTGAGTGAAATTCTCCTTGTGCTATAGTGTGCTTTAAAAAAACATTTTTTCTAGGGACAGAAAACTATAGGTAGGGAGAGTGTCAGTGTCTTTTACTGTGTGAATCCTTGTTTCTAGGGACAGGGAAGGACAGTGAGGGAATTCTCCTTGTGCTATAGTGTGCTTTAAAAAAACATTTTTTCTAGGGACAGAAAACTATAGGTAGGGAGAGTGTCAGTGTGTTTTACTGTGCGAATCCTTGTTTCTAGGGACAGGGAAAAACAGTGAGGGAATTCTCCCTGTGCTATAGTGTGCTTTAAAAAAACATTTTTTCTAGGGACAGAAAACTATAGGAAGGAAGAGTGTCAGTTTCTTTCACTGTGATAATCCTTGTTTCTAAGGACAAAGAAGGAAAGTGAGTGAAATTCTCCTTGTGCTATAGTGTGCTTTAAAAAAACATTTTTTCTAGGGACAGAAAACTATAGGTAGGGAGAGTGTCAGTGTGTTTTACTGTGCGAATCCTTGTTTCTAGGGACAGGGAAGGAGAGTGAGGGAATTCTCCTTGTGCTATAGTGTGCTTTAAAAAAACATTTTTTCTAGGGACAGAAAACTATAGGTAGGGAGAGTGTCAGTGTGTTTTACTGTGCGAATCCTTGTTTCTAGGGACAGGGAAGGACAGTGAGGGAATTCTCCTTGTGCTATAGTGTGCTTTAAAAAAACATTTTTTTCTAGGGACAGAAAACTATAGGAAGGAAGAGTGTCAGTTTCTTTCACTGTGATAATCCTTGTTTCTAGGGACAAAGAAGGAAAGTGAGTGAAATTCTCCTTGTGCTATAGTGTGCTTTAAAAAAACATTTTTTCTAGGGACGGAAAACTATAGGTAGGGAGAGTGTCAGTTTCTTTCACTGTGATAATCCTTGTTTCTAGGGACAAAGAAGGAAAGTGAGTGAAATTCTCCTTGTGCTATAGTGTGCTTTAAAAAAACATTTTTTCTAGGGACAGAAAACTATAGGTAGGGAGAGTGTCAGTGTGTTTTACTGTGCGAATCCTTGTTTCTAGGGACAGGGAAGGACAGTGAGGGAATTCTCCTTGTGCTATAGTGTGCTTTAAAAAAACATTTTTTCTAGGGACAGAAAACTATAGGTAGGGAGAGTGTCAGTGTGTTTTACTGTGCGAATCCTTGTGTCTAGGGACAGGGAAGGACAGTGAGGGAATTCTCCTTGTGCTATAGTGTGCTTTAAAAAAACATTTTTTTCTAGGGACAGAAAACTATAGGAAGGAAGAGTGCAAGTTTCTTTCACTGTGATAATCCTTGTTTCTAGGGACAAAGAAGGAAAGTGAGTGAAATTCTCCTTGTGCTATAGTGTGCTTTAAAAAAACATTTTTTCTAGGGACAGAAAACTATAGGTAGGGAGAGTGTCAGTTTCTTTCACTGTGATAATCCTTGTTTCTAGGGACAAAGAAGGAAAGTGAGTGAAATTCTCCTTGTGCTATAGTGTGCTTTAAAAAAACATTTTTTCTAGGGACAGAAAACTATAGGTAGGGAGAGTGTCAGTGTGTTTTACTGTGCGAATCCTTGTTTCTAGGGACAGGGAAGGACAGTGAGGGAATTCTCCTTGTGCTATAGTGTGCTTTAAAAAAACATTTTTTCTAGGGACAGAAAACTATAGGTAGGGAGAGTGTCAGTGTGTTTTACTGTGCGAATCCTTGTTTCTAGGGACAGGGAAGGACAGTGAGGGAATTCTCCTTGTGCTATAGTGTGCTTTAAAAAAACATTTTTTTCTAGGGACAGAAAACTATAGGAAGGAAGAGTGTCAGTTTCTTTCACTGTGATAATCCTTGTTTCTAGGGACAAAGAAGGAAAGTGAGTGAAATTCTCCTTGTGCTATAGTGTGCTTTAAAAAAACATTTTTTCTAGGGACAGAAAACTATAGGTAGGGAGAGTGTCAGTTTCTTTCACTGTGATAATCCTTGTTTCTAGGGACAAAGAAGGAAAGTGAGTGAAATTCTCCTTGTGCTATAGTGTGCTTTAAAAAAACATTTTTTCTAGGGACAGAAAACTATAGGTAGGGAGAGTGTCAGTGTGTTTTACTGTGCGAATCCTTGTTTCTAGGGACAGGGAAGGACAGTGAGGGAATTCTCCTTGTGCTATAGTGTGCTTTAAAAAAACATTTTTTCTAGGGACAGAAAACTATAGGTAGGGAGAGTGTCAGTGTGTTTTACTGTGCGAATCCTTGTTTCTAGGGACAGGGAAGGACAGTGAGGGAATTCTCCTTGTGCTATAGTGTGCTTTAAAAAAACATTTTTTTCTAGGGACAGAAAACTATAGGAAGGAAGAGTGTCAGTTTCTTTCACTGTGATAATCCTTGTTTCTAGGGACAGAGAAGGAAAGTGAGTGAAATTCTCCTTGTGCTATAGTGTGCTTTAAAAAAACATTTTTTCTAGGGACAGAAAACTATAGGTAGGGAGAGTGTCAGTTTCTTTCACTGTGATAATCCTTGTTTCTAGGGACAAAGAAGGAAAGTGAGTGAAATTCTCCTTGTGCTATAGTGTGCTTTAAAAAAACATTTTTTCTAGGGACAGAAAACTATAGGTAGGGAGAGTGTCAGTGTCTTTTACTGTGCGAATCCTTGTTTCTAGGGACAGGGAAGGACAGTGAGGGAATTCTCCTTGTGCTATAGTGTGCTTTAAAAAAACATTTTTTCTAGGGACAGAAAACTATAGGTAGGGAGAGTGTCAGTGTGTTTTACTGTGCGAATCCTTGTTTCTAGGGACAGGGAAGGACAGTGAGGGAATTCTCCTTGTGCTATAGTGTGCTTTAAAAAAACATTTTTTTCTAGGGACAGAAAACTATAGGAAGGAAGAGTGTCAGTTTCTTTCACAGTGATAATCCTTGTTTCTAGGGACAAAGAAGGAAAGTGAGTGAAATTCTCCTTGTGCTATAGTGTGCTTTAAAAAAACATTTTTTCTAGGGACAGAAAACTATAGGTAGGGAGAGTGTCAGTTTCTTTCACTGTGATAATCCTTGTTTCTAGGGACAAAGAAGGAAAGTGAGTGAAATTCTCCTTGTGCTATAGTGTGCTTTAAAAAAAACATTTTTTCTAGGGACAGAAAACTATAGGTAGGGAGAGTGTCAGTGTGTTTTACTGTGCAAATCCTTGTTTCTAGGGACAGGGAAGGACAGTGAGGGAATTCTCCTTGTGCTATAGTGTGCTTTAAAAAAACATTTTTTCTAGGGACAGAAAACTATAGGTAGGGAGAGTGTCAGTGTGTTTTACTGTGCGAATCCTTGTTTCTAGGGACAGGGAAGGACAGTGAGGGAATTCTCCTTGTGCTATAGTGTGCTTTAAAAAAACATTTTTTTCTAGGGACAGAAAACTATAGGAAGGAAGAGTGTCAGTTTCTTTCACTGTGATAATCCTTGTTTCTAGGGACAAAGAAGGAAAGTGAGTGAAATTCTCCTTGTGCTATAGTGTGCTTTAAAAAAACATTTTTTCTAGGGACAGAAAACTATAGGTAGGGAGAGTGTCAGTTTCTTTCACTGTGATAATCCTTGTTTCTAGGGACAAAGAGGGAAAGTGAGTGAAATTCTCCTTGTGCTATAGTGTGCTTTAAAAAAAAAAATTTCTAGGGACAGAAAACTATAGGTAGGGAGAGTGTCAGTGTCTTTTACTGTGCGAATCCTTGTTTCTAGGGACAGGGAAGGACAGTGAGGGAATTCTTCTTGTGCTATAGTGTGCTTTAAAAAAACATTTTTTCTAGGGACAGAAAACTATAGGTAGGGAGAGTGTCAGTGTGTTTTACTGTGCGAATCCTTGTTTCTAGGGACAGGGAAGGACAGTGAGGGAATTCTCCTTGTGCTATAGTGTGCTTTAAAAAAACATTTTTTCTAGGGACAGAAAACTATAGGTAGGGAGAGTGTCAGTGTGTTTTACTGTGTGAATCCTTGTTTCTAGGGACAGGGAAGGACAGTGAGGGAATTCTCCTTGCGCTATAGTGTGCTTTAAAAAAAAAAAAATTTCTAGGGACAGAAAACTATAGGAAGGAAGAGTGTCAGTTTCTTTCACTGTGATAATCCTTGTTTCTAGGGACAAAGAAGGAAAGTGAGTGAAATTCTCCTTGTGCTATAGTGTGCTTTAAAAAAACATTTTTTCTAGGGACAGAAAACTATAGGTAGGGAGAGTGTCAGTTTCTTTCACTGTGATAATCCTTGTTTCTAGGGACAAAGAAGGAAAGTGAGTGAAATTCTCCTTGTGCTATAGTGTGCTTTAAAAAAACATTTTTTCTAGGGACAGAAAACTATAGGTAGGGAGAGTGTCAGTGTGTTTTACTGTGCGAATCCTTGTTTCTAGGGACAGGGAAGGACAGTGAGGGAATTCTCCTTGTGCTATAGTGTGCTTTAAAAAAA
The DNA here is from genome assembly GCA_029206835.1 of Rana muscosa. NCBI lineage: Eukaryota > Metazoa > Chordata > Amphibia > Anura > Ranidae > Rana > Rana muscosa. Next base: position 569,542,330 of record CM055121.1, read on the forward strand.
CATTTTTTCTAGGGACAGAAAACTATAGGTAGGGAGAGTGTCAGTGTGTTTTACTGTGTGAATCCTTGTTTCTAGGGACAGGGAAGGACAGTGAGGGAATTCTCCTTGTGCTATAGTGTGCTTTAAAAAAACATTTTTTTCTAGGGACAGAAAACTATAGGAAGGAAGAGTGTCAGTTTCTTTCACTGTGATAATCCTTGTTTCTAGGGACAAAGAAGGAAAGTGAGTGAAATTCTCCTTGTGCTATAGTGTGCTTTAAAAAAACATTTTTTCTAGGGACAGAAAACTATAGGTAGGGAGAGTGTCAGTTTCTTTCACTGTGATAATCCTTGTTTCTAGGGACAAAGAAGGAAAGTGAGTGAAATTCTCCTTGTGCTATAGTGTGCTTTAAAAAAACATTTTTTCTAGGGACAGAAAACTATAGGTAGGGAGAGTGTCAGTGTCTTTTACTGTGCGAATCCTTGTTTCTAGGGACAGGGAAGGACAGCGAGGGAATTCTTCTTGTGCTATAGTGTGCTTTAAAAAAACATTTTTTCTAGGGACAGAAAACTATAGGTAGGGAGAGTGTCAGTGTGTTTTACTGTGCGAATCCTTGTTTCTAGGGACAGGGAAGGACAGTGAGGGAATTCTCCTTGTGCTATAGTGTGCTTTAAAAAAACATTTTTTCTAGGGACAGAAAACTATAGGTAGGGAGAGTGTCAGTGTGTTTTACTGTGCGAATCCTTGTTTCTAGGGACAGGGAAGGACAGTGAGGGAATTCTCCTTGTGCTATAGTGTGCTTTAAAAAAACATTTTTTCTAGGGACAGAAAACTATAGGAAGGAAGAGTGTCAGTTTCTTTCACTGTGATAATCCTTGTTTCTAGGGACAAAGAAGGAAAGTGAGTGAAATTCTCCTTGTGCTATAGTGTGCTTTAAAAAAAACATTTTTTCTAGGGACAGAAAACTCTAGGTAGGGAGAGTGTCAGTTTCTTTCACTGTGATAATCCTTATTTCTAGGGACAAAGAAGGGAAGTGAGTGAAATTCTCCTTGTGCTATAGTGTGCTTTAAAAAAACATTTTTTCTAGGGACAGAAAACTATAGGTAGGGAGAGTGTCAGTGTGTTTTACTGTGCGAATCCTTGTTTCTAGGGACAGGGAAAAACAGTGAGGGAATTCTCCTTGTGCTATAGTGTGCTTTAAAAAAACATTTTTTCTAGGGACAGAAAACTATAGGAAGGAAGAGTGTCAGTTTCTTTCACTGTGATAATCCTTGTTTCTAGGGACAAAGAAGGAAAGTGAGTGAAATTCTCCTTGTGCTATAGTGTGCTTTAAAAAAACATTTTTTCTAGGGACAGAAAACTATAGGTAGGGAGAGTGTCAGTGTCTTTTACTGTGCAAATCCTTGTTTCTAGGGACAGGAAAGGACAGTGAGGGAATTCTCCTTGTGCTATAGTGTGCTAAAGCATTCCTCATCAACCATCTTTGAAATCCTTGTTTTTTTGGACAGTCAGGGAAATTGTCGTTGTGCTATTCTGTGCAAAAGCAATCATCTTCAACCATATTTAGAAATCCTTAAGTAAAGGGACAGAGAAGGACACCTGAAAGTAGCCCTTATTGCTTTTTTCCCATCTCCCTGCAGGCCATCTATTAGAATGTCTGGAAGGCAAACAAGGAGAGGCAGACAGTCAGGAGGCAATAAAAGAGGGCAAGCAGGCTCTGTGTCTGGGGGCAACAGTGCTGGTCGTGGACGCGGTGCATTGTCATCAGCACATGGCCATGGGACACGCTTGTCCTTCTTTTCGGCAGCTGGACATGTTGAGCCACATCATGCCGAAGACTTGGTAGAGTGGATGACCAAGCCCTCCTCCTCCTCCTCATCCTCTCTCACCCAGGCTCAGGGTACTGGAAAAGCAGCTGCCAAAGCGTCCTCTTCCCCGGTATCAATGTCAGACTCATCATCAGTCACTCCTTCCCTAGACCCACCATGTCCTCCTCCTGAGGAGTCCCCCGAACTGTTTGAGCACAGTGTTGGGTACATGCTCCAGGAGGATGCCCAGCGTTTCGAAGGGTCTGATGATGAAACACAGCTAGAGGAAGGCAGTAGCGTGAGAGCAGACAGAGGGGATGCTCAAGAAGGACACCAATCTGGCAGTCATGTTCCAGCAGCTGCAGCATACTGCCAGATTGGCTCCAGTGATGAGGAGGGAGGTGATGATGAGGTCACTGACTCCACGTGGGTGCCTAATAGGAGAGAGGAGGAGGAGGAGGATGAGGAGGAGGCACATCTCCAACGAGGCAGGATGCCCTTTGGTGGCCAGCGTAAGGGCAGTACACCGACGGAATCACACCGCAGAGCTCCGCCTGTGCAGGGCGCTGCCTCTGCCCGTCATTCAAAAAGTTCTTTGGTGTGGGCCTTTTTTGAGGCTAGTGCATCAGATCGCACAGCTGCTGTTTGCAACATATGTCTCAAGCGTATATCGCGTGGCCAAAACATCAGCCGCTTGGGTACCACATGCCTGACCAGACATATGTTGACCTGCCATGCAGCTCGTTGGCAAGCCTACCTCAAAGACCCACACCAAAGAACAAAGCGGACCTCTCCTTGCACCGCATCAGCTGGGATCTCCAACCCCACTATAACTTCAGTCCTCTCTGAAACATGCACTGAGAGGAATGAAGGTGTAGAATTAGGTGTGTCACAGCCAAGTACTTGCGGCCACTCTGCTAGCAGTACACCGACGTCCGATTCTAGCAGGCAAATTTCCCTGCCCCAGCTGCTGGACCGTCGAAAGAAGTTCACTCCCAGCCATCCACATGCCCAGCGGTTGAATGCTAGCTTGGCTAAATTGCTAGCGCTTCAACTGCTGCCTTTTCAGTTGGTAGACTCGGCCCCCTTCCGTGAGTTTGTGCAATGTGCGGTTCCTCAGTGGCAGGTTCCCAAAGGCCACTTTTTCTCACGGAAGGCTATTCCGGCTCTCTACCGGCATGTGGAAGGCAATGTCTTGGCCTCGCTGGACAGGGCGGTCAGCGGTAAGGTGCATATTACCGCTGACTCATGGTCCAGCAGGCATGGACAGGGACGTTACCTTTCTTTCACGGCCCATTGGGTCACTCTTTTGGCAGCTGGGAAGGATGCAGGACAAGGTGCAGTAGTGTTGGAGGTTGTTCCACCGCCACGCCTCCAAAATGCTACTACTGGTTGTGACACACCTCTCTCCTCCACCCCCTCCTCTTCTTCTTCCTCCATGGCCTCTTCCTGTGGTTTGTCCTCGGAACCAGCGGTGCTCCGTAGGCGTTCAAGGGGCTACGCAAGTACGCAGGCAAAAAGATGCCATGCCGTGCTTGCGCTGGTGTGTTTGGGGGACAGAAGCCACACTGGGGCAGAGGTCCTGTCTGCTCTGCAGGGCCAGGCCAAGAGGTGGTTGACGCCACGCCAGCTTAAGCCAGGAATGGTGGTTTGCGACAATGGCACCAACCTCCTCTCCGCCCTCCGACAGGGACAACTGACCCATGTGCCCTGTGTGGCTCACGTCCTTAACCTGGTGGTGCAGCGGTTCTTGGGCAGGTACCCGGGCTTACAGGATGTCCTGAGGCAGGCCAGGAAAGTCTGTGTGCATTTCCGCAGATCTTATAATGCCAGTGCTCGCCTGGCTGAGCTGCAAAAGGAGTTGAACCTGCCCAAGAACCGCCTTATATGTGACATGCCCACCAGGTGGAACTCAACGTTGGCCATGCTGCAGCGGCTGCACACGCAGCAGAGGGCCATCAATGAGTACCTGTGCGACTACGGCACCAGGACAGGGTCAGGGGAGCTTGGTTTTTTTTCTCCACGCCAGTGGGGCATGATCAGGGATGCATGCACTGTCCTGGCACCATTTGAGGAGGCCACGAGGATGGTGAGCAGTGACAGTGCATGCATCAGTGACACTGTACCTCTTGTCCACCTGTTGGAGCACACGCTGCATGGAATAATGGACAGGGCACTTGAGGCAGAACAGAGGCAGGAAGAGGAGGACTTCCTTGCCTCTCAAGGCCCCCTTTACCCAGACAGTGTTCCTTCTGTCCCACCCATCGCAAAGGAAGAGGAGGAGGAGGAGGAGGAGGAGGAGGAGGAGGATTGTGTCAGCATGGAGGTGGAGGCTGGCACTCAGCATCATCAGCAGCAGTCTTTTAGGGATGATTTACAGTCCCAAGAAACCAGTGGACTTGTACGTGGCTGGGAGGAGGTGGCTGCGGATCATGTCGTCCTTAGTGACCCAGAGGACTCCGGAGCGAATGCCTCAGCAAACCTACGCTGCATGGCCTCCCTGATCCTGCAAAGTCTGCGGAAGGATCCTCGTATTCTTCGGATCAAGGAGAGGGACCATTACTGGCTGGCCACTCTCCTTGATCCACGGTACAAGGGTAAGGTTGCGGACCTTATGTTACCGTCGCAGAGGGAGCAGAGGATGAGACAACTCCGGGAGGCCTTGCAGAAAGGTCTGTGCAACGCGTTCCCAGAGACTGGGAGGTTACAAACTCCTGGTCCTGGACAACGAGTTGCTGAGGCTTCGGCCAGTCAAAGAAGGAGCGGTGGGGAAGGTGGCCGTCTGACCGATGCGTTCAGACAAATCTTTAGTCCGCAGCCCCAAAGTATGATCGGTTCCAGCAACCATCGCCAGCGTCTGATAAACATGGTGCAGGAATATCTAGGGGCAAGGTCAGACTTGGACACCTTACCCACCGAAAATCCTCTGGCTTACTGGGTCTTGAGGATGGATCACTGGCCAGAGCTTGCACAGTATGCAATTGAGCTACTGGCCTGTCCTGCATCCAGCGTTCTTTCGGAACGCACATTCAGTGCTGCTGGAGGATTTGTCACGGATCACAGGGTGCGCCTGTCCACCGACTCGGTTGATCGACTGACTTTCATCAAGATGAACCAGTCTTGGATCACCACCAGCTACCACACACCTGATGCTGATATAACAGACTAATTGATTTTAACATGTCACATCCCTTCAAGACTGATGCTGATGCTGAGTGCCTGCGCTGTTATGTTGACTGGCTATCCTCCTCCTCCGAGTCCTCAATGATACGATTGATGATGATAGCTTGGAAGATCATTTTTGTTTATGGGTGCCGCCACCAGTGGCTAAGGCCCAATTTTTCAGCCCCTGTTTTACAGGGGCGTGTAATTACAATTTTTTTAGCAATAATTTGCCATAGGGCTCATTGCTGTGCTCCAAGTACAGTATCTGTGAGGGGTTGGAGTGTTGTGGCACCAGTGCCTAAGGCCCAATTTTTCAGCCCCTGTTTAACAGGGGCGTGTCATTACAATTTTTGAAGCAATACTTTGCAACAGGGCTCATTGCTGTGCTCCAAGTACAGTATCTGTGAGGGGTTGTAGTGTTGTGCCACCAGTGCCTAAGGCCCAATTTTTCAGCCCCTGTTCAACAGGGGCATGCAATTACAATTCTTGATCTAATAATTCACAGCAGGGCCCATTGCTGCACCCACCAAGAGTAACTCTGAGGGCTTACAGTGTTGTGGCAACGCCACCACCACCACCACCACGAAAGGCCCAATTTTTCAGCCCCTGTTCAAAAGGGGCATGTAATTACAATTCTTGATCTAATAATTCACAGCAGGGCCCATTGCTGCACCCACCAAGAGTAACTCTGAGGGCTTACAGTGTTGTGGCAACACCACCACCACCACCACCACCACGAAAGGCCCAATTTTTCAGCCCCTGTTCAACAGGGGCATGCAATTACAATTCTTGATCTAATAATTCACAGCAGGGCCCATTGCTGCACCCACCAAGAGTAACTCTGAGGGCTTACAGTGTTGTGGCAACGCCACCACCACCACCACCACGAAAGGCCCAATTTTTCAGCCCCTGTTCAAAAGGGGCATGTAATTACAATTCTTGATCTAATAATTCACAGCAGGGCCCATTCCTGCACCCACCAAGAGTAACTCTGAGGGCTTACAGTGTTGTGGCAACACCACCACCACCACCACCACCACGAAAGGCCCAATTTTTCAGCCCCTGTTCAACAGGGGCATGCAATTACAATTCTTGATCTAATAATTCACAGCAGGGCCCATTCCTGCACCCACCAAGAGTAACTCTGAGGGCTTACAGTGTTGTGGCAACACCACCACCACCACCACCACCACGAAAGGTCCAATTTTTCAGCCCCTGTTCAACAGGGGCATGCAATTACAATTCTTGATCTAATAATTCACAGCAGGGCCCATTGCTGCACCCACCAAGAGTAACTGTCAGGGCTTACAGTGTTGTGGCACCAGCACCACCATCAAAGGCCCAATTTTTACTACCACTGTTCAACAATTATATGTAATTAAAATTCCTGATATAATAGTTGACAGCAGGGCGTTCCAGCACCAACCAAGAGTAACTGTAAGTGCTTACAGTGTGGTGCCAACACCAACAACTAAGGGGCCTATTTCTGCAGAGTATATACGGCAGGTCCCTACTTTCAAACATCCAACTTACAAACGACTCCTACTTGCAAACGCAAGAAGACAACAGGAAGTGAGAGGAAATCTACCACTAGGAAGGACAATTCTCTCCTGTAAGAATAAATATGGGAGAAAGGTGTCTCCTCTGTACTGATGCTTTATCAGCAATCCTTGTTTCAAGAAAAACACCACATTTCAAAAACAGTTGTCATTGGGACGGAAAGTGAGGTGAAATGTTCTGAACAGGGGCACAGACAGCAAAACAAATGTTACAGGGGTGATAACCCTTACCTATGTTTTCCAAAAAGTTTAAAAATAGATTTTTGGGCTGGAGCTACACTTCAACAATGTACCTGTTCAAAATTACAAACAGATTCTACATAAGAACAAACCTACAGTCCCTGTCTTGTATGCACCGCCTGTATACGGCTGTTCAGAGTATATAGGGCCTTTTTTATTTTATGTGCGGGGTTCCCCTTAATATCCATACAAGACCCAAAGGGGCTGGTAATGGGCTGGGGTAGGGGGGGGGGTCATGGGGTAGCTATGCCATTTTTCTTAAAGATTTTCATCCATATTACCGGGACCAGACATTACATTAAAGCCGCAAGCAGTTTTAAATGGCTTTTTTTCCCTTTAGAAGTGTCATTTTGTGCAGGGACAGTTCTAAACACGGGAAACACGTGGCACTTCACAGGCATACTTTAGACACCCCCCAGGTACGATATTTAAAGGAATATTTGACTTTTTTTTTTTCACTTTATGCATCATTAAAATGACTGCTCCCGAAAAACGACCGTTTTTAAAACTTCTTTTTGCATTGATACATGTCCCCTGGTGCACAACCCGGGTTCCCAAACCCTTTTTAGGACAATAACATGCATAATAGTCATTATAATTAGCACTTTAGAATTCGAACGTTCGCATCCATTGTATTTAATAGGGTTCTAATGTTCGTACGAACTTTCGGTCCGTTCGCGGGTTCTGGTGCGAACCGAACCCGGGGTGTGTTCGGCTCATCACTATTCCTTACATTGGTGGCCAGTGGAGATGTACCCCCCTTACATTTGTACTCAATGGTGAAAGGACTCCTTACATAAGTGGTAAGTCAATAAAATCTCTTTTACATTATTGCTCAGTAGAGAAGTACTCACTTACTTTAGTAGTCAACGAAGCAGAACCTTCCTACATCTGTGGTCAGTGGAGAAGTGTTCATTTATTTTAGTGGTCAGTGGAGGAGAGTCCTTTTATTTGCATGGTCAGTGGAAAAGTGCGTTTTTACTTCGATTGTCAGTGAGTCGTGGATAAGTATGGAGTGATGTCAGGTACAGACAGGAAGTTCCAGGTGAGAGGTGAGAAAGTAGAGAGAAGACATTACTGCAAGTGGCAGCAGAGGAGTTTTGGCTCCTCTGTGTCATCCACGACTCAGATAAGTATTGCTATACTGCCCTGTGTATTACCTGAGTTCAGACCACCACATGGTGAGTCCTTTGCTGGAATCCCTCTTTTTTTGTCATCTTGAATCAACACCTTTCAAGCTTGTGAATTCCATCCATGATCGTTGAGGGTGCGAGTCCACAGACAAGTTTCGAGTTTGCCCCGTGGGGATACCATGCTCTAATGACCCACTGTCGCTGACAAGTTGGTCCATCGGCTCTGGTAAGAGTATTTACCTATTCTCTTCTATGAAGATTTGATGGTCCATATGGTTTAGAACCTTGTTACACCATTCAATTTTCACCATTCACGTTATGGACATTATTTGTTTATTATCACGTTTGTGTGGACTTTAATTTTTCAATACTTGGTTTGCACTTATCCTTGAGACCCAGGGTGAATCCTAGGCCTCTCTGAACACTTAGCGCTTCATTTTTTATTTCTAGATTATTTTAATATTTGTCACATTTTTTTGCAGCAGCTTTTTGTGTTTCAGTATAATTTTAAAGGGGTTGTAAAGGTTTGTTTTTTATTTTCTAAATAGGTTCCTTTAAGCTAGTGCATTGTTGGTTCACTTACCTTTTCCTATGATTTACCTTCTAAATGTTTTTTTTTTCTTTGTCTGAATTTCTCACTTCCTGTTTCTCATCACTAAACTTCACACCATCATCTGAGCGGTGTGGAGTCACCCAGAACAGCTTACTGAACAGCTTACTGAGGAGGAACAGGAAGTGAGAAATTCAGACAAAGAAAACAAAGAAAACAAATATTTAGAAGGGAAATCTAAGGAAAAGGTAAGTGATCCAACAATGCACTAGCTTAAAGGAACCTATTTAGAAAATAAAAAACAAACCTTTACAACCCCTTTAAGACTAGCGCACATTTTTCCATTTTTCCAAGAGCAGCTCTCTTGCATTGATGGTCAGTGGAAAAGTGACCACTTTTATTATTGGTCAATAATGTAGTGCTTCCTTACATGGAGGTGAGTAGCATCCTAGCTAAATAAATCACTAGTATGAATGGTTATCTGAGATAGGACAGTCTCTGATGCTCCTTTACTTCATGCTCTTGCTCTGTTGAGTGACATCTGCATTGGGAACTATTAGAAAGGAGAACAATCCACCCCTGACTGCTTGCATGCTGGCTGGATGCCACTAGACCCCCAGTCTTTGGAAACAAAACCCCCTTATTATCTAAACCAAGGCTGACTGTGCCTATGTGTATGTTGCATCTATAACACAATTTTACTTAATATGAAACCTATAACTGCTGTGAAGACTTTTACTGTAAGGCTTTTTTTTCTTTTACCTTAGAGACATTTATCAGCACTTATCATCTAATGCACAGACAGGATGTCTGATGATGTCTGCATTAGACCATTTATGCAGTTCTCATAGACTGCTATTGCTCTTTGTATGACTTGTTCCAGTTTTTCCCCTGTAGTTCCAATCTATTTGATCCATTTCTTTATGCCTGATGCTAACAACACCAACTTCCACATTGTAGATGACACATCATCATGTTTGCTTAGTATAAAGCTTATGCTCGTCTTTCCTTCAGTGTTTGCTCATTATTGTCAAGGAAACTAATAGCTTAAAATAATAAGTAGTAGTACCTTTCTCACCTTCCTCCTACTCAAGACTCATCATACACCTATTTTTAATATGGAGAGTGTTTTTAAAGGGGGGACTGTAGAAATGTTATTTTATTGATAAGTTCATTAATACAAATTTACTTTTATTTATTTTTGAGATAAAAAGGTAAGTAAGTAAATATAATATATTTTTAAGCCATATGCAGCCAACAGGTGGAGTTCTGGGTTCCTTTTCACTTTGACTTTGTTGAACTAAGCCAGGTAACAGACTTTAAAGAGGTTGTAAAGGTACATGTTTTTTCACCTTAATGCATTCTATGCATTAAGGTGAAAAAACATCCGACGATTAGCGGCCCACCAGCCCCCCCATTTACTTACCTGAGCCCTCAAAAGTCCTTTGTCTTGATTGCGCTGGCTTCTGGCTGGGCGTCTCGGCTCCTCTTGGCTCATTCATTGGATGATTGATAGCAGCGCAGCCATTGGCTCCCGCTGCTGTCAATCAAATCAATGACACGGCGCGCCGGGGGGCGGGGCTGAGTGATACAGTCGGCGTCTATGGCCGCCGACTGTATCACGGGAGCGTGCCAGCAAGCTAACCCCCTTGGGAGACAGCTTCCCATAAGGGGGTTAGCTGATGCTGGGAGGAGTCAAGACAGCCACGAGGGACCCCAGAAGACGTGGATTGGGGCCACTTTGTGCAAAACAAGCTGCACAGTGGAGGTAAGTATGACATGTTTGTTATTTTAAAAAAAAAAAAAGGAACCTTTATGCCCTGTACACACGATCGGATTTCCGATGGAATAAAATCCGATGGATTTTTCCATCGGAATACCAATTAAGCTGACTGTCATCATTCCAAAACGCCATGACGTACAACACGTAGGACGGCACTATACAGGGGAAGTTCAAATCCAATGGCGCCACCCTTTGGGCTGCTTTTGCTGATTTTGTGTTACCGGGTGTTAGGAAAAGTTTGGTGTTAGCCGATTCGCGCTTTTCAGTCTCCGTGCTTTTCAGTCTCCGTGCTTTTCAGATCGTTTTCTGGTGTTCAGTTTGTGCTTGTGGGTTTGTATCTGTCTTTCAGTGCGTGTAGTCAGGTCGTATCTGTTTTTCAGTGCGTTCTTGTCCGCTCGTTTACTGGTTTTCAGGTCTTTCTTCATAGGACTTGCTGTTCCTCAGTGCGTTCTGTTTAAGTTTGTTCTGATCAGCCGGCCGGTTTCTAGCCATGTTGGAAGTACGTTCTCATCGTAGAGCTCGTGCTGCGTATGCGCTTGGTGTTGCGGTTAATACTTTGACCCAAGCTCAGTCCATGAAGAGGGTAAGGAGGAGTTCATGGACCAAGCATTTTTTGCTCCAGCGGGACCAATTCTCTCACATGCCTCTGCTGCAGGAAATCCAGGAGAATAATCCTGATGACTAGAGGAATTTTCTCCGGATGACGAACCCCGTTTTTCACCGTCTGTTGGATTTGGTGTCCCCCTATATCACCAAGCAGGACACTGTGATGCGCCAGGCCATCACTGCCGAGCAGAGGCTAATCGCCACCTTGCGATACCTGGTGACTGGGAGAAGCCTGCAGGACCTCAAGTTCACGACAGGCATCTCCCCCAGGCTCTGGGGGTCATTATTCCAGAGACCTGTTCTGCTACAATACAAGTCATGCAGAAGGACTATATTAAGGTAAGTTTTCTTCTTTAACATCACATTCTATGTAATTCATGTAGGCTAATGTATTGTATTTCTTTCATCATTCCCTAATTACCATGAGTGTAATATGCCGTGAATGTCCCCGTTGTCCTCATGCATGCTGTACGCTTTTTTTGGCCTACATGCATATTTGCCTTCACTAACCTCTCCAGCATGCTATCCTGGGCCCAAACACCCCTAGCCTAGTCACTTAACAATGTATTTTGTCAGCTCCATTGTATTGTTTTACCCTCCCCCCCTCCAATGTGTCCAAATGTTTTGTTTCTCATTACAATCAGGCAGAGTGGTGTAGTTTTATTTTTTTGTAGGCCCAAACTCAGCTTGAACCCCCCCACCCCCCCTCCAATGTGTACAAATGTTTTGCTTCTCATTACAATCAGGCAGAGTGGTGTCGTGTTTTTTTTTTGTAGGCCCAAACTCAGCTTGAACCCCCCCCACCCCCCTCCAATGTGTACAAATGTTTTGCTTCTCGCTACAATCAGGCAGAGTGGTGTAGTGTTTTTTTTGGAGGCCCAAACTCAGCTAGAACCCCCCACCCCTAAAATGTGTGCAATGAGCCATCAGAGGGGGTGAGGAATGTGATAATTGTGCCTTCTATTTGTGTCTATAACTACTCCCCAAAAAACAAATGTTATACTGATGTTGGGCAAGAATGTTTTTGTGTAATCTGCTTGCAATGTTATGTGCAAAAGTCCTAATTATATTTTTTTGGTTTGACTCCACAGTTTCCTTCATCGCCACAGGAATGGCAGACTGTGGAATCCCATTTTGCCGAGCGGTGGGACTTTCCTAAATTGCGGAGGGGCAATCGATGGGAAACACGTCCGCATAGTGCCACCACCCCGTTCGGTGTCATACTAATACAACTACAAGGGGTTTAATAGTATTGTGTTAATGGCGGTGGTATCGGCACACTATCAATTCATGTATGTGGACGTGGGGAAGAATGACCAGATGTCGGATGGGGGAGTCTTCGCACAGACGGAATTTGCCAGACGTCTCCAGAGTGGTGGCCTGGCACTACCACATGATGAGGAGAACGTTGAGGGCCTTCCATTTGTTTTTATCATGGATGAAGCTTTCGGGCTGGGACCCCACCTGATGAGGCCATTGCCCCAAAGGACCCTCACCCCAGAGAGGAGGGTTTTTAATTACCGGCTGGCCAGAGCCCGAAGGGTTGTTGAGAATGCCTTCAGGATAATGGCCAGCCGGTTCCGCCTGTTTCTTACCTCTATCCATATGGCGGAATACAAGATCAATCATATTGTTTTTACCTGCTGCATACTGCACAACTATTTACGCAGAAATGCACCCACTTATCTGAGTTCTGTTGGGCCAGAGGCCGGACTTGCAGACAATGCCCTGACGGGCCTGGATACTGGCTGTATTAGCTTGGCCCCCCAAAGTGCCCGTGAAGTGCGGGATAAATATGTTGATTACTTTATGGGAAGGGGGGCCATTGCTATTTCAGACAATCTCTGATTTTATAACTTTTAAAAATAAAAAAATTTAAATCTGTGAAAAACTTGATTTGTCATTATTGCTTGTGTTTCATGAATCTGTCTCCCAGGTTCTCCTAGTACACCTGTAGTGCCAAGTGGCTTTGTCTTTAGTAAATAACCACAATTGTCACGGTAAACAAGAACATATTTTTCAAAATGGTATTGAGCATAGAAAGAAGAAGCCACACATTTTTGAGTAGAATTTTTTTTTTTACTGTGTGCACAACTTGTGCGTTATAATTTTTTTGCCGACATTCTAAACAGTGTTTTCCCCCCAAAAAAGTTTTGGTTTTGGTTTTGCATAAACACGCATGTTAAAAAAATAAATAAAATAAAAACAATGGAACTTACAAAGTTCAACCTTAGAAAAACTGAAGGCAATATCATACATTATATAGTATTTCTAAAATGTGTTGCTGTTGCCTTCATGAGATGTGGTGATGTCACCCCTGAACAAGCCAAATTTGGAAGATGCACACAAATTGTGCATCAGAATGGGGATTTTCCTCCTGATCCCATGCCAAATGTCAACATGTGCTATCACCCATCATGGGGGATCAATGGACATGTTTTGGGGGTGCAAAACCTTCCTCTCACCTACTTGAGTTGTGAGGAAGGGGCTGCACCCTCAAAACACGTACTTTGATTTTCCCTGATGGGAGATAGCACATGTTGACACACTGTGTCTTCCAAATTTGGCTTGTTAAATCACACAAAAATGTACAAACTTAGGCCAAAAAAAATTGAAATGGTGGCAAGAAAAACATCTTTATACTCTCCCCAAAACATCAATCATGTTTTTAATTTGTTGATCAAAACTATACAGTTTGTGCGTTATAACGTTGATTTCTCGATTAATAACCATGAGATCCTGTATTATGATTTGTGCGCTCCCACTGGAGAAAGGAGGAGATTGATTTTCCACAAGCAGCACATCACCTAAAAAAACTCATGTCTTAAAAATATGCATGCATGCATGCATCTATTCCCTGAATCTGTGGTGTATGACACTGACCTGTTGTGGTGACAATCTCGCACACTTCCTCCACATCTCCTTTCTCCACCTCTTCTTCCTCCACCTCTCCTTCCTCCCCCTCTTCTTCCTCCACATCCTGAGGTTTGAGTTCGCTCTGGTCCCCTTCTTTCTGAGGTTGGGGTTCACTATGTTCTTTCCGAGGTGTGGGGTTCCTTGCCTCCTCAGAGTGGTGTGCTCCAAGTCTCCGCTCCCCTATGAGAATGAAACAAAAGGTATACTTTAGCACACAGATATTTGGGGTCAGAAATAGGAATATGAAACATTGCTTGGAAGTGGGGTACAATTGTCTTTTTTGGCAGAGTTACAAGCTGAAGACATTTTTTAAAATGTATTTCTAAACTGGAATCCTGACCTTTTTTGTCCAAGTTACACACATGGAGACATCCCTAAAGTATTCACTGTAGCACCTGTGTGGGACACCCTAAAAAGGTTGTTCTGGTGTCCCACACAGGTTCTCCAGAGTACAGCTGTGGAAACAGTTGCTGAGTGTCCTCTCCTTTACACTGAATCAAGTTTGCATTTCACATAATAGTTCAAAACACATCATCTAGACAACATTGTTTATAAACGTTGTTTTAATAGAAATAGGCATGACCAAATGTGGTTTACCTGTATCTGCGCAAAATATCTAATTTTGAGGAGGATTGATGTTTACTTCGAACGATTATACCTTGGCCACTACCCTGAAAGTTGCCATTTTCAAATATCCAACCAGTCAATCAAAGCACATGGAGCAAAACATGCAAGTATAATAATCAAATTATTAATTACATAGGAGAAAAAATTACTTTTTACTAGCATTCTTTTGATCTTCCTGTACTGCTCTGGCTCCCTCAGCTTCAGGTAAGACCATCTTTTTCTCAGCTGCTCCTTGGATCTCCGGACCCCAAATTTATAGTACAGACTCCTCATCACTTTTGCCCATTATTTTGGCCTTCCTGAGATTAGAGGTGTTGTATCGCCCATGCTTCCCATCGTAATCCACCATCTCCGCCATCTCAGCAAAGGACATATTACTGGCCTTGTAACTTGTCCTGGATCGGGACGTTTCCGGCTCCGGCCTTTCCTCGTCGGAAGTTAAAGCAACCCGCACCTGCTGTGTCACCGCCATGTCGTCTCCCACTGGGCGTTAAATGAGAAGGGGCGAGGAATATCCGAGGAAGAACTTCAGGGGCGGGAACGTCAGGGGCGGCCGACGTGGGCGGAGTTTCACGCATGCGCGGGAATATAATGATAACACGCATGTGTCGTAACAAAGTTGTGTGCGCGGAGTAAGGAGGACCGGAAGTTCCGAACGTCACTGATGAAGGTAAAAATTTAAGTTGGGGCATCAGTGACCTATACTGATTCATGATTTTAAAAGGCTAGATTGGGATAATATTAGGACAGTTTAGGCTGACCTAATGTTTTTGTCTTGTGTTTTATCGTGCAGAGTTTCAAGGATCCGATAATATTCAGAGCTTTCATTGACAAATATAGAGAGCTCACCAATTTATGGGAGATTAAAAACCCATTATACCACAATCGTGATGTTAGGAGGACAACAATTGTAAAATTAGCGGAATATATGAAGACCTGGAACCCAGAGGCAGACTATAACATGATGAACAATAAAATCAATAATATGAGGAATAGCTACAAAATAAATACAAAGAGCTCAGCGAATCCCGGAGATCAGGAGCAGCAGAAGACCAAGTACATGTTCCCAAGCTGTGGTATTACAAACACCTACGATTTCTGGACGACCAGATTGAAGCCAGGGAATCACATTCCAGCCTTCCCTCCTGCCTTCCCTCCACCCTTCCCTCCAGCGTTCCCTCCACCCTTCGCTCCACCCTTCCCTCCACCCCTGCAGAGGGTGCCGAGGAGCTAGCTGACCTCGAAGAGCCGGATCTTCACATCTATAGTCAGGTATAGTCTTTTTCAACATATTTATTGTCCTAAAAATATTGTTGGGAACTAGATGTTATTATTCCAATAGAAAATAAATAAACCAAAAAAAAATAGTGGGCAGAATTGTTTGGGGCAAGAATGAAAAATGCTTGGGGCAGAATGTGATTCTTTTCTATTAATTAACATTTAATTGCAACAGTCATGCAGTCGTGAGCTGGAAATTGTGTGTGATTGATGAACCAAATACTCAAACTATGTCCCTTTTTTAGGATGCGGTCAGTCAGGAGGACGAGGCTCCGGAATGTGGCAGCCAGGAGGAGGCAGGGGTGAGTGGCAGCCAGGAGGAGGCATGGCCAAGTGGCAGGCAGCAGGTGCCCAGGCCAAGTGGCAGCACACAGTCACAGGTGCTTTCCCTCCAGGTGAGACTGAAAAGGCCCAGGAGGATTACTCGGGTGGAGGAGGAATCTCTGCAAATAATAAGGGAAGCAGCAGAGATCATGAGGGCCCCCCTCAACCCAGTTGAGTCCTATGGGTGCTATGTGGCCAATAAACTCCTTAAAGTGGAGGAGGGCCAACGTGCCCTCTCTGAGGATCTGATTTCTAGAGTCCTTCTCAGGGCGGAAGGGGCCAGCTGACAGAGGCCACACATCTTTGCGATCCGGCCCATCCTTCTCCTCCTTCTCCTCCTCCTCCTGCCACATTACCACCACCAGAGCCACAGCCTGCAAGGGGGCGTGGTGGGAGCCGTGGAAGGAACGCTGCAGGGAAGCATGGAGGGAACACTGCAGGGAAGCGTGGAGGGAAGGCTAAAAGACCAGAAAGTGATACCCTGGCTTCAAGCTGCTCTGCCAGAAGCAGCAGTTTGTTGGAGTACCACAGCTTGGGGACATGTATGACATCTGCTGCTGCTCCTGATTTCTGCGATTTGAGGTTCAAATTGTGATCACAATTCGAGGGACTCCTCATGTTATTGATTTTATTTTCCTTCATGTCTGCCTTTGAGGTCCAAAGTCTGCATATATTCCACTAATTTCACAATTGTTGCCCTTCATCTTTATTTTTTTCCAGAATAAATGGATATTTTATTTAATTAAAATAGTTGCCTATGTGTTTTTCTTGTGAGTAGGAAGGTAATTTCATAAATACAATGTGTAATTAACAAGGGACACCAACACAAACCTCCTTGAGGGAAAAAGAATCATAGATAATAATGTTATTGTGATAACTTGACCATAAAAAAATATGGACATCACTATAAAATATTAAAAGGCCAGAAAAAAATTAGGAGATCTTGATTCAAAACAAACAAAAAAAAATGTTGAAGACCTGCCTTTAAAATAAAATACGAAGATTCATGAGATCTCAAAGAAATAATTTTGTCCGAACTCTGTGTGAATATCCGAAACAATTTTTTTTTTAAAAAAACATTTAGAAAGAAGAAAAGAAAGCGCTACATATAACAATGCAAAAATTAGCAGCATGACGAATGTGCTATCTCCCTTACGAACGCTAATTTTACCAGAACGAGCGCTCCCGTCTTGTAATTTAGTCTGAGCATGCGTGGATTTTTCTCCGATGGAGTTCCCCACAGACGATCAGAATTTGCTATCGTTTTTTTTTTCGATCGGTAAAGTTTTAAACATGTTCTATTTTTTTACACCGATGGAAAAAAGACAGATGGGACCCACACACGATCGTTTTTTCAGATGAAAAAGGTCCATCGGTCTTTTTTCAGATGAAAAACCGATCGTGTGTACGCGGCATTACAACCCCTATAATTGCTCAACAGTTAAAGGGGTTGTTAAGCATCTAAATAAAATCATGTAATCCCCTCTCTTACATTATGATCAAATGTGCAGCATTTGTGTTTTAAAAAAATTAATAATCAAAATACCTTATTTACAGTGCCGCAGGGCGCTGACGTGACCTGCCGGTGCTCTCCCTCCTTGATACGAGAACTACAGGGTTCTGTTTCCTTGCTGACATCAGGCAGGAAAAGAGAAGGAGAGCAGCGGGAGGTTATGTGAGCGCCCTGCGGTGCTGTAATTAAGTTATTTTTAAGAATCAATTTTAAAAAACACACATGTTGCACATTTGATCATAATGTAAGAGAGGGGATTACACCATATCTATCACAAGGAATTTCAACAGCTATAGTGGTCAGGGGGGTGGCTCACACACAGACTCTGAGCTGACAGGCAGGGAGGGAGGGGGAAAGGGGGGAGAGAGGAGAGCAGCTGATGATGGAGGAAGGTATACTGACCATGGTAATTAGGGCTCAGCACCCCTGATTATCATGGTCAGCACAGACAGGGGGACACAGGAACACGCAGGATCAACCAGGTTTTATAAAGCTTAGATTAGGGGTCTCAAATAGTGTTGAGCGAACCCGAACTGTAAAGTTCGGGTCCGTACCGAACTTTAGCTTTTTCCCGAACCCGAACCCGGACTTTGCGTGAAAGTTCGGGTTCGTCAATCTAATGGCGCAGTTAGAAATGCTTCAGGGGCCAGCCAATCACCTTTTGATTAGCTGGTGTGCCCTTAGAACCCATCATAGCCATGCCTACTAATGGCATGGCTGTGATTGGTCAGTGCAACATGTGACCCAGCTTCTATATAAGCTAGAGGCACACAGCACACACGTCACTCTGCTTCAGAATAGATAGGGAGAGGATCTTGGCTGCTGCTGTTGCTTATTGGGAGCGATTGAAAATACATGAGTTAGTCCTGATTCTGGAATCTGAGGGAAAAGATAGAGAGACAGTGTAGTGTAGGGCCAGGTTCCTGTTGGTGCTTTCAGGGAGAGAGATTTATTATATAGGAATAGGAGTCCAGATTAGTGATGAGCCGAACACCCCCGGGTTCGGTTCGCACCAGAACCCGCGAACGGACCGAAAGTTCGAACGAACATTAGAACCCTATTAAATACAATGGATGCGAACGTTCGAATTCTAAAGTGCTAATTATAAAAACTATTATGCATGTTATTGTCCTAAAAAGGGTTTGGGAACCCGGGTTCTGCACCAGGGGACATGTATCAATGCAAAAATAAGTTTTAAAAACGGTCGTTTTCCGGGAGCAGTCATTTTAATGATGCATAAAGTGAAAAAAAAAAAGTCAAATATTCCTTTAAATATCGTACCTGGGGGGTGTCTAAAGTATGCCTGTGAAGTGCCACGTGTTTCCCGTGTTTAGAACTGTCCCTGCACAAAATGACACTTCTAAAGGAAAAAAAAGCCATTTAAAACTGCTTGCGGCTTTAATGTAATGTCTGGTCCCGGTAATATGGATGAAAATCTTTAAGAAAAATGGCATAGCTACCCCATGACCCCCCCCCTACCCCAGCCCATTACCAGCCCCTTTGGGTCTTGTATGGATATTAAGGGGAACCCCGCACATAAAATAAAAAAGGCCCTATATACTCTGAACAGCCGTATACAGGCGGTGCATACAAGACAGGGACTGTAGGTTTGTTCTTATGTAGAATCTGTTTGTAATTTTGAACAGGTACATTGTTGAAGTGTAGCTCCAGACCAAAAATCTATTTTTAAACTTTTTGGAAAACATAGGTAAGGGTTATCACCCCTGTAACATTTGTTTTGCTGTCTGTGCCCCTGTTCAGAACATTTCACCTCACTTTCCGTCCTAATGACAACTGTTTTTGAAATGTGGTGTTTTTCTTGAAACAAGGATTGCTGATAAAGCATCAGTACAGAGGAGACACCTTTCTCCCATATTTATTCTTACAGGAGAGAATTTTCCTTCCTAGTGGTAGATTTCCTCTCACTTCCTGTTGTCTTCTTGCGTTTGCAAGTAGGAGTCGTTTGTAAGTTGGATGTTTGAAAGTAGGGACCTGCCGTATATACTCTGCAGAAATAGGCCCCTTAGTTGTTGGTGTTGGCACAACACTGTAAGCACTCACAGTTACTCTTGGTTGGTGCTGGAACGCCCTGCTGTCAACTATTATATCAGGAATTTTAATTACATATAATTGTTGAACAGTGGTAGTAAAAATTGGGCCTTTGATGGTGGTGCTGGTGCCACAACACTGTAAGCCCTGACAGTTACTCTTGGTGGGTGCAGCAATGGGCCCTGCTGTGAATTATTAGATCAAGAATTGTAATTACATGCCCCTGTTGAACAGGGGCTGAAAAATTGGGCCTTAGGCACTGGTGGCACAACACTGCAACCCTTCACAGATACTGTACTTGGAGCACAGCAATGAGCCCTGTTGCAAAGTATTGCTTCAAAAATTGTAATGACACGCCCCTGTTAAACAGGGGCTGAAAAATTGGGCCTTAGGCACTGGTGGCACAACACTGCAACTCCTCACAGATACTGTACTTGGAGCACAGCAATGAGCCCTGTTGCAAAGTATTGCTTCAAAAATTGTAATTACACGCCCCTGTTAAACAGGGGCTGAAAAATTGGGCGTTAGGCACTGGTGGCGGCACCCATAAACAAAAATGATCTTCCAAGCTATCATCATCAATCGTATCATTGAGGACTCGGAGGAGGAGGATAGCCAGTCAACATAACAGCACAGGCACTCAGCATCAGCATCAGTCTTGAAGGGATGTGACATTTTAAAATCAATTAGTCTGTTATATCAGCATCAGGTGTGTGGTAGCTGGTGGTGATCCAAGACTGGTTCATCTTGATGAAAGTCAGTCGATCAACCGAGTCGGTGGACAGGCGCACCCTGTGATCCGTGACAAATCCTCCAGCAGCACTGAATGTGCGTTCCGAAAGAACGCTGGATGCAGGACAGGCCAGTAGCTCAATTGCATACTGTGCAAGCTCTGGCCAGTGATCCATCCTCAAGACCCAGTAAGCCAGAGGATTTTCGGTGGGGAAGGTGTCCAAGTCTGACCTTGCCCCTAGATATTCCTGCACCATGTTTATCAGACGCTGGCGATGGTTGCTGGAACCGATCATACTTTGGGGCTGCGGACTAAAGAATTGTCTGAACGCATCGGTCAGACGGCCACCTTCCCCACCGCTCCTTCTTTGACTGGCCGAAGCCTCAGCAACTCGTTGTCCAGGACCAGGAGTTTGCAACCTCCCAGTCTCTGGGAACGCGTTGCACAGACCTTTCTGCAAGGCCTCCCGGAGTTGTCTCATCCTCTGCTCCCTCTGCGACGGTAACATAAGGTCCGCAACCTTACCCTTGTACCGTGGATCAAGGAGAGTGGCCAGCCAGTAATGGTCCCTCTCCTTGATCCGAAGAATACGAGGATCCTTCCGCAGACTTTGCAGGATCAGGGAGGCCATGCAGCGTAGGTTTGCTGAGGCATTCGCTCCGGAGTCCTCTGGGTCACTAAGGACGACATGATCCGCAGCCACCTCCTCCCAGCCACGTACAAGTCCACTGGTTTCTTGGGACTGTAAATCATCCCTAAAAGACTGCTGCTGATGATGCTGAGTGCCAGCCTCCACCTCCATGCTGACACAATCCTCCTCCTCCTCCTCCTCCTCCGCCTCCTCCTCTTCCTGTGCGATGGGTGGGACAGAAGGAACACTGTCTGGGTAAAGGGGGCCTTGAGAGGCAAGGAAGTCCTCCTCTTCCTGCCTCTGTTCTGCCTCAAGTGCCCTGTCCATTATTCCACGCAGCGTGTGCTCCAACAGGTGGACAAGAGGTACAGTGTCACTGATGCATGCACTGTCACTGCTCACCATCCTCGTGGCCTCCTCAAATGGTGCCAGGACAGTGCATGCATCCCTGATCATGCCCCACTGGCGTGGAGAAAAAAAACCAAGCTCCCCTGACCCTGTCCTGGTGCCGTAGTCGCACAGGTACTCATTGATGGCCCTCTGCTGCGTGTGCAGCCGCTGCAGCATGGCCAACGTTGAGTTCCACCTGGTGGGCATGTCACATATAAGGCGGTTCTTGGGCAGGTTCAACTCCTTTTGCAGCTCAGCCAGGCGAGCACTGGCATTATAAGATCTGCGGAAATGCACACAGACTTTCCTGGCCTGCCTCAGGACATCCTGTAAGCCCGGGTACCTGCCCAAGAAGCGCTGCACCACCAGGTTAAGGACGTGAGCCACACAGGGCACATGGGTCAGTTGTCCCTGTCGGAGGGCGGAGAGGAGGTTGGTGCCATTGTCGCAAACCACCATTCCTGGCTTAAGCTGGCGTGGCGTCAACCACCTCTCGGCCTGGCCCTGCAGAGCAGACAGGACCTCTGCCCCAGTGTGGCTTCTGTCCCCCAAACACACCAGCGCAAGCACGGCATGGCATCTTTTTGCCTGCGTACTTGCGTAGCCCCGTGAACGGCTACGGAGCACCGCTGGTTCATAGGACAAACCACAGGAAGAGGCCATGGAGGAAGAAGAAGAGGAGGGGGTGGAGGAGAGAGGTGTGTCACAACCAGTAGTAGCATTTTGGAGGCGTGGCGGTGGGACAACCTCCAACACTACTGCACCTTGTCCTGAATCCTTCCCAGCTGCCAAAAGAGTGACCCAATGGGCCGTGAAAGAAAGGTAACGTCCCTGTCCATGCCTGCTGGACCATGAGTCAGCGGTAATATGCACCTTACCGCTGACCGCCCTGTCCAGCGAGGCCAAGACATTGCCTTCCACATGCCGGTAGAGAGCCGGAATAGCCTTCCGTGAGAAAAAGTGGCGTTTGGGAACCTGCCACTGAGGAACCGCACATTGCACAAACTCACGGAAGGGGGCCGAGTCTACCAACTGAAAAGGCAGCAGTTGAAGCGCTAGCAATTTAGCCAAGCTAGCATTCAACCGCTGGGCATGTGGATGGCTGGGAGTGAACTTCTTTCGACGGTCCAGCAGCTGGGGCAGGGAAATTTGCCTGCTAGAATCGGACGTCGGTGTACTGCTAGCAGAGTGGGCGCAAGTACTTGGCTGTGACACACCTAATTCTACACCTTCATTCCTCTCAGTGCATGTTTCAGAGAGGACTGAAGTTATAGTGGGGTTGGAGATCCCAGCTGATGCGGTGCAAGGAGAGGTCCGCTTGGTTCTTTGGTGTGGGTCTTTGAGGTAGGCTTGCCAACGAGCTGCATGGCAGGTCAACATATGTCTGGTCAGGCATGTGGTACCCAAGCGGCTGATGTTTTGGCCACGCGATATACGCTTGAGACATATGTTGCAAACAGCAGCTGTGCGATCTGATGCACTAGCCTCAAAAAAGGCCCACACCAAAGAACTTTTTGAATGACGGGCAGAGGCAGCGCCCTGCACAGGCGGAGCTCTGCGGTGTGATTCCGTCGGTGTACTGCCCTTACGCTGGCCACCAAAGGGCATCCTGCCTCGTTGGAGATGTGCCTCCTCCTCATCCTCCTCCTCCTCCTCTCTCCTATTAGGCACCCACGTGGAGTCATTGACCTCATCATCCCCTCCCTCCTCATCACTGGAGCCAATCTGGCAGTATGCTGCAGCTGCTGGAACATGACTGCCAGATTGGTGTCCTTCTTGAGCATCCCCTCTGTCTGCTCTCACGCTACTGCCTTCCTCTAGCTGGGTTTCATCATCAGACCCTTCGAAACGCTGGGCATCCTCCTGGAGCATGTACCCAACACTGTGCTGAAACAGTTCGGGGGACTCCTCAGGAGGAGGACATGGTGGGTCTAGGGAAGGAGTGACTGATGATTTGTCTGACATTGATACCAGGGAAGACGACGCTTTGGCAGCTGCTTTTCCAGTACCCTGAGCCTGGGTGAGAGAGGATGAGGAGGAGGAGGAGGGCTTGGTCATCCACTCTACCAAGTCTTCAGCATGATGTGGCTCAACATGTCCAGCTGCCGAAAAGAAGGACAAGCGTGTCCCATGGCCATGTGCTGATGACAATGCACCGCGTCCACGACCAGCACTGTTGCCCCCAGACACAGAGCCTGCTTGCCCTCTTTTATTGCCTCCTGACTGTCTGCCTCTCCTTGTTTGCCTTCCAGACATTCTAATAGATGGCCTGCAGGGAGATGGGAAAAAAGCAATAAGGGCTACCTTCAGGTGTCCTTCTCTGTCCCTTGAAACAAGGACTTTCACAGTGAAAGAAACTGACACTGTCCCTACCTAGAGTTTTCTGTCCCTAGAATAAATGTTTTTTTTAATCACAATATAGCACAAGGACAATTCACTCAATGTCTCTCCAGGTCCCTGGAAACAAGGACTTGCAGAGTGAAAGAAACTGACACTGTCCCTACCTAGAGTTTTCTGTCCCTAGAATAAATGTTTTTTTTAAGCACAATATAGCACAAGGACAATTAACTCACTGTCCTTACAGGTCCCTGGAAACAAGGACTTGCAGAGTGAAAAAAAAAAAACACTCTCCCTACCTACAGTTTTCTGTCCCTAGAAAAAATGTTTTTTTTAAGCACAATATAGCACAAGGACAATTAACTCACTGTCCTTACAGGTCCCTGGAAACAAGGACTTGCAGAGTGAAAGAAAAAAAACACTCTCCCTACCTACAGTTTTCTGTCCCTAGAAAAAATGTTTTTTTTAATCACAATATAGCACAAGGAAAATTAACTCACTGTCCTTACAGGTCCCTGGAAACAAGGACTTGCAGAGTGAAAGAAAAAAAACACTCTCCCTACCTACAGTTTTCTGTCCCTAGAAAAAATGTTTTTTTTAATCACAATATAGCACAAGGAAAATTAACTCACTGTCCTTACAGGTCCCTGGAAACAAGGACTTGCAGAGTGAAAGAAACTGACACTGTCCCTACCTAGAGTTTTCTGTCCCTAGAATAAATGTTTTTTTTAAGCACAATATAGCACAAGGACAATTAACTCACTGTCCTTACAGGTCCCTGGAAACAAGGACTTGCAGAGTGAAAGAAAAAAAACACTCTCCCTACCTAGAGTTTTCTGTCCCTAGAAAAAATGTTTTTTTTAATCACAATATAGCACAAGGAAAATTAACTCACTGTCCTTACAGGTCCCTGGAAACAAGGACTTGCAGAGTGAAAGAAAAAAAACACTCTCCCTACCTACAGTTTTCTGTCCCTAGAAAAAATGTTTTTTTTAATCACAATATAGCACAAGGAAAATTAACTCACTGTCCTTACAGGTCCCTGGAAACAAGGACTTGCAGAGTGAAAGAAACTGACACTGTCCCTACCTAGAGTTTTCTGTCCCTAGAATAAATGTTTTTTTTAATCACAATATAGCACAAGGAAAATTAACTCACTGTCCTTACAGGTCCCTGGAAACAAGGACTTGCAGAGTGAAAGAAACTGACACTGTCCCTACCTAGAGTTTTCTGTCCCTAGAATAAATGTTTTTTTTAATCACAATATAGCACAAGGAAAATTAACTCACTGTCCTTACAGGTCCCTGGAAACAAGGACTTGCAGAGTGAAAGAAAAAAAACACTCTCCCTACCTACAGTTTTCTGTCCCTAGAAAAAATGTTTTTTTTAAGCACAATATAGCACAAGTAAAATTAACTCACTGTCCTTACAGGTCCCTGGAAACAAGGACTTGCAGAGTGAAAGAAAAAAAACACTCTCCCTACCTACAGTTTTCTGTCCCTAGAAAAAATGTTTTTTTTAATCACAATATAGCACAAGGAAAATTAACTCACTGTCCTTACAGGTCCCTGGAAACAAGGACTTGCAGAGTGAAAGAAACTGACACTGTCCCTACCTAGAGTTTTCTGTCCCTAGAATAAATGTTTTTTTTAATCACAATATAGCACAAGGAAAATTAACTCACTGTCCTTACAGGTCCCTGGAAACAAGGACTTGCAGAGTGAAAGAAACTGACACTGTCCCTACCTAGAGTTTTCTGTCCCTAGAATAAATGTTTTTTTTAAGCACAATATAGCACAAGGACAATTAACTCACTGTCCTTACAGGTCCCTGGAAACAAGGACTTGCAGAGTGAAAAAAAAAAAACACTCTCCCTACCTAGAGTTTTCTGTCCCTAGAAAAAATGTTTTTTTTAAGCACAATATAGCACAAGGACAATTAACTCACTGTCCTTACAGGTCCCTGGAAACAAGGACTTGCAGAGTGAAAGAAAAAAAACACTCTCCCTACCTAGAGTTTTCTGTCCCTAGAAAAAATGTTTTTTTTAATCACAATATAGCACAAGGAAAATTAACTCACTGTCCTTACAGGTCCCTGGAAACAAGGACTTGCAGAGTGAAAGAAAAAAAACACTCTCCCTACCTACAGTTTTCTGTCCCTAGAAAAAATGTTTTTTTTAATCACAATATAGCACAAGGAAAATTAACTCACTGTCCTTACAGGTCCCTGGAAACAAGGACTTGCAGAGTGAAAGAAACTGACACTGTCCCTACCTAGAGTTTTCTGTCCCTAGAATAAATGTTTTTTTTAATCACAATATAGCACAAGGAAAATTAACTCACTGTCCTTACAGGTCCCTGGAAACAAGGACTTGCAGAGTGAAAGAAACTGACACTGTCCCTACCTAGAGTTTTCTGTCCCTAGAATAAATGTTTTTTTTAATCACAATATAGCACAAGGAAAATTAACTCACTGTCCTTACAGGTCCCTGGAAACAAGGACTTGCAGAGTGAAAGAAACTGACACTGTCCCTACCTAGAGTTTTCTGTCCCTAGAATAAATGTTTTTTTAATCACAATATAGCACAAGGAAAATTAACTCACTGTCCTTACAGGTCCCTGGAAACAAGGACTTGCAGAGTGAAAGAAACTGACACTGTCCCTACCTAGAGTTTTCTGTCCCTAGAATAAATGTTTTTTTTAAGCACAATATAGCACAAGGACAATTAACTCACTGTCCTTACAGGTCCCTGGAAACAAGGACTTGCAGAGTGAAAGAAAAAAAACACTCTCCCTACCTACAGTTTTCTGTCCCTAGAAAAAATGTTTTTTTTAATCACAATATAGCACAAGGAAAATTAACTCACTGTCCTTACAGGTCCCTGGAAACAAGGACTTGCAGAGTGAAAGAAACTGACACTGTCCCTACCTAGAGTTTTCTGTCCCTAGAATAAATGTTTTTTTTAATCACAATATAGCACAAGGACAATTAACTCACTGTCCTTACAGGTCCCTGGAAACAAGGACTTGCAGAGTGAAAGAAACTGACACTGTCCCTACCTAGAGTTTTCTGTCCCTAGAATAAATGTTTTTTTTAAGCACAATATAGCACAAGGACAATTAACTCACTGTCCTTACAGGTCCCTGGAAACAAGGACTTGCAGAGTGAAAGAAAAAAAACACTCTCCCTACCTACAGTTTTCTGTCCCTAGAAAAAATGTTTTTTTTAATCACAATATAGCACAAGGAAAATTAACTCACTGTCCTTACAGGTCCCTGGAAACAAGGACTTGCAGAGTGAAAGAAACTGACACTGTCCCTACCTAGAGTTTTCTGTCCCTAGAATAAATGTTTTTTTTAATCACAATATAGCACAAGGACAATTAACTCACTGTCCTTACAGGTCCCTGGAAACAAGGACTTGCAGAGTGAAAGAAACTGACACTGTCCCTACCTAGAGTTTTCTGTCCCTAGAATAAATGTTTTTTTTAAGCACAATATAGCACAAGGACAATTAACTCACTGTCCTTACAGGTCCCTGGAAACAAGGACTTGCAGAGTGAAAGAAACTGACACTGTCCCTACCTAGAGTTTTCTGTCCCTAGAATAAATGTTTTTTTTAAGCACACTATAGCAGAAGCACAAAACACACTGACACTCTCCCTACCTATCCTTCTCTTTCCCTAAACTAAAGGAATCCAGGTTAAGCAAGAAAGAAATAACAGTCACTGTCCCTGCCTATGCTACTCTATCCCTGCTCCGGAACACACTACACTAGGCCGCCGTGCTGGCGGCCTTTTATAGTGTGGGGCGTGTACTAAACACCCTCAGCAATAATTGGCCACAGGCATCCTGCCTGTGGCCAATCATTGCTCTCCTCGCTGCCGGCGCTGTGATTGGCCAAGCATGCGGGGTCACAGTGCATGCTTGGCCAATCACAGCGCCTGGATGACACTGCGATGGCGTAGTGCATTGTGGGCCGTTCGCGTCACTCGAATTTGGCGCGAACGGCCCAAATCGTTCGATCTTCGTCGAACGATCGAACAGCCAATGTTCGAGTCGAACGTATGTTCGACTCGAACACGAAGCTCATCCCTAGTCCAGATTCAGAGATATAACTCAGCGATCTGCATAGGTTTACCTGTTTGTGTTGCAGTGCACAGTCTTTTTACACTGCCATGAGACCAGTGTCAGAGAAAATCTAACTTTTATCTGCAAGCTCAGTGCACCAGCACTGCATATATTACATTGAGAGATACACCGTTTCCATACTGTGGGTGTATTCTGCTCTTGGAAAAAGACCAATTTAGGGCAAAAAAAAGGCACTTTATTGTGCTCTTTTCCAAAAGACCCATTTAGGGCAAAAAGAAAAAAAATTGCATTTTATTTTGCTCGTGCTAAAAAAGACCCATTTAGGGCAAAAAAATTAATAAAAATTTGCACTTTAATGTACTCTTGCAAAAAGACCCATTTAGGGCCACAAAAAATATTTTTCAGTGTGCTATACATATGTGGAGGCGTGTGAAATAAACCATTTCTATATATTTGTCTTATACTATGCTATGCTAAAAAAACATCATTTTTTTTGAATAGCATTTTCTGCAGTTCTGCAGCTGTGCGATTCAGCGGTTACGTACTGTGGGTGTGTTGTGGTCTTCCAAAATATGCCATTTAGGGCCACAAAAAATATTTTGCAGTGTGTTATACATATGTGGAGGTGTGTGAAATAAACAATTTCTATATATTTGTCTTCTACTGTGCTATACTAAAAAAACATTTTTTTTTTTAATAGCATTTTCTGCAGTTCTGTAGCTCTGCGATTCAGCGGTTACGTACTGTGGGTGTGTTGAGGTCTTCCAAAAAACGCCATTTAGGGACACAAAAAATATTTTGCAGTGTGTTATACATATGTGGAGGTGTGTGAAATAAACAATTTCTATATATTTGTCTTCTACTGTGCTATACTAAAAAAAATACATTTTTTTTGAATATCATTTTCTGAAGTTCTGTAGCTCTGCGATTCAGTGGTTACGTACTGTGGGTGTGTTGTGGTCTTCCAAAAAACGCCATTTAGGGCCACAAAAAATATTTTGCAGTGTGTTATACATATGTGGAGGTGTGTGTAATAAACAATTTCTATATATTTGTCTTCTACTGTGCTATACTAAAAAAACAACATTTTTTTTTAATAGCATTTTCTGCAGTTCTGCAGCTGTGCGATTCAGCGGTTACGTACTGTGGGTGTTGTGGTCTTCCAAAAAACGCCATTTAGGGCCACAAAAAATATTTTGCAGTGTGTTATACATATGTGGAGGTGTGTGAAATAAACAATTTCTATATATTTTTCTTCTACTGTGCTATACTAAAAAAACAATATTTTTTTAATAGCATTTTCTACAGTTCTGTAGCTGTGCTATTCAGCGGTTACATACTGTGGGTGTGTTCTGCTCTTCCAAAAACACCCATTTAGGGCAAGATCCTAAATTTGGAAAATATGAGGAGAAGGTCAAAGGGACGTGGTGGCCCCGGTCGTGGTGCTGCTGGTGGAGCTCCTGTTGCAGGGAGAGGGCGTGGTGCCAACTACACGCACAAGTGAAACACCTTCCTCAGGTGCGAGTAGGCGACCGAGCCTGCGGCGGTATTTTGTCGTGCCTAATGAGGCTTTACGAATGTTTAGGCCAGGACAAGTACAGGCGATAGTAGATTGGGTTGCTGACAGTGCCTCGGGTTCCTTCACATTGTCTCCCACCCACTCTTCTGATGAAAGATCAGAGTTGGCACCTGAAACTCATGTCCATCAGTCTTTCACCTCACCCCCTTGCAAATCAGCCAAGCAGTCTGAGCCCCAAATCATGCAGCAGTCTCTTCTGCTTTTCGATGACTCTGTTAGCAGGGTTTCCCAGGGCCATCCACCTAGCCCTGCCCCAGAAGTGGAAGAGATTGAGTGCACCGATGCCCAACCACTTATGTTTCATGATGAGTACATGGGAGGACCATCGCAGCACGTCTCGGATGATGACGAAACACAGGTGCCAACTGCTGCTGCTTTCGCAATTGTGCAGACAGACAAGGAGGGCAGGGGTGAAGACTGGGTGGAAGATGATGTGGAGGACGATGAGGTCCTCGACCCCACATGGAATCAACGTTATGCAGGTGACCAGTGTAGTTTGGAGGAAGAGGCGGTGGTCGCACAGAGCCACCAGCACAGCAGAAGAGGGAGCAGGGTGCAAAAGCGGAGCGTCCGTCCCCTAGACAGTACGTCTGCTACTGCCCAACGCATCAAGGGACCGAGCACACCAAAGCCAGATCCAAGGAGTTCCCTAGCGTGGCAGTTCTTCAGACAATGTGCTGATGACAAGACACGAGTGGTTTGCACGCTGTGCAATCAGAGCCTGAAGCGAGGCATAAACGTTCTCAACCTGAGCACAACCTGCATGACCAGGCATCTAAGTGCAAAGCACGAGCTGCAGTGGAGTAGACACCTCAAAAACCAAGAAAGGTCTCTGGCTCCTCCTGCTTCCTCTTCTGCTGCAGTCTCGGCCTCTTCATCCACCTCTGTAGTGACAGTAGCACCTGCCACCCCGCAAAGAGAGGATCTGCCAGCAACACTACCACCTGGGTCACCAACCATCTCCACAATGTCCCATGGAAGCGTTCAGCTCTCTATCTCCCAAACATTGGAGCGGAAGAGGAAGTACCCCCTAGCCACCCGCGATCCCTGGCCCTGAATGCCAGCATTTCAAAACTCCTGGCCTTTGAAATGCTGTCATTCCGTCTGGTGGAGACACAGAGTTTTAAAAGCCTGATGGCATTGGCTGTCCCACAGTACGTCGTGCCCAGCCGCCACTACTTTTCCAGGCGAGCCATCCCTTCCCTGCACAACCAAGTGGGGGACAAAATCAGGTGTGTGCGCTGCGCAACGCCATCTGTGGCAAGGTCCACCTAACTACGGATGCGTGGACCAGTAAGCACGGTCAGGGACGTTATATCTCCCTAACAGCACACTGGGTAAATGCAGTGGCGGCTGGGCCTGAGGCAGATAGCAGTTTGGCGCATGTCCTTCCACCACCAAGGATTGCAGGGCACTTCAGTTTGCCTCCTGTTGCTAACTCCTCCTACTCCGCTTCCTCATCCTCTACCGCCTCCTCATCCGGTCAGCGTAACACCTTCACCACCAACTTCAGCACAGCCAGGGGTAAACGACAGCAGGCAGTTTTAAAACTTTCCTGTTTGGGGGTAAAACCCCACACCGCGCAGGAGTTGTGGAGGGACATGGAACAACAGACCAATGAGTGGTTGCTGTCAGTGAGCCTCAAGCCCGGCCTGGTGGTGTGTGATAATGGGCGAAATCTCGTAGCAGCTCTGGGCCTATCCGGTTTGACGCACATCCCTTGCCTGGCGCATGTGCTGAACTTGGTGGTCCAGAGGTTCCTTAAAAATTACCCCAATATGCCAGAGCTGCTGCAGAAAGTGCGGGCTGTCTGTGCGCACTTTCGGCGTTCTCACCCTGCTGCTGCTCGCCTGTCAGCGCTGCAGCGTAACTTCGGCCTTCCCGCTCACCGCCTCATATGTGACGTGCCCACAAGGTGGAACTCCACCTTGCACATGCTGGCCAGACTGTGCGAGCAGCAGCAGGCGATAGTGGAGTTTCAGCTGCAGCAATCACGCGTGAGTCGCTCTGCGGAACAGCACCACTTCACCACCAATAACTGGGCCTCCATGCGAGACCTGTATGCCTTGTTGCGCTGTTTCGAGTACTGCACCAACATGGCCAGTGCCAATGATGCCGTTCTCAGCGTTACTATCCCAGTTCTATGCCTCCTTGAAAAAACGCCCTTGGGGCGATGATGGAAGAGGATGTGGCACAGGAGGATGAGGAGGAGGAGGAGGAAGCGGGATCATTTCAAAGGTTTTCAGGGCAGTCTTTCACAAGTGGCTCCGAGGGTGGGTTCCTGCACCAACAAACGCCAGGTACACAATTGTCCAGCAGAAAGGGCACAGTTCTGGAGGATGACGAGGTGGAGGAGGAGATGGAGGAGGAGGAGGAAGAGGAGGAGCCATGTTCACAGCAGGGTGGCACCCAGACCAGCTCGTGGCCATCACTGGTGCGTGGCTGGGGGGATACAGAGGACACAGACGATACACCTCCCACGAGGACAGCTTTTCTTTGCTTCTGGGCAGCCTGGCACACATGAGCGATTACATGCTGCAGTGTTTCCGCAATGACCGCTGAGTTGCCCACATTTTAACTGGTGCTGATTACTGGGTGGCCACCCTGCTGGATCCCCGTTACAAGGACAACGTACGTCCTTAATTCCCTCACTGGAGCGGGATCATAAGATGCGCGACTACAAGCGCATGCTGGTAGACGCGCTGCTGGTGGCATTCCCACCTGACAGCGGGCGTACGGTGGAAGCACAAGGCGAAGGCAGAGGAGGAAGAAGAGGTCGCTATGGCCGAAATGTGAAAAAGCTTTGTCAGCACGCCACAACAACCAGCACCACCAGCTGAGATGGAACGTCTTAGCAGGAGGCAGCATTTCACCAACATGGTTGAGCAGTATGTGTCCACAGGCCTACATGTACTGGATGACGGGTCTGCCCCCTTTAACTTCTGGGTCTCCAAATTGGGTGCATGGCCTGAGATTGCCCTTTATGCCTTGGAGGTGCTGGCCTGCCCTGCAGCCAGTGTATTATCTGAACGTGTATTTAGCACGGCAGGGGGCGTTATCACAGACAAGCGCAGCCGCCTGTCCAGAGCCAATGTGGACAAGCTCACGTTCATTAAAATGAACCAGGCATGGATCCCACAGGACTTGTCCGTACCTTCTGCAGAATAGACATGTATACCGGTGTTGTGACAAAAACTGTCCGGCCATCGGATTGTGTCCGGCCCATACAGCGAAGGCGCAGTGCTTGCGCAGTACAGAGGACAAGGAGATTCACAAAATCTCCGAAGATGAACGGCGCCTGCGCCGTGAGTGCAGGTTCAAGCCCCACCATCCAAGTGGACATACGGTAACACATAGTAACAGGGCCCCTCACGGGTTCGCTTAGATCGCCACGTTTTGGGCACGGCCTCACTTGGCTTGAACCACGGATGGTGTGGCCTTCACCTGAACTCACCACGCAGGCGCCGTTCGTCTTGGGAGATTTTCGAAATCCCCTTGTCCTACATACTGAGCAAGCGCAGTACAGGGTGGACACTATTCGACGGGGGACAGAATTCGACACATCACCGGCCTTACCCAGCCATTGTTGTATTTTTGAACCAGTGTTGGCTACCTCGTCCTCCTCCACCGCCGCTTCCACCTACACAGCCACATCCACCGCCACCTCAACCTCCTACTCCATATGGACCTCGTCCTCCTAGGTCAAGATTATAATTTTTATTTTATTTTTTTGTAGCGCACAAATCCTTTTCCCCTTACCTGCCTTTATGTTGTTGGCTCCTCGCAGGAGGGAGAAAGGCACACCGCACTACCAGCCCGTACCCTCCTATATAAAGAGGTTGAGCGGTGTACTTGACGGGACGTGTCCACAGCCGGAGTCAAAACTCCTCCAGAGGATGATTCTCACCTCTACTGTAGGTAGAGGCAAGTCCTTTAATTCCCAGTAAAGTCAATGTCCACACCAGCTGAAACTACAACTCTTATTCTCTCATGGCAAAATAAACTCTACTCGGATAGAAAAGGTTAGAGCAAAGAAACAGGACAGCTTAACCACTTCAATACCATGCACTTATACAGCTTCCTGCCCAAGCCAATTTTGAGCTTTCAGCACTGTCGCAATTTGAAGGACAATTGCGCGGTCATGCTACACTGTACCCAAACAAATTTTTTATCATTTTGTTCCCACAAATAGAGCTTTCTTTTGGTGGTATTTGATCGCCTCTGCGATTTTTATTTTTTGCACAACAAATAAAAAAAGAGCGAAAATTTAAAAAAAAACTACGTTTTTCTTTGTTTCTGTTAATTTTTTTGTAAATAAGTACCTTTTCTACTTCAATGACGGGCACTGATAAGGCGGCACTGATAAGGCGACACTGATGGGCACCGATGAGGTGGCACCAATGAGGTGGCACCGATGAGGTGGCACTGATGGGCACTGATGATGGGCACTGATAGGCGGCACTGATGTGCACTGATATGTGGCACTGGTATGCGGCACTGATGGGCACTCATAGGTGGCACTGATTGGCACTCATAGGCGGCACTGATTGGCACTCATAAGCGGCACTGATGGGCACTTATAGGCGGCACTGATGGGCACTTATGGGTGGCACTGATAGGTGGCATGGACGGGCACTGATAGGTGGGCACATATTGGCATGGATGGGCACGGATGGGCACTGATAGGTGGCACTGATGGACACTAGTAGGTGGCATTGGTGGCACTGGTGCCCAGCAATGCCAGCCACCACACATTGTGAAAGTGCCAGTCAGTGCCCATTTGTGGGAACTGATTGGCATATTTTTTTTAATGTTTTTATTATTATTATTTTTTTTACTACATGTGGATGGCCATGGGGGCCATCCACAGGATTGGGGCTTCCCTGGTGGTCCTGGGGGGCTTCCCTGGTGGTCTAGTGTGGGTATCCGAGGGGGGGCTGCGCTGATAAACAATTAGCCCGAACCCCCCCTGTCAGGAGAGCCGCCGATCGGCTCTCCTCTACTCGTGTCTGTCAGATGCGAGTGAGGAAGAGCCGATCAACGGCTCTTCCTGTTTACATTGTGATCAGCCGTGATTTGACACTGCTGATCACGTGGCAAAAAGCCTCCGACGGAGGCTTTTTACCGAGATCAGTGTAGCGGTGGGTCAGACTGACCCACCACTCCACCGATCGCCGCGATGCGCGCCCCCCGGGCGCGCGGCGGCTGTTATCCCGCAGGACGTCATGTGGATAACTGAACCACTTCCTGGACGTCAATCTGCTATTGACGGGGCAGGAAGTGGTTAAGGTGTGGAGGAGGTCCAGGCACAAACGTAGCACATTCACTTCATTGCTTAGGTTTCTCAAACAGTTTTAGGTGCACGGTCTCTGCCACAGACCTTGAGGTTGGTCTCTGCCACAGACCGGGTGTACAAGGCCCCTGCCACGGACCTGGATAACTTTGGTCTCTGCCACAGACCAGGGTGTATAAAGCCTCTGCCACGGGCTGGGTGAATAAGGCCTCTGATACAGTCAAGATGACCTTGAGCTTCTCCTTCTATGAACCTAGCCCATATCAAGGGGAAGACATCTCTCCAGGGAGTCAACAGACCCTTCCTTCACCGTAAATCCCACATCGGTCCATCAGAATGATCCTCCCTTTCCTGGAACAGGGTCCCCTACACGAGGCGGCACCCTAAGACTCCTCGACCCTTAGCGGACTCCAGACGAAGGCTCTGGACTCCAGGCTTTACTCCCGCCCCTAGGCCTCCATACCCAGGGCAGCAGGAACTCCAGGATAGTACCTCACCCCAGGCTAAAGGTGCCCGAGATGGAACAGGAACACATGCACCCAGGCCAAAGGCACCTGGGCGCGGACCCCACTGGACATCAGCCCCCAGGCCAAAGGTCTGCCCCTTTTATATGCTCTCCCGGCATGCACAGCCGGTTCCCCGCCCGCTGTACTACTGCCAAGAGGGGACACAAAAGGCACAGCACTGTATCGTTGGTTCAACCCTAGCCTACCATGGCAGCGCCACCTGTAGGCCGCAGGGAACTGCACACCAATACTGTCCCCCGAGGACAAAATGGTCCATGAATCCTACAGAATTAGGGTGTTTGAGCCTATTTACCACTCAAACACTTCCCTTAAATTTAGCACCCCGCTACATTTTTATTTCAAAGTATTTTATTTTCCCACTAGCTTATCCATTAAATTGAATAATTTATTCCAGAAAGGGCATATTCTGGGGCATTCCCACCATATGTGTGGCATCTTGCCGTTGAGTTTCTGAGGTTCTCAATGACTTCCTGTACCTCTTCTGCTGAAAAGGGGGCCTCCAGCATATTTTTTTATTTTTTTATATTTTTTATGGTATTTTAAGTTATTTCCCTATCCACA
The DNA here is from genome assembly GCA_029206835.1 of Rana muscosa. NCBI lineage: Eukaryota > Metazoa > Chordata > Amphibia > Anura > Ranidae > Rana > Rana muscosa. The sequence goes on from CM055121.1 coordinate 569,578,002, forward strand.
TTTGTTTGCAGAGCACTTGCCATGCTCTTAACAACATTTTGCAGCCCTCTAGCCCTTTCCATTACTTTTTTAGAGCCTTTTTAGTCTTTAGAAGTCCGGGTCCCCATTGACTTCAATGGGGTTCGGGTTCGGGTTTGGTTAAAGTTCGGCCCCGAACCCGAACTTTTTTCCGAAGTTCGGCCGAACCCGCCGAACCCGAAAATCCAGGTGTCCGCTCAACTCTAGTCTCAAACTTGCAGCCCTCCAGCTGTTGCAAAACTACAAGTCCCATCATGCCTCTGCCTGTGGGAATCATGCTTGTAACTGTCAGCCTTGCAATGCCTCGTGGGACTTGTAGTTTCACAACAGCTGGAGGGCCACCGGTTTGAGATAGTTAGAGTGAGACAAATGACACAGCACAAGCACCATGCTGTGTACCATGCAGGTGGGGCAGGCTACATGTCCACCGGCCACCCTCTATTCTATCCTCTATTTTGTAGATGCTATAACTTTTGCGCAAAGCATATTGCGATTTTTTTATCAAAAATATGTAGACGTGATGGCTGCATTTGTTTTCTTTTTTGTGTTCTCTCCTTTATTTTTACCTGGTAATCCTTCCATTAAGTCTGTTATTTTTCATCAGAACAAGCTGACCTGTAGATATAGCAATTAGAGGGATGCGACACACCATTTAGCACTAACAGCACATGTAAATCCTTTATCCCAAAAGGAACTGTAAACAGTTAGGTGGCATTTGGCTTTAATTTGTTAGTGTATTTAAATCTGCTAGTACATCTCATGCTCCCCTCCCCTTAGACTAACACTGCTTCTGTCCAAAGGTGCCCCTGTGCATCCATAGTGTAGGCACTCTAATGCAAGAGGTGTGTTACTGGCCAGATCACCAAGTGGGGAAAACAGATGTGAAAAAAATACAAAAAATGTAAACTAATGCAGCCACCACATCTAATAACTGGTAAGCTTCAATATTTTAACTCTTTTGGTTTTAGGTTTGAAACCACTTAAAGGGTCCATTTATGCCACAATGTGTGTGTTAAGTGCAGGTAAACACACATGCATGGACGTGCGGTGTCCTACTGCATTGCACATTTCTACTCACTTTCTGGGGAATGTAAAGGGCCTATGGCACAGCAGAGGGGCCACACTTGTGCTAGCCTGGAAGAGAGGAAAGTAGGAGAGAGAAAAAGAGAGAGAAAATGGGAAAGAGAAAAGCTCTGTTGTCATAATAAATGCTTATTTAAAAATGTATATGAAAATGAAAAAAATAATAATATAAAGCGTTATTTTAAAATTTTCGTACTGTGATTTTTAAGTGATTATTAAAGGGACATATACAAGGGTTCACAAAGAAATTTGCTTATGTGTCTGATCTCCTATAAGAAAATGTCTTTTTCTTGTTCATACATCACGGGACACAGAGCAGCATAGTCATTACTATGTGGGTTATATAGAATTACCTTCAGGTGCTGGCACTGGCAACTTCCAAAACAGGAAGTACCCTCCCCTATATAAGCCCCTCCCATCCGGGAGTACCTCAGTTTTTTGCCAGTGTCTAAGGTGTTGGCCAAGGTTAACATGTATTCATCTGGGCTTGTGTACAGGTTCTCTGGGCCTTAGCAAGCTATTCCGGATCCGACCAAAAAAGCTTCATAGCTAAACGGTCGGTACCCGGGCCTTGCAGAGAAGAGCAAGGTTTTGCCTGTAATGCCTCTCTTAGGAGGGCTGGACCCTGGGATCCAGAGCTCTGGTCATACCCAAAACCAAGAGGCTATCTGTGCAGGGTGCTATACAGGTCCAGGGGAGTGGAATCCTTGGGAACCTGGTCCCTGAAGGTCTAGTACAATGCCTGCCGTGAAAGGTGAAGTTTGGGCTTCTGTGGACCAAACAAAGTCCTGCGGCGGGGAAAAGGTAAGTGGGGCCCCTCAGGAACTTGGTTCTATTGAGGGGACCCCCAAGCCTAATATGTCTTTCTGCCTGTTACCTAAAGGGTATTCCCGCTAATAGCTGTATATGCCTAAGAAATCCTAGAAATGTTTTTTCATAAAGGAAGTTTTAAAAACTGTAAACCTGGAAATGTTTTTTCATAAAGGAGGTTTAAAAAAAAAAAAAAAAAAAAAAGACAAAAGTGCGGTACCTGTGTTTGTCCACTAGAGGCCGCTGTGGAACGTCTTTTTTTCTTGGGACTATTCCTTCCATGGTGAAAGTCCAGGCAGATGAGTGAGCTCTCTATCAGGGAAGCTGCATTCCTCTGTCATGCTGCCAAGTAGTTTCCTTCCATCCCCGAGTCCTGGTGAAACAGGGACCCTGGCTCCTCTCCCTACAGGGCGCCAAGAGCGCACACGTGCACGCGCGCGCGCACACACGCTTTCTTTTTATAAATTTAGCTTCAAAAAGTGGGCGGAGCCTGGCGGATGACGCGCTCTGTGCGCCCAGCGCTTCTGCGCATGTGCGGGCATCCCAGCAAGATAAAAGGACTCAGTCCACGCTGCTTGCTATGGACACAGAGCATGAAAAGGAGCTGGTAGCATGGTATAGGGGCTTACAGCGGGCGGTTGATACAGGCATCCCCAGAAAGACGCATTAGTAGACACCCACTGATGTACATAGCAGCAAATTGCATTAGACTATTTCAGTAAGGGGTGTATTGCGGCTGGAATACCTCAGCTTTGAACTAAGGAATATGCCGCCTAAAAAACTCTGAGATATACCTCTCAGGAAGTGTAGGGGGTCTCCATCGGGCTCTGAGGATCTGGAGCAGTCATCTGCACCCTCCTCCCCTGAGAAATCAGAGGTTAATACCCATAAGGAACCCCCGGGAGTGCCAGGTACTGTGGCTGTCCTCAGTCCACCTGCTCCTGCATATATAACAGAGGAGGTTTTTTCCTCAACTCTGGAGGGATTGGAGCAGAGATTGGCAGCATTGATCGCTTCTCCTCTACAGGAAAGAAAGCGCGCCAGATCTCCATCACCTCCATTAGAGTGCCTGTTGGCAGAGCAACAGTCCCAGGAAGGGACCGACCTACCTGAAGGGGATCAGGAGGAGGTTAACTCTGTTTTTGAGGAATCGACAGTAGATGAACCATTTTCAGCATCACAGACTGAAAGATTGTGGGTCCAGACTAGTGATGAGCCGAACACCCCCGGGTTCGGTTCGCACCAGAACCCGCGAACGGACCGAAAGTTCGAACGAACATTAGAACCCTATTAAATACAATGGATGCGAACGTTCGAATTCTAAAGTGCTAATTATAACAACTATTATGCATGTTATTGTCCTAAAAAGGGTTTGGGAACCCGGGTTCTGCACCAGGGGACATGTATCAATGCAAAAAGAAGTTTTAAAAACGGTCGTTTTTCGGGAGCAGTCATTTTAATGATGCATAAAGTGAAAAAAAAAAAGTCAAATATTCCTTTAAATATCGTACCTGGGGGGTGTCTAAAGTATGCCTGTGAAGTGCCACGTGTTTCCCGTGTTTAGAACTGTCCCTGCACAAAATGACACTTCTAAAGGAAAAAAAAGCCATTTAAAACTGCTTGCGGCTTTAATGTAATGTCTGGTCCCGGTAATATGGATGAAATTCTTTAAGAAAAATGGCATAGCTACCCCATGACCCCCCCCTACCCCAGCCCATTACCAGCCCCTTTGGGTCTTGTATGGATATTAAGGGGAACCCCGCACATAAAATAAAAAAGGCCCTATATACTCTGAACAGCCCTATACAGGCGGTGCATACAAGACAGGGACTGTAGGTTTGTTCTTATGTAGAGTCTGTTTGTAATTTTGAACAGGTACATTGTTGAAGTGTAGCTCCAGACCAAAAATCTATTTTTAAACTTTTTGGAAAACATAGGTAAGGGTTATCACCCCTGTAACATTTGTTTTGCTGTCTGTGCCCCTGTTCAGAACATTTCACCTCACTTTCCGTCCCAATGACAACTGTTTTTGAAATGTGGTGTTTTTCTTGAAACAAGGATTGCTGATAAAGCATCAGTACAGAGGAGACACCTTTCTCCCATATTTATTCTTACAGGAGAGAATTTTCCTTCCTAGTGGTAGATTTCCTCTCACTTCCTGTTGTCTTCTTGCGTTTGCAAGTAGGAGTCGTTTGTAAGTTGGATGTTTGAAAGTAGGGACCTGCCGTATATACTCTGCAGAAATAGGCCCCTTAGTTGTTGGTGTTGGCACAACACTGTAAGCACTCACAGTTACTCTTGGTTGGTGCTGGAACGCCCTGCTGTCAACTATTATATCAGGAATTTTAATTACATATAATTGTTGAACAGTGGTAGTAAAAATTGGGCCTTTGATGGTGGTGCTGGTGCCACAACACTGTAAGCCCTGACAGTTACTCTTGGTGGGTGCAGCAATGGGCCCTGCTGTGAATTATTAGATCAAGAATTGTAATTACATGCCCCTGTTGAACAGGGGCTGAAAAATTGGGCCTTAGGCACTGGTGGCACAACACTGCAACCCCTCACAGCAACTGTACTTGGAGCACAGCAATGAGCCCTGTTGCAAAGTATTGCTTCAAAAATTGTAATGACACGCCCCTGTTAAACAGGGGCTGAAAAATTGGGCCTTAGGCACTGGTGGCACAACACTGCAACTCCTCACAGATACTGTACTTGGAGCACACCAATGAGCCCTGTTGCAAAGTATTGCTTCAAAAATTGTAATGACACGCCCCTGTTAAACAGGGGCTGAAAAATTGGGCCTTAGGCACTGGTGGCACAACACTGCAACTCCTCACAGATACTGTACTTGGAGCACAGCAATGAGCCCTGTTGCAAAGTATTGCTTCAAAAATTGTAATTACACGCCCCTGTTAAACAGGGGCTGAAAAATTGGGCCTTAGGCACTGGTGGCACAACACTGCAACTCCTCACAGATACTGTACTTGGAGCACAGCAATGAGCCCTGTTGCAAAGTATTGCTTCAAAAATTGTAATTACACGCCCCTGTTAAACAGGGGCTGAAAAATTGGGCGTTAGGCACTGGTGGCGGCACCCATAAACAAAAATGATCTTACAAGCTATCATCATCAATCGTATCATTGAGGACTCGGAGGAGGAGGATAGCCAGTCAACATAACAGCACAGGCACTCAGCATCAGCATCAGTCTTGAAGGGATGTGACATGTTAAAATCAATTAGTCTGTTATATCAGCATCAGGTGTGTGGTAGCTGGTGGTGATCCAAGACTGGTTCATCTTGATGAAAGTCAGTCGATCAACCGAGTCGGTGGACAGGCGCACCCTGTGATCCGTGAAAAATCCTCCAGCAGCACTGAATGTGCGTTCCGAAAGAACGCTGGATGCAGGACAGGCCAGTAGCTCAATTGCATACTGTGCAAGCTCTGGCCAGTGATCCATCCTCAAGACCCAGTAAGCCAGAGGATTTTCGGTGGGGAAGGTGTCCAAGTCTGACCTTGCCCCTAGATATTCCTGCACCATGTTTATCAGACGCTGGCGATGGTTGCTGGAACCGATCATACTTTGGGGCTGCGGACTAAAGAATTGTCTGAACGCATCGGTCAGACGGCCACCTTCCCCACCGCTCCTTCTTTGACTGGCCGAAGCCTCAGCAACTCGTTGTCCAGGACCAGGAGTTTGCAACCTCCCAGTCTCTGGGAACGCGTTGCACAGACCTTTCTGCAAGGCCTCCCGGAGTTGTCTCATCCTCTGCTCCCTCTGCGACGGTAACATAAGGTCCGCAACCTTACCCTTGTACCGTGGATCAAGGAGAGTGGCCAGCCAGTAATGGTCCCTCTCCTTGATCCGAAGAATACGAGGATCCTTCCGCAGACTTTGCAGGATCAGGGAGGCCATGCAGCGTAGGTTTGCTGAGGCATTCGCTCCGGAGTCCTCTGGGTCACTAAGGACGACATGATCCGCAGCCACCTCCTCCCAGCCACGTACAAGTCCACTGGTTTCTTGGGACTGTAAATCATCCCTAAAAGACTGCTGCTGATGATGCTGAGTGCCAGCCTCCACCTCCATGCTGACACAATCCTCCTCCTCCTCCTCCTCCTCCTCCTCCTCCTCCTCTTCCTGTGCGATGGGTGGGACAGAAGGAACACTGTCTGGGTAAAGGGGGCCTTGAGAGGCAAGGAAGTCCTCCTCTTCCTGCCTCTGTTCTGCCTCAAGTGCCCTGTCCATTATTCCACGCAGCGTGTGCTCCAACAAGTGGACAAGAGGTACAGTGTCACTGATGCATGCACTGTCACTGCTCACCATCCTCGTGGCCTCCTCAAATGGTGCCAGGACAGTGCATGCATCCCTGATCATGCCCCACTGGCGTGGAGAAAAAAAACCAAGCTCCCCTGACCCTGTCCTGGTGCCGTAGTCGCACAGGTACTCATTGATGGCCCTCTGCTGCGTGTGCAGCCGCTGCAGCATGGCCAACGTTGAGTTCCACCTGGTGGGCATGTCACATATAAGGCGGTTCTTGGGCAGGTTCAACTCCTTTTGCAGCTCAGCCAGGCGAGCACTGGCATTATAAGATCTGCGGAAATGCACACAGACTTTCCTGGCCTGCCTCAGGACATCCTGTAAGCCCGGGTACCTGCCCAAGAAGCGCTGCACCACCAGGTTAAGGACGTGAGCCACACAGGGCACATGGGTCAGTTGTCCCTGTCGGAGGGCGGAGAGGAGGTTGGTGCCATTGTCGCAAACCACCATTCCTGGCTTAAGCTGGCGTGGCGTCAACCACCTCTCGGCCTGGCCCTGCAGAGCAGACAGGACCTCTGCCCCAGTGTGGCTTCTGTCCCCCAAACACACCAGCGCAAGCACGGCATGGCATCTTTTTGCCTGCGTACTTGCGTAGCCCCGTGAACGGCTACGGAGCACCGCTGGTTCATAGGACAAACCACAGGAAGAGGCCATGGAGGAAGAAGAAGAGGAGGGGGTGGAGGAGAGAGGTGTGTCACAACCAGTAGTAGCATTTTGGAGGCGTGGCGGTGGGACAACCTCCAACACTACTGCACCTTGTCCTGAATCCTTCCCAGCTGCCAAAAGAGTGACCCAATGGGCCGTGAAAGAAAGGTAACGTCCCTGTCCATGCCTGCTGGACCATGAGTCAGCGGTAATATGCACCTTACCGCTGACCGCCCTGTCCAGCGAGGCCAAGACATTGCCTTCCACATGCCGGTAGAGAGCCGGAATAGCCTTCCGTGAGAAAAAGTGGCGTTTGGGAACCTGCCACTGAGGAACTGCACATTGCACAAACTCACGGAAGGGGGCCGAGTCTACCAACTGAAAAGGCAGCAGTTGAAGCGCTAGCAATTTAGCCAAGCTAGCATTCAACCGCTGGGCATGTGGATGGCTGGGAGTGAACTTCTTTCGACGGTCCAGCAGCTGGGGCAGGGAAATTTGCCTGCTAGAATCGGACGTCGGTGTACTGCTAGCAGAGTGGGCGCAAGTACTTGGCTGTGACACACCTAATTCTACACCTTCATTCCTCTCAGTGCATGTTTCAGAGAGGACTGAAGTTATAGTGGGGTTGGAGATCCCAGCTGATGCGGTGCAAGGAGAGGTCCGCTTTGTTCTTTGGTGTGGGTCTTTCAGGTAGGCTTGCCAACGAGCTGCATGGCAGGTCAACATATGTCTGGTCAGGCATGTGGTACCCAAGCGGCTGATGTTTTGGCCACGCGATATACGCTTGAGACATATGTTGCAAACAGCAGCTGTGCGATCTGATGCACTAGCCTCAAAAAAGGCCCACACCAAAGAACTTTTTGAATGACGGGCAGAGGCAGCGCCCTGCACAGGCGGAGCTCTGCGGTGTGATTCCGTCGGTGTACTGCCCTTACGCTGGCCACCAAAGGGCATCCTGCCTCGTTGGAGATGTGCCTCCTCCTCATCCTCCTCCTCCTCCTCTCTCCTATTAGGCACCCACGTGGAGTCAGTGACCTCATCATCCCCTCCCTCCTCATCACTGGAGCCAATCTGGCAGTATGCTGCAGCTGCTGGAACATGACTGCCAGATTGGTGTCCTTCTTGAGCATCCCCTCTGTCTGCTCTCACGCTACTGCCTTCCTCTAGCTGGGTTTCATCATCAGACCCTTCGAAACGCTGGGCATCCTCCTGGAGCATGTACCCAACACTGTGCTGAAACAGTTCGGGGGACTCCTCAGGAGGAGGACATGGTGGGTCTAGGGAAGGAGTGACTGATGATTTGTCTGACATTGATACCAGGGAAGACGACGCTTTGGCAGCTGCTTTTCCAGTACCCTGAGCCTGGGTGAGAGAGGATGAGGAGGAGGAGGAGGGCTTGGTCATCCACTCTACCAAGTCTTCGGCATGATGTGGCTCAACATGTCCAGCTGCCGAAAAGAAGGACAAGCGTGTCCCATGGCCATGTGCTGATGACAATGCACCGCGTCCACGACCAGCACTGTTGCCCCCAGACACAGAGCCTGCTTGCCCTCTTTTATTGCCTCCTGACTGTCTGCCTCTCCTTGTTTGCCTTCCGGACATTCTAATAGATGGCCTGCAGGGAGATGGGAAAAAAGCAATAAGGGCTACCTTCAGGTGTCCTTCTCTGTCCCTTGAAACAAGGACTTGCAGAGTGAAATAAACTGACACTCTCCCTACCTACAGTTTTCTGTCCCTAGAATAAATGTTTTTTTTAATCACAATATAGCACAAGGACAATTCAGTCACTGTCCTTCCAGGTCCCTGGAAACAAGGACTTGCAGAGTGAAATAAACTGACACTCTCCCTACCTACAGTTTTCTGTCCCTAGAATAAATGTTTTTTTTAAGCACAATATAGCACAAGGACAATTCACTCACTGTCCTTACAGGTCCCTGGAAACAAGGACTTGCAGAGTGAAAGAAAAAAAACACTCTCCCTACCTACAGTTTTCTGTCCCTAGAAAAAATGTTTTTTTTAATCACAATATAACACAAGGACAATTCACTCACTGTCCTTCCAGGTCCCTGGAAACAAGGACTTGCAGAGTGAAATAAACTGACACTCTCCCTACCTACAGTTTTCTGTCCCTAGAATAAATGTTTTTTTTAAGCACAATATAGCACAAGGACAATTCACTCACTGTCCTTACAGGTCCCTGGAAACAAGGACTTGCAGAGTGAAAGAAAAAAAACACTCTCCCTACCTACAGTTTTCTGTCCCTAGAAAAAATGTTTTTTTTAATCACAATATAACACAAGGACAATTCACTCACTGTCCTTCCAGGTCCCTGGAAACAAGGACTTGCAGAGTGAAATAAACTGACACTCTCCCTACCTACAGTTTTCTGTCCCTAGAATAAATGTTTTTTTTAATCACAATATAGCACAAGGACAATTCAGTCACTGTCCTTCCAGGTCCCTGGAAACAAGGACTTGCAGAGTGAAATAAACTGACACTCTCCCTACCTACAGTTTTCTGTCCCTAGAATAAATGTTTTTTTAATCACAATATAGCACAAGGACAATTCAGTCACTGTCCTTCCAGGTCCCTGGAAACAAGGACTTGCAGAGTGAAATAAACTGACACTCTCCCTACCTACAGTTTTCTGTCCCTAGAATAAATGTTTTTTTTAATCACAATATAGCACAAGGACAATTCAGTCACTGTCCTTCCAGGTCCCTGGAAACAAGGACTTGCAGAGTGAAATAAACTGACACTCTCCCTACCTACAGTTTTCTGTCCCTAGAATAAATGTTTTTTTTAATCACAATATAGCACAAGGACAATTCAGTCACTGTCCTTCCAGGTCCCTGGAAACAAGGACTTGCAGAGTGAAATAAACTGACACTCTCCCTACCTACAGTTTTCTGTCAATAGAATAAATGTTTTTTTTAATCACAATATAGCACAAGGACAATTCAGTCACTGTCCTTCCAGGTCCCTGGAAACAAGGACTTGCAGAGTGAAATAAACTGACACTCTCCCTACCTACAGTTTTCTGTCCCTAGAATAAATGTTTTTTTTAATCACAATATAGCACAAGGACAATTCAGTCACTGTCCTTCCAGGTCCCTGGAAACAAGGACTTGCAGAGTGAAATAAACTGACACTCTCCCTACCTACAGTTTTCTGTCCCTAGAATAAATGTTTTTTTTAATCACAATATAGCACAAGGACAATTCAGTCACTGTCCTTCCAGGTCCCTGGAAACAAGGACTTGCAGAGTGAAATAAACTGACACTCTCCCTACCTACAGTTTTCTGTCCCTAGAATAAATGTTTTTTTTAATCACAATATAGCACAAGGACAATTCAGTCACTGTCCTTCCAGGTCCCTGGAAACAAGGACTTGCAGAGTGAAATAAACTGACACTCTCCCTACCTACAGTTTTCTGTCCCTAGAATAAATGTTTTTTTTAATCACAATATAGCACAAGGACAATTCAGTCACTGTCCTTCCAGGTCCCTGGAAACAAGGACTTGCAGAGTGAAATAAACTGACACTCTCCCTACCTACAGTTTTCTGTCCCTAGAATAAATGTTTTTTTTAATCACAATATAGCACAAGGACAATTCAGTCACTGTCCTTCCAGGTCCCTGGAAACAAGGACTTGCAGAGTGAAATAAACTGACACTCTCCCTACCTACAGTTTTCTGTCCCTAGAATAAATGTTTTTTTTAAGCACAATATAGCACAAGGACAATTCACTCACTGTCCTTACAGGTCCCTGGAAACAAGGACTTGCAGAGTGAAAGAAAAAAAACACTCTCCCTACCTACAGTTTTCTGTCCCTAGAAAAAATGTTTTTTTTAATCACAATATAACACAAGGACAATTCACTCACTGTCCTTCCAGGTCCCTGGAAACAAGGACTTGCAGAGTGAAATAAACTGACACTCTCCCTACCTACAGTTTTCTGTCCCTAGAATAAATGTTTTTTTTAAGCACAATATAGCACAAGGACAATTCACTCACTGTCCTTACAGGTCCCTGGAAACAAGGACTTGCAGAGTGAAAGAAAAAAAACACTCTCCCTACCTACAGTTTTCTGTCCCTAGAAAAAATGTTTTTTTTAATCACAATATAACACAAGGACAATTCACTCACTGTCCTTCCAGGTCCCTGGAAACAAGGACTTGCAGAGTGAAATAAACTGACACTCTCCCTACCTACAGTTTTCTGTCCCTAGAATAAATGTTTTTTTTAATCACAATATAGCACAAGGACAATTCAGTCACTGTCCTTCCAGGTCCCTGGAAACAAGGACTTGCAGAGTGAAATAAACTGACACTCTCCCTACCTACAGTTTTCTGTCCCTAGAATAAATGTTTTTTTTAATCACAATATAGCACAAGGACAATTCAGTCACTGTCCTTCCAGGTCCCTGGAAACAAGGACTTGCAGAGTGAAATAAACTGACACTCTCCCTACCTACAGTTTTCTGTCCCTAGAATAAATGTTTTTTTTAAGCACAATATAGCACAAGGACAATTCACTCACTGTCCTTACAGGTCCCTGGAAACAAGGACTTGCAGAGTGAAAGAAAAAAAACACTCTCCCTACCTACAGTTTTCTGTCCCTAGAAAAAATGTTTTTTTTAATCACAATATAACACAAGGACAATTCACTCACTGTCCTTCCAGGTCCCTGGAAACAAGGACTTGCAGAGTGAAATAAACTGACACTCTCCCTACCTACAGTTTTCTGTCCCTAGAATAAATGTTTTTTTTAATCACAATATAGCACAAGGACAATTCAGTCACTGTCCTTCCAGGTCCCTGGAAACAAGGACTTGCAGAGTGAAATAAACTGACACTCTCCCTACCTACAGTTTTCTGTCCCTAGAATAAATGTTTTTTTTAATCACAATATAGCACAAGGACAATTCAGTCACTGTCCTTCCAGGTCCCTGGAAACAAGGACTTGCAGAGTGAAATAAACTGACACTCTCCCTACCTACAGTTTTCTGTCCCTAGAATAAATGTTTTTTTTAATCACAATATAGCACAAGGACAATTCAGTCACTGTCCTTCCAGGTCCCTGGAAACAAGGACTTGCAGAGTGAAAGAAACTGACACTCTCCCTACCTACAGTTTTCTGTCCCTAGAATAAATGTTTTTTTTAAGCACAATATAGCACAAGGACAATTCACTCACTGTCCTTCCAGGTCCCTGGAAACAAGGACTTGCAGAGTCAAAGAAACTGACACTCTCCCTACCTACAGTTTTCTGTCCCTAGAATAAATGTTTTTTTAAGCACAATATAGCACAAGGACAATTCACTCACTGTCCTTCCAGGTCCCTGGAAACAAGGACTTGCAGAGTGAAAGAAACTGACACTGTCCCTACCTACAGTTTTCTGTCCCTAGAATAAATGTTTTTTTTAAGCACACTATAGCACAAGCACAAAACACACTGACACTCTCCCTACCTATCCTTCTCTTTCCCTAAACTAAAGGAATCCAGGTTAAGCAAGAAAGAAATAACAGTCACTGTCCCTGCCTATGCTGCTCTATCCCTGCTCCGGAACACACTACACTAGGCCGCCGTGCTGGCGGCCTTTTATAGTGTGGGGCGTGTACTAAACACCCTCAGCAATAATTGGCCACAGGCATCCTGCCTGTGGCCAATCATTGCTCTCCTCGCTGCCGGCGCTGTGATTGGCCAAGCATGCGGGGTCACAGTGCATGCTTGGCCAATCACAGCGCCTGGATGACACTGCGATGGCGTAGTGCATTGTGGGCCGTTCGCGTCACTCGAATTTGGCGCGAACGGCCCAAATCGTTCGATCTTCGTCGAACGATCGAACAGCCGATGTTCGACTCGAACGTATGTTCGACTCGAACACGAAGCTCATCCCTAGTCCAGACCCTAACTGACATGGTTCGATCTGCATTTAAAATGCCTCTTGTTGAACCATCAACTACTGCTGTCTCCTCATTGGGGTCGCTAAAAGCTCCCCAGGTTAATTGCTCCTTTCCAATACATCCATTATTGGAAGGACTTATATACCAGGACTGGGAACATCCTGATAAACTATTTGTTCCGCCTAAGAAATTTCCGGTGATCTATCCCATGGAGGAAAAGTTCACCCAGAGATGGAATGTTCCTACGGTGGATGCAGCCATCTCTTCTGTGAACAAATCACTGACATGTCCAGTAGATAATGTTCAAATGTTCAAAGATCCAGTAGATAAAAAATTGGAATCTTTATTAAAATCTGCTTTTTCCACAGCAGGGGCTGTTACACAGCCAGCAGTGGCAGCTATTGGGGTCTGCCAAGCTTTAAAGGATCAAATGAAAATGGTCCTGAGGGATTTGCCAGACCAGCAGGCCCAGGCTCTGGCTGATCTGCCTAGAGCATTATGCTTTGCGGTTGACGCCATCAAGGATTCTATCCATCAGGCCTCCCGCCTCACGCTGTCTTTGGTACATATGCGTAGGCTTCTGTGGCTCAAAAACTGGTCTGCTGAAGCTCCCTGTAAGAAGCTCTTAGTTAGCTTCCCATTTCATGGGGAACGCCTTTTTGGCGAGGACCTGGATAAGTATATCCAGAAGATTTCCAGTGGTAAAAGTACTCTCTTACCGAGTAAGAAGAGGTCTAGGGGTCCATCTTTTAAGAGGACTACCTCTCCTATCCCTGCGACGTCTGCTACTAAGCAGTTCCGACGGCCTCCTCGGTCAAACTCAGGGGGTAAAAATCAGGGACAGTCACAGGGTAATAAGAAACCCTGGATCCGAAGGGGTACTAAACCAGCCTCCAAGTCAAGCCTATGAAGGGCTGCCCCCACTCAAACGGGTGGGGGGAAGGCTTCAGTTGTTCGCAGAGACCTGGCGGGAGACGATCAAAGACAGATGGGTGCTCTCCGCAGTAACTCTGGGATACAAGTTGGAGTTAAAAGAGTCTCCTCCTTCCCATTGTATGTGGTCAGGCATGCCAAGAGACCCTCTGAAAAGAGGGTCTCTCCTATTGGCGTTAGAACAACTATTGCTCCAAGGAGTAATTATGGAGGTTCCTATGGAAGAGTGGGGGTTGGGTTTCTACTCAAACCTTTTCACAGTCCCGAAGCCAAACGGGGACATAAGACCCATATTGGACCTAAAGAGTCTAATCAAATTTCTAAACGTCCGGTCTTTCCGGATGGAGTCGATCCGATCGGTCACCGCTGCCCTACAAGGGGAGGAATGGTTAGCCTCGATCGACATCAAAGATGCTTACTTGCATGTTCCCATCTTTCCAGGTCATCAAAAATTTCTACGCTTTGCAGTAGAAGGGCGCCATTTTCAGTTCAGAGCCTTACCATTCGGTCAGGCCACAGCACCACGAGTGTTCACAAAAATTCTGGCCCCACTGTTGGCCGATCTAAGAACACGAGGTGTAACGATAATGGCATACCTAGACGACCTGTTGTTGATGGACCACTCAGTTGCCAAGCTAGAAGTGGTAATTGTCGATACAATCAAGTATCTAGAATCTCACGGTTGGGTCATCAACCTGGACAAGTCAGCCCTACAGCCAGTGAAAAACCTGGTATATCTAGGGCTACGGCTGGATTCAGACCAGAGGAAGATTTTCTTACCTCTAGACAAGGTATCCTCTTTGAGGGGCTTGGTCCGTCTGCTTTGTGCAAAAAGACAGCCGTCCATACGCCTGTGCATGAGGCTGCTAGGAAAGATGGTAGCATCATTCGAAGCTGTGCCATATGCCCAATTCCACTCAAGGAATTTACAGAGGGCCATATTGTCAGCCTGGAACGGAAAAATTCAGGCTCTAGACTTCCCGATGGCTTTGTCCCCTTCCGTTCGGAAGAGTCTCTGCTGGTGGTTGATCCCCCAGAATCTCCAGAAGGGAAAACCCTTCAGTCCGATATCTTGGAAGGTGGTCACTACAGATGCCAGCCTTATAGGCTGGGGGGCAGTACTGGAGCAATGGTCTCTCCAGGGCAGATGGTCAAATGTAGTAAAAACCCTGCCCATCAATCTCTTAGAGATACGAGCAGCCCGGTATGCCCTAGTAGCCTGGACATCCAGACTCCAAGGGTCCCCTGTCAGAATTCAATCAGACAATGCCACAGCAGTGGCATATATCAATCATCAGGGAGGCACCAGGAGTCGTGCAGCCCAGAGGGAAGTAAGTCACATCCTGGAATGGGCAGAAAAGCATGTCCCATGTATATCAGCTGTCTTCATTCCAGGGGTGGAGAATTGGAAGGCCGAATTTCTGAGTCGCCAACAGTTATGCCCAGGGGAATGGTCCCTTCATCCCGAGGTCTTCCGAGCAATATGTCAGCGGTGGGGAACACCGGATGTAGATCTGCTAGCATCCAGATTCAACGCAAAGGTGGACAGATTTGTCTCCCGGACAAGGGATCCCCTCGCTTGCGGCTCGGATGCTCTGCTGTTCCCTTGGGATCAGTTCAGACTGATATATGCATTCCCTCCGCTACAATTGTTGCCTCGACTCCTTCGCAGAGTCAGGTTGGAGAAGAAGCCGGTGATCCTGGTGGCTCCAGCGTGGCCCCGAAGGGCCTGGTACGCGGAGATCATCAAAATGTCTGTGGGGAGTCCTTGGACCCTTCCACGTCGTCTGGACCTGCTCTCGCAAGGACCGATATACCACCCTTCCTTACTAACTCTAAGTTTAACGGCCTGGCTATTGAATCCCACATCCTAAAGAAGAGAGGTCTCTCTAACTTTGTGGTATCAACTATAATCAATGCCAGGAAGCCTGTATCCAGGCAGATCTACTATAGAGTTTGGAAGGCGTACATCACTTGGTGCGAGGCCAGAAAATGGCATCCACGTAAGTACGTTATAGGCAGAATTCTGGACTTCCTGCAATGGGCTGTAGACAGGAAGTTTGCCTTAAGTACTATCAAGGGCCAGGTTTCGGCCTTATCAATACTATTTCAAAGGCCCCTGGCTATGCATTCACTTGTCAAATCCTTTATGCAAGGGGTGACTCGTATTATTCCACCGATTAAAGCTCCCATATGCCCATGGGATCTAAATTTGGTTCTGTCGGTTCTGCAGAAGCAGCCGTTTGAACCTTTGCGGCACATTTCCTTGGTTCTAGTCACCAGAAAATTGATATTTTTAGTAGCCATATGCTCGGCTAGAAGAGTGTCGGAATTAGCCGCCATGTCCTGTAAAGAGCCATATCTGGTTATCCATAAGGACAGAGTAGTATTACGCCCTCACCCAGCCTTTCTTCCTAAGGTGGTATCGAGGTTTCACTTGAACCAGGATGTGGTTCTTCCTTCTTTTTTCCCCAAACCAAGCTCGGTAGAGGAAAAGTTATTGCATTCTTTGGATGTAGTAAGAGCAGTTAAAGCTTATCTAAAAGCCACTGCTCAGATTCGTAGAACGGATTCTTTGTTTGTTCTGCCGGAAGGCCCCAGAAAGGGTCAGGCAGCATCAAAATCTACTTTAGCCAAGTGGATTCGACAGGTCATAATACAAGCCTATGGCTTGAGAAGTAGACCGCCTCCGTTCAAAGTTAGGGCGCACTCCACGAGAGCAGTTGGAACTTCATGGGCAGTGCATCACCAGGCCTCCCTGGCTCAAATTTGTAAGGCCGCAACATGGTCTTCAGTACACACGTTTACTAGGTTCTACCAGGTGGATGTTAGAAGTCAGGAGGATGTCGCCTTTGGGCGCAGTGTGTTGCAGGCTGCAAAGATCCTCATGCCTGATGGCGCCCAGCTTATGTATGGTGTATCCCCCCCTCATTTGGCATTGCTTTGGGACGTCCCACATAGTAATGACTATGCTGCTCTGTGTCCCGTGATGTATGAACAAGAAAGTAGGATTTTTAAAACAGCTTACCTGTAAAATCCTTTTCTTGGAGTACATCACGGGACACAGAGCTCCCACCCCTCTTTTGGGGACACGTATTGCTTTGCTACAAAACTGAGGTACTCCCGGATGGGAGGGGCTTATATAGGGGAGGGTACTTCCTGTTTTGGAAGTTGCCAGTGCCAGCACCTGAAGGTAATTCTATATAACCCACATAGTAATGACTATGCTGCTCTGTGTCCCGTGATGTACTCCAAGAAAAGGATTTTACAGGTAAGCTGTTTTAAAAATCCTACTGTTACAGTTATGTTCATAGCAGTTATGCATATTAATAGATGAACAGTTTATTTTATACATTCAAATTCCTACAAACATCAGGTAGCTAGTAGGATAAAAGATGGCTTTTCATGTTATTTATAATTACATTTGCTCTTTGCTAAGAACTTTTTCAGTATGCTTTAAACAGAGATTTGTGCTCTAGCCATAGAAACAGTGCAATTTTCAGATTTCTTTGTATTCTTGTCAGAAAAAAATGAATACAGCAGCTAATTGGTGGATCTTGATGACTGCATTTTCTACATTACAGTAAAAAAAAAAGAAAAAAAAAAAGTGTGTGTAATGACTTTTTAAAGCCTTTTTAAAGACTTATTTAGTTCCGTAACCTAAAGCCAAGTGTAGACATTAATGGTCAATTAGATGTACAGGCACAAAAACAGTTCTCAGAGATTTTTCTTTTTTTCTAGACGTATGAAAAAATTCATCCGATTGTGTGTATTTATATCTATGGAGGTGGGCACTGGAGAACATCTAGAAACAATAGTGGTCAGCCAAAATGATCAAGCACAGATGCTTGTTATTCCTCCCAATATAAATACTATTGTAATTTTGTTTATTTATTTTTGTTATTATTTATTACAGGTACTTGTATAAAATCAACAATTTACAGTACTCAGCTCCCTATATATATATTGTACATTCACATCAGCCCCTGCCCTCATGGAGCTTACAATCTAAGGTCTCTAACTCACATTCATACATACACATACTAAGGCCAATTTAGACAGGAGCCAATAAACCTACCAGCATGTCTTTGGAGCGTGGGAGGAAATCGGAGGAGTACCCGGAGGAAACCCACGCAAGCACAGGGAGAACGTGCAAACTCCAGGCTGGTAGTGCAGTGTTCACCTTCAACTATCAGATATTTATATGTAGCACACAGATCCTTTACCCTGCTTACCTCCACAAGCAGAATGGGACACACCATGCCACAAGCCCAGTATCCTCCTGATAAAAGAGGGTGAGTGGTGTTATCTGTTTTTTTGGGTCCTGCAGCGAGTTACCTCCTTCCGTTGGTTCTCTCCCCTAGAGTGTAGGGTAAAGTCTATTCTCCCTTTGTATTCAATAAGGCCATTGTCCAGACAGTATAGGTATGGAGAGTATGGGACTTTTAAGGTGCAACAACTACACAATGTTCTATTTAAAATATGATTTTATTACAAAGACATTTTCATAGAAAGATATATTTTCTCATATGTACATTAAATACATGAGCCATCGAATAAACATATTTAAAATTTCCAACATGCATATAGACAGATTAACTCAACATGTTTCGCCAGTTTTTGGCTTCTTCAGGAGTAGTGTCATGCAATTGCTGAGAATAAAAAAGGAAAATAAATACAACATAATTTGTTCAATCTATTATCAAAGTTAAAGACACAAAAAACACAAAAAATATAGTTGTATTTAGAGATGACTGAAAACCAAATACACCCAGAAGGATATTTCCAATCTCAGTTCAGTTTTACCCCATATTATATATATATGCTTTACCTGTAAATTTGTTGGTATGATCATAAAGAAAGGGTAAAGGACGGATAACCAGTAAGTGAAGCCACGTAGGGAGACCTCAAAAGGAAAGATTATTGGTATATCATAGAAGGGAGAATATACTGGCACGAGTAGCCACCCGAAGCACACCAACAAAAGAACAGAGGATCATCTGGGGGAAACTATGAAAAGGAGTATTGGTCAGAACTTATAATATCTTTTATATTGACTTACTTCGTCTTATATCTTATATTTCCCATCCATATTTACCTTTCTATATATCAAACTGATTTCAAAACAAGCAACCGAAGAGATGGATGAGGGGGAGAAAAAGGAGTGGTAGAGAAGAAAAAGGGAAATTATCCCAATCTCTCCAAATCACCCCTTGTCGCCCCACTTCTATCCGCTCTATGGAGACACAAAGAAAGGGAGAAGAAAAAATTATTAATTATAAGGATGTTAAATAACCTTATTTTATTATGTTTTAATTTTAATTTTTTATTTCTATATATAGTCAAAAATTGCCATATATTTATGACTATTGATTACCTATTGTTTTCCCACATCTGGGTTAGATCCACCTTAAGATATTTTTACCGGTATAAGCAACCAGTTCCTAAGAAAATTAAAAAATATATATGTATGTATAAAGATTGCTACTTTGAATTAACAGCCTATTAGACCAAAAAGATAGGATAAGAACAATAATTCAGTATCAAGTCATTAATTACCTTAGCCTAGTAACGCAAGACGTCTTTTCCCCAGGGTGTTGGTCATGTTACTGAATTAAACCAGACTGTGCTCTGGACTATATATCTCCCCTCCTCCTTCCCATTGGACGCCTATTTCGCGCCAAATCAATGGGAGGAGCGGGCGCGTCATTTCCTGCATCCACCCCCTTTGCTATGCTGACCCGGATGTGACGATCGTGCTGGAGAATGCCGCACCGATGTTTGCAGGCCACTGCAAACCAGTCTAGTGGACGAGCCCCCGACAGGCAGGAAGCGCCGCAAACCTGATACAGGAAGCGGAAGTAGCCTAAAGTATAGAAAAAAGGCCAACTTCCCTTTAACTACAGCACTGTCGACACATGTTGATGTTAAGTAAGGGGCCAGGATATCATCACGGGTTTTGTCAGATGGCGCTCCCCTTGTTCCCAGTTTGAGGACAAAGGAAAGCGCCCTGGGCGCCCATATGATCACCTAATCTGCCCCCTTCTATGGAGGTGAATATTTTTGGCTCAATTGTGTTCCGTTTTATATAAACATATATCCAATATATTTTACTGGGATTGAAACATTTCCCTCTGAATAGATAGGGATATATATTCAGCCATCTACATTTTACACTATAGGCAACAAAAATCGTTAAACACAATATAATAGATAAACAACATTCGAGTTGTTTAGAACAAAGTTTACATAACCAGCATTACTATTGAGATCCTATAGAAAGGGTTTGAAGCTGATGGACTCATTTAACCCCGGGTACACAGTTGCTCTTAAACTGTGTATCCATCTGGTTTCCCGTTGTAGGAGATTTTTATCCACATCACCACCTCTTTCGTTTATAGATATATATTCTAGGGCAAAAAATTTGATCTTATGTAGATCGAAGGAGTGAAAAAGGCCACTGTGTCGGCTAATAGGAGTCTCCATTTTTTTCTTCTTAATAAGAGACACATGGTCTCTTATTCTATGAAAAAATGGCCTTTTCGTTTTTCCAACATAAAAGGCCTTACAATCACAGATCATCAAATAAATGACGCCAATTGACTGGCAGTTACAGAAAAAATTGGGTCTGTAGGTGATTCCATTAGGCAAAACTAATTCAGTTACATCTAAGATGAACCTACAATACTCACAGTGACCACATGGTGCAGAACCCTTTCTACTTTCAATCCTTTTAGTTTCAAAGTGACTATGTACTAGTTGGTCTTTTAAAGATCTGGATTTCCTGTATGTAATTTGAGGGAACGGCTTAACATATTTTGAAATAGTCTGGTCAGTTGCTAGCAGTGGCCAGAATTTTTCAATGATCCTTCTTACTTTATAGTGTTCACCTGAGAACCTGGTAATTAGGCGTACCGTTTGGTCTTTGGTTTGAGATTTTTTAGGATGTATTAGATCTTTCCTATTTTTGTTTTTTGCTCGTTTATAGGCTTTTTTAAGGGTTGACCTGCTATATCCCCTAGCAATCAGCCGAGATTGGAGGGCTGATGCCTCCTTCTCAAAGTCTGCTTCCTTGCTACAATTTCTTCGAATTCGTAGATATTGACCATACGGTATGTTTTGTACCAGAGTTCTAGGATGAGAGCTTTTGGCATGTAAGATGGTATTGCCTGATGAAGGCTTTCTATATAGGGAGGATCCCAAAGTATTATCAGGATTCAGATAAATCGTAATGTCAAGAAAGTTTATCAAATTTTGATCACACATCATTGTAAACTTCAGATTGAAAGAGTTTACAGCCAATATAGACATAAAGGAGGTTAATTCTTCTAAAGAGCCAGTCCACACCATAAAAATGTCATCGATAAAGCGTCGCCA
The DNA here is from genome assembly GCA_029206835.1 of Rana muscosa. Classification (NCBI taxonomy): domain Eukaryota; kingdom Metazoa; phylum Chordata; class Amphibia; order Anura; family Ranidae; genus Rana; species Rana muscosa. The sequence continues at coordinate 569,599,092 of CM055121.1, forward strand.
AATCAAGACCTTATCAAAAAACATTTCCATTGATTGAGACGAAAAAATCTCCCGTTCCCACCCCCCCAGGTACAGGTTGGCGTACGATGGGGCACACTTGGTCCCCATCGCCACACCCTGCACCTGGAGGTAGTGGGAACGGTCGAATATAAAAATATTGTTGGTAAGTATATTTTCTAGACGTATGAAAAAATTCATCCGATTGTGTGTATTTATATCTATGGAGGTGGGCACTGGAGAACATCTAGAAACAATAGTGGTCAGCCAAAATGATCAAGCACAGATGCTTGTTATTCCTCCCAATATAAATACTATTGTAATTTTGTTTATTTATTTTTGTTATTATTTATTACAGGTACTTGTATAAAATCAACAATTTACAGTACTCAGCTCTTTATATATATATTGTACATTCACATCAGCCCCTGCCCTCATGGAGCTTACAATCTAAGGTCTCTAACTCACATTCATACATACACATACTAAGGCCAATTTAGACAGGAGCCAATAAACCTACCAGCATGTCTTTGGAGCGTGGGAGGAAATCGGAGGAGTACCCGGAGGAAACCCACGCAAGCACAGGGAGAACGTGCAAACTCCAGGCTGGTAGTGCAGTGTTCACCTTCAACTATCAGATATTTATATGTAGCACACAGATCCTTTACCCTGCTTACCTCCACAAGCAGAATGGGACACACCATGCCACAAGCCCAGTATCCTCCTGATAAAAGAGGGTGAGTGGTGTTATCTGTTTTTTTGGGTCCTGCAGCGAGTTACCTCCTTCCGTTGGTTCTCTCCCCTAGAGTGTAGGGTAAAGTCTATTCTCCCTTTGTATTCAATAAGGCCATTGTCCAGACAGTATTAAACCCAACAAAGAAGAGGTTTATTTTTCTTGCGTAGAAACTTGATAGGAAAGTTGGAGATAGAGAATTTAACAGGGAGGTAGGTTCAGGCACACAGCACTTAAGTGTCAGTTATCTCCACTCAGTCCTGAGTGGGCTTTGCTCACCCGGATAGTCCCCTCTCACGGTCCTAGCAGCCGGTGTAGAGCACGGAACATTCACTTTAAATCTCCTAAGGATACGATCAGGATATGAACTGCTGAATCCCAAACTTCCCAGCACTTGTAACACTTGAGACCATAGGTGCCAAATGGGCACGTTACAAGGCTTTTGGCGGCTTATGGAATCTTTCCCTCTGATAGGCAACCAGTCCTCTCCGAAGACAGTGACTTCCCTCACTGATCCCTGCGGGCAGGTCTTCCCCTGGTTTCCTCCCCTTCAGAGCGGGTCACCCTCACTTGGGCACCCTGGGACTCCCTTTTCTGATGTAGGCCTCAGCTAAAGGTGCTGGGACGATGCAGCCTCGGGCTGCAGGTGCCCGGGCCGAATATACACACACGTATCCCCGGCCATGAGGGCCACCAAGGGGTCCTCTGGATCGCCTCCGAACTGCGGACCTAATGGCGTCCGCCCCTTAAGTACCCTCTCCCAGCATGCACAGTGGGTAGACCACACCCACTGCACGCCTGCCAAGAGAGGACACCCAATAGCGCTGTAATGCTACCTGTGGTTCAACCTTAGACCTGGGTGACAGCGCCCCCCACAGGTCAAAGGGAACTGTACTGCCAGGCAACATCACAACAAAGCAGAAACCAATTTAAAGAATTCAAACAGCCTGAGCCCAACTATTTGCTCAGGCTACCCCTTAAATTTAGGCATAGCGACCCCAATTATGGGGGGTCCGCTACATATATATTTTTAATGTTATTTTGTTTGACAATACATGAGTTAGATATATTGTGAAATGTATTGCCTGTACAGTTTCCAACTTTAATTACACACATCCCACCACATGCTTTTAACAGAGTTCTCAAATCCTCAACAGACTACAGAGTTCTCAAATCCTCAATAGACTAAATGTTTTTTATTGCCTAACACTCTGACCACAGAGCAGATTTATGAAACAGCTTTGGAAGATGATAACATTCAAGATAATTAAGAAACATTACAGAGTGGGTGATTATTGTTCAGAAGGAGAACAATCAGACTACGGTACATCTGCAATAGTTTGAAATGGATTACTAAATCATTCTAGTGAAATATACATTAGCACAAGAACACTTCTTCCATTATGTACTTGAAGGTTTGCTTGTCACTTCCAAAGCTACTGTACAACATACTTTGAAATATCAACATACATTACTGGAATAGTATTGCAACACGAAAAAAAAAAATGCCACACTTAAGAATTTATTGCTCCGTGGAAGAAGCTGTGAGTCTACAGGTGCCAATTGTAGAAGGTCAGCAGCACCTGTGTAAAACATATGCTAACAGCCCCAGAGTTTAGACGCTTGTCTGAGCAAGGGAGCCTTTCTGAGAAAGAAGTACAAATGAAAGAAGACTGCAGTGCCATTTTCTGAAAACGTTGCATTTCGAGTTATAAAGGTATATACAGTAAAACCTTGGTTTGAGAGTAACTTGGTTTGAGAGCGTTTTGCAAGAAAAGCAACATTTTGCACAATTGTGACTTGATATACAAGCGATGTCTTGATATACAAGTAGCTTCATGTCACAATAAAAAGTCAAATAAACCAGCACAAATAACCCTAAACATACAGCAGCTGAAACACTGAGGTTCAAAATATCAAATCCCCATCAGAAAATATAAAAAGGCAGTGCAGCGCAAACATAAAAAACACACATATGATTAAAGACTACAAAAGGATAGAGATAGTCCAAGAGTCTTTCTTTGAGGAGCAATAAACTAAAAAACACCAATAAGTGTTCAATAGGTGACTTCTAGATTCTTTATAGTGACTTGTGTGACGACCTCCACCACTAGTAATGGTTAGCAGCTCACCTCAGCGAGTGGACCCCTGAGCTAGTCAGTCAGGTCACTTAAGCAGTTCCCCCTCCGGGAGAAAAACAGACATCCAGGCTATACTGAATCCACATCAGGTAGACAAGGTTTAATTAGAGCGCTGATCAGTCTCACAGCCAGTAATCCAGACAATCAGATCCAGGAGGCCAGATATAAAACGAAAAGCAAAGAAATCTAGTGCTCTCCGTGTAAAAGGATTTAATGATCATAAAAACAAGAAATAAACTTACGCATTACGTCCAGGGGGCGGGACTTCATCAGCGGTCACGTTACCGCTGATGAAGTCCCGCCCCCTGGACAAAACGCGTGCGGAACAACGTGATCCTGCGTGACGTCACCCGCGTCCCATGCTGACATCCGTTGGATATACTTTGACATGCTGCACATCCTCCGCACTGAGGCACAGTGCTAATTTTGTACGTTTATTTCTTGTTTTTATGATCATTAAATCCTTTTACACGGAGAGCACTAGATTTCTTTGCTTTTCGTTTTATATCTGGCCTCCTGGATTTGATTGTCTGGATTACTGGCTGTGAGACTGATCAGCGCTCTAATTAAACCTTGTCTACCTGATGTGGATTCAGTATAGCCTGGATGTCTATTTTTCTCCCGGAGGGGGAACTGCTTAAGTGACCTGACTGACTAGCTCAGGGGTCCACTCGCTGAGGTGAGCTGCTAACCATTACTAGTGGTGGAGGTCGTCACACAAGTCACTATAAAGAATCTAGAAGTCACCCATTGAACACTTATTGGTGTTTTTTAGTTTATTGCTCCTCAAAGAAAGACTCTTGGCCTATCTCTATCCTTTTGTAGTCTTTAATCATATGTGTGTTTTTTATGTTTGCGCTGCACTGCCTTTTTATAGCTTCATGTCACAACTGAGTATAAAAGAGAAGAGAGGAGTCTCTAAGTGTAGCAATCTGGTTACATTTAATGAAGGTACAAACATTTAGCAAAATATTGCTACACTTAGAGACGCCTCTCTTCTCTTTTATACTCTGCATCTCCTGCTGGATTTTGCTTCTAATCCCCATGTGGAGGCTGCCATTTGTGGATGGACATTTTATGGTTGCACAACTTATCACATTGCTATAATCTTTTTATATGGACTATAAACTGAAGGACCTATGAATAAATGGTTGTGGAATGAATCATTTGAGTTTCCATTATTTCTTATGGGGAAATTTGCTTTAATATACAAGTGCTTTGGATTACAAGCATGTTTCTGGAACTAATTATGCTTGCAATACAAGGTTTTACTGTATGTACTTATAGAACCTAAAAACAGTAGAATTTGACCTTAATAATAATATTTAAAAAAAAAAATTCCTAGGAGAATTTTGTTTTTAAAGTTTATTGGTAGATGGTCACCATAATAGAATGTGCTTACATTAAAGGAATTATTGCCACTCCAATAAATGTTTGATGTGTTTTATAGTGCTTGGTTATTTCTTTGCCTTAAAGTGTACCCACACCTGGATTACAGACATTATTATTTATTATTATACAGGATTTATATAGCATCAACAGTTTGCACAGTTCTTCACAACTCATTCAAGAAAGTGTCAAAATGTAATAATCACAAAAAAAATGTTTTTGACAAGTCCTTAATTACAACATAAAAAAATAGTGCCCCGGTTAGGGGAGATGTAGTTACCCTTTTACACGTCTGGTGGAGTTGTCCGCTCATAGCTACCTACTGGGACGAAGTTAGGGCAATCATACAATGAATAACAGAGACGAACATTAGACTTAATGCAGCATGTTTATTACACAACTCTAATTTTACGCTCAAATACTACAAAAACTCACTGACTAAGCATTTACTAAACGCTGCCAAAGCACTGATTCCGACTCTCTGGTGGACCACTCACACCCCAACGGTTGGGGAGTGGTTGGACAGGGTCTCCGAGATTTGTGCGATGGAGGATACACTGGCGCAGTCTTATGACAGAGTGGACAAGTTTCACAAAACTTGGTCCCCTTGGTTCTTGTTTCGCTACTCTAGGACATTTGAAGATTTGAAGGCCTCTAAGGTCTCAGCCTGACAGGGATATCTGGCCATTTAGATCCTGTAGAGTCCTACGGCAGTCTGTTATGTTGATACAACTAAGACACTGTAACAGCCCCTTTTCTATAAATATCTTTCCATGAATATTTTTCTCACCTGCTTTTTTTTTTTTTTTCCCCTGCCTTTCTTTCCTCTTTTCTCTTTAATGTATTTGTGGAAATATGATGCTTAGCAAAAAAACTGAATAAGCATTGGTTATAGAGAGAAAGTGTACGTTAAGATGCCTCATACCGATAGGAAGCTACTCCATGAACATCAAGTAGGCTATTATGGGAGTAATGAGATAACATTCAGAATATATTCTGGGACTTGCAGTTTGATGGTTATGTCACCACTTTGATGTAGACAAATTGAGGGAAACCAAGGTTGTAATCACCTTTAGAAAATGTTAAATGCACTTTTGTACCTTTTATGCATTGTTTTTTTTTCTTACTTATGCTAATGTTGTAAACTTTTATCATGTTTTCAAATGAACTTTTTTTGATGTTCAAAAAATAAATAAAAATAGTGCCCCTCGATGTAAATCCATCATCAATCACGGTGCCCACCGGACCAGAAAACTAGAAAAATAAAAATGCTCCCGCCTCCTGGGAGGCCTCCTGCCAACTGCCCGCTCTACAGTTCTTATATAGGCAAGGGGCAGGGCCACCCAGAAATGTCATGCAGTGGCAACGCCCCCTTCTGACATCAAGTTTATTTTTTAATAAAGGACTTGTCAAAAACTGTCTCTTGTGGTTATTACTTTTTGACACTTTTTTTGGTGAATGGGTAGGGGTATGATGTACCCAATACCCATTCACATAGGGGGGTCCGGGATCTGGGGGCTCCCTTGTTAAAGGGGGCTTTCAGATTCCAATAAGCCCCCTGCCCGCAGACCCCGAAAACCACAGCCCAGGGTTATTGGGAAGAGGCCCTTATCCCTATCAACATAGGAACAAGGTGCTTTGGGGTGGGGGGGACTGAGCCCCCCCTGCCACAAAGCACCCACCCCCCATGTTAAGGGCATGTGGCCCAGTATGGTTCAGGAGAGGCGCTCGCTTCTCCCCTTTCCTGATCTGCCAGGCTACATGCTCGGATATGGTACCCCTGATGACGTCAGTTGTGACGAAACAATCGTATGGTCGTCACATATACATGCACTGCGCATGCGCAAACTATCTTTGCCGATACGAATAGAGCTGTTTTTATTCCTTACAAGGATTGTTTTATGTATTTGGGATTTGATCCTATTTGGAAAACTTAAAAAAAAAAATAAAGAACCAAAGGAACCTCTACACTATTGGAGTTCTTTTTTTCTCCCTCTTCCCTTTATCAAACACCTGAAAACCGGATGCCTGTGCCTTACCTGCCCAAGGGACAATCCACCGGGTTGTGTACAGATCGCTTCCAGGGAATGTGTCTTTGAGGTTGTATGCATAGAAGCCAGCTGGTCACCTGTGAAGGGAGCTCTCAACATCTCATCGGCGATTTTGTCACTCTACTAAGCCTGTTTTGACCCCCCTGAATAAGGGCGGTCGCAGTCTCTCTGGTAAGCCTCCAACTTTATTAAAGGTGACGGGCAGCACAAGTGGTGAATGTTTATACCCGCGTTTTCACACTGGAAATCACATATTGGATATCTACACTTATGAACTTTTATATTTGTTTTTTTTTACTTTTTTTTACTTTTTGCGCATATATGCACAATTTACTACACATGGAGTAATCTTTTTGTGGACTTGTTATAATTATTGTTGTTTATGGTCATATATTTTCACATATTTTGATCACTATGGACACATTATATATTGTATGATGTTTATGTTTTTCACATAATTATATTATCCAGCTTTTTATATCTATACCTTTTGTGCCCCATATCTGGGTTATAGTGTTCAGCTGCAGGATAACCTTCACGTTTTTATTTTGTCACCTTTTGTCACGCACCTAGCGCAATCTTTTTTTATTTTTTTCTATTTTATACTCGGATAAGGGTCTAGTATGTATTTTTTGGGGGACTCTAAGCCTTTTTTTATTTTAATTGGTTAAAATCCATACCAGACCCAAAGGGCCTGGTATAGACTGGGGGGGGGGGGGCTTTGCAAAAAGTTCAAGCTAAAGTGGACCTAAACTCAAAGAGTGAAGATTTGCTATTTTATAAGGAACCTTTAGGAACATTTTTCTTTTTTTTTAATCAGGTAATTTTTATTTTATTTTTGTTATTGCTTGTTCCATACAAAAATGTAAAAGAAGTGGTGATAAACATGAAAGTTATAAGCATTTCATTTAGTTTCTAAGTGTACACATAAAAAAAATAGATCAATCAGACACTATAATAGATATCTATTTTACAAAGAACATCTAACAAGACAAAACAACAAACATACACCTCTATGTTGGCTTCCAATTCCATTTATATTATACTATTCTCCGCTTCTTAATTTATTATAAGTCAATCTCCTCACCCCCGCCTATCCCCCCCTCCTCCTCCTCTTCCCCAACCTCCCCACATAAACCATCATAAAATAAATTGCTAGAGTCAAGCCAATAGGACCATATTTTATTACATTTTTGGGGGACTCCTCTGTGTTTATATGCTAGTTTTTCTCTTTTTAATATATATTTTATTTTATTACACCATTGTTTATGGGTTGATGGAGTTGTAGCAATCCACTTTTGTAAGATGAGCTTACAAGCAAGATAGAGGGATCTAGTCCACATTATATACATCTCTACAGGTAAGGCTCCATCTGGAACTATTCTCAATATTGCTATTTTAGGGGTAGTTGTTATTTCTGTCCAACATATTGTATTCAGGGTCAGAAACACTTTTTCCCAATACCTATGGAGCTTAGAGCAGCGTCACAGCATTTGAGTAAGGGAACCGTTGGATACGGAGCATCGCGGACATAGAGGCGATGTATATTTTCCCCAGGTACATAATTTTTGTGGAGTGTAGTGAGTTCTGTGTAGGATAAAAAGCTGGGTCAGTTGCTGAGATGGTGAAATAGATACCTCAGCTAGGATCTCCATAGCCCATTTCCATTCCTCTTCACTGAGATCTATCAGGTCTTTTTGCCAATGGATAAGACTATTCGCCTGGCCATCTACCTTCTCTGCATTTAGCAGAATCAGATAAAGGTCCCCTATTAATCCTTGTTTCATAGACCGTACTGAGGTTTCCTTCATCAGAATCTCTGATGGATTATATTGTAGTTGGAATGTTAATGTCTGACTTTGTAAAGCATGTCGTATTTGAAGATACTGATAGAAATTACTATTTGATAATTGGAAACGATCTTTCAATATATTAGAGGGTAATAGCATATCCCCTTCAAACAATTGATAGAGAAAAGTTAACCCTGCTTTTTTCCATTCTAAAAATTCTGGTAGTTTATTCAACTCAGATAAACAATAATTGTCGCATATTGGCTCGTGTCTTGTATATCCCTTGTGATACATAATAATACGTATTGTTTCCCATAATCTATGGATTAAGTGAAAGGTTGGAATCTTTCTCTTCTTATAAAATTGGTGGGAGACTATTTGCTGTACCAATGATGATGGTTTAAATTGAGTCATTAGTATATTCTGTATGGGGTCTTGGTTATCTAACTCCTCCCATCCACACCAATGTTGAAGATGTGCTGCCATGAAATATAATCTTGAATTAGGGACCGTTATTCCCCCTCTATCTTTTGCTTGTTGCAAAATTTCTAGTTTAATTCTTGGTTTTCCATATTTCCATATAAGATCTCTGAAAGTCGCATCCTAAATTGTTTTGATGTCAACCAGACTGGGCAGTTGTGTAATAGATATAACAATTGGGGCAGCCACACCATTTTCACCAGGTTTGCTCTCCCTATCATAGTCAATGGAAATTTGCACCAGGTTTTACCTTGTTGCCTACATTTACCTAAAAGAGGAAGTATATTTTTATCTATATATTCATTGACATTTGGAGTGATTATCACCCCTACATACTTAAATGATGAGACATGCTTCATCTGGTGGTCCTGGTGTGGGAGTTCCAATTGTATATTGTATTGTCAATAGGGTCAATAGGCAATATTACGGATTTATCCCAGGTGATTTTAAATCCTGAGAATGTATCGTAGGTATCGATAAGTGAAATGACTGTAGACAGAGATGTATATGTATCTCCTAGAAACACTAGGGCATCATCTGAGAAGAGAGCTATTTTTTCCTCACATCTCCGAAATCCCACGATATCTGGACACTCACGAATAGCCTCCGCCAGGGGTTCTATGGCCATTGTGAAAAGGAGCAGAGAGACGGGACAACCCTGCCTTGTTCCTCTTTTCAACAGAAAAGGTAAGGAAGTCGATCCATTATTCTGTACTCTTGCACTCGGAGCACTATATAGCAGCTTTATCCACATTATGAATCTTGGTCCTATTACAAATTGTTTTAGGTAGGTCCATAGGAAATCCCACTCTATACTATCAAATGCTTTGGTCGCATCCAAAGACACAATAGCTCTATTTCCTGTATTATCTATGGATAATTGTAAATTTAGAAATAATCGTCTAATATTATTAGCTGCTGATCTGTTAGGGATAAATCCTGACTGATCACAATGTATTAATTTGCCAATGTACTTTGAAAGTCTGGTTGCCATTACCTTTGCCAAAAGTTTAACATCAGATGTCAACAACGAGATTGGCCGATATGCATTGGGCCTAGGTTGATCTTTACCTAGTTTCAGAATAGAGATAATCACTGCTTCTTTCATTGAGGGGGGCAAAGACCCCACCTTGAAGGCATGGTTGAAAACTGAAAGGAGATAGGATAGTAACACATCTCCATATGTTTTATAGATTTCCCCTGGCGGGCCATCCGATCCAGGAGATTTATTGTTGGATAAATTGGCTGCTGCATTTCTCAACTCTTCCAGTGTTAATAGTCTCTCTAATATCTCTTTCTCATCATCTAGTAACATTGGCAAATTAATAGTCTGAAGAAACTTTTTCATACCCCCCTCCTGATCTCTCTTCCTACTATTATATAACTCCTGATAAAAAGCCTGAAACACCTCCAAAATCTATGGGGTATTATTAGTCTTCCCATGTGCAGAACGCTGCGTCTTTACCACAGAGGCCAATATACAGTATGTCCTGTTCCTTCTTCCTCCTCAAAATAAGGTTGCTGCAGGAAAAACCTTTTATTGTTTGCTTTCTTAATGGCTACTTGTGCGTATTTTTCTTGACTGTGCATCCATTGTATTTGAGTGTCTTTATTGGGGTTAGATACAAATAATGCTTCAGCTTGCGCCATGCTGTCAGCCAGGGTTTTTTCCCATTTTCTAAATTGGTTCTTTTTTTTTTATATTTGTGAAATAAAAAGACCTCTAAGATAGGCTTTCTGTGCATCCCAATACATTAAGGGCGAGACCATAAGTTTATTTATTTGCTGAAAAGTGGTAATCTCTAATTTAATGTCCTCTGGAGGGAAGAGTGAAATCCAATAAGGATTCACCTTCCATAGCTTGTCCCCCTTGTTAGTCCTAAAGATAAAAGATAAGACCACGGGAGAATGATCTGATATACCTCTGGCCTCATATTTAATCTTGCAAAGATATGGCAATACGGAGTGGGATCCTATTCCTAACGCCATATCTATTCTGGATAAAGTTTTATGTGTACTCGAGGAACATGAGAATTGCCTACTAATTGGATTTCGCAATCTCCAAAGATCAAACAGCCCCATCTCCGTTATGTATTTAGCAAAGGCCGTAGTCCCCTCCGGATATTGCTTATCGGATGGATAGAATTTGTCCATTGATGGAACCATACAATTATTAAAGTCTCCTGTTAATAACCATAGGCTATCTGATTTATCGGATGCGAACACAATAAATGCTTTCAGTATTTCCGGAGTGTAGGGCGGAGGAATATAAATGTTCGCCAACACACATCTTTGTACAGCCAGTAAACAGTCTAAAAAAATATACATGCCCCTACTATCCTTCTTAACCTGACTACATTGGAAATCAATTGTATTAGCTATGAGTATAGATACTCCTCTGGAGTATGATGTGTATGTCAGATGAAATTTAGTTTTAAACAGTTTTTACCTTAAATAATGTAAAGTGTGAGGAAGTAAATGAGTTTCCTGTAGGCAGATTATAGAAGGTAAATATCTTGTCAATGACGTAAAGATAGCTTGCCGCTTGGACGGAGTTCCCAGACCTCTGATATTCTATGAGACTATTACATCCCTTTGAGGGACCATAAGACAATATCACCATACATTTTAACTCCAGTTATAGTTAAACTATATCCATAACACAAATAGGGAGGTTGAGAGAGGAGAAGAGAGGGAGAGACAGGGGAGCAGATTGGAGGCCGAGACAGAGGAGTAAGATTAATGAGCCGATATCTAATAGAAGTACAAAAACTAACATGTAAAACATAGACATACACACACAAATCTGATCATAGAAATAATCATAGACAAACAATGACAAACAGAACAACCAAGACATACAGACGCACAGAAACCAATACATATATACATTCAAAACAGACAAACATAGAGACACACACACACATAAAAACATTCATACACAAACAAAGACAATAACATACACACCAAAACATAAAAACAATCATAGGGGTTATATGATCAAAAAGACACCAAAAATAGAGCTTCCTCCCTCTCTCCTCCTTCTGCTTTGAATATACCAACCACCAAACTACTATCAGGCAGCAGCTCTGATATGAGTAAGTAAAGTTTTGCACCTCTACCAAAATGGACAGCTCTATAGAGAGACACAGTTTGGAACAAGGCATGGTAGGTCAAAAATTCAACTACAGTAAGCTTGCAGGCAATACTAGTGGCTAGTCCCTTGTCCCTTGTTTATCTTTTTTTGGGCACAGATTCCACAGTTCAGGTCCTCTTTAAGCCTATATCTTGATTTCTAAGCGCTTAAACTTGCTCCTGCCTACTACTGCATATGACAGACATCAGTGACATTCACAGGGAGAGAGGCAAAATGTCTTTAATACATTGGCTGTGATTGACAGCCTGACTTCCTTTTCTCTGTGCTTAGGGATGGTGGCATCCAATGGGGAAATAACTGGGTCTGAGGAAAAAGGCTGGGGCAGAGTGTTGATTTACTGATTATGCCCTGGTGAGTTTTTTATAAGTTAAAAAGATGACATATGACAGCATTCTCTGTAATGATTATAGACATTGTATGGACTGAATTATCTGGATTACTCTGGATGTAACTACAGGCTATATATTAGACTGTAACAACTTAAGCATCCTTATGGTCATATTGTGTACACTATAGATAAAAACCGTGGAGAGAGAGAGGTGTGTCACTTTACTGGTTTTGTTTTAAACTACTGAAATATAAATTGTTTATGTACTTTATCATACAGTATTTCCTTTTAAGCATCTGGACTGCTCAAATTTGATTAGCTCTGGTCCAAATACAACCCTGTAGAGAATATAGAAGTATTTTTCTTTAGAATACATTAATCTTTCCATTTTATTATTTGGTGCATCTAGCTTTTTAAAAGAAGAAGAATGCATGCCCTAATAAATGTTAATATCCCAAAGGCAAAACACTGCCATGGAGGATAATAGAGTTGCACAGAGGCAACAATAATAATAATAATAAAAATATTCAGCGCCAGCACCCTGTGTCTTTTAAATGTTCATCTATCTGCTACTTCTTCTTCTACTCTACATTATGTCCTAACTAGCTAACATAACTATTATAGATGGTTAATAATAAGGGGCAAGGAGCATTGCTTTCAACTGTATTCTAAACATTATTACCTAAAAATAGTAATATAAAAAGAAAATGAGACACTGAAAACTAAATAATTAAAGGGACTAAATAATCCATCATTGAGGTTTACCAAGGATTGTGTGAATTTTTTTAATTGGTAAAGTAATGAATGCTCACCCAATCACAAGCATGGGAAAATGTCATGCATTGATTTATAACAAATAAATCAAATGGTCTGATGCACCTTGCTAAAAAGCAAATGTGCTGCATTCATTAACATTGTAAGATATTTCCATTTTTCAATTTGTAAGTGAAAAGTATGGTCTAATTATTTTCATTAGTTAATAACTTCAAACTTCTTTACCTGATTTAAAACAATTTAATTTCCAACTCTGGACTGCTTTAAGATTTTTTGGGCTTAAAAAAGAAATATAAAATTTCATATATTTTCATTTTCAAAATCACGTACAAAATTAGAAATGTAACAACAAGTGGTAATCACATTAATACTGTCTTTGTTCTGTTATTAAAATGAAGCTACCTAAAAGTTATGTAGTTCTCTGAACAGATGCTGCTAAATAAAATGGCAGATTACACCTTCACAAAAGACGAAGCAGAGGCACTGCCAACTTACTGCCGACGCAGAAATGTGCAAGATGCATTGCCTTATTGCCTTCATATTAATTAAAGGCAGATGACTACTGCTTGCGTGATGCCATTCTGATGATGAGGGAGAAAAAAAATATTAGGGTTTTCTTAGAATTAGAACTTAATTGGTCCAATTTGCAAGATGGCAATGTAGAGCAATTAGTAAGGCTATTATTGTATGTATATTGGATTTTGGTGTGAGAGGTCCAATGTCTTTCAAATCAGTGGATGTTTCTGTTGGAGCAGATTTAATTCTCATTAATCTAATTTGCCAACAGCATTGTTAATTGAATAGTGTACAGACTATTTATAACAGTTACAAACCTGATTTATATACTCTATGCCCCTTGAACAAATCTGATAACTTTGCAGTATATCCTGTATCAATAGGCTTGAAAAATGCATTGTACAATTAGTAACAAAGTAACAAAAGAGATACAATATCTCACAAAAGTGAGTACACCCCTCACATTTTTGTAAATATTTTATTATATCTTTTCATGTGACAACATTGAAGAAATGACACATTGCTACAATGTAAAGTAGTGAGTGTAGAGCTTGTGTAACAGTGTAAATTTGCTGTCCCCTCAAAATAACTCAAGACACAGCCATTAATGTCTAAACCACTGGCAACAAAGTGAATACACCCCTAAGTGAAAATGTCCAGATTGAGCCCAAAATGTCAAATGTGTGGCCATTATTATTTTCCAGCACTGCCTTAACCCTATTGGGCTTGGAGTTCACCAGAGCTTCACGGGTTTCCATTTGAGTCCTCTTCCACTCCTCCATGACGACATTACAGAGCTGGTGGATGTTAGAGACCTTGCACACCTCCACCTTCTGTTTGAGGATGCACCACAGATGCTCCATAGGGTTTAGGTCTGGAGACATGCTTGGCCAGTCCACCACCTTTATCCTCAGCTTCTTTAGCAAGGCAGTGGTCATCTTATAGGTGTGTTTGGGATCGTTATCACGTTGGAATACTGCCCTGCGGCTCAGTCTCTGAAGGAAGGGGACATGCTCTGCTTCAGTATGTCACAGTACATGTTGGCATTCATGGTTCCCTCAATGAACTGTAGCTCCCCAGTGTCGGCAGCACTCATGCAGCTCCAGACCATGACACTCCCACCACCATGCTTGACTGTAAGCAGGACACACTTGTCTTTGTACTCCTCACCTGGTTACTGCCACACACGCTTGATACCATCTGAACCAAATAAGTAAATATGTTTATCTTGGTCTCATCAGACCACAGGACATGGTTCCAGTAATCCATGTCCTTAGCCTGCTTGTCGTCAGCAAACTGTTTGTGGGCTTTCTTGTGCATCATCTTTAGAAGAGGCTTCCTTCTGGGACAACAGCCATGCAGACCAATTTGATGCAGTGTACAGCGTATGGTCTGAGCACTGACAGGCTGACCCCCCACTCATTCAACCTCAGCAGCAATGCTGGCAGCACTCATACGTCTATTTCCCAAAGACAACCTCTGGATATGACACTGAGCACATGCACTCAACTTCTTTGGTCGACCATGGCGAGGCCTGTTCTGAGTGAAACCTGTCCCTTTAAACCTCTGTATGGTCTTTGCCACCATACTGCAGCTCAGTTTCAGGGTCTTGGCAATATTCTTATAGCCTAGGCCATCTTTATGTAAAGCAACAATCCTTTTTTTCAGATCCCCAGAGAGTTCTTTGCCATGAGGTGCCATGTTGAACTTCCAGTGACCAGTATAAGAGAGTGAGAGCAATAACACCAAGTTTAAGCCACCTGATCCCCATTCACATCTGAGACCTTGGGACACTACCGAGTCACATGACACCGGGGAGGGCAAATGGCTAATTGGGCCCAATTTTGAAATTTTCACTTAGGGGAGTAGTCACTTTTGTTGCCAGCAGTTTAAACATTAATGGCTGTGTGTTGAGATATTTTGAGGGGACAGAAAATTTACACTGTTATACAAGCTGCACACTCACTAATTTACATTGTAGCAATGTGTAATTTCTTCAGTGTTTTCACATACGAACACCTACCCGCTCTATCCTAAACTCCCTAACCCACATCTTCAATCTCTCCCTTTCCCTCGGCACCTTTACTTCCCATTCAAACATGCACAGGTTACCCTCATACTTAAAAAAACCTTCACTAGGCCCCACCTGTTTGAATAACTTAAGACCCTTCTCCCTGCTCCCGTTTGCCTCCAAGCTCATTGAACACCTTGTCCATGACTAAATGAGTTGTTACCTCACTGACAACAAAATTCACCAATGGCCAATACTCCATACTCATACTCCTCTCTGCTGCCTTCGACACAGGATCTCAAACTTACTTAATGACACATCGGTATGGATGTCACACCACTTTCTCAAACTCAATATTTCTAAAACTGAGCTTGTTATATTTCCTCCTTCCTGCCCCCTCCCCCCATGACTATACCAATAAGATCAACGGCACAACCATTGGTCCCTCCACACATGCCAGGGTGCTGGGTGTAATCCTTGACTCTGACCTCTCCTTCAGTGCCCACATCCAATCACTGGCTAAATCTTGCTGCCTTAACCTCTGCAACATCTCCAGAATTCAACCCTTCCTGACTCTCTCCTTAATGACCTACCCTTACGCAGGCTATCCCCCTTCAGTCTATTATGAATGCTGCTGCTAGTCTAATACACCTCACTAACCGATCTGTGACTGCTGCTCCTCTCTACCAATCCTTCACTGGCTTCCCCTACCCCACTGTATAAAATTCTAAAAATTAATCACAACATACAAGGCCATTCACAACATTGCCCGCAGCTACATCACCAACATCATCTGCAGATATCGCCCAAACCATCCCCTCCGCTCCTCCCAGGACCTCCTGCTCTCTAGCTCGCTTGTTACCTCCTCCCATGATCACCTTCAGGACTTCTCCAGAGCCTCTCCCATCCTCTGGAACTCCCTGCCCCGGCATGTCCAATCAGCCCCTAATCTGTTGACCTTAAGAAGATCCCTGAAAACTAATTTATTCAGGGAAGCCTATTAGAAATCCAGTGTGCATTATTTGAATTATGGTTTAATTTCTTGTGACATCCGTGTTGTAAAACTTGTGGCTGCTATCCTGTGTATTCCCCTGGCCACTGGTCTTATCTCTGCTCTGCTGTTGTTTTTTTACAAGTGAGCGGTGACTTTCACTACTGCTTGCAGTAGTAGGCGGACCCAAGAGGCTGAGATTCCTGGTCTGAACCACCCTTTGATGCAGCATCATTTGATGGACATGCCCAGAGGTTCCTGGTCTGTCCTGCCTTCTATGATCTCACACAATGACTGACAGGCCAAGAGTCCCCCAGTCTGTCATAGTTTACAGTTGGCCAAAGGTTACAAATGCTGTTGTGATTATTGTTTGTTTTAATTACCATCTGTGTCTTTCTGTCTCGCTGCGAGTCACTCACCTTGTTTCTCGTTTTGGTGTTCCATGGCCAAGAGGTGAGGTTAAAACTCCCCAACAGAGTCACAACCAACCCCATACATCATCCCTAAATCTAACCATACATACACTTTAACTCTATGTAAGGCCATACACTGTTGACTTCAAAGGAATCTTTAGATACAAATAACAAAATACTTTTGAAAAATCTTATTAAGATAATGAAGAGCTTTGGAATTCTGAGGCTAGGCTGTATATAAAGCATCAGCTTTCTGTCAAGTCCAGATTAAGTCCTGACCCCTACTGATGTGTGCCTCACCTCCTCACCTATGCCAGGGCTTTGACTGTGAACATGGAGAGTGATTATGAAGATTATACCAGGTATACCGGCTTTTCACTTTACAAGGGAATGTCCACTAGCATAGCGAATATGGTGAAAATCTAACTTGCAAAAAGTGTCCAATCATGTGCAAGAGAAAAACGAATATTGCTTGAAAATGATTGGTTGATGGGTGTCAGCAGAGCTTCACCTCATTTGCTAAGCTATGTAAAAATCCCCTTAAAAAGAGAATAGTCTATTTGCCATTGGTGAACCAACTCCATAGTGTTCATGACTTCTCTGGCCTTGAGCAATTGTGCAGCCAGTAAAGTCTGAGAATACTAAACTCCCTCCTGTATACTTGTTCAATGTAAACGACTCACCTTATTTTATACCTATGGTTGTTGTATTTAATCTAGAATGGATCCATGGATACATTAGAGCATAAACAAGCCAATTTTTTGCATGTTCTAGAAGGAAGAAATTATTGATTATACTTGTATGCAAAATATAGCTTTAAACAACATTTTATTAGTGTGTGGTACACAGAGCTAACTAAAAAAATTATTATATTATTCTAATGGTGCTTCATTATTTTAGCACCAGTGCAATGACAGATTGCTAGATATAAACGGTATGCATATTCTGTGGTTGTGAAAAGTTATGTGACCCTTTAGCAAATAGAAATGCAGTATTGCAGTATAAAGAAGACAAAATATGGCATCGCGTATGACATATATTTTTTATCTTTATCAGCAAGAAATAAGCAGTTTTATATCAGTAACTGTTTATCACGGTGCTGGAAACACTTCTTAACCACCTCAATACTGGGCACTTTCTGCCTAGGCCAATTTTCAGCTTTCAGAGCTGTTGCACTTTGAATGACAATTGCAAGGCTTTGCCCAATCAGGGCACAGTCAATGCACTGTGCAGCTCGCAGTTCATTGTGAGACACTCGGCAGGTCACTCAACACTACAAATAAGAGTTTGTAAAACTCATTTATGTGAAGACTGCATATCTTATATGTATTGTTATTACATGATCATTTATACTATTTCCTACATCATCTCCAAGTTGGATTTAGATGCTAAGTGCATATTTCACATAACTAAAGTGTAACTAAATTCTCCTATCTTTACAGCCAAAGAAGCTGCCTTCTTAGCCTCTGTTTGTAGTACATTTGCCATGGTGCTGAACATGTGATCAGTTATGATACGAGCCATTTAATAGTTTGACAGTTCAGTAGACAGCACAAGCAACTGTGACAGTTCACAGCATGGCTTTAATGTAACGGCTTTGGGAAACAGTTAAATTGATTAACTTAGTTCCACTTTAAACATGTGAAGTACCAACCTGGGTACTTCAGGTAAGGATTTGGCTTCCTAAGACCCCATACACACTATCATATTTTATGCAGATTTTTGTCTTCAGATTTACCAAAACCATATAATATGAGGTCAAACCTTAAGAGTTTAAATGTGTATGCAATCAGGCAGGCTCTTGCACTACATGGTTTTGGTAAATCTGAAGACAAAAATCTGCAGAAAATATAATAGTGTGTATGGGGCTTAATATTGAGTCTGTGGGGTTGATTTTCTACAACTAGAGGGTGCAAAATGTGGTGCATGGTATCCGAATTCTAACTTCATCTTGTTTAATTAGGCTTTGACAAAAAAAAAAAAAACTGGAAGCTGATTGGCTTCTATGCAGAGCTGCACCAGAGTTTGTACTATTCAGTTTTAGGTTGTTATGCAAATTGGATGTGGTTAAAAACGCATTCAAATCACATATATGTGAACCCAGTCTCAGTAATTCAACTCCTCTGTTGGATCAGTTTGCCCAATATTTTATGCATGGCGGCTGATCAGTTGTGGAGCTATATTGCTCAACTTTAAAAGCAAGGGAAAAGTCGACAATAAAGGTGATTACCAAATTGAGAGAATCAGTAACTCTATGTTTGCCTGATTATTTGCTTGTAGGTCTGTCTAATCTGCAGAGGATCACACAATCCAGGAATCCAAGCAATCATAATTTATGAATAGTATTAATCCTTAGACAAATCAACATGCATTGTTTAAGAGGATTTGTCTGCTTTGTGAATCAGTTTGTCAGTCTCTAATCAGAAATAATTCCTGTCCTTCTCAAATATTAATAATATTAATAGACTGCATATAACCAAAATGTGTGCACTGTTTTGGCTGCCTTTACAGAAATCTGCCCCTTCCTCCATCTTTGGTCATAGAAAGTGCGAAACAGCTAAGCCATTATGCACACAGGGGGGACACTGCTTGTACAGCTCTACAAGTGGGAAACTGCTGTAGCCATGTTGAGCCAGATGGAGGAAGAGCAAAAGCTTCTTACACATGTCACAACATTAGCCCTGCTACATTTAAACATACTGCAGTATTAATGTTCATACAGAAAGAAAGAAAATTTAGACAGGTGTTACCAGGACCATTTTTAAGGCAGGGGAAAAGGGGCAACTGCATTGGGCCCCGTCATTGTTTTGGGGCCCAAAGCAGCTGCTTTATACTTGCCAATTATCCCTGTTTAAATTCCCTTGTCCCTTGAAGTTTTAGTCCTGTGCTGCGTCCCAATACTTCAGTGTGAAGTTATGTTATTAAAGCTGCTCAGCTCTGTCCTATTGCATATACAGATGACTCAGCTGCAGACCCTGTGTTTGCATGTAAATAACTTACATTAATATGTAAATAGAGGCGACATTGATATGTAAACAGCTGTGAACCGATGACATTGATATGTAAATAGAGGCGACATTCATATGTATATCATGCCCCCCGAGGCCATATTCACCATCGCTTCTGCTGAATGCTGTCCACTGGGGAGGTAAAGGGGCATGCTGGAAAGTCTTGCCTAGAACTGTGGTCATTAAGCCTAACATCAGCCTGTTCTGCAAAGGTAAGCAAATTGGAGGTGGAGCCCTTTTTCAAAATAACATGGTGCCAAAGCACCCTGAATTTTGGTATATCTGAATACGCATATCTCAACAGATGCATGAGGGTGTCATTAACAATTAATGGCACTGCTGTGTATCTGCTAAAGGGCAGCACGTTTCTGTGGTGTCAGAAAAGCAATTTTGCATGTGTTCCCGACACACACAAATGTGAACACAGGTTAAATGTCTCAGTTACATTGGTGGTCAGTGTAAAATTTTCTCAATGGGGCTTCGTGTACAATCCTTTCATTCACAATAGTGGCCAGTGTGAAGGTCCCCCTACATCTCTCTTTACATTGGTGGTTACTGTGAATGCTCCTATTACATTAGTGGTCAGTATAAATCTCCATTATATTAGTGGTCAGTGTAAATTCCCATTACATTAGTGGTCAGTGTAGAAACTCCTCTTTATATTGGTAATCGGTAAAAAAAAAAATCAAAATTTGTCGTCAGTTTCAAATCCTCCCTTACATTGGTGGTCCATGTAGAAGCCCCCTTTAAATTGGTGGTGAGAGTAAATCCCTCTTACATTGGTGGCCAGTGTAGAAATACCACTTTATTGGTTGCTGATGTAAAATCCCCATTACATTGGTTGTCAGTAGGGATGGGCCGAACACCCCCAGGTTCGGTTTGCATCCAGAACATGCGAACAGGCAAAAAATTTGTTCGAACACGCGAACACCGTTAAAGTCTATGGGGCACGAACATGAAAAATCAAAAGTGCTAATTTTAAAGGTTAATATGAAAGTTATTGTCAAAAAAGGGTTTGGAGACCCGGGTCCTGCCCCAGGGGACATGTATCAATGCAAAAAAAGTTTTAAAAACTGCAGTTTTTTTGGGAACAGTGATTTTAATAATGCTTAAAGTGAAACAATAATGTGAAATATTCCTTTAAATTTTGTACCTGGGGGGTGTCTATAGTATGCCTGTAAAGTAGCGCATGTTTCCCCTGTTTATAACAGTCTCTGCACAAAATGACATTTCTAAAGGAAAAAAAGTAATTTAAAACTACTCGCGGCTATAATGAATTGTCGGGTCCCGGCAATACAGATAAAAGTCATTGAAAATCATTGAAAAATAAAAATAAAAAATGCGTGGGGGTCCCCCAAAATTCCATTACCAGGCCCTTCAGGTCTGGTATGGATATTAAGGGGAACCCTGTGCCAAATGTAAAAAAAATGACGTGGGGTTCCCCCCAAAAATCCATACCAGACCCTTCAGGTCTGGTATGGATTTTAAGGGGAACTCCGTACCAAAAAAAAAAAAAGTGGGGTTCCCCCAAAAATCCATACAAGACACTTATCTGAGCACCCAACCTGGCAGGCTGCAGGAAAAGAGGGGGGACGAGAGAGTGCCCCCCTCCTGAACCATACCAGGCCACATGCCCTCAACATGGGGAGGATGTCCCCATGTTGTCCTCATAGCGAGGGACCAAGATATGGGGGTCCCCTTTGTTAAAGGGGGCTTCCAGATTCCGATAAGCCCCGCGCCCGCAGACACCCACAACCACCGGGCAAGGGTTGTGGGGTTGAGGCCCTTGTCCCCATTAACATGGGCACATCCTCCCCATGTTGAGGGCATGTGGCCTGGTATGGTTCAGGAGGGGGGGCGCTCTCTCCTCCCCCCCTCTTTTCCTGCGGCCTGCCAGGTTGCGTGCTCAAATAAAGGTCTGGTATGGATTTTTGGGGGGAACCCCACGCCATTTTTGTTTTATTTTGCTGTGGAGTTCCCCTTAAAATCCATACCAGACCTGAAGGACCTGGTAATGGAATTTGGGAGAGACCCCCACGCATTTTTTTTGTATTTATCAATGACTTTCAATGACTTTTATCTGTATTGCCGGGACCCGACAATTCATTATAGCCACGAGTAGTTTTAAATGACTTTTTTTCCTTTAGAAATGTAATTTTGTGCAGAGACTGTTATAAACACGGGAAACATGCGCTACTTTACAGGCATACTATAGATACCCCCCAGGTACGAAAATTAAAGGAATATTTCACTTTTATTGTTTTACTTTAAGCACTATTAAGATCACTGCTCCCGAAAAAACGTCCGGTTCTAAAACTTTTTTTTGCATTGATACATGTCCCCCGGGGCAGGACCCAGGTCCCCAAACACTTTTTATGACAATAACTTGCATATTAACCTTTAAAATTAGCACTTTATATTTCTCCCATAGACTTTTAAAGGGTGTTCCGCGGCTTTTCAAATTTGCCGCGAACACCCCAAATTGTTTGTTGTTCGGTGAATGGGTGAACAGCTAATGTTCGAGTCAAACCCATGTTCAACTCGAACAGATAGCCCATCCCTAGTTGTCAGTGTAAATTCTTCATTACATTGGTGATCAGTGAACATTTTCCTTCACATTGGTCAGTGAAAATCCCCTTTTATACTGGTAGTCATGTAAATTCCTTCCTAACATTGGTGGTCATTGGAGGTCATTGTATATTCCTCCTTATGCCCCGTACACACGATCGTTTTTCATGCCGTTAAAACTGCCATTTTAAAAAATGGCCCTGAAAAATGATCGTGTGTATGCTCCAGAGCATTTTTAACGACGTGAAAAACGGCCATTAAAAATTCCGGACATGCTCTCTTTTTTCACGTCGTTTTTCATGTCGTTTTTTTTAACAACGTGAAAAACGATAGTGTGTATGCTTTCACGACGTGAAAAAAAACGCGCATGCTCAGAAGCAACTATGAGACGGGAGCGCTCGTTTTGGTAAAGCTAATGTTGGAAATGGAGATGGCACATTCGTCACGGTGGAATTAATAGCATCGTTTTAATGCTGCGCATTCCGTTCTTCTTTTGATAATGCTTTAAAATTACCCTCTTTTGATAATGACATTGAGAGTTATGCCAAACTTGTTTCTAAAGTAATTCCAAATTGCTCTAATGATAGTAAAATATTATTTATAAGCCGCACCTCCCTCCTAAATAATACTAATAATAATAAAATAATGTAATTCTCCTTTTTTCTTTAAATTATATTTTACTATTGTGTTTTTTTTTTGTGGCCTTTTTTTTATTATTTTGACTTAAATTATTCTTGTGTAAAGTTACCACAACAACCTTCCAAATGTGTCTCATTTGGCCTCAGGGAGGTTTGTGTCCCCTGATAATAACAATAATATAATTTGAGATGTCCCTGCCTGCTCCCTAGCAAGCTCTCTTTTGAAATACAAATCACATAGTCAAGTTTTTTAAGGGCACTAAATTTTTTTTTATTTCAGAACATTAACAAATTACAGTGGAAGGCAGCACTGGAGAGCCTGCTTGCATTTGTGCATCCCTTTGACCCCACAACAACCATCCAAGATGTCCAAACCAAAATAGAGATTAGATCCCCAAAAAAAAGGAGCCCAATCTTGTCTTGAGCTCCCAGAGGTCAGGAGCCACAGCAGATAAGTCCTATATGTCCCCAGTCTGTGGTACTACAGCAGGCATTATTTTCTCCTCTTCCTTGTAGCCTTCTCTCCAGCCTTCTCTGCAGCCTTGGTTGGTTTCTTCCTTGGAGGCTGGGGATCAGGAGGAGAGGTTGTGGCAGGAGGAGTAGTAGGAGGAGGAGGAGGAGGTGGAGGAGTAGGGACAACCTCCGTTATGTCCGTGTACCTAGTGAGTTCACCCAGCACGCCCTTATTGATGACTTTCAATAGCAGGGTCTCACTGTAAATTTTTTGCTGCAACTCCATTTGCCCTAGTTTGTGGGCGAGGACTGCGGCAAATCCCTCATCAACAGAGGGTGCCTCTCTGAGGGCCGCTGTTGCCTCTCTGAGGAAGGCCCTGGTTTCCTCCTCCACCTGCCTACCTCTCCTTGGCCCTCGTGGTTTAACTACCAGGGGAGGCATCTGGGCTCTTGTGCTGGGCCAAGCCTCCTCCTGGGTGCCACTGGGCCCAGCCTCCTCCTGGGTGCCACTGGGCCCTGCCTCCTCCTGATCCCCAACATCACCCTCTTCCTGGCTCTGCTCTGGCTGTAAAAAAAGAAAGGGACATTATTTATTTTGCCACATCATCATTCACAGACATTGTTCACCTCTAGACATTGTTGAAATCAATGCCAAAAGTTATGTCATTTTCATTGATTCCGCATCCTGGTTTTGTTGTCTTGTGCACATAAAATTAGGCCACTACTGTATCTTGCTCTTCACAAACTTTATTGGTAGAAGTGTACATACCTTTAACAATACTAACATCTATTTAAATGCTACAATTTTGTAAGATATAAATATAGATATCAATACTTTACCTGGCTCCATATCTCCAAATCTGCCTCCTCAAGGCCCTGATCTTGATCCTCAGAGGAAGCCAGAGCAGGGTTGACAGGAAGGCTGGAGGACTGGCTGCAGGGAAGGCTGGAGGGTTGGGTACAAGGAAGGCTGGATTGACCTCTGGGGGGAAGGGTGGAGAGAGATTCCCGCACTTCCAGCTGGTCATCCAGAAAAGCAAGCTTACTGTAGTACCACAGACTGGGTTTATAAACCTTATCTGCTGGTGCACCTGACCTCTGGGACCTCAGGACCATAGTCCTCTGGGTCCTGTATGTCCCTCTGATGGTCGCAATTTTGTTTTTGACATCTTGGAGAGTTGTTGTGGGTATCTTTGTTTGCACAAATGCAAGCAGGCTCTCCAGTGCTGCTTTCCTGGCGTCTTTATTTTTATTAGCGCCACTTTTTGTTTGCCATAATATAGGGAGGTCTTGCCATTTGTCGATGAACTCCCCCATGAAGTCT
Source organism: Rana muscosa (assembly GCA_029206835.1). NCBI lineage: Eukaryota > Metazoa > Chordata > Amphibia > Anura > Ranidae > Rana > Rana muscosa. The sequence goes on from CM055121.1 coordinate 569,623,854, forward strand.
GGGTTTTTAAAAGTATTCATAATATCTGTAAAAGCGAGAAACCAAAAAAAATATATATATTTCAGGCAACATTCCTCAACTGTGCATTGTCTACATATTTTGAGCACACAAATCTCCTCGTCTGATGAACCTCAAAAAGTAAAATTGTTAGGTACCTTCGTCACGACGTTCGTTGCTAACTCCCTCTCCCGACAAATGAGCGTATTTCCCAGACATGGATCTTCACTTGATATACACAGCGCATGCGTGAAACTCTGCACGCTTTCCCCGCCCCTGACGTTCGATATTGTACTTTCCCCGCCCCTTCTCGCTCGTAGTGCTGAACAAAACATGGCGGAGACACAGGTGGCTGAGATTACCTCTACAGAGGATGAAATTCCAGAGGAGCCCAAATCAAGACCCAGGAGATATAAGGCATCCAACATGTCATTCGAGGAAATGGTGGAGATGGTCGCCATTTTAAAGAAGGAGGATTATGATGCCAAGCATGGTCCGTATAAAAGGCCTAACCTGGTCAAGTCCAGAATTATGGGCAAAGTGGTCAAAAGTCTTCACAAAAAATTCGGGGTGTGCAGAACAAAGGAACAGCTCAGAAAACGATGGTCAGATCTGAAGTTGCGGGAGGCCGACCAATATAAAAGAATCAAGAAAGTTATATTAAAAAGTAAGTATTTTTTTTTTAGTTTCCATGGTACATATTATTTTCTTGTATTCTGTCGTGTATTTTTAACTTTCATATAGTACACTGAAAGATACCATCTTTCAGGTTCGTCCGCACAGTAAACAGACGTATTAAACCTCTTTCTCCGTACAGTTCCTCAAACGATGTTTTAGGATCATCCAGAGTGAACACCCATGTATTTTGGTTTATTTGGGGGAGTAAATTTGGGCCTCACTTATTTTTTGGGTGCTAATCCAAAGGACATTTGTTCGTTTGAAAAAACGATATGCATGGTAATGTTAAGGGAGTGAATGCTCAGCAGCTGATGAAACATCTGAACGCAGTAGTACAAGTGTGGGCCTAAAGCCAAAAAGCTTGAGGGTGTCACACACGGGTGATCCTGTGTAGATACTTTGGGGTGTTACAATGTGTCAAATTTGTGTTCAAAATGTATATGCTCTGGTTTTGGCTATGTATCCAATCATTTGTCCCGGTTGGCACAGGGGGTAAAATTTAAAATGGAGCATGCTTCAAAAGAATGATTACAAAGTATTTTTTCATGTTTCTTAGTTTAGCAAAATTGAGTCGCTACTAATGAAACTATTCCTTTTATTTCAATCTCCCTAGGGATTCGAAAAGCTACCTCAGATGAGACGATAATTGCAACACCTACAACAATAGCCCCAGAACCCCAGGATGGAGAGGAATGTGATGTTGTGGAAGTGGAAAGTGGCACCACCACAGGTCAGAGAGAAACCAGACACATGCATGTTAAATAGATGTAGGCCTACATATTCTATCCTACATATTTCTTTTTACATTTAGGTGCAGTTCTGGCCGAAGACCACAATAAGTTGACACATCACAGTGCCCAGATCCTGATCCAAAAGTTTTATAAGTATTTTTGTTATTTTACCCTTTAATGACTAGCACATGTTTAGCTTTTTCAAAATTTTGACGAATATAGTTTGTTTATGCATGGCTGGTCATGCGTTTTAATACACCCGAAATTAAGGGAACATCCACATTTCTAAGGAAGTTTCCCACCTAAAAAAAGAAATAAAGGTATTTTTACATAACAAATAATTGTGGCTTCATTATGTAAATGTGGTGCTGAGTGAACTAATCAATGTTTGGTGTTTACACTGACAATGAAGGCTAATTAAGATTGTTTAATCCACATGGCAAAACAAGTGCACTAGGTAAACCTACCAGAAACATCAAACATTATACAATAAAAAATCCAAACCAATCTTTACTCAAGAAAAAGTTTTATTTTTTTGGTATAAAATTATTAAAGATTGTCTGGCATTTCAATGGCCCCCCTACCCATAAAATAGTCCACATATTGGTTACGGACCTCACGTCCGGTTGGGGGGGCCAAGCCAGGATGGCCAGGTTCCAGGGCCACCAAAGTTTCTGCATTGATTAAAGAGGCCTCAGGCCCACTCAAAGATATATAACGCGTTGAATGCACCCTTAGGAAATTATGCAGCACACAGCACGTCATAACCACATGGTTCCATTTGTATGGGGCAAGGTGGATGGAGGTAAAGAAGAGGCGAAATCGGCTGGCCATGATCCCAAACGCATTTTCCACCACCCTTCTGGCTCTGGCCAGCCGATAATTGAACACCCTCCTCTCAGGGGTGAGGGTGCGTTGCGGGAATGGCCTCATCAAATGGGGTCCCAGGCCAAACGCCTCATCCGCCACAAAGACAAAAGGTAGTCCCTCCACATTCTGCTCCGCTGGTGGCAAGGCCAGCAGATCCAAAAGGAGCCGTTCTCCAAACTCCGTCTGGGCAAAAACTCCTCCATCAGACATCCTGCCATTCTTGCCAACGTCCACATAGAGGAACTCGTAGGTGGCCAACACCATTGCCATCATCACGACGCTGTGGAACCCCTTATAATTATAATAAAAGGATCCCGAATGGGGTGGTGGGATGACCCGAACATGTTTGATGTTGATGGCTCCTCCACAGTTCGGAAAGTTCCATCGCTGGGCAAACTCGGAAGCCACATTCTGCCATTCATGTGGCGAAGAAGGGAACTGTGGAATTAAAGAAATAATAAATTAATACTTGGAGCCAGAAACATTGAAAGCTGATTTCATACGCACATTCATGGCCAACATTGGTAGAAACTGTTCAAAACATAAAAAATTGGAAGCAACAAAAAACAAACAAACCAAAAAATTATGGGGGGGGGGGGGTTGAAGATGAGTTGGGAATATCACACATGAAGGCTGTAGCACTCTGTATTGAAGTTAACAAAAATGAAACATTCCTAGGCAAAATTTAGGGTGCGTTTTGGGTAAAGCACTACGATGGAACATAGAATAAAAAACATGGAAATGACTAGGCAAGGTAGGTATGGCCCCAGGATAGCATGCTGGAGAGGTTAGGTAAGCCAAATTTACAGGTAGGCCTCAAACCCCAAACTTTAAATAATAAAACATGGGGAGAAAGGGGACATTCCCTGCAGCTAAGAATCATGTGAATTAGGGACTGCAAATAAAGCAAATTAAAAATATTCAAAAATAAAAACCATACAATGTGAATTTTTGAAGAAGAACACTTACCTTAATATAGTCCTCCTGCAAAACTTGAAGGATGGCAGAACAAGTCTCTGGTATAATGATCCCCAGAGCCTGGGGGGATATGCCTGTGGAGAACTTAAGGTCCTGCAGGCTTCTCCCAGTAGCCAGGTATCGCAACGTGGCGATGAGCCTCTGCTCAGCACTGATGGCTTCCCGCATTACGGTGTCCTGCCTGGTAATATAGGGGGACACCAAAGCCAACAGCTGCTGAAATACGGGGTCAGACATCCTGAGAAAATTCCTGAAATCATCAGGATTATTCTCCCTGATCTCCCGCAACAAAGGCATGTGACAGAATTGGTGCCACTGGAGCAACCAATTCTTGGTCCATGAACACCTCCTGACCCTGCTCATGGCATGGAGTCGGGATACAGCATGAACCCCTGCACCAACTACAGCACAAACTCTACGACAAGTACGTAGCCGCAACATGGCTAGATAACAGTCGGCTGAACAGAACGAACTAGAAGAACGCACGGAAGAACAGCAAGGCCTATGAAGAACAAGCTGAAAAACACGAACGTGCAGAGCAGGCCACACTGAATAAACAGATACGAACTGACTACAAGCAGTGCTAAACAGATACGAACCCACAGGCGCAAACTGAACTCCCGAAAACGATCTTCAAAGCACGAAGACTGAAAAGCGCAAATCGTCTCTCACCAAACTTTTACTAACACGCGGTAACACAGAATTAGCAAAAGCGTCCCAAAGGGTGGCGTCATTCGAACGGAACTTCCCCTTTATAGTGCCGTTGTACGTGTTGAACGTCACTGCGCTTTGCTTGATCGTTTTTTTTAATGATGGTGTGTACGCAAGGCAGGCTTGAGAGGAAACATGAAAAAAAACGAGGAGAAAAACGTTGGTTTAAAAAATGACATTAAAAACGATCGTGTGTACGGGGCATTACACTGGTGGTTGGTGTAAATGCTCCTATTACATTGGTGTCAGTGTAGAAATACCTCTTTATATTGGTGGTGGAATAAAATCCCCCAATACATGGTGGTCATTGCAAATTCCCCCTCACATTGGTGATCAGTGTAAATCCCCCCTCACATTGGTAGTCATTGAAAATTACTCATTACATTGGTGGTCAGTGTAGAATTCCCCACTATAGTATATACTGTACTTGCCAAAGATTTACAGCTTTGCTCTACATGCCACAGATGCCATCAACCCCCCAGCATTGCCACTGATCCGAGGAGACTTAGGATCCCTAGGAGTTTTCTGTCTATTGATGGGTCCCCTCACCTCCCCAGTCCATGGTGTGCAGGCAGTGAGGCGATAATGTGCTATAACCATTGGCAACCAATCAGTGACCTGTAATGATGTGCACTAACCTCATGCAACCAATCATTGAGTGATAAGGATATGCAGTAACCTCTAGCAACCAATCAGTGAGCAGTAATAATGTGCAGCAACATCTAGCAACCAACTGGTGAGTGGTAATTATGTCCAATAACCTCTAGCAACCAATCAGTGAGCAGTATTGATGTACAGTAATCTCTAGCAACCAATCAACAAGCAGAAGTCATGTGCTGTAACCTCTAGCAAATATTCAGTGAGCCATAATGTGTGCTGTAACCTCTAGCAGCCAGTCAGTAAGGAGTAATGATACACTGTAACCTTTGGCAACCAATCCCAATTGCTGCCTGATATAATTCAGTAAACTGATTTTGAGCCTAGCTTCTATTTATTGTATGTCTGGAAGCAGGTGGAGAGTGAAATTGCATTGAGGGGATGGGGGGGGCAAGAAAATGTTTGCCCAGGGTCCAATCAATAATAAAGATGGCCCTGGGTGTTACTATTCTTAAGTGGGCCATACACTAGTAGAAATTCATTAAATTGTTTTCACTTTGAGAACTTTTGTTTGATTTTCTAGTTGTTAGTGGGATGAAATCTACATTTGTTTTTGGCCACAGTGACAAGAAATTTTGAAGGAGCAAGATAGAATTTTCTTCTTGAATGGACACACTTCTAATGCCGCGTACACACGATTGTTTTTAATGTCATTTTCAAAAACAATGTTTTTCTCTACGTGATTTTTCTTGTTTCCTCTCAAGCCTGTCTTGCATACACACGTTCATTAAAAAAAAACGCTTGAGCAAAGCGCAGTGACGTACAAATGTTCGAATGGCGCCACCCTTCATGTTAGTAAAGTTTGTTGAGCGACGATTCGCGCTTTTCAGCCTCGTGCTTTTCAGTCCGTTACAGCGTGACGAATATGCTATCTCCATTACGAACGCTAGTTTTACCAGAACGAGCTCTCCCGTCTCATACTTGATTCTGAGCATGCAGGTTTTTTTTTTTTTTATCCCTCGTAAAAGCATACACACTACCGTTTTTTACGTCGTTAAAAAAAACGACGTGAAAAACTACGTGAAAAAATAGAGCAGGTTCTTGGTTTTTTAGGCCATTTTTCACGTCATTAAAAATGCTCTGGAGCCTACACACGATCGTTTTTAATGCCCAATTTAAAAAATTGCATTTTTAACGACGTGAAAAACGATCGTGTGTACGCGGCATTACAGTTTATGTGGTTATTTATTGGGAGCATTCATTCATTCCTAATTTGAATGTTAGAAGCAATTGAGGTTGTAAGTAGTTTTGAACAACATTTGTCAAGTCATCGAATGTACTAAGAATTTTCGTACAATTGTTTGTACAAACGTTCATTCAAAGACTTCTGGTCAATGGCCAGCTTTATCTTGCAGTGCTTGAGTCTTGTATTTTATTTCATATAATCAATCCTTGTTGTTTTCCTTTAATAGTCCATAAACCTGCCTTTGCTGCAAACTAAAATACTTCTGTTAAAGACCAATTATTGGCCATTAAATCAGTGTAAATTAACAAAAGAAAGATACAAATGTGCAGATACCAACTGGGATGTATATATAAATGAATTTGCAATATTTTTCTTTCATTATTGGGCCTGTACACCTTCATTTCATCAAAAAACATATTTTTTTTTTTACGTGGCAATTAAGAATATATTTGCAACATTTAACACTTGAAAAGAGACCATCTGACACCTGGTCACAGAGGCACGTATTAAACTGCTGCATTGCCATTTCTGAGCAGTAGAGGGGAGAATTCTCAAAAGAAGCACGTTGGTATGTTTCAATTCACTGCACACAATGCTAGTTCCTGAGTTTAGGAGATTTCAGTTTATTTCATTAAATCTGGTGCTTGAAACGTCATGGATTATGATACATTCTCAAGACAGGCAATATTTACATTAGAAATATATAGAAGAGTTCATTGGATATAGCCATGGCTTTGAATTTCAGTTTATAATGCAAAGACAAAACATTTTCCACAAACGGAAAGATACTGTGAATGATATTCATATTGCAATGACATAGTATGTATTTTTAATCAGCAGTCCCTTCGCAGTTAAAACATATGGATTATCTGATGCAATAATTTAACCACGTAAAGGTTTGATTGACACATTTTTTCATTACTGGATTTGCAAAATGTGATGACTAAGCAAAGAGCAGCCTGATATTTATAGTACTCTACTGACATTGATTGAGTCTATTATATAAAAATTCTCTAACTACCAATGTTTTGGCTATGATTCTTTATTTATTCATTCTTATGTTCTTATTGTTCCCTTATGCAGAACATAATGGTAATATACAGTATCTTAAAAAAGTGAGTACACCCCTCACATTTTTGTAAATATTTTATTATTTCTTTTCATGTGACAACACTGAAGAAATGACACTTTGCTATGATGTAAAGTAGTGAGTGTACAGCTTGTATAACAGTGTAAATTTGCTGTCCCCTCAAAATAACTCAATACACAGCCATTAATGTCTAAACCGCTGGCAACACAAGTGAGTACATCCCTAAGTGAAAATGTCCAAATTGGGCCCAATTAGATACCAACTTTGGCATTTCTCTCATGGAGGGTCGTAGATTACGATTTATCCATTGTAGTGATTTAAGTTTTATTTCAGTGACATCCTCCTCTAATTTCACCCTTTGTTTGTTATTTGCACTGTTAAACCAGTGCACTATTCTCCCCATGAATACCGACCGTAGATTATAGCAATGTGACCAGGTTGTGTAACAATAAAATGTCCATTCACAAATGGAAGCCTCCACAAGGGGATTAGAAGCAAAATCCAGCAGGAGCTACAGAGTATAAAAGAGAAGAGAGGCACCTCTAAGTGTAGCAATATGTTGCTAAATGTTGTGCGTTCATTAAATATAACCATATTGCTACACTTGGAGATGCCTTTCTCCTCTTTTATAGTCAGTTGTGACATGGTGCTACTTGTATATCAAGACATCGCTTGTATATCAAATCAAAATGTATTTAAAAATTTTGCTTGTCTTGCAAAACACTCTCTAACCAAGTTAGTCTCAAACCAAGGTTTTACTGTATTTGTATATTGCTATCATATCTCCTCACAAGCATCACTCGTTCCTCTATATCTTTAGCAATGAAGCCAAGCAACTGCCATTTTTATTGCACAAAATAACCGTGGCAGGTTGAATGTTTCTCTCAGTGCACACTTTCTTATGTCATTAATACAGAAGCCACATCGTACTTAAAAGAGAAGGTTTTTTTTTTTTTTTATATTCATACTTACCTCGGTGGATGGAACATCAGACCGATGCTCCATCTGTCCCTCTGCGTCTGTGCACTGAGAACCGAGCCACCGAACATCGCCGCTGGCTCGGTTCTCACAGATCCCCTAGAGGAAAACTGCTGGCTGTCAGTCAGCGTCTTTCCTCTCTGCTTCTCCACTCTCATTGGAGTGCTGAGCAGTGGAGGGGTGGGGAGAGGCTGTCTCAGTGTCTCACCAGCCCCTTTTTCTACTGAGAGCACTGGAGTGGCAGAGCGGAGAGCAGTGACTGAAACTCACTGCTCCCTCTTCCAGGAAGACCGAGAACTAAGCGATCAGTTGTCATATATCCTGGTGAGGAACAACTGCAGAATCAAACTAATGCTGCAGCATGGAGGTGAATATGTATGTTTTTTTATATAGCCCAAACTTCTCCTCTAGCCACTTCAGCCCCGGACCATTTTGCACCAAAAAGGACCAGGCCCCTTTTTTGCGATTCGGCACTGTGTCGCTTTAAGTGACAATTGCGCGGTCGTGCGACATGGCTCCCAAACAAAATTAGTGTCCTTTTTTTCCCACAAATAGAGCTTTCTTTTGGTGGTATTTGATCACCTCTGCAGTTTTTATTTTTTGCGCTATAAACAAAAATAGAGCAACAATTAAAAAAATGTTACATTTTGCTATAATAAATATCCCCAAAAAATATATAAAAAAAAAATTTTTTTCCTCAGTTTAGGCCGATACGTATTCTTCTACATATTTTTGGTAAAAAAAAAAAAACGCAATAACCGTTTATTGATTGGTTTGCGCAAAAGTGGCATTTTTTTTTTTTACTAGTAATGGCGGCGATCAGCGATTTTTATCGTGACTGCGACATTATGGCAGACACATCGGACACTTTTGCCACATTTTTGGGACCATTTTCATTTTCACAGTAATCAGTGCTATAAAAATGCACTGATTACTGTGAAAATGACACTGGCAGTGAAGGGGTTAACCACTAGGTGGCGCTGTAGGGGTTAAGTGTTCCCTATTGAGGGTTTCTTACTGTAAGGGGGATGGGCTGTGTGTCACATGACACTGATCTTCGCTCTGAGTACACGGAGCGGAGATCCGTGTCATTGTCACTAGGCAGAGCGGGGAGATGGTTGTTTACACAAGCATCTCCCCGCTCTATACCTCCGTGAGACGATCGCGGGGATCCCCACGGCGATCGAGTCCACGGGACCCACGGTCCGACTCACGGGGAAGGCGGCAGGGTCACGAGCGTGCTGCCGGCGACCACACGGCAGGCATTTGAAGGGCAACGTACAGGTACGTGATTATGCCTGTCCGTGCCATTGTGCCAACGTAAATCTACATGGGCCGGTCCTTAAGTGGTTAAGCTAGGTTCACACTATATCAATTTTCCTGCAGCCACATTTGCATGGACACAGCAGCCTATTCATTTAAATGGGCTGCTATAGCTGCTGGAAATGTAGGAAAATGCCCCTGCACCTTTTTCAGAACCGCAGCTGTAGGGAAGCAGCATAGTGCTATGCATTTCCCAGCATGGTAAAATGCACTGTGGTTTCCATTTCGTGGGGGTGCATAACAATCAATGGCACCCCGTGCGTCTGCTTGAAGCAGCGTGTTTTTGCTGAGGGTGCCAAAAAGCATGCAATTTACATGCAGTCCTACACCAGCCTGCATGTGAACCTAGGGATAAGCACTATTTAAGGAAATAATATATTACCAAATAACACATATTTTGGGTTAATTCTGCATTGTTTATCTTAAACTCATCTTTAAATCGCATACATTTTGACCAGCTTGCACTTAAAGTGTTACTAAACCCACAACAGTACAATCAGTCTGTATATGCAGCATAGTGAATGAAAAAAGTGTAGCGCTTATTTTTGTGCATAAGTCAGTTGTCAACACACGTCAAATGTTGAAAACATATATATACACAAAATTTTAATTTCAATGACACCAAGTGACTGAGTGTGATCCGTGAATTTTTTTTTTTTTGTAACAAATAAATCAGAACGAAGCAGTCCTCTATTGTGACCAAACACAAATAACAGTCCAAAAGTGTAGAAAAAACTGCAAGGTTGAAATGAAGAAGAAGAATTCCACATGAATATGACCCACTTTGTGAAAGGATAGAGACATCACCACCGATATAAGGAGGAGGCTTACCAGATGGTGTTGACTTGGTGAGGTGTATACCACCCAAGTCAAAACAGGCTTGTATAATCAGTCAGCAAGATGTATCCAGCTGGTCCTGAATCCACATATCAGTTGGCACCGCAAATTCCAATAAACATCAGGAAGTGTAAAATACATGTAGTCTTGTTGGAGCCAGAGACAGTGCAGGAGGGGAGTCACAGCCCAGATGATGACTGTTTATTTGAAACGTGTCCGGTGGACCCATTTACACACATCGCTCTTGCACTTTGTGATATGCCTATGACGTTCTTCCAAGTGTGAGTGTTCATTTTAAATCTTTTTAATAAATACTACCTTGTACGGTATCACACTATGTGAGTTTTTTTCCCATTACGCATGTTATGTGGTTACCGTATCTCTGGCTCCAACAAGACTACATGTATTTACACTTCCTGATGTTTATTGAAATTTGTTTATTGACATATCGGTGCCAACTGATATGTGGATTCAGGACCAGCTGGATATATATTGCTGACTGATTATACAAGCCTGTTTTGACTTGGGTGGTATACACCTCACCAAGTCAATACCATCTGGTAAGCCTCCTCCTTATATTGGTGGTGGTGTCTTTATCCTTTCACAAAGTGGGTCATATCCATGTGGAATTCTTCTTCTACATTTCAACCTTGCAGTTTTTTCTACACTTTTGGACTGTTATTTGTGTTTGGTCACAATAGAGGACTGCTTCGTTCTGATTTATTTGTTACAAAACATTTTTTTTTCACAGATCACATTTAGTCACTTGGTGTCATTGAAATTAAGATTTCATGTATATATATGTTTGCAACATTTGACATGTGTTGACAACTGACTTATGCACAAAAATAAGCGCTACACTTTTTTCATATTCATTAGTTCTTGCTTTGTCACAGCTGTGTTGGCAGCTAATTTTTGTGTTCACTTATTGCACAGCGCAGTATATCCTATATATATTTTTTTGTATATGCAGCATAGAATGCTTGTTATACTCATTGTGAAACTTAAGGGGTTAATCCTCTGCATTGTGTAAAAAGGCTGTTTTATCCTGTATGCATAGATCCTCCCCTCCTGCACTGTCTATCTGGGGAAGGCCAGCTAACACAGGCAGGGTAGTTGACCTGCACATGCTCAGTTGTGTCTTTTATGCTGGGGAGAACATTTGCTTGTTCTCAGAGCTAGTCAGGTCACATGATATTGACATCACACATGTGGGCATGTATACAGGCTGTAGTAGAAACCTCCACCTACCTGAACTCTCAGGTAGGTGGAGGTGACCCATTTTTAGCAGAGAGTGGTCTGAAGTCCGCTCTCTGCTAACGTCACCAAGATCAGTCCAGGCACAGCGTCATCCCGAATCTGGCGCCGCTGAGATGGCCATTCCCCTTCACAGCTCAGTGCTCCAGTAAGCATGGAGGAGCAGAGCTGCTGATTGACAGGCAGCAGCTCTGAATGAATGAATGACTTGTATAGCGCTACACATGCGAACTGAATCGCCTCTAGGCGCTTTTTGCAGGCAGTGTCTGCTTGGCTGGTGCGGTCATTTTACCCCATAGGATCTCGACACGCTTGGGACACACAGTCGTACACACATATATACCGGGCCAATTTTGGACAAGATCCAATTAACCTATCAGCATAACTTTGTCCGCTCGGGGAGGTGAGAGAACCGAGCCATCGGTGGTGTTTGGTGGCTCGGTTCTCAGTGAAGGGGCGGCGGGAGACAGATGCAGCATCGGACTGATGCTGAATCCGCCTAGGTAAGTGTGATTATGGAATAAAAAAAATCCCATATGTCTCTTTTAATAATGATGGCTAGTACCTAATTATTAGGCCACTGATATCCCACAGGGTGGGGATTTTCACAGTATAACTACCTGGCAAATGATTCCCACTGGATTTCACCAGGTGGGTAGTAAATAATAGAGTCCACTCTTTTAAATCACCAAGTAGATATTGCATTGTTTGTTTGTCTCTAGGTAAATTGTATGCAATGTTATTTTAGGTTTGGATAGAGAAGGGGAGTATTATAACCCCTTACAAATAGTGTTCCTGTCTTTATCTGTGCTAAACAGATTAACCCTCTCCATATTCTTGAAAAAATTATGAAAACTCCAACATTTTACAGTTGCCACCAGAACAAAAAGCTATAGGAACACTTTGTGACAGTTATCCAAAATGGTGAATTCCCCTCATTTGTAGAGATCTCCTCTTACTTCCTGTTGCATCTCTGGAATAGAAAGGAAATGGAAATTACCAAACAGGTTACAGACAGCTAAAATTAGACAGACAGGCATTTTAACCACTTCCCGCCCGGCCTATAGCAGAATGACAGCCAGGCGGTGGTTCAGTTATCCTGACTGGGCGTCATATGACGTCCAGCAGGACAAGAGCCGCCGCGCGCCCGTGGGGGCGTGCATCATGGCGATCGGTGGTGCAGCGCATCAGTCTGACCCACCACTACACTGATCTCGGTAAAGAGCCTCTGACGGAGGATCTTTACCACGTGATCAGCCGTGTCCAATCGCGGCTGATCACGATGTAAACAGGAAGAGCCGTTGATTGGTTTTCCTCACTCGCGTCTGACAGACGCGAGTAGAGGAGAGCCGATCGGCTGCTCTCCTGACAGGGGGTCTGTGCTGGTTGTTTATCAGTGCAGCCCACCCTCGGATGCCCGCCCAGTACCACCAGGATCACCAGGGATGGCCATCACACTGGACCACCAGGTATGCCACCCTAGACCACCAGGGAAATACCAATCAGTGCCCAGGCAGCTGCCAATCAGTGCTCAGGCAGCTGCCAATCAGTGCTCAGGCAGCTGCCAATCAGTGCCCATCCCCAATGCCTGCCAGTGCCATCAGTTATTCCTATCAGTGCCATCTATCAGTGCCACATACCAGTGCCCATCAGTGCCACATATCAGTGCCCATCAGTGCCGCCTATCAATTCCCATCAGTGTCCAGCAGTGCCGCCTATCAGTGCCACTCATAAGTACCCATCAGTGCAGTCTGTCAGTGCCCACCAGTGCCACCCATGAGTGCCCATCAGTGCTGCCTATCATCGCCCATCAGTGCTGCATATCAGGGCCACCCATCAGTGCCGCCTACCAGTGCCCATCAGTACCGCCTATCAGTGCCCATCATCAATGCCCGTCAGTGCCCATCAGTGCCACCTCATTGGTGCCGCCTTATCAGTGCCCATAAGTAAAGGAGAAAACGTACATATTTACATAGATGTGGGTTCGTTGGACGATTTCCAGAAACATATTACATATTTACAAAAAAATTAACAGAAAAAAAAGAAAAACTTTCATTTTTTCAACATTTTTGGTCTTTTTTTATTTGTTTAGCAAAAAAAAACAAAAACGCAGAGGTGATCAAATACCACCAAAAGAAAGCTCTATTTGTGGGAACAAAATGATAAAAATTCTGTTTGGGTACAGTGTAGCATGATGTGTAAGTGCCTGGTATTGAAGTGGTTAAACCTATCATGCCATACTTAAAAATAAAAATTAAACATTTTACCTATACATACAGTTTAATGGCATATGTGACCTTCATATGTTAAGAACTTCATCTCGATTATACACACATTTTGCAAATAAGGGGATATTAGTGACGACGGTAAAAATAAAATACTTTATCTTTCAAATATTTTATTAATTTGCATAAAAGTACAGTGTACAATTAACATTGTACGTCGTGCAACGACGATGTGATAGATAATTAACAGATGAACATATATTCACTGACAAGTTGTAGACATTCCAAACAGGAGGTGTATAACTGTGTGAGTATACATAAGGACACTCGGATCTCCCCTCTCCGGTGGCACCCCATATGGGATCTTTAGTGCCACCGAAGTGGAGAAGGTCCATTCAGTGCAGTGCGAGCACTGCAGGGTAACACCCACTGCATGTTGGCAGTGTTTCATAAATTTGCTTGAACATGTTAACAAAGCCGGAAGTAAAAGAAGAGACGGTTAGTAGATATCAGAAGTGTACTTCAAGGATATTGCTCTGTCAGGCTATATGAAATATTGTAACAATAAGAATAGGTGACTGTCACAGCATCAGTCCAATCAGTCCAAGTCTGCCAGAGTGTTCGGGTTTTAACAGCCCGACCATTACTGGCGTTTGTTATCATTTCATAGCTAAAGTGTAGGGTTACTAAGTTGATAACTTGTTCTATGGTTGGAGTATTGTCGGATTTCCATTGTCTCGTTAAGTTGAGCCTGTGTGCCAGGAGTATGTGAGTCGTGACGTGTCTAAGGGGTTTAGGTATGTCGTCTATGGTTAGGTTGAGAATGGCAAGCGCGGGTGATGGAGGGATTTTGATTTTAATCACGTTTGATATAAGATTAAAAATATCGTCCCAGTATGTTTGTATCTTGGAACATGTCCAGAAAATGTGGAGCATGTCTCCTGTGGTCGCTTTGCATCTCAAGCACTTGTTAGGGATTTGAGGACTGAAATTCGCTAATATGGCTGGCGTGAGGTACCAGCGTAGTGATATTTTCTGAGTGAGTTCCCAAAGTGTTGAGCATTTGGTGGCCGCGTAGATGGAGTGAAGTGCCCGTTGCCATTGTGCGACTGTGAAGGTATGTGTAAGATCGGTGTCCCATCGATGGTGCGGTTTCGTTTTGGAAAAAATTGACTTTTGGTGAAGGTTGTTGTAGAAATGCGAGATTCCCTTTGTTTTGGAGGCAGGGTTAGTAAGGTATTCCCAGGTCTTAGGGTGGATTCTATATAGGGGTAGGGGTATATTAATCAAGCAGTGGTGGATGCGCAAGAACGTGAAGTGCTCTGAGGCAGGTAGACCATATTCGGCCTGTAGTTGGGAGAAGGATTTAACGTGGTTACCCTGTATTAAGTTTTGTAAGCAGTGGATCCCATTGAGGATCCATCTGGAGATCAGTAGGTCTGGGGTCAAGTGATGAAGGGATTCTAAAGGGATTTTAAATTGTGGTGTGGTGGAGTTATAGCCCAGGGAAGTGACCATTTTTTTCCAGGCACTTACTGTAGCCTTCATAGTAGGGGAGAGACATGCGGGTATTTGGGTACCTAGAGGTGTGCTTAGAAGCCAGGTCTTTAAATTGGGGCGTGCAAGTGAAAGGTTCTCTATTTGTCCCCACATTGAGGTCATGGGGGATTGGAACCAACTGGGCAGTTGGGCTAGAATGGCTGCCATGTGATAGTCCTCAAATTCTACTGAGCCAATGCCTCCCGCCAGTTTGTGTTTAATTAACTTTAGATGAGCACATCTGGGTCGTTTGCCTTTCCAAAGATATTTGTTGAATATCGTCTGGAGGGATCTGAAAAAGGCTTTGGGTAGTGGAATGGGAAGGGTCCTAAAGAAGTACAATATTTGAGGGAGGCATATCATTTTGAAGGCCGCAAGCCTTCCTGACCAGGAAAGTTCATGTTTCGCTAATTGGTCCGAGGACAGACGGATGTTATGTAGAAGTGGTATGAAATTACAGGCGTATAAGTTGTTCAGTGATCTCGGGAGTTGGATGCCTAGATACGAAATGTCTGTATCTGCCCATGCAAATGGATATTGTGTTTGTAACAAGTTTCTCTTCGTGGCGTCTAAATTAATATCCAATATGAAGGATTTGGTTGTGTTAACTTTGTAATAGGAAACCGAGCTGAACCAGTTTAACAGTTTTTGTACTTCTGCCAGGGAGGAAGTCGGATTGGTGAGGATAAGAATGACATCATCAGCAAATAGGCTGATTTTATGAGATGTGGGTCCAATTTGAAGTCCTGAAATATTGGGGTGTGAGCGGATCTGCTCCGCCAGCGGCTCCATGAGCATGTTAAAGATGAGTGGGGATAATGGACAGCCTTGCCGCGTACCATTAGTGATATTGAATGGGCAGGAGAGCATTCCCTCTGTATATACTTGGGCCGTGGGGTTTGAGTAAAGTGCCATGATGGCTTGTAGTATATGGCCCTTAAATCCAAATTTTTGAAGGACTGTCTTTAGGTACGACCAGTGGACCCTATCGAACGCCTTCTCTGCATCCAAAGATAGGAGCAGAGAAGGCGTTCCGGTGGATTCCACATGGTGGATGAGATTGAGCATTCTTCTAGTGGCATCTGATGCCTGCCTGCCCTTCGTGAAGCCTGACTGGTCCTTATGTATGAGGGCAGGCATTATCTCGAGTAACCTTGTTGCTATAGTTTTAGCATAGATCTTGAGATCAAGGTTAAGAAGGGATATTGGGCGAAAATTTGGGGGGACATTCGGCTCCTTCCCTGGTTTCGGTAACGTTATAATCAGTGATTTTAAATATTCAGTCGGAAAGGTGGAAGAGGAGGCAGCATGGTTGAAAACTTCAGTAAGGTGGGGGGTTATGTGAAAGGAGAATTGTTTATAATATTCGCCTGTCAGTCCGTCTGGGCCTGGCGCTTTACCATTTGGCAGGGAGTCAATTGCATTTTTTATTTCTAGTTCCGTGAACGGACTATTGAGGTTTGTCAATTGCTCTTCAGTCAAGGTAGGTAGATTGAGCTTACAGAGAAAGTGGTCAATTCCTTCTTGGGTAGGTTGAGGTGTACACGGGTCCTGTCTCAGATTGTATAGGTCACTGTAATAGGCGCTAAAGGCGTCGGCTACGTCTTGTGGGTTACTCAGGAGGAGTTTAGTATGAGGGTGGCGGAGTTGGGCAATTTTGGTGCGCCTACCTTTAAGGCGTTGCACTAGTCTTTTCCCCGCCTTGTTAGAAGTGGAGTAAGTGGTGGCTTTAAGCTTCCTGTGAAGAAATTCATAGGAGTGGAGGAGTAGAGTTCTAAGTTCCTGTCTAAGGGACAATAATTTGTTCGCTCGTGTGTCTCTAGGGTCAGCCTTGAGCTTTAATTCTAGGGACGCTATCTGAGTCGTCAGGTTGTCTATACGTTGCGTCCTCTTTTTTTTATGGTAAGAGCTTAATTTAATTAGGGTTCCTCTAATGAAAGCTTTATGTGCGCTCCACACCACGGCAGGGTCGGGCACCGAGCCCTTGTTTAATGAGAAAAAGTCGGTAATTTGAGTCGAAATTTCTGGGGCATAATTATCATGCTGGATAATGTAGTTGTTTGCTCGCCAGAGAAATGTGTTGCGTTGCAGGGTTAAGTCATCTATAGTAATTGATATTGGGGCATGGTCCAACCATGTCGCGGTGTGGATCGCAGACACACATATTTTTTGTAAAATCCATTTATCTGTCAGGAACAAATCAATTCTCGAATACGAGTTGTGCCTGGAGGAGAAAAATGTAAAGTCTCTTTCAGATCCATGTTGACATCGCCACACATCATAGAGGTCGTGGGTGGCGATGAGTTTTTTCAGAGGCGAGTCTCGCCTTTTCGCAGCTGATGTGGAGTCTATAACCACATCGGGGACTAGGTTGAAATCTCCACAGAGAATCAGATGACCTTTCTGAATAGGTTTGGCTATACTAAGTAGTTTGCGTAGGAATTGCAACTGGTGTGAGTTTGGGGTATATACATTAACAAGAGTGTATTGAACTTGATTCATAGTGCAGGCAAGTATTATATAGCGACCTTCAGGGTCTGTTACAACATCTAGTAGTTGGAAGTCCACACTATCTTTGATCGCTATCATGACCCCTTTAGTTTTAGTAGAATGTGAAGCGTGGAATATATGCGGGAACTGACGATTGGAGCATAGGGACTCATTGGATGGTAGCAGGTGGGTTTCTTGTAAACATAAAATGTCACTGTGGAGAGCCGTGGCGGTTTTCCAGAGTGAGTGACGTTTGGCTGGATGATTTAGTCCATTAGTGTTCAATGATAGGATTGTGAGCGGCATCTTGTAGCCAAGGAGGTAGCGGGTGCGATGTAGTTGCACTTACGGTTTGGTGATTCAGTCCAGGTCAATGTTACTTGCTTACGAGACGATATAGTAGTGATGCGGCAGCCCAGGGTCCTGGAAGTAAGGTGGTTAGGATGCTGTGGATAGAGCAATATGTTAAGCACTCAAGCGGTAGTATCAAGCAAAAACAAAAAGGTAAAGAGTCGAAGAGCAAGCTGACAGCGAGAGGTTTTGCTTAGATTGTTCAGAAAGTAGAACTAGAAAGGTTCTCGGAGGGGGTGCCTCGCACCTCGGAAGCCTCCGTTTGGGGGTACAAACAGTTTTTATGTCTAGGAGCTGCAAAAACAGGGGTTCTTTGTAACATAACCCAGGGGAACTGCAAGAATAATTTTTGGCCAGTTGTGGCGTATTTAACAGATGCCATTTAATGTTGTCCAGATTACTGTTGTCCAGATTTCTGTTTGTAGGTGATCTTCCGTCAGGGTGTGGGGGTGGATTTGGGGGGTTCCAGGAGGATTCCCCAGTTGTGGAGAAGTCGCATTCCTTTGTCAAGA
Source organism: Rana muscosa (assembly GCA_029206835.1). Classification (NCBI taxonomy): domain Eukaryota; kingdom Metazoa; phylum Chordata; class Amphibia; order Anura; family Ranidae; genus Rana; species Rana muscosa. The sequence continues at coordinate 569,642,264 of CM055121.1, forward strand.
TCACTGACGGTATGTGACTGCCCATTCTTCGTGATGAGGAGTGTGGCTGGGTAACGCCATTTGTACTGAATCTTATGGTTCTGTAAACCTTTGGTGACTGGACTCAAATGACGTCTCAGTTGGAGTGTATACTTTGAGAGATCAGGAAAGCATTGGATTCCTGTGAAAGGAGCTGGTATGGGCATTTTAGCTTTAACCCCCATCAGGAGCTTTTCCTTGATATGATAGAAGTGAATTCTCATCAGGACGTCTCTGGGTACTGAGGCTGCTAGGTGGGATGGTTTGGCGATTCTGTGGATCCTGTCGATGATAACATCTCGGGGGGATGCTTCAGGAATAATGATGTGCATCAACTCCTTGGCATACCATGGCAGGTCCGCAGGAAGAACACTTTCCTGTATTCCTCTTAGCTTAACATTATTCCTGCGAGACCTGTCCTCTAAATCCGCCATCTTGGCGCGCATCCGTGACTGCTCCTCTCTAATACCTTCACAAACATCTATTACCTCATTCACAGTGGAGGTACAATCAGTTAGGCCTCTCTCAACGTTTGTCACCCTGTCATCAAGGGAGTGGATGTCTGTAGTAATTTTAGTAAACAGAGAGGAGAGGTCAGTCATTAGGGAGGTCTGCAGTGAGAGAAGCATGTCCTTCAGGGTAGTGTCCATAACTGGTTGGCCTGAGGTTGGGAAGGATGCCATGGAGGTATGCAGGGCCTAGTTAGACAGGAGTGGGTTAAAAGCCTGGGCCTCAATTTGTGAGTGCAGCGGCCGCTGCGGCGGCGTGTCAAGCCGCATTCTAGCTTTTGCAGGGCTACGGGTGAGGGGATCACTCTCCGGGGGCTGAGAGGATACCCCGAAGGTACCTGTATGTGGTGAGTCCTCCGATATCTCGTCCAGGAGATCCGTGTATGAGTCCCGCGGCGCGGCCTGGCCAGCGCCATCTTGGATGTCAGCATCGCGGTCCGCCGGCTTGTAGGCGAATTCTGTTCGTTTTTGCGGCTTGTAGTCCGTAAATCTCTTTCTGGACATGATCCTCAGCTGCTCCGGTGTGCCTAGAGAAAGGATGGCTGGAGATTGTAGCTTTGGTACGGCCGATGTCGCTGGATTCTGTCCCCTGGTTCAGGAGCTGAGAGCTCACACGTCCACTCTCATCTCCGGTCAGCCACGCCCCCAAAATAAAATACTTTAAATAGTGTTTATAGTAAATGTGTTATGTATAAATGTATTTTTACTTAGTAGTAGGGATGAGCCGAACACCCCCCGGTTCGGTTCACACCAGAACCTGCGAACGGACCGAAAGTTCACGCAAAGTATCGAACCCCGTAAAAGTCTATGGGACTCGAACGTTCGAAATCAAAAGTGCTAATTTTAAAGGCTAATATGCAAGTTATTTTCCCAAAAAGGGTTTGGGGACCCGGGTCCTGCCCCAGGGGACATGTATCAATGCAAAAAAAAGTTTTAAAAATGGCAGTTTTTTCGGGAGCAGTGATTTTAATGATGATTAAAGTGAACAAAAAAAAGTGGGGGGTGTCTATAGTATGCCTGTGAAGTGGCACGTGTTTCCCGTGTTTAGAACTGTCCCTGCACAAAATTCAATTTCTAAAGGAAAAAAAGTCATTTAAAACTGCTTGCGGCTTTAATGTAATTTGTGGTCCTGGCAATGTGGATGAAAATCATTGAGAAAATCGGCATGGGTACCCCCCCAGCCCATTTGGGTCTTGTATGGATATTAAGGGGAACCCCACACCCAAATTTAAAAAAGGAAAGGCGTGGGGCCCTCAGGCCCTATATACTCTGTCTAGCAGTATACAGGCGGTGAAAACAAGACAGGGACTGTAGGTTTGTTCTTAAGTAGAATCTGTTTGTAATTTAGAACTGTTACATTTTTAAAGTGTAGCTGCAGCCCAAAAAAATATTTTTAAGCTTTTTGGAAAACATAGGGAAGGGTTATCACCCCTGTAACATTTGTTTTGCTGTCTGTGCACCTCTTCAGAAGATTTCACCTCACTTTCTGTCCCAATGACAATTGGTTTCTGAAAATTAGTTTTTTTTAGTGAAACAAGGATTGGTGATAAAGCCTAAGTGGAGAGGGGACACGTTTTTTTCATATTAACTCTTACAGGAGAGAATTTCCCTTCCTAGGGGTAGATTTCCTCTCACTTCCTGTTGTCTCCCTCTGTTTGCAAGTAGGAGTCATTTGTAAGTTGGATGTTTGAAATTAGGGGCCTGCCCTATATACTCTGCAGAAATTTGGGCCTTAGGTGTTGGTGTTGCCATAACACTGTGAGCCCTCACAGTTACTCTTGGTGGGCGCTGGAACACCCAGCTGTGTAATATTAGATCAAGAATTGTAATTACATGCCCCTGTTAAACAGGGGCAGAAAAAATGGGCCTTAGGCACTGGTGCTGGTGCCACAACACTGCAACCCCTCACAGAAACTTTAGTTGGAACACAAGAATGAGCCCTGCTTCAAATTATTGCATCAAAAATTGTAATTACACGCCCCTGTTAAACAGGGGCAGAAAAATTGGGCCTTAGGCACTGGTACTGGTGCCACAACACTGCAACCCCTCACAGAAACTTTAGTTGGAACACAAAAATGTTGAAAAATGTAAAGTTATGCACTTGGGGGCTAAGAATATGAATGCATCATACATACTAGGGGGAGTACAACTGGGGGGATCCGTAGTGGAGAAGGATCTGGGGGTTTTGGTAGATCATAAGCTCAATAATGGCATGCAATGCCAAGCTGCGGTTTCCAAAGCGAGCAAAGTCTTTTCTTGTATTAAGAGAGGTATGGACTCCAGAGAGAGAGATATCATTTTGCCCCTGTTCAAATCATTAGTAAGACCTCATCTGGAATATGCAGTTCAGTTTTGGGCACCAGTTCTCAAAAAGGATATCGGGAAACTGGAGAAAGTGCAAAGAATGGCAACCAAACTGATAAGAGGCATGGAGGAGCTCAGCTATGAGGAAAGATTAGAGGAACTGAATGTATTCACTCTTGAGAAGAGGAGAATAAGGGGGGATATGATTAACATGTACACATATATAAGGGGTCCATATAGTGAACTTGGTGTTGAGTTAATCACTTTACGGTCAACGCAAAAGACAAGGGGGCACTCTTTACGTCTAGAGGAAAAAATATTTAATCTCCAAATACGGAAAGGTTGCTTCACAGTAAGAGCTGTGAAAATGTGGAACAGACTCCCTCCAGAGGTGGTTCTGGCCAGCTCAGTAGATTGCTTTAAGAAAGGCCTGGATACTTTCCTAAATGTACATAATATAACTGAGTACTAACATTTATAGGTAAAGTTGATCCAGGGTAAATCCGATTGCCTCTCGGGTGATCAGGAAGGAATTTTTTCCCCTGCTGTAGCAAATTGGATCATGCTCTGCTGTTTTTTTTTGCCTTCCTCTGGATCAACTGGGGGTATAGAATTGGGTATATGGGATTGTACAATATTTTTTATTTTATTATTTATTTTTTTATGGTTGAACTGGATGGACTTTGTCTTTTTTCAACCTGACTAACTATGTAAGAATGAGCCCTGCTGCAAATTATTGCATCAAAAATTGTAATTACACGCCCCTGTTAAACAGGGGCAGAAAAATTGGGCCTTAGGCACTGGTGCCACAACACTGCAACCCCTCACAGATACTATAGTTGGAGTGCAGAAATGAGCCCTGCTGCAAAGTATTGCATCAAAAATTGTAATTACATGCTCCTGTTAAACAGGGGCTGAAAAATTGGGCCTTAGCCACTGGTGGCAGTGCCCAGAACCAAAAATGTTCTTACAAGCTATCAGCATGAACATTGAGGAGGAAGAGGATAGTCACTCAGCATACCAGGATAGTCACTCAGCATCAGCATAGGCAGTCTTGAAGGGATCTCCCATTCAAAAAAAAAAATATTCGGTTACATCAGCATCAGGTGCTTGGTAGCTGGTGATCCAAGACTGATTAATTTTTATGAAGGTCAGCCAATCGACAGTGATCGGTTACAAAGCCTCCAGCAGCACTGAATGTGCGTTCCGAAAGAACGCTGGATGCAGGACAGGCCAGTAGCTCAATTGCATACTGTGCAAGCTCTGGCCAGTGATCCATCCTCAAGACCCAGTAACCCAGAGGATTTTCGGTGGGAAAGGTGTCCAAGTCTGATCTTGCCCCTTGGTATTCCTGCACCATGTAAAACAGACGCTGTCGATGGTTGCTTGAACCGTTCATACCTTGGGGCTGCGGACTAAAAAATTGTCTGAACGCATCGGTCAGACGGCGCTCCTTCTTTGACTGACCGAAGCCTCAGCAACACGTTGTCCAGGACCAGGATTTTGTAACCTTCCAGTCTTTAGGAGCGCGTTGCACAGACCTTTCTGCAAGGTGTCCCGAAGATGTTTCATCCTCTGCTCCCTCTGCGACGGCAAGATAAGGTCCGCAACCTTACCCTTGTAAAGTTAATCAAGGAGGGTTGCCAGCCAGTAATGATCCCTCCCCTTGATCAGACGAATACAAGGATCCTTCCACAGGCTTTGCAGGATCAGGGAGGCCATGCACTCCAGTCCGGAGTCCTCTGGGTCACTCAGGATGACATGATCCGGAGCCACCTCCTCCCAGCCACGTACAAGTCCATGGGTTTCTTGGAACTGTACTTGATCCCTTGAAGACTGCTGCTGATGCTGAGTGCTAGGCTCCACATCCATGCTGACACAATCCTCCTCCTCCTCCTCCTCTTCCTGTGTGATAGCCAGGCCAGCAGGAACACTGTCTGGATAAAGGGGGCCTTGAGAGGTAAGGAAGTCCTCCTCTTCCTCCCTCTGTTCTGCCTCAAGTGCCCTGTCCATTATTCCACGCAGCGTGTGCTCCAATAGGTGGACAAGAGGGACAGTGTCACTGATGCATGCACTGTCACTGCTCACCATCCTCGTGGCCTCCTCAAATGGTGCCAGGACAGTGCATGCATCCCTCATCATGACCCACTGGCGTGGCAAAAAAAAAATGCGCCCCTGACCCTGTCCTGGTGCCATATTGGCACAGATACTCATTGATGGCCCTCTGCTGCGTGTGCAGCCGCTGCAGCATTGCCAATGTTGAGTTCCACCTGGAAGATCCTGTAAGCCCGGGTACCTGCCCAAGAACCGCTGCACCACCAAGTTAAGGACGTGAGCCAAACAGGGCACATGGGTCAGTTGTCCCTGTCGGAGGGCGAAGAGGAGGTTGATGCCATTGTTGCAAACCACCATTCCTGGCTTAAGCTGGCGTGGTGCGAACCACCTCTGAGCCTGCCCCTGCAGAGCACCGCATGGCATCTTTTTGCCTGCGTACTTGCGTAGCCCCTTGAATGCCTACGGAGCACCGCTGGTTACGAGGACAAAGCATGGGAAGAGGCCATGGAGGAAGAAGAAGAGGAGGGGGTGGAGGAGAGAGGTGTGTCAGAATCACCAGTAGTAGCATTTTGGAGGCATGGTGGTGGAACAACCTCCAACACTACTGCACCTTGTCCTGCATCCTTCCCAGCTGCCAGCAGAGTCACCCAATATGCTGTGAAAGATAGATAACGTCCCTGTCCATGCCTGCTGGACCATGAGTTAGCGGTAATATGCACCTTACCACTGCCCACCCTGTCCAGCGAGGCCAAGACATTGCCTTCCACATGCCGGTAGAGAGCCGGAATCGCCTTCCGTGAGAAAAAGTGCCGTTTGGGAACCTGCCACTGAGGAACCGCACATCCCATAAACTCACCGAAGGGGGCAGAGTCTACCAACTGAAAAGGCAGCAGTTGAAGTGCTAGCAATTTAGCCAAGCTAGCATCCAACCGCTGGGCATGTGGATGGCTCGGAGCAAACTTCTTTCGGCGGTTCAGCAGCTGGGGCAGGGAATATTGCCTGGTACAATCTGATGTTGGTGTACCGATAGCAGATTGCCCGCAAGTACTTGGCTGTGACACACCTAATTCTACACCTTCATTCCTCTCAGTGCAGGTTTCAGAGAGGACTGAAGGTATAGTGGGGTTGGAGATCCCAGCTGATGAGGAGTAAGGAGAGGTCCGCTTTGTTCTTTGGTGTGGGTCTTTTAGGTGTGCTTGCCAACAAACTGCATGGCAGGTCGACATATGTCTGATCAAGCATGTGGTGCCCAAGCGGGTGATGTTTTGGCCACGCGAGATACGCCTGAGACATATGTTGCAAATAGCAACGCTGCGATCTGATGCACTCGTCTCAAAAAAGGCCCACACCAAAGAACTTTTGGAATAACGCGCAGAGACAGCAGCGCCCTGCACATGCGGAGCTCTGCGGTGTGATGCTGTCAGTGTGCTGCCCTTCTCGTTGGAGATGTGCCTCCTCCTCCTCCTCCTCCTCTCTCCTATCAGGCACCCATGTAGAGTCCGTAACCTCATCATCCCCTCCCTCCTCATCACTGTAGCAAACCTGGCAGTAAGCTGCAGCTGGTGGAACATGACTGCAAGGTTGCTGTCCTTCTTGGGCACCCCCTCTCTCTGGGCTCACGTTACTGCCTTCCTCTAGCTGGGTACCATCATTGGAGCCTTCAAAACGCTGCACATTCTCCTGCAGCATGTACCCAACACTGTGGTCAAACAGTTCAGGGGACTCCTCAGGAGGACATGGTGGGGCTAGGGAAGGAGTGACTGATGCCATTGAGCCGAGGGAAGAGGCCGATTTGGCAGCTGCTTTGCCAGACAAAGTACCCTGAGCCTGGGTGAGAGAGGATGAGGAGGATGAGGACGGCTTGGTCATCCACTCTACCAAGTCTCCGTCATGTTGCGGCTCAAAACGGCCAGCTGCCGAAAAAAAGGACAAGCGTGTCCCATTGCCACGTGCTGATGAGGATGCACCGTGTCCACGACCAGCACTGTTGCCTCTAGACACAGAGCCTTCTTGCCCTCTTTTATTGGCTCGTGACTGTCTGCCTCTCCTTGTTGTCCTTCCAGACATACTAATGGCCTGCAGGGAGATGTAGCTGCACAAAGCTGGGATGTATATATATACTGATTACACTGCAGCTAGCAGAATCAACTGCATGCCTGTAGGTTTATTAGTAAGAGAACACCAGCAATTGTATTCAGGTAGCTTTAGGTGCACACTGTGCAAAGGACACAGTACACTAAATGAAAATACTGCAGCTCCCTGCCTGTATTATTATAAGAACACCAGCAATTGTATTCAGGTAGTTTTAGGTGCACACTGTGCAAAGGACACAGTCCACTAAATGAAAATACTGCAGCTCCCTACTTGTATTTGTATGAGAACACCAGCAATTGTTTTCAGGTAGCTTTAGGTGCACACTGTGCAAAGGACACAGTACACTAAATGAAAAAACTGCAGCTCCCTGTCTGTATTAGTATGAGAACACCAGCAATTGTATTCAGGTAGCTTTAGGTGCACACTGTGCAAAGGACACATTACACTAAATGAAAATACTGCAGCTAGCACAATCACCTGCCTGTCAGTATATTATGAAGAGAATAACAGGAACGGATCTAGCTAAACTGAATACAGTGTATATATATATATATATATATATATATATATATATATATACACACAACACCTAGGATGCATATATATCCTCTACACACTGTAACTGCAGCTAACTGACTCGCCTGCCTGCTCTATCTAACTCAAATGGGATGACACTAGCTCTCTCTCTCTCTCTGTCTTTCTTTCACCACCGCCGCAACACACTACACAAGGTCGCCATGCAGGCGGCCTTATATAGTGTGGGGCGTGTACTAAACCCCCTGAGACATAATTGGCCAAAGCTACCCTGGCTTTGGCCAATTATGGCTCTCCATTCTTACCGCGCTGTGATTGGCCAAAGCATGCGGGTCATAGTGCATGCTTGGCCAATCATCAGCCAGCAATGCACTGCGAGGCGCGAATGGCCCATAATGTTGAAAATCGTCAAACGGTCGAACAGCCGATGTTCGAGTCCAAAATGAGTTTGACTCGAAAACTAAAAGCTCACCCCTAATTAGTAGTACCATTTCCTAGCATTCGCCTTTTGCCCTGCATCAATGGGTGAGTCAGACTCAGGTGTAGGATCAATCTGCTTTCCAGCAGAGCAGCTTTCTCTTATCTACTCTCTTGAAAAATTATTGTGAAGAATATTTGTTCTAATGGTATGCTCACATAACAAGCATTAACAGGCAGCATCTCTAGGATTCCCAGCTGCCTTCTGTTTTTTGGCTTTAATAAATTATACAAACTTGTTTATGTTTATGCTTGTGCATGCATTGAACCAAAGTGGAAAGTGTACGACTATTTTCACATTTGTATAAAGTCAATTATAACTGGATGGAGCATATACAAGCAGACATACACTATATTACTATATTAAAGAGATCTAAACAAGAAAAAATTGGAACTTGTAAAACACTGAATTTGGTTAGGACAATAGGTGGAGTAGAGAAATGTGGATTTCAACTAAACCACTGTGGGGGGAAATATAAGAAAAAGGGGGGGGGGTAGGTACACAAAAGTGGAAAGCTCATCCCCTGTAATCACACAGGAATATTATTTGGAGATATTTATTTAATCACCAGTTTTATCACTCCTAGAAGCTTTCCGCCGATATGGGTGATGATATTGGTGGTCTCGGGGTTAATGTCCTGTATTTTCCTCTGAATTATTTTAAGCATATGAACAAGGGGGGGAGGTAGGAAAAGGTTCCTTCCAAAAGAAATTCTTCAATGAGGAATTATGAAAAAATATATTTTCTTTATTATATAAACCGCAATATACTATAATGATTTAACAAACACCATAATAACCATTATAGCCCTATGGAAAATTTCAGGGCAGGTCTTAAACAGGAAGGGGTGTGACCTTGACAGGAAAAGGTAGATCATATTTAAATTAAGGGTTGCACGAGTTTAGTCAGGCCTAGGTCAGCACAAAACCTAAATACACCACTGCACCTGGAATGAAAGTGGACATTGAAGATGACAACCCATTGGCCATTGAACTTCCTCCGCAGTATAATACATGAATAGACCCGCCCCTTCTCACGTTCCGCATCAGGTCCTCAGCCTTACACTACGTCATTGGCTGAGCGGACCTGATGGGGAACTTTAGAAGGGGCGGGTCTATTCATTTAATACACTGCCGAGGAAGTTCCCCATCAGGTCAGCTCAGGCTCAGCCAATGACGTTTCGTGTGGACAGCGCTGGACATCGGATCGCCGTGGGACACTGGATTTCATCGCTGAAATGTTTTTTTTTACAATTTTTTACACATTCTTTGTGAAATGGTAGGGGTACAATGTACCCCATTACCAATTCACATGGGGGGGCCGGGATCTTTGTTAAAGGGGTCTTCCAGATTCCGATAAGTCCCCTGCCCGCAAACCCCCACAACCACCGGGCAAGGGTTGTGGGGATGAGGCCCTTGTCCCCATCAACATGGGGACATCCTCCCCATGCTGAGGGCATGTGGCCTGGTACGGTTCAGGAGGGGGGGCGCTCTCTCATCCCCCCCTCTTTTCCTGCGGCCTGCCAGGTTGCGTGCTCGGATAAAGGGTTCATTGTTTTGTTTTTTATTTTGGGTGGAGTTCCCCGCATTTTTTTTTTTGCGGCAGGGTTCCCCTTAATATCCATACCGGACCTGAAGGGCCTGGTAATTGAATTTGGGGGAACCCCCACGTTTTTTTTTTATCAATGACTTTTCTATGTATTGCTGGAAGCCGACAATTCATTATAGCCACGAGTGAGTTTTAAATTATTTTTTTCCTTCAGAAATGACACTTTGTGCAGGGACAGTTCTAAGCACGGGAAACAAGCTCAAATAGTCCTCAGAAGTTTGGGTCCCCATTGACTTCAATGGGGTTCGGATTTGGGGTCAAGTTCGGATCAAGTTCGGTCCCGAACTCGAACTTTTTTCCGAAGTTCGGCCGAACCCGTCGAACCCGAACATCCAGGTGTCCGCTCAACTCTACTGGCTACATTTGGAATTCAGTCCAATACACACTGGGAAAGGTACACAATTCAACCCAAAATACAGCAACTATGGAATGGCAACATTTTCTGTTCTTTCACTGATTGAGCCATTGCTAAATCCGGGCTATTGCTTAACTATCGACAATTTTTACACATCCCCTGAACTTTATGTGTTTCTTCTGCAGAACAAAACGGTGCCTATGGAACCGTTAGGGCTAATCGGCATGACATGCCGCCAATGTTTGGCAATGAGTCACTGAAGACTGGAGAAATGGTTGCCTGGCAGAAAGGCAAAATGATGGCACTGTGATGGCGTGACAAAAAGATGTGTGCCTAATGCAGTCATGTCCAAAGTCCGGCCCGCGGGCAAGTGGCGGCCGTGGTTCGGTTTTATACGGCCCCCACTTGCAGTTGGCATTTTGTCACCCTTGTGACCCCCAGGCTCTGCACATGGCAAGGACGAGCTTGGATTTAGAAAAAAAATATATGTTCTCTAATCCCCAAGCGCCTCTCACTGACAAGCAGGGGGATGTTGCTGGGGCGTGTTCCAAAACCCACTGGGAAGCTGACAGCGCGCGGCAGACACTGAGTCATTTCCCTGCGGCAGCTGCAGAGCTCTCAGTGCCTGTGATTGGCTCTGACACTGCGCTCACATGATCCCTTCCCCTTCTGGTCAATTTCTAAAATAGTGACTGTAAACAAGAGAGGGAAAGTTGACAGTGAGGGCCGCCACTTCCAGGACAAGTGGAAAGTGGAATATTTCTTCACTGAAATACGGAATCACTGTGTTTGTCTGATATGCCAGGAGACTGTGGCTGTTTATAAGGAATTTAATGTCAAGAGACACTACCAGTCGCGTCATAGCACATACGACAAGCTAACAGGGCGTGACCGCAGTGAAAAGTTGAAGCAACTTGAAGCTGTTTTCATGTCGCAACAGCGATTTTTCACAAGAGCCCGTGAGTCAAATGAAAATGCCACAAAGGCAAGCTATGAGGTGGCAACGTTAATTGCTAAAAATTGCAAATATTTTGCTGAGGGTGACTTTATCAAAGAATGTGTTATGAAAATGGTTGAGAATACCTGTCCGGAGAAGAAGCAAGAGTTTGCCAACATTTGCCTGGCTCGTAACACTAGCACTGAGAATTGAAGAGATTTTATCAGATATTAAGAGACAGTTGACATCCAAAGGAGTGGATTTTGACTTCTTTTTAATAGCCTGTGATGAAAGCACGGACCTATCTGACACGGCTCAGTTGTATTTATATATTTAAATGTATATATTTATATTCACTTAGTTTTGAGTCTGGTCTTTTCTGGGCAGATCCGCACTGGTTACATCTGCCCTACATGATACCAGAATGTGGTATCCTAACATACTCTAACTGCAGCAAGCAACTAAGTCTCAGCATAACTGAGATACTGAAAAACTGTCACAGTCTGAATTTGCATTATGGCAGATTTGCATGTAAATGTATTTGGTGTATAAAGACTGATCTGTCCATGTGCAGAGGGGTCGGGTCCGGTCCCTCCCCCTCACCCCCTGGTAGGCTGCACTGATGGGCACTGGTAGGGTGCATTGATGGGCGCTAGTGAGGCTGCATTGATGGGCGCTGGTGAGACTGCATTTGATGGGCGCTGGTGAGGCTGCATTTGATGGCCGTTGGTTAGGCTGCATTGATGGGCACTGGTGAGGCTGCATTTGATGGCCGCTTCATTAAAAAGGTGGGGTATACCTGGGCAGGGCAAACTGGGGTGGAGTCAGGGGTGGGGCCAAGGGGGCAGCAAAATTAGGTTTTACATAGTGTGTCAAAAATCCTTGCACCAGCCCTGCGCAGCAGCTGCAAGGACACAGTTGCATGTCAAAATTTGATAGCTGTGCAGGAACATCTTCACCCCCTGAACAGGATGAACCATTAAGGAAAAATGCAAACAAATTATTAATTCTGAGGTAGATGCAGGCTGGCCTCTTGAATTCTCATTGTTATGCTGTAGTCAGATTACTTGACCCAATTTACCTTTGTCTAACTGAAGTGGCCATTATAACATCATCTCACGCTAAAATTCATTGTGGGATGATCGTTTGAAATCATTAGAGATGAACAAACTGAGAGTTTTTACTTTCTTAAATTTTCAGCCTAAATAGGATAATTTCAGGGAAAAGTGATTTCTGGTGGCTTTAAAGGTCCCCCATCAACTTTAATATTTTGTTTTTTTCACAGAAAGAAAAAAACTGACAGCAAAAAAAAGGAAAACAAAAAACGACATTGCACAAATAAATGAAAAGCATTAACGAATATTAACCCAAATACAATAAGCACTAAATTAAATAAACTTACTGTCAGGAACACTCTTGCATATGCGCACAGGTGTGTTTCACTGTTTACCTGCTATCAACTCTGGCTTGTAACCTGACTTCATCTACATCTGAACCTGGTGCATCCTTAGTACATTGCCAGATCTTTTTCTGCAGATCTAACAGTGATCCCAAGTTCCAGTCAACAGTTCCTTCACCTAGGCACTTGCACACTTCCACTGCCCTTGCAAACCCTGTCTTAGTTTCCAGGGGTGCGGTGCTCGAACAGGAATTGTGCAAGAGGTCACTCTTGTCATTTTGGGCTTCTCATACATGTACATGAAAGCTACTCTAAATTGACCTCCATAAAAATAAAAAATAAATAAAATAAAAAAGACACAATTTAAATAAAAAAAAATATGCATGACCTCTGGTTCCAGTGCCAATGTAGTAGCAGTGGAGAGAAGGGGCTGTCCTGCCAGCATCCTGCTATAAAAATACAAGGCATCAAGAACTTTTTAGACCTCGTCACCAATTTGGAGTTCACCCAGTCTCCCCCATGGACTATTTTCTGACCAGAACAAGACCTAGGGCCCACTCTAGAGACACATAAAATGCCAAGCACTCCATCATGGCTGCCATGCACTCTCCGGACTCACACCACACACACACACACACTACAATGCCTTCAGAAGTGGACCAACATGTAATTAGTCTGACAAGCATGCCCACATTTACTTAGGTGGTGGAGACTGCCATTTATAACACCCTGAAGCCATTTAAACAAGACTTGTTAACCCAGGCTTATAAGCTCCAAGAAGCAGAACTATTCACCTCAGAGAATTAGTTCCTAAGCACAAAAGTGAGACGCACAGACCAGAAAAATGATCATTAACTTTAGAGGAAAAGGTGCATGATCTGGAGAACTACTCCAAGACAAGCAATTTAAGAATTATTGGACACCTGAATCCTATAAACCACATATTCTGGCAAAGCTTTGCAGCATGAGTATTCCTGTGACCTAGGCCTTTCTGTGACAGAAAGGGCAAGCAGGCTGGGAGCTTCACAGCTAGATAGAAAATCTCCCAGACTAGCCATTGTTAAATACTGTACCTGAAATACACAGAAAATAATGTCTATACTGCAATGTTTTGTGTATCCACATCCCTGGAAATAGATGACTAATCTTTGCCGACTACTCCATAGAGGTGACCCAAAATCACAAAACATTCAACAAAATCTGCTTATCTCTCTACCAGAAGCAGATTATATTATATTATTAAGTTATCCTGCTACTCCTCACTTCTTGATACAAAATGACCAGAGCCATACCTTTAAAGATCCAACTGAAGCACAATGAATTCTGCTACACATGGAGGATATGCCTCAGCCTGTACTACTTCTACCTCAATTGCAGCATTCTCCATGTAAAGGAAACAAACAACGCAGATGGCAACCTTCACCATCCTTCTGCATCAAGCCAGATTAACCCATGCCTTTTCCCATTTGACTCCTCCATTCCATCTTCTAATCAGGGTCATAGATAAGTTTATGCTAATATTTTTGCTTCTACAACATAGTTTTCAAACTAGGATGCACTCATGGCTCTTTATGGTTTTTTTTTTATGTGCCTTATTTAGATAAATGACCTCTAGCCAAGTAACCGCTTTAAAGTGGTTGTAAACCCACTTTTTCAACTTGCACCTACAGGTAAGCCTAGATTAAGGCTTACCTGTAGGTGCAAGAAATATCTCCTAAACCTACACGGTTTAGGAGATATTTACTAAAATGTCAAGCGCCGCTATCTACGGCGCATGCGCGCCGTAGACAACGGCGCATTTATGGGGTTAATCCCATTCACATACTCGGCTACTTCCCAGCAATCGCTGGGCGTAGCCGAGTGGGACGCCTCCCGTGCGCATGCGCAGAGTGACGTCTCCGCCGCTCCGGCCAATCACAGCGCCGGAGCGGCGCTGTGATTAGCTGGTGCGGCGATACCCGGAAGTAACATTCCGGCTATCGCCGCAGTGATGTCTGCGGCTGGACAGAGGGACGAGGACGGCTTCGGGGGCCCCGATCTAAGGTAAGTGGAACATAATGAGTTATTATGCTAGTCATAATAGCTCATTATGCCTTTCTCTTGCAGGTGGGCCAAAAAAAAAAAAAAGTGGGTTTACAACCACTTTTAAGGTTAATTTCCTTGGTCAACATACAATTTGTCATTATTGCTATGGTAACACGTTGCTGCAGGGCTATTTTCAAGGCCAGTAGATGGAAATCTACAGTTTGTTCCACTACACCTATATAGGAAAAACGTGAAATAAGCCTTTTGGAATTGTTATTGTGGTATTTGGTTTTCTTTTCAGTATAGTTGTTTAAAATGTACACTTGGTTTATACAATAATATTAAAGGGTATAGTCCCTCACGCTACCAAGTGAACCTAATAAACTGAATAATAAACTAAATGAATGAAATGAGAACTGCTGCTAGACCTAAAGTATACACAGTGCACAAATAATATGATATACCTTATATACTCAAGTATAAGCCGAGTTTTTCAGCACATTATTTTGTGCTGAAAATGCCCCCCTCGGCTTATACTCGGGTCACCTTTTTGCGCCTGATCTTCCGGAATTTGGGGACCCAGTAGCGGCCGGCAGTAGGTCTCCTGGACCCAAAACTTGTCACACATGTAGCCCCACTCTTTCTCAACAAGTGTGCAAAGTTTGTTGTCCGAGGGATTTATGGCCGGGGAGCACCAATTTTTCAAAGCCGGGCACCCCTTCCATAGACTCCCATGTTAAACGGTAATTTCTCTGGTGATTTTGGGGACCCGGTTTTGGCCAGCCGTAGGTCCCCTGGACCCAAAACTTGGCACACGGTTTGTTGTCTGGGGGACCTACGGCCGGGGAGTACCGATTTTTCAAAGCCGGGCACCCCTTCCATAGACTCCCATGTTAAACGTCCGTCTAGTCATGGACACAGTGAGGCATGGGCACAGTGAGGCATGGACACAGTGAGGCATGGACACAGTGAGGCATGGGCACAGTGAGGCATGGGCACAGTGAGGCATGCACATGGACACAGTGAGGCAAAGTGAGGCATGCAGATGGACACCCTAGGCTTATACTCGAGTCAATACGTTTTCCCAGTTTTTTGTGGTAAAATTAGGTGCCTCGGCTTATATTCGGGTCGGCTTATACTCGAGTATATACGGTAAGTGAATAGTGATCAGTGCAACTTTCTGAGCCTCAATTAAATACTAAAAATAAATGTAAAAATAAATGTGATAACTGAGATCAATAACATTTATATGGTTGAACTGGATGGACTTGTGTCTTTTTTCAACCTGACTGACTATGTAACGTCCACAATTTCTACAATATATAAACAGTGATCCTTCTGAGCGATGTGAAAACAATCTTCTAAATGTGACACACTTCTTCTAAACCGTGTAGTAAAAATTCTTCTGTGTTCAATCTTCATGTTTATCCCAATAACTTAATGCTCTCAGAGCTCTTACCTCAAAGAGGGGTAAAGTAAGCCTTCTCAATTTCCTCAAGCAACTGCAAATTAGTAGCTCCCGATCTCCAGGGAAACTCCGGTTCACGATAGTGTTGGACCCAGTGAAAAAGCTCTCCAATGGTGGCCATGATTTTCCAGACTCCCAAACGTATATTGGTCTCCGGAATTCAAATTTTATATAAGGATAAATAAAAAGCCTCCCATGGCATAAAAACGTATAAAGAAAGAAATGTATTGAAATGCCAAATTGGCCCTTACATTTAAAAGCAGTTAAAAGAGCGAATATAGTGCAAAACCAAAATGTAGTACACAGCATTGTGGATGCTTCTTACATCACTTCCGGTTCGTTCGGTGTATCCGGCCACGCCCTACGCGTTACGTCACAACACGTGACTTCATAAGGGGAACCGGATTGGATCTCAAATCCTTCTATTTATGTACCAAAACAGGAAGTGGATTTGTGGCCATTTTGTTGGAGAAAATGTCTCCATTATGATGGCGGCCATATTTTGGGTGGAAAAAGCAGACTACGGTGGCCATTTTCCTGGAGGTCACTTAATAGTGTTTTTACCTTAATGGCGGCCATTTTCTTGGTAGGTAAAATTGAAATTAAAATCTGACAGTATTTTTACTAAAAATCTTGGTATCAACAAAGTATAGACCATGTTGTTTTGGTTTATAAAATGTTCTGCTAAGATGTCGCCATGTGGTTGGGTACTCATAGAGAGGGTCTTCCAGGTTGGTCTTTTGGTGTTTTCATGTTCTTGGAATAGGGGGCTGAACCAGATGGGTGACCTATCAGTAGCTCTTTTGTTGATATGATACAGGGGGCCCAAGAAATGACACCCTTATTACAGTTTTGTTATGAAAATAGTTTCCTGTAAAGTGAAGGGACATAGGCCCCCACAAAAGAGCACACTGATGCATTTTGTAGCGGCAGATTTTTCATGAATGCAACATTTTTGGGTGGGGGAGGTGCTTGAAACCCCTTCAGATTGGAGAAATGCTGTAGTCCAATGTTCAATATAAGCTTAAGGCTATCCACACAGACAGCTTGTGCAGTAAACTTTCTATTCATTTACAACTCCCCTTCTCTGATGTTAGCATTGCAAACATACTGTATATGCCCAAATTCACCAATGAAGAAATTCTTTCAGGATTTAGCTGACTGGTTTTCCAAATATGCCCAGCCATCTTATGATCATCGCTTACCTGACCTCCTCAACAGATCTACCTCTGGGTCTGCGGTACTTATTCAGTTAGCCAATATGTCCACTACTTGATCAGCCCATGATTCGTGAAAATGTTGTCACTGCCCATGCAACAATATCGGTATTACTCTAATATGCCCTATCCAATGCCTTTTCCTCAACTTGGACCTGTCAGTGCGAGTAGAGGTAAAGCTGATAAATGGATCTTCCTATTTACACTGTGATCAGCTGTGATTGGACACAACTGATCATGTGGTAAAGAGCCTACGTCATAGGCTCTTTCTCAAGATCGGAGATGAGGTGTGTCAGACTGACACACCACCGATTGCCACGCTGCACGCCCCCATGGGCGCGCGCTAGCGGCTTACCCTGCTGGATGTCATATGACGCCCAGTCAAGATAACACAACCACTTTCTGGCTGTCATTCTGCTGTATGGCGTGGTTAAATTATGTTATATGATGTAGTTAAATAATGCAATGGGGTGCTGCAAAAGAAAAAAATAATGAAAATCACAAGCTATAATATTAAACAATTGTGTCACTGGTCAATTTGTACAAAGTCGATGGCTTTAGCTTTATTTATTTTTAGAGTAAACTTTCCTATATTCTTTAGATCTTTTGTGGCCCCTACTCCCACTGTTCAGTTCAGGCTGCTGGGTAAAAAATCAGATGTCACATCAAAAACTACCTGAAAAATATATTTTTTTCCCCCAAGTTGTTTTGAATCAGACTGGGGTGCTGCTACTGTTTTTAAAGTAGTTGTATAGGCAGAACATTGTTTTTCCTTCATGCATTCTGCACCCCTCTAATACTCACCTGAGCCCCCTCTCAATTCAGTGATTTGCATGGAAGCCTCAGCTGTCCTGGGTCACTCTCTTCTCGAGACACAGCAGTGAGAGCCATTGGCTCCAATTGCTGTCAACCACAGCCAGTGAGCCAATGAGGAGAGAGTGGGGGCGAACGCATAGAGCCAGGCTCGGGAGCGAGTACGCACCAGTGCCTTCATACCAAGTGGTTTGCTTTGGGGGCATTGGTCAAAGGAGAAGAGCCAGGAACACCAGCAGGGGGCCCGAGAAGAAGAGGATCGGGCTGCTCTGTGCAAAACCACTGCACAGAGCAGGTAAGTATGACATGTTTGTTACTTATATAAAAAAAAAAATTACATTTCACCCTGTGCATAGGTAATTTTTTTTAAAACATTTTCTTTTGTACATGTTCCCCATGGCAGTGCCCAAATCCACATTCTCCTTTTTTATAATCCCTTGTTTATAAGCCTTGAAAATGGGCAGAATATTTTATTAAGATCCAACCTCCCCCCGTAGATTTCAGTTGGGTTAGTTTACAATTTTCAGTCTTTCAGACACATTCACTCATCTCTAGTTCTCATGGGCTCATAGAGGAATCCTCAATATAGAATAGGAGGGATTATACTGAAAAAAAAAGAAATAATAACCTCATCAATACATGAGATGTATAGCGCATAACATGAAGTGTAAGGGCCATACGGTAGATATTTGTGGGAATCGATCGGCTGTAACCATGTTCATATTGCTTCTGCCAACACATTGGCTATCTTAGCAGTGTGAAGTTGCAGAATACTCTTACAAGGCTAATCAGCTAAGCAGCATACTGTTTTTGTTTGTAATCAAATAGGCACGTTTACTGCCAGAGAAAGCAATTGTTTCTAAGGGTACCTGCATATGCACGTTAAACAAATGAATTACATGTTTGGCAACACAGTTCCAAACATTTTGTTCCTCAAAGCTTTTCTTTCTTTGTTAAGCGATAGTGTTCTATATGCTATTACTGTTACAGCTATTGTATAGTAACTACAATTTTTTTTGTAACCTATGCAGCCTTTTTATAAGCTTTTTCATGCAAGGTTTATGCAACTTTTACCCAAGATTCACACATTGGATACACAGATTGTAGAAGGCATACAGTAGTTCTCTGTCTGGCAGTTCAAATCAAACTGCCTGGAAATTATGTTAGTTTTGTGTTGGTATGAATGTTGGTAGACTGAATCCTTCCACTGGCTTCTTATATTGCTGTAACTTTCATGTCATTTGTATTATTAATAGTATGAAGAGAACCCCAGTGACATATCTTTAACTTCACCCTAACAAACCACCCACCCGGGATTCCCCTCTTCTCTCCTTCCTTCTTCATTTCTCCTTATATTTTTCCCCTAATAATTCCCTCTCTTTCCCCCTGTCAGACTCCATACGCACTAGCTCCCCAGAGTTGGAATAACCCACTCTAATGCCGCGTACACACGATCGGAATTTCCGACAACAAATGTTCGATGTGAGCTTTTGGTCGGATATTCCGACCGTGTGTAGGCTCCGTCAGACATTTGCTGTCGGAATTTCCGACAACAAATGATTGAGAGCTGGTTCTCAATTTTTCGGACAACAAAAGTTCTTGTCGGAAATTCCGACGCACATAAGTGCTGCGCATGCTTGGAATCAATTTGACGCATTCTCGGAATCATTGTACTTAATTTTTCTTGGCTCGTCGTAGTGTTGTATGTCTCCGCGTTCTTGACCATCGGAATTTCAGAGCAACATGTGTGCGACCGTGTGTATGCAAGACAACATCTGTCGGAAAAAAACACGGTTTTGTTGTCAGAAGTTCCGATCGTGTGTACGCGCAAAAGGATGATGACTCGTTGGATGCCCCTGGTACACTGGGCTGCATATTACCGTCCATTGCTACCACCTCCCCGATGGTTCATTCTTTCTGACACTCAGTATACGAATGTGGCATCCTTTAACTTCTAATTCCATAGTACAATGCTATCGCTACATACCTAAATGTTCTACCTCGGTTCATCATTATCCAACTATGTGGGCTGCAACCCAGTCAGTTAACCATTGCATTTCTGGACATTTAGATATATTCCCCTGCTCTAGGGGCTACAATGTATGTTTCTACGTGTTATGTACATTTCCTTTCCCTTTGTCAATAAAATACTTGAACAAGAAAAAAGAGAACCCAAGTGGTTTACTGCTAGCATACAAACAAAGCGTACCTGGTTGAAGCTAGTCTTTAGGAGATGCAGTGTGCCCCCTTATATAACTATAATGACTCTCAGGGCCAGTTCACACCAGAACGGGGTGCAGGAAACCCGCATTCTGTGCGTGTTTCCCAAACCGCGTTCAAAACGCACTGCAGTTGTAGTCTGTAGGGGTGTCAATATTAGGTTAATGACACCCCAAACCCAGGTCCACACCAGTTTGCATGGTAAAAAAGTACCATGCATTGCAGTTGCACTGAGATCCTCCAACACTTTCCTAGTGTCCAGTGAGGAAGCCCTTCATAGAGATGGGCCAATAGGAGATTGAAAGGGTGGGTGGAAACAGGTAAGCTTTAACACTATACTAAGATTTGTATAGCTTAAGGTTTGATTTACACCTGAATTGCACAGGAATTTCGGTCTGTGTTTCTGTGCAATTCCTATGCGGCTCAATGTGGTGCAATTTTCAACCCATCCATTTGAATGGGCTGAAATCGCACTGAATTTCACTAAAGGTAGTGCAGGCACTACTTTAAAAAATGCAGTACCATGCCATCCGCTGTAGGCAAATATACTTCACTTGCATTCTCTGTTTGAGGAGTCATTAAGATTATTTTGGCAACCGCAGCAGATTGTACACTGAACGCAGTATAGGAAATACACACAGAATGAGGGTTTCCCTACCATGTTGTGTGGTAAAAAAAAAAACATTCATGCGCACCTAGATAGCTTTTGCGTATGCCAGCTCTACACTGAGAACTGACCCAGATAGCAAGAATAACTTGTCACAAATTTGTGGCAGTGTTGAATTGTATGCCTGTTAACTTGCTGCACATTTTCACTGGAAACTTGTACACTTGCAGGGCACTTGAAGCACAAGTTCTAGTTGACACTTTTCCCATGTGTAGCAAATTTTCGTGGTAAGTCACTAGCAAGAGCAAAGTTGCAGTGGTGAGTCTACAGCAAGAGCTCTGCAAGCCTACAGCATGAAAATTCAGCCACAGTGACCCTTGTGGTGGGATGACTATTGCACAACATAACTGAACCAGAACTTGCAGCAGACTTGCAGAATGTTTGCAAAGAAAGTTGATATGGAGTCATGCAATGCAGACTTGCTGCAATTGTGCAACAAAGGTGTGAAGCCTGGCAAGTCTAGCAATAGCTTAGCAAGTCATTTTGAAACTTGCAGCTCAATTGCTTGCTATCTGGGGAGTGAGCAAAGTAAACTGATTACTCAGTTTTCAGTCTTTAGTGAGCAGAGAGCTCATGACTGTCTGCCCCTTCAATGCTCATTGGAGTGCCAGGTTGTGGAGGGGGCGGGAGTGGCTGGCTCATGCTCTCAGTGGCATGCTGAGAGGCTGAGCAAATTGCTGGACAGGCAACTGGGCGGATCCCAGAATTATTGTTGGTATTCCTGGAGAGCCTGGACAGCCAACAACAGGCTTTAGTCCGCAGTTGGCTGAATATAGGTCACAGGAATCCAGAACTAAAAACACTCCCGTGATCCATAGGAGAAATATAGCCAAAAGAGCTTTGGCCATACTTCTCCTTTAAGTAGTTACTAGAGGAGAGGCACATTTAGCCAATTTAGCGGCTAGACAGCCAGAATCACCAGCAGACATGTACAAAGGAGAAATCTGCATTGCTCTCTAATAACATAGCCACACTAAAAAAGTGTCTCACACATTCAGATTTTAATCTGTCATATCAATGAAATGCATCAACAGCTGTGCAGTATAAAAGTCTACCTAACTGGAAATAATATAAATGGATTTTTCTTTTTAGATGGACTCACATGCTACATAGTTCATTTGATTTAACTGATAGATCAAACTCATACAGTGTCTGCCCAGGTTAATATATTTCATAACCATACTAATTTACATAGCAAAGCTGCTTACTATTACTAAAACATTTTAAATACCCCTCCTGCTCAATAATATTCTAGTGATAATATTTCCCTTTGCCGATTATTCCAGGCATATAAATTGTTTTTTGAGTGTTTGTTAGCTGTTTAATATTTCAGCACATTTCTTTATTATTTGAATAAAGCTGTTTTCTTAAAAATGAAACCTTCTCTCCAGCTGAACATGTTGTACAATATAAGGAAGAGTAAATAACTATTGAGGGAGTCCTCATAAAGTTGAAATCAAAACAAATACAATGTTATAACAAATCAGCAGTGCATGCCACAAAAACTGCCGCCACGGCACATTTCTTAGTTATCGATAAAAAAAAAGTGTATTAATCTGATGAAGTGTTTAGGACACACTGTGAATTTACGAAATAGAGTTTGTGATTTAACTTTTGTACCAGTCTAGACTGCCGACCATACTGTTCATTTTGTTAGCTGAGTGCTGGGGATGATTCAATATTCTCTATAGGTTGTTTTCTGCCAAAAATTCTTATTGACTTGGACATGGTATAGTTGAGCTCTGCCAAACAGCACTATTCTAAAACAAAGTAAATGAAAACATAGTTTGTGCCATATAGTTTGAACGAGACTTCAGTTAAAGTATTTGTCTCTGTTAAAATAAAGCCACACACATTAAAAAAGGTTTATTCTTCCATAGGAAATATTAGTAGACTATCCCAAAAAAATATTTAGGCAACGTTTACACTAGCGGCTGTCACTGTCACACCTTTGAAAAGCCATCTGTGATTGGATTGCTTTTTTAGAGGCATATGACAGGGGGTGAGGAGACAATTTGTCGCCTATTCGCTGCCTGGTCTAACCACATGAAGACCACACCATGGTACTGCAACTGTATGCATTGCACACCGTTAAGGGGCAGTTATGGTGCAGCACTATTCTTTTGAGTGGGTCATATTTGGTGGATGATACTGCCTGCTGAACACCACAGGAGATTTAATTCTTGTAGCCGCTGTCAAGCAAAGCATCGCAGCCAAGGCACGTGTTCACTCCCATTCACTGCCTTTGCAGCTTAAAGTGCTTCTAAACGCTAAAAGGTTTTTTGAATGCATGAAGATAGCAAACCTTCAGTATGCAGCTCCCCCCACGCCCCTCCTAAAACGTATCCACACCTGATCGATATCCAGCGATATGCATGAGAACGGCTACTGTCACGGGTCTCTGCCTCCTGACTGGCTGGGAGACAGTCAATCACAGTTCACAGCCAGTGAGGAGGGAGCAGGGGGTGGGGCCAAGCCTTGTTCTGTGTGTCTTATGGAGGAGCGGGGTTGGGGCCAAGCCTCATTCTGTGTGTCTTATGGAGGAGCAGGGGGTGGGGCCAAGCCTCGTTCTGTGAGTCTTATGGAGGAGCAGGGGGTGGGGCCAAGACTCGTCCTGTGTGTCTTATGGAGGAGCAGGGGGTGGGGCCAAGCCTCGTTCTGTGTGTGTTATTGACACACAGAGCGGGGCTCCAGAGTGAGCCAGCATTAGCACTCGGAGAAGAGGAGGAGCCAGGTGGGGGCAGGGCTGCTCTGTGCAAAACCATTCCACAGACCAGGTAAAAATGCCATGTTTGTTGTTTTTATAAAATAAAGAAAACTGTAAGATCACTTTAAGAGGGAGCACATGGAGGGCAGTAAAAACATGGCTTGGCCAATGTGTTTTCCACTCTTCCAACCATAAGTATAAATGAGCCATTGAAATGCAATTATTGGTAGAGCTATAAGTGCAAATGAATGAAACGTTAACCATTAATATGTACAGAAATGTATTGTTTTACATGGGAGCCGTGCAAGTTCCTGAATTTGACTTGGTATCAGTCTCCTGAAATCTACTAATAGCAGAACTAAGAGTAGGAGTTTCTTTCCTGCAGCCACGGGTTGCACTAACATTTAATGCAGCTTTGTATTGTGATAAGCTTAAATGAGCATAGTTAAACCTAAGCCTACTCCTCCTATACTCAGTACCACAGTTCTTTTATTCATAAAATTTGCAATAATGACTGTGCCACAAGCAAGAGCGTAAGGGCTGGTTGATCTCCGAAAAGTGATCTATGTTTGGATTAGTCTTCAGGGAGCATTTTACAGGTGGGAAGGAGGCCTTGTATCACCTCCTCACCAACTGCATTAACCCCTTGAACCCCATACTAACTTGTTGCAACCACACGCATTACACATGGTTGCAGGGTGCTTGCAGAGAAGCCCCAATGTGACAGGGGGTATAATTCCTGCTGCAGCATGTCTACACCCTGGCCACTGCCTTTGCAGCTAAAGGAGTATCAATTGGGGGTGGTAAAATCTCAATCATTAATGTGAATAAGCCCTAACACACAGGCCATTTTACAGAGTATAACCCAAGTGACACCCAACCCCACCTACCCCCTCAGTACATACTCCCCACCCAACACAGACCAACCTTCCTCCATCACAAACCTCTCATCAGACTGACCCCCCAGAACAGACTCCTCAGTGAAGGATCCTTCCCCCCACAGCAGAAACCACTCAGCACAGACTGATCCCCCAGCACAGACCCCCCCAGCACAGACTGACCTGCCCCAGCCCAGACTGATCTCTCCAGAAAAGACTGACTGCCCCCAGCACAGACCGCCCCCCCCCAGCGCAGGCCAACCACCGAAGCACAGATAGATCCCTCCAGTGCTATCCCCTTAGTACAGAAACAACCCCCCCCCCCACCCACTTGTCAGTACAGACTGACTCCCGCCCCCCTAAACTTTCCAAATCCCCTCCAGTACAGACCCCTCAGTACAGACACTCCCCCTTACTCTGCATTACAGATGTCTCAGTACAGAAACCATCCCACCTCCCCAGTACAAACACCCCTCATACCCTGATCCCCCCCAGGGTACAGAACTGTAAGAATAGACAACACCCCCCCACCCACTCACTTATTTATCAGTTAACATACTGTATATCAGGAGCGCAGAATGAGAAGTCCAGAGCAGAGAAGAAGGGTGATGAGACTTCCTCTCACACTGAGCTCCTGCTCTCACTGAAGCAACAGATGCAGACTCACTGGATGTGCTACGGCTGGCTGATGTTTTTTTTTTCATGTGTTGGACAGTGCTGCATAACACAAAAAATATCTGTCAGGTTGCTGCAACTCCCCCAGTGAGCCTGCACTTGGTGGAAACTGCACCCCTGCACCTCCATTAGTATGCCACTGGGGACCAAGATCCAACTGTAAGTCAACTGAATTGTGAATGTCAGATATTTTCTGCTCATTAATCTGTTTTCCATTGCCATGACTCTGAACTTGCAAGCCTTTATTTCCATGGGCTAAGCAAATCTATTTTTTTATGTGTTTTTCATAACAAATACAATTATTTATTTGCCAAATATTTTTCTAATTACCTTATTTTTTTTTTTTTTTTTTTTATTAAAGCCAGCAATTTATAACTGATTTTTTGTAAATGTTAAAATATGTTTTCAATAACTATCGTACTCTAATGAACCATGCTTTATCCTTTCATCAACAATATGAGAAATGTTATAATTCTACTATGGCACTTAAAATATTGTAATTAAATTGGGAACAATATATTTTATTTATAAAATGTCTTGGAATCTCCGTAATTAAAGTACTGTAACTGTATTGAATGATGCGCTTGTTAATCCATGATAGTTTGCTCCTCTCACATGCATGTGTATTAAAAAAACACACAAGCAATTATTTAAAGCAATGGTTATGTACTGCTACAGCTACGATCCCACTCTTTTCACAGGTTTATGTATGGCTGCAGTTGTCCATAAACAATTGACTGGCCTTTAATGATGAGTATTTTTTATAATTTCATCTGTGTGATGTTTACTTGCAGAAAATACAAATAGTGTTGAATGAACTCATGAATAGAAGTGCACAGTGAAGTGGCAAGTGAATCATATAGATCCACTAGAAAAATAATATTACATTTTTATTATTAATTTAACAAAATAATACCTGTAAAACAGGAAATAAAGGATTTTGTTATTATATGCAAATAAATCTATACAGTTTTTCAAACTTTAGATTTTAAATGTTTACAATTTTCATATCTTATCTGTTTACAGTTTTATTATCTTCCTAAAGTGTATGGAAACACAAAATTAATGTTGCAGTATGTTTTGTTTGCAGTTTTCTGAAGCAAATCACTTTTTTTTTTTGTTATCTTTTAAAATAAATATTGCTTTGAGAGCCTGCCAGTATTAGCACTTCCTGTTGCAGGCTAGGTTAAGCCACTTCCTTGCAATTATCAGCAGCATTGTCAGCCGCCCATGTGCACTCCCTCAGTCCAATGAGCAATTGAAGGAGCTCCCATGGCAGGCTAACAATGTTGAAGTTAATTGTGAAGACGTGGCTTGGCACTGGAAGTTCACAATGTACAGTTTGATATAAAAATCTGTATAAAGGCAGGGATGCTAGACATCCTTAAAATAAATGAAGAAATTACATGATTATTCACAGAGACAATATCTAGGAGCTGGATCACATAATTATATTTCACTATGTCAGTCTGAAAATTTGAAAAAAAAAGTATAAAGTATATATAAGCGTTAATGAGTACAAGGGGTTGTTGCCTTATGGGAACATCCAGAACAAGTGATGACTACCAATACTGGGATCCAGACATATGAACTGTAGAGACGGAAAGTTTAAAAGTTTTGTTTCTTCTCAAAGAGTTTTTTTTCACTTCAGAGGGCAAAGCCAAAAGTTCCAAATTTTATAGCAGGTTATACATAACCCATTATTTTAGGTGTGGCCAAGTCTCATATTCTCAACTAGCCACAAGGGGCCATATGTTGCCTTATGGGATATGTATAAACTGCATTGAAGAGCGGTAAAATATTGTAAATATGAATATATTTCAAATAGCTTGCTGTACATATATTTCATTTAGCTAACTGAATATATTTCATTTAGCTAACCGAATAGGTGTTAATTAGCACCTATAAAGCCCTTTTGTTAACAGCTAGACATTGCGGAGCCCCGAGCTTGGAGAGACAATTCCATTGTGTTAAACCCACTCTTGTCAATGAGTCCCATGCTGGGATAGACAATGGTCAGAGCCTCACCTATAACCCTGGGAAACTTCAATCACATCTCCTGCCCACATAGAGTCACCAGGATTTGCATGAAAGGGGGCTGACTTAGGGAGTAAGCCCTCCAATCATGACCCAAGCTAGGCTGACCTATGGGGTAGCAGGATTGAAAGATATACTCAGAGGAAGGGAGATTGGAGCTCACTTTTATGGAAGGATGGCCTGAAGGATGGGTCTAACGGGGTAACTATGTCAAAGGTCTGTCTATGTAACTACTCATGCTTGTACTGTAATGTTTTCAGAGGAATAAGCTCTATGTTCCTCCATGTAAATACTTTGTATATTTTAACCTACTATTTCCTGCTTGTCTAAGACTATATAGATAGTTTCTGTGTATTAGATTAGACTTCAACAAATACATAATAAATGCTTATTATATTGAAGCTTTCAGTTCTAGTCAAAAGAACTCTTATTTAACCTATATCATATCTTTGAGATATTAAATCTTAAAGATAGATTTTATTTGGCAACAGGGTGAACCATGAGGAATACAGAAAAGGCTGTAAAAGGGTATAAGCAATATGGAGAATGGGGATTTATTTAAGGTGAGAGAAAAAAAGGGAAGGGGTAGAAGATATTTTGTATTTTTATTACTATATTATACAGGGTTTATATAGCACCAACAGTTTGCACAATATAAACAATATATAAACAATATAAAGGGAGACAGTATAATTACAATACAATTCGATACAGGAGAAATGTACCTAAATCATTTACAGAAAGGCATCTACAGTGTCAAGCCTCGTACACACGGCCGAGTTTCTCGACGTAAAACAAACGTTGTTTTTCTCGTCGGTTTTCTTGTCAAGTTTGATGAGATTCTTGTGAAGCTTTGCTTGCATACACACTGTCATTCCAAAATCTTGTCGGTCTAAAAACGCAGTGACGTACAACACATACGACGGCAGTATAAAGGGGAAGTTCCATTTTCATGGCGTCCTCCCTTGGGCTGCTTTTTCTAATCTCGTGTTGCCGCGTGTTAGTTAAAGTTTGGGAAGAGACGATTCGCGATTTTCAGACTTCGTGCTTTCAGTTTGTTTTCTGCGGTTCAGTAAGTGCTTGTGGGTTCGTATCTTGTCTTTCAGGGCGAGTAGTCAGGTCGTATCTGTTTTTCAGTGCATTCTTGTCCACTCGTTTCTGTTTTTCAGGTCATTCTTCATAGGCCTTGCTGTTCTTCAGTGCGTTCTGTTTAGTTCGTTCTGTTCAGACGACCGTTTCTTAGCCATGTTGCGGATATGTTCTCATCGTAGAGATCGTGTTGTGCACCGACTTTGTGTGTCTGTTGGTCTTCTTGTATTGGACCAAGACGAGTCTATGAACAGGGTGAGGAGGAGTTCACGGACCAAGAATTGGTTGCTCCGGCGCGACCAATTCTCTCACATGCCTCTGCTGCGGGAGATCGTGGAGAATAATCCTGAGGACTACAGGAATTTTCTGCGGAAGTCTGACCCCATATTTCAGCATCTGTTGGCTTTGGTGTCCCCCAATATTACCAGGCAGGACATCGTTATGCGGGAAGCCATCAGTGCTGAGCAGAGGCTCATCGCTACAATGCGCTACCTGGCGACAGGCAGACGTCTGCAGGACCTGAAGTTCACCACAGGCATCTCCCCCCAGGCTCTGGGCATCATAATCCCAGAGACCTGTTCTGCTATCATCCAAGTCCTGCAGGATGACTATATGAGGGTAAGTTTTCGTATATAATATCACATTCTATGTATTTAATGCATGATCATGTATTGTATTTCTTTCATCCTTCCCTAATTAGCATGATTGTAATATGCTGAGAATGTCCCCTTTGTCCCCATGCATGCTGTCCTTTTTTAAGTCATTTTTGGGCCTACATGCACTTTTACCTTTACTTAACTCTCCAGCATGCTCTCCTGGGCCCAAACACATCTAGCCTAGTCTGTTAAAAATTTATTTTTTCAGATCCCTTGTAGTCCCCCCCCTCAAATTGTTAATTAATGTTCCTGATTGTGAAATTTGGGGGGGCCCAAACACATCTAGCCCCTCCCAAAGAAAATAAATGGGCCATCAGAGGGGGGTGAGCAATGTGCAAATTGTGAATTTGTTTCTCTTTTTTTAATAATCCTTAACCAAAATTTTATACTTATGTTGGCCACGAATGTTTTTGTCTAATCTGCTTGCAAAGTTATTTGCAAAAGTACTAAACATTTTTTATCTTGTTTGATTCCCCAGCTTCCTTCCACGCCACAGGAATGGGAGACTGTGGCATTGGAGTTTGCCAGGCGGTGGGACTTCCCCAACTGCGGAGGAGCCATTGACGGAAAGCACGTCCGCATCGTGCCACCACCCCATTCTGGCTCTTTTTTTTACAACTACAAGGGGTTTCATAGTATCGTGCTGATGGCAGTGGTGTCAGCACAGTATGAATTCCTCTATGTCAGTGTTTCTCAACTCCAATTCTCAAGGCGCACCAACAGGTCATGTTTTCAGGATTTCCATTATTTTGCAGGTGATTTGCTCAGTTTCACTGCCTTAGTAATTACCACAGCTGTTTAATCTGAGGGAATTCCTGAAAACATGACCTGTTGGTGCGCCTTGAGGACTGGAGTTGAGAAACACTGCTCTATGTGGATGTGGGGAAGAATGGCCGGATGTTGGATGGGGGAGCCTTCGCCCAGACGGAGTTTGTCCTTCGTCTACAGAGTGATGACCTTGCATTGCCACCGGATGCAGGGAATGTGGAAGGACTCCCCTTTGTCTTTTTGGCTGATGAAGCCTTTGGCCTGGGTCGGCATCTCATGAGGCCTTTCCCCCAGAGGACCCTCACCCCGGAGAGGAGGGTCTTCAACTACTGGCTGGCCAGAGCCCGAAGAGTTGTGGAGAATGCCTTTGGGATAATGGCCAGCCGGTTCCGTCTTTTTCTGACTCCTATTAATCTTGCGGAGTACAAATTGAACTATATTGTGTTTTGTTGTTGTCTACTGCACAATTTTTTGAGGAAGAAATCTTCTACATATATGGCCACAGTTGGGCCCAAGCCAGGACTTGCTGTGGACAATGCCCTGCCGGGCCTGGAACCTGTCCATGCTGGCTTGCCCCCCCAAAGTGCCCGTGCAATCAGGCAGAAATATGTGGATTATTTCATGGGTAGGGGGGCCATTCCAATGCCAGAGAATCTGTCCGAATTATAATTTTGCCGTAAAAAAATAAAAAATAAAAAATACCAACTTTCAATTAGTAGTTTTGCTTTGTTTATATTAGAGGTGTGTGCTACTTTTTCAAAGTGTACTTGTAGTGCCAAGTGTATTTTCCTTAGTAAACAACAAACATTTCACTGCTAACAACAAAACTAAATCCCAAAAAGGTTAGAGTGGTTAAAAAAATAACAACAACATTTTTTGTTTTTTCTTGTATTTTACTCAATCACACATATGGTTAGGTATACATTTTTGGTGTCTGAACATTTTAGAAACCCATTTTCGCCTTTTCACCTAACATGGCAAATTTTGCTGGTAATGAACTTACAAAAAATCTCCTCAACATTCCTCCAAATACAACAATGTTAAACGTATAAGGCAACATGTCAGACCAATTTTGTAAAAACAAATGTCTATCTGCCCTTCCTCAATAATGGAGTGTTGTCACCCCTGAACCTGACACATTTAGAAGATGCACACATTTTTAGGGGGGGGGAAACTAGGTTAGTTACTTCCTCATCCCTATTGTCACCATGTGCTACCCGCCATCATGGGGGATCATTCAACATGTTTTGGGGGGGCAACCCCTTCTTCCTTTCTCCTTCTTGAGTTGTGAGGAAGAGTTTGCACCCCCAAAACACGTACATGGAGATCCCGTGATGGCAGATAGCACATGTTGACCCATTGTGTGCATCTTCTAAATTTGTTTGTGCAACAAAGTGCTACAAAAGTAAACACAAACTTGAGAAAAAAAGGTTTTTTTTAGTCTATTCTCCACAACACATCTATGATGTCCTTAAATGTATTCTCCATATCCTGAATCCTTTTTTTAATGAAGTCCAGATGAGTACTACAATCCATTACTTGTTGTATGAGTCTTTGTGCACTATCCCTGGAGAATCTTGGACTTTCAGAAACATATTCATCCCCTAAAATAAAAATAAAAATATAACAATCTCCAGGCCTACATCTCTTTTACCTGAAGCTGTGGTGACAGATACTGACCTGTTGTAGTGACAAGTTCCACCACCTCATCCACCTCTCCTTCCTCGACTTCTCCTTCCTCCACCTCTCCTTTATCTAATTCGACATCCTCCACATCCTCAGGTTGGGCTTGTTGGGGAGGGTGGGGTTCTTTAGAAGGTGTGGTTTTGCTGGGCTCTGAGGAGTGGTGTCCTCCAAGTCTTCTCTCCCCTATGAGATTCAAACAAATGGTACACTTAAAACACACATATATGAAGTCAGAACTAGGAATATGAATCATTGTTTGCAGGTGGGTTACACTTGTCTGTTTAGGCCCAGTTCCAAGATGAAGACCAGATTCGAGAACTATACAAAGCTAAAAAACAGACCTTTTGGTGACAATTTTATCACATGCCCCCCCCCCCCAGTACCCACTGTAGCACCTGTGGTGGACACCCTAAAAAGGTTCTTATGGTGGCCCACACTATAGTGCTCCTGTGAGTGCAGATGTGTAAACAACTGCTGAGTGTCCTCTCCTTTACATTGATTCAAGTTTGCATTTCATTCTATTTTCAAACACATCATCTGACAACAATGTCATAACATTTAGTGATTTTAAACATACATTTTTTGGTGGAATTAAAAAAGAACAGATATTGCCAAATCATCGTATGTAGTATGCAAACGATGTGTCTATATCGACCGATTACTGTGCCCACTAAATTGTAGAAGATGTCATTTAAGAATGTTAATTAATAAAAAACCACAGCAGGGAGCAACATGCAAGTTGGGAAATACAACAATAGGGACACAGGAGAAGTACTTACTTTTTTTAAGCATTCTGTTAATGCTCCTTAACTGCTCCGGCTCCCTCAGTTTGAGGTCAGACCACCTCTTTCTGAGCTGCTCCTTGGATCTTTTCACCCTGAAATTATTATTCAGACTTTTCACTACTTTATTCATAATTCTGTCCTTCCGAAGATTAGGGTAGGAATATGGCCCATGCTTGGCATCATAATCACAATTATTCAATATAGCCACCATTTCCGCCATCTCCTCAAAGGACATATTAGATGCCTTGTAGCGCCTCCTTGTTCGTGACGTTTCCCGCTCTGGGCTTGTCTCCTCATTGGAATTCTCTGAATTCACAGACACCTGCTGTGACTCCGCCATGTCGCCTGCGCGCCAAAAGAGAAGGGGCGGGGAAACATTGAGAAAAGACCGTCATGGGCGGGCGACGTGTGTCACGCATGCGTAGTGTATATAAAGCTAACACACACATGTGACATACCTACGTTCTGTGTGTGGAAGAATGAGTTTAGAGCGCCGAACGTTAGGCCCGAAGGTATCATTTCCTAATTGGTACATCAGTGGCCTATACTGCATAGAGATTGGAGAGGCATATATGAGCATAAAGATTTCACTAGTTTAGAGTGTGATTGTCATTTTTAATTATGTCTGGTGTTTTGTCTTGCAGAAACAATGAATGTGTTTGGGGAAAAAGAATTTCTGGCGGAATTCATTGACAGATTAAGGGAGCTGCCTGCTCTGTGGGAGACCAAAAATCCACAGCATAAAAAAAAGGGGTTCGGAGAGCAGTGCTGGCGAGACTGCTCCCATTTGTGCAGACCAGGTTGCCCCATGCAACCATTGAGTAGCTTGACACCAAAATTGGGACCTTGAGAGGCACATATAGGACTGCGCGCAATCGGGTCCTGGCATCTCAGAGGTCAGGAGCAGCAGCAGGGAGGTATATGTCCCACATTTGTGGTACTATGACAGGTTGGCCTTTCTGAATGACCACATTACAGCAAGGGAATCACTGTCCAGCCTTCCCTCCAGCCTTCCCTCCAGCCAAGATGTTCCTTCCCAGGATCAGGAGGAGCCTTCCATCTTGGATGAGGACCCATATCTGTCCATCTGGAGCCAGGTATAGTATTTTTTATCACATTTCTTTGTCAAAAATGAATGATGTAAAATAGATGTTAAGATGGGTAAAAATGTAGTCAATCAAGAAAAAGGGATTGACATAGCAATAGACATTAGTGGGCAAAAAAGTTGGGGAGGAGATAGGAAAATGATGGGGGAATAATGAGAGTATTATACACACACATTTTGAACGATTTGCAACAGTAAATGATCTGAACATTGTGGGGGAGCTTTAAGAATAGCTAATCCACTTTGCACTACAAGTGCAAACTACAAGTGCAAGAGCACTTAAAATTTCCCAAAATATGAACTTGGAAGTAAAGTCGCTGTAAATCAGAGGGGAAGAGCGGAAATGAGGGGAAGCTCTGCTGATTTTAATCTCCAATCATGTGCAAGCTAAATTTATGCTTTTGCTTTGCCTTGCATGTCCCCCTCAGATCTCCAGCGACTGCACTTCCAAGTCCACTTTCCAAGCAATTACAAGTGCACTTGTAGCTTGCACTTGTATTGCAAAGTGGATTTGCCTTTACAAACTAATCCCCTGTGTGTGATTGATGAAAACAAAATCAAAAATATGTCCCTTTTTTTTACACAGGAGGAGGTCAGCCAAGATGAGAGGGCGGAAAATGTCAGGCAGGAGGAGGCTGGGGTTAGTGGCAGAGAGGAGGTGCCTGGTCCAAGTGGGAGAGGGGAGGTGGCTTTCCAAGTAGTAGGACAATGTGTCAGGTGCCACCAATCCGCATGCCACCAAGAAGGGGCAGGATGGATAGGGCTGTGAGTGTGGCAGCATTGGCCCTCATTAAAGAGGCCCATGCCACCCTCCAGCAGCCCCCAACTCCTGATGAGGGCTATGCGGCATTGGTGGGCATGAAAATGGCCCAAATGCAAACAGAACAGAGGCTACTTTGTGAGTCCCTGCTCATGACCCTTTTAAATAAGGGGTTGAGGGGCAGATTTACAGAGAGCACTGCTATCTGTGACCACGGCCATCCTCCTGCACCTTCCTATTCTCCTCCACCTCCTTCTTCTCCACCTCCACCTCCAATTTCACAACCTCCTCCTTCCTCTTCTCCTCCACCTCCTTCTTCTTCTTCTCCTCCATCTCCTCCTTCCTCTTCTCCTCCACCTCCTTCTTCTTCTTCTCCTCCACCTCCTTCTTCTCCAGCTCCACCTCCTTCTTCTCCACCTCCACCTCCTCCTCCTGACATGAGTACACCTCCTGAGGCACAGCCTCCAGCCAGGTGGACAAGGAAGGCTGCAGAGAAGGCTGCAGGGAAGGCTGCAGGGAAGGATGCAGGGAAGCCTACCCAGAAGGCTGCAGGGAAGCAGAGCAAGAAGACCAGGAAGTGATTCCCTTGCTGCAATGTGGTCAGACAGAAGGCAGCCTGTTGTAGCTCCACAGACTTGGGACATGTATCTAATCTGCTGCTGTTCCTGACCTCTGGGAGTCCAAGACCAGATTGTGCTCAGTAATGTATATGTGCTTCTCAAGGTCCCAATTTTAGTGTCCACACAGTCGCACAAATTGCAGCAGGCTCTCCAGCGCTGCCTTCTAGTTTGGTTATTATTATTTTGTATACCAGAATAAATGTTTTTTTGTGTTACAGTTAATACTTGCCTATGTGTTTTTGTTAAAGATACATATTTAGCTGGTGAGTAGGCAGGTAATTTACTAAAACTCCAAAGCTAGAGTTTAAATGCAACAGATAACACCAAAAAAAACGCCTTGAAGGACAAAAAAAAAGAGGATAATTTTATACTATTTATGTCAAATTTACACCGGATAAAAAAAAGGAGAACACTAGAAATTAAAGAAGATTTTATCTGAAAAAAATCATCCAAATTGAAAAAAAAAAAAATCTTGCTCGATCAACTAAAATAACATATTCATGAGATCTGCATTCAGAAATGTTGGTAAAAATTAGTCATAAATATGCGTGAATATCTGCAGCCAAAAAAGTTCATAATTGCACATCATTGTACCATTCTAAAGAAGATTTAAGTGTGCAGCATTTAAACGTGGCTAAAATTGGTAACGCTCGTTTTACAAGAAGGTGCGCTACCGTCTCATATTGAGTCTGACCATGCGCGGTTTTTGAAGACTCGGAAAAGCATACACACGTTTTTCTCGTCCAAACACAGTCTGACGAGAATCACGCCGAGAAAAAATGAGACTCCGACGAGAAAAAAGACTGCAGGTCGTCTTTTTTCTCGTCGAAATTTTGGACAGTTTTCTCGACGAGAAAGCATACACACGAACGGTTTTCTCGACAAAAAAAGACAAGAAAACTGTTGGGAGAGCTTTTTTGCCGAGAAAACCGGTCGTGTGTACGCGGCCTAATACCTGAGGTATGATAGCACAAAATGTGATAGCTGTTCCAAAAAAATAAGAAAGATCTGATTATATAATGAAAGCTTTCTTCCTGTATAAAAAATGTAAAGGGTGTAAAATTACTAGTAATGGGAAAAGAAAAATAAGGAAAATTACATCTCTAAGTGCTGGGGAAAAATTGCAGTTGAACAATTTATGTGATTTTTGTTGAAATGCCCTTGAAGGAAATAGTATGTTGGGAGAACTACATGAGGGTTAATAGAACAAGTCATATTCAAAACATTAGAAAAGGTGTAAAACATCATAGTGAATTGGCCCATTGTGACCCCAAAAGCCTAAGATATAAAAAAATAAAATAAAATAAATGGTGATTGAAATGAAGTATAAATGAAAAGGGACATATAAGGGAAGAAATACTCTGCATTCATATGTTAGGGCGCATGGTCTGTATATTAAATTATTTTAAAACAAATTATTAAAATTTTACAGTGGTGTATTAGGTCTAAGGAAGCAGGAATTAATCTTATGATTAACCACTTAAGCCCCGAGCCTGTTTTTCAGACTCTGTGTTTACACGTTAAAAAAATTTTTTTTGCTAGAAAATTACTTAGAACTCCCAAACATTATACATTTTTTTCTAACACCCTAGAGAATAAAATGGCGATCATTGCAATACTTTTTGTCACACCGTATTTGCGCAGCGGTCTTACAAGCGCACTTTTTTTTAGAAAAAAAATCACTTTTTTTAATTAAAAAATAAGACAACAGTAAAGTTAACCCAATTTTTTTTTATATTGTGAAATATAATGTTATGCCAAGTAAATTGATACCCAACATGTCACGCTTCAAAATTGCGCCCGCTCGTGGAATGGCCTCAAACTTTTACCCTTAAAAATCTCCATAGGCGACATTTAAAAAATTCTACAGGTTGCATGTTTTGATTTACAGAGGAGGGCTAGAATTGTTGCACTCACTCTAACGATTGCGGCGATACCTCACATGTTGAGTTTGAATACCGTTTTAATATGCGGGCGCTACTCACGTATGCGTTTGCTTCTGCGCGCGAGCTCGTCAGGACGTGGCGCTTTAAATTTTTATTTATTTTATTATTTATTTTACTAGATTTTATTTATTGTTACACTGTTTTTTTTTTTTTTAGGTCACTTTTATTCCTATTACAAGGAATGTAAACATCCCTTGTAATAGAAAAAATAATGACAGGTCCTCTTAAATATGAGATCTGGGGTCAAAAAGACCTCAGATCTCATATTTAAACTAAAATGCAATAAAAAAATAAAATAATGCATTTGTCATTTGAAAAAAATGCCAAAAACAAATTGTCCCTTTAAGGCGTATGGGCGGAAGTGACGTTTTGACGTCGCTTCCGCCCTGCTATGGTATGGATATGGGTGGGGGCCATCTTGCCCTCACTCGTATCCATGCCCAGCACGAGAAAGGACACGATCGCTTTCGCCGCTACCGACAGTTTCGGTAAGCGGCGGAGGGCGTGGGAGAGCAGCGGGAGGGCGGGCCTCTCTTCCGCAACTGATAACGGTGATCTTGCTGCCAATCCACCATGAAGACCACCATTATCGTTTACAGGACCGTCGCCTGAAGAGATGGATATCTCGGTTGTGGCAGCAGCTGCTGCCGTTACCGAGATATCCCTCTTCAAACTAAGGAGGTATATAGTCGTGCAGCGGGGCTTAAGTGGTTAATGCATATGATGCATTACATATTCAATTTAAAAATATGTATCTGTCACTTTAAATGATGAATGTGTTGCTCTGGATAAATGTATTACAAAAGTGTTAATTACATAGGAAGGAGTCTTGTAAATGTTACTATATGGCCTCTGATGAAGTCATGGAGAAGAAAGAATGTGTAGGGCAGAGCTGCTAGTGATGTATGTGGAGTCCTGTAGTGACATACAAGACAGATAGAAAACAAAGCATTGGGGTTGATTTACTAAAGTCAACTTGACTGTGCACTTTGCAAAGTGCAGTTCATCCAGAGCTTAGTAAATGAGGTAAAGCTTCACTTTGCACAGAATAACCCAATCACATGCAAGGAAACAGCATTTTTGCTTGCACATGATTGGATGATGGAAGTCAGCAGGGATCCCGGTCATTTACTAAGCTCTGGAGCAACTGCTCTTGCAGAGTGCAACTACACTTTGCAAAGCGCACAGTCAATTTGCCTTTAGTAAATCAACCCCCATTGTGTAGCAGGGGGAGCAGATATTCACCACACCCAGATATGTCAGATACCCACAGCGGTCGTAGACCAACAATATGCATGCATTTAAATAAATGAGCCCCAGAAAAGTAAATCTATATCATCTTCTTTTACAGGCTTTAAGACAGAATATTAGGTGACATTATGCACTGTATTTAGAGGAAAGTTTTTTTTCAACCAGTATGAGTTGCCAT
Source organism: Rana muscosa (assembly GCA_029206835.1). Lineage (NCBI taxonomy): Eukaryota > Metazoa > Chordata > Amphibia > Anura > Ranidae > Rana > Rana muscosa. The sequence continues at coordinate 569,680,106 of CM055121.1, forward strand.
CAGCAGCAGCAGCAGCAGAAGCAGCAGCAGCAGCAGCAGCAGCATCCGATCAGATTATTTCTTTTTCTGTCCCATACAATACAAATTTGTGTTTGAGAAATTATCCCCTTGAACAAACTGATAATTGATAATACTTTATAGGTACCTAGGAGTACAAATTTTTGAATGCTACATTTTAATAAAATTTCAGATGTTTAAAAGTTTCTAAATCAGGATGGTATTAAATCCAAATATAAAAATGCAATATATATTGCAGCTTGCCAATTCTTTGATGTGGCAGCTGCATTCATTTCCTTTGTTTCCTTTATTTTCACCTGGTGATCCTAGCATTAATTCCATTTTTTCTACTTTTTTAGGGTGGAACATGTAACATGTTCCCACTGCTTAAGCCGATCCCCTCTCTCCCTGTGACAACAGTTCGGGAGAAGTTTCCAGTACAAGCAGTCACAGTGTTTTGTGATTGAATGAACTACAACTACTAACATCCTTTGCGGCTGCTGGCTTGCAGTTCCCAATGCTCAACAGCTTTGTGGGAGTTTATTGATTCTTCCTGTCAATGTAAAAAAGCCCACCCAAACAATGTACAGGCAAGCAGCTTACAGGAGACCTGCACGGCAGCAGGGATCTGCTGATCGCTGGTGCAATGCTTTCCAGGCTCCTACAAAAATAATAATAAAAAATGCACATGTGTTTACCTGCAAAAAAATGTGCATTTATTTTCTTTTTTTAAAGGTGAACTTATGCTTTAATTGTGAATTAAGAACTGTCTGCGTTACTTGTTCTACAGCAACTAATCCAATTCTTACTTCAGAATGACTAATGCCGCGTACACACGATCGATTTTCTCGACGGTGAAAACACCGTCGAGAAAATCGACGGGAAAGACGAGGAACGGCTTGTTCCCCTACACACGGCCGTTTTTCCTGTTCCTTTCTCTTGGTCGAGAAAAACGACCGTGTGTAGGCTCCCCGGCAGTGTTTCCCTATGGGAAAACTGCCGCGGAAAAAAATGCCGTGAATCACGACGAGAAAAATTAGAGCATGTTCTAATTTTTCTCGTCGTGATTAATGCAGTTTTTCTCGTCGGGAAAAATTACCAAAAGCCCACACACGGTCGTTTTTCTCGTCAAAGAGAAAACATTTAATTTTTCCTGATGAGAAAAATGGTCGTGTGTACGCGGCATCACATTTAAGGTTTAAAATAAAGTTCTTCAAAACCTAGATAAACATCCCAGGTATGTTTCATGCAATTAAAGAAGAAATATGTTTTATAAAACTAGAAAGGTGAAATTCCTTTCTGCACAATAGATTGTAAAATGTCAGTAGAAGAAAAAATCTTCATAGGAGCTGTTTTTTTCTTGCAAAAAAATCATTTTCTTTGTTAGTTCTTGACTTTCTTACCAGTTGGCATTCCTGTGGTCATTAATAGCTGTCATGCTTTCAAGTTGCTTTCAGCCTGCTTTTCATGCTGGGACAATTGAATTTGCAAGCTTTACCAATCAAGTTGGAGTTTTATTTTTCTTCTAGGTTTATATAAATGGAAAATCTGTGCATTTTATGAACACTGAAAAAATACCCTTTAATGGATAACTCCTGGTAGATCAATTAAAAGGAAATATTTTTGCTATATCAAAAGCGCAACACAGATCCAAACTGGTTAAAGTTAAAATGCTGAAAATCAATTTATGGTTTTGTTGAAGGTATGCTGTGATGTGGTAAAGCCTTGCACAGATTAGAAGTAGCTCTGTAAGAAATTGGTAGATACATAGATACATGAAGAGAGGTTGATTTACTGAATCAATATAGACTGTACACTTAAGCCCTGTACACACGATCGGATTTCCTATGGTTTTTTAACCGATGGATTTTTCCATCGGAAAAACCGATGAAGCTGACTTTCATCAGTCTTGCCTACACACCATCAGTCAAAAAACCGACCATTCCAAACGCTGTGACGTTAAACACTCCGATGAGCCGAGAAAAATTAAGTTCAATGCTTCTGAGCATGCGTCGACTTGATTCTGAGCATGCGTGGGTTTTTTATCCGATGGAGTTCCCCACAGACGATAGTAATTTGCTATCGGTTTTTTAACCATCGGATAAATTTAAAACATGTTCTATTTTTAAACACGGATGGAGAAAAGACCGATGGGGCCCACACCACGATCGGTTTGTCCGATGAAAAAAGTCCATCGGACTGTTTTCATCGGTTAAACCTATCGTGTGTACATGGCTTTAAATTATAACTGAAGCAACCGTTTGTTTCTTAGTTTAGGTTAGAGGAGAGGTATCGCAGCATTTTTTTATTGCTGTCTGTGTCCCTGTTAGGGAGATCTGCCCTTTCTATTTGCCCTGTTTACCATTATCATTAAAGCTGAAAGTAAAAGAAAATTTAAAAATTTTAGATTGTCCCCAGAAAAGTAATAGAGGGAAAATCTTCCAATTGGGGTACTAGTTTGGGTGACCTGGGTGTCCCCAAGAGATTACCTTAATTTGCATAGATTTTTTTCTCATTGCCTGTTTTGGCTGTGGAACAGGAAGTAAAGGGAAATTTCCTAAATGGGACAAAGAGGGCAAAACATAAACTGTATAGGGGTTTTAACCCTCTTTTAGCCCAGGTTCACACTGGGCTGCGAGAGTAAAGCCGTGCGAGTTCAGCTGAACTCGCATGATTTCACTCCCGCTGGTTAGTCCCGATTTCGGCCACTATTACAGAGACATTACAGGTTACAGGTTTCTGCACAGATGTCAATGTCTCCTCATAAATCAATAAAAACACAAATGTCACGGAAGCTAATTAAAGGGGAGGGAGGGGGGAGGAGGATGAGAGAGGGAGGGAGGCAAGGGATGGGAAAAGAAGAAGGGGAAGGAGGGCATGTAGCACTTTAAGATTAAAATGAGAGGGGGTGGGGGTTTTTGTGTGTTTTTTTATACATATCATATATATATTTTTTTCCTTTCACAAGGTAGATGGATTTTTACTGGAGGTAGAGAGTGTTACTCATGCCCCCTCATAAATCAGTGAAAACACAGATGGCACGAACGCAATTTAAGGGGGAAGGGAAGAAAAGGAAAGGGGAAAGAGGGCACGATGCACTTTAAAGTTAAATGCAAGAGGGAGTGGTTTTATGGGGGGGTTTTGTTTCTCCTCTTTCTGAGGGACACAGGTTATTAGGGGGAAATAGGGGTAGAGAAGTACACTCTCGCCCCCTTATAAATTTAGAAGAAGGGAAAGAAGAGAGAAAAATAACATAGAGGCCATGTAAGTTAATTAAAGGGGAAAGAAGAGAGGGGGGAAGAGTAAAGGAAAATCAGGATGTTGCAGGATAGACCCATATTGTTGTAAACGTATGTTTTGTCTTATTTTAATGTAATGTATATATGCTTATTGGTAATGACATGAAAGCTATATGTATGTATAAAAATTGAATAAAATAAATTTAAAAACAGATGTCAATGTAAATCGTGGGCCAAAATCGCAAAAAGTAGTACAGAAACTACTTTTTGAAATCGGTGCAGCGCCGCAGATTAGGACGGTGCCATTGCCAGCAATTTGCGGCAAATACCGTCATTTTGACATGCGATTTGACATGCCAAATCGCATGTCAAAACGCACCAGTGTGAACCAGGGCTTACTCTATCCAAAATGAAAACGTTTTTTTCTATAGTTCTACTTTAATAAACTTATAGTAATGTTCACTTACCTGTATGTCCAGCCAAAATGTTTTTGTTCTTAACTTTGCAGAAAGTGGGAAAGGGTTGAAACCCCTATCAGATTTTTTATTGCTAATTGGGGCTCTGTCAAGGAGAATTCTCTTTACATCCTGTCCTGCTAACAACATTTTATCAGACAGAAAGTGAGAGGATCTCTCCAATAGCTAGCTATACAGCCAGAAATAAAATGCTAAATAAATAAAGGGTAGAACCACTGTCAATATTGTTTTGCTTCCTTTATCCCTGTGGCAGATTCTACCTTACTTCCTGTCTGGTGAAACAGTTTATAGCAAGTAGGATGTGAGGATAAATCTCTCTAAATGAATGGTAAATCCCTTTAACAGACCCCCGTAAAAGCTTGACAGAAGTTGTAATACTTCCTCTCCCTATTCAAAACTAAAAAGAAAACATTTTGTATGGATATACTGTATACTTTATTAAAGCAAATTGAACACTGTTTAAGGCAGGGTATGGGTATCATCCCCACAATGCACACACTCATGCTATCTCCTGAAGCTCAGGGCAGACTGAAGGGGAGCCATCCTCACTCCAAGATCACCATGAAAAAAGGCAAGTCAGCGTCACGCCAACAATGACGTACAAAAAAATCAAGGATTATTCAAACAATAACTCCAGCTGTTTTACCACTTCGACTAAGTTCAATGCCGTTTTGGGGCTGGCACTACAGCTTTGCTTATTGCTGGATAAACCTTGATTTTTTTTTGTATGCCAATGGTGTGCAGCTACCTTGACTTTTTCTCTTTCAATAAGTTTTTGTTGAAAAATTTTAAGGAATATAGTGTACAACTGTGGCCAGATATAAAAATTAAAAATGTATCATTAAGGACTAACAAGTCATTATCAGTTGTTTTTCAACTAGAGGAGTTATGGCGAATAACAAAACATTTAGCAAAAAAAAAGACCACATTAACCACTTAACGACCGCTCACTGTATATATACGTCGGCAGAATGGCACAATCACGTAGAGCATACGTGATTGCCTTTGTATAGTTGGGGGGTCCAATCGGACCCCCCTTCTGTACAGTGAGCGGTGGCTAAGTGTCCGGGAGCGTTCCGGGATGAGGGGGCAGCCATTCGTTTCTGGCCACCCCCTCGCGATCGCTCCCGGCGAATGGAAATGCCCCCTCTGTCTGTGTCAGACAGAGGGAGCAGGAGGAAGTGATGTCATCTCTGGTGCGGCGCTCACATATACCGAGCGCCGTACAAGAGAAGACATCAGGTCAGTGCACACAACACTACACTGACACCAGGACACATAGGGACATAAATCGCCCCCCCAGCCCCCCCCAGACACCCCAGATCACCCCCCAGATCACCCCCCCAGCCCCCAGTCACAGTGTCACTGATTGCAGTGACCATTTATTTAGTGATCACTGCAATCAGTGACATTTGTGACTGTAAAAGTGTCACCAAAGTTTAGTCTTAGGTCCAGTGTAGCCCCCTAACCCCCCCTAATAAAGGTTTAACCCCCTGATCACCCCCCAGATAACCCTTTCACCGCCTATCACCACTGTCGCTTAGCGATCATTTTTCTGATCGCTGTCTTAGCGTCAGTGATGCCGATCGGCAGCCAGTAATTTTTTTTAGGTTCGCCGCAGGTTTTTATAGCGTCAGGTACCCCAATATATTATCTAATAAAGGTTTAACCCCCTTGATCGCCCCGCAGGTAACCCTTTCACCCCCTATCACCACTGTCGCTAAGCAATTGTTTTTCTAAACGCTGTCTTAGTGTCGGTGATGCAGATCGTAGCCAGTAATTTTTTTTAGGTTCGCCGCATGTTTTTATAGCGTCAGGTACCCCAATATATTATCTAATAAAGGTTTAACCCCCTTGATCGCCCCCCAGGTAACCATTTCACCCCCTATCACCACTGTCACTAAGCGATCGTTTTTCTAAACGCTGTCTTAGTGTCTGTGATGCAGATCGGTAGCCGGTAATTTTTTTTAGGTTCGCCGTAGGTTTTTATAGCGTCAGGTACCCCAATATATTATCTAATAAAGGTTTAACCCCCTTGATCGCCCCCCCAGGTAACCCTTTCACCCCCATCACCACTGTCGCTAAGCAATCGTTTTTCTAAACGCTGTCTTAGTGTCGGTGATGCAGATCGGTAGCTGGTAATTTTTTTTAGGTTCGCCGCAGGTTTTTATAGCGTCAGGTACCCCCATATATTATCTAATAAAGGTTTTAACCCCCTGATTGCCCCTAGTTAACCCTTTCACCAGTGATCACCATATAAGTGTTACGGGTGACGCTGGTTAGTTAGTTTGCTTTTTATAGTGTCAGGGCACCCGCCGTGTATATAACCCAATAAAGGTTTAACCCCCTGATCGCCCGGCGGGTGATATCAATTAGGTTTTAGCGTCAGAGAGGGTCTGAGTCACACCCCAGGCAGCGTCAGGTTAGTGCCAGTAACGCTAACACCCACGCGTGAAGCATACACCCCCCTTAGTGGTATAGTATCTGAACAGATCAATATCTGATCTGATCTATACTAGCGTCTCCAGCAGTTTAGGGTTCCCAAAAACGCAGTGTTAGCGGGATCAGCCCAGATACCTGCTGGCACCTGCGTTTTGCCCCTCCGTCCAGCCCAGGCCACCCAAGTGCAGTATCGATCGATCACTGTCACTTACAAAACAAAAACACACATAACTGCAGCGTTCGCAGAGACAGGCCTGATCCCTGCGACTCCAGTGCTGTAGGAGGTGATTTCACCACCACAGTTAAAAAAAAAAAGCAAATATGCCGAAGCATTGGGGCAGCAGGGGCGGAGGAGCGATTTTGCTCCTAATGCCGCGTACATACGGTCGAAATTCCGACGGAGGCTTGCCCGTGGAAAAGTCCGACCATGTGTGTGTGGCATAACTTTTTTGCGGGAGGATGCCCCCATGCTTCGGCATATATAAATGGTGCGTGTATGCCCATCATTGGAAGTGGGTGGATGAAGGGCGGTATTCTAATGGTGGGCATACCCACCGATCAATCTCTTTTTTCGTTCAGCCAACTTGCTGCATGAAATAAAAAGATTACAATACATGTCCAACAAGGACCAGCAACGTACTGGTATGTTGCTGGACTTTGAATGTTTATACCAGAATGATGCCTGCGGGTTTAGGTATCATCTTGGTATCATTCTTTTCAGCCTGCGGCCGGCTTTCATGTAAAAGCAATCCTAGCGGCTAATTAGCTTCTGGACTGCTTTTACAAGCAGTGGGAGGGAATGCCCCCCCCGGATATAAAAAAGCGCCATTGGGAAATTGGGAAAGCATTTTATCACACCGATCTTGGTGTGGTCAGATGCTTTGAGGGCAGAGGAAAAATCTAGGGTCTAGAAGACCCCAGTTTTTTCAAAAAAAGAGTACCTGTCACTACCTATTGCTATCATAGGGGATATTTACATTCCCTGAGATAACAATAAAAATGATAAAAAAAAAAATACTTGGAAGGAACAATTTAAAAATAAAATAAAAAAGCAAAATTAATAATAAAAAAAAAAAGAAAAAAAAAAAAAAGCACCCCGGTCCTGCCCTGCTCTTGCCCAATGGCGAACGCAAGCGTCGGTCTGGCGTCATATGTAAACAGCAATTGCACCATGCATGTGAGGTATCACCGCGAAGGTCAGATCGAGGGCAATCATTTTAGCAGTAGACCTCCTCTGTAAATCTACTGGGGTAACCTGTAAAGGCTTTTAAAGGCTTTTAAAAATGTATGTAGTTTGTCGCCAATGCGCGTTTGTGCGAAATTTTAAAGCATGTCGTGTTTGGTATCTATGTACTCGGCTTAAGATCATCTTTTTTATTTCATCAAACATTTGGGCAATATAGTGTGTTTTAGTGCATTAAAATTAAAAAAAGTGTATTTTTTAACCCAAAAAATGCGTTTGAAAAATCGCTGCGCAAATACTGTGTAGAAAAAAAAAATGCAACACCCACCATCTGTAGGGCCTTTGCTTTAAAAATATAAATAATGTTTGGGGGTTCAAAATAATGTTCTTGCAAAAAAAAAAATGTTTTCATGTAAACAAAAAGTGTCAAAAAGGGCTTTGTCTTCAAGTGGTTAGAAGAGTGGATGTAAGCTTCCTAATGTTGTGTATAAAATGCCAGAACAGTTCAAAACCCCCCCAAATGACCCCATTTTGGAAAGTAGACACCCCAAGCTATATACTGAGAGGCATGTCGAGTCCATGGAATATTTTATATGTTGACACAAGTTGCGGAAAAACGACAATTTTTTTTTTTTTTTTGCACAAAGTTGTCACTAAATGATATATTGCTCAAACATGCCATGGGCATATGTGGAATTACACCCCAAAATACATTCTGTTGCTTCTCCTGAGTACGGGGATACCACATGTGTGAGACTTTTTGGGAGCCTAGCCACGTACGGGACCCCAAAAACCAAGCACCGCCTTCAGGCTTTCTAAGGGTGTAAATTTTTGATTTCACTTCTCACTGCCTATCACAGTTTCGGAGGCCATGGAATGCCCAGATAGCACAAAACCCCCCCAAATGACCCCATTTTGGAAAGTAGACACCCCAAGCTATTTGCTGAGAGGTATTGTGAGTATTTTGCAGATCTCGCTTTTTGTCACAAAGTTTTGAAAATTGAAAAAAAAAATATATATATATATATATATTTTCTTTCTTTATTTTCAAAAACAAATGAGAGCTGTAAAATACTCGCCATTCCTCTCAGCAAATAGCTTGGGGTGTCTATATTCCAAAATGGGGTCATTTGGGGGGGGGTTTGTGCGATTTTGGCATTTTATGGCCTTCGAAACTGTGATAGGTAGTGAGGAGTGAAATCAAAAATTTGTGCCTAGAAATCCTGAAGGCGGGTGCTTGGTTTTCGGGGTCCCGTACGCGGCTAGGCTCCTAAAAAGTCCCACACATGTGGTATCCCCGTACTCAGGAGAAGCAGAAAAATGTATTTTGGGGTGTAATTCCACATATAACCATGGCATGTGTGAGCAATATATCATTTAGTGACAACTTTTTGTAATTTTTTTTTTTTTTTTGTCATTATTCAATCACTTGGGACAAAAAAAATATATTCAATGGGCTCAACAGGCCTCTCAGCAATTTCCTTGGGGTGTCTACTTTCTAAAATGGGGTCATTTGGGGGGGTTTTGTGCTATTTTGGCATTTTATGGCCTTCGAAACTGTGATAGGTAGTGAGGAGTGAAATCAAAAATTTGCGCCCTTAGAAATCCTGAAGGCGGTGCTTGGTTTCCGGGGTCCCGTACGCGGCTAGGCTCCCAAAAAGTCCCACACATGTGGTATCCCCGTACTCAGGAGAAGCAGCAAAATGTATTTTGGGGTGACATTCCACATATAACCATGGCATGTGTGAGCAATATATCATTTAGTGACAACTTTTTGTAATTTTTTTTTTTTAGTCATTATTCAATCACTTGGGACAAAAAAATAAAAAATTCAATGGGCTCAACATGCCTCTCAGCAATTTCCTTGGGGTGTCTACTTTCCAAAATGGGGTAATTTGGGGGGGTTTTGTACTGCCCTGTCATTTTAGCACCTCAAGAAATGAGATAGGCAGTCATAAATTTAAAGCTGTGTAAATTTCAGAAAATGTACCCTAGTTTGTAAACTCTATAACTTTTGCGCAAACCAATAAATATACGCTTATTGACATTTTTTTTACTAAAAACATGTGGCTGAATACATTTTGGCCTAAATGTATGACTACAATTGAGTTTATTCGATTTTTCTTATAACAAAAAGTAGAAAATATCATTTTTTTTCAAAATTTTCGGTCTTTTTCCGTTAATATCGCAAAAAATAAAAATCGCAGAGGCAATCAAATACCATTAAAAGAAAGCTCTATTTGTGGGAAGAAAAGGACGCAAATTTCGTTTGGGTACAACATTGCATGTCCGCACAATTTACAGTTAAAGCAGCGCAGTGCAAAATTCTGAATTCACCTCTGGTCCTCTAGCTATCAAATGGTCCGGGGCTTAAGTGGTTAATCATACTGTAACAGAAGAACAGTGTGTGGTAGTGTGGTACCCCACCAGCGTATGGATGCAGGATTCTCAACCAGGCAGGTTGAGGGGCTCCAGGGTATTTGCTTGTTTGGTAGGAAACTGGCTTTTCAGTTTCCTCATGATTTACTAAAGTCCACTTTGGGACCCGGAGCTTGGGGATTTCTTAGAGATCCGGGTGGGATGAAATCCCCAGTCCTGGATCCGGGTTTTGAGACCAAACTGCACACTGATTGTTCAGGTGTGTGTGGGCCTGATAGTAGAATCAGGACCAGCATTCTGGGCCCCACCCTCCCGACGAGTGCAGGTGTGCACTGGGGAAGCCATAGAGTGCAAGTGTGCACTGGAGAAGTCAGAGAGTGCTTGTGTGCACAGTGGAAGCCAGAGACCCAGGTCTGAGGGTCAGAGCAGCAAGGGGCTGCTATCCAAATGGACGGTGTTGCAGATGGAATAGTCTATAGGAGAAAGACAAGAGCCTGAAGTGGAAGGCCTGAGCAGCACTGCTGTATGTATAAGCCAGGAGGCTGAATGTCATTTTGTTGTTGAAAAGGAGTGCTGAAACCCCTGCGAGGGAAAACCTTTTGATTTTGTTTTGAACTTCTTTTAATAAAAATGGGCAAACAACCCTCAAAAAGAAGAACCAGCGAGTGGCGGTGTCCTTCAAGCTCTACACTTGATGCTAGTCCTTCACAAGTGGTGGAGAATTTTGGCACAATCTGAGATCCCTACAATCAAGTAAGTTCATCTGTTATATGAACTGTGTTTTTGGTGCATGAGACTGCATAATCTGTGTATGTGCAGGTGAGGAGAACCTGCAAGCGAAAGGTAACAAGCCTTAAAGAGACAGTGCTCCAATTTGTTGCAGGTGGTGTACCTGTGAACAAAAAGTCAATTTTTTTTTCTCTGCAGTGAACTGCTGCTAGCTGTGTGTGGCAGCCAGGCAAACTGCATTGCGCAGAAGTTTATTTGATGGACTGTTGCATGCAGGTTGTGTACCTGTGAAAGGAGAAACAAACAGATTTTTTATTTTTTTCCCTTTTCTCCGCCAAGAACTGTTACAAGTTGCTGTGTGCAAGACTGCAAGGATGGGGCGATCAAAACGCCTAAAAGAAGCAAGGATGGCTGAGATGATAGATAGAGCTCTGTGGCTGGAGGGGTTGTTACCGCCTGATCAAACCCCATACATGCCTAAACAGAGTTTTCCAAGGGAAAAGAGGGTTGATGTTGTCCCTAGCAACCCTGGTGCAATGAATGCACAGATGACGGCTAGTGTGGAGAGTCCACCAGCGTTTGAATCTGCAGTGGATTGGTGCAAGCGACACCTGGCAGTATTGGACCAAGCTAAAGTGGAAGGCAAGCCAACCTTCCATACAAAAAGAGAGCTGCCGGATGTCCATGCCTGGGAGAGGGGTGCTGTTGCCCCTGGCAACGCTGCTGCAGTTAAACCAGCAGCTGTTGCGAAAAGTGTGAAAGTGACACAGCTTGAGACAGGGTCCAGCAGATGCAGGGTGGGAAACCCTGACAAGACATGGAACCAAGTGCGCTGTTTGCGGTGCAGTGAGTGGGGGCATGCAGTCTCCAAGTGCCTTTTGTCCCTGGCTCCAGTACAAAGCTACCTAGCAAAACAAAGGTCTGAGAAGCCTGTGTTATATGCCAGAAGAGAGGCTGATCAAAGGCCAGGACAGAGAGTGGTTGCCCATAGCAACACAGAGGAGGCCAGTCGGGCTGCCTGTGGACCATGGGGTGTGCCTCCCATGGGTCGTGACAAGTGGCTTCCGGAGGAGCCAATACAGCATGTTGGAGTGAGCTAGCAAAGCTCTGCTGGGAGACTGCGATCTCCCATGGCAACGAGAGTGGAAGTTGTGCCTGGAGGGAATCATCAGGAGAGAAATGCACTGGGGAAAAGTCATCCAGTACCATGCCTGGAATGTGGCCAGCTGGGGCACGAAATATTGTCTTGCCCTATATTCGGGGGTGCACCTAGAGGTAATGTTGCTAAACAGAACTCTTTATCTGTGGGCCAAGATCCCTTTGCAAATATGTTTGCAGTCACCCCTGGCAACAAGGAGGAGTTTTCTGTGGTGTCTGCAGGGGGTGCTAAACAGTGGGAGATGCCTGTTGAGATTTCATCCCATGGCCACCAGGGGGAGTTGGCCAGTAAATGTGCGGCTGAGGACTGGTTCTTAAGACAACGTACTCAAATGAAGATGGAGACCCCAACTACTGTGGTGGGTAAGACTATCTTTAATGAAATGATGCCTGGAACTGCTGATTTCAGGTATAAAAGAACTGGCTACGAGACTGTCCATGATGATGTGAGAGTGACCCCAGTTAGTGGGGCCACAGAATGTGCGCTTGAGAATGACTTTTTCATACCCAGTGGGAATGCAGGGGTTAAAGTTCAAACAGAACCTATGTTGATGACTAAAAGTGTTGTGTCTAATGTCTGCCAGCCTCAAGTTGGCAGTGGGCTAGGAGAACCTGCAAAAATTAAAAATGCTATAAGTATTACTGTTAATGAAAAGTTTGCTGCTGTTGGGAAAACCCCAGGTTCTTCCAGAGCAATAGCTGTTGTCACTAATGGGTCGTTGCCTGTAGCAATTGGTGGTAAGACAGCACAGTTGTCCCCAGAAATCTCCAGGGAACTTCATGTATTGGAGTCGGAGGTTGCCATGGACAACTGCGATGTCACTCTGGTGGGACAGAGTGGAACTACACCGTGTAATGGTAATGTGTTAGTGCAAGCTGCTAGTACTAAAAATGTGCCGGTAAATAATGGGTTAACACAACCTGTGAAAAATGCAAAGGTGTGTGAGGCTTATGAAGCGCCGCCCGAGCAAGGTGGTGGTTGTGTTGTATTGCAACCTGTGGTGCTAAAACATGTGTTACTGAAGTCTGCCATGATTAGTAATTTGGGTGATGAATCTGCAACTAAACCTGTCTGTTCTAATGTGTCTCCTTGGGCTGATGGATCAGGGCTGAGGAGCGCCAGTGAATGGAGCCCAGCTACAACAGATTGGGATAGTTGGGGTAAAAATCTAATGTCCCTGATAGATGAGGCTTTCATGCACAAAAATAAGGTGGACAAAGTTTCTGCTGTGCCAGCAGGAGGGACGGCAGAACAGCTTATACCTGACGGCGTGGTGGCTGCTGCAGGGGTTAACCCTCGTGAGAAATATGGACCATATAAGGGCGAGCACACAGCAGACACTTTGTCCGTAACCTACAAAAATGATGCTGACATGGCGTGTCAAAGTGACGTTGTCACTGGTAATGTGAAGCAGTTCATTGGTGCTGAACCTGAGAAGTTGGGTATGAGTCAAGTACCTGGCAGCGCTCTGGTAGAGCACCAGGCTGTGGTTGTCTCCAGCTGGGAGAAAGTTCCGTTAAACCTTGCAACCTCTCTCGTCTCAGCAAGTGAAGCTGTCTGCATCCCCAGTGTCAGGAAAGTCCCCAGGAAGGACTTGGGTCTGGAGCCAAGGGTATGGTTTCTAACAAAAGTGTTAAAAGAGATGCTTAAACTTTGGGATGTACAGCCAGTCTATACTGGGGTGTCTCCACCACAGTCAGACAGTCTGGTACTGCAGAGTACCATTAGGTGGACTCCTGAGAGGCAGGTGGTACAGCACAAAGGAAGACAAGACAGAAATGGTTTATTTATGACTGTATTACTAGTCTTAAAAATTGCCTCTAGGTATGTTGATGGGTTAGTTCCTGTACAAGAGGTATATGGGAGAGGCTTTGGCGAAAAGAAAGTGTCTGAGGTTTCACCACCTAACAGCCAGGTAGAAGGCATTTCTGCTGCTATGGTCCAAGGTAGTACTGGTCAGTTGTCGGTGAAGGGAGTGTGTGCTGTACCAGTGGAAGAATCGCATGAGATGGAAGGGCCAAGTGTGGACCAGAAAGCAGCAGAAATCCTGACCGGGGCTCAACCAAAGGTGGTTAAAAAGACTGGGGTCCTCAGTCCAAGGTTTGGTTTAGGTGACAAACCTAATAAGGTCCCCGAGACAGGGAAACTAATAAAAAATGTGGTAAAAATTGTATGTGGATCAGACAAGAGCTTGTCTGTGCAGGTGGATAAAAATACAGATGGCATCAGAACAGGTCAAGTGGTAGGACAGCTGCCTGCAGATTGGGTGAACCCCGGGGAGGTGATGTCTTGTGAGGTTCCCGTGGGTGATGGCGGCCCTCCAGTATGTGTGCCCTCTGCAGACTCTGCCCTAGCAAATGCTAAAAAAAAAGGCATTGGTGATCTGTGCAACGTTGAGAGATGTAATGTTGGTTTGAATATGTCTGTCAATCATGAACCAAATAGTTTGTTAAAGGTACATGACAGTGTGGTGTCCAAAGGTATTGGAAAGACCAGGGGTGCCCTGTTAAAATTTCAGGAGAGGCAATGCTTATGGAACCCCAAAAGAAGAGGGAGAAGGTTGAGTATAGGGAAATATAGGACCTTGTTAAGATCCAGGGTTGGACGTACCTGGAAGCGCACCCGGAAAAAAGGTTGAGCCTACGTGGCTGACAGCCAGCACAGAGGTGTCCCAACCATGATGACGGGTGCTGGTGTTCCTCCCTCCGGATCGAAACAAAGGGGGAGGGTATGTGGTAGTGTGGTACCCCACCAGTGTATGGATGCAGGATTCTCAACCAGGCAGGTTGAGGGGCTCCAGGGTATTTGCTTGTTTGGGAGGAAACTGGCTTTTCAGTTTCCTCATGATTTACTAAAGTCCACTTTGGGACCCGGAGCTTGGGGATTTCTTAGAGATCCGGGTGGGATGAAATCCCCAGTCCTGGATCCGGGTTTTGAGACTCAACTGCACACTGATTGTTCAGGTGTGTGTGTGGGCCTGATAGTAGAATCAGGACCAGCATTCTGGGCCCCACCCTCCCGACGAGTGCAGGTGTCCACTGGGGAAGCCATAGAGTGCAAGTGTGCACTGGAGAAGTCAGAGAGTGCTTGTGTGCACAGTGGAAGCCAGAGACCCAGGTCTGAGGGTCAGAGCAGCAAGGGGCTGCTATCCAAATGGACGGTGTTGCAGATGGAATAGTCTATAGGAGAAAGACAAGAGCCTGAAGTGGAAGGCCTGAGCAGCACTGCTGTATGTATAAGCCAGGAGGCTGAATGTCATTTTGTTGTTGAAAAGGAGTGCTGAAACCCCTGCGAGGGAAAACCTTTTGATTTTGTTTTGAACTTCTTTTAATAAAAATGGGCAAACAACCCTTAAAAAGAAGAACCAGCGAGTGGCGGTGTCCTTCAAGCTCTACACTTGATGCTAGTCCTTCACAAGTGGTAAACTAGAAGCTGTGTATACTTTCGGTACTCGATCATGGGTAACTTTATTTATTTAATTTATTACATCTGTCCTGATTACCATTACTATTGAAAGTGAAAGTAAAAGAAAATCCCAAATTTTGGGTTGACATCAGAAAATTAATAGAAGCGAAAACTTCCAATGGTGACACACCGGGATTCCCTCACTTTGTAGGAATTTCCTCTTACCTCCTGTTTTGGCTATAGAACAGAAGGTAAAGGGAAATATCCCCAATGGGACACAGATGGCAACAAAAAAACAATCCTCCCTTACTCTATCAAAAATGTAAAAAAAAAAAAAAAATTGTTTCATACTTACCGTAATTTTATTTTTCTGGTGCCTATTCATGGCAGCATACCTGTGACAAGCTCTGCCTTGGCTTCTCCCTCAGGACCAGTGAATATTATAAAATAAAAGGATTAGTACACTCCCAGCATTCTACGTAATATAGCATACCGAGGATGGGATTGTATGCTGCCATGGATAGGCGCTAGGGAAAAAAAAATTACGGTATGAAATCATTTTCTGTTTTCCTGGTGCCTCCATGGCAGCATACCTGTGACAAATAACTAGCTAAAATCGGTGGGATAATGCATAGTAAAAGATTTATTTGAAAACCGATTTTAAAATGGCAAATGCCGGCCTGATAGCCCGTCTGCCAGTTTCTACAGATGAGAAAGCTACTGGGTCTACTCTATAAAGTCTTGTAAACGCATGTTGGCATCACAATGATGCTACCCATTAGATCATTTTGATGGATACGTCTGCTCTGGACATCCAACAAGCAGAAAAGAAACGGGTGGCCAACTGAAGAGGGGGTTCCAGACCCCTATCCCTGTACACCTTCTTGACCAACTTGATTATCCATGGAACTATTGTATTAGAGCAGGGATCTGCAAACTATGGCTCCCCAGCTGCTGCAGAACCACATGTCCCATGAGGTGTTGTAAAGCTCTGATATTCACAGACATGACTAGGCATGATGGATACTGCAGTTCTGAAATGGCCGGAGGGCCCCAGATGATGCTTCTTTGCCCTCAGTCTTGTTTTTCTTTTTTTGAGTATTACAAATAGGTTAGATGAAAGTCTGAAGGGAGTTGTGGCTTGAAGATAGTGTCTTAGTACCGAAGTAATATGTTCTTTGTGAAGAATACAAAATTGGATCTGAAAAGATTGGCAGGGCCCGAGGGTCGGAGATAGTAGAGTAGAGGAAGAGGAGAACTTAGGGATGAATCCTAGTACCGTTCTAAGTTCCACTCTATCTGAGTACAAAAAATAATATTATTGTCTTCTGATTCCAGAGCCTGAAGTTCTGATACTCCCCAGCCCGATGCCATCGCAAGAAGATAAATAGTTTACAAGTGAGATTCCACAAAGATGCTGAATCAGATGGGGCAAAAGGCTGTTTGCATAAGGGCTCAAGACTGATAGAGAGATCCAAAGTGGGAAAGATTTGTTTTAATGGGTGGGCTTATCTTCTTGACTGTCTTGAAGAATTTGATTATTTTTTTTTAATTGTTTATTTATAAGTTTTATAAGCATGTTACAAAATAATGCAAATAAAGAAAAGGCATTTTGACTGTCAATAATACAGAAATATGCAAGACAAAGCAAGGGAAATCAAAGAAAACTTAGGGACAATAACGCATATATAACATACAGTGTCATAAGACAATATGGCATGGGAGGGACAAATGGTTACAGCTCTGAGGTAATTGGAAAGAGAAAATGATAGGGGATAACACCATAGATATAACATAGTCAAAGAGATCAGACATCCTGAAGCCTTTCAGATTCACAAGAAAACTCTGATTTATCCCAAGGTTCCCAGATTTTGTCAAAAATAGGTAAGGATTCTTCTATCTTAGCAGAAAGTGTATTGGAGTTAGAGGAATAGGGGTAAGTAATAACTTTTGTAGAAGCTTCTGGATTTCAGTCCAAAAGGAAGTAATGAAAAAAATGTGAAAAAGGGAACCTACAGACCTGCCACATCACCAACAAAATTTGGAGAGGGAGGGGTCACGAGCATGTAACAAGTCCGGGGTCCTATACCAAAACATCAGAACTTTAAATGCAGTTTCCTTCTGTACTACACAACGTGAGATCTTGGACGTAGAGTCCCATATCTTACCCCAATCCAGTAATGAAATTGGACGTTGAAGTATGTGTGACCATTTTTTCATATAGCTATGTGTGTAATGCGTTAGAAGTGGGTTTTCCTGGAGGATCTTATATATGGATGAAATTTGTTTGGAGTCATAGGGACCATTAGCACATATCATTTCAAAGCCTGTGGGTTTTTCTAAAAAAAGTGTAGGAGATTTGGCAAGAAAAAAATGTTTAAATTGAATGTAAGAATAGTGAAGTGAAGCTGGGAGATCGTGTTTTTTCTGTAGCTCTGAAAAAGATAGGAGTTTGCGAGTGATCAGATGCACAATATGTCGCAACTGAAATATCCCCGCCCTAGTCCATGGATACATCCTTGCATAAGACAGTCCATCAGGGATGTCTGGATTCAACAGTAAATTCAGAAGGGGGGGACATTTGGAAGTTAGAGAATAACGATCTGCACATCTTTTCAAATAGTAAGGGTAAAAAGCATCGGTGCCAAGCAGAGGGATTTTAACTGAGGCATGAATTTAGAAGAGTGAGGCCATAGCATATAGCAGGGATGGACCGGAACAGTAAATCCCATCTCAATCTCGGCCCATCTGCTAGGTGCCTTTCTAGAAATCCAAGTAGTTAATACTCTTAAGTGGGAAGCATAATAGTATTTAATGATATCTGGTGCCGCCAGACCACCCCTATGTTTTGGAGCAAAAACCACTGATTGTGCTATCCTATGAGAAGAGTTGTTCCATATGAACCTGAGGCATCGTCTCTGGAGAATTTTCAATTGTGACATTGGCACGGGATCGGAAGCATTTCAAACAGGTAAAGCAGCTTTGGAAGTATCGACATCTTAAGGACATTGACCCTACCCAAGAGGGAGATCAGGAGAGAGGTCCAATGATTCAAAAGACGTGTTATTTCTGCAAACATAGGGGGAAAATTAGCTTGATATAGGGACGAGTATGAAGGGGTAATGTATACCCCTAAATATTTGAGTGTAGAAGGACTCCAGCGGTAACGAAAGGAGTCTTGAAGGGATTTAAGCAAATCGGGTGAGATGTTTATGTGCAAGGCCTCCATCTTAGACTGATTAATCTTAAACCCCGAAAGAGCTCCAAATGCGGATAGAGTGTCGTGTAAAATGGGCAAGGAGGTGGTGGGATGGGTAAGGGTCAGTAGGATATCATCAGCAAAAAGTGATAATTTATAATCCTGTTGTCGCAGCGCCACCCCCCTTATATCTGGTTGGGACCTGATGGCAAGTGCCAAAGGCTCCAAACATAGATTAAACAGCAGGGGTGACAAAGGACACCCCTGCCTGGTGCCATTGCTGAGGGGGAACCGCTGCGACAAATAGGAAGACATCTGAACCTGAGATGTAGGAGTAGAGTATAGGGCATGTAAAGCTTTTATAAAAGAACCTGAAAATCTGTATCTGGAAAGGACAGCGAACATGAATGGCCAGCTAAGGCGGTCAAACGCTTTCTGCGCATCAAGACTCAGGACAATAGCAGGTTGTTTGGTTTTATTCAAGAGGTCAATCAGGTCTACAGTCCGTCTGGTATTGTCACCCGCGTGTCTAGTAGGTACAAACCCCACTTGGTCTCTGTGAATCAGTGTCGTCAATGATGGGGATAGTCTGTTAGCCAGTAATTTAGTAAAGATCTTATAGTCTGAATTTAGTAAGGCAATGGGGCGATAATTATCAGGTAATGAGTGATCTTTACCCGGTTTAGGAATGACAGTTATGAATGCATGTAAAAATTGTGAATGTGGGATGGAACCCGCGAGTAAAGAGGAAAATAAAGATAGTAAGTGGGGGTTGAGAATATCAGAGAAGGCTTTATAGTAGGAATAGGGGAGACCGTCTGGTCCTGGAGACTTATGAGTTGGTAGGGCTTTTATCACCGCCGCTATCTCCTCAATAGTAACAGGGGCATTAAGCACGGATTTCTGGGCGCTTGACAATTTAGGTAAGTCTAAAAGGGACAAACTCTTCAAATTTATCCTGAGAAAACTGGGACGTCGGGTCAGTATTTAGACAGTTATACAACCTCTTATAGAAATCTCCAAAAACCTGGGACATAGTCTTAGGACAGTACGTAGGAAGTCCATCTGGCTGCATCAGGTGGTCAGGGATTGAAAGGAAGGGACGTGACTTCAGTCTATTAACAAGCATTCTATGTGGCTTATTGGCATACTCATAGAATTTTTGTCTGGCCCATAACATAGATTTAGATATCTTACTTAGGTTAACTGATTTGATGCGGTTACAAACCGAAGTCACAAGTCTTAGTCGTTCCATCGTGGGGGATTCAAGTAAGCGGATCTCGGCAGTTCTCAACTGAGCGAGAAGATCAGCTTTCAGCTTCAGTGAGTCTCGCTTAAGACGAGAGCCTGCAGCGATGCACTCACCCCTGAAAAAGGCTTTATGAGCTTCCCACAGGATGGAGGTATCTGACACCGAACCCTCGTTTAATTGTAAAAATTCAGACAGTTTCTGCTGCAATTGGGGCTGAACGATCCGGTCTTTAAGTAACGACTCGTTAAGGCGCCAGTGACACATCTTAGGGGTAGTAGAGGTAAGTACAAGATCAAGTTCAATGGGTGCATGGTCCAACCAGGTGATTGGGTCAATCTCAGAGGAGACAACATAAGGAAGCAGTGGGGCTGTTACAAAAAAGTGGTCTAATCTGGAATAAAGCTTATGGGGAGGAGAATAAAACTTAAAACTATTTTGAGTCGGATGTTTCACTCGCCACATGTCAAAAAGGTTATATGATCTCGTCAGCTTACAAAACGAAGCTGACAATTTCTGGACGGCTATACGTGGGGTGTCCCGGAATAATGCCCGTATATCTTTGGTCGGGGATATGCACACATTGAAATCACCTCCTATGATCTTAAAAGGTTGAGAATCTAGTTGTATTTTCTCAAAGACTGTTGTAAGAAAACTAATCCGACCGGCATTTGGGGGGTAAACATTAGCCAAAGTAAGTTGGGTATTCAAGTGAGTACAATTCAGGATTACATAACGACCCTTGGGGTCTAGATAGGAGGAAAGGACACGGATCGGACAAGAACGTTTGATAAGGATCGCCACCCCGGCCTTTCCCGAGGGGTCAGATGCCACATATGCTGTGGGAAAGTGTCTGGAAGCAAGTTTAAAGGATCCCTCAGGTCTAAAGTGAGTCTCCTGTACCATAATCACATCCGCATTAGAGGACCTGAATTCTTTCAGAGCTTGCCATCTTTTACCAATGGAATTCAAGCCTTTAACGTTACAGGAGTACGCCTTCAGAGCCATAACCAGAGTTGTACTTAGCTAGCATAGCATATGTAACAAAAAAAACATTCAAGTAACCATGATTTAGAGCATATTTGAGCCAGAAGGCTTATAGGTCGAAGAGAGAATTTGATTATTAAAGGATCTTCGGCCCATCTCTTGTTGTCACAGCAGAGATTGCCACCAGCTGTACTTTTAAATTGCTTAATCCTAATCCTAAATTAAGGTCTGCTTGCAGGAAGTCAAGGAGTCGGGAGGAAGAGCGTACATCAGGATTGAAGTTTTGTCAATCGCGAAAGATCTAAACTTATTCCAGACCTTGTCACACGTATTGTTCATTGAAGGCTCCTGTGCTTTGAGCAGAGTTTAAACAAATCTGGAAGAACATCATAATGATTAAAGCCTCTGTTTTAACATTCTAATGTGAAGGTTCAATCTTTGAGGATTCTGATGGGTGTGATGCCCCGAGCCAAAAGAAAGGGTATCAGAGGAATATTTACCGGAGGCTGGACACTAACAAATATTGCCCTAGGGAATCATGGGTCTCCCTGCAAATATGGCAGGACTGTTATCACTGTTTATTGTTGATATTGCAAGTCTTGAGAGAATTTGAGGTAGGAGGCCGGAGGAGGCCTACTGTAAGTTAGATTGCATGCTCAAGTAATTGGCAGGGCATCTATTGCTTCTGCCCAAGGGTGAGGTAGATGTGAAATAAACCTCCGCAGCTTGGTATTGCTTGCTGTAGCAAAAAAATGCAGTTCAGGAAATGTCCACTTGCCCACAATTCAACTGAATAACTTTGGTTGTAGGGACCATTTGTTGGGATCCAGAAATCCTTGGGATAGGTGATCGGCGTCTGTGTTTAAGTGGGCTGGAAGATAGACTACTCTTAGGTCCTTCAGATTCCCCTCTGCCCATATGAAGATGGGTTCCACTTCCCTTAGTAAAGAATTGTTGTTGGTTCCGCCTTGGTGATGTATGTATGATATTGCAGCTCTATTGTCTATCTGAATCAGAACTGATTTGTCCTTGATCTGAGACAGCAAATACTGTCGATGCAAGATAAGCCGCCTGGATTTCCAGGATATTCGCGATGATGTCTGCTGCATTGAATGCCCCTCTGTCTTGAACCAACTGGTAACTGTGGTCCAGAAGACATGCCTTAAAGTGGTTGTAAACCCATATAACTTTTTTTTTCTTTCTAGCCCACCTGCAAGACAAAGCTATAATGAGCTAGTATGACTAGCATACTAGCTCATTATGTACCACTTACCTTAGATCGGGGCCCCCGAAGCCGTACGTGTCCCTTTCTCCAGCCACAGCCATCGCTGCGGCGATAGCCGGAATGTTACTTCCGGGTATCACCGCTCCAGCCAATCACAGCTCCGCTCCGGCGCTGTGATTGGCCGGAGCGGCTAAGACGTCACTCCGCGCATGCGCGCGGGAGCCGTCAAATCCGGCTAAGCCCAAGCATTGCTGGGAGTTAGCCGAATTTGTGAATGGGATTAACCCCATGAATGTGCCGTTGTCTACGGCGCTACAGCCTTCATTTGTGATGTCCCCAACTCATCTTAAACCCCCCCCAACTTTTTTTTAAGGGTTTGTTCTTTGTTTGTTGTTGCTTACTAATATTTTGTTTTTTCTTTTTCTACCAATGTTGGCCCTGAATGTTTTAATGAAATCTGCTTTCAATGTTTCTTTCTCAAATTATTAATTTATTTTTTGCTTTTATTCCACAGTTCCCTTCTTCGCCACATGAATGGCAGAATGTGGCTTCCGAGTTTGCCCACCGATGGAACTTTCCGAACTGTGGAGGAGCCATAGACGGCAAACATGTTCAGGTCGTCCCACCACCCCATTCGGGATCCTTTTATTACAACTATAAGGGGTTACACAGCATCGTAATGATGGCAGTGGTGTCGGCCACCTACGAGTTCCTCTATGTGGACGTTGGCAAGAATGGCAGAATGTCTGATGGAGGAGTATTTGTCCAGACAGAGTTTGGGGAACGGCTCCTTTTGGATCTGCTGGCCTTGCCACCAGCGGAGCAGAATGTGGAGGGACTTCCGTTTGTGTTTGTGGCGGATGAGGCGTTTGGCCTGGGACCCCATTTGATGAGGCCATTCCCGCAACGCACCCTCAACCCTGAGAGGAGGGTGTTCAACTATCGGCTGGCCAGAGCCAGAAGGGTGGTGGAAAATGCCTTTTGCATCATGGCCAGCCGATTCCGCCTCTTCCTGACCTCCATCCACCTTGCCCCATACAAATGGAACCATGTGGTAATGACTTGCTGTGTGCTGCATAATTTCCTACGGGTGCATTCCACCAGTTATCTGGCTTTGAGTGGGCCTGAGGCCTCTTTATTGAATAATGAAACTTTAGTGGCCCTGGAACCTGGCCGGCCAGGCTTGGCCCCCCAAACCGGACGTGAGGTCCGTGACAAATATGTCGATTAATTTGTGGGTAGGGGGGCCATTGAAATGCCTGAACAATTTTAACCTTATCATTTAGCAAAATAAATATTTTTTTGGATTAAAGATTGGTTTGGTGTTTTAATTTACTAATGTTTTATGTTTCTCGTAGGTTTACCTAGTGCACTTGTATTGCCATGTGTATTTAGCATTCTTAATTTGCCTTCATTGTCAGTGTAAACACAAAACATCGAGTAGTTCACTTAGCACAACATTTACATAATGAAGCCACATTTTTTGAGGATCAAAATACCTTTATTGTTTATTTTTGGGGGAAACTTCCTTTGAAATGTAGATGTCCCCTTAATTTTTGTTTTTTTTTAAAACGCATGACCAGCCATGCATAAACAAAATATCTTAACAAATATTTGTTAAAAATAAACATACACTAGTCCTTTAAAGGTGAAAACAAAAACAAACCTGACAAAACACAGCAACTTCAACCTTCTTTTTTTAAAAAAAATGAAACACGCCCAAGCACAGCCATGATCTTTTGTAGCCTTTCCTCCAGCCGCTTTGTATTTTGCCTGATCTCTGTCAAGTCTCCCTTTTATTTTTTCGAGGTCACGACAGCAGACCATGAGGTATTGGATCAGGATCTGGGCACTATGATGTGTCAACTTTTCGGGGTCTTCGTCCAGAACTGCTTCTAAAATGTAAAAAAAACATGTAGTATAGAATATGTAGGCCTACATCTATTAACCTGCATCTGTCTGGTTTGACACTGACCTGTTGTGGTGCCACTTTCCACTTCCACAACCTCACGTTCCTCTCCATCATGTGGTTCTGGGGGTATTGTTGAAGGTGTTGGCATTTTGGACACATCTGACGTAGCTTTTTGAATCCCTATGGAGATTGCACGAAAAGGTATAGTTTCATTAGTAGTGAATATATTTGAGTGAAATTTAAAGCACAATTAAATAATTGGTAAACATAATTTTGAAGTGTGTTCCATTTTTAAATGTACCCCCAGTGACAACTGGAACACATGATTGGATACATAGCCAAAAACATAGCATATCCTTTTAAAAAATTATTTGACACATTGTAACACCCCAAAGTATATACGCACGATCACCTGTGTGTGACACCCTCAAGGTTTTTGGCTTTTGGCCCACACTTGTACTACTGTGTTCTGTTGTTTAATCAGCTGCTGAGCATTCACACCCCTAAACATTACCATGCATATCCTTATTTTTTCCAAAAAATTGTCCTTTGGATTTTATCCCCAAAAAAAAATGGTTACCAAATTTGCTCCCCCAAATACAATTAAATACATGTGTGCTCACATTGGATGAACCCAAAACATCGTTTTATGAACTGTACAGAGAAAGAGGTTTAATACGTCCGTTTACTGTGCGGACGAACCAGAAAGATGGTATCTTTCACTGTACTATATCAAAGACAAAAATACACAACATAATTCAAGTAATAATCTTTAGCAGGGAAAATAGAAAATAAATACTTTACTTTTTCCTAAAACTTTCTTGATTCTTTTGTATTGGTCGGGCTCCCGCAACTTCAGATCAGACCAACGTTTTCTGAGCTGTTCCTTCGTTCTGCACACCCCGAATTTCTTGCGAAGAGTTTGGACCACTTTGCCTATAATTTTTGTCTTGACAAGATTAGGCCTTTCATAAGGACCATGCTTGGCATCATAATCTTCCCTCTTCAAAATGGCGACCATCTCCACCATTTCCTCGAATGACATGTTGGATGCCTTATATCTCCTGGGTCGGGATTTGGGCTCCTCAGGAATTTCATCCTCTGTCGAGGTAATCTCTGTCACCTGTGGCTCCGCCATGTTGATAAGCACTACGACGAGTGAGAAGGGGCGGGGAAAGTACAATATTGAACGTCAGGGGCAGGCAAAGCGTCCGTAGTTTCACACATGCGCAGTGTATATCAAGTGAAGAACCATGTGTCGCAAAAACGTTCATTTGGCGGGAGAGGGAGTTAGCAACGAACGTGTTGACGAAGGTACATAACAATTTAAGGATTTGAGTTTCATCAGAGGAGATTTGGGGCTTCTAAATATGTCGAAAATGCAGATTTGGTGAATGTTGCCTGAAACATATGTATTTTGTTGTTTCTTGATTTTACAGAGAGAATGAATTCATTTAAGAACCCGGAGTTCATGGGGGAGTTCATTGATAAATGGAAGGAACTACCTATCCTATGGCAAACAAAAAGTGGCGTAAATAAAAATAAAGTGGCCAGGACAGCAGCACTGGAGAGCCTGCTTGCATTTGTGCAAACCAAGATACCCACAACAACTCTCCAAGATGTGAAAACCAAAATTGCGACCATCAGAGGGACATACAGGACCCAGAGAACTATGGTCCTGAGGTCCCAGAGGTCAGGTGCTGCAGCAGATAAGGTTTATAAACCCAGTCTGTGGTACTACAGCAAGCTTTCTTTTCTGGATGACCAGCTGGAAGTGCGGGAATCTCTCTCCACCCTTCCCCCCAGAGGTCAATCCAGCCTTCCTTGTAGCCTTCCCTGCAGCCAGCCCTCCAGCCTTCCTGGCAACCCTGCTCTGGCTTCCTCTGAGGATCAAGATGAGGTCCTTGAGGAGGCAGATTTGGATATATGGAGCCAGGTAAAGTATTGATATCTACATTTATATCTTACAAAATTGATGAATTAAAATTGATGTTAGTATTGTTAGGTATTTAATGTACTACAAAATAAATAGTTAAAGAGCAAGATACAGTAGTGGTCTAATTTAATGTGGACAAGGCAACAAAATCAGGATGCGGAATCAAGGAAAATGACATAAATTTTCACATTCAATTCAACAATGTCTAGAGGTGAAC
The DNA here is from genome assembly GCA_029206835.1 of Rana muscosa. Taxonomy (NCBI): domain Eukaryota; kingdom Metazoa; phylum Chordata; class Amphibia; order Anura; family Ranidae; genus Rana; species Rana muscosa. The sequence goes on from CM055121.1 coordinate 569,705,840, forward strand.
AATGTGTGTGATTGATGGTGTGAAAAAATACATAATGTGCCTTTCTTTTTTTACAGCCAGAGCAGAGCCAGGAAGAGGGTGATGTTGGGGATCAGGAGGAGGCAGGGCCCAGTGGCACCCAGGAGGAGGCTGAGCCCAGCACAAGAGCCCAGATGCCTCCCCTGATAGTTAAACCACGAGGGCCAAGGAGAGGTAGGCAGGTGGAGGAGGAAACAAGAGACTTCATCAGAGAGGCAACAGCGGCCCTCAGGGAGGCACCCTCTGCTGAGGAGGGCTTTGCCGCAGTCCTCGCGCAGAAGCTAGGCCAAATGGACTTGCGGCAAAAGCTCTACAGCGAGAGCCTTCTTTTAAAAGTCATCAACAAGGGATTGCTGGGGGAGCTCACCAAGTACACTGACATCACAGAGGTTGTCCCTACTCCTCCACCTCCTCCTCCTCCTCCTACTACTCCTCCTGCCACAACCTCTCCTCCTGATCCCCAGCCTCCGAGGAAGAAACCAACCAAGGCTGCAGAGAAGGCTGGAGAGAAGGCTACAAGGAAGAGGAAAAAATAATGCCTGCTGTAGTACCACAGACTGGGGACATATATGACTTATCTGCTGTGGCTCCTGACCTCTGGGAGTTCAAGCCAAGATTGGGCTCCATTTTGTTTTTGATCTAATCTATAGTTGTTGGGTCAAAAGGATGCACAAATGCAAGCAGGCTCTCCAGTGCTGCCTTTCCCTTTAATTTCTTATGTTCCTAAATAAAGGTTTTTTGATTTTGCCTTAAAATACTTGACTATGTGATTTGTATTTCAAAAGACAGTTTGCTAGGGAGCAGGCAGGGACATCTCAAATAATATTATTGTTATTAACAAGGGACACAAACCTCCATGAGGCAAAATGAGACAAATTTTGAAGGTTGGTGTGGTAACTTTACACAAGAATAATATAAGGGAAAAAAAAAAAAGGCCACAAAAAAACAAAAAATTATAATTATAGACTTTAAAAAAAAAAGGGATATTTACATTTATTCATGAATTTGAGGGAGATGCGGCTTAAAAATAAAATTTTGCTATCATTAAATCAATTAGGAATTACTTTAGAAACAAGTTTGGCATAACTCTCAATGTCGTTAGCAAAAGAACGTAATTGTATAAGCATTATCAAAAGCAGAACGGAATGCGCAGCATTAAAACGATGCTATTAATTCCACCGTGACGAATGTGCCATCTCCATTTCCAACGATAGCTTTACCAAAACGAGCGCTCCCGTCTCATAGTTGCTTCTGAGCATGCGCGTTTTTTTCACTTCGTGAAGGCACACACACTATCGTTTTCACGTCGTTAAAAAAAACGACATGAAAAACGACGTGAAAAAAGAGAGCATGTTCGAAATTTTTAATGCCCGTTTTTCACGTCGTTAAAAATGCTCTGGAGCATACACACGATCATTTTTAATGGCCATTTTTTTAAATGGCATTTTTAATGGCATGAAAAACGATCGTGTGTATGGGGCATAAGGCTAAGTGAAAAATATATATAGCTGCTTTCTATGCTGCAGGCTGGAGCAAATGCCAGTATATAAAAGCTGATAGGAGCTCTTAGTTAAGAGACAACTGCTGTCCCAAAAGACCCACAGAAGGGACTCCCTATCTTATCAGCGCTTTTAGCTGCCCAAGAATAGGAACTGCACCTGGGAGAGGCTTGAACCCATCTGGAAGCTGCCGACTGCAGAGGTAAGGAACGTTCGACCACCATTCACTGACCATGAGGTACGAAGAAAAAAAGGAGAATGCTGGGAGTGCACTAATCCTTTTCTTTTATAATATTCACTGGTCCTGAGGGAGGAGCCAAGTCGGAGCTTGTCACAGGAATGCTGCCATGGAGGCACCAGGAACAATATGTTTACATATGATTAGGTGATTGAAGTAAACAAAGTTTTACTTTAGACTCAAAGCATCTTCTTTGGGGTTGAAATACTAATGAAGTAGAGCATGTTCACTTTGAAAAGTGAATTTTAACTTTGCAAGGGAATTTTAACTTAGCTTAGTGAATGTGGTTAATATTCACTTTGCAAAGAACATCCAGTCACATGAAAGGAAAATGAAAATGAAGGATTTTTGCTTGCACATGATTTGATGATTAAATCCAGAAAACCATCAAATCATTACCTTAGCTAAGGTGAAATCCTGTTGCAAAGTGAAAAGCTAAGTAAAAGCCTATGCTCCTTTATTAAATCAAACCCATTGTCTATGATTTGCCTTCTGCCTTTGCTGTGAAATTCTACCCATTTTAATCTTTTTTCTTTATAATAGAATATAATGTAAAAATAACCAGTTATGCTGAACTGCAATGCTAAAAAAAAAAAAAAAAAAAAAATAGCAAAACTAGTTAAAATGTCAAGGTGAGAAATGGAGAATTATAGCAAAATAAAAAATGTGTTTTATGCTACCATTATGAAATTAATTCCCAATCTTCTCTATAAAAGGCACAATTGAATTTAGAATTCATCTAATTCAGTAACATCTATCTACAAATAGACTCCTTGCAGATTCTGTGTGTAATAATTATTTAATAGGTTAAAAAAATAGTTGCAACATTTCCTTTTTTTGTAATTTTCTCAAAATCAGGGCAAAACAATTTGATTTTTTATATATATATATATATTTTTTGACTTGATAACAATTGTTCAGAGTTAGCACAGAAAGGCATAAATAAAGAACACAAGTTACAAATGCACATTATTTCTATTTTCTTACTGTTCTGCACTTTGACACACGTGCTTTAAATTTCTACAGCCCCTTTGTAAATGTGTGCAAGTTACAGGTCTGCTGTTATTAAAGTGGAACAAGGATGCATATCCAATATGTCTACCAAAAAGAAATACTGTATTGTTCGCTTCATAAGATGCACTCCCCCCGCCCCAAACAATGGGGGGACATTTTCGTACATCTTATGGAGCGAATATTGACCAGACCTCCACCCCATCGCCCTCACCACTGCCCTGTTAGAATACCAGGCCGGCCGCTCAGCTCCTCTGTGGCAGAAGAGAGGAGTCTGAGTCAGCGGTGCAGCAGCACCAGGCCAGCCTTTCAGTGAACGAGCACGGCTCGACTGCACGGCGCATGTCACATTGCGGGAGGATCGAGTGCTGGCAGCCATGCTGCTATGCTGTGTACGTGAGCTGCCTGGGTTTGGACTGACTCCACTGCATCATTTGCGGAATCCGAACCCCTTCAGAGCAAAATCATCACTGTAATCTGTACATAAAGGTTTATTATTTTCAATTTTTCTCTTTATGGTTGACTGGGGTTGAGGGAAGGGGGGGAGTATTTTGGAGGTGTGGCTGTGTGCTTTGGAGGCCTAATGTACTGACCACTGGCTAAATGTCAGTGATTGGGAGAAACTGAGCTTCATAGATTCTGACACTAATGCCGCGTACACACGACCATTTTTCTCGTTGGGAAAACTGTCATTTTTTCATTTGGACGAGAAAAACGGCTGTGTGTAGGCTCTCCAGCAATTTTCCAGACGAGAAAACCGCCGAGAATCATGACGAGAAAAATTAGAACATGCACTAAATTTCTCATTGCGAATCGTGGCATTTTTTTCCTCTGCAGTTTTCCCATAGGGAAACACTGCTAGGGAGCCTACACACGGCCGGTTTTCTCGACCAAGAGAAAACATGTCATGAAAAACGGCTGTGTGTAGACTGGGAAAAGGGGACCAAGCCGGTCCTCGTTTTTCCCGCCGGGTTTCACGGCGGTGTTTTCACCGCCGAGAAACTCGGTCGTGTGTACGCGACATTACACTGATGAGTTATTGGGGTTCCCAAAAAACTTGAGGTGTTCTCGAACAGCAGAACTCCGGGCAATAAACTTTTGTCCATGTTCTCGTTGCTGATCTCCTACCTTCATCCATGTCATCCATGTTCTTCTGAGCTCTGTAGTTCCTCTGTATTAGCCTCCTGAACTTGCTGAAAAAAACATTATTGCCCCATGGTTTCCTGTTTGTAAGACCGCTGGCTGCTATTTCTCCCATATCCTCAGCCAGCAGTCTGACACTCCCCCTTGTAGTTCTCTGAAAGTGAGCAGGGAGTTCTATTTCCTGTAATTGGTGGAGGGGGTCTCACAGCCCCTGGTCTGTGCCACCCATGGAGGAGGTGTCCTCCTTCTCCTCTCTCCTCCTCCTCTTCTCCCTGACAGTCACTGACCCCTCCCCCACTCCACCCCCCCCACCGCTGCCCGCCATCTCTGTGCAGAGCGGGATCACAAATCACTGGGATGACATATCAGGGATCTCTGGCTGTGACAGGTGTTGTATTGTATGTGAAATACCAATCTCTGTAATGTCCCGCCTCCCGCCGGCATTGTGGATGACAGCGTATTGTTCCAATGCAGAAGGAGGTCAACCCAATGATTTCTGATTACAACTATAATGCTGCACTGGTGGTCCCTGAAATGCGGCACATGTGGTCCCTTACATGTGGCACTGGTGGTCTCTTTACATGCGGCACTGGTGGCCCCTTACATGGGGCACTGGTGGTCCCTGACATGCGGCACTGGTCGTCCCTGACATGCGGCACTGGTGGTCCCTGACATGCGGCACTAGTGGTCCCTGACATGCGGCACTGGTGGTCCCTGACATGCGGCACTGGTGGTCCCTGACGTGCGGCACTGGTGGTCCCTTACATGCGGCACTGGGGGTCCCTTACATGCGGCACTGGTGGTCCATGACATGCGACACTGGTGGTCACTGACATGCGGCACTGGTGGTCACTGACATGCGGCACTGGTGGTCACTGACATGCAGCACAGGTGGTCACTGACATGCGGCACATGTGGTCCCTGACAAGTTGCACTGGTTTGCATTTATTTTAAATGCATTAAATTCATTAATTAATTTATTTAAATGTATTTATTAAATGCATTCAATTTATATTAATATGCATTTATATTAAAATGTTTTGCATTTATAAGGCTGTAACCTATCATACCGTGTGTTACTGAGTAGCATGGCTTGCTGGCTGCAGAATGAGGGGTGTGATTTATGTTGAAGTGGGTTTGTTCACATTTAGAAGCCTAGTGTACCCTCACACATTCATTGCAATCCCAAGGATTCGTGGGAAATGTAGTCTGATTACAGTTTAGAGAGACAGAAGAGGGTATAATGCAATCAATGTTCTAAGAGATCCTCCCTGCCAGAATACAGGCTGCATTTTTTGAATCACAGAGCTGACTTAATGAAAATGTAATCAGACATTTCTCTTAAATGTTTAGTGTTTTGTGTGGGAGGTGTACTAATGTTCTGCTTTAACGTCTCTCCTCATTTGTTAATGACAGTGATGATGGTTCTTAATGCCATTGTTGACTGCTGTTCACTTTATATGGTTGAAATATTATTCTGTTATATTTTGTTAAATATGTTAGCACACCATTTGGTTCATAATATTTTCTTGTTTTCCTCCTCTAAAACCTAGGTGCATCTTATGGAGCGAATAATATGATAATTCATTTTATCCCTAGCAGCATCTGAAGAAGAGAGAACCAAAATGTACAGATCAAGACCTGACCTGCTGTAGATCAGCCCCAATATATGGATATTGAATATCTGCCAGATGACCCCCTGGTCCACCATTTTTTCATTATTGTTTTTAATAAAAAGATAATAATTGTACATAACATACCACCCCAGAGATAGTAACATTGCACATAACACATGTGTACTGTTATTTCTAAGGGCTTTTTCCCATCTCATGTGGAAGAGGTTTGTGAATGTTTATTATGTGCAACCTAAATATGTTAGCCCCACCCACCACCCCAAGTAAATGGGAAACATGTAGTTAAGCCCTTTACCGAATAACTAAATAAAACAGTGTTTAAAAAGTTGAAAAAAAAATCCTTGTTGACGTGTTTCTTATTAGTGATTAAAGTCTAACATCACCACTTTTTACCTTTCAATTGTTTGGGAAGGAGTAGACTTTTTATGTTCGTGACCCCTTTGCTAAATTTTGCCTCATTTCAGGCCATTGTAACACCGGAAAATATGGTGGAGCAGCTGTCAGGGGACAGGGGACAAAGAAGTTCCATCTCTCACTCACAGAACTAAAAATGTATTTCTTGTTCATACATCACGGGACACAGAGCAGCATAGTCATTACTATGTGGGTTATATAGATTACCTTCAGGTGCTGGCACTGGCAACTTCCAAAACAGGAAGTACCCTCCCCTATATAAGCCCCTCCCATCCGGGAGTACCTCAGTTTTTTGCCAGTGTCTAAGGTGTTGGCCAAGGTTAACATGTATTCATCTGGGCTTGTGTACAGGTTCTCTGGGCCTTAGCAAGCTATTCCGGATCCGACCAAAAAAGCTTCATAGCTAAACGGTCGGTACCCGGGCCTTGCAGAGAAGAGCAGGGTTTTGCCTGTAATGCCTCTCTTAGGAGGGCTGGACCCTGGGATCCAGAGCTCTGGTCATACCCAAAACCAAGAGGCTATCTGTGCAGGGTGCTATACAGGTCCAGGGGAGTGGAATCCTTGGGAACCCGGTCCCTGAAGGTCTAGTACAATGCCTGCCGTGAGAGGTGAAGTTTGGGCTTCTGTGGACCAAACAAAGTCCTGCGGCGGGGAAAAGGTAAGTGGGGGCCCCTCAGGAACTTGGTTCTATTGAGGGGACCCCCAAGCCTAATATGTCTTTCTGCCTGTTACCTAAAGGGGGCGGAGCCTGGCGGATGACGCGCTCTGTGCGCCCAGCGCTTCTGCGCATGTGCGGGCGTCCCAGCAAGATAAAAGGACTCAGTCCACGCTGCTTGCTATGGACACAGAGCATGAAAAGGAGCTGGTAGCATGGTATAGGGGCTTACAGCGGGCGGTTGATACAGGCATCCCCAGAAAGACGCATTAGTAGACACCCACTGATGTACATAGCAGCAAATTGCATTAGACTATTTCAGTAAGGGGTGTATTGCGGCTGGAATACCTCAGCTTTGAACTAAGGAATATGCCGCCTAAAAAACTCCGAGATATACCTCTCAGGAAGTGTAGGGGGTCTCCATCGGGCTCTGAGGATCTGGAGCAGTCATCTGCACCCTCCTCCCCTGAGAAATCAGAGGTTAATACCCATAAGGAACCCCCGGGAGTGCCAGGTACTGCGGCTGTCCTCAGTCCACCTGCTCCTGCATATATAACAGAGGAGGTTTTTTCCTCAACTCTGGAGGGATTGGAGCAGAGATTGGCAGCATTGATCGCTTCTTCTCTACAGGAAAGAAAGCGCGCCAGATCTCCATCACCTCCATTAGAGTGCCTGTTGGCAGAGCAACAGTCCCAGGAAGGGACCGACCTACCTGAAGGGGATCAGGAGGAGGTTAGCTCTGTTTTTGAGGAATCGACAGTAGATGAACCATTTTCAGCATCGCAGACTGAAAGATTGTGGGTCCAGACCCTAACTGACATGGTTCGATCTGCATTTAAAATGCCTCTTGTTGAACCATCAACTACTGCTGTCTCCTCATTGGGGTCGCTAAAAGCTCCCCAGGTTAATTGCTCCTTTCCAATACATCCATTATTGGAAGGACTTATATACCAGGACTGGGAACATCCTGATAAACTATTTGTTCCGCCTAAAAGGTTTCCGGTGATCTATCCCATGGAGGAAAAGTTCACCCAGAGATGGAATGTTCCTACGGTGGATGCAGCCATCTCTTCTGTGAACAAATCACTGACATGTCCAGTAGATAATGTTCAAATGTTCAAAGATCCAGTGGATAAAAAATTGGAATCTTTATTAAAATCTGCTTTTTCCACAGCAGGGGCTGTTACACAGCCAGCAGTGGCAGCTATTGGGGTCTGCCAAGCTTTAAAGGATCAAATGAAAATGGTCCTGAGGGATTTGCCAGACCAGCAGGCCCAGGCTCTGGCTGATCTGCCTAGAGCATTATGCTTTGCGGTTGACGCCATCAAGGATTCTATCCATCAGGCCTCCCGCCTCACGCTGTCTTTGGTACATATGCGTAGGCTTCTGTGGCTCAAAAACTGGTCTGCTGAAGCTCCCTGTAAGAAGCTCTTAGTTAGCTTCCCATTTCATGGGGAACGCCTTTTTGGCGAAGACCTGGATAAGTATATCCAGAAGATTTCCAGTGGTAAAAGTACTCTCTTACCGAGTAAAAAGAGGTCTAGGGGTCCATCTTTTAAGAGGACTACCTCTCCTATCCCTGCGACGTCTGCTACTAAGCAGTTCCGACGGCCTCCTCGGTCAAACTCAGGAGGTAAAAATCAGGGACAGCCACAGGGTAATAAAAAGCCCTGGATCCGAAGAGGTACTAAACCAGCCTCCAAGTCAAGCCTATGAAGGGCTGCCCCCACTCAAACGGGTGGGGGGAAGACTTCAGTTGTTCGCAGAGACCTGGCGGGAGACGATCAAAGACAGATGGGTGCTCTCCGCAGTAACTCTGGGATACAAGTTGGAGTTAAAAGAGTCTCCTCCGTCCCATTTTATGTGGTCAGGCATGCCAAGAGACCCTCTAAAAAGAGGGTCTCTCCTATTGGCGTTAGAACAACTATTGCTCCAAGGAGTAATTATGGAGGTTCCTATGGAAGAGTGGGGGTTGGGTTTCTACTCAAACCTTTTCACAGTCCCGAAGCCAAACGGGGACATAAGACCCATATTGGACCTAAAGAGTCTAAACAAATTTCTAAACGTCCGGTCTTTCCGGATGGAGTCGATCCGATCGGTCACCGCTGCCCTACAAGGGGAGGAATGGTTAGCCTCGATCGACATCAAAGATGCTTACTTGCATGTTCCCATCTTTCCAGGTCATCAAAAATTCCTACGCTTTGCAGTAGAAGGGCGCCATTTTCAGTTCAGAGCCTTACCATTTGGTCTGGCCACAGCACCACGAGTGTTCACAAAAATTCTGGCCCCACTGTTGGCCGATCTAAGAACACGGGGTGTAACGATAATGGCATACCTAGACGACCTGTTGTTGATGGACCACTCAGTTGCCAAGCTAGAAGTGGTAATTGTCGATACAATCAAGTATCTAGAGTCTCACGGTTGGGTCATCAACCTGGACAAGTCAGCCCTACAGCCAGTGAAAAACCTGGTATATCTAGGGCTACGGCTGGATTCAGACCAGAGGAAGATTTTCTTACCTCTAGACAAGGTATCCTCTTTGAGGGCCTTGGTCCGTCTGCTTTGTGCAAAAAGACAGCCGTCCATACGCCTGTGCATGAGGCTGCTAGGAAAGATGGTAGCATCATTCGAAGCTGTACCATACGCCCAATTCCACTCAAGGAATTTACAAAGGGCCATATTGTCAGCCTGGAACGGAAAAGTTCAGGCTCTAGACTTCCCGATGGCTTTGTCCCCTTCCGTTCGGAAGAGTCTCTGCTGGTGGTTGATCCCCCAGAATCTCCAGAAGGGAAAACCCTTCAGCCCGATATCTTGGAAGGTGGTCACTACAGATGCCAGCCTTATAGGCTGGGGGGCAGTACTGGAGCAATGGTCTCTCCAGGGCAGATGGTCAAATGTAGTAAAAACCCTGCCCATCAATCTATTAGAGATACGAGCAGCCCGGTACGCCCTAGTAGCCTGGACATCCAGACTCCAAGGGTCCCCTGTCAGAATTCAATCAGACAATGCCACAGCAGTGGCATATATCAATCATCAGGGAGGCACCAGGAGTCGTGCAGCCCAGAGGGAAGTAAGTCACATCCTGGAATGGGCAGAAAAGCATGTCCCATGTATATCAGCTGTCTTCATTCCAGGGGTGGAGAATTGGAAGGCGGACTTTCTGAGTCGCCAACAGTTATGCCCAGGGGAATGGTCCCTTCATCCCGAGGTCTTCCGAGCAATATGTCAGCGGTGGGGAACACCGGATGTAGATCTGCTAGCATCCAGATTCAACGCAAAGGTGGACAGATTTGTCTCCCGGACAAGGGATCCCCTCGCTTGCGGCTCGGATGCTCTGGTGTTCCCTTGGGATCAGTTCAGACTGATATATGCATTCCCTCCGCTACAATTGTTGCCTCGACTCCTTCGCAGAGTCAGGTTGGAGAAGAAGCCGGTGATCCTGGTGGCTCCAGCGTGGCCCCGAAGGGCCTGGTACACGGAGATCATCAAAATGTCTGTGGGGAGTCCTTGGACCCTTCCACGTCGTCCGGACCTGCTTTCGCAAGGACCGATATACCACCCTTCCTTACTAACTCTAAGTTTAACGGCCTGGCTATTGAATCCCACATCCTAAAGAAGAGAGGTCTCTCTAACTCTGTGGTATCAACTATAATCAATGCCAGGAAGCCTGTATCCAGGCAGATCTACTATAGAGTTTGGAAGGCGTACATCACTTGGTGCGAGGCCAGAAAATGGCATCCACGTAAGTACGTTATAGGCAGAATTCTGGACTTCCTGCAGTGGGCTGTAGACAGGAAGTTTGCCTTAAGTACTATCAAGGGCCAGGTTTCGGCCTTGTCAATACTATTTCAAAGGCCCCTGGCTATGCATTCACTTGTCAAATCCTTTATGCAAGGTGTGACTCGTATTATTCCACCAATTAAGGCTCCCATATGCCCATGGGATCTAAATTTGGTTCTGTCGGTTCTGCAGAAGCAGCCATTTGAACCTTTGCGGCACATTTCCTTGGTTCTACTCACCAGGAAATTGATATTTTTAGTAGCCATATGCTCGGCTAGAAGAGTGTCGGAATTAGCCGCCATGTCCTGTAAAGAGCCATATCTGGTTATCCATAAGGACAGAGTAGTATTACGTCCTCACCCAGCCTTTCTTCCTAAGGTGGTATCGAGGTTTCACTTGAACCAGGATGTGGTTCTTCCTTCTTTTTTCCCCAAACCAAGCTCGGTAGAGGAAAAGTTATTGCATTCTTTGGATGTAGTAAGAGCAGTTAAAGCTTATCTAGAAGCCACTGCTCAGATTCGTAGAACGGATTCTTTGTTTGTTCTGCCGGAAGGCCCCAGAAAGGGTCAGGCAGCATCAAAATCTACTTTAGCCAAGTGGATTCGACAGGTCATAATACAAGCCTATGGCTTGAGAAGTAGACCGCCTCCGTTCAAAGTTAGGGCGCACTCCACGAGAGCAGTTGGAACTTCATGGGCAGTGCATCACCAGGCCTCCCTGGCGCAAATTTGTAAGGCCGCAACATGGTCTTCAGTACACACGTTTACTAGGTTCTACCAGGTGGACGTTAGAAGTCAGGAGGATGTCGCCTTTGGGCGCAGTGTGTTGCAGGCCGCAAAAGATCCTCATGCCTGATGGCGCCCAGCTTATGTATGGTGTATCCCCCCCCCCCTCATGTGGCATTGCTTTGGGACGTCCCACATAGTAATGACTATGCTGCTCTGTGTCCCGTGATGTATGAACAAGAAAGTAGGATTTTTAAAACAGCTTACCTGTAAAATCCTTTTCTTGGAGTACATCACGGGACACAGAGCTCCCACCCCTCTTTTGGGGACACGTATTGCTTTGCTACAAAACTGAGGTACTCCCGGATGGGAGGGGCTTATATAGGGGAGGGTACTTCCTGTTTTGGAAGTTGCCAGTGCCAGCACCTGAAGGTAATCTATATAACCCACATAGTAATGACTATGCTGCTCTGTGTCCCGTGATGTACTCCAAGAAAAGGATTTTACAGGTAAGCTGTTTTAAAAATCCTACTTTTTGTTTTTATCAGTGTCCCCATAGGAAAGATTTACAATCACTTTCTGTCCTGACAGGAAAGGGGGAAAAATCTTCCCAATATGGGCACAGAAAACAATTGAACCCTGCATAGGTTCCAAACCTTCTTTACACTATAAAAAATTTAAATAAATAAAAAGTTTGGCCTAAAGTTGGGCTTTTCATCATCATATTACAGGAATTTCCCAGAATGCCAAACCAGTACTCCGTAATGAATTATGATAATCACATAATTTTCCCCAAATTAAGTAATATGAAATATACATCAGGGAGCTTTTTAATCCTGGAACTTTTTTTAAGACAAAACCCCCCTAGAAGAACAGGTTAAAAGAGCCATGCTATTACTTTTTATTTTATTTTTCTAATTAAAGGTAAGTAGTACTTATTTGAAATAGGGTGTTTAAAATTTACCTTCACAAAAAAAGTTATCATTGTAACCCCCTCCTCCCTGTCTGCAATCAAAAAGGTAGAATTTTAGTTTGTTTATTTACCTTTTTATTTCTTCGTACTCCAGCTTGACCCCTGCCTCCATTTTCACCTAAGTGAGAATGACCTGTGCCCTGCACCTTGTATAGTATGTGTGAGGGTATAAGTGGCACATATATCAGTTTTCACTGGTACCAGTGTCATCAGTTTTCACATAGAGGCTGGATTTTCTGGTCACATGAGTAGGGATGAGCCGAACACCCCCCCCCCAGGTTCGGTTTCCCCCCAGAATATGCAAACAGACAAAAAAATTGTGCGAACATGCGAACACCATTAAAGTCTATGTGATACGAATGTGAAAAATCAAAAGTGTTCATTTTAAAAGGCTTATATGCAAGTTATTGCCATAAAAAGTGTTTGGGGGCCCTGGGGAAATGTATCAATGCAAAAAAAAAGTTTTTTAAACAGGCAGTTTTTTCAGGAGCAGTGATTTTAATAATGCTTAAAGTGAAACAATAAAAATTAAATATTCCTTTAAATATCGTGCATGGAGGACCCCTTAGTCTGCATGTAAAGTAGTGCATCTTTGCCATGTTTATAACAGTATCGCAGCAAAATTAACAAGTTAAAAAGTTAAAATTTCTCGCAGCTGTAAAGTATTACCAGATCCCGGCAATATACACAAGAAATCATTTTCGGTCTGGTATGGATATTAAGGAAAACTCCATGCCAAAATAAAAAATAAATGGCGTGGCCCCCCCCAAAATCCATACCAGATCCTTATCCGAAGCATGCAACCTGGCAGGCCACAGTAAAAGGGGGGATGAGAGGGCACCCCCCCTCCTGAACCATACCAGGCCACATGCCCTCAACATGGGGAGGGTGCTTTGGGGTCCCCCCTAAAGCACCTTGTCCCCATGTTGATGGGGACAAGGGCTCATCCCCACATCCCTGGCCCAATGGTTGTGGGGGTCTGCAGGTGGGGGGCTTATCGGAATCTGAAAGCCCCCTTTAACAAGGGGCCCCCGGATCCCGCCCCCTATATGAATGGGTATTGGATACTGTGACAAACCCTCTGTCCTCAAACAGATTTAGGTCCACCGTCAATACTTCCTCTGTTCAGATCCACCACCGCTACTTTAGCCCCCCCAGTCCACAGACACAACACCTCAGTGTAGGGTAAAACCACAAACTGCTTTATTCAAGCACATGTTAACAGATATCTCTCTTCAGATCACTTCCCTCCCAAACTTGGAAAACAGGGCGGGTTAAACTGTCCAATGACAATGGTGATACAGGTCAGGTGTGTTTAACTTCTCAGTACACAGTCTTATCAGCAGGGGGGTTGGAGGAATCCCCCCTCCCTTTTTCCTGACAGCAAACACACTTGCACATCCCATAATAGTTGAAGCAGCCACAATAGACAATAGAATAGTCACACCCCAAACCATCACAGCAAATAGTCCAACAGCATGACACAGCACACATTATAAATACATATATACAGCATTGAATCTGACTAGCACAGATCATAGTGGGGTTCTCATTCACCCTGTGCCCCTATTAGAGACACAGGGTGATTTACACATAAGAGGCGCCGGGGAAGCTGGACAAGGAGCCTCCAGAACTCTCCAGGGCAAGCTGAGCCACACAAACCCTGACCCAAAGTCACTCCTGTCACACATCTCCCCTTTCAGCAGTAGACTAATGCAGGAGGAGACCCCAGATGGGTTGACTCCGAAGTTAGACAGTAGTTCCAGTCCCCCAATGCCGGTGATGTAAAAAAAGTCGCGACCTATGCAGGGTCTCGACCGCGTCACTTCCGGTGCAGCTACGTCAAAAACACAGCTGATGGCGGGCTCGACTGCGCATGCGCGGCTTCACCGCACCTATACAGCGCATGCGCAGACACCCATTTCGGTCCATGAAAATTCTAGACTCGAGCGGGCGGGCGGAGGCGTTGAAAATTGCTCAACATCGTCGACAAGCACCGCCTCCAGTCCCGCCCCCAACACACCCTAGCCTGCTCTGTAGAAGGGGGGCGGACAAGCTAGCCACCGAGGTCGACATAAAATATAGTGCTGCACCGCCTCCAGCCCCTAACACGCCCCTAGCCTGCTCTGCTGAAGTGGGGCAGGCCCCGTGTATAGCACTGTGTATATCACAATGGCAGGTCCATGAAAAATATAGAACTTTGCCGGTGGGAGACATTAAGACATAGAAGACATTACTCATCAAACTGACCCCCCCCCCACTCAATTGCAGCCTCACTGTGCCCGTCAAATGCAGCCGCTATGCCCGTCAAACGCAGCCGCTGCACCCAGCAAACGCATACGCCGTGCCCGTCAAATGCAGCCGCTGTGCCCGTCAAACGCAGCCACTGTGCCCATCAAACGCATCCGCTGTGCCCGTCAAACGCATCCGTTGTGCCCGTCAAATGCAGCCGCTGTGCCCGTCAAATGTAGCTGCTGTGCCCGTCAAATGCAGCCGCTGTGCCCGTCAAACGCAGCCACTGCACCCAGCAAGCGCAGCCACTGTACCCGTCAAATGCAGCCGCTGTGCCCGTCAAATGCAGCCGCTGTGCCCGTCAAACACAGCCACTGCACCCAGCAAATGCAGCCACTGTGCCCGTCAAACGCAGCCGCTGTGCCTGTCAAATGCAGCCGCTGTGCCCGTCAAATGCAGCCACTGTGCCCGTCAAACGCAGCCGCTGTGCCCATCAAACGCAGCCGCTGAGCCCGTCAAACGCAGCCACTGCACCCAGCAAATGCAGCCACTGTCAAATGCAGCCTCTGTGCCCGTCAAATGCAGCCGCTGTGCCCGTCAAACGCAGCCGCTGTGCCCGTCAAACGCAGCCGCAGCCACTGCACCCAGCAAACGCAGCCACTGTGCCCGTCAAATGTAGCCACTGTGCCCGTCAAACGCAGCCACTCCACCCAGCAGCCGCTGTGCCCGTCAAACTGTGCCCGTCAAATGCAGCCGCTGCACCCAGCAAACGCATCCGCTGTGCCCGTCAAATGTAGCCGCTGTGCCTGTCAAACGCAGCCGCTGCACCCAGCAAACGCATCCGCTGTGCCCGTCAAATGCAGCAGCTGTGCCCGTCAAATGCAGCCGCTGTGCCCGTCAAACGCAGCCGCTGTGCCCGTCAAACGCAGCTACTGTGCCTGTCAAATGCAGCCACTGCACCCAGCAAACGCAATGACTGTGCCCGTCAAACGCAGCCACTGTGCCTATCAATTGCTGCCAGATTGTCAAGCCATAGCTGTGCTCCCTGGGGATAAGCTGATCGCCCATCCGTGCTGCTGGAGGGAGCCCAGACGAGCATAAATGAAGGACCTGCAGACTTGGTCATGGTAAGTGAGACCATCCCATATCCCACTCCATATTCATCGAGGACAGGGACCCCCTCCCCCCAAGACAGAGACCCCCTTCTACCCCCTGAGGACAGGGCCCCCTTCTCTCCTGGGGACAGGGACTCCCTTCTCTCCTGGGGACAGGGACTCCCTTCTCTACTGGGGACAGGGACTCCCTTCTCCTCTGGGTACAGGGACACCTTCTCTCCTGGGGACAGGGACTCCCTTCTCTCCTGGGGACAGGGACCCCCTCCCCCCAAGACAGAGACCCCCTTCTCCCCCCTGAGGACAGGGACACCTTCTCTCCTGGGAACAGGGACTCCCTTCTCTCCTGGGGACAGGGACCCCCTCCCCCCAAGACAGAGACCCCCTTCTCCCCCTGAGGACAGGGACCCCTTCTCTCCTGGGGACAGGGACTCCCTTCTCTCCTGGGGACAGGGACTCCCTTCTCTCCTGTGGACAGGGACTCCCTTCTCTCCTGTGGACAGGGACTCCCTTCTCTCCTGTGGACAGGGACTCCCTTCTCCTCTGGGTACAGGGACACCTTCTCTCCTGTGGACAGGGACTCCCTTCTCTCCTGTGGACAGGGACTCCCTTCTCTCCTGTGGACAGGGACTCCCTTCTCTCCTGGGGACAGGGACTCCCTTCTCTCCTGGGGACAGGGACCCCCTCCCCCCCAAGACAGAGACCCCCTTCTCCCCCTGAGGACAGGGACCCCTTCTCTCCTGGGGACAGGGACTCCCTTCTCTCCTGGGGACAGGGACTCCCTTCTCTCCTGGGGACAGGGACTCCCTTCTCTCCTGTGGACAGGGACTCCCTTCTCTCCTGTGGACAGGGACCCCCTTCTCTCCTGGGGACAGGGACCCCCTTCTCTCCTGTGGACAGGGACCCCCTTCTCTCCTGTGGACAGGGACCCTCTTCTCTCCTGTGGACAGGGACCCTCTTCTCTCCTGCCCCCAGGTGAGATAGGATCCCTGCCCCAGAGTGAGAAGGGGGTCCCTGTCCCCAGGAGAGGAGGAGTTCCTGTTCCCAGGTGAGTGGCCCAGAGGGTCCCTGTTTCCAGGGGAGAAGGGGGTCCCTGTCCAAAGGAGAGAAGGTGTCCCTATTCCCAGAGAAGGGAGTCCCTGTCCCCAGGAGAGAAGGGAGTCCCTGTCCCCAGGAGAGAAGGGGTCCCTGTCCCCAGGAGAGAAGGGGGTCCCTGTCCACAGGAGATAAGAGGGTCCCTGTCCACAGGAGAGAAGGGGGTCCCTGTCCACAGGAGAGAAGGGGGTCCCTGTCCACAGGAGAGAAGAGGGTCCCTGTCCACAGGAGAGAAGGGAGTCCCTGTCCCCAGGAGAGAAGGGGGTCCCTGTCCACAGGAGAGAAGAGGGTCCCTGTCCACAGGAGAGAAGGGAGTCCCTGTCCACAGGAGAGAAGGGAGTCCCTGTCCCCAGGAGAGAAGGGGGTCCCTGTCCACAGGAGAGAAGAGGGTCCCTGTCCACAGGAGAGAAGGGAGTCCCTGTCCACAGGAGAGAAGGGAGTCCCTGTCCACAGGAGAGAAGGTGTCCCTGTACCCAGAGGAGAAGGGAGTCCCTGTCCCCAGGAGAGAAGGGAGTCCCTGTCCCCAGGAGAGAAGTGGTCCCTGTCCACAGGAGAGAAGGGGGTCCCTGTCCACAGGAGAGAAGGGGGTCCCTGTCCACAGGAGAGAAGGGGGTCCCTGTCCACAGGAGAGAAGGGAGTCCCTGTCCACAGGAGAGAAGGGAGTCCCTGTCCCCAGGAGAGAAGGGAGTCCCTGTCCCCAGGAGAGAAGGGAGTCCCTGTCCCCAGGAGAGAAGGGAGTCCCTGTCCCCAGGAGAGAAGGGGTCCCTGTACCCAGAGGAGAAGGGAGTCCCTGTCCCCAGTAGAGAAGGGAGTCCCTGTCCCCAGGAGAGAAGGGAGTCCCTGTCCCCAGGAGAGAAGGGGTCCCTGTCCTCAGGGGGTAGAAGGGGGTCTCTGTCTTGGGGGGAGGGGGTCCCTGTCCTCGGGGGTGGTCCCTGTCCTCGGGGAATATGGAGTGGGATATGGGATGGTCTCACTTACCATGACCAAGTCTGCAGGTCCTTCATTTATGCTCGTCTGGGCTCCCTCCAGCAGCACGGATGGGCGATCAGCTTATCCCCAGGGAGCACAGCTATGGCTTGACAATCTGGCAGCAATTGATAGGCACAGTGGCTGCGTTTGACGGGCACAGTCATTGCGTTTGCTGGGTGCAGTGGCTGCATTTGACGGGCACAGTGGCTGTGTTTGACGGGCACAGCGGCTGCGTTTGACGGGCACAGCGGCTGCATTTGACAGGCACAGCTGCTGCATTTGACGGGCACAGCGGATGCGTTTGCTGGGTGCAGCGGCTGCGTTTGACAGGCACAGCGGCTACATTTGACGGGCACAGCGGATGCATTTGCTGGGTGCAGCGGCTGCATTTGACGGGCACAGTTTGACGGGCACAGCGGCTGCTGGGTGCAGTGGCTGCGTTTGACGGGCACAGCGGCTGCGTTTGACGGGCACAGTGGCTGCATTTGCTGGGTGCAGTGGCTGCGTTTGACGGGCACAGCGGCTGCATTTGACGGGCACAGCGGCTGCATTTGATGGGCACAGCGGCTGCATTTGACGGGCACAGCGGCTACATTTGACGGGCACAGCGGCTGCATTTGACGGGCACAACGGATGCGTTTGACGGGCACAGCGGATGCGTTTGACGGGCACAGCGGCTGCGTTTGACGGGCACAGCGGCTGCATTTGACGGGCACAGTGGCTGCATTTGACGGGCACAGCGTATGCGTTTGCTGGGTGCAGCGGCTGCGTTTGACGGGCACAGCGGCTGCATTTGACGGGCACAGTGAGGCTGCAATTGAGTGGGGGGGTTCAGTTTGATGAGTAATGTCTTCTATGTCTTAATGTCTCCCACAGGCAAAGTTCTATATTTTTCATGGACCTGCCATTGTGATATACACAGTGCTATACACGGTGCCCGCCCCACTTCAGCAGAGCAGGCTAGGGCGTGTTAGGGGCTGGAGGCAGTGCAGCACTATATTTTATGTCGACCTTGGTGGCTAGCTTGTCCGCCCCCCTTCTACAGAGCAGGCTAGGGCGTGTTGGGGGTGGGACTGGAGGCGGTGCTTGTCGACGATGTTGAGCAATTCGCAACGCCTCCGCCCGCCCGCTCGAGTCTAGAATTTTCATGGACCGAAATGGGCGTCTGCACATGCGCGGTATAGGTGCAGTGAAGCCGCGCATGCGCAGTCGAGCCCGCCATCAGCTGTGTTTTTGACGTAGCTGCACCGGAAGTGACGCGGTCGAGACCCTGCATAGGTCGCGACTTTTTTTACATCACCGGTATCCACACAGTACCCCAAATAAATCATCCCAAACATAGCATTACTCACCCAGCCAACCTCTGCCTCTCTCAGAGAACATGCCCGCCGCTGGGGAGAGGCCTGGACTGGCCCTTATCCCTGGAGTCCTTTCTGCCACTGCAGAAAATACAGGGTGACTGGGATAACTCCGTCATGGTGTTGGGGATCTGGGCCGACTGCCCAGCATCCCTGGGGTATACAAGTGAGAACTAAAGTCCCATCCACCTTTACAGGAAATCCATTGTTTGTTAGTGAAGGGCAGAGGCCAGCAGCGCTCTGTCCCATTGCCAGCAGTTCAGCTGGGCATAGGAGCTTCCCTACATCATCTGCTCCAGCTAACTGTTGGGGAAAGAGGCCGACTGCCCCAGCTCCCTGGAACTCTACAGTTGTTGCTGGTGCTGGGCAGAGGTTGGTAGCACTCTCCCCTGTTGCCAGCACTTCTGCTGGTTTGCTGTTAGTGGAGATTGCAGTCCCACCCACTGATATCAGCTCAAGCAGCAGTTGTGAGGTAACGACTGCATTCTCTCCTTGGATCCTGATTTGCAGCAGCCCCGGAATTCTGATGCCAGTTCCATATTTCCGCTGGGTGACTGAAGGCTGCTATTCGATCTTGGATCCAGGTGGAGGTCTTCACAGCCAGGAAGTACGATCCCGCTGCTGCCAACCAGTTGTGACAAACTCTCTGTCCTCAAAGAGATCTACGTCCCCCATCAATGCTTTCTCTGTTCAGATCCAGCACCGTCCAAGCTTCTTTAGCCCCCCAGTCCACAGACACAACACCTGAGTGTAGGGTAAAACCACAAACTGCTTTATTCAAGCACATGTTAACAGATATCTCTCTTCAGATCACTTCCCTCCCACCCTTGGAAAACAGGGCAGGTTAAACTGTCCAATGACAATGGTACAGGTCAGGTGTGTTTAACTTCTCAGTACACAGTCTTATCAGCAGGGGGGTTGGAGGAATACCCCCTCCCTTTTTCCTCACACGAACACACGTGCACATCCTATAATAGTTGAGGCAGCCACAATAGACAATAGAATAGTCACACCCCAAACCATCACAGCAAATAGTTCAACAGCATGACACAGCACACATTATAATTACATATATACAGCATTGAATCTGACTAGCACAGATCATAGTGGGGTTTTCATTCACCCTGTGCCCCTATTAGAGACACAGGGTGATTTACACATAAGAGGCGTTGGGGAAGCTGGACAAGGAGCCTCCAGAACTCTCCAGGGCAAGCTGAGCCGCACAAACCCCCGACCCAAAGTCACTCCTGCCACAGGTACACTTTACTTTTTCAACCCATTCGCCAAAATAGTGTTGAAAAACTAAAAATGACAGGAGACAGTTTTTGACAATTCCTTTATTAAAAAAATAAAATAAATGTCCCGCAATGTAAATCCATCGTCAATCGCGGCGTCCGACGGTCCCGAAAAAAATACCGGAAAAACTCAAATTCCGTGGAAGGCTTCCCTGCTGACTGCTGTGTTTTTGCTTTGACAAAGCACCCTCCTCATGTTGAGGGCATGTGGCCTGTTATGGTTCAGAAGGGGGCGTTCTCTCGTCCTGCATCCTGTGGCCTGCCGGGTTGCATAATCGGATAAGGGTCTGGTATGGATTTTGGGGGGGAACCCCACACCATTTTTAAAGCATTTTTGGCATGGGGTTCCTCTTAATATCCATACCAGACCTGAAGGGCCTGGTATGGATTTTGGGGGGACTCCAACGCAATTCTTTTAACCACTTACGGACCGCCCACCACAGGAATACGTTGCTACTTTGAAGAGGAATACCATTGTTATGGTAGCAGCTAGCTACCATAACCCCAGTATCCTCTTCTTCAGCGGGTGGTCCGCTTCAAGATAAAAGTGGCCTCTGCGGTGGATTCGCCGCAAGATCACTTTTATCGGCGGCGGGAGAGGGCCCCCTCTACACTAAATGCAGAGTATATATATATATATATACACTAGACTGTGTATATATACACTGCCTGCACGACACTAACTAACCTGCCTGCCTAATTTAGCTCAATCTATCTCCGTCCACTCACTATACATGGCCGCTATGTAAGCAGCCTTATATATTGTGGGGCGTGGACTTAGTCCCCCTGAGCCATGATTTGCCAAAGGCACCCTGTCTTTGGCCAATTATGGCTCTCTCAGCAGAGCGTGCTGTGATTGGCCAAAGTACGCAGGTCAGGTGCATGCTTTGGCCAATCATTATACAGCAATGCACTGCGATCTCAAATTTCCCGCGAACGCCCCATAATATTCGCTGTTTGAGCTCATCCCTACACATGAGTATTTTTTATAGAGGAGGCTAAGAAGGGAATGAAACAAACACACTGGGAGTTTCTCTTAAAGCTCTTGTTTTTTAAAAAATCTTTTTATGTTTCAATCAAGTTAAATTAATGTCCCTTTACAAGTTCACAAGGGCAGAGGCTAGCTAAAGTCCATGTACCTCAAAATTCAGGTGTGTTGCCCATAAACCTCTTGGGGCTCATCTGTCCTCTTGCTTTAGGGTTATGAGCCTATCTGTTCCATATACTTCATTCTTCCTTCTGTTCTTTATGTTTTCATTAAAAAATACGTTTAAGAAAGATTCAGTTCTGAACACAGCCCACAGGATCATAAGAAAAGATTAAGAGAACTGCCTACAGTGCAGATTTTCTATTATTCCCTCATCTCTAGAAGAAGTACACCATTAATTACTTTCATAGCATATACAATTTCACTTGGCATAAATAATATTAACAGTATGGTTCATTTCTACAATCATAGTGCAACAGACACACCAACCATACTGTCTGATAATTTTATGATGTTATTGATCTGCTGATAGTAACACTGGAATATTGCTAGATTCCAGGTTGCCTGACTTAAAGTTCTTTATTAATTAAACTGGCAACAAACCAGAGCTGTTAATTTCCACCACCAAACTAATACATGTCTTCTAAATCTGAAGATTTTTTTTTTTTTTTTACGGAAAACTGTATACTCATTTATTCTGTATTTCCCATTTAAATTTAAAATATTTAATTTTAAGTCTGGTAAATATGAAACACTTCTTCATAATATATATATATATATATATATATATATATATATATATATATACAGTATATATATTATTATTTACAGCCACCAGTTGTAGCTCTGGTCCCATTTTTCACATGTTTGCCAGGCTACCTTTAACTGCTTCAGGTGTAACATGCTACACCGATGCCTGTGTAAACTGCTAAACTTTGCTGGCTCCATGTACAGAAAATCCCAAAAATATATATAAATTCTTTATTTAAAGGAATCAACAATGCAACATGATACTGGTCAAATACTCATGAGAGATAACAAATAAAAACAAAGCATTGAGTATAAAGACATTGATACACTGATGGCACTACTTCTTCATATCATTAACACAAACTGGGTGTGAGGAGTGAGTGCTAAAAAGGAGAGGTGTCAGGTGAGTGACATAAACACTTCTAAACGCAAACGCGGCAAAACGCTGCTAAACACGGCATGTAAACGTGCCAAAACTGAAGTTTTAAACGTGGGTTACTATCTGTCAAGTTAAAACGTTCAGGAGCAGTTGTAAAAACGTCCCCTGTACATGAAGTCAAAGGTTAGCCATGGGTAATGGTTGTCTCTTTCCAATTATATTGGGATGTGGCACACCCATGCTCAGTTCTATTTATCAGATTCCCCTGTTGTCAGGAGGGGTGGTCAGTATAGGATGAAGACATCAATAAAATTATGCAGCAAGATTATAAACAAGATCCCAGAAACACAATCATAAAAAGTCCATAATTAGTTCATATTATGGTTGTATCAGGTAGATAGTAAATCTTTAGGTGCTGGTATACATTACACTAAAGTGCACTGGGGAGGATGGGCAGCCAGCTGTCAGAGTGAGAAGCATCTCTGTATAAGGATAGAAGAGAGAGACACAAGCAGCACCGATCTAAGTGCAGCATATGTTAAAAAAATTAAGCATTTATTAGGAAATGCACTCACATTGTGAAAAAGTGTATAGACTTGTTTAGAATAGTCATGCTGTGTGCCTTGTGTCCAGGTAGAGGATGATGGTCAATGGTAGTGGGCAGAGGACAGCAATCCTAGCATCACCTGGAGGCTGGAAGGCAGCAATGGCATGTCTTGGCTGGCACGCGTTCAGAGCATGCTTGCTCCTTCTTCAGGCCTCCCGGGCGGCCATCTCTGTTGCAGTTATATAGAGACAGTGGTCTCAGTGGGCAGCAATGTCCGGTGTGCCAGCTCCGCCTACTCCAGAAAACACGCCACATAGCAGACAGTGGCCTCGGGGGTCTACACACAAGCTATACACTGCAGAGCCATAAAGTCTTGTATACATGGAATAAAAGAGCATTTAAAAAGAGCATTAAAAAATGCTGATAAAGAATGTGATAAAATTAAGGTAAATGTTACAATAAAATAATGATAGAATAATATAATATAAAGGTTAAAATTAGAAAGAGGAAATAGAAAATTAGGAAGGAAATTCATTTAAAGAGCCATTATATTTAATGGTAAGGGTGGAAGTTGCCTATTAGGAATTGTGCAAATAATATTGAGATGTTGTGGTAGTTGTAGATGGGGGAATATATGCTAATAGTAAGGAGGGTGGGGGGTAGGGTTTATTTTGTTGTTTATTACGCTCAAAAGGGAGAATGGGATTGTAACTTTTGGTGTGGTACAATACAGCACTACTTTTTTCAACCAGTTATTATATATGAATTAGCATATTACTGTAAATTTTTCTATAAGAATGAGCTTAATGGTCCTGTTAGGGAAGAAAGAAGTACAAAAATTGGTGTATAAAATATGCGAATGGAAGGAGGGGTGAGGAAAGCAGGTACATGTGTATGTGCTTGGATGGCGAACGGGGATACAGTGGGAATACAAGGGGGGGGGGCATAAAGGATAACAAGGATAGGTTGGGAGGGCATCATGTGGTATGGATGGACATTTGCGTCCCTCATGCCCAACGCACATCCGCAGGGTGTGTGCCTGGGTGGCACTTATGGGATGCACGATGTTAGCACATGAACTAGAGGATGGAGTGGATCTCCAGATCCTTGTTCAAGCCCCCAGGTGTCATGCTATCGAGGGTATAGATCCAGTAAGTTTCCCTCTCACAAAAGGGTTTGAAGCGTTCAGCTCGCAGGAGATCCTTTGGTATGGATCCTTTGGCCTTCAAACCTCCAGGTAAAGCTAGACTTGCTGTCCTCCGCCCACTACCCCAGTGCCCTGGAAAACCACTGGTGTGGCCGGCAACATGAGACGCCATTAACTATCGCCCTCCAGCTGGACAGAAGGCACACAGCATGACTGTTCTAATCAAGCCTATACACTTGTTCACAATGTGAGTGCATTTCCTAATAAATGCTTAATTTTTTTTATCATATCCTGCACTTAGATTGGCGCCACTTATGTCTCTCTCATTAACACAAACTGACCGAGCTCACATGCTTGAAACAAGCCAATAGATTGTAAATCCTTTCAGATTGGTTCTGGACTATGTGACCATGTCAGTTCTGACATAGTTATCACATGCAAGCTAGAGGCTAGTGTAGCGGTCAGAATCAGTTTCATAAATAATAATATTAATAAATTAATTTAGAGATAATTTTATTTATTTTTTTACTAGTAATGGCGGCGATCTGTGATTTTTATTGTGACTGTGACATTGCGGCGGACATATCGGACACTTATGACACGTTTTTGGGACCATTCACATTTATACAGCGATTAGTGCTATAAAACTGCACTGATTAATGTGACTGGTAGGGAAGGGGTTAACACTAGGGGGCGCTGAAGGGGTTAATATGTTCCCTATTGAGTGATTCTAACTGTAGGGGGAGGGGACTCACAAGGGGAGGAGACCGATCTGTTTTTCTCTGTACTGGGAACACACATCGGTCTCCTCACCTCTAACAGGAGGTTTACACACACAGATCCACACTCCTGCTGTGATCGCGGGCAATCGCGGGTGCCCAGTGGACATCGCGTCAGCTGGGCATGCGCACCGGGTCACGAGCGGTGCCACGGGCGCGCTCGCGTATCGACGGCGCGCGCGCACGCCCCCTAGATGGCCGGGAAGAAAAGAGGGAGGGAGGGTTCCTGCCGGCGTCATATGACTATGGCCCGGTAAGGAAGGGGTTAAAGAAAAGCAGTTTTCACACAGACAGCTTTGTTAACCATGCTCCCCACAACAGTGAACCAATAGGAATCACCATCTAAAGATGACTGAGAGAAAATTTCCAGGCATTAGGGAGGTAAAACAGTTGCCTTATGAAGGTCTGTTTCTTTTTTGGACTGTTTTTTTTCTTTTACACTAGATCAGACCTGACATGCCAAGTTGAAATTGCCCTGGCTGCAAAGGAAAGCATTGTGACATGTGAAAGAAAACCTAAAAAAATTAAGTACCTTAAACTTATCTTTCTATTAGTGTCTTATGATCTCCTACACATAAAGGATTTATCTGCAGTTTTGGGTATGGACAGTGCCGGGTGCCAAGACATTGTGCTGCCTGGTACCAAGAATTAAATGCTGCCCCCCCCCCTCAAAAAAAAATCACGCCCACCAAATACCCCACATTCATTATTTTATATCATGATAACTAAAGTGGACCTGTCATGGCTCTATACATGTAAAGAAGTATAAAAGGACCTATGCGTGGCTGGTGGCCGCGATCGCTCCAGAGAGCCAGAACGGGGGATCTGTTAATGTAAACAGACAGATCCCTATTCTGGCAGGGGAGGAGAGACAGATCTGCTCTTCCTAGTGATTAGGAACAGAGATCTCTCTCCTCCTACAGTCAGTCCCATCCCCCCCAGTTAGAAACACTTCCCAGGGAACACATTTAACCCCTTTCCTGCCAGTGACATTTACACAGTAATCAGTGCATTTTTATAGCACAGATCGCTGTATAAATGTCACTGGTCCCAAAAAAGTGTCAAGTGTCTGATCTGTCCACCGCAATGTCACAGTCTAGCTAAAAATTGCAGATCACCAGACCCCGCTACACTAGTAAAAAAAAAATAATAATAATAAAAATGCCATAAATCTACCCTCTATTTTGTAGACGGTATAACTTTTGCGCAAACTAATCAATATACACATTGCATTTTTTTTACCAAACATATGTAGAAGAATACATATCGACCTAAACTGATCAAGAAATGTTTATTTTTATTTCATTATGCTCCACTAGACCCTAGTCTCTTTATTGGCTACAGCCCTTAACCCTTCATGGATTTGCTTTTGGAATTAACTCTTCACGGACTATGTTGTGTTCTTTTTGGACTCTGCATTCGTTTTCTTTTTAATTAATTTTTCATATATAAATTTTTCACATTTCAAGGTTTAACCACTTCCCTACCCAGCCATAGACAAATGACATCCACAGATGGGATCTCCCATCCTGGGTGGACGTCATATGACGTCCTCGGCTTTGTAGGGGGATATCTGAATGATGCCTGCAGCTAGAGGCATCATTCAGATATCCTTTTGAAGTGCCGGCGATTCTGTGCACCATAAGAACGATCATAGCGGTGGTTCCGCCGCTTGATCGTTCTTATAGGCGGCGGGAGGGGACACCCCCCCTCCCGCCGCCATCCGGTGCTTCTCCGGGCTCCCCCGTGCGATCGGGGACCCGGAGCGAATCTTCCGGCATCGTTGGTGGAGTCACGTGATGAGCATAGAGATGACTGGTGACCAGATGGTCACCAGTCATCTCTATGATCGTCGGAGGCCCGGGCGCGATGTGATGACGTCACGCCCGGGTCTCAAATGTAAACAAAGCCGCCATTGCGGCTGTAAGTATGAAATCAGTGAAAAAATTTTCACTGATCTCATGCTTTCCAGCCTGGAGGAGAGATGTGGGGTCTTATTGACCCCGCATCTCTCCATAAAGAGAACCTGTCACACACATTCCTATTACAAGGGATGTTTACATTCCTTGTAATAGGAATAAAAGTGATCAAAAAAAAAAAGTAAAATCATTGTAAAAAAATAGATAAATAAGTAAAAAAAAAAAAAAAATAATAAAAAAAAAAATTAAAACACCCCTGTCCCCGGTAGCTCGCGATCAGAAGAGAATGCACACGTAAGTCGCCCACATATGTAAACGCCGTTCAAACCACGCATGTGAGGTATCGCCGCGTGCGTTAGAGCGCGTGCAACAATTCTAGCACTAGACCTCCTCTGTAATTCTAACCTGGTAACCTGTAAAAAAAATTAAAGCGTCGCCTATGGAGATTTTTAAGTACCGAAGTTAGGCGCCATTCCATAAGTGTGCGCAATTTTAAAGCGTGACATGTTAGGTATCTATTTACTCGGCGTAACATTATCTTTCATATGTTCCCAAAAAATTGGGCTAACTTTACTGTTTTGTTATTTTTTAATTCATGAAACCATTTAAAAAAAAAAAAAAAAGCCGTTTGAAAAATTATTGCGCAAATATTGTGCAAGAAAAAATGTTGCAATGACCGTCATTTTATTCCCTAGGGTGTCTGCTAAAAAAACATATATAATGTTTGGGGGTTCTGAGTAATTTTCTAGCAAAAGAATGATGATTTGTACATGTAGGAGAGAAGTGCCAAAATAGGCCCGGTATTGAATAGGTACAAAAAGCCCTGTATTGAAGTGGTTAACATTTATTTCACACATGGTTTTAACCACATAGCGCTGCACATTTTTTTAACACATGTGACCTATCTGACCCCTAAACTGACCCCCTAACACACCTACGTGACACATGCACTGATCCACCTGACTCCTACTTCCTGCACTACTCACATTACACTGACCTACATGACCATTACCCTGACCCCTACACTGACCCCTACACTGACCTACCTGACCCCTACACTGACCCCTACACTGACCTACCTGACACCTACACTGACCCCTACACTGATACACTGACCTACCTGACCCCTACACTGACCTACCTGACACCTACACTGACCCCTACACTGACCTACCTGACACCTGCACTGACCTACCTGACACCTACCTCACTCCTACTTCCTGCACTACTCACATTACACTGACCTGACAGCAACACTGACTATTACACTGACTGACACATACACTGACCCACCGACCTTACACCTACACTGACCTACTACACAGACCCACCTGACTCCTACAGTAGGAGTCCTACTTCCTGCACTACTCACACCCGACCCCCTCCCCACAGCTCGGTGCGAATCCATCCTTTGAGTCCTCCTTACCTTTGTCTGCTCTTCACCAGGACTCTCCTCAGGACCTCAGCACTGGATGTGCAGAACTGCTTCGGCGTCCCAACTTCCTGCCAGCGCCATCCACCCGCAGCCCGCTCGATGGTGTCAGATGCTGCACGCCTGCACCTCCATGATCCCATCTCCACCGCGCCGTAACAAAGCAGAGGGACAGGCGGAGGGGAAGACAGCTCACACTTCCAGTGCTTGTCTCCCGCCACCATGTTCGTGTTTCCCGGCGCACTGTGATTGGGCGTATGGCGGTCATGTGCGGAGGCGGGACTTCTAGAGCGATCGCTGACAGGCCAGCACCATGCCGCACATGACCCCCATTCGTCCAATCACAGGGCGCCGGACACATGGCGGCTGGAAAATCGGGGACACAGGAAAGGAAAATTAGTAGGAGACACGGAATGTCGCTGGCTGACGGGCGGCAATTTGCCGCCCCCCTTAAAGTGCCGCCTGGGACCGGGGTACCATCGGGTCCCATGGTAGGGCCAGCCCTGGGTATGGAGTATCACTTGGCATGTTATCTCTCTTCCCATCATCCAGACTTTGGGGCCCGAGTGTCCAATTGCCAAGCCCAACACTGTCACAATGGCAAAATATTCACTGTGGTGTTGTCAGCAATAAAAGATTTTCAAAAAGTGTAGCGGGTATTTGAATTTAGGGGAGGCATCTGGGTGGTAGTGTAACCCAGATGCACTGATTGTTAGGGAATCTGAGACCCTTTTATGGTTCTTGGAGGACTCTGGTGGTGTGAGGTTCCCTGTGGCCTGCAGGTGGCGATGTCGCCCTGGGCCGGAGCTGAACACTCACTGCAAGACTGCATCCCTTTTTGTCCTTTCCTGGCGCTGGTACAGCGGGGCGGGGAACCTGCTGAGACGCTAAGGGAGAGGAGATAAAAGGGGCGGACACCCTGACCTTGGGGATCAGAGTCGGAGGACGCAGCCGCGCCCAGGCACCTTCAGCCTGGGTGCTGGCGTTCCGGAGTTCCGGGCCCAGGTGCCCTTGACCTGGCCGGAGCGGGAGATGGAGTCCATCCCAGGCACCTTTAGCCTGGGGTGAGGTACTAATGCGGAAGCCTGGGACTCAGTACCTTTGACTGGGTTCCGCGAGGGTGGAGGAATCCGAGGGGGCCCTAACGCCTTGGGTGCCCGTGTCTGAGATGAGGAGGCTGGTGAGCGGAACTTCTCCGGAAAGTCTGGCGCAGCATTTGCCGGTGATGGAGAGGCCTCCGGTAACTCTCTTGGACGGATGTCTTCCCTCTGACAGGGGCTGTGATAGCGAAGGTAATTCATGCTCTTGTTCTATATAGTCGGTGGCAGTGACTATACATCATAACCATTGATGACACTACAGTGGTTAGCTCTACTTAAAGGATTGTGCCTTGACCTACTCCCCAAAAATACTGAAGTGTTCTATGGGTCTCAACTAGTGATGAGCCGAACACCCCCGGGTTCGGTTCGCACCAGAACCCGCGAACGGACCGAAAGTTCGAACGAACATTAGAACCCTATTAAATACAATGGATGCGAACGTTCGAATTCTAAAGTGCTAATTATAACAACTATTATGCATGTTATTGTCATAAATAGGGTTTGGGAACCCGGGTTGTGCACCAGGGGACATGTATCAATGCAAAAATAAGTTTTAAAAACGGTCGTTTTTCGGGAGCAGTCATTTTAATGATGCATAAAGTGAAAAAAAAAAAGTCAAATATTCCTTTAAATATCGTACCTGGGGGGTGTCTAAAGTATGCCTGTGAAGTGCCACGTGTTTCCCGTGTTTAGAACTGTCCCTGCACAAAATGACACTTCTAAAGGAAAAAAAAGCCATTTAAAACTGCTTGCGGCTTTAATGTAATGTCTGGTCCCGGTAATATGGATGAAATTCTTTAAGAAAAATGGCATAGCTACCCCATGACCCCCCCCCCCTACCCCAGCCCATTACCAGCCCCTTTGGGTCTTGTATGGATATTAAGGGGAACCCCGCACATAAAATAAAAAAGGCCCTATATACTCTGAACAGCCGTATACAGGCGGTGCATACAAGACAGGGACTGTAGGTTTGTTCTTATGTAGAATCTGTTTGTAATTTTGAACAGGTACATTGTTGAAGTGTAGCTCCAGCCCAAAAATCTATTTTTAAACTTTTTGGGAAACATAGGTAAGGGTTATCACCCCTGTAACATTTGTTTTGCTGTCTGTGCCCCTGTTCAGAACATTTCACCTCACTTTCCGTCCCAATGACAACTGTTTTTGAAATGTGGTGTTTTTCTTGAAACAAGGATTGCTGATAAAGCATCAGTACAGATGAGACCCCTTTCTCCCATATTTATTCTTACAGGAGAGAATTTTCCTTTCTAGGGGTAGATTTCCTCTCACTTCCTGTTGTCTTCTTTCGTTTGCAAGTAGGAGTCGTTTGTAAGTTGGATGTTTGAAAGTAGGGACCTGCCGTATATACTCTGCAGAAATAGGCCCCTTAGTTGTTGGTGTTGGCACAACACTGTAAGCACTCAGTTACTCTTGGTTGGTGCTGGAACGCCCTGCTGTCAACTATTATATCAGGAATTTTAATTACATATAATTGTTGAACAGTGGTAGTAAAAATTGGGGCTTTGATGGTGGTGCTGGTGCCACAACACTGTAAGCCCTGACAGTTACTCTTGGTGGGTGCAGCAATGGGCCCTGCTGTGAATTATTAGATCAAGAATTGTAATTACATGCCCCTTTTGAACAGGGGCTGAAAAATTGGGCCTTTCGTGGTGGTGGTGGTGGTGGCGTTGCCACAAGACTGTAAGCCCTCAGAGTTACTCTTGGTGGGTGCAGCAATGGACCCTGCTGTGAATTATTAGATCAAGAATTGTAATTGCATGCCCCTGTTGAACAGGGGCTGAAAAATTGGGCCTTAGGCACTGGTGGCACAACACTACAACCCCTCACAGATACTGTACTTGGAGCACAGCAATGAGCCCTGTTGCAAAGTATTGCTTCAAAAATTGTAATGACACGCCCCTGTTAAACAGGGGCTGAAAAATTGGGCCTTAGGCACTGGTGCCACAACACTCCAACCCCTCACAGATACTGTACTTGGAGCACAGCAATGAGCCCTATGGCAAATTATTGCTAAAAAAATTGTAATTACACGCCCCTGTAAAACAGGGGCTGAAAAATTGGGCCTTAGCCACTGGTGGCGGCACCCATAAACAAAAATGATCTTCCAAGCTATCATCATCAATCGTATCATTGAGGACTCGGAGGATAGCCAGTCAACATAACAGCACAGGCACTCAGCATCAGCATCAGTCTTGAAGGGATGTGACATGTTAAAATCAATTAGTCTGTTATATCAGCATCAGGTGTGTGGTAGCTGGTGGTGATCCAAGACTGGTTCATCTTGATGAAAGTCAGTCGATCAACCGAGTCGGTGGACAGGCGCACCCTGTGATCCGTGACAAATCCTCCAGCAGCACTGAATGTGCGTTCCGAAAGAACGCTGGATGCAGGACAGGCCAGTAGCTCAATTGCATACTGTGCAAGCTCTGGCCAGTGATCCATCCTCAAGACCCAGTAAGCCAGAGGATTTTCGGTGGGGAAGGTGTCCAAGTCTGACCTTGCCCCTAGATATTCCTGCACCATGTTTATCAGACGCTGGCGATGGTTGCTGGAACCGATCATACTTTGGGGCTGCGGACTAAAGAATTGTCTGAACGCATCGGTCAGACGGCCACCTTCCCCACCGCTCCTTCTTTGACTGGCCGAAGCCTCAGCAACTCGTTGTCCAGGACCAGGAGTTTGTAACCTCCCAGTCTCTGGGAACGCGTTGCACAGACCTTTCTGCAAGGCCTTCCGGAGTTGTCTCATCCTCTGCTCCCTCTGCGACGGTAACATAAGGTCCGCAACCTTACCCTTGTACCGTGGATCAAGGAGAGTGGCCAGCCAGTAATGGTCCCTCTCCTTGATCCGAAGAATACGAGGATCCTTCCGCAGACTTTGCAGGATCAGGGAGGCCATGCAGCGTAGGTTTGCTGAGGCATTCGCTCCGGAGTCCTCTGGGTCACTAAGGACGACATGATCCACAGCCACCTCCTCCCAGCCACGTACAAGTCCACTGGTTTCTTGGGACTGTAAATCATCCCTAAAAGACTGCTGCTGATGATGCTGAGTGCCAGCCTCCACCTCCATGCTGACACAATCCTCCTCCTCCTCCTCCTCCTCCTCCTCCTCTTCCTGTGCGATGGGTGGGACAGAAGGAACACTGTCTGGGTAAAGGGGGCCTTGAGAGGCAAGGAAGTCCTCCTCTTCCTGCCTCTGTTCTGCCTCAAGTGCCCTGTCCATTTTCTTTTTCGTACATCACGGGACACAGAGCGACTTAGTCATTACTAATGGGTTATATAGTTTACCTTCAGGTGTTGGCACTGGCCAATTCCAAACCGGAAGTACCCTCCCCTATATAAGCCCCTCCCACCCGGGAGCACCTCAGTTTTTTGCCAGTGTCTAAGGTGTTGGCCAAAGAGTAACATGTGTTTTTCACTGGGCTTGCGTACAGGTTCTTTTGGGCCTTAGTAAGCTGTTCCGGATCCCACCAAAAAAGCTTCATAGCTAAACGGTCGGTACCCGGGCCTTGCAGCAGAAGAGCAAGGTTTTGCCTGTAATGCTTCTCTTAGGAGGGCTGGACCC
Organism: Rana muscosa; assembly: GCA_029206835.1. Taxonomy (NCBI): domain Eukaryota; kingdom Metazoa; phylum Chordata; class Amphibia; order Anura; family Ranidae; genus Rana; species Rana muscosa. Next base: position 569,738,614 of record CM055121.1, read on the forward strand.
TGGGATCCAGAGCTCTGGTCATACCCACGACCAAGACGCTGTCTGTGCAGGGTGCTATACAGGTCCAGGGGAGTGGAATCCTTGGGAACCCGGTCCCTGAAGGTTTAATTACAATGCCTGCCGTGATAGGTGAAGTTTGGACTTTTGTGGACCAAACAAAGTCCTGCGGCGGGGATCAGGTAAGTGGGGGCCCCCAGGAACTTGGTTCTATTGGGGGACCCCCAAGCCTAATTTGTCTTTCTGTCTGTTACCTAACGGTATTCCCGCTAAATATCTGTGTTTGCCTATAACTACTGAAAATGTAAAATTTTAATAGTAGTCAAGAAAAAAAAAAAAAAAAAACAGGGACCGCGGTACCTGTGTTAAACCACTAGAGGCCGCTGTAGTCCATTTTTCTTGTAATGTGGATCTTTGGTTTTCTCAACTCAAAAGGTCCAGGCAGCTGGTAAGTTTCTCTGTGGGAATCCACTTCCTCTGCCCTGTTGCTGCGTTCATCCACCGCACAGGCCCTCCGGCAAAAAGGGCCCTGGCTCCTAGTCCTCTGTTGGTTTTCGAAAAGGGCGCCGTTGGCGCACGGGCGCGCGCGCGGGTGCGTGCACGCGCCTCCTATGAAAAAAAAGGGGCGGGGCGGGTGGATGACGCTCGATGCGCGCCGCGGCGCTTCTGCGCATGTGCGGGCGTCCCAGCATGGTTAAAAGACACAGTACAAGTGTCAGCTGCATGCAAACAGAGCTAGCAACAAACAGTGGCACACAGAGGCGGTTGATGCAGGCATCCCCATAGAAAGGCACTTTAGTGGACACCAGCTGGTATATAGCAGCACCTGTGTTAGACTATTACCAGCAAAAATTGGTGTATGACGACGGGAATACCTCAGCTTTGTGCTTAAAGGATATGTCGTCCAGACGCTCCGGAAATAAATCTTCCAGGAAGCCAAAGGGGTCTCCATCGGGCTCTGAGGATATTGGGCATGCTTGCACTGCACCAATCTCCCCTGAGAATGCAGAGGTCAGTAGCCGTAGAAACCCCGCAGGAATGCCTGGTGCTGCGGCTGTCCCCAGTCCACCTGCTCCTGTATATATAACAGAGGAGGTTTTATCCTCAACTCTGGGAGGATTAGAAGAGAGATTAACAGCATTGATCGCTGCTTCCCTATCTCAGGGAAAGCGCGTCCGATCTCCGTCTCCTCCTTCAGAGTGCCTGTTAGTGGAGGAACAGCCCCACACAGAGATCGACCTACCTGAAGGGGATCAGGATGAGGTTGATTCACTTATAGAGGAATCAACAGTGGAAGAACCTTTCTCAGCTTCTCAGGCTGAAAGATTATGGGTTCAGTCTCTGACTAACATGGTCCGATCAGCATTTAAAATGCCTCTGGCGGAACCACCATCCACTACGGTTTCCTCGCTGGGGTCGCTAAAAGCTCCCCAGGCGGTCTGTTCCTTCCCAATCCACCCTTTATTAGAAGGGCTTATTTACCAGGATTGGGAGCATCCTGATAAAATATTTGCTCCCCCCAAGAGATTTCCGGTGATCTATCCCATGGAGGATAAGTTCATAAGAAAATGGAGGGTCCCTATAGTGGACGCAGCCATCTCTTCTGTTAACAAATCACTGACATGTCCAGTAGATAATGTTCCAATGTTCAAAGACCCAATAGATAAAAAATTGGAGTCTTTACTAAAATCTGCTTTCTCTACAGCAAGTATGGTGACACAACCTGCAGTAGCAGCGATTGGAGTCTGCCAAGCAGTGAAAGATCAGTTGAAACAAGTCTTAAGGGACTTACCAGATCAGCAGGCTCATGCCCTAGCTGACCTGCCTAGAGTCTTGTGTTTTGCGGTGGACGCCATAAAGGATACAATCCAACAGGCCTCCCGCTTTACGCTGTCTATAGTACATATGCGTAGGCTTCTGTGGCTCAAAAACTGGTCTGCTGAAGCTCCCTGTAAAAAACTGCTGGTTAGCTTCCCATTTCATGGAGAACGCTTATTTGGAGAAGATCTGGACAAATATATCCAGAAAATTTCTGCCGGTAAAAGTTCACTCTTACCGGTTAAGAACAAGGGTAGAAGTCCTTCTTTTAAGAGGCCTACCTCTCCAGTCCCGGGCACATCGGCTGTGAAGCAGTTCCGACGGCCTCCGCGGTCAAATTCAGGGGGCAGAAATCAGGGACAATCACAGGGTAACAAGAAGCCCTGGATCAAAAGAGGTACAAAACCTCCCCCTAAGGCATGAAGTATTGCCCCCGCTCAATCGGGTGGGGGGAAGACTTCAGTTGTTCACAGAGACCTGGCGGGACACCATCAGAGACAGATGGGTGCTCTCCGCAGTAAGTCTGGGATACAAGCTGGAGTTAAAAGGCACTCCTCCTGCCCAATTTATGAGGTCAAACGTGCCAAGAGATCCCCAAAAGAGAGGATCCCTCCTTCTGGCACTAGAACAACTATTGCTCCAAGGGGTAATCATGAAGGTTCCCCTGGAAGAAAGCGGATTCGGGTTTTACTCGAACCTTTTCACAGTCCCCAAACCAAATGGGGACGTGAGGCCCATATTAAATCTAAAAGGGCTAAACAAGTTCCTAAATATCAGGACTTTTCGGATGGAGTCGATCCGATCAGTGGCCACCGCCCTACAAGGGCAGGAATGGCTAGCCTCGATCGACATAAGGGATGCTTATCTGCATATTCCCATCTTTCCGGCCCATCAGAAATTTCTACGCTTTGCAGTAGAAGGGCGCCATTTTCAGTTCAGAGCCTTACCTTTCGGTCTGGCCACAGCACCACGAGTGTTCACAAAAATTCTGGCCCCATTATTGGCCAATCTAAGAACACAGGGTGTAACGATAATGGCATATCTAGACGACCTGCTACTAATAGACCACTCAGTGGAAAAGCTGGAAGTAGCTATTCACAAGACAATCGAGTATCTGGAATATCACGGTTGGATTATCAACCGGGACAAGTCAGCTCTAAGACCAGTCAAAAGTCTGGAATACTTAGGGCTAAGGCTGGATTCAAATCAGAGAAAGATTTTCTTACCTCCAGAGAAGGTGTCGTCTTTAAGAAATTTGACCCACTTAGTGGGTACAAAAAGAAAACCATCCATACGTCTCTGCATGAGGCTGCTGGGAAAGATGGTGGCTTCATTCGAAGCGGTACCCTACGGTCAATTCCATTCAAGGAATTTGCAAAGGGCCATACTGTCAGCCTGGAACAAAAAAGTTCAGGCTTTAGACTTACCAATGTCCCTGTCCCCTTCCGTTCGCAAGAGCCTCCATTGGTGGTTGGTGCCCCAGAATCTGGAAAGAGGGAAACCCTTCAGTCCGGTTTCTTGGAAGGTGGTCACTACAGATGCCAGCCTCATCGGCTGGGGGGCAGTGCTGGAGCAATGGTCTCTCCAGGGCAGGTGGTCAGAAGCAGAAAAGGCCCTGCCCATCAATCTCTTAGAGATACGAGCAGCCCGGTATGCCCTAGTAGCATGGACATCCAAACTCCAGGGGTCCCCTGTCAGAATTCAATCAGACAATGCCACGGCAGTGGCATATATCAATCATCAGGGTGGCACCAAAAGTCGTGCAGCCCAGAAGGAAGCAAATTGCATCCTGGAGTGGGCAGAAAGATATGTCCCAGCCATATCCGCGGTTTTCATCCCAGGAGTGGAAAATTGGAGAGCGGACTTTCTAAGTCGCCAACAATTATGCCCGGGGGAATGGTCTCTTCACCCCGAGGTTTTCCAGGCAATATGCCAGCGGTGGGGAACACCGGATGTAGATCTGCTAGCATCCAGATTCAACGCAAAGGTGGACAGGTTTGTGTCTCGCACAAGGGATCCCCTAGCTTGCGGCTCGGATGCCCTAGTGTTCCCTTGGGATCGGTTCAAGCTGATATATGCATTCCCACCGCCACAATTGTTACCGCGATTACTCCGCAGAATCAGGGTAGAAAAGAAACCAGTGATTCTGGTGGCTCCAGCGTGGCCCCGAAGGGCATGGTACGCGGAGATTGTAAAAATGTCAGTGAGGAGTCCGTGGACCCTCCCACTTCGTCCGGACCTGCTGTCGCAAGGACCGATATACCACCCTTCCTTACCAGCCCTAGGTTTGACGGCCTGGCTATTGAAGCCCACATTCTGAAAAAGAGAGGGCTCTCTAATTCTGTGGTATCTACCATGATCAATGCCAGGAAACCGGTATCCAGGCAGATCTATTATAGGATCTGGAAAGCGTACATTACGTGGTGTGAGACCAAGAAATGGCATCCACGTAAGTACATGATAGGGAGGATTCTGGACTTCCTACAGTGGGCTGTAGATAGGAAGCTGGCCTTGAGTACTATCAAGGGTCAGATTTCGGCCTTGTCAATATTTTTTCAAAGGCCCTTGGCTTCGCATTCACTAGTCAAAGCCTTTATACAAGGAGTGATGCGTATTAGCCCTCCGGTTAGTATTCCCATATGTCCTTGGGACTTAAACCTGGTTCTGTCGGTTCTACAGAAACAACCGTTTGAACCATTACAACACATTTCCTTGGTTCTTCTCACCAGGAAATTGGTTTTCTTAGTAGCCATTTGTTCGGCTAAAAGAGTGTCGGAATTAGCAGCTATGTCCTGTAAGGAGCCATATCTGGTTATCCATAAGGACAGAGTAGTATTACGTCCTCATCCAGCCTTTCTTCCTAAGGTGGTATCGAGGTTTCATTTGAACCAAGATGTGGTTCTTCCTTCCTTTTTCCCCAAACCTAGCTCAGTAGAGGAAAAGTTATTACATTCTTTGGATGTGGTAAGAGCAGTTAAAGCTTATCTAAAAGCCACTGCTCAGATTCGCAGAACGGATTCTTTGTTTGTTCTGCCGGAAGGCCCCAGAAGGGGTCAGGCAGCATCAAAATCTACTTTAGCCAAGTGGATTCGACAGGTCATAATACAAGCCTATGGCTTGAGAAAGAGACCGCCTCCGTTCAAAGTTAGGGCGCACTCCACAAGAGCGGTTGGAACTTCATGGGCAGTGCATCACCAGGCCTCCCTGGCTCAAGTATGTAAGGCCGCAACATGGTCTTCGGTACACACGTTTACTAAATTCTATCAGGTAGACGTTAGAAGTCAGGAGGATGTCGCCTTTGGGCGCAGTGTGTTGCAGGCCGCAAAAGATCCTCATGCCTGATGGCGCCCAGCTTATGTACCCCCCCCCTCATTTGGCATTGCTTTGGGACGTCCCATTAGTAATGACTAAGTCGCTCTGTGTCCCGTGATGTACGAAAAAGAAAAAGGGATTTTTATAACAGCTTACCTGTAAAATCCTTTTCTTGGAGTACATCACGGGACACAGAGCTCCCACCCCTCTTTTTGGGACACTTATTGCTTGGCTACAAAACTGAGGTGCTCCCGGGTGGGAGGGGCTTATATAGGGGAGGGTACTTCCGGTTTGGAATTGGCCAGTGCCAACACCTGAAGGTAAACTATATAACCCATTAGTAATGACTAAGTCGCTCTGTGTCCCGTGATGTACTCCAAGAAAAGGATTTTACAGGTAAGCTGTTATAAAAATCCCTTTATTCCACGCAGCGTGTGCTCCAACAGGTGGACAAGAGGTACAGTGTCACTGATGCATGCACTGTCACTGCTCACCATCCTCGTGGCCTCCTCAAATGGTGCCAGGACAGTGCATGCATCCCTGATCATGCCCCACTGGCGTGGAGAAAAAAAACCAAGCTCCCCTGACCCTGTCCTGGTGCCGTAGTCGCACAGGTACTCATTGATGGCCCTCTGCTGCGTGTGCAGCCGCTGCAGCATGGCCAACGTTGAGTTCCACCTGGTGGGCATGTCACATATAAGGCGGTTCTTGGGCAGGTTCAACTCCTTTTGCAGCTCAGCCAGGCGAGCACTGGCATTATAAGATCTGCGGAAATGCACACAGACTTTCCTGGCCTGCCTCAGGACATCCTGTAAGCCCGGGTACCTGCCCAAGAACCGCTGCACCACCAGGTTAAGGACGTGAGCCACACAGGGCACATGGGTCAGTTGTCCCTGTGGGAGGGCGGAGAGGAGGTTGGTGCCATTGTCGCAAACCACCATTCCTGGCTTAAGCTGGCGTGGCGTCAACCACCTCTCGGCCTGGCCCTGCAGAGCAGACAGGACCTCTGCCCCAGTGTGGCTTCTGTCCCCCAAACACACCAGCGCAAGCACGGCATGGCATCTTTTTGCCTGCGTACTTGCGTAGCCCCGTGAACGGCTACGGAGCACCGCTGGTTCATAGGACAAACCACAGGAAGAGGCCATGGAGGAAGAAGAAGAGGAGGGGGTGGAGGAGAGAGGTGTGTCACAACCAGTAGTAGCATTTTGGAGGCGTGGCGGTGGGACAACCTCCAACACTACTGCACCTTGTCCTGCATCCTTCCCAGCTGCCAAAAGAGTGACCCAATGGGCCGTGAAAGAAAGGTAACGTCCCTGTCCATGCCTGCTGGACCATGAGTCAGCGGTAATATGCACCTTACCGCTGACCGCCCTGTCCAGCGAGGCCAAGACATTGCCTTCCACATGCCGGTAGAGAGCCGGAATAGCCTTCCGTGAGAAAAAGTGGCGTTTGGGAACCTGCCACTGAGGAACCGCACATTGCACAAACTCACGGAAGGGGGCCGAGTCTACCAACTGAAAAGGCAGCAGTTGAAGCGCTAGCAATTTAGCCAAGCTAGCATTCAACCGCTGGGCATGTGGATGGCTGGGAGTGAACTTCTTTCGACGGTCCAGCAGCTGGGGCAGGGAAATTTGCCTGCTAGAATCGGACGTCGGTGTACTGCTAGCAGAGTGGCCGCAAGTACTTGGCTGTGACACACCTAATTCTACACCTTCATTCCTCTCAGTGCATGTTTCAGAGAGGACTGAAGTTATAGTGGGGTTGGAGATCCCAGCTGATGCGGTGCAAGGAGAGGTCCGCTTTGTTCTTTGGTGTGGGTCTTTGAGGTAGGCTTGCCAACGAGCTGCATGGCAGGTCAACATATGTCTGGTCAGGCATGTGGTACCCAAGCGGCTGATGTTTTGGCCACGCGATATACGCTTGAGACATATGTTGCAAACAGCAGCTGTGCGATCTGATGCACTAGCCTCAAAAAAGGCCCACACCAAAGAACTTTTTGAATGACGGGCAGAGGCAGCGCCCTGCACAGGCGGAGCTCTGCGGTGTGATTCCGTCGGTGTACTGCCCTTACGCTGGCCACCAAAGGGCATCCTGCCTCGTTGGAGATGTGCCTCCTCCTCATCCTCCTCCTCCTCCTCTCTCCTATTAGGCACCCACGTGGAGTCAGTGACCTCATCATCACCTCCCTCCTCATCACTGGAGGCAATCTGGCAGTATGCTGCAGCTGCTGGAACATGACTGCCAGATTGGTGTCCTTCTTGAGCATCCCCTCTGTCTGCTCTCACGCTACTGCCTTCCTCTAGCTGGGTTTCATCATCAGACCCTTCGAAACGCTGGGCATCCTCCTGGAGCATGTACCCAACACTGTGCTGAAACAGTTCGGGGGACTCCTCAGGAGGAGGACATGGTGGGTCTAGGGAATAGACATGTGCATTCGTTTTCGTCCGAATGCATTTTCGTCCGAATTTCAGCTATTTTCGTTATCGTTTTAACAAACGAAAACGAAAGCACAGAATCCGAAAACCGAAAGATCCGACATAAACAAATGCTTTATTTTCGTTTTCGTTGCTACAACAGTTCGATATAGATAGGAGATTCGACGTGACGCTGACAATAACAATCTGTGTCTATCGAATCTGTGGTCGAATGTGCCTAACCTTAACTCTATTAGTCCAAGATTATTCTACATAGGAGAGAAAAGATTCGACATTATAGAGAGAAAAGATTCGACATAGGAGAGAAAGATTCGACATAGGAGAGGAAAGATTCGACATAGGAGAGGAAAGATTCGACATAGGAGAGAAAAGATTCGACATAGGAGAGAAAAGATTCGACATAGGAGAGGAAAGATTCGACATAGGAGAGGAAAGATTCGACATAGGAGAGGAAAGATTCGACATAGGAGAGGAAAGATTCGACATAGGAGAGGAAAGATTCGACATAGGAGAGGAAAGATTCGACATAGGAGAGAAAAGATTTGACATTATAGAGAGAAAAGATTTGACATTATAGAGAGAAAAGATTCGACATAGGAGAGAAAAGATTCGACATTATAGAGAGAAAAGATTCGACATAGGAGAGAAAAGATTCGACATTATAGAGAGAAAAGATTCGACATAGAGAGAAAAGATCACTGCTTGTGGGCGGAACATTCGACAGACACCATAAGCCTTCAATGACAGATTCGACCTTAATTAATTCAGATTTTCGGACGAATGCAATTTTTAACGAAAAACGAAATAAATAAAAACGAATTTCGGGAGTAACTAAATAAATTTATTTTTTGCACGAAAACGAAATTCCGAAACGAAATATTTCAGTGTGCACATGTCTACTAGGGAAGGAGTGACTGATGATGAGTCTGACATTGATACCAGGGAAGAGGACGCTTTGGCAGCTGCTTTTCCAGTACCCTGAGCCTGGGTGAGAGAGGATGAGGAGGAGGAGGAGGGCTTGGTCATCCACTCTACCAAGTCTTCGGCATGATGTGGCTCAACATGTCCAGCTGCCGAAAAGAAGGACAAGCGTGTCCCATGGCCATGTGCTGATGACAATGCACCGCGTCCACGACCAGCACTGTTGCCCCCAGACACAGAGCCTGCTTGCCCTCTTTTATTGCCTCCTGACTGTCTGCCTCTCCTTGTTTGCCTTCCAGACATTCTAATAGATGGCCTGCAGGGAGATGGGAAAAAAGCAATAAGGGCTACCTTCAGGTGTCCTTCTCTGTCCCTTGAAACAAGGACTTTGACAGTGAAAGAAACTGACACACTCTCCCTACCTACAGTTTTCTGTCCCTAGAAAAATTTTTTTTTTAAAGCACAATTTAGCACAAGGAGAATTCACTCACTGTCCTTCCAGGTCCCTGGAAACAAGGACTTTGACAGTGAAAGAAACTGACACACTCTCCCTACCTACAGTTTTCTGTCCCTAGAAAAAATGTTTTTTTTAAGCACAATTTAGCACAAGGAGAATTACCTCACTGTCCTTCCAGGTCCCTGGAAACAAGGACTTTGACAGTGAAAGAAACTGACACACTCTCCCTACCTACAGTTTTCTGTCCCTAGAAAAAATGTTTTTTTTAAGCACAATTTAGCACAAGGAGAATTACCTCACTGTCCTTCCAGGTCCCTGGAAACAAGGACTTTGACAGTGAAAGAAACTGACACACTCTCCCTACCTACAGTTTTCTGTCCCTAGAAAAAATGTTTTTTTTAAGCACAATTTAGCACAAGGAGAATTACCTCACTGTCCTTCCAGGTCCCTGGAAACAAGGACTTTGACAGTGAAAGAAACTGACACACTCTCCCTACCTACAGTTTTCTGTCCCTAGAAAAAATGTTTTTTTTAAGCACAATATAGCACAAGGAGAATTCACTCACTGTCCTTCCAGGTCCCTGGAAACAAGGACTTTGACAGTGAAAGAAACTGACACTCTCCCTACCTACAGTTTTCTGTCCCTAGAAAAAATGTTTTTTTTAAGCACAATTTAGCACAAGGAGAATTACCTCACTGTCCTTCCAGGTCCCTGGAAACAAGGACTTTGACAGTGAAAGAAACTGACACACTCTCCCTACCTACAGTTTTCTGTCCCTAGAAAAAATTTTTTTTTAAGCACAATTTAGCACAAGGAGAATTACCTCACTGTCCTTCCAGGTCCCTGGAAACAAGGACTTTGACAGTGAAAGAAACTGACACACTCTCCCTACCTACAGTTTTCTGTCCCTAGAAAAAATGTTTTTTTTAAGCACAATTTAGCACAAGGAGAATTACCTCACTGTCCTTCCAGGTCCCTGGAAACAAGGACTTTGACAGTGAAAGAATCTGACACACTCTCCCTACCTACAGTTTTCTGTCCCTAGAAAAAATGTTTTTTTTAAGCACAATATAGCACAAGGAGAATTACCTCACTGTCCTTCCAGGTCCCTGGAAACAAGGACTTTGACAGTGAAAGAAACTGACACACTCTCCCTACCTACAGTTTTCTGTCCCTAGAAAAAATGTTTTTTTTAAGCACAATTTAGCACAAGGAGAATTACCTCACTGTCCTTCCAGGTCCCTGGAAACAAGGACTTTGACAGTGAAAGAAACTGACACACTCTCCCTACCTACAGTTTTCTGTCCCTAGAAAAAATGTTTTTTTTAAGCACAATATAGCACAAGGAGAATTCACTCACTGTCCTTCCAGGTCCCTGGAAACAAGGACTTTGACAGTGAAAGAAACTGACACACTCTCCCTACCTACAGTTTTCTGTCCCTAGAAAAAATGTTTTTTTTAAGCACAATTTAGCACAAGGAGAATTACCTCACTGTCCTTCCAGGTCCCTGGAAACAAGGACTTTGACAGTGAAAGAAACTGACACACTCTCCCTACCTACAGTTTTCTGTCCCTAGAAAAAATGTTTTTTTTAAGCACAATTTAGCACAAGGAGAATTACCTCACTGTCCTTCCAGGTCCCTGGAAACAAGGACTTTGACAGTGAAAGAAACTGACACACTCTCCCTACCTACAGTTTTCTGTCCCTAGAAAAAATGTATTTTTTTAAGCACAATTTAGCACAAGGAGAATTACCTCACTGTCCTTCCAGGTCCCTGGAAACAAGGACTTTGACAGTGAAAGAAACTGACACACTCTCCCTACCTACAGTTTTCTGTCCCTAGAAAAAATGTTTTTTTTAAGCACAATTTAGCACAAGGAGAATTACCTCACTGTCCTTCCAGGTCCCTGGAAACAAGGACTTTGACAGTGAAAGAAACTGACACACTCTCCCTACCTACAGTTTTCTGTCCCTAGAAAAAATGTTTTTTTTAAGCACAATTTAGCACAAGGAGAATTACCTCACTGTCCTTCCAGGTCCCTGGAAACAAGGACTTTGACAGTGAAAGAAACTGACACACTCTCCCTACCTACAGTTTTCTGTCCCTAGAAAAAATGTTTTTTTTAAGCACAATTTAGCACAAGGAGAATTACCTCACTGTCCTTCCAGGTCCCTGGAAACAAGGACTTTGACAGTGAAAGAAACTGACACACTCTCCCTACCTACAGTTTTCTGTCCCTAGAAAAAATGTTTTTTTTAAGCACAATTTAGCACAAGGAGAATTACCTCACTGTCCTTCCAGGTCCCTGGAAACAAGGACTTTGACAGTGAAAGAAACTGACACACTCTCCCTACCTACAGTTTTCTGTCCCTAGAAAAAATGTTTTTTTTTAAGCACAATATAGCACAAGGAGAATTCACTCACTGTCCTTCCAGGTCCCTGGAAACAAGGACTTTGACAGTGAAAGAAACTGACACACTCTCCCTACCTACAGTTTTCTGTCCCTAGAAAAAATGTTTTTTTTTAAGCACAATTTAGCACAAGGAGAATTACCTCACTGTCCTTCCAGGTCCCTGGAAACAAGGACTTTGACAGTGAAAGAAACTGACACACTCTCCCTACCTACAGTTTTCTGTCCCTAGAAAAAATGTTTTTTTTAAGCACAATTTAGCACAAGGAGAATTACCTCACTGTCCTTCCAGGTCCCTGGAAACAAGGACTTTGACAGTGAAAGAAACTGACACACTCTCCCTACCTACAGTTTTCTGTCCCTAGAAAAAATGTTTTTTTTAAGCACAATTTAGCACAAGGAGAATTACCTCACTGTCCTTCCAGGTCCCTGGAAACAAGGACTTTGACAGTGAAAGAAACTGACACACTCTCCCTACCTACAGTTTTCTGTCCCTAGAAAAAATGTTTTTTTAAGCACAATATAGCACAAGGAGAATTCACTCACTGTCCTTCCAGGTCCCTGGAAACAAGGACTTTGACAGTGAAAGAAACTGACACACTCTCCCTACCTACAGTTTTCTGTCCCTAGAAAAAATGTTTTTTTTAAGCACAATTTAGCACAAGGAGAATTCACTCACTGTCCTTCCAGGTCCCTGGAAACAAGGACTTTGACAGTGAAAGAAACTGACACACTCTCCCTACCTACAGTTTTCTGTCCCTAGAAAAAATGTTTTTTTTAAGCACAATTTAGCACAAGGAGAATTACCTCACTGTCCTTCCAGGTCCCTGGAAACAAGGACTTTGACAGTGAAAGAAACTGACACACTCTCCCTACCTACAGTTTTCTGTCCCTAGAAAAAATGTTTTTTTTAAGCACAATTTAGCACAAGGAGAATTACCTCACTGTCCTTCCAGGTCCCTGGAAACAAGGACTTTGACAGTGAAAGAAACTGACACACTCTCCCTACCTACAGTTTTCTGTCCCTAGAAAAAATGTTTTTTTTAAGCACAATTTAGCACAAGGAGAATTACCTCACTGTCCTTCCAGGTCCCTGGAAACAAGGACTTTGACAGTGAAAGAAACTGACACACTCTCCCTACCTACAGTTTTCTGTCCCTAGAAAAAATGTTTTTTTTAAGCACAATTTAGCACAAGGAGAATTACCTCACTGTCCTTCCAGGTCCCTGGAAACAAGGACTTTGACAGTGAAAGAAACTGACACACTCTCCCTACCTACAGTTTTCTGTCCCTAGAAAAAATGTTTTTTTTAAGCACAATTTAGCACAAGGAGAATTACCTCACTGTCCTTCCAGGTCCCTGGAAACAAGGACTTTGACAGTGAAAGAAACTGACACACTCTCCCTACCTACAGTTTTCTGTCCCTAGAAAAAATGTTTTTTTTAAGCACAATATAGCACAAGGAGAATTACCTCACTGTCCTTCCAGGTCCCTGGAAACAAGGACTTTGACAGTGAAAGAAACTGACACACTCTCCCTACCTACAGTTTTCTGTCCCTAGAAAAAATGTTTTTTTTTAAGCACAATTTAGCACAAGGAGAATTACCTCACTGTCCTTCCAGGTCCCTGGAAACAAGGACTTTGACAGTGAAAGAAACTGACACACTCTCCCTACCTACAGTTTTCTGTCCCTAGAAAAAATGTTTTTTTTAAGCACAATATAGCACAAGGAGAATTCACTCACTGTCCTTCCAGGTCCCTGGAAACAAGGACTTTGACAGTGAAAGAAACTGACACACTCTCCCTACCTACAGTTTTCTGTCCCTAGAAAAAATGTTTTTTTTAAGCACAATTTAGCACAAGGAGAATTACCTCACTGTCCTTCCAGGTCCCTGGAAACAAGGACTTTGACAGTGAAAGAAACTGACACACTCTCCCTACCTACAGTTTTCTGTCCCTAGAAAAAAATGTTTTTTTTAAGCACAATTTAGCACAAGGAGAATTACCTCACTGTCCTTCCAGGTCCCTGGAAACAAGGACTTTGACAGTGAAAGAAACTGACACACTCTCCCTACCTACAGTTTTCTGTCCCTAGAAAAAATGTATTTTTTTAAGCACAATTTAGCACAAGGAGAATTACCTCACTGTCCTTCCAGGTCCCTGGAAACAAGGACTTTGACAGTGAAAGAAACTGACACACTCTCCCTACCTACAGTTTTCTGTCCCTAGAAAAAAAGTTTTTTTTAAGCACAATTTAGCACAAGGAGAATTACCTCACTGTCCTTCCAGGTCCCTGGAAACAAGGACTTTGACAGTGAAAGAAACTGACACACTCTCCCTACCTACAGTTTTCTGTCCCTAGAAAAAATGTTTTTTTTAAGCACAATTTAGCACAAGGAGAATTACCTCACTGTCCTTCCAGGTCCCTGGAAACAAGGACTTTGACAGTGAAAGAAACTGACACACTCTCCCTACCTACAGTTTTCTGTCCCTAGAAAAAATGTTTTTTTTAAGCACAATTTAGCACAAGGAGAATTACCTCACTGTCCTTCCAGGTCCCTGGAAACAAGGACTTTGACAGTGAAAGAAACTGACACACTCTCCCTACCTACAGTTTTCTGTCCCTAGAAAAAATGTTTTTTTTAAGCACAATTTAGCACAAGGAGAATTACCTCACTGTCCTTCCAGGTCCCTGGAAACAAGGACTTTGACAGTGAAAGAAACTGACACACTCTCCCTACCTACAGTTTTCTGTCCCTAGAAAAAATGTTTTTTTTTAAGCACAATATAGCACAAGGAGAATTCACTCACTGTCCTTCCAGGTCCCTGGAAACAAGGACTTTGACAGTGAAAGAAACTGACACACTCTCCCTACCTACAGTTTTCTGTCCCTAGAAAAAATGTTTTTTTTTTAAGCACAATTTAGCACAAGGAGAATTACCTCACTGTCCTTCCAGGTCCCTGGAAACAAGGACTTTGACAGTGAAAGAAACTGACACACTCTCCCTACCTACAGTTTTCTGTCCCTAGAAAAAATGTATTTTTTTAAGCACAATTTAGCACAAGGAGAATTACCTCACTGTCCTTCCAGGTCCCTGGAAACAAGGACTTTGACAGTGAAAGAAACTGACACACTCTCCCTACCTACAGTTTTCTGTCCCTAGAAAAAATGTTTTTTTTAAGCACAATTTAGCACAAGGAGAATTACCTCACTGTCCTTCCAGGTCCCTGGAAACAAGGACTTTGACAGTGAAAGAAACTGACACACTCTCCCTACCTACAGTTTTCTGTCCCTAGAAAAAATGTTTTTTTTAAGCACAATTTAGCACAAGGAGAATTACCTCACTGTCCTTCCAGGTCCCTGGAAACAAGGACTTTGACAGTGAAAGAAACTGACACACTCTCCCTACCTACAGTTTTCTGTCCCTAGAAAAAATGTTTTTTTTAAGCACAATTTAGCACAAGGAGAATTACCTCACTGTCCTTCCAGGTCCCTGGAAACAAGGACTTTGACAGTGAAAGAAACTGACACACTCTCCCTACCTACAGTTTTCTGTCCCTAGAAAAAATGTTTTTTTTAAGCACAATTTAGCACAAGGAGAATTACCTCACTGTCCTTCCAGGTCCCTGGAAACAAGGACTTTGACAGTGAAAGAAACTGACACACTCTCCCTACCTACAGTTTTCTGTCCCTAGAAAAAATGTTTTTTTTAAGCACAATATAGCACAAGGAGAATTCACTCACTGTCCTTCCAGGTCCCTGGAAACAAGGACTTTGACAGTGAAAGAAACTGACACACTCTCCCTACCTACAGTTTTCTGTCCCTAGAAAAAATGTTTTTTTTTAAGCACAATTTAGCACAAGGAGAATTACCTCACTGTCCTTCCAGGTCCCTGGAAACAAGGACTTTGACAGTGAAAGAAACTGACACACTCTCCCTACCTACAGTTTTCTGTCCCTAGAAAAAATGTTTTTTTTAAGCACAATTTAGCACAAGGAGAATTACCTCACTGTCCTTCCAGGTCCCTGGAAACAAGGACTTTGACAGTGAAAGAAACTGACACACTCTCCCTACCTACAGTTTTCTGTCCCTAGAAAAAATGTTTTTTTTAAGCACAATTTAGCACAAGGAGAATTACCTCACTGTCCTTCCAGGTCCCTGGAAACAAGGACTTTGACAGTGAAAGAAACTGACACACTCTCCCTACCTACAGTTTTCTGTCCCTAGAAAAAATGTTTTTTTTAAGCACAATATAGCACAAGGAGAATTCACTCACTGTCCTTCCAGGTCCCTGGAAACAAGGACTTTGACAGTGAAAGAAACTGACACACTCTCCCTACCTACAGTTTTCTGTCCCTAGAAAAAATGTTTTTTTTAAGCACAATTTAGCACAAGGAGAATTACCTCACTGTCCTTCCAGGTCCCTGGAAACAAGGACTTTGACAGTGAAAGAAACTGACACACTCTCCCTACCTACAGTTTTCTGTCCCTAGAAAAAATGTTTTTTTTAAGCACAATTTAGCACAAGGAGAATTACCTCACTGTCCTTCCAGGTCCCTGGAAACAAGGACTTTGACAGTGAAAGAAACTGACACACTCTCCCTACCTACAGTTTTCTGTCCCTAGAAAAAATGTTTTTTTTAAGCACAATTTAGCACAAGGAGAATTACCTCACTGTCCTTCCAGGTCCCTGGAAACAAGGACTTTGACAGTGAAAGAAACTGACACACTCTCCCTACCTACAGTTTTCTGTCCCTAGAAAAAATGTTTTTTTTAAGCACAATTTAGCACAAGGAGAATTACCTCACTGTCCTTCCAGGTCCCTGGAAACAAGGACTTTGACAGTGAAAGAAACTGACACACTCTCCCTACCTACAGTTTTCTGTCCCTAGAAAAAATGTTTTTTTTTAAGCACAATATAGCACAAGGAGAATTCACTCACTGTCCTTCCAGGTCCCTGGAAACAAGGACTTTGACAGTGAAAGAAACTGACACACTCTCCCTACCTACAGTTTTCTGTCCCTAGAAAAAATGTTTTTTTTTAAGCACAATTTAGCACAAGGAGAATTACCTCACTGTCCTTCCAGGTCCCTGGAAACAAGGACTTTGACAGTGAAAGAAACTGACACACTCTCCCTACCTACAGTTTTCTGTCCCTAGAAAAAATGTTTTTTTTAAGCACAATTTAGCACAAGGAGAATTACCTCACTGTCCTTCCAGGTCCCTGGAAACAAGGACTTTGACAGTGAAAGAAACTGACACACTCTCCCTACCTACAGTTTTCTGTCCCTAGAAAAAATGTTTTTTTTAAGCACAATTTAGCACAAGGAGAATTACCTCACTGTCCTTCCAGGTCCCTGGAAACAAGGACTTTGACAGTGAAAGAAACTGACACACTCTCCCTACCTACAGTTTTCTGTCCCTAGAAAAAATGTTTTTTTTAAGCACAATATAGCACAAGGAGAATTCACTCACTGTCCTTCCAGGTCCCTGGAAACAAGGACTTTGACAGTGAAAGAAACTGACACACTCTCCCTACCTACAGTTTTCTGTCCCTAGAAAAAATGTTTTTTTTAAGCACAATTTAGCACAAGGAGAATTACCTCACTGTCCTTCCAGGTCCCTGGAAACAAGGACTTTGACAGTGAAAGAAACTGACACACTCTCCCTACCTACAGTTTTCTGTCCCTAGAAAAAATGTTTTTTTTTAAGCACAATATAGCACAAGGAGAATTACCTCACTGTCCTTCCAGGTCCCTGGAAACAAGGACTTTGACAGTGAAAGAAACTGACACACTCTCCCTACCTACAGTTTTCTGTCCCTAGAAAAAATGTTTTTTTTAAGCACAATTTAGCACAAGGAGAATTACCTCACTGTCCTTCCAGGTCCCTGGAAACAAGGACTTTGACAGTGAAAGAAACTGACACACTCTCCCTACCTACAGTTTTCTGTCCCTAGAAAAAATGTTTTTTTTAAGCACAATTTAGCACAAGGAGAATTACCTCACTGTCCTTCCAGGTCCCTGGAAACAAGGACTTTGACAGTGAAAGAAACTGACACACTCTCCCTACCTACAGTTTTCTGTCCCTAGAAAAAATGTTTTTTTTAAGCACAATTTAGCACAAGGAGAATTACCTCACTGTCCTTCCAGGTCCCTGGAAACAAGGACTTTGACAGTGAAAGAAACTGACACACTCTCCCTACCTACAGTTTTCTGTCCCTAGAAAAAATGTTTTTTTTAAGCACAATTTAGCACAAGGAGAATTACCTCACTGTCCTTCCAGGTCCCTGGAAACAAGGACTTTGACAGTGAAAGAAACTGACACACTCTCCCTACCTACAGTTTTCTGTCCCTAGAAAAAATGTTTTTTTTAAGCACAATTTAGCACAAGGAGAATTACCTCACTGTCCTTCCAGGTCCCTGGAAACAAGGACTTTGACAGTGAAAGAAACTGACACACTCTCCCTACCTACAGTTTTCTGTCCCTAGAAAAAATGTTTTTTTTAAGCACAATTTAGCACAAGGAGAATTACCTCACTGTCCTTCCAGGTCCCTGGAAACAAGGACTTTGACAGTGAAAGAAACTGACACACTCTCCCTACCTACAGTTTTCTGTCCCTAGAAAAAATGTTTTTTTTAAGCACAATTTAGCACAAGGAGAATTACCTCACTGTCCTTCCAGGTCCCTGGAAACAAGGACTTTGACAGTGAAAGAAACTGACACACTCTCCCTACCTACAGTTTTCTGTCCCTAGAAAAAATGTTTTTTTTAAGCACAATTTAGCACAAGGAGAATTACCTCACTGTCCTTCCAGGTCCCTGGAAACAAGGACTTTGACAGTGAAAGAAACTGACACACTCTCCCTACCTACAGTTTTCTGTCCCTAGAAAAAATGTTTTTTTTAAGCACAATTTAGCACAAGGAGAATTACCTCACTGTCCTTCCAGGTCCCTGGAAACAAGGACTTTGACAGTGAAAGAAACTGACACACTCTCCCTACCTACAGTTTTCTGTCCCTAGAAAAAATGTTTTTTTTAAGCACAATTTAGCACAAGGAGAATTACCTCACTGTCCTTCCAGGTCCCTGGAAACAAGGACTTTGACAGTGAAAGAAACTGACACACTCTCCCTACCTACAGTTTTCTGTCCCTAGAAAAAATGTTTTTTTTAAGCACAATATAGCACAAGGAGAATTACCTCACTGTCCTTCCAGGTCCCTGGAAACAAGGACTTTGACAGTGAAAGAAACTGACACACTCTCCCTACCTACAGTTTTCTGTCCCTAGAAAAAATGTTTTTTTTAAGCACAATTTAGCACAAGGAGAATTACCTCACTGTCCTTCCAGGTCCCTGGAAACAAGGACTTTGACAGTGAAAGAAACTGACACACTCTCCCTACCTACAGTTTTCTGTCCCTAGAAAAAATTTTTTTTTTAAGCACAATTTAGCACAAGGAGAATTACCTCACTGTCCTTCCAGGTCCCTGGAAACAAGGACTTTGACAGTGAAAGAAACTGACACACTCTCCCTACCTACAGTTTTCTGTCCCTAGAAAAAATGTTTTTTTTAAGCACAATTTAGCACAAGGAGAATTACCTCACTGTCCTTCCAGGTCCCTGGAAACAAGGACTTTGACAGTGAAAGAAACTGACACACTCTCCCTACCTACAGTTTTCTGTCCCTAGAAAAAATGATTTTTTTAAGCACAATTTAGCACAAGGAGAATTACCTCACTGTCCTTCCAGGTCCCTGGAAACAAGGACTTTGACAGTGAAAGAAACTGACACACTCTCCCTACCTACAGTTTTCTGTCCCTAGAAAAAATGTTTTTTTTAAGCACAATTTAGCACAAGGAGAATTACCTCACTGTCCTTCCAGGTCCCTGGAAACAAGGACTTTGACAGTGAAAGAAACTGACACACTCTCCCTACCTACAGTTTTCTGTCCCTAGAAAAAATGTTTTTTTTAAGCACAATATAGCACAAGGAGAATTCACTCACTGTCCTTCCAGGTCCCTGGAAACAAGGACTTTGACAGTGAAAGAAACTGACACACTCTCCCTACCTACAGTTTTCTGTCCCTAGAAAAAATGTTTTTTTTAAGCACAATTTAGCACAAGGAGAATTACCTCACTGTCCTTCCAGGTCCCTGGAAACAAGGACTTTGACAGTGAAAGAAACTGACACACTCTCCCTACCTACAGTTTTCTGTCCCTAGAAAAAATGTTTTTTTTAAGCACAATATAGCACAAGGAGAATTACCTCACTGTCCTTCCAGGTCCCTGGAAACAAGGACTTTGACAGTGAAAGAAACTGACACACTCTCCCTACCTACAGTTTTCTGTCCCTAGAAAAAATGTTTTTTTTAAGCACAATTTAGCACAAGGAGAATTACCTCACTGTCCTTCCAGGTCCCTGGAAACAAGGACTTTGACAGTGAAAGAAACTGACACACTCTCCCTACCTACAGTTTTCTGTCCCTAGAAAAAATGTTTTTTTTAAGCACAATTTAGCACAAGGAGAATTACCTCACTGTCCTTCCAGGTCCCTGGAAACAAGGACTTTGACAGTGAAAGAAACTGACACACTCTCCCTACCTACAGTTTTCTGTCCCTAGAAAAAATGTTTTTTTTAAGCACAATTTAGCACAATGAGAATTACCTCACTGTCCTTCCAGGTCCCTGGAAACAAGGACTTTGACAGTGAAAGAAACTGACACACTCTCCCTACCTACAGTTTTCTGTCCCTAGAAAAAATGTTTTTTTTAAGCACAATTTAGCACAAGGAGAATTACCTCACTGTCCTTCCAGGTCCCTGGAAACAAGGACTTTGACAGTGAAAGAAACTGACACACTCTCCCTACCTACAGTTTTCTGTCCCTAGAAAAAATGTTTTTTTTAAGCACAATTTAGCACAAGGAGAATTACCTCACTGTCCTTCCAGGTCCCTGGAAACAAGGACTTTGACAGTGAAAGAAACTGACACACTCTCCCTACCTACAGTTTTCTGTCCCTAGAAAAAATGTTTTTTTTAAGCACAATTTAGCACAAGGAGAATTACCTCACTGTCCTTCCAGGTCCCTGGAAACAAGGACTTTGACAGTGAAAGAAACTGACACACTCTCCCTACCTACAGTTTTCTGTCCCTAGAAAAAATGTTTTTTTTAAGCACAATTTAGCACAAGGAGAATTACCTCACTGTCCTTCCAGGTCCCTGGAAACAAGGACTTTGACAGTGAAAGAAACTGACACACTCTCCCTACCTACAGTTTTCTGTCCCTAGAAAAAATGTTTTTTTTAAGCACAATATAGCACAAGGAGAATTCACTCACTGTCCTTCCAGGTCCCTGGAAACAAGGACTTTGACAGTGAAAGAAACTGACACACTCTCCCTACCTACAGTTTTCTGTCCCTAGAAAAAATGTTTTTTTTTAAGCACAATTTAGCACAAGGAGAATTACCTCACTGTCCTTCCAGGTCCCTGGAAACAAGGACTTTGACAGTGAAAGAAACTGACACACTCTCCCTACCTACAGTTTTCTGTCCCTAGAAAAAATGTTTTTTTTAAGCACAATTTAGCACAAGGAGAATTACCTCACTGTCCTTCCAGGTCCCTGGAAACAAGGACTTTGACAGTGAAAGAAACTGACACACTCTCCCTACCTACAGTTTTCTGTCCCTAGAAAAAATGTTTTTTTTAAGCACAATTTAGCACAAGGAGAATTACCTCACTGTCCTTCCAGGTCCCTGGAAACAAGGACTTTGACAGTGAAAGAAACTGACACACTCTCCCTACCTACAGTTTTCTGTCCCTAGAAAAAATGTTTTTTTTAAGCACAATTTAGCACAAGGAGAATTACCTCACTGTCCTTCCAGGTCCCTGGAAACAAGGACTTTGACAGTGAAATAAACTGACACACTCTCCCTACCTACAGTTTTCTGTCCCTAGAAAAAATGTTTTTTTTAAGCACAATATAGCACAAGGAGAATTACCTCACTGTCCTTCCAGGTCCCTGGAAACAAGGACTTTGACAGTGAAAGAAACTGACACACTCTCCCTACCTACAGTTTTCTGTCCCTAGAAAATTTTTTTTTTTAAGCACAATATAGCACAAGGAGAATTACCTCACTGTCCTTCCAGGTCCCTGGAAACAAGGACTTTGACAGTGAAAGAAACTGACACACTCTCCCTACCTACAGTTTTCTGTCCCTAGAAAAAATGTTTTTTTTAAGCACAATTTAGCACAAGGAGAATTACCTCACTGTCCTTCCAGGTCCCTGGAAACAAGGACTTTGACAGTGAAAGAAACTGACACACTCTCCCTACCTACAGTTTTCTGTCCCTAGAAAAAATGTTTTTTTTAAGCACAATTTAGCACAAGGAGAATTACCTCACTGTCCTTCCAGGTCCCTGGAAACAAGGACTTTGACAGTGAAAGAAACTGACACACTCTCCCTACCTACAGTTTTCTGTCCCTAGAAAAAATGTTTTTTTTTAAGCACAATTTAGCACAAGGAGAATTACCTCACTGTCCTTCCAGGTCCGTGGAAACAAGGACTTTGACAGTGAAAGAAACTGACACACTCTCCCTACCTACAGTTTTCTGTCCCTAGAAAAAATGTTTTTTTTAAGCACAATTTAGCACAAGGAGAATTACCTCACTGTCCTTCCAGGTCCCTGGAAACAAGGACTTTGACAGTGAAAGAAACTGACACACTCTCCCTACCTACAGTTTTCTGTCCCTAGAAAAAATGTTTTTTTTAAGCACAATTTAGCACAAGGAGAATTACCTCACTGTCCTTCCAGGTCCCTGGAAACAAGGACTTTGACAGTGAAAGAAACTGACACACTCTCCCTACCTACAGTTTTCTGTCCCTAGAAAAAATGTTTTTTTTAAGCACAATTTAGCACAAGGAGAATTACCTCACTGTCCTTCCAGGTCCCTGGAAACAAGGACTTTGACAGTGAAAGAAACTGACACACTCTCCCTACCTACAGTTTTCTGTCCCTAGAAAAAATGTTTTTTTTAAGCACAATATAGCACAAGGAGAATTCACTCACTGTCCTTCCAGGTCCCTGGAAACAAGGACTTTGACAGTGAAAGAAACTGACACACTCTCCCTACCTACAGTTTTCTGTCCCTAGAAAAAATGTTTTTTTTAAGCACAATTTAGCACAAGGAGAATTACCTCACTGTCCTTCCAGGTCCCTGGAAACAAGGACTTTGACAGTGAAAGAAACTGACACACTCTCCCTACCTACAGTTTTCTGTCCCTAGAAAAAATGTTTTTTTTAAGCACAATATAGCACAAGGAGAATTCACTCACTGTCCTTCCAGGTCCCTGGAAACAAGGACTTTGACAGTGAAAGAAACTGACACACTCTCCCTACCTACAGTTTTCTGTCCCTAGAAAAAATGTTTTTTTTAAGCACAATTTAGCACAAGGAGAATTACCTCACTGTCCTTCCAGGTCCCTGGAAACAAGGACTTTGACAGTGAAAGAAACTGACACACTCTCCCTACCTACAGTTTTCTGTCCCTAGAAAAAATGTTTTTTTTAAGCACAATTTAGCACAAGGAGAATTACCTCACTGTCCTTCCAGGTCCCTGGAAACAAGGACTTTGACAGTGAAAGAAACTGACACACTCTCCCTACCTACAGTTTTCTGTCCCTAGAAAAAATGTTTTTTTTAAGCACAATTTAGCACAAGGAGAATTACCTCACTGTCCTTCCAGGTCCCTGGAAACAAGGACTTTGACAGTGAAAGAAACTGACACACTCTCCCTACCTACAGTTTTCTGTCCCTAGAAAAAATGTTTTTTTTTAAGCACAATTTAGCACAAGGAGAATTACCTCACTGTCCTTCCAGGTCCGTGGAAACAAGGACTTTGACAGTGAAAGAAACTGACACACTCTCCCTACCTACAGTTTTCTGTCCCTAGAAAAAATGTTTTTTTTAAGCACAATTTAGCACAAGGAGAATTACCTCACTGTCCTTCCAGGTCCCTGGAAACAAGGACTTTGACAGTGAAAGAAACTGACACACTCTCCCTACCTACAGTTTTCTGTCCCTAGAAAAAATGTTTTTTTTAAGCACAATTTAGCACAAGGAGAATTACCTCACTGTCCTTCCAGGTCCCTGGAAACAAGGACTTTGACAGTGAAAGAAACTGACACACTCTCCCTACCTACAGTTTTCTGTCCCTAGAAAAAATGTTTTTTTTAAGCACAATTTAGCACAAGGAGAATTACCTCACTGTCCTTCCAGGTCCCTGGAAACAAGGACTTTGACAGTGAAAGAAACTGACACACTCTCCCTACCTACAGTTTTCTGTCCCTAGAAAAAATGTTTTTTTTAAGCACAATATAGCACAAGGAGAATTCACTCACTGTCCTTCCAGGTCCCTGGAAACAAGGACTTTGACAGTGAAAGAAACTGACACACTCTCCCTACCTACAGTTTTCTGTCCCTAGAAAAAATGTTTTTTTTAAGCACAATTTAGCACAAGGAGAATTACCTCACTGTCCTTCCAGGTCCCTGGAAACAAGGACTTTGACAGTGAAAGAAACTGACACACTCTCCCTACCTACAGTTTTCTGTCCCTAGAAAAAATGTTTTTTTTAAGCACAATATAGCACAAGGAGAATTCACTCACTGTCCTTCCAGGTCCCTGGAAACAAGGACTTTGACAGTGAAAGAAACTGACACACTCTCCCTACCTACAGTTTTCTGTCCCTAGAAAAAATGTTTTTTTTAAGCACAATTTAGCACAAGGAGAATTACCTCACTGTCCTTCCAGGTCCCTGGAAACAAGGACTTTGACAGTGAAAGAAACTGACACACTCTCCCTACCTACAGTTTTCTGTCCCTAGAAAAAATGTTTTTTTTAAGCACAATTTAGCACAAGGAGAATTACCTCACTGTCCTTCCAGGTCCCTGGAAACAAGGACTTTGACAGTGAAAGAAACTGACACACTCTCCCTACCTACAGTTTTCTGTCCCTAGAAAAAATGTTTTTTTTAAGCACAATTTAGCACAAGGAGAATTACCTCACTGTCCTTCCAGGTCCCTGGAAACAAGGACTTTGACAGTGAAAGAAACTGACACACTCTCCCTACCTACAGTTTTCTGTCCCTAGAAAAAATGTTTTTTTTAAGCACAATTTAGCACAAGGAGAATTACCTCACTGTCCTTCCAGGTCCCTGGAAACAAGGACTTTGACAGTGAAATAAACTGACACACTCTCCCTACCTACAGTTTTCTGTCCCTAGAAAAAATGTTTTTTTTAAGCACAATATAGCACAAGGAGAATTCACTCACTGTCCTTCCAGGTCCCTGGAAGCAAGGACTTTGACAGTGAAAGAAACTGACACACTCTCCCTACCTACAGTTTTCTGTCCCTAGAAAAAATGTTTTTTTTAAGCACAATTTAGCACAAGGAGAATTACCTCACTGTCCTTCCAGGTCCCTGGAAACAAGGACTTTGACAGTGAAAGAAACTGACACACTCTCCCTACCTACAGTTTTCTGTCCCTAGAAAAAATGTTTTTTTTAAGCACAATATAGCACAAGGAGAATTACCTCACTGTCCTTCCAGGTCCCTGGAAACAAGGACTTTGACAGTGAAAGAAACTGACACACTCTCCCTACCTACAGTTTTCTGTCCCTAGAAAAAATGTTTTTTTTAAGCACAATTTAGCACAAGGAGAATTACCTCACTGTCCTTCCAGGTCCCTGGAAACAAGGACTTTGACAGTGAAAGAAACTGACACACTCTCCCTACCTACAGTTTTCTGTCCCTAGAAAAAATGTTTTTTTTAAGCACAATTTAGCACAAGGAGAATTACCTCACTGTCCTTCCAGGTCCCTGGAAACAAGGACTTTGACAGTGAAAGAAACTGACACACTCTCCCTACCTACAGTTTTCTGTCCCTAGAAAAAATGTTTTTTTTTAAGCACAATTTAGCACAAGGAGAATTACCTCACTGTCCTTCCAGGTCCCTGGAAACAAGGACTTTGACAGTGAAAGAAACTGACACACTCTCCCTACCTACAGTTTTCTGTCCCTAGAAAAAATGTTTTTTTTAAGCACAATTTAGCACAAGGAGAATTACCTCACTGTCCTTCCAGGTCCCTGGAAACAAGGACTTTGACAGTGAAAGAAACTGACACACTCTCCCTACCTACAGTTTTCTGTCCCTAGAAAAAATGTTTTTTTTAAGCACAATTTAGCACAAGGAGAATTACCTCACTGTCCTTCCAGGTCCCTGGAAACAAGGACTTTGACAGTGAAAGAAACTGACACACTCTCCCTACCTACAGTTTTCTGTCCCTAGAAAAAATGTTTTTTTTTAAGCACAATATAGCACAAGGAGAATTCACTCACTGTCCTTCCAGGTCCCTGGAAACAAGGACTTTGACAGTGAAAGAAACTGACACACTCTCCCTACCTACAGTTTTCTGTCCCTAGAAAAAATGTTTTTTTTAAGCACAATTTAGCACAAGGAGAATTACCTCACTGTCCTTCCAGGTCCCTGGAAACAAGGACTTTGACAGTGAAAGAAACTGACACACTCTCCCTACCTACAGTTTTCTGTCCCTAGAAAAAATGTTTTTTTTAAGCACAATTTAGCACAAGGAGAATTACCTCACTGTCCTTCCAGGTCCCTGGAAACAAGGACTTTGACAGTGAAAGAAACTGACACACTCTCCCTACCTACAGTTTTCTGTCCCTAGAAAAAATGTATTTTTTTAAGCACAATTTAGCACAAGGAGAATTACCTCACTGTCCTTCCAGGTCCCTGGAAACAAGGACTTTGACAGTGAAAGAAACTGACACACTCTCCCTACCTACAGTTTTCTGTCCCTAGAAAAAATGTTTTTTTTAAGCACAATTTAGCACAAGGAGAATTACCTCACTGTCCTTCCAGGTCCCTGGAAACAAGGACTTTGACAGTGAAAGAAACTGACACACTCTCCCTACCTACAGTTTTCTGTCCCTAGAAAAAATGTTTTTTTTAAGCACAATTTAGCACAAGGAGAATTACCTCACTGTCCTTCCAGGTCCCTGGAAACAAGGACTTTGACAGTGAAAGAAACTGACACACTCTCCCTACCTACAGTTTTCTGTCCCTAGAAAAAATGTTTTTTTTAAGCACAATTTAGCACAAGGAGAATTACCTCACTGTCCTTCCAGGTCCCTGGAAACAAGGACTTTGACAGTGAAAGAAACTGACACACTCTCCCTACCTACAGTTTTCTGTCCCTAGAAAAAATGTTTTTTTTAAGCACAATTTAGCACAAGGAGAATTACCTCACTGTCCTTCCAGGTCCCTGGAAACAAGGACTTTGACAGTGAAAGAAACTGACACACTCTCCCTACCTACAGTTTTCTGTCCCTAGAAAAAATGTTTTTTTTAAGCACAATATAGCACAAGGAGAATTCACTCACTGTCCTTCCAGGTCCCTGGAAACAAGGACTTTGACAGTGAAAGAAACTGACACACTCTCCCTACCTACAGTTTTCTGTCCCTAGAAAAAATGTTTTTTTTTAAGCACAATTTAGCACAAGGAGAATTACCTCACTGTCCTTCCAGGTCCCTGGAAACAAGGACTTTGACAGTGAAAGAAACTGACACACTCTCCCTACCTACAGTTTTCTGTCCCTAGAAAAAATGTTTTTTTTAAGCACAATTTAGCACAAGGAGAATTACCTCACTGTCCTTCCAGGTCCCTGGAAACAAGGACTTTGACAGTGAAAGAAACTGACACACTCTCCCTACCTACAGTTTTCTGTCCCTAGAAAAAATGTTTTTTTTAAGCACAATTTAGCACAAGGAGAATTACCTCACTGTCCTTCCAGGTCCCTGGAAACAAGGACTTTGACAGTGAAAGAAACTGACACACTCTCCCTACCTACAGTTTTCTGTCCCTAGAAAAAATGTTTTTTTTAAGCACAATTTAGCACAAGGAGAATTACCTCACTGTCCTTCCAGGTCCCTGGAAACAAGGACTTTGACAGTGAAAGAAACTGACACACTCTCCCTACCTACAGTTTTCTGTCCCTAGAAAAAATGTTTTTTTTAAGCACAATATAGCACAAGGAGAATTCACTCACTGTCCTTCCAGGTCCCTGGAAACAAGGACTTTGACAGTGAAAGAAACTGACACACTCTCCCTACCTACAGTTTTCTGTCCCTAGAAAAAATGTTTTTTTTTAAGCACAATTTAGCACAAGGAGAATTACCTCACTGTCCTTCCAGGTCCCTGGAAACAAGGACTTTGACAGTGAAAGAAACTGACACACTCTCCCTACCTACAGTTTTCTGTCCCTAGAAAAAATGTTTTTTTTAAGCACAATATAGCACAAGGAGAATTACCTCACTGTCCTTCCAGGTCCCTGGAAACAAGGACTTTGACAGTGAAAGAAACTGACACACTCTCCCTACCTACAGTTTTCTGTCCCTAGAAAAAATGTTTTTTTTAAGCACAATTTAGCACAAGGAGAATTACCTCACTGTCCTTCCAGGTCCCTGGAAACAAGGACTTTGACAGTGAAAGAAACTGACACACTCTCCCTACCTACAGTTTTCTGTCCCTAGAAAAAATGTTTTTTTAAGCACAATTTAGCACAAGGAGAATTACCTCACTGTCCTTCCAGGTCCCTGGAAACAAGGACTTTGACAGTGAAAGAACTGACACACTCTCCCTACCTACAGTTTTCTGTCCCTAGAAAAAATGTTTTTTTTTAAGCACAATTAGCACAAGGAGAATTACCTCACTGTCCTTCCAGGTCCCTGGAAACAAGGACTTTGACAGTGAAAGAAACTGACACACTCTCCCTACCTACAGTTTTCTGTCCCTAGAAAAAATGTTTTTTTTAAGCACAATTTAGCACAAGGAGAATTACCTCACTGTCCTTCCAGGTCCCTGGAAACAAGGACTTTGACAGTGAAATAAACTGACACACTCTCCCTACCTACAGTTTTCTGTCCCTAGAAAAAATGTTTTTTTTAAGCACAATATAGCACAAGGAGAATTCACTCACTGTCCTTCCAGGTCCCTGGAAGCAAGGACTTTGACAGTGAAAGAAACTGACACACTCTCCCTACCTACAGTTTTCTGTCCCTAGAAAAAATGTTTTTTTTAAGCACAATTTAGCACAAGGAGAATTACCTCACTGTCCTTCCAGGTCCCTGGAAACAAGGACTTTGACAGTGAAAGAAACTGACACACTCTCCTACCTACAACAGTTTTCTGTCCCTAGAAAAAATGTTTTTTTTTAAGCACAATATAGCACAAGGAGAATTACCTCACTGTCCTTCCAGGTCCCTGGAAACAAGGACTTTGACAGTGAAAGAAACTGACACACTCTCCCTACCTACAGTTTTCTGTCCCTAGAAAAAATGTTTTTTTTAAGCACAATTTAGCACAAGGAGAATTACCTCACTGTCCTTCCAGGTCCCTGGAAACAAGGACTTTGACAGTGAAAGAAACTGACACACTCTCCCTACCTACAGTTTTCTGTCCCTAGAAAAAATGTTTTTTTTAAGCACAATTTAGCACAAGGAGAATTACCTCACTGTCCTTCCAGGTCCCTGGAAACAAGGACTTTGACAGTGAAAGAAACTGACACACTCTCCCTACCTACAGTTTTCTGTCCCTAGAAAAAATGTTTTTTTTTAAGCACAATTTAGCACAAGGAGAATTACCTCACTGTCCTTCCAGGTCCCTGGAAACAAGGACTTTGACAGTGAAAGAAACTGACACACTCTCCCTACCTACAGTTTTCTGTCCCTAGAAAAAATGTTTTTTTAAAGCACAATTTAGCACAAGGAGAATTACCTCACTGTCCTTCCAGGTCCCTGGAAACAAGGACTTTGACAGTGAAATAAACTGACACACTCTCCCTACCTACAGTTTTCTGTCCCTAGAAAAAATGTTTTTTTTAAGCACAATTTAGCACAAGGAGAATTACCTCACTGTCCTTCCAGGTCCCTGGAAACAAGGACTTTGACAGTGAAAGAAACTGACACACTCTCCCTACCTACAGTTTTCTGTCCCTAGAAAAAATGTTTTTTTTAAGCACAATATAGCACAAGGAGAATTACCTCACTGTCCTTCCAGGTCCCTGGAAACAAGGACTTTGACAGTGAAAGAAACTGACACACTCTCCCTACCTACAGTTTTCTGTCCCTAGAAAAAATGTTTTTTTTAAGCACAATTTAGCACAAGGAGAATTACCTCACTGTCCTTCCAGGTCCCTGGAAACAAGGACTTTGACAGTGAAAGAAACTGACACACTCTCCCTACCTACAGTTTTCTGTCCCTAGAAAAAATGTTTTTTTTAAGCACAATATAGCACAAGGAGAATTCACTCACTGTCCTTCCAGGTCCCTGGAAACAAGGACTTTGACAGTGAAAGAAACTGACACACTCTCCCTACCTACAGTTTTCTGTCCCTAGAAAAAATGTTTTTTTTAAGCACAATTTAGCACAAGGAGAATTACCTCACTGTCCTTCCAGGTCCCTGGAAACAAGGACTTTGACAGTGAAAGAAACTGACACACTCTCCCTACCTACAGTTTTCTGTCCCTAGAAAAAATGTTTTTTTTAAGCACAATATAGCACAAGGAGAATTACCTCACTGTCCTTCCAGGTCCCTGGAAACAAGGACTTTGACAGTGAAAGAAACTGACACACTCTCCCTACCTACAGTTTTCTGTCCCTAGAAAAAATGTTTTTTTTAAGCACAATTTAGCACAAGGAGAATTACCTCACTGTCCTTCCAGGTCCCTGGAAACAAGGACTTTGACAGTGAAATAAACTGACACACTCTCCCTACCTACAGTTTTCTGTCCCTAGAAAAAATGTTTTTTTTAAGCACAATATAGCACAAGGAGAATTCACTCACTGTCCTTCCAGGTCCCTGGAAGCAAGGACTTTGACAGTGAAAGAAACTGACACACTCTCCCTACCTACAGTTTTCTGTCCCTAGAAAAAATGTTTTTTTTAAGCACAATTTAGCACAAGGAGAATTACCTCACTGTCCTTCCAGGTCCCTGGAAACAAGGACTTTGACAGTGAAAGAAACTGACACACTCTCCCTACCTACAGTTTTCTGTCCCTAGAAAAAATGTTTTTTTTAAGCACAATTTAGCACAAGGAGAATTACCTCACTGTCCTTCCAGGTCCCTGGAAACAAGGACTTTGACAGTGAAAGAAACTGACACACTCTCCCTACCTACAGTTTTCTGTCCCTAGAAAAAATGTTTTTTTTAAGCACAATTTAGCACAAGGAGAATTACCTCACTGTCCTTCCAGGTCCCTGGAAACAAGGACTTTGACAGTGAAAGAAACTGACACACTCTCCCTACCTACAGTTTTCTGTCCCTAGAAAAAATGTTTTTTTTAAGCACAATATAGCACAAGGAGAATTACCTCACTGTCCTTCCAGGTCCCTGGAAACAAGGACTTTGACAGTGAAAGAAACTGACACACTCTCCCTACCTACAGTTTTCTGTCCCTAGAAAAAATGTTTTTTTTAAGCACAATTTAGCACAAGGAGAATTACCTCACTGTCCTTCCAGGTCCCTGGAAACAAGGACTTTGACAGTGAAATAAACTGACACACTCTCCCTACCTACAGTTTTCTGTCCCTAGAAAAAATGTTTTTTTTAAGCACAATATAGCACAAGGAGAATTCACTCACTGTCCTTCCAGGTCCCTGGAAGCAAGGACTTTGACAGTGAAAGAAACTGACACACTCTCCCTACCTACAGTTTTCTGTCCCTAGAAAAAATGTTTTTTTTAAGCACAATTTAGCACAAGGAGAATTACCTCACTGTCCTTCCAGGTCCCTGGAAACAAGGACTTTGACAGTGAAAGAAACTGACACACTCTCCCTACCTACAGTTTTCTGTCCCTAGAAAAAATGTTTTTTTTAAGCACAATATAGCACAAGGAGAATTCACTCACTGTCCTTCCAGGTCCCTGGAAACAAGGACTTTGACAGTGAAAGAAACTGACACACTCTCCCTACCTACAGTTTTCTGTCCCTAGAAAAAATGTTTTTTTTAAGCACAATTTAGCACAAGGAGAATTACCTCACTGTCCTTCCAGGTCCCTGGAAACAAGGACTTTGACAGTGAAAGAAACTGACACACTCTCCCTACCTACAGTTTTCTGTCCCTAGAAAAAATGTTTTTTTTAAGCACAATATAGCACAAGGAGAATTACCTCACTGTCCTTCCAGGTCCCTGGAAACAAGGACTTTGACAGTGAAAGAAACTGACACACTCTCCCTACCTACAGTTTTCTGTCCCTAGAAAAAATGTTTTTTTTAAGCACAATTTAGCACAAGGAGAATTACCTCACTGTCCTTCCAGGTCCCTGGAAACAAGGACTTTGACAGTGAAATAAACTGACACACTCTCCCTACCTACAGTTTTCTGTCCCTAGAAAAAATGTTTTTTTTAAGCACAATATAGCACAAGGAGAATTCACTCACTGTCCTTCCAGGTCCCTGGAAGCAAGGACTTTGACAGTGAAAGAAACTGACACACTCTCCCTACCTACAGTTTTCTGTCCCTAGAAAAAATGTTTTTTTTAAGCACAATTTAGCACAAGGAGAATTACCTCACTGTCCTTCCAGGTCCCTGGAAACAAGGACTTTGACAGTGAAAGAAACTGACACACTCTCCCTACCTACAGTTTTCTGTCCCTAGAAAAAATGTTTTTTTTAAGCACAATTTAGCACAAGGAGAATTACCTCACTGTCCTTCCAGGTCCCTGGAAACAAGGACTTTGACAGTGAAAGAAACTGACACACTCTCCCTACCTACAGTTTTCTGTCCCTAGAAAAAATGTTTTTTTTAAGCACAATTTAGCACAAGGAGAATTACCTCACTGTCCTTCCAGGTCCCTGGAAACAAGGACTTTGACAGTGAAAGAAACTGACACACTCTCCCTACCTACAGTTTTCTGTCCCTAGAAAAAATGTTTTTTTTTAAGCACAATTTAGCACAAGGAGAATTACCTCACTGTCCTTCCAGGTCCCTGGAAACAAGGACTTTGACAGTGAAAGAAACTGACACACTCTCCCTACCTACAGTTTTCTGTCCCTAGAAAAAATGTTTTTTTTAAGCACAATTTAGCACAAGGAGAATTACCTCACTGTCCTTCCAGGTCCCTGGAAACAAGGACTTTGACAGTGAAAGAAACTGACACACTCTCCCTACCTACAGTTTTCTGTCCCTAGAAAAAATGTTTTTTTTAAGCACAATTTAGCACAAGGAGAATTACCTCACTGTCCTTCCAGGTCCCTGGAAACAAGGACTTTGACAGTGAAAGAAACTGACACACTCTCCCTACCTACAGTTTTCTGTCCCTAGAAAAAATGTTTTTTTTAAGCACAATATAGCACAAGGAGAATTACCTCACTGTCCTTCCAGGTCCCTGGAAACAAGGACTTTGACAGTGAAAGAAACTGACACACTCTCCCTACCTACAGTTTTCTGTCCCTAGAAAAAATGTTTTTTTTAAGCACAATTTAGCACAAGGAGAATTACCTCACTGTCCTTCCAGGTCCCTGGAAACAAGGACTTTGACAGTGAAAGAAACTGACACACTCTCCCTACCTACAGTTTTCTGTCCCTAGAAAAAATGTTTTTTTTAAGCACAATATAGCACAAGGAGAATTCACTCACTGTCCTTCCAGGTCCCTGGAAACAAGGACTTTGACAGTGAAAGAAACTGACACACTCTCCCTACCTACAGTTTTCTGTCCCTAGAAAAAATGTTTTTTTTAAGCACAATTTAGCACAAGGAGAATTACCTCACTGTCCTTCCAGGTCCCTGGAAACAAGGACTTTGACAGTGAAAGAAACTGACACACTCTCCCTACCTACAGTTTTCTGTCCCTAGAAAAAATGTTTTTTTTAAGCACAATTTAGCACAAGGAGAATTACCTCACTGTCCTTCCAGGTCCCTGGAAACAAGGACTTTGACAGTGAAAGAAACTGACACACTCTCCCTACCTACAGTTTTCTGTCCCTAGAAAAAATGTTTTTTTTAAGCACAATTTAGCACAAGGAGAATTACCTCACTGTCCTTCCAGGTCCCTGGAAACAAGGACTTTGACAGTGAAAGAAACTGACACACTCTCCCTACCTACAGTTTTCTGTCCCTAGAAAAAATGTTTTTTTTTAAGCACAATTTAGCACAAGGAGAATTACCTCACTGTCCTTCCAGGTCCGTGGAAACAAGGACTTTGACAGTGAAAGAAACTGACACACTCTCCCTACCTACAGTTTTCTGTCCCTAGAAAAAATGTTTTTTTTAAGCACAATTTAGCACAAGGAGAATTACCTCACTGTCCTTCCAGGTCCCTGGAAACAAGGACTTTGACAGTGAAAGAAACTGACACACTCTCCCTACCTACAGTTTTCTGTCCCTAGAAAAAATGTTTTTTTTAAGCACAATTTAGCACAAGGAGAATTACCTCACTGTCCTTCCAGGTCCCTGGAAACAAGGACTTTGACAGTGAAAGAAACTGACACACTCTCCCTACCTACAGTTTTCTGTCCCTAGAAAAAATGTTTTTTTTAAGCACAATTTAGCACAAGGAGAATTACCTCACTGTCCTTCCAGGTCCCTGGAAACAAGGACTTTGACAGTGAAAGAAACTGACACACTCTCCCTACCTACAGTTTTCTGTCCCTAGAAAAAATGTTTTTTTTAAGCACAATATAGCACAAGGAGAATTCACTCACTGTCCTTCCAGGTCCCTGGAAACAAGGACTTTGACAGTGAAAGAAACTGACACACTCTCCCTACCTACAGTTTTCTGTCCCTAGAAAAAATGTTTTTTTTAAGCACAATTTAGCACAAGGAGAATTACCTCACTGTCCTTCCAGGTCCCTGGAAACAAGGACTTTGACAGTGAAAGAAACTGACACACTCTCCCTACCTACAGTTTTCTGTCCCTAGAAAAAATGTTTTTTTTAAGCACAATATAGCACAAGGAGAATTCACTCACTGTCCTTCCAGGTCCCTGGAAACAAGGACTTTGACAGTGAAAGAAACTGACACACTCTCCCTACCTACAGTTTTCTGTCCCTAGAAAAAATGTTTTTTTTAAGCACAATTTAGCACAAGGAGAATTACCTCACTGTCCTTCCAGGTCCCTGGAAACAAGGACTTTGACAGTGAAAGAAACTGACACACTCTCCCTACCTACAGTTTTCTGTCCCTAGAAAAAATGTTTTTTTTAAGCACAATTTAGCACAAGGAGAATTACCTCACTGTCCTTCCAGGTCCCTGGAAACAAGGACTTTGACAGTGAAAGAAACTGACACACTCTCCCTACCTACAGTTTTCTGTCCCTAGAAAAAATGTTTTTTTTAAGCACAATTTAGCACAAGGAGAATTACCTCACTGTCCTTCCAGGTCCCTGGAAACAAGGACTTTGACAGTGAAAGAAACTGACACACTCTCCCTACCTACAGTTTTCTGTCCCTAGAAAAAATGTTTTTTTTAAGCACAATTTAGCACAAGGAGAATTACCTCACTGTCCTTCCAGGTCCCTGGAAACAAGGACTTTGACAGTGAAATAAACTGACACACTCTCCCTACCTACAGTTTTCTGTCCCTAGAAAAAATGTTTTTTTTAAGCACAATATAGCACAAGGAGAATTCACTCACTGTCCTTCCAGGTCCCTGGAAGCAAGGACTTTGACAGTGAAAGAAACTGACACACTCTCCCTACCTACAGTTTTCTGTCCCTAGAAAAAATGTTTTTTTTAAGCACAATTTAGCACAAGGAGAATTACCTCACTGTCCTTCCAGGTCCCTGGAAACAAGGACTTTGACAGTGAAAGAAACTGACACACTCTCCCTACCTACAGTTTTCTGTCCCTAGAAAAAATGTTTTTTTTAAGCACAATATAGCACAAGGAGAATTACCTCACTGTCCTTCCAGGTCCCTGGAAACAAGGACTTTGACAGTGAAAGAAACTGACACACTCTCCCTACCTACAGTTTTCTGTCCCTAGAAAAAATGTTTTTTTTAAGCACAATTTAGCACAAGGAGAATTACCTCACTGTCCTTCCAGGTCCCTGGAAACAAGGACTTTGACAGTGAAAGAAACTGACACACTCTCCCTACCTACAGTTTTCTGTCCCTAGAAAAAATGTTTTTTTTAAGCACAATTTAGCACAAGGAGAATTACCTCACTGTCCTTCCAGGTCCCTGGAAACAAGGACTTTGACAGTGAAAGAAACTGACACACTCTCCCTACCTACAGTTTTCTGTCCCTAGAAAAAATGTTTTTTTTTAAGCACAATTTAGCACAAGGAGAATTACCTCACTGTCCTTCCAGGTCCCTGGAAACAAGGACTTTGACAGTGAAAGAAACTGACACACTCTCCCTACCTACAGTTTTCTGTCCCTAGAAAAAATGTTTTTTTTAAGCACAATTTAGCACAAGGAGAATTACCTCACTGTCCTTCCAGGTCCCTGGAAACAAGGACTTTGACAGTGAAAGAAACTGACACACTCTCCCTACCTACAGTTTTCTGTCCCTAGAAAAAATGTTTTTTTTAAGCACAATTTAGCACAAGGAGAATTACCTCACTGTCCTTCCAGGTCCCTGGAAACAAGGACTTTGACAGTGAAAGAAACTGACACACTCTCCCTACCTACAGTTTTCTGTCCCTAGAAAAAATGTTTTTTTTTAAGCACAATATAGCACAAGGAGAATTCACTCACTGTCCTTCCAGGTCCCTGGAAACAAGGACTTTGACAGTGAAAGAAACTGACACACTCTCCCTACCTACAGTTTTCTGTCCCTAGAAAAAATGTTTTTTTTAAGCACAATTTAGCACAAGGAGAATTACCTCACTGTCCTTCCAGGTCCCTGGAAACAAGGACTTTGACAGTGAAAGAAACTGACACACTCTCCCTACCTACAGTTTTCTGTCCCTAGAAAAAATGTTTTTTTTAAGCACAATTTAGCACAAGGAGAATTACCTCACTGTCCTTCCAGGTCCCTGGAAACAAGGACTTTGACAGTGAAAGAAACTGACACACTCTCCCTACCTACAGTTTTCTGTCCCTAGAAAAAATGTATTTTTTTAAGCACAATTTAGCACAAGGAGAATTACCTCACTGTCCTTCCAGGTCCCTGGAAACAAGGACTTTGACAGTGAAAGAAACTGACACACTCTCCCTACCTACAGTTTTCTGTCCCTAGAAAAAATGTTTTTTTTAAGCACAATTTAGCACAAGGAGAATTACCTCACTGTCCTTCCAGGTCCCTGGAAACAAGGACTTTGACAGTGAAAGAAACTGACACACTCTCCCTACCTACAGTTTTCTGTCCCTAGAAAAAATGTTTTTTTTAAGCACAATTTAGCACAAGGAGAATTACCTCACTGTCCTTCCAGGTCCCTGGAAACAAGGACTTTGACAGTGAAAGAAACTGACACACTCTCCCTACCTACAGTTTTCTGTCCCTAGAAAAAATGTTTTTTTTAAGCACAATTTAGCACAAGGAGAATTACCTCACTGTCCTTCCAGGTCCCTGGAAACAAGGACTTTGACAGTGAAAGAAACTGACACACTCTCCCTACCTACAGTTTTCTGTCCCTAGAAAAAATGTTTTTTTTAAGCACAATTTAGCACAAGGAGAATTACCTCACTGTCCTTCCAGGTCCCTGGAAACAAGGACTTTGACAGTGAAAGAAACTGACACACTCTCCCTACCTACAGTTTTCTGTCCCTAGAAAAAATGTTTTTTTTAAGCACAATATAGCACAAGGAGAATTCACTCACTGTCCTTCCAGGTCCCTGGAAACAAGGACTTTGACAGTGAAAGAAACTGACACACTCTCCCTACCTACAGTTTTCTGTCCCTAGAAAAAATGTTTTTTTTTAAGCACAATTTAGCACAAGGAGAATTACCTCACTGTCCTTCCAGGTCCCTGGAAACAAGGACTTTGACAGTGAAAGAAACTGACACACTCTCCCTACCTACAGTTTTCTGTCCCTAGAAAAAATGTTTTTTTTAAGCACAATTTAGCACAAGGAGAATTACCTCACTGTCCTTCCAGGTCCCTGGAAACAAGGACTTTGACAGTGAAAGAAACTGACACACTCTCCCTACCTACAGTTTTCTGTCCCTAGAAAAAATGTTTTTTTTAAGCACAATTTAGCACAAGGAGAATTACCTCACTGTCCTTCCAGGTCCCTGGAAACAAGGACTTTGACAGTGAAAGAAACTGACACACTCTCCCTACCTACAGTTTTCTGTCCCTAGAAAAAATGTTTTTTTTAAGCACAATTTAGCACAAGGAGAATTACCTCACTGTCCTTCCAGGTCCCTGGAAACAAGGACTTTGACAGTGAAAGAAACTGACACACTCTCCCTACCTACAGTTTTCTGTCCCTAGAAAAAATGTTTTTTTTAAGCACAATATAGCACAAGGAGAATTCACTCACTGTCCTTCCAGGTCCCTGGAAACAAGGACTTTGACAGTGAAAGAAACTGACACACTCTCCCTACCTACAGTTTTCTGTCCCTAGAAAAAATGTTTTTTTTTAAGCACAATTTAGCACAAGGAGAATTACCTCACTGTCCTTCCAGGTCCCTGGAAACAAGGACTTTGACAGTGAAAGAAACTGACACACTCTCCCTACCTACAGTTTTCTGTCCCTAGAAAAAATGTTTTTTTTAAGCACAATATAGCACAAGGAGAATTACCTCACTGTCCTTCCAGGTCCCTGGAAACAAGGACTTTGACAGTGAAAGAAACTGACACACTCTCCCTACCTACAGTTTTCTGTCCCTAGAAAAAATGTTTTTTTTAAGCACAATTTAGCACAAGGAGAATTACCTCACTGTCCTTCCAGGTCCCTGGAAACAAGGACTTTGACAGTGAAAGAAACTGACACACTCTCCCTACCTACAGTTTTCTGTCCCTAGAAAAAATGTTTTTTTTAAGCACAATTTAGCACAAGGAGAATTACCTCACTGTCCTTCCAGGTCCCTGGAAACAAGGACTTTGACAGTGAAAGAAACTGACACACTCTCCCTACCTACAGTTTTCTGTCCCTAGAAAAAATGTTTTTTTTTAAGCACAATTTAGCACAAGGAGAATTACCTCACTGTCCTTCCAGGTCCCTGGAAACAAGGACTTTGACAGTGAAAGAAACTGACACACTCTCCCTACCTACAGTTTTCTGTCCCTAGAAAAAATGTTTTTTTTAAGCACAATTTAGCACAAGGAGAATTACCTCACTGTCCTTCCAGGTCCCTGGAAACAAGGACTTTGACAGTGAAATAAACTGACACACTCTCCCTACCTACAGTTTTCTGTCCCTAGAAAAAATGTTTTTTTTAAGCACAATATAGCACAAGGAGAATTCACTCACTGTCCTTCCAGGTCCCTGGAAGCAAGGACTTTGACAGTGAAAGAAACTGACACACTCTCCCTACCTACAGTTTTCTGTCCCTAGAAAAAATGTTTTTTTTAAGCACAATTTAGCACAAGGAGAATTACCTCACTGTCCTTCCAGGTCCCTGGAAACAAGGACTTTGACAGTGAAAGAAACTGACACACTCTCCCTACCTACAGTTTTCTGTCCCTAGAAAAAATGTTTTTTTTTAAGCACAATATAGCACAAGGAGAATTACCTCACTGTCCTTCCAGGTCCCTGGAAACAAGGACTTTGACAGTGAAAGAAACTGACACACTCTCCCTACCTACAGTTTTCTGTCCCTAGAAAAAATGTTTTTTTTAAGCACAATTTAGCACAAGGAGAATTACCTCACTGTCCTTCCAGGTCCCTGGAAACAAGGACTTTGACAGTGAAAGAAACTGACACACTCTCCCTACCTACAGTTTTCTGTCCCTAGAAAAAATGTTTTTTTTAAGCACAATTTAGCACAAGGAGAATTACCTCACTGTCCTTCCAGGTCCCTGGAAACAAGGACTTTGACAGTGAAAGAAACTGACACACTCTCCCTACCTACAGTTTTCTGTCCCTAGAAAAAATGTTTTTTTTTAAGCACAATTTAGCACAAGGAGAATTACCTCACTGTCCTTCCAGGTCCCTGGAAACAAGGACTTTGACAGTGAAAGAAACTGACACACTCTCCCTACCTACAGTTTTCTGTCCCTAGAAAAAATGTTTTTTTAAAGCACAATTTAGCACAAGGAGAATTACCTCACTGTCCTTCCAGGTCCCTGGAAACAAGGACTTTGACAGTGAAATAAACTGACACACTCTCCCTACCTACAGTTTTCTGTCCCTAGAAAAAATGTTTTTTTTAAGCACAATTTAGCACAAGGAGAATTACCTCACTGTCCTTCCAGGTCCCTGGAAACAAGGACTTTGACAGTGAAAGAAACTGACACACTCTCCCTACCTACAGTTTTCTGTCCCTAGAAAAAATGTTTTTTTTAAGCACAATATAGCACAAGGAGAATTACCTCACTGTCCTTCCAGGTCCCTGGAAACAAGGACTTTGACAGTGAAAGAAACTGACACACTCTCCCTACCTACAGTTTTCTGTCCCTAGAAAAAATGTTTTTTTTAAGCACAATTTAGCACAAGGAGAATTACCTCACTGTCCTTCCAGGTCCCTGGAAACAAGGACTTTGACAGTGAAAGAAACTGACACACTCTCCCTACCTACAGTTTTCTGTCCCTAGAAAAAATGTTTTTTTTAAGCACAATATAGCACAAGGAGAATTCACTCACTGTCCTTCCAGGTCCCTGGAAACAAGGACTTTGACAGTGAAAGAAACTGACACACTCTCCCTACCTACAGTTTTCTGTCCCTAGAAAAAATGTTTTTTTTAAGCACAATTTAGCACAAGGAGAATTACCTCACTGTCCTTCCAGGTCCCTGGAAACAAGGACTTTGACAGTGAAAGAAACTGACACACTCTCCCTACCTACAGTTTTCTGTCCCTAGAAAAAATGTTTTTTTTAAGCACAATATAGCACAAGGAGAATTACCTCACTGTCCTTCCAGGTCCCTGGAAACAAGGACTTTGACAGTGAAAGAAACTGACACACTCTCCCTACCTACAGTTTTCTGTCCCTAGAAAAAATGTTTTTTTTAAGCACAATTTAGCACAAGGAGAATTACCTCACTGTCCTTCCAGGTCCCT
The DNA here is from genome assembly GCA_029206835.1 of Rana muscosa. Lineage (NCBI taxonomy): Eukaryota > Metazoa > Chordata > Amphibia > Anura > Ranidae > Rana > Rana muscosa. The sequence goes on from CM055121.1 coordinate 569,779,155, forward strand.
GGAAACAAGGACTTTGACAGTGAAATAAACTGACACACTCTCCCTACCTACAGTTTTCTGTCCCTAGAAAAAATGTTTTTTTTAAGCACAATATAGCACAAGGAGAATTCACTCACTGTCCTTCCAGGTCCCTGGAAGCAAGGACTTTGACAGTGAAAGAAACTGACACACTCTCCCTACCTACAGTTTTCTGTCCCTAGAAAAAATGTTTTTTTTAAGCACAATTTAGCACAAGGAGAATTACCTCACTGTCCTTCCAGGTCCCTGGAAACAAGGACTTTGACAGTGAAAGAAACTGACACACTCTCCCTACCTACAGTTTTCTGTCCCTAGAAAAAATGTTTTTTTTAAGCACAATTTAGCACAAGGAGAATTACCTCACTGTCCTTCCAGGTCCCTGGAAACAAGGACTTTGACAGTGAAAGAAACTGACACACTCTCCCTACCTACAGTTTTCTGTCCCTAGAAAAAATGTTTTTTTTAAGCACAATTTAGCACAAGGAGAATTACCTCACTGTCCTTCCAGGTCCCTGGAAACAAGGACTTTGACAGTGAAAGAAACTGACACACTCTCCCTACCTACAGTTTTCTGTCCCTAGAAAAAATGTTTTTTTTAAGCACAATATAGCACAAGGAGAATTACCTCACTGTCCTTCCAGGTCCCTGGAAACAAGGACTTTGACAGTGAAAGAAACTGACACACTCTCCCTACCTACAGTTTTCTGTCCCTAGAAAAAATGTTTTTTTTAAGCACAATTTAGCACAAGGAGAATTACCTCACTGTCCTTCCAGGTCCCTGGAAACAAGGACTTTGACAGTGAAATAAACTGACACACTCTCCCTACCTACAGTTTTCTGTCCCTAGAAAAAATGTTTTTTTTAAGCACAATATAGCACAAGGAGAATTCACTCACTGTCCTTCCAGGTCCCTGGAAGCAAGGACTTTGACAGTGAAAGAAACTGACACACTCTCCCTACCTACAGTTTTCTGTCCCTAGAAAAAATGTTTTTTTTAAGCACAATTTAGCACAAGGAGAATTACCTCACTGTCCTTCCAGGTCCCTGGAAACAAGGACTTTGACAGTGAAAGAAACTGACACACTCTCCCTACCTACAGTTTTCTGTCCCTAGAAAAAATGTTTTTTTTAAGCACAATATAGCACAAGGAGAATTCACTCACTGTCCTTCCAGGTCCCTGGAAACAAGGACTTTGACAGTGAAAGAAACTGACACACTCTCCCTACCTACAGTTTTCTGTCCCTAGAAAAAATGTTTTTTTTAAGCACAATTTAGCACAAGGAGAATTACCTCACTGTCCTTCCAGGTCCCTGGAAACAAGGACTTTGACAGTGAAAGAAACTGACACACTCTCCCTACCTACAGTTTTCTGTCCCTAGAAAAAATGTTTTTTTTAAGCACAATATAGCACAAGGAGAATTACCTCACTGTCCTTCCAGGTCCCTGGAAACAAGGACTTTGACAGTGAAAGAAACTGACACACTCTCCCTACCTACAGTTTTCTGTCCCTAGAAAAAATGTTTTTTTTAAGCACAATTTAGCACAAGGAGAATTACCTCACTGTCCTTCCAGGTCCCTGGAAACAAGGACTTTGACAGTGAAATAAACTGACACACTCTCCCTACCTACAGTTTTCTGTCCCTAGAAAAAATGTTTTTTTTAAGCACAATATAGCACAAGGAGAATTCACTCACTGTCCTTCCAGGTCCCTGGAAGCAAGGACTTTGACAGTGAAAGAAACTGACACACTCTCCCTACCTACAGTTTTCTGTCCCTAGAAAAAATGTTTTTTTTAAGCACAATTTAGCACAAGGAGAATTACCTCACTGTCCTTCCAGGTCCCTGGAAACAAGGACTTTGACAGTGAAAGAAACTGACGCACTCTCCCTACCTACAGTTTTCTGTCCCTAGAAAAAATGTTTTTTTAAAGCACAATTTAGCACAAGGAGAATTACCTCACTGTCCTTCCAGGTCCCTGGAAACAAGGACTTTGACAGTGAAAGAAACTGACACACTCTCCCTACCTACAGTTTTCTGTCCCTAGAAAAAATGTTTTTTTTAAGCACAATTTAGCACAAGGAGAATTACCTCACTGTCCTTCCAGGTCCCTGGAAACAAGGACTTTGACAGTGAAAGAAACTGACACACTCTCCCTACCTACAGTTTTCTGTCCCTAGAAAAAATGTTTTTTTTTAAGCACAATTTAGCACAAGGAGAATTACCTCACTGTCCTTCCAGGTCCCTGGAAACAAGGACTTTGACAGTGAAAGAAACTGACACACTCTCCCTACCTACAGTTTTCTGTCCCTAGAAAAAATGTTTTTTTTAAGCACAATTTAGCACAAGGAGAATTACCTCACTGTCCTTCCAGGTCCCTGGAAACAAGGACTTTGACAGTGAAAGAAACTGACACACTCTCCCTACCTACAGTTTTCTGTCCCTAGAAAAAATGTTTTTTTTAAGCACAATTTAGCACAAGGAGAATTACCTCACTGTCCTTCCAGGTCCCTGGAAACAAGGACTTTGACAGTGAAAGAAACTGACACACTCTCCCTACCTACAGTTTTCTGTCCCTAGAAAAAATGTTTTTTTTAAGCACAATATAGCACAAGGAGAATTACCTCACTGTCCTTCCAGGTCCCTGGAAACAAGGACTTTGACAGTGAAAGAAACTGACACACTCTCCCTACCTACAGTTTTCTGTCCCTAGAAAAAATGTTTTTTTTAAGCACAATTTAGCACAAGGAGAATTACCTCACTGTCCTTCCAGGTCCCTGGAAACAAGGACTTTGACAGTGAAAGAAACTGACACACTCTCCCTACCTACAGTTTTCTGTCCCTAGAAAAAATGTTTTTTTTAAGCACAATTTAGCACAAGGAGAATTACCTCACTGTCCTTCCAGGTCCCTGGAAACAAGGACTTTGACAGTGAAAGAAACTGACACACTCTCCCTACCTACAGTTTTCTGTCCCTAGAAAAAATGTTTTTTTTAAGCACAATATAGCACAAGGAGAATTACCTCACTGTCCTTCCAGGTCCCTGGAAACAAGGACTTTGACAGTGAAAGAAACTGACACACTCTCCCTACCTACAGTTTTCTGTCCCTAGAAAAAATGTTTTTTTAAGCACAATTTAGCACAAGGAGAATTCACTCACTGTCCTTCCAGGTCCCTGGAAACAAGGACTTTGACAGTGAAAGAAACTGACACACTCTCCCTACCTACAGTTTTCTGTCCCTAGAAAAAATGTTTTTTTTAAGCACAATATAGCACAAGCACAAAACACACTGACACTCTCCCTACCTATCCTTCTCTTTCCCTAAACTAAAGGAATCCAGGTTAAGCAAGAAAGAAATAAAAGTCACTGTCCCTGCCTTTGCTGCTCTATCCCTGCTCCGGAACACACTACACTAGGCCGCCGTGCTGGCGGCCTTTTATAGTGTGGGGCGTGTACTAAACCCCCTCAGCAATAATTGGCCACAGGCATCCTGCCTGTGGCCAATCATTGCTCTCCTCGCTGCCGGCGCTGTGATTGGCCAAGCATGCGGGGTCACAGTGCATGCTTGGCCAATCACAGCGCCTGGATGACACTGCGATGGCGTAGTGCATTGTGGGCCGTTCGCGTCACTCGAATTTGGCGCGAACGGCCCAAATCGTTCGATCTTCGTCGAACGATCGAACAGCCGATGTTCGAGTCGAACGTATGTTCGACTCGAACACGAAGCTCATCCCTAGTCTCAACCTGTCTGTGTTGTATGACTATTTATTGCTGGAAGAGAATAAATACGAGTTGGACCTTTTCAGTGTGTCGAACTCTGGTTACTGGGAACAAAGGGAGTCATTTCGGAGAAAGGATTTGACTCTGAAGCCTCGTACACATGGCCGAGATTCTCGTTGAAAAAAACATGTCGTTTTTTTCGACGAGATTCTTGGACAAGAAACTTGTCCCGGCCGAGTGTACACACGCTCGATTCAAAGAACCCGCGGTTCTTTGAATGGAGCGAACGCGGTGACGTCATCGAATACGACGAGCATGCGCTCGTCACATTCGATGCCGTCGCCGCCTTCTTGGTTCACCCTACCTATGCCTAGGAAGCTACCGCGCATGCGTCAAAGTCATTTCGAGCATGCGCGGGCATCCCGGCGAAAAGGTAAGTGTACACACACACAATTTTCTCGTCGAGAAACAGGCTGACGAGAATCTCGACGAGAAAATAGAGAGCAGGTTCTCTATTTTCTCGTCGAGATTCTTGTCGCTTTTCTTGACGAGAAACCATACACACGAACAAATTTCTCGGCAAAAAATCTCGTTCGTGTGTACGAGGCTTGAGACATACACACAAAACCCGATAGTTCTGGCTTTCACCTCCAGTCTCTCTGGAGGACATGGGCCGTGGTGTATCGCATCCCTCCCCCCAGTACTAACCCCCTAGACAAGACCTACAAGCCGAGAATGAGAAGGGGTGAGGTCGCTACATTTTCTTTTGTGAAAAATGTGCTTTAACTTTAATAGAGAATGTTGCATTACACTCTTGGCTATGAAGTAAGCAGGGGTATGTGAATCACAAAAGTAGCTAAACAGAAAATACATTTTGGTAGGAAAAACAAAAGCTATTAACATGTTTGTGGTGATTTAGATGTTTGGCTTAAGTACATCTTTAATAAATACATACAGAACAAGTGTCCCATTCAATGCTAGAATCTGAAAGCTAAATGCCAGTCTAATTTTAAAACAACAATAAATGCTGTTATATAGTCAGTAGTTGTATTTTTAATGCAACTTGATTAAATACCTAAATTGGTCTTGATACCATATAGCCTTCCAGAATGCACATGCACATGTGCTGATAAGAAACATACTGGCAGAAGAAAATAGTGGAGTGAGGATGACCTCATTGGTGTGCTACTGTTCAGTTATTGTCCAGGCTGACAGCCCACACAAGTTGCACTGCTGCAGTTGTAGTGCAGCTTGAGATCCTGTCTGTGCTGTCAAGGAGAACCTAGGTTCACATATGCAGGGCTTTTTTTCTCAGAGAAAAGGTGCAGGAACTCTCCCTTCCGGGCCAACTTCACGCCCCAACAAAACCCCCAAACCCGCCCCCAACCACGTCCAAACTCCACCCCCAACCACGCCTTCCTTAGGGTAGAGAAGTACATCGGCACCAAATAATCGGCACCAACCTCTCCTCTCTGGACAAATCTCCCCCTTTCCCACCTCTCCTCTCTGCACAAATCTCCCCCTTTCCCACCTCTCCTCTGCAAAAAATAATGGTAATAAGTAGAAATCCCCCTATCCCAGTTTTCCTCTCCACACAAATCTCCCATTTTCCCACTTCTCTCTGCACAAATCTCCCCCTTTACCACTTCTCCTCTCTGCACAAATCTCCCCCTTTCCCACTTCTCTCTGCACAAATCTCCCCCTTTCCCACTTCTCCTCTCTGCACAAATCTCCCCCTTTCCCACCTCTCCTCTCTGCAAAAATCTCCCCCTTTCCAACCTCTCCTCTCTGGACAAATCTCCCCCTTTCCCATTTATCCTCTGCACAAATCTCCCCCATCCTGCTCTCCTCTCTGCTACATTTGCCCCCAGCTCCCCTATCTGCATAAATCCCCTCTCACCACTCACCACCCAATTTCCCAGTTCTCCCCTCTGCAAAATCCAGCCCCCCAGCTTCCCTCTCTGCTTAATTCCCAACCCCCAGTTCTCATCCCTACTAACCCCCCATTCTACCTCTCTGCTAAAATCCCCCCACCTCTCCTCTCTGCTGAAATCCCCCAGCTCTCCTCTTTGCACAGAACCCCCCTTCCCCTTTACATTACACAGTACTCTGGACCGCTATACATTACACAGCCCTGGACGCCTGTATGTTACACAGACACCCCCTAACAGTTCTGGACCCCCTGCATGTTACACAGGCTCCCCTACAGTGCAGACCCCCCTACAATACAAACCCCCCTACAGTACAGACCCCCCCAGTGCAGACCCCCCTACAGTACAGACACCCCCCTACAGTACAGACCCCCCTACAGTACAGACCCCCCACAGTGCAGAACCCCGTACAATACAGACCCCCTACAGTGCAAACCCCCCCTTTTACAGTACACTACAGACCCCCCCTACAATACAGACCGCCTCCTGCAGTCCCCCCCCCTTCAGACCCATAATGTACCTCAGCCCTCGACTCAGAAGATCAGTGCGGGACATAATGCATAGTGTAGACTACACAGAGGAAGGGGAGGCGGCGCCGGTGGCTTCACTCTGCTCGGCTGTGTGAGACAGCCGAGACAGATCAGAGCCGCGGCGCGACCACGAGAGAAGGGGATCGTTGCGGGTCCCGGGTGCGCCGACGGGTGTCACTCGGGTGCGGCGAACACCCCCCCCCCAATTTGCAAAGCCACTACAGGCTCTCTTACCTGCTGCTGCCTGTCACTGCACTGCTTAAATCCACCCGCTGTCTCCCCTTCAGTCGCGGGGGGAGCGCAAGCCTGACACCCCCACAGTGTGTGGCACCCAGGGCGGCCCACCTCACACTTAGTATGCCACTGACCCAAGCCGATCAAGGGCAGGACACGCATGGGCTAGCACAGAGAAGCCGGTAGAGGAAGTTGTGCAGAAAACTTCCTCTAACGGCTATTGTGTTACCCGACAAATCGGAGCAGAGAGGGCTGCCATAGGTTCCGGAACGGCGCATTCCGGCAGAAAAAAAGCCCTGCACATATGTATTTCTGTTGTGTATTCAGCTGCTTACCTGAAGTTCGGCTTAAGGTTTTTAAACCAATACCTGCTCATTTATTTTACAACTACAAAGGTAATGTTAAACATACGTTTTGTGTGCTGCCTTTTAAAAACACGAGACAACATTAATAACCTAGCTACATTCATAAAAGTAGCATTATTTTCATTGGTGTTTCAGTATCATGATTTACTTGTCTCACAAACATTGTAGCTAACTGTCCCTTTTCAGAAAATGCTACTTGCAGTGTTTCTAAAAAATATTGCACCCCCCTTCAGTCATGTCATGTAAATCTTACTGAAACCATTTATCAGCTAAGCATGAGGAAAAACATGCTGGCCTTTTCAATAAGAAACAAACAAATCACAGTTTACAAATGTTCTTCATATGCCTACAAAAGATACTTTAAAAGACTGCCCTCAGGCGTATTCAATAATGCAGTGCAACCTGTAGAAACTCATAGCTTTTCACGTTAGTGATGTAGTTCATCTAAGAGAAAACACATAAGAGAAAGATTTCTCTAAACTGGAACAGCCAAAAACTAGAGCAGTTGTGCATGGCAACCAATCATCTTCTATCTTCAGCTTGTTCAGTTAAAGCGTTTGTTAACCTAGAAAAAATAAATACAGATCCTGCTCCTTTAAAGCATTGTATACAGCACAGTGCTTATGCTGTGTCATTTGACCCCCTGTATCACCTGAAATACCTGGCTTATCCTGCCTGGTTCTGCCCTCCCCTCTGTAAGTTGACCATGGTGTATCATGGCTGCTGAGCCCTGACACCATGGTCAGTTTACATGCCTCCATCATCCGCTCTCTCCTCTGTCCTCCTCTGTGCTCCCCTCCATCCTCTCCCTCCTCCCCTCCCTGCCTGTCAGCTCTGTGTCTGTGCCCCCCTCACCTCCTTCTGCTTTAACTAGGGTTACATTTACAGTATCCTCTCAGTTTAATAATATAATGTGCCCTGTGTCTGTGCCTTATAAAAATAATGCAGCTATATACCTGTTTCACAGCGCTGATCGGCGCTCACATGACTCACCGTCTCTCTCTTCTCTCACATGATAGCTGCAGTGGGCAGGGGCCGCCTCTCTCCTCCCCTCCTGACTGACGTCAGCGGGTGGATCCTCAGCCCCACCCACTGCAGCTGCCAGGCCGAGAGAGGAGAGAGAGACGGCGGGTCATGGGAGCGCTGATCAGCGCTGTGAAACATCCTTTTTAGGAAGAAGGCTGAGGTAAAGAGGGGCCACACACTCGCTGCCTTCTCTTTCCTGTCTAACCTGGCAGCATGCCTGCATAGGTGTCTGCATGGTATCTTGTCCCAATGTTGATCTGCAAGAGCCACCTTACCACATTCTGTCTGCCAAAAACAATGTGGGGGTGACTTTCAGGGAACTCTAGAATCCCCCTTCATAATAAGGGAAAATTAGTACATTGATAAATTAATACCCTTTATTACTCATTAACAGAAATAATAAAGTGTAAATAAATACAACACTGTGAAAAAAATATTTTATTTATGTTACAAATATAAATGCAATAAAAAAGCCCTGATGTAAATCTTTTATCAATTATGTCATACAATGGTGTAAAATTCATAGTCACTCATGATGTCCAGCTTTGTAAATCCTAGTTAATCATGATGACCTGACTCTCAAGCCTCGTACACACGACCGATTTTCTCGTCGTAAAAAACACGTCGTTTTTTTTACGAGATTCTTGTTAAGCTTGTCGATTTTCTCGTCAAGCTTTCCATGCGTACACACTGACAATTTCCAATTTCCTCGTTGTTCTCCACGGTCACGTCCAGCACGTACGACGGCACTATAAAGGGGAAGATCTTTTTTCTTGGCGCCACCCCTTGGGCTGCTTTTGCTGATCTCGTGTTACTGCTTGTGAAGTAAAAGTTTGGGAAGAGACGATTCGCGCTTTTCAGTCTTCGTACTTTTCAGATCGTTTTCTGCGGTTCAGTTTGTGCTTGTGGTTTCGTATCTTGACTTTCAGGGCGTCTAGGCAGGTCGTATCTGTTTTACAGTGCGTTCTTGCCTGTTCGTTTCTGATTTTCAGTTCGTTATTCATAGGCCTTGCTGTTCTAAAGTGCGTTCTGTTCTGTACGTTCTGATAAGACGACCGTTTCTTAGCCATGTCGCCTGGACGTTCTCGTCGTCGAGTTCGTGCTGTGCGTGCGCTTGGTGTTGGTCTGCTTGTTTTGGACCAAGACCAGTCCATGAATGGTGTGAGGAGGAGTTCATGGACCAAGAATTGGTTGCTCCAGCGGGACCAATTCTGCCATATGCCTCTGCTGCGGGAGATCGTCGAGAATAATCCTGAGGACTACAGGAATTTTCTGCTGATGTCTGACCCCGTTTTTCAGGAACTGTTGGCTTTGGTGTCCCCCTATATTACCAGGCAGGACACCGTTATGCGGGAAGCCATCAGTGCTGAGCAGAGGCTCATCGCCATGTTGCGTTACCTGGCGACAGGGAGAAGTCTTCAGGACTTGAAGTTCACCACAGGCATCTCCCCCCAGGCTCTGGGCCTCATAATCCCAGACACCTGTTCTGCCATTATACAAGTCCTGCAGGAGGACTATATTAGGGTAAGTTTTCTCCCTTAACATCACATTTTATGTATTACATGTATGCTAATGTATTGTATTTCTTTCATCCTTCCCTAATAGTGATGAGCCGAACACCCCCGGGTTAGGTTCGCACCAGAACCCGCGAACGGACCGAAAGTTCGTACGAACATTAGAACCCTATTAAATACAATGGATGCGAACGTTCGAATTCTAAAGTGCTAATTATAACAACTATTATGCATGTTATTGTCCTAAAAAGGGTTTGGGAACCCGGGTTGTGCACCAGGGGACATGTATCAATGCAAAAAGAAGTTTTAAAAACGGTCGTTTTTCGGGAGCAGTCATTTTAATGATGCATAAAGTGAAAAAAAAAAGTCAAATATTCCTTTAAATATCGTACCTGGGGGGTGTCTAAAGTATGCCTGTGAAGTGCCACGTGTTTCCCGTGTTTAGAACTGTCCCTGCACAAAATGACACTTCTAAAGGAAAAAAAAGCCATTTAAAACTGCTTGCGGCTTTAATGTAATGTCTGGTCCCGGTAATATGGATGAAAATCTTTAAGAAAAATGGCATAGCTACCCCATGACCCCCCCCCCCTACCCCAGCCCATTACCAGCCCCTTTGGGTCTTGTATGGATATTAAGGGGAACCCCGCACATAAAATAAAAAAGGCCCTATATACTCTGAACAGCCGTATACAGGCGGTGCATACAAGACAGGGACTGTAGGTTTGTTCTTATGTAGAATCTGTTTGTAATTTTGAACAGGTACATTGTTGAAGTGTAGCTCCAGCCCAAAAATCTATTTTTAAACTTTTTGGAAAACATAGGTAAGGGTTATCACCCCTGTAACATTTGTTTTGCTGTCTGTGCCCCTGTTCAGAACATTTCACCTCACTTTCCGTCCCAATGACAACTGTTTTTGAAATGTGGTGTTTTTCTTGAAACAAGGATTGCTGATAAAGCATCAGTACAGAGGAGACACCTTTCTCCCATATTTATTCTTACAGGAGAGAATTTTCCTTCCTAGTGGTAGATTTCCTCTCACTTCCTGTTGTCTTCTTGCGTTTGCAAGTAGGAGTCGTTTGTAAGTTGGATGTTTGAAAGTAGGGACCTGCCGTATATACTCTGCAGAAATAGGCCCCTTAGTTGTTGGTGTTGGCACAACACTGTAAGCACTCACAGTTACTCTTGGTTGGTGCTGGAACGCCCTGCTGTCAACTATTATATCAGGAATTTTAATTACATATAATTGTTGAACAGTGGTAGTAAAAATTGGGCCTTTGATGGTGGTGCTGGTGCCACAACACTGTAAGCCCTGACAGTTACTCTTGGTGGGTGCAGCAATGGGCCCTGCTGTGAATTATTAGATCAAGAATTGTAATTGCATGCCCCTGTTGAACAGGGGCTGAAAAATTGGGCCTTTCGTGGTGGTGGTGGTGGTGTTGCCACAACACTGTAAGCCCTCAGAGTTACTCTTGGTGGGTGCAGGAATGGGCCCTGCTGTGAATTATTAGATCAAGAATTGTAATTACATGCCCCTTTTGAACAGGGGCTGAAAAATTGGGCCTTTCGTGGTGGTGGTGGTGGTGGTGGCGTTGCCACAACACTGTAAGCCCTCAGAGTTACTCTTGGTGGGTGCAGCAATGGGCCCTGCTGTGAATTATTAGATCAAGAATTGTAATTGCATGCCCCTGTTGAACAGGGGCTGAAAAATTGGGCCTTAGGCACTGGTGGCACAACACTACAACCCCTCACAGATACGTTACTTGGAGCACAGCAATGAGCCCTGTTGCAAAGTATTGCTTCAAAAATTGTAATGACACGCCCCTGTTAAACAGGGGCTGAAAAATTGGGCCTTAGGCACTGGTGCCACAACACTCCAACCCCTCACAGATACTGTACTTGGAGCACAGCAATGAGCCCTATGGCAAATTATTGCTAAAAAAATTGTAATTACACGCCCCTGTAAAACAGGGGCTGAAAAATTGGGCCTTAGCCACTGGTGGCGGCACCCATAAACAAAAATGATCTTCCAAGCTATCATCATCAATCGTATCATTGAGGACTCGGAGGAGGAGGATAGCCAGTCAACATAACAGCACAGGCACTCAGCATCAGCATCAGTCTTGAAGGGATGTGACATGTTAAAATCAATTAGTCTGTTATATCAGCATCAGGTGTGTGGTAGCTGGTGGTGATCCAAGACTGGTTCATCTTGATGAAAGTCAGTCGATCAACCGAGTCGGTGGACAGGCGCACCCTGTGATCCGTGACAAATCCTCCAGCAGCACTGAATGTGCGTTCCGAAAGAACGCTGGATGCAGGACAGGCCAGTAGCTCAATTGCATACTGTGCAAGCTCTGGCCAGTGATCCATCCTCAAGACCCAGTAAGCCAGAGGATTTTCGGTGGGGAAGGTGTCCAAGTCTGACCTTGCCCCTAGATATTCCTGCACCATGTTTATCAGACGCTGGCGATGGTTGCTGGAACCGATCATACTTTGGGGCTGCAGACTAAAGAATTGTCTGAACGCATCGGTCAGACGGCCACCTTCCCCACCGCTCCTTCTTTGACTGGCCGAAGCCTCAGCAACTCGTTGTCCAGGACCAGGAGTTTGTAACCTCCCAGTCTCTGGGAACGCGTTGCACAGACCTTTCTGCAAGGCCTCCCGGAGTTGTCTCATCCTCTGCTCCCTCTGCGAAGGTAACATAAGGTCCGCAACCTTACCCTTGTACCGTGGATCAAGGAGAGTGGCCAGCCAGTAATGGTCCCTCTCCTTGATCCGAAGAATACGAGGATCCTTCCGCAGACTTTGCAGGATCAGGGAGGCCATGCAGCGTAGGTTTGCTGAGGCATTCGCTCCGGAGTCCTCTGGGTCACTAAGGACGACATGATCCGCAGCCACCTCCTCCCAGCCACGTACAAGTCCACTGGTTTCTTGGGACTGTAAATCATCCCTAAAAGACTGCTGCTGATGATGCTGAGTGCCAGCCTCCACCTCCATGCTGACACAATCCTCCTCCTCCTCCTCCTCCTCTTCCTCTTACTGTGCGATGGGTGGGACAGAAGGAACACTGTCTGGGTAAAGGGGGCCTTGAGAGGCAAGGAAGTCCTCCTCTTCCTGCCTCTGTTCTGCCTCAAGTGCCCTGTCCATTATTCCACGCAGCGTGTGCTCCAACAGGTGGACAAGAGGTACAGTGTCACTGATGCATGCACTGTCACTGCTCACCATCCTCGTGGCCTCCTCAAATGGTGCCAGGACAGTGCATGCATCCCTGATCATGCCCCACTGGCGTGGAGAAAAAAAACCAAGCTCCCCTGACCCTGTCCTGGTGCCGTAGTCGCACAGGTACTCATTGATGGCCCTCTGCTGCGTGTGCAGCCGCTGCAGCATGGCCAACGTTGAGTTCCACCTGGTGGGCATGTCACATATAAGGCGGTTCTTGGGCAGGTTCAACTCCTTTTGCAGCTCAGCCAGGCGAGCACTGGCATTATAAGATCTGCGGAAATGCACACAGACTTTCCTGGCCTGCCTCAGGACATCCTGTAAGCCCGGGTACCTGCCCAAGAACCGCTGCACCACCAGGTTAAGGACGTGAGCCACACAGGGCACATGGGTCAGTTGTCCCTGTCGGAGGGCGGAGAGGAGGTTGGTGCCATTGTCGCAAACCACCATTCCTGGCTTAAGCTGGCGTGGCGTCAACCACCTCTCGGCCTGGCCCTGCAGAGCAGACAGGACCTCTGCCCCAGTGTGGCTTCTGTCCCCCAAACACACCAACGCAAGCACGGCATGGCATCTTTTTGCCTGCGTACTTGCGTAGCCCCGTGAACGGCTACGGAGCACCGCTGGTTCATAGGACAAACCACAGGAAGAGGCCATGGAGGAAGAAGAAGAGGAGGGGGTGGAGGAGAGAGGTGTGTCACAACCAGTAGTAGCATTTTGGAGGCGTGGCGGTGGAACAACCTCCAACACTACTGTACCTTGTCCTGCATCCTTCCCAGCTGCCAAAAGAGTGACCCAATGGGCCGTGAAAGAAAGGTAACATCCCTGTCCATGCCTGCTGGACCATGAGTCAGCGGTAATATGCACCTTACCGCTGACCGCCCTGTCCAGCGAGGCCAAGACATTGCCTTCCACATGCCGGTAGAGAGCCGGAATAGCCTTCCATGAGAAAAAGTGGCGTTTGGGAACCTGCCACTGAGGAACCGCACATTGCACAAACTCACGGAAGGGGGCCGAGTCTACCAACTGAAAAGGCAGCAGTTGAAGCGCTAGCAATTTAGCCAAGCTAGCATTCAACCGCTGGGCATGTGGATGGCTGGGAGTGAACTTCTTTCGACGGTCCAGCAGCTGGGGCAGGGAAATTTGCCTGCTAGAATCGGACGTCGGTGTACTGCTAGCAGAGTGGCCGCAAGTACTTGGCTGTGACACACCTAATTCTACACCTTCATTCCTCTCAGTGCATGTTTCAGAGAGGACTGAAGTTATAGTGGGGTTGGAGATCCCAGCTGATGCGGTGCAAGGAGAGGTCCGCTTTGTTCTTTGGTGTGGGTCTTTGAGGTAGGCTTGCCAACGAGCTGCATGGCAGGTCAACATATGTCTGGTCAGGCATGTGGTACCCAAGCGGCTGATGTTTTGGCCACGCGATATACGCTTGAGACATATGTTGCAAACAGCAGCTGTGCGATCTGATGCACTAGCCTCAAAAAAGGCCCACACCAAGGAACTTTTTGAATGACGGGCAGAGGCAGCGCCCTGCACAGGCGGAGCTCTGCGGTGTGATTCCGTTGGTGTACTGCCCTTACGCTGGCCACCAAAGGGCATCCTGCCTCGTTGGAGATGTGCCTCCTCCTCATCCTCCTCCTCCTCCTCTCTCCTATTAGGCACCCACGTGGAGTCAGTGACCTCATCATCCCCTCCCTCCTCATCACTGGAGCCAATCTGGCAGTATGCTGCAGCTGCTGGAACATGACTGCCAGATTGGTGTCCTTCTTGAGCATCCCCTCTGTCTGCTCTCACGCTACTGCCTTCCTGTAGCTGGGTTTCATCATCAGACCCTTCGAAACGCTGGGCATCCTCCTGGAGCATGTACCCAACACTGTGCTCAAACAGTTCGGGGGACTCCTCAGGAGGAGGACATGGTGGGTCTAGGGAAGGAGGGCCTGATGATGAGTCTGACATTGATACCAGGGAAGAGGACGCTTTGGCAGCTGCTTTGCCAGTACCCTGAGCCTGGGTGAGAGAGGATGAGGAGGAGGAGGGCTTGGTCATCCACTCTACCAAGTCTTCAGCATGATGTGGCTCAACATGTCCAGCTGCCGAAAAGAAGGACAAGCGTGTCCCATGGCCATGTGCTGATGACAATGCACCGCGTCCACGACCAGCACTGTTGCCCCCAGACACAGAGCCTGCTTGCCCTCTTTTATTGCCTCCTGACTGTCTGCCTCTCCTTGTTTGCCTTCCAGACATTCTAATAGATGGCCTGCAGGGAGATGGGAAAAAAGCAATAAGGGCTACCTTCAGGTGTCCTTCTCTGTCCCTTTACTTAAGGATTTCTAAATATGGTTGAGGATTATTGCTTTTGCACAGAATAGCACAACGACAATTTCCCTGACTGTCCAAAAAACAAGGATTTCAAAGATGGTTGATGAGGAATGCTTTGGCACACTATAGCACAAGGAGAAATCCCCTCACTTTCCTTCTTTGTCCCTAGAAACAAGGACTGGCACAGTGAAAGAAACTGACACTCTCCCTACCTACAGTTTTCTGTCCCTAGAAAAAATGTTTTTTTAAAGCACACTATAGCACAAGGAGAAATCCCCTCACTTTCCTTCTTTGTCCCTAGAAACAAGGACTGGCACAGTGAAAGAAACTGACACTCTCCCTACCTACAGTTTTCTGTCCCTAGAAAAAATGTTTTTTTAAAGCACACTATAGCACAAGGAGAATTCCCCTCACTTTCCTTCTTTGTCCCTAGAAACAAGGACTGGCACAGTGAAAGAAACTGACACTCTCCCTACCTACAGTTTTCTGTCCCTAGAAAAAATGTTTTTTTAAAGCACACTATAGCACAAGGAGAAATCCCCTCACTTTCCTTCTTTGTCCCTAGAAACAAGGACAGGCACAGTGAAAGAAACTGACACTCTCCCTACCTACAGTTTTCTGTCCCTAGAAAAAATGTTTTTTTAAAGCACACTATAGCACAAGGAGAATTCCCCTCACTTTCCTTCTTTGTCCCTAGAAACAAGGATTGGCACAGTGAAAGAAACTGACACTCTCCCTACCTACAGTTTTCTGTCCCTAGAAAAAATGTTTTTTTAAAGCACACTATAGCACAAGGAGAAATCCCCTCACTTTCCTTCTTTGTCCCTAGAAACAAGGACTGGCACAGTGAAAGAAACTGACACTCTCCCTACCTACAGTTTTCTGTCCCTAGAAAAAATGTTTTTTCAAAGCACACTATAGCACAAGGAGAATTCCCCTCACTTTCCTTCTTTGTCCCTAGAAACAAGGACTGGCACAGTGAAAGAAACTGACACTCTCCCTACCTACAGTTTTCTGTCCCTAGAAAAAATGTTTTTTTAAAGCACACTATAGCACAAGGAGAAATCCCCTCACTTTCCTTCTTTGTCCCTAGAAACAAGGACTGGCACAGTGAAAGAAACTGACACTCTCCCTACCTACAGTTTTCTGTCCCTAGAAAAAATGTTTTTTTAAAGCACACTATAGCACAAGGAGAAATCCCCTCACTTTCCTTCTTTGTCCCTAGAAACAAGGACTGGCACAGTGAAAGAAACTGACACTCTCCCTACCTACAGTTTTCTGTCCCTAGAAAAAATGTTTTTTTAAAGCACACTATAGCACAAGGAGAATTCCCCTCACTTTCCTTCTTTGTCCCTAGAAACAAGGACTGGCACAGTGAAAGAAACTGACACTCTCCCTACCTACAGTTTTCTGTCCCTAGAAAAAATGTTTTTTTAAAGCACACTATAGCACAAGGAGAAATCCCCTCACTTTCCTTCTTTGTCCCTAGAAGCAAGGACTGGCACAGTGAAAGAAACTGACACTCTCCCTACCTACAGTTTTCTGTCCCTAGAAAAAATGTTTTTTTAAAGCACACTATAGCACAAGGAGAATTCCCCTCACTTTCCTTCTTTGTCCCTAGAAACAAGGACTGGCACAGTGAAAGAAACTGACACTCTCCCTACCTACAGTTTTCTGTCCCTAGAAAAAATGTTTTTTTAAAGCACACTATAGCACAAGGAGAAATCCCCTCACTTTCCTTCTTTGTCCCTAGAAACAAGGACTGGCACAGTGAAAGAAACTGACACTCTCCCTACCTACAGTTTTCTGTCCCTAGAAAAAATGTTTTTTTAAAGCACACTATAGCACAAGGAGAATTCCCCTCACTTTCCTTCTTTGTCCCTAGAAACAAGGACTGGCACAGTGAAAGAAACTGACACTCTCCCTACCTACAGTTTTCTGTCCCTAGAAAAAATGCTTTTTTAAAGCACACTATAGCACAAGGAGAAATCCCCTCACTTTCCTTCTTTGTCCCTAGAAACAAGGACTGGCACAGTGAAAGAAACTGACACTCTCCCTACCTACAGTTTTCTGTCCCTAGAAAAAATGTTTTTTTAAAGCACACTATAGCACAAGGAGAATTCCCCTCACTTTCCTTCTTTGTCCCTAGAAACAAGGACTGGCACAGTGAAAGAAACTGACACTCTCCCTACCTACAGTTTTCTGTCCCTAGAAAAAATGTTTTTTTAAAGCACACTATAGCACAAGGAGAAATCCCCTCACTTTCCTTCTTTGTCCCTAGAAACAAGGACTGGCACAGTGAAAGAAACTGACACTCTCCCTACCTACAGTTTTCTGTCCCTAGAAAAAATGTTTTTTTAAAGCACACTATAGCACAAGGAGAAATCCCCTCACTTTCCTTCTTTGTCCCTAGAAACAAGGACTGGCACAGTGAAAGAAACTGACACTCTCCCTACCTACCTACAGTTTTCTGTCCCTAGAAAAAATGTTTTTTTAAAGCACACTATAGCACAAGGAGAAATCCCCTCACTTTCCTTCTTTGTCCCTAGAAACAAGGACTGGCACAGTGAAAGAAACTGACACTCTCCCTACCTACAGTTTTCTGTCCCTAGAAAAAATGTTTTTTTAAAGCACACTATAGCACAAGGAGAATTCCCCTCACTTTCCTTCTTTGTCCCTAGAAACAAGGACTGGCACAGTGAAAGAAACTGACACTCTCCCTACCTACAGTTTTCTGTCCCTAGAAAAAATGTTTTTTTAAAGCACACTATAGCACAAGGAGAAATCCCCTCACTTTCCTTCTTTGTCCCTAGAAACAAGGACTGGCACAGTGAAAGAAACTGACACTCTCCCTACCTACAGTTTTCTGTCCCTAGAAAAAATGTTTTTTTAAAGCACACTATAGCACAAGGAGAATTCCCCTCACTTTCCTTCTTTGTCCCTAGAAACAAGGACTGGCACAGTGAAAGAAACTGACACTCTCCCTACCTAGTTTTCTGTCCCTAGAAAAAATGTTTTTTTAAAGCACACTATAGCACAAGGAGAAATCCCCTCACTTTCCTTCTTTGTCCCTAGAAACAAGGACTGGCACAGTAAAAGAAACTGACACTCTCCCTACCTACAGTTTTCTGTCCCTAGAAAAAATGTTTTTTTAAAGCACACTATAGCACAAGGAGAATTCCCCTCACTTTCCTTCTTTGTCCCTAGAAACAAGGACTGGCACAGTGAAAGAAACTGACACTCTCCCTACCTACAGTTTTCTGTCCCTAGAAAAAATGTTTTTTTAAAGCACACTATAGCACAAGGAGAAATCCCCTCACTTTCCTTCTTTGTCCCTAGAAACAAGGACTGGCACAGTGAAAGAAACTGACACTCTCCCTACCTACAGTTTTCTGTCCCTAGAAAAAATGTTTTTTTAAAGCACACTATAGCACAAGGAGAAATCCCCTCACTTTCCTTCTTTGTCCCTAGAAACAAGGACTGGCACAGTGAAAGAAACTGACACTCTCCCTACCTACAGTTTTCTGTCCCTAGAAAAAATGTTTTTTTAAAGCACACTATAGCACAAGGAGAATTCCCCTCACTTTCCTTCTTTGTCCCTAGAAACAAGGACTGGCACAGTGAAAGAAACTGACACTCTCCCTACCTACAGTTTTCTGTCCCTAGAAAAAATGTTTTTTTAAAGCACACTATAGCACAAGGAGAAATCCCCTCACTTTCCTTCTTTGTCCCTAGAAACAAGGACTGGCACAGTGAAAGAAACTGACACTCTCCCTACCTACAGTTTTCTGTCCCTAGAAAAAATGTTTTTTAAAAACACACTATAGCACAAGGAGAATTCCCCTCACTTTCCTTCTTTGACCCTAGAAACAAGGACTGGCACAGTGAAAGAAACTGACACTCTCCCTACCTACAGTTTTCTGTCCCTAGAAAAAATGTTTTTTTAAAGCACACTATAGCACAAGAAGAAATCCCCTCACTTTCCTTCTTTGTCCCTAGAAACAAGGACTCGCACAGTAAAACACACTGACACTCTCCCTACCTATCCTTCTCTTTCCCTAAACTAAAGGAATCCAGGTTAAGCAAGAAAGAAATAAATGTCACTGTCCCTGCCTATGCTTGTCTTTCCCTGCTCCGGAACACACTACACTAGGCCGCCGTGCTGGCGGCCTTTTATAGTGTGGGGCGTGTACTAAACACCCTCAGCAATAATTGGCCACAGGCATCCTGCCTGTGGCCAATCATTGCTCTCCTCGCTGCCGGCGCTGTGATTGGCCAAGCATGCGGGGTCACAGTGCATGCTTGGCCAATCACAGCGCCTGGATGACACTGCGATGGCGTAGTGCATTGTGGGCCGTTCGCGTCACTCGAATTTGGCGCGAACGGCCCAAATCGTTCGATCTTCGTCGAACGATCGAACAGCCGATGTTCGAGTCGAACGTATGTTCGACTCGAACACGAAGCTCATCCCTATTCCCTAATTACCATGATTGTAATATGCTGAGAATGTCCCCTTTGTCCCCATGCATGCTGGAAGCTTTAGATTGCCCCTTTTTTCTCCTCCATAAATATTTCCCTTCACTAACTTTTCCAGCAGGGGCGCCTGTTGCTCCAAATGTTTGGGGGTTCAAACCCCAATTTAGGAAATAAACTTCCTCCTTTTTTGCTCTGGTGCCTATTAAACGCCCCCAGTTGTCCCCTCTAATGCAGCCATTTTGTTCCCTCCAATGCAGCCATTTAGTCCCCTCTAATGCAGCCAGTTTCCCCCCAGCCCTGCACTTACCTTCTTGTGGTCAGCGCCATCCTTCTTCTGTCCTTGATGTGTTCTCCTTCCCTTGATGTTGCATCAGCCAATCATGTTACCATTAAACAGACTTGGTGAACATGATTGGCAGAGCAGCCTGCCAGTGTTTCCCCAAGGAATGCCCCCCCCCCTGCGTCCCCTATTTTACTTTTAGGAAGCCAATTACATCCCTCAGGTTGTAATGTGCAAGACTATTTTACTACCTGTTTCTGCTATGCAATTTGAAACCCCTAAATGCCGCAATTATTCATATGTCGGTCGCTTTACAAGAGGCCATCCACCTGAATAGTGGGCGCATAGACAATACATAGGTTAATGCAACGCATGAACCTATGTATTGTTCTGAGTGATGGGCACAGGAGAGAGGGGGCAGTGCTCTAGCGCCCACTCTGGACGCACCGCCACTGCAATGCTATCCTGTGGCCAAACACATCTCCCCCCCCCCAAAATAATTTAGTAATGGCCCATCAGAGGGGGTGATGAATATGATAAATGAGCCTTCCATTATACTTATTTTAAACACCTTAATAAACGTAGAATTTGATTGATGTTGGCCTCTAATGTTTTTTCAGAGAATTTCCTTGAAATGTATGATTTTTGTATTCTAATATTATTTCATCTTGTTTCACTCCACAGCTTCCTTGCACGCCACAGGAATGGAAGACTGTGGCATATGAGTTTGCCATGCGGTGGGACTTCCCCAACTGCGGTGGTGCCATAGACGGGAAGCACGTCCGCATCGTGCCGCCACCCCGTTCTGGGTCCTACTACTACAATTACAAGGGGTTTCATAGCTTTGTGCTGATGGCGGTGGTGTCAGCACGGTATGAATTCCTCTATGTTGATGTAGGGAAGAATGGCCGGATGTCCAATGGGGGATCCTTCATCCAGACGGAGTTTGCCCTCCGTCTCCAGAGTGACGACCTTGCATTGCCACCGGATGCAGGGAATATTGAAGGACTCCCCTTTGTTTTTTTGGCTGATGAAGCCTTCGGACTCGGACGGCATCTTATGAGGCCATTTCCACAGAGGACCCTGACCCCAGACAAGAGGGTGTTCAATTACCGGCTGGCCAGGGGCCGAAGAGTTGTCGAAAATGCCTTTGGCTTAATGGCCAGCCGGTTCCGCCTTTTTATGACTTCAATACACTTGGCGGACTACAAAATAAACTATGTCGTATTATGCTGCTGTGTGCTACACAACTTTCTGAGTCAAAAATCAAATTCCTATATGGCCTCAGTTTTGCCAGAGGCTGGACTTTCCCCTGCAAATCCCCTGCCGGGCCTGGAATCTGCCCGTCCTGGCTTGCCCTCCCAAAATGCCCGTGAGGTTCGGGACAAATACATGGAGTATTTCACGGGTAGGGGGGCAATTCCTATGCCAGCCTATGTCTAAGGATCCAAATAAAAAGCTTGTTTAAACCTTTAATTATTTGTTCTTTCCTGTCTCCTAGTTTGCCTTAGTGCATTTGTAGTGTCAAGTGTATTTTACTTTAGTAGCTAACAACCATTTCACTATGTAACCTTACAAAATAACCAAATTAGCTTAGAGGGTATTATAAAAAGAAGCTACACGTTGTTTGTGGTCAAATATTTTACTCTGTGCACATTCTCACCATTTTTAGTTTTTTCTGTTTTTTTGGGTTGGCCTGGCCACAACCCGGCAATTTTTGCTTATGAAAATACAAAAATAACAGTTGCATTCCAAAAATTACAACATTGGATACCTCTGAGCAATCTGAGACATTCACTTACACAAACTATGTCTCTATATGCCCGTCCTAATATGGGGTCCTGCCACCCCTTGCCCAGCCAAAAATTGAATATGCACACATTTGGGATGTTTATCATCTAGGAAGTTTACAATCCTGATCCCTATTGTCAACATGTGCTATCTGCCATCAGGGGTGATCAATGGACGTGTTTTGGGGGTGCAACCCCTTCCTCAGTTCACCGACTTTATATACGAGGAAGGGGTTGCACCCCCAAAAGACGTACATGGATATCCCCTGATGGCAGATAGCACATGTTGACACACTGTGTGCAGATTCAATTTTTGGCTGGTTTGATTGTCAAAAATATTCTAAAATGTGCAATAACAAACATGTAAAAACAAATGTGTTTGGATGGCTTATTGAATTCTCCCCAAAACATCGGGAATGTCTTTAAATGTTTGTTCCATCACATGGATTCTTTGTTTAATTAGGTCCAGTTCCGTGCTACATTCCATCACTTGCTGGATGAGGCGGAGGGCACTGTCAGCAGAGAACCGTGTACTATCATTCACAACATTTATATCCCCTAAAAACAAAAAACAAAAGGTATTATAACTCTGCAGGCCTACATCTCTTACCTGAAGCTGTGGTGACAGATACTGACCTGTTGTGGTGACCAGATCCACAACGTCATCCACCTCTCCTTCCTGCACTTCTCCTTCCTCCACCTCAACTTCCTGCACATCTTTCGGTTGTGGGTCTTTGGGAGTTTGGGGTTGCTTGGAAGTTGTGGGGTGCATGTGCTCCCTGGAGTGTTCTCCTCCCAGTCTTCTCTCCCCTATGAGAATCAAACAAAAGGTCTATTTATCACACTGTAAATCTCAATGTTAAAATAAAAACAGGCTAAATTGCTTGGAAGTGTGGTACAAGTGTGTGTTTGGGCGGAATTTAAAGAAGAATGCATTATTTATGACCAAGAATATGTTTAGTATTCACCTTTGGATGTAATTTATTTGACATGGAGGCACCACAAAAATTCACTGATGCACCTGTGTGGGACACCCAAAAAAGGCGGGTCTGGTGGCTGCTGAGTGTCCTCTCCTTTACACTGATAAAAGTTTGCATTTCATTCTCTTTACAAACACATCATCTAGCCTAAAAATTTTGCCACAATATTTGAGCAAAAATGGCAGATGTCTAATTACTTTTGTGGCTCTAAATTAAGCCAAAACCGCGGATAGTGGCCGAACGAAGTGTCGGTAACGTAACGAACGATTACTGTGCCCAACCAAGTTCAAAATATTACATTTTGGAAGGGAGTCCAATATGAGAAACCAAAATAAAGAGCAACATGTAAGTTTAGAAAAAGATTAATAGCAGAAAAGTCTACATTTTACTTACTTTTAGCGAGCATTCTCTTTATGCTCCTCAACTGCTCTGGCTCCCTCAGTTTGAGGTCTGACCACCTCTTTCTGAGCTGCTCATTTTGAGCGTTTCACCCGGAAATTCGCCATCAGACTCTTCACGACTTTAGTGAGAATTTTGGCCTTCCTTCTATTTGGTTTGCTATACGGCCCCTGTAACTCCGCCATATCTGTCTGCGCGCCGAAAGAGAAGGGGCGGGGAAAAGATGTTAGTTAGAACGTCATGGTCGGGTGATGTGTGCGGAGCAACGTGTTCGTATTTTGACGCATGCGTGGTGTGTATATAGCAAACACACATGTGACTATAGTACGTTCGGTGTGCGGAGAGAGGAGTTCAAGTGACGGACGTGCGAACGAAGGTATGTGATTTTGTTACTTGTACAAATTGTTGGCCTATACTGTCTTGAGAATGTTGGAGGATATATATGGTGACTAGGATGTTAAGGAGGTTAGACTGTTTGCCTCACATTAGTTATATATAATTTATTTAACTTGCAGATACAATATGAATGTCTTTATAAGCGACAAGGATTTCCTGGCGGAATTTATTGACTGGGTAAGGGAGCTGCCGGCTCTGTGGGAGATGAAAAACCCCATCCACAAAAAAAGAGGGGTGAGAAAAGCAGCGCTGGAGAAGCTGCTCCCATTTGTGCATACCAAGGTGCCCACAGCCACAGCAAAACAAGTGGACACTAAAATTGGCAGCTTGAGAGGTACCTACAGGACTGAACGCTCTAAGGTGCTGGCTTCTCAGAGGTCAGGAGCAGCAGCAGGTGATGTTTATGTCCCGATTTTGTGGTACTACAACAGGATGTCCTTCCTGGATGACCACATTGAGACAAGGCCATCACTCTCCACTCTTCCCCCCAGACTTCCCTGCAGCCAACCTGAGCCTTCTCTGGAGCAAGAGGAGGCAGCCATCCTGGATGATTCTGATTTGGCCATCTGGAGCCAGGTATAGTATTAAGTGAAAATGTATTGGGATAAACTTAATGTTTGACAAATATGTCAAAATGACAAACATAAAATATTTTGGTTTCCACAAGTGAAATCAAGATCTGTAGACATTAGTCTGCACTTAATTGGGTGCTAAATAGTCAATCTGATGTAGTGGTATATTTAAAGCAAGGATTTATGGATTTACATTCTAATTGCTTCAATCAGGATTACAAAGTTTGATGCAAAGATTAAAGCAACATATTAAACTATGTCCCTTTTTCATACACAGGATGAAATCAGCCAGGAGGAGGGTCTGGAAACTGTCAGGCAGGAGGAGGAAGGGCCCAGTGGCAGCCAGGAGGTGGCAGGGCCCAGTGGCAGCCAGGAGGAGGAAGGGCCAGTGGCAGACAGGAGGTGGCAGGGCCCAGTGGCAGACAGGAGGTGGCAGGGCCCAGTGGCAGACAGGAGGTGGCAGGGCAAAGGAGAAGCACCAGATCCCAGGTGCCTCCCATCCGGCTTCCCAAAAGAGGCAGGAGGGACAGGAGCACGAGTGAGGCAGCAATGGCCCTTATTCGTGAGGCCCATGCCACCCTCCAGGAGCCCACATCCCCTGAAGAGGCCATTGCCGGCCTAGTGGAGGCTAAGTTCAAGGTGATGAGCATGGAGCAACGCCTCCTATGCGAGCCCCTGCTCATCTTCTTCTGCCCCACCCCCTTCTGCTACACCTCCCCCTTCTTCTTCTGCCCCACCCCCTTCTGCTACACCTCCCCCTTCTTCTTCTGCCCCACCCCCTTCTGATACACCTCCACCTTCTTCTTCTGCCCCACCCCCTTCTGCTACACCTCCACCTTCTTCTTCTGCCCCACCCCCTTCTGCTACATCTCCTCCTCCTCCTCCTGACAGGAGTACCCCTCCAGTGGCCCAGCCTCCAGCCAAACAAAGAAGGAAGGCTGCAGGGAAGGCTTCAGGGAAGGTTGCAGGGAAGGTTGCCAGGAAGAAGAGGAAGTGATGGCCTTGCTTCATTGTGGTCGGACAGAAGGCAGCCTGTTGTAGTACCACACACTTGGGACATATATATCACCTGCTGCTGTTCCTGACCTCTGGGAGGCCAGCATCAGATTGTGTTCAGAAATGTTGGCCTTCTCAAGCTCCCAATTTTAGGGTCCACACAGGGTTGCTGTGTGCTCTGGGGTCCCTGGGATGCACAAATGGCAGCAGGTTCTCCAGTGCTGCCTTCTCTTTATTTTATTTTGAAACATGAATAAATGTGATTTTTGTTTAAGTTCATACTTGACTGTGTGTATTTGTAAAAATTAAAAATCTAGCTTTGGAGTAAGCAGATACATTTGACTGACAAAAAAAGGGACAGATATCAACCCCCCAAAAGAATAACTAAATCTGATTTGCAAAAAAACATGGTGGAAAATTTAACTAATATAGATTCCAAAATCAAATGGGAGATCACTATCAAAACATTGCGAAATTATAATTAACATCATTTTGAAAAATATAACCATTTAAATTATTCCTAAAAACTTGCACGATATAATACACATAAATCTTCTTAAGAGCAGCATGAAAAAGGTTAAAAAAAATAGTCATAACTCTGTGAGAATATCAGCAGCAAAAGAAGGTCACTCGTCTTGATTAATGTAACATTCTAACGAAGATTTCAATGCAGAACATTTAAACAATGCAATAATTTTGAGCGTGACGAATGTGCTCTCTCCATTACGAAGGCTTGTTTTATCAGAAGATGCGCTCCCGTCTCATAGTTGCTTGTGAGCATGCGCGCTTTTGGAAGAGTTGTAAAAGCATACACACGAACCATTTTCTCGTCACAAAACAGGCCGACAAGAAACACGACGAGGAAATCTGGAATCCTGACGAGAAAATAGAGAGCAGGTTCTCTATTTTCTCGTCGAGATTCTCGGCAATTTTCTCGTCGTAAAACCATACACACGAACGTTTTTCTCGACAAAAAAGCTCTTGCGGCACTTTTCTTGACGGTTTTGGACGAGAAAATCGGTCGTGTGTACGAGGCCTCAGTGAAGTTAAACTAAATGACAGATCCCCAACTTTGCAGGAATGTAAGAAAGTTGTTAACCAAACAGGGTCAAGACTGTTTTTGAATTCCAAATATTTTTTTATTGAAAACATTTTACAAATGCAGAAATGCATACAGACTGCAGAGTTTGTTGGAAGGGTACAACATAAAAGGAAAAAATATTACACAGAATGTAATGAAATTTAAATAACTGATAATAGCAACCACAGATGCATTAATATATACAATATAGTCATACAAAATGGATGTGAGATGGCAGGATTAAGATTGTGCAATTCCATTACATGGAAACATAAGTGATAAGCAATAATAAAGCTGACCATTGGAAATCAAGATCCAGTGAATACATATCATTATATATAAAGCACCTACAGAACACCAAATTAACCTTGACTATTCATTGAGGTTTGAGGTGTACATCATCTTAACTGTAAACACAAGAACCTTACACAAGGATCAGAAGATCAGGGAACTTTGCCAAAGGTTCGGAGCTAACTTATGAGTGGTTACAGTGGGGATCGAAAGTTTGGGCACCCCAGGTAAAAATGTGTATTAATGTGCATAACGAAGCCAAGGAAAGATGGAAAATCTCCAAATGGCATCAAATTACAAATTAGACATTCTTATAATATGTCAAAAAAAGTTAGATTTTATTTCCATCATTTACACTTTCAAAATTACAGAAAACAAAAAAATGGCGTCTGCAAAAGTTAGGGCACCCTGCAGAGTTAATATCTTGTACTGCACCCTGTGGCAAGTATCACAGCTTGTAAACGCATTTTGTAGCCAGCCAATAGGGCTGTTCGATCGTTCGGCGAACATCGAACGATTTGGGCCATTCGCGCCAAATTCGAGTGACGCGAATGGCCCACAATACACTGCGTCATCGCAGTGCAATCCCGGCGCTGTGATTGGCCAAGCATGCACTGTGACCCTGCATGCTTGGCCAATCACAGCACCGGCAGCTAGGAGAGCCATAATTGGCCACAGGCAGGTTGCCTGTGGCCAATTATAGCTCAGGGGGTTTAGCACACGCCCCACACTATAAAAGGCCACCAGCGCGGCGGCCTTGTGTAGTGTGTTCCGGCGCAGGGAAAGAGAAGGATAGGCAGGGACAGTGTGATATTCTTTCTGCTATTCTTGTGTGCAGGGAGAGAGAAGGATAGGCAGGGAGAGTGTCAGTGTCATATTCTTTGATAAACCTTGTGTGCAGGGAGAGAGAAGGATAGGCAGGGGACAGTGTCAGTGTCATTGTTGCTAAGCCTCCTGCACAGTATACACCTGAAGCTAGCCCGTATTGCTGTGTTTTCCTGGTGTGTTACACCAACAGGCATTTGCAGCACTTACAGCAGGCGTAGTGTGATTCCTGCAAAATATACTCCTGAAGCTACGCCTTATTGCTGTGTTTCCCTAGTGTGTTACAACAACAGGCATTTGCAGCACTTACAGCAGGCGTAGTGTGATTACTGCAAAATATACACCTGAAGCTAGCCCGTATTACTGTGTTTTCCTGGTGTGTTACACCAACAGGCATTTGCAGCACTTACAGCAGGCGTAGTGTGATTCCTGCAAAATATACTCGTGAAATTAGCCCGTATTGCTGTGTTTTCCTGGTGTGTTACACCAACAGGCATTTGCAGCACTTACAGCAGGCGTAGTGTGATTCCTGCAAAATATACTCCTGAAGCTAGCCCGTATTGCTGTGTTTTCCTGGTGTGTTACACCAACAGGTATTTGCAGCACTTACAGCAGGCGTAGTGTGATTCCTGCAAAATATACTCCTGAAGCTACGCCTTATTGCTCTGTTTTCCTAGTGTGTTACACCAACAGGCATTTGCAGCACTTACAGCAGGCGTAGTGTGATTCCTGCAAAATATACTCCTGAAGCTAGCCCGTATTGCTGTGTTTTCCTGGTGTGTTACACCAACAGGCATTTGCAGCACTTACAGCAGGCGTAGTGTGATTCCTGCAAAATATACTCCTGAAGCTAGCCCGTATTGCTGTGTTTTCCTAATGTGTTACACCAACAGGCATTTGCAGCACTTACAGCAGGCGTAGTGTGATTCCTGCAAAATATACTCCTGAAGCTAGCCCATATTGCTGTGTTTTCCAGGTGTGTTAAACCAACAGGCATTTGCAGCACTTACAGCAGGCGTAGTGTGATTCCTGCAAAATATACTCCTGAAGCTAGCCCGTATTGCTGTGTTTTCCTGGTGTGTTACACCAACAGGTATTTGCAGCACTTACAGCAGGCATAGTGTGATTCCTGCAAAATATACTCCTGAAGCTACGCCTTATTGCTGTGTTTTCCTAGTGTGTTACACCAACAGGCATTTGCAGCACTTACAGCAGGCGTAGTGTGATTACTGCAAAATATACACCTGAAGCTAGCCCGTATTACTGTGTTTTCCTGGTGTGTTACACCAACAGGCATTTGCAGCACTTACAGCAGGCGTAGTGTGATTCCTGCAAAATATACTCCTGAAGCTAGCCCGTATTGCTGTGTTTTCCTGGTGTGTTACACCAACAGGCATTTGCAGCCCTTACAGCAGGCGTAGTGTGATTCCTGCAAAATATACACCTGAAGCTAGCCCGTATTTATGTGTTTTCCTGGTGTGTTACACCAACAGGCATTTGTAGCACTTACAGCGGGTGTAGTGTGCTTCCTGCAAAATATACTCCTAAAGCTAGGCCTTATTGCTAGTTTTCCCATCTCCCTGCAGGCCATTAGAATGTCTGGAAGGCAAACAAGGAGAGGCAGACAGTCAGGAGCCAATAAAAGAGGGGCAAGCAGGCTCTGTGTAAAGAGACAACAGTGCTGGTCGTGGACACGGTGCATTGCCATCAGCACGTGGCCATGGGACACGCTTGTCCTTCTTTTCGGCAGCTGGACGTGTTGAGCCGCATCATGCCGAAGACTTGGTAGAGTGGATGACCAAGCCCTCCTCATCCTCCTCATCCTCTCTCACCCAGGCTCAGGATACTGGCAAAGCAGCTGCCAAAGCATCCTCTTCCCTCGTATCAATGTCATCATCAGTCACTCCTTCCCTAGACCCACCATGTCCTCCTGAGGAGTCCCCCGAACTGTTTGAGCACAGTGTTGGGTACATGCTCCAGGAGGATGCCCAGCGTTTCGAAGGGTCTGATGATGATACTCAGCTAGAGGAAGGCAGTAGCGTGAGAGCAGAGAGAGGGGATGCTCAAGAAGGACACCAATCTGGCAGTCATGTTCCATCAGCTGCAGCATACTGCCAGATTGGCTCCAGTGATGAGGAGGGAGGGGATGATGAGGTCACTGACTCCACGTGGGTGCCTAATAGGAGAGAGGAGGAGGAGGAGGATGAGGAGGAGGCACATCTCCAACGAGGCAGGATGCCCTCGGGGGGCCAGCGTAAGGGCAGCACATCGACGGAATCACACCGCAGAGCTCCGCCTGTGCAGGGCGCTGCCTCTGCCCGTTATTCAAAAAGTTATTTGGTGTGGGCCTTTTTTGAGTCGAGTGCATCAGATCGCACAGCTGCTGTTTGCAACATATGTCTCAAGCGTATATCGCGTGGCCAAAACATCAGCCGCTTGGGCACCACATGCTTTATCAGACATATGTTGACCTGCCATGCAGCTCGTTGGCAAGCCTACCTTAAAGACCCACACCAAAGAACAAAGCGGACCTCTCCTTGCACCGCATCAGCTGGGATCTCCAACCCCACTATACCTTCAGTCCTCTCTGAAACCTGCACTGAGAGGAATGAAGGTGTAGAATTAGAAGTACTTGCGGGCACTCTGCTAGCAGTACACCGACGTCCGATTCTAGCAGGCAAATTTCCCTGCCCCAGCTGCTGGACCGTCGAAAAAAGTTCACTCCCAGCCATCCACATGCCCAGCGGTTGAATGCTAGCTTGGCTAAATTGCTAGCGCTTCAACTGCTGCCTTTTCAGTTGGTAGACTCGGCCCCCTTCTGTGAGTTTGTGCAATGTGCGGTTCCTCAGTGGCAGGTTCCCAAACGCCACTTTTTCTCACGGAAGGCGATTCCGGCTCTCTACCGGCATGTGGAAGGCAATGTCTTGGCCTCGCTGGACAGGGCGGTCAGCGGTAAGGTGCATATTACCGCTGACTCATGGTCCAGCAGGCATGGACAGGGACGTTACCTTTCTTTCACGGCCCATTTGGTCACTCTTTTGGCAGCTGGGAAGGATGCAGGATAAGGTGCAGTAGTGTTGGAGGTTGTTCCGCCGCCACGCCTCCAAAATGCTACTACTGGTTGTGACACACCTCTCTCCTCCACCCCCTCCTCTTCTTCTTCCTCCATGGCCTCTTCCTGTGCTTTGTCCTCGGAACCAGTGGTGCTCCGTAGGCGTTCAAAGGGCTACGCAAGTACGCAGGCAAAAAGATGCCATGCCGTGCTTACGCTGGTGTGTTTGGGGGACAGGAGCCACACTGGGGCAGAGGTTCTGTCTGCTCTGCAGGGGCAGGCCGAGAGGTGGTTGACGCCATGCCAGCTTAAGCCAGGAATGGTGGTTTGCGACAATGGCACCAACCTCCTCTCCGCCCTCCGACAGGGACAACTGACCCATGTGCCCTGTGTGGCTCACGTCCTTAACCTGGTGGTGCAGAGGTTCTTGGGCAGGTACCCGGGCTTACAGGATGTCCTGAGGCAGGCCAGGAAAGTCTGTGTGCATTTCCGCAGATCTTATAATGCCAGTGCTCGCCTGTCTGAGCTGCAAAAGGAGTTGAACCTGCCCAAGAACCGCCTTATATGTGACATGCCCACCAGGTGGAACTCAACGTTGGCCATGCTGCAGCGGCTGCACACGCAGCAGAGGGCCATCAATGAGTACCTGTGCGACTACGGCACCAGGACAGGGTCAGGGGAGCTCTGTTTTTTTTCACCACGCCAGTGGGGCATGATCAGGGATGCATGCACTGTCCTGGCACCATTTGAGGAGGCCACGAGGATGGTGAACAGTGACAGTGCATGCATCAGTGACACTGTACCTCTTGTCCACCTGTTGGAACATATGCTGCGTGGAATAATGGACAGGTCACTTGAGGCAGAACAGAGGCAGGAAGAGGAGGACTTCCTTGCCTCTCAAGGCCCCCTTTACCCAGACAGTGTTCCTTCTGTCCCACCCATCGCACAGGAAGAGGAGGAGGAGGATTGTGTCAGCATGGAGGTAGAGCCTGGCACTCAGCATCATCAGCAGCAGTCTTTTAGGGAGGATTTACAGTCCCAAGAAACCCGTAGACTTGTACGTGGCTGGGAGGAGGTGGCTGCGGATCATGTCGTCCTTAGTGACCCAGAGGACTCCGGACCGAATGCCTCAGCTAACCTACGCTGCATGGCCTCCCTGATCCTGCAAAGTCTGCGGAAGGATCCTCGTATTCTTCGGATCAAGGAGAGGGACCATTACTGGCTGGCCACTCTCCTTGATCCACGGTACAAGGGTAAGGTTGCGGACCTTATCTTACCGTTGCAGAGGGAGCAGAGGATGAGACAACTCCGGGAGGCCTTGCAGAAAGGTCTGTGCAACGCGTTCCCAGAGACTGGGAGGTTACAAACTCCTGGTCCTGGACAACGAGTTGCTGAGGCTTCGGTCAGTCAAAGAAGGAGCGGTGGGGAAGGTGGCCATCTGACCGATGCGTTCAGACAATTCTTTAGTCCGCAGCCCCAAGGTATGATCAGTTCCAGCAACCATCGCCAGCGTCTGATATACATGGTGCAGGAATACCTAGGGGCAAGGTCAGACTTGGACACCTTCCCCACCGAAAATCCTCTGGCTTACTGGGTCTTGAGGATGGATCACTGGCCAGAGCTTGCACAGTATGCAATTGAGCTACTGGCCTGTCCTGCATCCAGCGTTCTTTCAGAACGCACATTCAGTGCTGCTGGAGGATTTGTCACGGATCACAGGGTGCGCCTGTCCACCGACTCGGTTGATCGACTGACTTTCATAAAGATGAACCAGTCTTGGATCACCACCAGCTACCAAACACCTGAAGCTGATATAACAGACAAATTTATTTTCAAATGTCACATCCCTTCAAGACTGATGCTGATGCTGAGTGACTGTCCTGTTATGTTGACTGACTATCCTCCTCCTCCTCAATGATCCGATTGATGATGATAGCTTGGAAGAATATTTTTGTTTCTGGGTGCCGCCACCAGTGCCTAAGGCCCAATTTTTCAGCCCCTGTTTAACAGGGGAATGTAATTACAATTTTTTATGCAATGCTTTTCAGCAGGGCTCATTCCTGCACTCCAACTAGAGTATCTGGGAGAGGTTGCAGTGTCGTGGCACCAGCACCAGTGCCTAAGGCCCAATTTTTCAGCCCCTGTTTAACAGGGGCATGTAAATACAATTTTTTATGCAATGCTTTGCAGCAGGGCTCATTCCTGCACTCCAACTAGAGTATCTGGGAGAGGTTGCAGTGTCGTGGGACCAGCACCAGTGCCTAAGGCCCAATTTTTCAGCCCCTGTTTAACAGGGGCGTGTAATTACAATTTTTGATGCAATACTTTGCAACAGGGCTCATTGCTGTGCTCCAAGTACAGTATCTGTGAGGGGTTGCAGTGTTGTGGCACCAGTGCCTAATGCCCAATTTTTCTGCCCCTGTTTAACAGGGGCATGTAATTACAATTCTTGATCTAATAATTCACAGCAGGGCCCATTCCTGCGCCCACCAAGAGTAACTGTGAGGCCTTACAGTGTTGTGTCAACACCACCACCACCACCACCAAAGGCCCAATTTTTCAGCCCCTGTTCAACAGGGGCATGCAATTACAATTCTTGATCTAATAATTCACAGCAGGGCCCATTCATGCGCCCACCAAGAGTAACTGTGAGGGCTTACAGTGTTGTGTCAACACCACCACCACCACCACCAAAGGCCCAATTTTTCAGCCCCTGTTCAACAGGGGCATGCAATTACAATTCTTGATCTAATAATTCACAACAGGGCCCATTCATGTGCCCACCAAGAGTAACTGTGAGGGCTTACAGTGTTGTGGCAACACCAACATGTAAGGGGCAAATTTCAGCAGAGTATATAGGGCAGGCCCCTACTTTCAAACATCCAACTTACAAACGACTCCTACTTGCAAACGGAAGGAGACAACAGGAAGTGAGAGGAAATCTACCCCTAGGAAGGGAAATTCTCTCCTGTAAGAGTTAATATGGGAAAAATGTGTCTCCTCTCTACTGATGCTTTATCACCAATCCTTGTTTCAATAAAAACCCCACTTTTCAAAAACATTTGTCATTGGGACGGAAAGTGAGGTGAAATGTTCTGAACAGGGGCACAGACAGCAAAACAAATGTTACAGGGGTGATAACCCTTCCCTATGTTTTCCAAAAAGCTTAAAAATAGATTTTTTGCCTGGAGCTACACTTAAACAATGTACCTGTTCAAAATTACAAACAGATTCTACATAAGAACAAACCTACAGTCCCTGTCTTGTATGCACCGCCTGTATACTGCTGTTCAGAGTATATAGGGCCTTTTTTATTTTGTGTGCGGGGTTCCCCTTAATATCCATACAAGACCCAAAGGGGCTGGTAATGGGCTGGGGTAGGGGGGGGGTGATGGGGTAGCTATGACATTTTTCTTAAAGGTTTTCATCCATATTACCGGGACCAGACATTACATTAAAGCCGCAAGCAGTTTTAAATGGCTTTTTTTCCTTTAGAAATGTAATTTTGTGCAGGGACAGTTCTAAACACGGGAAACATGTGCCACTTCACAGGCATACTTTAGACACCCCCCAGGTACGATATTTAAAGGAATATTTGACTTTTTTTTTCACTTTATGCATCATTAACCACTTGACCACTGGGCACTTAAACCCCCTTAATAACCAGACCAATTTTCAGCTTTCGGTGCTCTCACATTTTGAATGACAATTACTCAGTCATACAACACTGTACCCATATGAAATTTTTGTCCTTTTTTTCACACAAATAGAGCTTTCTTTTGGTGGTATTTAATCACTGTTGGGTTTTTTATTTTTTGCGCTATAAGAGAAAAAAGACTGAAAATTTTGTAAAAAAATGATTTTTTTTTCGTTTCTGTTATAAAATTTTGCAAATTACTATTTTTTCTTCATAAATTTTGGCCAAAATTTATACTGCTACATATCTTTGGTAAAAATAAGTACAAATTGGTGGATATTATTTGGTCTTTGTGAAAGTTATAGAGTCCACAAGCTATGGTGCCAATATCTGAAAATTGATCACACCTGAAGTATTGACGGCCTATCTCAATTCTTGAGACCCTAACATGCCAGAAAAGTACAAATACCCCCCAAATGACCCCTTTTTGGAAAGAAGACATTCCAAGGTATTCAGAAAGAGGCATTGTGAGTTTTTTGAAGTTGTCATTTTTTCCCACAATTCTTTGCAAAATCAAGATTTTTTTTTTCTCTTTTTTTTTTTTCACAAAATTGTCATATTAGCAGGTTATTTCTCACACACAGCATATGCATTACACAAATTACACCCCAAAACACATTCTGCTATTACTCCCGAGTATGGCGATACCACATGTGTGAGACTTTTACACAGCGTGGCCACATACAGAGGCCCAACATGCAGGGAGCACCTTCAGGCGTTCTGGAGCACCAAGGCCAATTCTGACATTTCTCTCCTACATGTAAAAATCATCATTTATTTGCTAGAAAATTACATAGAACCCCAAAACATTATATATGTTTTTTTAGCAAAGACCTTAGAGAATATAATGGTGGTTGTTGCAACTTTTTATCTCGCACGATATTTGCGCAGCAATTTTTTTAACGTGTTTTTTACGGAAAAAAAATGTTTTGTGCTTAAAAAAAAAAAAAACAGTAAAGTTAGCCCAATGTTTTTGCATAATGTGAAAGATGAAGTTACGCCGAGTAAATAGATACCTAACATGTCGCCCTTAAAAATTGCACACACTCGTGGAATGGCGCCAAACTTCGCTACTTAAAAAATCCCCATAGGCAACGCTTTAAATATTTTTACTGGTTACATGTTTTGAGTTACAGAGGAGGTCTAGGGCCAAAATGATTGCTCTCGCTCTAACGTTCGCAGAGATACCTCACATGTGTGGTTTGAAAACCGTTTTCATATGTGGGCGGGACTTACGTATGCGTTCGCTTCTGTATGCGAGCTCACGGGGACAGGGGCGCTTTAAAAAAAAAAAAAATTTATTCTTCATTTTACTTTATTTATTTTAGTTTGACATGTTTTTCCGCCCTAAACATTTTTTGATCACTTTTATACCTATTACAAGGAACGTAAACATCCCTTGTAATAGGAATATGGCATGACAGGTCCTCTTTACAGTGAGATATGGGGGGGGGGGTGTCAATAAGACCCCACATCTCACCTCTAGGCTGGGAAGCCTGAAAAAAATACAAAAAAAAAAACAACAATCCTGGCTTTGATCGTAGCGGTGAGTCGGTAGAAGCACCGGAGGGCGGCGGGGGGGGGGGACATCCCCTCTCGCCTCCCGTAAGAATGATCAAGCGGCGGAACAGCCGCTATGATTGTTCTTATGGTGTAGGGATTCGCCGGCTGAAAAAGCTAATATCTGAATGATGCCTGTAGCTGCTCCCATCATTCAGATATCCCCGCACAAAGTCAAGGATGTCATATGATGGCCGGAGGGCGGGAAGTGGTTATTGCAGAGTATTGCCGGGCATTGCGGAGTATTGCCGGGCATTGCGGAGTATTGCCGGGCATTGCGGAGTATTGCGGACTATGGCAGGGTATTGCGGACTATGGCAGGGTATTGCGGTGTATGGCAGGGTATTGCGGTGTATGGCAGGGTATTGCACGGGTATTGCACAGGGTATTGTGGAGGGTATTGCACAGGGTATTGTGGAGGGTATTGCAGAGTATTATGGAGGGTATTGCAGAGTATTGTGGAGGGTATTGCAGAGTATTGTGGCGGGTATTGCAGAGTATTGTGGCGGGTATTGCAGAGTATTGTGGCGGGTATTGCAGAGTATTGTGCAGGGTATTGCAGAGTATTTTGCAGAGTATTGCGCAGGGTATTGCAGAGTATTTTGCAGGGTATTGCAGAGTATTGTGCAGGGTATTGCAGAGTATTGTGCAGGGTATTGCAGAGTATTGTGCAGGGTATTGCAGAGTATTGCACCAGGGTATTGCAGAGTATTGCACCAGGGTATTGCAGAGTATTGCACCAGGGTATTGCAGAGTATTGCACCAGGGTATTGCAGAGTATTTCGCAGGGTATTGCAGAGTATTTCGCAGGGTATTGCAGAGTATTGCACCAGGGTATTGCAGAGTATTGCACCAGGGTATTGCAGAGTATTGCACCAGGGTATTGCAGAGTATTGGCAGGGTATTTTGCAGAGTATTGGCAGGGTGTATTGCAGAGTATTGGCAGGGTATAGCACAGGGATGGCTGAGCAGGGATGGATGGATGGATGGATCTGTGACTGCAATTGTCACAGATCCAGCCCACAGTGCTGCTGCTGCCATCCGCTCCCTCCCCCTCCCCTCTCACACTGTACCGATCGGTACAGAGAGGGGAGGGAGGAACCGGCGTCATCAAATGACGCCGGTCTGTTTACAAGTGATTGCTCCGTCATTTGACGGAGTGATCACGTGGTAAACGGCCGCTATCAGCGGCGATTTACCGCGATTCGTGATCCGCCAGTTCCTCTGGACCCGGCGGTCACGGAGTTTCCCGTGTGCGTGCCCCAGGGGGCACGCGGGAGCGCGATTCTGGGAGGACGTTATATAACGTCCTCCCAGAGTTAAGCAACCACCTTGTCGACGTTATTTGTCGGCAGGTGGTTGTTAAGTGGTTAAAATGACTGCTCCCGAAAAACGGCCGTTTTTAAAACTTCTTTTTGCATTGATACGTGCTTTAACTGCACATGTTGGTGCAGAACCCGGGTTCCCAAACCCTTTTTAGGACAATAACATGCATAATAGTCGTTATAATTAGCACTTTAGATTTCGAACGTTCACATCCATTGTATTTAATAGGGTTCTAACGTTCGTGCAAACTTTCGGTCCGTTCGCGGGTTCTGGTGCGAACCGAACCCGGGGGTGTTCGGCTCATCCCTACCAGCCAAGAGTCTTTCAATTCTTGTTTGAGGTATCTTTGCCCATTCTTCCTTATAAAAGTCTTCCAGTTCTTTGAGATTTCTGGGCTGTCTGTCACGCATTGCTCTTTTAAGGTCTATCCATAGGTTTTCAATAATGTTGAGGTCAGGAGATTGTGAAGGCCATGGCAAAACCTTCAGTTTACGCCTCTTGATGTAATCCCCCGTGGATTTTGAGGTGTGTTTAGGATCATTATCCATTTGTAGAAGCCATCCTCTCTTTAACTTCAGCTTTTTCACAGATGGCATCAAGTTACCATCCAAAATTTGCTGAAATTTTATTGAATCCATTTTTCCTTCTACTCGTGAAATGTTCCCTGTGCCACTGGCTGCAATACAACCCCAAAGGATGATTGATCCACCCCCATGCTTAGCAGTTGGACAGAGGTTCTTTTCATTTAATTCTGTGCCCTTTCTTCTCCAAACGTACCTTTGCTCATTCCGGCCAAAAAGTTCTATTTTAACCTCATCGGTCCAAAGAACTTGTTTCCAAAATGCCTCAGGCTTGTCTATATGTTAATTTGCAAAGTTCAAACGCTGATTTTTGTGGTGAGGACGTAGAAGAGGTTTTCTTCTGATGACTCTTCCATGAAGACCATATTTGTACAAGTATCTCTTTATAGTGGAATAGTGTACCACAACTCCAGTGTCTGCCAGATCTTTCTGGAGGGATCATGCAGTCAAACGTGGTTTTTGAATTGCTTTTCTCACAATCCTGCGAGCTGTTCTGTCTGATATTTTTCTTGGTCTTCCAGATCTTGCTTTAACTTCCACTGTTCCTGATGACTGCCATTTCTTAATTACATTCTGAACAGAGGATATTGACATCTGAAAACGCTTTGCTATCTTCTTATAGCCTTCTCCAGCTTTGTGAGTGTCAACTATTTTCAGTTTCAGTTTTCTAGACAACTGCTTAGAAGAACCCATGGTGCTGATTGTTGGGGCAAGGTCAGATGAGTCTGGCCATTTAAAACCTTTGAGACTGACCTGGTCTTCCCAGACGATGATTGAGAACAATCCATGACACTGGCAGGTCTCAGCTTTGCAAAGGGGGCAGTGCATGCTATAAAATCTGCAGGGTGCCCAAACTTTTGCAGACGCCATTTTTTTGTTTTCTGTCATTTTGAAAGTGTAAATGATGGAAATAAAATCTAACTTTTTTTGACATATTATAAGAATGTGTAATCTGTAATTTGATGCTATTTGGAGATTTTTCCATCTTTCCTTGGCTTCGTTATGCACATTAATACACATTTTTACCTGGGGTGCCCAAACTTTCGTTCCCCACTGTATGAAAGATTCCTTAATCCTCTCCAGGGAGCCCAGAGTTTGTGAAATCTAATCAGCTTGCCTTCCTTGAGGGCCATGATCTGTTCTAAAGCTTATGTATCCTTTACGTATCTTTTGACCTCGACTACATTCGGGGAGGTATTTGTCTTTCATTTACATAGTAAGATAAGATGTGCTGCGAACAGAACATGCATGGTTATAGGCCTTAAATTCTGGGGAAAATATTCCATGCCCATACTAAGAATGGCCTGAAGAAAATAGTTTTTGGTGATAATCCCAGTTATCTTTGTAATTAGATGGAATACTTTGTTCCAGTAACTACGTAGGTGTGGGCAAGCCCACAACATGTGCCTTAGTGTTCCAACCTGGCCGCATCCCCTTCAGCATTAATTCTTGGAAGATTTATTATAGTTAGACAAACTGAAAAGTGTGTAATACCATGTTAGATGGAGTTTCTGTGCCATTTCCCAGTATGGTGTACAGCTTGATGCTGTTAGGTTTGTTTTAATGGCAGATTCCCATTGTTGATTAGAGATATTATTTTGTAGTTTGTTAATGGGTTGGATTTAGTAAAAAGTGACTTAGCGTGGAGGAAGTTATAAAAAAGAGAAATTCACTTGCATTTGGGAATAGGTGAGGACCAGTAATGCCAAGCTTGTTTTGAGATACTCAGCTCTGTAACCAGATGATGATGAAGGTAGGAAGCTACTTGAGCATGCAGGAGGAGGTTCCTTTCTGGTAGTGCATATGTAGATTTCAATTTCTGGAAAGAAATAGGGCTACCACTTTGGACTATATCTGGCAGCTTGCGTATCCCCCCTGGCCTCCTAATTTATAGTGGTAAGTTAGTGCTCCAATAGGAAGTGGCTTGTTTAAGGACTGTTTGCAGGTGTTACAATGGTTTAGAAAATATTTCCATGCTTCAAGAGAAGCCACGATCGTGGGGTGTGTAAGGTGTAAGTCAGGGGTCAGTGGTAGTGCAAGTGGTACTAAAAAGTCACGCAGATTACCTTTGCCAACCCATTCCTCTTCCAGGTGGCGCCAGTGCATTGTACTTGGAGTCTGAAACCAGAATTTTATTTGGTCCAGCAAAGTGGCCATGTAGTAGTCATAAAGATTAGGCAGACCCATTTCCCCAGCCTTCCTATGTTTTACTAAGATGGAATGAGCACATTCAGTCTTACCTTTAACTCAAAGAAACTTCCCCACTGTACTCTGTAACGTTTTGAAAAAGGTAAGTGGCACCTTTATTGGGATTGGGAACACCCTAAATATGTACAGAATTTTAGGGAGGGTCAGCATCTTAAACTCAGCGAGTCTACCAGCCCACGACTGGTAGTGTTTACTCATTTTAGTAAAATCCTGTTTCATGGAGATTAATAAGGGAAGGTAGTTTTGTTTTGAAAGTAGGGGAAGTTAAGTTGATTCCCAGGTACAAGACTGTGTCCCTTGTCCAGGGGTACAGAAACTGAGATTGGAGGCTAGATTTCACCTTAACAGGGACAGATCCCTAGAATATTAGATTTGAACTCATTAACCTTATAATAGGAATTGGAGTTAAATAGACTTAACAATTTATGGACAGCAGGTAGGGATTCATCCGGGTCAGCCAGTGTTAGGATGATATCATTTGCGAAGAGTGTGATCACGTGGGAGTTCACTTTAGGCGTGATCCCCTTAAAATTATTGTGGGATCTTGCCATTTCCGCCAGCGACTCCATGACTAAAGCCAATATAAGTGCGGATAATGGACACCCCTGCCTTGTACCGTTACTGATTGAAAATCTCTTCGGTATAGACATGGGCAAATGGGGTGGTATACAGGGCTGTAATTGCTGAAAATATTTCTCCTTGTAGGCTCAATTTATGCAATATTTGCGAGAGATAGCCCCAATGGAGTCTATCAAAAGCCTTCTCTGCATCCAAGGTATCCTGGTAACCTCAGCATGGTGCATTAGGTTAACAAAGTGCTGGGTAGCGTTTGGAGCCTGGCATCCCAGAACAAAACCCACCTGACCTGATTTTACCAGGGAGGGTAGGAATTGAAGGAGTTTATTAGATAAAAGCCTAGCATATATTTTCTTTCAAATATTTGTATTAAAATTAAGTAAAAAAGACAAAACACAATGACAGGGGATGTAAGGCCTAAATAGAAAGACACCTGTAGGTAAGACGCATGTAGATATGACAAATGTAAATCGGAACAAAGAAACAGATGAGCAGTACCACTAGCACATTATCTACATCCAATTTCCAAACAAAGTTTCACTCATTGTAATGCTCTCATAAGCTTTATGCCGTGACTAAATACGTTAGATATACTTATAATAACCTATATTATGCTAGTTTATCCCTGTAGAGATTGGAGTTCAATACTACAAAATATGTGTCAATCAAAAAAAGGAGAAAAAAAAATTGAACTAATAGAACTAGCACCAGTAATTTACCAAATACAAACAATCAGAAGACCATAACTATCGTGTTGAAATTGTTATAAATCAGATACTTTGTCAAGATAATCCCAATGAGCCCATTTGGAATAAAAGGATTTAAGGCCCTGGTTATTAATTGGTAAGAATTTTTGATATAGGTAATGGGT
The DNA here is from genome assembly GCA_029206835.1 of Rana muscosa. Lineage (NCBI taxonomy): Eukaryota > Metazoa > Chordata > Amphibia > Anura > Ranidae > Rana > Rana muscosa. Next base: position 569,819,986 of record CM055121.1, read on the forward strand.
ATTAACTCTACTAATCACCTCTGTGATGTTAGGTGCATGTGTAGTTTTGCATACCTTAGTTATAGTTAATCTTGCAGCTATAAAGATATGTGAAATAATGGTTCTGTACTGTATAGGAAACTGATCTATAGTTAAGCCCAGTAATGCCAGATGAGGAGCTGTCGGGGTTAGAATACCCGTGGATTGGGATATGAGGGAGAACACCCTATTCCAAAAACTGTGGAGAGACCTGCAGTCCCACAATATATGCATTAAATTTCCTGTTGCGCCACATTGCCGCCAACACAAAGGGGAGGTATCGGGGTAAAATTTTGGACAGCATATATGGGGTTAGGTATCCTCTGTATAGAATCTTTAGGACGTTGTCCCAATGATTTACGCAATGGGTCACGCTAATGTTGTTGGCCAGTGCGTGTTGCCATTCCTCATCAGAGAATTGTTTACCTAAGTCTCTCTCCCAACTCACCATATGGGCTGTTTTACTAAAAGGGACAGAGTATTGGAGGTATTTATAAAACTATGAGAGAACATCTTTATTTTCGATGAAAGGCCTGTATCCGTAGATACGTATAACTATATTTCCCCACTGTTTGCGGATTGAGATCTTGGAAGGATGTAAGACCCTTTGGATCCATGGGGTAACAGTAATCGATTGGAGCAGATGTTCATAAGCTTTTAATGGAATTCCTATCTGCTTGGTGGGGTGTCAAGGGTTGGGATGGTTAAGTAAAAGCTCCCAAGCCTCCATGGAAGCAGAAATAGAGGGTAATATTGATGTGTGAATAGGGTTGCTGATCCATAGAGTACACAATAAAGCTTGTAAGTCGTGGGAAGGTATCAATGCTCTCTCAATATTCACCCAAAGTTTGTCCTGGGATGTAAACCAGGCCTTAATCTGATCAAGGAGCGCAGCATAGTAATAATTAATAAACATTGGTAAACCTACCCCTCCTGCTGATTTATGTTTGAATAAGATAAAGAAGGGAACCCTGGCCTTATTGCCTTTCCATATAAACTTCTTTAGTAAACTGGCCATAGTGCGTAAAAAGATCTTGGGGATTTTGATCGGTACTGTGCAGAATTATCATGTTGTATGCGGCAACCCTACCTAACCATGATAGTTCAACCTTTTCGATATGAGAGAACTCTTTGGCGATAGATTGTAGCAATGTCTTATAATTGGTCTCTTCATGTCTGTGAAGACAGGCCGGAAGAGTGATGCCCAAATATGTTAATTTGTTAGTTTCCCATTGGTATGGAAAACGGACCTTTACATCTTTCAAGATGCCCTTAGATAACCCTACGGGAAGAGCAGAGGACTTAGCTATATTAAAGCAGAGCTCAGGGATCAGCAAAAAATCCCCCATTAGTACCCCCCCCCCACCCTGCACAAAACACTAAACAGTTCTTGCATTTGTGAAATTCCTTACCCCAAGAAGAAAATCGTTGAATTGAATTTTCAGGAGGTCAGCTCTGCAGTTCAAAAAATGCTGCCTGTTTTCTGGCAAGGAGGAGGTGTTAGAACATGGATTGCATCATATCCTCTCATGTTTACACTATCATTAAACTACATTTCCAATCATGCTTTGCATGTTGTACACTAAATGTGAACAAGCCCACTTTAACATAAATCACACCCCTCATTCTGCAGCCACACTGCTGAGCACAACACAGACAGTGAGCAGAAATTCTTATAACTGTAAAGCATGCATGTGCTCTACCCTCCAACCACAGCAGGAGATAAACATATTTCCCTTACATGCTTTATGTAATCAGTACTGAACTGTGTACACATCCCATAATTCTATATTATACACACTGTACTCTGCTGTAATTCAGTATTAGAAATATTCCTCCTCATGCAGCTTTGAGATCTTTCTAATAGTAATCAGTGCTTGTATAGTGGATGTGAGCACATCCCTAGCCGCACCATAGAAAGAGCCGGGCAATGCTGCTTTACATCAGCGCGTGACACAAATAAATGTCGGCATGAGAAAAAAACAAAAAAGTGCAGCGCTAACTAAATAATCAATACCACAATAATGGCGAAATTCTCGAATGTATGGCTTCAATTTTACCACAATATGAGTCTCTGTGATATGTAACGTCAAATATCATACACATCACACTGAAAATAAGACATAAAATTACTTCAAACTTTGCAGGGATGGTGGAAACCTCTCCGACATATATTTGACAGTGGATGGTGTCAGTAAAGCAGTGGATGGTGTCCACTGTTTATCAGTGCAGCCTCATCAGTGCCCATATGTGTAGCCTTATCAGTGCAGTGCCCATTAGTGCAGTTTATCAGTACAGCTTCATCAGTGCCGCCTCAGTGCAGCTTATCAGTGCAGCTTTAGTGCAGCTTATGAGTGCAGCATCATCAGTGCTGCCTCAGTGCAGCCTCATCAGTGCCGCCTCAGTCCAGCTTATCAGTGCCCATTAGTGCAACTTATTAGTGCCCATCACTGCGGTCTCGCCAGTGCCCACCAGTGCAGCTTATCAGTGCCCATCAGTGCAGCTTATCAGTGCAGCTTATCAGTGCCCATTAGTGCGGTCTCACCAGTGCCCATCAGTGCAGCTTATCAGTGCCTATCAGTGCAGATTTATCAGTGCAGCCTTAGCAGTGCAGCTTATCAGTGCCCATCAGTGCAGCCTCATCAGTGGAGCCTCATCAGTGCATCTAGTCAGTGCCCATCAGTGCATCCTTATCAGTGCCTATAAGTGCAGCTTATCAGTGCAGCTCATCAGTGCTCATCAGTGCAGCTTATCAGTGCCTATTATTGCAGCCTTATCAGTGCAGCGTATCAGTGCTCATCAGTGCATCTTACCAGTGCTCATCAGTGCAATGTCACCAGTGCAGCTTATCAGTGCTCATCAGTGCAGCTTATCAGTGCTCATCAGTGTGGTGTTACAAGTGTAGCTTATACGTCCGGTGTCACCAGTGCAGCTTATCAGTGCTCACCAGTGCAGCTTATCAGTGCTCATCATTGTGGTGTTACAAGTGCAGCTTATCAGTGCCAGTGTCACCAGTGCAGCTTTTCAATGCCCATCAGTGCCGGTGTCACCAGTGCAGCTTTTCAGTGTCCATCAGTGCGGTGTCACCAGTGCAGCTTAGCAGTGTCCATCAGTGTCGGTGTCACTGGTGAAGATTTTCAGTGCCCATCAGTGCCGGTGACGCGAGTGCAGCTTTTCAGTGCCCATCAGTGCCGGTGTCACCAGTGCAGCTTAGCAGTGCCCACCAGTGCAGAGCAGGGATAGTTACAGATCCTCCAAATAACAGAGTGGGTCTCAGGCTGACAGGTCTGTATGTGAGAACACCGATTTGTCGTACAGCCCCACCAGAATTGTGATTGACAGAGCAGAGCGCACTGTTCCAATGTGCAGGGAGGCAGGGCTGTACGACGAGCGGTGCACTGATAGAGATGGCGTGTGGGTGATGGCGGCGAGGGGGGGACTGGACAGTGCTGTCAGGAATAAGGAGGAGGGAGCAGAGGAGGAGAACACCACCTCTATGGGTGGCACAGACCGGGGGGCCGGGGGGTCGTGAGACCCCCTCCGCCCACTACAGCAAGGGCCGCCATCAGGAATTTTGGGGCCCCTTACACAGCTTCAGGCATGGGTCCCCTGAGAACCGGGGGTGCTGCCACCGCAAATTGAGAAGCGGGGGGGGCTGCCGTGAATTGAGAAGCAGGGGGGGTGCTGCCGCCGCAAATTGTTGTGGTCGGGGGGGGGCTTTGGGTGCAGACGAACAAAAAAAAAGAACATAAAAAGGGGGGGTTGCCATCTGGGCCTCTGGGGACCTCTGGGATTTTATTAACCACTTGTCCCCGCCCACTGTCAATTGACGGCGGGCGGAGGATACTCTCGCTCTGGGAGGACGTCATATGACGTCCTCCCTTTAAAACGAGCTAGGAGGCGCGCGCCCGCCGCGTTCACAAGGCCCCGGTGCGCGTGCCCGGCGGCCGCGATTGCCGCCGGGCACCCGCGATTGCCCGGAAAACGAGCAGGAAAGTGGATCTCTGTGTGTAAACACAGAGATCCACGTCCTGTGAGGGAGAGGGGACCGATGGTGTGTCCCTTGTACATAGGGACAACCATCGGTCACCTCCCCCAGTCAGTCACCTCCCCCCACAGTAAGAACACATTGAGGGAACATATTTAACCCCTTCCCGCCCCCTAGTGGTTAACCCCTTCCCTGCCAATCACATTTATACAGTAATCAATGCATTTTTACAGCAGGGATCGCTGTATAAACGTGAATGGTCCCAAAAATGTGTCAAAAGTGTCCCATGTGTCCTCCGCAATATCGCAGTCACAATAAAAAATCGCAGATCGCCGCCATTACTAATAAAAAAATAAAAAAATAAAAGTGCTATAAATCTATCCCCTATTTTGTACACACTATAACTTTTGCGCAAACCAATCAATACGCGCTTATTGCGATTTTTTTTTTACCAAAAATATGTAGAAGAATACGTATCGGCCTACACTGAGGAAAATTTTATTTAAAAAAAAAAATGGGTATTTATTATAGCAAAAAGTAAAAAATAGTGTTTTTTTTCCAAACTGGACGCTCTTCTTTTGTTTATAGCGCAAAAAATAAAAACCGCAGAGGTGATCAAATACCACCAAAAGAAAGCTCCATTTGTGGGAAAAAAAGGACACAAATTTCGTTTGGGAGCCACGTCGCACGACCGCGCAATTGTCATTCAAAGTGTGACAGCGCTGAAAGCTGAAAAATGGCTTGGGCAGGAAGGGGGTTTTCGTGCACAGTAGAGAAGTGGTTAAAAAAAAAATTATAATTTTTTTTTTATAATAAAAAAAAAGGGAGGTTGCCATCCGGGGCCCTGGGGACCTCTGGGCCCCTTCCGAAAAAAAATTATAAAAAAAAAAATTATAAAAAAAAGGGGGTTGCCATCCGGGGCACTGGGGACCTCTGGGCCCCTTACAAAAAAAAAAAAAAAAGGGGGGTTGCCATCCGGGCCCCTTACAGGTGTACTGCCTGTACCCCCCTGATGGCGGCCCTGACTACAGCGAGCCAAGCAGAAGTTCAAGTACCTGCTCGCTTTCAGAGGACAACAAGGGGGTGTGTCAGACTGCTGTCTGAGGTTACTGGAGGGATAGCAGCCAGTGGTCTTACAAACAGAAACTCACCAGGCAATAACGTTTTTTCAGCAAGTTCAGCAGGCTATTGCAGAGGAACTACCGAGCTCAAAAGAACATGGCTGACATAGTTGGTGAAGGTAGGAGATCAATAACAAGAACATGGAAAAAAAAATTTGCCCGAAGTTCTGCTTTAAGCTTGTAATAGGATATGTCACTAAACCAATTTAAGGTGGATTCAACTGCTGTGAATGAGGTTAGTGGATACGTAAGGGTCAAAATCACATTGTCTGCGAACAACCCCATTTTATAGGGGTGATTAATTACCATGATTCCTCTAATCATGGGGTGAGACCTTATGAGGGACACAAGGGGCTCCATTACTAAAGAGAATATAAGAGGTGATAAAGGGCACCCCTAACGAGTCCCATTTGTTATTGGGAAATTCTCTGATAATGCATTAGAGGTGTAAACTTGTACTGTGGGGGAAGGGTACAGTGCTGCGATAACCTTTTGAATTAGACCCTGACAACCAAATTTTGGTAAAGTGGCATGAAGGTATCCCCAATGGACCCTATCAAATGCCTTTTCTGCATCTAGCATAGGAAAAACTGTGGGGGAATTGCTTGTCTCTGCTTTTCTCAAAAGGTTGAACATTCTCCGTGTACCATTGCCTACCCTTGACAAAACCAACCTGGTCAGCATCTATTAGCTATTTTTGCATATAATTTCAGATCTGTGTTAAAAATTGAGATTGGACGGAACTTCTGAGGTCGGTCAGGTTCCTTCCCTGGTTTCGGTAAAGTAACAATTATTGCCTTTAGCATTTTCAGGGGCAAAGGAAGCTGAGGTCGCTGCCCTATTGAAAATTCTACTTAAATACGGCGTAAGTATATTAGAGAATGTTTGGTAATGTTCAGCTGAAAAGCCATCGGTGCCTGGTGATTTTCCTTTGGCATGGTCTTAATAGCTGCAAGAATCTCATTGTCAGAAATGGTAGGATTTAAAGATTAATGCTGGTCAGGGGTAGGGATGAGCTTTGGGTTCGAGTCGAACTCATGTTCGACTCGAACATCGCCTGTTCGCTGAATTTCGAACATTATGGACCGTTCGCGCCAAATTCGAGTGGCGCGTCATGGCCCATAATTCACTGCGTCATCGCAGTGCATTGCCGGCTCATAATTGGCCAAGCATGCACTATGACCCGCATGCTTTGGCCAATCACAGCGGCGTCAGCACAGAGAGCCATAATTGGCCAAAGGAAGGGTGCCTTTGGCCAATAATGGCTCAGGGGAGTAGGTACATGCCCCACACTATATAAGGCCGCCTGCGTGTCAGCCTTGTGTAGTGTGTTGCAGCATTGTGAGAGTCTGAGAGAGATAGAGAGAGAGAGAGTCAGAGTGTCATTTCATTTCAGTTAGAAAGCTGCAGTCAGTGTATTTAGTATATATATGCATCCCAGGAGTTGTATATATACATATACATACAATGTATTCAGTTTAGCTAGATCTCACTTCAGAGTGTTCCTGTTATTCTCGCTGCAGTATATTAATTCAGTGTACTGTATAATGGGCTCAGTTTGCACGTAAAGCTGACTGCAGACTATTCCTTTTCTATTACTGATAATACAGGCAGTTGATTGAGCTAACCTGCAGTATATTAAGTCAGTGTACTGTATACTGGCCACAGTGTGCACGTAAAGCTGACTGCAGACTATTCCTTTTCTATTACTGATAATACAGGCAGTTGATTGAGCTAACCTGCAGTATATTAACTCAGTGTACTGTATACTGGCCACAGTGTGCACGTAAAGCTGACTGCAGACTATTCCTTTTCTATTACTGATAATACAGGCAGTTGATTGAGCTAACCTGCAGTATATTAACTCAGTGTACTGTATACTGGCCACAGTGTGCACGTAAAGCTGACTGCAGACAATTCCTTGTGTACCTATTCCAATACATCAAATACAGTATGTTTGGAAGGCCAACACGGAGAGGCAGACACTCACAGGCCAATAAAAGAGGGCAAGCAGGCTCTGTGTCTAGAGGCAACAGTGCTGGTCGTGGACACGGTGCATCCTCATCAGCATGTGGCCGTGGGGCACGCTTGTCCTTTTTTTCGGCAGCTGGCCGTGTTGAGCCGCAACATGCCGAAGAGTTGGTAGAGTAAATGACCAAGCCGTCCTCATCCTCCTCATCCTCTCTCACCCAGGCTCAGTGTACTTTGTCTGCCAAAGCAGCTGCCAAAGCAGCCTCTTCCCTTGGCTCAATGGCATTAGTCACTCCTTCCCTAGCCCCACCATGTCCTGAGGAGTCCCCCGAACTGTTTGACCACAGTGTTGGGTACATGCTACAGGAGGATGCGCAGTGTTTTGAAGGCTCTGATGATGGTACCCAGCTTGAGGAAGGCAGTAACGTGAGCACAGAGAGAGGGGGTGCCCAAGAAGGACAGCAAACTGCCAGTCATGTTCCCCCAGCTGCAGCATACTGCCAGGTTTGCTCCAGTGACGAGGAGGGAGGGGATGATGAGGTCACTGACTCCATGTGGGTGCCTGATAGGAGAGAGGAGGAGGAGGAGGAGGCACATCTCCAACGAGGCAGGATGCCCTCCAGGGGCCAGCTTAACGGCAGCCAACCGACTGCATCACACCGCAGAGCTCCGCATGTGCAGGGCGCTGCTGTCTCTGCGCATTATTCCAAAAGTTCTTTGGTGTGGGCCTTTTTTCAGACGTGTGCAGCAGATCGCACCATTGTTTTTGCAACATATGTCTGAAGCGTATCTCGCGTGGCCAAAACATCAGCCGCTTGGGCACCACATGCTTGACCAGACATATGTCGACCTGCCATGCAGTCCGTTGGCAAGCGTACATAAAAGACCCACACCAAAGAACAAAGTGGACCTCTCCTTGCTACTCAGCAGCTGGGATCTCCAACCCCACTATACCTTCAGTCCTCTCAGAAACCTGCACTGAGAGGAATGAAGGTGTAGAATTAGGTGTATAACTGCTAAGTACTTGCGGGCAATCTGCTATCGGTACACCAACGTCCGATTGTACCAGGCAAATTTCCCTGCCCCAGCTGCTGCACCACCAAAAGAAATTCGCTCCCAGCCATCCACATGCCCAGCGGTTGAATACTAGCTTGGCTAAATTGCTAGCACTTCAACTGCTGCCTTTTCAGTTGGTAGACTCTGCCCCCTTCCGTGAGTTTGTGGAATGTGTGGAACCTCAGTGGCAGGTTCCCAAACGCCACTTTTTTTCACGGAAGGCGATTCCAGCTCTCTACCGGCATGTGGAAGGCAATGTCTTGGCTTCGCTGGACAGGGCGGTTATCGGTAATCATATCGGTGCATATAACCGCTGACTCATGGTCCAGCAGGCATGGACAGGGACGTTACCTATCTTTCACGGCCCACTGGGTGACTCTGCTGGCAAGGATGCAGGATAGGGTGCAGTAGTGTTGGAGGTTGTCCCACCACCACACCTCCAAAATGCTCCTAGTGGTGATTCTGACACACCTCTCTCCTCCACCCCCTCCTCTTCTTCTTCCTCCAGGGCCTGTTCCTGTGCTGATTTGTTCTTGGAACCAGCGGTGCTCTGTAGGTGTTCAAGGGGCTACGCAAGTACTCAAGCAAAAAGATGCCATGCGGTGCTTGAGCTGGTGTGCTTGGGGGACAGGAGCCACACTGGGGCAGAGATTTTGTCAGCTCTGCAGGGGCAGGCTCAGAGGTGGTTGACGCCACGCCAGCTTAAGCAAGGAATGGTGGTTTGCGACAATGGCACCAACCTCCTCTCCGCCCTCCGACAGGGACAGCTGACCCATGTGCCCTGTTTGGCTTACGTACTTAACTTGGTGGGGCAGCGGTTCTTGGGCAGGTACCCGGGCTTACAGGATGTTCTGAGGCAGGTCAGGAAAGTCTGTGTGCATTTCCGCCGGTCATTTAATGCCAGTGCTCGGCTGGTTGACCTCCAAAAGGAATACAACCTGCCCAAGAACAGCCTAATCTGTGACATGCCCACCAGGTGGAAATCAACGTTGGCCATGCTTCAGAGGCTGCACACGCAGCAGAGGGCCATCGATGAGTACCTGTGCGACTATGGCACCAGGACACGAGGATGGTGAGCAGTGACAGTGCATGCATCAGTGACACTGTCCCTCTTGTCCACCTGTTGGAGCACACGCTGCATGGAATAATGGACAGGGCACTTGAAGCAGAACAGAGGGAGGAAGAGGAGGACTTCCTTACCTCTCAAGGCCCCCTTTATCCAGACAATGTTCCTGCTGCCCCGCCGATCACACAGGAAGAAGACGAGGAGGAGGAGGATTGTGTCAGCATGGAGGTGGAGCCTAGCACTAAGCATCAGCAGTAGTCTTCAAGGGATCATTTACAGTCCCAAGAAACCCATGGACATGTACGTGGCTGGGAGGAGGTGGCTGCGGATCATGTCGTCCTTAGTGACTCAGATGACTCCGGACCGAATGCCTCAGCAAACCTACGCGGCATGGCCTCCCTGATCCTGCAAAGCCTGCGAAAGGATCCTCGTATTCGTGGTATCAAGGAGAGGGATCATTACTGGCTGGCAACCCTTCTTGATCCACGTTACAAGGGTAAGGTTGCGGACCTTATCTTGCCGTCGCAGAGGGAGCAGTGGATGAAACATCTTCGGGAGGCCTTGCAGAAAGGTTTGTGCAACGCGTTTCCAGAGCCTGGGAGGTTACAAATTCCTGGTCCTGGACAACGTGTTGCTGAGGCTTTGGTCAGTCACAGAAGGAGTGGTGGAGAAGGTGGGCGTCTGACCGGTGCGTTCAGACAATTTTTTAGTTTGCAGCCCCAAGGTATGATCGGTTCCAGCAACCATCGCCAGCGTCTGATTCACATGGTGCAGGAATACCTAAGGGCAAGATCAGACTTGGACACCTTTCCCACCGAAAATCCTCTGGGTTACTGGGTCTTGAGGATGGATCACTGGCCAGAGCTTGCACAGTATGCAATTGAGCTACTGGCCTGTCCTGCATCCAGCGTTCTTTCGGAATGCACATTCAGTGCTGCTGTAGGCTTTGTAACCGATCACAGGGTGCGCCTGTCCACCGACTAGGTCGATCGACTGACCTTCATAAAAATGAATCAGTCTTGGATCACCAGCCTACAAGCACCTGATGCTGATGTAACCGAATATTTTTTTTGAATGTGAGATCCCTTCAAGACTGCCTATGCTGATGCTGAGTGACTATCCTGTTATGCCGAGTGACTATCCTCTTCCTCCTCAATGATCATGTTGATAGCTTATAAGAACATTTTTGGTTCTGGGCACCGCCACCAGTGGCTAAGGCCCAATTTTTCTGCCCCTGTTTCACAGGGGGTGTAATTAAAATTTTTGCTGCAATACTTTGCAGCAGGGCTCATTCCTGTGCTCCAACTAGAGTATCTGTGAGGGGTTGCAGTGTTGTGGCACCAGCACCAGTGCCTAAGGCCCAATTTTTCTGCCCCCGTTCAACAGAGGCATGTAATTACAGTTCTTGTTCTAATATTTCACAGCAGAGCCCATTCTTGCGCCCACCAAGAGTAACTGTGAGGGCTTACAGTGTTGTGGCAACACCACCACCACCACCACCAAAGGCCCAATGTTTCTGCCCCTGTTCAACAGGTGCATGTAATTACAATTCTTGATATAATATTTCACAGGAGGGCCCGTTCCAGCGCCCACCAAGAGTAACTGTGAGGACTTACAGTGTTGTGGCACCAGCACCACCACCACCACCACCACCAAAGGCCCAATTTTTCTGCCACTGTTCAACAATGGCATGTAATTAAAATACCCATGCCGTTTTTCTCAATGATTTTCATCCATATTGCCGGTGACTTGTCGTTCTGGTTCCCCTATCTGTATGGTTCCAAGCTCAACTGCGCAGGCGCAGCCGGACAGCTGTTGAAGCTCGGAGATTTCCGTTGGCTTGGCTTGCGCCTGCGCAGTCAAGCTTGGAACCATACAGATAGTCGGAACAAGCTTGGCAGATCACCGGGACCAGATATTACATTAAAGCCGCAAGCAGTTTTAAATTACTTTTATTCCTTTAGAAATATCATTTTGTGCAGGGACAGTTATAAACACGGGAAACACACGCCACTTTACAGGGATAACATAGACAACCCCCAGGCACGATATTTAAAGGAATATTTCACTTTTATTTTTTCACTTTAAGCATCATTAAAATCACTGCTCCTGAAAAAACGTCAGTTTTTAAAACTTTTTTCTGCATTGATACATGTACCCTGGGGCAGGACCTTTTTAGGACAATAACTTGCATATTAGCCTTTAAAATTCGCAGTTTTGATTTCTCCCGTTCGAGTCCCATAGACTTTAACGGGGTTCGAATGTTAGCGCAAACTATCGATCCATTCACATGTTTTGGATGTGAACCGAACCGGGGGTGTTCGGCTCATCCCTAGTCAGGGGTTACTGAGGGTAAGTTTATACCAGATAGAAAATTTGATATGCTAGCACTAGTAGGTTGGGTAGTCTCTGGGTCTTCTTCCAGATTATAAAGTTATGCATAATATGTTTTAAAGGAGTCAGCAATCTCCTTAGGATAGAAAACTTTAGGGCCTGTAGTAGGGTGCAGCAGGGAAGAAAGTTAGGTTTGAGCTTGTCTTGAATGTAGATAGTTAGCCAACAGGCGACCAGCTCTATTCCCCTGGGCATAATACGTGGCCTTAAACCTTTTTAAAGATTTTTCATGCTGTAATAATAGATGTTGTCGTAGGTCTAACCTGTGTTTTTGTAGTTCATTTAAAATTTGAGGGGAGAGATTCTGTTTATGGAGTGCTTCTAAAGCTTTAATTTTGTCTAGTATAGTTGACAGGGCTTGCGATCGTCGCTTCTTCTCGCTTGAGGACAATTGAAGCATTTAACCCCTGCAGTAAGCCTTGTGTGAACACCATAGGGTGAATTCGTCCACTTCAGATGTGGAATTTAGTCAATTGCTCCTGAAGATGTAGCTTATATTTAGGCGACATATATATAGGGAAGTGTCATTGTCCCAGAGAAACACAGGAGGGGCCATGTCGATGATGGAGTTAAAGTCCCCGCAGATCACTAGGAGTCTACGTTTAACAGTGGAAATTTTTTTCATCAAGGCTTTAAGAAATTTTAATTGGCCCGTGTTCGGAGCATATGGGTTTACTAACGTATAAGTCACATTGTTAACCCATTGCTGAACGCTGCACATCAATTTACGTCAGCAGAATGGCACAAGCAGGCAAATGGGCGTACCGGGCTATCTCCTGTCACAGTAGTGGGTGAAAGACGTGAGTCACCTCAGGAGCTCTGCTATTACACGACCATCTTCCAGGCTAGCGGCCACACCCCCTTGGCATATATTTTCAAGTTTACATTTGGTAAAGAGATAGGCCTAAAGTTCTGTGGGGTGGCTGGATTTTTTCCCGGTTTGGACAAAGTGATGATTGTAGCTTCAAGCATTTCAAGAAAGGAAGCTTTCGATGCAGCAGGACTGAACACCGATTCCAGATGTGGGGAAAAATGGATTGTAAAAGCTTGTAGTACTCTGATGAGAATCCAAGGCCCTGGCAACTTAATATGGGGAAGGGTATTAATGACATCTGTTATTTCTTTAGCGGTAAAAGGTTGATTTAGACTATTCAACTCCTCAGGTGAAATGTTGCGTAAAGAGACTGAATCTAGGATGAAAGTTTCAGAGTCGGTTGGTGAGTGGATGAGTCCCGGTGGAGATTGTAAAGTTAGCCATAGTAAGAACTAAAGGTGTCCACAATTTCCTGTGGACTGAGGAGTTTCTTGTCTGAATTGGGATGAAATAAGTGTGAAATTTTCTGTTTAACAACTTTCTCTTGAAGTTGTTGAGCTAGAAGTTTATCAGCCTTGTTACCGTAGTGATAATTGTTGGATTGTGTATAATTGACCCATCTATGCTGTTGTGACATCAAGAATAGTCTCAGATCATTTCTCGCACCGTTTAGCTTATCTAATAGGAGAGGGGTTGAATTTTGTTTGTGTGCACATTCAATCTGTTTTATAAATAGGAGGAGAGTATCAAGCTGCTGCATCCTTTGCCTCTTAAAAATGTAGCTCAATTTAAGCAATTGACCTCTCAAAATAACCCTATTTTAGTTCCACAGTATAAAAGGGGTCCAAGGTGTGTGTGTGTGTGGGGGAGGGGGGTTGTGAGGGCATTAATGTATAAAAAACTCTTGCAGGGCTTCTTGAATTTTGGATTTATTTTTTAGGCTGTGACATTAGTACATTGTTTCTCCATCTATTAGACCTTTTCTGCACACAGGACCCGACCCCAAATGGACACATGCGCATGGTCAGAACACGTAATGTTACCAGTATGCGATTGGGTTATAGTTTGAAGTAGAAACTTGTCTACCAATACCAGGTCAATGTGAGAGTATGTGTGATGTGCATGTGAGAAAAAAAGTCCTTTTCTGTTGAATGCTGGCAATGCCACACATCAAACAACTGGGATGGGTTAAGAAAATGTGACAAGGTTGCTCGATTAGCACAGGTGTGTTCAGGGGAAGATGTTTCCTTCAACTTACAGAGAACAGCATTAAAATCCCTGGATAGGATGATATGTCCTTTGCACAGAGGTTGTACTTTCTTCCATATCTTTCTGAGGGCAGAAAGTGGTTTGGTGTTGAGGAGGTACACATTAATATTCAAGTAAGTAGTGCCATTAATAGAGCAGATCAGAGCCAGATAACGGCCTTGGGGGTCAGTCACAGATGCATGGAGTTGGAAGGTCAGCATGTCCTTAAATGCTATTAAAACGCTCCTTTTTTAGAGGGAGTGTTTGAACAGTAAACATATGGGTACTTCTTGTGTTGGAGCTTTGAAGGGTTACTTGGGTCTCTTGTAAGCATATGATATCACAATTGAGCTTGAGTGCCTCCTTCCATACCATATAGCGTTTGGCTGGGCTGTTAGGACCCTTAACATAAAGAAGGCAGTTTAATCTGCATCTTGTGACCATTACGGAACTTGAATCCAACAGTGTGAGGTGGTCTTATCAGATGTGTACCCTGGAAGAGATTAGAATTTAGTTACCTGACACAAAGCTGGACCCCACTAAGAGATGTTGCAAGAAACTGCGATCCCTGGAAGCAGTAAAGATGGCGATGTGACTCGGCAGGAGTATACTTGGAGAACAGCTGATACGAAAGTTGCGAGACTTAGCTTAGCTTAGTCGACTTTCAATATGGTGCAACATTATGTAAGGAGCAAAGACAAAAAAATTAACCACCTCAATACCAGGCCTATTCTGACACTTCTCTCCTTCATGTAAAAATCATCATTTTTTTGCTAGAAAATTATTCATAACCCCCAAACATTATATATATTTTTTTAGCAGACACCCTAGGGAATAAAGTGGCGGTCATTGCAACTTTTTATCTTGCACGGTATTTGCCCAATAACTTTTAAACCGCTTTTTTGGGAAAAAACAGTTTCATGAATTAAAAAATAACAAAACAGTAAAGTTAGCCCAATTTTTTTATAATGTGAAAGATGATGTTATGCCGAGTAAATTGATACCTAACTTGTAACGCTTTAAAATTCCGCACACTCATGGAATGGCGCCAAACTTCGGTACTTAAAAATCTCCATAGGCGACTCTTTAATTTTTTTTACAGGTTACTAGTTTAGAGTTACAGAGGTCTAGTGCTAGAATTGTTGCACACTCTCTAACGCACACCGCGATACCTCACATGTGTGGTTTGAGCGGCGTTTACATATGTGGGCGGGACTTACGTGTGTGTTCGCTTCTGAGCACGAGCTACTGGGGATAGGGGCGTTTTAATTTATTTATTAGAATTTTTTTTTTTTACTTAATTTTTGTTTACTTCCGGGTACCCGGGCGTGACGTCATAACGTCATAACGTCGCGCACGGTCCTCCGATGGTCATCACTATCCTCGTCATCCGGCGCCGGCTGATTCATTCTCCGGGCCCCCAATGGCACGGGAGAGCCCGGAGAAGCACTGGATGGCGGCGGGAGGGGGGGACGTCCCTTCCTGTTGCCTTTAAGAATGATCAAATGGTGGAACTGCCGCTATGATCATTCTTATGGTGTGCAGAATCACCGGCTGAAAATAAGAATATCTGAATGATGCCTGTAGCTGCAGGCATCATTCAGATATCACCCCTAAAGTCCAGGATGTCATATGACAGCATGCGGTATTGAGGTGGTTAATTAAAGAAACAAGAAAAAACAAAAACACAAGACGTTTGTCACATCGAGAAAAAACGCATAAAAAACAGCGATCCTTATAGGAATCTGAACGTAAATCAGCCGCTAAATATAGGGGTGAAAATATAAAGACTAGATATCATTCAGTGAGAGCGCCACGTGGGCCTGCCAGAGCACAAGTATATTGAGATTTTATGGAAAGGTTACTGGTTCTTTCTCAGTAGGAAAATTCTGATGGTCAGAAGAGGCTTGTGGAGGCGATGCATCAGATGTAGAGCTTTCATTGCCCAGGATTTGACACTTTTTCAGAAGAGCGATGCCTTCAGACAGTGATGTAATAGTGAAAGTGTTTTTTTTTCTTGGTGATGAAGAGTTTTCCCGGGTACCTTCATTAATATGCGATGCAGTGTTTGTGCAATGGTTTGGTAATTGTGGCGAGTTTCCTTCGTTGCTGCATTATGTAAGCAGATAAATCTACAAAGATGGAAAGACCCTGGAGACATTCTGGTTGTGGATCTAAATTTCTAGAGACTGACACAAACTGCTCCTTGATGTGGAAATAATACATGCAGGCGATTGTGTCCCTGGGAAGATGAGCAGGAATATGGTTCGGCTTGTATAGCCTATGAATGAGATCGACAGTTAGCTTTTCCAATGGTGTGTCTGGTAGAGTTTACTGTAGGAGATTAACTAAGTATTCTTTAAACTCCCCCCACCCTCTAGTCATCTAGGGTCCTGATGTCATCAAGACCAGAGCACAATCCATAGCCCTACTCCAGATGTAAGGATGCTGAGGGACAATCCACCACCAGATTGTGGGGGATCGCGGTCTGCCTGGGGAGTGGAGGATCAGGAAAGTAAAACTGTTTCTCCTCTCCCGTGGAAAAAAAAAACAAGCTATCAACCCTTGCAGTGCAGGCTTATTTTTTTCTGCCTGGAGTTGGCTTTAAAATGATATCCTTACATATGATGGCAGGAACAGCTCTGAGTAATGGCATACAGCGAAAAAGAGCAGACGTTTCAAGGTATATATGTTGATATAAAATAAGATATAAAATAATGAATATGCAGTAATCAGCATTCACATGCATTAAAAATTTGCATAATTATATTTCTAAAATCCTTGCAAGATATTATGTAATCTTATCATTACCAAAATGATCAAATGGTCAACAAACGCAATAATTTTTTCCCAGGTTATAGTATTAATTTTGAACCACTAGCTGTCCAAGCCAATTTTGATAATTCTCTCATACAGTTCATATAAAAAAAAACTGTTTTTTTTTGGTAGAAAATTACTTAGCACCCTCAAACATTGTACATATTTTTAATCAGAGGCCCTAGAGAATAAAATGATGGATGTTGCAATTTTGAAATGATTGGTTTGATCAGATGCTGTTACAAGCCAGTAACGGCTTGTTAACAACAGATCTAAACCCAAAGTGACAACATCTTTATTGCTTCATAGACCATAGAGATAATCAGGGAATTGTTGTTCCTCCCTCATCTCTATAGTCAGCTAGTGTTAACTGGAATTGGAGAGCCGGGGAAAGGGAAGCAGCAGCTGTATAGCCAACGTCAAGAACGGAGAAAAAGGTTGGTGGGACTTTAAATGAGGCGCGTCTGTACATTTATTAAATTGGATAAATGATGTGTTTTCAATAAAAAAAATTGATGTTGATATGAAGTTGTGTGGTGGCCCCACAAATAGGTGTAGAGCCGACCACCATTATCAGACCAATGCATATATATCGTATGATTATAATAATTAGAGATTAATGGTGGTGATAACAATAATGCATCACCACTAGTAATGTTAATACTCATGATAATTGTAACAATAATAATGATACTCATAAAAATATGATAATAATGATAATAACAATAACTCTAATATCAATATGCTTTAATTAAAAACACATTAATTCGTAGTTAAATGGTAAAAAACATTGTTCGGTACAAAAATGATACATTGATAATCCAGAGTGGGCATATGTAAAAATCACATAGACATGATCAAAAATGCAAAAATACATAATTACATAGTACATCCAATATACACCTCAATATGTAACATAATGGTAAAAATATTGCATTAAAAATCCATGGTTATGACAAGCTTGTCAGGGCACCCTTGTTGGAGGCTCTACGCGTTTCGTAGCCTAAAGCTACTCGTCAGGAGTATGATGCCAAGATTTAACTATGATTAAAAAAGAGGGGGACCGTTAACATGTAATGTCCTAGAAAGGGACACAACTATGGAAAGGGGACCGAATTTAATAATCCAAACACTTACAATTGAGCCCATGGACTGAGTCCTTATCCAAGGTGGAAAGATCAGGGATCCGAACCATGTATAGCCAACGTTTCCCACTTTTACATTATTCAGCATTGCTGGCTGAAAAAAATAAAATAAAATACCAGGTCCATGATTACAGCTGCATCCATAACCCTGGTATAACACTGAAACCTGAGGGCGCACAGGTACTTCCTATAGGGTGTCAAGTGGTTGATTTTACATCTTTATGGATCTTGCTTTGTGCACTGGTGCACAGTCATGTTGGAACAGGAAGGGGCCATCCCAAACTGTTCCCACAAAGTTAGGAGCATGAACTTGTCCAAAATGTCTTGGTATGCTGATGCCTTCAGGGGTTGGCCAAGCCCAACCCCTGAAAAACAACCCCACACCATAATCCCCCTTCTACCAAATGATTTGGACCAGTGCACAAAGCAAGGTCCATAAAGACATGGATGGGGTGGGAGAACTTGCCTGGTCTGCACAGAGCGCTGACTTCAACCAGGTAGAACACCTTTGGGATGAATTAGAGTGGAGACTGTGAGCCAAGCCTTCTCACCCAACATCAGCGGCTGACCTCACAAATGCGCTTCTGAAAGAATGGTCAAAAATTCCCATAGACACACTCCTAAACCTTGTGGACAGCCTTCCCAGAAGAGTTAAAGCTGTTATAGCTGCAAAGGGTGGGTCAATTCCATATTGAACTTTATGGACTAAGACTGGATGCCAATAAAATGTATGTGCGTGTAAAGGCAGGCGTCCCAATATTTTTGACAATATAGTGTGTATTTATTTATGATAATGGTTTTGTACAGGATGGTTATGTTATATCAAACTAATGATGTCCTCTCCAGTAACATGTGAGAGTTAGTGTACAGAAGTAAAAACATATACATGTCATCACCAGTGTACACAGGAGCTCCCGGTCCCCGCTAAAGTGAGGATATGTAGAAGTGTGTACACTTATAATGGGCTGGGTGTTTGCCTTCTGAGAGGGAGGAATAATGACATGCTGGTGAAGGATTACAAACCAGTTAAGGACCACCCTATAGCAGATTTACTGCTACATGTTTCAAGCCAGAGCGCTCCTTCAGGAGCTTAGGGTAACTATTCTAGGTAAATCAAAATATGCAGTGAATATAAACATGTTAGCATATATACATACAACACTGGTGATCCTGCCCCCCCCCACACCAGCTGGGGCAACAATAACTTGCTGCATATGTAATATTGTTGTGTGCAAATATGCTAACATGTTTATACTTACTGCATATTTTGATTTACCTAAAATACTTACCCTAAGCTCCTGAAGGAGCACTCTGGCCCGAAACATGTAGAGCTCTAATCTGCTACATCAAACACACACCAAGCCCATCCAGATATTGGCGGCCGTAACCCACCGACACATTAAATATGGCTACGATTGGGCCTTTTTGGTGGTTTTGTTGATGGTTTCGCTTGATTTGGGGTAGTATGCTATTGTGTGAATTTTAATTTACACTATCATGCTTTTAATAAAATTGTAATAAAATATATTTTTTTATAACAAATACTTGTGTACTCTGATGCCTATAAAATCAATAAGTAACGCAGTGCCGTATGGCAAAAAATGGTTTGGTCATGAATGGGGGTAATACTTCTGGAGGTCAAGTGGTTAAAGTGGAAAGCTATCGGGAAACCAGACCATTGGAGGGAACAGCCATTTATTGGAAAATTGCTGTATGACCTACTTTTATAAAGAGGTCAGATATATGTGGTAAGTGCGCATGTGTGGAGCACGTAGGGGAGTACAATTCTGAACTAAGGAAGAAATAAAGAACACTGAGGTTTATTTACTAAAGCTGGAGAGTGCAAAATCAGTCTCACATCTGCAGAAAAAACAATCAGCTTCTAAGTGCTGGTTCACACTGGGGCGACAAACGCTCCGACATTAGGAGCTCATGTCGCA
This sequence comes from Rana muscosa, assembly GCA_029206835.1. NCBI lineage: Eukaryota > Metazoa > Chordata > Amphibia > Anura > Ranidae > Rana > Rana muscosa. The sequence continues at coordinate 569,839,564 of CM055121.1, forward strand.
TGACGTGTGAAAATCAATGTTTCCATATGGGAGCCGTCTTAACTGGTCCGACACAAGTCGGTCCGACATTAAAAATTCTCCCTGTACTACTTCTGTCCGACTTTGATCCTACTTCAGCCCATTGACTATCATTGAAGTCGGATCAAAGTCGGATCCTTGTCCTAACCATACGACTTTGGCATCCGACATTGTGATTACAGCAGCAGTAAAAGGAATTTATCTCACCCTGGGATTGTTTTGATTGGTCAAAGGACAAGTCAGACTAGCACAATGTCGGATCAAAGTAGTATCCTGTTCATGAATGTCGGATGGATGTCGGACCAATGTCGGACCAATGTCGGACCAATGTAGGACAGATGTCGCAGAGCAAAGAAGGATGAAAGTCGTGTCGTATAGTGTGAACCCAGCCTGAGAGCAGCTTGTTCAATTAAGCTTTGGCAATACAACCTGGAAGCTGATTGTTTTCTAAGCAGAAGTGAGACTGATTTTGCACTCTCCAGCTTTATTAAATAAACCCCACTATTTTTATAAGCACGGTGTGGGACATTTCACATCTAGGAGATTTAAATCTATAGACTTTAGTTTTGTTGTCACAAATTAAAAGTGTGAAGCGCCTACCTTTTTCATATTTATTATTGATGCATAGGTGTTATACCTTGTATTTGACTGGTATTTTACCTTTATGTTGTTTATCTAATTTTGATATTTTGCATTGAATAAACATTGCAAAGATATTTTATCTCTGTGCTATTATTGAGATTGGGCACCTTGGAAATCTCAATACTTTGCACTCATTATTGTGACAAGGATGATAATTTTTTCTGCGCTGTGATTAAAAGCATTGTGGCCACAGCATACAATGTTTGTACAAACCTATCTGCTACCTTTCCAGCTTAAGGGGGTGGTAAAAATGCAGCTTGGCCATGTGTTTTTACTGAAATAAAGAAGGTGTATCTCTGCATCTGCACTATGGTGGGGCGGCATCTGACACAGATAAATAATATACCAAACTTATAAAAAAATTATTAAGAAAAAGTGTGTAGCGCCAAAAGTAAATGAGCAAATATGAAATGTGAATACTGTGTTTTAAATCAACAGCACATTGAAATAAAGTCCAAAAAAGTTTTATGGTGAAAAAAATGCTAAATTGAAAAATATATATATATATAAATCCAATCTTGAATGAGAATCAACATTAAAAAAACAATATAATGAAAATGATAGATTTAAATGCACAGTCTCATGATAGGATCAGCAATATAAACTTATTGGTGAAAGCACTAAGTTCAGTGCAAAGATGTTTAAAACTGAAGAGGTGATCCAATTCAGTGCTCCAGGATCTGCCCACCCTGTGAAATGGACACTCATCAGAAAAGCTGTATGCCGTTACAGCAGCAAACACGCACTCAGTATAGATCTGGCATCTTTTTTGGGGAAGACTGTTCAGCAACTCGCACCATCCAGATGTAACTGTGGTAAAAAAAAGCTCACTGGGAGTCATATGAAGTCTCCATAGTGTAGTATTTATTGTATTTATATGTCAGCACTAGTGTCTCCTCCCTGATGCGTTTCATCCAATAAGACGTTATGAAGGAGTGTCAGACGTCAAACTAGTTTATATACTGTAGCCCCTCAAAACTGCTCAAATCACAGTGTCGCCTTAGAGAAATTGCAAACAATGTGCTGTCCCTTTAAAACACAGTATTTACATTTAATTTCTGTTCATTTACTTTTGGCGCTACACACTTTTTCTTAACATGTGTTTTTACTGCCCTCAACTGGAAGTGTAAATGAGGCATTAAACCAGTTATATAGTTGCTATGTATCTTCAAGCTGTTAACTGTTTTAAAACATCTTTATAAGCTGCAGTATATACAGAACTTCATTATTTACATTATAATCTGTGACCCTGGCAGTCTTCTGATGTGATCATAATGAATATTTGTTCAATAGAATGCAGAATATAAGGAGAAATTATTGAGTGAAAATGACGCATCTGAGTATTATGGTGTTCCCGAAGGAGTTTACAACACCCCCACAATCACAAACTCAGTATCTTATATCTTAAACTAGAAAAGGATACATAGGAAAATCAATAACGGGTTGTAGAATAAAGACATCTTATTGATGATCTGTGAATATATAGAGTTCCAATGAGAGCTAAGTCTCTACTTTGCATAATACCAGTTTAATGATGCAAACAGGCAGTTTATTTAAAATGTAATTACAAATGACTATTGTACAATTATACTTATTATTTAGAAGGTACATTATGGATTTGATTTTATGTTGCAAAATAAATCAATGTCATTTTTTCATTTCTAATTAGTGCAGGAGAAAGAATTTTTATACCTTATACTAAATGTTTGAATCAAATCGTTTAAATCAACAACAATCATAGAAGCATTTTGCATAGATTAACAGTGATGCCAACTTAAACACAAACATTTTTTGTTTGCAGTAATGGATTTTTTTTTTCTTTTTTCAAAACAAGCACTTGGCTGTACAGTGAATATGAAGGCTGCCACTGTTGAACTTTTTCTCTAGCTGTCAGGCTGGTGAAGGCTGGTGAAGACTATTTTCATTTGACTGTAACCCTTGACTTTAGTGTTTTCAGAGTCACCAATACGGAACAAATATGCAGATTAGGAACTCTCACTTTATTTTGACTTTCTAACCAACATATTTATTCCTGGCAAAACCATAGAAAGCCAGGCAAATAGTATTCTTACACAACACATGCAGATTGGGTGCTGAAAGACTGTCTCCCCATCATACAGCTAAAGAAGAAAAAGAAAGGAGGGTGCACCGACCTAGTGCATTACCAGATAAAAAACTTTATTAAGGGGGGCGTGGCCTAGCGAGCAAGCCAGATGGACGTGTGTTGGCGGAGCTCCGGCGAACTCAGGGACGATAGTGGCACAAATCGACCATCCACAGCGTAATCACCGATACAGACGGCGGACACAGTACCGAGTCTCACTAATCATGTCCGGGAAGAGAAGAAAGGACAAAAAGCTGCAGCGCCTGACGGATTTTTATCCCACGAGCGGCAAGGCCGAGGGGTAAGATGGCGCTGAGGCCTACTTATCTCCGGAAGCCTCGAGGCATCAGCGATCCTCACAAAAAGGTAACCGTTCCCAAATAAGAGACTCCTCGGATGATGGAGGGCACTATCCTTCTACACCATCCACTTGCAGCCCAGCAAAGACCAAACCTAGGCTAGATGCCGAGGGATTAGATAGAGCGGGGAGCCCGGCCTCAGTCTCAGGAGATGATACCAGAGAACTCCCAGAGTCCATTGAATCTTTCCCCACACAAAACTTGCCGGTCATGGACACCGTCTTAAAATACATGCTTTTATCACTACGAAGCACCCTGCAATCGGATTTGTCAGGGTACATGCATCGTACCAACAGAGATATACAAGAGGTGGGGAACAGGGTGGATCATATAGAGTCTAAGATGGGAAATATGCTTCTGCCATAAATGAGCTAGTGGATGCCCATGAGGAAGCTGAAGCAGATTCCGAATGGATCAAAGCTAAAATGGCAGACTTAGAGGACAGATCCAGAAGGAACAATCTAAAGATAAGAGGAATTCCTGAATCTGTACTGCAATCAGATCTAGCCCCCCACGCTGCCGCCATATTCAAATCCCTCGTACCATCACTTACGGATTTAGACATAACCATCGACAGAATCCATCGACTACCTAAACCCACCCACCTGCCTGACCAAATACCCAGAGATGTAATTCTTAGACTACACTTCTTTCATGTTAAGGAGCAACTTATGTCTGTAATGAGAAAACATGACCAGATTCCTGCACAGTGCCAAAACCTGCAGTTTTTCATGGATTTGTCACAATACACATTACAGAAACGCAAAAGCCTGAACACGGTGACAAAAGCACTACGCAATCACAAAATCGTGTATAGATGGGGCTACCCCACGAAACTAACGGTTACCAGGAATAACCACACGTACACCATGAATTCCCTGGAGAAGGGTATTGCTCTCTTGAGAGAATGGGATATCTTTCCAGACCTACAAGAGGATCCTGCTTCAGCAAGTAACCCCCGCCGACTCTCCCAAGAGTGGAAAGCAATCACCACCAAAAATGCCTCTTCCCACTCCTAAACACTCTAGGATGGAATTGCAAATGCACCTTGTCCCTGACCATTGGGGTCGCTAGAACAGAACTTATCCCCCAACAATAACCAACAGCGATAAGCTGTCATCGGGTACTAATACCCCCAAGTTGAGTTACATTAAGGTGAATGTAACAAAGTTGACTGTTAACCTCTTCTTGTTCTCCTCCTGTTGTTTGTTTCCTATTTTCTTTTCTATTTTTTTTTCTTTTTTTTTCTCTTTTCTCTCCCCAACTCTTTGTTTTGTGCACATGGGATGTGGTCGACACCGCTCCGAGTTCAACGTCATATCTACAAAGCGAGAAATCTCCTGGAAGATAACTGCGGAAACATCAATCGCTAACAGAGACATTAACCACCTGCAACCCTTTACGGTACCGACAACACCTCAGCGGATTCAAACAAGTAAGTCCTATCACCAACACAACACCTTCAGCACAACAGTTACATATAGACCAAGTGTTGAGATAGAGACTTCATCTCAGTTTCAAGACTTACTCTATACATAGACTATGTCTGTTAACATAGTTTCTATTAACACCAAGGGGCTCAACCACCCCATGAAACGCAAGTCTCTGTGGCAAGAAGCACTGTTACACAAAGGAGACATTCTATATGCTCAGGAGACACATTTTTGCAGGAGAGCGCCACCAAAATGTACACATAAGAACTTCCCATTTGTATTTACAGCTAATGCTGACTCCAAAACTAAAGGAGTCCTGATAGCCGTTCGTGATTCAGTAGGGTTTACGTTACATCAGGAGATCCAGGACCCCTTGGGCAGATACCTGATTCTAGTCTGTACGATTAACTCTGCACCGTATACTCTAGTGACTGCCTACTCCCCTAACAAACACCAGGTGCAATTCTTCAACAAACTGATGAGAAGAATCAGGAAATGCCAAAAAGGACCACTTATCCTATGTGGGGACTTCAACCTTACCCCGGATCCAACAATGGACTCTACGTCCAAACCCATGCGCAGCCCCCCTTCATTAAGTTCTTCTCTCAGGAAATATGATGTTTACGATGCCTGGAGGTGTTTACATGGTAATGAGAGAGACTTTACTTTCTTTTCTGCACCCCATAAGGTATATACCAGGATTGATCTTGCCATAGTTGACCAACAGATCCTGCTAAACACCAAAGATGTCCGCATCAACTCTATAACATGGTCAGACCATGCATCAATTGTACTGACACTTACCAACTCCACCTATCCCAGACCTAGCCCAGTGTGGAGGTTGAACACTTTTTTACTGCAACAGACTGCCACTAAAGAGCAAATCGTAAAACATCTAAATAATTTGTTTAAAGACAATGCTAATTCTGTGCAATGTCCTTTTATAATGTGGAACGCCCATAAGGCGTTTATAAGGGGTATGTTAATTCAAATAGGCGCGAGGGTGAGGAGGCGGAGGCAGCAGCGAACAGTAGAGCTAACAAAACAGATCTCAGAATTGGAAACCCAAAAAAAGGCATTGTTTGACCAAAGTATCTCCCAAAAATTGACACAACTTAGGTATGAACTCAGGCTACATCTCTTGGATAGCTTCGAAAAAGCCACCAAAAGACTTAAAATGAATTACTACGCTAATGGTAATAAGGCAGGGAAACTCCTAGCTCAGAATCTCCAAGGCCATAGGTACAAGTCTAGAATTCCGTTCATTCTACACCCAGCTACCAACCAGAAAGAATTCCATCCTCAAAAAATTGCGGATGCTTTCAGCCACTATTACGGATCCCTGTACAATTGAAAAAATTACGCCGCCACTATACAACCGACCCCTGAGGTCATTAATGATTTCTTGGAGAAACTGTCAATACCCAAATTGTCACGTCAACAATTACAATCTCTTAACCATCCATTCTCTGAAGAAGAAATTCAGAAAACTATAGACTCCTTACCCATGAATAAATCACCGGGACCAGATGGGTTTTGTAGTGAATATTATAAAGAATTTAAAAATATATTGACCCCCTTTTTGGCCCCGGTGTTCGCATCAGCAGCTGCCTCGGCCTCCTTCCCTCCAGAGATGTTAGAAGCTATAGTGGTCACCCTACCAAAGCCAGGAAAGGAGCCCACCACCCCGTCCAACTTTAGACCAATCTCATTATTAAATATTGATTTGAAACTGTACGCTAAACTCTTAGCCTCTCGCCTACTGGATATTTTACCCACTCTAATTCATCCTGACCAGTCAGGCTTTACCAAACATAGACAAACCTCTGATGCGACTAGACGCATGATTAATATAATACATCTAGCAAAAGTGCAACGAAGGCCTTCTCTGCTCCTAACGTTGGATGCGGAGAAGGCCTTCGATTGAATACACTGGTTGTATCTAGCCAAAGTATTGGAATCATTTGGGTTCAAAGGCCCTATATTTTCAGCCATTATGGCTTTATACTCCAAACCTTCAGCCAAAGTCTTTATGTCTGGCACTATATCCACACCATTTAATATTACAAACGGGACCAGACAAGGATGCCCTCTATCCCCCCTAATTTTCAACCTGTTAATGGAACCTTTAGCCATTTACGTTAGAAACCACCCAAAAATACTAGGATTTCCCATAGGCCAAGATAGTCACTCTATCAGTCTCTTTGCTGACGACATCATCATGATATTGACAAAAGTGGACTCCTCTCTGGCGGCGGCTCATGAAGCCTTAAGCTTATTCAACAAAGTCTCCTATTACAAGGTTAATGACAACAAATCGTATATCCTGGGTTTAGGAATAGATAATCTCACGTGTGATAATCTCAAAAAGCAGTTCCCATACAACTGGGCCACGGCAGGCATAAATTACTTAGGGGTGACACTGACCGCAGACACAAATAAGATTATGGAAGCTAACTACACTCATTACCTATTAAATCTACCTCAAAAATTGCTATCTTTATCTAAGACAGAGTCAACCTGGTTGGGGCGTCTAGCGGCATTTAAGATGATGCTACTCCCCCAGCTTCTATATCTATTTAGAACCCTTCCTATACCAGTGCCAAACAATTTCTTTGCCCGGGCGCAGTCCATGATCAATGGATTCCTCTGGCAGGGAAAAGGAGCCAAATGTGCATTCCACATACTGATTAAAACAAGAGGAGCAGGAGGAGTGGGGCATGTGTTATTAAAAGATTACTACTATGCAGCAATTCTAGCACAACTAAAATCCTGGTTCCCTGGCAGCCATACAACGAGATGGCAAGCTCTGGAACTGTTCCAAGCTCCTACTCTTAGACTGAATGACTTGCTACTGACCTATAAGCACATGCCCCGCTGCTCCTTAAAACTCTCACCTACTATGGAACCCTCCCTATCTACATGGAAGGTACTTCTAAATTTACCCGAAACAGACATCCCTATAAAATCTATTCCTGTACCTATCACAAGCTTAGCGCTACTGATACCTGACCTGACTATTAACCACTGGGTACATAAGGGGATCAGTTCCATTGATGATCTTTACATAGGCCCTGCATTGAAGTCCTTCAGAGCACTACAGATTGATAATAACTTAGAACCTAGAGACCAGTTTACATACTTACAAATCTCCCATCTATTGACATCCAAATCGAACATTAATACGAAAGTCCCCTGGAAAATCTACCTATACCTGACTAACCCCAAGACTGCCAGTAAGGGTATTTCCCTATTCTATGATCTTCTACATCTTAAATCGATTTGAATCAAATCTCCTACTATGAGAACTTGGGAAATCGATCTCAATATGTCATGCACCATTGAACAGTGGCAACAGGCCATCTCGTCCATCTACAAAGCCACTAAATGTGTAAATCTATGGGAACTTCACCAAAAGATATACCTGAGATGGTATTTAACCCCCACACGGTTAGCAGGGTTCAATCCTGATGCGTCTCCATTATGTTGGAGGAGTTGCGGCCACAGAGGTTCTATTTCACATATCCTATGGGCGTGTCCCAAAATACAAAATTATTGGCTCAACGTCTTTCGCATTATTAACAACGTCACTAGACATCAGTGTCCTAAAAACCCCAGTATGGCCTTACTATCTTTGGGAATTGAGACAATACCCCACTCTATGAGAAATGTAACTATCCAGATCCTCTCTAGCGCCCGATTAGAACTCACAAGATGCTGGCTAAAAGTTGAGACCCCGACCCTCAAAGATGTGATAAAAACCACAAACCTACATATTTCTTACGAACTTATGTTCGCGGCCTCTCAAGGCAATTATGCATCCAAGTGTCAGACTTGGAATCCTTGGGTCGAGTGGTACCGTAGTTATGATACCACCTGAAACAATCTGACAACTGCTAAATTGAACACTTTCTCCCTGGCTAGGGAGGAGGAACCCACATCCCGTGTGTACCACATCCCCGCATCCCCCTTCTTTTTCTTTCTACTTTTCTTTTATTCACTTATTATTTTATCCTTCATCCTACCGATACATAATATGCAAAGAACTGCTTTATATTACCAGACATATGTTCACAACCCTTCATCTCTTAGTTGGTCCATTCTACACCGAAGCTAACTGCACACATGACATACCATGACCACAACTGATATGCTGGAACAACAATCTAAAGACGTAGGATAGGAGTCCCACAAAATAAAAATTAATAAATAAGGGTGTGCGGCCGTTCCCTTGGCGCAGTGTGCACCCATATGTGGCGCTGGGGGATGGATTACATATCCTAGCACATATTTATGAGCAGACTTTATCTTACAGTTTCAGAGATAGATATACCCTCACTTTGTCACCGATTATAGCGAAATAACTGGATAAGCAGTATTGATTAATGATTAATGTTGAACTATTAAGGATGTATATCTTTATGTTATGTTAATACCAAATATCGACTACTTCTTCTGCTATAGTCGATACTCTTTGTCAGGGAAATCCGTCCAACGGCGCCAATCAGCGCCCAATGCGCACGCGCGGCGGAATGATGCTTCGGCGCATGCGCGTGCGCGGGACGGCGCTTCTACGTCCTCGGTGCGCGCGCCGACGCAGCGGCGCGCGCGCATGCGCGGCGGCGCACCAATAGGAATCCAGGCGGGCCTATTTAAAGGGACCCAGTTGCACTGACAAGTTGCTGGTTTGTCAGCTTTCCTGTATACCCAAGACTCTGGAAAACTATCTTGAAAATCTCCTTGTGACCCGGACTGGCTTGACTCCTCTGATCTCTCTCCTGGACCTGACCCTCGGCTTGCTATACGGACTTCTGCCTTCTCCTGTGTTTGACCCTCGGCCTGTGACTCGGATCTGCTGCCTGTCTACAATCCTTGACCTCCTGCTTGTACCTTTTGGACTTCCGCGTTTCCTTTGAACTCCTGCCTGGTTCCCGGTATTCTCTGGACTTGTTGCCTTTTACTGTGCTAGACCCCCAGCCGGGATTGTTACCTTGCAATTGCAACCCGGACTCAACCTGCACCGGCTTCCATTATCTCCTGCTGTTTGAACTTTACCAATCCGGCTAGTTCCTGCTTGAAGCCTGTTTCTTCAGTCTACTCAGCACTACCGGACCGTCTACAAGTACCCACCACCTGCCGGTAGCCGGGGCCGCTTCTCGCCATCCACTCCCTGTCTCAACTCCAGGGGGTGGAGTGCGTCAAGTCGCAAAGGTGAACCACTCTCGGCATCTCGGCCTCGGTAAGTACATACCCTTACACTCTTGTTAATGTTTTGGATGCATTACCAATAAAAATTTATTGAAATTAAAAAAAACTTTATTAAAATGTATACAAACAATGGTCCTACTCACAAAGAGAGCTTTCATATAAGCTTTTCTGGCAATCAAACTGAGTCCCGTAGCAACTGTAACCAGGATTAGATGACCAGAGGGTCGGACGGTACCCCAATATCAGCCATCCAGCTAAATTGGGGTACCGTCTGACCCTCTGGTCATCTAATCCTTCTAATCCTGGTTACAGTTGCTACGGGACTCAATTTGATTGCCAGAAAAGCTTATATGAAAACTCTCTTTGTGAGTAGGACCATTGTTTTTATACATTTTAATAACGTTTTTTTATCTGGTAATGCACTAGGTCGGTGCGCTCTCCTTTCTTTTTCTTCTCTTGCAGTGTTATGAACACCCATTGTTCTGAGGAGGGCTGCAATATTCTAGTTTTTGCCTTTTACAAAGGAATGGTCTACACCAGGGGTCTCCAAACTTTCTAAACAAAGGGCCAGTTTACTGTCCTTCAGACATTACGAGGGCCGGACAGTGGTCAGTGAAAAGGTCCCGACATCACTGGGAAAAAATAATGCCCTGTTGATTGTTTCAATGGGAGTAATTGTGCTTCATCATTTTTGTCATTGGGCCACATTGTTGGTGTCATTGAGAGAAATTGTGTCCCATTGTTCATGTCATTGGGAGGAATTATGCCCCATCGTTGGTGTCATTGGGAGGAATGAAACCAAACATGAAGCATACACACCGCTTCAGGCAGTGTTCAGGCGCATCCAGCTCCAGGTTCAGACCCCGTCTCACCAATGTCCCTAGCATAAAGAGGTAGAAGAAATGGTTGCACAACAGAACCAACAGGATGCTTGCTAAATAAAGTCTTTATTGCCAGACAATCATGCTGGGTTACAGTTGACGCATTTCACAAGAGTGTACCGTGCTTGTTCAAGCATGGTACACTTGTGTGAAACGCGTCAACTGTAACCCTGCATGATTGTCTGGCATATGGCAATAAAGACTTTATTCAGCAAGCATCTCATTGGGAGGAATAGTGCCCCATCGTTGGTATAATTGGGAGGAATTGTGCCCCATCACTGATGCAATTGGGCCCCATTGTTGGTGTCATTGATAGAAACTATGCCCCATTGTTGGTGTCATTGTGAGGAATTGTCCCCCATCGTTGGTGTCTTTGGTGTCTTTGGGAGGAATTGTGCTTCATCGTTGGTGTCATTGGGAAGATTTTTGCCCCATAATTGGTATAATTGAGAGGAATTGTGTCCCATCGTTGGTGTCAGTGGGAGGAATTATGCCCCAATGTTAGTATCAGTGAATGAACTAGTGTCCCAAGGGCTGGATAAAAGCAAGCAAAGGGCCACATCTGGCCCCTGGGCCACAGTTTGGAGACCACTGGTCTACACCATCCGCATGCAGTGAAACACCGGAGCGCAGGAGTATTTTTTGTTGTACTATATGATGACAAATGTTAGTAATAGGCACAAAAAAGCAGGTCAGCCACAAATGGAATGTTTTTTTTTTTTTTTTTTTTAATAAAGGACTTTTCCAAGGTGTTGGTGTGTTTTTTTTTTACATTTTTTGACACTTTCTTCATGAAATGGTAGGGGTAAAATGTACCCCTTACCAATTCACATAGGGGGGGGCCGGGATCTAGGGGTCCCCTTTGTTAAAGGGGTCTTCCAGATTCCGATAAGCCCCCCGCCCGCAGACCCCCACAACCACCGGGCAAGGGTTGTGGGGATGAGGCCCTTGTCCCCATCAACATGCTCTCTCGTCCCCCCCTCTTTTCCTGCAGCCTGCCAGGTTGCGTGTTCGGATAAGGGTCGGTATGGATTTTTGGGGGGACTCCACGCAATTTTTTTTTAAATTTGGGGTGGAGTTCCCCTTAAAATCCATGCCAGATCTGAAGGGCTTGGTATGGATATTTGGGGGAACCGCACGCATTTTTTTTTTAAATTGTGGCGGGGTTCCCCTTAATATCTATACCAGACCTGAAGGGCCTGGTAATTGAATTTGGGGGGACCCCGACACTTTTTTTTTTATTTTTATCAATGACTTTTCTATGTATTGCCGGGAGCCGACAATTCATTAATAGCCGCGGGTGAGTTTTAAATTACTTTTTTTCCTTCAAAAATGAAATTTTATGCAGGGACAGTTCTAAGCACGGGAAACATGCGCCACTTTACATGCATATCATACACACCCCCTAGGTAATTTAAAGGAATATTTCACTTTTATTTTTTCATTTTAAGCATTATTAAAATCACTGCTCCCAAAAAAACGGCCGTTTTTAAAACTTCTTTCTTTCTCGTACATCACGGGACACAGAGCGACATAGTCATTACTAATGGGTTATATAGATACCGTCAGGTGCTGGCACTGGCAACTTCCAAAACCGGAAGTACCCTCCCCTATATAAGCCCCTCCCATTCGGGAGCACCTCAGTTTTTTGCCAGTGTCTAAGGTGTTGGCCAAGAAGAAACATGTGTTTTTCACTGAGCTTGCGTACAGGTTCTTTTGGGCCTCAGTAAGCTATTCCGGATCCGACCAAAAAAGCTTCATAGCTAAACGGTCGGTACCCGGGCCTTGCAGAGAAGAGCAAGGTTTTGCCTGTAATGCTTCTCTTAGGAGAGCTGGACCCTGGGATCCAGAGCTCTGGTCATACCCACGACCAAGATGTTTTCTGTGCAGGGTGCTATACAGGTCCAGGGGAGTGGAATCCTTGGGAACCCGGTCCCTGAAGGTTTGATTACAATGCCTGCCGTGATAGGTGAAGTTTGGGCTTTTGTGGACCAAACAAAGTCCTGCGGCGGGGAACAGGTAAGTGGGGGCCCCCAGGAACTTGGTTCTATTGGGGGACCCCCAAGCCTAATTTGTCTTTCTGTCTGTTACCTAATGGTATTCCCGCAAAATTCTGTGCATGCCTGTAACTACTAAAAAAAATGTAATAATTTTTAATGGTGGTCAAGAAAAAAAAAAAATTTTTTTTAATATATATTTAATATATTAGACTGCGGTACCTGTGTTTGTCCACTAGAGGCCGCTGTGGAATGTTTTCTTGTCATGTGGACTAGTTTCTTCTCAGCAGAGCAAGTCCAGGCAGATGGTGAGTTCTCTTATGGGAAACTGCTTCCTCTGCCATGTTGCAATGCTCGTCCATCCCCCGGCCTGCGGCAAAGAGGGGCCCTGGCTCTTGTCCCTAGTTTCCATTTTTCAAAATTAGCGCCGAAGGCGCACGTGGCCGCGCGCGTGCGTGTGCACGCGCCTCTATAAATAGAGGTGAGCCGGGAAAGGGGGCGGATCCTGGGGGATGACGCTCTGTGCGCGCCGCAGCGCTTCTGCGCATGTGCGGGCATCCCAGCATGTTAAAAACCACATTTTTGTGTGGTGAGCTGGCTATGAAGTACAGAGACAGAGCTGGCAACATTTAAAAAAGGGCATACAGCAAGCGGTTGATACAGGCATCCCCTAGAAAGGCACATTAGTAGACACCAACTGTTTCTTATAGCAGCATTTATGCTAGACTATTATCAGTAACTGGTGTATTTCGGCTGGAATACCTCAGCTTTGTGGCTTAGGAATATGCCGTCTAAAAACTCCGGGACTAGAAATTCCAGGAGGAATAGGGGGTCTCCATCGGGCTCTGAGGATCTTGGGCATGCTTTGGCTGCACCAGTCTCCCCTGAAGAATCAGAGGTTAGTGACCGTAGAGCACCCTCAGGAGTACCTGGTACTGTGGCTGTCCTCAGTTCACCTGCTCCTGTGTATGTAACAGAGGAGGTTTTTTCCTCAGCTCTGGGAGGGCTGGAAGAGAGATTGTCAGCATTGATCGCGGCTTCCCTGTCACAGGAGAAAAGCGCCCGATCTCCGTCTCCTCCCTCAGAGTGCCTGTTAACAGAGCAACAGTCCCATACAGGGATCGACCTACCTGAAGGGGATCAGGATGAGGTCGATTCGGTTGTAGAGGAATCAACAGTGGAAGAGCCGTTCTCAGCATCACATGCTGAAAGGTTATGGGTTCAGTCCCTGACTAATATGGTCCGATCAGCATTTAAAATGCCACTTGCGGAGCCATCATCCACTTCTGTCTCCTCGTTGGGGTCGCTAAAAGCTCCCCAGACTGTTTGTTCCTTTCCGATCCATCCTTTACTGGAAGGGCTCATTTACCAGGATTGGGAGCATCCTGACAAAATATTTACTCCCCCTAAGAGATTTCCGGTGGTCTATCCCATGGAGGATAAGTTCATCAGAAAATGGAGGGTCCCTACAGTGGACGCAGCCATCTCTTGTGTGAATAAATCACTGACATGTCCGGTGGATAATGTCCAAATGTTCAAGGACCCAATAGATAAAAAATTGGAGTCCTTATTAAAATCTGCTTTTTCTACAGCAGGATTGGTGACACAACCAGCAGTGGCAGCTATTGGGGTCTGCCAAGCAGTGAAGGATCAGTTGAAACAGGTCTTAAGGGACTTGCCAGATCAGCAGGCTCTTGCCCTAGCTGATCTACCTAGAGCCTTATGCTTTGCGGTGGACGCCATAAAGGATTCAATCCATCAGGCCTCCCGCCTTACGCTGTCTGTAGTACATATGCGCAGGCTTCTATGGCTCAAAAACTGGTCTGCTGAAGCTCCCTGTAAAAAATTGCTGGTCAGCTTCCCATTTCATGGTGAGCGCTTATTCGGGGAAGACCTGGACAAGTATATCCAGAGAATTTCCAGCGGTAAAAGTACACTTTTGCCGGTTAAAAATAGGGTTAGAGGTCCCTCTTTTAAGAGGCCGGCTTCTCCAGTCCCTAGGACATCGACTGTGAAACAGTTCCGACGGCCTCCTCGGTCAAATCCCGGAGGTAAAAATCAGGGACAGTTGCAGGGTAACAAGAAGCCCTGGAGCAGGAGAGGTACAAAACCTCCTCCAAAGTCAAATGCATGAAGGGTTGCCCCCACCCAATCGGGTGGGGGGAAGACTTCAGTTGTTCACAGAAACCTGGCGGGACACGATCCGAGACAGATGGGTGCTCTCCGCAGTAAATCTGGGATACAAATTGGAGTTAAAAAACTCCCCTCCTTCCCGCTTTATAAGGTCAAACGTGCCAAGGGATCCCCAGAAGAGAGGATCCCTCCTGTTGGCACTGGAACAATTATTGCTCCAAGCAGTAATTATAGAGGTTCCCCTGGAAGAATGGGGGTTCGGGTTTTACTCAAACCTCTTTACAGTTCCGAAGCCAAACGGGGACGTGAGGCCCATATTAAATCTAAAAGGGCTAAACAAATTCCTACATATCAGGACTTTCCGGATGGAGTCGATCCGATCGGTAGCCACTGCCCTACAAGGGGAGGAATGGTTAGCCTCGATCGACATCAAAGATGCTTATTTGCACATTCCCATCTTTCCAGCCCACCAAAAATTTCTACGCTTTGCGGTAGAAGGGCGCCATTTTCAGTTCAGAGCCTTACCCTTCGGTCTGGCCACAGCACCAAGAGTGTTCACAAAAATTCTGGCCCCATTATTGGCCAATCTAAGAACACGAGGTGTAACGATAATGGCATATCTAGACGACTTGTTGCTGATAGACCACTCAGTGGAAAAACTAGAAGTGGTTGTTCACGAGACAATCAAGTTTCTGGAATATCACGGTTGGATTATCAACCGAGACAAGTCAGCCCTAAAACCAGTCAAAAGTCTGGAATACTTGGGGCTAAGGCTGGATTCAGACCAGAGAAAAATTTTCTTGCCTCAAGAAAAGGGGTCGTCTTTGAGAGATTTGATCCACTTAGTGGGTTCAAAAAGACAGCCATCCATACGCCTGTGCATGAGGCTGCTGGGAAAAATGGTGGCATCATTCGAAGCAGTACCCTACGGTCAATTCCATTCAAGGAAGTTGCAAAGGGCCATACTGTCAGCCTGGAACAAAAAAGTTCAGGCTCTGGACTTACCAATGTCCTTGTCCCCTTCCGTTCGCAAGAGCCTCCACTGGTGGTTGGTTCCCCAGAATCTGGAAAGAGGGAAATCCTTCAGTCCGATTTCCTGGAAGGTGGTCACTACAGATGCCAGCCTTATAGGCTGGGGAGCAGTACTGGAGCAATGGTCTCTCCAGGGCAAGTGGTCAGAAGCAGAAAAGGCCCTGCCCATCAATCTCTTAGAGATACGAGCAGCCCGGTATGCCCTAGTAGCATGGACATCCAAACTCCAAGGGTCCCCTGTCAGAGTTCAATCAGACAATGCCACAGCAGTGGCATATATCAATCGTCAGGGGGGCACCAGGAGTCGTGCAGCCCAAAGGGAAGTAAATTACATCCTGAGATGGGCAGAAAGATATGTCCCAGCCATATCTGCGGTATTCATTCCAGGAGTGGAGAATTGGAAGGCGGACTTTCTAAGTCGCCAACAATTATGCCCAGGGGAATGGTCCCTTCGTCCCGAGGTTTTCCGGACAATATGTCAGCGGTGGGGAACACCGGATGTAGATCTGCTAGCATCCAGATTCAACACAAAAGTGGACAGGTTTGTCTCTTGGACAAGGGATCCCCTAGCGTGCGGCTCGGATGCCCTAGTGTTCCCCTGGGATCAGTTCAAGCTGATATATGCATTCCCACCGCCACAATTGTTACCTCGATTACTCCGCAGAATCAGGGTAGAAAAGAAACCAGTGATTCTGGTGGCTCCAGCGTGGCCCCGAAGAGCATGGTACGCGGAGATTGTAAAAATGTCTGTGGGGAGTCCTTGGACCCTCCCACATCGTCTGGACCTGCTTTCGCAAGGACCGATATACCACCCTTCCTTACCAGCCCTAGGTTTGACGGCCTGGCTATTGAAGCCCACATTCTAAAAAAGAGAGGGCTCTCTAATGCTGTGGTATCTACCATGATCAATGCCAGGAAGCCGGTATCCAGGCAGATCTACTATAGAATCTGGAAGGCGTACATCGCCTGGTGTGAGGCCAAGAAATGGCATCCACGTAAATACGTAATAGGTAGGATTCTGGACTTCCTACAATGGGCTGTAGATAGGAAGCTTGCCTTGAGTACTATCAAGGGTCAGATTTCGGCCTTGTCAATATTTTTTCAAAGGCCCTTGGCTTCGCATTCACTAGTTAAAGCCTTTATACAAGGAGTGATGCGTATTAGTCCTCCGGTTAATATTCCCATATGTCCATGGGATCTAAACTTGGTTCTGTCGGTTCTACAGAAACAACCATTTGAACCATTACAGCATATTTCCTTGGTGCTTCTCACCAGGAAATTGATTTTTCTAGTAGCCATTTGTTCGGCTAAAAGAGTATCGGAATTAGCAGCTATGTCCTGTAAGGAGCCATATCTGGTTATCCATAAGGACAGAGTAGTGTTACGCCCTCATCCAGCCTTTCTTCCTAAGGTGGTATCGAAGTTTCATTTGAACCAAGATGTGGTTCTTCCTTCTTTTTTCCCCAAACCTACTTCGGTAGAGGAAAAGTTATTGCATTCTTTGGATGTAGTAAGAGCAGTTAAAGCTTATCTAAAAGCCACTGCTCAGATTCGCAGAACGGATACTTTGTTTATTCTGCCGGAAGGCCCCAGAAAGGGTCAGGCAGCGTCAAAATCTACTTTAGCCAAGTGGATTTGACAGGTCATTATGCAAGCTTATGGCTTGAGAAGGAGACCGCCTCCGTTCAAAGTTAGAGCGCACTCCACGAGAGCAGTTGGAACTTCATGGGCAGTGCATCACCAGGCCTCCCTGGCTCAAATCTGTAAGGCCGCAACATGGTCTTCAGTACACACGTTTACTAGGTTCTACCAGGTGGACGTTAGAAGTCAGGAGGATGTCGCCTTTGGGCGCAGTGTGTTGCAGGCCGCAAAAGATCCTCATGTCTGATAGCGCTCAGCTTATATATGGTGTATCCCCCCCCTCATTTGGCATTGCTTTAGGACATCCCATTAGTAATGACTATGTCGCTCTGTGTCCCGTGATGTACGAGAAAGAAAATAGGATTTTTATAACAGCTTACCTGTAAAATCCTTTTCTTGGAGTACATCACGGGACACAGAGCTCCCGCCCCTCTTTGGGGACACTTATTGCTTTGCTACAAAACTGAGGTGCTCCCGGATGGGAGGGGCTTATATAGGGGAGGGTACTTCCGGTTTTGGAAGTTGCCAGTGCCAGCACCTGACGGTATCTATATAACCCATTAGTAATGACTATGTCGCTCTGTGTCCCGTGATGTACTCCAAGAAAAGGATTTTACAGGTAAGCTGTTATAAAAATCCTATTTTTTGCATTGATACATGTCCCCTGGAGCAGGACCCAAAGTCCCCAATCCCTTTTTAGGACAAAAACTTGCATATAAGCCTTTATAATTAGCACTTTAGATTTCGAACGTTCGAGTCCATTGTATTTAATAGGGTTCTAAAGTTCACGCAAACATTCTGTCTGTTCGCAGGTTCTGGTGCGAACCGAACAGGGGGGTGTTCGGCTCATCCCTGATCACTATGGAGTATTCCACTAGACAGAGAAAGACTTTAGGGATTTGTATTGGAAAAAGTAAAATTAGTCCAGGAGAACCAATGTTTACAAAACTGTTCTTCCATATTGTTGACTGCAGCCATCAGTTCCTCCATCATATGTATTTTGCTAACCTTGGCAAACCATAAGTTAATTGGTGAAGCTGTGGTCTGCTTCCAACAGAAAGGAATGCATGATTTAGCTGTGTTAACCACTTCACGCCCGCTGTACGGCCACAAGGTGGCTCTACAATGCTGAGAGGCCATCTTTATGCGGCCTCGGCTTCTCCGGCCACTGGGGGGCGCGCGAGTGCCGTCGGCCAGTCTCGCGCATGCCCGGCGCGTCACTGAGATGCCGATGCGCGTGCCTGGCTGCCGCGATGTCCGCAAGGTGCCCGCAATTGGCCGTTACACAGACAAGGATGTGGATCTCTGTGTGTAAACACAGAGATCCACGTCCTGTCAGGGAGAGGAGACCGATGCTGTGTCCTTTGTACATAGGGACACAGATCGGTCACCTCCCCCAGTCAGTCCCCTCCCCCCACAGTAAGAATCACTCCCAGGGCACCCATTTAACCCCTTCCTCGCCCCCTAGTGTTAACCCCTTTCCCTGCCAGTCACATTTATACAGTAATCAGTGCATATTTATAGCACTGTTTGCTGTATAAATGTGAATGGTCCCAAAAATGTGTCAAAAGTGTCTGATGTGTCCGCCATAATGTCGCAGATAACCGCCATTACTAGTAAAAAAATTAAATAAAAACAAATGTCAGAATTCTATCCCCTATTTTGTGGCCGCTATAACTTTTGCGCAAACCAATCACTATACGCTTATTGCGATTTTTTTTACAAAAAATATGTAGAAGAATACGTATCGGCCTAAACTGAGAAAAAAAAAAGTTTTTTTTAAAAAAAATTGGGATATTTATTATAGCAAAAATCAAAAAATATTGTGTTTTTTAAAAAATTGTCGCACTTTTTTTGTTTATAACGCAAAAAATAAAAAATGCAGAGGTGATCAAATACCACCAAAAGAAAGCTCTATTTGTGGGAAAAAATGGACGTCAATTTTGTTTGGGAACCACGTCACACGACCACGCAATTGTCTTTCAAAGCGTGACAGTGCCGAAAACTGAAATTTCGCCTGGGCAGGAAGAGGGTATATGTGCCCAGTAAGCAAGTGGTTAAGCAAGTGAACAAGTAAAGAGCATTTATACCGCTTCAGAGACATTAGAGTCATATGGAGGAGGAAGGCAGGTGGGTCATTTGGCATGTGGATATCTGTTATTCTGTATATGATCTGTTTGACCTGGTTTCAAAAATGTGTAATCTTTGGGCAGGACCAGAATATATGGAGTAAATAGCCCCACTCCCTTTGGCATCTCCAGGGCACCGAGGGGCATTGCAGAATGAGCTTGTGGAGCATCAATGGGACCCTATACCACCTGGATAGGATTTTATATACCGTTTCCCATATGGAGCTTGAAATGGAGGCCCCATGAGTCATCTTGAGGATCCTATCTTTTTGTTTTGCAGTGAATGTTGTGGGTCTTGTTCCCATTGGTATCCAGTGGTTCAGATAGGAAACGGTACGAACGGGATAGGCCATGTTGAATTGGCTCCATATTTAAGCATAGGGTATTTAAACTGTGTGAGTGGGTGTATGGGGTGATGTTTTTTCTACATAATTATGAGCGGAAGTGGCAGAGCTGCATGACATGCAGGAAGGGTTTTGTTTTAAATCACAATAATGACACAGTGGAGTGCTGGCAGATTTGACATGCAAAAGAGTCTTTCCTTTGCTGCCAAGTAACTTGCATAGGGTGATTGTAGCTGTATTTCTGCACTTGTAACAACACAATTGGGTACTGAACTGCATGTGATACTTTTTTATTTGCACTAATAGTTCATTTTTCAGGACAACCCTCTCAGGGCCTTCAATATTTATATCAGTAAGCATGGACTGAACCGTGAACAAAAAATTACAACCATCACCTGTTTCGAAAGTAAACAATTTGGCAAAAACATATGCATTCACTTTGGTGATTAATTTCATACTCATACATTACTACAGTATACTGAAAAATGTAAAAAGATGTCAAGTGTCAGCTTGCTCCCTAGTAATGAAAAAAAAAAAAAAGCAACCACAGCTGATCAGACTCTTGTGCAATGAACAGCATGAAGGTTTAGGATGTGACAGAGATGGGATCATGCTAAGCTTCTACAGTAATCGCTTTGCTCATATTTTTAGCTGTATTTATCTCAGAATCTGTTAATATCGACATTCAAAATGTAAAATGTGCAATCCCAGTTAAACTCTGTGCAGAAGTTTGTCCAGTTCAATGCAACTATTTATTCATTCATAATATGCTGAATGTGTTTTTTTAAATGCATCTACTATAAGTACCACATTTGGCTTGGTATTAGCAGGACTGGGAGACAATCAGGCATATTGCATGAAAATGTGTTGAAAAGAAACACAATATTATGACTAGGGATGAGCTTCGTGTTCGAGTCGAACATACGTTCGACTCGAACATCGGCTGTTCGATCGTTCGACGAAGATCGAACGATTTGGGCCGTTCGCGCCAAATTCGAGTGACGCGAACGGCCCACAATGCACTACGCCATCGCAGTGTCATCCAGGCGCTGTGATTGGCCAAGCATGCACTGTGACCCCGCATGCTTGGCCAATCACAGCGCCGGCAGCGAGGAGAGCAATGATTGGCCACAGGCAGGATGCCTGTGGCCAATTATTGCTGAGGGTGTTTAGTACACGCCCCACACTATAAAAGGCCGCCAGCACGGCGGCCTAGTGTAGTGTGTTCCGGAGCAGGGAAAGAGAAGCATAGGCAGGGACAGTGACATTTATTTTTTTCTTGCTTAACCTGGATTCCTTTAGTTTAGGGAAAGAGAAGGATAGGTAGGGAGAGTGTCAGTGTGTTTTACTGTGCGAATCCTTGTTTCTAGGGACAGGGAAGGACAGTGAGGGAATTCTCCTTGTGCTATAGTGTGCTTTAAAAAAACATTTTTTTCTAGGGACAGAAAACTATAGGTAGGGAGAGTGTCAGTGTGTTTTACTGTGCGAATCCTTGTTTCTAGGGACAGGGAAGGACAGTGAGGGAATTCTCCTTGTGCTATAGTGTGCTTTAAAAAAACATTTTTTCTAGGGACAGAAAACTATAGGTAGGGAGAGTGTCAGTGTGTTTTACTGTGCGAATCCTTGTTTCTAGGGACAGGGAAGGACAGTGAGGGAATTCTCCTTGTGCTATAGTGTGCTTTAAAAAAACATTTTTTCTAGGGACAGAAAACTATAGGTAGGAAGAGTGTCATTTTCTTTCACTGTGATAATCCTTGTTTCTAGGGACAAAGAAGGAAAGTGAGGGAAATTCTCCTTGTGCTATAGTGTGCTTTAAAAAAACATTTTTTCTAGGGACAGAAAACTATAGGTAGGGAGAGTGTCAGTGTGTTTTACTGTGCGAATCCTTGTTTCTAGGGACAGGGAAGGACAGTGAGGGAATTCTCCTTGTGCTATAGTGTGCTTTAAAAAAACATTTTTTC
Organism: Rana muscosa; assembly: GCA_029206835.1. Classification (NCBI taxonomy): domain Eukaryota; kingdom Metazoa; phylum Chordata; class Amphibia; order Anura; family Ranidae; genus Rana; species Rana muscosa. The sequence continues at coordinate 569,861,446 of CM055121.1, forward strand.
TAGGGACAGAAAACTATAGGAAGGAAGAGTGTCAGTTTCTTTCACTGTGATAATCCTTGTTTCTAGGGACAAAGAAGGAAAGTGAGTGAAATTCTCCTTGTGCTATAGTGTGCTTTAAAAAAACATTTTTTCTAGGGACAGAAAACTATAGGTAGGGAGAGTGTCAGTGTCTTTTACTGTGCGAATCCTTGTTTCTAGGGACAGGGAAGGACAGTGAGGGAATTCTCCTTGTGCTATAGTGTGCTTTAAAAAAACATTTTTTCTAGGGACAGAAAACTATAGGTAGGGAGAGTGTCAGTGTGTTTTACTGTGTGAATCCTTGTTTCTAGGGACAGGGAAGGACAGTGAGGGAATTCTCCTTGTGCTATAGTGTGCTTTAAAAAAACATTTTTTCTAGGGACAGAAAACTATAGGAAGGAAGAGTGTCAGTTTCTTTCACTGTGATAATCCTTGTTTCTAGGGACAAAGAAGGAAAGTGAGTGAAATTCTCCTTGTGCTATAGTGTGCTTTAAAAAAACATTTTTTCTAGGGACAGAAAACTATAGGTAGGGAGAGTGTCAGTGTGTTTTACTGTGCGAATCCTTGTTTCTAGGGACAGGGAAGGACAGTGAGGGAATTCTCCTTGTGCTATAGTGTGCTTTAAAAAAATTTTTTTCTAGGGACAGAAAACTATAGGTAGGGAGAGTGTCAGTGTGTTTTACTGTGTGAATCCTTGTTTCTAGGGACAGGGAAGGACAGTGAGGGAATTCTCCTTGTGCTATAGTGTGCTTTAAAAAAACATTTTTTCTAGGGACAGAAAACTATAGGAAGTGTGAAGGGGTTAACTCGGTAGCGGGTGTGTGTGATCCCCTGGATGGGCTCCCCACACAAAAACAGGCCCAGCAGACGGAGGTTGTGGTTTTCAAGATCAAAAAGGTGCGGTTTATTTCTCTATTTACAGTGACAAAAAAAAACACAGCAAAGCAAAAAGAAACATAAACAAAATAAACCCTGGTCAACTTGACCTCTGACTAAACATGCAGGTTTCCTAACTAACAACTGGGATCAGCCTGGTGCTGTCCTAGTCCCTAAGTCCCTGGTTTAGTAAATGTCCAAACAAATAGCCACACAGGCTTGTCTCACCGCACAGGGGTTCACTCTCCCTAGACAGTCCACACAGGTCTGGGTCCAGGCATGAGCAAACACCTAATGAATCTGGGAGTTTTTATAGAGGCCTTAAACGAGCTGACAAGCTTCAGCTGGTCTCATCAACTCCCTGCCTGCACGACGCCCAGCCCTCTCCCTAGAGGTATGACTCATCCATGAGCCCACTAGCCTCAGCTGGGCTTCATCAACTCTCTCCCTAGTTGTATAAGTCGGCATAAAGCCTGAATCTGGGAGAAATATACCTACCCCCCTGGATGCAACCAGGTGACTTTACCTTCCTGCTGTCACAGAAGGAAGAGTGTCAGTTTCTTTCACTGTGATAATCCTTGTTTCTAGGGACAAAGAAGGAAAGTGAGTGAAATTCTCCTTGTGCTATAGTGTGCTTTAAAAAAACATTTTTTCTAGGGACAGAAAACTATAGGTAGGGAGAGTGTCAGTGTCTTTTACTGTGCGAATCCTTGTTTCTAGGGACAGGGAAGGACAGTGAGGGAATTCTCCTTGTGCTATAGTGTGCTTTAAAAAAACATTTTTTCTAGGGACAGAAAACTATAGGTAGGAAGAGTGTCAGTTTCTTTCACTGTGATAATCCTTGTTTCTAGGGACAAAGAAGGAAACTGAGGGAAATTCTCCTTGTGCTATAGTGTGCTTTAAAAAAACATTTTTTCTAGGGACAGAAAACTATAGGTAGGGAGAGTGTCAGTGTGTTTTACTGTGCGAATCCTTGTTTCTAGGGACAGGGAAGGACAGTGAGGGAATTCTCCTTGTGCTATAGTGTGCTTTAAAAAAACATTTTTTCTAGGGACAGAAAACTATAGGAAGGAAGAGTGTCAGTGTCTTTCACTGTGATAATCCTTGTTTCTAGGGACAAAGAAGGAAAGTGAGTGAAATTCTCCTTGTGCTATAGTGTGCTTTAAAAAAACATTTTTTCTAGGGACAGAAAACTATAGGTAGGGAGAGTGTCAGTGTCTTTTACTGTGCAAATCCTTGTTTCTAGGGACAGGGAAGGACAGTGAGGGAATTCTCCTTGTGCTATAGTGTGCTAAAGCATTCCTCATCAACCATCTTTGAAATCCTTGTTTTTTTGGACAGTCAGGGAAATTGTCGTTGTGCTATTCTGTGCAAAAGCAATCATCCTCAACCATATTTAGAAATCCTTAAGTAAAGGGACAGAGAAGGACACCTGAAGGTAGCCCTTATTGCTTTTTTCCCATCTCCCTGCAGGCCATCTATTAGAATGTCTGGAAGGCAAACAAGGAGAGGCAGACAGTCAGGAGGCAATAAAAGAGGGCAAGCAGGCTCTGTGTCTGGGGGCAACAGTGCTGGTCGTGGACGCGGTGCATTGTCATCAGCACATGGCCATGGGACACGCTTGTCCTTCTTTTCGGCAGCTGGACATGTTGAGCCACATCATGCCGAAGACTTGGTAGAGTGGATGACCAAGCCCTCCTTCTCCTCCTCATCCTCTCTCACCCAGGCTCAGGGTACTGGAAAAGCAGCTGCCAAAGCGTCCTCTTCCCTGGTATCAATGTCAGACTCATCATCAGTCACTCCTTCCCTAGACCCACCATGTCCTCCTCCTGAGGAGTCCCCCGAACTGTTTGAGCACAGTGTTGGGTACATGCTCCAGGAGGATGCCCAGCGTTTCGAAGGGTCTGATGATGAAACCCAGCTAGAGGAAGGCAGTAGCGTGAGAGCAGACAGAGGGGATGCTCAAGAAGGACACCAATCTGGCAGTCATGTTCCAGCAGCTGCAGCATACTGCCAGATTGGCTCCAGTGATGAGGAGGGAGGTGATGATGAGGTCACTGACTCCACGTGGGTGCCTAATAGGAGAGAGGAGGAGGAGGAGGATGAGGAGGAGGCACATCTCCAACGAGGCAGGATGCCCTTTGGTGGCCAGCGTAAGGGCAGTACACCGATGGAATCACACCGCAGAGCTCCGCCTGTGCAGGGCGCTGCCTCTGTCCGTCATTCAAAAAGTTCTTTGGTGTGGGCCTTTTTTGAGGCTAGTGCATCAGATCGCACAGCTGCTGTTTGCAACATATGTCTCAAGCGTATATCGCGTGGCCAAAACATCAGCCGCTTGGGTACCACATGCCTGACCAGACATATGTTGACCTGCCATGCAACTCGTTGGCAAGCCTACCTCAAAGACCCACACCAAAGAACAAAGCGGACCTCTCCTTGCACCGCATCAGCTGGGATCTCCAACCCCACTATAACTTCAGTCCTCTCTGAAACATGCACTGAGAGGAATGAAGGTGTAGAATTAGGTGTGTCACAGCCAAGTACTTGCGGCCACTCTGCTAGCAGTACACCGACGTCCGATTCTAGCAGGCAAATTTCCCTGCCCCAGCTGCTGGACCGTCGAAAGAAGTTCACTCCCAGCCATCCACATGCCCAGCGGTTGAATGCTAGCTTGGCTAAATTGCTAGCGCTTCAACTGCTGCCTTTTCAGTTGGTGGACTCGGCCCCCTTCCGTGAGTTTGTGCAATGTGCGGTTCCTCAGTGGCAGGTTCCCAAACGCCACTTTTTCTCACGGAAGGCTATTCCGGCTCTCTACCGGCATGTGGAAGGCAATGTCTTGGCCTCGCTGGACAGGGCGGTCAGCGGTAAGGTGCATATTACCGCTGACTCATGGTCCAGCAGGCATGGACAGGGACGTTACCTTTCTTTCACGGCCCATTGGGTCACTCTTTTGGCAGCTGGGAAGGATGCAGGACAAGGTGCAGTAGTGTTGGAGGTTGTTCCACCGCCACGCCTCCAAAATGCTACTACTGGTTGTGACACACCTCTCTCCTCCACCCCCTCCTCTTCTTCTTCCTCCATGGCCTCTTCCTGTGGTTTGTCCTCGGAACCAGCGGTGCTCCGTAGGCGTTCAAGGGGCTACGCAAGTACGCAGGCAAAAAGATGCCATGCCGTGCTTGCGCTGGTGTGTTTGGGGGACAGAAGCCACACTGGGGCAGAGGTCCTGTCTGCTCTGCAGGGCCAGGCCGAGAGGTGGTTGACGCCACGCCAGCTTAAGCCAGGAATGGTGGTTTGCGACAATGGCACCAACCTCCTCTCCGCCCTCCGACAGGGACAACTGACCCATGTGCCCTGTGTGGCTCACGTCCTTAACCTGGTGGTGCAGCGGTTCTTGGGCAGGTACCCGGGCTTACAGGATGTCCTGAGGCAGGCCAGGAAAGTCTGTGTGCATTTCCGCAGATCTTATAATGCCAGTGCTCGCCTGGCTGAGCTGCAAAAGGAGTTGAACCTGCCCAAGAACCGCCTTATATGTGACATGCCCACCAGGTGGAACTCAACGTTGGCCATGCTGCAGCGGCTGCACACGCAGCAGAGGGCCATCAATGAGTACCTGTGCGACTACGGCACCAGGACAGGGTCAGGGGAGCTTGGTTTTTTTTCTCCACGCCAGTGGGGCATGATCAGGGATGCATGCACTGTCCTGGCACCATTTGAGGAGGCCACGAGGATGGTGAGCAGTGACAGTGCATGCATCAGTGACACTGTACCTCTTGTCCACCTGTTGGAGCACACGCTGCGTGGAATAATGGACAGGGCACTTGAGGCAGAACAGAGGCAGGAAGAGGAGGACTTCCTTGCCTCTCAAGGCCCCCTTTACCCAGACAGTGTTCCTTCTGTCCCACCCATCGCACAGGAAGAGGAGGAGGAGGAGGAGGAGGAGGAGGAGGATTGTGTCAGCATGGAGGTGGAGGCTGGCACTCAGCATCATCAGCAGCAGTCTTTTAGGGATGATTTACAGTCCCAAGAAACCAGTGGACTTGTACGTGGCTGGGAGGAGGTGGCTGCGGATCATGTCGTCCTTAGTGACCCAGAGGACTCCGGACCGAATGCCTCAGCAAACCTATGCTGCATGGCCTCCCTGATCCTGCAAAGTCTGCGGAAGGATCCTCGTATTCTTCGGATCAAGGAGAGGGACCATTACTGGCTGGCCACTCTCCTTGATCCACGGTACAAGGGTAAGGTTGCGGACCTTATGTTACCGTCGCAGAGGGAGCAGAGGATGAGACAACTCCGGGAGGCCTTGCAGAAAGGTCTGTGCAACGCGTTCCCAGAGACTGGGAGGTTACAAACTCCTGGTCCTGGACAACGAGTTGCTGAGGCTTCGGCCAGTCAAAGAAGGAGCGGTGGGGAAGGTGGCCGTCTGACCGATGCGTTCAGACAATTCTTTAGTCCGCAGCCCCAAAGTATGATCGGTTCCAGCAACCATCGCCAGCGTCTGATAAACATGGTGCAGGAATATCTAGGGGCAAGGTCAGACTTGGACACCTTCCCCACCGAAAATCCTCTGGCTTACTGGGTCTTGAGGATGGATCACTGGCCAGAGCTTGCACAGTATGCAATTGAGCTACTGGCCTGTCCTGCATCCAGCGTTCTTTCGGAACGCACATTCAGTGCTGCTGGAGGATTTGTCACGGATCACAGGGTGCGCCTGTCCACCGACTCGGTTGATCGACTGACTTTCATCAAGATGAACCAGTCTTGGATCACCACCAGCTACCACACACCTGATGCTGATATAACAGACTAATTGATTTTAACATGTCACATCCCTTCAAGACTGATGCTGATGCTGAGTGCCTGTGCTGTTATGTTGACTGGCTATCCTCCTCCGAGTCCTCAATGATACGATTGATGATGATAGCTTGGAAGATCATTTTTGTTTATGGGTGCCACCACCAGTGGCTAAGGCCCAATTTTTCAGCCCCTGTTTTACAGGGGCGTGTAATTACAATTTTTTTAGCAATAATTTGCCATAGGGCTCATTGCTGTGCTCCAAGTACAGTATCTGTGAGGGGTTGGAGTGTTGTGGCACCAGTGCCTAAGGCCCAATTTTTCAGCCCCTGTTTAACAGGGGCGTGTCATTACAATTTTTGAAGCAATACTTTGCAACAGGGCTCATTGCTGTGCTCCAAGTACAGTATCTGTGAGGGGTTGTAGTGTTGTGCCACCAGTGCCTAAGGCCCAATTTTTCAGCCCCTGTTCAACAGGGGCATGCAATTACAATTCTTGATCTAATAATTCACAGCAGGGCCCATTGCTGCACCCACCAAGAGTAACTCTGAGGGCTTACAGTGTTGTGGCAACGCCACCACCACCACCACCACGAAAGGCCCAATTTTTCAGCCCCTGTTCAAAAGGGGCATGTAATTACAATTCTTGATCTAATAATTCACAGCAGGGCCCATTGCTGCACCCACCAAGAGTAACTCTGAGGGCTTACAGTGTTGTGGCAACACCACCACCACCACCACCACCACGAAAGGCCCAATTTTTCAGCCCCTGTTCAACAGGGGCATGCAATTACAATTCTTGATCTAATAATTCACAGCAGGGCCCATTGCTGCACCCACCAAGAGTAACTCTGAGGGCTTACAGTGTTGTGGCAACGCCACCACCACCACCACCACCACCACCACGAAAGGCCCAATTTTTCAGCCCCTGTTCAAAAGGGGCATGTAATTACAATTCTTGATCTAATAATTCACAGCAGGGCCCATTCCTGCACCCACCAAGAGTAACTCTGAGGGCTTACAGTGTTGTGGCAACACCACCACCACCACCACCACCACAAAAGGCCCAATTTTTCAGCCCCTGTTCAACAGGGGCATGCAATTACAATTCTTGATCTAATAATTCACAGCAGGGCCCATTGCTGCACCCACCAAGAGTAACTCTGAGGGCTTACAGTGTTGTGGCAACGCCACCACCACCACCACCACGAAAGGCCCAATTTTTCAGCCCCTGTTCAAAAGGGGCATGTAATTACAATTCTTGATCTAATAATTCACAGCAGGGCCCATTGCTGCACCCACCAAGAGTAACTCTGAGGGCTTACAGTGTTGTGGCAACACCACCACCACCACGAAAGGCCCAATTTTTCAGCCCCTGTTCAACAGGGGCATGCAATTACAATTCTTGATCTAATAATTCACAGCAGGGCCCATTGCTGCACCCACCAAGAGTAACTCTGAGGGCTTACAGTGTTGTGGCAACGCCACCACCACCACCACCACGAAAGGCCCAATTTTTCAGCCCCTGTTCAAAAGGGGCATGTAATTACAATTCTTGATCTAATAATTCACAGCAGGGCCCATTCCTGCACCCACCAAGAGTAACTCTGAGGGCTTACAGTGTTGTGGCAACACCACCACCACCACCACGAAAGGCCCAATTTTTCAGCCCCTGTTCAACAGGGGCATGCAATTACAATTCTTGATCTAATAATTCACAGCAGGGCCCATTCCTGCACCCACCAAGAGTAACTCTGAGGGCTTACAGTGTTGTGGCAACACCACCACCACCACCACCACCACGAAAGGCCCAATTTTTCAGCCCCTGTTCAACAGGGGCATGCAATTACAATTCTTGATCTAATAATTCACAGCAGGGCCCATTGCTGCACCCACCAAGAGTAACTGTCAGGGCTTACAGTGTTGTGGCACCAGCACCACCATCAAAGGCCCAATTTTTACTACCACTGTTCAACAATTATATGTAATTAAAATTCCTGATATAATAGTTGACAGCAGGGCGTTCCAGCACCAACCAAGAGTAACTGTGAGTGCTTACAGTGTTGTGCCAACACCAACAACTAAGGGGCCTATTTCTGCAGAGTATATACGGCAGGTCCCTACTTTCAAACATCCAACTTACAAACGACTCCTACTTGCAAACGCAAGAAGACAACAGGAAGCGAGAGGAAATCTACCACTAGGAAGGAAAATTCTCTCCTGTAAGAATAAATATGGGAGAAAGGTGTCTCCTCTGTACTGATGCTTTATCAGCAATCCTTGTTTCAAGAAAAACACCACATTTCAAAAACAGTTGTCATTGGGACGGAAAGTGAGGTGAAATGTTCTGAACAGGGGCACAGACAGCAAAACAAATGTTACAGGGGTGATAACCCTTACCTATGTTTTCCAAAAAGTTTAAAAATAGATTTTTGGGCTGGAGCTACACTTCAACAATGTACCTGTTCAAAATTACAAACAGATTCTACATAAGAACAAACCTACAGTCCCTGTCTTGTATGCACCGCCTGTATACGGCTGTTCAGAGTATATAGGGCCTTTTTTATTTTATGTGCGGGGTTCCCCTTAATATCCATACAAGACCCAAAGGGGCTGGTAATGGGCTGGGGTAGGGGGGGGGGGGGGGTCATGGGGTAGCTATGCCATTTTTCTTAAAGATTTTCATCCATATTACCGGGACCAGACATTACATTAAAGCCGCAAGCAGTTTTAAATGGCTTTTTTTCCCTTTAGAAGTGTCATTTTGTGCAGGGACAGTTCTAAACACGGGAAACACGTGGCACTTCACAGGCATACTTTAGACACCCCCCAGGTACGATATTTAAAGGAATATTTGACTTTTTTTTTTCACTTTATGCATCATTAAAATGACTGCTCCCGAAAAACGACCCTTTTTAAAACTTCTTTTTGCATTGATACATGTCCCCTGGTGCACAACCCGGGTTCCCAAACCCTTTTTAGGACAATAACATGCATAATAGTTGTTATAATTAGCACTTTAGAATTCGAACGTTCGCATCCATTGTATTTAATAGGGTTCTAATGTTCGTACGAACTTTCGGTCCGTTCGCGGGTTCTGGTGCGAACCGAACCCGGGGGTGTTCGGCTCATCACTAATTATGACAGGAGACTGCGGAGACTGCGGAGTAAGCAGAAGGATTACTTTATTAGCTTGCTGCTCTTTCATAGTCCAGTCACAAGGCAGAGGATGGGAACAGGACACTGTTTTTCTTAACTGTAATGCCACGTACAGACGATCGGACATTCCGACAACAAAAGCGTGGATTATATTCAGACGGATGTTGGCTCAAACTTGTCTTGCATACACACGGTCACACAAATGTTGCGAACGCCAAGAACGCGGTGACCAACAACGCGTACGACGAGCCGAGAAAAATGAATTTCGATAGCCAGTGCGGCTCTTCTGCTTGATTCCAAGCAAGCATGCGTGGAATTTTTTGTGTCGGAACATTTGTTGTTGGAAATTCCGACCGTGTGTCATAAGTGGTGTCATCCACATGGATGTGCTTTGTGATGAGGCTGTGCAAATCCCAAGGATGCATGGGCAAATGTACAAATCCTTTGGCAGGAAAGAGAGTGTCCATAATTTATCTGTGTATTTAACTGTTTGCCTAGACAACAGTTTTAGAGTGATTGTAAAGCTTTGTTTTTTTTTGTTTTTAAATAACAAACATGTCATACTTACCTCCACTCTGCAGTTTGTTTTGCACAGAGTGGCCCTGATCCTCGACTTCTAGGGTCCGCCGGCAGTGCTGGTAGCTCCTCCCCGCATCGTATAACCCCGTAGGAGAAGCGCTCTCCCGGGGGGTTACCTTGCGGGCGTGCTCCCGAGTCCAGCATTTGCATCCATAGACGCAGAATGCCGGACTCGGCCCCACCCCCCCGGAGCCCGCGTCATTGGATTTGATTGACAGCAGCGGGATCCAATGGCTGCGCTGCTATCAATCTATCCAATCAAGAGCTGAGACAAGGGGCAGAGAGGAAGAGCATGTCTCTGGCGTGGGAATTACGGGGCTCAGGTGAGTAAAATGGGGGGGCTGGGGGGCCGGTCAGTGACAGAAGTTTTTTCACCTTAATGCATAGGATGCATTAAGGTGAAAAAACATGAGAGTTTACAACCCCTTTAAATGTTATGATTTACTTGTACAGTATTTACCAATATTATTAAGGAACCCTAAACCAAGAAAAAAGATCCAAACAGTTATTGGTCACAAATCATTAACGTTTCTGATGAGACTTTAGCTAAAATAATTTACATTATTTTGTAGTCCGAATTGTTCAGACACAGACATTGTTCAGCTTCAGGCATCACTAATACTTGTGCAGGCTTCCGAGTATTTTCACATATAAAATATAGAAAGTATTATACAGTTATCTGTTGTAAATAGTTAAAATTACAAGCCAGAGGTAAGAACACTACATATTCCCCTCATAGTACAAGATAGCACTGTTGCATTTTGAATGACAATTGCGTAATCATGCATCACTCTACCCATATGAAACTTTTATAATTTTTCCCATCAAATAGAGCTTTTTTTTGGTGGTATTTGATCACTAGGGATGAGCCGAACACTCCCCTGTTCGGTTCGCACCAGAACCTGCGAACAGACCTAAAGTTTGCGCAAACTTTAGAACCCTATTAAATACAATGGACTTGAACGTTCGAAATCTAAAGTGCTAATTATAAGGGCTTATATGCAAGTTATTGTCCTAAAAAGGGATTCGGGACCTGGGTCCTGCCCCAGGGGACATGTATCAATGCAAAAATAAGTTTTAAAAACTGCAGTTTTTTTTGGGAGGAGTGATTTTAATAATGCTTAAAATGAAAAAATAAAAGTGAAATATTCCTTTAAATTTCGTACCTATGGGTACCTAGGGGCTGTGTATGATATGCATGTAAAGTGGCGCATGTTTCCCGTGCTTAGAACTGTCCCTGCATAAAATGTCATTTCTGAAGGAAAAAAAGTCATTTAAAAGCACTTTCGGCTATAATGAATTGTCGGCTCCCGGAAATATAGAGAAAAGTCATTGATAAAAAATAAAAATAAAAATGCGTGGGCCCCCCCCCCCCCAAATTTAATTACCAGGCCCTTCAGGTCTGGTATGGATATTAAGGGAAACCCTGCGTCAAATTAAAAAAAAAATTACGTGGGGTTCCCCCCAAATATCCATACTAGACCCTTCAGGTCTGGTATGGATTTTAAGGGGAACTCTGCCCCAAATTTAAAAAAAAATGGCGTTGAGTTCCCCCCAAAAATCCATACCAGACCCTTTATCCAAGCACGCAACCTGGCAGGCCACAGGAAAATAGGGGGGGGACGAGAGAGCGCCCCCCGCACTTGAACCATACCAGGCCACATGCCCTCATTTGGAGTGGAGACTGCAGCGCTGGACATCGGATCACCGCTGGACACTGGATTACATCGCTGGAATGGGTTTTTTATTGTTTTATTTTTAATAAAGGACTTTTCCCAACGGTGTATGTGTGTTTTTTTTTTTTTTTTCTACACTTTCTTTGTGAAATGGTAGGGGTCTTCCAGATTCCGATAAGCCCCCCGCCCGCAGACCCCCACAACCACCGGGAAAGGGTTGTGGGAATGAGGCCCTTGTCCCCATCAACTTGGGCACATGGTGCTTTGAGGGGTCACAGACCCCCAAAGCATCCTCCCCATGGGCATGTGGCCTGGTACAGTTCAGGAGGGGGGCGCTCTCTCATCCTCCCTCTTTTCCTGCAGCCTGCCAGGTTGCGTGCTCAGATAAAGGGTCTGGTATGGATATTTGGGGGGAACCCCTGGTAATTATTTTTTTTAATTTGACGCAGGGTTCCCCTTAATATCCATACCAGACCTGAAGGGCCTGGTAATTGAATTTGGGGGGACCCCCACGCATTTTTTTTTTTTTTTATCAATGACTTTTCTCTGTATTGTCGGGAGCCGACAATTCATTATAGTCGCGAGTGCTTTTAAATGACTTTTTTTCCTTCAGAAATTACACTTTGTGCAAGGACAGTTCTAAGCAAGGGAAACAAGCGCTGCTTTACAGGCATACTATACACACACCCCCCCCCCCCGGTACGAAATTTAAAGGAATATTTCACCTTTATTGTTTCGCATTATTAAAATCACTGCTCCGGAAAAAATGGCCGTTTTTAAAACTTTTTTTTGCATTGATACATGTCCCCTGGGGCAGGACTCGGGTCCCCAAACACTTTTTATGACAATAACTTGCATATAAGCCTTTAAAATTAGCACTTTAGATTTCTCCCATAGACTTTTACAGGGTGTTCCGCGGCTTTTCGAATTTGCCGCGAACACCCCAAATTGTTCGCTGTTCGGCGAACGTGTGAACAGGCAATGTTCAAGTCGAACATGAGTTCGACTCGAACTCGAAGCTCATCCCTATTGATCACCACTAGGTTTTTAAGTTTTTTCTTAACAAAAACAAAGAATAACTTTTTTTATTTGTTTTTGGACACAGCTGATCACAGGGTAAAGACTAATGCCGCGTACACACAATCGGATTTTCCGTCGGAAAGACCTTGGATTGTTTTTCCAACGGAATTCCGCTCAAGCTTGGCCTGCATACACACGGTCACACAAAAGTTCTCCGAACTTTCGACTGTCAAGAACGTGGTGACGTACAACACCATGACAAGCCAAGAAAATGAAGTTCAATGCTTCCGAGCATGCGTCAAATTGTTTCGGAGCATGCGTCGGAATTTTGCGTGTCGGAATTGCTACAGACGATCGGATTTTCCGATATGAATTTTTTGAACCAGCTCTCAATCTTTTGTTGGCGGAAATTCCGACAGCAAAATTCCAATGGAGCATACACAGGGTCGGAATTTCCGTCCAAAAACTCACATCGGACTTTTCTTGTCAGAATTTCCGATCATGCGTACAGGGCATTAGAGCCTACATCATAGGCTCTTTACCGAGATCAGAGATGTTGTGTGTCAGAGCTACACACCGCACTATCGATCGCCACGCTGTGCACCCTTGGGCTTATCCTGCTGGACGTCATATGACACCCAGTCAGGATAACTGACCCCTCTTGCCATCATTCTGCTATAGGCCAGGCAGGATGTGGTTAATATAAAAATACAGACAACAACAATGTAAAGAATTATATCACCAAACAGTCCTATGCATTTTAATTACATTACATAATCCTTGGCCCACACACAAGGCCTTCTGATTCTTTGAATATGTCTAGACAGTTCAGCTTTCTGGTCTCTAGTTTGACTGTTATCAGTAGAAATTGAAAAAAGTCCAATGTAAAATGAAACTTCTGAAATTTCTGCCTAACAGGTGCAAGACAATTGACATTCTACGTGGGTCCATCAGAAAATTCATAGGTGTGAGGTCCCTGTTGACTTTTCACTTTATTAGGATTGGAAAATATGGATTGACCATTTTAGTAAGCCAGGTTTCTTAACTATATCTTCAGATTCAGGTTGAATGTGTACTTCCCTTGCACCACATTTCCAGTTAGTATATGCCTTAAGCTGGCAGTAGAATTTCAAATGAAAGTTTGTACAAATATTTGTACAAAAATCTTTGTACATTTAGTGACTGGGTGAATGTCATTAAAAATGCTTTTTACAATCGATTTTGGAATGAATGTAATTTCTTGAGCGAAAACCGCATACACTATTACAAAACGGAAAATTTATTACCAAATACTTACCGTAATTTTCCTTTCCTGATAGACTCCATGGCAGCCTACGTGTGGGTTAACCCCGCCTCCTCTCCAATGCTATAGGACCCCATACCCATAAAAGTAAGCTCACCTCTCAGCACTGTGTTCCGTAACTAGCCGACTCTTGGACACTTATTTCATTAATATTTTCTTTCAGGGTGGGAACTCCGTCTGCCATGGAGTCTATCAGGAAAGGAAAATTACGGTAAGTATTTGGTAATAAATTTTCCGTTTTCCTGACTGACTCCATGGCAGCCTACGTGTGGGAAATAACTAGCCAAACCACACGGGTGGGTATGCTGAACAGAAAAGCTTTAATTTGTCTTGTCAACAGACAGTATGCTTAACCCAAAATTAACGGAAGATAATGCTGCTGGTTCAATGCAGTAATGGGTCATAAACGTGTTAATAGGGACCCACGAGGCCGCTTTACAGATGACATCTGGAGCCACATGTCGGGCCGCCGCCCATGATGCTGCCATTCCTCTGGTGGAGGGATGCTGTCACCGCCTGTGGAGGAGCCAAGCCCTTAGCCCTGTATGCTTGCTGGATTGTATGAACGAACCATGATGCAATTGTTCTGGTTGAAGCTTTCTTCCCTTTGTTGTTTCCAGAGTGTAGAACAAACAGATGATAAGATTGTCTGAAGGAAGAAGTAATCTGTAAATACTCTTTCAGGATTTCACCTATATCTAGGGAATGAGTTTCACCAGAATCTGGAGACTTAAATGTAGGTAGAACTATTTCTCGATTTTCGTGAAATACCGAAGACACTTTTGGGTTTGAACCCAACATGGGTATAAGGACTACTCGGTCCGGGAAGAATGTTAGAAAAGGTTCTTCATGACCTAGAAACCCGATCTCAGAGACCCCTTTGGCCGAGATGATGGCTACTAAGAAGGCTGAAAAAATCTTTAATGGAAGATGGGGAGGGCCCCGACGTACTGAGTCCAGACAGATAATTTAGTACTAGTGGAAGATCCCACTTGGCGAATCTTGGTCTCCTTTGGGGTTTGATTCTTGACACCCCACAAAAGAATTGTCTGACTAAGGGATGGACTGCCCATGAGACCCCAGAGAAGGTTGACAGGGCCGAAACTTGAACTTTTAGAGAGCTAACGGATAAGGGTAAGTTTAGTCCAGTTTGGAGGAAACTGAGCACATCCTGAACTCCTGGATTCTTGAAGGACCTCCCAGAAGCGGAGGAGAACTCAACAAATTTGGCCCAGATTCTTCTATAAACCTTGTTGGTACTTTCTCTTCTTGAGCTCATCAGTGTAGACATCACTCTAGAGGCGCAACCAAGGGATTCCAGCCTCTCCCTTTCAAGAACCAGACCGTCAGTCTCATTAGTGCCGGACAAGGGTGTAGGAGTGACCCTTGAGAGAGAAGGTCCGGCCTGAGGGGAAGAGGTACCGGGTCCCGGTAACTCAGTTGGATCAGAAGAGGGAACCAAGGCCTGTTTGGCCAGTAAGGAGCCACTACTGTTACTTCAGCTGATTCTGCTTGAAGTCTTCTCAGGAACTTGCGCATTATCGGGATCGGAGGAAAGGCGTATTCCCTCCTGAACCTCCATCTGTCCGTCAGGGCATCCGTTCCGATTGCTTGGCTGCAACGGCCCCGAGAATAGAATTTCACTTTTTTGTGATTTTGGGGGGAAGCGAATAGGTCCACTTCGGGATTGACTCCCAGGGACAGGATCCAGTTGAAGGATTGTACATGGAGGGACCTCTCGTTGTTGTCTAGACGAGTTCGAGAGAGGAAATCCGCCTGTGAGTTCTATACTCCCGGGATGAAAACTGCTGAAATGTTGGCTAGATTTTTCTGGGCCCAAGTCATGATGTGCTCGACTTCTAAGAGAAGTGTGGAGCTTCGTGTCCCCCCTTGTCTCTTTACGTAAGACACTGCTGTAGTGTTGTCCATTCTGATCAGTACCGATTCTCCTTTCAGGAACTGAGAAAAGGATTGAAGGGCACACCAGGCCGCCCGGAGTTCTAGAACATTCGAGCCTGGGTTGTGGAGGCGAGTGTCCCACCTGCCCTGAGCAAGGTTCTGACCACAAAGAGCCCCCCAGCCGGAACCGCTGGCATCGGTCGTGATTGTGACCCAGGAGATGGGGGCAATGGAGTGACAGTTTTGCAAATTCTTGAGTTGGAGCCACCAGAAGAGGCTGTTCCTCATTGTTGTGGACATGTGGATGAGTTGACTCTTGTCCCCTGACTTCCACTGCCGGAGGAACCCCGATTGAAAAGGGCGTAACCTCCATAGAGCCCATTTGACCATGGGGGTCGCGGAGACCATTGTGCCGATAATTCTTAGGCATTGTGATGCTTTTAGATGAGGAGCATCCAGAGCGCCAGAGATCCTCTTCCGAATCACCGGAATCTTTTCTGCCGGCCTGGAGATGGTGTTCTCTACCGTATTGAATAGCGCCCCTAAGTAAACTAAGTGTTGGGCTGGAACTAGGTGGCTTTTTTCCAAGTTTAGAAGCCATCCAAGGCTGGAAAGGGTTGAGATCACTTGTTCTCTGTGCACCAGCAGTTGTTCTCTGTTTTGCGACAGAACTAAGAGGTCGTCTAAGTAATGGTAAAGACGTACACCTTTTAACCTGATGAGGGCCACTACGGCCAGGAGGACCTTGGTGAAAACCCGAGGGGAGGTTGTCAAACCGAAAGGTAGGCAGATGAATTGTAGGTGTTCCTGCTTGACATGGAACCGGAGATATTTTAGAAAGTCCTTTGCCACTGGTACGTGGAAATACGCGTCTTTCAGGTCTATTGAAATCATCCAGTCGCCTGGTTGAATGAGCAGATCTATGTAGGACAGTAAGGCCTGTTTTTGCTCTACCGTACTCGGAAGTAGGGTTGAGATAAATCTGTTTGACCTCTGCTCCAGTTTCTCCTGAAGTCCCGGCCAGGTCTATAGGAGCGTGCTTCTCTTGAGCGCTCCGGACTGCGTCTTTTGAACTGGGGCCTTCTTCGATTCCGTGGACGCCTGTCCTGTGGAAGAAAGCCAGATTTTCCACCTGTGGCCTTTGCTATGGCGTCATCTAATTTATTACCAAACAGGGATGACCCTTCAAAGGGAATCTTGCACCATGTTTGCTTAGAAGACGGGTCAGCCTGCCAAAGGCGTAGCCATAGGGCACGTTTAGCTGTAACTGAGGATAGCATAATCCTGGACAGTAGGCGGATCAGATCGACTGATGCTTCACCCAAGAAGGCCACTGCTAGCTTTAGCTCTGCTGTTGCTGAGTTGTTGGCCAGTTCTTCCGAAACACCTTCGAGAAATGAATCTACATTCTCAGTCCATGCCTCCATAGCCTTAGATACGGCTGCCGAGGCTAGAGCGGGTTTACAAGCTGTCCCAGCAAGACCGTAAATTCTTTTAAGGTCCTGATCCATTCTTCTGTCAAGACTGTCCTTAAAGGAGACTGTGTCTTCAAGAGGGAGCGTGACATGTTTAGCCAGACGCATTACTGCTGCGTCCACAGGAGGAATATTCTCCAGGTATTTCACCCCATCTGCCTTGAATGGATACATTCTGGAGGCTTTATTTGCCATCGAGGACTTCCTGTCCACTTTGCTCCATTCTTCATCAAAGATGCCCTTTAGTTCGGCTAAAAGCGGAAAGCTTGGGCGCTCTTTCCCCAGGTGCTTGAAAAACTTTTTCTGTTTAGCTGGGGGAGTAGATGGGCCTTCCCACATAAGAGCCTCTTTGACTGCTTTAATAAGCGGCGTCACTTGAGAGAAATCAAATTCCACACTCTCTTCGTCACTCTCTAATTCTCCTTCTGAGGGAAGAGGCGAGGACACGTAGGGCTGGGAAGGACCTGGAACTTTGCGTACCACATCAGCCGTGGAGCCAGATCGAATAGTACTGGACTGGCTTTGTGCGTGGGAAGCATCCATCTCTTTTAGAGAGCGTTGCACCACCCGTTTTACTAGAGACTCGATTTGTTGATCTTCTGTCTCTTTTTCCCCAACCGCATGGGCATAGCAATGGCTGCATAATGATTTGCCCTCTGGGACTCGAGAGCCGCATCCCCAGCAGGCTCTCTGATGAGAATGACTGTCCTTGCGGTGGGAGCGGTGTCTGGAGGAGGAATGGGAACTTCTCCTCTGGTGGTGAGATGCAGACGGGGAATCACGTCTGTGTTTTGATTTAGATGAATGCTGCGGCATGGCAAGGTCTGAGTCGAGATGAAGATCTGTGGAAGGGCTAAAAGGAAAAAAGGGGAAATTGGGGAAGAGAGATAAGCCGTCAAGCGACAATACTTGCGACTGAACCCCGCGCCCTCCCCTCTCCTGCACATACCTTGTGCGTGAGGGCTGGCCACATGTAAGCGGTGAATTGTCCATAACTTCTGGACTAGAGAGTCACAATAGAGACAGGTCGACCAAGCAAAAAAAAACCTACAGTATTATACAAAAAATAAATTGGTAACTTGCCCTTTAAGGAAAGTGCACTATATAATGACAATTGATATATGTTGAAAAGACACATTATGCTCATATACACCTTATATGCATAACCCCCAGACAATGATTGGAACAGACAAAAAACATTTCCACTCTGTCTTTAAGTCTTTAAAATAGTGCACTGACCTGAGTGAGAGACAAGAGCCTCAGCAGGGAGATCCAATTAGCCTCTGCTCACCTGTCAGGGGAGATCCCAAATGATACAGGCGAGCCTAGCTTTTAAATTCCCCGCCTGTGACATCACCACTGTCAATCCAGCTCACCTGCGTGTGGGAGGAACTCCCATTTGCGCCTGTGCGGCCGCCTAGCGACCCGCTGGACCGCGCATGCGCGAACCAAGCCTCGCTCTGGGAGCGGGCACTGCGCATGCGCGAATGGCGGCGGCGCCCGAGAATTGGGTCACCGCTGTGGTCTGGAGCGCAGAGCGTTCCAGCCGCCATTAGGGAGAGCAGGGGCACATGTTTTTAGAAAAAACAAACAAACAAACAAACAAATATCACAAAGATGCGACTGCCATGGAGCATGGAAAAAATAAGTAGCAGACCTGCCAGCCGGGGGAATTCAGGGCACACCGCAGCAACTTCCATTCAATCCTTCCTGGTTGCTGTAAGCTCTCCACCCGCCCATGGCTGGGTTCCGAGCTGCACCGCTAAAGGTGTGCCATCCATCCATCGATCCATCCATCCGGAAATCTGCACAGCCATGCGTGCTTCAGGTCCATTGGAGGAGGACAAAAAAGGAACACAGTGCTGAGAGGTGAGCTTACTTTTATGGGTATGGGGTCCTATAGCATTGGAGAGGAGGCGGGGTTAACCCACACGTAGGCTGCCATGGAGTCAGTCAGGAAATTTGTTTATTCAGGGAAAAAATGTCATCCTGCTTCTTGGAATTTTCTCAACACTGTGATCTAAAATGAAAATTGATATGACACCACTATCAATTAGAAAATCAAATAAACATTTTTAATGAAAAATATTGAACTAAATTCTTCTAGTGTATGGCAAGCTTAATTTTTATCTTGTTGATCTTTAACGGTCTTATGCCGCGTACACACGACCGTTTTTAATGTCATTGAAAAAAACAAAGTTTTTCTCGACGTGATTCTTCTCAAGCCTGCCTTGCCTACACACGATCATGAAAAAAAATGCTTGAGCAAAGCGGGGTGACGTACGAAATGTACGACGGCACTATAAAGGGGATGTTCCATTCAGATGGCGCCACCCTTTGGGCTGCTTTTGCTGATCCTCGTGTTAGTAAGGTTTGGTGAGAGACGATTCACGCTTTTCAGCCTCGTGCTCTTCAGTCCGTTACAGCGTGACGAATGTGCTATCTCCATTACGAACGCTAGTTTTACCAGAACGAGCGCTCCCGTCTCATCACTTGCTTCTGAGCATGCACGTTTTTTTCACGTCGTTAAAGCCTACACACGGCAGTTTTTCATGACGAGAAAAACGACGACGTGAAAAACAACGAGAAAAATTAGAGCATGTTCCGAATTTTTAATGCCCATTTTTCACGTTGTGAGAAATGCTCTGGAGCCCACACACAATCGTTTTTAATGACCAAATAAAAAAATGGCATTTTTCTCGTCATGAAAAACGGTCGTGTGCACGCGGCATTAGAAACTGATGTTATTAAAGGCACTGGATTTTGTGGGACTTGTATGTCTGCAACATGTCATTTAGTGTGAAATTCCTTTTGGTTACTTTCCTTGTTGAAGTCTGTAAATGTATTTACAGCAGCAGATGTTATATTTGAGACAAATGAAAGTTCTGGCCATTTACTGTAATGATCCATTAATGGTACACTATATTACAAAAAGTATTGGGACACCTGCCTTTACACACATATGAACTTTAATGGCATCCCAGTCTAATGCCGTGTACACACGATCAATTTTTTCGACGGTGAAAACACCGTCGAGAAAATCGACGTGAAAAATGAGGAACAGCTTGTTCCCCTACACACGGCCGTTTTAAATTACATTTTTTTTCTTGGTCAAAAAAAACGACTGTGTGTAGGCTCCTCAGCAGTGTTTCCCTATGGGAAAACTGCCACGGAAAAAAATGACTGGAATCACGACGAGAAAAATTAGAGCATGTTCTAATTTTTCTCGTCATGATTAATGCCGTTTTTCCAGTCGGGAAAAATTACAAAAAGCCCACACACGGTCGTTTTTCTCGTCCAAAAGAAAAAATTTCATTTTTCCCGACGGGAAAAATGATCGTGTGTACGCAGCATTAGTCCGTAGGGTTCAATATTGAGTTGACCCACCCTTAGCAGCTATAACAGCTTCAACTCTTCTGGGAAAGGTGTCTGCAAGGTTTGGGAGTGTATCTATGGGAATGTTTGACCATTCTTCCAGAAGCGCATTTGTGAGCTCAGGCACTGTTGTGGACGAGAAGGCCTGGCTTGCACTCTCTGCTCTAATTCATCCCAAAGGTGTTCTTTCTAGTTGAAGTCAGGACTCTGTGCAGGCCAGTCAAGTTCTACCATCCCAAACTCGCCCACCCATGTCTTTATGGACCTTGCTTTGTGCACTGGTCCAAATCATTTGGTGGAGAGGAGATTATGGGGTGGGGTGGCGTTGTTTTTCAGGGGTTGGGCTTGGCCCCTTAGTTACAGTGAAGGGAACACTTAAGGGGTCAGCATACCAAAACATTATGGACAATTTCATGCTCCCAACTTTGTGGGAACAGTTTGGGGATGGCCCCTTCCTGTTCCAACATGATTGCGCACCAGTGCACATAGCAAGGTCCATAAAGACATGGATGAGCGGGTTTGGGGTGGAGGAACTTGACTGGCCTGCACAGAGTTCCGACCTCAACCTCATAGAACATCTTTGGGATGAATTCCAGTGGAGACTGTAGGCCAGGCCTTCTCGTCTACATCAGTGCCTGACCTCACAAATGCGCTTGTGGAAGAATGGTCAAACATTGCCATAGATAGCCTTACAAGAAGAGTTGAAGCTGTTATAGCTGGAAAGGGTGGGCCAACTCAATATTGAATGCTACAGACTAAGACTTGGATGCAATTAAAGTTCATGTGCGTGTAAAGGCAGATGTCCAAATACTTTTGGTAATGTAGTGTATATAAAATTGGCAGTCCACAAGTGCCTCTATGAAAAGGATTATTGAATAAATTGTAAGTTTATCCCAAGCATACTGTAATTAGGAAATGGAAGTGGCTGGAGTGGAGAAGTATGAATGACAGCAGATGTGTCAAGACTCTGACTAGTAATGCTAGATTGGATGAAAGCTTGGTATTCTATGTCTGACCACCATAGTTCATTTTGTCTTTGCTTTGTTCTTACAATTCCTTGGTGACTCTAATGTGCAAGTTGCATTAGTTGTTCTCTCTTGGTCTATGGTACTAGTAAGTGATACGATCCCCAGACAATATACAGCAGCTATCAAGTAAGGACAGTTAAATTGAAATCCTAAAGTTAGGATACGGCTTAATTTTTTTTCTTAGTTTGGCCATTTGCTTTGTAGAAAATCCCATAATTGTACTTGTACTGAGCATGAAAGGTAAGCGTGTTTAAACTCAGATGCCTTAACTGCATCTATATCAATACATGCAACAAATTCAATATCCTCATCCTGTGTACTGAGCTCTACGAGTAAGGGTAACCATGACAAACAATTAGCATTAAAAAAAGTCAATCCTGGTTTGTATTGTTGTGAGTAATTAAAATTGAGTAGGTTTCCTAACCATCTAGCTATATGCATTCCTACTGACCCTACAGACTATGCTTGGTCTGTAAGGTAAACTATCAACCCCTCAGGTATGTTCTGCATCTTTCTGTTCCCAAACACATGATTTTTTTTACAGTAGAATATTTTGTTCAGCTTATGTAAGGATTTTTTAGGCATTTATTTTCTTGATCTGCGTATCACTGTTTAACCGCTTAAGTACCGGCCCACATATATATACTGCAGCAGGGCAGCCCTAAGTGCAAAATCACGTACCTGTACGTGATTGCTTTCTTCGGCTCTGGGGTACGCTCCCGCTGTGATTGGACAAAGCGTGAAAGTCGGCGATCGTTTGGAGAGAGACAGAACCATGGTCTGCCTATGTAAACAAGGCAGATTGCCGTTGTGATAGTAAGAAAGACAGAAATCTTATGTTTCTACTAAGCAGGAATACTGATCTTTGTCTTTCTTCAGTTAAGCCATCCCCCACACAGTAAGAAAGTACTCCCAGGGAACACAGTTAACCCTTTGATCGCCCCTGATGTTAACCCCTTCCCTGCCAGTTTCATTTATACAGTGACATTGCTTTTTTTTTTGCAATGATCACTGTTATGGTGTCACTGGTCCCCAAAAACTGCCACTTAGTGTCAGATTTGTCCACCACAAAGATCGCAGAATGTCGCCATTACTAGTAAATACAATAAAAAAATAAAAAGTCCATAAATCTATCCAATAGTTTGTAGATGATATAACTTTTGCGCAAACCAATCAATATACGCCCATTGGGATTTTTTTTTTTTACCAAAGACATGTAGCAGAATACATGTTGGCCTAAATTATTGAAGAAATTCAATTTTTTTATTTTTTTTATTGGATATGTTTTATAGCAGAAAGTATAATATATATATATATATATATATATATACAGTATATATATATTTAAATTGTCTTTTTTTTATAGCACAAAAAATAAAAATGTGCAGAGGTGATCCATTACCTCCAAAAGAAAGCAACACAGTGCAGTATCGCAATAAATGCCCTAATCAGGAAGGGGGTAAAACCTTCTGGAGCTGAAGTGGTTATGGAACACTCCAGGGCCATAGTCTGGGGCATCTACAGTAACAATATTGTGTAGAGATCAAATAATGCTCGTGCTGGACTGCTGACAATGAGCTATTTCACTGATTCAAAGCTGTTCTGGGTGGTCTCTGACCAGACCATGTTAACATGTAGTAATGATCTCAATGACTTAACAACTGAAGCATAATTGGCAATACATTTGGAACTCCATGAAGTGCCCTAAGAAAGCATGTATGGTCTGAAAGTTAGATGGAGCAGGTGACTTTATCACATCTTTTAGGCTAGGTTCACACTGCTCACTGTTTCAGGTTCAATTTCTGTCCGAATTTTTGGTTGAATCTGGACCTGAAATGGACTAGAAGATGCACAAGACGCCTGTGCAATTCGCTCCACAGCTGCCCTGGAGATGTGTGGACTGGCTCCAATGAGAGCCGGTCACAATCTTCTAACATGCAACTTGGATGCGGGGAAACCCTGCAATACAGGGGGTCCCCGGGTTACGAACCAGATAGGGACTGTAGGTTTATTCTTAAGTCGAATTTGTTTGTAAGTCGGGACAGTACCTTTTTTAAGTGCTCCACATAGGCAGATGACATGAGCTCATGCTGAGACACAGGGATAGAATGTACTGTACATTCTATCCCTGTGTTCCAGCATGAGCTCATATCATCTGCCTATGTGGAGCTCTCATTCAATCGTGTGTGGTACAAGTACAGTACTGTACAGGGCATATACTGTAGTAGTGGGCACAGAACAGCACATTATGTAATCTCACCAGCTTTCAGGTCCCTTCTGATGCAGTCCTGTACTGTATGTGGGGCGTGGAGAACATCTGCAGTCCAGTGAGGGTGGCTGGCTGGGATTACCAGGCAGGGAAGGCCCAGAGCGCTGCAAGACAGGCAGAAGGATGTAAAGATGCTGGGTTCCAGGACACCTCAACCAGCCCACACAGGCAGTCTCCGCTGGGAAGCTCACCAGATCACAGCAGGGAGATGGATGGCTGGTGAGGCAGGTGAGAGCAGCAGTGTCCGCACATCCGAGTCCAGGCCAGGCCGAGGCAGCAGCACAGGAAAGACTGGGGATCTGCAGGCTTCACTAGGCCGGACCAGGCCGAGGCCGCAATACAGGCACAGGACACAGCAGGGTATGGAGAGGAACAGGTAGGCATGTAATTAGGTTGTTTTTAAGTATTTATGTGCACGGATGGCTAAGGATGGAGTGCAGGACCCCGTTCGTAAGTAGTAGTCGTTCGCAACTCGGATGTTCGTAACTCGGGGACCCCCTGTAGTGTGAACCCAGCCTCAAATTCTCATGCTCAGGCAAAAATCCCCAAAATAACCCACTAATTGCACATATATTTGTCTAAAGCAGCATTTAGAAAAAGTCAGTTTTAGTACTGCAGACTCAGTTTTTTTTACGTACGTATTTGTGACGCTCCAAAGTTGGTCCGTATACAATAATGTTACTCAGATAGCACTGTACATACACTGAAAATTGAAAACATCACTCTTTGAAAACAGCTTGGTGCTAAAGTTTTATCCCTAAGGCCTCGTACACATGGCCGAGAATCTCGTCAGGAAAAAACACGTTGTTTTTCTTGACGAGATTCTTGGACAAGAAACTTGTCCCGGCTGAGTGTACACACGCTCCATTCAAAGAACCCGCGGTTCTTTGAATGGAGCGAACGCGGTAACGTCATCGACTATGACGAGCGTGCGCTCATCACATTCGATGCCATCGCCGCCATCTTGCTACACCCTTCCTATGCCTAGGAAGCTACCGCGCATGCGTCAAAGTCAATTCGAGCATGCGCGGGTTTCCACGGCGACAGGTAAGTGTACACACACACACTTTTTTCGTCGAGAAACATGCCGACGAGAATCTCGATGAGAAAATAGAGAGCTGGTTCTCTATTTTTCTCGTCGAGATTCTGGTCAGTTTTCTCGACGAGAAACCATACACACAAACTATTTTCTCGGCAAGAAAGCTATTTCGGCAGTTTTCTTGTTGTTTCTTGCAGAGAAACTCGTTCGTGTGTACGAGGCTTTAGACACATATTTGATATGGAACAGGTCCTCGAGGTATTAAATAAGATGTGATGCCTAATTTTCTCATCCTGCTAAATTAATGATATACACTTTGAAGATCCAGTTTAGAAACCTCCTCAGAATTCTGAAAATACTTCTTCAATATGTGGCAAAGACTGACTATCAATAACAGCTTCATTTGTTTCACAGAAGTCAACACACAATTTAATACCTCCTGTTTTCTTCATTGTCACCACAATGGCAGATACTTCAGATTCATCTTTCTTTTTTTTTTTGTCAAATCTTGCTGACATTTTACCATAGTTATATTTATCTAGCTTGGATCAATTTAAGTATGTATTTGCGAGAACATTGGTAAAATCATATAAAAAAGAGGGATCTCTTGGTACATCCGTGAGCAGGAATTTCTGCTCAAAACATATAAGGGAACTGGAAGTGGTCTTCAGACCGGAGAGAGATTATAAGGATTGATACTTGTTGGCTAGGAGCCTCCATTGGTTTGTTTTTTGTGGTAGCGCTTGTGGGATACCACCTGCCAATCCTCCTGAGGTGCCTGCGGTTGTGGGTTTGGTGTATGAGTTGGTGCCTGATCTGGGATAATTCCCCATTGGTGCAGAGCTGTTATGCCTTCTTCTAGTGTGGTGATGGAGGTAGTGGCCCCATTATGAGTGATAAACAGCATCGCCGGGTATTTCCATTTATGGGAGTAGAAGGAGGGTTGCATACAGGGGCGGTATGTTTTCAGATCTGTGAGATGCAAGTAAAATTTGTTCTTTGATATGGTAAAAGTGTATATCTCTGGGTGTCTGTGTCTCTGCAGGAAGGAATGAGGGTTTGGGCACCCTGTGGATCCTATCTATTAGGAGATTTTGGGCTGATAGGGATGGCACCAATGTAGAGAAGGAAGTATGGGCGTATTGTTGCAGTTGTGTGGCTAGGATAGATTCCGGAACGCCACGGATTTTAATGTTATTTTAGATTTGTCCTCTAAGTCAACTTTATATTTTAGACAAGGTATTCCCTCATTCTGAGTGGTATGTGCATCTACCATGGTATTAAACAAGGAGGTGTATTCTCACATTTTTTTGTTCGACATGATCAACTCTGTTGCCTATGGCTTGCACTACTGCTTGGCATTGGTTGAGCCCTGTTAGAATGTCAGATTGAAGGGATGCCCTTAGGGATAACAGCATGCCTTTAAAGGGGTTGTAAAGGTTCATTTTTTATTTTCTAAATAGGTTCCTTTAAGCTAGTGCATTGTTGGTTCACTTACCTTTTCCTTAGATTTCCCTTCTAAATATTTTTTTTCTTTGTTTTCTTTGTCCGAATTTCTCACTTCCTGTTCCTCCTCAGTAAGCTGTTCAGTAAGCTGTTCTGGCTGACTCAACACCACTAGGATGATGGTGTGAAGTTTAGTGAGGAGAAACAGGAAGTGAGAAATTCAGACAAAGAAAAAAAACATTTAGAAGGTAAATCAAAGGAAAAGGTAAGTGAACCAACAATGCACTAGCTTAAAGGAACCTATTTAGAAAATAAAAAACAAACCTTTACAACCCCTTTAAGCATAGTGTCGGATATTGGCTGACCCGAGGTTGGAAAGTTGGCCATGGGGTAATTTGTTAGGAGAGGGCAGCATGATTGTTGGTGCTGGGCCCACTTACCTCCACGTCTGGCCCTTGCTGCAGCTGTACTGGGGAATCCATACGTTGCTTTTTCTTCACCAGGCTCCTAATAGATGGAGTTGATACTCCTGAGGAGTATCCGCTCTGTATGGTGGCCTGCGGGGGTGATTTATGAGGGCATCTGTGTCCTTTGGATGAGGCTGCAACTTTGTTGTTCGGCTCTGGATCTCGGGCACCAGTGCCATTTTGTTGAAGCTCGCGCAATGCCGAGGTAAAGAAACCTAGCAGTTTGCGGGGCTGCTGTGAGTTTTGTTGGTTCCTCTGCATCTCCGACGATTGTGGCTGCTATATGGGGTGTGGATGACAATGGATGAGGCAGGGAGGCTCCGATAGATGGCGATTCTCTCTCAGCTTAAGCGTCCATCTTGGTGCTTGGCTGCCACGCCCCCAAGTATGTATGGAAATCACTGTAGTAGGCCTCACTACTACAGTGATTGTTACCATACAGCCACCCTGATGCTTAATGTACACAGGTTGCTTGCTCAGCACGGGCGCCATGCAGAGAACACTTAGCATTTTCTCAATCTAATTGGATGAAATGGAGATCATGATTTCACTGTCCCACCTCTAAACCTTCTATTGGCTGGAGGAGGGGAACCAATCACAGAGAGACCAGAGGAGGATCATGAGAAGTGTAGTTCCCAAACACAGGCGGCAGCAAGGGATCCCTGTTAGGCTAAACCACAGCTCCCAGCATGATCAGGAGCGAGGAGGAGGGATAGAGAAAGTCCTGAAGAGAGATCTGAGGAGACCTAGGGGAGTGAGGAGAACTGTGGGAGGTACCAGCAGCTGAGTGAGAGGAGAGACACACGCTGACACCAGGGACTGTGTGACCCAACAGAGGGAAAGAAAGCCAAGCTTCTTTTGAGACTACTGGGAAGAGTGACCGTGAGAAGAGGGGACAGAGGACAGGAGAGGTGTGGTGACAGGACTGTGTGGTGGAACTCCACCTAAGAGAGAGAGAGAGACACACTGTCTACCAGCATCTGAGAGAGAGAGAGAGAGAGACATGTTTTTCCTGAGACTGCTGCTAAGATACTGAGGAAAAAGGAGCCAGGAACAGTGTCACCCACCCACATGGTCCTCGCCGTTCAGCCCAGGGACCCAGCTCACCAACTTAGCGCCATCTAGCCCAGCGGAGATGACCTACACTGCTTCGGGGATCACAAGAACCATCCAGGTGTCCGGTTGGCCGTTGTCCGATCACCCTGCCAGTTCAGCTACCAGCCATCCTGATCAGCTGACAGGAGGTGATCCGGTGCCTTACAACATCGCTAGGAGCCTGAACCAGCACCTGGGATTATTGTTGTGTCATCGCACAGAGGACATGTGAGCAAGTGCAAATCCAACATCCTTCTTAACACAATACAGACACTGCATGCAGACACCTATTCCACTTTCTACTATCAGAGGATGCTTGTTTGAAGCTGCCACTTTTAGCTATTCTGTTCTTACAAGCCTCGACCTAACGAGATTTCCTAGAGGATTACTGTCTCACTTTGCTTGATTAAACCTACTCTCTTCACAAAGGGCCCCAAAGTTTGCTAGCAGAAGACACTAGTACTGTACTCTTCCACTCAGGACCTGTAAAGTTACAGAACTGTGCTTACTATACCTGTTAACCCATTTTTTCTTTTTGTGTTGTTACTATCAATGGTGCTTGTGGCCCAGAAAGAGTTGAGGAGTTGATAGACTTTCTCTCCTGTTTTCTATTTTTACAGTTGCTATAATATTCGAGATTGTAATTTCTGTTGTATTGATACTCTGCAGCAAGGTTTAACAGTGCTGTAAGTTTTCAAGTATTCTTTTTGTGATAATACATTCAGCTCATTTATCACAACCAGTTGTGTCTGTCTGTTTCTGGCATCAATCCACAGCCAGGATATTGGTATTTTCTTTACTTGCATTCTTGAAAGTGTTTGCAGTAAATCTATATCTAACCAGGTGTGCCAGAGACGCTGAGGCAATACTTGGAGTTGAGGTGTAGAACAGAGAACCCAAAAATCACCAAGCGGCTCCTTCGGGGGTGGCGCTACATATATATATATATATATATATATATATATATATATATATATACGTATACTGTATACAGTATATATATATATTTGAAAATTGATCAATCCTGATGTACTGATGGCCTATCTAATTTTTTGAGGCCCTAAGATGCCGGGACAGTACAAATACCCCCCCCCCCACACTTGGGAAAGTAGAAAATTCAAGGTATTTAGTAAGAGGCATAGCAAGTTTTTGAAGTTGTTATTTTCTTGTCAAAATTATTTAGAAAATGAAGAAATTAAATAAAAAAAGTTATTTTCACATTATATTTTCTTACTGTCAGCAGTGCAGTACAGAGTCATCATATCACTGGTGTGGCAGTGGTCAGGGACACTGACTGGTGACAGTATTTACAAAAAAAATGACTTTTTGTTAAAAAAAAAAACATTTAAACTTTTTTTATTTTTTAAGATTTTTTTTACACAATCTCAACTGAGTGGTTCAGTCACTGTGACACTGTGCTACTCTGGGAGGGTGATCAGGGATTTTTTTTTTACACTATTATTGCTTATAACAGTGATGGTCACTGGTATAAGCAATAGTTTTAACTGTCATTAAAGGAAGTCATTCATGACAGATTACTTACTATGGTGATGCTGTGATTGGCTACAGCTAATCACATGGTTCAGGGTGAAATGTACCATGGGATAGCTGTGGGCAAATCACAGCATGACAATAGTAAGCACGTTGTCATCAATGGAAGCCATTCATGACTGTTTTGCTACATGTAATCATGTGATCACTATGATTTGTTATAGCAATCACATGATACCCTGGTCGCTCACAGCGGCTGGGTACCGAGCACCATGATCCACTGTAATTACCAGACACAGCAGTCACAGGATTTGGCCACTGCACACCCCAGGGTGAGTGCCAGTGCACATGTGCTGAACGACATGTCAGTATGTCACTTAGCCTGCAAGTAGTTAAAGGGTAATTCCACTTTCGTGGATAAAATAATAATAAAATAAAGAAAAAATAATATAGCACATATAATTGTGACACTAATCATATTGTAATTGAATGTTATTAGAAATTACCTTCTCTTTTCAATCTGCAGCCACTGTCATTTTCTGAGAATGCATTGCAATATGGCTACCTGGAGTTGTTCTGTACACAGAATGTGTAATGACCACTCCCAAGCAGGGCCATTTGAAAGGAATTTGGGGGCCCCAAGCAAAATGGACATGGGCCCCCCCGCATGCACGCAAAGCGCAGAACCACAGTAAGCAGAAAACTAACAGCCGGGTGGATGGAAGGGGTGATGGTGGGGCAAGATGAATCACTAGTGCCCCAGCATAGCATGAAATATAAAAGAGGGCTCCATATGGTGTAGATCAACTAATGAGGTTTATTTATAAAAATATCTTACAAATCAGTGTAAAATATAGCCAATAAATGTGATCACAAAATGGTAAAATATGAATAAAAGCATCTTTATGCTTCCCACATTGCTTTTATTCATATTTTACATGTTGTGATCACTTTCCATCCACCCGGCTGTGCCAGTGTGCCAGTGAACTCTCTTCTTTCTATTCACAGTCACTGAGAGACTCTTACTATCACCATTAGGGATGAGCTTCGAGTTCGGGTCGAACTCATGTTCGACTCGAACATTGCCTGTTTGCCTGTTCGCCGAACAGCGAAGAAATTGGGGTGTTCGCGGCAAATTCGAAAAATCTATGGGAGAAATCTAAAGTGCTAATTATAAAGGCTTATATGCAAGTTATTGTCCTAAAAAGTGTTTGGGGACCCGGGTCCTGCCCCAGTGGACATGTATCAATGCAAAAAGAAGTTTTAAAAACGACCGTTTTTTCGGGAGCAGTGATTTTAATAATGCTTAAAATGAAAAAATAAAAGTGAAATATTCCTTTAAATTTCGTACCTGGGGGGTGTGTATGAAATGCATGTAAAGTGGCGCATGTTTCCTGTGCTTAGAACTGTCCCTGCATAAAATGTCATTTTTGAAAGAAAAAAAGTAATTTAAAACTCACTCGCGGCTATTAATGAATTGTCGGCTCCCGGCAATACATACAAAAGTCATTGATAAAAAAAAAATTAAAAAAGCGTGAGGGTTCCCCAGAATTCAATTACCAGGCCCTTCAGGTCTGGAATGGATATTAAGGGGAACCCCGCCGCAAATTAAAAAAAAAAATTATGTGGGGTTCCCCCAAATATTCATACCAGGCCCTTCAGATCTGGCATGGATTTTAAGGGCTCCACCCCAAATTTAAAAAAAAATGGCGTGGAGTCCCCCTAAAAATCCATACCAGACCCTTATCCGAGCACGCAACCTGGCCGGCCGCAGGGGAAGAGGGGGGGACGAGAGAGCGGCCCCCCTCCCTCCTGAACCGTACCAGGCCACATGCCCTCAACATGGGGAGGATGTCCCCATGTTGATGGGGACAAGGGCCTCATCCCCACAACCCTTGCCCAGTGGTTGTGGGGGTCTGCGGGCAGGGGGCTTATCGGAATCTGGAAGACCCCTTTAACAAAGGGGACCCCCAGATCCCGGCCCCCCCCCCCTATGTGAATTGGTAAGGGGTACATTGTACCCCTACCATTTCATGAAGAAATCGTAATTTAAAAAAAAAAAAAAACACACAAACACCTTGAAAAAGTCCTTTATTAAAAAAAACAAAAACATTCCAGCGGTGAAATCCAGTGTCCCGCGGCGATCCCGATGTCCAGCGCTGTCCGTCATTGGTTGTGCCTGAGCGGACCTGATGGGGAACTTCCTCCTCAGTGTTTTAAATGTATAGACCCGCCCCTTCTAAAGTTCCCCATCAGGTCCGCTCAGTGGACCAGATGCGGAACATGACAAGGGGCGGGTCTATACATGTATTACCAAATTGAGAGAAGTTCCCCATCAGGTCCGCCCCCTCGATATGTCGGACGCGCCTACGTCATTGGCCTGAGCGGGGAACTTCCTTCACTGTGTAATTTAAATTTACACAGTGAAGGAAGTTTCCCCGCTCAGACCAATGAAGTAGGCGGGGACTGACATACCGAGGGGGCGGACCTGATGGGGAACTTCCTTCACTGCGTAATACATGTATAGAATCTATACAGGAAACTGAATCTCCTGTACCGTGCGGTTCTCGGCCAGACTGACAGGAGGAAGGAAGAGGAGCTCAGCCACGCTACAGCCTGGGAAGGGGAAGTTGGGGGCCCCAGGCTAGCTCGGGGCCCCAAGAAATTGCTTTGTTTTGCCTGTCCTGTAGCGACGGGCCTGCTCCCAAGAAACATAATTTCCTGCTTGTGTGATTGGCTCACCAATTTTCCCAGAAGTCTGCCTAAGATACAAGTCAGATTTTAGGCATTCCCTGCAACAAAAATGTAATTTTTGGAGAGATACTTTTAATAGGAGCACAAGGGATGCAGGTCCATCAGATTTCTCATTAGTGCCCTGCAGCTGCACACCTGACAGTTAATTATGAAACCACTCTCATAAGACCCACTCAGTCCAGAGGTACAGACAAACACACATGGATTTAATCAGAATAACAAAAGGTAGGAATCTGTAACAAAGGTTGTTGCAATGTACATCCTTGCAATGTACATCTATCACCCAGAGGGGAATGTTTTTTTCTCAACAAAAGTGGAGTTACACTTTAAAGGTATAATTGACTGTCTATTGGGGGATCCAAAAATATACAAAATTTAATTTTAGTTCACACAAACGTAATATAATCCCCAATTATTCATAGCAAATAAAATATGAGGTTGTGTTAGGTAAATAAATACCAAATGTGTCAAGCTTTAAAACTTTAAATGCCTTTAGAGTAAGGCCCCTTTCACACTGGGGCGGGCAGGTGCGGTGGCGGTATAGCGGCAGGATTTTCAGCGCCGCTATACTGTCGTTATTACCGCGGTATGCGGCCGCTAGCGGGGTGAATTTAACCCCCGCTAGCGGCCGAAAAAGGGTTAATACCGCCCGCAAACCGCGGCTATTGCCGCGGTTTGCGGGCGGTATTACCGCGGTGTCCCATTGATTTCAATGGGCAGCCGCGGTAAAGGAGCGATGAACACACCGCTCCTTCACCGCTGTAAAGATGCGGCTAGCAGGACTTTTGGAGCGGTCCTGCTAGCGCACCGCTTCAATGTGAAAGCCCTCGGGCTTTCACACTGGAGACTGCAGGGCACGATTTTTTCAGGCGGTATAACAGCGCTATTATTAGCGCTAAACCGCCTGAAAAACGTGCCAGTGTGAAAGGGGCCTTAGAGTCAATTGTTAATGAGGGACCAGAATAATTTCTCTCACTCAGGTGTGTGTGGTGACAAACAATGTGTCTTTTGAACAATTGGTGTTTACATATACATGCACATATTTTTTTTTTTTTTTTTTTTTACATTTAAAATGTTTGACTTTTTTGTTCCATTTAACTATATTTTATTATATGATAGCATCAGATAAGATGACAGGTGCCCTTCATGGAGAAATTAGGGGGCTATTAGTACTCAAATGTATCCACTGTTTTATATTCCAACCAACCAATCAATCAATCACAGAACTGTGCTTGATCAGCTGTTTACCCAGTTTTTTAGCCCGGATTTTGACAGCTGTGAACTGGAGGTGCTCAGAGCTGAGCACTTCCGGGTTCACAGTCAGATGTGAATATCAGGGAATGGATGTTCCCAGAGTTACTCCCACTCACCATCTTATTTACATTGTTGTGGTCCTAGGAGGAGCAGAAGAGCCTGGAAACTGGCAAGGGGAAGCAATGACACCCTCCGGTCACCTAAAATGAATCAGGCAGCTCTATATCCCTTTTACAGTAAATCCAGAAGCTGGATGGTAAAAAAGTAATAAGCTCATGGCTGTTATTGTTTGTTTAATTGCAGCTGTTGCTTGTTTAGAGCTGTTTAACCACTTCAGTCCTGGAAGGATTTGCCCCTTTCATGACCAGGCCATTTTTTTGCGATACGGCACTACATCGCTTTAACTGACAATTGCGCGGTTGTGCGACGCTGTACCCAAACAAATATGACGTAATTTTTTTCCCACAAATAGAGCTTTCTTTTGGTGGTATTTGAGCACCCCTGTGTGTTTTTATTTTTTGTGCTATAAACAAAGAACGACAATTTTGAAAAAAAAATAATATTTTTTTACTTTTTGCTATAATACATATCCCAAAAATATATATATAAAAAAAAAAAACATATTTATTCATCAGTTTAGGCCGATATATATTCTTAAAAAAACGCAATAGGCATATATTGATTGGTTTCCGCAAAAAGTTATCGCGTCTACAAACTATGGGATAGATTTAGGGACTTTTATTTATTTTTATTGTCTTTACTAGTAATGTGATTTTTTAGCAGGACTGCGACATTGCAGCAGACAAATCTGTCCCCAAATTAAATTTTTTGGGGACCAGTGACATTATTACATTGATCAGTGCTATAAAAATGTTAAAATGACACTGGCAGGGAAGGGGTTAACACTAGGGGGCGATCAAGGGATTAAATGTGTTTCCTAGGTGTGTTCTAACTGTAGGGGGGATGGACTCACTGGGACATGACAGGGATCACTGTTCCTGATTACTGGGAACAGGAGATCCCTAACATGTCCACTGTCAGAACGGGAATTCGCCTTGTTTACAAAGGCAGATCCCCATTCTGCCCCTGCATTAGGTGATTGTGGGTCGCCGGCAGTGTGCAGCGGGAACAAGAGTGCAACGGCCCGCTCCTGCCCGCAACTGCACCTGTGCGAGCCGCCGTACAGGTATGGCGATTCGCGCAGGAGAGCCGACCTGCCACAGTATATATGCATGAGCTGGTTGGCTAGTGGTTAAACTCCTCAGACGTTGGACGTACCAGACAAGTGCAAAGGCATGAAGAGGTTAAGACAAAAGTAACTTCATGAACCTTTTTAGCAATATAATTAGCACATATTTTTTTGAAATGTAGTATTTACTTGCATTTCAGCACCATGCATCTTTTGCAGGTCATGCAGCACAATTTTCAATGTTCTGTATTGAACTACACCTGAAGCAGTACTTGTGTATGTGCTGTAATTTGTAATTTAGATGAATCTTTTGTTGTACATTTGTTTTTGGACCTCAATAAATGCCTTATGGGCAGCACACTGGCTTAGTGTTTAGCACTGCTGCCTAGAGTCATAGTTTAAATCCCAGCTATGGTACTACTTTGCATGTTCTTTCAGTGGTTTTGTGGATTTCCTCCCACTCTCTAAAAGCATGCTGGTAGGCTACTGGGCTCCTGCCTAAACTGGTTCTAGTATGTGTATGTACAGTATGCATATGTGTTAGGGACCCTACATTTTAAGCTCCATGAGGGACTGATGTTAATGTACAATATATGTAAAGCACTGTGTAAATCGTGGGTGCAATATAAATGCCTGTAATAAAAAATAAATAAATAATTGAGGCAGATTTTAAATCCACTGTCTGTATGGTGGCAGTAGACTATTGAAGGTGTTTGCCTCAGCTACAGGAGCTCCACTTTGAATTGAACTTGTAATATCCTTTGCTAGAGTTAAATCATGTTCCAAAAGTAATCTTTCTCTTTTTTTTCCTAGTTGGTCTCTTATCATTAGAGTGCCAAACTCACAAGTAAAAACCAACTCTCTGAAAGCTGCTATAAATTGTACTGTGGATTTGCAAATTATTCTGTCCACATTACCAGAATTTATATCATTCTACACCCATGTTTACTTTAGGCACATAGAAGTTCTTTAATGTAATGAGAGCTGTATCATAAGTTTCATCTACTGCTTGTGGAGAATAGCAAATACACTGTTCTTCGCGTCCTAGGCAATGAATTAGCAAAGAATGCTTTCTAGCAATAAGTACCGTATATACTCGAGTATAAGTCGACCCGAGTATAAGCCGAGGTACCTAATTTTACCACAAAAAACTGGGAAAACGTACTGACTCGAGTATAAGCCGAGGGTGAGAATGCAGCAGCTACTGTGAGTTGAAGAGGGTCAACAATGCCCATTTGCACGCCTCGCTGTGCCCATTGCAACCTCACTAAGCCAATTGTCACTGTGCCCAACCTCACTTTGCCCATTGCCACCTTACTGTGCCCATCCTTGCTTTGCCCATCCTTACTGTGCCCATACTCACTGTGCCCATCCTCACTGTGCCCCTAAAATTGAAATTGTACCTGAAATTGAGAGGCTGCGGGCGTCCATTCATTGTTTAAAACTTGTGGTCTCTTCCTGGTCCCTTCCGTGATAGGCGTTTCTAAGCAGACACAGTTCCGCCTATCACGAACGTTCTCTCATCCTCAGTTTCCCAGCAGACACTGTTCAGTGTTCCGCCAATCACAGGCGTCCTCTTGTCTGAGGATGAAAAGACGCCCGTGATTGGCGGAACACTGAACACAGTGTCTGCTGGGATGGGTGAGGATGAGAGAACGTTCGTGATAGGCGATTCTCAGCAGACACAGTTCCGCCTATCACAGAAGGGACCAGGAGGAGACCGCGGGATTTAAACGATGGACGCCCACAGCCTCTCAATATTTTCAGGTACACTGACTCGAGTATAAGCCGAGGGGGGCACTTTCAGCCCCAAAAAAGGGCTGAAAATCTCGGCCTATACTCGAGTATATACGGTAAGTCATCCTGATTAGCAGCCAGCAAGTATAAAATTCTCAAATATACAACTTCTAGCAGTAAAAAGCATTGCAGGCTCATCAGAGTGTGGAAAGCTACTGTAGAAAATACATCTTCACTGCAGATCCTATTGTTTCCTGTCGTTTGGGAGGCAGAGTAGTTATAAAATACATTTAAAACAAGTTTAAGCATCCATAATACATGTGTCAGCTTCTGAGCATATCATAGCAGGAACAGGAACTGGAACCAGCTTATACAGTGTCTAGAAGTAGTATACGTGTAACAAATGTAAATGTTGGCATCTACAGACAAGAGGTTTGAACACCAGAGACAAATAATTTTCTGTCATATTCCAGCACAGTGTAGTAAAGAAAATTCATCAAGTCCCACAATACTTTATAGTATTGAGATCAATATGGAACTCCAGCTTAATGTTTACTTTACTGACTTCACTAAGAGAAGACTGTGACCATGTTGGGCATTGCCACTGTGTAAAAAGTGGTAACAATTACACAGGGTTCTCATGAATGCAGAGTGAGGGGCTCTAGAGTGTCTGTGCTAAGCAGGGAAAGTTGGTTACAAAGCTTTCTCCAGGGTTTGTAATTCCCAGATTGGTAAGAGTTTGGAGGCTTCAAAGGGCCTCTGATTCGGTGTTTAGGTCTTGCCAGAGATCAGGAAGGTGTGGGTGCAGGTGTACACAAACCCTTACAATCTAAGGCTTGGCAGTGGTTCAGAATTCCACCCTCCTGGGAGTTCTGAACCACTGACAGCAAGGTCACAGCCAGAGGAATGCATGTCTGTATAGTACAGGTGAATTCTGTGATGGAACAGACAGAGTCCCAGAGCCTGAAAACTCGAGCAGCAGGGAGCTGGAAATGTGCAGATAAAGCTACAAAATGTACAATTGCATGAGAGGGCTCAGGCTAATGTTATGGTCTCAGGGACCATACCAGAGGTTTGAGCTTGAGGCCTATGCAGCGGTGCTGCAAGAGAGAACCAGGAGGCTGATTATCATTTATTTTTCTTGTTTTGAAATTATGGTGGAAACCCCTGGGAGGTCAACTGTTTATTTTGTGGAACTTTTGCCTTCTTTTTAAATAAAAATTGACCATCAAGCCCTGAAACTTCCTGGCTGGCGGTAACTCATAGAAAAGCACCACTACACTTGAACAATACCCCCAGAATATCACAAGACATTAAGGCAAATTTAAAGGCACCAGAGATGCTGTATAAAAAATAAATTTTGGTGGAAAGTGGTTTGTAGTGAACAAAACCTTTGCTCAACAGTCCTCCGTATTTTGTTCTTTTGGGTTAGTATAACCTATTTTTTTTTTTATGTGTCAGCTATATGCAGAAATGGAAAGCAAATCCCAGGAAACCTTGTTTTAACCTTATTCGTTGAAACTTTAAAAACTTTTCTATATGCTTCAGGTTCCAGGTTTTGCTTGGATTCACACCTAACTGTGCAAAATCTGGCATTTGTCCTGAATATAGTATTAACCACTAGAATACAGGGCATTTTCATCCCCTTTCCTGCCCAGGCCAATTTTTAGCTTTCAGCGCTGTAACATTTTGAATGACAATAACACTGTACCCATATTTTTTCCCCCACAAATAGAGCTTTCTTTTGGTGGTATTTGATCACCTCTGTGGTTTTTATTTTTTACGCTATAAACAAAAAAAGAGCGACAATTTTGAGAAAAACACAATATTTTTAACTTTTTGCTATAGAAAATATCCCAATTAAAAAAAAACAAAAAACAATTTTTTCCTCAGTTTAGGCCGATATGTATTCTTCTACATATTTTTGGTAAAAAAAACGCAATAAGCGTATATTGATTGGTTTGCGCAAAAGTTATAGCGTCTACAATATAGGGGGTAGATTTATGGCATTTTAATTTTTTTACCAGTAACGGCGGCGATCTGCGATTTTTGTCAGGACTGTGATATTGCGGCGGACACTTTTGACACTATTTTGGGACCATTGACAATTATACAGCGATCAGTGCTAAAAATATGCACTGATTACTGTATAAATGTCACTGGCAGGGAAGTGGTTAACAATAGGGGGTGATCAAGGGGTAAAATGTGTTCCCTAGGGACTGATTCTAACTGTGGGGGGAGGGGACTGACTTGGGGAGGTGACGGATCGTTGTTCCTATATACAGGGAACACACAATCTGTCTCCTCTCCCCTGACAGAACGTGGATCTATGTGTTTACTTTGTGGCTGTCATATTACTTTACACGGGATGAGAAGAGGTTAATTATGGTTAAAGCGGAACTCAATTGTGAAAGTTGTGCCCCTAAAAAAAGGCAAGCAGAGGTCAAAGATCAAGTTTCCTGTATTGCCTGTAGTCTCCCTGCAGCTGATTTTTTCCCACTGTTGTCTTACTATCCCTTGTGGCATAGGAGGATGGGTGGATTATTGAAAGGTCCAAGCCCTCCATTCATGGATAGAGATTCATTTATAGAAGTTATAGAGCTGCAGAAAGGGTGAACATAGTCAAGCAGTCTTGATGAGGGCCTTTCACAGTTCTCTTAGCTCCATTAACCCTTACCACACCAGTAAATTATGACATTGGGGGCAGGGAGGCATCAGAGAAGAAAGGAATGCAGGAACCAGCAGCACAAGGGGCACATCTGATAAATGAGTAATGTCCCTTGTGCTGATTTTTTTTTAAACTGAATTTAGACTTTAATGGTTTACAGTTCCCCTGTAATGTTGCAAATCTTAACTTTTTGACTCCATTTTAATTATGCAAAGTCAAAATAAGTAACAATTTGCCAAACATATAAATATAAAACTTTTTTTTGTGATAAACATAAACACCAAAAGGGGACAAAGAAATCTCTTCATTTTATTAAACAATATATATTTACTTATACTTGTACCTGCAGTTACAGAAAACATTTCTCTCAACAGTGGTATTTTGACACCAGCGGTGGTGTAGATGTGAACAAGTGCATAATCTGGCCAATTAAAACCTCACTGTGGCTGGCAGGAAACATCCTCTAAACGAGATGGATATGTCATGAAAAGAATACTTAGTCAATTTAAAACTTTTTCTTCGATTGATTTTCCTGCATGGCATGAAAACATTCAAAAACGATTTAATCATGATTGACGTTTTCTCAATACATTGATTTTTTTTTTGTGATTTTTTTTATTTGATAACAAATAGGTAAAGTTAATTAATTTGTTATATGCATTAAACTTAGTATACAATATTTTTGAAAATGTGTTAGTATAGGCAACATTTTGTGTAAATTTCCTATATGGGGATTTATTTACTTTGGTATTAAAGTTGAAACCTAGGAAAAGCAAATACAAGAGGCATGTGTATTCTGTCTCGATTTGTGGTGGGACTATTTTTTTACGTACTGTATCTGAGCAGTAATCCAAAATGAAACGTTGCCCCTCTGCAGAATCTACCTATAATAAAGAATAGGCACTGCTGCTACCTGATCTTGTGCAGTGTGATTGATCTTGTACCCAAACCCCCCCCCCCTTCAAAGTTTTCAGCTGGAAGCCTGTAGTAGTGTGCTCTGCACAGACTATATGCAGCACAGGGATTGCAAATTTAGATTACATTTTTGTGTGTGAGGTTTAGCTTTAAAATTGCTTGTCATGGTGTAGACCTCTGATGATGGAGCAGGGATTGCTTTGTTTTTCCATGTGACACTGCAGTGAATATCATTAATTAAACATTTTGTGGAATATTATGGTTAAAGTATAATTGTACAAATTCAAACGTAGAAACTCTGTTTTGTCACTTAAATCATACATAAGCAATTAGAGCTCACTAGATGTATTCAGTAGTGCAGTACTTAGTTTCTTTCACTTTAAAGCAGGGTTCCACCCGCAATTTATTTATTTTTTTAAAAGTCAGCAGCTACAGACACTGTAGCTGCTGACTTTTAATAAGGACACTTACCTGTCCTACCCGCCCGCGATGTCAGCCCCCCCCTAGGCCGATCCCTCGATCCTGGCAGCTCCCGACGCGGCCATCCTCAGTAAGGGAAACAGGCAGTGAAGCCATGCAGCTTCACTGCCCGTTTGCTACAGTGCATGCGCCAGTCTCACATTGTTTTATGAATGGGCGGCTTGCTCTCTGGGATGCACACAGTTCCCAGAAGGCAGCGTGCCCCATTCACCAGAAGACAATGCGAGGAGGATGCGGAAGAAGAGCTGCGGATAAGGAAGAGGCAGATTAGGGACTTCTGCATAGCAACCGGTATTTCTGGTGAGTAAAATTTTTATTTATTTTTCTATTTTTTCTTTTCTATTTTTATGCAGTTTTTTTGTGATTTTTTTTTTTTTTTTAGGGTGAAACTCCACTTTAATTACAGTGTGAAGCAATACAAGCATTTTAAATGGAGGATTTGTTAACAGTCACAATGTTAAGATCTTACACACACACATATACTTGTGTATGTATGTTCATTGACAATTACTACAACATCATTCATGTACAGTACAGACAATACTTAATGCTGGACTGCTGCCAGCAAAGTGGAGGTTGGTAATTTTTTGTCCTCTAGATACAAATAGCAATAGTCAAAATTAACAGCTTTCTTAGACTATTGATTTAATTCATAAGGCTGTCCATGCTGCCTTGATGGTAGGCACACTTCACAAGATAAAAAAAAAAACATCTACAGGGGGCGCTGTTCTAGAACATGTGGTAAATTAGCAGAATCACTAAGTAGTGTACAAATTGGCCGTTTATTGAATAAAAATGTTCTCAAATAATAAACAGTGTACAAGGTAATTAGATGGCCAGGGTGCACAAAAATATGGACATGCAGATGGAAAAATAAGCCAAACTCACATGGGTAGATGGTAAGTGTGACACCTGGACACAGGGCCGGATGGATGGCTCAAACCCAAAGATCACCTGTGAAGGTGAACGGGTGGCCTGTATGGCAACTGGGAACATGGAAGAAGCCAACAACAGGCTGGGTACCCAGATGTGCTTCTCCTGTGGGCCATAAATGACACAGGCCCCCGAGTGGGTTCTTTACAGCTCCATCCTCCCCCCAGGCCTCCCGTTCACCTTCGCAGGAGTTCCTGGGGTGCGTCCAGGTGTCACACTTACCATCTACCCATATGAGTTTGGCTTATTTTTCCATCTGCATGTCCATCTGCTTGTGTACACTGGCCATCTGGAATTACCTTATCTGTGAAAAATTTTATTCAATAAACTGCCAATTTTCACACAACTTAGTGATTCTGCTAATTTACCACATTTTCTGGAACAGCGCCCCCTGTGGATGCTTTTTAGCTCTTTCTCATTGGTTACATGAGATGGGGGTAGCAGCGGCCAGTATTGTCCCCTTTACATATCTGCTAGGGAATTTTTCTCTGTGCCTGGTTTCAAGTTTTCTTGTACACTTTACAAGGCAATGACTTCTGTAAAGTTGTTGCAGAAAATATATTATTTTCAAGACAAACTCACTGGTGTTGGGAAAATAATCCTTACCATTACAATACTTTAATGGTGTGGACTATGAAAAATAGTTCTAGCAAGACACCACAGAAGACATGTTAGAGTATTTTAATAAATGCATATATAATACTTACATAAATACTAATATATAATAATTAGGTAAATTACTCTTGCATAAGTGAAGTAGAAAAAAAAATTGTTATCAAGGTACCATAGAAGATGCCCTTTAGTTAACTGTGCAAAAAAAAAAAAGTTATGGAAAAAAGTAAATACCTTCCACTAAGGAATGGACAATTCCATCAAGATAGTTCTGCTGAAGAAATACATTTTGCAAACAGTAAAATGAGCCATTCACTTACAAGTCTACAAAAATGACTACAAAAAAGTGATTACTGGTATTCGCACAAGACTGCTAAAGAAGACATGTTGAAATCAACAGTTCGAGAAATTACTAAATGGAAAGACTACAACAACTCTTGCTTTTAGAGGCTCAACATTTTGAAGCTGATATTAATTAGGAAATGCCATACTTTCAGCAAGAAGAAAAAATGCACACTCAAAACAGTTCTCAAAATCAATAATTTCTAGTTGTAGCTGAAGAGAAAAAGACATCACAGTGAATAGTTGTAAAGTATCACGTACTACAGAAAAACAAACGTATGAATTTATTTGTAAGTGTTAAGCCCAAAAAGATAAGATATTGCATGGCATATATTTTTTGTGAACTACATACGGGTATATATGCTTATGTTCTCTACAACAGCTGTACCTGTGTACTTTCTTCCAGTAGAGGCCACTATTCCATTTGAGAGTGTGGCATGAAAGATTGATTTAGCAAGCATGAATTATAAAACACTTTAGTCTAATCCAATGGTGATTAGAGGTTTGAAAAGTACCTGAGATCTGTAAACAGCTGATGACAAGTACTATAGATTGAGCTAACTTTGGAAGCTACTTTATAGTGTTTCAATAAAGAGCTATGTTGCAAATCCATGCGTGAAACTCGGTCAAATTGCAAAATATTGTGTGTGTTTATGTGCATGCGTGACAGTTTTACAAAATGTAAATGTTTGAAATAAATAGTGATGAAAAAAGAACACAAACGAAATATGATGAACAATGGGACTTCCATTTGAAGTGATGGATAAGAGAACAGCCTTTTAAAACCCAAGAGCTTATATTACTTCTAAGAACATAACACAGTCTTGTACTTTGCTTGTTTCTGAACTGATGTAATGTGTTTGCCTGATATCTTATATCAGTCATATCAATCTTCTCTATGATGGATTTATTACAAAAGAGAGCGAAGCAAACAGCAACACATTGCCGGAAGAGAAACATTTTGGAAGATGTCAGTTAGAGGATTTGAAATGAGCATGGTATGACTGCTATAATTTGCATTGCCAAATTTATACATAACACTAAAGCCCTGTACACACGATCGGTTTTACCGATGAAAACAGTCCGATGAACTTTTTTCATCGGACAAACCGATTGTGTATGAGACCCATCAGTCTTTTTTCAATTGGTTTTAAAAAATAGAACATGTTTTACATTTTTCCTATGGATCAAAAACCAATAGCAAATTCCGATCGTCTATGGGCAAGTCCATCGGATAAAAAACCCACGCATGCTCAGAATCAAGTCGACGCATGCTCAGAAGCATTGAACTTCATTTTTCGCGGCTCATCGGAGTGTTTTACGTCACCGCATTTGGAACGGTCGGTTTTTTGACTGATGGTGTGTAGGCAAGACTGATGGAAGTCAGCTTCATCGGATTTCCGATGGACAAAACCATTGGATCAGAATCCATAGGATATCCGATCGTGTGTACGAGGCTTTAAACTTTTTACTAGTCTTGTTCTACTAGCAAAAAGAAAATTCAGAATGCATATGATACCACCTCCTATAAGACCATAAGGTATGTATTTAAAAAAGAACCATAGTAGGTATTTATTTAAAAAAGAAAACTAATGTAAATACAATACTATTATATACTCTTCTACAGTGCCAACAATTTGCTCAGCCCTTAAAATTCTCATAGGTTCCTGCCCCCAAGGAATTTACAATATAAAATCTTTATTTTACTTGTACACACATACTAGGGCCAATGTAGGCCTGGTTCACCCAATGAGTTCATCAGACGAATGATCATCCTTTTTTTTTTTTTGCATGCAAGTCTCATATCGAAAACGAATAGGTTACTAGAGTTACACAAATTCTCTAAGACCTAATACAACTTCCCACGATAATGTAATGTATTGTTTTGTATTGTATGCAAATAGCATCCTAGTTGGAATTTGAACTAAAAACCCAAGTTGTGCAACATATAAATTGTAACCACTTAGCCATTGTGCTATCCAGAGGTTTCCATTCTTAGCATCAAGTGGAAACCTGCAACTGACATCCACTGCCTGAAAAGTGGGCTCTCAAACTGGGGCACTCAACTGTAATTAATACATACAATACATTTGAAAATGTTAACATAATGTCCATTCTGGGCACATACCTTTAAAGCGGAGTTCCACCCAAAAGTGGAACTTCCGCTCATCTGATTCCTCCCCCCCTCCGGTGCCACAGTTGGCACCTTTCGGGAGGGAGGGTAGGACAGGATACCTGTCTTTGACAGGTATCCTTTCCCACTTCTGGGAGCCTCAGTTGCTGGTATTGACGTTACGGCTGGGTCTCCCTCCTCCTTAATCCTCCTCCTTCCCCTGTCACCGGGCCAGTAGGAGAGAGGAGTGGGCCTTGTGCATGCACAGTAGGGTTCCCGGCGTGAAGCCGAAAGGCTACACTGCTGGGTACCCTTACCCACAATGGCGGCGGCAGCACCTGACAGCTGATGGAAACATCAGCTACGGTGCCAACATCACTGGACTCCAGAACAGCTAAGTGTCCTATTATTAAAAGCCAGTAGCTGCTGGTTTTTACTTTTTATTTTTTGGGTGGAACTCCGCTTTAAGTAAAAGATTTACAAACAAAGCTATAGTCGACAAATAAAGCTTGCAGACTCTTGAATCTAAAGGAGCCTACTTTTTAATATTCAGATGGCACATGTCTTGTAAACAGGTAATGTAGACACCCTTGGTATTTTTCTACCATGATTTAATTGTTCACCTGTAAAGCAATTCAGTCAATGCACATGATTAACAAACATCCTCATATACAGTCTGTTGCCAGCAGTTTGGAATAGTTACCAATGAGTGTTCCTTGATTTTGTGTTGTCTAGGCGATCCTAACTGACTTTTATATTTGGGTGTTCACGCTCTCCAGGTGTCTATTTATAGATGACAGTTAGGTAATTGATTTTAATTATTAAAAGTT
Source organism: Rana muscosa (assembly GCA_029206835.1). Lineage (NCBI taxonomy): Eukaryota > Metazoa > Chordata > Amphibia > Anura > Ranidae > Rana > Rana muscosa. The sequence goes on from CM055121.1 coordinate 569,906,278, forward strand.
GCACTTCTATGATGCTAAGGCAACAAGGAAACATAATTGGCTTTTTATCCATTACCTGTTGTGTATAGTGTACGTAGTTAAAGGAAAGTTTTAACATATGAGGAAGTTGTAATGCATGCTGAAGAAATGTAGAAATCACTTTTAGGTTCCATTCACACCTGAGTGATTTGGATCGTGGGCGAAACCGCAAATGCTCCTGGCTCTGTACTGAGATTTGTTACACCTGCTTCTTTAGATCGTTTTTGGAGCGGAGGGAGGCCCATTCAAATGAATTGTGCCACTCCAAAAACGCTCCACTAAAAAAATAAAAAAGCAACAAACCAAAAAAAAATGTGCTGCAGCAGCTGACACTACGCACAAATGTGAAGGGAGCCTTATTGTTTACCTTTCCAGTGACAAATAATCTGAAAATCAGTTTTAGTATATTTTTTTTAAAGCTAAACTCCAGGCAGATCCACAAGTGAATGCAGTTCTGTAATCATTACATCATTAAGCATATTTATTTCCTATGCAAGTAGTGTATGTCTCTGAAATTAACTTGGTTTCAGCCTGTTTCACTCCACAAGACAGTCTGCGCAGCAAAGTTAAGAGAGGAGGGAGGCGTAGCAGCACAAGTAGCCAGTCAGGTGAGTTGTAGTTGTTCAGAAGCACACTAATAGGAGGAGAGCAGAGTGATGGAAAAAAAGTGCTCATCAGTGTGCTGCTTTTTCTTTCACTATCTAGTCCTATGAAAGGAGTGAGGAGAAGACCTGTAAATGTGAACTACAGGAAAGAAAACTTGTTTGCAAGGCTAAACAGCTTCCTTACATATATACAATCTGTGTATTTACTTGTTTGATTGGATTTCAACTTTAAATCTTTAGCTCTGTAGCAGAAAAATATTGGCACTATTTTTAGTATTTTATTTAGTATTACATACTGTAACTTATTTGGGCATTAACAGACTCATGCTATTTCATATAATTAGTGAACCCATACATATAAATACTCTTTTTTTGTGGCAAGATCCCATTTGTGTAATTTACTTGGATCGCTCTTTATACATTGGTGGATATTTTGTTGCACTTTAATGAACTGATTTTGGATGTATTTTATGATACTTTGTTTATTACACATTATTTTTTGATTTTTTACTAAGCACTTTTATATTAAGTTGATTTATTACATAAATTATTTATTTAAAATATGTTGTGATTTGTTTGGAATTGACATATACTGGTTCCTTGTTCCCTGTTAGCTGCAATATATATATATATATATATATATATATATATATATATATATATATATATATATATATATATAATATTATTATTTATATTTTATTAGCACAGACTGCGTTTAATATTATACAGTGTATAATATTAAATACATCATTTTATTTATTTTTTATTATTTTTATGTAATTTACTTTGGTCTATTTCAAGGGCATTGTACACTACTTCTAGATGTGATAAAAAAAGCTAAGGTTTGGTATCAGTGTCCATACCACTGCTTGATAAATACAATTATTTTTTCCAGAACTCAAGTTTCTACATATTTTTTAGGAGAGTAGGCCATGTAAAGTGAAATGAAATAATGGTTGAGCTAGACTGGAGTTAAAAGACAATTAAAGTCTCCTTGAGGTAGAGAGCCTAAGGCAAAATGTTTGAAGAAATCCTGTATGTCTAATTGCCAGTCTGTTTGCATCGTGACTACCTGTCTCAGCATCTGTACATAAACGAAACAGGGAACACGGAACTAATGGAAGTTCTTTGTAAAATTACAAGAGTCCTTCATTAGTAACAACACATTTTCAGCAGTTCTATTTCCATGAACTACAGCAATATTAACTGATAACATAGAGAACAACTATGGAATTTCTGCACATTTAATTTTCATTAAACCTATTAGGGTACTAAAGAAGAAGAAAATTGTTCTGCAATTTAGTGTAATCTTACACATGCAGATCTTTTACTCAATACAATGGCCAATAAAAGTTATGCCTGAATGGTATGAATTGCTGTACCAAAGGTCTGGTCCCTTTATAGTTTTTCTTCTTGGTGTTGCTGAATTTACCATGGAACTTTACATTTATATAGGAAAGAAGGAAAGACCATTCAATAATTGCAGAGATTATTTGTGATAGCAAATATTTATGTTGTTACAGGAGTTAACAGCTAGAGCTACAGCCTTTCTCAAATTTTTTAATTGCTATAATTTTTAATACATTTTAACCACTTTAAGACTGGAAGTTTCATGCCCTCCCTGTCTAGGCTATTTTTCAAACTTTAGCACTGTAATACTTTGAATGACAATTAAGCAGTCATGCCACACTTTACCCAAATTCATTTTATATAATTCTGTTGAGACAGATAGAGCTTTCTTTTGGTGATATATTATCACCAATGAGTTTATTTTTTATTTTTTGTTATATAAAGGAAAAAAGGCTGAAACTGTTTTTTTAATCTCTGTTGTAAAGTTGCAAATAAATAATCTTTCTTCACAAATCTAGACCAAAATGTATTCTGCTAGATTTCTTTGGTAAAAAACAAAACACATTGATGTATATAATTTAGTCTGTGGGAAAGTTATAGAGTCTACAATCTATAGTATATACAGTATCTCACAAAAGTGAGTACACCCCTCACATTTTTGTAAATATTTTATTATATCTTTTAGTTTCCATAAGATTTTATTAAGGATATTTGAAGTAGGGATACAGAGAGGAAAGAGTATAGAAAACCAGAAGTTACATGGGCCCAACGGCCTAAAAATATACATGGATACCAAAACCGTAACAGTGGTTTATCGTTTAATCCAAGTATAATGACAAAAAGTTATATAGCAACACTATGGGGGTTATTTACTAAAGGCAAATCCACTTTGCACTACAAGTGCAAACTACAAGTGCAAAGTGCACTTGAAATTGCACTGCAAGTGCACTTGGAAGTGCAGTCGCTGTAGATCCGAGGGGGACATGCAAGGAAAATAAAAAACAGCATTTTAGCTTGCACATGATTGGATGATAAAATCAGCAGAGCTTCCCCTCATTTCAGATCTACCCTTGAGATTTACAGCGACTGCACTTCCAAGTGCACTTTCAGTGCAATTTCAAGTGCACTTTGCACTTGTAGTGCAAAGTGGATTTGCCTTCAGTAAATAACCCCCTATAATGCACTAAAGGAAATGCAAATGAGTAGCAAGGTTTATATGGTGAGTATGAATGTTGTGTCTCAGAGACTGGAAGGGCCCTGTTTTTAGAGAAGTCATGTCATAGTACATGTTGGCATTCAGTTTCCCTCAATGAACTGTAGCTCCCCAGTGCCAGCAGCACTCATGCAGCCCCATGCCATGACACTCCCACCACCATGCTTGACTGTAGGCAAGACAAACTTGTCTTTGTACTCCTCACCTGGTTGCCGCCACACACGCTTGACACCATCTGAACCAAATACTTTTATCTTGGTCTCATCAGACCACAAGACATGGTTCCAGTAATCCATGTCCTTAGTCTGCTTGTCTTCAGCAAGCTGTTTGCGGGCTTTCTTGTGTATCATCTTTAGAAGAGGCTTCCTTCTGGGGCGACAGCCATGTAGACCAATTTGATGCTGTGTGCGGCATATGGTCTGAGCACTGACAGGCTGACCCCCCATCCCTTCAACCTCTGCAGCAATGCTTGCAGCACTCATACGTCTATTTCCCAAAGACAACCCCTGGATATGTCGCTGAGCACGTGCACTTCCAGTGACCAGTATGAGAGAGTGAGTGTGATAACACCAAATTGAACAAACCTGCTCCCCATTCACACCTGAGACCTTGTAACACTTACGAGTCACATGACACTGGGGAGGGAAAATGGCTAATTGGACCCAATTTGGACTTATTTTTATTTAGGAGTGTACTCACTTTTGTTGCCAGCGGTTTAGACATTAATGGCTGTGCATTGAGTTATTTTGAGGAGCCAGCAAATTTACACTGTTATACAAGCTGTACATTCACTACTTTATATTGTAGCAAAGTGTAATTTCTTCAGTGTTGTCACATGAAAAGATATAATAAAATATTTACAAAAATGTGAGGGGTGTACTAACTTTTGTGAGATACTGTATATTAGAAAACGATCAATCCTGATGTTCTGACTGGCTCTTATTTCTTAAAGGCCTAAAATGCTAGGAGACTAAAAAAATAACCCCCAAAACTTTTTGGAAAGTAGATAGCCCAAAGTATTTATTAAGAGGCATGGGGATTGATTTACTAAAGGCAAATCCACTTTGCACTACAAGTGCACTGAAAGTGCACTTGGAAGTGCAGTCGCTGTAGATCTGAGAGGAAGATCTGAAATGAGGGGATGCTCTCCAGATTTTATCTTCTAATCGTGTGCAAGCTAAAATGCTGTTTTTTATTTTCCTTGCACGACCCCCTCAGATCTCCAGCGACTGCACTTTCTTTTTTTTTTTTTTTTAACCATAGATTTTTATTAATTATCCACAGTGTACAAGTGATATACAAGCCACTTCAAACAGTATTGTACATATACAAAGTGGTACAGAAAAATTCAAACTTACTGCAAATACAATGATGCAATCATTCGGGCTACGTAAGGGAACAACTGGATAAGACCTAATTTGGAGGTGTGGCCTGTCACCCCTTATGGCTACTCACTGTGACCAGGCTCACTGAGAAACTCATTAGCAAATAACCCGCCTTAGACCTTAGCGAGGGTCTCAGGGCATAGGATGCCTAGTAAGTTATAATGTGCTACCGTAGTAACTCTGAAAGTAATAATAATAATAATAATAACAACAACAACAAGCTTAGTGCTTCTTCTCTGGTGATCTTAGTTCATCCAGTTTGGAAGTGCCGTGGCCGACCACTCATGCCGTGAGACATTGGGCGCCTTTTGATTCCTACCACTACACAGCTTAACATTCTAAAATAATTGTCAGTAAATGCAAATGTAGCGACCTCACCCCTCTCACCCCTTCTCATTCTCGGCTTGTTGGTCTTGTCTAGGGGGTTAGTACTGGGGGGAGGGATGCGATACTCCACAGCCCATGTCCTCCAGAGAGACTGGAGGTGAAAGCCAGAACTATCGGGTTTTGTGTGTATGTCTCAGAGTCAAATCCTTTCTCCGAAATGACTCCCTTTGCTCCCAGTAACCAGAGTTCTACACACTGAAAAGGTCCAACTTGTATTTATTCTCTTCCAGCAATAAATAGTCATACAGCACAGACAGGTTGAGACCCATAGAACACTTCAGTATTTGTGGGGAGTAGGTCAAGGCACAATCCTTTTAGTAGCGCTAACCCCTGTGGTGTCACCAATGGTTATGATGTATAGTCACTGCCCCCGACTATATAGAACAAGAGCTTGAATTACCTTCGCTATCACAGCCCCTGTCAGAGGGAAGACATCCATTCAAGAGAGTTACCGGAGGCCTCTCCGTCACCGGAAAATGCTGCGCCGGACTTTCTGGAGAAGTTCCGCTCACCAGCCTCCTCGTCTCAGACACGGGCACCCAAGGCGTTAGGGCCCCCTCGGATTCCTCCACCCTTGCGGAACCCAGTCGAAGGTACTGAGTCCCAGGCTTCTGCATTAGTACCTCATCCCAGGCTAAAGGTGCCTGGGATGGACTCCATCTCCGCTCCGGCCAGGTCAAGGGCACCTGGGCCTGGAAATCCGGAACGCCAGCACCCAGGCTGAAGGTGCCTGGGCGTGGCTGCGTCCTCCGACTCTGAACCCCAAGGTCAGGGCGTCTGCCCCCTTTATCTCCTCTCCCTTTGCGTCACAGCATGTTCCCCGCCCCGCCGTACAAGCGCCAGGAAAGGACAAAAAGAGATGAAGTCTTGTGGTGAGGGTTCAACTCCGGCCCAGGACAACAGCGCCTCCTGCAGGCCGCAGGGAACCTCACACCACCAGAGTCCTCCAAGAACCATAAAATTGTCTCAGATTCCCTAACAATCAGTGCATCTGGGTTACACTACCACCCAGATGCCTCCCCTAAATTCAAATACCCGCTACACAAAATATAGTATTAGTCATACATGTGAAGAAGCCTTTGTGGATAGCCTCCAGATTTCCCAGTGTTTATGAAATGTTAGAGTTCTATTTTCTTTATAGGCGAGTAGTTTTCCATTGTATATTGTGTGTTAACCCTAGATATCACTTCTGCAATGTTTGGGGGCTCCTTGGAGCACCAATTCTTTGCCAGGGTAAGGCGCGCTGCAAATAGGATATGTATGATAACTTTTCATACTAAAGGGGGGAAATCAGCAATACCAATGCTAAGGAGGGCGAAAGCTGGGGTTAGTGTGTGCGTAATACCCGTAATTTCCAGTATAAGGGCGAGACCTCCGACCAAAATGAACGTATTACAGTACAACCCCAAAGTATGTGTAAAAGGCTGCCAGTAGAACAGCAGTCACGCCAGCATAGGGGGAGATATCCTGGTTCATTTTATGTAAGCGCAATGGTGTGAGGTACCATCTATGGAGTATTTTCTGTGCATTTTCCCAATGATCAACACACGCCGATGATTTACTGTTGTACTTTATGGCAGTGTGCCATTGATGTATGGAGAATCCTGTTTGCAATTCTTTTTCCCATTTTATCATCTTCGGTAATTTATTTTGTATATTCAAGGGGGTGGAGAACTTGTAAAGTAGGGATATCCCCTTGTGTTTATTTGGGTTTTTATTTAACAGATAGTTCCAGAGTATTTGAGGTAGTTCTATGGTGCCTCTCTTATTAGCTGTAGTGAAGTGCCTTATTTGGAGCATTTTATATCTACAGTATCTAACGTATTTTGTTCTGATATGTCTGACAAGGAGAAGTGCACTCCCTGCTGTGTCCATGAATGAGTCGACAACACAGGAATGAGGTGTTCATATGTTGCTAATGGGATCTTTAGTTTGCAGGTCGGTGTGTCAGTGAAGTGTTGTCTAGTCAAAGAGGACCAAGCTGGGACAGCAGCTTGTACGGTCGATTAATGTGGGGTTGGAGGGTTGTGGTGCAGGAAAGCCGCTAGTGCTAATGCTGGGAGATTGTTTCCCCGAGTTACCTCTCTCTCTATGCTAGTCCACCGGTTATCTCTTTGGCAGGAAAACCAGTATCGCATTTGGTCTAGTACCGCAGTCGTGTAATGTGATTGAGCGTTGGGGAGACCTACTCCACTGAGGTGTTTGGGCTTATATAATTGTGATAGAGCAATTCTGGGTTTCTTCCCCGCCCAAATGTATCTCTTCAAGTTGATTTCCAATTGTGTGAAGAATTTTTGTGGGATAGGAATGGGCAATATACGAAAATGGTACAATAGTTTAGGCAGTACTTGCATTTGGTATGCAGCTATCCTCCCCATCCACATGAGTTGTAGTTTGCTGATCTGATTGAGTTCTTCTGCTATTTTGGTTAGTAGTGGCAGAAAAATACATGAGTAGATAGCAGAGGAAGAGGAGGGCAGCTGCACCCCAAGGTATGTGATTGAGGGAGAGTACCAATTACAAGGAAATATAGTCTTGAGTCTGGATTTTCTATCTATGGGTACGTTAAGTGCCAGGGCAAAACATTTACTAGTATTAACTTTATAGTAAGATATTTGTCCAAATTTTTCTAATAGGAATTTCACAGCTGGAATTGAGGTTTCAGGATCAGTTAGAGTCAAGATATCATCATCCGCAAAAAGTCCTATTTTATGTCTCTCGGAGCCTCTTTGAATGCCTTGAATAGTGTCTGTGGATCTGATGTATTCCACTAATGGTTCGATAATGAGTGAGAAAATAATTGGGGAAAGAGGGCATCCCTGACGAGTACCGTATGACAGTGGAAATGGGTCAGAAAGTAAACTGGAATGTGTATACTTGGGCAGTGGGGTTTGAGTAAAGGGACATAATTGCAGAGTGGATCAGGCCAGATAGTCCAAACTTTTGCAGAGTGTGCGATAGGTATCCCCAGTGGACCCTATCAAAGGCCTTTTCTGCATCCAGGGCCAGGAACGTGCTGGGTTTCTGGGAAACCTCTGCAAATTTCAGGAGGTTCAGCATTCTCCTGGTTCCATCTGGTGCCTGTCTGCCCTTTACAAAGCCCATTTGGTCTAGGCCTATGAGGTATGGGGTGATTTCCATTAATCGGTTAGCTAATATTTTGGCAAATATCTTTAAATCAGAATTTAATAGGGAGATGGGCCTGAAGTTTTGGGGGTGAGAAGGGTCTTTACCTGGCTTTGGGAGTGTAACTATCACCGCTTGTAGCATTTCTTTTGGGAAGGAGCCTTTGGAAGCTGCAGCATTAAATATTTCTACTAGTTTGGGAGAGAGAATAGATGAGAATGCCTTATAGTATTTGGCAGAGAATCCGTCCGCCTCAGGTGACTTGTGCATGGGGAGGGATTTTATGACGGTCTCAACTTCTAATATGGTGAATGGGGCATTCAGTTTGTGGAGTGTCATGGAATCTATTAAAGGAAGCCTGATCCCTTCCAAAAAATTATTGATCTCTGTTTCTGTCGGTTGGCGACTGAGTGGATCTTTGTAAAGATTGTAAAGGGACTCATAGTAATCCCTGTAGGCATTGGCTATGTTTTTAGGGTTTAGGATGGTGGTGTCGGTTCGGTGGTGTTTAATGTGCGTGAGGTTGGAGCATGCTTGCCCTTTTTTGAGTTGAGAAGCTAATGCCTTGTACACATGATCGGATTTTCCGTTGGGGTAAACTCTATTTGGATGAGGGTACCTCTAGCGAACGCCTTATGCGTGCACCATGTTGTCAGAGGGAAGCACTCTCCATTGTTATTGAATTGGAAATATTCTTTAAGTTTCCCTGCTACCTCATCCCTAATTTTGGGGTGTGATAATAGGAAGGTTGCGCCACAACGTTTTGTAAAATGTTTTGCTTGTATCCACAGCATCGATAGTCACTGGTGCGTGGTCCGACCATGTGATGTTGTGGATATCAGCTTTTTTTATTGTCTGTGCCAGGGATCAAAGAGTCTTTCCTCATGGCACAGGGGTCCTAGAGTTGGCCTCTGCCTCTGGGCCACCGAGTCAAGCTCCCCATTCAAGACCGTATTGAAATCCCCACAAATGATCAGATTACCCTTTTGCATTTTCTTAGCTAGTTGGATAACTTTACGTATAAATTTCAACGGTTTAACATTTGGAGCATATAAGTTCACCAGTGTGTAGGTAGTCCAATCCAGCTCCACTACAAAGATGATGAAGCATCCTTGCGGGTCAATATGGTCCTGTAAAAGAGAAAATGTTAGAGTGTCCCGGACAGCAATCAAGACTCCATTGTTTTTGGAAGTGTCATTAGCTGTAAAGATGTGCGTGAATTTCACATGGGAACATTATTTACAACAACTGACATACTATAAACATTACCTTAATTGGCCACTTGCATGACTAGACTATTAGGCCCCCACAACAGTGAATACAAAGGACATAAGTATAAACACATCCCACACGGGTTTGCTAGGAGAGAAAAAGGTTTTCCAATTAGCACAATTAACAATACAAACAGTGATCTCCCCCCTCCTCAGCCTAGTAGGCAACAGACTATAGCAGGAGACTTCAGTAGCATTGAAGAACATGAAACAGAGGCCAATGTGCCCAGCTATTTCAATTAACATGTAACTTAGTTACATAGTAGAGGAGGTTGAAAAAAGACACAAGCCCAACCTATGTGTGTGATTATATGTCAGTATTACATTGTATATCCCTGTATGTTGTGGTTATTCAGGTGCTTATCTAATAGTTTTTTGAAACTATCGATGCTCCCCGCTGAAACCACGATCTGTGGAAGTGAATTCCACATCCTTGCCGCACTTAAGCCGTGTACATACGATCGGTTTTACCGATGGTAAACAGTCCGATGGACTGTTTTCATCGCACAAACCGATCGTGTATGGGCCCCATCGGTCTTTTTTCCATCGGTGTGAAAAAATAGAACATGTTTTAAATTTATCCGATGGGAAAAAAAACGATAGCAAAATCCGATCGTCTGTGTGGAAATCCATCGGATAAAAAACCCACGCATGCTCAGAAGCATTGAACTTAATTTTCTCGGCTCATCTGAGTGTTTTTCGTCACCGCGTTTGAAACGGTCCATTTTTTGACTGATGGTGTGTGGGCAAGACTGATGGAAGACAGTTTCATCAGATTTCCGATGGAAAAAACCATCGGATTAGAATCCATAGGATATCCGATCATGTGTACAGGGCTTCACAGTAAAGAATCCTTTACGCAGTCTAAGGTTAAACCTCTTTTCTTCTAATCTTAATAAGTGGTCACGTGTCTTGTTAAACTTCCTTCCACTGAAAAGTTTTATCCCTATTGTGGGGTCACCAGTATGGTATTTGTAAATTAAAATCATATCCCCTCTCAAGCGTCTCTTCTCCAGAGAGAATAAGTTCAGTGGTCGTGACCTTTCTTCATAACTAAGATCCTCCAGTCCCTTTATTAGCTTTGGTGCCCTTCTCTGTACTCGCTCCATTTCCAGTACATCCTTCCTGAGGACTGGTGCCCAGAACTGGACAGCATGCGCCAGAGTCTTGTAGAGTGGGATTATCGCTTTATTTATTGAGTTAATCCTCTTTTTAATGCATGCAAATATTCTGTTTGCTTTGTTAGCAGCAGCTTGGCATTGCATGCCATTGCTGAGCCTATCATCTACTGGTTCCAGCTGATACTGGTATTAGATTTCACTGGTACTGGCGTGGCTAGTGATCAGGACACTGAAAGCAAATTGCACTGGTACTAGTGTTGGCGGTGACCAAGACACTGATATTGAGTGACACTGATAGCAAATTTCTCTGGTAATGGTGTGACTGGCTAACAGGACACTGGTGCTAGGGTGCTAGATGTCACTGGTACTAGTGCTAATGGTGACTAAGACACTGGTTCTGGATGACATGGGCACTAGATTTCACTGGTATTGCTATTTGTTCAGGACAATGGTCCAAGATGACGCTGGTTTTAGATTTCTCAGGAACTGGTGCTGGTGGAAATCACGATACTGGCTCTGTCTTACACTAGTACAAGATTACACCGGAATTAGTGCTGGCTCGAGATGATTAGGACACTGGTTCTGGCTAGCAGTCAGAACACTGAATCTGACTGACACTGGTACTAGATGGCACTGAAACTTGTGTTGCTGGCAATCAACATAGTTTCCCTTGCCTCTCATAGTTAATTGGTGTATGGGGGAAAAGAGAGATTCAGCTGCAGACCCCAGCCATGCTGTCAGAGTGATCATGTGGTACAGAGCCAAATTCATTGGCTGTTTATCTTCTTTTTGTGATCTGCTGTGTCCAATGGGCACAGTACAATTTAAAAAGGATAGAAACCCCGGTTGAAAAATGCTGGTCTTATATTTGCAAGCAGTGCCTGAATGAGTCATGTATCCTAAAGATAGATGGGCTGATATAATGATCATCAAGCTGTGATAACACATTCTGGAGGTGAAAAGTGGCATATAAAGTGTCATTATCATATATGATATTCAGCATAGGGGGGGGATGTTTATGTGTTATTATTGCAATACATTTTCCCTTGTCAATTTTACACCTAATTAGCAAAGCATTATTTATTACACAGTGAAATGGCAAATATAGGTGTTAAATTTGTGTTAGCCTTTTACTATACAGTTGAAAAACTGGTATCTCTTGATTCATCACTGCAGTGCTCCTATCAAGTTACATTAACATTGCCAAACATTTTTTTTTTATATTTCAAGAGGGCCTGCCTCTATATCAAACATGCCAATTCAAGTCATACCTGTAAAAATATATGTAATCTCCAGGGTGGCCTGTGCCACGGAACACCACTCTGCTGTTAAAACATGTTTTTTTAAGGTTCTCTGAGAAGCTGAGACATCTAGGGGTGCTGATCTCTGGTTTCCAATTACTGGTTCTTCTTTGTGACCTCCAGGTCCCAACTGTATCCTGTAATGCTTAGAGATAAGCAAGAAGAACCCGTAAGGAATACTGATGGTCCAGGAAATTGACAGTCCTGGAAATGTAAGTTACTCAAAGGACTTTGATTGACTATTTCTAAAGATTTGAGCACTGGTACCTACAGTAGAGGAAGTAAATATATATTCTTTTGTTAACAGGTATGGTTTGATTTTGCAAGTTTAACCACTTCAGGCCCGGGCCAATTCTGACACTTCGCTTCTACATGTAAAAATCATCATTTTTTTGCTAGAAAATTACTTAGAACCCCCAAACACTATATATGTTTTTTTAGCAAAGACCCTAGAGAATACAATGGCGGTCATTGCAACTTTTTATCTCGCACTGTATTTTCGAAGCAATTTTTCAAATGCGTTTTTCTGGGGAAAAAAACTGTTTCATGCTTTAAAAAAAAAAACAGTAAAGTTAGCCCAATTTTTTTGCATAATGTTAAAGATGAAGTTACGCCGAGTAAATAGATACCTAAGATGTCACGCTTCAAATTTTCACACGCTCATGGAATGGCGCCAAAGTTCGGTACTTATCCCCATAGGCGACGCTTTAAAAATACTGGCTACATTTTTTAGAGTTACAGAGGAGGTCTAGGGCTAGAATTATTGCTCTCGCTCTAACGTTAGCGGCGACACCTCACATGTGTGATTTGAACACGGTTTTCATATGTGGGCTGGACTTGCGTATGCGTTCGCTTCTGCATGCAAGCATACGGGGACAGGGGCACTGTAAAAAAAAATTGTTCATTTTACTTATTTGTTTTTATTTTGACACTTTAAAAAAAAAATTTGATCACTTTTATTCCTATTACAAGGAATGTAAACATCCCTTGTAATAGGAATATGACATGACAGGTCCTCTTTACAGTGAGATATGGGGTCAATAATTCCCCAAATCTCACCTCTAGGCTTGGATGCCTAAAAAAAAAAAACGATCACGGCTTCAAAGCCGAAGCGGCACAATTTTTTTGAATGCAGAGGCCGGGCGTGATGTCATAACATCACGCCCGGCCTCCGACAATCATAGAGACTCCGGCGACCATCTGGTCCACCGGAAATCTCTTTGATCAACATCCGGGGCCGGCGGATCCTGTCACCAACTCACCAATCGCACAGGTGAGTCGGTAGAAGCACCGGAGGGCGGCGGGAGGGGGGACGTCCCCTTCCGCTGCCCGTAAGAACGATCAAGCAGTGGAACAGCCGCTATGATTATTCTCATGGTGTAGGGAATCGCCGACTGAAACCGGCAATATCTGAATGATGCCTGTAGCTGCAGGCATCATTCAGATATACCCCCACAAACTCGAGGACGTCATATGACGTCCTACGGGCCTGAAGTAGTTAATATAGCAACATAATTTTAACAGGAGTTATAATTCTAAGAGAGCTCTTTCTAAAGGTTTACATGTATCTTCACTTTCTGACTTAGTGGTCACTAGGACAAAAAGAAATAGAGGATCTCCCTAGGGAAAACTAAGAGAGCAATAAAAGCTTGACAGTGGTTCTAATTCTTCTTTACTAATTCTATCCAAAAGAAAAAGTTTGGGCTATACACTTCCCAAAAAAAAAACTGGGCATCTCTATTGCCAATGGTTGCAAACCAACCAGGAATTTGCAGACTATCTATATTTAAGTTGGGCTGATTGAATTTGTGTGTAAAACTCATAAAATAATTAAATGTCTATAAAAAGAATTGATTGTTTGAATTCATTGAGCTACATTTAGGTATAAGTCAATCACATTTTTCAACCATGTTTGTTTAATGCATTTTAGAATTTTTTTATTTAGCAGAGTTCAGCTCTAGAGAGTACTCTGTATGTTGTGCAGCACTTGTGATGGCAACCTGCACATACATTGTTCAAATCTCTAGATGAAAGTGAGGTAAGTGCAACTATGGGCATGACACCTTTGCGCCTCTAATTAAGTGATATTTGTGGCTAAAGTTGGATAACCAGTGCACCTCTGCTCTCAGCATACTTCTCTGCAGGTAGCCAGAACTAGTTGTCTGCCCCACATACTGTAAATCTAGGGTAATTTCACAACTAGCTGCCTGCAATTTACTCTATGACCTGAACCATGCAGGCTTACAAACCTATGACCTGAGAAAGGGAGGAATGAGGGCAAGTGTAATTCATACAAACTTACTCTACCCCTATACAGAGATTTTTAAAGTATCCCTTAAAGTCAATCGGTAAAATAATATAAAAGCTTTAATGTATTAATGTAATATCAAAAGTAATTTTGATTTCAGATGTGTGAAAATAATGAAAAACAATCCCACAATCAAATTATTAAAATCTCCATCTTGAACCTTCTACTGTTTATCCCCTATATATCTTTAAAGCAGGCCATACACGGTCCAAATTTCTTTCCTGCAACCATGGGTTGCAGGAAAGAAATTTGTGCAATTCCCCATCAGCACAGACAGTGCTGACAGAGGAATCCTTTCTGGTGAGCAATTGTCTGCTCCCAGCAGGGGGGTGGGGTGGACGGGGCTAGCCATCCCCACTGGGATTAGCCGTCCCCACTGGGATAAGACAGTGATTATCGCTAGTGGCTCTATCAGTTGCCAGTGATAATCACAAGGGAATCTGGCAGGGTGGTTGTACCCAATTTGATGAATCGATCAACCTGGTACATTCAGCCTGCCCATTAATGGTTTGAATCTCGGCCGGTTCAGCATAAACCAAACCGTGTTTGGGCGGCCTTAATCTTTCATTAATACATACACCTTTCTCCCTTTCCTTGGGTGTAAGAGGAAGGTGAGGGCTTTCAAATTTAAACAATGGCAGCCTTTATTTTTGTGGTTAGCCATCACAGTGATCACAAGGTAAAAATAGTAAATGGATTGCCATTTTTAAACAGTGCTCCATAATACACATCCACCGCTACACTGTTTTTTAAAATATGACAGTATTATGCTGGCTTTGCAAGAAGGAAGGATCCCTCCTACACATCTTTTGGTCTTGGAAGGCTATTCAAGACTTCGGGGCTCAAGTCGAACATTGGATTTTTAAACTAACAGATGTTCAAATGCCCAAGAATTCAGAGGCGTTCTTGCTACACTTAACCCCTATGTCTTTGAAATGTTACAAGCGTTCTATACTCATTCACCTACTGAATATGACGAAAGCTTGCATTTTGATGTTCTGGAAGCAGACTCTGGCCTCACCTATCAGCCTATGGTTTGCCAAGATTAATTAAACTAAACAGGTGGAAGGAGTTATAGCATCAGAGAATGGAAGGGAAGAATGCTTCCACACTACTTGGTTCTGTTGGACCAATTTCCCCTGAATAGAAATATCAAGGAATCCCAAGAATAAGTTGTAAGGTATAAGAAGATCATGAACCAATATTCATGGTTAGAGTTCTCCTCAAATATATATATTTTACAGAAAATGTTTCTCTGACATGAGTGTGAACAAGATGTGACTTTTGTGGTCAAGCTAATCTTTCTTCTGTGTAACAGGCATGTATATTTAGGTTGAAATGTGACTTTGTGGTTAGGCCTTTTCCGGGAAAAAGTTTATCTCACTTCTGCTTTTAACTGACAGGTTGACCGCACTGACATCTGGCGTTTCTTATCTTCCTGTTTCAAATGTCAGAACATGTCTAGTTTGACCACAATGTTAACTGACCGCTTTTGCAGAAGTCAAAAAACCTGTTAGAATTTATTTTTGTCTAACTCATGAGGTTTTTGCTTATTGCTGATAGGTCCATAGGAGGGAGGCAACTTTTCTCGCTGTGTATAAAAAAGGGCATGAATGCCGATGACTGTGAAATAATAATACAGACAGTGGATCCAGATCCCATCTGCGATGTAGAAGTTAAGACATTATTTGCTGATAATGACCCCTTTAAAAAGGCAAAGGGATGGGAATCATTTTGGGCAGCTGTGACAGCTGTTTGGCAGTAAAGTTACAAAGGAGAGAGCGCTTTGCAGATAATGTGCACTGCAAAGCAGGGACCGGGAGACAACTTTTATTCATTTTGTAAACGGGTACACCAGTTATACAAAGATACAGGAATGGAGAACCCTGAACTGTATGTGAGCACAGTCATGTCCGGGGGAGATCCCAAAACAACACAGTTACTTAAATTAATTACCCCCAATTGGTCAACATTAAAACCTGATGCCTTTCTCAAAGACATTAAAAAAGCGTGCATCCTCGGGCTTATTCACTACAAAAGGAGGGGTATTTCCCTCATTTAACCCCGAACAGATAGAAAGCCCGCAGTTAGCTGCTGCACAAATGGTTGTCCCTTACACAACCAGTTCCCCAACAATCCCAACAAGTACAATACCAAGCATATCCCCAGGATAACCAGCAGGGTTGTTTCACATGCAGGGACATGGGACATTGGAAGTCAGAATGCCCCCTTAGGAGAGGAACAAGTAGGGCAGCTAACCGCAGGGGTAATATGGGAAGAGGCAGATTGCCCGTTGGTACAGTTCATGACCAACATCTTTTTAAATGAGTTTTGCCATTCTGACTGACCACTTCCTCTGGGAAGAGACTTAATGTCAAGTTTAAAGATTCACATCAAATTTACAAAAGATGGGGGCCTGCTAGCTACATCAGAAATCTGTGATTTGTCTAACCCAAAAAAATAAAAAAGACAGGATTTTAGAGGGTACTTTATGTTACTATCGGCACACCTTGAAGCACACCCTATATGGGCACTGCATACATTGTACACGATACAAGCCCATCATTGGGGAAGGAGCAGTAGTACATTACCAAAAACAATATCCCCTGTCATAAGGAAAAATTGCAGGCATAGCACCACAAATAAAGCAATATTTAGCAGAAGGAATACTGAAACATACAATCAGTCCCTGGAACACCCCCATTCACCCAGTCAAAGCCAGTGGTGAATGGCGCTTTGTACAGGACCAAAGGGCCCTGAACAAAGCTATTGTCCCCCTTCCACCTTTTGTTGCGGATATTGCTACAATATTTTGTGAGATACCGGCAACGTCCAAGATCTACATGGTCATTGATTTAAGTATCGCGTTCTCTTCCATACCTGTTGCAGAGGAAGCCCAAAATTACTTTAAACCTGGGCTAGGCTCCCGCAAGGCTGTGCGAACAGTCCTGCAGCGTGCTCCATGGTCTTGAATCGATCTTTGAGCGATTGGGTACCAAAAGAAGGCTCAGTGTTGCTTCAGTATGTGGATGTCCTATTGCTGTGTAATGAAAATGAGGTCAGCTGTGCGGAGGACTCAGAGCACCTACTAACTCACCTCGCCTCAAAAGGTCACTTGGTGTCTCGCAAAGAGATCCAGTGGTGCAGGTCGCAGGTTGAGTACTTGGGGTGTATAATCCGAACCAAACGTTTGGTGTCACCAGCTCGAGTCAAGGCACTGTCCTCCTGGAGTCCACCAAGAGACAAGTCAGCGCTTCTCTCTTTCCTAGGTTCCATAATATACTGCAGGCAGTGGATACCTGAATGCTCTTATTATGATTCTATCCTAAGGTCTGCTACCCTGCAGGATGCCCCAAAGTTTATTGATTGGACAACAGAGAGGGTTAAGGCTTTCACAGCATTAATCAGCTCTCTAAGGCAAGCCCCTGCATTGGGACTTATAGAGTGCGCAGGGCCTTTTTCATTGTACTGTGTG
This sequence comes from Rana muscosa, assembly GCA_029206835.1. NCBI lineage: Eukaryota > Metazoa > Chordata > Amphibia > Anura > Ranidae > Rana > Rana muscosa. Next base: position 569,923,841 of record CM055121.1, read on the forward strand.
GTATCTGGACCTACGGTTGCAGCGGTCCTAGCACAATCACATGGGAATTCTCTGAGACCCGTATCATACATCTCAAAGAATCTTCCAGATCAAGTTCAAGGTATGCCACATTGCTTACAGGCCGTAGCAGCCTGTGCAATGGCAGTAAAAGAGGCTTCAAAGGTGGTTCTGGGACATGACCTCACACTGTATACTACACACCTCATGACAAACATGAACACACAACACATGACAACGCAAAGGTGCAGCGGCTATGAGATTATCTTGCTAAAAACACATAATCTAACCATAAAATCATGTTCAGAAACCTCAAAGCCCATTAGGTTTTTACATTCAGGAACACGATTGCACTGAGGTACTTGCAGAAACTACCCTCCCTAGACCAGACCTCACAGATGTTCCGTATCAAAATGCGGAAAATGTTTATGTAGATGGCAGCTGCTCCCGACCTGATGACAAAACTTATCAAACTGGTTATGCCATTGTTCAATTGCCAGATGTAATGATTGAAGCCAAATCTCTGAATGCTAGTTCAGTCCACATTGCAGAACTCATTGCTATAACTATGGTTTGTCAGATTTTTGAAGGAAAAGATGTAAACATTTACACTAACAGCAGATATGGGTACACGGGTTGACAAAAGATCCTACTGGACTTTGGTCAACCAAGGAGGGAATAATAGGGAATAAAAGGGGTGCACCACATGATAGAATCCCTAGATTACACACAAGTCCCCACACAGAAGGGCAATTTAGAATATCTTTTGGTTATAGTTGACAGATTTACAGGATGGGTAGAAGCAATCCCTACCACAGGAGAGACAGCTAGAGTACTAATAAATCAGTGGATCTGTAGGTTTGGCCTTCCGGCCACTATATGGTCAGATCAAGGTCCAGCATTTACCTCGGCCTTAGTGAAGGAGCTCAGGAGTAGAGGAAAGAATGAACAGAACCATAAAAGACAAATTGAAAAAAGCAACAGGTGGCACAATGAAAAACTGGTTAGATTACTTGCCAGCAGTCTTATATCAAATCAGGACTACACCCCCACAGAACAGGAATATCTCCTTTTGAGATACTTATGGGTAGGCCAGCACAGAGGAAACCTGATGAGGGAGAGGAGGTTAATCTTTATTCTTTACAGGAAGAGTACGTGAAACATCTGGTAAGTAGCCTTAGTGAAATAGAGGACAAGGTTGCTGTCACTTTCCCTCCTCTCTCCACAGAGCCTACACATCCGTATATCCCAGGAGACAAAGTACTGATAAAACAACTTGCCGTCCGGAAACAACCAGGCCCTATCTTCCAAGGACCATTTGAAATTCTGAAGGTTGCCAGAACAGCCGTTCTTACAGATCAAGGACCACAATGGATCCATGCATCCAGACTAAAGACATTTCCGAAGGGAAACTGGAAGAAGGTGAAGGAGAAGACAAAGACCTCTGTTCTGGAGAGTATTCCAGAAAAGGATCTGGAAAATACTCCCTAGTGGACCATAAAAAACAAGAAACTCAGAGTTCCATACCCATAGACACTAATGATCAAAAAGGAGGGGTCACTTCGGCAAAACATTTTCTTTTTTCCTTAATGATTACATTGTTTATTTTAATGCTCATAATCATAGGACACTGTTGGTTAGATAATTCTAACAGACCAAAAAGAAGTATGGAAGACAATTTTAGTGGTAAAATGCTGCTGCTTAAATTTAAGTATGCTTATGCTCAAAAATCAGATATGAAAAATGTTGGATATGTAGTAAACTCCATCCTAGCACTGCTAGGATCCGCCTAATAGCAGTACCTCTAAACTTCACCCCTCTCCTAAACGGCACACCACCTGTCGTCCTTAATAATCCAATGATCGATGGGCTTCAATTCTTGAAGCCATGATCATAAGGAGGGGTTGTAAGGTATAAGAAGATCATGAACCAATATTCATGGTTAGAGTTCTCCTCAAATATATATATTTTACAGAAAATGTTTCTCTGACATGAGTGTGAACAAGATGTGACTTTTGTGGTCAAGCTAATCTTTCTTCTGTGTAACAGGCATGTATATTTAGGTTGAAATGTGACTTTGTGGTTAGGCCTTTTCCGGGAAAAAGTTTATCTCACTTATGCTTTTAACTGACAGGTTGACCGCACTGACATCTGGCGTTTCTTATCTTCCTGTTTCAAATGTCAGAACATGTCTAGTTTGACCACAATTGACGTATGTTAACTGACCGCTTTTGCAGAAGTCAAAAAACCTGTTAGAATTTATTTTTGTCTAACTCATGAGGTTTTTGCTTATTGCTGATAGGTCCATAGGAGGGAGGCAACTTTTCTCGCTGTGTATAAAAAAGGACATGTAACCATTAAACGACATATTCTTGTATACCTATTCACTGTGTATTGGTGTCTTGAATATCCGTCCGGTCAGAGAGACTTCCACAGATCCTGAGTCCAGCTCGAGCCAAGAAGGTCCAACAGAACCAAACAGAACCAGAACCTTTCATAATTCTTTACTCACCACTTACTTATTCGCCAGCTCACATCCATAAAACATTCCCAGGAGATTGAGGAGACCCATTTGACCTGACTCAGCCAAGCACACCCATTGGTTACACACACCTATTCCCACTTCCACCCCCCCTTCCCCCTGACATTCCACTCTTTAGCTCCTTTTTTGCTCCACTCTTTAACACCTCACTGTTTGTTCTCTGACATAATTTCTTTGCTTTTTGCCTTGTTTTTTTCACCACTGAAGCAGACTTATCTACAACTGGAAATAACTATGTAAGCTAGACTACCATGATAGATAACGATTTATAAGATTGTAGTCTCCACCTAACACATTTTTTCAAAGGCTTAAGTAATATCAGGTTTTCATCTCAGAAACCTCCCTTGACTATACTGAAAGAGAAACATATGCCTATTGCCTATGCCTACTCAGGTGTTGACTGTTACCTCTTATGGTGAATTTTGTACAAGGTAGCTTGTATTCTGTGGTAACTTAGATACTCACATATTATGTATCTTTGAAAATGAAAATAAAGAATAATGAATATATATGTATATGGCAGTATGGAGATGGTTATTGTGCCTAATGGAATAAGAGCAGCAGCATTTCTTCTTTCATTTAGCAGGCAGTTGTTGAAGCACAACTCTTGAAATTATTGTTCTGTGTCAGTTCCTGCAGCATCTATTAAATTAGCAAATGATCATTACTGTCTTTTAGTGTGTTTTTTAGTTTCAATTCTTCACCATTTGAAGCTGACAGAAGAGGACTCTTTTCATTACATTTAGTTTACTTTAGATAAAGCATCATGTATTTACTAATACCTAACTGTATTGGTGATAATAATATAATAGAATTTTTTTTTAAATGCAAGGTAATAGATCTCTGACGTAAACTCCCACATGTGTTTTATTTTATAATTATAGTTGAGTGCATAATGTTCCATTGCATGCACATACTTTTGTTAAAAAAAGAGCAATTATTTAGCATTATAGTCTATTAGATCTATGTTGTTTTACTGTCAGTCACTAATTACATTACAGAATACTTTAAAAAGACCCTGTCAGGTTTAAAATAAATCCAGATTAACGGTCTCTACAATAGAAAAGGCCTGTTTCTGCTGCGAGTAGGGTTGAGCGGACACCTGGATGTTCGGGTTCAACGGGTTCGGCCGAGCTTCGGAAAAAAGTTTGAGTTCGGGACCCGAACTTGACCCGAACTTGACCCCGAACCCCATTGAAGTCAACGGGGACCCGAACTTTTGAGAACTAAAATGCCTCTAAAATAGTAATGGAAAGGGCTAGAGGGCTGCAAATGGCAGCAAAATGTTGTTAAGAGCATGTCAAGTGCTCTGCAAACAAATGTGGATAGGGAAATAATAACTTAAAATAACATAAAATACATAAAAATAAAAATAATAATCTTGACCTTGGAGGACGAGGTCCATATGGAGTAGGGGGTTCAGGTGGCGGTGGATGTGGCGGTGTAGGTGGAAGCGGCAGTGGAGGAGGACGAGGTAGCCAACACTGGTTTTTGTTTTTCATTTTTTTTTTTTTTATTAGGGTACACCCCCAAAAAAGTGAGAGAGATCAAGAATACAACAATGGCTGGGTAAGGCCGGTATACATGTCTATTCTGCACAAGGTACGGACAAGTCCTGTGGGATCCATGCCTGGTTCATTTTAATGAACGTGAGCTTGTCCACATTGGCTCTGGAAAGGCGGCTGCACTTGTCTGTGATAACGCCCCCTGCCGTGCTAAATACACATTCAGATAATACACTGGCTTCAGGGCAGGCCAGCACCTCAAGGCGTAAAGGGCAAGCTCAGGCCATGTGCCCAATTTGGAGACCCAGAAGTTGAAGGGGGCAGACCCATCATTCAGTACGTGTAGGCGTGTGCACACATACTGCTCCACCATGTTGGTGAAATGCTGCCTCCTGCTAAGACATTCCATATCAGCTGGTGGTGCTGGTTGTTGTGGCGTGCTGACAAAGCTTTTCCACATTTCGGCCATGCTAACCCTGCCTTCTGAGGTGCTGGCGGTGCCCCGGCTGCGTTTGCGACCTCTTCCTCTGCCTTTGCCTTGTGCTTCCACTGTGCCCCCGTTGTCAGGTGGTAATGCCACCAGCAACGCGTCTACCAGCATGTGCTTGTACTCGCGCATCTTACAATCACACTCCAGTGAGGGAATTAAGGACGGTACGGTGTCCTTGTAACGGGGATCCAGCAGCGTGGCCACCAATAATCATCACCTGTTAGAATGTGGGCAACTCGGTGGTCGTTGCGGAGACACTGCAGCATGTAATCGCTCATGTGTGCCAGGCTTCCCAGAGGCAACGAAAAGCTGTCCTCTGTGGGAGGTGTATCGTCTGTGTCCTCTGTATCCCCCAGCCACGCACCAGTGATGGCCATGAGCTGGTCTGGGTGCCACCCTGCTGTGAACATGGTTCCTCCTCCTCCTCCATCTCCTCCTCCTCATCCTCCACCTCGTCATCCTCCAGAACTGTGCCCTTGCTGGACAATTGTGTACCTGGCGTTTGTTGGTGCAGGAACCCACCCTCTGAGCCACTTGTGAATGACTGCTCTGAAAGCCTTGGAAATGATCCCTCTTCCTCCTCCTCCTCCTCCTCCTGTGCCACATCCTCTTCCATCATCGCCCGAAGCGTTTTTTCAAGGAGGCATAGAACTGGGATAGTAACGCTGAGAATGGCGTCATCGGCAATGGCCATGTTGGTGGAGTACTCGAAACAGCGCAACAAGGCACACAGGTCTTGCATGGAGGCCCAGTTATTGGTGGTGAAGTGGTGCTGTTCCGCAGAGCTACCCACGCGTGCGTGCTGCAGCTGAAACTCCACTATCACCTGCTGCTGCTCGCACAGTCTGGCCAGCATGTGCAAGGTGGAGTTCCACCTTGTGGGCACGTCACATATGAGGCGGTGAGCGGGAAGGCCGAAGTTACGCTGCAGCGCTGACAGGCGAGCAGCAGCAGGGTGAGAACACCGAAAGTTCGCACAGACGGCCCGCACTTTCTGCTGCAGCTCTGGCATATCGGGGTAATTTTTAAGGAACCCCTGCACCACCAAATTCAGCACATGCGCCAGGCAAGGGATGTGCATCAAACCGGCTAGGCCCAGAGCCGCTACGAGATTTCGCCCATTATCGCTCACCACCAGGCCGGGCTTGAGGCTCACTGCCACCAACCACTCATCGGTCTTTTGTTCCATGTCCCTCCACAACTCCTGTGCGGTGTGGCATTTTTCCTCCAAACAGGAAAGTTTTAAAACTGCCTGCTGTCGTTTACCCCTGGCTGTGCTGAAGTTGGTGGTGAAGGTGTTACGCTGACCGGATGAGAAGGCGGTAGAGGATGAGGAAGCAGAGTAGGAGGAGTTAGCAACAGGAGGCAAACTGAAGCGCCCTGCAATCCTCGGTGGTGGAAGGACATGTGCCTGATTTTGTCCCCCACTTGGTTGTGCAGGGAAGGGATGGCTCGCCTGGAAAAGTAGTGGCGGCTGGGCACGACGTACTGTGGGACAGCCAATGCCATCAGACTTTTAAAACTCTGCGTCTCCACCAGACGGAATGACAGCATTTCAAAGGCCAGGAATTTTGCAATGCTGGCATTCAGGGCCAGGGATCGCGGGTGGGTAGGGGGGTACTTCCTCTTCCGCTCCAGTGTTTGGGAGATTGAGAGCTGAACACTTCCGTGGGACATTGTGGAGATGGTTGGTGACCCAGGTGGTAGTGTTTCTGGCAGATCCTCTGTTTGCGGGGTGCCAGGTGCCACTGTCACTACAGAGGTGGATGAAGGGGCCGAGACTGCAGCAGAAGAGAAAGCAGGAGGAGCGAGAGACCTTTCTTGGTTTTTGAGGTGTCTACTCCACTGCAGCTCGTGCTTTGCACTTAGATGCCTGGTTATGCAGGTTGTGCTCAGGTTGAGAACGTTTATGCCTCGCTTCAGGCTCTGATTGCACAGCGTGCAAACCACTCGTGTCTTGTCATCAGCACATTGTCTGAAGAACTGCCATGCTAGGGAACTCCTTGGACCTGGCTTTGGTGTGCTTGGTCTCTTGCTGCATTGGGCAGTAGCAGGTGTACTGTCTAGGGGACGGATGCTCCACTTTTGCACCCTGCTCCCTCTTCTGCTGTGCTGGTGGCTCTGTGTGACCACCGCCTCTTTCTCCGAACTACACAGGTCACCTGCATGACGTTAATTCCATGTGGGGTCGAGGACCTCATCATCCTCCACATCATCTTCTACCCAGTCTTCACCCCTGCCCTCCTTGTCGGTCTGCACAATTGCGAAAGCAGCAGCAGTTGGCACCTGTGTTTCTTCATCATTTGAGACGTGCTGCGATGGTACTCATCTTGAAACATAAGTGGTTGGGCATCGGTGCACTCAATCTCTTCCACTTTTGGGGCAGGGCTAGGTGGATGGCCCTGGGAAACCCTGCTAACAGAGTCATCAAAAAGCAGAAGAGACTGCTGCATGACTTGGGGCTCAGACTGCTTGGCTGATTTGCAAGGGGGTGAGGAGAAAGACTGATGGACATCGGCTGCAGGTGCCAACTCTGATCTTTCAGCAGTAGACTGGGTGGGAGACAATGTGAAGGAACTGGAGGCACTGTCAGCAACCCAATCTACTATCGCCTGTACTTGTCCTGGGCCTGGCCTCAACATTCGTAGAGCCGCATTAGGCCCGACCAAATACCGCTGCAGTCTCTGTCGCCTACTCGCACCTGAGGAAGGTGTTTCACTTGTGCGTGTAGCTGGCACAGATCGACCACCTCCTCTCCCTGCAACAGGAGCTCCACCAGCAGCACCACAACCGGGGCCACGTCCCTTATTTGACGGTCTCCTCATATTTTTCAAATTTAGGATCTTGCCCTAAATGGGTGTTTTTTGAATAGCAGAATAGTGCAACAGTATCTAAAGGGTGTATCTCACAGGTACAGATATGCAGAAAACGCACCAAAAAAAAAATTGCCCTAAATTATTATTTTTTTGAAGATCAGAATAGGAGAACAGTATCTAAAGTGTGTATCTCATACGTACAGATATGCAGAAAATGCACCAAAAGAAATTTTTATGGCAGAAAACGCACCAAAAAATATTTTTTTGCCTTAATTTTTTTTTTTAATAGCAGAATAGGAGAACAGTATCTAAAGGGTGTATCTCACAGTAACATATGCAGTGCTGGTGCACTGAGCTTGCATAAAATGCCCGCCGAAGCCAACCTAACTAACAGATGGATAAAAGTTATCTTTTCTCTGGCACTGGGCTCAGGGCAGGATAAAAAGATTGTGCACTGCACCCACACAACAAAAGCAAGGTAGATCGCTGAGTAATTTGATTTCTGAATCGGGACAGGACTCCTATCTAATTCTCTCCCTCAAAGCAGCAGCAGCAACAACCTTTCCCTACACTAACTGAAGCAGAGTGACGTGCTGTGCTATGTGCCTCTAGCTTATATAGAGGCTGGGTCACATGCTGCACTGGCCAATCACAGCCATGCCATTAGTAGGCATGGCTGTGATGGCTTCTAAGGGCGCGCAAGTTAAACAAATGTTGATTGGCTGCCCTGCAGCTTTTTAAAATGCGCCATTACATTGCCGAACACCGAACCCGAACCCGAACATACAGTACATTGTTCGGGTCCGGGTCCAGGTACCAAAAACCCAAAAGTCCGGTACAAACCCAAACTTTACAGTTTGGGTTCGCTCAACCCTAGCTGCGAGGTTGCATGCTCCTTCATCAGGCTTGTCTAATAAAGGAGCATGCATGCTCCGAATGCAAGCTCAACCACACCCCCTGGCCACCAGTGCTGACATGCCTGTTGTGTTGATCTACTCCAACCTCGGAGCCCCGGAGACCACCGTAGAGGCCGGGGATTGTCAATCACCGCTGCCCAGCTAGACACAAGGGAGCCCCATGGACTGAACAACAAAAACATATGCTTGTTAATATCTACTCTCAAATGTGAGTTCAACTTACTGTTATTAAACTTGACTTTCCACTAACATACTGCATGATGCCGGTCTCTCCTTCTCAAAATCTTATCTTAAAGTGGATGTAAACCCACATTTTTTTCAAATTAAGGCTTGTACAGTCTGACACCGAAAAATGTGGACAAGACATACAGTAGACTAATGGTAGTGCAATAACACCTCTTTGCTTAATAAGATCAAGTTGTGGTAGTAAAAACAGTGCTAGAAACAACAAGAGTAGTGAGAAAGTGATGCAGTTACCAAAACTTTATCATTGTAGGATCAAGCTGTTTGGACTTTTAAAGCGGAGGTCAACCCAAAAAAATAAATCTTAAAAGCTAGCAGCTACAAATACTGCAGCTGCTGACTTTTAATAAATGGACACTTACCTGTCCATGGTGCCCACGATGTCAGCAGCCGAAGCCGAGCAATCGCTCGTCTCTTGTCTGCCCCCGCCGCCATCCTCGGTGAGGGAATCAGGAAGTGAAGCGTTGCGGCCAAATGTGACACCGGAGGGGGGGAGTGTTCCGAAAAGCGGAGGTTAACTTTTTGTGTGGACCTCCGCTTTAAATAGCAATTTAAACAAATTTTTCAGTGGTGGTTTTAGAGTATGTGTGGAATCTTGTAGTGGTAAAAGGTGAGGGTGGATAAGGAGAACTTTATGCTACAGAATCTATTATTTTATGTATTAAATCATGGATAATCATGGGAAAACATCACAGTGAATATGGGAAGACACCACAGCAGGAAAATACTGCTGAAGAAAATATGACTTGGCAAGGTACAATCAAAAATAAATTACCCTGTAGATGTGTTATTTCAGGTCTGTTAAAGTCTTTAACCACTTGCCTACTAAGCACTTACACCCCCTTCCTGCCCAGGCCAATTTTCAGCTTTCAGCGCTTTTGCATTTTGAATGACAATTGCGCAGTCATGCAACACTGTACCCAAACTAATTTTTTCACACAAATAGAGCTTTCTTTTGGTGGTATTTATTGACCATTGTTTGTTTTTTTTTCCATAAAAGTTTTTATTGAAAAAAATAGTTTAACAAATATCACATAAGTATCAACAGTAATTTTAAGAGAAAAACATCAAAACCAAGGAGCTTCGGCTCTATATTAGGTACAGTCATATGTCATACAATCATGGTAAGGTCTGGCCAGTATACTCAGTATATACTATATACATCATCACCTCACGTACTAAGAGAGAGACACATCAGACTTTCGGTGAAGGGACATGCCCGTGTGAATGCACACAGGTGCTTCGGAGCTTTCAATAAGAAATTTGGCACATCAGAACCCCTACCACACTAGATCAGAGCCTTTGTTTCGAATTCTATGTCAATCCCTAGAGATCCGCATATTCAGAAGAGGATGGATGGAGGGGTCAACTAAGGTAACCCTGACCCCCATAGTCTCCGGTCATCGGGGTCAGATATAAAGGAGGAGTAGAAAGAAGGAAAAGAAAGGAAGGGCCAGAGGGAAGATAGAAAGGGTGACAAAATACACAAAAAAAATAAGAAAAGGGGGGGGAGATAAGGGAAGCTGATCTGAGATGCGAAAGCCTGAAGAAGGGGTGGGACAACCACCAGCTACCCTCTCTGTCTATTCCGCTTCGGGGTAAGAACTCACCTATGATACCAAGTCCCAGTCCCTATTCAGAAAAAGCTACATGGAAAATTCCTAGTCAACCAGCGTCCTGTAAAAGAGTTTGGTATTCTGCAGACTTCCGGAATTTAAACCAATCATCCCATATATTGGTGAAGGCAGAAATTCTATCTTGAGCAGTATGTATTAGCTCCTCTATCACTGCAATGTGGTTGATGCGTGTCACCCATTCTTTCACTGATGGGGACACCGTGGGCCCTCCAATGAATGGGTACACATAGTCTGGCTGCACTGATCATATGGATCGCCACTGAGTTGTGATATCTTTTCCTGGATATTTTGGAAAGGTGGAAAAGGTACTGCGCTGGTGAAAACTCTAGGGGAAGCGAAGATACCGCAGTCGTCACATCATGCACCCCACGCCATTATGGTTGAATCAGTGGGCACTCCCACTATACGTGAAAGAAAGTACCCAAGTCCAGTCCACATCTCCAGCACTGATCCGATACAGTCGGACAAAATTTGTGGATGAGATCCGGTGTCTTGTATCACGGCGTTCTAATCTTGTACCCATTTTCCTGGGTGTTTACATTGAGCGATCCCTTGTGGATATACCAGTGAACCCGCTCCCAACTTTTCACCTCAATGGGTCTGTCTAGCCGGTCCTCCCAAAAGGTACATTCCGCACTCATGGAGGCAAAAAGTTGTTTGAACATAGATGCGTACAGTATCGAAATCACATGCCTCTGGGGGGATGGACCAGAGCACAAAGATTCAAATACCGTAGGTCTTTTCGTGAAGCATCCTCTGGTCTTCGGGTTGTCGAAAAAGTGCTTTATCTGGAGATAAGCAAAAAAGGGGAAGGTTTCGGTCGAGGATAGCGACGCTAGCTCTCTCAGAGTAAGGAACCTGTCCCCAGAGAAAAAGTGTTTGGCTAAAATATCTGCGCGTGGCCACTCCAACATCAGATAGCATCCCTCCATCCCTGGCGTGAAGTCGGGGTTTCCCCTAATGGGAGTTATTCCACATTCCATAGCCCAAACTGCATGTGCTCCACATGCCTTTGCGAAAGCCGATAAAGTTGCCCCCACCAGGGGGTGAGACAGGACGTTAGGCATCCAGTGTTTCTTAGAAAACCTGGGCACTTTCCCAAGATCAAGTCCTGTGACTAAATTTTCCAGGTGTACCCATCCCTTACAGCGAGCGTGTACCCACCAGTCCACCACTCATGCCAGATGTGTAGCCCAGTAGTACCTCTGTATGTCTGGAAGGCCAATACCCCCATCTGATTTTGGGAGCACCAACTTCGCCCAGCTAATTCTTGGAGCCTTAGAACCTCACAGAAACTTCCTACAAAGTCTCTTATAAGACGCAAAGAAGGAGGGCGGCAAGGAGATCGGGATTGTCTGTAATTTATACAGCATTCGGGGGAGTACCGTCATTTTTAAGATACATGCATGCCTGAACTAGGAGATCGTGGGGGTATCCCACCGAAGCATGTCTTGCTGTAAAGCTTTTAGTTCACTTAGGATGTTCTTATCGTAAAGATCTGACAGTTTACTCGGAAGCCGGATACCTAAGTAGGTAATGTCGTCTGTTTCCCAACAGAAGGGAAAGTTCTCTTGGCAGTGGTTAACCAGTTATGAGGGCAGTGAAACGTTCAAAGCGAATGACTTGGAATAGTTAATTTTTAGGTGCAAAATACTTCGGGAATTGCTCGAGGACTTGCATCAAGTTAGGCAAGGACGTCAAAGGGGAGGAGAGAAAAAGTAATATGTCGTCAGCAAAAGCTGCAAGTTTATATTCATTGTGATGTATGTCAACACCCTTTATATCAGGATTTGCCTGGATGCAGCCAAGGAGCGGTTCCAACGTGAGGATATACAGGATAGGGGAAAGGGGGCAACCCTGTCTGGTGCCATTGTGGATGGATAAGGCCTCCGACAAGTGACCATTAACCCACACCCTGGCTCGTGGATTCGTGTAAAGAGCTCCAACATATGCCCTCATTCTATTCCCTAGGCTTAAAGCCTCTAAAACTGAGTCCATGTAGTCCCAGGCCACTCGATCGAAGGCCTTCTCTGCATCCATCGACAGAAAAAAGCCCTCGTGTCTGGAAGAAGTAAGCCAATGATGTAGGTTGAGGGCCTTGATGGTATTATCCCTGGCTTCTCTGCCAGGGACAAAACCTACCTGATCGAGACCTACCCACGTCGGAACATGAAAAGCAAGTCGGTTTAAAAGAATTTTGGAAAAAAGTTTTACGTCGACATTGAGGAGCGAGATCGGCCTATAATTCGCTACATCAGAGGGTTCTTTATTCTCTTTAGGTATTACCACAATATACGCTTCCAACAGGGTACTGGATTTGCAAGGGGAGCCTGATAGAGAGTTGAAGGCTCCGACAAAACCCGGCGCTAGGAGATCTGCAAAGCATTTGTAGTACTGTGCCTTAAGGCCCTCAGGTCCTGGGCTTTTACGGCTTTCAAAGCCTCCAGCCATTGCTCTGATGACAACGGCGAATCTAACGATTGCTGATCTTCCATTGACAGTGTCTGTGGGCAATATTTGTGCAAAAAGTCCTTAATAAGGTTTGCCCATGCATCTGCCGAGATAACACCCTCCTCGCTAGTCTTAATGTTATACAATTTGCTATAAAGATCTTGGAACTGTCGCGCAATATCCTCATTCCTAGTATGAATCTTGCCATGTTTATCCCTCACATGATGAATGGTAGAAGCAAGAACATGTTTCTGCGTGAATCTTGCTAGTAATCTTCCTGGTTTGTTCCCTTGCTCGTAGAACAACTTCTGTCACAACATAAAACGTTTCCGAGCTCTTTTGTATAATTCCTCGCGCAGGAGAGTTCTAGTATCCGCTAATTCAGTTGCTACTTGAGCCGCCAACGAACATTTATGTTGCGCCTCCAGTCTGGAGATTTTCCTTACCAGGGTCTGAATAAGAGCTTTGTGCTCCTTCTTTCGCCTAGCTGCCATGGACAGCAAGTGTCCTCTCACAACGCATTTATGGGCCTCCCATTGGGTCATGGGGGACACATCTGGGGTGTCGTTATGATGGCTAATGGCCTGTTTGAGGGTGGCAACGTCCGCAAGAGCAGTAAGAAGGGAGGCATCAAGTCTCCAAATCTTAGTGGACGTCTCCCTCTGTGGGAATCGCAGGGTCAAGGTGACCGGATGGTGGTCGGATAGGACCATATTTTCAATCGTCGCCTCATAAATATACAGATCTTTCTGGGAAATAAAAATATAATCCAGCTTTGAGTAGCATTGGTGTGGGGGCGAAAAAAACGTATAATCTCTTCCTCTGGGATTTAGGGTGCGCATATCATGAAGAGCCAGAGAGGCTAACCCTAACTTAGCTTGTCTCAAAGCTGAGAAAGGAAGGGACGAAGTTCCCGTGGACGTATCAAGAGTCGGGTCCAGGTCCAGGGCCATGTTGAAGTCTCCTCCTAAGAATAAGAGACCGGACTTAAATGACGTGAGTTTCAGAAGCGTATCTTTCAGAAAGGAGACTTGTTTAGAGTTAGGGCAGTATATGTTCGCGAGCGTCATTGGTCTGTCTTTCCACAGTCCTTTAAGGAAAATGAATCTATCTTCTGGGTCAACTACCTGGTCCGTGAGGTGGAATGTGAACGACTTTGCGAGCAGAATCGCTACCCCCTTTGTCTTAGATCCAGCACAGGTTGCGTGAAAAGCCTCTGAATATCTCTTATTGGTAAGACGTTGAATGGCATTGGATTTAAAATGAGTTTCCTGAAAAAAGATAATTTGAGCCCTTTGTCTATGGGCTTCTGCCATAATGTTAGTGCGTTTCTCAGGAAAATTTAGGCCTTTTGCATTAACAGAGAGAACCTTGAGCAACAGGGGAGCTGTGGACTGCAGCATGGATGCCATGTGGGCGTATCAGAGGCGGTGTCACCTACTTCTATCAGCCACAGACGGAGTGGGGCAAGTGGGGGGGAAGAGAGTGGAAGAGAAGAGAACAGAAGAAAGAAAAAAAAGGGGGGGAACAGGAAGAGTAGAGGGACGAAACAAAAGAGGAAAACAGATAGGAAGCAGTAAAGGGAAAATATATAACATCTATCCCTACACTGTCCTAGTAGTGTCTGGAAATTAGACCGGAATGCCTTCCCTAGCAGGGAAGAAGCCCCATCTATGGGGTTTGTGAGCACAATACTGGAGGTAGTCCCAGTCCTGCTAAGCTACCCAGAGAAAACAATGGGTATCCTGGAAGCAGGATGAACACTACTATGCCGGGAGGTTCAAGAGGGTGACCCGCCTCTCCTGAGGTGGGAATGAGGAATAGCACCCGAACTTTCCATTCACCCCCCGTCCAGATACCTCAGACATAGGATATAGCCATTTCAAGGAAAACCCTTGAACAAAAGTCAGGGCAAGGGGGTACACTGCCGGAGTCTGCATATTCAAAGGCGGCGGGCTTCTGGCGGCGTCACCCCCCACCCACAAAATCATCTCCCAGACATAAATCCTGGGGGTAACACCATGTCTTGCAAGTTTCAACTCATCACATTCTTAATAACTTCAACATTGGCTGAGGCAGATCACAGTGGTCCCTGCACCTCCGGGCGCCCACCTGGGGAGGGCGACTCGGGTGCGGGACCGCTGCGGGCAACAACCCTCTAAAACAGGGCCCTTAGAAAAGAAACAAAACAAGGGGGAAATCCGGGCCCTGGGGCTCTCAGTGACCCGCTGTCATGTGAGACAACAGTAAACCAGAACAGCTAAAACATCTATATATAAAAACAATAATAATACAGAAAAGAGAACCATGTGAGCGTGAATCATAGCATTAACATGAAAGGGGAATACTCTTGAGTTAGGGTCCCCCTTCTGCTAATCTACATTCATATGACAACAGAGGAATTTCCGACCCTATAATCCATCGTACCTCGATCAAGGTCCGATTGGCCAGAATGTTATGCGCTAGCATAGCATTTCAGAGGATATATCCTCCAAGACTCCCAGACCCCATCCAAGTCAAAGACCCCGAATAGTGCCCCGAGGGCCAAGGAGGGCACACCCCCGTATCCTCAAGAGATCAAGCATGGTATAAGATAGACAGACGTCAGACTCCTCATCTCCACTACTATCCCCATGCAGATTATCATCAGCATACTCATTGAGATAATTATAGTGCAGTCTTTGTAAGGGGGGGCAAAGGGGAGAGTACGGGGGAAGGGAGGGAAGGGGGAGGAGGGGGAACACTAAGGGGTAGGGTATAAAAGGATGGGGAAAGGGAAGGAAGGGATAAGGAAAAGGGGAAAGGAATGGTGGGGAGATATGGAAGGGAGTGGAAAGCAGGGGACACTCACATTACAAATTAAAGCATCAATCTATCAGTGAAGCAAATGGCAGTCTATCTTATCTGGCAAGGGCGCCTGAGTGGCAAGTGTGCAATGTCCATCCAGCATTGTGAGAGCTGTTTGGCAACTCAGAACTACAAGGTGAACAGATTGAAATTTAGGCAATGACCCCCCATGGAGCATGTGTCTAGCATGCGGACCCAGCGGACCAAGGTTTGCTTATTTCCACTGATTCAGTTACTGACTTAGAATCGCTATCTTCACGCATACAAATACCAAAATTCCAATACTCTACGGGTAACCGCCCCTCTTACTCTCAACAAGAATTATATCAGCTTAATCAGGGGACAGGTATCCTAAGTAAAGAAACACTAGAAGCATGCCAGGTTAACGGCATTGATCGAAATAGTACACTCATTAAGCCAATTATCCCCCTTACCACCAGCAGAGTGGTTCCTCATTGCATTACTCAATTTATTAAAGGGGGCGTAATAAATGTCCGGTCCGCTGTCAAACATGCAAACGATATATATGATCTATTGACAAATGAAGAATTTCAGTTTCTATCTCTTACTGAAACCTGGTTTGGCAAGGATTATAGCATCCACCTAGATGACCTTGTTCCACCAGGATATGACATACTTACAAAAAATAGACAGGGTAAACGGGGTGGAGGCATTGCACTGATTCACAATAACAATGTTACCTGTAGGGAACTAGTTCTCTCTGAATATATTTCATTTGAACATCTCTCTGCACGTTGCCAAATTGATGCCACCACCTCTATCATCATTGCAACTATATATCGTCCGCCAGGATACCACACGGAATTCAACACTGAGATTATTCAATTTTGTTTAGAATTGAACACTTACACGTCAAACATTATCCTGCAAGGCGACTGTAACCTATGGCTTGAGGACTTACTGGATCCTAAAATACAGGAGTTTTTACAAGATCTTGACGCCCTAGGCTTTGTTCAAAATGTCAACTCCTATACCCATGAGAAAGGGCACACACTAGATGCGGTCTTCTCCTCTAATATTACCATCTCTGACATCCAGAACATCGAACTTATATGGACAGATCATAAATTAATTTCATACCAACTCAGAGACTTTAGACCCCCAGCCCCAGACTTGGGTACTCCCATGCAGCAATCCAAGCCGTATCGTTCACTTAAAAACCTATGTCCACTCACCTTCATGGCAACATACTTGGCTCTTGAACCTATCACCCTAGACAGTGAAGATGATCTTTATATTGACTTTGAAATCCATCTTGACAGAGTCACTAAAGCCCTTGATGCATTTGAACTAAAAATCCATCATACACTTGATAAGCTTGCCCCTCTCAAAACATCACACTTTCGCAAAAAGATTACCAAGGCTAAACCTTGGTACACTAGCAACCTATCCCTAATTAAAACGAAACACAGACAGCTTGAAAGAAAATGGCTTAAGACTAACACACATCAAGACAAGCTCGCATATCGAATAATTTCTCGGGCATATTTCAAAGCCATTCGCCACAGGAAAAAGCATATTACGGTGAACAGATCGATAACGCCGGAAACCAGGATAAGAAACTTTTCGAAATTGTAAACGAAATGCTTAATCCACGTAGGTTAACCAGGACAATAATACCATCACAAGAATTCACCAATAAATTAGGGATCGCTTTCCAAGATAAAATTCATAAAATCCGGTTGGGCATTGCCAAGAACATTCACCAGATTGACCAACCTGGTCCACTACAAGAGGCTATCCAACCTACTCTGTCCAGCTTAAAAAACTTCACACCTACTACGCAAAGTAATTCTTAAATTGAAGCCCACACACTTTGCGGATGAATTTTGCCCTGCCTGGTTTTTCAAACTCCAGTCAAAGGCATTCCTTCCAGACTTATGTACAATCATCAACTTCAGTTTGAGGCTGGGAGTTATACCAGGGAAACTTAAACACTCATACGTTACGCCAATTCCAAAAAAATAAAAAAACAGAGCTTCAAGACCCGAATAATCTAAGACCCATTTCTAGCATTCACTTTGTGGCAAAGATTATGGAAACCATCGTTCTTGAGCAACTTCAGGAATACTCTGAAGGGGAGGGCCTATTCCACGATGTCCAGTCTGGGTTCCGTCCGGGCAGGGGAATAGAGCTCTCCACGATGGCCATGAGGGAACAGCTCCTGAGGGTCAGAGACGCTGGGGAATCGGCGGCCTTAGTGCTATTGGACCTCTCTGCGGCTTTTAACACCATTGATCACGACATTCTGATCTCGCGCCTTCATGACCAGTTTGGAATTCGAGGTGCTGTCCTGTTATGGATCCAGTCTTTTCTACAAGACCGTACCCAACAGGTTAGGCTGGGACCTTTCAGGTCAGCCATAAGCCCAGTGCCCTGGGGAGTACCACAGGGCTCTGCCCTCTCTCCATACCTTCTCAATTGTTACATGCGCCCCCTACCCGATATGTTGCAGTTACATGGCCTTCAAGGCCAACTATATGCCGATGACATCCAAATCCTAGTCAACACTTCCAAAAATGACAGACATCCCCAGATCCTAGCAGAATGCATGACTCATATCCATTCCTGGATGAATAGAAACTGGTTGAGCCTCAATTGCTCCAAAACAGAAATACTCCAAGTGGGCGAACCTCTAGCCTTTCCCATTCTATCCCGATGGCCATCTGACCTAGGTACCTGCCCAGAACCTAAAAGACAAGTCAAGAACCTTGGAATCATTTTTGATGCAAAGCTTACCTGGATTCCGCAAATTATGAACTGTATGAAAAATGCCTCATTCTATTTGCAAATTATTCGGAAGATCAGACATCTACTTTCATATCGACACCAAATCACACTTACTTTGGCTTTAGTACAATCCAGACTAGACTTTGCCAATGGTTTTTGCCTTGGCCTTCCCCTTAAGTGGGTCAAAAAAAATCCAAATTATACAGAATCAAGCAGCACGCACTATTACGGGTACATCATATAGACATCACATCACCCCCGTGCTGGCTCAGCTACATTGGTTACCTATAGTGCATAGAGTACAATTTAAAATCTTGGTTCTGATGTTTATAGCATATTGGGGCCTGGGCCCACTCTATCTCACAGAAATGGCCCCCCCATTACACACCAAGTAGAGCATTGCGGTCAGGGCTTCAAAATAGGATCATCCAAGCACCCGCCCGACTCCAGTCCTTGGGAGGTCGACGAATGCAGACTATGGGCGCGGCCCTTTGGAACCAACTCCCCGACCATCTCCGGCTCCCAATGCCCCAAGCTCTTTTTAAGAGGCAATTAAAAACCCACCTTTTTAAAAACGCTTTTTCCTAACTACGGATGTAGAGACACCTAACTCTGTAATAATTAACGTCAACTTTGTTTTTCGACTCCCCTCGTGAGCCTTCCTTCCTCTTTTTTTCTCCCCTCCCTTTTTCTCAAATGTTTTTTTCTTTTCCCAAGGCTGATTGGTGAATTTATGGTACAGCGCGCTTAGTTGCAGTCCTCCAAGACAGTATTTGGCGCGATATAAATTTACATATCAATCAATCAATCACTCGATGAAAATCAAAATCCACAGCAAGGAGGGAGTGCAAGTCTGGGAGGAAAAAGCCCACCTCCGTATCCTCGTGTACCAATGCTTGGGGTTGAGATAGTCTGATCTTTCGCAGTGGTAACATGTAATCCAGATCTGCTGTCCTGTGCCCCAAAGCTTGGAGCCAATCCGCAACGTAAACATCAGGAGCCATGTCTATCAACACACAAGCTGCAGTCTATGCCTTTACTGAGCAGTAGTCTAATCAAAAAAGAATACAGAAACCCACTGTGAGGCAAATCTGGGATGACCATACAGCTATCAACAACAGTCCATGTTCATATGGAAGGAGGGAGAAATGAGTGGAGAAAGGAGGCAGGAATCAGCTTACGGGACCATGCTTAGTGTTCTCAATGTTCTGTCCGCCGCCGAACAGATGACGGCGAAGTCCGTGGACTTTCCTCAGTCTCCATGTCTCCTCGTACTCTGGGAGGGGTGACATCGGAGGGTCTGCATCACCTGTCAGTTCCTTTGCGAGCATGGGTTGTCGTTCGACTGGGTGGGGATCCAGGGATCTGGATGAAAGAATGTACCGTACAAATCAGGAACACTGACTGCAGGGATGCCCAGGGTGTCACAAAACTGCTTAAAATCTGCAGGTGTCCTCAGGGAAGCTGTTCGGTTTCCAGCTGTAGCTTGGAGACAAAAGGGAAACTTCCACCTGTAGAGTATACGTCTGTCCCTCAAGACCTGTAAGAGAGGTCGCCAGTCTCTCCTGTGCCGCAATGTAATGGTGGATAGGTCCTGAAATAGTTGGATGCGTGCTCCCTCATACTCCAAGTTAGCTTGATTGCGTGCCAAACGCAGTATGTCTTCCTTCAGTATAAAATTTACTAGATAGCAAACAGTGTCTCTAGGTGAGTCTGTTTCTCTGCCCCTGGGCCGAAGTGCTCTGTGGCATCTTTCCATCTCCAATGGGGCATCAGATGGTCTGCCAAGAAGTGTATTAAAGATTGCCCAGACAGCTTGTTGTAGCTGTTGGGGTCCCCCACTGACTCCGGGATCCCCCTAATACGCAGATTGTGCCTTCGCCCCCTATTGTCCAGGTCCTCCATGTGCCTGTGCATGTCCATGAGGTGCTGGGCGTGAGAAGTGGAGGCTTTCTGGACTTGTTGAATGGCTGCCCCATGTGTCATGGCGGCCAATTCCATGCGGTTTATCCGAGTGGCGACTGCTCTGATCTCTCCCTTCAGTTCAGAGATTGCGGTGTACATGGCGGTCTTAATGTCTAAAGCCACTTGCTGTAGGTCGGCCATGCACAGGGGGGAAGGGGGATATCTTGCGTCCATACCTTGTGGGAGTCCCGAGGGCGCAGCGGAGGAGGCCCTGGGTAGCTCCATACTCGAGTCCGAGGCTTGAGATGTGGCCTGTGAGTCCGCCGGCTGTGTTCGGAACATCGCAGGGATGGTTTTTCTCAGCTGCGTGGAGGAGTCTAACTGTGACCGGGCGGCTGGCTGTTTTTTCCCGGTCATCTTGGTATCTTAGAACCGAGGGAATCCGCTAATAAAAGTAAGTCTGGAGATCTGGACGGCGGAGCTCTCCTACTATGCTGCTATTTCGCTCCTGTGCCAGGCCACGCCCCCACCATTTGGGTTTTTTATTTTTTGCTAAAGAAATAAAAATGGTCATAGTTTGTTATAAAATTTTGCAAACAGGTAATTTTTCTCCTTCACTGATGTGCGCTGATGAGGCTACACTGATGGGCACTGATAGGCTGCACTGATGGGCACTGATGAGATGGCAATGATGAGGCGGCACTGATGGGCACTGATGAGCCTGCAATGATGGGCACTGATGAGACTACACTGATGGGCACTGATTAGGTGGCACTGGTGCACACTGATTGGCAGAAATTATGGATCTGAAAGGTGGCACAGATTGGGATTGATGTCCCTGTAACAAAAGAACGTTACCAGCTTTATTGTTGCCTCCTCACGCTGATTGTGAGGTGAAAAAAAGCCAATAACCGGCTTCTGTTTACTTCCTGATCAGCTGTCATTGGCTGATCACAGAGCAGGGTAAAGGGTCAATCACAGCGGGCCCTTTACCCTGTTCTGTGATGAGGCAAGTCCAAAGGACTCATGATCACAGTGCAAAGCCTGGATTTTTTTTTACCTTAATGCATTTCCCAGTAATAAATGTCCCAGTGTTTGTATTTCCCCCTCACGTCCCTGTATACCTTCCTGAGTCTGATTTTAATCCAATGCTGTGCCCATCTGCAGAAGTTTTTTTTATTTCTCCTTGCTCACAGAGGCAGTGGCAGGAGCCTTTGGCTCCTGATGCTGTCTATCAAATCCTGTAAGCAGAGAGTGGGGGGGGGCTGAACCACACTATGTGTGTCAATAAACACAAACAGCTTAATTTTGGGATTGATCCCATACATGTGCTGCCATAGCAAGCACACAGGGGCAAGCAGGAAGTGAAGCATGTGCTTCTTTGAGCCCAGCCAATGGCATCTGAC
Organism: Rana muscosa; assembly: GCA_029206835.1. Taxonomy (NCBI): domain Eukaryota; kingdom Metazoa; phylum Chordata; class Amphibia; order Anura; family Ranidae; genus Rana; species Rana muscosa. The sequence goes on from CM055121.1 coordinate 569,945,348, forward strand.
TAGATTAGTGTCTCACCTTTGAAACCCTTTGACAAGGTGACCACATATGTCCCTCATCCAGTGGCAGACCTCACTGTTAAAGGAGTAGTAAAGTTACATGTTTTTTCACCTTAATGCATCCTATGCATTAAGGTGAAAAAACATTTGACAATACCGCCCCCCCCCCGAGCCCCCGTTTTTCTTACCTGGCCCCTCGAAAGTCCCATGCTCGTCCCCGTCATCCTCTTCGTTTTTCAGCCTGTCCGCCGATTGGCTACACTGGATGGATTGAAAGAAGCGCAGCCATTGGCTGGCGCTGCTGTCAATCACATCCAATGACGCGGCGCGCGGGGGGCGGGGCCGAGTGATACAGTCGGCGGCTATGGGAGCGCCCGCAATCACTCCACACCATGCGAGCTCACTCGCATTAAGGTGTGGAGTCCTTGCGGGGAGGAGCCAAGACAGCCGCCGAGGGACCCCAGAAGACCAGGATCGGGGCCACTGTGTGCAAAACGAGCTGCACAGTGGAGGTAAGTATAACATGTTTGTTATTTTTAGGCAAAAAAAAGGGAAGCTTTAGTGCTCCTTTAATGCGGTGTGCCCCTGAACTTCTTGTTATGCAAGAAGTTCAGAACTGCTGATACAGCTGGATAAGTACTTCTCTTTCATAGACCAGTTTTGATCAGTTTGGTAACTGGAAGTGTTAGCATGCTTAGAAACAGAAATTAAGTAAATACAATTAAAGATAATTGGCTCTTAATATAAACATTATAATGTCTATTTTCTGATAACCTATCTAGACTATCTTTGAAGAAGAAATACACCACTCCAGGTAACAAAATCCCTTTACACCATTACCTCTGCACAAGGAAAGGGTGCTTGCCCTGCATGCATTAGGAAGCATAATGTGAAAAGTCTGGATGCCCGTACTCCCATAAAATCGCCTTTATTGATCCATGATAGAAAAATGACAATCCATACAACAATGGGGGTACAAATACAGCACAGCTAATGCATTTCACACCTTCACTGGTGCTTAGTCAAGTGTCCCTTAGCTCCAATAAACTGTCAGAGCTCTCCTCACTGAACTCTGCAGAATGTAACTTCAGCTTTCCGCCCCCTTTTTTCTAAACTCTCAGACAAGCTGTATAAATATGTAGAAAAGAGAGGGCTACAGATAGAAAGGTAAAACTTATGTAGGATGATTTTCTTAATCTCTATATATCACCTGATACCAGTCACTTCTCTGGGTATATGTAAGGGTTTTAGATCCACATGAACTAAAAAAGAATAAAAAAAATAATTATTTGACAATGTCATGTCTTATTAACCACTTGCCGCCCGCCCTATAGCAAAAAGACGGCGGCAAAGTGGTTTCAATATCCTGACTGGACGTCATATGACGTCATCAGGATATTGAGCCGCTGCGCGCCCCATCGTGGCGATCGTTGTTGCGGGATGTCAGTCTGACACCCCGCAACACCGATCTAGGTAAAGATCTCCGACGGAGACTCTTTACCACGTGATCAGCCGTGTCCAATCACGGCTGATCATGATTTAAACAGGAAAAGCCAATGATCGGCGAGTAGAGGAGAGCCGATCGGCTGCTCCTCTGACAGGGGGGGGTTTGTGCTGATCAATTATCAGCACAGCCCCCCCGAGGATGCCCACACTGGACCACCAGGGATGCCACCAGACCACCAGGGATGCCAACCATAAGGTAAGCCACCCTAGACCATCAGTGCCCACTAGAAATGCCTAATGGATGCCAATCAGTGCCCACAATGGATGCCAATCAGTGCCCACAATGGGCACCACTGATTGTCAGGCATTATTGTTTGGCACTGATTGGCATTCATTAGTACAACACATTAGAGTACAGTGCCACCTATTAGTGCCCATCCATGCCACCTATCAGTGCCCATCCATGCCCATCCGTGCCACCTATCAGTGCCCATCCATGCCGCCTATCAGTGCCCATCCGTGCCGCCTATCCGTGCCCATCCGTGCCCATCCGTGCTGCCTATCTGTGCCCATCCGTGCCGCCTATCTGTGCCCATCTGTGCCGCCTATCTGTGCCGCCTATCAGTGCCCATCCGTGCCGCCTACCAGTGCCCATCCGTGCCGCCTATCAGTGCCCATCCGTGCCGCCTATCGGTGCCCATCCTTGCCGCCTATCAGTGCCCATCAGTGCCACCTCATCGGTGCCCATCAGTGCCGCCTTATCAGTGCCCATCAGTGCAGCCCCATCAGTGCCCATCAGTGAAGGAGAAAACGTACTTATTTACAAAGTTTTGTAACTGAAACAAAAAAAAACAATTTTTTTCAAAATTTTCGGTCTTTTTTTATTTTTTTTTACCAGAAAATAAAAATCGCAGAGGTGATCAAATACCACCAAAAGAAAGCTCTATTTGTGGGGAAAAAATGATAAAAATTTAGTTTGGGTACAGTGTAGCATGACCGCACAATTGTCATTTAAAGTGCAACAGCACAGAAAGCTGAAAATTGGTCTGGGCAGGAAGGTGTATAAGTGCCCTGTATGGAAGTGGTTAATTAAAAAAATGACATTCTCATGATGTCTTTATGTCAGTAAAAATGTACCTAAGGCTTACAGTATGTATGCCAACAGCAGGTTGTTTAAACATTATAAGAATTCACTTATATAATATTGCTGTATTAGTAGAGATTTTGAGCTGCATTTCTCTGTGTTATATTAATCACAAGTAAACTTTTATTCTAGTGTAGGCTTTGATATATTTTACAATGTTTGGCCTATTTCCAAATAAATGATTTGAGAACATTCAAAGTAAAATAAAATATGCTTGCCAGAACCTTGCTACACTGAATACCTATCAGTAAAGAACCAAGAAAGCATTTCAAAATGGATTGAGAGAAGCATGCAGAATCTGAGAATGCTTCAAATAAATGACGTGAAAAAAACAGTAAATGGGAAATTTAACAGCTATCCTTTCCCATCCTGCAGATTACTATTGCTCTTGATGTTTGCCTCTGATTTATCTACAAAGTAAAAAGTTCATGTTTATCCCTCCTTAACTTCAAAGCTGCAGTTTATCTTTTTTCTTGGGTCCGTTTCTCCAGCTGAGGCATCATAAACTGAGCTACCAAACTGGCTACAGAGTTGTGTGCACTTGGGTGTATTTTGGTAGGTGACAGTTCTGGAATGTATTATGTTTATGAGCTGATGGGTAATGTGAGCCTTGCCAGATAAAACACAATTCAGAAGCTGGATTTTGCATAAATCAGCTTGTGAAGAATACTTTCAAAAATAAGTGACACCCTTTTGTCAGACTTCTTTTGTTTTTATCTCTTTTGTTAAATGATAATCTTGTGGGCTAATGTTGTTTGTCTATTTTCTCAATTTATGAAACTTTTTGTTCAATTGGTACAATTAAAGCTCAACTCTGGGTAACTAAACATTTTCCCTTAAAGTTGGGCTCTAGCTGCACTGAAAAGGTTAACTGCTCTTTTACAGGGCTGATATAGATGTGAGGACCTGAGAGAGAGCTCACCATCGGATTGTGGGGGAGAGCTGCCTGCAGGGAAAGCAGAGAATCAGGTAAGTGAACTGGTTTCTCCACTTGCTGCAGAGGTTGAAGGGGTGGGGGGTCAGCATGTCACTGCTCAGTCCATACGCTGCACACTGCATCAAATTGGTCTGCATGGCTGTCGTCCCAGAAGGAAGCTTCTTCTAAAGATGATGCACAAGTGAGCCCGCAAAACAGTTTGCTGAAGACAAGCAAACTAAGGACATGGATTTAATGAACAATGTGTGGAATGCGCTAACTTCTGAATAAATTTATGTCTTACCACTTCTGTTACAGCCGTGAAAAAATGTCTATTTCCTATTGCTGTGGAGGATCCTTGCGGATGTACCTCCAAGCCCCTACTAGGTGATTTAATTAATTAATTGGTGCATGTGCCCAAAGTTTTTTAACCAAAACACTTCAATATCTAAATACGTGCTCCTATGGAAAGATATATAAGTGGATAAATATGTATATAAAATATATATATAAATTGGATTACCGTTATTTTTTCATATTTTATATACATATTTATCCACTTATATATCTTTCCATAGGAGCACTTATTTAGATATTGAAGTGTTTTGGTTAAAAAACTTTGGGCACATACACCAATTAATTAATTAAATCACCTAGTATGGGCTTGGTGGTACATCCACAAGGATCCTCTACAGCAATAGGGAATGGACATTTTTTCACGGCTGTAACAGAAGTGGTAAGACATACATTTATTCAGAAGATAGCGCAGTCCACACATTGTTCATTATTTCCAAAATCCCACTCTAGGGTGGAATGCATTTTTGATTGCAGCAAACAAGATTATCGATAAATCATTCGTTTTTTTTGCACCGGTAGCACATATTTTTTACATAAGGACATGGATTACTTGAACCATGTCCTGTGGTCTGATGAGACCAAGATAAACTTATTTGGTTCAGATGGTGTCAAGCGCGTATGGCAGCAACCAGGTGAGGAGTACAAAGACAAGTGGGTCTTGCCTACAGTCAAGCATGGTGGTGGGAGTGTCATGGTCTGGGGATTCATGAGTTCTGCCAGCACTGGGGAGCTACAGTTCATTGAGGTAATAATGAATGCCAACATGTACTGTGACATACTGAAGACATACATGATCCCCTCCCTATCGTAGTCTAGGCCGCAGGGCAGTATTCTAACATGATAACGACCCCAAACACACCTCCAAGATGACCATTGCCTTGCTAAAGAAGCTGAGGGTAAAGATGATGGACTGGCCAAGCATGTCTCCAGACCTAAACCCTATTGAGCATCTGTGGGGCATCCTCAAGCAGAAAGGTGGACGAACGCAAGGTCTCTAACATCCACCAGCTCCATGATGTCGTCATGGTGGAGTAGAAGAGGACTCCAGTGGCAACCTGTAAAGCTCTGGTGAACTCCATGCCTAAGAGGGTTAAGGCAGTGCTGGAAAATAATGGTGGCCACACAAAATATTGACACTTTGGGCCCAATTTGGAAATTTTCACTTAGGGGTGTACTCACTTTTGTTGCCAGTGGTTTAAACATTAATGGCTGTGTGTTGAGTTATTTTGAGGGGACAGCAAGTTTACACTGTTATACATATTGTACACTCACTACTTTACTTTGTAGCAAAGTGTAATTTCTTCAGTGTTGTCACATTTAAAGATATAGTAAAATATTTACAAAAATGGGAGGGGTGTACTCACTTTTGTGAGATACTGTATTAACAGTATGATGCTATCACTTAACTGTAACAATAGTGCTAAGAAAAATAAACAGGAGCGGCGCATGCGCAGAGGACTCCAAGATGGCCGCTTGAGCCCAGAGCTCCGCATTGCCCCAGCCTAACGGCACACACAGCACCGGATTGCAGTCGGTGAGAAGCCACTGGACTGCACCATCAGCTGGGGGAAACATCTGGGATCATTTTTGTGCCCAGGGGCTTGGCCAAACGAGACCTAAGGCCGCGATTCCGGAGCCGCTCATATCCAAGATCCCTCAGGTAAAGCCATGGAGGGGGGAGATTCCGAGAGCTCAGCTCACTATCCTCCACAGACGCACCCGGGACACACAGTGAGTACCCGGCATGCAACCGCACCCTCTCCAGCATCCACAGAATCCCTTATCAGCCACACAATGGAGGATTACCTGCTGTCCCCCCTGAGGCCTACTGAGGCCTACTCGGCCTCCACACACCTCCCTATACAGAGCAACTCAGATTCCCTCATCAACAAGGCAGATCTCCTTAACAGGCTGTCTGAATTGCTTGACAGAGGGCTAACTACCATTGCTGCTCAAATTACAGGGGACATTAAAGAGGAAGTAAACCCTCTAAAACTTTTTATGCAAAAAAAAACCCTGCAAGAGAAAGGCATAATGAGCTAGTATGCATAGCACACACAGCACCTGACTGCGGTCGGTGAGAAGCCACTGGACCTTACCATCAGCTGGGGGAAACATCTGGGATCATTTTAGTGCCCAGGGGCTTGGCCAAACGAGACCTAAGGCCGCGATTCCAGACCCGCTCGTATCCAAGATGGCGGCCGCAGCTCCCTCAGGTAAAGCCATGGAGGGGGGAGATTCCGAGAGCTAAGCTCACGATCCTCTACAGATGCACCCGGACACACAGTGAGTACCCGGCATGCCACCGCACCCTCTCCAGCATCCACAGAATCCCTCATCAGCCACACATTGGAGGATTACCTGCTGTCCCCCCTGAGGCCTACTGAGGCCTACTCGGCCTCCACACACCTCCCTATACAGAGCAACTCAGATTCCCTCATCATCAACAAGGCATTCCTTCTTAACAGGCTGTCTGAATTGCTTGACAGAGGGCTAACTACCATTGCTGCTCAAATTACAGGGGACATTAAAGAGGAAGTAAACCCTCTAAAACTTTTTCTGCAAAAAAAAACCCCTGCAAGAGAAAGGCATAATAAGCTAGTATGCATAGCATACTAGCTCATTATGTGGCACTTACCTGAAATCAAAGCCCCCGAAGTCCTCCTCGTTCTCCTCCGCCGCCGCCGCCATGTCCCCTTGGAGCTTCTTCCTGTGATTGGCAGGAGCGGCGATGACGTCACACGCATGCACACAGGGCCAGCATGATCCCATTCTGAAAACCGGTATGATCCCATTCATGCAGCCGGCCCGCTAGTGCGCCTGCGCTGTTGTCTATGGCGCGCATGCGCCGTAGACATCGGTGCTGTGTTTTCAGCAAATATCTTCTTAACTGGGTAGGTTAAGGACATATTTCTTGCACCTACAGGTAAGCCTTAATCTAGGCTTACCTGTAGGTGCAAGTTGTCAAAGTGGGTTTACAACCACTTTAAGGCTGATTTTCAAAACCTTGGCAACCGTATAGAAGCCATGGAAAACAAGCTTAAAACTACTGTGGCCAGGACTAACCAAAATTCTGACCCTATTTATGTCGTACAAGAACAATTTGATATTGCCCTGAACAAGATTGATGATCTCGAGAACTGATCTAGAAGGTACAACTTCAGGTTAAGGGGGTCCCTGAGTCTATCACAGACGTCACTGCAGCAGTCCAGGACTTCATTAAAGGCCTTATTCCTGACATTCCCCCGCATAAATTGAACCTGGACAGAGCTCCCCGGGCCCTGGGCCCCCCAAGAAAAGATGGGGCCCCTAAAGATATCATAGTGAAGCCCCATTTCTACTTGGTGAAGGAGAAGATCATGAAAAGATCCTGCAAGCAAGCGCCTCTCCTTTGCCAGAACCATCTGATCCAAATCTTCACTGACATATCGCAATCAACCATCCAAAGGCGGCGGTCACTGAAACACCTGCTGACGGTTCTCTCACAGAAGGAGAAAAAATACTGGTGGGCATTCCCATTTGCTCTCAAATTCACCTTCAAATCCAAGACATACTCATTCTCTGACCTCCAGGAATAAGAGAGACATCTACTGGGACTGAGATTAATCACACTGGATCTGCAACAATCCCCACCAAATCCCCATTCCGGAGCCACGAAACGTCAAACTCCTTCCAGCCCCATCTTGCCGGTGTGGACCAAATCCAACTTCAAGCATTCCAAGGACGGCAGACCCCCCTGATACAGAACGAGAACTGAACGGTTGCTCTCCATTTTATTCTTTTTTTTCCAAGTCTGACCAGACTTTGGACACTTCTCCATTGATCCGTGTACTCATCCATAACACCTCCTGAGGGGGGCAAAACATTCCCTTTTTTTTTTTTTTTTGGGTGTGTTTTTGCTCTTCTAGTTTTTAGTTTTTCGCTGGCTCAGCCACTTCTTCAGGAGGGAAAAAGCTGTGTAGCAGGTAATACAATGAACTAACACATGATAAACAGCATACATACAAAAAAAAATACAAAATTACATAGTATACAAACATTAATTGCAAATCATTGTCTGTAATAAGAAAAAAACCTGATCACCCAGTTGAGGCCATAGACCAGCGAAGGCTCATAAGTAATCCCCTGCGGCGAATGAGGGGGAATATGGGTGCCACTCTCTAATAAGGTAATATGATTGTGATATGGTTAATGATGATAGCCCAGGAAAACTGGAGCACCACGTGAGTGAAGTGAGGCAGGGGAAAAGGGTGGTGATGGTGGGCAGGTAGGGGGGAGAAAGGGGGGAGGGGGGGCAAAGGAAGGAGGAAGGGAGGAACCAGGGAGGGAGGAAAGAGTGAAGGAGTGAAGAAGGGGGAGGGAGAGGGGGGATAGGAGGGGGAGGGATAGGAGAGGGGGGAGAGGGAAAAGGGGGGGTAAGGGGGGAAAGAGGGAAGGGAAAGGGGGAGGGGGAGGGAGGGGAGGGAGGGGGAAGGCAGGGAAAGGAGGGAAAGAAGAGGGGGAGGAAAGAAGGGGGGAAAGGAAAGGAAAGAAGAGGGGGAGGGGAGAGGGAGGAAGGGGATGGGGAAGAGGGTGGGGGAAGTGGAAGAGAAGAGAAGGGGAAAAAAGGGGGAGAGGGGGAGGGGGGAGGGGAGGGGAAAAAGTGAGGGGAGTGGGGGATTGGGGGTGGGGAGGGAGGAGGAGGGAGGGGAGGGGAGGAAGACGGGGGAAGAGGGACAGGGGGGAAGGGAGGGAGGGGGAAGGGGGGAGTAGGGGAGGGTTAGTAATCGTGAGTGTTACTATCCACCATAGGAAATAAAAAGACTATGTGGGGCTTACCAATTCATATGAGAGGCTGGGTCTAATAGGGCAGCAAGATTGCCAGGACGGAGGACATTAAGTCTCAGGTGGTGTGTGCAGGATGGCTGGTAGCTGAGACCACACAGTAAATGCATGATTAGACCGCAAAGGATAAGTCAAATCATAGGCTGCTGGAAGGAAAGAGGGAATGGAAAGGGGGGAGGCACAGGGAGTTCAACAAATTAGTATACTCTGAAAATGATTGTATGGAGAAGTAATCCATACAATGCTAGGACAGCAGCCAGGGCTTACCTGCTCGATTCGTCCAAATGCATCAGCCCTACGGAGAGTCGCACACGGCTCACACTCACAGTCCCGGTGTGGGCCGTTATATGAGCTCCCCAACCCCGCCGTCAGGTGACGCCGCTCGAGAGCGGCGTCTGACGTCATGGGGTTTAGCTCATCCACACAACGCAGACGCGCGAAGGGCGCTACTGCGCATGTGCGCACCCGCAAGACCCATAGGCTAGCGGCCAGGTCTGTTGGTGCAAGCTGGGATTGGCTGTAAACGCGTCCCTGCCAGGATGAGCACACGTCCGCCATTGGGGAGAATTTCAAAGAGCCTGACATAGTCATATGGCCCACCAGGGGGAGCAAATCCCCCACAGACAAGGAACATGCATTGTAATTGAACATAAAATAACAACAAGCATAAACATAGTACTACTCTAGGATAAAAATCTAGAGGATCACCAAAATACAATTATCTGAAGTTTTGGGTTACAGCAAGTAGGCAATACACCCCACAGTCACCCATAGGGAATTGGTTGAGACAATGAAGGAGCGGAAAAGAGAGTGGGGGAGAAGGGGAAAGGGAGAAGAAGGGGAGGGGGGTTTGGAAAGTGGAGGGGAAGGGGAGAGGTGTTTGGAAAGGAGGAGGGGAAGGGGAGGGGGAAGGGAAGGAAAAGAAGGGGAAGGAACAGGTGGGGAGGGGGAAGGAGGGGGGTGTGATGAAGGGGGAGGGGAAAAGGAACAGGAAAGGGGTGACCTTGGGGGGGTTGGGTGGGGCAAGGAATGATGACAAGGCCCCGAACTACAAGAATGGTTTATATGAGGTTTCCCTCTGCAAGATCACCCTGTCCCAGTCACCCCCCCTATGGTTTGGTTTAATCACTTCTAACACCATAAAGCGGACCACCGAGGTGTCGTACCGATGGTGCAGCCCAATGTGTCTACCGATAGTGGTAAGTTTCCCACTGCCGGAGTAATAGAGGTGTTCCCCGATTCGCTGTCTGAATTCCCTGATGGTCTTGCCCACGTAAAAGGCATTGCAGTTACAGACCATCAGGTAAAAGACCCCTCTGGTGCCACAGTCGGCATAAGTGCGTGGGAGGAAGTTTTCTCCATCCGGTAGAATGAAGTGCTTCACCTCCAGCAGCCAGGGGCAATGAGGACAGTCACCACATCTATATGTACCATTGGGTCCCAGTCTAGACGAGCTGCAAGGTGCATAATGACTCTGAGTGAGGCGATCCCGCAGTGAGTAAGCTCTGGGTCAGATTGCACGTTTGTTCAGGATATTGTGTTCCGCAAGTAGATGCCAGTGCCTGGCTAGGATTGTTCTTAAGGCATTGTGGTGGGCAGGAAAGGTAGTAATAAATTTTTCGTAGATTGGGGCCTAGGGGGATTATATAGTAAAGAGTTTCTGGATCGCGAAAAAGCTTTGTTAAAGGCTTTTTTAAGATTCATGCGCGAATATCCTCTCAATAGTAAGCATTCGTGCAAAGCGTTGGCTTGAATTTTGAAGTCACTTTCCATGCGTACAGTTCATTCGAAGGTGCAAATTTTGCGCAAATAGAATGCTGCGTACCAGTTGTTTGGGATGAGCACTGGTCACATAAATCATAGTGTTGCCGGCCGTAGGTTTACGATATAAATCGGTGCCAAGGGTACCATCTGTTTGTTTGATAATGAGCAGATCCAAAAAGGGGATCTGGTCATTATCAAACTGGAAAGTGAACTTCAAATTAAAGTCATTCTCGTCCAGGTTCTGAACGAATAACAGGAGTTCTTCCCTGTTCCTGGTCCACACCAGGAACAGATCATCTATATACCTGTACCAAACCAGTATTTTTTCCAAAAACTCTAAGTATTTTTCGTCCGCATGTATGCATCTCTCCCATACGCCAAGATATAAATTAGCATAAGCCGGGGCACACAAAGTCCCCATTGCAACCCCTTGGGTCTGTAAATATAGTTGACCATTGAAAGTAAAATAATTCTTAGTTAAAATAAAAAGTAACAATCGAAGGATAAACTCATTGAGGGGCCAGGAGGTCCTTTCCTGTTCTGGCAAAAAAGATCCAGCCATCCGGACACCCTGCTCATGGGGGATACTTGAGTACAAGGCCTCGATATCGATAGCCACGAGCAGGGCGTTCCAGAGGGATCTGGATCCCCTCGAGATACATCAAGAGATGAGTAGTGTCCCTGATGTAAGAGGGGAGGCTCTGATCTTTTTTGCGAGAACATGAAAGGACCTCCTGGCGCATCAAAAATGCATCGACAAACTTACTTGCATTGTCTGTTAAAGACCCAATCCCAGAGACAATGGGTCTGCCTGGGGGGGTTTGGACATTCTTGTGTGTTTTGAGCAGGGAATAGAAGGTGGGTATCCAGGGAAATTTGGGGATAAGGAACTCCAGGGTGTCCTTGTCAATGAGACCCAGGAAAAAGGCCTCAGTGCAAAGGACCTGGAGTTCCGAGGCAAAGGAAGAAACGAGGGACTGGGGGATAGGCCGATACCAATTATGGTTATTGAGGATAGTTAAGCACATGGATTGATATTGGCTGTGCCTCATTAGGATGATGTTGCCGCCTTTGTCTGATTGTTTTATAACCATATCAGAACATTTCTGTAAGGATTTCAGTGCTTTTGTTTGGCCGCTGTTTAAATTAGGGGAAATATCATGCCACTCTTGCTGTTTGAGATCTCTGATTGTGGCTTGTATGAATGCCCATATAGCAGGGCAGGTCATTAGGTCTGGAAATTTTTGTGAGCATAGTCAGAATGGTTTAGGCACACGTCCCGGTGTAGGGGTGATAATAGGCTGGGGTGCAGTGTAGGGAACCGGCTGAGAGGACCCAGAATCCTCCACAGCTCCCTCATTGTACAGGAGCATGAGGTTGCGGAGTGCCCGAAACTCCTCCATACTAAAATGTTTTGTGTGCTCCACAAGCTCACGCTCCAGGTTAAGCTTAGCATGGTCTTTATCAAAAACTAATTTAAACGTGAGGTTACGGGTGAATAAGTAAAGGTCTTTAATCGTCTCTGTGACTTTAAGAGTGTCTAGTGGACAGAAGCCTAAACCCAACTGTAATACAGAGGATTCATCTTTGGTCAGTTGATGGGAGGTGAGATTTATGATGTTGGGCATCGTGCTGGGGATGTGTGGTGGCAGAAGGGGTGGTTGAGGTGGTTGGGTAGTTTTTAGGACGAATGTGTCTTGATTTCCCTGCTGTTTCTTGAGATCTAAAAAAATTTAATCTTCGTTTACTTTGGTATATTTGTTGGTCATAAGTGCTGAGTTGAGAACTTTTGGAATCCTGTCATGTAACGTAGAATACCCAACTGCCCCTTCCACAGGGGTAGTGGTATCTGTTGTAGTATGTGTAGGAGGTACACGTATTTTAGACGTATTAGGGCCATTTTTGTCTTTCTTGGGGTTGGCTGGTGGAGTACCACTGCCATATCTAAATCTCTTTTGAGATGAATTGACCACAGGTGTCATTGCATTTCGTACATTGCTTTGTTGAGAAAACGCTGATAAAAGTGATTAATCCGATTCGGCTTCTTTGGTGGGGTTTCTTGTGTGATTAGCATGAGAGAAGCCCCTCCTATCAGCATTGCCGCCTGACCATCTATAAGCATACCCTTCCGTGAAGGCCGCTTTATCCTTACTGAATTTATTTAGTTTTTTGATGATAATCTCTTTATTCATAACTTCCAATTCATCTTTTAATTCCTTCCACTTTTCTGTAAACGTAGTGTTGCCTGCCAAGTGGAGGTATTCCGTATTTAGCCGGACGATCTCTTGGTCTAAAATGGTCATGTCTTGGGAATATTGTGTAATGAGAGACCTCATCAATTCAAAACTACAACTGGAAAGGGTATTTTCCCATGATTTTTTTTTAATCTGCTGATGGATCCTTAATGGTAGGAAAGATCTGAACTCTTAAGCTGATTGGGCAAGTATTATCAGCTAGGTAGCGTTTTAAAGTATTCAATGTGCCAGTGAAGGTGCGACTTGCGTTTCAACAGATAAAACATTTTAGCAAAGTATGTTTTGATATCATCTTCAATCTTATGGTCACTCAGACAGGCCGTCTGAATATTAGTCATAAATCCTGCCCAGTCAGTGCAGAGAACTTCCATAATCAAAATACCCTGAGGTTGGGGCCGTTGGCTCCAGGTATATAGTGGTGATCAAAAGGGTGAAAATGTATTTAATAATCATACATAATAGAGGCACTCGGGGTGTGCTATAGTCAAACCAATGACAGAAGCACTAAAGAAACGGGTGTGTTATCCACCCAACAATTGTGACAATTTTTTGAGTATAGCCTCAGCTATACTCAAAAATTTGTCAGTTTGCATAGTTTACTGCAAATATACCTCTTTCCAGGACCTTCACCCAGGATAATATGCTCAAATGCTAGTAGGCATAGATAGATAGCTCACATTTCCTATACCAGGGTTATCACGTGGGATTCACTTTTGATGGGTCCAAATTCTAGGGGATCCCCCCAGTAACCTACACTCCTGGATCGAGAACTTCCTTTCATACCTTTAAGTTTTTCAATACTTTTGTAAAGTTATACATTTTGGTATGTCTAGGCCGGGGTGATATGTTCTTGCGCCCCACCTACCCAATGGCTCTGGATTTCCCGAGCCCATTCAGTAGGACCTCGGTCTATCTAGCAGAGAAAAAAATCCAATATTTGTTGTGTGGATAGCAAATTAGTACGCTGCTTCTGTCCATTAGAATCACTAGAGGATTCTCTTCTCTTCCTTTTGCCTCTGCTCCTTCTCCTTTCTTTCTATAACCTCATTTCCTCTTCTCTCCTCTTTGCCAGCCTTCGGGACCCATCCAATGGGACAGCGTCTGAAGGGGTGCAAAAATTTTGCTGGAACGGGTACCGAATGGACTCAAGGACATCTCTGAGGTAGGTGACAGGATAAAGAAAGAGGGCCTATACCCTGGGCTCGATGGCTGACACCACCATGCCCTCTCCTCCCCTGTGGGTTGCTTGAAGGCTAACTTCCTGAAAACGTTCGAAGTTAGACGAATCATTTGCTTTCCTGACAAACCAATGGGAGTTTAACCTCCAGCATGAACGAACCACTTATCTCATTTTTTTAATAATAATTAGAAGAATTAACCAGATGAAATGTACTATACTGTATGTTTTTTACTTCCACATTCTGAACTTACTCAGGAAATTCTTGTTTCAACTCTATTGTTCACTATTAGTTTTGGTTTTCCTTGACTTCTTGTTGTAGCGTTGTAATGATCACCACATTTATTATATGATCTATTGTTCTTTATGAAAATATACAATAAAAATATTGAAAGAAAAAAAAAATTATAGCTCAGAAATCTAAAAAAAAAACAAAAAAAAAAAACAGTGTTGCAACATAAAAATATAAGTTTACGACAAATAAAAGAGTCCCAAAGTCCACTGTGAATGCTTCTGAAAAAACAATGTGATACAATGTGAAACTGCTGTAGTGCAAAGATGACCCTGACATGAGGGAGCATAGCCAGACAAATCCTTAAATCCAGGACAATAGATTGCCAGCTTTGATAATAGTGCTACCTGCGGGATATTACTGAGAGCATGATACGATTTTGGCCTCTTGCAAGAAATCAAAGCACCAAGCTGTAAATCTGCAAGTGGCAATAGAGACTGCCAGTTTAGAAACAAAACAACCCTTCAGAAAATAAATCTTGTTCACGATGTTCTCTTGTTACAGTACATCTGATAGGACTGTAAAAATAAAGAATTGTGAGCTGTCACTCTTCCTCATGAAAGCTGCGCTATCAGCATGAACTAGTACAGTACAGAGAGATACAGACTTTGAAACACCAAAAGTTTGGGTCCATTGTAAGCAACACAACAAAATGCTACATTTGCTATAATTAAAGGTTTTAGCATATCCACATTTTAAAACATTTTTCGACAGGCTACAGTTGTATATATATATATATTTTTGTTTCCCCTTTACTGCTTAGGACACATTTACTTGCCCTATAGTTTTCATAAACATCTTTTAATGCTCTTGTTATTATTTTTTTACAGTTGTGTGTTCCTCAATCATGCATACAAGGTTGTTGAGTTTGTATTCATGTCTACCACTCATTATAGAAGATCAGAAGAGCAATTATTTGGCAATAATACAGATAGCTGAGTGTCATTTACATACTGTAGATTTTGATATTTATTACATTGCTCAGTAATGTATTTTGTTAACAACTAGGAAGACATATCCTAGTCTCCTGATACTGTTTGGATTTTTTTTTTAAAGTTAAGGGTGACAAGTGAGTACTGACAATGCCACATGTTCTTACCAGTTGTGCAATGGTGCCCCTGCATTGCAAAATTTTAGAATTGGTCACGATGTGGTGGCCCCTCTGCCAGAACACCCCGGTCAGCACTCTCAGCTATTGGCTGAGAGCGCTGATCATGAGTCGTCGGCTGCTGGTTTTCCAGCATGCACATCTAACAGAAGCTGGCCTCTGTTGGACCATCTGTCTTTCACACAGGCTGAATGTCGGACAGTTTTTATTGAACAGGTCGATGTCGCCAAACATTCGGCCCATGTGTACTACGCTTAGGTGTGTGCGTGTGTTTGTGTGCTTGCGTGCATGTGTGTGCATTTGTGTGAAGTTCAAGAGTCTACGCATTTAAATTAATTATGGATAAAAGGTCCCAACAATATTGCAACGTAACAATGGCTTGGAGAAACCTAATTACACAAAGTTGAGCAAGAACACAATGTAGGTTTTGTGCAGACTGTATAATGAAAAAAAAAATGTCATGAAAACTAGATCAAAGGTTTCCGCTTACAAACAACTCTGCCAAGTTTATTTTCATATACAAAGAAAGCTTTACTTCTGTTTTGTTATCATCAGCTAGACAGACCAAACCAATGTGTACATTTTTTTTATACTGAAAACTTGGTGAAGGCAAATTACAAAAGCACCACATACATCAAATACTGAAATAATTTCTTCCTTTGTTGCTTTAACCGGCTTTCTTAAAGCAAGGCAGATAATAAAGCATACACCATTTAAAATCATATCTACTATAAATGAAACATAATAAAGAAAAAATGTAATTAGTTTTTAATGAAACCCTTTTCCTATATTTGCGTGTTTAGTGCCAGTTTATAGGATGCAATTTCCTTACACTTGAAAACCAAGCCGTCTACATTATCTAATTGAGTTTGATGACAATGCCACCTGTTGAAAGCATGAAAAACTCTTCTTCTTTCATCCCATTCAAGAACACAGCAAAAACGGAAGTTATCTCCTTTACAATATGCTTGAATTCATGTACTGAGATATATGCATTTAGCGGAAATATGGAAGATGGTCTATAATTTGAATGCAAATGTGGTCATTATGAAAGCTTCTCTTTGTAAAGGCCTGATTCACTGCTTATGGATAATATGTATCATTGTATTTTCTACTCTTAAATCAATCTGCTTTTAATCTTCAGATACATTGTACACATAATAAATAAGGATATTTTTTCCAAGAAAAGTACTGTGATACAATGTGAATTATAATGGTATCAGTAATTTCCCTAAACATACAGTAGATCAAATACTAATTCAGACAGTAAATAAATACATTTGTAGCACACAGATCCCTGGCCTTACCTCCTCAAGGCGGGACACACCGTACCACATACCACAATGCCCAGGTTCCTTCTTGAGTAAGAGGGTGAGCGGTGTTCAGAAATTGTTGGGTCCCGTAGCGAGTTACATTCCCTCGGTTGGTTCTCACCCCTAGAGTGTAGGGAAGAGTCTGTTGTAGGTGCACCAATAAGGCCAATGTCCAGACAGGTTAAACCTTAATGAAGGAAGGTTTATTTTCTTATGCTGATAACTGGATAGGAAAGTTGGAGTTGAAGAATAAAAGGAAACAGGGAGGCAGGTTCAGGCACTTGGTATCACCACTCAATCCTGAGTGGACTCTGCTCACCCGGATATTCCCCTCTCACGGGCCTAGCAGGTGGAGTGATGCACAAACTTTACTTCACTTAAGTCCCTCTCTTTAGAGATATGATCGGGAGATTCTCTGCCACAGAATCTCTGAGACCCGAACCTCTCAGCGTTTGTAATTAAAGAACAGGTGCAAGTTGCTGAACATTACAAGGCCTCAGATGATTGATTTGTGGAATCCCTCCAGAAGTTTACCAGGCCTCTCTTTCACCATGAAACTCTCACCGGTCCCTCAGAAAGGTCCTCCCCCGGTCTCTTCTTCTTAGAGTGGGTCCCCTCTCCCGGGACACCCTGGGATTCCTCCTCTTAGAGCTGAGCCCCAGCTAAAGGTGCTGGGCCCAATGGCGAAGTTGCAGCCCCAGGCTAAAGATGCCTGGGACCGATGCATACGCGCACCCCTGGCCTGGAGGGCCACATCACGTGACCCGAACTCCGGAACCACGAACCCCTCTCCAGGCGGCGTCTGCCCCTTATGTATGCTTTCCCGGCATGCACAGCAGGTTGACCATGCCCACTGTACTACTGCCGAGAGAGGACACCCTAAGGCACAGCACTGTTACCAGTGGTTAAACTCTGACCTGTCATGGTAGTGCCACCTACAGGCCACAGGGAACACCCCAGACGATGCATTTGGATGTGAAACGCGTCGGGAGACCCTACTGTTGCCATTTGATCATTTGATAAAGCGCTGTTACATTCTTCTAAATGTAAGTGTTCCTACCTACATTAAATACCCTTTTTATACAGTATTACACTATGTGCCTTTTCTTTCCTTTTACTTTCTGGCATATATCTGGTATCACCACCTGGCCCTAACCGGGCACTACCTGCAAGTGTCATCACCATCTGGATACAAGAGACACTTCTCCCTACCTTCTGTATTTGATTGAAGTTTGAGGTTCCTGTTTGAATCGCAGCTGGAGATTCGCTGTTCACAGCGGCTTACCCATGTCTGGTTGACCCTCTGAACGTATGTTTTTGGGATCCACTCTCTCTGGTAAGCCTTTTCTACTATCGATTGGTGGTGGTCACTTTAAGTGCACTCGCTTCACGTCAAGTTCATTTAGGAGCACCATTATTTTGATTCTCACCAGCATCTATCAATTTTGTTTTTATTAATGAACTCAGTATTTTCTGGTGACTTTTACATTACACAACTCATATCACTGAGGACTATTTGAATATTTTCATTTATTCATTTATCACTTCTTGAATGTTACGTTGTTTATTTTGACTGTTTATCACTGTTACATACTGCACTTCATTCCAGTGCAGTTCTCATTTAGTTTAGCACTACACTTTTTTGTCTTGGCCACAGGGAACTGCACACCAGTACAACACCTGAAGAACAAGTAACCAAACCTATCAATAAAAGCGGTCTGAGCCTGGCTACTAGCTCAGACCAACCCTAAATTTAGGAACACAGCACCCCTCAAAGTAGAGGGGCGCTACACATTCATCATTAATGCTTTGAAAATAGTATTTACATAAGTCAGAGACTTGCCACTTCCTTCCAGGCTTGCTTACACAGGTGTTTTATTTTATGCTAGGTTTCCATTAAAGAGTAACTTGTTGAGAAAAAAAAACAACCTTCTGAGTGATCTGTGTACATGGCGGGTATTTTAACAAATTTTGTTGCAGATTCCTAGCTTTTGTTATTCGAAAGAAATTGCTGATTGTTTGTCTGGGTTCATGTGCTCAGTGAATCTGTATGGTAATGAGGAAAGCTTTAGGATCTGCATCCCTTTGGACATGATTTCCCTTTGAGAGTATCACACCAAAACTGACATTTTTATTGCAGCGGATGCTCAAAATCTGATCAGTATCTTAGTACAGACTTCTGGGAAAATCATTAAGCCAATCATACAAGCAGGAAATGAAATTTCTGGGGGTGTTCTATACACCATCTGTGGACAAAACACCTCCAGGTAGACATATTGCAATGCATTTTACAGAAAGTACAGTGCTGCAGATTGAAAAAGAAAAGTAATTTTTTAATAACAACCAATTACAATATGACTTGTGCCACAATTGTATATGCTATATATATATAGATATATATGTATATATATATATATATATATATATATATATTTATATCACTATTTGCTAATTTTTTTACCACGAAAGTGGAGTTACCCTTTAAAGCTAATCTCAGGGCAAACAACTAAGAACATATTCATTATAGATAAAAGCTATTTTACATGCCAAAGGATTTCAAATTCTGTTCATCCAGCCCTATGATTTACATAGCCCAGCCAAACAGCCGTACTAGGTCACTGACCTGACTTTGCTCTACAGTAGTTAAATGGCAATTACAGCTCGTGCAACAAATGAGAAAATCCATTAGACAACATGAGTTAAAAAACACATATTCAGCTCTGATACCCACCTCCTCTCTGCTCATCAATAGAGCTCTGGTCTTCTATTAGATTGGATGATGCCCAGCATCACTCAATCACTTCCTGTGAGCCTACAGGAGAATATTGAAAGCAGCAAACTATATAAGGTTTCTGTATTATTGCAATGATTCTTGGTTTAACCACTTCGCGCCCGGGCCATATGAAAAAGACGTCCGCAAAGCGGTCGTCAATTGCTGATAGGACATCTATGGACGTCCTCCCATTTACTCCCGCGATGCGCGCCACCGCGGGCACGCATCGGGGAAAAGCTGTGCCCGCCGTGTCAGGCGGGTGCTGATGCGCGTGCCTTGTGGCCGCAATGTCCGCCAGGTACGAGCGATCGGCTGTCACAGAGCCAGGGACGTGGATCTCTGTGTGTAAACACAGAGATCCACGTCCTGTCAGGGAGAGGAGACGGATGGTGTGTCCCTTGTACATAGGGACAACCATCAGTCACCTCCCCCAGTCAGTCCCCTCCCCTCACAGTAAGAACATCTAGCAGGGAACATATTAACCCCTTGATCGCCCCCTAGTGGTTAACCCCTTCCCTACCAGTCACATTTATACAGTAATCAGTGCATATTTATAGCACTGTTCGCTGTATAAATATGAATGGTCCCAAAAATGTGTCAAAAGTGTCCGATGTGTCCGCCATAATGTCACAGTCACAAAAAAAAATTTCAGATCGACGCCATTACTAGTAAAAAAATAAAATAAAAAATAATAAAAAATAAAAAATCATAATTCTATTCCCTATTTTGTAGGCGCTATAACTTTTGCGCAAACCAATCACTATGCGCTTATTGCGATTTTTTTTTTACCTAAAATATGTAGAATACGTATCGGCCTAAACTGAGGAAAAAAATATTTTTTTTTAAAAAAATTGGGATATTAATTATAGCAAAAAATTTAAAAATATTGTGTTTTTTTCAAAATTGTCGCTCTATTTTTGTTTATAGCGCAAAAAATAAAACCGCAGAAATGATCAAATACCACCAAAAGAAAGCTCTATTTGTGGGAAAAAAAGGACGTCAATTTTGTTTGGGAGCCACGTCACACGACCACGCAATTGTCATTCAAAGTGTGACAGTGCTGAAACCTGAAATTTCGCCTGGGCAGTAAGGGGGTTATGTGCCCAGTTGTCAAGTGGTTAAAAATAATCCTAAACTTGGGTCTATCCTCAATATGGCGCATACTATCAAACACTGAAGTATCTTGTTATAAGTATAAAGACGTACAATCTTGTATGCCTTAAGCCCAGACCTGTTCTTGAGGCACAGCCCCGGTAATTAGAATGTTCTCTTGCTTTTGCTGATGATAATGCCAGAGGATAGAATAATGAATAAGATACATTTTATGCAAGCCTTATATGAGCTGATTTTTCATTTATGACCTAGTGCTGATGGAAGAAAATCAAAGATGCTAAGCATGTCAATTATTTAAAGCCAAAAATACATCTTAGCCTTTGCCACACCTTGACAGAATATAACTCTACCCAATGATAACCAGGTTATTGCAAATTCACATAAGGTGAATTTTACCATCCTTCTTTTTTAATACAAAGGAAAATTGAGCTAACCTATAACATTTAGGGAAACAAAGGTGTATTTTCCCCAAGAGAAGTCAACTAAAGTTTCAGCAAACATGTTTCTACCGCAGCCTTGATAATACATGCTAACACCTAATTGCTTCCAGTGGCTGAGAAATGTTTAAAAAACAGTCTCCCTGACAATCTTATGATAATTAGGTTTGTAATTTCTATACCCTCTACATCTCTGAATTAAACATCCAATAAATACAAATCTATAGTTAAAACACATGGATGACATGAAGCTTGCTATGGGTGTAACATAACAGTATCTATGACAAGGTGTTACAACTTTCCACACTTTAACATTACTATGTCCTCTGCAAGATCACTCAACAGTCATCATGACTATTTCTTACTTCACACTGCCAATATTTATTAAAGCTCTTTACAGAAATTCATCCTCATTTGAATTTTAAAGATTGACAGAAATCAGAGGGATGTATTTTATAGCAGCTACAGGCCTGTAAATGGACAAGAAGTAGATCAAATTCCAAAATGTAACTGCTAATAAATATTATTAGTATGTTTTTTTATTTAAAAAAAACATTGTGAAAAGTATTGTAATTAATTGCACGCAACCTGACCTCTGGTTCAATGAAAAGGGTGATTAGTTATTATGGGTTAATGTTGACAGTTGTAAAAATGACAGCTATAAGTCACATAGACACATCCTTCTGTCTTTTTTTGACACATACCGGTAGTTTTTTTTTTTTTTTTAAACAAATGTTTCATGTCAGCTTATGCATTCACCCCAGACCAATAAAATATAATATAATATAAGGCCCCATACACACTATTAGATTTTCTGCAGATTTTTGTCTTCAGATTTACCAAAACCATGTAGTGCAAGGGCATGCCTGATTGTATACAAATTGGATCTCTTAAAGTTTGACCTCATATTATATGGTTTTAGTAAATCTGAAGACAAAAAACTGCAGAAAAGCTAATAGTGTGTATGAGGCTTTACAGTACATCAAATGAACAGCCAGCAGCTAACAGTGATCCAATTAACAGTAAGCTAATTAACAGCCAGGAACCCAAACTTTGATTTGTCTGGGAGTGTCCACCCCAGACAATCTAGCACCAAGCCCACAGATACTGTACACAAAGTACATTACACCTGCTGTATGTCACTACAAAAGTTGTCAGAAAACAAAACTGAAGCAGTCTGAAACAGTGGAAATAATTTTTCTTCATATATTTCTTGAGGGAGATCGAAATATTTCTGTCCCAATTGGAGGAGCTTCTCCAACGCAGTCTACAGGAGGGCCACTATATTTCCTCTGACCATTAATCTGTACAAGATTAATTTTACACTTTTCATCCACTCCAGAAGGGAAGCCTTATTGTCTTTATTCAGAGAATTAATCTAAGCCTCGCTCTCAGCGTTCATCACATTGTTGTCCATCAAAAGAGAATTATCTGCTCTCTCCATGGGATCAGAGGCTGAACTGAGCTCTTTTCCATGCTCTGGCTGGGAGAAGCAGACAAATCCCCCGGTCTCCTCCATGGGCCATAATTAGTGGGTAGAAGGCTAACCCCCAATTTCCTTACAAAAGCCCCTGTCCTGGTTGGGTTTGTCACAGCCTCTATTGCATAAAAACATTTATTTAAAATAGGCTTTTAAATAAATTAAACTTCACATTTTATTGTACATAGCCTTGCACCAGAATCATATATTATTTTACTGGCTACCAACTCCACTACATCTCAGTGTAAGTGTGGTGCCTGAACCACTTCCAGGTGTCTCACATGTCACTTACAGGTGTATCACACACGATTTTTGGTTGTGTGGGATGACTTTGGTTCCTTGAGCTCCAACCCTATGCATTTCATTGATTTATGTCCTCAGGGAGCAAAGTTAATTGATACTTTTTTATTTTCTTTTCTTTTTTTGGTTTGAGAGATCCTTTAACATTCAAGTCCTGTTGGGCTACTGAAGATTGACCTTCAATCAACGCGGTTCTTTAATGTTCTGCTGAATACCACAAACTCACCCTTAATCTTCCTGTCCGGCTGGAGCAGGAAAACTACCCCCCTTCAGGGTGTCTTTATTGTTCAATGTTTGGGGAGAAAGCCTGTGGTGTGTTTGGAGCTGCGGGCAGGGTGGGGGGGGGGGGGGTTGGGTTTTAGGATCCTCTGTTCTGGATCAAAGGTTTTATATGGTTTCCTTTTTTTGTTTCTTCCAAAAATTTCTTATGCATTTACTCTAATGCTACCAATTGCACAACTGCATGTGTATGTGGTTCCCAATACTCTGTATTATCCTGACAACCTAGATACACTCTGCACCAACCATGCAGACCCTTAATCTCCTATCATGGAATATAAGAGGCCTCAACTCCAAAATTAAGCGGGTCCTAGTTTTTAAATACATACACAGGCGTAAACCCCATATTGTATTCTTACAAGAATCACATTTGTTTGGAGCGAAAAACCGTCACTTTTAGTAACAGTAGTAATACCACTGATAATTGTATAACTTCCTGCTGCAACCCAAGGTTCGACTCAGTTGAACGTCAATTTAGTTTGGCCAATTCCTGAACCTCCAAACAAATAAAATTTGGTCTGGACGGAACCAGTATCTCCTCCTTGTTGGGCAGTAAAGGTTTACCCCCCTTCATGATCAGGCCATTTGTTGCGATTTGGCACTGCAATATTTTAACTAACAATTGCGCAGTCGGGCAACGCTGTACACAAATAAAATTGATGTTTTTTTTTGTCCTACAAATAGAGCTTGCTTTTGGTGTATTTGATCACCTCTGAGGGTTTTTATTTTTTGTGCTATAAACAAATTAAAAAAAGGAAAATTTTGAAAAAAATATATATATATATTTTTTACTTTCTGCTATAATACACATCTAATAAAAAATTTAAAAAAATCAAATTTTTTAATTAATTTAGGCCAATATGTATTCTGCTACATGTTTGTGGTAAAAAAAAAATCCCAATAAGCGTATATTGATTGGATTGTGCAAAAGTTATAGCGTCTACAAACTATTGGATATTTTTATGGAATTTTATTTATTTATTTATTTTTTACTAGTAATAACGGCGATCAGCCACTTATAGCAGGGCTGCAACATTGCGGCAGACACATCGGACACTAAGTGACACTTTTGATATTTTTTTGGTGACCAGTGACACCAATACAGTCTGTGCACAAAAGTCCACATACGCTGCTTTGAAGATAAAAGTTGAAAAGGTGATTCCACCCCCACCGAGGGGATGAAGTGTAGGTCACTCCTTGAAGTACACACCAGAATAAAATAGGGACCCTTACCAGATGTGATGGACCTCCTATTAGTAGCGAGGTCGTTGGCACCTGCATATATAACCCTCTGCTGGGTCCTTGGTCTGTCCAAGATGCGGGTCCCTCTCGACTCTTGTCGTCTTCCTTACTCACCACACCAGTTTAGCATGCAATATGGAGAGGAACCTTCCCTCTTATAGAAAGCTAGAACACTCTCTCAAGCAGGAATGGGACGTGTGGAGGAAAAAGAAAGGCTCCAATAGTGTGCTATCCTTAAACACTATGTTGTTTATTCATAAAAAGTTACAAAAATGTATGTAGCGGGTAGGTACCTTTCAGTATGCTGATTCGGGTGGAGACATCAGTGATGTTCAGTTCCCTGCGGCCCAGCAGGTGGTGCTGTCACTTTGGGCCGGGGGTTGAACCATCACTGGAGTGCCGTACCCTTTTTGGTCTCTCGCGGCTGTTGTGCGGCGGGGCGGGGAACCCGCTGTGCTGGCTGGGAGAGGCTATAAAAGGGGCGGACATCTTCGCCACAAGGTCCGAGTCCCAGGCACCTTTAGCCTGAGGGCTGCTGTCCAGCGGTCGGTGTCCAGGCGGCCTAAGCCTGGACACGTGGAGTTCGGGAGTCACCCCAGACACCCTCAGTCTGGGGTGAGGTGCATCATTCAGGCCTGGGGTCCAGCTTCTTCCACTGGGACCCGCGTGGGAGGAATCGTCCTAAGGCACCCACAGAATCGGGTGTCTGAATCCAGGCGTAAGGGACCGCGCAGGTGACTTTCCCGTAGATCTGGTGCAGCAGATTGCCAGTGCCGGGACAGGGCCTCCGGAGACCGTCGGGATGGATGTCCTCGCCAAACAGGGGCCATATTCACACGGAAGGTGGTCCATGTTCTAAGGTCGGTGGCAGAGACCACTACTCCGGTCAGTGGCAAAGACCGTTACTCAGGCCTGTGGCAGGGGCCCCAACTAGTTCACCCGGTAGGTGTCAGCTACCAACTTCACGGTCGGTGGCAAAGACCGTGCGCCAGGCCTATCCACACGAGAAAGGGATAGGAGAGTTCATTGTGCCTGGGCCTACTCGTATCCACACCCCTGTCTGTCTGTTATGGAAGTTCAACTGAGTATGTTCATTCGGGTATTGAAGAAATAAAGGAGTGTTGAACTTTTAAATGGTGTGGGGCTCTATTACTGGCAGACACACCTTCACCGAAGAAGCGGAGGCTCCATATGCAGAATGCAGACCCGAAGGTAATCTAAAGAGACTTTGCTCAAACCTCATATACATGTAAGGTGAGAGCTGGGCGTAGTGTCCTGCACTCTCTCCTCTAGAGTACCCCTAGACAACAGCCAAGAACAACCGATACAAGAGAGAGAGAGAGAGTGAGGCCGCTACATGTATACAAGAAGTTTTAAAAGTTGGCCCGTGCTTCCAGGGTCACGTAGAGTGGGGTGACGACAGGGCGGAGCTACGCACTGTCGTCACCACGCTCTACGTGATCCCGGAAGCACGGGCGTTCGCTGTTTTTTTGTATTTTATTGCCGGCAAACTTTTAAAACTTCTTGTATACATTTTTGTAACCTTTTATGAATAAACAACATAGTGTTTAAGGATAACGCACGATTGGAGCCTTTTTTTTCCTCCACACGTCCCGTTCCTGCTTGAGAGAGTGTTCTAGCTTTCTATAAGAGGGAAGGTTCCTCTCCATATTGCATGGTAAACTGGCGTGGTGAGTAAGACTTTATTGTTTAGAAGTAGCGCTACTATTTTTTCCCTTTACATAATTTACCTTGCATGGATATCGCATGATTTTTGTGTCGCAGCTTTTCCTCATAGAAGTAACTTGTCATTTTTTTTCACTTTTAGCGCGGTATAGGCCCCCCCTTATTTTACACCCTTATTCAATACAGTGATCAGTGCTAAAAAATATGCACTGTCACTGTACTAATGACACTGGCATGGAAGAGGTTAAAATCAGGGGCAATCAAAGGGTTAAACATGTTCCTAGGGAGTGCTTTGTAACTGTGTGGGGGGCGCTTTAACTGTGGGAAGACTTAGATCTATGTTCCTGCTTAGCAGAAACACAAAATCTCTGTCTTTCCTACTAACAGAAAGGCAATCTGCATTGTTTGCATAGGCAGACCACCGCTCTGCCTCTGTCGGGAATGATCGTGGGTCCCAGCGGACCCGCTGATTGGCTCCTGCTGTGTCCAATCCCAGCGGGCAGTAAATATACGTGGGGTAGTTGGCAAGAGGTTAAACATCCAACATGTTTATGCCCTGAAAACAAAATCGCTTTCCATTTTAAAAACATTATAGATACTAAATTCAAAACATTACTTCCATTCCTTACCCCAGCAGGGCAATTCCAATAGCCAGCGAAATCTCTGTTTAGATACCTGTATCTACAAAATTTATCAAAACTTTGCATAATATATCCCTACAATGCTCATTATTGATCAAAACACACATTTTGAAAAGATATGCAGTAGCAGTCTGACTAATAAAAGTCTAATCTCCAGACTTGTGCACAACAGAATTTATTTTTTTGTTTAGTTTTGATTTCATTCGTAAAATACATAATTTCGTACTGTTATATTTGTTATGTTACGTTCATTCGTTTTTGGATAATTTGTTATTTCTGTAGAGTTGTCTCATTGCTTTAATATGGGAGCAGTCCAAACCAAGACTGAACTTTTCAAACATGGTAAAGATGTGCAAAACATGGAATACCTCGCTGACATATTAATACTATCAAGACATATGACTCTGTATGTGGACCATGGATACACTTAGAAAGTTCTATTCCCCTTGCACAACATTAGTACCTGGCCTCTCCTACTTTAAACTAAATAAGAGAATTGTGATGGTTTTGGGGTGATGGTATTTTGGTAACCTATTTTGGGCAAAAGGTAGTGGAAGGAGACACACACACCTAAACACACTTCCCCTGTGCCCTTTCTTTTGTTTCTCTCCTCTTTCCCTTCAATTTCCTATTTACTCCTGGTCTTAATTTTATTATACTATATATTGTCAATTTTTTTTTGTAATATCAGATCAGAAACCACTTGACTATTTTTTACAAGAGGGTCTTTTGAATATTTGATTTCTGTCACTATACAGTATATTGTGAATAATGTAGAAACACTGATGAGTAATACAATATACAGTAAGAATGCTTTATGATAAATATAAATATATATATATATATATATATATATATATATATATATATACATATTGCACACATAGACTTGATGTTTGCTGTACTCACAAATGCAGATTTATTTTTTCTTTCAAAATATCTATTGAAAAACAATACATTACATGTGATGAACACCATATCACAATGGGGCAGAACATGGAATTAACAGAGCTTTTTAACTGAATAAACATATATCACTCATCAAAATTCAGGCAAAACAGTATGAAATTTTCCTGAGTTTTAGGCTATTAGGGGTATAACATGTACAGGCACCTAATTCGATCATCGTTCCTGACACTTCTTATGGGCGCACACTGTGTCAGGGGGCGACTGGCGTGGGAGATAGTTTAAGTGCCCTTGTTAACAAAAACTGGTCTCGCAACTCAGAAATAATTGTGGTTTCCAGAGTTGCGGGAGAGTCTTATGCTGAGCAATAAGATTGCAACTACTATAAACACGTCTATTCAGGTGGTCTCTAGAAGTGAGTAATGCAATAGCTTGTTAACTCCTGAGGATGTGATAATGGTAAAGGCTCCAACTCAACACAGTTAGAGAATAAACTTTTGTTATCTTCAACTTCATAAGAAAACAGTAAAGTATAGAGGGGGAAAAGAAAGAAGTAGAGAGAGAAAGAGGTGGAGGTGCCAGATTTCGGGGATGGCAACCCGCTTATGTTGCATTTATGCCAGGGATGAGAGAGATTCCTATGTGTCTAGCCCAGGGTTCTCATGTTGCTTCAAATATTTTGGTGGTATTTAGTATTGAGCTGACCATTTTTTATTGGGACATGATCCACAATATCTTTCTCTTGGCAGCCAGGAGAGATACTTAGGGCCGTTTCCATGCTTTGGCAATGGTGATTTGCACTCCCAAGTGCATAAAGAAGATTTTGGACGTATTTAGGGATTTTTGGAATGTGGGCATTCAGCAGCGCTACTTGGGGGGATTTCGGTACAGAGTGGTCCAAGACTCTCCGGATGAGGCCTTCCTGGGGATACAATGTTTCAGGGAGATCGGGCCTGCAGTGACCAATACGGTACATCCCCTTGTCTAGCCACCATTGGAATGATTTGATGTCCATGCCTGGTTTGAATTGAGGTTGTGGAAAATGTGCACTAGCGGGCGTATTTCAGATGTCAGTGAGGGTAGATGTTTCATGTCATCCCATAACTTTAGGGAGTGGGAGAGAGTAGGGGACATTATTGGAGGTCTAGATTTTCGGGGGCACCATAGGATGTAGTCTAGAGTATGTGTTGGGACCGCCTGTCTTTCTATGTGAATCTAGTCAGGCTTCTCATATCTAGAGTAGACCGTAGATAATTGGGCGAGCCTTGCCACCTGATAATATCTAAACAGGTTTGGGAGACCCAGTCCCCCTCATGTTTTAGGGCTGTAGAGAATGCGTTGGGCCAGTCTATACCCATTCTTCCCCCAGATAAATTTAATTATTTTCCTTTGGAATGATTTGAGGTGATCTCTTCTTATTGCTTTGGGGAGGGATCTAAACAGATAGAGGAGTCTGGGAATAAGTAGTATTGTGACCAAGTTTTGAGGTCAGCTTCAAGTTTGTGGTACATGGGAGAGAAATTTTCCTGGTATAGTTGTTCGATCTTGGGGGTTAGGTTTATTCCTAAGTATCGGATTGATGAGACACTACATTTAAATTTGAAAGATGGTTTCAGCAGCTCGACCAATAGAGGTTGAAGGGAGATGTTTATTGCTTGGGGTTTGGTCAGGTTAACCTGTAGTCCCGATACGTCCGCAAAGGATTCGAGAAGTTTACATATGTTTGGTAGAGAGGTAATTGGGGAGGTGACAAAGAGAAGGATGTCATTAGCTAGTGCGCATTTGTGATTGGTTTTTCTGCAACGGACACCCTTGATGTTCTGATCTGATTTAATTGCTATGGCTAAGGTTTCGATTTCTAAGGCAAAGATCAAGGGAGATAAAGGACAGCCTTGCCGAGTTCCCCTGGAGATTTTGATAGGGACAGAGTAGTAGCCCTGCAGTCTAATCCTAGCCTCCCGTTCAGAGTAGAGGGATCTCGATAGACCCAGGAAGGTCTCTCCAAATCCCTAACGTTGTAAAACTGCAAAGAGGTACGGCCAGGAGAGTGAATCGAAGGCCTTCTTAAGGTCCAACGATAGAAGTAGACCTTCCTGGGGGGGCCTCCGTCCCACCCGGACTGAAGGATTGAGACTATGTCTATAGCCCACCTTACTTGATCTGGACCCTGTCTCCCTGGGATGAACCCCACTTGGTCGTTGTGTATATAGCGATTGATAAAGGAGCCTACTCTATTTGTTAAAATTTTGGTCAGTATTTTCCACTTGTTGTTAATTAGTGAAATGGGCCTGTAGTTTTCTACTAGTTCTGGGTCTCTGTCTGGTTTGGGGTAGGGATGAGCTTCGAGTTTGATTTGAAATCATGTTCGACTCGAACATTGCCTGTTCGCACGTTCGCCGAACAGCGAACAATTTGTGGTTTTCGCTGCAATTTCGAAAAGCCGCGGAACACCCTGTAAAAGTCTATGGGAGAAATCTAAAGTGCTAATTTTAAAGGCTTATATGCAAGTTATTGTCATAAAAAGTGTTTGGGGACCCGGGTCCTGCCCCAGGGGACATGTATCAATGCAAAAAAAAGTTTTAAAAACTGCAGTTTTTTCGGAAGCAGTGATTTTAATAATGCTTAAAGTGAAACAATAAAAGTGAAATATTCCTTTAAATTTCATACCGGGCGGGGGGGGGGCTTATATAGTATGCCTGTAAAGCAGCACTTGTTTCCCTTGCTTAGAACTGTCCCTGCACAAAGTGTCATTTCTGTAGGATAAAAAAGTAATTTAAAAGCACTCGCGGCTTTAATGAATTGTCGGCTCCCGGCAATACAGAGAAAGTCATTGATAAAAGAAAAAAAAATGCGTGGGGGTCCCCCCAAATTCAATTACCAGGCCCTTTAGGTCTGGTATGGATATTAAGGGGAACCCTGCATCAAATAAAAAAAAAATTAGGTGGAGTTCCCCCCAAATATCCATACTAGACTCTTCAGGTCTGGTATGGATTTTAAGGGGAACTCCACCCCAAATGTAAAAAAAATGGCGTGGAGTTCCCCCAAAAATCCATACCAGACCCTTTATCCAAGCACGCAACCTGGCAGGCCGCAGGAAAAGAGGGGGGGACGAGAGAGCGCCCCCCCTCCTGAACCGTACCAGGCCACATGCCCTCAACATGTGGAGGATGCTTTAGGGGTCTGTGACCCCTCAAAGCACCATGTCCCCATGTTGATAGGGACAAGGGCCTCATCCCCACAACCCTTGCCCGGTGGTTGTGGGGGTCTGCGGAAAAAGAAAGTGTAAAAAAAATGTAAAAAAAAAAAACCACACAGACACTGTTGGGAAAGTCCTTTATTAAAAATAAAAAAATAAAAAATAAAAAACCCATTCCAGTGGCGACTCGCACCTTCTCACATTCCCCATCAGGTCCGCTCAGCCTTACACCTACGTCTTTGGCTAAGCGGACCTGATGGGGAACATGAGAAGGGGCGGGTCTATTCATTTTTTACACAGCGGAGGAAGTTCCCCATCAGGTCTGCTCAGCCAATGACGTAGGCGGGGTCTGAGATACTAAGGCGCCCCACCCCCTCGTACCTCAGACCCCACCTACGTCACCCACACTCAGCCAATGACGTTTTGTGTGGAGTGGAGACTGCAGCGCTGGACATCGGATCGCCGCGGGACACTGGATTACATCGCTGGAATGTGTTTTTTATTTTTTTATTTTTAATAAAGGACTTTTCCCAACGGTGTCTGTGTGTTTTTTTTTCATTTTTTTTTACACTTTGTTTGTGAAATGGTAGGGGTACAATGTACCCCTTACCAATTCACATGGGGGGGTGGGATCTGGGGGTCTTCCAGATTCCGATAAGCCCCCTGCCCGCAGACCCCCACAACCACCGGGCAAGGGTTGTGGGGATGAGGCCCTTGTCCCCATCAACATGGGGACATGGTGCTTTGAGGGGTCACAGACCCCCAAAGCATCCTCCCCATGTTGAGGGCATGTGGCCTGGTACGGTTCAGGAGGGGGGGCGCTCTCTCATCCCCCCCTCTTTTCCTGCGGCCTGCCAGGTTGCGTGCTCAGATAAAGGGTCTGGTATGGATTTTTGGGGGAACTCCACACCATTTTTTTTTTAATTTGGGGTGGAGCTTCCTTTAATATCCATACCAAACCTGAAGGGTCTAGTATGGATATTTGGGGGGAACCCCACGTATTTTTTTTTTACTTTGACGCAGGGTTCCCCTTAATATCAATACCAGACCTGAAGGGCCTGGTAATGGCATTTGGGGAACCCCCACGCATTTTTTCATTTTTTTTTTTATCAATTACTTTTCTTTGTATTGCCGGGAGCCGACAATTAATTATAGCCGTGAGTGTTTTTAAATGACTTTTTTTCCTTCAGAAATGACATTTTGTGCAGGGACAGTTCTAAGCACGGGAAACAAGCACTGCTTTACAGGCATATTATACCCCCCCCCCCCCCCCCGGTACGAAATTTTAAGGAATATTTCACTTTTATCGTTTCACTTTAAGCATTATCAAAATCACTGCTCCCGAAAAAACTGCAGTTTTTAAAACTTTTTTTTGCATTGATACATGTCCCCTGGGGCAGGACACGGGTCCCCAAACCCTTTTTAGGACAATAACTTGCATATTAGCCTTGATAATTAGCACTTTTGATTTTGAACATTCGAGTCCATTTAATATTTAATAGGGTTCTAAAGTTTGCGCGAACTTTAGGTCTGTTCGCAGGTTCTGGTGCGAACCGAACAGGGGGGTGTTCGGATCATCCCTAGTTTGGGGATAACTGAAATGAACGCCGCATTGAGATGGGTATTTACTGGGTCCCCCTTCCGCTTATAATTAAAAAAATTAGTTAGATGCGGGGCTAGGGTTTCAGCGAAAGTCTTGTAGTATTGGACTGAAAATCCATCAGGACCTGGGGCTGAACCACCTTTTAGTTTTTTGATCACCTCTAGGGTTTCTTCTTCAGAGATTGGGGCTTCCATAATATCCTTGTGGTCATTGTATAGAGTGGGGGTGGGGAGTTTGTTTAAAAAGGAATATAGGACTTGTCTGTTGTGTAGTCTGCCTGGTATAATTTGGTGTAGAATGCCTGGAATGCTTGTAAAATGCATTGGGGGTTTAGGGCCGTGGACCCATCCTGTGGTCGAATTTTCAGAAGAGTGAAGGAGCGGAATTTGGGAGATAGTCTAGCGGCTAACATCGTGCTTATCTTTTCTTTTTGCTGGTAGAATCTCGCTCCACTCCAGGGGATGGTTTTCTCGGCCTTGACGTGAGTGCTAGGTTTAAGGCTAGACTCCAGCGTCTAGTTGGGCTATTGGGACCTTTGATGGGTCTTTTTTGTGGAGTTTGCATTAAGCGGAGAAGTCCTTCTCCAGTTTCTCTACTTCCGAGGATCTTTCCTTTTTAATTTGTGATGCTATTTGAATCAGCTTTCCTCGGATCATTGCTTTTTGAGTTGCCCATAAGGTCTCAGTCGAGGTTCCCTCCACATCGTTAAGGAGAAAGTATTCCTTTAACGCTTTATCAAGTTCTAGAACCTTGACGGGTCATTAAATATAGTTTTGTTGCATCTACAGTGTGTTAGGGGTGGCCTACTGGAGTGTCCTTGTAAAATGAGGAGGACCATAGAATGATCCGATTGGACTGTGTCCTTAATGTATGCTTTGCAAACTTAGGGTATATGTATTGCTGATATAAAGATGTGGTAGATTCTGAAATAGGATTGGTGGGGGCTCGAGAAGTGTGTGTAGTCTCGTTTTGCGGCATTAAGTTCCCTCCAGATGTTAGCAAGACCTCGATAGCTAGATTAATTTAGCTATCCTGGAACTGTTTTTAGCAGGACGGGTGAGTTGTGCTGCTGGTGGCTTAGATTTATCTAGGCTTTGATCGAACGCTATGTTGGAGTCGCCTCCAAAGATCACAGTCCCTTCTAACAGTGGCCCTAAGGTTTGGAGCATCATTTGAAAAAAATTTGCCTTGCCCTTGTTGGGTGCATATTAAGAGATGAATGAGAATATGTGGTCATCTAACACTCCCTTTACTAAGATAAACCTACCCTCCGGGTCTTTGTGTTCTGGTTGAATGGTCCGAGGAGCAGAGGGGTATAATGTTACAAACATCACTTACCCATTGAATAAGGATGTGAGGTGGATCCGAGCGAAAAATGGAGCAGAACCTAGAACCTGGAACGATTAGGTAGAGTGGTGGCATCTGTGCACTGGCAACCAAAGAAAAGAGGTTAGTGGGAGAGAGGAAAAAGAGGAGTGAGTATAGTGCATGTTGGCCTAACAGAGGCCAGCGACGATAGGAGGGGGATAGATCTCTCTTCTCATCACTGTACAAAAAATAGTCAAAGCCCTCGGGTTGGGCTAACATCCCATCATTCGGGTATGGTGAGACCATAGCTGAAGGATGGATGGAGGCACATGACTGCTGCCTCAGCCACAGCCATCCCTGAAAAGGAGAACATAAAATATAAAACAAACTGTAACAGTAACTGATGGATGGATCATAACCAGCAGGTAAAAGACAACTTAGCTGTTAGGCTCTATTTGGGGAAGGAGAAGGGGGGGAAGGAATGGGAGGAAGGGTGGGGAAGGGAAGGGAGGGAGAGGGTTGGGCTCGTGGATGCGGAGGGGTATGGGGTTAGTAATGCAACACAATTTTTAGCATTTTGGAGACTGGAGCAGGGAGAGACCCCAACTTACAAATACTACTTCAGTTCGCATCTCAGTGGTTTGGGAAGAGTGAGTACAGTCCCTCAGGTAACCTGGAGTGAGTCCGGCAGGGGAATCTGCCTGCCGACATTAGCATAATGCATAAACATACGTGATAGGTCCCTAAAAAATAGTTGAATGCCGTATTACGGAAATGTCGCTTGTTTGACTGGATTCCGTCTGTCCCGCTAGCTTGACAGTGGAAGAAAATGATTGAAGAAGGTTACGAAAATCAAACCTGAGGAGGCAAGTGCAAAGGGTGTTCTATGAGGGTCTTGAGGAGCTCCAAATTCTGAGAGGGGATCCTAATTTAAATTGCTGGCCAAGCTTTGTGAAGTGGAATAAAGGGGTTAGTTTCTTCATAGTGGTCAGGTGGGCATGGTGTCTTTCACTCGTCTGATTTTGGCTGATTTCCACGTTGGGGAGATCAGACTCGTAGGAGTGGGGCGTTTGAAGGATCCTGCTTGTAGATTTGAAGTGTCCATTGCTGGGTCCAGTGAGATGAATTTCAGGTTCAAAAGTAGCCGTTCGCCCCCTGGGAGACTAGCGAAGGAGTAGGTTTTACCTTTATAGGCAAATTTCAAAGCAAAGGGGAAAGCCCACCAATATTTTATTTCCTTTTGTGAGAGGATCGTCAGCAGTGGTTTGAGGGCTCTGCGCCATTGGATGGTCATGGGAGAGATGTCTGCGAAGATCTGGATGTTGTACCCTTGGAAGGAAATATGTGATTGTTGGCGGGAAATTTTCATAATGTCCTCTATAACTCTGTAGTAGTGAGGTTTAACTACCACATCTCTGGGGATCCATCTTTCCTGGGGGGGCCCAACGATCTATGGGCTCTGTCCAACTCCAGTTTATGTGGAGTTATAGAAGGGAAGGATTTTGATGAGATCCTAAACTGCCTTGGGGATGTCGGTAATAGACTCTGGAATGCCTCTGACCCTGAAATTATCCCTCCTCGAACGATTTTCTCAGTCATCGATCCTGGTAAGGACCACATCCAGTTGCTCCTGTATAACGTGAATATGATCTGTGTTTTGGTTAGCCCTCGACAATGTAATGTAGAGTTTGTGTTCGATTGCTTCCATTCTGGAGTCTAGGTTTTGGAAGTCTGAGAGAATGTCATTGGTGATTTTGTTGGCTGTGTGAGTGAGGCCTCTCTCAAGCATCTCAGATAGCTTAAGGTATAGGTCTCCTGCATTTTGGGGAATATCAGTGTCTAGGCCTCCTGGGGTATTGATAGCATCCAGGTGTGCTGGGGTTGCTCCCAGAGGGGAAAGTATGTAATTGTCCAGCGATCTCTCTATGAGTGATTCTGTTGAGGCAGGGGATGGGGTCACATTGTGGGAGATGCTGGTGGATGCCAGGGGAGTGTAGGCTAGAATGGCTGGGGCGAGGGCTTGCCTGCATTCTGCAATCTGCGGCTCGATGGCTGAGGCAGTGTGGAGCTCCCGGCTTATGCTGCCATCTCGGAAGCTTCTGCGCATGCGCCTCCCACATATGCATAATTTTGCTTATGTGTGCTCTGTAACTGTAAAACACAAAAAATAAAGAGTTGGAATAGTTTATTAAAAAAATAAAAAAACTGGGAGATTGAAGGGATGCAGTGTATGTTGTGTTTCATGGGCCTGTTCCCAGAGGACCTTTTATTCACAATATAAAAATGTAGATGTCATGATCTCAGCACTGTTAATACCACCTATTTTTATGTTTGTGCTTAAAAAGATATCATCACGGCCTGGTTTTTCAAGCTGCCTAACCGACCAAACCTAGAAGGAGGAACGGGAGAGGATGGCATGCCCATGACAGTAGAGAGCACTGACAGAGCAGCAATGAAGGCTATCGTTTTAAAGGTAAGTCAGCCATAATGTGCTAATATGCTAGAGTAAAAACAAGGAAAAGGGGGCGCCTCTGAATATATATCATATAAACATTTATTAAAACAGCAATATCCACTCACATGGGTAGTTGTAGTATTGAATTCCAGTCAGTTGCTGGGCTGAAGAGATGGGGGCTGCAGGTCACCGCAGGTCCGTTTTGCTGGCACCACTTCAGATCCAGATAGGATGGATGAGTTGGAATGGTTTGGCACAGCAGGATCTTTTTTAATCGTCCAGGCTTACTATATCACATTCAGGTGGGGGTAGAAAGAAGTCCATCTGATAAGGATATTGGTTCCACTGTAGATAGGTGAGGGGGGATAGGAACAGACATCAAAGCCTATGGCTAGCCGTGCAGTGTGGAAGGGACATGGCTGTGTATCCAGAGCCAAAACGAGGCTTGAGCAGCAAAACAACAGGGCGCCGGGCTGTGACGTCACTAGTATGCAACGCATTTCAGAGTTTGCAGGCTTATAGGTGTTGTTTTGCTGCTCAAGCCTACATCATTGGCTGAGCCCGACCTGATGGGGAACGTGATTTGATTCCTCTGCAGTGTAATAAATGAATAGACCCCGCCCCTTCTCACATTCCCCATCAGGCCCGCTCAGCCTTACACCCAGTGAAGGTGACCCCGCCCCCTACATCATTGGCTGAGCGGACCTGATGGGGTCTATTCATTTATTACACTGCAGAGGAATCAAATCACCTCCCCCATCAGGTCCGCTCAGCCAATTATGTAGGTGGGGTCTGACCCACAAGGGGGCGGGGTCACCCGTCAGATCATAGGGGTAAGCCCTGGCTTTCCATGCTTGCGGGGAATAGCCATTGACTTAGGCGGGATCCCACCTACGTCGTTGGCTATTCCCCGGCAAGCGGGGAAAGCTGGGGCTTACCCTATGATGTGACGGGTGACCCCGCCCCCTCGTACGTCATGGGGGTTTCGTGTGGAGTGGAGACTGGAGGAGACTGCAGCGCTGGACATCGGATCACCGCGGGACATAGAGAACAACGCTGGACAGACTGAATTACATCGCTGGAATGGGTTTTTTTTTTTTTTTTTAATAAAGGACTTTCACAACTGGTGTCTGTATGTTTTTTTTACAATTTTTTACACTTTCTTTGTGAAATGGTAGGGGTAAAATGTACCCCTTACCAATTCACATAGGGGGGACCAGGATCTGGGGGTCCCCTTTGTTAAAGGGGTCTTCCAGATTCCGATAAGCCCCCTGTCTGCAGACCCCCACAACCACTGGGCAAGGGTTGTGGGGACATGGTGCTTTGAGGAGTCACAGACCCCTAAAGCATCCTCCCCATGTTGAGGGCATGTAGCCTGGTACGGTTCAGGAGGGGGAGTGCTCTCTCGTCCCCCTCTCTTTTCCTGCGGCCTGCCAGGTTGCGTGCTCGGATAAAGGGTCTGGTATGGATTTTTGGGGGGAACTCCACACCATTTTTTTTTATTTGCCGTGGAGTTCCCCTTAAAATCCATACCAGACCTGAAGGGTCTGGTATGGATATTTGGGGGGAACCCCACGTCATTTTTATTTTTAATTTGCCGCAGGGTTCCCCTTAATATCCATACCAGACCTGAAGGGCCTGGTAATTGAATTTGGGGGGACCCCCACGCATTTTTTTTTTTTTATCAATGACTTTTCTCTGTATTGCCGGGAGCCGACAATTCATTATAGCCGCGAGTGCTTTTAAATGACTTTTTTTCCTTCAGAAATGACATTTTGTGCAGGGACAGTTCTAAGCATGGGAAACAAGCGCTGCTTTATAGGCATACTATACACCGCCCCAGGTATGAAATTTAAAGGAATATTTCACTTTTATTGTTTCACTTTAAGCTTTATTAAAATCACTGCTCCCGAAAAAACGTTAGTTTTTAAAACTTTTTTTTGCATTGATACATGTCCCCTGGGGCAGGACTCAGGTCCCCAAACACTTTTTAGGACAATAACTTGCATATTAGCCTTGATAATTAGCACTTTCGATTTTGAACATTCGAGTCCATTGTATTTAATAGGGTTCTAAAGTTCACGCAAACTTTAGGTCTGTTCGCAGGTTCTGGTGCGAACCGAACTGGGGGGGGGGGGTGTTCGGCTCATCCCTACTGCACAGACACTTATTCTGACAGTGTTATTTGGTGTGATTAGCTAGGAAGGTTAGGAGATCTACTTTGACATGAGCTGGAGCAATAGTTTAGTGTATATTATTAGGGATGGGCTTGGTGTTCGTTTGTTCTTAGAACAAACAAACGAATGAGGCGCTTGCGGGATGTTCGCCTGCCGCCGAGTGCACCATAATGCACTGCAGAATCGCAGTGCATTGATGGCTGCTGATTGGCCAAAGCATGAGGAAGACCATTCAGAGGTCGATACATGTGCAGAGGAGAGGATCCAAGCCGGTGACGTTGCGCAGCCACAGTGAAGAGTGAACGGACGCTCTCAATACATGTAACATGTGAATTTATTTTTATTTTTTTTTAAACAGATTTTATTGAGTTTGAAAACAAAGTATACAACCAATCACATAGTTGCGGGCGCAGCCGCCAAACAAGGTAGCGGACGCAGCCGTCAAGTATGGCGAATATAGTAAATAAATGCAACAACACTTATGCATGTACCGCTACTTCTTAACAGTTAAATGTAATAGGTAATAGGGTGCTCTAGAAATAAGAACAGATGTCTGAACTCAACTCTAAGGAGGTAGCATAGTAATCCAATGTAAGTTTACATATTGTAAAAGGTGAGGTTATGTTGCATCATGGTAGTACATGGTAAGTCTGGGGTCTAAAGGGCGGGTGTACAGAGTCCAGGGATTGGGTAGGGAATTACAAATAGGGTACATACAGACATACATACATAGTGGGAGACGGGTATCAGGAGAGGTTGAACATTGTCAAAAAGTAGCTGGAAAGGGCAATTCAGATAGAATATGTGTTACATCATTAGCAGAAGTGTGTACAGGCGTGAGGGGGTTGGCAGAGAAAGAAGAAGTCGGATCGAAGGAGCAGAGCAAGGTTGGGAAGAGGAAAGTAAGGAAAGCGAGGGAAGCAAGAGAGGAGAGTCACTGTAGGACTCATCTTCCCACCACAGCTCTCGGAAGGCCCTCATGTGACATATCTTTTATATTCGTCTGTAGTAATAAAATGTAGCCAGCATTCCCAAGATCGTGTATATTTAGAGGGTGTATCATGGGCCTGATGTATTAAGTCTTCCATTTCTGCTATTTTGTGTATACGTTGGAACCATTCCGAGATTGAAGGTGGCTCGGGTGAGCGCCATTTCGCTGGTATGCACAGTTTCGCTGCGTTGACCAAATGCATAGCCAAGGACCTGACATAGGTTCTTAGTGGTAACTTGGAATGATGAAGTAGGAATTGCGCTGGGGTAAAGTCTAGACAGTACGTGGTAATAGAATTGATAAAGCGGTGTACTTCTGTCCAGAATGACTGCAGTTTAGGGCATGTCCACCATATGTGTATCAGGGAGCCTATGTCCGTCCCACATCTCCAGCAGAGCGGGGATTGGGAAGGGTACATGTGGTGCAATCTGAGGGGGGTCTTATACCATCTTGAGTAAACCTTGAAAGCGTTTTCCTGTGCATGAACATTAACAGACCCTTTGTGTATACAGGTATAGGCGTTTTCCCACTCTTGGTCCGTGAGATCAATGGCAAGTTCACATTCCCATTTGTGGCTCGCCCAGTTCAGTTTAGGACGTTGGTCAGAAAATAAAAGTGCATAGGTGCTGGAGATCAGGTGAGTCAGTGGTGTGGCGTTGAGACAGAGTGATTCAAAGGGGGTATGTCTCCATGACCATTCTGGTTTCGGACTAGGTTTTTCAAAAAAATGTCTAAGTTGGACGTAGGTCCAAAAGGGAAAGGAGCCCGTGGTCATTTTAGAGGCCAGGTTTGTGTAAGAGAGCAGGTGGTCATTTTCGAAGAAGTGTTCGGCTCGGATGTGGCTGTGCGGCCAGAAGTCTGAAAGAAAGGAGGGTGTTAGTCCCGGTCCAAAGTCTGGGTTATGTCTTAGAGGGGTCATTGGGCCTAGAATCGACGAGATTCGATACCTTTTGCACGCTTCCCAGAAACAGGTCAGTGTGTGTAGAATGAGCGGATGTTCCTTACATGGGGTTGGGGTGTTTGTTGGCCCAATCCAAGGGGTCTGGGACAGCGGGACTGGCGAGAAAGAATGTTCCAGTCGGACCCAGGCTTTAGTCATCGCGTGGATGTTCCAGTCGACTATCCTAGCCAAGTGGCAGGCTTGGTGGTACTTACGGAGATCTGGGAGTCCGATGCCCCCTTTAAGTTTAGGGATGGTAAGTCTGGCAAAACAAATTCTTGGTCAGAGTCCACCCCAAACAAATTCCGTACACGCCCTCCTGTATGTATCAAAGAAGGCTGGAGGGAGCTTGATCGGGACAGTTTGTAGCAGGTAAAGGATTCTTGGTAGAACATTCATTTTGACAATAGCCGCCCTTCCAAACCAGGAAAAAAGTCCAGCGATCTTTCCGTATGGACTGTAATAGAGGGAGATAGTTAGCAGAGTATAGGTCTTTCAGGGAGGAGGAGAGCTGAATGCCGAGATATGTAATTGAGTGATTGTCCCATTTAAACGGGAAGTTAACCGTACATTGTGGACAGATGTTGGGGGGTAGAGAGACATTTAGGGCAATAGATTTTCCAAAATTAATTTGCAAGTTGGTCAGATAGTTAAAGGTCTGGAAGTCTTTCAATAAGTTCGGTATTGTAGTGAGAGGCTCTGTCAGAAAGAGGAGGATGTCATCTGCAAAAGCAGCCAATTTGTAAGTATGTTGATTTATGGTGACTCCCTTGATATCAGGGTTGGCTCTAAGACGTCGTAGCAGTGGTTCGAGGGTAAGGACAAAAATAAGCGGGGAGAGGGGGCAGCCTTGGCGTGTACCGTTCGATAAGGAGAAAGCATCCGACAGGTGACCGTTGACTCGTACCCTAGCAGTGGGATTGGTGAATTTTGTTTTTATATCTAGAGTCCCTTGAAGTGGAGGAACAGCTGAGTAATCTCAGAGATCAACCCCCTATCTATGAGGGACACATTGGGTGGAGTGGAGATCGTGAAAGGGATAAATTGAACAGCTGAATCCTGAGAGAAAAGACGTTTGGGGAGTGAAAATAAAGAGTTAATTTGAGTCTTCCTGACTCATCCTTGAGGTGAGCAGATAAAATAGTTGGTGGTGGTGTGCACAATGCAATAAGAATTATTGAGAAGCACAGTGATATGATAATAACACTGCAGCACTGCTATCAAGATGTATATTGATTTATAAGACATATACATTTTTTATGAATTTTAATTTTATTGCATGTACAAATAGAACTAGGTATAGCATTGAATTTACCACTGTAGTAGCGCTGCACTGTGTGTGTATGTGTGTGTCCTTTGGTACACATACACATATATATACATATACAAAGCATGTACCTGACCTGTATGCTTTGGCCAATCACAGTGCAATGTACTGTCAGAGCCATGATTGGCC
Organism: Rana muscosa; assembly: GCA_029206835.1. Classification (NCBI taxonomy): domain Eukaryota; kingdom Metazoa; phylum Chordata; class Amphibia; order Anura; family Ranidae; genus Rana; species Rana muscosa. The sequence continues at coordinate 569,986,924 of CM055121.1, forward strand.
AAAGGCAGGGTGCCTTTGGCCAATCATGGCTCGGGGGCTAAGTCTACACCCCACACTATATAAGGCTGCTTACATGGCAGCCATATGTAGTGTTTATTAATGGAGATAGATTAGGCAGGTAGAGTGTAATGTGCAGTCAGTCAGTTTAGTGCAGTCAGTGTAGTGTATATAATACAGTGTAGTGTAGTGTATATAATACAGTGCAGGGTATATTATACAGTGTAGTGTAGTGTATATAATACAGTGCAGAGTATATAATGAAATGTAGCATATATAATACAGTGCAGAGTATATAATACAGTGTAGTGTATATTACACAGTGTAGTGCAGTGTATATAACACAGTGTAGTTGTCACGTTTGATAACAGAAACCAAAAACTCCTGCGCACGAGTGGAATACCAGACAGTCTGTAAGTAAAGATAATAGCTGTCACTGGCCTTGCTGCCTTCACGGATAGGGGTATCCTAACGATAAATGACAAAGAGAAAAAGAAAGGCGCAATAGCCTAGTACATTATCCTTGGGTGGATTTTATTAAAAATAGATAAAAGAATCCTACTTACAAACATGTGAATATCTCACATAAAAAGAATCCACAAAATCGCAGCAATGCGTCCGAACCGAACCCACTCCAAAGAGTTACAGAGGGATTGACGGGGTCACTGCCGGCTTACGCGTTTCGAAGACGAGTCTTCTTCCTCAGAGCCCAGCAGTCCACGTACCTGATGGTACCTGATGGTAGAGCCTGATATGCAGAGGACAGCCTCTCTTACACCTCTGACTCGGGGCCCCCTGGTAGAGTAGACAGGTGGCGCAGGAGTGCAGAGTCGCACGAGTGCCTGATGGATCGCTGTAGTGGAGCCACAGGAACAGGTAACAGATACAAGGCAACGGGAACACACGGGAACGCTGTAGAGCAGACAGAATTGAGTCTGGGTATTGACCCAGTATAAATAGCCCGCTGGGCGCCAAAGAGCATCATGGGGTGCGCGCGCATGCACACGGGCGTGCGCATGCTCACCAGTGGTATTCTGACAGAACTGGAACAACAGGGCGTCTTCTTTGGCTGCCATCTTGGATGCTGGCATGCCCTTCCTGACAGTAGTGCAGTGAATATAACACAGTGTAGTACAGTGTATATTACACAGTGTAGTGTGGTGTATATAATACAGTGTATTGCAATGTATATAACACAGTGTAGTGCCTTGTATATAATACAGTGTAGTGCAGTGTTTATAATACAGTGTAGTGCGATGTATATAACACAGTGTAGTGCGGTGTATGTAATACAGTGTAGTGCAATATATATAACACAGTATAGTCTAGTGTGAATAACACAGTGTTGTGGTGCTACTGAAGTGTTGGTGTGTACAGCACTTCTGTGTCCCCACTGATCCCATAATTTTTTCAGTAATATTTTTTATTTTTTTGCAGTATCGGGTTCTGTTGCTGAATTAATAGTACTGCCCCTTCTGTGTCACAGGTGTTATTCCTTTTCTGTCAGCACAGCAGTGGTTCCCTTTTCAAAAAAAATTCCAGCAGCAGCAAAAAAAAATCTCCTCCATAATTGCTGTTCCTTCTTCTAAGTCGCAGGTGGTCTTCCTTCTGCGTCACCACATTTTTTATTTTATTTTTTGGCCTTTCTTAATTTTTTTTCCACAAAGATTTTATTGTATATTTCAAAAAAGTACACAAAAAAGTATACATCACATTGTAGCAGTACAACAATATAACAAATTGGGCAACAGGTTCCATATGCAATATTTCAGGCAGTAAATAACAGGTTAAGAGTACAGAAAACATCTAGAACAAGCACAGTAAATGCTCGGAAGCTCATTGACATTGAATAAAGTGGCAATATCCTAGGCTTTATGCCCTCTAGGGTATCATGCGACTATTCTTGAATTGATTAACTACTCTTTCAAGAGATTCTCTGAACCACCTGCGAGGGCATTGACAAAATCACTCAACCGTGTCCAATTGTTCTTATCTAAGGGCATGGACCCAGGGCTCAGGCTTGGACAATCTCATCCGCTCCGAGCTCTGTGTCCAACCTGCTACATAACTCAGAAAATTTAAAAGAAAGAAAAGAATAGAGGAGAGAGGGGGGGAGGAGAAGGAAAAAAAAGGGAAAATAAAATAAAAAAGGGGGGGGGGGGAAATGTGGAGAGAGGGTGGAAACCCACCTTCTACCCTCTCCGTCCACTGTCCATACGCTACAATCACTGGGTCTCCCGGATCCCCGGGGAGAACCATCTACGATAAATTTGTATTATGTCAATAGCTTATACGTCTAGTTGCATCAATACCTAATATGAATGGGAGTTTTTGTACTCGATTCATGCTTCCCAGATAGCTGAGAAGCTCGAGATTTTGTCTTGTGAGGTGAGAATCAGTTCCTCCATCGTTGCAATACGGTCGACACATAGTGTCCATTCTTTTAGCGAAGGCGGCCCCGTGCTTAATTTTTTTTTATGTTTATTTAATTTTATCTTTTTTTGCAGCAGAAGCAGTAAAAAAAATTCTCCACAATTTCTGCACCCTTATTTTCTTTATTAAAAAATATATATATTAAAACGGTTTATAGCTGCACCCAAGCACCATATTCCCATCCCACACTCTATATTAAAAAGTTAAATAACCACCCCCCCAAAAAATAAAAAACAATAATAAAAAAAAGGTTTATAGTTCATCAAGCACAAAAGTATTGCACCCAAGCACCATATTCCCATCCCACGCTCTATAATAAAAAGTTATAAAAATCCTTCCCAAAAAATAAAAAAACAATAATAAAATGGTTTATCGTGCACCAAGCACAAAAGTGTTGCACCCACCCCGCACTCTATAATAAAAAGTTATAAAATCCCCCAAAAATCCTCATCATGTCCGAAAGGCCAACAAGGAGAGGCAGACGCTCACAGGCCACTAAAAAGAGGGCAAGCAGCCTCTGTGTCTAGAGTGAAAAGTGGTAGTCACGGAAATGGCGCATCCTCTGCAGGAGGGGCTCGCTTCGCCTTTTTTTCCAGTGCTGGCCATGTTATTGCGCCACAACATGCAGAAGAGGTCCAATTGTTCTGCACCTGTTTGACAGCTGCATGTCATTTTAATATATTTTTTTAAATTTTTAACAGCAGGGCCTATTCCTGCGCCCAGCAAGAGAAACTGTGAGGGGTTACAGTGTTTGGGCACCACTAGGGATGGGCAAACGGTTTGGGCCGAGCAGAAGTTTGGCCTGAACATCGCCCATTCGGGTACTCGCCTAACACATGAACTTTCTGGGCACTTAGTGGGGTGTTTGTCTGCCAGATTGTTAAGGCTTCCCCACTGAGAGCTACATTTAAAAAATGAATTGTAAAAAAAAGAATGTAAATAAAAAAAATTATGGTATGAATTTTAACCACTTCTCTACCAGCGCATTGTAAAATGACGCCAGCAGGAACACTCTCTCCCTCCTGCAGCCCATAAGAGTACTCGAGTACCTTTTTTTCAGCCCATTAGACTACCCAAGTACCTATCTGCATCCCATCAGAGTACCTGAGTACCTATCTGCAGCCCATGCCTCATAGAATATATGTTGGGGTATTTTCTTTCCAAAATTAAGTCATTTTGTGGGTAATTCCATGGTCCAGGACCTTCAAAAGTGTGATAGGTAGGAATGAAATTAGATGTGTAATTTATGCTCCTAGAACGGCCTCTCTATGTGGCAAGGCTGTGAAAAAGTCTCATACTACTAAAAAAGATATTTCTTCATTTTCCCAAGAATTGTGGGGGAAAAATTGCAACTTCAAAAAACTCACTATGCCTCTTACTAAAAACCTTGGACTATCTAATATTCAAAAAGGGGTAATTTGGGGGTTTATTTGTACTGTCCTGACATTTCAGGGCCTCAAGAAATGAGAGGCTGTCAGTACATAAGATGAAATATTATTTTTTATGATTTACACCACAGCTTGTAGATTCTATAACTTTCACACAGACTTAATATTTTCCACTAATTTGGGTTATTCTTAACAAAGATACGTAGCAGTATACATTTTGTGCCAAATTTATGAACAAAAATTAATTAATTTTAAAAATTCTATAATAGAAACTAAAAAAGGTGTGCTTTGGGGTGGGGGGGGCACAGAGCCCCCAGCCCCAAACCACCCACCCCCCAATGTTGAGGGCATGTGGCCTGGTATGGTTCAGGAGGGGGGCGTTCACTCATCTCCCCTTTTTCTGACCTGCCAGGCTGCATGCTCGGATAAGGGTCTGGTATGGGTTTTGTTGGGGACCCCACGTCAAATTGTTTTTCATTTTGGCATGGGATTCCCCTTAAAATCCTGGAAGGCTCTCCACACCATTTTTTCAGTTTTTTTAAACCTGTATTGCCGGGAGTCGGCAATACATTACAGCCGTGAGCAAGTTTTGCTGTGGCATGTTCTATACACAGATGCACCACTTTACAGGCAGACTAAGAGGACCCCCAGGCACGATATTTAAAGGAATATTTCATTTTTATTGTTTCACTTTAAGCATCAATAAAATCACTGCTCCTATAAAAATGCTAATTAAAAAAAAAAAATTTGCATTGATACATGTCCCCTAGGGCAGTACCCTGGTCCCCATACACTTTTTATGGCAATAACTTACATGTAAGCCTTTAAAATGAGAACTTTTAATTTTTCATGTTCGTGTCCCAAAGACTTTAATAGAGTTTGCATGTTCGGTAGAACTTTTTGTCTGTTCGAAATTTTCTAGTGTGAACCGAACTCGGGGGGTGTTTGGCCCATTTCTAGTGTATATATTGAACTAGCAAATGTCCCAGTTGTTGGTGAATAAACTAACAATTGTAAAGACAAATGTATTCATTAATTTTATCCTACCATTGTTGGATTTCATTATAGATTGAATTAATCAATTTACCTTAAGCCACTATTCCTTGGATTTATTTAAAGTGTAGTAGGCCACTTGAGCGTCTATGCTTTTATGCTTTTTAAACCCATTATTACCATTAGTTAATTGTTTTATGATTTTTAACAAATGTATTATTATTATTATTATTATTATTATCATGAATTTTTATACATATTGTTATTATTATTATAATTTTGCGTATATAAAAGTTTTTATTAAGTATTTTTTAATCCAGAATATATTATTGCACAATTTATGTATTTTTGAAGTTGAGGTCAGTAATAACTTAATGTTTTCCTTGGTTGTGAATATATATTCTTTAACCACTTGCCACCCGCCCTATAGCGGATTGACGGCGGCAAAGTGGTTTTAAAATCCTGACTGGTCGTCATATGACGTCCTCAGGATTTTGAGCCGCTGCGCGCCCCCGGGGGGCGCACATCGCGGCGATCGTTGCTGCGGGATGTCAGTCTGTCACCCCGCAACACCGATCTAGGTAAAGAGTCTCCGACGGAGACTCTTTACCACGTGATCAGCCGTGTCCAATCACGGCTGATCACGATGTAAACAGGAAAAACCGGTCATCGGCTTTTCCTCACTCGCGTCTGTCAGACGCGAGTAGAGGAGAGCCGATCGGCTGCTCCTCTGACAGGGGGGGTTTGTGCTGATCCATTATCAGCGCAGCCCCCCCAAAGAAGCCCACACTGGACCACCAGTGATGCCACTAGACCACCAGGGATGCCAGGGATGCCCACCTTAAAGGTATGCCACCCTAGACCACCAGGGATGCAAATTAGAAATGGCTAATGGATGGCAATCAGTGCCCACAATGGATGGCAATCAGTGCCCACAATGGATGCCAATCAGTGCCCACAATGGGCACCACTGATTGGCAGGCATTATTGTTTGGCACTGATTGGCATCCATTAGTAAAACACATTGCAGTACAGTGCCACCTATCAGTGCCCATCCATGCCACCTATCAGTGCCCATCCATGCCTATCCATGCCACCTATCAGTGCCCATCCATGCCGCCTATCAGTGCCCATCCGTGTCGCCTATCCGTGCCGCTTCATGCCACCTATCTGTGGCCATCCGTGCCGCTTATCTGTGCCCATCGGTGCCCATCCGTGCTGCCTATCTGTGCCCATCGGTGCCCATCCGTGCCGCCTATTGGTGCCCATCCATGCCACCTATAGGTGCCCATCCGTGCCGCCTATAGGTGCCCATCCATGCCGCCTATATGTGCCCATCCGTGCCGCCTATCGTGCCCATCAGTGCCGCCTCATCAGTGCCCATCAGTGCCACCTCATCGGTGCCCATCAGTGCAGCCCCATCAGTGCCCATCAGTGAAGGAGAAAACGTACTTATTTACAAAATTTTATAACTAAAATAAAAAAATAACGTTTTTTTTTTCAAAATTTTCGGTCATTTTTTTTAAAAATTGCAGAAAATAAAAATCGCAGAGGTGATCAAATACCACCAAAAGGAAGCTCTATTTGTGGGATCAAAATGATAAAAATTTAGTTTGGGTACAGTGTAGCATGACTGCGCAATTGTCATTCAAAGTGCAACAGCGCAGAAAGCTGAAAATTGGTCTGGGCAGGAAGGTGTTTAAGTGCCCAGTATGGAAGTGGTTAATGTAATTTTATAAGACACAAGTTTTTATGTGTAGTTCTTATATTTATGTGTAGTCCCTATTGCCATACATGTGTTGACCAGGGCACCCCAGGTGCATAATAATAACAATAATAGTAATGATAATAATAATTATTATTAGTAGTAGTTAGTAGTAGTAGTAGTATACCATTTGTTGCCTATATATGCATATATTTATATATGTAATGCATATTTATTTATTATTGTTTTCACTCGTTTCTACTATAGGTGGATGTATTCCTGCAGTGGTTCCTTCTGGCTGCTTTTTTTTTCTGCTCTTACTGTATGTCCTTCAATGTGGAGGAACTAAGTGTGAACATCTGCACCCTGCTAGTAGCGGGGAAGCAGTTTAATGACACACTTTTGTGACCAATCTCAGTCTGCGTGCATGTGTGGCATGTGCTCCATGGCACATGGAGCTGTATTTCTTGCTTATTCTGTATAGCAGGAGAGAGGTTGATCCCCAAATATGGCACATTTTTCCAAGGTACAGTACATAATTCAGAATTGGAAGAGTTAGTGAGCATGTGAGTTTTTCCATGTAATGAATTCTCAATTCCCGAGTGGTATACATTTCTTTGGTATCTAATACCTCAGAGAAAATGTATCCTCATTATGAGCTTTTTGCTTTTGCTTTTGTTTTTACAATTGAAGAGAACTCGATCTTAGAGGGGCATGAGTGATCTAATATTGAAGTAAATAGATCATAGTTTGCAATCGTTGTTTATACTTGAACTCTGGAGCCTGGCCTCTGGGACTGTTGTGTATTGGTCCCTCCTCCTCTGTGAGTAGGCAGTGGTTTCAAAAAATGACATGGACTTACCTAAATAAGCAATGTCACCCATCCCCCGTATTGCTGGGTGTGGTCTATATAGCTATGCATAAGAAAAAAAAAATACATCATATTTCAATGGGGACGACTATACAGATCAAAGAACAAATAGTAAAAGTACTTTTCCCTAAATTTCCAACATAAAAAATAAACACCATTAATGTAATAATAATACATGTAGTAATGGTTTAGCAACGGATACTGTGAAAAATAAAACATTTGCTATCCCCTGGAGTTTCTATTATGCTATATTGATGAGTTCCAAAGCAGTCAGTTCTTCCCTTCTCTTTTTCTGTGGCTTTGAACTAATATTTGTCTGTTTTCTTCTCATTAGATTTGGCAACCCTGCTCTGAGGACATCAAAACTAGATAATTGGTCTCTACTCTGAATTGATTGTGTAAATGTATGATATTAGGTCAACTTTTTATATACGAAATCAAAAACTGCAAAATCATTATTCAATAGTTATTACTTGGGAAATAAATATATACAGAAGTACAGTATATAGATTGCATAAAAAGGTAGGCAAATATGGGATTAAAACCAACAGACAGCTTCATGAACAATCACAGGATATAGTTTCAAAATGAAGAAAGACAAACTTCACAGGTTGGTCTTTATTGTGGAGATGTTATTTGGTAAATTAGAATATATGATTTATTTTGTTAAACCTGAAAGTAACAAAGGGGTTTGAGGACCACGGTTGATGAAAGTTAGATGATGGTAAAGTGAAAGATTTTTCAGCAAGGGTGAATGATCCAGGATCATTGGGAGGTCTAAAGAATAAGTGGACATTGCATTTTGATGCAAGTTTCACTTTAAAATGTAGAGTTTGCAGAAGCAAAGTGCAGCTGAGACCTAAACAGAGCAATAAGGTTTATGGAAAATGTCACTGATGTTCTATTTGAGCTGCCCACAGCAGTGAACAGAGATCAGTAAATACATGAGCAAATACAGAACTTTTGTAGAGAACAGAGACATATTTATTTTTAGAGAACTAAACGTACAATTAAATGTAGACAGAAAAATCAACACTACTCTAGAAAAATAAGTATGAAACAAAAAAATACCTGGATAAACAATGTTATGGTTTAATTCCTCTTCTGATCTGTGAACATGCACACATCCAGGAGTAAGAGATTTATTTCTTGACAGATTTATTTATGCATGCTTGACATTTGTCAGGTAACTATAAGAGATCAAGTATGAGATCATTCTGAATATGTGAATACAGTCAGATGATAGATTATTCCTGCTGGATAATATACACACTGTTTGAATAGAAGAGAATCACTGGGGATGTTAAGGAGGACAATGGTAACACAGCATGAACTCATTGTATCTTCTTTCCTGACATATCATTCATACATGAACATATGAGATCTTGAGGATTGACAGGCTAATCAAATATACTGTTCTCCAGCTTGGAGCCTGTGACAAGAGAGCAACCTTCGACATATTGTTATTCTGTGAAGCTATGCACACACATACTGTCTATTGAAACTATCATAAAACTATCTGAAGATGATTAATGTTGAGTACAAACTGGATTTTTCTGGCATCAATTTTGATTTGAATGCACACCGCAGATGACAAGTTTGATTTTAAATGAAATAAAACATCTCTCTGTAAGGAGTTCATTTTTAAGTTATTCAGGTATATTATAGCAATTCCTCTGTACTACGTGAGTTTAGGTATGGTGTTTTTTATATATATATATATATATATATATATATATATATATATATATATATATATAACATATACAGCAGAAACAAACTTCCAGTGATTTTCTTAAATGATCGAATTTTCTATCAAAGATTTAGTAGCTCCATTTCATTTACGTTCACGATCTCAAACTAGGACTGTTCCTGCCTGAAGCTAGGTGAGAATGTTGCTTTGGTTGGCATTTTCTTGTAAGAAAAAAAAAACAGAAAATTGTATCATACTTACCAGTAATTTTCCTTTCCTGGTGCCTATCCATGGCAGCATACCTGTGACAAGCTCCGCCTTGGCTCCTCCCTCAGGACTAGTGAATATTATAAAAGAGTTGATTAGCACAGCCCCAGCATTCTCCGTAATATAGAATACCGAGGGTGGGATTGTATGCTGCCATGGATAGGCACCAGGAAAGGAAAATTACTGGTAAGTATGATACAATTTTCCGTTTTCCTGGTGCCTCCATGGCAGCATACCTGTGACAAATAACTAGCTGATATGGGTGGGATGATGCTCAGAGGTTTATTTTAAAGAGATTATTATCATCATTTAGAGGAAGAAGCAAAGGCCAATTTGACCGCCTGTCTGCCAAACTCCACTGATGAGAGAGCTCCTGGGTCTACTCGGTAATGTTTCAGAAACGTATGTTGGAACGACCAAGTCGCTGCCCTGTAAATAGTTTTAATTGACACATTCGCTCTTGCCACCCAAGAGGTAGAAACTGTTCTGGTGGAGTGTGCCCTGACTATCGAAGGGGATCCCAGTCCTTTTTCCCTGTACACCTTGTGGATGATTTTAACGAACCATGAGGCAATCGTTCTTGCTGACACCTCCTTGCCTTTGTTTATGAACAACCTGATAGTGTTCCTGAAGGATGCTGTAGCCTGCAGATAGCATCTCAAAGTGGAGGCAAAAAAATGTTGGAAGTGCCCAAGGCTCCGACATGTTTGAGGATGATGTGACCTTGGGGCTAAATCCTTGCACCGTTCCGAGTTCTACTTTGTCAGGAAAGAATATGATATGATTATGATCCGCTCCTAAAGCTTGGAGCTCTGAAACCCGTCTGTCAGAAGTTATGGCTATCAAGAAGGATAGCTTCATGGTTAGATTCCAAAGTGATGCTGACTCCGAAGAGGCAAGAGGTGGATTGGTTAAAGACTCTAGGATGATGGCAAGGTCTCAAGTGTGAAAAGATTGTTTAGTTGGTGGTCGGATCTTTTTTGACAGCTTTGAAAAATTGGATTATTAATGAATCCTCAGCCCATCTTTTACTGGTTGCCGCTGAAATTGCCGCTACCTGCACCTTTAGTGTACTTAAGCAAGACCTAGGTCCAAGCCTGCCTGCAAGAGTTTTTAGAATTTGAGAGAATGATGGGAAATCTGGATCACAGTTTCTGCCAATCATGAAGGCCCTGAATTTGTTCCACACCTTATCGTATATACTGTTTGTGGATGGCTTTCTTCCGCTGAGCAGGGTTTCGATAACTTTGTTGGGACACCCTAGGGATTGGAATCTTTCTCTTTCAGCTGCCAGATGTGAAGATTTAACCTGCGGGAATCTAGATGGGTGTGACATCCCTGTGACAGGAGAAAAGGTATTATTGGAACCTTGACTGAAGGCTGTGTATTCAGGTACATTGCTGTGGGGAACCAGGGACATCTTGGCCAGTACGGTAGGACTGCTATCACCGTTGTGGTTTCTACCATAAGCCTCAACAGGAGTTTTTTTTGGAATGAGAGGCCATGGAGAGAAGGCATAGGCCAGATTGCATGCCCAGGGGCTGAGAGAACATCTACTGCCTCCGCCTGGGGATGAGGAAGTCTCGAGATGAACCTTGAAAACTTGGTATTTAATGCTGTTGCAAATAGGCCCAGCCCGAGGGAACCCCACTGGTCCACTAACCAGTCGAAAACTTTCGGGTGCAGAGACTATTTGTTGGAATCTACGAACCTGCTAGATAGGCGGTTGGCCTTTGAGTTGAGAAGACCGGGCAGACAGACTGCCCTTAGGTCTTTTAGATTCCTTTTTGCCCAAAAGAATATGGTTTCACTTCCTTCAGCAGGGACCTGCTGCGCGTCCCTCCTTGTCGGTGTATATAAGACACTGCAGCCCTGTTGTCCATTCGGAGAATAACTGGTTTGCCTGTAATCTTGAATTCTAGGGCTAGCAATGCAAAAGGTAGGCTGACCGGACCTCCAGGATATTTGATACCAGGCCTGTTGTATAGAAGGACCATCTTCCTTGCCCTGAGATCTGGTTGCAGTGTGATCCCCACCTGCTTCACTGGCATCGGTAATAATTGTGATCCAATTGACATGTCCTAATGGACGTGATTTCATAGGCGTGTGTTTCTTCATCCACCAATGTAGACTCCCGAGCATCAGGGTCGTCAGGTGTATGGGTTGGGATAGATACCGTCTGTTCCACAGCCTCAAGAACTCCAGCTGGAAATGTCTCAAATGCCAATGGGCCCAAGGGACCCTAGGGATGCATGACGACATCCAGCCTATCAGGCTCTGACAGTTCGAGTATGACAGGTAGGATCTCACACTGACTTTCTTCATCTGTCGAACAGTCAATGTCATCTTTTGAGGTGGGAGGGATACTGTACTGTTCTGTTCCACTAACTGGGCTGGAACCTTTGCCTGGGGATGAAGGTCATCCAAGTAATGGTATACTCGAGGCCCTAATTCTATTAGAGGGGCTATGATAGGGGCTATGATGGCAATTGGGGTCTTCGTTAAGACTCTTGGTGACGTGCAGAGGCCGAATGGGAGACTCCAAAATTTAAGATGTACAGGCACCACTGCAAACCTCGGATATTTCTGGAAAGGAGGGAGTGTCGGTATATGCAGGAAAACATCCTGCAAGTCTATTGATAACATCCGATCCCCTGGTTGGATTACACGTATAATCGCTCATAGCGACTCCCTTTTAATTTTTTTAGGAAGATATAGCGATTTAGCCTCTTCAGGTTTAACACGGGTCTCCTACCTCTGTTTCTCTTGGGGACTAGAAACAGGGTGGAGTAAAAACTGAAAACCTTTCTGATGGAGACATTGGAACCACTGTTTGCTGTTCCTGCAAGGAGAGAAGAAATCGCTGTAGCGCTTCCGTTTTTTTTTTTTTGAGTGCACCTTGACACCCTTGTCGGAGAGAAGAAGTCTTTGGGGGGTTTGTCTAGAAACGTCCAGAACTGACTGTATTTAACTGTGGAGACTACCCACGGATCCCTGCACGTTGTTCCCAGATCTTCAAGAAGTGTTTGAGTCTGGCCCCACAGGGATCGCTTGGGATGGCCTGGCGTCAAAAGGATTTAGCAGAATCCTGAGGGATAGGCACGAGTCTCTGTCTACAGGTCTTGAGGAAAGTGAACTGCGTGCTTCTCCAATTTTGCCTAAAGCCTTTCCCCTGTCTGGACTGTCTGTAGTCCTTACTCTTGGAGTATTGAAATCTGAGTGCGAATGTCCTGGAGCACCCAGATCGCCTGTCTTGGGGTAACAGGCCTGATTTCCCTCCCATGATGCGAGAGATGGCCTTGTCCAATTTATCACCAAACAAGGCTTTTCCGTCAAAGGGTATCTTGCACCAATTATGTTTTGAGGCAATATCTGCTGACCAGGGTTCCAGCCACAAGGCCCGTTTGGCCATAACTGTGCGGAGCATTGACCTTGCAGAGCGTCGAATTGAATCGATCGTGGCTTCACCAATAAGATCTACTGAGAGCTTTAGCTCCACTAAGGCCCTGATTATGTCCTCCCCTGGGATATCCTGTTAGATTGCAAACTCTATATCATCTGTACAGATGCATAGGGCGTTGGACACTGACGTCAGGGCTATCGCAGGTTTACAAGCGTTGCCCGCCATCTTCTGGGAGATAAAGATCCATCCTTCTGTCTGGTGGATCCTTAAACAAAGTCGAGTCTTCCATGGGCAATGTGATGTTCTTTGTCAACCTTACCACAGCTGCATCGACCACTGGAGGGCCCTCCAGCATTGCGGAATCGGCCTCTGAGAGAGGGTATAACTTTCCCAGTCGATTAGTAGAGAATCTTTTCGCCGTCAAAAAAAGGAGCAACATGTAAGTTGAGAAAAACATTAATAGCAGAAAAGTGTACATTTTATTTACTTTTTGCTAGCATTCTCTTAATGCTCCTTAACTGCTCTGGCTCCCTCAGTTTGAGGACTGACCACCTCTTTCTGAGCTGCTCATTTGAGCGTTTCACCCCGAAATTCTTCTTCAGACTCCTTACGACTTTCTTCATGATTTTGGCCTTCCTTCTATTTGGTTTGCTATACGGCCCATGCTTTGCGTCATAATCCGACTTGAGCAAGATGTCCACCATCTCCGCCATCTCCACAAAAGACATATTAGATGCCTTGAATCTCCTCCTTGATCGTGACGTTTCCTCGGTCTCCGGGCTTGTCTCCTCCTCGTTATTTGAGGAATTATCAGACACCTGCTGTAAATCCGCCATATCTGTCTGCGCGCCGAAAGAGAAGGGGCGGGGAAAAGATGTTAGTTAGAATGTCATGGGCGGGCGACGTGTGCGGAGCGACGTGTTCGTAGTTTGACGCATGCGTGGTGTATATATAGCAAACACACATGTGACTATACTACATTCGGTGTGCGGAGAGAGGAGTTCAAGTGACGGACGTGCGAACGAAGGTATGTGATTTTGTGACTTGGACAAATTGTTGGCCTATACTGTCTGGAGAATGTTGTAGGATATATATGGTGACTACGATGTTAAGGAGGTTAGACTGTTTGCCTCACATTAGTTATATATTATTTATTTTACTTGCAGATACAATATGAATGTCTTCATTAGTGATAAAGATTTCCTGGCGGAATTTATAGACCGGGTAAGGGAGCTGCCCGCTCTGTGGGAGACGAAAAACCCCATCCACAAAAAAATAGGGGTGAGAAAAGCAGCACTGGAGACCCTGCTCCCATTTGTGCATACCAAGGTGCCCACAGCCACAGCAAAACAGGTGGACACTAAAATTGGGAGCTTGAGAGGCACCTACAGGACTGAACGCTCTAAGGTCCTGGCTTCTCAGAGGTCAGGAGCAGCAGCAGATGATGTGTATGTCCCGAATTTGTGGTACTACAGCAGGATGTCCTTCCTGGATGACCACATTGAGGCAAGGCCATCACTCTCCACTCTTCCCCCCAGACTTCCCTGCAGCCAACCTGAGCCTTCTCTGGAGCAAGAGGAGGCAGCCATCCTGGATGATCCTGATTTGGCCATCTGGAACCAGGTATAGTATTAAATGAAAATGTATTGGGATAAACTTAATGTTTGACAAATATGTCAAGATGACAAACATAAACTATTTAGAGTTCCACAAGTGAAATCAAGATCTCTAGACATTAGTCTGCACTTAATTGGGTGCTAAATAGTCAATCTGATGTAGTTGTAAATTTTAGAAAATTATTTCAGGATTTACATTCTAATTGCTTCAATCATGATTATAAATTTTGATGCAAAGATTAAAGCAACATATTAAACTATGTCCCTTTTTCATACACAGGATGAAATCAGCCAGGAGGAGGGTCTGGAAACTGTCAGGCAGGAGGAGGCAGGGCCCAGTGGCAGCCAGGAGGTGGCAGGGCCCAATGGAAGGCAGGAGGTGGCAGGGCCCAGTGGCAGCCAGGAGGTGGCAGGGCCCAGTGGCAGGCAGGAGGTGGCAGGACAAAGGAGAAGCACCAGATCACAGGTGCCTCCCATCCGACTTCCCAAAAGAGGCAGGAGGGACAGGACCACCAGTGAGGCAGCAATGGCCCTTATTCGAGAGGCCCATGCCACCCTCAAGGAGCCCACATCCCCTGAAGAGGCCATTGCCGGCCTAGTGGAGGCAAAGTTCAAGGTGATGAGCATGGAGCAACGCCTCCTATGCGAGCCCCTGCTCATCACCTTGCTCAACAAGGGGGTGATGGAAAAAATTACCCCCAATACAGCAATTTGTGAGGTGGCACAACTGTCCCAACCTCAACCTCCTCCTCCACCTCCACCTTCTTCTTCTGCCCCACCCCCTTCTCCTTCACCTCCACCTTGTTCTTCCGCCCCACCCCCTTCTCCTCCACCTCCACCTTGTTCTTCCGCCCCACCCCCTTCTTCTCCACCTCCGCCTCCACCTTGTTCTTCTGCCCCACCCCCTTCTCCTCCACCTCCACCTTGTTCTTCCGCCCCACCCCCTTCTCCTCCACCTCCTCCTCCACCTTGTTCTTCCGCCCCACCCCCTTCTCCTCCACCTCCACCTTGTTCTTCTGTGCCACCCCCTTCTCCTCCACCTCCTCCTCCTCCTGACAGGAGTACCCCTCCAGTGGCCCAGCCTCCAGCCAAACGAAGAAGGAAGGCTGCAAGGAAGGCTTCAGGGAAGGTTGCAGGGAAGGTTGCCAGGAAGACGAGGAAGTGATGGCCTTGCTTCATTGTGGTCGAACAGAAGGCAGCCTGTTGTAGTACCACAGACTTGGGACATATATCTCACCTGCTGCTGTTCCTGACCTCTGGGAGGCCAGCATCAGATTGTGCTCAGAAATGTTGGCCTTCTCAAGCTCCCAATTTTAGTGTCCACACAGGGTTGATGTGTGCTCTGGGGTCCCTGGGATGCACAAATGGCAGCAGGTTCTCCAGCGCTGCCTTCTCTTTATTTTTTACAAAACATGAATAAATGTTATTTTTGTTTAAGTTCATACTTGACTATGTGTATTTGTAAAAATTAAAAATTTAGCTTTGGAGTAAGCAGATACATTTGACTGACAAAAAAAAGGAACAGATAACAACCCCCCCCCCCAAAAAAAAAAGAATCTGATTTCCCAAAAAGAGGGTGTAAAATTTAACAACTATATATTAAAATATTCAATGGGAGATCACTATCAAAACATTGCGAAATTAAAATTAACATCAGTTTGAAAAATATAAAAATAAAAAATATAAAAATGTTAAATATTCATAAAAACTTGCACGATATAATACACATAAATCTTCTTAAGAGCAGCATGAAAAAGGTTAAAAAAAGATAGTCATAACTCTGTGTGAATATCAGCAGCAAAAGAAGTTCTTTCGTTTTGATTAATGTAACATTCTAAAGAAGATTTCAATGAATAATTTCGAGCGTGACGAATGTGCTACAGTATCTCCATTACGAAGGCTTGTTTTACCAGAAGATGCGCTCCCGTCTCATACTTGCTTCTGAGCATGCGCGCTTTTGAAAGAGTCGTTAAAGCATACACACGAACCATTTTCTCGTCACAAAACAGGCCGACGAGAAACACGACAAGGAAATCTGGAATCCTGACGAGAAAATAGAGAGCAGGTTCTCTATTTTCTCGTCGAGATTCATGGCAATTTTCTCGTCGTAAAACCATACACACGAACGGTTTTCTCGAGAAAAAAGCTCTCGCGGCACTTTTCTTGCCAGTTTTGGACGAGAAACTCGGTCGTGTGTACGAGGCTTCAGAGGCACTGCCATAACGTCACTTGTTTGCACTGTAAACAGTCGTGCATGGCTGAAGTCATGGATGTGCATGCCAGAGTTGGATTACACAGAGCAGTCAGTGGACACATTCTCTTAGGCAAAGCAGGACCTAGTGAAGAACATCTGCTTTGGGCATCATTGAAATTGAAATTGGATTTTAGCTTTCAACACACTTGTGTTGTCAATCAGCTAGAGAGGGACTGAGCATCACCATAGATTTTATGGTGTTGGGGAAAACAGCCAGAGGGAACAAGGAGTAATTGATGAGGAATGGGAGCATGGGATGAATCCAAACTTAAGCCCTGTACACACGATCGGTTTGACTGATGAAAACCGTCCGATGGATGGTTTTCATCAGACAAACCGATCGCGTATGGGACCCATCGGTCTTTTTTCCATCGGTTTTAAAAAATAGAACATGTTTTAAATTTTTCCGATGGATAAAAAACCAATCGAAAACTCAGATCGTCTATGGGCAAGTCCATCGGATCAAAAACCCATGCATGCTCAGAATCAAGTCGACGCATGCTCAGAAGCATTAAACTTCATTTTTCTCGGCTCATCGGAGTGTTTTACGTCACCGCGTTTGGAACGGTCGGTTTTTTGACTGATGGTGTGTGGGCAAGACTGATGAAAAACAGTTTCATCGGATTTCCGATGGACAAATCCATCGGACGAAAATCCATAGGTTATCCGATCGTGTGTACAGGGCTTAAGGACAATGGATTATTGCAGGTACCCTTTATGCAATGATATGAAAGATGATTTTAGATTTAGATTTCAAAAGTTTTTAACCACTTCAAACAATATATATAGGATTGCAATAAAGAACCCCATAATATAGAGAAGGTAGTATTAGGTCAATGTGTGAAAATGGAAGAGAAAAAAAAAAAAGCAAGATGAAAAAGAAAAAGAGGAGAAAGAAATTAGAGATGGGGGAAAAATGGGGGTAGGGATGATAAGGGGAGCATAGGGGTGGTGTGTGGGGATATTTTCATCAAAGCACAGGAAGACAAAGATCTAGTCTCTTTTCACCCTCCCCTTTTAGGTCTTGAATTATCTCCAAGGTCTGAGCAAATTTCCACTCACATGTTTTTTAGTTAATTGATTACTCTCAGATTCACCATAAGCAAAAGTGTAGATCTTTAAAAACATTATTCATTTCATTGTCACTATATCAGTCTGCGCAATTGTGTATGTAAAATTATGTTCTTTATTCATATCTTCAGCTTTTGCATTTTAGTAAGAGGTATTGTCTTGGCTGGGCATCAGGTGTATAGTTAATTTCTTTTGGTAACTCAGAGGATTGGCCACACTAGAGAGTTACCATTCAGTGTACAGCTGTATATGCCAAGTACCGAGGATACCACATGCATGTGGAATGGTAATGTGTCTGCCAAGATTTAGTGGAGGATCACCATTTAATGTGAACTATGATTGTAGCTGGGTGTTCAGGTTGTCAAATGATTTGTTCTGTTCAAATTAAGTTGTCTGATTGACTACCATAGATGTGCTAGACTTCCCACATACCATCAATAGCTGTTAAAAACTATCACATGTGAGAGATAAGCATGTCAAACAACTTAAAGGACTGTCCTTCTTCAGATGATGGTAGTCAATTGCATAACGTTTTTGCACAATATGAGAAATGTATCTCAAGGCTAGAATAAGGCCAACTGATGTCCTGAACACAGACTCAATGACATGCAATCACTTCATGACAACAATATATCCCTATAATATCCTATAATAACCTATATATCCTACTGTATATATAGCAGTAAGCAATATACACATTTTTTTAGAGCAACAGAAAAAAATGCAAACAGTTAACTTATTTTTTATGCATTTTCCATAAAATAGTTTTAAGAAAAAAATACATGAATTAATTGAAAACTATTTGTAATCACCCTCCCAATGACTATAGGGTGAAATAAGATTTGATATTACCTTAACTAAACTTTTAAACTTGAGTCACTTATCATGCCAATTTAAATTTTCTAGCAATCCAGATTGAAGGTGAACATGGCAGATAGGGAGGGACAATTTAAAAAAAATTAAAATGGACTGTGGTCCTGAAAGGGCAATATAGCTACATTAGGGTTTAAAACTCCACTCCACTCCTTTTTCTTCATCAATAGACTGGCTTATAATGATTCAACTCCCACACATCATTGCACTTTGAGTTACCCCCACAAACATCGGGGTCAGTGGCACTTTAATCACCTCCCACCTTCATCTTTGATTTGCCAATCCTACTATCTCCTACAAACAATCAGCCTATTCACAATGGAGGATCAGCCACTGTTACTGGCTCTTTACACTGTGATTGTAATCCAAATTGTGAAAGGGCAACTCAGATCACAGCCACTTATGAGCTCACTAACCACCTGAGCATGTTTTCTGAACTCTAAAAACACATGTCAAACCCCCCCCCCCCCCTTTTATTTTTACAATAGAGTGGTATCGTGGTGGTAAAAGAGCTTATATTACTAGTTTGTGATATGTAAATACCTTGATGTGCATAGTCTGGGTACAGAATTACGTCAAAATAAGTTAAACCCTGAATTATGAGTTAGCAGGATGAGCAGCACAGCAGTCAAAGATTTTGCACCCAGGACAATCCCTGTTCTTCAGAGGCCATGGTGTTGATTTACAATAGAAATTGAGCAATTAGCAAAGGAAATGTTTACTTTGGAAGTATATCACTTATCTTAGTACATAAGGTGAAGTTGAGTTCACTTTAAATACCCAATCATATGAGAAGGAAGTTTTCAAAAGCATTTGATTGTGATTGGATAATTGAGGTAAACAAATCTTTGCCTTATTCACTAAGCTAAATGAGAATACATTTTCAAAAGTGAACATTCATTTGGTAGGTGAACAATCCCTATTCTTTTAGTAAATTAACCCCTATATATTTCTATAATATAGATTGAGATAACGCTTCAGCCATTTATACTGTTTTGTTATTCTGCAGTTAGCTTTACCTTTATGTATTTACAATATCTCTCATTAGGCAACAGGCCATAACAGTTTACAGCTACTGACATAAAAGTTCTTTAACATCAATATAAAAGCCAGTTCTAACTCAGCAAAATCAGGCACTGTAAAGTGACATCAAAGGGTTACACTGTTTTGTCTGAGGTCATCAGTAGTGGTCTCTAAAGGAGTGTTATATATTTTCAGAGGTCACTGCATTGCTAAAGAAGGGCTGGCACTTTGTATTATGCCGGATCGATGACAAGTTATTTGAATATTGGAATTGCTCATTATGCCAACCCTCTACTTGTCAAGGACAGAAAGAATAAAATGCCAGCATTGCATCTCATGACCTCCTCATAGCACCGTTGACATGCAGAGCTTATGAATATAGTATGTGAATATTTAGGTGTATTGGCAGATGCAACATTTCAAATTACTATTGCCAGCCTACTGGTTTGTTAAATATGGTCACCAATAGTTGTATTTAATATTCTGTTAGTATGTAAATAGTGTTACATAGTAATTGTAAAATCAAAAAAGTTACTGAGCCAGTCCTGTTGATCTGGTTCTTACAAACTCAAGGTTGGTTAAAAATACAGGATTGTGGCTGTATTTGGCATATAATAACCAGAACACATTGCAGGCAATGTTGACTTTAAGAGAGAACAAGTTCCAGGAGGTTGACTTTGTGTCCACTGCACTACATCACATTGCCACACATACCCATAGGAGATGGTAATTAAATCTATACTATATTCTAGGAAAAAACAAATAAATGTCTCTCAAAATATAGTGAAAAATAAATGAATATCACACCAACCTAAAGGGATGTGTATGAGTTCACTATAAAATCCATAAAAAACAACATATGTAATCGTGAAGGAAAAAGAAAAACATGTGCAGTGTCCGTCAAAATGACCCGTGAAGGCACAATACAAAGAAGGACATGTAGGCTGTAGGTCATCAAGGAAAAAACATCTTCCGACTATAGGAAACAGATTAAACACTCTTACCAGAGTCCGTGGATCTGCCTACCGTGGTAGCAGATCATATAAGCATGGGAAATCCAGCCACAGGACCAGTCGACTTGTCTGATGACTCCTAAGCTGTTGGAATCTTGGCCGTTACGACTCGACAATCCTCGGATCCGAACCTTGGATGGATATCCCCAATGGATACAACGAACCTGGACTCCTAGGGTATCACCCTGTTTCCAATTGGTACAAGAGAAATTTGACCACCAAAGACCCCCGAAGGGGGTAACTGAATGATGCAGAGTAACTCCAGGTAAAGCCTCTCCGAATCCCATGCAGGAAAGAAAGAGACAAGGCTCCAATGGTGCAGGTCAAAAGGGTAGTATACGGTTTTATTGGAATAAAACCACAAAAATTAACATAAAAAGTGATCACAGATAAGAATAAAACAAAGCAATATGGGGAGTGGCGTACCAAGCCCCTCCCCATATTGCTTTGTTTTATTCTTATCTGTGATCACTTTTTATGTTAATTTTTGTGGTTTTATTCCAATAAAACCGTATACTACCCTTTTGACCTGCACCATTGGAGCCTTGTCTCTTTCTTTCCTGCATGGGATTCGGAGAGGCTTTACCTGGAGTTACTCTGCATCATTCAGTTACCCCCTTCGGGGGTCTTTGGTGGTCAAATTTCTCTTGTACCAATTGGAAACAGGGTGATACCCTAGGAGTCCAGGTTCGTTGTATCCATTGGGGATATCCATCCAAGGTTCGGATCCGAGGATTGTCGAGTCGTAACGGCCAAGATTCCAACAGCTTAGGAGTCATCAGACAAGTCGACTGGTCCTGTGGCTGGATTTCCCATGCTTATATGATCTGCTACCACGGTAGGCAGATCCACGGACTCTGGTAAGAGTGTTTAATCTGTTTCCTATAGTCGGAAGATGTTTTTTCCTTGATGACCTACAGCCTACATGTCCTTCTTTGTATTGTGCCTTCACGGGTCATTTTGACGGACACTGCACATGTTTTTCTTTTTCCTTCACGATTACATATGTTGTTTTTTATGGATTTTATAGTGAACTCATACACATCCCTTTAGGTTGGTGTGATATTCATTTATTTTTCACTATATTTTGAGAGACATTTATTTGTTTTTTCCTTAATTACCAGCGCTACTTTTTTATTCCCATTACGTTTACAATTTTTGTCATATTGTTGTGTAGCTGCTCTTTGTTTTTTGTTTTTTAGTTTTTACACTTAGCGCAATATTTTTTCTATTTTTCACTATACTATATTCTAGACATGTGCATTCGTTTTCGTCCGAATGCATTTCCGTCCGAATTTCTGGGATTTTCACATTCGTTTTAACAAACGATAACGAACGTGCAGAATCCAAAATCCGAAAGATCCAACATAAAAAATGCTTTATTTTTGTTTCATTGTGAAAACAATTTGATATAGATAGAAGATTCGACATGACGGTGACAATAGCGATCTGTGTCTATCGAACCTGCGGTCGATTGTGCCTAACCTAGTTCTATTAGTCCAAGATTATTCGACATAGAGAGAAAAGATTCAACATTATAGAGACATGAAGATTCGACGAAGCAGCTAAAAACATACGATCGGCACAAACAGACAGTTATGGTCAAATGCTCCGTCCATAGGCTATAGAAGAATTCTAATGTTGGTTGACTAGTAATAAGAATTAATTAATATAATTTTTACTAGTCATACAACATTAGAATTCTACTATAGCTTGTGGGTGGAGCATTCGACCGGAAATGTATGATCGCGGCGTCGTACAGTTTAGCTGCTTCGTCGAATCTTCTTAGAACATTCAACGGATACCATCAGCCTTCAATGACAGATTTGACCTTAATTAATTCGGATTTTCGGACGAATACATTTTTTAACATGACCATCTTCCGAAATTCCAATAGTATAAATTCAAATTTGAGAATAGATTGGAAAATAATTCAAAACAATGGAAACTAAAAAAGAAAAGAATAGAAAAACAATAGAACAGAATAGAATAAAATATAATATATATATATATTACATTTTATTCTATTCTGTTCTATTGTTTTTCTTTTCTATTCTATTCTAATCTATTCAAATTTGAATTTATTCTATACGAAATTTGAATTTCTTATAGAATGAAATGGAATTTGAATAGAAAAGATTTGGACCGAATTCAAAAAAAGTCGATCAAATTTGACAAATTTGATCAAATTCGAAAAAAATCTACCGCATTTGAAAAAAAATCGACTGAATTCGAAAAAAACGATCAAATTCGAAAAAATTAAAATTTCGGAAAATGGCTATATATATATAAATATTAGGTTTAGGGTTAACCCTAACCCTATTATATATACCTGTATGGGGCTGATTTACTATAACTCCAGGAAGTACTGAGCACACATCGCAAAAAATAGCTCAAATTTTTGACAATTAAAAATTCCACGCGCAAATTTGCGAATGAAAAAGAGCGCTATTAGCAGCAAACAAGTGTTAGTAAATGTGAAATCAGCGCTAATTAGCTAATCCACGTACGTGCAAATGCCAATTTCCACTAAGTTTTTATATAGCACTGTAACCATGATCCATGTATGTGAAAGAAACATTTTTATATGAGATGTGCTCTATTCTATTGATGTATATTGCAATTAGTATTCCTAGTTTTTTTCCTTCTTTTGCTAACGAATGCAGTTATGAAGGATTATTACATAGTAATGTCTGCTATTATGTAAAATTACATGTATTAAACATTTAGGTTACCTATTTTTTGTATGTTGTTTTTTTCATGTTTTTATTTTTTTCTATAAAGCGGTAATTATTTATGTTCATTCTTTAATCATACTACACTATTATGCAGGTCTTGTACTTAGCACAATGGCTTAGTGGTCTGCTCCCATGTCTATACAGCTCTCATGTTACAAGTTCAAATACCAGCCAACCTACCATCCAACAGCTATGTTTATTATTTGCACAAGCAAATTAAAATAAACAAAGAAATAAATGTAAACTGCCCGTTAGCTAGTGTGTGATGTTTGGAAGTCCACACCATAATATTATTGAATAAAAGTGCATTGGCTAAATGGCATTCACCTATTTTCAGCATATGCTGCTTTGGCTAATTGGCTAATTGCCTTTTTTTTCACCAATACAATCTTTTAGTATCTCTCTGTGGGATTTGAACCCATGAGTGCTTCAAAGCCTGAAATTTTCAAGGTAGAAGTGCTGACTAGAGTTGAGCGGACACCTGGATGTTGGGGTTCGACGGGTTCGGCCGAACTTCGGAAAAAAGTTTGGGTTCGGGACCGAACTTTAATCCCGAACCCGAACCCCATTAAAGTCAATGGGGACCCGGACTTCTAAGGACTAAAAAGGCTCTAAAAAAGTAACGGAAAGGGCTAGAGGGCTGCAAATGGCAGCAAAATGTTGTTAAGAGCATGGCAAGTGCTCTGCAAACAAATGTGGATAGGGAAATAACTTAAAATAACATAAAAAAAAGAAAAAAAATATGCTGGAGGCCCCCTTTTCAGCAGAAGAGGTACAGGAAGTCATTAAGAACCTCAGAAACTCAATGGCACGATGCCACACATATGGTGGGAATGCCCCAGAATACGCCCTTTCTGGAATAAATTATTAAATTTAATGGATAAGCTAGTGGGAAAATAAAATACTTTGAAATAAAAATGTAGCGGGGTGCTAAATTTAAGGGAAGTGTTTGAGCGGTAAATAGGCTCAAACACCCTAATTCTGTAGGATTCATGGACCATTTTGTCCTCGGGGGACAGTATTGGTGTGCAGTTCCCTGCGGTCTACAGGTGGCGCTGCCATGGTAGGCTAGGGTTGAACCGCCGATACAGTGCTGTGCCTTTTGTGTCCCCTCTTGGCAGTAGTACAGCGGGGCGGGGAACCTGCTGTGCATGCCGGGAGAGCATATAAAAGGGGCAGACCTTTGGCCTGGGGGCTGATGTCCAGTGGGGTCCGCGCCCAGGTGCCTTCGGCCTGGGTGCATGTGTTCCTGTTCCATCTCGGGCACCTTTAGCCTGGGGTGAGGTACTATCCTGGAGTTCCTGCTGCCCTGGGTATGGAGGCCTAGGGGCGGGAGTAAAGCCTGGAGTCCAGAGCCTTCGTTTGGAGTCCGCTAAGGGTCGAGGAGTCTTAGGGTGCCGCCTCGTGTAGGGGACCCTGTTCCAGGGAAGGGAGGATCATTCTGATGGACCGATGCGGGATTCACGGTGAAGGAAGGGTCTGTTGACTCCCTGGAGAGATGTCTTCCCCTTGATATGGGCTAGGTTCGTAGAAGGAGAAGCTCAAGGTCATCTTGACTGTATCAGAGGCCTTATTCACCCGGCCCGTGGCAGGGGCCTTATACACCCTGGTTTGTGGCAGAGACCAAAGTTCTCCAGGTCCGTGGCAGGGGCCTTGTACACCCGGTCTGTGGCAGAGACCAACCTCAAGGTCTGTGTCAGAGACCGTGCACCTAAAACTGTTTGAGAAACCTAAGCAGTGAAGTGAATGTGCTACGTTTGTGCCTGGACCTCCTCCACACCTTAAGCTGTCCTGTTTCTTTGCTCTAACCTTTTCTATCCGAGTAGAGTTTATTTTGCCATAAGAGAATAAGAGTTGTAGTTTCAGCTGGTGTGGACATTGACTTTACTGGGAATTAAAGGACTTGCCTCTACCTACAGTAGAGGTGAGAATCATCCTCTGGAGGAGTTTTGACTCCGGCTGTGGACACGTCCCGTCAAGTACACCGCTCAACCTCTTTATATAGGAGGGTACGGGCTGGTAGTGCAGTGTGCCTTTCTCCCTCCTGCGAGGAGCCAACAACATAACACACTGCAAAATATTTTTTGTGGCCCTAAATGGCGTTTTTTGGAAGACCACAACACACCCACAGTACGTAACCGCTGAATCGCACAGCTGCAGAACTGCAGAAAATGCTATTCAAAAAAAATGTTTTTTTTTAGCATAGCACAGTAGAAGAAAAATATATAGAAATTGTTTATTTCACACACCTCCACATATGTATAACACACTGCAAAATATTTTTTGTGGCCCTAAATGGCATTTTTTGGAAGACCACAACACACCCACAGTACATAACCGCTGAATCGCACAGCTGCAGAACTGCAGAAAATGCTATTCCAAAATGTTTTTGTTTTTTTAGCATAGCACAGTAGAAGACAAATATATAGAAATGGTTTATTTCACACGCCTCCACATATGTATAACACACTGCAAAATATTTTTTGTGGCCCTAAATGGGTCTTTTTGTAAGAGTACATTAAAGTGCAAATTTTTATTTATTTTTTTGCCCTAAATGGGTCTTTTTTTACATGAGCAAAATAAAATGCATTTTTTTATTTTTTTTTGCCCTAAATGGGTCTTTTGGAAAAGAGCACAATAAAGTGCCTTTTTTTGCCCTAAATGGGTCTTTTTCCGAGAGCAGAATACACCCACAGTATGGAAACGGTGTATCTCTCAATGTAATATATGCAGTGCTGGTGCACTGAGCTTGCAGATAAAAGTTAGATTTTCTCTGACACTGGGCTCATGGCAGTGTAAAAAGACTGTGCACTGCAACACAAACAGGTAAACCTATGCAGATCGCTGAGTTATATCTCTGAATCTGGACTCCTATTCCTATATAATAAATCTCTCTCCCTGAAAGCACCAACAGGAACCTGGCCCTACACTACACTGTCTCTCTATCTTTTCCCTCAGATTCAAGAATCAGGACTAACTGCAACAGCAGCAGACAAGATCCTCTCCCTATCTATTCTGAAGCAGAGTGACGTGTGTGCTGTGTGCCTCTAGCTTATATAGAAGCTGGGTCACATGTTGCACTGACCAATCACAGCCATGCCATTAGTAGGCATGGCTATGATGGCTTCTAAGGGCACACCAGCTAATCAAAAGGTGATTGGCTGGCCCCTGAAGCATTTCTAACTGCGCCATTAGATTGCCGAACCCGAACACGGACTTTCACGCAAAGTCCGGGTTCGGGTTCGGGTTTCGGGAAAAAGCTAAAGTTCGGTACGGACCCGAACTTTACAGTTCGGGTTCGCTCAACCCTAGTGCTGACCATTAGCCTATTGAGCGTAGCACAAACATCTGCTAGCGTGTGTAGATTAAGGAGATATTTCTTGCACATACAGGTAAGCCTTAATCTAGGTTTACTTGTAGGTGAAAGTTGTCTAAGTGGGTTTATAACCACTTTAATATTATAGTAACAACCATGCTCATGCTGATGTGGCATTGGCTAATAGGCATTTGCCTCTTTTCAGCATATGCTGCTGAGTGTTTGATGGTGGGACTACTTTATATTCTAGGTATAATAGTACTCAGCACAGTGACTTAAGCCCCTTTCACACTTGTGCGACCTGAAAGTTGTGTGATTTTGATGCGACTTTAAGCAATGCATGTGTAATCTTGAGGTCTATGGACGCAGGAGTCGCAGGGAAAGGCGCGCAAACTTCCGTTTGCATTTTTTCTGCGATCCCAGGGAATGCCTGTGTTAACTTAGGATCTATGAACCTCAACTCGTATCAAAGTTGGACCAAAGTAGTACAGGGACTACTTTGAAGTCGGTGTGACTTGAAGTTTCACAGATATAAATGGTACGCATTGAAAATCATGGGGTATGACTTGTCATGCAACTCTGATGACCAAAGTCGCAGAAAAAGTTGCTCAAGTGTGAAAGAGGCCTCAGCCCGACTTTGTGAGCGATTTAAGAGACATCAGTGCACTTTCCTGCACAGATGTCTAGTGAAATCACATAGGTCTCAACTGTCCCTGATTTGGACCAAAGTCCCTCTGTCCCTCTTTCCTCCTCATTTGTCCCTCATTTTGTACGTATCTGTATAGTTTGATATAAAATGCAATTTTTATCTTTCAAAAAGTGTTTCCCAGCCCTAAGCCTTTAATCTAATTTCTAAATTGCTTTGTTTGTAAATTCCCAAAGCCAATCTAAAGGGATATTATTGTTAAAAAAAAAAGCACTTGGGGGTTTAACTAATTTTTTTTTTTTTTTTAATAATTCTCCTTTAAGAAGGTGTTTTAGGAGGTGTGTCCTATGCCTACATACTTTTGCTAATAGTTGTCCCTTATACCCATTTCAAAAAGTTGGGAGGTAAGAAATCGCCTCCTGAAGTCGCCCAATGTAGTGTAGGAACTACTTTTGGGAATCTGTGTGGCGTCGCATCAATTTGGACAGTTCTATTGCCGTCAATAGGCGCCAATTTGGCCTGCAATTTGACATGTCAATTCAGAGCTATGTGAACATGGGTGAAGTTGCATAGATATGAATTGAACTCATGGGGGGGGATACTTTTAATGCGACTCTGAGGTCCAAAGCTGCATGAAAAGTCACATAAGTGTGAAAGTAACCTAATGAGATTAAATGAAAAGACCTTTGAATAAAGCCCCATTTGCACTTGTGCGACCTTAAAATTGCACAGCTTTGCCATGACTTGAAGCAATGTCTGTGTTATCTTGTGGTGTATGGACCTCAAATCGCATCAAAGTCAAACCAAGGTAGTGCAGGGATGAATTTTCCCCACTTTCAGGATGCACAAGTGACAATAGGGCCAAATTCAAAGATATCCTTGAATCTCTTTCACCAGTGGCGGCTGGTGCTCAAAATTTTTGGGGGGGCGCAAACAAACTGAAAAAAAAAAAAATCAATTGCCGCCACTGTGCCCATTAAACGCAGCCACTGTGCCCAAACGCCACCAGTTTGCCCCCTCAAATACAGCCAGTTTGTTTCCATATACAGCCAGTGTGCTCCCATATATACAGCCAGTGTGCCCCCATATACAGCCAGTGTGCCCCCATATACAGCCAGTGTGCCCCCATATATATATAGCCAGTGTGCCCCCATATAAAGCAAGTTTGTCCCCATATATATAGCCAGTGTGCCACCATATACAGCCAGTTCCCCCCAAATGCAGCCAGTTTGTCCCCCATATACAGCCAGTTTGTCCCCATATACAGCCAGTTCCCCCCAAATGCAGCCAGTTTGTCCCCCATATACAGCCAGTTCCCCCCAAATGCAGCCAGTTTGTCCCCCATATACAGCCAGTTCCCCCCAAATGCAGCCAGTTTGTCCCCCATATACAGCCAGTTCCCCCCAAATGCAGCCAGCGTGTCCCCCATATACAGCCAGTTCCCCCCAAATGCAGCCAGTTTGTCCCCCATATACAGCCAGTTCCCCCCAAATGCAGCCAGCGTGTACCCCATATACAGCCAGTTCCCCCCATATTCAGCCAGTTTGTCCCCCATATTCAGCCAGTTTCTCCCCCATATACAGCCAGTTCCCCCCATATTCAGCCAGTTCCCCCCATATTCAGCCAGTTTGTCCCCCATATTCAGCCAGTTTGTCCCCCATATACAGCCAGTTCCCCCCAAATGCAGCCAGTTCCCCCCAAATGCAGCCAGTTTGTCCCCCATATACAGCCAGTTCCCCCCAAATGCAGCCAGCGTGTCCCCCATATACAGCCAGTTCCCCCCATATTCAGCCAGTTTGTCCCCCATATACAGCCAGTTTGTCCCCCATATACAGCCAGTTTGTCCCCCATATACAGCCAGTTTGTCCCCCATATTCAGCCAGTTCCCCCCATATTCAGCCAGTTTGTCCCCCATATACAGCCAGTTCCCCCCAAATGCAGCCAGTTTGTGCCCCATATTCAGACAGTTTGTCCCCCATATTCAGCCAGTTTGTCCCCCATATTCAGCCAGTTTGTCCCCCATATTCAGCCAGTTTGTCCCCCAAATGCAGCCTGTTCCCCCCCCCCCAGCCCTGCACTTACCTTCCTCGGTCTGCGCCGTCCTCAATGTGTTCTCCCGCCCTCGATGTCGCTTCAGCCAATCAGGTTACCGGTAACCAGATCCGGTGAACCTGATTGTCTGAAACCTCCACACAGTGTTCTTCCAGGAACGCACCTCCGTGCGCACCTGGGAGGAGTTTTTGGAGGCCGAATACAGCGTGAGAGCTGTATTCGGAAAGCCTATCAGAGCCGCTCACTTCCAAGTTACACCCACTGCCGGCCGCCGTTCTAATTCATATGGCCGGCGCTCACCAGGAGGCCGGCCATATGTATAGTGGGCAGCGCGGCAGCGGTGACAATACACAGATTCATGCAATGCATGAATCTGTGTATTGTCTTTCAGTGGCGGTGCGGGAGCGAGAGGGGGCGGCGCTCCGGCACCCTCTATGGACGCACCGCCACTGTCTTTCACACTGCTGCGACCTGAAAGTCACACTAATTTGCTGCCACTTTGTCGCTGCAACTTGGCCCCAAACTTCTGGGAATGCCTGTGTAATATTGCGCCCTATGTATCTCAAGTCACATGAGGCTCTGTTTGCACTATTGCAACCCTAAATTTGCATGATATTGCCGCGATTTTGATGCGACTTGGAGAAATGCCTGTATATTCTTGAGGTCTATGGACCTCAAGTTGTATCAAAGTGGGTCCA
Source organism: Rana muscosa (assembly GCA_029206835.1). Taxonomy (NCBI): domain Eukaryota; kingdom Metazoa; phylum Chordata; class Amphibia; order Anura; family Ranidae; genus Rana; species Rana muscosa. The sequence continues at coordinate 570,016,974 of CM055121.1, forward strand.
AAGTAGTGCAGGGACTACTTTGAAGTCACTGTGACTTGATGTCGCACAGATATGAACCATACTCATTGGAAATCATAGGGTATGACATGTCATGCGACTTTGCAGTCCCAAGTTGCATGACAAGTCGCACTAGTGGAAACCGAGCCTGAAAGTCACACCAAAGTAGTACAGGGACTACTTTGAAGTTGGTCTGACTTAATGTAGCACAGATATGAATGGTTATCATTGAGAATCATGAAAAGTTGCCCAACTGTGAATCAAGTCATATATATTTTAATAGAAAGGAGCTCTCATTTATACTTGTAGTCCTTACTGATTTACATCAGCAGAACACATGCATGAAGTAGTGATGTGTGCACATGGGGCAGAAGGAAATGTGTAGTGATACCAAACAAATCAATGAAGCCCACCCACACCAAATCCACCCCCACCTTGAGTAAGCACAAGTACATATCCTACACTTACCCGGCAAATCAGCAGCACTTCCTCTTTGCTAAAGAGGAACCTCGCCATGTCCACCTAGATGGAGATCCTGACCAGCACAGGAACTTCCGGGTGATTACAATGACTCATTTCCAGGTCAGGAGGTGAAACCACGCTCTGTTGATTGCAGCTGCAAATATTTGATCTCAATCACGATTATTATTTGCAGATATGCAAATTTGTATTTCTACATATGATATTTGAAGGTAAACTCAAGGGAGTTTGAAAAGGAATGGTGTCTCTGCCATAGCAGCAGGTGAATTACAAAGGCAAAAGGCCCGGTTTGAGTTCTGCTTCACACTGACAGCGGGAGGAAATCGTTCAGCTGAACTCATACAACTTTCATTCCCACATGTCAGTCCCGACTGCAGGGGGGGGGGGACATAAGAGACATCTGTGCAGGTTTCTGCACTTATATCAATACAAATCACACCAATTAGAACAGCGCAATTGCCACCGATCTGACATGTCAAATCGCACCAATGTGAACCAGAGCTGACACATACAACACTGTCTATCCTCCAGCTGAATTCATTACCTGCAATTCTCCACAGCTGTTATATATAAAGATTCCACCTTTATCATTTACTTGCAGGTGTGCTAAAGCCTAGGTTTACAGTGGGGCGATTTGTCATGCAATTTCAGAAATCAAATCGCATGACTATTGGTGGCAATGGCACTGTTCCAATCGATGCAACCCCAAGTTTGTGGCACCGCACCGATTTGAAAAAGTAGTTCCTGTTTGCCAGCAGAAACAAAATTATGTACATTCATTTACTAGCTTCAAAAAAATTTGGACAGGATACATGGTGCTACATTTAGCAATTGGATTTTAAGGGCCCTGCTCATAGGAGCTTACAATCTAAAATTTGTCAAAACCTTAGAGTGCACACAGCTTTACTTTTAGTGTATAACGGGCAACACATTAAATTTTTATCTGCAAGAATATAGAAACATACTTAAGTCATTATTCTTACAAAGCATTCCAACATAATATTAAAAAAGCACTAAAAGTAAAGCTGTGTGCACTCTAAGGTTTTGACAAATTTTAGATTGTAAGCTCCTATGAGCAGGGCCCTTAAAATCCAATTGCTAAATGTAGCACCATGTATCCTGTCCAAATTTTTTTGAAGCTAGTAAATGAATGTACCTAATTTTGTTTCTGCTAGCAAAATAAAAGTACGTTATTGAGCTTTGGTGTGTGTGCGTTTTTTTTTTTTTTTGGCAAAGTGCAAAATCCTTAATATTTTATTTCTATATGAATTTGTGCACCAAAAAATGAATCTCTTTGCCCTTGTTCACATTGATGCTACTTTGAAATCGCGCTACTTCACTTAAGCTAGCACGATTTTAGGTACTACTTGATAGAAATCTGTGTGGCTTCATACACAAATGTCTATTGAAGTCGCACCTGAAATTGGCAAAAGTAGTGCAGGAACTACTTTTGGAAATCGGTGTGGCGCCACAAAATTGGGGTTGCATCAATTGGAACAGTGCCATTGCCACCAATAGTCATGTGATTTGATTTCTGAAAGTGTATGACAAATCGCCCCAATGTAAAACTAGGCTTCAGCACACCTGCAAGTAAATGATAAAGATGGAATCTTTAAAACAGCTGTGGAGAATTGCAGGTAATGAATTCAGCTGGAGGATAGGCAGTGTTGTATGTGTCAGCTCTGGTTCACATTGGTGCGATTTGACATGTCAGATCGGTGGCAATTGCGCTGTTCTAATTGGTGTGATTTGTATTGATATAAGTGCAGAAACCTGCACAGATGTCTCTGATGCCCCCCCCCCCCCCTTCTGCAGTCGGAACTGACATGCGGGAATGAAATCGTATGAGTTCAGCTGAACGATTTCCGACCGCTGTCAGTGTGAAGCAGAGCTCAAACTGGACCTTTTGCCTTTGTAATTCACCTGCTGATATTGCACACACCATTCCTTTTCAAACTCCCTTAAGTTTACCTTCAAATATCATATGTAGAAATACAGATTTGCATATCTGCAAATAATCAAAAATAATAAGTTCTAAGTGTGATTGAGATCAAATTTTCGCAGCTGCAATCAACAGAGCGTGGTTTCACCTCCTGACCCGGAAATGAGTCATTGTAATCACCCGGAAGTTCCTGTGCTGGTCAGGATCTCCATCTAGGTGGACATGGCGGGTCCCTCTTTTTAGCATAGAGGAAGTGCTGCTGATTTGCCGGGTAAGTGTAGGATATGTACTTGTGCTTACTCAAGGTGGGGGTGGATTTGGTGTGGGTGGGCTTCATTGATTTGTTTGGTATCACTACACATTTGCTTCTGGACCATGTGCACACATCACTACTTCCTGCATTTGTTCTGCCGATGTAAATCAGTAAGGACTATGCAAGTATAAATGAGAGCTCCTTTCTATTAAAATATATATGACTTGATTCACAGTTGGGCGACTTTTCATGATCCTCAATGATAACCATTAGACTTGTGCACAACGGAAAAATTTGTTCCGTTTCGGTTCGTTTCTTTCCGGTCCTGTTGATTCGTAATCATTCGTAATTTTGCTAGACGGGATTTTTCGTGTTCGGACTCATTCGTATTTTTGCAAGCGACATTTTTCGTTGAATTTTTTGTTGCTTTATAATTCGTACTTTCGGTAGAGTACGTTGTTTTTCGTTGATTCTGGACACAACTCCTACTTTCGTAACTTTTTTTGGGTTCGTTGATTCGTAATTTTCCGTGTCTCTCTCACAACGACGCTGCCTATTATGCCTAATGTGCTTCGAATGGATTTGTACTTTTCTAAATACATAGCGGTTATTTGTAACGATTCGAAATCTCGTATTTTACTTTCGTTTTTTACATGCGGCTATAGGCTCCGCCCCTGTACACCATTTTGAGAGGGTTCAGCACGGTGAGGGAGAAGCAGAGAGCAGAGCAGAGTGAGTGTTATTGTGCTTCGAATGGATTAGAAATCTCGTATTTTACTTTCGTTTTTTCATGCGGCTATAGCCTCCGCCCCCTGTACACCATTTTGAGAGGGAGTTCAACATGGTGAGGGAGAAGCAGAGAGCAGAGTGAGTGTTATTGTGCTTCGAATGGATTCGTACATTCGTAACTTTTTTCATAACGAATTATGCCGAAGACCTTCGGGCATTCGCTATTTTGCGGTATAATTTGTTTCGAATTCGGTTTTATTCGTAATTGCTCTGTTCGGAAATTCGAATGCTTCCGAATGTCCGAAAGTTGCTAAATTCGGACGAATTTTGATTCGTTACGAAACGAATTGCACAAGCCTAATAACCATTCATATCTGTGCTACTTTAAATCAGACCAACTTCAAAGTAGTCCTTGTACTACTTTGGTGTGACTTTCAGGCTCGGTTTCCACTAGTGCGACTTGTCATGCAACTTGGGACTGCAAAGTCGCATGACACGTCATACCCTATGATTTCCAATGAGTATGGTTCATATCTGTGCGACATCAAGTCGCAGCGACTTCAAAGTAGTCCCTGCACTACTTTGGACCCACTTTGATACAACTTGAGGTCCATAGACCTCAAGAATATACAGGCATTGCTCCAAGTCGCATCAAAATCGCGGCAAAAAATTGCGGCAAAATCATGCGAATTTAGGGTTGCAATAGTGGAAACAGAGCCTCATGTGACTTGAGGTGCATAGGGGGCAATATTACACAGGCATTCCCAGAAGTTGGGGCCAAGTTGCAGCGACAAAGTGGCAGCAAATTAGGGTGACTTTCAGGTCGCAGCAGTGTGAAAGAGATTCAAGGATATCTTTGAATTTGGCCCTATTGTCACTTGTGCATCCTGAAAGTGGGGAAAATTCATCCCTGCACTACCTTGGTTTGACTTTGATGCGATTTGAGGTCCATACACCACAAGATAACACAGACATTGCTTCAAGTCATGGCAAAGCTGTGCAATTTTAAGGTTGCACAAGTGCAAATGGGGCTTTATTCAAAGGTGTTATTTAATCTCATTAGGTTACTTTCACACTTATGTGACTTTTCATGCAGCTTTGGACCTCAGAGTCGCATTAAAAGTTCCCCCCCCCCATGAGTTCCATTCATATATATGCAACTTCACCCATGTTCACATAGCTCTGAATTGACATGTCAAATTGCAGGCCAAATCGGCACCTATTGACGGCAATAGAACTGTCCAAATTGGTGCGACGCCACACAGATTCCCAAAAGTATTTCCTACGCTACTTTGGGCGACTTCAGGAGGCGATTTCTTACCTCCCAACTTTTTGAGATGGGTATAAGGGACAACTATTAGCAAAAGTATGTAGGCATAGTACACACCTCCTAAAACACCTTCTTAAAGGAGAATTATTAAAAAATATATATATATTAGTTAAACCCCCAAGTGCTTTTTTTTTAACAATAATATCCCTTTAGATTGGCTTTGAGAATTTTCAAACAAAGCAATTTAGAAATTAGATGAAAGGTTTAGCGCTGGGAAACACTTTTTGAAAGATAAAAATTGCCTTTTTTATCAAACTATACAGATCAGAACAAAATGAGGGACAAATGAGGAGGAAAGAGGGACATAGGGACTTTGGTCCAAATCAGGGACAGTTGAGACCTATGTGATTTCACTAGACATCTGTGCAGGAAAGTGCACTGATGTCTCTGAAATCGTTCACAAAGTCGGGCTGAGGCCCCTTTCACACTTGAGCGACTTTTCCTGAGACTTTGGTCATCAGAGTTGCATGACAAGTCATACCCCATGATTTTCAATGTGTACCATTTATATCTGTGCAACTTCAAGTCACACCGACTTCAAAGTAGTCCCTGTACTACTTTGGTCCGACTTTGATACGAGTTGACAGGCATTCCCTGGGATCGCAGAAAAAATGCAGACAGAAGTTTGCGCGCCTTTCCCTGCGACTCCTGCATCCATAGACCTCAAGATTACACAGGCATTGCTTAAAGTCGCATCAAAATCACACAAATTTCAGGTCGCACAAGTGTGAAAGGGGCCTAAATCACTGTGCTGAGTACTATTATACCTAGAATATAAAGTAGTCCCACCATCAAACACTCAGCAACATATGCTGAAAAGAGGCGAGTGCCTATTAGCCAATGCCACATCAGCATGAGCATGGTTGTTACAATAATATTAAAGTGGTTGTAAACCCACTTAGACAACTTGCATCTATAGGTAAGCCTAGATTAAGGCTTACCTGTAGGTGCAAGAAATATCTCCTTAACCTACACACACTAGTAGATGTTTGTGCTACGCTCAATAGGCTAGTGGTCAGCACTTCTACCTTGAAAAACTCAGGCTTTGAAGCACTTATGAGTTCAAATCCCACAGAGAGATACTAAAAGATTGTATTGGTGAAAAAAAGGCAAATGCCAATTAGCCAAAGCAGCATATGCTGAAAATAGGTGAATGCCAATTAGCCAATGCACTTTTATTCAATAATATTATGGTGTGGACTTCCAAACATCACACACTAGCTAACGGGCAGTTTACATTTCTTTGTTTGTTTATTTTAATTAGCTTGTGCAAATAATAAACATAGCTGTTGGATGGTAGGTTGGCTGGTATTTGAACTTGTAACATGAGAGCTGTATAGACATGGGAGCAGACCACTAAGCCATTGTGCTAAGTACAAGACCTGCATAATAGTGTAGTATGATTAAAGAATGGACATAAATAATTACCGCTTTATAGCCACCTAAATGAAAAAATAAAAACATGAAAAAAAACAAGATACAACAAATAGGTAACCTAAATGTTTAATACATGTAATTTTACATAATAGTGGACATTACTATGTAATAATCCTTCATAACTGCATTTGTTAGCAAAAGAAGGAAAAAAACTAGGAATACTAATTGCAATATACATCAATAGATAGAGCACATCTCATATAAAAATGTTTCTTTCACATACATGGATCATGGTTACAGTGCAGTGCTATATAAAAACTTAGTGGAAATTGGCATTTGCGCGTACGCCGATTCGCTATTTAGCGCTGATTTCACATTTACTAACACTTGTTTGCTGCTAATAGCGCTCTTTTTCATTCGCAAATTTGCGCATGGAATTTTTAATTGTCAAAAATTGGAGCTATTTTTTGCGATGTGCTCAGTACTTCCTGGAGTTATAGTAAATCAGCCCCATAGTATAAAAAACATAAAAACAGTGATGAACTGTGTCAGTGATATACTAAAACAGCGCTAATGTTGGTATAAATCAGGTGGCCAACAACACCTAAAAAGTGAATAACAGTTTCAGGCAGATGATTTAAAGTGCAGAGTGTCTGATAATGTCCATAGATGATCTTGGATGTAAACAGCATGCACCTTCACCGAAAACTCCAGGTCCACCCAGTGAAAACACACTCCCCCTCAGGGGTTTAAACTCACCAGAGCGAGCTCAAACACACGCCTTGATAAGGGTGGATAAACCAGAACCCAAATGAACCTCGGCACTCAACATCAGCCTAGGAGATGACAGATCTGTGGGGGCTCCCACGAGTGGTAAAAACAAACAGAAGAGGGCATATAGCGTAACTCCGTTTATTAATAACAGTCCCCACACATCAAAACCCCTTTATACATTGAACGTACAAGAATAAATCAAACAATGAGCATAAATTGCACTTCACCGTCACTGCCAGAGAAGGAAGCAGCTCGATCATCCTTGCGGAGGATCATCGAGCCAGAGAGGGACCTCTTCCAGTGTAACCAGTCCGCGCCATCTTCGGATCAGAATCGGTCTGCCAACTGATACCTACCACTGCTGAAAGCGGGACCAGAGACTGTGTAGCGTGGAGATCGAGGTACCGGCCGTAGAGCGTGTCAGGCGAACTAGGCCTGTCCGGGTGAGCGGGCACCTGCCCAGAATCTACAACCTTCTGTTAGGCCTGTGACTTTAGAAGGCCCACCGCCACCCTCAGTAGTGAGGTACACATATTTCGGGACATAACGCAGTGTGGGTTAACTGCGTAGTTAGGACTGGCGTTACACTGACTGTCAGTTCCAGCATTGTTCCAGCATTGTGGGAGTTTAGTTCATATGCTCCTCTCCTTTGGATTACAATTAACAAGTGCACCACCATTCTGCTTGCGAAGATTCCCACCCTCAAGGAACTGTTAGTATAATCTGTGTTAGGCCTGACTGGAACTACTTCAAAGGGACCTGGGGAGGTATTGCCCACTAGGGGGAGCTCGCAAACTTAGACTTGTTTAATCATAAGGGGCAGGGATTAGTGTTTTTAGAATCTATATTTAAATGATATTGCTGACTCCTACAGGGCCCTGTAGAGTCATTAGACATTATTAGCCCACATATAACTGTTATTATATGTCCATTAACTTTTGATACAGTAAACAATATATTTGTTTAAGTATACATTTGCTTGCAGTATTCTTTATTACCCTGAAGGATCCCAATTGGAGGAAGGTAACATTTCCATTATCTGTGCAATTACTGTGATATATTTACATGCAGAATTGTGTTCCTCCATAACCATTGGGTTTCACAATTCTTCTGCTACCAGCTCTGCTAAGGGAGGGGTCGAGCCAGTTAAGGGGTTGAGCATCAGAGGACAGACCCAAAACAAAACCAGCAGCTCCTTCGGGGGTAGTGCTAAATATAAGAAATTCTAATTCCGGAAAATGGTTATATATATGAAAATTAGGGTTAGGGTTAACCCTTACCCTAACCCTATTATATATATAGTCATAGCCAAAATTGTTGGCACCCCAGAAATGTTTCCAGAAAATCAAGTATTTCTCACAGAAAAGTATTGCAGTAACATATGTTTTGCTATACACATGTTTATTCCCTTTGGGGGTAATTTACTAATTAGCGCAAATTGCCGCAAATTCACGTTAATTAGCGCAAATTGCCGCGAATTCGCGCTAATTAGCGCAAATCACGGCAATTTGCGCTAATTAGCGCTAAACCGGTATTCACTATAGCGCTGGAGAAAAAATACTTGCTAAAATCGAATTTACTATAGCTCCCAGAATCCAAATAGCGCCCAAATCCTTACTCTACTAAAAGCTGGAGTTGTGCACATGGAAATAATCTTCAGAGCATGATATAATTGCTTAAATGGTACTGAAATATGCGGTATATTATTTAAAGATAATCTGCTTTTAAACTGTGTGAAAAAGTGATTTCTACACTGAAATATCTTTAAAAGTCTGAGAAGTAAAAAAATGCCCGTTTTTGGACAACTATTTGCAAGCTAAACAGAGCATGCTCAGAGCTAATATAACTCAAAGTGACTTTTTTCACAAGAGTTATAGTAAATACCGAAATGAGAGCTAATTAAAGAGCATGTTTTGGAAGTGAAAATCTGAGCTATTTTAGTCCAATGCAAGTTTTAGCCATTGATACTAATGATACAATTGTAACTTTCACAAATAAATCCTTTTAATGTTGAGATGAAATGTATCTTTCTCTGAAATAAATTTTCCTTTGCAACAATGTTGCTTCTAATTAAAATAATTTGTTTTTAAAGAAAGCTAGAATGTGGAATGTTTTGATAAAATATATTTTTCTCTGTCACTTTCACTTACTACTCTCCATCTCACAACAATCTTTACCCAAACTCACACAGATGTCTTTACAAACCACAATCAATACTATTGCTGATGCAAATTTAAAATTAGTCACTTTTTTTGTGCTTTTTATTATTTCTAAATAATCATAATTTGAGTCCCAAAAATTTGATATGTGTTCCAACATCAGAAATACAAATGTAATTCCCCAAAATTTGAGGGTAATATCACTATTCTAAACTCACGCACAAAAAAACACCAAATTTCACAGAATAAATCAAGAAGAATAACTCTTGAGTAATGTAATTCCATCACCTGTATGTCCAAAGAAATGCAGTATTTATGTGTATTTACGTGTAGGAGGTTTCCACATGTGGCAGCTCCATGGCTTAGAGGTTAGAACTTCTGCTTAGCATCCCTGAGAGTCTGGGTTCAAATCCCAAACATGCTGCTTCATGTAGAGAAGTTGTCTCATATCCCAGGTCCTAAAACTATGTCTAAATCTTGTATTTATGTGTAGGAGGGTACCACCACTGTAAATCTTGACAGATACACAATTTAGCCCAAAGTATTGGGACGCCTGCCTTTACACACACATGAACTTTAATGGCAGCCCAGTCTTAGTCCGTAGGCTTAAAATTTCATTTGACCCACCCTTTGCAACTAGAACAGCTTCTGGGATACATAGATGAGTGAGTTCGGGGTGGAGGAACTTGACTGGCCTGGACAGAGTCCTGACCTCAACCCGATAGAACTCCTTGGGGATGAATTAGAGCGGAGACTGCAGGCCAGGCCTTCTCGTCCAACATCAGTGCCTGACCTCACAAATGCACTTGGAAGAATGGTCAAACATTCCCATAGACACACTCCTAAACCTTGTGGACAGCCTTCCCAGAAGACTTGAAGCTGTTATAGCTGCAAAGGGTGGGCCAACTCAATATTGAACCCTACGGACTAAGACTGGGATGCGATTACAGTTCATGTGCGTTTAAAGGCAGGCGTCCCAATACTTAGGCCAATATATTGTATATTGCTTGTAGACACGGAACTTGGCTATGGACTTAGGGCTGGTTCACACCACAGAGATGCAGATAACATGTGCGAGGGTGCCTGGTGGCTAAGTGGGTAGCAATTCTGTCTAGCAGCACTGGGGTTGCTGGTTTAATTCCCCAACATGCTAATGCTTATGTTGAAGACATGCTGGCATTTTATTTGTCTCCTGTCAAAATAGTCTCTAATGTAAGAAAGTTTATTTTGGACTTTAGATTGGAAGCTCATTGGAGCCAGGGACTGATGTTAATGTTTGTTAGCACTAATCATGCCCAGGAACTTGGACATTTAAAATTGTAAGGTTTACACTGCACAGGTACATATGCTTAGAAAACTGTTGCTTTGTTTATGTGCATTCAAATGGACTTGGATCTTTGGCCTGTAGTTGGAGATTTGATGCACATACCCAAGGGCTAACACAGTTGCAAATAGTATTATGTGTTCCTGCCCATCAGGTGAAATCACTTTAGACATACACGAAGAGACAGATTGAAAGATACTGGTGGGCGTGTACTTCTATTGGGCGTGTACTTCTATTGGGCTTGTGTCAGTTTGCTAACAATACAACCTCTCTTATGTAAAGGCCTGCAGTATGGGGGATCGTTTGGTCTGAGAAGGCCAGGTTTTTTGCTGTGATTTGTGGGGGGAGAAGGAATGATATTGTGCAGATTGACAAACCCCCAACTAGTGTTATTTGCTGAAATTCTTGTGCATTTTTTCAATCAAAAATTGTGTGTGTATTGTTTCTATCTGACCGTGCAAAATCGTTTGGAAGCATCTGCTGACCTTCTACTCTTGGATCTCATTGCTGAATCATGTACACAGAAATGCAGCTTCCAGCAGAACATGGTAACCAATGTATGTATATGTGGATTGTGGAGTGGGGGTGGGTGTTTTGAACAGGTGTCTTTTTTAATATTATGTTGGAATGCTTTGTAAGAATAATGACTTGAGTATGTTTCGATAATCTTGCAGATAAAAATGTGATGTGTTGCCCGTTATACACTAAAAGTAAAGCTGTGTGCACTCTTAAGGTTTTGACAAATTTTAGATTGTAAGCTCCTATGAGCAGGGCCCTTAAAATCCAATTGCTAAATGTAGCACCATGTATCCTGTCAAAATTTTTTTGAAGCTAGTAAATGAATGTACCTAATTTTTGTTTCGTTATTGAGCTTTGGTGTGTGCTTTTTTTTTTTGTTTTTTTTTTTTTTTGGCAAAGTGCAAAATCCTTAATATTTTATTTCTATATGAATTTGTGCACCAAAAAATGAATCTCTTTGCCCTTGTTCACATTGATGCTACTTTGAAATTGTGCTACTTCACTTAAGCTAGCGCGATTTTAGGTACTACTTGATAAACATCTGTGTGGCTTCATACACAAATGTCTATTGAAGTCGCACGTGAAATTGGCAAAAGTAGTGCAGGAACTACTTTTGGAAATTGGTGCGGCACCACAAAATTGGGGTTGCATCGATTGGAACAGTGCCATTGCCACCAATAGTCATGCGATTTGATTTCTGAAAGTGCATTAAAAATCGCCCCAATGTAAACCTAGGCTTCAGCACACCTGCAAGTAAATGATAAAGGTGGAATCTTTATAACAGCTGTGGAGAATTGCAGGTAATGAATTCAGCTGGAGGATAGACAGTGTTGTATGTGTCAGCTCTGGTTCACATTGGTGCAATTTGACATGTCAGATCGGTGGCAATTGCGCTGTTCTAATTGGTGTGATTTGTATTGATATAAGTGCAGAAACCTGCACAGATGTCTCTGATGTCCCTCTCTTGCAGTCGGGACTGACATGCGGGAATGAAAATCGTATGAGTTCAGCTGAACGATTTCCTCCCGCTGTCGGTGTGAAGCAGAGCTCAAACCGGGCCTTTTGCCTTTGTAATTCACCTGCTGCTATTGCACACACCATTCCTTTTCAAACTCCCTTAAGTTTACCTTCAAATATCATATGTAGAAATACAGATTTGCATATCTGCAAATAATCAAAAATAATAAATTCTAAGTGTGATTGAGATCAAATATTCGCAGCTGCAATCAACAGAGCATGGTTTCACCTGCTGACCCGGAAATGAGTCACGGTAATCACCCGGAAATTCCTGTGCTGGTCAGGATCTCCATCTAGGTGGACATGGCGAGCTCCCTCTTTTTAGCATAGAGGAAGTGCTGCTGATTTGCCGGGTAAATGTAGGATATGTACTTGTGCTTACTCAAGGTGGAGGTGGATTTGGTGTGGGTGGGCTTCATTGATTTGTTTGGTATCACTACACATTTGCTTCTGGCCCATGTGCACACATCACTACTTCCTGCATTTGTTCTGCTGATGTAAATCAGTAAGGACTATGCAAGTATGAATGAGAGCTCCTTTCTATTAAAATATATATGACTTGATTCACAGTTGGGCGACTTTTCATGATTCTCAATGATAACCATTCATATCTGTGCTACATTAAGTCAGACCAACTTCAAAGTAGTCCTTGTACTACTTTGGTGTGACTTTCAGGCTCGGTTTCCACTAGTGCGACTTGTCATGCAACTTGGGACTGCAAAGTCGCATGACATGTCATACCCTATGATTTCCAATGAGTATGGTTCATATCTGTGCGACATCAAGTCGCAGCGACTTCAAAGTAGTCCCTGCACTACTTTGGACCCACTTTGATACAACTTGAGGTCCATAGACCTCAAGAATATACAGGCATTGCTCCAAGTCGCATCAAAATCGCGGCAAAATCATGCGAATTTAGGGTTGCAATAGTGGAAACAGAGCCTCATGTGACTTGAGGTACATAGGGCGCAATATTACACAGGCATTCCCAGAAGTTGGGGCCAAATGCAGCAAATTAGGGTGACTTTCAGGTCGCAGCAGTGTGAAAGAGATTCAAGGATATCTTTGAATTTGGCCCTATTGTCACTTGTGCATCCTGAAAGTGGGGAAAATTCATCCCTGCACTACCTTGGTTTGACTTTGATGCGATTTGAGGTCCATACACCACAAGATTACACATACATTGCTTCAAGTCATGGCAAAGCTGTGCAATTTTAAGGTCGCACAAGTGCAAATGGGGCTTTATTCAAAGGTGTTATCATTTAATCTCATTAGATTACTTTCACACTTATGTGACTTTTCATGCAGCTTTGGACCTCAGAGTCGCATTAAAAGTATCCCCCCCCCCATGAGTTCCATTCATATCTATGCAACTTCACCCATGTTCACATAGCTCTGAATTGACATGTCAAATTGCAGGCCAAATCGGCGCCTATTGACGGCAATAGAACTGTCCGAATTGGTGCGACGCCACACGGATTCCCAAAAGTATTTCCTACACTACTTTGGGCGACTTCAGGAGGCAATGGGTATAAGGGACAACTATTAGCAAAAGTATGTAGGCATAGTACACACCTCCTAAAACACCTTCTTAAAGGGGAATTATTAAAATATATATATATATTAGTTAAACCCCCAAGTGCTTTTTTTTAAAACAATAATATCCCTTTAGATTGGCTTTGAGAATTTACAAACAAAGCAATTTAGAAATTAGATGAAAGGTTTAGCGCTGGGAAACACTTTTTGAAAGATAAAAATTGCATTTTATATCAAACTATACAGATCCGAACAAAATGAGGGACAAATGAGGAGGAAAGAGGGACAGAGGGACTTTGGTCCAAATCAGGGACAGTTGAGACCTATGTGATTTCACTAGACATCTGTGCAGGAAAGTGCACTGATGTCTCTGAAATCGCTCACAAAGTCGGGCTGAGGCCCCTTTCACAATTGAGCGACTTTTCCTGAGACTTTGGTCATCAGAGTTGCATGACAAGTCATACCCCATGATTTTCAATGTGTACCATTTATATCTGTGAAACTTCAAGTCACACCGACTTCAAAGTAGTCCCTGTACTACTTTGGTCCAACTTTGATACGAGTTGACAGGCATTCCCTGGGATCGCAGAAAAAATGCAGACGGAAGTTTGCGCGCCTTTCCCTGCGACTCCTGCGTCCATAGACCTCAAGATTACACAGGCATTGCTTAAAGTCGCATCAAAATCACACAAATTTCAGGTCGCACAAGTGTGAAAGGGGCCTAAGTCACTGTGCTGAGTACTATTATGCCTAGAATATAAAGTAGTCCCACCATCAAACACTCAGCAACATATGCTGAAAAGAGGCGAATGCCTATTAGCCAATGCCACATCAGCATGAGCATGGTTGTTACAATAATATTAAAGTGGTTGTAAACCCACTTCGACAACTTGCATCTATAGGTAAGCCTAGATTAAGGCTTACCTGTAGGTGCAAGAAATATCTCCTTAACCTACACACACTAGCAGATGTTTGTGCTACGCTCAATAGGCTAGTGATCAGCACTTCTACCTTGAAAACCTCAGGCTTTGAAGCACTCATGAGTTCAAATCCCACAGAGATATACTAAAATATTGTATGGGTGAAAAAAGGCAAATGCGTATTAGCCAATTAGCCAAAGCAGCATATGCTGAAAATAGGTGAATGCCAATTAGCCAATGCACTTTTATTCAATAATATTATGGTGTGGACTTCCAAACATCACACACTAGCTAACGGGCAGTTTACATTTCTTTGTTTGTTTATTTTAAACATAGCTGTTGGATGGTTGGTTGGCTGGTATTTGAACTTGTAACATGAGAGCTGTATAGACATGGGAGCAGACCACTAAGCCATTGTGCTAAGTACAAGACCTGCTGTTTGTACTCACTCTGTTCCCTTGTATATTTTGTCTTCAGCCGGGCCAGTGTATGCTCCCTTTGGCTGCCCATTAGCTCCCCGCAGGGGTCCCCAGGTGGATTGTGGTCTTTCCCTGGAGGTGTTCTCGGCTGGTTATGTGCTTGCCCCTATAAGTGTGTTTGGGGGCGGATGTTGCTTAAATATTGGCACGATATGTTCTCCTGCAATAATTGTATATTTCTGTTTACCTTATTATGTAATATCTTTAATTTGTTTATCTTTCTATCCATTTTTAATACTGTACAAGTCTCTTCCCATACCCATATGTCCCCCGATGAAGCTAGAATTGCGAAACATGTCGGGACGTCACGAGTAATTTTGGACCTTTCAAAACCAGCTTTACTCCCTCCTTTTTCTGACCATCTAGTTGTGTGTTTACTGTTCTCCACTATTAACCACTTGCATGTGGTTTCATATGTACCTTTTAAAGTGAATTTCATTAAAATATTGAATACTTTTTACCCTAAGTGTAATTGAATTTCTTACTACTACAGCTAGCACCGTGAAAATCTCTTTCCTCCCTTTTGCTACTATGTATACACAAATTCAAGATGTTTTCAGGACAAAATGTGATTTTTATTGTATGAATAATCAGGATTCTTTTGGCAGAGCAATTACCCCCCTACCCATAAAATAGTTCACATAACTTTGCCGCACATCACGGGCGCTTTGGGGGGGCAAGCCAGTATGGACAGCTTCCAGGGACGGCACTTGAATTTGGTCCTGAAGTGCAGCCTCAGGCCCAACTGATGCCAGGTAATTTGGAGAATGATTCCACAAAAAGTTGTGCAGCACACAGCATGCCATTACGACATGATTGAGTTTATACTCCGCCAGATTGATGGAGGTCTGAAACACGCAGAACCGGCTGGCCATTATGCCAAACACATTCTCGACCACTCTTCTGGCTCTGGCCAGCTGGTAATTGAACACCCTGCTCTCAGGGGTGAGGGTCCTTTGGGGAAATGGCCTCATAAGATATTGGAAAATCCAAAGGCTTCATCTGCTATGAAGACAAACGGCAGTCCCTCCACATTGTCTGACGCAGGTGGCAATGCCAGGTCACCACTCCGGCCATTTTTCCCCACGACCACATAAAGAAATTCATATGTCGCCGACACCACCGCCATTATCACTATACTGTGGAACCATTTTTAGTTGTAGTAATAAGACCCCGAATGGGGTGGTGGGACGATGCAGACGTGTTTCCCATCTACTGCCCCTCCGCAGTTGGGAAAGTCCCATCGCTGGGAAAACTGAGAGGCCACATTCTGCCATTCCTGTGGCATTGAAGGAAACTGTGGAGTGAAAGATAAAAATAATATATTAGTACTTTTGAACATAACATTGCAAGCAGATTATACAAAAACATTCTTGGCCAAAATTAGTATAAAATTTATTTTATGGAGTATTTAAAGACAAAAATATAATGTTCACTTATCAGATTCCTCACCCCCTTTGATGGCCCATTGGAAAAATGTGAGGGGGGGAGGGTTCTAGATGAGTTTGGGGTCCTCAAAAATAAAGGCTCTGGCACTCTGTGTGAATTTAATGATAAAAAAAAACAAACATTTGAAGACATTTTAGGGGGAGTTTAGGGTAAAGCACTACAATGGAGCTGACAAAATACATTGTTAAGTGACTAGGCTAGTTATGTATGGGCCCAGGATAGCATGCTGGAGAGGTTAGTGAAGGCAAATATGCATGTAGGCCAAAAAAGGAGCATTAAAAGCGTACAGCATGCATGGGGACAAAGGGGGCATTCACAGCATATTACAATCAATCAATTAGGGTATGATGAAAGAAATACCATACATTAGCATACATGAATTACATAGAACTGCCACTACAACACATATCATGTGCCCTGCTCAATACGAGATCTGCAGTCAAGCACAGACAAGAAATCCACGACTTCATCACCTGAAACAACATAGATTGCCTCTTTATCACGGAAAGCTGGCTAACACCTGACTGTAACACCATCCTAACAGAATTGGTGCCTGAGGACTACTCCATCCTAACCGAGCACAGAATAGGACAGAGAGGAGGAGGCCTAGCAGTGATCTTCAAATCTCACCTCTCTCTCATTAAACCGACGATACAGAACTCATTGCCTTTCATGGAGACACTCACTCTGCATCTTCAAACAACACCTCAAGACACCATCCACATACTCCTATGCTACAGACCACCAGGACCGAAGACAAATCTCCTCACACCCTTCACCGAATTCTTCTCGACATACACCTTGAAAACCAAAAACTTGCTATTACTCTGGGATTTCAACCTCTGGGCTAAATCCACTCAGGACCCCATAGCCACCTCCTGCATCAACCAACTGGAAGAACTAGGTCTGCAGCAACTGATAAATGCCCCCACGCATGGATCAGGTTACATCCTTGACCTCATCTTCAAACAAAACATGGACATCAACACATTGGACAACATGCCGCTACCATGGACAGACCATCACGCTATCAAATTTAAAATCACCACCAACTCCATCTCCCAGAAACCAAAACACTCAACAACAACACATTGGACAAGATCTCAGAAGAAACTACACTCGGAACTCTTCAAAATCACACTATCAAAAACAATAGGAACGCTAAATCAGAACCACTCAACGGAACAAACACTCAACTCCTTAAACACAGCATTACTACAAACAGCAGACATAGTCGCACCGAGACGTAGAGCACCCATCCGCAGAAACAATTCGGGCTGGTTTAATTACACTCTTACTCTACTGAAGCAAGAACGCAGATGAGCTGAAGGAGCCTGGAGAAGAAACCCAACAAAGGAAAACCACTCTAACTACGAAGCACTCACAAACAAATACCGCAAAGCGATCTTCAAAGCAAAAAAAGAACATTTCTCAAACACCATCTCAAAAGCCCTAAACCGACCTCGTGAACTCCTCAGAATAGTCGCTCAAACTATGAACCCTACCTGCCTAGAGCCCCCAGCAAACGAAACTCAAGAATTCTGCAATGAACTATCGGATTTTTTTATCAACAAAATCGAAAACATTAGAGAAATAATTTGACAGAAAAAAACAACCAACCTAACTGAGCCTAAAAAAGAAGAGGAAATCAATATAGAATCGATTAAATTTTCGCTGGTCGCGATCACCGTCGACATCACCAAAAACATCATCAGAAGCCTCAGAGACAGCACATCACCAAATGACATTATTTCCACAAAACTCCTGAAAGAATGTACCAACATTGTGGCACCCACCATAACACATCTCATAAATCAATCGTTCAAAGAAGGCATTGTTCCGACTTCCCTCAAGCAAGGCATAGTCAATCCCATCCTAAAGAAGCCCAACCTAGACCTAAAAGACCCTAACTACCGCAGACCAGTAACAAGCCTCAACACCATCTCAAAGATCATGGAGAAAGCAGTAGTACAACAGCTGCAACTCCATTTGGACTCCCACAAACTCTTGGATCCACTACAATCAGGCTTCTGCCCAGGTCATGGCACAGAAACAGCCCTCCTCAAAATATGGGATGACGCCCTCGAAGCTGCAGATGATGGAGAATCATGTCTTCTGGTACTGCTGGACCTCAGTGCAGCGTTCAACACCGTAGACCACAAAACTCTACTCATCCGCCTTAAAGAAGTAGCAGGAGTCGCAGACCCTGACCTACCCTGGTTCACATCCTTCCTAGAAAATCGCTCCCAGACAGTGAAGCTAGGAATCTTTACCTCTGAAACTCGCACAATTTCTTGCAGAGTCCCTCAAGGATCACCCCTGTCACCCGTGCTCTTTAACATCTACCTCCGCCCACTTCTCAAAATCATCAGCAAACAGGATTTGTGCTACCACTCATACGCGGACGACACCCAACTCTACTTTCGTATCACCGGAAAAAAAGACCAATATCACGGATTGGAAAATTGCCTCACATTGATCGATGATTGGATGACAGAGAGTTCCCTCAAACTCAATGGATCCAAAACAGAACTTCTTCTTCTCCATGAAAACCAAAAGACAAAAACAAAGACGTCTTGGACACCGCCCACCATTCTTGGACAGACCAATACCCCGAGCACCAAAGTCAAAAGTCTCGGAGTCATCTTTGACTCAGAGATGTCGATAGATGCACAAATAGGATCAGTAGTCAGCGGATCGCACCATCTCCTCCGCCTGCTGCGGAGACTCGTCCCCTTCATCCCGGATGAGGACAAAGCAGTAGTAGTTGGAACAATCATCAACTCCTGCCTCGACTACGCAAACTCCCTCTACATAGGACTACCTAAATATCAGATTTCGCGCCTACAAGTTGTCCAGAACACAGCAGCCAGACTGGTAACAGGAAAAAAACCTTGGGAATCCATTACCCGTTCACTGAGGACCCTGCATTGGCTAGCCATAAAGGATCGGGTCACATTTAAGACCCTCTGCCTCACCCACAAGTGCACACAAGGAAACGCTCCTCAATATTTATGCGAGAAGATAAAACACTACACCCCCAAACGCATTCTCCGATCAACCAACCAAAACCTTCTCCACATCCCCAAGTCCCGATACAAATCAAAGGGAGAACAAAGGTTCGCAGTTCAAGGACCACGGCTATGGAACGCTCTACCCACGGACATCCGTATGGAAGAAAACCATCGGGCCTTCAGGAAAAAGCTTAAGACCCACCTCTTCTGAAGGATCAAGACGTCACTGGATGGCAAGCGCCTTGAGGCGATTTAGTTCGCATTTGTAGCGCTATATACGTTTTTCACTCACTTACTCGCTCAGAATGTGATGTTAAAGGAGTAAACTTACCTTTAATATAGTCCTTCTGCAGAACTTGAAGTATGGCAGAACAGGTTTCTGGAATAATGATCCCCAGAGCCTGGGGGGAGATGCCTGTTGAGAATTTGAGGTCCTGCAACTAGCCTCTGCTCGGCAGTGATGGCTTCACACAAGACGGTGTCCTGTCTCATGATATAGGGGGACACCAAAGCCAACAGACAGTGAAAAACGAAGGTCCGTCATCTGGATATAATTCCTGAAGTCATCAGGGTTATTCTCCTGGATCTCCCACAGCAGAGGCATATGACAGAACTGTTCTCGCTGGAGCAACCAATTCTTGGTCCATAAACTCCTCACCACCCTGTTTATGGACTGGACTTGGGTTAAAGCATAAACCGCCAAACCAAGCCTCAGCACAGCATGAACTCTACGACGAGTACGTATCCGCAACATGGCTAGATAACGGTCGGCTGGTCAGAACAAACTAACAGAACGCACTGAAGAACAGCAAGGCCTATGAAGAACGACCTGAAAATCTGAAAAGAGCGGACAAGAACACACTGAAAAAACAGATACAAACTCACTACACGCACTGAAAGACAGATACGAACCCACAAGCACAAACTGAACGGCAGAAAACTATCTGGAAAGCACGAAGACTGAAAAGCGTGAATCGTCTCTCACCAAACTTTTACTAACACGCAATAACATGAGATCAGCAAAAGCAGCCCAAAGGGTGGCGCAGTTTGAATGGAACTTCCCCTTTATAGTCCCGTCGTACGTGTTGTACGTCACCGCGCTTTGGACGGCCGGTATTTGGCCTGAATGTGTGTATGCAAGGCATGCTTGACAGGAATCCCATCAGGAAAAACTTCAGTTTTTTTTCCTGCCGGGAAAAACGGTTGTGTGTACTAGGCATAAGAAGTTTATAGTATGCATTATTTCCCTACATGTACATATCACCTTGTTTTAAAGCTGCCTAACCAAAATCTCTTACATGTTGGGCTCATAGAGAACCACTTGTAGTACATTATTTCTGCAAGCACACCTGCCCGATTTGCTTATGTCCTATAGCTCCCTATTAGAAAAAAATATTTACACTTTATTATATTTACATCTGCACTTACAGCCTTCATTTAGTTCCCGACTCCCCCTGCAATGTCCTGAACATACCTGTTGAGCCTGTCAAGGAAGTCCACTTAATGCAGATTCCTGTGTGGGTGCAGCAATGAAGCTGTGATGCTCCTAAAATCAGAGTAGGATTTGGTTTACTCAGGGGAGGTACACACTGTAAGTTTTTCTTTTTGTTTACTGTTTATGTATTACGTAGTAACTGAATTGGTACTTGTTTAGACTGTCATGAAGGAGACATTAATTGTACTTCCAGCAAAAAATCTATATTTTTATAAGTTTACTAGCATTAATGGATTTGGAGTGTATAATGAGGCAAAACTTATTTTCTTGTTCATACATCACGGGACACAGAGCGGCATAGTCATTACTATGTGGGTTATATAGAATTACCTTCAGGTGCTGGCACTGGCAACTTCCAAAACAGGAAGTACCCTCCCCTATATAAGCCCCTCCCATCCGGGAGCACCTCAGTTTTTTGCCAGTGTCTAAGGTGTTGGCCAAGGTTAACATGTATTCATCTGGGCTTGTGTACAGGTTCTCTGGGCCTTAGCAAGCTATTCCGGATCCGACCAAAAAAGCTTCATAGCTAAACGGTCGGTACCCGGGCCTTGCAGAGAAGAGCAGGGTTTTGCCTGTAATGCCTCTCTTAGGAGGGCTGGACCCTGGGATCCAGAGCTCTGGTCATACCCAAAACCAAGAGGCTATCTGTGCAGGGTGCTATACAGGTCCAGGGGAGTGGAATCCTTGGGAACCCGGTCCCTGAAGGTCTAGTACAATGCCTGCCGTGAGAGGTGAAGTTTGGGCTTCTGTGGACCAAACAAAGTCCTGCGGCGGGGAAAAGGTAAGTGGGGGCCCCTCAGGAACTTGGTTCTATTGAGGGGACCCCCAAGCCTAATATGTCTTTCTGCCTGTTACCTAAAGGTATTCCCGCTAATAGCTGTATATGCCTAAGAAATCCTAGAAATGTCTTTTCATAAAGGAAGTTTTAAAAACTGTAAACCTAGAAATGTTTTTCATAAAGGAGGTTTTAAAAAAAAAAAAAGACAAAAGTGCGGTACCTGTGTTTGTCCACTAGAGGCCGCTGTGGAACGTCTTTTTTTCTTGGGACTATTCCTTCCATGGTGAAAGTCCAGGCAGATGAGTGAGCTCTCTATCAGGGAAGCTGCATTCCTCTGTCATGCTGCCAAGTAGTTTCCTTCCATCCCCGAGTCCTGGTGAAACAGGGACCCTGGCTCCTCTCCCTACATGGCGCCAAGAGCGCACACGTGCACGCGCGCGCGCGCACACACGCTTTCTTTTTATAAGATTTTGCTTCAAAAAAGGGGGCGGAGCCTGGCGGATGACGCGCTCTGTGCGCCCAGCGCTTCTGCGCATGTGCGGGCGTCCCAGCAAGATAAAAGGACTCTGTCCACGCTGCTTGCTATGGACACAGAGCATGAAAGGGAGCTGGTAGCATGGTATAGGGGCTTACAGCGGGCGGTTGATACAGGCATCCCCAGAAAGACGCATTAGTAGACACCCACTGATGTACATAGCAGCAAATTGCATTAGACTATTTCAGTAAAGGGGTGTATTGCGGCTGGAATACCTCAGATTTGAACTAAGGAATATGCCGCCTAAAAAACTCTGAGATATACCTCTCAGGAAGTGTAGGGGGTCTCCATCGGGCTCTGAGGATCTGGAGCAGTCATCTGCACCTTCCTCCCCTGAGAAATCAGAGGTTAATACCCATAAGGAACCCCCAGGAGTGCCAGGTACTGCGGCTGTCCTCAGTCCACCTGCTCCTGCATATATAACAGAGGAGGTTTTTTCCTCAACTCTGGAGGGATTGGAGCAGAGATTGGCAGCATTGATCGCTTCTTCTCTACAGGAAAGAAAGCGCGCCAGATCTCCATCCCCTCCATTAGAGTGCCTGTTGGCAGAGCAACAGTCCCAGGAAGGGACTGACCTTCCTGAAGGGGATCAGGAGGAGGTTAACTCTGTTTTTGAGGAATCGACAGTAGATGAACCATTTTCAGCATCACAGACTGAAAGCTTGTGGGTCCAGACCCTAACTGACATGGTTCGATCTGCATTTAAAATGCCTCTTGTTGAACCATCAACTACTGCTGTCTCCTCGTTGGGGTCGCTAAAAGCTCCCCAGATTAATTGCTCCTTTCCAATTCATCCATTATTGGAAGGACTTATATACCAGGACTGGGAACATCCTGATAAACTATTTGTTCCACCTAAGAAATTTCAGGTGATCTATCCCGTGGAGGAAAAGTTCACCCAGAGATGGAATGTTCCTACGGTGGACGCAGCCATTTCTTCTGTGAACAAATCACTGACATGTCCAGTAGATAATGTTCAAATGTTCAAAGATCCAGTAGATAAAAAATTGGAATCTTTCTTAAAATCTGCTTTTTCCACAGCAGGGGCTGTTACACAGCCAGCAGTGGCAGCTATTGGGGTCTGCCAAGCTTTAAAGGATCAAATGAAAATGGTCCTGAGGGATTTGCCAGACCAGCAGGCCCAGGCTCTGGCTGATCTGCCTAGAGCATTATGCTTTGCGGTTGACGCCATCAAGGATTCTATCCATCAGGCCTCCCGCCTCACGCTGTCTTTGGTACATATGCGTAGGCTTCTGTGGCTCAAGAACTGGTCTGCTGAGGCTCCCTGTAAGAAGCTCTTAGTTTGCTTCCCATTTCATGGAGAACGCCTTTTTGGCGAAGACCTGGATAAATATATCCAGAAGATTTCCAGTGGTAAAAGTACTCTCTTACCAATTAAAGAGAGGTCTAGGGGTCCGTCTTTTAAGAGGGCTACCTCTCCTATCCCTGGGACGTCTGCTACTAAGCAGTTCCGACGGCCTCCTCGGTCAAACTCAGGGGGTAAAAATCAGGGACAGTCACAGGGTAATAAAAAGCCCTGGATCCGAAGAGGTACTAAACCAGCCTCCAAGTCAAGCCTATGAAGGGCTGCCCCCACTCAAACGGGTGGGGGGAAGACTTCAGTTGTTCACAGAGACCTGGCGGGAGACGATCAAAGACAGATGGGTGCTCTCCGCAGTAACTCGGGGATACAAGTTGGAGTTAAAAGAGTCTCCTCCTTCCCATTTTATGTGGTCAGGCATGCCTAAAGACCCTCTGAAAAGAAGGTGTCTCCTAGTGGCGTTAGAACAACTATTGCTCCAAGGAGTAATTATGGAGGTTCCTATGGAAGAGTGGGGGTTGAGTTTCTACTCAAACCTTTTCACAGTCCCGAAACCAAACGGGGACATAAGACCCATATTGGACCTAAAGAGTCTAAACAAATTTCTAAACGTCCGGTCCTTCGGATGGAGTCGATCCGATCGGTCACCGCTGCCCTACAGGGGGAGGAATGGTTAGCCTCGATCGACATCAAAGATGCTTACTTGCATGTTCCCATCTTTCCAGGTCATCAAAAATTTCTACGCTTTGCAGTAGAAGGGCGCCATTTTCAGTTCAGAGCCTTACCATTCGGTCTGGCCACAGCACCACGAGTGTTCACAAAAATTCTGGCCCCACTGTTGGCCGATCTAAGAACACGAGGTGTAACGATAATGGCATACCTACACGACCTGTTGTTGATGGACCACTCAGTTGCCAAGCTAGAAGTGGTAATTGTCGATACAATCAAGTATCTAGAATCTCAAGGTTGGGTCATCAACCTGGACAAGTCAGCCCTACAGCCAGTGAAAAACCTGGTATATCTAGGGCTACGGCTGGATTCAGACCAGAGGAAGATTTTCTTACCTCTAGACAAGGTATCCTCTTTGAGGGGCTTGGTCCGTCTGCTTTGTGCAAAAAGACAGCCATCCATACGCCTGTGCATGAGGCTGCTAGGAAAGATGGTAGCATCATTCGAAGCTGTGCCATACGCCCAATTCCACTCAAGGAATTTACAGAGGGCCATATTGTCAGCCTGGAACGGAAAAATTCAGGCTCTAGACTTCCCGATGGCTTTGTCCCCTTCCGTTCGGAAGAGTCTCTGCTGGTGGTTGATCCCCCAGAATCTCCAGAAGGGAAAACCCTTCAGTCCGATATCCTGGAAGGTGGTCACTACAGATGCCAGCCTTATAGGCTGGGGGGCAGTACTGGAGCAATGGTCTCTCCAGGGCAGATGGTCAAATGTAGTAAAAACCCTGCCCATTAATCTCTTAGAGATACGAGCAGCCCGGTATGCCCTAGTAGCCTGGGCATCCAGACTCCAAGGGTCCCCTGTCAGAATTCAATCAGACAATGCCACAGCAGTGGCATATATCAATCATCAGGGAGGCACCAGGAGTCGTGCAGTCCAGAAGGAAGTAAGTCACATCCTGGAATGGGCAGAAAAGCATGTCCCATGTATATCAGCTGTCTTCATTCCAGGGGTGGAGAATTGGAAGGCGGACTTTCTAAGTCGCCAACAGTTATGCCCAGGGGAATGGTCCCTTCATCCCGAGGTCTTCCGAGCAATATGTCAGCGGTGGGGAACACAGGACGTAGATCTGCTAGCATCCAGATTCAACGCAAAGGTGGACAGATTTGTCTCCCGGACAAGGGATCCCCTCACTTGCGGCTCGGATGCTCTGGTGTTCCCTTGGAATCAGTTCAGACTGATATATGCATTCCCTCCGCTACAATTGTTGCCTCGACTCCTTCGCAGAGTCAGGTTGGAAAAGAAGCCGCTGATCTTGGTGGCTCCAGCGTGGCCCCGAAGGGCCTGGTACGCGGAGATCATCAAAATGTCTGTGGGGAGTTCTTGGACCCTTCCACGTCGTCCGGACCTGCTTTCGCAAGGGCCGATATACCACCCTTCCTTACTAACTCTAAGTTTAACGGCCTGGCTATTGAATCCCACATCCTAAAGAAGAGAGGTCTCTCTAACTCTGGGGTATCAACTATAATCAATGCCAGGAAGCCTGTATCCAGGCAGATCTACTATAGAGTTTGGAAGGCGTACATCACTTGGTGCGAGGCCAGAAAGTGGCATCCACGTAAGTACGTTATAGGCAGAATTCTGGACTTCCTACAGTGGGCTGTAGACAGGAAGTTTGCCTTAAGTACTATCAGGGGTCAGGTTTCGGCCTTATCAATACTATTTCAAAGGCCCCTGGCTATGCATTCACTTGTCAAATCCTTTATGCAAGGGGTGACTCGTATTATTCCACCGATTAAAGCTCCCATATGTCCATGGGATCTAAATTTGGTTCTGTCGGTTCTGCAGAAGCAGCCATTTGAACTTTTGTGGCACATTTCCTTGGTTCTACTCACCAGAAAAATTATATTTTTAGTAGCCATATGCTCGGCTAGAAGAGTGTCGGAAGTAGCCGCCATGTCCTGTAAAGAGCCATATCTGGTTATTCATGAGGACAGAGTAGTATTACGTCCTCACCCAGCCTTTCTTCCTAAGGTGGTATCGAGGTTTCACTTGAACCAGGATGTGGTTCTTCCTTCTTTTCCCCAAACCGAGCTCGGTAGAGGAAAAAGTTATTGCATTCTTTGAATGTAGTAAGAGCAGTTAAAGCTTATCTAAAAGCCACTGCTCAGATTCGTAGAACGGATTCTTTGTTTGTTCTGCCGGAAGGCCCCAGAAAGGGTCAGGCAGCATCAAAATCTACTTTAGCCAAGTGGATTTGACAGGTCATAATACAAGCCTATGGCTTGAGAAGTAGACCGCCTCCGTTCAAAGTTAGGGCGCACTCCACGAGAGCAGTTGGAACTTCATGGGCAGTGCATCACCAGGCCTCCCTGGCTCAAATTTGTAAGGCCGCAACATGGTCTTCAGTACACACGTTTACTAGGTTCTACCAGGTGGACGTTAGAAGTCAGGAGGATGTCGCCTTTGGGCGCAGTGTGTTGCAGGCCGCAAAAGATCCTCATGCCTGATGGCGCCCAGCTTATGTATGGTATATCCCCCCCCTCATTTGGCATTGCTTTGGGACGTCCCACATAGTAATGACTATGCTGCTCTGTGTCCCGTGATGTATTAACAAGAAAGTAGGATTTTTAAAACAGCTTACCTGTAAAATCCTTTTCTTGGAGTACATCACGGGACACAGAGCTCCCACCCCTCTTTTGGGGACACGTATTGCTTTGCTACAAAACTGAGGTGCTCCCGGATGGGAGGGGCTTATATAGGGGAGGGTACTTCCTGTTTTGGAAGTTGCCAGTGCCAGCACCTGAAGGTAATTCTATATAACCCACATAGTAATGACTATGCCGCTCTGTGTCCCGTGATGTACACCAAGAAAAGGATTTTACAGGTAAGCTGTTTTAAAAATCCTACTTTTTTTTAAATTTTTCATAGACTGGGGAAGGGTTAAACTTTCTCTCAAGACTACATGCTATAATGGAGTGGGGCCACCATGCTAAGTTCTTGTGCAGCAGTAATGGCATAGCTGTCAATATTGCAAACCCTGGAGACGACAAATGAACATGCCTGGGAACTCTCCGGATCCTGCCATGAGACTACAGCATCAGCAGTTAACAATGGCTGTGCTGTTTTAGGCTGGCAGACGCAGTGATAGCAATGCCATTACTTCTGTCAGCTAGGAGCACGGAGCAGCAAACTGGCACTAGGGAGGAGAAGAGAGACCGGAGGAGGAGTGGGCTGTGCTCTCTCCTACTTCATCTGTCCTGTTACTGTCATCCTATTCTCAGCTGCAAGTGGATCTCCTGTGCTTCCTGGTAATCTGGCTGTAACTGTGTTCAGTGAGTAGATACAGTCTCTTGCCTGTCTAGGAGGACTCTAATAACAAGGCACCTCAATCTCAAGCTCACAGATTTTGGAAAGTTTGCAGTTATGCAAGTAAAGCCAGTCAAACAGTAATGTTTCTATAAGTAATGGAGTAGGAATAGTGCTTTCTATTGTAATTTTTGTAATTTTTGCTACTGGTTTGGTGAAGTCAGCCTACCTCCTAAAAAAAATGTAACGTTTGAGATTAGCAAAACCAATCAGTAAAAAATAAAGTGTTTGTCAGAACTATAGCCCCTTGACCACAATTAAATTAATGCTTCCAACAAAAATGACAGTCAAGTGGAGCGATGTTCATCTACACTAAAACAAACGCTTGATTGTTTCAGTCTGCCTATACAGCGCAGACATAAAAAGAAGCATGAATCGAATATTACACATGTATAATGAATAAAAATTATAACAAGGTCCATTGTGTTTAATAGAAAATTCACAAACCAAAACAGTGTATATGACTTGCTTCTATTTCTGATTCTGAAACACTTAGGCTTATCCAAATCACTGCCTGCCAAAAATATAATGGGATTTACTCCAATAGTTTTGATTCATAGTTTGAAAGGACAGCTGAAAAAGATAAAAAAAAAAAAGTAAATTAATTCTGATTATCTTTAACAGGTGTTGTTTGGGTATGACAATGAACTACTAAGGAGTGGCTTACATATTTTAATTCTTCTGATACTCAGAAAGTGATATTTGTGTCTATCTGATTTACTGGGAGTAAAAAGAAAATAGACTGATAAAGTAAGAAATAAATAAAAAGAAGGATACAGATTTTCTTTATGTTCTCCAACATCTATGTTACTTGGACATGTGTATGTTCTACTGTTTGACTAGCCGCCTGCCCTGGCCCCAAGCTGGTGCTGTAATGGGCGGGAGCGCTGGGAGGGTGTCAGCTTGTGTTGAGGGGTGACCACCACCGGCCCGAGCCCGAAGTGAGGGGGCGATTGCCATGGTGTCGGTACGCCACCCAGTTACACCTGAGACCTAGTGTGGGACTGGGAGAAGTGTATATGTCTAGCCTGTGCTGGTCTGATAACCGAGGGAGAGGGGGTTGGGACCTGGACACAGCTATATATATATATATATATATATATATATATATATATATAGAGCTATAGCCTAGGGGTCCTGTGGGAGGTGAGAGGGGGGTCTGCACTGAGGGGGGTCTATGCTTATGGAGGGGGCTGCACCGAGGGGGTTTATGCTTATGGAGTGGAGAGCCTATGCTGAGGGGGATCTATGCTTATGGAGAGGGGGGTTTGCACTGAGGGGGGTCTATGCTTATGGAGGGGGGTCTGCGCTGAGGGGGGTCTATGCTTATGGAGGGTGGTCTGCACTGAGGGGGATCTATACTTATGGAGGGGGGTCTGCACTGAGGGGAATCTATACTTATGGAGGGGGGGCTGCACTGAGGGGGGTCTATGCTTATGGAGAGGGGGGGTCTGCACTGAGGGGGATCTATGCTTATGGAGGGGGGCTGCACTGAGGGGGGCTTCACTGAGGGGGGTCTATGCTGATGGAGGGGGGTATGTACTTAATGGGGGGGTTTATACTGAGGAAAGGGAGTCTGTACTTAGTGGGGGAGTCTGTACTGAGGGAGGGTGGTCTGTACTGAAGGGGGACTATAGTTGGTGGAGGGGGGTGACACTAATTTGTTTCGCACCGGGTGAAACCAACCCTAGTGACGCCACTGGTTGCAAATCCTTTGCAGTCAATTACAGCCTGAAGTCTGGAACGCATAGACATCACCAGACGCTGGGTTTAATCCCTGGTGATGCTCTGCCAGGCCTCTACTGCAACTGTCTTCAGTTCCTGCTTGTTCTTGGGGCATTTTCCCTTCAGTTTTGTCTTCAGCAAGTGAAATACATGATCAATCGGATTCAGGTCAGGTAAATGACTTGGCCATTGCATAACATTCCACTTCTTTCCCTTAAAAAACTATTTTGTTGCTTTCGCAGTATGCTTCGGGTCATTGTCCATCTGCACTGTGAAGCGCTGTCCAATGAGTTCTGAAGCATTTGGCTGAATATGAGCAGATAATATTGCCCGAAACACTTCAGAATTCATCCTGCTGCATTTGTCAGCAGTCACATCATCAATAAATACAAGAGAACCAGTTCCATTGGCAGCCACACATGCCCATGCCATGACACTACCACCACCATGCTTCACTGATGAGGTGGTATGCTTTGGATCATGAGCAGTTCCTTTCTTTCTCCATACTCTTCTCTTCCCATCACTCTGGTACAAGGTGATCTTGGTCTAATCTGTCCATAGGATGTTGTTCCAGAACTGTGAAGGCTTTTTTTAGATGTTATTTGGCAAACTCTGATCTGGCCTTCCTGTTTTTGAGGCTCACCAATGGTTTACATCTTGTGGTGAACCCTCTGTATTCACTCTGGTGAAGTCTTCTCTTGATTGTTGACTTTGACACACATACACCTACCTCCTGGAGAGTGTTCTTGATCTGGCCAACTGTTGTGAAGGGTGTTTTCTTCACCAGGGAAAGAATTCTTCGGTCATCCACCACAGTTGTTTTCTGTGGTCTTCCGGGTCTTTTGGTGTTGCTGAGCTCACCGATGCGTTCTTTCTTTTTAAGGATGTTCCAAACAGTTGATTTGGCCACACCTGATGTTTTTGCTATCTCTCTGATGGGTTTGTTTTGTTATTTCAGCCTAATGATGACTTGCTTCACTGATAGTGACAGCTCTTTGGATCTCATATTGAGAGTTGACAGCAACAGATTCCAAATGCAAAAAGCACACTTGAAATGAACTCTGGACCTTTTATCTGCTCCTTGTAAATGAGATAATGAGGGAATAACACACACCTGGCCATGGGACAGCTGAGCAGCCAATTGTCTCATTACTTTTGGTCCCTTAAAAAGTGTGAGGCACATACAGTATACAAACTGTTGTAATTCCTACAAAGTTCACCTGATTTGGATGTAAATTGTGGTGGTGTATAGAACCAAAAAGATTAGAATTGTGTCGATGTCCCAATATTTATGGACCTGACTATATATATATATATATATATATATATATATATATAAATATTCATTTTTTTATTGATACCTACAAATGAGAGAACCAGGATTTATGCTGGGTTGTCAATCAATGCAAATAAGCTCAATATTTTAGCAGAAAATGACAATTAGAGGCAGGGGCGTAACTAGAAATCACAGGGCCCCATAGCAAAATGTTGTATGGGGCCCCCCCTGCAAACAGCCCCCCTCCAACAAAAAAAAATGGTAGGGCTTAAATTAAATAGTGGGCGTGGCTTAAAGGGTGTGCCTCAAATCGGATGTTGTTTGAGTCTGAGATGAATGAGGGACGGAGGAATGAAGAAAGAAAGAAAGAAAGAAAGAAAGAAAGAGAGAGAGAAAGAGAGAAAGACAGAAGGCCCAGATCCTACACCACAATAGCAATATGTGTATTCCAGAAAGTTTAACAATCAGTAGATAAAGATACTCCAAACACCTGGTGTTAGCGCTTCAATCATCACGGCACCAAGGTTGTTATGGTATCAGGATGATTAAAGCGCATTATTTCTTATATTACATTGTAATATAAAATTAAATAGTTCAACTCACCATAATGCAGAATCAGTGGGAGCTCTGAGTGTGTCACTTGCCACGTCACCTGCCACCAGATGCCATCAGGTGTCCCCAGCAGAGTCCATCCTTATATCAGGCATTCCCAGCAGAATCCGTCCTTATATCAGGTGTCCCCAGAAGAGTCCCTCCTTACATCAGGTGCCCCCAGTAGAGTCCCTCCTTACATCAGGCATTCCCAGTAGAGTCCCTCCTTACATCAGGCATTCCCAGTAGAGTCCCGCCTTACATCAGGTGCACCCAGTAGAGTCCCTCCTTACATCAGGTGCCCCCAGTAGAGTCCCTCCTTACATCCGGAATTCCCAGTAGAGTCCCTCCTTACATCAAGTGCCCCCAGTAGAGTCCCTCCTTACATCAGGCATTCCCAGTAGAGTTCCTCCTTACATCAGGTGCCCCCAGTAGAGTCCCTCCTTACATCAGGCATTCCCAGTTACCAGTGGCGTCACTAGGGTTGGTGTCACCCGGTGCAGAAAAAGTACAGTACAGACCCTCCTCTATCAGTATAGACCCCCCTACATCAGTATAGACCCCCCTCAGGATAAACCACCCCCTCCTCCATCTGGTACAGACCCCCCCTGGACAAACCAGCCCCATCTGTACAGACCTCCCCAGGACAACTCAACCCCCTCCAACTGTACAGACCCCCTCCAAGAGTACAGACCCCCCAAGAAAAAACCCCATCTGTACAGACCCCCCAGGACAATTCACACCCCAGGAGTAAAGACCCCCAGGACAATTCACCCCCCCCCCAGGAGTACAGACCCCCCAGGACAATTCACCCCCCAGGAGTACAGACCCCCCAGGACAATTCACCCCCCCAGGAGTACAGACCCCCAGGACAATTCACCCCCCCCAGGAGTACAGACCCCCCAGGAGTACAGACCCCCCAGGACAATTCACCCCCCAGGAGTACAGACCCCCCCAGGACAATTCATCCCCCCAGGATTACAGACCCCCCAGGACAATCCACCCCTCCAGGAGAACAGACCCCAGGACAATTCACCCCCCTGGAGTACAGACCCCCCCCAGGAGTACAGCCCCCCCCGCCCCCCCATTCATGCACATGGGCGTGCAGCCGCCCAGAGAGTTACTTGCTCAGACTGTCACTGACTCTCTGGGTGGCACGATGTGATAGGAGGCAGCCAGTGAGAGTGAGACAGCAGAGACTCACTCAGACAGGGATAGTTCGGCACCGAGACCCAGGACTCTCCATCGGGCCTCGGCGCCACTCAGGACTCACTATGCTCATCTCCGCGCCATTTGCAGAGCCAAGAGGCGGAGCCTGGGTAGCAAGAAAGCGGACAATAGAAATGGAGCTCCATTTCTATTGCAGCCACTTTCATTGCCACTCGGGCTCCGCCTCTTAATTCTTCCTTAGCTGGTCTTCTGTAAAATGGAGATGGAGACAGAAATGACCAGTGCCGCGGATCTCTAGCGGTGGCAAGGAAAGAAAAAAAAAGTTGGCAAGTACATTATGCATTCCTCATCCTCCCCGGGCCCCACTGGGCTGTGGGCCCCATAGCGCCCACGTGGGTCGCTATGGTGGTAGTTCCGCCACTGATT
Source organism: Rana muscosa (assembly GCA_029206835.1). Lineage (NCBI taxonomy): Eukaryota > Metazoa > Chordata > Amphibia > Anura > Ranidae > Rana > Rana muscosa. The sequence continues at coordinate 570,049,628 of CM055121.1, forward strand.
AGAGGTCTTGGGGAACTTTGATGGATATTCCCATGCTTTCCTGTACAACTTGCTACTGCCTTCAGTGCTTGCCTGCCAGCCAGGATGGGTCCCGACATCAGACAAAACTCCAACTTAACAGCTTGTGGTTTCTGAGAACACTTTAACAGGAAACGTTCTCTCAATGCGATCATCAGACACAGCTACATTGACATGCAATCAGGGCTGCTGTACTCTCATTCAGTGACATAATATTTTTGTTAAAACTAATCACAGACAAAAGAAGAGAATTTTTAAACTGGCACGTTTTGCTGCTTGCTCACTTTATAACACTCTCTATGTGTTCTAAGTAGAAGCAGATAAGCCATTATGCTTCTTCACATACACAACCAAGTCATAAATTATCTAGAAAAAGTTTCTGTGACTGCTTCTTAAGATAGGAATTTGCTGGGGGGCGCATGCGCAGCTCGTAAAATGGCGGACACACTTGACTAGAGCTCCGGCCTCACCTCCTGTATCCGAAGCTCCCGCTCCGCTACACTAGAGACTTTCGCTCCCGAAGCCACCTCCACTGCACCGGGAACCCCTCAGCTACCTGCCGAACGTTGTATGGGTAAGATCGGTGACCAGAGGCGCATATACCAGACACGATCCTCACAGGCCACATCACAGCCCGCGCGCCACATGGAGAAATACCTGCTTAGGCCGCAATCCCCGGCCTCAATTTCTACGGCAGACGCTGCGGATCAGCCAGACGCACTCCCGCTGGTCGATCCCTCGTTGTCTATAGATAACCCCCCTGCCTTTTCACACAACAGCTCCTCGCAGCAGCCTCCAATGACATCCCTGGTAACAGTAGATGTCCTGGACCTGAAACTGCAGACATTGCTCCAGAGTATCACTCACAACGTTGCAAAGGAGGTTAATAAACTAGCTCATGAACTAAGAGGGGAGATTGACCAGCTGGGGAAAGAACAAATACCCTTGAAACAAAACTAGATGATGTGGTGAATTATGTGCAAGCCTTAGAAGAGGAGAATGTTAGCTTAAATAATGCAGTACTACAACTGCAGTTGCAGCAAGAAGACCTCGAGAACAGAGAACGTAGGCAGAACCTCCGCATACGAGGAGTCCCTGAGTCTGTTGCTGATAAAGACATCAGGCCATACTTGCTAGCCCTGTTTAACTCCTTGGCTCCCGATATCCCGGACATTGATCTGCGCCTTGACAGAGCACACAGATCACTGGCCCCTAAACCCCCTCAGGGTGCTAATCCCAGGGACATTATAGTCCGTTTTCATTTTTATGAAAGCAAAGAGGCCCTGACAATCGCCACAAGAAACAAATCTAGAGTGGACTTTAAGGGGGCAAAGATACAAATCTTCAGCGACCTATCGCCCATAACGCTAAATAAAAGACGCAACCTTCGCCCTATTACTGCTCACTTACAACACCATCACATACCCTACAGATGGGGCTTTCCCTTTCGTCTGACGGTGACCAAAGATGGCTCGCAACACACCATGAGGGACCTCCAGGAAAGTGAGTCCTTTATCAAAAGCCTGGGACTCCCCCCTGTTCCTGAGGAAGATCTGCAAGCCCAATTTCCACCCTCTAGACCTCTGTCAACACCCGGGAAGATGTGGACCCCGGTTCGTCACAGATCCAGGAAAACCACGTTCACCCCTCAAAGGAACGCATCTTCTAAAGGCCCCACCTGAAGTATCCACGGAACCTCACGTCTGGTGTGTAATCCTTTTTCTCCTTTCCCCCGATCTACTTTGGTCGAAGGGGCCCTGATGTTGGGCCTATGCAATCCCTTTGAAAAGTCTCTGGGCTCAGAGACTGTTGTTCTCCCCCCTTCTAACTGTTCATCCGTGGGCGACTGCCCTCCGGCACAACTACAGTTCTACGGTTCCCACTTAACTTTTTCTACTATTTTTTACATTTGCTTTTCGGATCAGGTTGAGACCGGTCAGCTCGGCCATGCGGGCTGCTGTGTTTCCCCCACTATGGTCGTGTTTTTTGACCATAATCCCTTGGAGATGAGTTCCTCCTCGGGCACTCTACCTACACGGTATGTCGTTTTTGTTTTACTTTTTCTTTTTCTTTTTTTTCTCCCATGTTTTTTAGGGATCCTTTTTGATCCCACATTTACCTACGTTAGAATTTTCTATTTAAGAATGTATGTTATGTTACATGTTTTCAAATCATTAGGGCTGCATGGAGGTCTATTTTTTGAAAATGTTTCTGTGTTTTTACTCCCATGTTCTTTCTATATGGGTTTAAACATACAATTGTACAGAGTCTTTTGTCCACAACATGGTATACGGAAGATATGGCTTGCCCTTAAAGAGTTCAAAGCATCTAATGCTGAGGTGATCATGGTCCAGGAGACGCATTTTAAGGCGGGGGGCTCGTTCAAATTTGCTTCTAGGCACTACCCCACAACTTTTGTGGCATCTTCTCCCTCTGGAAAAGCTGGTGTGGCGATTCTCCTTAAACGCTCATCCGCCATAAAGGTGAAATCCTCATATTTAGACCCCCAAGGTCTCTTTATTCTCCTGGACTGTGGTCACCTAAATACTTCATTTATTTTAGCAAATGTATATGTTCCCAACACAGGCCAAATTGGTTTTCTTGACACTTTCTTTGAAAAACTTCACAAATATGCCCAACCCTTTCAGATTATTGAGGGAGATTTTAACCTGTGCATGTCTCCAATTAGGGATAGGGCCGCTCTTTTCCAAGACAACACTCCATTACAGGCACATAAATCTTCCTCCTCGTTCCGCAAAACAATTAGAACAAACAGACTGTTTGCTTCTTGGAGGGTAAAACACCCGACAACCAAACAGTTCACCTTCTTCTCTCCACCCCACATGCTGTACACGAGAATTGACTATTTTTTCATCTCTGCACCCCTATTGCCATACCTGGTAGATGCCAACATTCTCCCAATTACATGGTCAGACCATGCCCCCATCACTATAGACCTCTTATTGTCCTCACCCACGCCTAGGAAATGTCATTGGCGCCTTAACGAATTACTCCTAAACTCACCTGAGACCCACCTACCACTACAAGACAAACTGAATGAATATTTTCAGATAAATAAAGACTCTGTGTCGGAGATCTCCGTTCTGTGGGAGGCACATAAGGCGTTCTTCAGAGGTGAATGTATCGCAACTGGATCTCGCCTTAAAAAAGACCGTGCTTTGCAGAGATCGACTTTATTGACTCAGTTATTAGAAGCTGAACAAAAACTTCTCGGACGCCCCACGATGGAGGGTCTCCGAGCCGTAACAGCACTAAGAAACCGTATAAAAACACTAGATTCGGCAAGAATCACTAAATCCATGCTTTGGTCAAAGCAAAAATGTTATGAATTCGCCAATAGACCCCATAGAATGCTTGTCCAAGTTCTGAAACCACGCCCCCAATCATCTTTACCCAACTTCTTAATACAACATGACGGTAAGCCCACATATTGCCCTAGAATTATGACTGGTGTATTTGGAGACTTCTATAAAAAACTATATAACTGCCTTTCCACAGACCCGACCACTCAATTCACACAAGACAAGTTTAACAATTTTATGGACTCTTTTAAACTTCCCACTCTGTCGTCAGACGATCGCTCAGGACTAAACGCACACATATCAGTTGAAGAGATCACTGAAGTTATCAAACAGCTACCGACTAATAAACCCCCAGGGCCAGATGGTCTTCCCTACTCCTATTATAAAAAATTCCTCCCCACCATTTTGCCCTACATGGAAAAACTTTATGCCTCTTTAATGAACGGGAAAATCCCCCACGCTCAATTCCTACATGCGTTCATCACGGTGATCCCCAAACCAGGGAAAGACCCATCCCTACCTGACAACTACCGCCCCATAGTCCTCCTAAATTCTGACTACAAAATTGTTACAAAAATACTTGCCAATAGACTGTCCCTGCTCCTCCCCAAGCTAATCCACAGAGACCAAGTCGGTTTTGTGCCTTCCAGACATGCTGGGGACAATACTAGATGAACCATAGATTTAATAGACCTCCTGACCAAGACCAAGAGACCGGCTATAATTCTCAGTTTAGATGCACAAAAAGCGTTTGACCGCCTAAATTGGTCATTTATGTTCGCTACGCTTTCAAGATTTGGATTCTCTGGTCCCTTTATACAAGCATTAAAGCACTATACTCTACGCCTACGTCTCAGGTACAGCTGGCCTCCCACGCCTCGACGTCATTCCCCCTTAGCAACGGTACTAGGCAAGGTTGCCCACTATCGCCCCTGCTCTTTATTTTAAGCCTTGAGCCCTTGGCAGCAGCCATACGCATTCATCCAGACATTAGGGGAGTGACGTTGAGGCGTCTGGAATACAAGTGATCTCTCTTTGCAGACGATGTGCTGCTGACAATTACCCACCCACACATTTCTCTCCCTTCGCTTCATTCAACCTTACAAACATTTGGCTATATCCCTGGATTCAAAATTAACTCGACTAAAACTGAAGCTTTACCCATTAATGTTCCGGCTGACCTTCTTCTAACCCTGCAAACCAACTTCAAGTATAGATGGTGCATGCAGTCCCTTAAGTATCTCGGTGTACACTTATCCCGATCATACTCCACTCTCTACCAAGAAAATTTCCCTTCCCTTTTTTCAAACTACTTAAAAAATGGACAACACTCCCTATCTCTCTCATTGGTAGAATCAACGTTTTGAAGATGTCTATTCTCCCCAAGCTGCTGTATATTTTTTAGACACTCCCTGTAGCAATCCCATTAACCCAACTTAAGCTACTTCATAGGAACTTTCTGAACTTTATATGGAATAACAAGTCCCACAGGATTGCCAGTTCGGTTCTCCTGGCCCCCCGCTCACGTGGGGGTCTGGGGGCACCGGATGTAATCAAATATTACTATGCTACTCACCTTAGAGTAATTTCCTCGTGGACATCTCGTTACGCATCAAACAGATGGTCAGAAATCGAGATAAGTATTACTTCACCTGCACACCCATGTAGTCTACTTTGGCCCTCTTCAGATAAACTTACATCTCAAATACGGAAGATTTGCCTGAACCCTATGATATTCACACTCTCAATCTGGAAACGCTGCTCAAGTACCTGTAAATATACTCTATCTTCCCAATGCTCCCCACTGATAAACATTTTATTTAACCCAGAAATCCCCGACAGCGTATCCTATGACTCCATGCTGCCATGGACCCAGGCAGGCATATTTCAACTGCGACATCTGGTGCACCCAGTAGCATGCACTTTACTCCCTTTCTCGGACCTGCAAACCAAACATGACATACCGAACACACTACTCTTTTCTTACTTACAGGTAAAACATTATTTTGCTTCTAGATCACCCCAAATGACCCTGGTTGTTCCTACAGAATTTGAAAAGCTATGCTCATATGGCCCACATGAACCTCAACAAATTTCTTGCATCTACAAGATCCTCCAGAGCACTGATTCCATCTCTGAACAGACCCACTCATATATGAGGAAATGGGCCCAGGTTCTTCATAGTCCTATTTCTATGGCTCAGTGGGGGGCGATATGGGATGCTACCTCTAAAGTCTCCAGATGCGTGGCCCAGAGGGAAATGGCGTACAAAATCTTAATGTTTTGGTACAGGACCCCTGAATTTCTAGCAACTCATAAACTATCTCCATTTAGTCATTGTTGGAGATGTGGCTCCTCTTTGGGCTCGCACTTCCACATATTTTGGGAATGCCCTATCTTGGTCCCCTTTTGGACTAAAGTTCATGCCTTGCTAGAAAAGATATTGAAGATCCAGATTCCTTTCCAACCCATACACCTGCTATTAGGCCTACCTCTTCGGAATACCACCAAAGCTATTAACAAACTAATGGCATTCATCTTACTAGCAGCTAAACGAGTAATCCCACAACATTGGCGTACCAATGTTCCACCTACTTTTACGCAATTCCTTTCTACAGTCACTGATATTCGTAAAATGGAGCACATCACGGCAGTCATAGAAGATGCACTACCAAAATTTGAGGTCATATGGGAAAAATGGGATACATCGGAATATAATAATTCGGAATACTAGACCCTTAAACCGAGATAAGGAAATGGTCTTTCTGGGTCCCTCACTGACTGTTTGTTTTTTCAGGAAATTTTAGCTCCAGTTTCCATCAATGATTACCTTCGTGCTAACATGATACCTTGATATGCTATTAATAACCCACTACCTTCCCTCTATATGGCCCTTATACTGTCTAATGGTTCACTCGAATAACATGTTTTCTTCCCTTGTTATATAACTTTATGTTTGCACTTGCAAATTGTACAATGTTCATACTTGCTGAATGCGAAATATACTTGTAATGCTTCTTGAAAATTTTTCATAAATAAACAATAAAAAAAAAAAAAAGATAGGAATTTGCTATAAGTTCTGTGACGAACCCTCTGTCCTCAAATAGATCCAGGTCCACCATCAGTGCTTCCTCTGTTCAGATCCAGCACCGTCCAAGCTTCTTTTGCCCCCCCCCAGTCCACAGACACAACACCTCAGTGTAGGGTAAAACCAAAAACTGCTTTATTCAAGCACATGCTAACAAATATCTCTCTTCAAATCACTTCATTCCCACCCTTGGAAATCAGGGCAAGTTAAACTGTCCAATGACAATGGTGATACAGGTCAGGTGTGTTTAACTTCTCAGTACACAGTCTTATCAGCAGGGGGGTTGGAGGAATCCCCCTCCCTTTTTCCTCACAGCAAACACACTTGCACATCCCATAATAGTTGAGGCAGCCACAATAGACATGTAGCACTACCCCCATAGGAGCTGCTGGTTTAAGTTTTGGGTTTGCACGTTACCTCTTTAGCTTCGTTGTCAGGGTGAGAAAGTCTGTAGTAAATACAATGTCCACACAAGATGTAAAACCTTCAACTGTTGGTTTTATTTTTGCTGCAGTAACTCGTATAGAAAGTAGAAGGTAGGAGAAGAGTAGGGGTAGGTTCAGGTACACGCTGTAGAACACACAAAATGTCTAAAGTCATCCACCACTCTCACTGTTGAGTGGGTATTGCTCACCCGGATAGACCCCTCTCACCTGGCCTAGCAGCTGGGATGATGCACGAACCAGTATCAGGACAGTCTCTGCCACAGACCGTTTGAGAACAAATGTGGATAGCCAGGAATCCTCTGCCACAGGATTTCAGTCCCGAACTTCCAGCCGTGCAGTTACCCAACATGGCACAGAGGCCAGAATCACACACACATTCCTTGCACCAGTAGGGCAGCGAGGCGAACGCCGACCACAAACAATGGCGTCTGCCCCTTGAGTATCCCTGTCCAGCATGCACAGCGGGGCACCACTCCCACTGTACCGCTGCCGAGAAAGGACCCAATACACCATGGTCTGCCTGTATTCCAACATGGGCCTGAGGTGGTACAAGGGAAAACACTACCAGGCATCACCATAGCCAGAACAGAGGCAATTTAGATATAATCATATAGATCTGAGCCCAACTATGGGCTCAGACACCCCCTAAATTTACAATAGCGCCACGATCATTGGGGGCAGGGCGCTACATACACCCCCTCCTACAAAAAAGACACCATCCGCAGTGTCTGAAAAAAAAAAGAAAACCTCAAGCCTGAGGTTTTGGTACCTGAACCAAAAACTGAGAAGGGAAAAGAAAAAGAGGAAAATTAACAAAGTACAATAAAAGGAATGGCATAAATTTCCAGATATGACATTTGTATATTACACACTATATATGTACACTACCACCCATCACTATCTGTCTAATCCCACCCCATTCTTCGATGGTCTTGACAACAGATCTGGTACCTAAAAGAAACACAAAACAAAATATACATAGCAATAATGTAATTGTAAGGTATATGATATATGTATAGAGAAGCAGAGCTGCATCTTCGAGAAAATGAAACTGTCCTTCTCTCAGTTTTAATCAGTTTCAAACTCTACTTTATATAAAAGTATTTTTCCTATATTTGGGCAAACTACTGCCACCTAGTGTCCAAGGCAACACATAAATGTCCTTTTAAGCAGGGGCTGAAACACAACACTACAAAAGAACCAGTGTTGAACACGGCGTTTCTCAGCAACCCTATTCTGTCTGGCTAACTCCCCAGAGTTCAATAGCACAGCAAAGAAAGTTCCTTTGGCAATGATATGTTTTTTTTTTCTCTTAAACTTTTAAGGAAAACCAAAGGGTGGTGGCAGAAATAAAGTCACTCGAATCTGCAAACACCCTTCTCCTCTTGTGGGAGAATTCAAAGGTAAAACAAGAACAGAAATTAGTCTGTTGGCTCAGAGTAGATAGAATCTAGGATCGGAAAGTGTTACAGGCTTCCCCTGTTTGTCAAGGGTGGTGATGAAGTCACTTCTCGCTCAATGAGGGTGCGGATTGGTGAACACAAACGTGACATCATTAACACCAGAGCTAAATACCCGGTTCCCCGTCACTTTGAAGAAATGCATCAAGGTGACCCATCTGGCATGAAGGTTTTTGGAATAGAATCCATAGGGGGGGATATTGATAGAGGTAGGAGACATCAGAGGCTCTGCAAATGCGAAGCCTACTGGATCTTCACCCTTGGGAGTTTGACCCCTGGGGGGCTAAACGAAGACTCCGAAATTCATAAGCTCCATTAACACTGTAGTTGTCCCTCTTATTTCTTTCTTCTCCCCTTTCTCCCCCCTCCTCCATCCCCCCTTCTACCTTCCCCCCTCTTTTCTTCTCCGCTCTGCCCCCCCTCCCCCCCTTTTTTGGTACACATTGTATTTGTAATTCCCTCCGATTCTCCACCATCGCTCCCAATGGTGGGGATATGTGGTCCAATTATCTCTTGGTTGAAGCACTTCCAGCATCTATGTTATTTTATACATTTTATATATATCATTTTATTTTTTACTTATACACACATATTTTAATTAATATCTATGTGGGTTTATATGTGTGTAATTGATTGATTTTAATATGAATCACTTAGTTATTCTATTACATGTGATTCTTGTTCTACATCCAAGTTACCGCAATGGTTTCTATACATTCCTATGATTATTGTTTCATGTATATGTAATACTTGTAGTAGAACCTGTTTTATAGTGTATTTGATTTGCCTGTATTTACAATCCATTGGTATTGTGGTTATTGGCATCTTTTACATTCTCCTCTCTCTCTGGTTGCCAGTAGCTGCACGCATTATGCATACATTTTCCTTCCTCCTCCTTTCCTCTCCCCCCCTTCCCCCCCCTTTTTTATTAATCACTTTTATCAACAATTTTTTCAATGAACATAGACTGTGGATGGCCGCTGTTTTTATCAGTCTCCCTTCTAGCTATTATTGTGTCATCCACAGCCTCATTGTTTTGATGTAAACGCCGTAGTCCCTCGAGGTAGCGTTGGCCCCTGTTCTCCCGATTCTGGGCTCACTGCTGTGACAGTCGAGGGAGCTTTCACTACCTCCTTTAGTGCAATACTTTGCTCATGCTATCATTCATGCACTTGGTTTATGTTTTAGAGGTTTGTCCCATCGCTACCTCTAGAGGATAAGTCCTCAGCAAAATGGCACCCGCTCAACCAATCACATTACACTATGTAGTGACGGCGGACATCCTGGATTCGATTACCTAACATCCGGACTGCTGGAGCGCAAGCTATACAGCGTGCGTCCCAGATCGTAGAGTGAGGTCGGTAAACTCCAGGCGCAGTGACACTGATTCTATCAATGTACACCGTGCCATTACAGCAGCGGACTGTCAGGTCGCGGTCACTACACCTTATGCGTCCAGATGTCTCTACCTTGTAGAGGTAGGTTGTCACTTCCTTATGTCAATATCATCATTTGTATATTTTGTCCTCCGGCTGCTGAACTACTAATCCATATGCCATTTATTCATATGTCATTTTTATACATTTAGTTCTTTTTATGGCTAATGTGGGTACCTTACTAGCAGCTTGATGCCTGTGTAGGCTTTTGTCCTACCACTTCCCATTCCCTCCCCTCCCTTATTGTTCCTTCCCCTCCTTCCCCTCTCCCCTCCCCCCTTCCCCCTCCTCTCTCCCCCCCCTCTCCCACTATCATTCAGTGTGGGCTGGTCTATTGACTATGTACCGCCCACACCAGTGGGTACTCCACCCCTTGTCCATTGCTAGGGGAGTGTGCATATGCGTGTATATATTGGGTAGTCAGAGAGAGGAACACTGCTGAGCTCTGAGGAAGAAGACTCGTCTTCGAAACGCGTTAGCCAGCAGTGATCTTTGTCAATCCCTCCGTGACCGTTTCGAGTGGATTCGTTTTGGACGCATTGCTGCGCCTCTGTGGTTCCTTGTAAACGCATGGCTTTTTCGTTTGTTTGTAAGTAGGATTCTTTTATTCGCGATAATAAATTTATCCAACGGTAATGCACGAGGCTGGTGCGCCTTTCTTTTTCTTTTCTTGTTATCTACCACTAGGATACCCCTATCTGTGAAGGCAGCAAAGCCAAGTGTCATCCATTTGTTCACTTTCAAACTGTCCAGTATTCCACTTGTGCGCAGGAGTATTTGTTTGTCTTTCGTTATTCATGGTGATGAAGTACACCACATCGTCTTTCCCTGGCCTGCAGATAACAATCCGGTCGGCGTAGATATGCCGGCCGTAACTCCACTCCAACCGGCAACCCTTGAATCGATCCGCCATGATAAACGAGTGACCCAAGTTCCTGAACAGCTTGGGTACTTTCAGATAGTCCCAGATGGCTTCCCTGTACCATTTCTCACGGCGAGCTTCAATTTCTATCATGAGTTCCTTAGGCACATATGGGAATTCCAAGCCGTACTCGGTAGCTACTCTCTTCATCAATATTCGCTGCAAACTGGCGAGATTAGGCAAAGACCGGGAATTCCCTTGCCCGGGCAGTACATAAGCATTCAGGGATTTCCGAACCAAGGGTAAAGCAGATTTAGACAGGTTTTCCTCATTCAGTAAAACCCCCTCTAGTTCTGGGGTTTCCACCCAGGGTGTTGTGTCCCCAGAGTCCATGGGTGACCCCTCTTGGAGGCTGCGTATCGGGGTGACACATTTCCTATTGTCCCATCCCCTCTCCTGAAACAAAGTCTCGATCAGATCATCATCCCCGATATCTGATGCGGAGTCTAACTCTGAGGAGTCCCACTCCTCGGCAGGTAGATAATTGCGGGTAGCTAGAGTCACTTTGTCCCCAGCCCTCTTACCGGTTCCTATTGTGGACTTCCCGGAGACTTCACCGCTCACGAGGTCCGGTTCCAGCAGGCGCTGGGGTAGGCCTTGTCCGCGGCCGGGGGAGGCCTTAACGTAGCCCACCTTACATTTTGCAGGCGGAATGGGAGCACAAGTGTTGGCGGTGGCAGCATCCACTGTGTTGTCCGCCGGTGGCTCCGTAGTGGTAGCGACGTCTACTCCAGACTCACTTGCTGCAGCAGATGCAAGGTGCGCGGGCTGTACCGCAGCGGCAAAGACGACCTTCTTTGGAGTAATGGTGCCTGTGATCCAGTCCACCCGATATGCGCGGGGTGGCACAGTGGGTTGCTCCACCTCAAAGAGATACTCCCCGCAGGATGCACAGCGGCCAAACGGGTGCAATTGTATAGCCAGTCCATTGCATCCAGGGCAGAGCATGCCCAGGGCCTCCACATCTCTGCTCGTATAGAGCGCAAAGCATCCTCTTGGCTTCAGCCGGATCCCCGTATCTGTAAGCGGGGCTCCGGATTGCGTGGTACCCACAGCATTGGGCATGGAGACCACCCTAGGCCCCGATATGGCAGGTGTCCATGAAGAGGAAGACATGCTGCTTAATCTGGCAACTTCTGGTCTTTGGCGCCAAACACACTCACGTGTCTCACGCGGGTAGCGGGAACTCCTCCCAGTTTTAGTTCCTTTTGCACGTAGTTTGCGGGCTTTCTTATTTCTGGCTCCGCCCATGAACTACGCAGCTAGAAAAGCGATCTGTACCCCTTGATCCCTTCTTCTCTTGTTAAAAGCACAGTCCAACACTTTCTCAATGGCAGACATTCCAAAAAGCATAAAAACAGTAATCCGGTTGTCAGAGGCAACGGCAAATATCCCAGACGAGCCCCCACGTGTAGCACTACCCCCGTAGGAGCTTCTGGTTGAAGTTTTGGGTTTGCACGTTACCTCTTTAGCTTCGTTGTCAGGGTGAGAAAGTCTGTAGTAAATGCAATGTCCACACAAGATGTAAAACCTTCAACTGTTGGTTTTATTTTTGCTGCAGTAACTCGTATAGAAAGTAGAAGGTAGGAGAAGAGTAGGGGAAGGTTCAGGTACACGCTGTAGAACACACAAAATGTCTAAAGTCATCCACCACTCTCACTGTTGAGTGGGTATTGCTCACCCGGATAGACCCCTCTCACCTGGCCTAGCAGCTGGGATGATGCTCAAACCAGTATCAGGACAGTCTCTGCCACAGACCGTTTGAGAACAAATGTGGATAGCCAGGAATCCTCTGCCACAGGATTTCAGTCCCGAACTTCCAGCCGTGCAGTTAAAGAACCTTTAAGCCATTCCGGCAAACTGCTCGGCTTTTAAAGTAGTGGATCCCCTACTTTAGCACTTTGCTGGTCTCCTCCAGGCCAGCTCCTCCCCCGGTTTCCTTCATTAAGCAGCTTCCTCCCTCATGGTGGACAGCTTGGGATCCCCTTTAGAATTGTAGGCCCCAGCCAGACTAGCCGGGCCTACCAAATAGCGATGCAGCCTTCGGGCCAACGTGGCACCGAGGCCAGAATCACACACACATACCTCGTGCCAGGAGGGCAGAGAGGCGATCGCCGACCCCAAACAATGGCGTCTGCCCCTTAAGTATCCCTCCCCAGCATGCACAGTGGGGCACCACTCCCACTGTACCGCTGCCGAGAAAGGACACCCAATACATCATGGTCTGCCTGTATTCCAACATGGGCCTGAGGTGGTACCGCCACCTTCAGGCAAAAAGGGAAAACACTACCAGGCATCACCATAGCCAGAACAGAGGCAATTTAGATATAATCAAATAGATCTGAGCCCAACTATTGGCTCAGACACCCCCTAAATTTACAATAGCGCCCCGATCATTGGGGGCAGGGTGCTACAGACAATAGAATAGTCACACCCCACCCCATAACAGAAAATAGTACACAACAGCCAACACACAATATACACACAATATATACAATGTATACAGCATTGAATCTGACTAGCACAGATCATAGTGCGGTTCTCATTCACCCTGTGCCCCTATTAGAGACACAGGGTGATTTACACATAAGAGGTGATGGGGAAGCTGGACAAGGAGCCACCAGAACTCTCCAGGGCAAGGTGAGCCGCACAAACCCCCGACCCAAAGTCACTCCTGTCACACATCTCCCCTTTCGGCAGGAGACTAATGCAGGAGGAGACCCCAGACAGGTTGACTCCGAAGGTAGTCAGTAGTTCCAGTCCCCCAATGCCGGTATCCACACAGTACCCCAAATAAATTAAACAGAGCATTACTTACCAAGCCAACCTCTGCCTCTCTCAGAGAACATACCCGCCGCTGGGAGAGAGGCCTGGACTGGCTCTTCTCCCTGGAGTCCTTTCAGCCGCTGGAGAGAAGACAGGGTGACTGGGCTCACTCCATCATGCTGTTGGGGATCTGGGCCGACTGCCCAGCATCCCTGGGGTATACAGGTGGAGACTGAAGTCTCATCCACTTTTACAGGAAATCCATCATTTGTTAGTGGAGGGCAGAGGCCAGCAGCGCTCTGTCCCATTGCCAGCAGTTCAGCTGGGCATAGGGGCTTCCCTACATCATCTGCTCCAGCAAACTGTTGGTGAGAGAGGCAGACTGCCCCAGCCGGTGCTGGGCAGAGTTTGGTAGCACTCTGCCCTATTGCCACCACAGTCCCATCCCTGATATCAGCTCAAGCTGCAGTTGTGTGTAGGGTCCAGTAGCATTCTGCCCTGTTAGCACTTCAGCTGAGGACCCCACATCATCCACTCCGGTTAACTGTTGGGGAGGGAGGCCGACTGCCCCGGCTCCCTGGAATGCTGTAGTTTTTGCCGGTGCTGGGCACAGGTTGGTAGCACTCTGCCCTGTTGCCAGCACTTCTGCTGGCGTTTTGCTAGGTGGTTCCTCCTCTACAGAAACGTCTATTAAATTCCCAGTCTCTGGAATTGCTAAAAGTTTGGGAAAGAGGTCTTGGACCTTGTGTTCGGTTGCCAGCGCTTCAGATGGAGAAGATTCTGGTAACTCCACTGATGCTGCTGGCAGAAAATCTCAGGTCTCTGGCAGTATTGTGGGAGAAAGGCCGACTACCTCTTCTCTCAGGGAGGCTGAAGCTGCTGTTGGGAAGAGGTTAGCAGAGCTCTGCCCTGTTGTCAGCACTTCAGGTTTGAAGACCGCAATCTCCGGAGTTTCCACTGCCGATTCTCTGGCATGCTGCTGAACGCATTCTAGCAGTTTCCTGTATGCCCTTTCCAGATGCTGTTCCTTCCTTAGCAAATAGTCTAGATCAGGTTTAAGCTCTGAGACCCCTGCAAAACCGAGCATAGCCTCTCTGTGTTCTCGCAGGTCCTCAAGGGTAGGTTCCCCTTCATTGCCAAACACAAAACTATCTGTGATGCCGCGTACACACGATCATTATTCACGGCGGTTAAAAAAACGCTGTGAATAATGTCATTTAAAACGGGGGAACAGCTTGTTCCCCACACACGGTCGTTTTTCACGTCGTTTTTTCTCTTGTCGAGAAAAACGACCGTCTGTGGGCTCCGCGGCAGTGTTTCCCTATGGGAAACACTGCCGCAGAAAAAGTGTAGGAAAAAACGACGAGAAAAATTAGAACATGTTCTAATTTTTCTCGTCGTTTTTAATGCCGTTTTTCTCGTCGAGAAAAACAACAAAATGCCCACAGACGATAATTTTTCTCGTCAAATGGGAAAAATTTCGTTTTTCCCGATGAGAAAAACGGCCGTGTGTACGCGGCATAAGGCTCTCCCACAGCAATCCAGGGCCACCAAAGTCATATCCCTCCGGAGAGCATCCTGTTGTCTCTCCTAAATATTCCTCTGCCATTGCAGAGCCTGATACCAATTGTCCAGCTCTATCTCCTGCTGGACCAGCCTGTCCAACTCAGTCACCCATTTTTCCTGGGGCCGCTCTCCCAGGAATTGCATCCGTAACTCCCTTTGTTCACTGGCCTGCTGCTCTGGGGTTGGAAAGCACTTGCCTTGTTGCATACCAGCAACTTGGAGGCATCTAATCCAGTGCCTTACCCGAATCTGCTGCCTGACCTCCAGGTATTCATCCGCAGACCCAGACCTGGTGTATGCTGAAAGGATGATCTGCAGCAGCCCCGGAAATTCTGATGCCGGATCCATATCTCCACTGGGGTGACTGAAGGCTGCTATCTGAGAGGGGCGTGGTCTGCCAGCGCTGGTGATGGCTGCTTAGATTCTGTGCTCGTCGGCTAAGGGAGTGAAAAGAAGCATCTAAGGCCCAAATCCGCGGACAATCCACGGCCATCCTGCCTCCCAACACCTCAGACATCACAGCCAGACATGCCCAGGAAGAGGATGACAGAGCATCAACCACAAAAACTGACTGGCTTCTTCTCTAAGCCTGCAAGCAAGGTTAGTCAGACCCAAAATGGCGCCGGCGTGGCCGTGATCCCAGAGGCCTACACAAATCTCCCTGACGAGATTCCGGGGGACCAGGACCCCCCTTGCCCTCCTCTGTCACCTACCCTCAGAGCAGGAGATAACCCCATCACAGGCAGCCCAGCAAAAGCCCGTATGCGGATGGAACCACCGCCGCTGCCGCGGCCCTCACAAATTGAGGCCCAGGCTTTTAATAACTTCCAGGCCAACCAGGCCCTACAATCCTCCATGGCCTCATTCCCCACAACAGGTCAACCAGTGATTGACACCACCCTAAAAGACATGCTGATATCACTCCAGACCTCATTGATGACTGACCTGTCATCCCTCTTCACTAAAATGACCGCTGACATGCATGTTATGGATGACAGGGTGACACACTTAGAGGACAGCATGGAGGAATGCACTTCAACGGTGAATGACCTGGTTGATTCCTATGCAGACATAAGAAATGAACAATCCTGGTTAAGGGCCAAGCTGGCCGATTTAGAAGACAGGTCCAGGAGGAATAATGTAAAAGTCAGAGGTGTCCCAGAGACCATCCTGCCATTAGACCTCCCTAAATATGCTAAAGAACTTATGCACTTGATCTTGCCGGACGCATCACCCAGAGACTTGATTGTCGATCGAATCCATAGGATTGCTAAGCCTTCTCACTTAGCAGCATCAGTCCCTAGAGATGTCTAATGAGAGTGCATTTCTTCCCTATCAAAGAAAGACTGCTCATGACACTGAGAAACAACCCTTCGCTGCCTGAACCGTATACTGGTGTGCTACTATTTCCAGACCTCTCAAAGTACACCCTGCAATTGAGGAGACAGCTCAACCCGATCACCAAGGGCCTCCACAATCACAAGATCCAATTCAAATGGAGATACCCTGCATCCTTGCTCATTACAAGAAATGGAGAATCGCATGTGATCCACTCCCTCCAAAAGGGAATGCAGCTCCTCCACTCTTGGGGAATCATGCCTGACCCCCCGCAGGATTCAAATCCACCATTGGAGCAACGTAGCAACCGCACATCACGCCGCTCCTTTAATGGTCGAGGCACTTGACCAAGTCAGTTTTCTTTTTTTTTTCTCAACTATTATTTGGGCCTATGTATATCTACAAGTTTGATACACTCCCTGGCTTCCAGCCTTCTGATTTGTTACACAGTTGAACACTGACGTTTGTTACCCCCTATTAGTGGTTTAGTTGAAAACCTTTATTCTCTACTCCACCTAACGTTCTTTCTGGTGGTCATTCCACCGAATGAGACTGCCTCACAAGTTCCAATTTTTATCGTGTTTAGTTCTTTTGGTTGACTTTCTTGTTTTACAGCCGCCTCTATACACGTACCGTACGTCCATCTACTCTCAGCGGGCCTATCAGAATATATCCTTGCAGAACGTTCTAGCCTCTGAATCCAGAGAACCAGTTAATCTTCAACGAACTGTAAGTGTTCACATCCTATTTTTTCTTTTTCCCTTTTCTGCGTAACTACATAACACCTACAATGCCGATCACGGTATTATCCATCAATGCGAATGGACTCAACCATCCAGCAAAGAGACACTCACTATGGAAGACAGCCCTGGACCTTAAGTGTGATGTCCTGTGTGTTCAAGAGACGCATTTTCTTTCCACAGCTGCACCTATTTGTGTGAACAGACACTTTTCCCAAATTTTTACCGCCCCCTTCACCTCCAAAAAAATATTGTGATGATAGCGGTGCGCAACTCGGTTACATTCCAATTGAAAAATGTTACCCTCGATCCGGACGGTCGTTACATTATTCTTGTGTGTACCATAAATAATACTACGTATACTTTTGGTGAATGTGTACGCTCCAAATGTCAAGCAAATTCACTTCCTCCGCAAAATTATGCGTATTATACACCCTCTGAAACAAGGACATTTAATCTTATGTGGGGATTTTAACCTAGTCCCTGAAATCAACCTTGACTCTACATCCGCATCAAAATACAGGGAATCTCCCCTGAAAAATGTTGTTGTTTCCCATGATTTGTTTGACGTTTGGAGATGCTTGCATGGAGAGGAGAGGGATTATACATATTTCTCTCCTCTCCATAAAACGTACTCATGCATTGATAATTTTTTCATTGACAAATGGCTACTCCAAGACATCAGCGCAGCTGTAATCCACACCACGTCCTGGTCAGACCATGCCCCTGTCACCGTTACTATATCTGACTCTTCGCAACGAACCAATACTTTCTTGTGGAGAGCGAACAACTATATCTTGCAACGTCCAACTTATTCTCCAAGATAATAGACCAATTACTGAATATTTTAAACTAAACTCAGGTTCTGTGTCCGACCCGGGCGTGTTGTGGAACGCGCACAAAGCGTTTATCAGAGGTATATTAATCAAACTTAGCTCTCGCCACAAAAAAAACAGATCATTGGGGATAGACACCCTTCTGTCCCAAATAGCGAGACTAGAACATCAAAATAAATCCAAACCCAACCCAACATGCTCAGCACAAATCTTAACACTTAGACAAGAATTAAGACTCCACCTTCTCCAATCGTACGAACAGATCCAGAGAAAATTAAAAGCCACCTCATACTCCACGTCCAATAAAGGAGGTAAAGCCCTGGCACAGCGCATTAAAGGAAGACGTATAAAAAACAAAATAGACCACTTATTCCATCCCCACTCAAATGAAACACTCAGGAACCCACATAAGATAGCAGATGCCTTCAGCGCTTACTACAGTGACTTATACAATCTACAGCGAGACCCTGACACGCATCAGCCTACCCCAGATGACATCACTGACTTTCTCTCACGTATTAGCCTCCCATCATTAACGTCAGAACAAATTTCCCACCTCAACGACCCTTTCACAGTACAAGAAATAATAGAGACTATCAATAACCTCCCCTTAGGGAAATCACCAGGCCCCGACGGACTCACGGGGGAATACTTTAAAAAGTTTGCACATCAGCTAGTGCCACATCTTGCGACCCTGTACAATGACGCGGCCTCCACCGCTAAATTTCCACGCGAATCCCTACAAGCGTTAATAATCACTCTGCCTAAACCAGGGAAGGAACCCGTAGCGCCTCAAAACTTCCGACCAATCTCACTCCTAAATTTAGACTTGAAAATCTATGCCAAAATGATTGCCACGCGATTGATTCACATCATGCCCAATCTGATCCACAGGGATCAATCAGGCTTCACATCTGGTAGACAAGCGTCTGACGCCACAAGGAGACTAATAAACGTTATCCATTATGCCGAGACCAGTGGAACACCCTCTTTGCTCCTTTCATTGGATGCAGAGAAGGCGTTCGACAGAGTCCACTGGAACTATTTACATCAGGTTCTCCAGAAGTTTGGTTTCAGAGACCAAATACTAAATGCTATACTAGCACTCTACACTTCCCCTTCGGCCCGGGTATTTTCTGCAGATATGCTCTCCCAACCATTTACCATTACCAATGGCACTAGGCAAGGTTGCCCATTGTCGCCACTGATCTTCAACCTACTCATGGAACCCCTAGCTGAACACATTAGACAGAACTCTAAAATTTACGGATTTGAGATAGGACGCCAAACACACAAGATCAGTCTGTTCGCAGACTATGTCATCCTTATGATTACGAACCCGACATCCTCCCTAGCAGAAGTACAAAATACCCTCCAGTGGTTCAGTAAAATTTCATACTACAAGGTTAACGCTACAAAATCATACATACTAGATTTAGGAATAGACGCGACTTCCAGAAATCTACTTCAAAACCAATATCCCTTCACGTGGGCGAAACACGACATAACGTACCTGGGGATTCAATTACCGAGATCGGCAAAAAAAACTATTTAGCTGCAACTTTATACCATTCCTTACCAAGCTTCAGAATGAGGCCCACAAATTGGCTAAACAGACATTATCGTGGTCAGGTAGACTCGCCAAATTCAAAATGATACTTCTTCCACAATTGCTGTACTTATACAGAACCATCCCTATCCCTATCCCATCATCTTACTTTAAATCTCTCCAAACAATTCTTAACAAATTACTATGGCAAGGAAAAAAACCTAGATGCGCAAAGCATACACTCATCAAACATAAACTTGCAGGGGGTACAGGATCAAATGACATTGAGGACTATTACTGGGCATCAATACTGACGCAACTACAAGACTGGTTCCACAACCCTCCCCATACTCTTTGGGGCCATCTAGAAGCATCCCTGATTAAACACCATACATTACAAAGCTGGTTGCTGGGAACCCCACATGGTACTCCCATCTCCAAAGCCCTTCCCCCCACGATAAGAGCCTCTGCTCAGGCTTGGAAAAAACTAGTGAACCTAGGTTCAACAAAGGCGTACACATTCTCTCCTCCGCTACCGTTAGACATACTTTGTCAATTCACTACAGACCTTTCTCTGACACACTGGGTATCTAAAGGTATTAAACATGTACAAGACATTTTCCAGGGGAACACCATAATGACGTTCCAAACATTGCAGCAGAAGTTTGACCTTCCCCATACGGATCTCTTTACATACATACGGGTTAAACATTGCTTATCTCACTTAGCTCATCCATTCTACACACTCCCTCCTAGGGTGTGGTAATTTCTGACAAATCCCTCCTCAAAGATGAAAGGAATCTCCCTCTTCTATAACACCCTACATCAGAAACAGGAACTTGCCAAAACTAAACCTCACTTCCACTGGGACAGAGACCTTGGACAAACCTTCACTGGATCACAATGGCAAACAGCACTGCGTTCAATATACAAAACAACCCTAAACTCCACATTCTGGGAACTCACACAAAAAAATTCTCTACGGTGGTATCTCACACCCACAAAACTTGCATCATTTGACAACACCACTTCGGATGTCTACTGGAGATGCAACTCAGAGAGCAGAGAGGGGTTACCTGCTTCACATCCTCTGGGCGTGCTCTTCAATACAACCATATTGGACTACCATTTTTCTCATCATATCGGATATTACACAGGAACACATACCACCCTCTCCGGCACTGGCATTACTCAATCTGACGATTGAGTCGATCCCAAGGCCACAGAGAACGGTTATAACCAACATCCTTCTTGCAGCTCGGCTGAGCTTGACCAGGTTTTGGAAAAACACCCAACCACCTACGACAGAAAATACTCTTGATCTTGTTAACTTACATTATAACTATGAGATTACACTAGCCTCAAGTAGGGATCAATTCGAAAAAGCACAAACTTAATGGTACCCCTGGACTAGGTGGACTAGAGCAGAAATGTTCATATAATCTAGGAAATCTGATAGTACACCCTGATCTTGGTACTCTTGACCTTTGTCACGATACGTAAGATAGTTACGCTGAAACTATGCTATGTAAGTACACTGTACCTTTGAGGAATGCGATTATGCTTACTCCGTGCTGTATTATATGTTTTCTCCTGAAACAAAGATTGGAACACAACTTGCATACCCTTATATGTATTCTATTTAAAAATTTATAAAAACCTATTGTTTAAAAAAAAAAGGCTGCTATCCGATCTTGGATCCAGGTGGAGGTCTTCACAGCCAGGAAGCACGATCCCGCTGCTGCCAACCAGTTGTGACAAACCCTCTGTCCTCAAACAGATCCAGGTCCTTCGTCAATGCTTCCTCTGTTCAGATCCAGCACCGTCCAAGCTACTTTAGCCCCCCCCCAGTCCACAGACACAACACCTCAGTGTAGGGTAAAACCACAAACTGCTTTATTCAAGCACATGTTAACAAATATCTCTCCTCAAATCACTTCCCTCCCACCCTTGCAAAACAGGGCGGGTTAAACTGTCCAATGACAATGGTGATACAGGTCAGGTGTGTTTAACTTCTCAGTACACAGTCTTATCAGCAGGGGGGTTGGAGGAATCCCCCCTCCCTTTTTCCTCATAGCAAACACACTTGCACATCCCATAATAGTCGAGGCAGCCTGAATAGACAATAGAATAGTCACACCCCATCACAGCAAATAGTACACAACAGCCAACACACAATATACACACAATATATACAATGTATACAGCATTGAATCTGACTAGCACAGATCATAATGGGGTTCTCATTCACCCTGTGCCCCTATTGGAGACACAGGGTGATTTACACATAAGAGGGGATGGGTAAGCTGGAGAAGGAGCCTCCAGAACTCTCCAGGGCAAGTTGAGCCGCACAAACCCCCGACCCAAAGTCACTCCTGTGACAAGTTCCAATAAAACTCAAGGACAGGAAGTTAAAGATAACCTCCCTAGGGGGACACAGGGCCAATTTTAATTATAAATTGCATTTAAAGTGGCGGTGCGTCCATAAGGGCGCACGGGCGCCGCCCCCTCTCTCCAGACACACCCTCTATGACCAATGGATAGAATTATGCATTGCATGAATCCATACCTCCCAACATTTTGAGATGAGAATGAGGGACACCTACTAACAAACGTATGTAGGCATAGGGCGCGCCCCCTGCTACACCCTCTCAAAGGAGAATTAACCCCAAAAAAAGGTTAACTAAATCCACAAGGGATTTTTTTGTACTACTACTATTCCTTTATATTGGCTTTTAAAATGTACAAATGCAGCAATTTAGAAATTGGATGAAAGCTTTAGCACTTGGAAACACTTTTTGAAAGATAAAAAGTGTATTTTATATACAACTATATAGATCAGACCAAAATGAGGGACAAATGAGGGGGGAAGAGGGACAGAGGGACAGAGAGACATTGCTCTAAATCAGGGACAGTCCCTTGAAATCATGGACAGTTGGGAGCTATGCATAAATCTATCCATGGCCGCCGCTGCCACCCCCTATTCAGGCGCCCGGAATTACAGCAGCAGGGGGTGTTTTTGAAGCACCTGATTAGAGCCATAGGCTCTAATAGGTGTCAAAAAAGGTGATCTGCGAGCGCCATGCTTGGCGCTCGCAGTTCACCCAGGTGTGTTAGAAAAGTGAATGAATATTCGCTTTCCTAACACTGAACCACCTCTCCGCCAATCAGGTGCTTGGGTCTGTTACCCATGATCTGATTGGCTGAAACTACAGGCGCTGTGATTGGACGCCTATCAGGCATCCAATCGCCTATAGGAGAGGACAGGAGGAGATGGCGGGAGAAGACATGGAGAACATGGAGGAGCATGGAGGAGCATATCCATAGAGGAGCATGGAGGACACCGCTCGCGGCCGTCAACCGCTGCCCTGCCGAGACAGGGTAAGTGCAGGGCAGATGGTGAGTGGGTGGGGGGTCACAGTGGCAGCATTTGATGGGCACCATGGCAGCATTTGATGGGCAAAGTTGCAGCATTTGATGGGCACAGTGGGAGCATTTGATGGGCACAGTGGAAGCATTTGATGGGCACAGTGGGAGCATTTAAAGGGCACAGTGGCAGCATTTGATGGCACAATGACAGCATTTGATGGGCACAGTGGCAGCGTTTGATGGCACAGTGGCAGCGTTTGATGGCACAGTGGCAGCGTTTGACGGGCACAGTGGATGCGTTTTATGGGAACAGTGGCGGCGATTGATGGGCACAGTGGCGGAATTTGATGGGCACAGTGGCTTCGTTTGATGGCACAGTGGCTGCATTTGATGGGCACAGTGGCTGCGTTTAATGGGCACAGTGGTGGCAATTGATGGGCATAGTGGCGGCAATTGATGGGCACAGTGGCTGCAATTGATGGGCACAGTGGCTGCGTTTGATGGCACAGTGGCTGCGTTTGATGGGCACCGTGAGGCTGCAATTGACTTCCTGCCTTTTCCCATTGTTGTTTATACTCCCCTTTGTAGTTCCTGAGACTACAGAGGTAATGTCATCACATAACTTATGCTGCTGCTGGCCTAGGGTTGCCACCTCATCCCTTTAAAACCGAACACATATGACTTACACAGGTTCTGAGGCTAATTGAATGCAGATAAGGCACCAAGTGAGTTTAATTACCAACTTAGTCAGCCACAGAACCTGTTTAATTGATATGTGTTCGGTTTTAAAGGGGTGAGGTGGAAACCCTATGCTGGCCACCACTGAAGGTGTATGTATTTGCATATATTCCCGCCAGTAACACCCACTGACTATTCATGATAGTAGCTGCCTTGCAGTGTGCGCTTACTATGGGTCGCGGGCAGGGAACAAATAAAATAGTACTCCCCTGTCAGTGGGCTGCCCTATGCGTGTTTGTCACCCAAAATAATTTCCTGCTCCTTTTTGGGTGACAAACTTACCATCATTTTTAAAAGTGCATTTTGCAGCATTAAGAAGAATAGCACCCAAATGCATATTGTCCTGCAATTTGAAATTGTGGGCAGAATTGCATCAGTTCTGCATGGGATTCCAAATTGCATAATGTGAACAGGGCCTTAGGGACAGGAGGTTATAAAAAATAAATTTAACTGAACTTTTTTTTATGAAACTGTTAACAGTGCAGAGAATTATTTATGCAAATTTACTGACAGGACCAGTTTAATATTTTTTTTGTCTGGTTTTGCTGGTTTTTCATCTCTTTTTCATTTTCAAACCAAAATAAAAAAAATGCTTTATTTAACAGTTTTTGGTCTTGCAGTAAGCTTCAGAGCTACTTCAATATTTTCCCTTTCTTTAACAGTTTTCATTAACTCAAAGAGCAGCTTGGAATTTTGCACAATGTATAGGCTTTTCTATTTTTTATATTTTATGGTGAGCTTGCTCACCTTGGAATTGTTGAACACAATGAAATTTTGACCAAGTGCAAGACAACAGGAGTCTTTTAACCTGTAATAAAATATCTTACATTTCCTGTAAGCAATATTAATTATGTAACTGGGATAATGATTGATTGCAAGGTTGAAGGTTTTGCTCTGTTCACAGTGTGTCACATGTATACAATATTGGAGCAACATCTCCAGTAGGGATGAGCTTCCTGTTCGAGTCGAACATCGTCTGTTCGTCCGTTCGCCGAATTACGAACATTATGGGCCGTTCGCGCCAAATTTGAGTTGCGCGTCACGGCCCATAATGCACTGCGTCATCGCAGTGCATTGCTGGCTGATGATTGGCCAAGCATGCACTATGACCCGCATGCTTTGGTCAATCACAGCGCCGTCAGCACAGAGAGCCATAATTGGCCAAAGGAAGGGTGCCTTTGGCCAATCATGGCTCAGAGGAGTAGGTACACGCCCCACACTATATAAGGCCCCCTGCGTGTCGGCCTTGTGTAGTGTGTTGCGTTGGCGTTCAGAGACAAACAGAAAGAGAGAGAGAGATTTTTGTTCTATTTCAGTTAGCAATAGCTAGATTGAGCAGGCAGTTGATTGAGCTAATTAGATCCAGTATATTTAGTATATATATATGCACTGAACGCTTTGTGTATATATATATATATATATATATATATATATATATATATATATACTGTATACAGTTTAGCTAGATCTCATTGCAGAGCGTTCCTGTTATTCTATTCCTACTAATAATACAGACAGGCAGTTGAGCTAAGCTGCAGTATATTAAGTCAGTGTACTGTACACTGGGCACAGTGTTCAGCTAAAGCTGAATGCAGACCATTCCTGTTCTCTTTCTAATAATACAGGCAGGCAGTTGAGCTAAGCTGCAGTATATGAAGTCAGTGTACTGTATACTGGGCACAGTGTTCAGCTAAAGCTGACTGCAGACCATTCCTGTTCTCTTTCTAATAATACAGGCAGGCAGTTGAGCTAAGCTGCAGTATATGAAGTCAGTGTACTGTATACTGGGCACAGTGTTCAGCTAAAGCTGACTGCAGACCATTCCTGTTCTATTCCTAATAATACAGGCAGGCAGTTGAGCTAAGCTGCAGTATATTAAATCAGTGTACTGTATACTGGGCACAGTGTTCAGCTAAAGCTGACTGCAGACCATTCCTGTTCTCTTTCTAATAATACAGGCAGGCAGTTGAGCTAAGCTGCAGTATATTAAGTCAGTGTTCTGTACACTGGGCACAGTTACATAGTTACATAGTTACATAGTTAGTCAGGTTGAAAAAAGACAAAGTCCATCCAGTTCAACCATAAAAAAGTAAATAATAAAATAAAAAATATCGTACAATCCCATATACCCAGTTCTATACCTTCAGTTGATCCAGAGGAAGGCAAAAAACCCCAGCAGAGCATGATCCAATTTGCTACAGCAGGGGGAAAAATTCCTTCCTGATCCCCCGAGAGGCAATCGGATTTACCCTGGATCAACTTTACCTATAAATGTTAGTACTTAGTTATAGTATGTACATTTAGGATAGTATCCAGGCCTTTCTTAAAGCAATCTACTGAGCTGGCCAGAACCACCTCTGGAGGGAGTCTGTTCCACATTTTCACAGCTCTTACTGTGAAGAAACCTTTCCGTATTTGGAGATGAAATCTTTTTTCCTCTAGACGTAAAGAGTGCCCCCCTTGTCTTTTGTGTTGACCGTAAAGTGAATAACTCAACACCAAGTTCACTATATGGACCCCTTATATATTTGTACATGTTAATCATATCCCCCCTTATTCTCCTCTTCTCAAGAGTGAATAAATTCAGTTCCTCTAATCTTTCCTCATAGCTGAGCTCCTCCATGCCTCTTATCAGTTTGGTTGCCCTTCTCTGCACTTTCTCCAGTTCCCCGATATCCTTTTTGAGAACTGGTGCCCAAAACTGAACTGCATATTCCAGATGTGGTCTTACTAATGATTTGAACAGGGGCAAAATGATATCTCTCTCTCTCTGGAGTCCATACCTCTCTTAATACAAGAAAGGACTTTGCTCGCTTTGGAAACCGCAGCTTGGCATTGCATGCCATTATTGAGCTTATGATCTACCAAAAGCCCCAGATCCTTCTCCACTACGGATCCCCCCAGTTGTACTCCCCCTAGTATGTATGATGCATTCATATTCTTAGCCCCCAAGTGCATAACTTTACATTTATCAACATTAAACCTCATCTGCCACATAGTCGCCCAATTAGACAGAGCATTGAGGTCGGTTTGTAAATTGGCGACATCATGTAAGGACGTTATTCCACTGCATAGCTTGGTGTCACCTGCAAATACAGAAATGTTACTTTTGATCCCAGACCCAATATCATTTATAAAGATATTAAAAAGTAAGGGTCCCAGCACTGAACCTTGGGGTACACCACTGAGAACCTTAGACCATTCAAAGTAAGAATCATTAACCACTACTCTCTGAATTCTGTCTTTTAGACAGTTTTCTATCCATTTACAAACTGATATTTCCAATCCTGTAGACTTTACCTTACACATAAGCCGTGTGTGCGGAACTGTATCGAACGCTTTTGCAAAATCCAAGTATACCACGTCCACCGCCAAATCAGGTTTGTCTGACAACTTCTGTCTTTCATGAATCCATGCTGTCTGTTGCTTAAATAGTTTTTTTCCAGCAAGAACTCATCTATGTGGTCTTTTATTAATCTCTCCAGTATCTTCCCAACTATAGAAGTTAAACTAACAGGTCTATAGTTACTTGTTAAAGACTTTGTTCCCTTTTTAAATATAGGCACCACATTGGCCCTGCACCAATCCAGTGGTACTATTCCTGTCATTAATGAGTCCCTAAAAATTAGATACAATGGCTTTGAAATTACAGAGCTCAATTCTTTTAGGATCCGTGGGTGTATGTCATCTGGTCCAGGTGCTTTATCCACCTTTATTCTGTCTAAATATTTTTGGACCACATCACTTTTGAGCCATTGTGGATTTGGGGCTGTGTCACTACCACCCCCGTTATGGACATGATCTCCCCCATGCTCCATTGCATACACAGAGCTGAAGAAAGTATTTAATAAATTAGCCTTCTCTTTGTCCCCAGTCACCCACTCTAGATTATTTTGTAAAGGGCCTACATGCTCAGACCTGACCTTTTTACTATATATATATTTGAAGAATTTTTTGGGGTTTGTCCTACTATCTTTTGCAATCTGTCGTTCGTTTTGAACTTTTGCATCCTTGATTTTCTTTTTACATATCCTGTTATATTCTTTGTAACATTTAAACGACACTAGTGTTCCTTCATTTTTATATTTTTTAAAAGCTCTCTTCTTATTGTTTATAGCTTTTTTAACTTTAACCGTGAGCCACATAGGTTTTATTTTTAGCCTTCTAAACTTATTGCCCATGGGAATATACTTTGCAGTGAGGTCCCAAACAGTCTTTTTGAAGAATTCCCATTTTTGTTCTGTGTTAATCGATGCCAATATTCCCTCCCAGTCTAAGTCCTGGAGAGCAGCCCTCATCCTTGGAAAATTTGCTTTATTGAAATTAAGTGTATTTATCTTTCCTGTATGTATTTCTTGCTTACAGCTAACATCAAATGAAATCATGTTATGGTCACTGCTTCCCAGGTGTTCCTTTATCTGAACATTAGTAATACGCTCTGCATGGTTTGAGATTACCAGGTCCAACAGAGCATCATTCCTAGTTGGGGCCTCAATAAACTGGACCATAAAATTGTCCTGCAATAGGCTTATACATTTTTGCCCTTTAACTGTCCCAGCAGTGCCATTACTCCAGTCAATTTCTGGGTAGTTAAAATCCCCCATTATTATCACCGTCCCAGACCTTGCAGCCCTTTCCATCTGTACACGGAGCTGAGTCTCCACCTCCTCAGCTAAAGCTGACTGCAGACCATTCCTGTTCTCTTTCTAATAATACAGGCAGGCAGTTGAGCTAAGCTGCAGTATATTAAGTCAGTGTACTGTACACTGGGCACAGTGTTCAGCTAAAGCTGACTGCAGACCATTCCTGTTCTCTTTCTAATAATACGGGCAGGCAGTTGAGCTAAGCTGCAGTATATTAAGTCAGTGTACTGTACACTGGGCACAGTGTTCAGCTAAAGCTGACTGCAGACTAGGGATGAGCCGAACACCCCCCAGTTCGGTTTGCACCAGAACCTGCGAACGGACCGAAAGTTTGCGCAAAATTTAGAACCATATTAAAGTCTATGGGACTCGAACGTTCGAAATCAAAAGTGCTAATTTTAAAGGCTAATATGCAAGTTGATGAAGAAAAGATGATTCGCACTCTGGTCGTTGCTCTTAAAAAATTGACGTATTTATTGACATGCCACAGTAGACAAACGCAAATAGGAAAGGTTGACGCGTTTCAGCCTATAAGGCCTTAGTCATAACCACATTACAGACATGAAACTTGTGAAATAAATAGTAGCTCTGAGGATCACTGGCTCTACCCATTAATCGTCTAAATTGACTGCAGGCAATTATCCAAAAAGGGGAATCAGCTGCAATGCATATTGGGTGATCCATGTGTATGCCACTATTTTTCACACACCCTATAGTGATAATATGTACATGTATGCACGCAGCCATGCATGCATACATACATATAATTAAAACACACCATGAAATTCAAAAAACATTAAGTACAAAGATAAAAATAATAATCCAGGTATGTAAAATAAGGACACCAGAGGAGGAAAAGAAAGAAAGAGAGGGGAGACTCCAGGGAGAGGCATTCTTAATGTAAGTGCAGGTCCAGATCCCACCTCATGTTTAACCCCTGAGGCGATCTAGTTTTTAATCTAAAAATCCACCATGATTCTCTCCCCAATAGTCTTCTCTCCCTGTCACCTCCTCTGGGCGAGTGAGACAACCGTTCTATTCCTCTAAAACTAAAAGAGGAAAAATCACCCTGATGACATTCCCTAAAGTGACTTGTTGCATTCGAAATATTTCTAGCGTTTGAATTATTTGTGTCACAATAGTGTTCCCCTATACGGGTTCTCACAGGACGTGTGGTGCAGCCTACATATTGAAGGCTGCATGAAATACAGGTGATCAGGTAAATTACGTAGTTTGTGCCACAGTTGATGTATTGCTGTATAGTGAACTCTTCATCTGTAGCTGTGGCAACAAATGTTTTACCCAGATCACACAAATTACAATACCTACAGGTTTTTATATTGCAGGGATAACTTCCAGGATAGGAAAGCCAGGTAGGTTGGCATTGTTTGGATGAGAATAGACTAGGTGATAGTGCAGTCCCCAGTGTGGGCGCACGTCGGCTAGAAAAAAGGCAACCTGCTTGCAAAATCCCATTTAAATCTTTGTCTGTATACAATATTGGCAGATTCTTTTTTATTATTCTGACTATTTGATTATATTCTTGGGAAAATGTGGTTACAAATGTAATACGTTTACCCGTTTTTCTGTTACTAGAATTGTGAGGTTGATGAGGTTTACTCTTATTTTTATACTCCCTCTTGGTTTTAGGCTTATCTGACAGTAATTCCTCTCTATCCATTTTCAAAACCCTTTCCAGTCCTTGGTATATAACAGATTCGTTATAACCTCGGTCCAACAAGCGCTGATGAATGACCTTACATTCTAGTTCAAAGGTTGGGCTTGTTGAGCAATTGCGTTTGGCTCGAATAAACTCCCCATAAGGGATGGCATTGATGGTGTGGGATGGATAACAACTGGCTGCAAAAAGTGTAGTGTTACCAGAGCATGGTTTCCTATAGGTGCATGTAGAAACATCACCCGTAGTTGGATCGCCTATTAGGGTGATGTCTAAAAAGTTGATACTGGAAACATCATGCTCAATCGAAAAATTTAGAATTAGCTGATTGACATTGAGGAATTACCAAAATGCATGTAACCCCATAATGTCACCATCCCACACCATCACGAGGTCATCAATATAGGTGACCATACTATACAATATATGCAAGTTATTGTCCTAAAAAGGGTTTGGGGACCCGGGTCCTGCCCCAGGGGACATGTGTCAATGCAAAAAGACGTTTTAAAACTGCATTTTTTTCGGGAGCAGTGATTTTAATGATGCATAAAGTGAAAAAAAAAGTTAAATATTCCTTTAAATATCGTACCTGGAGGTTGTCTATAGTATGCCTGTGAAGTGGCACGTGTTTCCCGTGTTTAGAACTGTCCCTGCACAAAATGACATTTCTAAAGGAAAAAAAGTCATTTAAAACTGCTTGCGGCTTTAATGTAATGTCTGGTCCCGGCAATATGGATGAAAATCATTGAGAAAAATGGCATGGGTACCCCCCCCAGCCCATTACCAGCCCCTTTGGGTCTTGTGTGGATTTAGGTGGCCACTGTGCAAAGGACAATAAAGCAAAATACTGCAGATCCCTGCCTGTATTTGTATCAGAACACCAGCAATTGTATTGAGGTAAGCTTTAGGTGCACACTGTGCAAAGGACACTAATGCAAAATACTGCAGCTCCCTGCCTGTATTTGTATCAGGACACCAGCAATTGTATTCAGGTAAGCTTTAAGTGCACACTGTGTAAAGGACACTAAAGCAAAATACTGCAGCTCCCTGCCTGTATTTGTATCAGAACACCAGCAATTGTATTGAGGTAAGCTTTTGGTGCACACTGTGCAAAGGACACTAAAGCAAAATACTGTAGCTCCCTGCCTGTATTTGTATCAGAACACCAGCAATTGTATTAAGGTAAGCTTTTGGTGCACACTGTGCAAAGGACACTAAAGCAAAATACTGCAGCTCCCTGCCTGTATTTGTATCAGAACACCAGCAATTGTATTGAGGTAAGCTTTTGGTGCACACTGTGCAAATGACACTAAAGCAAAATACTGCAGCTCCCTGCCTGTATTTGTATGAGAACACCAGCAATTGTATTCAGGTAAGCTTTTGGTGCACACTGTGCAAAGGACACAGTACACTAAGTGAAACACTGCATCTAGCACAATCACCTGCCTGCCTGTCAGTATAGAGAATAATTGGAACGGATCTAGCTAAACTGAATACAGTGTGTAAATATATATACAACACCTAGGATGCATATATATCCTCTACACACTGTAACTGCAGCTAACAGACTCGCCTGCCTGCTCTATCTAACTCAAATCAAATTACACTGTCTCTCTCTCTGTCTCTTTCCTTTAACCAACGCCGCAACACACTACACAAGGCCGCCAAGCCGGCGGCCTTATATAGTGTGGGGCGTGTACCTACTCCTCTGAGCCATGATTGGCCAAAGCCACCCTGGCTTTGGCCAATTACAGCTCTCTGTACTTACGGCGCTGTGATTGGCCAAGCATGCGGGTCATAGTGCATGCTTGGCCAATCATTAGCCAGCAATGCACTGCGATGCCGCAGTGAATTATGGGCCGTGACGCGCCACTCGAATTTGGCGCGAACGGCCCATAATGTTCGAAATTCGGCCAACAGGCGATGTTCGAGTCGAACATGGGTTTGACTCAAACTCGAAGCTCATCCCTACTGCAGACAATTCCTGTTCTCTTTCTAATAATACAGACAGGCTGTTGAGCTAAGCTTCAGTATATTAAGTCAGTGTACTGTATCCTGGGCACAGTGTTCAGCTAAAGCTGACTGCAGACCATTCCTCTTCTATTCCTAATAATACAGGCAGGCAGTTGAGCTAAGCTGCAGTACTGTAATGCCAGTGTTTGGCTGGCTGACCTCCAAAAGGAATACAACCTGCCCAAGAACCGCCTAATCTTTGACATGCCCACCAGGTGGAACTCAACGTTGGCCATGCTGCAGCGGCTGCACAAGCAGCAGAGGGCCATCAATGAGTATCTGTGTGACTATGGCACCAGGACAGGGTCAGGTGAGCTTGTTTTTTTTTGCCAAGCCAGTGGGTCATGATCAGGGATGCATGCTCTGTCCTGTCACCATTTGAGAAGGCCACGAGGATGGTGAGCAGTGACAGTGCATGCATCAGTGACACTGTCCCTCTTGTCCATCTGTTGGAGCACACACTGCGTGGAATAATGGACAGGGCACTTGAGGCAGAACAGAGGGAGGAAGAAGAGGACTTACTTACCTCTCAAGGCCCCCTTTATCCAGACAGTGTTCCTGCTGGCCCGCCGATCACACAGGAAGAGGACGTGGAGGAGGAGGAGGATTGTGTCAGCATGGAGATGGAGCTTAGCACTCAGCATCAGCAGCAGTCTTCAAGGGATCATTTACAGTCCCAAGAAACCCATGGACTTGTACGTGGCTGGGAGGAGGTGGCTGCAGGTCATGTCATCCTTAGTGACCCAGGGGACTCCGGACCAAATGCCTCAGCAAACCCACGCTGCATGGCATCCCTGATCCTGCAAAGCCTGTGAAAGGATCCTCGTATTCGTGGTATCAAGGAGAGGGATCATTACTGGCTGGCAACCCTCCTTGATCCATGTTACAAGGGTAAGGTTGCGGACTTTATCCAGCCGTCGCAGAGGGAGCAGAGGATGAAACATCTTCGGGAGGCCTTGCAGAAAGGTTTGTGCAACGCGTTTCCAGAGCCTGGGAGGTTACCAATTCCTGGTTCTGGACAACGTGTTGCTGAGGCTTTGGTCAGTCACAGAAGGAGCGGTGGAGAAGGTGGCCGTCTGACCGATGCCTTCAGACAATTTTTTAGTCCGCAGCCCCAAGGTATGATCAGTTCCAGCAACCATCGCCAGCGTCTGATTCACATGGTGCAGGAATACCTAGGGGCAAGATCAGACTTGGACACCTTTCCCACCGAAAATCCTCTGGGTTACTGGGTCTTGAGGATGGATCACTAGCCAGAGCTTGCACAGCTTGCCCAATTTTTCTGCCCCTGTTTAACAGGGGCATGTAATTATAATTTTTGCTGCAATACTTTTCAGCAGGGCTCATTACTGTGCTCCAACTAAAATATCTGTGAGGGGTTGCAGTGTTGTGGCACCAGCACCAGTGCCTAAGGCCCAATTTTTTGTCCCTGTTTAACAGGAGTGTGTAATTATAATTTTTGCTGCAATACTTTGCAGCAGGGCTCATTCCTGCGCTCCAACTAGAGTATCTGTGAGGGGTTGCAGAGTTGTGGCACCAGTGCCTGAGGCCCAATTTTTCAGCCCCTGTTTAACAGGGGCATGTAATTACAATTCTTGTTCTAATATTTCACAGCAGGGCCCATTCCTGCGCCCACCAAGAGTAACTGTGAGGGCTAACAGTGTTGTGGCAACACCACCACCACCACCAAAGGCCCATTTTTTCTGCCCCTGTTCAACAGGTGCATGTAATTACAATTCTTTTTTTTTTTTAAAGGTAAAGTTTTATAAAAAAAAAAAAAAATCAAAACAAGACATACAATAGACAACAAACAGACACACATGGAGCGAACATCGCCCAATCCAGTACAGTGCAAAAAATGTTTTTTAGAAAGCTGGTAAACAATTGGCATATATCAGGAAGACAATATTCAGTCACATTTTTAAGTAGCAGGAGAGACAGTGCTCTCAGAATCAACCCAGTAGCCCCAAACCTTCCTGAATTTTTTCGGACACCCTCTAGCCTCATATGTCAGTTTGTATAATGATACAGCATGGTTAATATTTGTGAGCCAAAAGGCAATAGTGGGCAAGGATGGAGACTTCCAATGGAAGGTTATTGCTTTCTTAGCATAAAACAATACTATTCTCAGAAATGTTTGTGTATTCTCGGATATACTATCATCATCAATATAGCCCAGTAAACACCTTAGAGGATTACATATATTAGGTAATTGTGTCAATGAGCTGATGAAGGCCGTGACCTCTGACCAGAACTGCCTGATCGGAGCACACTCCCACATTAAATGAAAGAACGTGCCATCAGCCATGCCGCAACGAGAGCATAATGCAGAGGGCAATCTATTCAGTTTAAATAGTAAGCATGGAGTAAAGTAGGATCTGTATAACAATTTAGTTTGTATTACCTTGTCACAAGAAGAGATGGCAGAGTGAACCTGGAGGGGCAAAAGCTCCTGCCAGATCTCCTCCATCAGCTCAGGGATATCAGCTCTCCAGCAGGCAGCCATCTTGCTCAGCCTTTGAGTCGTGGAATGCAGAAGGGACCTATAATATGAAGAAACTAGCTTGGTGCGAGAGGAGTCGGTCAACATACGTTCCAGTGGGGAGAGCTGAATAGATATGTTGCGAAGTCCAAACTGTGTTGCTGCAGTGTGGCGTATCTGCAGGTAGAGGAAGTAAGCTGTGCGTGGTAGATTGTAATCTCTACGAAATTCATCAAAAGAACGAAACACATTGTCTGAGAATAAATGCAAAATAGTTTTTACCCCCCTTTTCGACCAGAATCCCGCGTCAGATCTGCGGAAGAACTCTGGTAGAGTCGGGTTCCCCCCAAAGTGGAGTGTTCGGCGAGTAAGTATTACTGTCAGCGAACGACTGTAGTTTTGTTAGCTTAATAAGCCTTATAGTCATTGCCAGGACACTCGTACCCTCCCGCCCTCTAAGGGACATACGATAAATCAGGTTCTGCAGGGATTCATAGGAGGTGAGGATAGCAGCCTCCAAAGCAGTGGCTGCGTTGTTGGCTTCAGGAAAAAACCACCAATGTGCATGAGCTAAGTGTGAGGCAATATAATAGGTGTGGAGACAGGGTAAGGCCAATCCGCCCTCCAGTACCGGTAACTGGAGGGTGGTCTTGGCAATCCTGACTACTCCCCCCTCCACAAAAAGGAAGTAAGGATGGAGTCTATTTCTTTAAATTTAAGCTTAGGTACATATACTGGTGAATTACCCAATACATACAGAAATCGTGGCAGGAATATAATTTTAAAAATATTAATCCTGCCTAATAAGGTAAGTGGGAGATTTGCCCAGGTTTTGAATGTGGTCTTCATTCTCCCTATAAGGGGGTCTATATTAAGTTTAGCATAAGAGGTAATAGGGAGCTGTACCAGAACTCCTAAATATCGGAAGGAGGTGACTATTTGCAGTGGGCAAGAGGAAGGTAGCCTGGGTGGGTCTGCCTGGTCAATCTGAAATAGGATGGACTTGTCCCAGTTAACCCGGAACCCGGAGAAATGCCCAAACTTGCCAATAATCTCCAGCAGGACTGGGAGAGACGACTGGGCGTCCAACAAATATATTAACATGTCGTCAGCATAAAGAGACACCTTCTCCTCCAGACCCCCAATCGTCAGTCCCGCAACCTCCCCGCAAGATCTTATCAGTGCTGCCAAGGGCTCTATCGCCAGTGCAAAGAGCAACGGCGACAGAGGGCACCCCTGTCTGGTGCCTCTCTTTATCGGAAAGGGATCAGACACAGCTGCGTTCACCCTCAGTCAAGCAGTGGGCTTCGAATATAACAACTGGACCCATCTGATGAAGGTACCGCCAAAACCAAACTTTGCCAAGACCTCCAGCAGATAAGGCCACTCGACTGAATCAAATGCCTTGTGTGCGTCTAAGGCCAGAACAGCCCTGGAACCCATCTCTGCATGAGTGGCCTGAAGATTGGTGAACAATCTCCGCAGGTTGATGGAGGTCGATCGCCCAGGGATGAACCCAGTTTGGTCCGCACCAATAATGGTAGTAATAACTGTGTTCAATCGCCGGGCGAGCACCTTGGCCAAAATCTTAACATCCGAGTTGATGAGTGATATTGGTCTGTAAGATTCGCATAGGAGGTGATCCTTATGTGGTTTAGGAATGAGGACAATCAATGCCTCCGACATAGAGGGGGGTAGCTGTCCAGTTTTCATAGCAAAATCATACACCCTGCTTAGATGGGGTATAAGCAAATCTTTGTATTGCAGATACCACTCGATGGGGAACCCATCCAGTCCCGGCATTTTGTTTCTGGCAAAGGATTGGATAGCCTCCCTAATTTCCTCAGTTGTCAGAGGAGCGTCAAGGTCTGACGCCTGTTGGGTCTGAAGTCTGGGCAACGAAATATCAGCAAGATAGTCATCCAATTCCACAATCGTGTAGTGAGCTCTAGTAGCATATAGGGAGGAGTAAAAGGAGATAAAGGCTTCCATGATCTCATTGTTCTGTTCTACCACTATGCCCTCTGCGCTTTTAATTCTCGGTATGCTGCATGGCTGATAGTCAGGTTTAGAAAGATATGCCAACAAACGGCTGTTCTTGTCACCAAACTCAAAGATTTACTGATTCTGGTATAACAGCTTCTTCTGGGTGCGTTCCAAAAGCACTAGGTCCAATTCTCTGGACCCATGCTTCCAGGCAGCACGTGTCTCAGGAGAG
Organism: Rana muscosa; assembly: GCA_029206835.1. NCBI lineage: Eukaryota > Metazoa > Chordata > Amphibia > Anura > Ranidae > Rana > Rana muscosa. The sequence goes on from CM055121.1 coordinate 570,086,257, forward strand.
GGAGTCGGGGTATAAATGGCTTCTGCCTCCCTGAGAGCCCCCTCTGCATCCATCAACTTGGACATAGAGGCCTTGCGTGTCTGACCAACCGCCACAGTAAAAGAGCCACGTGTAGCGGCCTTAAAGGCATCCCATACCACTGGAACAGTTGCACTCTGTTTATTAAGTAGCCAGTATGATTTCATCTCTGTTATACATTGGTTCACCACAATCTCATCCGCCAACCACAGTGGGCTCAGTCGCCACACCCGATAGGAGGAGGAGGGGCCCAGGGCGAGGTCCACCATCAAAGGAGAGTGGTCGGACACCACCCTAGGGAGGTATTTAACCTCTGATACCATGGAAAGCAGATCCGACGAGACCAAACACAAATCTAAACGAGACAGAGTACCGTGAGACTCAGAGTGACACGAATACTCCCTCCTGTCCGCATGCTTCCACCTCCAGGCCTCCACTAAGTCAAATGGATTTAAGAAGGAACCCAGGGGAGTGGGGGGTAATGAAGAACAACGTAACCTGTCTATGGAATTATCCAGTACTGTATTATAGTCACCTGCTATTAGTAATGGACCCTCTGCTATCACCAGAATGGAGGTCATAACCCTTTCAAATAACAATTTAGTGAAGGGAGGAGGGGCATACAGGCTAGTCACGGTATATGGTCTACCCATAAGTTCAAGTACAACAACTACAAAACACCCTTGCGGGTCCAGTTTAACATGCTTAATACTAACCGGGGCTGATTTGGCTATTAGGATGGAGGTCCCCCTGGCATATGTGGAGTATGTAGAATGGAGGACGTAAGCAATTTTTGCCCGTTTGAGGGCTATGACTCTAAAGCCCTGGAGGTGGGTTTCCTGAAGTAGGATTATATGCGGATTGTGGCGTGCCAAGTAGTCAAAACATCAGAGATCTTTTCACCTTGGAATTCAGCCCCCGTACATTCCACCACACTAAACGTAGCTTAGACATAGGGAGGCGTAAAGCACATGACTAACCGTACCCACTTCCCATGGCCCGCCGGACACAAGCAAGGCCCAAAGTCCCGCAAACCAGGGGAAGTGCGCAAGGTATAAAACAAGTCAAAAAGATAAGGCAAGAGCATAGGAAATAAAGTGATCAGATACATATCATAAGGATCAGTTATACCAGCCTGTAAATGGACATGCACAAATGGATACCAGCACTGCAAAACAAAACACATAAAAATAAAAACTTCAAACAAAAATCCCCAAACACCCCCACTCACCCTAACCCTCCCGGCTCCCAAACCCAAACATATGAGAGCTTTGTTCCCAAAACCAAAACTGCAAAGCAGGGGGGTCATGACACAGACCCCAAACTAACAGACCCTGAGGAGCTTTAAAGTCCCTTAGACGCGGGCCACCGTCCATGTCCGCACAGGACAAGTATGCTAGTTAACCCTGAGTCTGAAGGAAAAAATGCAGCAGTCATCCAGATAAAACAAGTAGGAAACAAACAGAGTTAGTAGAATGTAGTTCGCCACTTTCATATAACTGTAAAGAGGGGAGTGAGATGATCATAGGTGTAAGGATTTCCAGGCCCACTCCTACCCCCCCTCAGCTGTCTTTTGCTGGAAAGGGGTAACGTAGGCCACATAAGGCACAAGGTGTAGCTATCAAAAAGTGCAGGTTAGGTGCGATGTCAGCGCGGAGGGGATCTTTGATTCTGATTCCGGCGTTCAGGATGTCCCAGGGTATCCACTCAGTGAGATGCCTCCTTAGGATCCGTGAAGAAGTAGGCCTTGACCTGGTAAACAATCCTCAATCGAGCAGGATATAGCATGCCATAGGGGAGATGAAGTTCACGGAGCCTGCGTTTAATTGCCAGGAAAGTGTCCCTCTGCTTTTGTGTAGCTACAGAGAAGTCAGGGAAAATAGTAATTCCACTCCCATTAAAGGACACCCTTCCCCTTTCTCTGGCAGCATGAAGAATTGCCTCCCTGTCCCTAAAGTGAAGCAGTTTGATAATCATGGCACGTGGCTGGGCCCCAGGGGGGAGGGGGCGCATGGGGACCCTATGTGCCCGTTCAATGGCGAATAACGGTGAAAAGGTTGAAGCGCCGAATGTGGTGATTAGCCATCTTTCCATAAAGACCTCCAGGGTTCTACCCTCAGCCCCCTCTGGGAACCCCAGGAAACGTAAATTGCTCCTCCGTAAATGGTCCTCCATTTCAGTGAGCTTATCTGCTGTGTAATCCTGGGCCTGGCGTAGCTCCCTAACAGAGCCCTGTAATGGACGGGTCTCATCCTCCAGCGTGCTAATGTGCTGCTCAGCATTAGACACCCTGTGGCAGAGGTTATGGACATCCTGTTTTAGGAAGGATAAGTCAGTTTTTATGGAGTCCATTTGAGTGGTCAGAGAAGCATAGCTGTGCTGGATGGCCTCCATGATCTGGGACAGGGGTGGCTCCGCATGGCCTGCATCAGCAGTGTCCTCGCTGGGGGTATCAGGGGCAATGTCCTCAGCCGGAGAGAGTAGGAAAGGATCTTCCGGGCTTAGAACAGGGGGGGAACAGTGTGACTCACCCTTCCCTGCATGCTTTGGTTTCAGCGCTGAGGAGTATGAGGATGGCTGGCTGCGTGTGTCTGCAGCATGGTGACCGGTGCCATCTTACCTCTGTCATCTTGCCTCTGTTTGCATGGCGGGGGTGGCGGGACGGATCCTGAGGCTTCCTCCATCAGTGGGCCGTATTTGACCATCTCCTGGTGGGCACAAGGTTCCCTGGATGCTGTGGGGACAAACAGGATCCCTGGATGGCGAACAGGTCAGTAGGATTGAGTCAGGATGTGTGCGGCATGGACGGAGCTCAGGCTAAGCACGTCCTCACATCCCGGTCATTGGCCACGCCCCCCGTAATTACAATTCTTGATATAATATTTCACAGCAGGGCCCGTTACAGCGCCCACCAAGAGTAACTGAGAGGACTTACAGTGTTGTGGCACCAGCACCACCACCACCACCAAAGGCCCAATTTTTCTGCAACTGTTCAACAATGGCATGTAATTACAATTCTTGATATAATAGTTCACAGCAGGGCGTTCCTGCGCCCACCAAGAGTAACTGTGAGGGCTTACAGTGTTGTGGCAACACCAACACCTAAGGCCCAAATTTGCAGAGTATATAGGGGAGGCCCCTACTTTCAAACGACTCCTACTTACAAATGGAGGGAGTCAACAGAAAGTGACAGGAAATCTACCCCATGGAGGGGAAATTCTCTCCTGAAAGAGTTAATATGGGAAAAGGGTGTCTCCTCTCCACTGATGTTTTATCACCATTCCTTGTTTCCCTACAAAACCCAAATTTACAAAATCCAATTGTCATTGGGACAGAAAGTGAGGTGAAATCTTCTGAACAGGTGCACAGACAGCAAAACAAATGTTACAGGGGTGATAACCCTTCCTTATGTTTTCCAAAAAGTTTAAAAATAGATTTTTTGTCTGGAGCTACACTAAAAATGTACCAGTTCAAAATGACAAACAGATTCTACTTAAGAACAAACCTACAGTCCCTGTCTTGTTTGCACTGCCTGTATACTGCTGTTCAGAGTATATAGGGCCTGGGGGGCCGCACTCCTTTCCTTTTTTAAATTTGGGTGCAGGGTTCCCCCTAATATCCATGCAAGACCCAAAGGGGCTGATAATTAGCTGGTGGGGGGGGGGGGGTACCAATTCCATTTTTCTCAATGATTTTCCTTGTCAAAATATTTTATTGATTGGATCAACAAGTAAATACAAGCAGTTGTAATAAATAATACAACGGTAAACAAACCATGTTTAACATAAATGGTAGAATTTTAAGGTCCAATGAGTAGCTACTGTTAGGTAGGTTATTTGACCATTACAGAAAAGAAAAGTAAATTAGTTAATATAACTAAGAATAATTAACTACAATTGAAATAATGCTACCATATAGAGTATTAGCTTGGACCAGAGCTGTTAAAATTTGTTAAATAGAATAATACTTCATTACGGTTCAGTAAAAGAATAAAAAATAGAGCTGAAGAGAAAAAATAAAATATATAAAAGAAAAGAACACACAGAAAAAGGGAGACACAACAAAAGGAAGAATAGAATAGTGAGGAGAATAGAGAAGAAAGTGCAGGAGTCCACTGGATTAGCTCAGATCGTATGGCTTCCTGTCTGAGGGTGTAAAAAGCATTATAATATTCACAACAGAACGTAGGGTAGCACCAAGGCTCTGAAAGTTTGAGTTTAGGATTGCAAATCACTTTTATCTGAGTAGGGTTGTCAGCTACCATGGCATGAGGATTGTGTTATCACAGAGTGGTGATAAGTGATATTTGATCCAAGGATTCCAGGTTTTTTCGAAAGCTGGAATTTGATCTCTTTCTATTGCTAGCATTTTGGCATAAGACATGAAAACATTTAGTCTGCATTCAGTCTCGGGTACCTCTAGGTCGGGGGTCCTCCACGCCTTTGCGATTGTTTGCTTAGCCGCCGTGAGGAGTTGGTTAAGGAGTTTAAATTGTCTATAAGTAATACAGTCCGGTTTTAGATTGAGCAAGGCTGTGGCTGGGTCAGGTTGCACATTGAGATTAAACATTCTGGAGGCAACTCCAAATATTTTCTTCCAATATATCTGTGCCAATGGGCAGGACCACCATATGTGCAAGTGGGTGCCCGGGTCAAGCCAGCCCCGAAAGCATTGCGCCGTTTGGTTTGGCATAAATGTGGCCAACCTGGAAGGGATGAGGTACCAATGAGTTAAAACCTTATAGTTGGTTTCTACCGCCAGGATATTTGGAGAGGAAGATTTTGTTGCGGACCAAATTTTAGACCAGTCAGCCATATCAAATGTTCTATCCAGGTCCTCCTCCCATTTACAGGCATATGGGGGTTTATCAAGACCAGGGTAAGTTGAAATTTGGGAGTATAAAGAAGATATCATACCTCTTGAGTGGGGATCCTTCAGACAGGCTGATTCAAAGTGTGTGGTATGTGGCAGGGAGGTAGTAGTACTTAGTAATGGTGCGTAGAAATTTTTGATCTGGAGATATCTAAAGAGTTCGGAATTTGGGAAATTATAGGTGTCGCGAAGGGTAGGAAATGTGAGGAAGGATGTAGAAGATATTAGGTTACAAAGCCGTTTAATGTTCAGAGAGGTCCAAGCCTTGAATGATTTGGGAAAGACCCATGCTGGGTAGAACGAGGGTTTTTTGGAGAATGATAATAAAGGGTTGTGAGGAGATTGTAGTTGGTGTTTGAATGTGAGTTTGTCCCATAAAGATAGAAAATATTTGGTGATGGGGTTACACAAGGTTTTGCGTTCCTTGGGGAGGAGCCATAACAAATTGGAGATGGAGAGTGTGTCACATTCTGCGGCTTCTATTATAACCCATAAGGGTATTTCATGAGTAGCATGAAATTTAGAAAGGCTGGCAATGTGTGCAGCTCTATAATAATTTGCAAAGTTCGGAAAACCAAGACCTCCTCTGAGTTTTGGTAAATGTAACGTGTGAAGTGAAATACGGGGTTTAGTAGAGCCCCACACAAAGGTTGTTGTCCTTTTTTGAAGAAGTCTAAGGTAATAAGATGGGATTGAGATTGGCAAAACTCTAAATAAGTAAAGTCGTTTTGGGAGAATTGTCATTCTGATTGCATTCATTTTGCCAATCCAGGAGATCGGGAGATGTGTCCATTGCTGTATAAGTTTTGTAATTTGTTTTAGAATTGGGGGATAATTTACTGTGAAAAGGTCAGAATAGGAGGCTGTTAGGTGAATTCCTAAGTAGGGAATTGACCTCTCAGCCCAAATGAATGGGAGTGAATGTTTAACCGAATCTAACTCTACTTTGGAGAGGGATATATCAAGGGCTCTGAATTTTTTAGGATTTATTAAAAGGCCTAAAATCATCCAAAATTTGTTGAGGATGAGAAGGAGGTTGGGTCCTGAAACTTGTGGGGAGGACAAAAATAGTAATATGTCATCTGCAAATAAACATATTTTGTGTTGATATCCAGCAGTTTCTATACCTGTGATTGTCGGGTCAGAACGTATTCGTTGGGCTAATGGTTCCACTAAAAGGGCGAATAAAAGGGGGGAAAGCGGGCATTCCTGGCGAGTTCCTCTTTCTATATTAAATGGACTAGATTTGTAACTTGCATATTTGACGTATGCAATTGGTTTGTTATAGAGTGCCTCAATCCAGGTCAAAAAGTGGGGACCAAAGCCCCATTTTTGTAATGTATAGCGTAGGTAAGGCCATGATACAGAATCAAAAGCCTTTTTTTAAATCAAGAGATAGAAAACAGGAGGGTATATGCTGAGCTTTAGCTATTTGTGCTAGTAATACTGCCCGGCGGACATTATCGCCCGCTTGGCGTGTTGGCATGAAACCCACTTGATCTTTGTGGATGAGTTTCCCTATTATAGTGTTTAATCTGTTGGCTAAGATTTTAGCTAGAATTTTCTAGATTTAAAAGCGAGATTGGGCGGTAATTTGTACATAAAATGTCATTAGAGGGAAGTTTGGGGATTATGCAAACAATGGCTGTTAATGTTTCTTGCCTAAAGGACTTTCCTTCCAGCAGTACATTAAAGGCTTCAGCTAAGATTGGTGATAAAGTTTCTGCGAAGGTTCTATAATATAAAGCGGAGTATCCATCCGGACCCGGTCTTTTATTTAGCTTTAGGTCTTTGATGACATTGGTGACATCCTCTGGTGTAATTTTTTCTTCTAAGTCATTCTTTTGGTTAAGGGAGAGTTCTGGTAGATTAATGTCAGAGAAGAAAGCATCTGCTAATTTTGGATCGAAGGTAGTGGGTGAAGTATATAGCGAGGTTAAGTGGGAATGAAATCTCTGGACTATTTTGATAGGGTTACTCGTGAAAACATCTTTTGCCAATTTTAAACAAATTGGTTTAAATGGTTTGCTTAAAGAGTTAAGCGTGCGTGCTAGGTAGGTTCCCGATTTATTGGAATTCATAAAATAATTATGTTTTGAACGTTTATAAGATTTTTCAACTGCTTCGGTCAAAAATAAGTCATATGCGACACGAGATTTGTCTAAGCGAGATTTTGTTAGTGGTGATGGATTGTCTTGGTGGGATAAAAAGGCGGCATTAACTACTTCCCACCCGGCCACTGTACATATACGGCCGGGTGGGTGCTCTCTCCTTCTGAGTGGACGTTCCTGAACGTCCCTCAGAAGGAGGGGTATCGCGCGCGTGCACGCCGCCGGCGGCGCGTGCGCCCGCCGCATTACCAAGGACCCGGTGCGCGTGCCCGGCACCCGCGATTGCCCGGGAACCAAGCAGGAAAGTGGATCTGTGTGTGTAAACACACAGATCCACGTCCTGTGAGGGAGAGGAGGCTGATGGTGTGTCCCTTGTACATAGGGACAACCATCGGTCACCTCCCCCAGTCAGTCCCCTCCCCCCACAGTTAGAACACATTGAGGGAACATATTTAACCCCTTCCCGCCCCCTAGTGGTTAACCCCTTCCCTGCCAGTCACATTTATACAGTAATCAATGCATTTTTATAGCAGGGATCGCTGTATAAATGTAAATGGTACCAAAAATGTGTCAAAAGTGTCCGATGTGTCCGCCACAATATCGCAGTCACAATAAAAATCGCAGATCGCCGCCATTACTAATAAAAAAATTAAAAAAAATTAAAAATGCTATAAAACTATCCCCTATTTTGAAGACGCTATAACTTTTGCGCAAACCAATCAATACGCGCTTATTGCGATTTTTTTTTTATACCAAAAATATGTAGAAGAATACGTAGCGGCCTAAACTGAGGAAAATTTTAATTGGAAAAAAAATGGGTATTTATTATAGCAAAAAGTAAAAAATATTGTGTTTTTTTTCCAAACTGGACGCTCTTCTTTTGTTTATAGCGCAAAAAATAAAAACCGCAGAGGTGATTAAATACCACCAAAAGAAAGCTCTATTTGTGGGAAAAAAAAGACACAAATTTTGTTTGGGAGCCACGTCGCACGACCACGCAATTGTCATTCAAAGTGTGACTGCGCTGAAAGCTGAAAAATGGCTTGGGCAGGAAGGGGGTTTTAGTGCCCAGTAGGGAGGTGGTTAAACTCAGATTCCAGTTTGCGAGCAAGGGTTTTCCGTTCACGTTTAAATATGGCTGATTGTTTTTGTATAACATTACGTATTACTGGCTTGTGTGCTTCCCAAAGTGTTGGGGTATTAATATTGGGGCTGGTATTGAGTAATAGGTAATCTTTTATGGCTTGTTCAGTGGTTTGACAGTAAGATGGGTGCTTGAGCAAAATGTCTGGGAGATTCCAAGTTGGGTCATGGCCTTTGGGTAGTGCTGATTTAATAGAAGTGATTACTGCATTATGGTCAGACCATGGGATGGGAATTATCTCTGCTGTGATTATTTCAGGGATCATACTGATAGTTAGAAATATGTGGTCAATCCGTGAGAATGTTTTATGAGGGTGGGAGTAGTATGAATATCTACGTTTTGTGGGATTACATTCTCTCCATGTGTCTACTAAATTATATTTGGAAAGAAGTTGGGAAAAAGACAATTTGGATGTATTGTGGGGTGGGTTGTACGGGGATTTATCTAGAAATGGGAGGAGGACCTGTTTGGAATCTCCACAAAGTATGACTGTTCCTGTTTTGTGGTCAGTCACAACCTATAGTACTGTAGGTGTGACATAAACGGGTTTGGTTGCTTATTAGGCACGTAGTATGAAACAACAGTAATTTCAGTGTCCATAATATGGCCTATGAGAATTAAGTAGCGTCCTTCTGGGTCTTTAATTTGAAATTTAATTTGAAATTGGAGGGGAAATGGAGTAGAGCGGTGAAAGGCTATGAGGGTACCACGTTTGCCTAGAGGTAGCCGAAGCTGTAAAGGTTTGCGGATAAAAGTGGGACATAAATTTAGGTGTAGAAGAGTTCGTGAAATGCGTTTCTTGTAGGCAAACTATATGCGCCTTTCTGGCATGAAATGTGCGGAAGGCCTTGGTACGTTTTTGGGGGATGTTGAGTCCCTGGACATTCAGGGACAGGATGCTTAGTGGTGCCATGGTAGCTGAGTAGATAAAAGAGACATACCTATAATCGCATATTTAACGCATACGGTTAGACAGGTTATTTGGTTGTCAGCGAGCTGGTTGGTAAGTAGGCTTGGTTTTTCCCTGGGCGTTCCCCAGGCCTTGTTGTTCCCTGTTTCAGCCTTCCAATGCTACTTACCACGATAGCCAGCTATAGATGGGGGCGGTGGACATGTTTTTGTTTTCACCTATGGTGCTTGTATTGGTCCAGCAGCACACCAACACCTTTGCAGCCATTGTGCTACATGCTGGGTGTTTGGTGTGCTCCTGTACCTTTAAGGAGGGGTGGCTCCCCTTCAGTCCACCTGCCCTCATCTAACCATCAGAATGCATGTGCCTCCATTGTGGGGAGACTCATAGTCAGTGTAGGACCACAGATTCCAGGGGGCCTTGGCGTGGCTCTGTGGCTCACGCATGCGTTTGCAAATGCGTGCGGACAGACCCCTGTTTTTAACGCATACTGTTAGACAGGTTATTTGGTTGTCAGCGAGCTGGTTGGTAAGTAGGCTTGGTTTTTCCCTGGGCATTCCCCAGGCCTTGTTGTTACCTATAATCGGGCTGCTTGAGTCAGTTGATACAATCCAGGTGGACTTGAAGGAAGAGGAGAGAAAAAGAATAGAGGTGAGTACTGAAGTGAGGAAATATAAATAAAACAGAAATGGTTAGAGAAAATAATAAGTAATTCAACAGAAAAACACATTCAAACATATCCCGTGAGTGGGGACAAAAATCCCCCCCAGGGGAAAGGGTGCTTCCGTCAGACTTCCACATATTATGTAGCTGAATGAGGGAGGCAAAATAGGGCGCACGGATCTCCTGTTCGTGGGAGGAGAGCCTTCTAATGAAAGCTTATTATTAATGTACATAACTGTAAACCACACGACTTATAATGAAAACTATTAAAGTTAAAGTTAACTATAATTAGTTAAAAAGGGGGCAACAGGGGAAATGGGAAATAAGAGAATGGCATCTGACTACCCCAGGGTTTCCTGGTATGGAAGTAAGATGTGCTAAGGGAGTGATTAAGGGATTTGGGGGGTGAAAACTGGATCAGTTAACAATAAAGGTATAACAGAAGGATCTACCAGGAAAGGTAGAGTGAGGAATTCCTAAAATTACAGTGCCAAAACTACCTTAAAACTTTCTAATGATAGGCTAGCGATCAGCAAAGTCGTAAAAATTAAAACAAATGGGACCTTTGGTCATAATACTTCTTATGAATGCCAAAAGACCTTACAGTTATGTCCATTACTTGGGACAAAAATGATCCAGGATAAAAAAAAAAATATTTAAAAAATAAATAATAAAAAAAACACACTATGCATGCAATGGGTTAAGCAAAGAACTTAAAACTATGATTATAATTTGTAAACGCAGTCTTGGTGAGTCAACTGAAACAGAGAGAATTGAAAGTAAACATTGAGCATGCAAATCTGAAGGACAAAAAGGGAAACAGGATGAAGCGTCTTGAATTGAAGAACTAAAAGGGATAAGGTGAAGCCCTGAGATTCTTTAGAAAGACTAGAAAGGGTGAAAAAAGAGTCAAGTTCACAGTTATAGGAGCATCCTTCAGTCCATAGAATCATTTCGTTCCTGAGGAGGTGATGTGTAGCGACCTCTCTTGTGAGTTGGATGGGTACCATTTTTCAGGTTGGGATGGGAAGGGTTTCCTGCGGATGAAAGAGATGTTGATCTCCTGCGGGTTGGGGTATTTCGTGGGACTGGTTCCATGAGATTCAGGTCTAAGAGGGTTTGCTGGAGTTCATCAAAGGATCTACAGGTGTATTTCTTCCCTTTGTAGGCAAAGCGTAGGGAAAATGGGAGCCCCCACTGATAGATGATGTTGTGGCGCTGTAATTCCAGGAGAACGGGCTTCATTGCTCGCCTTTTTGCAATCGTTATCTGGGACAAGTCAGCAAATAATTGAAATCATTGCCATGGAAATTCAGCTGCTTTTTGTCCCTGGCAGATGCTAGGAGCTGTTCCTTTGTGCGATAAAAATTTAATTTCACTATTATATCGCGTGGGGGACCATCAGGCTTTTTTGCAGCCAGGGCTCGGTGGATCCTGTCAAATTCTAACCTCTCAATAGGAATGGCTGGTTGCAATTCCTGGAACAAAGCAGTTATGGTGGATTGTAGGTCAGTGATAGTTTCAGGAATTCCCCTGATACGTAGGTTAGACTTTCTGGCCCTATTCTCATGGTCTTCAAGTTTGGTTTGAAGCAATAAGTTTTCCTCTTTGAGGTTCTCTATTTCCATAGAGTGTTCAAGAGAGATGTTTTCCAAATCATCTGCTTTAAGTTCTAGTGTTGCTGTGCGCTTGCCAAGTTCTCCTATTTCTCTGGTGAGATTAGCTGTAATTTGATCTGATGTTTGTTTTAAGGCTTTGTTCAACATGTGTTCAAATTTCTTTAATACAGCTGGAGTTACATGAGAAATCTGTATGGGCTCTTGTTAGGAAAATAGTTCACTGTCAGAATCAGCTGGGGACTCAGGTTGTGTCAGGCTTTGTCTGTGAGAACGCATAGAGGCTGTGTATGAAGAGGGGGGAGGTACCATTTTAGCTGCAGTTTTCCCCTTAGAGTCCTTCATGAGGGGATTATTTAACTTCGCACAGCCGCCTCCCAAAGCCATAATTTCCCCCACAAATTGACCAGAATAGTCCCGGGTACTAGCTTAACCCCGTGGGTATGTCCAAATACTTGTGGGTTATGTGGAAATATTGGCTCTCCTCCCGAACGGTGTGGAGCTCTAACTCTGCATGACTGCACTGCTAGACTCCACGCATGCACTCTTCTTAATGATTTTCATCCATATTGCCGGGACCAGACATTACATTAAAGCCGCAAGCAGTTTTAAATGACTTTTATTCCTTTAGAAATGTTATTTTGTGCAGGGACAGTTATAAACACGGGAAACACACGTCACTTTACAGGCATACTATAGACACCCCCAGGCACGAAATTTAAAGGAACATTTCACTTTTATTTTTTCACTTTAAGCATCATTAACCACTTCTCCACCGGGCCTATTCTGGCACTTCTCTCCTTCATGTAAAAATCATAATTTTTTTGATAGAAAATTAATTAGAACACCCAAACATTATATATATATATATATATATATATATATATATATATATATATATATATATTTTAGCATACACCCTAGGGAATAAAATGGCGGTCATTGCAACTTTTTATCTTGCACGGTATTTGCTCAATAATTTTTCAAACGCCTTTTTTGGGGAAAGAAAACGGTTTCACAAATTAAAAAATAACAAAACAGTAAAGTTAGCTCAATTTTTTTGTATAATGTGAAAGATGCTGTTACGCCGAGTAAATAGTTACCTAACATGTCACGCTTTAAAATTGCGCACACTCATGGAATGGCGCCAAACTTTGGTACTTAAAAATCTTTCTAGGCGACGCTTTAATTTTTTTTACAGGTTACTATTTTCGAGTTACAGAGAAGGTCTAGTGCTAGAATTGTTGCTCGCACTCTACCGCACGCGGCGATACCTCACATGTGGGGTTTGAACCGCGTTTACATATGTGGGCGGGACTTACATGCGTGTTGGCTTCTGAGCAAGAGCTACCGGGGACAGAGGCATTTTACTTTTTTTTTTTTTCATTTTATTTATTTTTTTACAGATTTTTTTTTATTTTGACACTTTAAAAAAAAAAAAAAATTGATCAGTTTTATTCCTATTACAAGGAATGTAAATATCCCTTGTAATAGGAATCATTGTGACAGGTCCTCTTTATGGAGACATGCGGGGTCAATAAGACTCCACATCTCTCCTCCAGGCTGGAAAGCATGAGATCGGTGAAAAACAATTCACCGATCTCATGCTGACAGCCGCAATTGCGGCTTTGTTTATTTCCGGGAACCGGGCATGACGTCACAATGTTGCGCCCGGGACTCCGACGGTCATAGACGGAAATCTCTATGATCCTCATGCAACGCTGGCCGATTCGTTCTCCGGGCCCCCGATGACACGGGAGAGCCTGGAGAAGCACCGGATGGCGGTGGGAGGGGGGATGTCCCCTCCCGCCGCCTATAAGAATGATCAAGCGGTGGAACTGCCACTATGATCATTCTTATGGTGCGCAGAATCGCAGGCATGACAGAATGATATCTGAATGATGCCTGTAGCTGCAGGCATCATTCAGATATCCCCCCTCAAAGTCAAGGACTAGGGATGAGCCGAACACCCCCGGGTTCGGTTCGCACCAGAACCCGCGAACGGACCGAAAGTTCGCACGAACATTAGAACCCTATTAAATACAATGGATGCGAATGTTCGAATTCTAAAGTGCTAATTATAACGACTATTATCCATGTTATTGTCCTAAACAGAGTTTGGGAACCCGGGTTCTGCACCAGGGGACATGTATCAATGCAAAAAGAAGTTTTAAAAACGGCCGTTTTTCGGGAGCAGTCATTTTAATGATGCATAAAGTGAAAAAAAAAGTCAAATATTCCTTTAAATATTGTACCTGGGGGGTGTCTAAAGTATGTCTGTGAAGTGCCACGTGTTTCCCGTGTTTAGAACTGTCCCTGCACAAAATTACATTTCTAAAGGAAAAAAAAGCCATTTAAAACTGCTTGCGGCTTTAATGTAATGTCTGGTCCCGGTAATATGGATGAAAATCTTTAAGAAAAATGGCATAGCTACCCCATCACCCCCCCTACCCCAGCCCATTACCAGCCCCTTTGGGTCTTGTATGGATATTAAGGGGAACCCCGCACACAAAATAAAAAAGGCCCTATATACTCTGAACAGCCGTATACAGGCGGTGCATACAAGACAGGGACTGTAGGTTTGTTCTTATGTAGAATCTGTTTGTAATTTTGAACAGCTACATTGTTTAAGTGTAGCTCCAGCCCAAATACCTATTTTTAAGCTTATTGGAAAACATTGGGAAGGGTTATCACCCCTGTAACATTTGTTTTGCTGTCTGTGCCCCTGTTCAGAACATTTCACCTCACTTTGCGTCCCAATGACAACTGTTTTTGAAATGTGGTGTTTTTATTGAAACAAGGATTGGTGATAAAGCATCAGTAGAGAGGAGACACCTTTCTCCCATATTAATTCTTACAGGAGAGAATTTTCCTTCCAAGGGGTAGATTTCCTCTCACTTCCTGTTGTCTTCTTCCGTTTGCAAGTAGTAGTCGTTTGTAAGTTGGATGTTTGAAAGTAGGGACCTGCCGTATATACTCTGCAGAAATTGGCCCCTTAGGTGTTGGTGTTGGCACAACACTGTAAGCACTCACAGTTACTCTTAGTGGGTGCTGGAATGCCCTTCTGTCAACTATTATATCAGGAATTGTAATAACATATAATTGTTGAACAGTGGTAGTAAAAATTGGGCCTTTGATGGTGGTGCTGGTGCCACAACACTGTAAGGCCTGACAGTTACTCTTGGTGGGCGCAGCAATGGGCCCTGCTGTGAATTATTAGATCAATAATTATAATTGCATGCCCCTGTTGAACAGGGGCTGAAAAATTGGGCCTTTGGTGGTGGTGGTGGTGGTGTTGACACAACACTGTAAGGCCTGACAGTTACTCTTGGTGGGCGCAGCAATGGGCCCTGCTGTGAATTATTAGAACAATAATTATAATTGCATGCCCCTGTTTAACAGGGGCTGAAAAATTGGGCCTTTGGTGGTGGTGGTGGTGGTGGTGGTGGTGTTGACACAACACTGTAAGGCCTGACAGTTACTCTTGGTGGGCGCAGCAATGGGCCCTGCTGTGAATTATTAGATCAATAATTATAATTGCATGCCCCTGTTGAACAGGGGCTGAAAAATTGGGCCTTTGGTGGTGGTGGTGGTGGTGGTGGTGGTGTTGACACAACACTGTAAGGCCTGACAGTTACTCTTGGTGGGCGCAGCAATGGGCCCTGCTGTGAATTATTAGATCAATAATTATAATTGCATGCCCCTGTTGAACAGGGGCTGAAAAATTGGGCCTTAGGCACTGGTGGCACAACACTGCAACCCCTCACAGATACTGTACTTGGAGCACAGCAATGAGCCCTGTTGCAAAGTATTGCATCAAAAATTTTAATTACACGCCCCTGTTAAACAGGGGCTGAAAAATTGGGCCTTAGCCACTGGTGGCAGCACCCATAAACCAAAATGATCTTCCAAGCTATCATCATCAATCGGATCATTGAGGAGGAGGAGGAGGATAGTAAGTCAACATAACAGCACAGGCACTCAGCATCAGCATCAGTCTTGAAGGGATGTGACATTTTAAAATCAATTAGTCTGTTATATCAGCATCAGGTGTGTGGTAGCTGGTGGTGATCCAAGACTGGTTCATCTTGATTAAAATCAGTCGATCAACCGAGTCTGTGGACAGGCGCACCCTGTGATCCGTGACAAATCCTCCAGCAGCACTGAATGTGCGTTCTGAAAGAACGCTGGATGCAGGACAGGCCAGTAGCTCAATTGCATACTGTGCAAGCTCTGGCCAGTGATCCATCCTCAAGACCCAGTAAGCCAGAGGATTTTCGGTGGGGAAGGTGTCCAAGTCTGACCTTGCCCCTAGGTATTCCTGCATCATGTATATCAGACGCTGGCTATGGTTGCTGGAACCGATCATACTTTGGGGCTGCGGACTAAAGAATTGTCTGAACGCATCGGTCAGACGGCCACCTTCCCCACCGCTCCTTCTTTGACTGCCCGAAGCCTCAGCAACTCGTTGTCCAGGACCAGGAGTTTGTAACCTCCCAGTCTCTGGGAACGCGTTGCACAGACCTTTCTGCAAGGCCTCCCGGAGTTGTCTCATCCTCTGCTCTCTCTGCGACGGTAAGATAAGGTCCGCAACCTTACCCTTGTACCGTGGATCAAGGAGAGTGGCCAGCCAGTAATGGTCCCTCTCCTTGATCCGAAGAATACGAGGATCCTTCCGCAGACTTTGCAGGATCAGGGAGGCCATGCAGCGTAGGTTAGCTGAGGCATTCAGTCCGGAGTCCTCTGGGTCACTAAGGACGACATGATCCGCAGCCACCTCCTCCCAGCCACGTACAAGTCCACTGGTTTCTTGGGACTGTAAATCATCCCTAAAAGACTGCTGCTGATGATGCTGAGTGCCAGCCTCCACCTCCATGCTGACACAATCCTCCTCCTCCTCCTCTTCCTGTGCGATGGGTGGGACAGAAGGAACACTGTCTGGGTAAAGGGGGCCTTGAGAGGCAAGGAAGTCCTCCTCTTCCTGCCTCTGTTCTGCCTCAAGTGCCCTGTCCATTATTCCACGCAGCGTGTGCTCCAACAGGTGGACAAGAGGTACAGTGTCACTGATGCATGCACTGTCACTGCTCACCATCCTCGTGGCCTCCTCAAATGGTGCCAGGACAGTGCATGCATCCCTGATCATGCCCCACTGGCGTGGTGAAAAAAAACCGAGCTCCCCTGACCCTGTCCTGGTGCCGTAGTTGCACAGGTACTCATTGATGGCCCTCTGCTGCGTGTGCAGCCGCTGCAGCATGGCCAACGTTGAGTTCCACCTGGTGGGCATGTTACATATAAGGCGGTTCTTGGGCAGGTTCAACTCCTTTTGCAGCTCAGCCAGGCGAGCACTGGCATTATAAGATCTGCGGAAATGCACACAGACTTTCCTGGCCTGCCTCAGGACATCCTGTAAGCCCGGGTACCTGCCCAAGAACCGCTGCACCACCAGGTTAAGGACGTGAGCCACACAGGGCACATGGGTCAGTTGTCCCTGTCGGAGGGCGGAGAGGAGGTTGGTGCCATTGTCGCAAACCACCATTCCTGGCTTAAGCTGGCATGGCGTCAACCACCTCTCGGCCTGCCCCTGCAGAGCAGACAGGACCTCTGCCCCAGTGTGGCTCCTGTCCCCCAAACACACCAGCGCAAGCACAGCATGGCATCTTTTTGCCTGCGTACTTGCGTAGCCCCTTGAACGCCTACGGAGCACCGCTGGTTCCGAGGACAAAGCACAGGAAGAGGCCATGGAGGAAGAAGAAGAGGAGGGGGTGGAGGAGAGAGGTGTGTCACAACCAGTAGTAGCATTTTGGAGGCGTGGAGGTGGAACAACCTCCAACACTACTGCACCTTGTCCTGCATCCTTCCCAGCTGCCAAAAGAGTGACCCAATGGGCCGTGAAAGAAAGGTAACGTCCCTGTCCATGCCTGCTGGACCATGAGTCAGCGGTAATATGCACCTTACCGCTGACCGCCCTGTCCAGCGAGGCCAAGACATTGCCTTCCACATGCCTGTAGAGAGCCGGAATCGCCTTCCGTGAGAAAAAGTGGCGTTTGGGAACCTGCCACTGAGGAACCGCACATTGCACAAACTCACGGAAGGGGGCCGAGTCTACCAACTGAAAAGGCAGCAGTTGAAGCGCTAGCAATTTAGCCAAGCTAGCATTCAACCGCTGGGCATGTGGATGGCTGGGAGTGAACTTCTTTTGACGGTCCAGCAGCTGGGGCAGGGAAATTTGCCTGCTAGAATCGGACGTCGGTGTACTGCTAGCAGAGTGGCAGCAAGTACTTGGCTGTGACACACCTAATTCTACACCTTCATTCCTCTCAGTGCAGGTTTCAGAGAGGACTGAAGGTATAGTGGGGTTGGAGATCCCAGCTGATGCGGTGCAAGGAGAGGTCCGCTTTGTTCTTTGGTGTGGGTCTTCAAGGTAGGCTTGCCAACGAGCTGCATGGCAGGTCAACATATGTCTGATCAAGCATGTGGTGCCCAAGCGGCTGATGTTTTGGCCACACGATATACGCTTGAGACATATGTTGCAAACAGCAGCTGTGCGATCTGATGCACTCGCCTCAAAAAAGGCCCACACCAAAGAACTTTTTGAATGACGGGCAGAGGCAGCGCCCTGCACAGGCGGAGCTCTGCAGTGTGATTCCGTCGGTGTGCTGCCCATACGCTGGCCACCCAAGGGCATCCTGCCTCGTTGGAGATGTGCCTCCTCCTCATCCTCCTCCTCCTCCTCTCTCCTATTAGGCACCCACGTGAAGTCAGTGACCTCATCATCCCCTCCCTCCTCATCACTGGAGCCAATCTGGCAGTATGCTGCAGCTGCTGGAGCATGACTGCCAGATTGGTGTCCTTCTTCAGCATCCCCTCTCTCTGCTCTCACGCTACTGCCTTCCTCTATCTGGGTATCATCCTCAGATCCTTCGAAACGCTGGGCATCCTCCTGGAGCATGTACCCAACACTGTGCTCAAACAGTTCGGGGGACTCCTCAGGAGGAGGACATGGTGGGTCTAGGGAAGGATTGACTAATGAAGATAATGATACCAGAGAAGAGGACGCTTTGGCAGCTGCTTTGCCAGTACCCTGAGCCTGGGTGAGAGAGGATGAGGAGGATGAGGTGGGCTTGGTCATCCACTCTACCAAGTCTTCGGCATGATGTGGCTCAACATGTCCAGCTGCCGAAAAGAAGGACAAGCGTGTCCCATGGCCATGTGCTGATGACAATGCACCGCGTCCACGACCAGCACTGTTGCCCCCAGACACAGAGCCTGCTTGCCCTCTTTTTTTGCATCCTGACTGTCTGCCTCTCCTTGTTTGCCTTCCAGACATTTTAATGGATGGCCTGCAGGGAGATGGGAAAAACAGCAATAAGGGCTACCTTCAGGTGTATACTGTGCAGGAGGCTTAGCAACAATGACACTGACACTGTCCCCTGCCTATCCTTCTCTGTCCCTAAACACAAGGATTTGCAATATGCTTCAGCAAGATTGGTTTAGCACAGAATAGCACACTGACAGTTTCCCTCACTGTCCTTCTCTGTCCCTACAAACAAGGTTTAGCACAGAATAGCACACTGACAGTTTCCCCGAGTGTCCTTCTCTGTCCCTAAACTCAAGGATTTCAAATACGGTTCAGCAAGATTGGTTTAGAACAGAATAGCACACTGACACTTTCCCTCACTGTCCTTCTCTGTCCCTAAACTCAAGGATTTCAAATATGGTTCAGCAAGATTGGATTAGAACAGAATAGCACACTGACAGTTTCCCTCACTGTCCTTCTCTGTCCCTAAACTCAAGGATTTCAAATATGGTTCAGCAAGATTGGTTTAGAACAGAATAGCACACTGACAGTTTCCCTCACTGTCCTTCTCTGTCCCTACAAACAAGGTTTAGCACAGAATAGCACACTGATAGTTTCCCTCACTGTCCTTCTCTGTCCCTACAAACAAGATTTAGCACAGAATAGCACACTGATAGTTTCCACGAGTGTCCTTCTCTGTCCCTAAACTCAAGGAATTCAAATACGGTTCAGCAAGATTGGTTTAGAACAGAATAGCACACTGACACTTTCCCTCACTGTCCTTCTCTGTCCCTAAACTCAAGGATTTCAAATATGGTTCAGCAAGATTGGTTTAGAACAGAATAGCACACTGACAGTTTCCCTCACTGTCCTTCTCTGTCCCTAAACTCAAGGATTTCAAATATGGTTCAGCAAGATTGGTTTAGAACAGAATAGCACACTGACAGTTTCCCTCACTGTCCTTCTCTGTCCCTACAAACAAGGTTTAGCACAGAATAGCACACTGATAGTTTCCCTCACTGTCCTTCTCTGTCCCTACAAACAAGATTTAGCACAGAATAGCACACTGATAGTTTCCACGAGTGTCCTTCTCTGTCCCTAAACTCAAGGAATTCAAATACGGTTCAGCAAGATTGGTTTAGAACAGAATAGCACACTGACACTTTCCCTCACTGTCCTTCTCTGTCCCTAAACTCAAGGATTTCAAATATGGTTCAGCAAGATTGGTTTAGAACAGAATAGCACACTGACAGTTTCCCTCACTGTCCTTCTCTGTCCCTAAACTCAAGGATTTCAAATATGGTTCAGCAAGATTGGTTTAGAACAGAATAGCACACTGACACTTTCCCTCACTGTCCTTCTCTGTCCCTAAACTCAAGGATTTCAAATATGGTTCAGCAAGATTGGTTTAGAACAGAATAGCACACTGACAGTTTCCCTCACTGTCCTTCTCTGTCCCTACAAACAAGGTTTAGCACAGAATAGCACACTGATAGTTTTCCTCACTGTCCTTCTCTGTCCCTACAAACAAGATTTAGCACAGAATAGCACACTGATAGTTTCCACGAGTGTCCTTCTCTGTCCCTAAACTCAAGGATTTCAAATATGGTTCAGCAAGATTGGTTTAGAACAGAATAGCACACTGACAGTTTCCCTCACTGTCCTTTTCTGTCCCTAAACTCAAGGATTTCAAATATGGTTCAGCAAGATTGGTTTAGAACAGAATAGCACACTGATAGTTTCCACGAGTGTCCTTCTCTGTCCCTAAACTCAAGGATTTCAAATATGGTTCAGCAAGATTGGTTTAGAACAGAATAGCACACTGACAGTTTCCCTCACTGTCCTTCTCTGTCCCTACAAACAAGGTTTAGCACAGAATAGCACACTGATAGTTTCCCTCACTGTCCTTCTCTGTCCCTACAAACAAGATTTAGCACAGAATAGCACACTGATAGTTTCCATGAGTGTCCTTTCTGTCCCTAAACTCAAGGAATTCAAATACGGTTCAGCAAGATTGGTTTAGAACAGAATAGCACACTGACACTTTCCCTCACTGTCCTTCTCTGTCCCTAAATTAAAGGATTTCAAATATGGTTCAGCAAGATTGGTTTAGAACAGAATAGCACACTGACAGTTTCCCTCACTGTCCTTCTCTGTCCCTACAAACAAGGTTTAGCACAGAATAGCACACTGATAGTTTCCCTCACTGTCCTTCTCTGTCCCTACAAACAAGATTTAGCACAGAATAGCACACTGATAGTTTCCACGAGTGTCCTTCTCTGTCCCTAAACTCAAGGATTTCAAATATGGTTCAGCAAGATTGGTTTAGAACAGAATAGCACACTGACACTTTCCCTCACAGTACCTCTCTGTCCCTAAATGCAAGGATTTCAAATATGGTTCAGCAAGATTGGTTTAGAACAGAATAGCACACTGACAGTTTCCCTCACTGTCCTTCTCTGTCCCTACAAACAAGGTTTAGCACAGAATAGCACACTGATAGTTTCCCTCACTGTCCTTCTCTGTCCCTACAAACAAGATTTAGCACAGAATAGCACACTGATAGTTTCCACGAGTGTGCTTCTCTGTCCCTAAACTCAAGGATTTCAAATATGGTTCAGCAAGATTGGTTTAGAACAGAATAGCACACTGACACTTTCCCTCACTGCGCCTCTCTGTCCCTAAACTCAAGGATTTCAAATATGGTTCAGCAAGATTGGTTTAGAACAGAATAGCACACTGACAGTTTCCCTCACTGTCCTTCTCTGTCCCCACAAACAAGATTTAGCACAGCATAGCACACTGATAGTTTCCACGAGTGTCCTTCTCTGTCCCTAAACTCAAGGAATTCAAATACGGTTCAGCAAGATTGGTTTAGAACAGAATAGCACACTGACACTTTCCCTCACTGTCCTTCTCTGTCCCTAAACTCAAGGATTTCAAATATGGTTCAGCAAGATTGGTTTAGAAAAGAATAGCACACTGATAGTTTCCACGAGTGTCCTTCTCTGTCCCTAAACTCAAGGATTTCAAATATGGTTCAGCAAGATTGGTTTAGAACAGAATAGCACACTGACAGTTTCCCTCACTGTCCTTCTCTGTCCCTACAAACAAGGTTTAGCACAGAATAGCACACTGATAGTTTCCCTCACTGTCCTTCTCTGTCCCTACAAACAAGATTTAGCACAGAATAGCACACTGATAGTTTCCACGAGTGTCCTTCTCTGTCCCTAAACTCAAGGAATTCAAATACGGTTCAGCAAGATTGGTTTAGAACAGAATAGCACACTGACACTTTCCCTCACTGTCCTTCTCTGTCCCTAAACTCAAGGATTTAAAATATGGTTCAGCAAGATTGGTTTAGAACAGAATAGCACACTGACAGTTTCCCTCACTGTCCTTCTCTGTCCCTAAACTCAAGGATTTCAAATATGGTTCAGCAAGATTGGTTTAGAACAGAATAGCACACTGACACTTTCCCTCACTGTCCTTCTCTGTCCCTAAACTCAAGGATTTCAAATATGGTTCAGCAAGATTGGTTTAGAACAGAATAGCACACTGACACTTTCCCTCACTGTCCTTCTCTGTCCCTACAAACAAGGTTTAGCACAGAATAGCACACTGATAGTTTCCCTCACTGTCCTTCTCTGTCCCTACAAACAAGATTTAGCACAGAATAGCACACTGATAGTTTCCACGAGTGTCCTTCTCTGTCCCTAAACTCAAGGATTTCAAATATGGTTCAGCAAGATTGGTTTAGAACAGAATAGCACACTGACAGTTTTCCTCACTGTCCTTTTCTGTCCCTAAACTCAAGGATTTCAAATATGGTTCAGCAAGATTGGTTTAGAACAGAATAGCACACTGATAGTTTCCACGAGTGTCCTTCTCTGTCCCTAAACTCAAGGATTTCAAATATGGTTCAGCAAGATTGGTTTAGAACAGAATAGCACACTGACAGTTTCCCTCACTGTCCTTCTCTGTCCCTACAAACAAGGTTTAGCACATAATAGCACACTGATAGTTTCCCTCACTGTCCTTCTCTGTCCCTACAAACAAGATTTAGCACAGAATAGCACACTGATAGTTTCCACGAGTGTCCTTCTCTGTCCCTAAACTCAAGGAATTCAAATACGGTTCAGCAAGATTGGTTTAGAACAGAATAGCACACTGACACTTTCCCTCACTGTCCTTCTCTGTCCCTAAATTAAAGGATTTCAAATATGGTTCAGCAAGATTGGTTTAGAACAGAATAGCACACTGACAGTTTCCCTCACTGTCCTTCTCTGTCCCTACAAACAAGGTTTAGCACAGAATAGCACACTGATAGTTTCCCTCACTGTCCTTCTCTGTCCCTACAAACAAGATTTAGCACAGAATAGCACACTGATAGTTTCCACGAGTGTCCTTCTCTGTCCCTAAACTCAAGGATTTCAAATATGGTTCAGCAAGATTGGTTTAGAACAGAATAGCACACTGACACTTTCCCTCACTGTACCTCTCTGTCCCTAAACTCAAGGATTTCAAATATGGTTCAGCAAGATTGGTTTAGAACAGAATAGCACACTGACAGTTTCCCTCACTGTCCTTCTCTGTCCCTACAAACAAGATTTAGCACAGAATAGCACACTGATAGTTTCCACGAGTGTCCTTCTCTGTCCCTAAACTCAAGGAATTCAAATACGGTTCAGCAAGATTGGTTTAGAACAGAATAGCACACTGACACTTTCCCTCACTGTCCTTCTCTGTCCCTAAACTCAAGGATTTCAAATATGGTTCAGCAAGATTGGTTTAGAACAGAAAAGCACACTGATAGTTTCCACAAATGTCCTTCTCTGTCCCTAAACTCAAGGATTTCAAATATGGTTCAGCAAGATTGGTTTAGAACAGAATAGCACACTGACAGTTTCCCTCACTGTCCTTCTCTGTCCCTACAAACAAGGTTTAGCACAGAATAGCACACTGATAGTTTCCCTCACCGTCCTTCTCTGTCCCTACAAACAAGATTTAGCACAGAATAGCACACTGATAGTTTCCACGAGTGTCCTTCTCTGTCCCTAAACTCAAGGAATTCAAATATGGTTCAGCAAGATTGGTTTAGAACAGAATAGCACACTGACACTTTCCCTCACTGTCCTTCTCTGTCCCTAAACTCAAGGATTTCAAATATGGTTCAGCAAGATTGGTTTAGAACAGAATAGCACACTGACAGTTTCCCTCACTGTCCTTCTCTGTCCCTACAAACAAGGTTTAGCACAGAATAGCACACTGATAGTTTCCCTCACTGTCCTTCTCTGTCCCTACAAACAAGATTTAGCACAGAATAGCACACTGATAGTTTCCACGAGTGTCCTTCTCTGTCCCTAAACTCAAGGATTTCAAATATGGTTCAGCAAGATTGGTTTAGAACAGAATAGCACACTGACACTTTCCCTCACTGTACCTCTCTGTCCCTAAACTCAAGGATTTCAAATATGGTTCAGCAAGATTGGTTTAGAACAGAATAGCACACTGACAGTTTCCCTCACTGTCCTTCTCTGTCCCTACAAACAAGATTTAGCACAGAATAGCACACTGATAGTTTCCACGAGTGTCCTTCTCTGTCCCTAAACTCAAGGAATTCAAATACGGTTTCAAAAAGATTGGTTTAGAACAGAATAGCACACTGACACTTTCCCTCACTGTCCTTCTCTGTCCCTAAACTCAAGGATTTCAAATATGGTTCAGCAAGATTGGTTTAGAACAGAAAAGCACACTGATAGTTTCCACGAGTGTCCTTCTCTGTCCCTAAACTCAAGGATTTCAAATATGGTTCAGCAAGATTGGTTTAGAACAGAATAGCACACTGACAGTTTCCCTCACTGTCCTTCTCTGTCCCTACAAACAAGGTTTAGCACAGAATAGCACACTGATAGTTTCCCTCACCGTCCTTCTCTGTCCCTACAAACAAGATTTAGCACAGAATAGCACACTGATAGTTTCCACGAGTGTCCTTCTCTGTCCCTAAACTCAAGGAATTCAAATACGGTTCAGCAAGATTGGTTTAGAACAGAATAGCACACTGACACTTTCCCTCACTGTCCTTCTCTGTCCCTAAACTCAAGGATTTCAAATATGGTTCAGCAAGATTGGTTTAGAACAGAATAACACACTGACAGTTTCCCTCACTGTCCTTCTCTGTCCCTACAAACAAGGTTTAGCACAGAATAGCACACTGATAGTTTCCCTCACTGTCCTTCTCTGTCCCTACGAACAAGATTTAGCACAGAATAGCACACTGATAGTTTCCACGAGTGTCCTTCTCTGTCCCTAAACTCAAGGAATTCAAATACGGTTCAGCAAGATTGGTTTAGAACAGAATAGCACACTGACACTTTCCCTCACTGTCCTTCTCTGTCCCTAAACTCAAGGATTTCAAATATGGTTCAGCAAGATTGGTTTAGAACAGAATAACACACTGACAGTTTCCCTCACTGTCCTTCTCTGTCCCTACAAACAAGGTTTAGCACAGAATAACACACTGATAGTTTCCCTCACTGTCCTTCTCTGTCCCTACAAACAAGATTTAGCACAGAATAGCACACTGATAGTTTCCACGAGTGTCCTTCTCTGTCCCTAAACTCAAGAAATTCAAATACGGTTCAGCAAGATTGGTTTAGAACAGAATAGCACACTGACACTTTCCCTCACTGTCCTTCTCTGTCCCTAAACTCAAGGATTTCAAATATGGTTCAGCAAGATTGGTTTAGAACAGAATAGCACACTGACAGTTTCCCTCACTGTCCTTCTCTGTCCCTACAAACAAGGTTTAGCACAGAATAGCACACTGATAGTTTCCCTCACTGTCCTTCTCTGTCCCTACAAACAAGATTTAGCACAGAATAGCACACTGATAGTTTCCACGAGTGTCCTTCTCTGTCCCTAAACTCAAGGATTTCAAATACGGTTCAGCAAGATTGGTTTAGAACAGAATAGCACACTGACACTTTCCCTCACTGTCCTTCTCTGTCCCTACAAACAAGGTTTAGCACAGAATAACACACTGACACTCTCCCTACCTATCCTTATTTGTCCCTTAACACAAGTAATCCAGGATTAGTAAAGGAAAAAAAATGACACTGTCCCTGCCTATGCTTCTCTTTCCCTGCTCCGGAACACACTACACAAGGCCGCCGCGCTGGCGGCCTTTTATAGTGTAGGGCGTGTACTAAACCCCCTCAGCAATAATTGGCCACAGGCTTCCTGCCTGTGGCCAATCATTGCTCTCCTCGCTGCCGGCTCTGTGATTGGCCAAGCATGCGGGGTCACAGTGCATGCTTGGCCAATCACAGCGCCTGGATGACACTGCGATGGCGTAGTGCATTGTGGGCCGTTCGCGTCACTCGAATTTGGCGCAAACGGCCCAAATCGTTCAATCTTCGTCGAACGATTGAACAGCCGATGTTTGAGTCGAACGTATGTTCGACTCGAACACGAAGCTCATCCCTGTCAAGGACGTCATATGACGTCCTTGGTGGAGAAGTGGTTTAAATCACTGCCCCTGAAAAAACGTCTGTTTTTAAAACAGTTTTTTGCATTGATACATGTACCCTGGAAGAAAGGAGGTGGAGAAGCTTTCAGGAAAAGTGACAAGCCAGTGGAGTGCTGAAATTATTTGCCACCCCCTGGAAAACCCATCCACCTGCTCCTCAGCTCCGTCCTCTGCTCTCTGTGTGCGGGTGGCGGGTCGGCAAGTGTAGCAGTGCTAGGTGGAGAGGATCCATTCCCCACACTGCTCCGTCCACTCCACCTCCAGCATACCTGCAGTCTGCCCTGAGCAGCTTCACACACATCCCTTCTGCCAGCTCCCCCCCTGCTCATCTGTTCTGTCTGTGAAGGAGAGGTGGGTAGGAAAGATTAAAGCAGCCGAGCCGACAGCCACCAAGAAAAACTGCAAAATGAGCCAGAGAGAATTCCAAGTGAGTGAGCACTTTCACTGCCCCCCCTGTCTCCCTCCATCACCCTGACCTCCTCCCTCTCTTTCCCTGACCCCTGTCTCCTCTCTCCCTGACTTCCCTATCTCTTTCTCTCTCTCCCTGGCCTCCCCCTCTCTCTCTGACCTCACTCCTCTCTCTCCCTGACCCCCTGTCTCTCTCCTTTACCTCCCCCCTCTCTCTAACTGATCCCCCTGTCTCTTCCTCCCTGACCTCCCCCTCTCTCTCCCTGACCCCCTCTGTCTCTTTCCCCTGACCTCCCCTTCTCTCTCCCTGACCCTCCCCCGTCTCTCTCTCTCCCTGACCTCCTCCCTCTCTCTCCCTGACCCCCTCCTGTTTCTAGCTCTCTCTATGACCTCCCCTTCTTCCCCCCTGCCCCCTCCCAACTCCCTCTCTCTCCCTGACCTCACCCCTCTCTCTCCCTGACCCCCTGTCTCTATCTCTCCCTGACTTCCCCCTCTCTCTACCTGTTCCCCCGTCTCTCTCTCTCCCTGACCTCCCCCTCTCTCCTTCTGACCCCGTCTCTCTTACTCCCTGACATCCTACCTCTCTCTCTTTGACCCCCCTAGCTCTCTTTCTCTCCATGCCCCCTGCCTCTCTCTCTCCCTGACCTCCCCCTCTCTCCTCTTACCCCCTGTCTCTCTTACTCCCTGACATCCCCCTCTCTCTCCCTGACCCCCTGTCTCTCTCTCTCTTCCTGACCTCCCCCTCCCTCTTTCTGACGCCCGTGTGTCTCTCACTCTCCCTGTATCTGTCTCTCCCTGACCTCCCTCCCTCTCTCTCCCTGACCCCTGTCTCTCTCTCCCTGACCCCCTGTCTCTCTCTCCCTGACCCCCTCTCTCTCCCTGACCCCCTCTGTCTCTTTCCCCTGACATCCCCCTCTCTCTCCCTGACCCCCTGTCTCTCTCTCTCTCTCCCTGACCTCCTCCCTCTCTCTCCCTGACCCCCTCCTGTTTCTAGCTCTCTCTATGACCTCCCCTTCTTCCCCCCTGTCCCCTCCCAACTCCCTCTCTCTCCCTGACCTCACCCCTCTCTCTCCCTGACCCCCTGTCTCTATCTCTCCCTGACTTCCCCCTCTCTCTACCTGTTCCCCCCATCTCTCCCTCTCTCCCTGACCTCCCCCTCTCTCCTTCTGACCCCGTCTCTCTTACTCCCTGACATCCCCCTCTCTCTCCCTGACCCCCTGTCTCTCTCTCTCTCTTCCTGACCTCCCCCTCCCTCTTTCTGACGCCCCTGTGTCTCTCACTCTCCCTGTATCTGTCTCTCCCTGACCTCCCTCCCTCTCTCTCCCTGACCCCTCTCTCTCTCCCTGACCCCCTGTCTCTCTCTCTCCCTGACCCCCCTCTCTCTACCTGACCCCCTCTGTCTCTCTCTGACCTCACCCCTCTTTCTCCCTGACCCCGTCTCTCTTTCTCCCTGACCTACCCTTCTCTCTCCCCTACCTCCCCCTTTCACTCCCTGACCTTCACCCTCTCTCTCCCTTTATTAAATAATTTAAAAAAAAGTGTCCTGTGATGTCCGTCCATCTTCAATCACAGCGCCGACGTACCAAAAAAGGAAAAAACCTGAATAACTTTGCCTCCATGGGTGGCGTCCCCGCAACTGCAGCCTTTTCGCGATGACAGCTCTTATATAGCCAAGGGCGGGTCCACCCGGTGACGTAAACGGGTGACCCCACCCCCTCTGACACCACATGATGTCACAGGGATGCCTCCCATTGAGGCAGAGTTTTTCAATTTTTGGGGTTTTTTTCCGGTCCGTCAGCACTGTGATTGAAGATGGGTTTACATCGCGGGACACTTATTTTTTTTTTTAATAAAGGAATTGTCAAAAACTGTCTAGTGTCATTTTTACTTTTTTGTTTCAATGTTTTAATAAACTTTCAAATTATTTCATCATAAACAATACAGTAGTCAATGCAAGATTGTGGACACAGTGAAACAACTGTACATTATATATTTGAAATCACATTTATCATCTGGTGGGTAGACATTACCAGGTAACAAAGCTTGTCAAAGCTTGATACTATTATAACATGAAAACATGAATACATTAACCATCGCATCTTACATGCAGATTAGTAACATCGTCCTTGAATAGGCGGTCGGCCACCATCTATAGAGGGTGATGTTGGTAAAGGGTACCTCAGAGACCAGACCCCCCACAGGCGCCCCTTGAAGGGAACACACTGCGCCCAATGGGGGTTCCAGTTCCCTTTCATAGATTCTGTAACAGAATACACATACCCAAGAAAGTCAGAATCGTTCAGATTTTAGCCAGGATAACCGCGGTGACCAAAGATCAAGTGAGATGTGGAGATGACCTAGTGAGGATGCTAATAGTCTTTCGTAAGTATAATGTAAATTGGTTAGATCAATCGCTTCGTTAATTGTAGGGGGGTATTGTCTTTCCACTTTCTGGTAATTGTTAGCCTAGCAGCCAATAGGAAGTTTGCGATTGTATGTTGCAGGTTTGTTGGGATTTGGTCGATTCCTAGAGACAGGAGTGCAATCGCTGGGTTTGGTAAAATCTGTGCTTGTACTAATTCTGTTATAACCTTAAACACATTGTCCCAGTATTTGTGGAGCTTTGGGCAGCTCCACATTGTGTGAAGAAGATCACTCTGAGATCCACATTGCCTCCAACATGTGTTGGATTATTGGGCGTCAAATTTTGATAAAACTGCGGGCATGTAGTACCACCTGAGTGTTATTTTGACTGAGAGTTCCCATAGGGTGGAACAGTTGGACACTTTCTGGGTGATTTTGCAGGCTTTATGCCACTGGAGTGGTGTAAATGTCTGTTGTAAATCCCTTTCCCATTGGAAATGGGAAGATGATTTAACAAATCATTGTTTTTGTTGGAAGAGGTTGTAGAACATTGTTATTCCCTTTTTCGGCGGGTTACTGGTGGATAGGAATAGCCATGCTTGTGTTTGGATGGTATGCATATGCGCTGGGATTATCTGAAGACTGTGTTTAATTTGCATGTATTGATAGAAGCTCATTTGAGGTATGTGGAATGCTGCCTGAAGGTATGCAAAGGGTTTCAAAAAGCTCTTGGTGTATAAGTTCTTTAGGTGCTTGATACCCTTTTCCCGCCATAGTTTTATAGAGAATTGATCGATCATGTTTTTTAGAACCTCTATTGGAATATCCATTGTGACCATCCGTTCCGATGGGTGTTTGTGTGCTAGCAGGGTGAGCCATGTATGGATGGAGATTAACATCGACGGGGGTAAGCGTGTTTGGGTTCTTTGTCCTAAGTGGGCGCCAAACTGCCACAGATTCATCGGGCCACATGTGTTGTAAGTTGCTTCTGTCTCACCCCAAATGATCAATGGTTCTGGGAGGAACCACTCTCGCACTTGGGTTAAGACCGAGGCGTAAAAATAATCTCAGAAATCGACATAGCCTACTCCACCGACTAACCTATGTTTTATCAATTTAGCATGTGAGCATCTGGATCTTTTCCCTTTCCAAACAAATCTAGCCAATATTGTTTGTAGAGATCTAAAGTAGCTGATAGGAATAGGAATTGTGAGGTTTCGGAACAGGTATAGAATTTGGGGGAGTTGGATCATCTTAAACGCAGCTAGCCTGCCCCACCAGGAGAATCCTAGGTTTTCTATTTTGTGGCGTTCAGTTTGAATTTTGGTTTTCAAAGGAATCTAATTATGAGCTAAAAGGGAATTTGTAGATTTGGTGAGGTTGATACCGAGGTAAGGTATACTTGAATCTACCCAAGCAAATGGGAACTGTTGTTGTAGTAGATTTCGGGTCACTGGATCTACACCCAGGTCAAGGATATGGGATTTTGTAGCATTAGCTTTGTAGTATGAAACTCTACCGAACCATGTGAGGGTTTTTTGGATTTCAGGTAGGGAGCGTGACTGATCAGTCAACATTAATATCACGTCATTCGCGAAGAGGCTAATTTTGTGGGTTTGGTTTCCTATAGTGACTCCTGATATATTGGCGTTGGTTCGCACATGCTCTGCTAGGGGCTCCATCATAAGATTAAAGTTTAGAGGAGAGCGGCTGCATCCCTGTCTCATTCCATTTGTTATGTGGAAAGGGGTGGATAGGAGGTTTGAAGTGTATACTTTTGCGGACGGGTTGGAATATAGGGCAAGTATGGCTTGAAGGATATGTCCTCCAAATCCAAATTTTTGTAGAACCAGGGAAAGATACGTCCAGTTCACTCTATCGAACGCCTTCTCTGCGTCCAACGATAGAAGCAGAGAAGGCGATCCGGTCGAGGATGTGTGGTGTATAATATTTACCAGACGTCTAGTAGCATCCGACGTTTGGCGGCCTTTAGTAAATCCTGTTTGGTCTTTGTGAACTAGGGAGGATAGGATATCAATGAGTCTATTCACTATTAACTTGGCGTATACTTTAAGATCGATGTTTAGTAGTGAAATAGGTCGAAAATTTTGGGGGGTAGTGGGTTCTTTGCCCGGTTTGGGTAGGGTGATAAGAGCTGATAGCATTTCAGTTGGAAACAAGGAGGAGGATGCAGCGTGGTTGAATAATCCGCAGAGATTGGGAGCTAAGGTTGTATTAAATTCTTTGAAGTATTCTCCTGTGAATCCATCCGGACCAGGGGATTTTGAGTTTGGTAATTTGCCTATAGCTGATTGAACTTCAGAGACAGTGAAGGGCAAATTGAGTTGTGCTAGTAGTTCAGGAGTTAATGATGGTAATTTTATATGGTTGAGGAAGGACTGAATTTCGGCCTGATTGGGTTGATGGGTGCTATTGTCCTCTTTTAGATTATATAGGCCGCTATAGTAGGAGCTAAAGGAATCTGCAATTTCTTGGGGGTTAATATGTTTAACCTGAGCAATGGGGTGAAACAGATGGGCTATTTTTGTTTTTGTTCTGTGCCCTTTGATACGTTGGGACATAACCTTCCCTGCTTTATTACTGGTGACAACGGATTTGGCTTTCAGTTTTCTAAGATTTAGTTTATAGCCCTCTAGTAGCAGCGATCTAAGTTCGTGTCATAATTTAAATATTTAGGATTGGAGATTAAGGGTTGGGTTGGATTTGTTTTTTTTTGTAAGTCTGCAGCAGCTATCTTTGCTGTCAATTCTTCCAATCTCTTCATCCTCCTCTTTTTCATTTTGGCTCCTAATTGTATAAAAAATCCCCTCATATAAGATTTATGTGCGTCCCACAGTACCGCCGGGTCAGACACTGAACCATTATTATTAAGGAAAAATTCTGTACATTTTTGGGAGAGATATGCAATATTTTCTGCGTTTTGTAGGATAGAGTTGTTGACTCTCAACAGGAAGGCCTTGGGTTTGGAGTTTTTGTTTACAATTTTGATGCTAACAGGAGCGTGGTCTGACCAGGTGATAGTGTGGATATTGGTTTCACTAACATTTTGCAGTAACCATTTATCTGATAAAAAGAGGACAATGCGTGAATAGGTGTTGTGACGCGAGGAAAGGAACTTGTAATCCCTCTCGGTCGCGTGACAACACCTCCACACATCATGCAAGTCATTCCCTGTAAGAAAGGAGGTTAGAGGAGAAATAAAGCGTTTGGGACCAGAAGATGAGTCTATATCGTAGTCAGGTACTAGGTTAATGTCTCCGCATATTAGAAGGTGTCCTTGTTGGATCGCCTGAGTCTCTTTCAGTAGACGTTTAAGGAATCACATCTATCCTTGGTCGGGGCATATAGATTAATGATTGTATATTGGACATTGTCAATAGAGCACACAAAAATTATGTAACGACCGTCTGGGTCCAAGGTACAATTTTGAGGTTGAAAGGATAGGGTGTCTTTGATGGCGATTAGTACTGCCCTTGGCTTCTTGAAGTAGCTTGCTTTATAAAGATGTGGATAAGACTTATGTTGACAGTTAGGGGTAGCGTCTTGAGCAAAGTGCGTTTCTTGAACGCATAATATGTCGCTGTCATGAGTCAGTGCTGTTTTCCATAGAGAAGGCCGGGTGGTTCAAGCCTTTTGCGTTAATTGTCAGTATATTAATTGTGAAGTTGTCTGGGATGATATGATGCAAAGTAACACTCACTATTACTTGTTATATATGAGCTTCTCAGCCGCTGATCTGCAGAAGTAGTCTCAGTCGTGGTTACTCCGGGTTAGTTGATCCTGTAGAAAACACACTTTGTTGTGGCTGTACTGGTGAAAGAGAACAGTCAGTATAAAGCACGAACAGTATACAATAAAGTCAAAACTTTCCTATTCCCACTACACTATGTAAGTCACTCTCTGCCGCTATTCAAAAGTTACTGTGCCCACAGCCGTGGGTGACAATATTTGAAGTGAGTAGTAAATGTAGATGAGATAATAAACAATCTCAACTATAACTCAAACTGCCAGTATATACAACCAGGTATACCGACACAACTTGGGGGAAAGTTCTGAACAGTTATACGTCAGCATGGCAGAGGACCAGGGATATAGGTCGCTGAAACATTAAGTTGTTGTGAAGTGAACCATTTTCCCCTACGGGCTTGGTATCCATTGCAGTGCGTACCCCGCATCTGAAGCTCGGTAAGGGTTTTCTTTTCCTCAGGAGAGAGATCCAGGATAATTCCCCATGAATGGAGGAGTTGCAGCCCGTCTTTTGGGTTAGAGATGACCGTTGTTGTGCCATTGTTGGTGATCGCTAATGTGGCTGGGTGTCTCCATTTATAAGGGATCTTGTGGTTGGTAGGGGCCTTAGTAGTAGTTTTCATTTGTCTCCTCATGCTGAGAGTGTATTGGGAGATGTCTGCATACAAGTGTATCCCAGTGAATAGGGCGGGAAGCTCTGGGTTTGATCTGGCCTTTGCTAGCAATTTCTCCTTCGTTGGAAACAAGTGGATTTTCATGAGGACATCCCTGGGTATTGAGGCCTCTAGATGCTTGGGCTTAGGTATACAGTGAATGCAATCAATGATGCGTTCTATTTGCGATACCTCAGGGAGCATTGCTGCAATCATGTCGCCAGCAAATTTTTGCAGGTCCCAAGGAAGAATGTACTCGGGCACCCCTCTTATTTTTACATTATTTCTTCTCGGAAGATCTTCGAGATCTGCGAGCTTAGCTTTAATCCAATCTAGGTCCTCAGATTGTTCCTTACAAACATCTATAAGCTCATTTACGGTAGTAGTGCATTCTTCCATTTTATGTTCAATGTGCTGCACTCTGTTCCCCATCCCCTGCATCTCTGAGGTGAAGCCTTTTATCATAGTAGATATATTCAGCATAAGGGAGGACTGCAGGGAGAGGAGCATGTCCTTCATTGTTGTATCCAGGACAGGTTGGCCTGATGTGGGGAAGTGTGCTATAGGAGATGACATGTTGAGGCCTACCTGGTCCTGGAGGAGAGTGTCTGTCCCAGCGCCTGAGGCCTGCGCTGCAGGATCCAGCCTCATCCGCGCCTTAGCTGGGCTGAGAGAGGCAGGGCTGTGCTGGGATGAATCGTTGCCCTGGAGTGGAGCTATTTTGTCTGCCCAGGAGTCCAGATGTGCATCAGGCAGATCCATGTATGAAGAAGAAGCCTGTGAATGCGCGCTGTCGGCGCCATCTTGCCATGTCTCCCTCTCAGATGCCGGCATAGTGAAGAAGTCTGTCAGCTTCTTGGGGTATCTCTCTTCTTTTTGCTTATGGGACTGCATCGGGTGAGGTCTCCCCAAGATAATGAGGTAGTTTTGAGCTGTGTTGTGGAGATTTTTATGAAGATGTATTTAATATGTATTGTCATAGTGTCATCCAGTGTTAGTACTTCCGCAGCCCGCTCTAAAGAGCTGGCTGGGGCAGTCTGAGGCTGGTTGAATCCCATCTGGTAGGGGAAAACATCTTGAGGTTGGAGTCTGATGTTTGCAGGGTGCGGATATGTCCACCGACGGGGGCCCTCTGTGCATAAGCACGGACGATCGTTGAGGAGGGGATATGCTCGCTCTGCAACGACATCATTGGTTATAGGCAGATGCGTGCTCTTGTCTCTGCTGTGTCTGATCAACATTGATTGGGATTCGTAGCGCGCGTCTACAGATAGCCTCCCTCCCCCATTCAATAATAGTATAATCTGAATATGCGTTATTCTATGGAATAGCGCAGAATAAGGATTCCTATCAACTTTAGCCATCATACGTTATTGTATTCATTGTATTATTGTATTGAATTGTATGTATTTCTTGTGTGGTATTCATGTAATGGGAAACCCTGTTGAAGGGGATGTCCTTGTATGGTCATTCTCCTGTGTGGAGGGGACATCCTGTGATGTCCCCTCCCATGGGGGAGGTGACTGGTTGCTGCAGCCAATCACCTCCTGTCTGTGAGATCTTTGGAGTCTAATAAAAGTCTTTGAGGAGGCGTCGGCTAGGCAGTCATGCTGGTATGCTGAGATGAGAACAGAGCTGGCGGTGTGATGCTTGCTTCAGGTTATGGATGGGACGGATGAACGGTGAGTGGAACTTAGCCTAAAGATAGCATTATTGCAAAAAGATGAATCTAAAGTGTGTGCATGTTTAGCACAGGAAATATAGGCTGTATGCTCTGCAGTATTTCCACGACAAGATGGCGACTCTGAAGGGACTAGAAAGAGCCCCTTTATGCATCAGGTCGAGATGGGGGGGAGCGTGGATCTACGACCCGATGTGTGGGGGCTCTGCTCTGTAAAAGAACAAATTTTTCGTCTTTTTGAAATAATGCTGTAATTTTGCAGTACGATAGTTTTTATACACAGCGTGTGTGTGTGTCTGTGAATCTGATCTTCCATGTGTGTGATTTTGTTGGGAGAGAGATTGTATGTCTGTGAGTCCGATCGTAGGTGCCTGGGTGTGCCTGGATGTTTGGGTGGGGCAGCTGCGGGCTGTAAGCGTGTAACTAAATGAGAAATATAGACTGTATGTGATTTGATTATTTGTGTGATGTAGGACACGTGTCCCCATGAGTGTGATTGAAGTTGTGTAAGAGATGGCTGTTTGGAAAAGTGACCTTTGTGCGATGTATTGAGCAGCTTGTGCAGCCAGCCATTGCTGCTGCATTGTGAAAGTCTGGTCCCTGTGTGCCATGTGCTTTAGTGGGGAAGGGGCAGGCAGCATGGTCATCAGTTACAATTATGAAAGTTGGTGGGTCTCTGTGTATCTTTTGACTACAAGTTTGATGCATATGGAAACTGTATATTGTGATGAAATGAAGGTATAGATGTGGGATTCTTCAGCCTGCAATGTGTGTGTTTGGCTTGTCAGAGCAGCCATGTGCTTGAATGGGGGAAGGGCTTGCCCACTGCTTTGTGTTGCTGGGGCTATGCCCTGAGGGAAGGAAACTCTGAGCAGACATGCAGGCAACATTGTACTGTATGTGTGTGGTGAATATCTTAACTTAGAGAAATGAATATGTTTTTAATATTGTTTATGTAACTTACATTTTTTTAAATGTGCTGTTTAGTGGCCAAAGGGTTTAAAAAAAAAAAAAAAAGTTTGTAAGTGTACATGTGGTCCTTGTAGAGTGTAGCTGACACATTTTTCAGTGGATTTTGATGATAATTTAGAAAAATTTCAATGGTGTAGTCTGTCTTTGTGGAGAAAAACATTTTTGATTTTCTTTTAAAGAGATGCTGGTTTTGGCGTGAAAAAAATACACGCGTTAATGGCACCATTTCTGGCTTTTGTTGCTGGCCTTGCGGTTTGTCTGCCATTTTTGAGGCGCAGTTTCTCCTTGACCTGTGGGCATCATATAAGGGAAGGTGCAGCCACCTTTCTTTTGGGCGCTATACCATGTGGCATTCGTCGGCTATTTCGCTGGTGGAATTTCTCAGCCTTTGGGGCAGATTTTGATGTTTGGTGCTAATGTAGTGCGGTCTTTTCTGCGTTGGAATCTGGAGGCCATTTTTGTTTTCCTTTGTATGGGGGAACCCATGTGGTGTTCATTGTGATGTCCCATGCTGGTTTTGGCGGGAAAAATTGCATGCGTTAATGGGGCCATTTTTGTTGTTGTCCATGAGGTGTGCGGTGGTCATCCACCATTTTGAGAGACATTTACAGTTTGAGATAGGAAGTTCCAGTTTAGCAAACATGGCCCCTGAACATGCTGTATTGGCATTTGTTGATTGGCACAGTTTTTTCCTGTTTTATGCATTTACAGTTTGACCTGTGCACTGCTGGGGAGAGTAGTGAGACACAGGGAGAACATACAAACTCCATGCAGATGGTGTTAGGATGGGGATTTCTCTGTTTTCATTTAAGTGAATGTAAGCTATTGCAGGGTCAGCTGACTTTGCAGTATATGAGCGGCGGTTTTTGTATTGGATTTTGTTTTTAAGTAAAAACTCCACTTTACACAGAATTTTGATAGATTGTAAGACTAACAGAGTTTTTGTACAATGGTGTGTTTTTATGTTTAAATATTTGGGAGTTTTCCAGAAGGCAATTTATTGTTTTTGAAACTTGTACTGTATAGCCATCTTTTGGCAGGAGTTTGTATTTGAGTCCCAACTTATAGTTTGACTTCCAGGGAATGTGGGTCAGGGGGGGGATCCCCTCCCATTGCAAAGGGGGGTTTATTCCATTGTTTCCCTGACAAAGGTTTTTTTTTAAAATTGTTGAAATTTATATGATGTTTAGCCATGGATTTTTTGGTGTCTTAATAGACACAGCAATGTGGCTGGGCTCCCCCCTCCCCCTCCCTCTTCCTGAACAATTGATATGTAAATAAACCAGTTTGTTTTTTTTGAGAGCTGAGCATGTAACCGGAAGTTTCTTTTCAGCATTTTATTTATCAGAGGGAAGTTGGTGGGAGGAGCTTGGGGTTGTCTGAAAGGTTGGCCAATGAGATTTGTGTTTGGAAGGAAAATGGAAAGCGTTTAAAAGTGTTTTATATTTCGTTCCAGTTTTGTGAAGTTTTGTACTGTAATACAGTTTTGGGTAGAGAGCAAACAGGGGGGCATCACCATTATTGTATCATCTAGATACAGAGAGAAGCCACATTGTTCTGCAGGTGGTAAACTGGCGTAAGTGTTCTGTGTGGTTTAGTCTGGCAACGCAGTGTATGGGTGTATAGCGGAAAATGCTTGTGTATGCATACACTGTGAGGGGTAGAGGCCTAATTCGGGGGTTGATCTGTGGTTGTTACTGTAGTTCCAAAAGTGTTGGGACAACAAGCCATAGAGTTGACGACTCGGTTAGGGTTTCTAGTTGGAGGACTTGACCAGATAGTGGTTGTAGTTCTCCAATCCACCGTATAATAAGACACCGGGCGGTGCTCTCCGAAATGGGTGCAACGGTTTAACCTGGACGCAGGTTTAAGGCGATAAGCTGATTCGAATCGCCATGGACACAAGGAGGTCTGTGAAAAGGGAAGGAATGGAGGCTTCCCACAGTCAGACGGTCACACGGTGCACGAAGCCTAGTTTTGGGGCAAAGGCCTTTGAACCCCAAAAAGATTAACATAGGTGGTCCAAGGATACTATTTTGGGTATCCCTCTGGAATGGATGTAGTTCAGCTGCGGCTTCAGAAATCTGTAATGATGAGTGTTGATGGAGGTTAAATTCTCATGCCCGTTTGTTTGAACTTTGTATGGCTGGTCCATGCAAGGTTCTCGAGCTGCTCTCATGTTTGTCCCATTGTATTTTTTTCTATTGCTGAAAGAGTAAAGGTAGAAATCTGGCTGTTTTTGTTTTTTCATTTGTGGTTTTGGAAACTGGGAAGTATCTCCCCCATATTTGTATCTGAGTGTTTGTATGTAGTAACGTGAATATGTTGGAACTTACCGCGGCGATCCTCCGATGCATCGCGGCTATTGTATTTTTGTAGGAACAGGAAAAGTAAGGGTTACAGAGGGTTTTGTTTGAATCGGTTTTGAAATAATGTCATTGACAATTTACCAATGTACAGGAATGTCATTTTTGTTTACCATTCTTTGCAGGTTAAATATGAAGGATAGAGTAATGATTTTGCTTATAAGTATTTTTCAGGTCCAAGGAGTTTGTACACAGAGAACAGGTGTATGTAGACAGCTGTACATATGGATAAATACGAGTCTAAGGAGGTAAACGTATCATGGGCTATTTCATTGTTTATTTTTTCCTGCACCACGCATTTCTTCCTTCAGTCTGTAATGAGGAAGAAAAGGGGGGAAAAGTGATAAATGTAAGAGTGACAGTTTTTTTGTAAAACAAATAATGTTAACCTCTGTAATTCTAACCAAGTTTGTGCCAAGACTGTCTTTCTCTGAAAGAATTTGAATCGGCAAGCAGCAGTCTGGTGAAGTAGGTTCCCATCCCAGATGCTAAGAACCTTTTGTCAATGGTTCCAGGTATTGTAAGCCACGCACAGGTTATGCAGTGACCACAGTCCCGATGTCTGGGTTATTGTCATATGAGGGTTGTTTGGAGGTCAATCAAAACCAGGGTCATACTTTCCTCATTAGCTGTCACTTATATTCTCGGCTGATGGGGGAGGTGCGATCGCTGTGACATGAACTTCAAAATGTCCACCACAGGGTTCACGAGTCCCTCCTGGACCCTGACACAATAATCAGTTTACATTCTTTCCAACCAGGTGACTGGGTCGTTGTAAAGAAGCTTGAGGGATGAGACCACGCCAGCCACTGCAAGAAGCGGCTCAACCACACCAAAGAATGAGGAGTATCTTTATTTATATTTTTGTTGTTTAGTAAATTTTAGCAAGGGTAACGATGAAAAGCATCCCAAGTTATTATTTAAAGTGTATGTCCTGACTAGCTCAGAAAGCGAACAGGACCGATTGCTGGGTCTGTTCTGGGTCTCCAACAAGTTTTAGTTTCCAGCGATGACAGAGGTACATGCCATTTATGATGTTATTATGGGTATGAGGAGTTTTGACAAACTAGTGAAGACTCCAAACAGACACTTGTCAATGGAATCTAACGATGCATTTTTAGAGGGTAAAATTGGTTAGTTTTAATGGCTCTGCCTCTTGTCGGTTTGTGTATCTAGGCAGCCCACAAGTGTGTTTGAACTTTAGTTTGGTGTTTATGCAGATCTGCAGCTTATAAGGTAATTCCCCCAATGCAAGAGGTTCATATGTGATGGTGAAGCTGTCCCAGCATCTTATCTCGTGGCCAATCGTGAGGATCTGATGGCGCGAGAAATTAAGAATGGCAGGGACAGCTAGAAGGGATTTGTTCACCAACCCCAACCAGGTCTGGGTATGGTGTCCTGCATGTACAAGGTGGGGGGGGGGGCTCGGGCTTGGGATACGATTGAACAATTCTCATCCGTTAAGGATAGGGTTCTTCATGTAACTGTTGAAGCCAGAGCTGTAGCTAAGTTAAGGGTCTGGGGATCTTTGGGGATCTAATTTTTATTTTTACAGCGGATCGTGGTTAAAGGAAGTGGGAATATATATACTCATGTCGTTTTTATTTCTATTCTTTCTATGTCGTGACGAGGTGCTCCTGTTGCCTGATTTGACGCGTGACCAGAGTTTCCTTGATGAGACGCCCCGAAGCCGGACCCACATACAAGACACAGAGGATCACAGACGGATCGGCGATTACTACAGCTCACCATGTCGTGTCCTCCTTTATAAGTCATGCCCCTGAAGAGTAGAGTCTACATGTCAAGCCGTGTTTTCCTTTTTATGGACTAAGGACTGATTCATTTCCAGGTGTAAGAAGCAGATCAAGTTTCATCGATGGACACATGGGGTGCATATGAAAAAAAAGGGAGGACTGTTGTGGAGATTTTTATGAAGATGTATTTAATATGTATTGTCATAGTGTCACCCAGTGTTAGTACTTCCGCAGCTTGCTCTAAAGAGCTGGCTGGGGCAGTCTGAGGCTGGTTGAATCCCGTCTGGTAGGGGAAAACGTCTTGAGGTTGGAGTGTGATGTTTGCAGGGTGCGGATATGTCCACCGACGGGGGCCCTCTGTGCATAAGCACGGACAATCGTTGAGGAGGGGATATGCTCGCTCTGCAACGACATCATTGGTTATAGGCAGATGCGTGCTCTTGTCTCTGCTGTGTCTGATCAACATTGATTGGGATTCGTAGCGTGCGTCTACAGATAGCCTCCCTCCCCCATTCAATAATAGTATAATCTGAATATGCGTTATTCTATGGAATAGCGCAGAATAAGGATTCCTATCAACTTTAGCCATCATACGTTATTGTATTCATTGTATTATTGTATTGAATTGTATATATTTCTTGTGTGGTATTCATGTAATGGGAAACCCTGTTGAAGGGGATGTCCTTGTATGGTAATTCTCCTGTGTGGAGGGGACATCCTGTGATGTCCCCTCCCATGGGGGAGGTGATTGGTTGCTGCAGCCAATCACTTCCTGTCTGTGAGCTCTTTCGAGTCTAATAAAAGTCTTTGAGGAGGCGTCGGCTAGGCAGTCATGCTGGTATGCTGAGATGAGAACAGAGCTGGCGGTGTGATGCTTGCTTCAGGTTATGGATGGGATGGATGAACGGTGAGTGGAACTTAGCCTAAAGATAGCATTATTGCAAAAAGATGAATCTAAAGTGTGTGCATGTTTAGCACAGGAAATATAGGCTGTATGCTCTGCATACAACCAGTATTTCCATGACAGCTGTGAATGCGCTGGTAATTGCTCGGTATGTCGCTTTAATCCCCGGTCTCTGGCAGAGCTGCTAGTTTAGGCGTCCATCACCATCGCGTGCAAGCCACGCCCCCCATGTTTACTTTTTTGACACACTTTTTGGTGAATGAGTAGGAGTACAATGTACCCGATACCCATTCACATAGGGGGGACCCCCACAACCACCAGGCAAGGGCTGTGGGGGTGAGGCCCTTGTCCCCATCAACATAGGCACAAGGTGTTTTGGGGGGACCCCAAAGCACCCTACCCGTGTTGAGGGCATGTGGCCTGGTATGGTTCAGGAGGGGGGCGCTCTCTTGTCCCCCCCTTTTCCTGCAGCCTGCCAGATTGCATGCTCGGATAAGGATCTGGTATAGATATTGGGGGGTACCCCATGCCATTTTTCTTTTAATTTTGGCGCAGGGTTTCCCTTAATATTCATACCAGACCCGAAGGGCCTGGTAATGGACTGGAGGGAGCCCACGCCATTTTTTTTATGATTTTTATCTATTTTGCCGGGATCTGACAATACATTACAGCCGCAAGCAGTTTTAATTTTTTTTTTCTTTAGAAATTTCATTTTGCAGTGGTACTGTTATGAACATGGGAAAGATGTGCTACTTTACAGGCATACTAAGGAAACCCCCCATGCACAATATTTAAAGGAATATTTCAT
Source organism: Rana muscosa (assembly GCA_029206835.1). NCBI lineage: Eukaryota > Metazoa > Chordata > Amphibia > Anura > Ranidae > Rana > Rana muscosa. Next base: position 570,128,097 of record CM055121.1, read on the forward strand.
TTTTATTGTTTCACTTTAAGCATTATTAAAATCACTGCTCCTGAAAAAAACAGTTTTTTTTAACTGCTTGCCGACCAGCACACGACGATATACGTCGACAGCATGGCACGGACAGTCAGAAGGACGTATATATACGTCTCCTTTAAGAAGCCGGCATTGTGTGCACGCGCCGCAAGCTCTGTGACTCCGACTGCGGGTCCCGCGGACTCGATGTCCGCGGGTATACCCGCGATTGTGTCACGGTGAGAAAAAAGGGGGAAATGCTTATGTAAACAAGCATTTCCCCAGTCTTCCTAGTGACAGGACAGTGTACACAGCTTCCTGTAATCGTAAGCTGTGATCACTGTCATGTCACACATAGCCCATCCCTCCTACAGTAAGAATCACTCCCTAGGGCACACTTAACCCCTACAGCGCCACCTAGTGGTTAACCCATTCACTGCCAGTGTAATTTTCACAGTAATCAGTCCATTTCTATAGCACTGATCGCTGAAAAAATGACAATGTTCCCAAAAATGTGTCAAAAGTGTCCGATGTGTCCGCCATAATGTCGCAGTCACAATAAAAATTGCTGATTGCCGCCATTACTAGTAAAAAAAAAATATTAATAAAAATGCCATAAAACTATCCCCTATTTTGTAGACGCTATAACTTTTGCGCAAACCGATCAATAAACGCTAATTGCAATTTTTTTTACCCAAAAAATTTAGAAGAATTTGTATCGGCATAAACTGAGGAAAATAAAAAAAATTATATATTTTTTGGGGATATTTATCATAGCAAAAAGTAAAAAATATTGCATTGTTTTCAAAATTATCGCTCTATTTTTGTTTATAGCGCAAAAGTGGTTAAAATATTTTTTTGCATTGATACATGTCCCCTGGGGCAGTACCTGGGTCCCCATACACTTTTTATGGCAATAACTTGCATATAAGGCTTTAAAATTAGCACTTTTGGTTTTTCTCATGTTCTGCTGCAAACCGAACTGGCTCACCCCTAGTCAGAAGGGCTGAGAGAATAATTTGTCACTGTGATTGCCTCAACTGAATGGTTTGCTGTCTTCTTGTTGCCAAGTTTAGGCATGTGATGGTCTGGGTTGATAAATTTCTGGGAGGGGCTGGACATGACCCATCTGTCTTGCTCCAGGTTAGAACCAGTAACAGAATACATTGAAGATGGAGGATCCCTAAAAATCCATTTAAGGAACTAGGCTGCAAGTTGAAGGGAAGGACTTCCAAGGTTATATTCTCTGGAATTTTGTCTGTGCCATGCTCACAGGGAAGGCATAAGGAGCTTAGAGAACTGAATACATGGCTAAAGACCTGGTGTAAGAGGGAAGGATTTGAGTCTCTACTTGACACGTACACAATGAAATATTTTGTTTCGGAATTTTGGTTTCGTCCGAAAAATACATTTTTCTTTCTCGTACATCACGGGACACAGAGCGACATAGTCATTACTAATGGGTTATATAGATACCGTCAGGTGCTGGCACTGGCAACTTCCAAAACCGGAAGTACCCTCCCCTATATAAGCCCCTCCCATCCGGGAGCACCTCAGTTTTTTGCCAGTGTCTAAGGTGTTGGCCAAGAAGAAACATGTGTTTTTCACTGAGCTTGCGTACAGGTTCTTTTGGGCCTCAGTAAGCTATTCCGGATCCGACCAAAAAAGCTTCATAGCTAAACGGTCGGTACCCGGGCCTTGCAGAGAAGAGCAAGGTTTTGCCTGTAATGCTTCTCTTAGGAGAGCTGGACCCTGGGATCCAGAGCTCTGGTCATACCCACGACCAAGATGTTTTCTGTGCAGGGTGCTATACAGGTCCAGGGGAGTGGAATCCTTGGGAACCCGGTCCCTGAAGGTTTGATTACAATGCCTGCCGTGATAGGTGAAGTTTGGGCTTTTGTGGACCAAACAAAGTCCTGCGGCGGGGAACAGGTAAGTGGGGGCCCCCAGGAACTTGGTTCTATTGGGGGACCCCCAAGCCTAATTTGTCTTTCTGTCTGTTACCTAATGGTATTCCCGCAAAATTCTGTGCATGCCTGTAACTACTAAAAAAATGTAATAATGTTTAATGGTGGTCAAGAAAAAATAAAAAATAAAAATAAAATTTTTTTTTATATATATATTTAATATATTAGACTGCGGTACCTGTGTTTGTCCACTAGAGGCCGCTGTGGAATGTTTTCTTGTCATGTGGACTAGTTTCTTCTCAGCAGAGCAAGTCCAGGCAGATGGTGAGTTCTCTCATGGGAAACTGCTTCCTCTGCCATGTTGCAATGCTCGTCCATCCCCCGGCCTGCGGCAAAGAGGGGCCCTGGCTCTTGTCCCTAGTTTCCATTTTTTCGAAATTAGCGCCAAAGGCGCACGTGGCCGCGCGCGTGCGCGTGCACGCGCCTCTATATATAGAGGTGAGCCGGAAAAGGGGGCGGAGCCTGGGGGATGACGCTCTGTGCACGCCGCAGCGCTTCTGCGCATGTGCGGGCATCCCAGCATGATAAAAATCACAATATTGTGTGGTGAGCTGGCTATGAAGTGCAGAGACAGAGCTGGCAACATTTAAAAAAGGGCATACAGCAAGCGGTTGATACAGGCATCCCCTAGAAAGGCACATTAGTAGACACCAACTGTTTCTTATAGCAGCATTTATGCTAGACTATTGTCAGTAACTGGTGTATTTCGGCTGGAATACCTCAGCTTTGTGGCTTAGGAATATGCCGTCTAAAAACTCCGGGACTAGAAATTCCAGGAGGAATAGGGGGTCTCCATCGGGCTCTGATGATCTTGGGCATGCTTTGGCTGCACCAGTCTCCCCTGAAGAATCAGAGGTTAGTGACCGTAGAGCACCCTCAGGAGTACCTGGTACTGTGGCTGTCCTCAGTTCACCTGCTCCTGTGTATGTAACAGAGGAGGTTTTTTCCTCAGCTCTGGGAGGGCTGGAAGAGAGATTGTCAGCATTGATCGCGGCTTCCCTGTCACAGGAGAAAAGCGCCCGATCTCCGTCTCCTCCCTCAGAGTGCCTGTTAACAGAGCAACAGTCCCATACAGGGATCGACCTACCTGAAGGGGATCAGGATGAGGTCGATTCGGTTGTAGAGGAATCAACAGTGGAAGAGCCATTCTCAGCATCACATGCTGAAAGGTTATGGGTTCAGTCCCTGACTAATATGGTCCGATCAGCATTTAAAATGCCACTTGCGGAGCCATCATCCACTTCTGTCTCCTCGTTGGGGTCGCTAAAAGCTCCCCAGACTGTTTGTTCCTTTCCGATCCATCCTTTACTGGAAGGGCTCATTTACCAGGATTGGGAGCATCCTGACAAAATATTTACTCCCCCTAAGAGATTTCCGGTGGTCTATCCCATGGAGGATAAGTTCATCAGAAAATGGAAGGTCCCTACAGTGGACGCAGCCATCTCTTGTGTGAATAAATCACTGACATGTCCGGTGGATAATGTCCAAATGTTCAAGGACCCAATAGATAAAAAATTGGAGTCCTTATTAAAATCTGCTTTTTCTACAGCAGGATTGGTGACACAACCAGCAGTGGCAGCTATTGGGGTCTGCCAAGCAGTGAAGGATCAGTTGAAACAGGTCTTAAGGGACTTGCCAGATCAGCAGGCTCTTGCCCTAGCTGATCTACCTAGAGCCTTATGCTTTGCGGTGGACGCCATAAAGGATTCAATCCATCAGGCCTCCCGCCTTACGCTGTCTGTAGTACATATGCGCAGGCTTCTATGGCTCAAAAACTGGTCTGCTGAAGCTCCCTGTAAAAAATTGCTGGTCAGCTTCCCATTTCATGGTGAGCGCTTATTCGGGGAAGACCTGGACAAGTATATCCAGAGAATTTCCAGCGGTAAAAGTACACTTTTGCCGGTTAAAAATAGAGTTAGAGGTCCCTCTTTTAAGAGGCCGGCTTCTCCAGTCCCTAGGACATCGGCTGTGAAACAGTTCCGACGGCCTCCTCGGTCAAATCCCGGAGGTAAAAATCAGGGACAGTTGCAGGGTAACAAGAAGCCCTGGAGCAGGAGAGGTACAAAACCTCCCCCAAAGTCAAATGCATGAAGGGTTGCCCCCACTCAATCGGGTGGGGGGAAGACTTCAGTTGTTCACAGAGACCTGGCGGGACACGATCCGAGACAGATGGGTGCTCTCCGCAGTAAATCTGGGATACAAATTGGAGTTAAAAAACTCCCCTCCTTCCCGCTTTATAAGGTCAAACGTGCCAAGGGATCCCCAGAAGAGAGGATCCCTCCTGTTGGCACTGGAACAATTATTGCTCCAAGCAGTAATTATAGAGGTTCCCCTGGAAGAATGGGGGTTCGGGTTTTACTCAAACCTCTTTACAGTTCCGAAGCCAAATGGGGACGTGAGGCCCATATTAAATCTAAAAGGGCTAAACAAATTCCTACATATCAGGACTTTCCGGATGGAGTCGATCCGATCGGTAGCCACTGCCCTACAAGGGGAGGAATGGTTAGCCTCGATCGACATCAAAGATGCTTATTTGCACATTCCCATCTTTCCAGCCCACCAAAAATGTCTACGCTTTGCGGTAGAAGGGCGCCATTTTCAGTTCAGAGCCTTACCCTTCGGTCTGGCCACAGCACCAAGAGTGTTCACAAAAATTCTGGCCCCATTATTGGCCAATCTAAGGACACGAGGTGTAACGATAATGGCATATCTAGACGACTTGTTGCTGATAGACCACTCAGTGGAAAAACTAGAAGTGGTTGTTCACGAGACAATCAAGTTTCTGGAATATCACGGTTGGATTATCAACCGAGACAAGTCAGCCCTAAAACCAGTCAAAAGTCTGGAATACTTGGGGCTAAGGCTGGATTCAGACCAGAGAAAAATTTTCTTGCCTCAAGAAAAGGGGTCGTCTTTGAGAGATTTGATCCACTTAGTGGGTTCAAAAAGACAGCCATCCATACGCCTGTGCATGAGGCTGCTGGGAAAAATGGTGGCATCATTCGAAGCAGTACCCTACGGTCAATTCCATTCAAGGAAATTGCAAAGGGCCATACTGTCAGCCTGGAACAAAAAAGTTCAGGCTCTGGACTTACCAATGTCCTTGTCCCCTTCCGTTCGCAAGAGCCTCCGCTGGTGGTTGGTTCCCCAGAATCTGGAAAGAGGGAAATCCTTCAGTCCGATTTCCTGGAAGGTGGTCACTACAGATGCCAGCCTTATAGGCTGGGGGGCAGTACTGGAGCAATGGTCTCTCCAGGGCAAGTGGTCAGAAGCAGAAAAGGCCCTGCCCATCAATCTCTTAGAGATACGAGCAGCCCGGTATGCCCTAGTAGCATGGACATCCAAACTCCAAGGGTCCCCTGTCAGAGTTCAATCAGACAATGCCACAGCAGTGGCATATATCAATCGTCAGGGGGGCACCAGTAGTCGTGCAGCCCAAAGGGAAGTAAATTACATCCTGAGATGGGCAGAAAGATATGTCCCAGCCATATCTGCGGTATTCATTCCAGGAGTGGAGAATTGGAAGGCGGACTTTCTAAGTCGCCAACAATTATGCCCAGGGGAATGGTCCCTTCATCCCGAGGTTTTCTGGACAATATGTCAGCGGTGGGGAACACCGGATGTAGATCTGCTAGCATCCAGATTCAACACAAAAGTGGACAGGTTTGTCTCTTGGACAAGGGATCCCCTAGCGTGCGGCTCGGATGCCCTAGTGTTCCCTTGGGATCAGTTCAAGCTGATATATGCATTCCCACCGCCACAATTGTTACCTCGATTACTCCGCAGAATCAGGGTAGAAAAGAAACCAGTGATTCTGGTGGCTCCAGCGTGGCCCCGAAGAGCATGGTACGCGGAGATTGTAAAAATGTCTGTGGGGAGTCCTTGGACCCTCCCACATCGTCCGGACCTGCTTTCGCAAGGACCGATATACCACCCTTCCTTACCAGCCCTAGGTTTGACGGCCTGGCTATTGAAGCCCACATTCTAAAAAAGAGAGGGCTCTCTAATGCTGTGGTATCTACCATGATCAATGCCAGGAAGCCGGTATCCAGGCAGATCTACTATAGAATCTGGAAGGCGTACATCGCCTGGTGTGAGGCCAAGAAATGGCATCCACGTAAATACGTAATAGGTAGGATTCTGGACTTCCTACAATGGGCTGTAGATAGGAAGCTTGCCTTGAGTACTATCAAGGGTCAGATTTCGGCCTTGTCAATATTTTTTCAAAGGCCCTTGGCTTCGCATTCACTAGTCAAAGCCTTTATACAAGGAGTGATGCGTATTAGTCCTCCGGTTAATATTCCCATATGTCCATGGGATCTAAACTTGGGTCTGTCGGTTCTACAAAAACAACCATTTGAACCATTGCAGCATATTTCCTTGGTGCTTCTCACCAGGAAATTGATTTTTCTAGTAGCCATTTGTTCGGCTAAAAGAGTATCGGAATTAGCAGCTATGTCCTATAAGGAGCCATATCTGGTTATCCATAAGGACAGAGTAGTGTTACGTCCTCATCCAGCCTTTCTTCCTAAGGTGGTATCGAGGTTTCATTTGAACCAAGATGTGGTTCTTCCTTCTTTTTTCCCCAAACCTACTTCGGTAGAGGAAAAGTTATTGCATTCTTTGGATGTAGTAAGAGCAGTTAAAGCTTATCTAAAAGCCACTGCTCAGATTCGCAGAATGGATACTTTGTTTATTCTGCCGGAAGGCCCCAGAAAGGGTCAGGCAGCGTCAAAATCTACTTTAGCCAAGTGGATTCGACAGGTCATAATACAAGCCTATGGCTTGAGAAGGAGACCGCCTCCGTTCAACGTTAGAGCGCACTCCACGAGAGCAGTTGGAACTTCATGGGCAGTGCATCACCAGGCCTCCCTGGCTCAAATCTGTAAGGCCGCTACATGGTCTTCAGTACACACGTTTACTAGGTTCTACCAGGTGGACGTTAGAAGTCAGGAGGATGTCGCCTTTGGGCGCAGTGTGTTGCAGGCCGCAAAAGATCCTCATGTCTGATAGCGCTCAGCTTATATATGGTGTATCCCCCCCCCTCATTTGGCATTGCTTTAGGACATCCCATTAGTAATGACTATGTCGCTCTGTGTCCCGTGATGTACGAGAAAGAAAATAGGATTTTTATAACAGCTTACCTGTAAAATCCTTTTCTTGGAGTACATCACGGGACACAGAGCTCCCGCCCCTCTTTGGGGACACTTATTGCTTTGCTACAAAACTGAGGTGCTCCCGGATGGGAGGGGCTTATATAGGGGAGGGTACTTCCGGTTTTGGAAGTTGCCAGTGCCAGCACCTGACGGTATCTATATAACCCATTAGTAATGACTATGTCGCTCTGTGTCCCGTGATGTACTCCAAGAAAAGGATTTTACAGGTAAGCTGTTATAAAAATCCTATTATTTAGTTACTCTCGAAATTCGTTTTTATTTATTTTGTTTTGTTAAAAAATGCATTCGTCCAAAAATCCAAATAAATTAAGGCTGAATTAGTCAATTGAAGGCTTATGGTGTCTATCGGATGTTCTAAGAAGATTTGACAAAGCAGCTAAACTGTACGACGCCGTGATCGTACATTTCCGTTTGAATGCTCCGCCCACAAGCTATAGTAGAATTCTACTGTTGTATGACTAGTAATAATTATATTTATTAATTATGAATACTAGCCAAACAACATTAGAATTCTTCTATAGCCTATGGGCGGAGCATTTGACTGTAAATGTCCGTTTGCGGCAATCGCATGTTTTTAGCTGCTTTGTCAATTCTTCATGTCTCTCTAATGTCGAATCTTTTCTCTCTATGTCAAACAATTTTGGACTAATAGAGTTAGGTTAGGCACATTCAACCGCAGGTTCGATAGACACAGATCGCTATTGTCACCGTCATGTCAAATCTTTTATCTATATTGAACTGTTGTCGCAACGATATGAAAATAAAGCATTTTTTTTCTGATCTTTCAGATTTCGGATTATGCGCGTTCGTTATCGTTTGTTAAAACAAACAGGAAAATCCCTGAAATTCGGATGAAAATGCATTCGGACAAAAACTAATGCACATGTCTAGTCTCTGCAGCACTAGGCTGATCTTTCATTGGTGTACAATCGGTATGCTAAAGATGATTTGCACTTAAATGTAAGGGGGTCTGCTTTGCTATTTGAAAGCTTTATGAAAAGGCTGGAGGATTATTGAAACTAGGATTGCGGGGGCAGGGAACATTTTAATATAACAGGGCAGGCAAGTCAGACAGGGGTCAGACACTAATGGTGGAATGGGGGAAGATGGGGGGAGGGCTATGGCATGTTAGAAGGAGTTTCCCATGTTACAAAACAACCATTGGAAATTATAGTCACTATATCAATTACCAATAACAACAAGAACAATTGAGTACTGTCTGTGATACCTTTTTTATTTTCACTAACATCCACATTTTCAGGACAATCTTTTGGGGTGTTCCCCCTTCTTCAAGGTCCAAACAGTACTTATACACAAAGCTTTAGAAGAATGTTAACGTGGTTGTAAAGGCTGAAGGTTTTCTCCAGGAAGGTTCCTAGGATCCAGATAAGCGGTAGCTCGAATGGCAGTTTATGTATCAGCGGTGCTGGTGTTTGAGCTCAGTTCCACCAGAGATGGACTTTAGATGTGCCTGTTTTTAATCTGAACAATGTGAATTGCCATTGCTTATTTCTGTTTTAATAAATAACCTACAGTCTTCATTTACAGGCGCTTCTCTGTTTCTCTTCTCTTCTAATTTTTGGAGACTCTTTATTGACTGACGTAGTGCCCATGGATCGGTGTAAGTCCAATGCCAGTTTGCAAAAAGAGATTAAAGTCTTTACCCAGTAACTACAGACTGGTTAGTTCATCTTCTATATTTGAGAAGATACTGGAGAGTTTAATAAAAGACCACATAGAAGAATTTTCGCTAGAATATTTTTTTTTAAGAAATAGACAGTATGGATTCATAAAAGACAGGCATTGTCAAGCAAATCTGATTTCTTATAACAAAGGAGGGGCATGGGATATAGTATACTTGAATTTTGCAAATGTGTTTGACACAGTTCCCCACATACAGCTAATATGTAAGTTGAATTCTACAGTTTAGGAAATTCAGTTTGTAAATGGAAAGAAAATTGGCTAAATTACTGTAATCAGAGAGTAATAATTAATGATTCATAATTTGAATGGTCTAAGTTATTGGTGGTGTACCTCAAGGTTCAGTCTTGGGACCCTTACCATATTTATACATGATATAGAATTTAGCATTTCCTTACAGGATGTCTCAGATTTGTTAGCTGACCTCAATGCATTACTAGGCAACTAGGCAGCAAATAAAATTTAAAGCGGAGTTCCACTAAAAAGTGGAAGCTCTGCTTGCTCGCATCTCCCCCCTCCACTACCACATTTGGCACTTTTTTTGTTCCCACTTCCGAGTAAGATCGCTATGGCGATCTCTGAGTATGTCCGGTTCCTCCTCCTTCCCCCCACTGCCTTCTGGGACACACACAGATCCCATCAGAAAGTAAATGACCATAAGTGGAAAGGTGCTAAACCCATGATAAAAACAGTGCTCACATGATAATATAAACAGGTATATAGCACACAAAAACAAATATAACACGTGAAAATAAATCACATAAGAGTGATCACCATATAATAAAAAAAAAAAAATGCCATTCTAGTGAAAAAAAAAGTCAAATCCAGTGAAAAATGTTGAATGATAATAATAAAGTTCAGTGCAATATTGGTGTCAGAAAAACACAAAAGAAACTGACCGTGTTGAAAAATCCAAATCCGGTGATGCTGGATAGATTAATGCAGTCCAGAATAAATACTAGGAAGTGAATAAAATCCACAAATGATGAGTGCAATTACCGCTCATCTTATTAACCACTTCAGCCCCGGAAGATTTACCCCCTTCCTGACCAGAGCACTTTGGCACTGCGCCGCTTTAACTGACAATTGCGCAGTCATGCAATGTTGTACCGAAAATAAATTTGCTTCCTTTTTTCCTTTTTTCCCACAAATAGAGCTTTCTTTCTGGTGGTATTTGATCACCTCTGCGGTTTTTATTTTTTGCGCTATAAACAAAAAAAGTGTGCAATTTTGAAAAAAAACTATATTTTTTACTTTTTGCTATAATACATATCACCAATTTTATTTTATTTTTTAAACACATTTCTTCATTAGTTTAGACCAATATTTATTCTTCTACATATTTTTGGTAAAAAATTAATCACAATAAGCATATATTGTTTGGTTTGCACAAAAGTTATAGCATCTACAAACTATGGGAAAGATTTATGGCATTTTTATTATTTCTATTTTTTTTATTATTAGTAATGGCAGTGATCTGCGATTTTTAGCGGTACTGCAACATTGCGACGGGCAGATCGGACACTTTTGACACTTTTTTGGGACCATTGACAATTATACAGCAATCAGTGCAATAACAAAATGTGTAAATGTTACTGGCAGGGAAGGGGATAACACTAGGGGGCGATCAAGGGGTTAACTGTGTGTTCCCTCAGTGTATTCTAACTGCGTGGGGATGGAAGTGACTAGGAGAGGAGACATATCGCTTTTCCTACTTAGTAGTAACAAACAATGTGTTTCCTCTTCCCTGACAGAACAGGGATTTGTATGTTTACACACACAAATCCCTGTGCTGGCGCTCGTGCACGCGATTGCGCATGGCCGGAGTACCCTTACGGGATTTCGTCCAGGGAAGCCATTTTGCCACAGTATATCTGCCTGAGTCGGTCGGGAACCGGTTAAGGAGAATATCAGGCAATGTCCCAACCACTAATCAACATACAATCTCCATTAATCCATCAGGTGACCGGTCCACCTGCACCCATAGAAGGCAATAAAAACTCCTCATAGTGTAGTACCAAAAATTTTTTTTGATTGTAAAACAATGTAGCAACTTACAGTTTAAAATTCGGACATCCAGCATAAGGCAAAGTCCAAGGGGTCCCAGACAAACAGAATGCTGAATCAATACAAACTTCGGTTCTCGGCCATGACCTGAAGTGACATTACCCAGCTCCCCCTGACACATTGCGTCACTGACACGTGACTTTATCAAGGGCTGGAGACTGGGTGACGGCAACACAAGTCTCCTGATACAGCACCGACCAGAACACATCGGTCATCATTAGGGATGAGCTTCGTGTTCGAGTCGAACATACGTTCGACTCGAACATCGGCTGTTCGATCGTTCGACGAAGATCGAACGATTTGGGCCGTTCGCGCCAAATTCGAGTGACGCGAACGGCCCACAATGCACTACGCCATCGCAGTGTCATCCAGGCGCTGTGATTGGCCAAGCATGCACTGTGACCCCGCATGCTTGGCCAATCACAGCGCCGGCAGCGAGGAGAGCAATGATTGGCCACAGGCAGGATGCCTGTGGCCAATTATTGCTGAGGGTGTTTAGTACACGCCCCACACTATAAAAGGCCGCCAGCACGGCGGCCTAGTGTAGTGTGTTCCGGAGCAGGGAAAGAGAAGCATAGGCAGGGACAGTGACATTTATTTTTTTCTTGCTTAACCTGGATTCCTTTAGTTTAGGGAAAGAGAAGGATAGGTAGGGAGAGTGTCAGTGTGTTTTACTGTGTGAATCCTTGTTTCTAGGGACAGGGAAGGACAGTGAGGGAAATTCTCCTTGTGCTATAGTGTGCTTTAAAAAAAACATTTTTTCTAGGGACAGAAAACTATAGGTAGGGAGAGTGTCAGTGTGTTTTACTGTGCGAATCCTTGTTTCTAGGGACAGGGAAGGACAGTGAGGGAATTCTCCTTGTGCTATAGTGTGCTTTAAAAAAACATTTTTTCTAGGGACAGAAAACTATAGGTAGGGAGAGTGTCAGTGTGTTTTACTGTGCGAATCCTTGTTTCTAGGGACAGGGAAGGACAGTGAGGGAATTCTCCTTGTGCTATAGTGTGCTTTAAAAAAACATTTTTTCTAGGGACAGAAAACTATAGGTAGGAAGAGTGTCAGTTTCTTTCACTGTGATAATCCTTGTTTCTAGGGACAAAGAAGGAAAGTGAGGGAAATTCTCCTTGTGCTATAGTGTGCTTTAAAAAAACATTTTTTCTAGGGACAGAAAACTATAGGTAGGGAGAGTGTCAGTGTGTTTTACTGTGCGAATCCTTGTTTCTAGGGACAGGGAAGGACAGTGAGGGAATTCTCCTTGTGCTATAGTGTGCTTTAAAAAACATTTTTTCTAGGGACAGAAAACTATAGGTAGGGAGAGTGTCAGTGTGTTTTACTGTGCGAATCCTTGTTTCTAGGGACAGGGAAGGACAGTGAGGGAATTCTCCTTGTGCTATAGTGTGCTTTAAAAAAACATTTTTTCTAGGGACAGAAAACTATAGGTAGGAAGAGTGTCAGTTTCTTTCACTGTGATAATCCTTGTTTCTAGGGACAAAGAAGGAAAGTGAGGGAAATTCTCCTTGTGCTATAGTGTGCTTTAAAAAAACATTTTTTCTAGGGACAGAAAACTATAGGTAGGGAGAGTGTCAGTGTGTTTTACTGTGCGAATCCTTGTTTCTAGGGACAGGGAAGGACAGTGAGGGAATTCTCCTTGTGCTATAGTGTGCTTTAAAAAAACATTTTTTCTAGGGACAGAAAACTATAGGTAGGGAGAGTGTCAGTGTGTTTTACTGTGCGAATCCTTGTTTCTAGGGACAGGGAAGGACAGTGAGGGAATTCTCCTTGTGCTATAGTGTGCTTTAAAAAAAACATTTTTTCTAGGGACAGAAAACTATAGGTAGGAAGAGTGTCAGTTTCTTTCACTGTGATAATCCTTGTTTCTAGGGACAAAGAAGGAAAGTGAGGGAAATTCTCCTTGTGCTATAGTGTGCTTTAAAAAAACATTTTTTCTAGGGACAGAAAACTATAGGTAGGGAGAGTGTCAGTGTGTTTTACTGTGTGAATCCTTGTTTCTAGGGACAGGGAAGGACAGTGAGGGAATTCTCCTTGTGCTATAGTGTGCTTTAAAAAAACATTTTTTCTAGGGACAGAAAACTATAGGTAGGGAGAGTGTCAGTGTGTTTTACTGTGCGAATCCTTGTTTCTAGGGACAGGGAAGGACAGTGAGGGAATTCTCCTTGTGCTATAGTGTGCTTTAAAAAAACATTTTTTCTAGGGACAGAAAACTATAGGTAGGAAGAGTGTCAGTTTCTTTCACTGTGATAATCCTTGTTTCTAGGGACAGGGAAGGACAGTGAGGGAAATTCTCCTTGTGCTATAGTGTGCTAAAGCATTCCTCATCAACCATCTTTGAAATCCTTGTTTTTTTGGACAGTCAGGGAAATTGTCGTTGTGCTATTCTGTGCAAAAGCAATCATCCTCAACCATATTTAGAAATCCTTAAGTAAAGGGACAGAGAAGGACACCTGAAGGTAGCCCTTATTGCTTATTTCCCATCTCCCTGCAGGCCATCTATTAGAATGTTTGGAAGGCAAACAAGGAGAGGCAGACAGTCAGGAGGCAATAAAAGAGGGCAAGCAGGCTCTGTGTCTGGGGGCAACAGTGCTGGTCGTGGACGCAGTGCATTGTCATCAGCACATGGCCATGGGACACGCTTGTCCTTCTTTTCGGCAGCTGGACATGTTGAGCCACATCATGCCGAAGACTTGGTAGAGTGGATGACCAAGCCCTCCTCCTCCTCCTCATCCTCTCTCACCCAGGCTCAGGGTACTGGAAAAGCAGCTGCCAAAGCGTCCTCTTCCCTGGTATCAATGTCAGACTCATCATCAGTCACTCCTTCCCTAGACCCACCATGTCCTCCTCCTGAGGAGTCCCCCGAACTGTTTGAGCACAGTGTTGGGTACATGCTCCAGGAGGATGCCCAGCGTTTCGAAGGGTCTGATGATGAAACCCAGCTACAGGAAGGCAGTAGCGTGAGAGCAGACAGAGGGGATGCTCAAGAAGGACACCAATCTGGCAGTCATGTTCCAGCAGCTGCAGCATACTGCCAGATTGGCTCCAGTGATGAGGAGGGAGGGGATGATGAGGTCACTGACTCCACGTGGGTGCCTAATAGGAGAGAGGAGGAGGAGGAGGATGAGGAGGAGGCACATCTCCAACGAGGCAGGATGCCCTTTGGTGGCCAGCGTAAGGGCAGTACACCGACGGAATCACACCGCAGAGCTCCGCCTGTGCAGGGCGCTGCCTCTGCCCGTTATTCAAAAAGTTCTTTGGTGTGGGCCTTTTTTGAGGCTAGTGCATCAGATCGCACAGCTGCTGTTTGCAACATATGTCTCAAGCGTATATCGCGTGGCCAAAACATCAGCCGCTTGGGTACCACATGCCTGACCAGACATATGTTGACCTGCCATGCAGCTCGTTGGCAAGCCTACCTCAAAGACCCACACCAAAGAACAAAGCGGACCTCTCCTTGCACCGCATCAGCTGGGATCTCCAACCCCACTATAACTTCAGTCCTCTCTGAAACATGCACTGAGAGGAATGAAGGTGTAGAATTAGGTGTGTCACAGCCAAGTACTTGCGGCCACTCTGCTAGCAGTACACCAACGTCCGATTCTAGCAGGCAAATTTCCCTGCCCCAGCTGCTGGACCGTCGAAAGAAGTTCACTCCCAGCCATCCACATGCCCAGCGGTTGAATGCTAGCTTGGCTAAATTGCTAGCGCTTCAACTGCTGCCTTTTCAGTTGGTAGACTCGGCCCCCTTCCGTGAGTTTGTGCAATGTGCGGTTCCTCAGTGGCAGGTTCCCAAACGCCACTTTTTCTCACGGAAGGCTATTCCGGCTCTCTACCGGCATGTGGAAGGCAATGTCTTGGCCTCGCTGGACAGGGCGGTCAGCGGTAAGGTGCATATTACCGCTGACTCATGGTCCAGCAGGCATGGACAGGGACGTTACCTTTCTTTCACGGCCCATTGGGTCACTCTTTTGGCAGCTGGGAAGGATGCAGGACAAGGTGCAGTAGTGTTGGAGGTTGTTCCACCGCCACGCCTCCAAAATGCTACTACTGGTTGTGACACACCTCTCTCCTCCACCCCCTCCTCTTCTTCTTCCTCCATGGCCTCTTCCTGTGGTTTGTCCTCGGAACCAGCGGTGCTCCGTAGGCGTTCAAGGGGCTACGCAAGTACGCAGGCAAAAAGATGCCATGCCGTGCTTGCGCTGGTGTGTTTGGGGGACAGAAGCCACACTGGGGCAGAGGTCCTGTCTGCTCTGCAGGGCCAGGCCGAGAGGTGGTTGACGCCACGCCAGCTTAAGCCAGGAATGGTGGTTTGCGACAATGGCACCAACCTCCTCTCCGCCCTCCGACAGGGACAACTGACCCATGTGCCCTGTGTGGCTCACGTCCATAACCTGGTGGTGCAGCGGTTCTTGGGCAGGTACCCGGGCTTACAGGATGTCCTGAGGCAGGCCAGGAAAGTCTGTGTGCATTTCCGCAGATCTTATAATGCCAGTGCTCGCCTGGCTGAGCTGCAAAAGGTGTTGAACCTGCCCAAGAACCGCCTTATATGTGACATGCCCACCAGGTGGAACTCAACGTTGGCCATGCTGCAGCGGCTGCACACGCAGCAGAGGGCCATCAATGAGTACCTGTGCGACTACGGCACCAGGACAGGGTCAGGGGAGCTTGTTTTTTTTCTCCACGCCAGTGGGGCATGATCAGGGATGCATGCACTGTCCTGGCACCATTTGAGGAGGCCACGAGGATGGTGAGCAGTGACAGTGCATGCATCAGTGACACTGTACCTCTTGTCCACCTGTTGGAGCACACGCTGCGTGGAATAATGGACAGGGCACTTGAGGCAGAACAGAGGCAGGAAGAGGAGGACTTCCTTGCCTCTCAAGACCCCCTTTACCCAGACAGTGTTCCTTCTGTCCCACCCATCGCACAGGAAGAGGAGGAGGAGGAGGAGGAGGAGGATTGTGTCAGCATGGAGGTGGAGGCTGGCACTCAGCATCATCAGCAGCAGTCTTTTAGGGATGATTTACAGTCCCAAGAAACCAGTGGACTTGTACGTGGCTGGGAGGAGGTGGCTGTGGATCATGTCGTCCTTAGTGACCCAGAGGACTCCGGAGCGAATGCCTCAGCAAACCTACGCTGCATGGCCTCCCTGATCCTGCAAAGTCTGCGGAAGGATCCTCGTATTCTTCGGATCAAGGAGAGGGACCATTACTGGCTGGCCACTCTCCTTGATCCACGGTACAAGGGTAAGGTTGCGGACCTTATGTTACCATCGCAGAGGGAGCAGAGGATGAGACAACTCCGGGAGGCCTTGCAGAAAGGTCTGTGCAACGCGTTCCCAGAGACTGGGAGGTTACAAACTCCTGGTCCTGGACAACGAGTTGCTGAGGCTTCGGCCAGTCAAAGAAGGAGCGGTGGGGAAGGTGGCCGTCTGACCGATGCGTTCAGACAATTCTTTAGTCCGCAGCCCCAAAGTATGATCGGTTCCAGCAACCATCGCCAGCGTCTGATAAACATGGTGCAGGAATATCTAGGGGCAAGGTCAGACTTGGACACCTTCCCCACCGAAAATCCTCTGGCTTACTGGGTCTTGAGGATGGATCACTGGCCAGAGCTTGCACAGTATGCAATTGAGCTACTGGCCTGTCCTGCATCCAGCGTTCTTTCGGAACGCACATTCAGTGCTGCTGGAGGATTTGTCACGGATCACAGGGTGCGCCTGTCCACCGACTCGGTTGATCGACTGACTTTCATCAAGATGAACCAGTCTTGGATCACCACCAGCTACCACACACCTGATGCTGATATAACAGACTAATTGATTTTAACATGTCACATCCCTTCAAGACTGATGCTAATGCTGAGTGCCTGTGCTGTTATGTTGACTGGCTATCCTCCTCCTCCGAGTCCTCAATGATACGATTGATGATGATAGCTTGGAAGATCATTTTTGTTTATGGGTGCCGCCACCAGTGGCTAAGGCCCAATTTTTCAGCCCCTGTTTTACAGGGGCGTGTAATTACAATTTTTTTAGCAATAATTTGCCATAGGGCTCATTGCTGTGCTCCAAGTACAGTATCTGTGAGGGGTTGGAGTGTTGTGGCACCAGTGCCTAAGGCCCAATTTTTCAGCCCCTGTTTAACAGGGGCGTGTCATTACAATTTTTGAAGCAATACTTTGCAACAGGGCTCATTGCTGTGCTCCAAGTACAGTATCTGTGAGGGGTTGTAGTGTTGTGCCACCAGTGCCTAAGGCCCAATTTTTCAGCCCCTGTTCAACAGGGGCATGCAATTACAATTCTTGATCTAATAATTCACAGCAGGGCCCATTGCTGCACCCACCAAGAGTAACTCTGAGGGCTTACAGTGTTGTGGCAACGCCACCACCACCACCACCACGAAAGGCCCAATTTTTCAGCCCCTGTTCAAAAGGGGCATGTAATTACAATTCTTGATCTAATAATTCACAGCAGGGCCCATTGCTGCACCCACCAAGAGTAACTCTGAGGGCTTACAGTGTTGTGGCAACACCACCACCACCACCACCACCACGAAAGGCCCAATTTTTCAGCCCCTGTTCAACAGGGGCATGCAATTACAATTCTTGATCTAATAATTCACAGCAGGGCCCATTGCTGCACCCACCAAGAGTAACTCTGAGGGCTTACAGTGTTGTGGCAACACCACCACCACCACCACCACGAAAGGCCCAATTTTTCAGCCCCTGTTCAAAAGGGGCATGTAATTACAATTCTTGATCTAATAATTCACAGCAGGGCCCATTGCTGCACCCACCAAGAGTAACTCTGAGGGCTTACAGTGTTGTGGCAACGCCACCACCACCACCACCACGAAAGGCCCAATTTTTCAGCCCCTGTTTAAAAGGGGCATGTAATTACAATTCTTGATCTAATAATTCACAGCAGGGCCCATTGCTGCACCCACCAAGAGTAACTCTGAGGGCTTACAGTGTTGTGGCAACGCCACCACCACCACCACCACGAAAGGCCCAATTTTTCAGCCCCTGTTCAAAAGGGGCATGTAATTACAATTCTTGATCTAATAATTCACAGCAGGGCCCATTGCTGCACCCACCAAGAGTAACTCTGAGGGCTTACAGTGTTGTGGCAACGCCACCACCACCACCACCACGAAAGGCCCAATTTTTCAGCCCCTGTTCAACAGGGGCATGCAATTACAATTCTTGATCTAATAATTCACAGCAGGGCCCATTGCTGCACCCACCAACAGTAACTGTCAGGGCTTACAGTGTTGTGGCACCAGCACCACCATCAAAGGCCCAATTTTTACTACCACTGTTCAACAATTATATGTAATTAAAATTCCTGATATAATAGTTGACAGCAGGGCGTTCCAGCACCAACCAAGAGTAACTGTGAGTGCTTACAGTGTTGGGCCAACACCAACAACTAAGGGGCCTATTTCTGCAGAGTATATACGGCAGGTCCCTACTTTCAAACATCCAACTTACAAATGACTCCTACTTGCAAACGCAAGAAGACAACAGGAAGTGAGAGGAAATCTACCACTAGGAAGGAAAATTCTCTCCTGTAAGAATAAATATGGGAGAAAGGTGTCTCCTCTGTACTGATGCTTTATCAGCAATCCTTGTTTCAAGAAAAACACCACATTTCAAAAACAGTTGTCATTGGGACGGAACGTGAGGTGAAATGTTCTGAACAGGGGCACAGACAGCAAAACAAATGTTACAGGGGTGATAACCCTTACCTATGTTTTCCAAAAAGTTTAAAAATAGATTTTTGGGCTGGAGCTACACTTCAACAATGTACCTGTTCAAAATTACAAACAGATTCTACATAAGAACAAACCTACAGTCCCTGTCTTGTATGCACCGCCTGTATACGGCTGTTCAGAGTATATAGGGCCTTTTTTATTTTATGTGCAGGGTTCCCCTTAATATCCATACAAGACCCAAAGGGGCTGGTAATGGGCTGGGGTAGGGGGGGGTCATGGGGTAGCTATGCCATTTTTCTTAAAGATTTTCATCCATATTACCGGGACCAGACATTACATTAAAGCCGCAAGCAGTTTTAAATGGCTTTTTTTTCCTTTAGAAGTGTCATTTTGTGCAGGGACAGTTCTAAACACGGGAAACACGTGGCACTTCACAGGCATACTTTAGACACCCCCCAGGTACGATATTTAAAGGAATATTTGACTCTTTTTTTCACTTTATGCATCATTAAAATGACTGCTCCCGAAAAACGACCGTTTTTAAAACTTCTTTTTGCATTGATACATGTCCCCTGGTGCACAACCCGGGTTCCCAAACCCTTTTTAGGACAATAACATGCATAATAGTTGTTATAATTAGCACTTTAGAATTCGAACGTTCGCATCCATTGTATTTAATAGGGTTCTAATGTTCGTACGAACTTTCGGTCCGTTCGCGGGTTCTGGTGCGAACCGAATCCGGGGGTGTTCGGCTCATCACTAGTCATCATACGGGACACAAAAGAAACCAAGCATACACAGAAGCCATGTTTACTGAGGGCATAGTACGTATTAGCCATCGCAGCCGACTCGACATGCGACATGCACAGTAGGTACCCGGCTGTGAAATCTTAAGGCTTCACTGCCGGTTAACCTTAGAGAAGATGCCAGCGCCTGCACTCGAAGCCAACAGAAGAATCAGCTCAGGGTGCCAACATTGCTGGATCCCTGGACAGGGAAGTGTCCTTATATTAAAAGTCAGCAGCTACAGTATTAGTAGCTGTTGACTTTTATTTTTTTTGCCCAGAATGGAGCTCCTTTTTAACCACTTCATAACCGGCACTTTCCCCCCTTCCTGCCCAAGCCAATTTTCAGCTTTCAGCGCTGTCACTATTTAAATGACAATTGCCTGGTCATGCTACACTGTACCAAAACAAATTTTTTATCATTTTGTTCCCACAAATAGAGCTTTCTTTTGGTGGTATTTGATCACCTCTGCGGTTTTTATTTTTTGCTAAACAAATAAAAAAAGACTGACAATTTTGAAAAAAAGTTAAGTTTTTCTTTGTTTCTGTTATAAAAAATTGTAAATAAGTAAGTTTTCTCCTTCACTGATGGGCACTGACGATGGGCATTGATAGGCGGAACTGATGGGCACTGATAGGCATCACTGATAGGTGCCACTGATTTGCAGCACAGATGGGCATTGATAGGCGGCACTGATGGGCACTCATAGGTGGCACTGGTGGGCACTGATGGGCACTGAACGACTGCACTGATTGGTACTTATGGGTGGCATTGATAGGCGGCACTGATAGGCATCACTGATTGCACTGGCAGGCATTGCTGATGGGCACTGATTGGCATCTGCCTGGGCACTGATTGGCATATCCCTGGATGGGGCACCCTCGTATCTCAGACCCCGCCTACATCTTGGCTGAGCGGACCTGATGGGGAACTTCCTCTTCAGTGTAAAAAAATGAATAGCCCCGCCCCTTCTCACGTTCCCCATCAGGTCCGCTCCTGATGGGGAACGTGAGAAGGGGTGGGTCTATTAATTTTTTTACACTGAAGAGAAAGTTCCCCATCAGGTCCGCTTAGCCAATGATGTAAGCGGGGTCTGAGATACGAGGGCGCCCTGCCCCCTCGTACCTCAGACCCCGCCTACGTCATTGGCTTGGCGGACCTGATGTGGAACTTCCTCCGCAGTGTAGGTCCACTCAGCCAATGACGTTTCGAGTGGAGACTGCAGCGCTGGACATCGGATCGCCGCGGGACATTGGATTACATCGCTGGAATGTGTTTTTTTTTTTTAATAAAGGACTTTTCCAAGGTGTCTGTGTGTTTTTTTTACATTTTTTTTACACTTTCTTTGTGAAATGGTAGGGGTACAATGTACCCCTTACCAATTCACATGGGGGGCGGGATCTGGGGGTCCCCTTTGTTAAAGGGGTCTTCCAGATTCAGATAAGCCCCCTGCCCGCAGACCCCCACAACCACCAGGCAAGGGTTGTGGGAATGAGGCCCTTGTCCCCATCAACATGGGGACATCCTCCCCATGTTGAGGGCATGTTGCCTGGTATGGTTTAGGAGGGAGGGCGCTCTCTCGTCCCCCCTTCTTTTCCTGCGGCCTGCCAGGTTGCGTGCTCGGATAAAGGGTCTGGTATGGATTTTTGGGGGAACCCCACGCATTTTTTTTTATTTGCGGCAGGGTTCCCCTTAATAATCATACCAGACCTGAAGGGCCTGGTAATTGAATTTGGGAGGACCCCCACTCATTTTTTTATTTTTATCAATGACTTTTCTATGTATTGCCGGGAGCCAACAATTCATTATAGCCGCGAGTGAGTTTTAAATGACTTTTTTTTCCTTCAGAAATGACATTTTGTGCAGGGACAGTTCTAAGCACGGGAAACAAGCGCGACTTTACAGGCATACTATACACACACCCCAGGTACGAAACTTAAAGGAATATTTCACTTTTATTGTTTCACTTTAAGCATTATTAAAATCACTGCTCCCGAAAAAACTTCATTTTTTAAAACTTTTTTTTGCATTGATACATTTCCCCTGGGGCAGGACCCGGGTCCCCAAACACTTTTTATGACAATAACTTGCATATAAGCCTTTAAAATTAGCACTTTAGATTTCTCCCATAGACTTTTACAGGGTGTTCCGCGGCTTTTCAAATTTGCCGAACATGAGTTTGACTCGAAGCTCATCCCTAATAGCATGCAATGCTAAACTTCAGTTTTCAATGCTGGTAAAATTGTTTTTAAATAAAAAAGGTATAGACTCCTAAGAGAGAGAGACATTTTTTGTCCCTATACAATTTATTAGTAAGACCTCATGTGAAATATTTAGTTCAGTTTTGGGCACAAGGTCACAAAAAAAATTCAATAGAAAGGAGAACGTTCAGAGAAGGGCTACCAAACTGGTAAAAAGCCTAGAGGAGCTTAGCTATAAGGAAAGATTAGTTGAACTAGAATTGTTCTCACTTGAGAAGAAGCAGGTAAGGGGGGATATGATCATCATGTAACAATACATAAATGGTGCATATAGTGAACTTGGTGGAGAGTTATTCACTTTCAGGTCATTACAGAGGACAAGGAGGCATTTTTTACATGTGGAGGAAAAAATGTTTGACTTCCACATATGGAAAGTAGACATTTGCACTGCCAAAAAAGTTGTTAGTTTTCGTTTTCGTTTCATTCGTTTTTCGTTTTTTTCATTTTTGGGGTCATTCGTTATGATCACAATTAGTAAATTCGTAAATTTGTACATTCGTAAATGTGTACATTCGTAAATTTGTACATTCGTAAATATATACATTCGTAAATTCGTACATTCGTAAATTTATACATTCGTAAATTCCTACATTCATAAATATATACATTTGTAAATTCTTACATTCGTAAATATATACATTCATAAATTTGTAAATTCGTACATTCGGAAATTTGGAAATTCGAAATTCTGAAAAAATAACGACTAAATTATAGGTATTGTAATTTCCTTTCAAATTTGGCTGTTAGCGAACGTAACAAATACAAATTTATCCGAAGTTACGCATAACCTGAAATAACAAATGCCACATCTAAACAAATGGAACGGAACAAATTAATAATTATTAATAATAATAAAACGTTTATTATTATTATTGTTATTTGTTATTATTATTAATTCATTACGTTCCATTCGTTTAGATATGGCATTCATTATTTCGGAAAACAATTCGTAACTTCGTTAAGTTCACTAACAGCCAAATTTAAAAGGAAATTCCAATACCCATAATTTAATAGTTAGTAATAGTTAAGTTATTATTAGTTAATTATTATTTCAGATTTCCGAATTTCCGATTTCCGAATTTACTAATTTACAAATTCACGAATGTACGAATTTACGAATTTACGAATGTACAAATTTCCGAATGTACAAATTTACAAATGTACGAATTTACGAATGTACAAATTTACGAATGTACAAATTTCCGAATGTACAAATTTACGAATGTACGAATTTACGAATGTACGAATCTACAAATTTTCGGATATTCAAATTTACGAATATTCGTTAAAATTCGTTAAATGAGTTTTTGTTAATTCGGATATTTCCAAATTAACGAATTTGTCGAAATTCATTAAAAAACTAATTCGGAACTAAACAAATTGCACATGTCTAATGGAAAGGCTTCTTCACAGTAAGAGCTCTGAAAATGTTAAATAGACTCCCTCAAGAACTAGTTATGGCCAGCTCAGTCAGTACATTGTTTTAAAAAAGAGCTGGATACATTCTTAAATGCACACGATATAACTGGATATAAACATTTATAGATAATAACACCAGTGATGTTGATTCACAGTGGATTCGATTTTGCCTTCTGGGGGATCAGTAAGGATTACTTTCCACTGTTGGAGCAAATTGGATTGTGTTTTTTTTTGGTATTTTTCTATTTGTTTGTTTTTTCTATTGGTTGAACTAGATGTCCTTGTGACTTTTTTCAACCTAACAATGTAACCATGTAACACTTACAGCTGTGGTAATCCACATAAATCAGTCAGAATTCATCTCAAACTGGTCTTACTTCAGCAGTGTAAAAACTGGATAATAGGGAAGTAAGCAAAAAAATTATGGTTTGTCCCACTGCTTCACTCCCACTAAATGACAGGTCAGAGAGATGAAAGCTGATATAGAGAATAATCCAGTATCTGTTCCAGGTAAGAAGATAGTCTAAGTTCAGGGGATAATCCAGTCCAATCCGGGTCATACACAGGGAATCCAACAGCAAGCAAGGCAGACTAACAGGAGGCTTGGTCTAGAACAATGCAGGTAAGTCTGTCTCTATCACAAGCAAGGGATATAGTGTTAGGTTTGCTTATATCAGGTGACTGGGCAGATCAATCACCTAACAGGTGAACACAGACAGGGAGGAAAAGCAACAGCCAACACCCGGGTGCTGGAATGAGGAACAGGGATACTAAGTGATCATGACAAACAGCAAGTAGCTATGCATAACAGCGGTCGAACAATTGGCTTCCACTGAATGGATAAATGTTTGGCCGTTCGGTTAAGCTCCCCCTACTGTCCAGCACCCACATCTGCAGACATAGGCAGACTTGGGGATAAGAAGCAATGAGCATCCCCCTTTCAATGTTAAGCACTGAGAGGAGTGTAAACAATTCAGCCTGAAAGGCTAACGACAGTCTTGCAATTAGACTATGAACATATACCCTTTGATAAAAAATAATTGGTTTTAGACTTGATGATTGATGTAGAAAGTCTGAAGCCTCTATTAATTGTGTATTTTTATTATTTTTATTATTTATTTATTTATTTTTTGAATGAGATTTAATTAGGATAAAGAAGCTAAAGGTAGCACAACAAGATGGGGATGATAAATTGTGTCAAAAGTATCAAACCCAGAAGAATGAACAAAACATTTCTGGAACCTTTATTTTGATAAGCAGGGTATTGTAGGATACCCTTTAGAGGTATTAAAAAAGTCCTAAACACATACAGCTAGAAAAAACAGGAAAGGGAACAGTACCCTCCAAATGCAGCAAGTTAAAAACATTTTTTTAATTTAAAAGATTAAGATACACTCACAATATCTATATATGACAATATCTATATAGAAAAATAAAAGGTTATTTTTTAAAAAAGTTTTTTTTTTTAATACTAGAGATCTTGTAGACAGAATTATACTAATATCACCTCCCACATACCTCTGACCCGGAAGTGATGACACCAAGACCTCACAGAGCACCTACAGTCCAGATCCAAGTTGCCGGCCGGCGCTGCTCAACATCAAGAGACACAGGATTGAGGACTCCACTCCAACTGCCCGTGAAACCACCATCACACCTGAGGACCTGCGGTTGAAGTTCATTTAACCCCTGACAGGCTTGATTAGCACTGCTCAAATGTGAGTGTATCTTAATCTTTTAAATTACATATTTTTTTTTTAACTTGCTGCATTTTGAGGGCGCTGTTCCCTTTCCTGTTTTGTCTGTTCCAGAGCCTCTTCTAGCTTCTTACCTGAACTGGCAGCCATCTAATAAATCTCAGCAATCTCGCCCTAAACTTTTTTCCACGCATGAACATACATACATACAAGTGAACTATTAATGACTGAGCGCTTACAACCCTACCCAGTGCATAACCCCTCCCCCCTCCTTTCTTTTTATAGACCTCTATACAGCCCTCTCCAAAGCGCGCCATACCAAACCAACCTTTACACATACAGCTAGAACTGTGAATCCACACAAGAAAGGACCAGTGTTTGAAAAAAAAAAAAACATCCCTGTCTTTATTTAAAATAACTAACAGCAGTTATGATTATGCTAAAGGTCACGTGTTCCATTTGTGTAAAAGTTTACTGGTAAATAGATGGGAATCACTACATATAACAAAGTGGCTGCAGCAGGCACTCAACTTTGAGAAGCACATCACAAACTTTGCTATGTGTATGATATATTGGCTTCATTCAGCAAGATGTATGACATTCTCAAACCAACATAACATTTTCTTCCTAAATTGCTTTGCTACAACCTGGGAAGAATGAAGCCGTGTATAAACTGTCAGTGTAAATATCTGCTGTCAACCTTCACACACAGAAATGTATATTACCAGACAGCATCTTTGATTAGAAAGAGCAAAGTCTTCCATAACTATATGGTGTACATTATCTATCAGCCCAGAATATTGTGTGATATCCCATTGACACATGCAGGAGAGCTGAGAATTAAGTGATAAGGCTTTATGTTCTCTTCTTTGTTGGCAATACAATTGTTGCAGTATCACACCTAACTCTGACAGTAGAAATGACTGATTGCAAGGTAAAAAAAAACAAGTTTTGATGTTAATAGCTTAACAATCATATTTCTCCAGAATATTATTCAAAGCGGACTTTAAAGCTGGCAATGTGTTTTATTGCTTAGAACTGAGTAACCAAAGCTATCTCTTCCTGCACTATTCAGTACACATTGATCAGTCTTCCCATTGCTGTCTACGTGTTAGTACCATGCAGTGCATGGCTCATCTCTGTTTCCTCAATGAACAAAAAGTGGATGAGATCTTTCCAGTCTCTGGCAACATCAGTGCTTACCTTGAAACAGAGTTTACACCAATGATATTTACATTTGGTCTCCCAATAAGATCATTGCTGTAGGCAGTTGATACTTATAAGGCATTGTAGTTACTAGACTTGTGCACAACGGAAAAATTTGTTTAGTTTCGGTTCGTTTTTTGTGCACAACGGAAAAATTCGTTTAGTTTCGGTTCGTTTCTTTTCGGTCCTGTTGATTCGTAATCATTCGTAATTTTGCTAGACGGGATTTTTCGTGTTCGGACTAATTCGTATTTTCGCAAGCGTCATTTTTCGTTGAATTTTTAGTTGATTTATAATTCGTACTTTCGGTAGGGTACGTTGTTTTTCTTTGATTCTGGACAACACTCCTACTTTCGTAACTTTTTTTGGGTTCGTTGATTCGGAATTTTCCATGTCTCTCTCACAACGACGCTGCCTATTATGCCTAATGTGCTTCGAATGGATTTGTACTTTTCTAAATACATAGCGGTTATTTGTAACGATTCAAAATCTTGTATTTTACTTTCGTTTTTTACATGCGGCTATAGCCTCCGCCCCTGTACACCATTTTGAGAGGGTTCAGCACGGTGAGGGAGAAGCAGAGAGCAGAGCAGAGTGTTATTGTGCTTTGAATGGATTCGAAATCTCGTATTTTACTTTCGTTTTTTCATGCGGCTATAGCCTCCGCCCCTGTACACCATTTTGAGAGGGAGTTCAGCATGGTGAGGGAGAAGCAGAGAGCAGAGTGAGTGTTATTGTGCTTCGAATGGATTCGTACATTCGTAACTTTTTTCATAACGAATTATGCCGAAGACATTCGGGCATTCGCTATTTTGTGGTATAATTTATTCCGGATTCGGTTTTATTCGTAATTGCTTTGTTCGGAAATTCGAATGCTTCCGAATGTCCGAAAGTTGCTAAATTCGGACGAATTTGAGGGATAGGGGGAGGAAGGAAGGAGGAGGAAGGGCATCAGTGGACCTTAGATAAAGAGATAGGTGTTCAATGAGTAGTTCATAGTGGAGTAGTTATACATGAACATTACATTTCGGATGTTGTAACCAAAGCAACCACATACTGTAGCTATAAATGTCCCTTAGTGCAAGTTTCCCCTAGCTACTATTCTTTCCATTTCACACTGGAAATTGAGATCAGCGATAGTGCTTGAAATGGAAGGGATTTCAGTCGTTTTCCATTACCTGGTACTGTTTAGTTTAGCAGCATATAGTAAGTGGACAACAACATATATAGATTGAGGTGGATACTTTTCTATGCCAATATGTAGCAGGGATAGTGCAGGAGTCGGGGACAAGGGTGTCCCAGTAATGGAGGAGACTAGAACGAATACTTGACTCCAGAAGAAACTCAAGGATTTGCAAAACCAAAGGGTATGGGCGATGGAGCCTATGCTGCTGCAGTTTCTCCAGCAGGAGGGTGGGTGACCTGGGTACATTTTAGAAAATCGGTAAGGAGTTAAATACCATCTGTAGATGTTTTCTGATAGGATTCCCAGTGGATGATACAGAGAGATGCTTTAAAAGTTTCTCTAAATGCTCATAGCCACTGGTCTTGGGTGAAAGGGATATTCAATTCCTCAGCCCATTTGTTTAAGGAATGCACTTGAGAGCAAGGTGGGGTGTCGCTAAGACAAGAGTACAGGGAAATACCTCTGTTAGGCCAGGGGGTAGAGAAGTAATACTGGTAAATTGGTGCAGGGATATGTACTGTGGAGGATAGTTTAGAGCAGTGGTTCTTAACCTGGGGGTCGGGACTCCCTCAGGGGTCAAATGATGATTTGCCAGGGGTCACCAAATCCTGGGTTGTTACTCAAGCCTGCACCACTCTCCCAGCCTTTTTTTGGCTGCCCAGTAGAGCTGTCCCTGGAGCCCGCGGCCGCCCACTCACCGTTTTTACAGCCACCAATTCAGTTCACGGCATGGCTGGGGGGCAGAGACTAGAGGTCAGCTGACTGGTGAGGTATGTGAAGTGGGAGGGGCTGGAGGAGACCCTATCTCCTGATTTTGGCATAGGTTTTACTGCTACGAGACACACTGAGTAACACTACCTGTGATTATAGTTGCCATTAAAAGTCCCCACTACAGTACTCAGATCAGCAGATGACCTTGACCAAGAGCACCTAAGTTGGCCAATCAGAACTCCCCGCAGCACTGCCACTCATCTCAACCCCTCACCCCCGCGAGCACTGCCACTCATCCCAAACCCCCCTCCAGCACTGCCACTCATCCCAAACCCCCCCGCCAGAACTTCCGCTCATCCCATTCCCCCCCACCAAGGAGTAAGAGAAGGAAATAAAATAGAGAATACATGAAAGGGAGAGGAAAAGAGGGGGAGGAACAAAGAAAAAGGGAGAGAAAGAGCAAGCAAGACGGCTAGAGAGGGATGGAGGAAAAAACAAGAGATTAGAATAGAAAGAGATAGAAGGGAAAGAAAGGAGAACAAAGAGAGTGGTACAGTGTAAAAAATATGTGAATACCGCGCTATCCGTGATCATAAAACAGCCACTAGCACAACCTATGACAAACAGCCTAGACAAAATAGTAATACAAAAAGTACAGTGCTAAAAATGAACAGGTCCTAAACAAGGACAGTGAAGGAAAAAGTCTAAAACTTGTTTAGGGTCTTAACCACTTAAGCCCCGGACCAATACGGACCATAATGACCAGAGGTGATTTCACAATTTGGCACTGCGCTGCTTTAACTGGAAATTGTGCGGACATGCAATGTTGTACCCAAACGAAATTTGCGTCCTTTTCTTCCCATAAATAGAGCTTTATTTTAATGGTATTTGATTGCCTCTGCAATTTTTTTTTTTGCGATATAAACGGAAAAAGACTGAAAATTTTGAAAAAAAATGATATTTTCTACTTTTTGTTATAAGAGAAATCGAATAAACTCAATTTTAGTCATACATTTAGGCCAAAATGTATTCAGCCACATGTCTTTAGTAAAAAAAATGTCAATAAGTGTATATTTATTGGTTTGCGCAAAAGTTATAGCGTCTACAAACTAGGATACATTTTCTGGAATTTACACAGCTTTTAATTTATGACTGCCTATCTCATTTCTTGAGGTGCTAAAATGGCAGGGCAGTACAAAACCCCCCCAAATGACCCAATTTTGGAAAGTAGACACCCCAAGGAAATTGCTGAGAGGCATGTTGAGCCCATTGAATATTTATTTTTTTGTCGCAAGTGATTGAATAATGACAAAAAAAAAATTACAAAAAGTTGTCACTAAATGATATATTGCTCACACATGCCATGGTTATATGTGGAATTGCACCCCAAAATACATTTTGCTGCTTCTCCTGAGTACGGGGATAACACATGTGTGGGACTTTTTAGGAGCCTAGCCGCGTGCGGGCCCCCGAAAACCAAGCACCGCCTTCAGGATTTCTAAGGGCGCAAATTTTTGATTTCACTCCTCACTACCTATCACAGTTTCGAAGGCAATAAAATGCCAAAATAGCACAAACCCCCCCAAATGACGCCATTTTAGAAAGTAGACACCCCAAGGAAATTGCTGAGAGGCATGTTAAGCCCATTGAATATTTTCTTTTTGTCCCAAGTGATTGAATAATGACAAAAAAATAAAATTTACAAAAAGTTGTCATTAAATGATATATTCCTCACACATGCCATGGTTATATGTGGAATTGCACCCCAAAATACATTTTGCTGCTTCTCCTGAGTATAGGGATACCACATGTGTGGGACTTTTTAGGAGCCTAGCCGCGTACGGGAACCCGAAAACCAAGCACCGCCTTCGGGGTTTCTAAGGGCACAAATTTTTGATTTCACTCCTCACTACCTATCACAGTTTTGAAGGCCATAAAATGCCAAAATAGCACAAACCCCCCAAATGACCCCATTTTGGAAAGTAGACACCCCAATCTATTTGTTGAGAGGCATGGTGAGTATTTTACAGCTCTCATTTGTTTTTGAAAATGAAGAAAGAAAATATATATATATTTTTTTTCAATTTTCAAAACTTTGTGACAAAAAACGAGATCTTCAAAATGCGCATCATACCTCTCAGCAAATAGCTTGGGGTGTCTACTTTCCAAAATGGGGTAATTTGGGGGGGTTTTGTGCCATCTGGGCATTTCATGGCCTCCGAAACTGTGATAGGCAGTGAGGAGTGAAATCAAAAATTTACACCCTTAGAAAGCCTGAAGGCAGTGCTTGGTTTTTGGGGTCACATGGCTAGGCTCCCAAAAAGTCTCACTCATGTGGTATCCCCGTACTCAGGAGAAGCAACAGAATGTATTTTGAGGTGTAATTCCACATATGCCCATGGCATGTTTGAGCAATATATCATTTAGTGACAACTTTGTGCAAAAAAAAAAAAAAAATTGTATTTTTTCCGCAACTTGTGTCAACATATAAAATATTCCATGGACTCGACATGCCTCTCAGTATATAGCTTGGGGTGTCTACTTTCCAAAATGGGGTCATTTGGGGGGTTTTGAACTGTCCTGGCATTTTATACACAACATTAGGAAGCTTACATCCACTCTTCTAACCACTTGAAGACAAAGCCCTTTCTGACACTTTCTGTTTACATGAAAACATATTTTTTTTTGCAAGAAAATTATTTTAAACCCCCAAACATATATTTTTTTAAAGCAAAGGCCCTACAGATTAAAATGGTGGGTGTTGCATTTTTTTTCCACACAGTATTTGCGCAGCGATTTTTCAAATGTATTTTTGGGGGGGAAAATACACTTTTTTTTATTTTAATGCACTAAAACACACTATATTGCCCAAATTTTTGATGAAATAAAAAAGATGATCTTAGGCCGAGTACATAGATACCAAACACGACATGCTTTAAAATTTTGCACAAACGCGCAGTGGCGACAAACTACATACATTTTTAAAAGCCTTTAAAAGCCTTTACAGATTACCACGTTAGATTTACAGAGGAGGTCTACTGCTAAAATGACTGCCCTCGATCTGACCTTCGCGGTGATACCTCACATGCATGATGCAATTGCTGTTTACATATGATGCCAGACCGACGGTTGCGTTCGCCATTGCGCAAGAGCAGGGCGGGACAGGGCTGCTTTTTTATTTTATTTTATTTTTTTTATTATTAATTTTGCTTTTTTATTTTATTTTTAAACTGTTCCTTCCATATATTTTTTTATTATTATTTTTATTGTTATCTCAGGGAATGTAAATATCCCCTATGATAGCAAAAGGTAGTGACAGGTACACTTTTTTTGAAAAAACTCGGGTCTATTAGACCCTAGATCTTTCCTCTGCCCTCAAAGCATCTGACCACACCAAGATCGGTGTGATAAAATGCTTTCCCAATTTCCCAATGGCGCTTTTTTTATCCGGGGGGGACATTCCCTCCCACTGCTTGTAAAAGCAGTCCAGAGGCTAATTAGCCGCTAGGATTGCTTTTACATGAAAGCTGGCTGCTGGCTGAAAAGAATGATACCAAGATGATACCTAAACCCGCAGGCATCAATCTGGTATAACCATTCAATTCCAGCAACATACCAGTACGTTGCTGGTCCTTGTTGGACATGTATTGTAATCATTTTTTTCATGCAGCCTGTTGGCTGAATGGAAAAAAGAGATTGATCGGTGGGTATGCCCACCATTACCTCCCTTCATCCACCCACTTCTAATGATGGGCATACATGCACCATTTATATATGCCGAAGCATGGGGGCATCCTCCCGCAAAAGTTATGCCACGTACACATGGTCAGACTTTTCCACGGGCAAGCCTCCGTGGGAATTTTGACCGTATGTACGCGGCATTAGGAGCAAAATCGCTCCTCCGCCCCTGCTGCCCCCATGCTTCGGCATATATGATTTTTTTTTTAACTGTGGTGGTGAAATCACCTCCTACAGCACTGGAGTCACAGGGATCAGACCTGTGTCTGTGAATGCTGCAGTTATGTGTGTTGTGTTTTGTAAGTGACAGCGATCGATCGATACTGCACTTGGGTGGCCTGGGCTGGATGGAGAGGCAAAACGCAGGTGCTAGCAGGTATCTGGGCTGATCCCGCTAACACTGCGTTTTTGGGAACCCTAAACTGCTGGGGACGCTAGTATAGATCTGATCAGATTAGATAATGATCTATTCAGATACTATACCACTAAGGGAGGTGTATGCTTCACGCGTGGGTGTTAGCGCTACTGGCACTAACCTGACGCTGCCTGGGGTGACGCAGACCCTCTTTGACGCTAAAACCTAATTGATATCACCCGCCGGGCGATCAGGGGGTTAAACCTTTATTGGGTTATATACGGCGGGTGCCCTGACACTATAAAAAGCAAACTAACTAACCAGCGTCACCCATAACACTTATATGGTGATCACTGGTGAAAGGGTTAACTAGGGGCAATCAGGGGCAATCAGGGGTTAAACCTTTATTAGGTAATATATGGGGGTACCTGACGCTATATAAAAACCTGACGGGGAACCTAAATAACAAAATAACTAACTGGCTAACCAGTGTCCCCAATAACACTTATACAGTGATCACTGGTGAAAGGGTTAACTAGGGGCAATTAGGGGGTTAAAACCTTTATTAGATAATATATGGGGGTACCTGGCGCTATAAAAATCTGCGGCAAACCTAAAAAAAATAACTGACTACCTAGCGGCACCAGCATAACTAATACAGCGATCAGAAAAATGATCGCTTAGTGACACTGGCAAAAGGGGGTGAAAGGGTTACCTGGGGGGCGATCAAGGGGTTAAACCTTTATTAGGTAATATATGGGGCTTTTTTTTTTTTTTTTTTTTTTTAATTACCCATATATACCTGTGGGATGTTGAGGCATGTTTGAATGCACTATTTCTTTGAAGTGCTGTAGAAGAGGAGTGGCGTGAAATTCGGGAGTTAAACTGATACTATCTAGAGACCCTGGCTGGGGAATAGCCATCTGCTTGTATCGATCTCTGTGGAGATCACCATTTCTGGTAAGCGGCAGTGTGAACTGATGGTGGTGGAATCTACATCTATCCAGTGTTTGGCACTTTTCATTGGGTGTTGTGTGTTTGAAGTCACCAATTAGCCTAACGAGAAGATCCATATCTACACTTCGTTGCAGTTTTGGCTATCTGGACTGTACTATTCACACAGTTACTATTCAACATCAATTCTTTCACTACACAAGACTTTTGCTGAATGTGATGTGGGTGTCTGATTGACAGTTGGGACTTTCTTCAGTTCTATTTGTCACATTGGCAAATAAGATCCAGTCCAATTATATTAATTTATTTAATCATCATTATTTTTTCATTCAATATATATCTTTCACTTATGTTTTAAGGTGGTGCTCATATACCATTTTTCACTATTTGCGCAGCTTTATTATCTTTAATATATGGGGGTACCTGACGCTATAAAAACCTGTGGCGAATCTAAAAAAGAATAACTGGCTACCTATCGGGACCACCGACACTAATACAGCGATCAGAAAAACGATTGCTTAGTGACACTGGCAAAAGGGGGTGAAAGGGTTACGTGGGGGTGATCAAGGCGTTAAACCTTTATTAGGTAATATATGGGGGTACCTGACGCTATAAAAACCTGCGGTGAACCTAAAAAAAATAACTGGCTACCTATCGGCACCACTGACACTAAGACAGCGATCAGAAAAATGATTGCTTAGTGACAGCGGTGCTAGGGGGTGAAAGGGTTACCTGGGGGTGATCAAGGGTTTAAACCTTTAATAGGGGGGGTTAGGGGGCTACACTGGACCTAAAACTAACTGCCCTGACACTTTTACAGTCACAAATGTCACTGATTGCAGTGATCAGTAAATAAATGGTCACTGCAATCAGTGACACTGTGACTGGGGGCTGGGGGGTGATCTGGGGGTGTCTGGGGGGGCCTGGGGGGCGATCGTGTGCCTATGTGTGCTGGTGTCAGTGTGCTGTTTAGTGCACTAACCTGTGTGTCTTCTCTCCACGGCGCTCGGTATATGTGAGCGCCGCAGGAGAGATGACATCACTTCCTCCTGCCTGTGTAAACATTACACAGGCAGAGGATGCTTTTCATTCGCCGGGAGCGATCGCGAGGGGGTGGCCGGAAACTAATGGCCGTCCCCTCATCACGGATCGCTCCCGGACTATGCCGACCGCTCACTGTATAGAAGGGGGGTCCGATGGGACCCCCCAACTATACGAAGGCAGTCACGTACAGGTACGTGATTGTGCCTGTCCGTGCCATTCTGCCGACGTATATATACAGTGAGCGGTCATTAAGTGGTTAAACACATAAAAAATTATATAAATAAATAATAATATTTGCAGTAAATATACATATGAATAAAATACAAAAAAAAAAAAATGAAAATTATGATAATTAAACTTTGCTCAAGTCAATTTGTGATGACTGTAATAGCATGAGTAATAATCCAAACAAGTGAAAGTAGATCTTCAGTTAACTTAAACGTGATGATAGAAGAAAAGCCGCCACCACTGATAGGAATGAGGCTTACCGGATAGAATGGACTCAGCAAGGCATACGCCAAATGAGTCTAAAAGGGCTGTGTGGTGACACTACACCAAAAACACGAAGACCTCAGCACTGGAACTGGCGAACATCAGAGTAAGATACTCATACTTTCATCTCAGCAATAAAGCCCTGTACACACGATCAGATTTCCTATAGATTCTAATCCGATGGATTTTTCCATCGGAAATCCGATGAAGCTGACTTCCATCAGTCTTGCCTACACACCATCAGTCAAACATCCGACCGTCACAAACGCCGTGACGTAAAACACTTAGACGAGCCGAGAAAAAGAAAGTTTGATGCTTCTGAGCATGCGTCGACTTGATTCTGAGCATGTGTGGGTTTTTTCTCCGATGGAGTTCCACACAGACGATCGGAATTCGCTATTGGTTTTTTGCCCATCGGATAAATTTAAAACATGTTCTATTTTTTCTCACCGATGGAAAAAAGAACGATGGGGCCCATACACGATTTGTCCAATGAAAAAAGTCCATCAGACTGTTTTTATCAGCAAAACCGATCGTGTGAACACGGCTTTAGTGGCATAACCACAATCGTAACGATGGGTTCTGTGGCAGAGATATTCAGGTTCACCAAAAATAAGGAAAAGATATGCACATAGTGTAAATCCGTTTAACAGGAAAAACATTTATTTGAAAATATTTAAAATGTACACTCACATTTGAGAAGATAAAACAAGCGCTTGTAAATAATGAGTAGATTCCATGCAGTAGTAGGTGTAGATATGACCTGACACGGGTTTCATCTAAGAAGACATCGTCTGGTGAATATTATTTTTCATTTGTATAATTTTTTATGTGTTTAAGACCCTAAACACGTTTTAGACTTTTTCCTTCATTGTCCTTGTTTAGGACCTGTTAATTTTTAGCGCTGTATTACTAAAGAGAGTGGTACAGCTTAAAATGTACCATAAGGGTTTTAATACTGTACGAGTGGAAGGGACTCAGGAAGCGCTAAATGTTCATGGGTTAGGGGCGCAAACGACTTGTCTTGCCTTGGGTGCTGACAGCCCATGCTACAAAAATAATGTTACTGTTAGGGGGTCAGGAACCACTGGTTTAGAGGAGCCCAGGAAGTGAGAGATTTGCATGTATGTGTAAGCTTCTGAGCTTG
Source organism: Rana muscosa (assembly GCA_029206835.1). Lineage (NCBI taxonomy): Eukaryota > Metazoa > Chordata > Amphibia > Anura > Ranidae > Rana > Rana muscosa. The sequence goes on from CM055121.1 coordinate 570,163,733, forward strand.
GGAGTTTAAATTTATCTTGGAGAGACTCAAATTTATTCAGCGAACCATGGTTTATCATGTCGCCAATGGTTAAGATACCAGTGGAGTGCCACTGGGAGAGGTTCAAATCAGGGATGCAGGAAGATATGGCTCTTAGTGGTATTGGTAGTGATCTACTAGGTGAGTTAAGGGGGTACGCATTTAAAAGTTTTCTCCAGGCCAACAGGGAGGCTGAGATCATAGGGTTAGTTTTCCATAGGGCTAGGGAGTATCCAGCTGTCATTAGTAAGAGGTAGTCTGTTAGGGTATCAGGCTGTGGATATGAGTCTTCCATGGTGGACCATATTTTTTCGGGCGTAGGATGCCACCAGAAGTAAAGTTGGTCTAAAATTGAGGTGTAGTAATAATTACCGATATGGGGCAATCCCAGCTTTCCTGTGGGGCCTAGTGAGTATATAGACAGCACATCTAGGTGGTTTAGAGTCCCAAATAAATGTAGTTAGCTGACTCTGGATCAAGGTCAGGAGGGAGCGAGGAATAGGCAGAATTAGTGTTCGAAATAAGTAGAGAAGCTCAGACAGTATAATTATTTTGAAGGTGGCGATACAACCCAGCATAGAAAGGCCTATGCTGCGTAATGATTTCAGTAGGGTGGGTAAGCTTCAAGAGAAGGCTTGGTAATTTAAGTCAATCAGTTGTTTTGGGTTGGGGGCAATCTGAATTCCCAAGTATGAGATAGATGTGCTTGACCACATGTAGGATATGTTGGATTTCAGCCGGGCAGCCATTTGGGGTGGGAGATGTATGTGAAGTACTACAGATTTTGTGGTATTATGTTTGTAATAAGATACATAGCTAAATTGGTGGAGGGTGTCTTGTATTGCCTCTAGGGACTGAAGGGTGTTAGTGACCATCAAAACCCATATTGTCTGTATATAGGCTAATTTTTTTGGCCCATGCGGTTGCAGGGAATGCCTGATATTTGTGATTTGGAACTAATTTTAGAGGCCAAAGGTTCCATCAGTAGAGCAACGATAAGTGGGTAGAGGAGTCACCCCTGTCGTGTACCGTTAGAGATATCGAAAGGGGTGGATAAAGTCCTTCTGGTGAGTACTTTAACTGATGGTTGGAGTATTAGGAGAGGATTACATCTTGGAACCACCCTGTAATGCCAAATTTAGTTAGCACCGCCTGAAGGAATGTCCAGTGGACTCTATCAAACGCCTTCTCTGCATCAAGGAGTAGCAGAGTAGAAGAGAAGGCGTTTCAGTATGTGCAGCTTGGTGAATGAGGTTGAGCACCCTTCTGGTTGTGTCTGGGGCCTGCCTACCCAGGAGGAACCCAACCAGCTCAGGGAGGAACACCATCAGTCTGTTGGCAATAACTTTAGCAAGTAGCTTGATGTCAGTGTTCAAAAGAGATATTGGTCTATAGTTAGAGGCAACAGGTATCTTTCACAGGCTTTGGGATGGTGGATATGATAGAGCTCAACATATCTGTAGGCAAGGAGCCCAAGGAGCCAGCAGCATTGAAGAGGTCCATTAGGTTAGGAAATAAGATGTCTGCAATTTTTTTGTAAAACATATTGGAAAGCCATCCTCTCCTGGGGACTTATGCAGAGGGAGAGCCTTAATTGCTCTGAGGACTTCAGCTGTAGTGAACGGTTTAGAGATACATTAAAATTGGGTCTCTGAAATTGTGGGCAAATAAATGGGGGCTAGAAAGCTACAAATTTGCTCTGCAGTTGGTTGGGGAGTGAGAGGGTCCTTTTTGAGATTATATAGGGATGCGTAAAAGTCACTAAACGTGTTAGTAATTTCTTGAGAGTTGGTTAAAAGTTGCTTTGAAGTAGAGTGATGGAGGGAAAGAATTTTGGCTTTTGTACGTTGGGCCTTTACTTGTCTTGGTAAAAGTGACCCAGCTCTATTGCCTAATGCATACAAATTGGCTTTGGAGAATTTTAAGTTATTTTCAAATTTATGGAGCAGGAGGGTGCGCAATTTATGTCTCAGCTCTAGGAGCTTGATGGCTTGCGCGTGAGAGGGAGAGGATTTGTTAATTTTTCTATGCAATATATTTGGGACATAACTTTGTCGATTTGCTGGGTCCTCTGGCGTCTCGCTCTTTTACTCAGTTTTATGAAAATTTCTCGGAGGTAAGCTTTGTAAGTTGACCAGAGCGTAAATTTGTTAGTATCAGGCAGTTCGTTAAGTTCAAAGAAAGATTGGTGCTCGGTCTCTATTTCCCGTTGGACTTTAGGGTTCTCTAACAAGGAGGGGTCTAGCCTCCATAGTCTCGGTGGTCCAGGTCGTAGGTCGCCTATAGTGATTGAAATAGAGGCATGATCCGACCATGAAATGAGACCAATGTAAGATTTCATGACATTTTGAAGGTTCCAATTATCAACCAGGAAGAAATCAATGCGTGAATAAGATAGCTTTGAGTGGGAAAAGTGTGTATAGTCACGTTCTGAGCCATGCTGTGCTCTCCATACATCGAAGAGAACCAGATCGTGGAGCAGGGGGTTCAAAGCCGGCCGGTGTTGACCTTGTTTAGTGGAGGTGTCCATGGAGGGATCGCCAATGATATTGAGGTCATCACCCATAACGATATTTCCTTGTTGCAGGCTATTAATCATCTTGAAGAGGTGTCTAAAAAAGAGGAGTTGTCTGGAGTTTGGGCTGTATATATACGTGGTTTGTGAAAAGGAGTATTAGGTATCGGCCCTGTGGATCAGCATAGGTGTGGTGGTATTGGAACTGAAGGGTATCTCGGATCAGGCCAGTCAGTATAAAGGTGAGTTGATTTAGTAAGTCCAAAAGAATAGTTGGAAGCTGGTGTGGAATAGGAAGGGAAGTAAAAAGATAAAAAGAGAGAGCCTGTTAACAATACGGGTTCAATGTGCAGAATTACCGCTGATAATTTCCAAATGGGGGGATTTCCCCCAGTGGCGTCCAGGAATTCGGAGGCAGTGGATTGAAAGTAAGGCTTAGGGGAGGCAATGATCTGCTGCAACCTGGCCATGTAACAAATTTGGGTCATGTGCGCGGATGGGTGGAATCAGGCATCTTGAAGGGACAAGGCAGCTTCCATTTGGGAAGGAGGAGAAGGAGGTGGTCTTGGACTTTCCTCAGGGATTATGTGCCAGAGCCTTAGTAGCCGAAGGCCAGCAGGGAGTGTGCGCATAACATGGGTTTTACCCTGAAATGTGATCATGAGCTTGGTGGGAAACCCCCATTTGTATGGTATATGGTGGTTTTGGAGTGCTTTTGTGAACGTGGTTAGTTGCCGACGATTCTCCATTGTTGCCTTGGAGAGCTCTGTATATAGTGCAATTGTAGTGAAAGGATCAGGGAGGTTTGGGGCTCGCTTGACGGTAAACATCACTTTTTCTTTTGCGTTTTAGAAGTGTATGCACGCTAATACATCCTTTGGTTTCTCTGCTGGGAGGTGAGGTGGTTTTGGTAGCCTATGGGCTCTATCGATTTCCATGTCCCTGACAGTCAAGTCAAGTCAGGTACTAGTGCTCGCATTAGAGATTGTAGGAATCGTACCAGCTCGGGTTGGTGTACCGATTCGGGTATAGTGTGAAATTTAACGTTGTTCCTGTGAGAATGGTCCCCGAGATCTGCTAGTTTAAGGTTAATTGCCTGAATCTCATCTTCATGCTCTGTGCATACATCCACTATGTCATTGTGGACAGTGAAGAGATCAAACATTTTTTTTTTAATATAGTGAAGGAGGACACTGCAGCTGAGAGGTCTGAGTAAAATGTCTGATTAAGGGAAATCAGCATATTCTTCATTGTCTGCTCAGAAATGGGCTGGTCTGAGGCAGTGAAGTTATCTATGGCTCAGGGGTGCTGGATGTCAGGAGGAGGTAAGGTGAAGGGTATACTTGGGCTTTGCCTTGGGATGTCACCCTCTCTCCCGGGCTTTGATTTTACTGGAGAGGCAGAGGTAGGTGAACAGGGTGGGGAGTACTCACAGTTTGATTGTGAGGGAACCCTGGGCATTGTGGTCTGCCGCTGCCAGCGTGAGGAGAGAGCTGAGCTGCATGCCTGTGTGTGCTGCCGGTGCCATCTTGGCCGCGGCCTGCTCCAGCTTGTGAAAATAAGTCTGTCAGCTTCTGGGGCATGTTTTATTTTTTATTTTTTCTGGGGCATGTTTAACTGCTTCCTCCATTTTAACATTGTGCCTGGTTGTTGTGTGACCCGCTAGGGAAATGTTCGGGTGGTTTGTATCCCGTTCGTAGCGCTGTGCAGTCACTATTAGCCGGGTGCTGTGCGGAGCATACAGATTAGGCAGCCAATTGCGATGTCGGCAAACCACGCCCCCTCAAGGAAGTATTTCTTATTGGGTTGATGACATCACATAAAACAGAATTTACAGTGCACTTAAGAACCAGAGCCTGATCCAATTTAGATTTTGCTTTGGGGTAATGTTTCTTGTAAAGAAGTAAAACAGCCCCGTTTTCAGTGATATACCTAATTAAGAAGTATGATGCCTGTTTGGCCATAGGGATGAGCTCGGTGTTCGAGTCGAACATACGTTCGACTCGAACATCGGCTGTTCGATCGTTCGACGAAATCGAACGATTTGGGCCGTTCGCGCCTAATTCGAGTGACGCGAACGGCCCACAATGCACTACGCCATCGCAGTGTCATCCAGGCGCTGTGATTGGCCAAGCATGCACTGTGACCCCGCATGCTTGGCCAATCACAGCGCCGGCAGCGAGGAGAGCAATGATTGGCCACAGGCAGGATGCCTGTGGCCAATTATTGCTGAGGGTGTTTAGTACACGCCCCACACTATAAAATGCCGCCAGCACGGCGGCCTAGTGTAGTGTGTTCCGGAGCAGGGAAAGAGAAGCATAGGCAGGGACAGTGACATTTATTTTTTCTTGCTTAACCTGGATTCCTTTAGTTTAGGGAAAGAGGATAGGTAGGGAGAGTGTCAGTGTGTTTTACTGTGCGAATCCTTGTTTCTAGGGACAGGGAAGGACAGTGAGGGAAATTCTCCTTGTGCTATAGTGTGCTAAAGCATTGATCATCAATCAGCTTTAAAAAAACATTTTTTCTAGGGACAGAAAACTATAGGTAGGAAGAGTGTCAGTTTCTTTCACTGTGATAATCCTTGTTTCTAGGGACAGGGAAGGACAGTGAGGGAAATTCTACTTGTGCTATAGTGTGCTAAAGCATTGATCATCAATCAGCTTTAAAAAAACATTTTTTCTAGGGACAGAAAACTATAGGTAGGAAGAGTGTCAGTTTCTTTCACTGTGATAATCCTTGTTTCTAGGGACAGGGAAGGACAGTGAGGGAAATTCTACTTGTGCTATAGTGTGCTAAAGCATTGATCATCAATCAGCTTTAAAAAAACATTTTTTCTAGGGACAGAAAACTATAGGTAGGAAGAGTGTCAGTTTCTTTCACTGTGATAATCCTTGTTTCTAGGGACAGGGAAGGACAGTGAGGGAAATTCTCCTTGTGCTATAGTGTGCTAAAGCATTGATCATCAATCAGCTTTAAAAAAACATTTTTTCTAGGGACAGAAAACTATAGGTAGTGTGACAGCAGGAAGGTAAAGTCACCTGGTTGCATCCAGGGGGGTAGATATATTTCTCCCAGATTCAGGCTTTATGCTGACTTATACAACTAGGGTGGAGAGTTGTATAAGCCCAGCTGAGGCTAGTAGGCTCATGGATGACTCTTACCTCTAGGGAGAGTGTGGGGCGTCGTGCAGACAGAGTTGATGAGGCCAGCTGAAGCTTGTCAGCTCATTTAGGCCTCTATAAAAAACTCCCAGCTTCATTAGATGTTAGCTCATGCCTGGAACCAGACCTGTGTGGACTGTCTAGGGAGAGTGAACCCCTGTGCGGTGAGGCAAAGCCTGTGTGGCTATTTGTTTGGACTTTTACTAAACCAGGGACTTAGGGACTAGGACAGCACCAGGCTGATCCCAGTTGTTAGTTTAGGAAACCTGCATGTTTAGTCAGAGGTCAAACTGACCAGGATTTATTTTGTTTGTTTCTTTTTGGCTTTGCTGTGTTTTTGTCACTGTACATAGAGAAATAAACCGCACCTTTTGATTTTGAAAACCACAACCTCCGTCTGCTGGCCCTGTTTTTTGTGTGGGGAGCCCAACCAGGGGGTCACACACACCCGCTACCGAGTTAACCCCCTCACAGTTGGTGGAGAACCAGTGGCAGTTTTTTTTAAGCCAGCATGGAGGAGATACTGAAACAGCTGGCTCTAGCAAATGCCAATCAACAGCAGACAAATGCAGGTTTGCAAAGGAGCCTTGCAGCCCAGCAGCAAGCTCATCAACAAGCCCAGCAGCAATCTGAGGCCCGCTTCATAGACCTGTTACAGAAGCAAGAGCAGAGACTACAACAAATGGAAGCAGTAATGCAGCAACGTCCGCAGACCAGTGAGGAAAGCCGTCCCACTAATACCGCGTCCTTTGGGGTGAGTCGTTTATTGACAAAAATGACTGGAGAGGATGATCCAGAGGTATTTTTGACCACATTTGAAAGGACTGCTGAAAGAGAAAAGTGGCCTGAGGAGCAGTGGGCTGGACTGGTGGCTCCTCTGTTAACTGGTGAATCGCAGAAGGCTTACTATGACCTAGAGCCTGACCAAGCAAAAGACTATGTGATGCTAAAAGCTGAAATATTGGCAAGGCTGGGTGTCACCCTGGCTGTCCGGGCTCAGCGTGTGCATAACTGGACTTTCCAGCTTGGAAAACCCCCCAGGTCTCAAATGTATGATCTCATTCACCTGAGCAGGAAGTGGCTACAGCCAGAGACTTTGTCCGCACCGGAGATTGTGGAACGTGTTGTGATGGATCGTTTCTTGAGAGCTCTTCCTACCGCCATTCAAAAGTGGGTAAGCCATGGAGACCCAGAAACGGCCGGTAAACTTGTGGATCGTGTAGAGAGATACTTGGCTACAGAGAACCTGACAGCCTCTTCCAGAGACTCTCGGACTTTCCACCCTAAGACCAGACCATCCCCAGGGGCGGATAAGAGGATTCCAAGGGGTGAGGGTGGAGAGAGTGAGAGGGTGGGAGCTCTACCCCAAGTTTGGCGAGAACAGCCTGGGAAATCAGCGGCTCAAGAGGCCGCAAGAAGGATCGTTTGCTACCGCTGCCGGCAAGCGGGACATATTGCAGCAAATTGCCCGGTTGTGGAGGAACCCATGCAATGTGACTTTCTGATGGACAGACGTCAGTCGCTGTGTGCGACAGTCGCATGCACTGCCATTCGGGGAACTGAGAAACATTTATGCAAAATGTGTATTAATGGTAGAAATGTTGTGGTATTGCTGGATTCAGGTAGCCTTGTGACCCTGATAAAGGCTGAATTAGTTAAAACAGAGGTCTCTGGGAATAGCAAGGTAGCTGTTATTTGTGTGCATGGGGACACCCGAGAGTATCCAGTGACTACAGTGTGTTTCGAGACCCCCAAAGGTACCCTCTCTCATCCAGTGGGGTTAGTATCTCAATTACCGCATGATGCCATTGTGGGAAGGGACTTTCCGAAGTTCTGGGAACTGTGGGATGATCCTGAGCCCCCCACTGGTGCCCCTATGTACCAGGAATGTGATAGCCAGAACTCCTCTGAGAGTGGGGAGGACTCTCCAGAATTTCCCTTGTCAGTATTGGCAGGGGAGACTCAAGAAACTGGAGAGGAGCCCACCTCCTCAGACGAAAACCTACCGTCTGTGGAGTTTTCTGATCTGGAGGTTCACAGGGAAAATTTTGCCACAGAACAGTTAAAAGACCCCGCCCTAATAAAGGCACGGGAAAACGTAGTGGAAATAGATGGCGAGTTAGTGAACCCAGATATTACCTGCACTTACCCATACTTCAGCGTAGAGAAGGACCTACTGTATCGGGTGGCAAAAAGGGCAGAAGAAACCGTTGAGCAGCTGGTGGTGCCCAAACCTTACAGGAAGTTGGTGTTGGAGTTGGCCCATGGGCACATTCTTGGAGGTCATCTGGGGACAGAGAAAACCCGAGAGAGGGTATTACAGAGATTCTATTGGCCTGGGGTGATGAAGGACATAGAAAATTATTGTTCCTCCTGCCCTGTGTGTCAGAGGTCGGCCCCGATGCCACATTTCCGTAGCCCGCTGGTCCCTCTACCCATCATTGAGGTCCCGTTTGAGAGAATCGCAATGGATTTGGTAGGTCCTATAATCAAGTCCGCTAGGGGGCACCAGTACATATTGGTTATAATGGACTATGCCACCCGTTATCCAGAAGCGATCCCTCTCAGAAATACCTCGGCCAAAACCATAGCCAAAGAGCTATCTCTTGTTTTTAGCCGGGTGGGTATTTGTAAAGAACTGCTTACGGACCAAGGTACACCCTTTATGTCCCGGGTTATGAAAGAGCTGTGTAAATTGTTCAAAGTGACGCAATTGCGTACATCTGTGTATCACCCCCAAACCGATGGGCTGGTTGAAAGATTCAACAAAACCCTAAAACAAATGTTGAAGAAAGTGGTGGATAGAGATGGAAAGGATTGGGACTGTCTACTTCCTTATTTGATGTTTGCTATTAGGGAGGTGCCCCAATCCTCTACGGGATTCTCCCCCTTTGAGTTACTGTATGGGAGACACCCAAGAGGGCTGTTGGATATTGCCAAGGAAACTTGGGAAAGTGAGAGTTCTCCCCACAGGAGTGTGATTGAGCATGTCGCCCTGATGCAAGATCGAATTGCACAGGTAATGCCCATCGTGAAGGAACATTTGGCCCAAGCGCAGTTGGCACAGCAGAGAGTGTACAACCGTGGAGCAAAGACCCGTACCTTTTCCCCGGGGGATAGGATATTGGTACTTGTCCCTACGGTTGAAAGTAAATTCCTTGCCAAATGGCAAGGCCCCTACGAGATAATGGAAAAAGTGAGCGAAGTGAATTACAAGGTCAGACAACCAGGAAGGCGAAAGCCCGAACAGATATATCACGTTAATCTGTTGAAAGCCTGGAGGGATAGAGAGTCCCTAGTCGCAGAAACTTGGTCACCAGCTCAAACTGGTTGCGTGATTCCGGAGGTTGGAATAGCAGCCACCTTGTCACAACCCCAACAACAGGAGGTTAAGGAGTTTGTGCTTCGCAACAAGGAGGTGTTCTCTGAGCTGCCGGGACAAACATCTGGGGTAGAGCATGATATTATTACCCCGCCCGGTGAAAGGGTGAAGTTAAAACCCTATCGGATCCCAGAGGCCCGACGGGAGGCAATACGGGAGGAAGTACAGAAAATGCTGAACTTAGGGGTGATAGAGGAGTCCCAAAGTGATTGGTCTAGTCCCATTGTGTTGGTGCCTAAACCGGATGGGAGCTGGCGATTTTGTAACGATTTTCGTCAGTTGAACAAAGTTACAAAATTTGACACCTACCCCATGCCACGTATAGATGAGTTGATCGACCGGCTGGGAACAGCCCGATACATGACGACTCTTGACCTCACAAAAGGGTATTGGCAAATTCCCCTGGCCAAGTCGGCCAAAGAGAAAACCGCATTTGTAACCCCAGACGGGGCGTTCCAATATAAGAGAATGCCGTTCGGGTTACAGAATGCGCCGGCCACATTCCAGCGGAAAATGGACCAGATACTGAGGCCCCATCGGAAGTATGCTGCGGCTTACCTGGATGACGTAATTGTCCATAGCACAGATTGGGCCTCACATCTGCCAAAAGTGCAAGCAGTCCTAGACTCTATCCGGGAAGCGGGGTTTACGGCTAACCCCAAGAAGTGTACCATTGGGCAGGAGGAGGCCAAATATCTTGGGTACACCATTGGCAGGGGAGTGATAAAACCCCAACTCAACAAAGTCGAGGCCATCCAGAGTTGGCCACGTCCCAACAGCAAGAAGCAGGTACGGGCCTTTCTGGGAATCGCGGGTTATTATCGGCGCTTCATTCCCCACTTTGCTTCTAAGGCTGTGCCCCTAACCAACCTGACGAAAGGGAAAGGGTCGGTCATGATTAAATGGACCCCCGAGGCTGAGGCAGCATTCCAATTCTTGAAACAAGCCTTATGTAGCCAGCCAGTGTTGTACTCACCCGACTTCTCTAAAGACTTTGTCGTACAAAGTGATGCGTCAGATGTGGGGTTAGGAGCAGTATTGTCCCAGGTCTGGAACGGGGAAGAGCACCCAGTCATTTACCTCAGCAGGAAGTTGAAGTCCCATGAGGTAAATTACGCCACGGTTGAAAAGGAGTGTTTAGCGGTGAAGTGGGCTCTAGATTCCCTTCGGTACTATCTGCTAGGTAGGCACTTTGACATGGTTACGGATCACGCTCCGTTAAAGTGGATGGCTCAAAACAAGGAGACAAATAGAAGAGTGAATAGGTGGTTCCTGGCCCTACAGGAATTCAACTTCACAGTAAAGCATCGCCCTGGCGTTCAAATGGGGAATGTGGATGCTTTGTCTCGAGTACATGAATGCCTGATTGCTGGTGTTCCAACCCCAAGGTTAAAACAAGAGGGGGGGGTATGTGACAGCAGGAAGGTAAAGTCACCTGGTTGCATCCAGGGGGGTAGATATATTTCTCCCAGATTCAGGCTTTATGCTGACTTATACAACTAGGGTGGAGAGTTGTATAAGCCCAGCTGAGGCTAGTAGGCTCATGGATGACTCTTACCTCTAGGGAGAGTGTGGGGCGTCGTGCAGACAGAGTTGATGAGGCCAGCTGAAGCTTGTCAGCTCATTTAGGCCTCTATAAAAAACTCCCAGCTTCATTAGATGTTAGCTCATGCCTGGAACCAGACCTGTGTGGACTGTCTAGGGAGAGTGAACCCCTGTGCGGTGAGGCAAAGCCTGTGTGGCTATTTGTTTGGACTTTTACTAAACCAGGGACTTAGGGACTAGGACAGCACCAGGCTGATCCCAGTTGTTAGTTTAGGAAACCTGCATGTTTAGTCAGAGGTCAAACTGACCAGGATTTATTTTGTTTGTTTCTTTTTGGCTTTGCTGTGTTTTTGTCACTGTACATAGAGAAATAAACCGCACCTTTTGATTTTGAAAACCACAACCTCCGTCTGCTGGCCCTGTTTTTTGTGTGGGGAGCCCAACCAGGGGGTCACACACACCCGCTACCGAGTTAACCCCCTCACAGTAGGAAGAGTGTCAGTTTCTTTCACTGTGATAATCCTTGTTTCTAGGGACAGGGAAGGACAGTGAGGGAAATTCTACTTGTGCTATAGTGTGCTAAAGCATTGATCATCAATCAGCTTTAACCACTTAAGCCCCGGACCATTTCGGACCATTAGGACCAAGCCTGTTTTTGGGATTCGGCACTGCGCTGCTTTAACTGTAAATTGTGCGGACATGCAATGTTGTACCCAAATGAAATTTGCGTCCTTTTCTTCCCACAAATAGAGCTTTCTTTTAATGGTATTTGATTGCCTCTGCGATTTTTATTTTTTGCGATATAAATGGAAAAAGAACAAAAATTTTGAAAAAAAAAGATATTTTCTACTTTTTGTTATAAGAAAAATCGAATAAACTCAATTTTAGTCATACATTTAGGCCAAAATGTATTCAGCCACATGTCTTTAGTAAAAAAAATGTCAATAAGCGTATATTTATTGGTTTGCGCAAAAGTTATAGCGTTTACAAACTAGGGTACATTTTCTGAAATTTACACAGCTTTAAATTTATGACTGCCTATCTCATTTCTTGAGGTGCTAAAATGGCAGGGCAGTACAAAACCCCCCCAAATGACCCCATTTTGGAAAGTAGACACCCCAAGGAAATTGCTGAGAGGCATGTTGAGCCCATTGAATATTTTTTTTTTGTCCCAAGTGATTGAATAATGACAAAAAAAAAAAAAAATTACAAAAAGTTGTCACTAAATGATATATTGCTCACACATGCCATGGTTATATGTGGAATTGCACCCCAAAATACATTCTGCTGCTTCTCCTGAGTACGGGGATACCACATGTGTGGGACTTTTTAGGAGCCTAGCCACGTACAGGACCCCGGAAACCAAGCACCGCCTTCAGGATTTCTAAGGGCGCAAATTTTTGATTTCACTCCTCACTACCTATCACAGTTTCGAAGGCCATAAAATGCCAAAATAGCACAAAACCCCCCCAAATGACCCCATTTTGGAAAGTAGACACCCCAAGCTATTTACTGAGAGGCATGTTCAGTCCATGGAATATTTTATATTTTGCCACAAGTTGCGGGAATATGACAAACTTTTTTTTTTTGCACAAAGTTGTCACTAAATGATATATTGCTCACACATGCCATGGGCATATGTGAAATTACACCCCAAAATACATTCTGCTGCTTCTCCTGAGTACGGGGATACCACATGTGTGGGACTTTTTGGGAGCCTAGCCGCGTACGGGACCCCAAAAACCAAGCACCGCCTTCAAGGTTTCTAAGGGCATAAATTTTTGATTTCACTCCTCACTACCTATCACAGTTTTGAAGGCCATAAAATGCCAAGATGGCACAAAACCCCCCCAAATGACCCCATTTTGGAAAGTAGACACCCCAAGCTTTTTGCTGAGAGGCATGTTGACCCCATTGAATATTTTTTTTGTCCCAAATGATTGAATAATGACAAAAAGAAAAAAAAAATGTACAAAAAGTTGTCACTAAATGATATATTGCTCACACATGCCATGGTTATATGTGGAATTGCACCCCAAAATACATTCTGCTGCTTTTCCTGAGTACGGGGATACCACATGTGTGGGACTTTTTGGGAGCCTAGCCGCGTACAGGGCCCCAAAAACCAAGCACTGCGAACGCTGCAGTTATGTGTGTTGTGTTTGGTAAGTGACAGTGATCGATCGATACTGCACTTGGGTGGGCTGGGCTGGGCTGGGCTGGGCGGAGGGGCTAAACGCAGGTGCTAGCAGGTATCTGGGCTGATCCCGCTAACACTGCGTTTTTGGGAACCCTAAACCGCTGGGGATGCTAGTATAGATCTGATCAGATCTGATCAGATACTATACCACTAAGGGGGGTGTATGCTTTGCGCGTGGGTGTTAGCGTTACTGTCACTAACCTAACACTACCTGGGGCGACGCAGACCCTCTCTGGCGCTAAAACCTAATTGATCTCACCCGCCGGGCGATCAGGGGGGTTAAACCTTTATTGGGTTATATACGGCGGGTGCCCTGATGCTATAAAAAACAAACTAATCAACCAGCGTCACCCGTAACCTTTATATGGTGATCACTGGTGAAAGGGTTAACTAGGGGCAATCAGGGGGTTAAAACCTTTATTAGGTTAAATATGGGGGTACCTGACACTATATAAAAACCTGACGGGTAACCTAAATAACTAAATAACTTACTGGCTAACCAGTGACACCAGTGACGCTTATACGGCGATCACTGGTGAAAGGGTTAACTCTAGGGGCAATCAGGGGGTTAAAATAATATATGGGGGTACCTGACACTAATAAAAACCTGCGGCGAACCTAAAAAAAAATAACTGCCTATCTAAAACACCAGCGACACGAATACAGCGATCGGAAAAACAATCGCTTAGTGACGCTGAAGTTAACGGGTGAAAGGGTTACCTGGGGGGTGATCAAGGGGTTAAACCTTTATTAGGGGGGGTTAGGGGGCTACCCTGGACCTAAAGGGGCCTAATCCTAACTGCCCTGCAACTTTTTACAATCACAGATGACACTAAATGCAGTGATCAGTAAAATAAATGATCACTGCAATCAGTGACACTGTGATTGGGGGCTTTGGGGTGACCTGGGGGGTGATCTGGGGGTGACTGGGGGGTGATTTGTGTGCCTATGTGTACCTACGTGTCAGTGGACTGTTGGTGCACTAACCTGCTTCTTCTCTGCTCGGCGCCAGGAACGGAAAGACCGCGGCGAGGGAGATGACATCACTTCCTCCAGCCTTGTTTACATCACATGGCGGAGGAAGCATTTTCATTGGCCGGGAGCGATCGCGAGGGGGGGGGCGGAATCGAGCGGCCGCCCCCTCATGCCTGATCGCTCCCGAACACTTAACGGCCGCTCACTGCAGTGAAGGGGGGTCCGGATGGACCCCCCAACTGCACAAAGGCGATCACGTAGATCTACGTGATTCTGCCTGTCCGTGCCATTCTGCCGACGTAAATCGGCGGTGGGCGGTCGTTAAGTGGTTAAAAAAACATTTTTTCTAGGGACAGAAAACTATAGGTAGGAAGAGTGTCAGTTTCTTTCACTGTGATAATCCTTGTTTCTAGGGACAGGGAAGGACAGTGAGGGAAATTCTACTTGTGCTATAGTGTGCTAAAGCATTGATCATCAATCAGCTTTAAAAAAACATTTTTTCTAGGGACAGAAAACTATAGGTAGGAAGAGTGTCAGTTTCTTTCACTGTGATAATCCTTGTTTCTAGGGACAGGGAAGGACAGTGAGGGAAATTCTACTTGTGCTATAGTGTGCTAAAGCATTGATCATCAATCAGCTTTAAAAAAAAAATTTTTCTAGGGACAGAAAACTATAGGTAGGAAGAGTGTCAGTTTCTTTCACTGTGATAATCCTTGTTTCTAGGGACAGGGAAGGACAGTGAGGGAAATTCTACTTGTGCTATAGTGTGCTAAAGCATTGATCATCAATCAGCTTTAAAAAAACATTTTTTCTAGGGACAGAAAACTATAGGTAGGAAGAGTGTCAGTTTCTTTCACTGTGATAATCCTTGTTTCTAGGGACAGGGAAGGACAGTGAGGGAAATTCTACTTGTGCTATAGTGTGCTAAAGCATTGATCATCAATCAGCTTTAAAAAAACATTTTTTCTAGGGACAGAAAACTATAGGTAGGAAGAGTGTCAGTTTCTTTCACTGTGATAATCCTTGTTTCTAGGGACAGGGAAGGACAGTGAGGGAAATTCTCCTTGTGCTATAGTGTGCTAAAGCATTGATCATCAATCAGCTTTAAAAAAACATTTTTTCTAGGGACAGAAAACTATAGGTAGGAAGAGTGTCAGTTTCTTTCACTGTGATAATCCTTGTTTCTAGGGACAGGGAAGGACAGTGAGGGAAATTCTACTTGTGCTATAGTGTGCTAAAGCATT
The DNA here is from genome assembly GCA_029206835.1 of Rana muscosa. NCBI lineage: Eukaryota > Metazoa > Chordata > Amphibia > Anura > Ranidae > Rana > Rana muscosa. The sequence continues at coordinate 570,178,773 of CM055121.1, forward strand.
GATCATCAATCAGCTTTAAAAAAACATTTTTTCTAGGGACAGAAAACTATAGGTAGGAAGAGTGTCAGTTTATTTCACTGTGATAATCCTTGTTTCTAGGGACAGGGAAGGACAGTGAGGGAAATTCTACTTGTGCTATAGTGTGCTAAAGCATTGATCATCAGTCAGCTTTAAAAAAACATTTTTTCTAGGGACAGAAAACTATAGGTAGGAAGAGTGTCAGTTTCTTTAACTGTGATAATCCTTGTTTCTAGGGACAGGGAAGGACAGTGAAGGAAATTCTCCTTGTGCTATAGTGTGCTAAAGCATTGATCATCAATCAGCTTTAAAAAAAACATTTTTTCTAGGGACAGAAAACTATAGGTAGGAAGAGTGTCAGTTTCTTTCACTGTGATAATCCTTGTTTCTAGGGACAGGGAAGGACAGTGAGGGAAATTCTCCTTGTGCTATAGTGTGCTAAAGCATTGATCATCAATCAGCTTTAAAAAAACATTTTTTCTAGGGACAGAAAACTATAGGTAGGAAGAGTGTCAGTTTCTTTCACTGTGATAATCCTTGTTTCTAGGGCCAGGGAAGGACAGTGAGGGAAATTCTACTTGTGCTATAGTGTGCTAAAGCATTGATCATCAAACAGCTTTAAAAAAACATTTTTTCTAGGGACAGAAAACTATAGGTAGGAAGAGTGTCAGTTTCTTTCACTGTGATAATCCTTGTTTCTAGGGACAGGGAAGGACAGTGAGGGAAATTCTCCTTGTGCTATAGTGTGCTAAAGCATTGATCATCAATCAGCTTTAAAAAAACATTTTTTCTAGGGACAGAAAACTATAGGTAGGAAGAGTGTCAGTTACTTTCACTGTGATAATCCTTGTTTCTAGGGACAGGGAAGGACAGTGAGGGAAATTCTACTTGTGCTATAGTGTGCTAAAGCATTGATCATCAATCAGCTTTAAAAAAAACATTTTTTCTAGGGACAGAAAACTATAGGTAGGAAGAGTGTCAGTTTCTTTCACTGTGATAATCCTTGTTTCTAGGGACAGGGAAGGACAGTGAGGGAAATTCTACTTGTGCTATAGTGTGCTAAAGCATTGATCATCAATCAGCTTTAAAAATACATTTTTTCTAGGGACAGAAAACTATAGGTAGGAAGAGTGTCAGTTTCTTTCACTGTGATAATCCTTGTTTCTAGGGACAGGGAAGGACAGTGAGGGAAATTCTACTTGTGCTATAGTGTGCTAAAGCATTGATCATCAATCAGCTTTAAAAAAACAGTTTTTCTAGGGACAGAAAACTATAGGTAGGAAGAGTGTCAGTTTCTTTCACTGTGATAATCCTTGTTTCTAGGGACAGGGAAGGACAGTGAGGGAAATTCTCCTTGTGCTATAGTGTGCTAAAGCATTGATCATCAATCAGCTTTAAAAAAACATTTTTTCTAGGGACAGAAAACTATAGGTAGGAAGAGTGTCAGTTTCTTTCACTGTGATAATCCTTGTTTCTAGGGACAGGGAAGGACAGTGAGGGAAATTCTACTTGTGCTATAGTGTGCTAAAGCATTGATCATCAATCAGCTTTAAAAATACATTTTTTCTAGGGACAGAAAACTATAGGTAGGAAGAGTGTCAGTTTCTTTCACTGTGATAATCCTTGTTTCTAGGGACAGGGAAGGACAGTGAGGGAAATTCTACTTGTGCTATAGTGTGCTAAAGCATTGATCATCAATCAGCTTTAAAAAAACAGTTTTTCTAGGGACAGAAAACTATAGGTAGGAAGAGTGTCAGTTTCTTTCACTGTGATAATCCTTGTTTCTAGGGACAGGGAAGGACAGTGAGGGAAATTCTCCTTGTGCTATAGTGTGCTAAAGCATTGATCATCAATCAGCTTTAAAAAAACATTTTTTCTAGGGACAGAAAACTATAGGTAGGAAGAGTGTCAGTTTCTTTCACTGTGATAATCCTTGTTTCTAGGGACAGGGAAGGACAGTGAGGGAAATTCTACTTGTGCTATAGTGTGCTAAAGCATTGATCATCAATCAGCTTTAAAAAAACATTTTTTCTAGGGACAGAAAACTATAGGTAGGAAGAGTGTCAGTTTCTTTCACTGTGATAATCCTTGTTTCTAGGGACAGGGAAGGACAGTGAGGGAAATTCTACTTGTGCTATAGTGTGCTAAAGCATTGATCATCAATCAGCTTTAAAAAAACATTTTTTCTAGGGACAGAAAACTATAGGTAGGAAGAGTGTCAGTTTCTTTCACTGTGATAATCCTTGTTTCTAGGGACAGGGAAGGACAGTGAGGGAAATTCTCCTTGTGCTATAGTGTGCTAAAGCATTGATCATCAATCAGCTTTAAAAAAACATTTTTCTAGGGACAGAAAACTATAGGTAGGAAGAGTGTCAGTTACTTTCACTGTGATAATCCTTGTTTCTAGGGACAGGGAAGGACAGTGAGGGAAATTCTACTTGTGCTATAGTGTGCTAAAGCATTGATCATCAATCAGCTTTAAAAAAACATTTTTTCTAGGGACAGAAAACTATAGGTAGGAAGAGTGTCAGTTTCTTTCACTGTGATAATCCTTGTTTCTAGGGACAGGGAAGGACAGTGAGGGAAATTCTACTTGTGCTATAGTGTGCTAAAGCATTGATCATCAATCAGCTTTAAAAAAACATTTTTTCTAGGGACAGAAAACTATAGGTAGGAAGAGTGTCAGTTTCTTTCACTGTGATAATCCTTGTTTCTAGGGACAGGGAAGGACAGTGAGGGAAATTCTACTTGTGCTATAGTGTGCTAAAGCATTGATCATCAATCAGCTTTAAAAAAACATTTTTTCTAGGGACAGAAAACTATAGGTAGGAAGAGTGTCAGTTTCTTTCACTGTGATAATCCTTGTTTCTAGGGACAGGGAAGGACAGTGAGGGAAATTCTCCTTGTGCTATAGTGTGCTAAAGCATTGATCATCAATCAGCTTTAAAAAAACATTTTTTCTAGGGACAGAAAACTATAGGTAGGAAGAGTGTCAGTTTCTTTCACTGTGATAATCCTTGTTTCTAGGGACAGGGAAGGACAGTGAGGGAAATTCTACTTGTGCTATAGTGTGCTAAAGCATTGATCATCAATCAGCTTTAAAAAAACATTTTTTCTAGGGACAGAAAACTATAGGTAGGAAGAGTGTCAGTTTCTTTCACTGTGATAATCCTTGTTTCTAGGGACAGGGAAGGACAGTGAGGGAAATTCTCCTTGTGCTATAGTGTGCTAAAGCATTCCTCATCAACCATCTTTGAAATCCTTGTTTTTTGGACAGTCAGGGAAATTGTCGTTGTGCTATTCTGTGCAAAAGCAATCATCCTCAACCATATTTAGAAATCCTTAAGTAAAGGGACAGAGAAGGACACCTGAAGGTAGCCCTTATTGCTTTTTTCCCATCTCCCTGCAGGCCATCTATTAGAATGTCTGGAAGGCAAACAAGGAGAGGCAGACAGTCAGGAGGCAATAAAAGAGGGCAAGCAGGCTCTGTGTCTGGGGGCAACAGTGCTGGTCGTGGACACGGTGCATTGTCATCAGCACATGGCCATGGGACACGCTTGTCCTTCTTTTCGGCAGCTGGACATGTTGAGCCACATCATGCCGAAGACTTGGTAGAGTGGATGACCAAGCCCTCCTCCTCCTCCTCATCCTCTCTCACCCAGGCTCAGGGTACTGGCAAAGCAGCTGCCAAAGCGTCCTCTTCCCTGGTATCAATGTCAGACTCATCATCAGTCACTCCTTCCCTAGACCCACCATGTCCTCCTCCTGAGGAGTCCCCCGAACTGTTTGAGCACAGTGTTGGGTACATGCTCCAGGAGGATGCCCAGCGTTTCAAAGGGTCTGATGATGAAACCCAGCTACAGGAAGGCAGTAGCGTGAGAGCAGACAGAGGGGATGCTCAAGAAGGACACCAATCTGGCAGTCATGTTCCAGCAGCTGCAGCATACTGCCAGATTGGCTCCAGTGATGAGGAGGGAGGGGATGATGAGGTCACTGACTCCACGTGGGTGCCTAATAGGAGAGAGGAGGAGGAGGAGGATGAGGAGGAGGCACATCTCCAACGAGGCAGGATGCCCTTTGGTGGCCAGCGTAAGGGCAGTACACCAACGGAATCACACCGCAGAACTCCGCCTGTGCAGGGCGCTGCCTCTGCCCGTCATTCAAAAAGTTCTTTGGTGTGGGCCTTTTTTGAGGCTAGTGCATCAGATCGCACAGCTGCTGTTTGCAACATATGTCTCAAGCGTATATCGCGTGGCCAAAACATCAGCCGCTTGGGTACCACATGCCTGACCAGACATATGTTGACCTGCCATGCAGCTCGTTGGCAAGCCTACCTCAAAGACCCACACCAAAGAACAAAGCGGACCTCTCCTTGCACCGCATCAGCTGGGATCTCCAACCCCACTATAACTTCAGTCCTCTCTGAAACATGCACTGAGAGGAATGAAGGTGTAGAATTAGGTGTGTCACAGCCAAGTACTTGCGGCCACTCTGCTAGCAGTACACCGACGTCTGATTCTAGCAGGCAAATTTCCCTGCCCCAGCTGCTGGACCGTCGAAAGAAGTTCACTCCCAGCCATCCACATGCCCAGCGCTTGAATGCTAGCTTGGCTAAATTGCTAGCGCTTCAACTGCTGCCTTTTCAGTTGGTAGACTCGGCCCCCTTCCGTGAGTTTGTGCAATGTGCGGTTCCTCAGTGGCAGGTTCCCAAACGCCACTTTTTCTCACGGAAGGCTATTCCGGCTCTCTACCGGCATGTGGAAGGCAATGTCTTGGCCTCGCTGGACAGGGCGGTCAGCGGTAAGGTGCATATTACCGCTGACTCATGGTCCAGCAGGCATGGACAGGGACGTTACCTTTCTTTCACGGCCCATTGGGTCACTCTTTTGGCAGCTGGGAAGGATGCAGGACAAGGTGCAGTAGTGTTGGAGGTTGTTCCACCGCCTCGACTCCAAAATGCTACTACTGGTTGTGACACACCTCTCTCCTCCACCCCCTCCTCTTCTTCTTCCTCCATGGCCTCTTCCTGTGGTTTGTCCTCTGAACCAGCGGTGCTCCGTAGGCGTTCAAGGGGCTACGCAAGTACGCAGGCAAAAAGATGCTTGCGCTGGTGTGTTTGGGGGACAGAAGCCACACTGGGGCAGAGGTCCTGTCTGCTCTGCAGGGCCAGGCCGAGAGGTGGTTGACGCCATGCCAGCTTAAGCCAGGAATGGTGGTTTGCGACAATGGCACCAACCTCCTCTCCGCCCTCCGACAGGGACAACTGACCCATGTGCCCTGTGTGGCTCACGTCCTTAACCTGGTGGTGCAGCGGTTCTTGGGCAGGTACCCGGGCTTACAGGATGTCCTGAGGCAGGCCAGGAAAGTCTGTGTGCATTTCCGCAGATCTTATAATGCCAGTGCTCGCCTGGCTGAGCTGCAAAAGGAGTTGAACCTGCCCAAGAACCGCCTTATATGTGACATGCCCACCAGGTGGAACTCAACGTTGGCCATGCTGCAGCGGCTGCACACGCAGCAGAGGGCCATCAATGAGTACCTGTGCGACTACGGCACCAGGACAGGGTCAGGGGAGCTTGGTTTTTTTTCTCCACGCCAGTGGGGCATGATCAGGGATGCATGCACTGTCCTAGCACCATTTGAGGAGGCCACGAGGATGGTGAGCAGTGACAGTGCATGCATCAGTGACACTGTACCTCTTGTCCACCTGTTGGAGCACACGCTGCGTGGAATAATGGACAGGGCACTTGAGGCAGAACAGAGGCAGGAAGAGGAGGACTTCCTTGCCTCTCAAGGCCGCCTTTACCCAGACAGTGTTCCTTCTGTCCCACCCATCGCACAGGAAGAGGAGGAGGAGGAGGAGGAGGATTGTGTCAGCATGGAGGTGGAGGCTGGCACTCAGCATCATCAGCAGCAGTCTTTTAGGGATGATTTACAGTCCCAAGAAACCAGTGGACTTGTACGTGGCTGGGAGGAGGTGGCTGCTGATCATGTCGTCCTTAGTGACCCAGAGGACTCCGGAGCGAATGCCTCAGCAAACCTACGCTGCATGGCCTCCCTGATCCTGCAAAGTCTGCGGAAGGATCCTCGTATTCTTCGGATCAAGGAGAGGGACCATTACTGGCTGGCCACTCTCCTTGATCCACGGTACAAGGGTAAGGTTGCGGACCTTATGTTACCGTCGCAGAGGGAGCAGAGGATGAGACAACTCCGGGAGGCCTTGCAGAAAGGTCTGTGCAACGCGTTCCCAGAGACTGGGAGGTTACAAACTCCTGGTCCTGGACAACGAGTTGCTGAGGCTTCGGCCAGTCAAAGAAGGAGCGGTGGGGAAGGTGGCCGTCTGACCGATGCGTTCAGACAATTCTTTAGTCCGCAGCCCCAAAGTATGATCGGTTCCAGCAACCATCGCCAGCGTCTGATAAACATGGTGCAGGAATATCTAGGGGCAAGGTCAGACTTGGACACCTTCCCCACCGAAAATCCTCTGGCTTACTGGGTCTTGAGGATGGATCACTGGCCAGAGCTTGCACAGTATGCAATTGAGCTACTGGCCTGTCCTGCATCCAGCGTTCTTTCGGAACGCACATTCAGTGCTGCTGGAGGATTTGTCACGGATCACAGGGTGCGCCTGTCCACCGACTCGGTTGATCGACTGACTTTCATCAAGATGAACCAGTCTTGGATCACCACCAGCTACCACACACCTGATGCTGATATAACAGACTAATTGATTTTAACATGTCACATCCCTTCAAGACTGATGCTGATGCTGAGTGCCTGTGCTGTTATGTTGACTGGCTATCCTCCTCCTCCGAGTCCTCAATGATACGATTGATGATGATAGCTTGGAAGATCATTTTTGTTTATGGGTGCCGCCACCAGTGGCTAAGGCCCAATTTTTCAGCCCCTGTTTTACAGGGGCGTGTAATTACAATTTTTTTAGCAATAATTTGCCATAGGGCTCATTGCTGTGCTCCAAGTACAGTATCTGTGAGGGGTTGGAGTGTTGTGGCACCAGTGCCTAAGGCCCAATTTTTCAGCCCCTGTTTAACAGGGGCGTGTCATTACAATTTTTGAAGCAATACTTTGCAACAGGGCTCATTGCTGTGCTCCAAGTACAGTATCTGTGAGGGGTTGTAGTGTTGTGCCACCAGTGCCTAAGGCCCAATTTTTCAGCCCCTGTTCAACAGGGGCATGTAATTACAATTCTTGATCTAATAATTCACAGCAGGGCCCATTGCTGCACCCACCAAGAGTAACTCTGAGGGCTTACAGTGTTGTGGCAACGCCACCACCACCACCACCACGAAAGACCCAATTTTTCAGCCCCTGTTCAAAAGGGGCATGTAATTACAATTCTTGATCTAATAATTCACAGCAGGGCCCATTCCTGCACCCACCAAGAGTAACTCTGAGGGCTTACAGTGTTGTGGCAACACCACCACCACCACCACGAAAGGCCCAATTTTTCAGCCCCTGTTCAACAGGGGCATGCAATTACAATTCTTGATCTAATAATTCACAGCAGGGCCCATTCCTGCACCCACCAAGAGTAACTCTGAGGGCTTACAGTGTTGTGGCAACACCACCACCACCACGAAAGGCCCAATTTTTCAGCCCCTGTTCAACAGGGGCATGCAATTACAATTCTTGATCTAATAATTCACAGCAGGGCCCATTCCTGCACCCACCAAGAGTAACTCTGAGGGCTTACAGTGTTGTGGCAACACCACCACCACCACCACCACCACGAAAGGCCCAATTTTTCAGCCCCTGTTCAACAGGGGCATGCAATTACAATTCTTGATCTAATAATTCACAGCAGGGCCCATTGCTGCACTCACCAACAGTAACTGTCAGGGCTTACAGTGTTGTGGCACCAGCACCACCATCAAAGGCCCAATTTTTACTACCACTGTTCAACAATTATATGTAATTAAAATTCCTGATATAATAGTTGACAGCAGGGCGTTCCAGCACCAACCAAGAGTAACTGTGAGTGCTTACAGTGTTGTGCCAACACCAACAACTAAGGGGCCTATTTCTGCAGAGTATATACGGCAGGTCCCTACTTTCAAACATCCAACTTACAAACGACTCCTACTTGCAAACGCAAGAAGACAACAGGAAGTGAGAGGAAATCTACCCCTTGGAAGGAAAATTCTCTCCTGTAAGAATTAATATGGGAGAAAGGTGTCTCCTCTGTACTGATGCTTTATCAGCAATCCTTGTTTCAAGAAAAACACCACATTTCAAAAACAGTTGTCATTGGGACGGAAAGTGAGGTGAAATGTTCTGAACAGGGGCACAGACAGCAAAACAAATGTTACAGGGGTGATAACCCTTACCTATGTTTTCCAAAAAGTTTAAAAATAGATTTTTGGGCTAGAGCTACACTTAAACAATGTACCTGTTCAAAATTACAAACAGATTCTACATAAGAACAAACCTACAGTCCCTGTCTTGTATGCACCGCCTGTATACGGCTGTTCAGAGTATATAGGGCCTTTTTTATTTTATGTGCGGGGTTCCCCTTAATATCCATACAAGACCCAAAGGGGCTGGTAATGGGCTGGGGTAGGGGGGGGTCATGGGGTAGCTATGCCATTTTTCTTAAAGATTTTCATCCATATTACCGGGACCAGACATTACATTAAAGCCGCAAGCAGTTTTAAATGGCTTTTTTTTCCTTTAGAAGTGCCATTTTGTGCAGGGACAGTTCTAAACACGGGAAACACGTGGCACTTCACAGGCATACTTTAGACACCCCCCAGGTACGATATTTAAAGGAATATTTGACTTTTTTTTTTTCACTTTATGCATCATTAAAATGACTGCTCCCGAAAAACGACATTTTTTAAAACTTCTTTTTGCATTGATACATGTCCCCTGGTGCAGAACCCGGGTTCCCAAACCCTTTTTAGGACAGTAACATGCATAATAGTTGTTATAATTAGCACTTTAGAATTCGAACGTTCCCATCCATTGTATTTAATAGGGTTCTAATGTTCGTACAAACTTTCGGTCCGTTCGCGGGTTCTGGTGCAAACCGAACCCGGGGGTGTTCGGCTCATCACTATTTGGCCATAATCCACTACATAGGTTTCAACCATCATTCCCAAAATAAAGTTTAATCCTACTGAGTTTTAACTTCTTCTGATATCCAGAGGGTCAAATTGTCCACCTCATTCAATGTCCTTACCATAGTAAAAATATAGTATACTGTCTTTTTAGGAATAGTACATGAAAAGGGAATATGGAGCTTCCAGATGAGAGTAAATGTGCAACAGGAGGATATCTAACCCCAAAATTCACAGACAGACAAGAATGAAATATGGACTGGAGTTAAAGGGGTTGTAAACCCTCATGTTTTTTCACCTTAATGCATCCTATGCATTAAGGTGAAAAAACTTCTGACTAGGGATGAGCCGAACACCCCCACGGTTCGGTTCGCACCAGAACCTTCGAACGGACCGAAAGTTCGCACGAACGTTAGAACCCTATTAACCACTTAACGACCGCCCACCGCCGATTTACGTCGGCAGAATGGCACCGACAGGCAGAATCACGTAGATCTACGTGATCGCCTTTGTGCAGTTGGGGGGTCCATCCGGACCCCCCTTCACTGCAGTGAGTGGCCGTTAAGTGTTCGGGAGCGATCAGGCATGAGGGGGGGGCCGCTCGATTCCGCCCCCCCACTCGCGATCGCTCCCGGCCAATGAAAATGCTTCCTCCGCCATGTGATGTAAACACAGGCAGGAGGAAGTGATGTCATCTCCCTCGCCGCGGTCTTTTCGTTCCCGGCGCCGAGCAGAGAAGAAGCAGGTTAGTGCACCAACAGTCCACTGACACGTAGGTACACATAGGCTCACAAATCACCCCCCAGTCACCCTCAGATCACCCCCCAGGTCACCCCAAAGCCCCCAATCACAGTGTCACTGATTGCAGTGATCATTTATTTTACTGATCACTGCATTTAGTGTCATCTGTAAATGTAATAAAGTTGCAGGGCAGTTAGGATTAGGCCCCTTTAGGTCCAGGGTAGCCCCCTAACCCCCCCTAATAAAGGTTTAACCCCTTGATCACCCCCCAGGTAACCCTTTCACCCCCTAACTTCAGCGTCACTAAGCGATTGTTTTTCCGATCGCTGTATTCGTGTCGCTGGTGTTTTAGATAGGCAGTTATTTTTTTTTAGGTTCGCCGCAGGTTTTTATTAGTGTCAGGTACCCCCATATATTATTTTAACCCCCTGATTGCCCCTAGAGTTAACCCTTTCACCAGTGATCGCCGTATAAGCGTCACTGGTGTCACTGGTTAGCCAGTAAGTTATTTAGTTATTTAGGTTACCCGTCAGGTTTTTATATAGTGTCAGGTACCCCCATATTTAACCTAATAAAGGTTTTAACCCCCTGATTGCCCCTAGTTAACCCTTTCACCAGTGATCACCATATAAAGGTTACGGGTGACGCTGGTTGATTAGTTTGCTTTTTATAGCATCAGGGCACCCGCCGTATATAACCCAATAAAGGTTTAACCCCCCTGATCGCCCGGCGGGTGAGATCAATTAGGTTTTAGCGCCAGAGAGGGTCTGCGTCGCCCCAGGCAGTGTTAGGTTAGTGACAGTAACGCTAACACCCACGCGCAAAGCATACACCCCCCTTAGTGGTATAGTATCTGATCAGATCTATACTAGCATCCCCAGTGGTTTAGGGTTCCCAAAAACGCAGTGTTAGCGGGATCAGCCCAGATACCTGCTAGCGCCTGCGTTTAGCCCCTCCGCCCAGCCCAGCCCAGCCCAGCCCACCCAAGTGCAGTATCGATCGATCACTGTCACTTACCAAACACAACACACATAACTGCAGCGTTCGCAGTGCTTGGTTTTTGGGGCCCTGTACGCGGCTAGGCTCCCAAAAAGTCCCACACATGTGGTATCCCCGTACTCAGGAAAAGCAGCAGAATGTATTTTGGGGTGCAATTCCACATATAACCATGGCATGTGTGAGCAATATATCATTTAGTGACAACTTTTTGTACATTTTTTTTTCTTTTTGTCATTATTCAATCATTTGGGACAAAAAAAAATATATTTAATGGGGTCAACATGCCTCTCAGAAAATAGCTTGGGGTGTCTACTTTCCAAAATGGGGTCATTTGGGGGGGTTTTGTGCCATCTTGGCATTTTATGGCCTTCAAAACTGTGATAGGTAGTGAGGAGTGAAATCAAAAATGTATGCCCTTAGAAACCTTGAAGGCGGTGCTTGGTTTTTGGGGTCCCGTACGCGGCTAGGCTCCCAAAACGTCCCACACATGTGGTATCCCCGTACTCAGGAGAAGCAGCAGAATGTATTTTGGGGTGTAATTTCACATATGCCCATGGCATGTGTGAGCAATATATCATTTAGTGACAACTTTGTGCAAAAAAAAAAAAGTTTGTCATATTCCCGCAACTTGTGGCAAAATATAAAATATTCCATGGACTGAACATGCCTCTCAGTAAATAGCTTGGGGTGTCTACTTTCCAAAATGGGGTCATTTGGGGGGGGTTTTTGCTATTTTGGCATTTTATGGCCTTCGAAACTGTGATAGGTAGTGAGGAGTGAAATCAAAAATTTGTGCCCTTAGAAATCCTGAAGGCGGTGCTTGGTTTCCGGGGTCCCGTACGTGGCTAGGCTCCTAAAAAGTCCCACACATGTGGTATCCCCGTACTCAGGAGAAGCAGCAGAATGTATTTTGGGGTGCAATTCCACATATAACCATGGCATGTGTGAGCAATATATCATTTAGTGACAACTTTTTGTATTTTTTTTTTTGTCATTATTCAATCACTTGGGACAAAAAAAAAATATTCAATGGGCTCAACATGCCTCTCAGCAATTTCCTTGGGGTGTCTACTTTCCAAAATGGGGTCATTTGGGGGGGTTTTGTACTGCCTTGCCATTTTAGCACCTCAAGAAATGAGATAGGCAGTCATAAATTTAAAGCTGTGTAAATTTCAGAAAATGTACCCTAGTTTGTAAACGCTATAACTTTTGCGCAAACCAATAAATATACGCTTATTGACATTTTTTTTACTAAAGACATGTGGCTGAATACATTTTGGCCTAAATGTATGACTAAAATTGAGTTTATTCGATTTTTCTTATAACAAAAAGTAGAAAATATCATTTTTTTTCAAAATTTTCGGTCTTTTTCTGTTTATATCGCAAAAAATAAAAATCGAGGAGGCAATCAAATACCATTAAAAGAAAGCTCTATTTGTGGGAAGAAAAGGACGCAAATTTCATTTGGGTACAACATTGCATGTCCGCACAATTTACAGTTAAAGCAGCGCAGTGCCGAATCCCAAAAACAGGCCTGGTCCTAATGGCCCGAAATGGTCCGGGGCTTAAGTGGTTAAATACAATGGACGCGAACGTTCGAAATCGAATGTGCTAATTCTAATGACTAATATGCATGTTATTGTCCTAAAAATGGTTTGGGGACCCGGGCTCTGCCCCAGGGGACATGTATCAATGCAAAACGAAGTTTTAAAAACGGCCGTTTTTCGGGAGCAGTCATTTTAATGATGCATAAAGTGATAAAAAAATGTGAAATATTCCTTTAAATATCGTACCTGGGGGGTGTCTAAAGTATGCCTGTGAAGTGGCATGTGTTTCCCGTGTTTAGAACTGTCCCTGCACAAAATGACATTTGTAAAGGAAAAAAAGCCATTTAAAACTGCTTGCGGCTTTAATGTAATGTCTGGTCCCGGTAATATGGATGAAAATCTTTGAGAAAAATGGCATGGCTACCCCATCACCCCCCCCCCACCCCAGCACATTACCAGCCCCTTTGGGTCTTGTATGGATATTAAGAGGAACCCCGCACCCAAAATAAAAAAAGACCCTATATACTCTGAACAGCAGTATACAGGCGGCGCAAACAAGACAGGGACTGTAGGTTTGTTCTTAAGTAGAATCTGTTTGTAATTTTGAACAGGTACATTGTTTAAGTGTAGCTCCAGCCAAAAAATCTATTTTTAAGCTTTTTGGAAAACATGGGGAAGGGTTATCACCCCTGTAAGATTTGTTTTGCTGCCTGTGCACCTTTTCAGAACATTTCACCTCACTTTCCGTACCAATGACAAATGTTTTTGAAAAGTGGGGTTTTTATTGAAACAAGGATTGGTGATAAAGCATCAGTAGAGAGGAGACACCTTTTTCCTATATTAACTCTTACAGGAGAGAATTTCCCTTCCTAGGGGTAGATTTCCTCTCACTTCCTGTTGTCTCCTTCCGTTTGCAAGTAGGAGTCGTTTGTAAGTTGGATGTTTGAAAGTAGGGGCCTGCCATATATACTCTGCTGAAATTTGCCCCTTATATGTTGGTGTTGCCACAACACTGTGAGCCCTCACAGTTGCTCTTGGTGGGCGCTGGAACGCCCTGCTGTGAACTATTATATCAGGAATTGTAATTACATGCCATTGTTGAACAGTGGTAGGAAAAATTGGGCCTTTGGTGGTGGTGCTGGTGCTACAACACTGTCAGCCCTCACAGTTACTCTTGGTGGGCGCATGAATGGGCCCTACTGTAAATTATTAGATCAAGAATTGTAATTGCATGCCCCTGTTGAAGAGGGGCAGAAAAATTGGGCCTTTGGTGGTGGTGGGGGTGTTGCCACAACAACACTGTAAGCCCTCACAGCTACTCTTGGTGGGCGCAGGAATGGGCCCTGCTGTGAATTATTAGATCAAGAATTGTAATTACATGCCCCTGTTGAAGAGGGGCTGAAAAATTGGGCCTTAGGCACTGGTGCCACAACACTGCAACCCCTCACAGATACTGTACTTGGAGCACAGCAATGAGCCCTGTTGCAAAGTATTGCATCAAAAATTGTAATTACACGCCCCTGTTAAACAGGGGCTGAAAAATTGGGACTTAGGCACTGGTGCCACAACACTGCAACCCCTCACAGATACTGTACTTGGAGCACAGCAATGAGCCCTGTTGCAAAGTATTGCATCAAACATTTTAATTACACGCCCCTGTTAAACAGGGGCTGAAAAATTGGGCCTTAGGCACTGGTGCCACGACACTAGAACCTCTCCCAGATACTCTAGTTGGAGTGCAGGAATGAGCCCTGCTGCAACGCATTGCATAAAAAATTGTAATTACATGCCCCTGTTAAACAGGGGCTGAAAAATTGGGCCTTAGCCACTGGTGGCGGCAACCAGAAACAAAAATGTTCTTCCAAGCTATCATCTTGAATCGGATCATTGAGGAGGAGGAGGATAGTCAGTCAACATAACAGGACAGTCACTCAGCATCAGCATACACAGTCTTGAAGGGATGTGACATTTCAAAATAAATTATTCTGTTATATCAGCTTCAGGTGCTTGGTAGCTGGTGGTAGCTGGTGGTGATCCAAGACTGGTTCATCTTTATGAAGGTCAGTCGATCAACCGAGTCGGTGGACAGGCGCACCCTGTGATCCGTGACAAAGCCTCCAGCAGCACTGAATGTGCATTCCGAAAGAACGCTGGATGCAAGACAGGCCAGTAGCTCAATTGCATACTGTGCAAGCTCTGGCCAGTGATCCATCCTCAAGACCCAGTAAGCCAGAGGATTTTCGGTGGGAAAGGTGTCCAAGTCTGACCTTGCCCCTAGGTATTCCTGCACCATGTATATCAGACGCTGGCAATGGTTGCTGGAACCGATCATACCTTGGGGCTGCGGACTAAAAAATTGTCTGAACGCATCGGTCAGACGGCCACCTTCTCCACCGCTCCTTCTGCTACTGACCGAAGCCTCAGCAACTCGTTGTCCAGGACCAGGAGTTGTAACCTCCCAGTCTCTGGGAATGCGTTGCACAGACCTTTCTGCAAGGCCTCCCGGAGTTGTCTCTGCGATGGCAAGATAAGGTCCGCAACCTTACCATTGTACCGTGGATCAAGGAGAGTGGCCAGCCAGTAATGGTCCCTCTCCTTGATCCGAAGAATACGAGGATCCTTCCGCAGACTTTGCAGGATCAGGGAGGCCATGCAGCGTAGGTTAGCTGAGGCATTCGGTCCGGAGTCCTCTGGGTCACTAAGGACGACATGATCCGCAGCCACCTCCTCCCAGCCACGTACAAGTCCACGGGTTTGTTGGGACTGTAAATCATCCCTAAAAGACTGATGCTGTTGATGTTGTGTGCCAGGCTCTACCTCCATGCTGACACAATCCTCCTCCTCCTCCTCCTCCTCTTCCTGTGTGATGGGTGGGACACAAGGAACACTGTCTGGGTAAAGGGGGCCTTGAGAGGCAAGGAAGTCCTCCTCTTCCTGCCTCTGTTCTGCCTCAAGTGCCCTGTCCGTTATTCCACGCAGCGTATGCTCCAACAGGTGGACAAGAGGTACAGTGTCACTGATGCATGCACTGTCACTGCTCATCCTCATGGCCTCCTCAAATGGTGTCACAACAGTGCATGCATCCCTGATCATGCCCCACTGGCGTGGTGAAAAAAAAACAGAGCTCCCCTGTCCCTGTCCTGGTGCCGTAGTCGCACAGGTACTCATTGATGGCCCTCTGCTGCATGTGCAGCCGCTGCAGCATGGCCAACGTTGAGTTCCACCTGGTGGGCATGTCACATATAAGGCGGTTCTTGGGCAGGTTCAACTCCTTTTGCAGCTCAGCCAGCCGAGCACTGGCATTATATGATCTGCGGAAATGCACACAGACGTTCCTGGCCTGCCTCAGGACATCCTGTAAGCCCAGGTACCTGCCCAAGAACCGCTGCACCACCAGGTTAAGGACGTGAGCCACACTGTCAGAGAACTCACCTTGCTGGACGTGTTGTGCATGCTCCTGTGCGCGCTGGTTCACGTCCTGGACTGCGGGGGCGCACGCCTGTGCGCAATGGTGTGCCTGTCCGCGATGGCGCATGTGCGCGCGCGTGCGCCGATGCGCGCGCGCCATTGTGTGCACCAATGCGCGCCATTGCGTGCGCCGATGCGTGCCAAACAGTCCATTTAAACCCCTGGAATACTTCAGACCGGTGCTGTCTGATCTGCAGTTACCTGTGACCTTTTGCTCCTGATACCTGTCTGAACACTTGTCTCTTGATTACCCGGCCTGCCCATCGGATTACCCTTGTCTCCTGCCTGCACCTGACCTTGGCTAGTCTTGACCTTGAACCTGCCTGTTCCTCTGTACTTCGCTGCCTGCCTGTTGCCAATTCTGCCTGTGACCCGACCATCCCGCTCTGCTCCTGCTCAGCATCCTCTGCCTGTGTTCCTGTTTTCTGTTGCCTGTCTGGCCGGACACCTACTCCTCTGCACCTGGATCCAGAACCTCATCCCCTGCAACTACCCGCCAGGCTCTCATACCACTCCGCACTCCCATGCCTCCTGTTCATACTATCAGGGGCCATGAGTCGGATACGTAAGGGAGACCTTCCTCTGCTCCATTGGGCTCACCAGTCTGGTACGTATAAGTTTGACAAACACAGGGCACATGGGTCAGTTGTCCCTGTCGGAGGGCGGAGAGGAGGTTGGTGCCATTGTCGCAAACCACCATTTCTGGCTTAAGCTGGTGTGGCGTCAACCACCTCTCGGCCTGCCCCTGCAGAGCTGAAAGAACCTCTGCCCCAGTGTGGCTCCTGTCCCCCAAACACACTAGCGCAAGCACGACATGGCCTCTTTTTGCCTGCGTACTTGCGTAGCCCCTTGAACGCCTATGGAGTACCGCTGGTTCCGAGGACAAAGAACAGGAAGTGGCCATGGAGGAAGAAGAAGAGGAGGGGGTGGAGGACAGAGGTGTGTCACAACCAGTAGTAGCATTTTGTAGGCGTGGCGGCGGAACAACCTCCAACACTACTGCACCTTGTCCTGCATCCTTCCCAGCTGCCAAAATAGTGACCCAGTGGGCCGTGAAAGAAAGGTAACATCCCTGTCCATGCCTGCTGGACCATGAGTCAGCGGTAATATGCACCTTACCGCTGACCGCCCTGTCCAGCGAGGCATGGACATTGCCTTCCACATGCCGGTAGAGAGCCGGAATCGCCTTCCGTGAGAAAAAGTGGCGTTTGGGAACCTGCCACTGAGGAACCGCACATTGCATAAACTCACGGAAGGGGGCCGAGTCTACTAACTGAAAAGGCAGCAGTTGAATTGCTAGCAATTTAGCCAAGCTAGCATTCAACCGCTGGGCATGTGGATGGCTGGGAGTGAACTTCTTTCGACGGTCCAGCAGCTGGGGCAGGGAAATTTGCCTGCTACAATCGGACGTCGGTGTACTGCTAGCAGAGTGCCAGCAAGTACTTGGCTGTGACACACCTAATTCTACACCTTCATTCCTCTCAGTGCAGGTTTCAGAGAGGACTGAAGGTATAGTGGGGTTGGAGATCCCAGCTGATGCGGAGCAAGGAGAGGTCCGCTTTGTTCTTTGGTGTGGGTCTTTAAGGTAGGCTTGCCAACGAGCTGCATGGCAGGTCAACATATGTCTGGTCAAGCATGTGGTGCCCAAGCTGCTGATGTTTTGGCCACGCGAGATACGCTTCAGACATATGTTGCAAACAGCAGCGGTGCGATCTGATGCTTTTGACTCAAAAAAGGCCCACACCAAGGAGCGGAGCTCGGCGGTGTGATTCAGTCGGTGTGCTGCCCTTACGCTGGCCCCCGGAGGGCATCCTGCCTTGTTGGAGATGTGCCTCCTCCTCATCCTCCTCCTCCTCCTCCTCTATCCTATCAGGCACCCACTTGGAGTCAGTGACCTCATCATCCTCTCCCTCCTCATCACTGGAACCAATCTGGCAGTATGCTGCAGCTGCTGGAACATGACTGCCAGATTGGTGTCCTTCTTGAGCATCCCCTCTCTCTGCTCTCACACTACTGCCTTCCTCTAGCTGGGTAGACCCTTTGAAATGCTGGGCATCCTCCTGGAGCATGTACCCAACACTGTGCTCAAACAGTTCGGGGGACTCCTCAGGAGGACACGGTGGGTCTAGGGAAGGAGTGACTGATGATGACATTGAGGACGCTTTGGCAGCTGCTTTGCCAGTATCCTGAGCCTGGGTGAGAGAGGATGAGGAGGGCTTGGTCATCCACTCTACCAAGTCTTCGGCATGATGAGGCTCAACACGTCCAGCTGCCGAAAATAAGGACAGGCGTGTCCCATGGCCACGTGCTGATGACGATGCACCGCGTCCACGACCAGCACTGTTGTCTCTAGACACAGAGCCTGCTTGCCCTCTTTCATTGGCTCCTGACTGACTGCCTCTCCTTGTTTGCCTTCCAGACATTCTAAAGTCCTGCAGGGAGATGGGAAAACCAGCAATAAGGGGTAGCTTCAGGTGTATATTTTGCAAGAAGCACACTACGCCTGCTGTAAGTGCTGCAGATGCCTGCCTGTGTTACACAACAGGAAGACACAGCAATAAGGGCTAGCTTCTGGCGTATATTTTGCAAGAAGCACACTACGCCCGCTGTAAGTGCTGCAGATGCCTGCCTGTGTTACACAACAGGAAAACACAGCAATAAGGCCTAGCTTCAGGTGTATACTGTGCAGGAGGCTTAGCAAAAAAACACAGCAATAAGGCCTAGCTTCAGGTGTATATTTTGCAGGAAGCCCACTAAGCCTGCTATAACTGCTACAGATGCCTGCCTGTGTTACACAACAGGAAAACACAGCAATAAGGGCTAGCTTCAGGTGTATATTTTGCAGGAAGCACACTACGCCTGCTATAAATGCTGCAGATGCCTGCCTGTGTTACACAACAGGAAAACACAGCAATAAGGGCTAGCTTCAGGTGTATACTGTGCAGGAGGCTTAGCAAAAATATCACTGACACTGTCCCCTGCCTATCCTTCTCTCTCCCTGCACACAAGGTTTAGCAGAATATCACTGACACTGTCCCTGCCTATCCTTCTCTCTCCCAAAAACACAAGGTAAATGAACAAATATCACTAACACTGTCCCTGCCTATCCTTCTCTCTCCCTGAACCGGAACACACTACACAAGGCCGCCGCGCTGGCGGCCTTTTATAATGTGGGGCGTGTACTAAACCCCCCTGAGCTATAATTGGCCACAGGCATGCGCTGTGATTGGCCAAGCATGCGGGGTCACAGTGCATGCTTGGCCAATCACAGCGCTGGGATTGCACTGCGATGGCGCAGTGTATTGTGGGCCGTTCGCGTCACTCGAATTTGGCGCGAACGGCCCAAAACGTTCGATCTTCGTCGAACGATCGAACAGCCGATGTTCGAACACCAAGCTCATCCCTAATAACAACTTTCCAAAATTCAAATTTCGTATAGAATGAATTTGAATAGAAGAGATTAGAACAGAAAATAATAGAAAAGAATAGACTAGAAAAACAATAGAACAGAATAGAATAAAATAGAATATATTTTATTCTATTCTGTTCTATTGTTTTTATAGTTTATTCTTGTCTATTCTATTCTAATCTTTTCTATTCTAATTCAAAATCATTCTATATGAAATTCGAATTTCGGAAAATGGTTATATATATAAATATAAGGGTTAGGGTTAACCCTAACCCTATTATATGTATATATATATATATATATATATATATATATATATATACTGTATATAACCATTTTCCGACATTCGAATTGTGTATAAAATAAATTTGAATTTGAATAGAAAAGATTAGAATAGAAAATAATAGAAAAGGATAGACTAGAAAAACAATAGCACCGAATAGAATAAAATATAATATATATATATATATATATTATATTATGTTATATTATATTATATTATATTCTATTGTTTTTCTAGTCTAATCTTTTCTATTCAAATTCATTGTATACAAAATTCAAATTTCAGAGGATGGTTTTATATATATAATATTTTTTTCTATTCTGTTCTTTTGTTTTTCTATTATTTTCAATTCTTTTCTAATCTTTTCTATCCAAATTCATTCTATATGAAATTAGAATTTTGGAAGATGTTCTAAAAAATAATATATATATTATTTGAATTCGAATTTTGGAAGATGTTTTATATATATATATATATATAACATCTTCCAAAATTCGAATTTCGTATAGAATGAATTTGAATTTGAATACAAACGATAAGAATAGAAAATAATAGAAAATATTAAACTAGAAAAACATATATTCGATTTTATTCTATTTTTTTTCTATTCTATTCTTTTCTATTTTCTATTCCATTCTAATCTTTTTTTCTTCTAATTCAAAATCATTCTATACGAAATTTAAATTTCGGAAAATGGTTATATATATAAATATTAGGGTTAGGGTTAACCCTAACCCTAACCCTATTTATATATATATATATATATATATATATATATATATATATATATATATAAATCCGAAAATCGAATTTCGTATAGAATGAATTTGAATTTAAATAGAAAAGATTAGAATAGAAAATCATATAAAAGAATAGACTAGAAAAACAATAGAACAGAATAAAATAAAATATAATATATGTTATATTTTATTCTATTCTGTTCTATTGTTTTTCTATTCTATTCTATTATTTTCTATTTTCTATTCTAATTCAAAATCATTCTATATGAAATTCAAACTTCGGGAAATGGCTATATATATAAATATTAGGGTTAGGGTTAACCCTAACCCTAACCCTATTATATATATATTTTTATATATATATATATATATATATATATATATATATATATATATATAACCATTTTACGAAATTTGAATTTCATATAGAATGAATTTGAATTTGAATAGAAAAGATTAGAATAGAAAAGAATAGACTAGAAAAACAATAGAACAGAATAGAATAACATATAATATATATATATGTTATTCTATTCTGTTCTATTGTTTTTCTAGTCTATTCTTTTCTACTCTATTCAATTTTTTTCTTTTCAAATTCAAATTCATTGTATACAAAATTCGAATTTCAGAAGATATATATATATATATATATATATATATATATATATATATATATATATTATATTTTTTTCTATTCAGTTCTATTGTTTTTCTATTATTTTCAATTCTATATTAATCTTTTCTATCCAAATTCATTCTGTATGAAATTCGAATTTTGGAAGATGTTAGAAAAGAAAAATATATATAAAACATCTTACAAAATTTGAAATTCGTATAGAATGAATTTGAATTTGAATACAAAAGATTAGAATAGAAAATAATAGAAAATAATAAACCAGAAAAACATATATTCATTTTATTCTATTCTGTTCTATTGCTTTTCTATTCTATTCTATTCTTTTCTATTTTCTATTCTATCCTAATCGTTTCTATTCTAATTCAAAATTATTCTATACAAAATTGGAATTTTGGAAAACGGTTATATATATATATATAAATATTAGGGTTAGGGTTAACCCTAACCCTAATATATATATATATTTATATATATATATATATATATATAGATAAATATATATAAAACCAATTTTCAGAAATTCGAATTTTGGATAGAATGAATTCGAATTTTAATAGAAAATATTAGAATAGAAAATATTAGAAAAGAATAGACTAGAAAAACCATAGAACCGAACAGAACAGAACAAAATATAATAAATATATATTATATTTTATTCTATTCTGTTCTATTGTTTTTCTAGTCTATTCTTTTCTACTCTATTCTAATCTTTTCTATTCAAATTCAAATTCATTGTATACGAAATTCGAATTTCAAAAGATGGTTTATATATATATATATATATATATATATATATATATATATATAAATTATATTTTTTACTGTTCTGTGCTATTGTTTTTCTATGCTATTGTTTTCTATTATTTTACATTCTATTCTAATCTTTTCTATTCAAGTTCATTCTATACAAAATTCCAATTTAAGAAGATGGTTTTATATATATATAGCTTCTCAAAATTCCAATTTAAGAAGATGGTTTTATATATATATATATATATAGCTTCTGGTATATATATATATATATATATATATATATATATTCTATTCTGTTCTATTGTTTTTATATTATTTTCAATTCTATTCTAATCTTTTCTATCCAAATTCATTCTATTGGAAATTCGAATTTTGGAAGATATATATTTTACTCTGTTCTGTTGGTTTTCTAGTCTATCCTTTCCTATTCTAATCTTTTCTATTCAAATTTAAATTCATTCTATATGAAATTCGAATTTTGGAAAATGGTAATATATATATATATATATATATATATATATATATATATATATATATATAATAGTATAATAGGGTTAGGGTTAACCCTAATATTTATATATATAACCATCTTCCAAAATTCTAATTTCGTATAGAATCATTTGTATTCAAATTCGAATTCATTCTATACGAAATTAGAATTTTGGAAGATGTTAAAAAAATAATATATATATATATATATATATATATATATATATATATATATTGTGAAGGACTAGCATCAAAGGTAGAGCTTGAAGGACACCGCCACTCGCTGGTTCTTCTTTTTAAGGGCTTTGTTTGCCCATTTTTATTAAAAGAAGTTCAAAACAAAATCGAAGGTTTCCCTCGCAGGGGTTTCAGCACTCCTATTCATCAACAAAATGACATTTAGGGGGTAATTTACTATAGCGCCGCGGCGCTAATTAGCGCTAATTGCCGCAAATTTGTGCTAATTAGCGTGATTCACGGGAATTCGCGCTAATTAGTGCTAAAACGGTATTCACTATAGCGCTGGAGAGAAAATACTCCCAAAATCAAATTTACTATAGCTCCCAGAATCCAAATAGCACCCAAATCCTTACTCTACTAAAAGCTGGAGAATTGCACATAATGTTTAGAGCATGATATAATTGCCTAAATGGTACTGAAATATGCGCTATATTATTAAAAGATAATCTGCTTTTAAACTGTGTGAAAAAGTGATTTCTACACTGAAATATCTTTAAAAGTCTGAGAAGTGCAAAATTGCCAGTTTTTGGACAACAAGGTGCAAACACAACTGAGCATGCTCAGACATGAAATAACTCAAATTTTAAGTGAAAATCTGCTCTATTTTAGTCCAATGTAAGTTTTAGCCATTGATTCTAATGATACAATTGTAACTTTCACAAATAAATTCTTTTAATGTTGAGATGAAATGTATCTTTCTCTGAAATAAATTTTGCTTTGCAACAATGTTGCTTCTAATTAAAATATTTTGATTTTAAGAATGCTAGAATGTGGAATGTTTTGGTAAAATATATTTTTCTCTGTCACTTTCACTTGTTACTAGGGATGAGCCCAGAACCTGTGAACGGACCGAAAGTTTGCGCGAACATTAGAACCCTATTAAATACAATGGACACGAACGTTCGAAATCTAAAGTGCTAATTATAACGGCTAATATGCATGTTATTGTCCTAAAAAGGGTTTGTGGACCCGGGTTCTGCCCCAGGGGACATGCATCAATGCAAAAAGAAGTTTTAAAAACGTCAATTTTTTCGGGAGCAGTCATTTTAATGATGCATAAAGTGAAGAAAAAAAAGTGAAATATTCCTTTAAATATCGTACCTGGGGGGTGTCTAAAGTATGCCTGTGAAGTGGCATGTGTTTCCCGTGTTTAGAACTGTCCCTGCACAAAATGGCATTTCTAAAGGAAAAAAAGCCATTTAAAACTGCTTGCGGCTTTAATGTCATGTCTTGTCCTGGCAATATGGATGAAAATCTTTGAGAAAAATGGCATGGCTACCCCATCACCCCCCCCCCCACCCCAACCCATTACCAGCCCCTTTGGGTCTTGTATGGATATTAAGGGGAACCCAGCACCCAAAAAAAAAAGGCCCTATATACTCTGAACAGTAGTATACAGGCGGTGCAAACAAGACAGGGACTTTAGGTTTGTTCTTAAGTAGAATCTGTTTGTAATTTTGAACAGGTACATTGTTTAAGTGTAGCTCCAGCCAAAAAATATATTTTTAAGCTTTTTGGAAAACATAAGAAAGGGTTATCACCCCTGTAACATTTGTTTTGCTGTCTGTGTACCTGTTCAGAAGATTTCACCTCACTTTCCGTCCCAATGACAAATGTTTTTGGAAAAGTGGTTTTTTTATTGAAACAAGGATTGGTGATAAAGCATCAGTAGAGAGGAGACACCTTTTTCCCATATTAACTCTTACAGGAGAGAATTTCCCTTCCTAGGGGTAGATTTCCTCTCACTTCCTATTGTCTCCTTCCATTTGCAAGTAGGAGTCATTTGTAAGTTGGATGTTTGAAAGTAGGGGCCTGCCGTATATACTCTGCTGAAAATTGCCCCTTAGATGTTGGTGTTGCCACAACACTGTGAGCCCTCACAGTTACTCTTGGTGGGCGTTGGAACGCCCTGCTGTGAACTAATATATCAGGAATTGTAATTACATGCCATTGTTGAACAGTGGTAGGAAAAATTGAGCTTTTGGTGGTGGTGCTGGTGCTATAACACTGTCAGCCCTCACAGTTACTCTTGGTGGGCGCATGAATGGGCCCTACTGTTAATTATTAGATCAAGAATTGTAATTGCATGCCCCTGTTGAAGAGGGGCAGAAAAATTGGGCCTTTGGTGGTGGTGGTGGTGGTGGTGTTGCCACAACACTGTAAGCCCTCACAGTTACTCTTGGTGGGCGCAGGAATTGGCCCTGCTTTGAATTATTAGATCAAGAATTGTAATTACATGCCCCTGTTGAACAGGGGCAGAAAAATTGGGCCTTAGGCACTGGTGCCACAACACTGCAACCCCTCACAGATACTGTACTTGAAACACAGCAATGAGCCCTGTTGCAAAGTTTTGCATCAAAAATTGTAATTACACGCCCCTGTTAAACAGGGGCTGAAAAATTGGGCCTTAGGCACTGGTGCCACAACACTGCAACCCCTCACAGATACTCTAGTTGGAGTGCAGAAATGAGCCCTGCTGCAAAGCATTGCATAAAAAATTGTAATTACATGCCCCTGTTAAACAGGGGCTGAAAAATTGGGCCTTAGCCACTGGTGGCGGCACCCAGAAACAAAAATGTTCTTCCAAGCTATCATCAGGAATCGGATCATTGAGGAGGAGGAGGATAGTCAGTCAACATAATAGGACAGTATCTCAGCATCAGCATAGGCAGTCTTGAAGGGATGTGACATTTCAAAATAAATTACTCTGTTATATCAGCTTCAGGTGCTTGGTAGCTGTTGGTGATCCAAGACTGGTTCATCTTTATGAAGGTCAGTCGATCAACCAAGTCGGTGGACAGGCGCACCCTGTGATCCGTGACAAAGCCTCCAGTAGCACTAAATGTGCATTCCGAAAGAACGCTGGATGCAGGACAGGCCAGTAGCTCAATTGCATACTGTGCAAGCTCTGGCCAGTGATCCATCCTCAAGACCCAGTAAGCCAGAGGATTTTCGGTGGGAAAGGTGTCCAAGTCTGACCTTGCCCCTAGGTATTCCTGCACCATGTATATCAGACGCTGGTGATGGTTGCTGGAACCGATCATACCTTGGGGTTGCGGACTAAAAAATTGTCTGAACACATCGGTCAGACGGCCACCTTCCCCGCCGCTCCTTCTTTGACTGACCGAAGCCTCAGCAACTCGTTGTCCAGGACCAGGAGTTTGTAACCTCCCAGTCTCTGGGAACGCGTTGCACAGACCTTTCTGCAAGGCCTCCCGGAGATGTCTCATCCTCTGCTCCCTCTGCGACTGTAAGATAAGGTCCGCAACCGTACCCTTGTACCGTGGATTAAGGAGAGTGGCCAGCCAGTAATGGTCCCTCTCCTTGATCCGAAGAATACGAGGATCCTTCCGCAGACTTTGCAGGATCAGTGAGGCCATGCAGCGTAGGTTAGCTGAGGCATTTGGTCCGGAGTCCTCTGGGTCACTAAGGACGACATGATCCGCAGCCACCTCCTCCCAGCCACATACAAGTCCACGGGTTTGTTGGGACTGTAAATCATCCCTAAAATACTTCTGCTGTTGATGCTGAGTGCCATGCTCCACCTCCATGCTGACATTATCCTCCTCCTCCTCGTCCTTCCTATGCGATGGGTGGGACAGAAGGAACATTGTCTGGGTAAAGGGGGCTTTGAGAGGCAAGGAAGTCCTCCTCTTCCTGCCTCTGTTCTGCCTCAAGTGCCCTGTCCATTATTCCACGCAGCGTATGCTCCAACAGGTGGACAAGAGGTACAGTGTCACTGATGCATGCACTGTCACTGCTCACCATCCTCGTTGCCTCCTCAAATGGTGCCAGGACAGTGCATGCATCCCTGATCATGCCCCACTGGCGTGGTGAAAAAAACACAAGCTCCCCTGACCCTTTCCTGGTGTCGTAGTCACACAGGTACTCATTGATGGCCCTCTGCTGCGTGTGCAGCCGCTGCAGCATGGCCAACGTTGAGTTCCACCTGGTGGGCATGTTACATATAAGGCGGTTCTTGGGCAGGTTCAACTCCTTTTGCAGCTCAGCCAGCCGAGCACTGGCATTATATGATCTGCGGAAATGCACACAGACTTTCCTGGCCTGCCTCAGGACATCCTGTAAGCCCAGGTACCTGCCCAAGAACCGCTGCACCACCAGGTAAAGGACATGAGCCACACAGGGCACATGGGTCAGTTGTCCCTGTCGGAGGGCGGAGAGGAGGTTGGTGCCATTGTCGCAAACCACCATTCCTGGCTTAAGCTGGAGTGGTGTCAACCACCTCTTGGCCTGCCCCTGCAGAGCTGACAGAACCTCTGCCCCAGTGTGGCTCATGTCCCCCAAACACACCAGCGCAAGCACGGCATGGCATCTTTTTGCCTGCGTAATTGCGTAGCCCCTTGAACGCCTACGGAGCACCGCTGGTTCCGAGGACAAAGCACAGGAAGAGGCCATGGAGGAAGAAGAAGAGGAGGGGGTGGAGGAGAGAGGTGTGTCACAACCAGTAGTAGCATTTTGGAGGCGTGGCAGCGGAACAACCTCCAACACTACTGCACCTTGTCCTGCATCCTTCCCAGCTGCCAAAAGAGTGACCCAATGGGACGTGAAAGAAAGGTATCGTCCCTGTCCATGCCTGCTAGACCATGAGTCAGTGGTAAAATGCACCTTAGTGCTGACCGCCCTGTCCAGCGAGGACAGATGCCTGCAGATGCCTGTATTATAGAACAGCAAAAAAGTGTAGATACAGGTGTATACTGTGCTGAGGCACACAACACCCACTAACTCCTGCAGATGCCTTTATTATAGAACAGCAAAAAATGTAGATACAGGTGTATACTGTGCTGGGGCACACAACACCCACTAACTCCTGCAGATGCCTGTATTATAGAACAGCAACAAAGTGTAGATACAGGTGTATACTATGCTGGGGCACACAACACCCACTAACTCCTGCAGATGCCTTTATTAGAGAACACCAGCAATAAAGGGTAGATACAGGTGTATACTGTGCTGGGGCACACAACACCCACTAACTCCTGCAGATGCCTTTATTATAGAACAGAAAAAAAATGTAGATACAGGTGTATACTGTGCTGGGGCACACAACACCCACTAACTCCTGCAGATGCCTGAGAAAAGAACACACTGTCCCTGCCTATCTAGCTTAGAGAACAGCAATAAAGGGTAGATACAGGTGTATACTGTGCTGGAGGCACACAACACCCACTAACTCCTGCAGATGCCTGAGAAAAGAACACACTGTCCCTGCCTGCCTATCTAGCTTAGAGAACAGCATTAAAGGGTAGATACAGATGTATACTGTGCTGGAGGCACACAACACCCACTAACTCCTGCAGATTGACTGGCCTGGACAGAGTCCTGACCTCAACACAACAGAACACCTTGGGGATGAATTAGAGTAGAGACTGTAGGCCTTCTCGTCCAACATCAGTGCCTGACCTCACAAATGCACTTGGAAGAATGGTCAAACATTCCCATAGACACACTTCTAAACTTTGTGGACAGCCTTCCCAGAAGAGTTGAATCTGTTATAGCTGCAAAGGGTGGGCCAACTCAATATTGAACCCTAGGGACTAAGACTGGGATGCCATTACAGTTCATGTGCGTTTAAAGGCAGGCGTCCCAATACTTAGGCCAATATATTGTATATTGCTTGGAGACACTGAACATGGCTATGGACTTAGGGCTGTTTCACACCACAGAGATGCAGAGAACATGTGTGAGGCTGCCCGGTGGCTAAGTGGGTAGCAATTCTGTCTAGCAACTCTGGGGTTGCTGGTTCAATTCCCCAACATGCTAATGCTTGTGTTGAAGTTTATATGTTCTCCCAGTGTGGGTTTCTCTCCACAATCCAAAGACATGCTGGTATTTCATTTGTGTCCTGTCAAAATAGTCTCTAATGTAAAAAAGTTAGTTTTGGACTTTAGATTGGAAGCTCATTGGAGCCAGGGACTGATGTTAATGTTTGTTAGCACTAATCATGCCCAGGGACTTGGACATTTAAAATTGTAGGGTTTACACTGCACAGGTACATTTGCTTAGAAAACTGTTGCTTTGTTTATGTGCATGCAAATAAAGGGATTTTTATAACAGCTTACCTGTAAAATCCTTTTCTTGGAGTACATCACGGGACACAGAGCGACTTAGTCATTACTAATGGGTTATATAGTTTACCTTCAGGTGCTGGCACTGGCAACTTCCAAACCGGAAGTACCCTCCCCTATATAAGCCCCTCCCATCCGGGAGCACCTCAGTTTTGTAGCAAAGCATTAAGTGTCCCAAAAAGAGGGGTGGGAGCTCTGTGTCCCGTGATGTACTCCAAGAAAAGGATTTTACAGGTAAGCTGTTATAAAAATCCCTTTTTCTTTTTCGTACATCACGGGACACAGAGCGACTTAGTCATTACTAATGGGACGTCCCAAAGCAATGCCAAATGAGGGGAGGGATACATAAGCTGGGCGCCATCAGGCATGAGGATCTTTTGCGGCCTGCAACACACTGCGCCCAAAGGCGACATCCTCCTGACTTCTAACGTCTACCTGGTAGAATCTAGTAAACGTGTGTACCGAAGTCCATGTTGCGGCCTTACATACTTGAGCCAGGGAGGCCTGGTGATGCACTGCCCATGAAGTTCCAACTGCTCTTGTGGAGTGCGCCCTAACTTTGAACGGAGGCGGTCTCTTTCTCAAGCCATAGGCTTGTATTATGACCTGTCGAATCCACTTGGCTAAAGTAGATTTTGATGCTGCCTGACCCTTTCTAGGGCCTTCCGGCAGAATAAACAAAGTATCCGTTCTGCGAATCTGAGCAGTGGCTTTTAGATAAGCTTTAACTGCTCTTACTACATCCAAAGAATGGAATAACTTTTCCTCTACCGAGCTAGGTTTGGGGAAAAAATAAGGAAGAACCACATCTTGGTTCAAATGAAACCTCGATACCACCTTGGGAAGAAAGGCTGGATGAGGACGTAATACTACTCTGTCCTTATGGACAACCAGATATGGCTCCTTACAGGACAAGGCGGCTAATTACGATACTCTTTTAGCCGAACAAATGGCTACTAAGAAAATCAATTTCCTGGGGAGAAGAACCAAGGAAATATGTTGCAATGGTTCAAACGGTTGTTTCTGTAGAACCGACAGAACCAGGTTTAAGTCCCATGGACATATGGGAATACTAACCGGAGGGCTAATACGCATCACTCCTTGTATGAAAGCTTTGACTAGTGAATGCGAAGCCAAGGGCCTTTGAAAAAATATTGACAAGGCCGAAATCTGACCCTTGATAGTACTCCTATCTACAGCCCACTGTAGGAAGTCCAAAATCCTACCTATCACGTACTTACGTGGATGCCATTTCTTGGCCTCACACCACGTAATGTACGCCTTCCAGATCCTATAATGGATCTGCCTGGATATCGGCTTCCTGGCATTGATCATGGTAGATACCACAGAATTAGAGAGCCCTCTCTTTTTTAGAATGTGGGCTTCAATAGCCAGGCCGTCAAACCTAGGGCTGGTAAGGAAGGGTGGTATATCGGTCCTTGCGACAGCAGGTCCGGACGATGTGGGAGGGTCCAAGGACTCCTCACTGACATTTTTACAATCTCCGCGTACCATGCCCTTCGGGGCCACGCTGGAGCCACCAGAATCACTGGTTTATTTTCTACCCTGATTCTGCGGAGTAATCGCGGTAACAATTGTGGCGGTGGGAATGCATATATCAGCTTGAACTGATCCCAAGGGAACACTAGGGCATCCGAGCCGCAAGCTAGGGGATACCTTGTGCGAGACACAAATCTGTCCACCTTTGCGTTGAATCTGGATGCTAGCAGATCTACATCCGGTGTTCCCCACCGCTGGCATATTGCCTGGAAAACCTCGGGGTGAAGAGACCATTCCCCCGGGCATAATTGTTGGCGACTTAAAAAGTCCGCTCTCCAATTTTCCACTCCTGGCATGAAAACCGCGGATATGGCTGGGACATATCTTTCTGCCCACTCCAGGATGCAATTTGCTTCCCTCTGGGCTGCACGATTCCTGGTGCCACCCTGGTGATTGATATATGCCACTGCTGTGGCATTGTCTGATTGAATTCTGACAGGGGACCCTTGGAGTTTGGATGTCCATGCTACTAGGGCATAACGGGCTGCTCGTATCTCTAAGAGATTGATGGGCAGGGCCTTTTCTGCTTCTGACCACTTGCCCTGGAGAGACCATTGCTCCAGTACTGCCCCCCAGCCTATGAGGCTGGCATCTGTAGTGACCACCTTCCAAGAAACCGGACTGAAGGGTTTCCCTCTTTCCAGATTCTGGGGCACCAACCACCAATGGAGGCTCTTGCGAACGGAAGGGGACAGGGACATTGGTAAGTCTAAAGCCTGAACTCTTTTGTTCCAGGCTGACAGTATGGCCCTTTGCAAATTCCTTGAATGGAATTGACCGTAGGGTACCGCTTCGAATGAAGCCACCATTTTTCCCAGCAGCCTCATGCACAGGCGTATGGATGGTTTTCTTTTTGTACCCACTAAGTGGGTCAAATCTTTTAAAGACGACACCTTCTCTGGAGGTAAGAAAATCTTTCTCTGATTTGAATCCAGCCTTAGCCCTAAGTATTCCAGACTTTTGACTGGTCTTAGAGCTGACTTGTCCCGGTTGATAATCCAACCGTGATATCCCAGATACTTGATTGTCTTGTGAATAGCTACTTCCAGCTTTTCCACTGAGTGGTCTATTAGTAGCAGGTCGTCTAGATATGCCATTATCGTTACACCTTGTGTTCTTAGATTGGCCAATAGTGGGGCCAGAACCTTTGTGAACACTCGTGGTGCTGTGGCCAGACCGAAAGGTAAGGCTCTGAACTGAAAATGGCGCCCTTCTACTGCAAAGCGTAGAAATTTCTGGTGGGCCGGAAAGATGGGAATATGCAGATAAGCATCCCTTATGTCGATCGAGGCTAACCATTCCTGCCCTTGTAGGGAGGTGGCCACCGATCGGATCGACTCCATCCGAAAAGTCCTGATATTTAGGAACTTGTTTAGCCCTTTTAGATTTAATATGGGCCTCACGTCCCCATTTGGTTTGGGGACTGTGAAAAGGTTCGAGTAAAACCCGAATCCGCTTTCTTCCAGGGGAACCTTCATGATTACACCTTGGAGCAATAGTTGTTCTAGTGCCAGAAGGAGGGATCCTCTCTTCTGGGGATCTCTTGGCACGTTTGACCTCATAAATTGGGCAGGAGGAGTGCCTTTTAACTCCAGCTTGTATCCCAGACTTACTGCGGAGAGCACCCATCTGTCTCTGATGGTGTCCCGCCAGGTCTCTGTGAACAACTGAAGCCTTCCCCCCACCCGATTGAGTGGGGGCAACGCTTCATGACTTGGGGGGAGGTTTTGTACCTCTCTTGATCCAGGGCTTCTTGTTACCCTGTGATTGTCCCTGATTTCTGCCCCCTGAATTTGACCGTGGAGGCCGTCGGAACTGCTTCACAGCCGATGTGCCCGGGACTGGAGAAGTAGGCCTCTTAAAAGAAGGACTTCTACTCTTGTTCTTAACCGGTAAGAGTGAACTTTTACCTGCAGAAATCTTCTGGATATATTTGTCCAGATCTTCCCCAAATAAGCGTTCTCCATGAAATGGGAAGCTAACCAGCAGTTTCTTACAGGGAGCTTCAGCAGACCAGTTTTTGAGCCACAGAAGCCTACGCATATGTACTACAGACAGCGTAAAGCGGGAGGCCTGTTGGATTGTATCCTTTATGGCGTCCACCGCAAAACACAAGGCTCTAGGCAGGTCAGCTAGGGCAAGAGCCTGCTGATCTGGTAAGTCCCTTAAGACTTGTTTCAACTGATCTTTCACTGCTTGGCAGACTCCAATCGCTGCTACCGCAGGTTGTGTCACCATGCTTGCTGTAGAGAAAGCAGATTTTAGTAAAGACTCCAATTTTTTATCTATTGGGTCTTTGAACATTGGAACATTATCTACTGGACATGTCAGTGATTTGTTCACAGAAGAGATGGCTGCGTCCACTGTAGGGACCCTCCATTTTTTTATGAACTTATCCTCCATGGGATAGATCACCGGAAATCTCTTGGGGGGAGCAAATATTTTATCAGGATGCTCCCAATCCTGGTAAATAAGCCCTTCTAATAAAGGGTGGATTGAGAAGGAACAGACAGCCTGGGGAGTTTTTAGCGACCCCAGCGAGGAAACCGTAGTGGTTGGTGGTTCCGCCAGAGGCATTTTAAATGCTGATCGGACCATGTTAGTCAGAGACTGAACCCATAATCTTTCAGCCTGAGATGCTGAGAAAGGTTCTTCCACTGTTGATTCCTCCATAACTGAATCAACCTCATCCTGATCCCCTTCAGGTAGGTCGATCTCTGTGTGGGGCTGTTCCCCCACTAACAGGCACTCTTAAGGAGGAGACGGAGATCGGACGCGCTTTCCCTGTGACAGGGAAGCAGCGATCAATGCTGTTAATCTCTCTTCCAATCCTCCCAGAGTTGAGGATAAAACCTCCTCTGTTATATATACAGGAGCAGGTGGACTGGGGACAGCCGCAGCACCAGGCACTCCTGCAGGGTTTCTACGGCTACTGACCTCTGAATTCTCAGGGGAGATTGGTGCAGTACAAGCATGCCCAATATCCTCAGAGCCCGATGGAGACCCCTTTGGCTTCCTGGAAGACTTATTTCCGGAGCGTCTGGACGACATATCCTTTAAGCACAAAGCTGAGGTATTCCCGTCGTCATACACCAATTTTTGCTGGTAATAGTCTAACACAGTTGCTGCTATATACCAGCTGGTGTCCACTAAAGTGCCTTTCTATGGGGATGCCTGCATCAACCGCCTCTGTGTGCCACTGTTTGTTGCTAGCTCTGTTTGCATCCAGCTGACACTTGTACTGTGTCTTTATACAAGCTGGGACGCCTGCACATGCGCAGAAGCGCCGTGGCGCGCATCGAGCGTCATCCACCCGCCCCGTCCCTTTTTTTTCATAGGAGGCGCGTGCACGCGCACGCGCACGCGCCCGTGCACCATTGGCGCCCTTTTCGAAAATCAAACAGGGACTAGGAGCCAGGGCCCTTTTTGCCGGAGGGCCTGTGCGGTGGATGAGCGCAGCAACAGGGCAGAGGAAGTGGATTCCCACAGAGAAACTTACCAACTGCCTGGATCTTTTGACTTGAGAAAACCAAAGATCCACATGACAAGAAAAATGGACCACAGCGGCCTCTAGTGGTTTAACACAGGTACCGCGGTCCTTTTTTTTTTTTTCTTGACTACTATTAAAATTTTACATTTTCAGTAGTTTCCAGGCATACACAGATATTAGCGGGAATACCGTTAGGTAACAGACAGAAAGACAAATTAGGCTTGGGGGTCCCCCAATAGAACCAAGTTCCTGGGGGCCCCCACTTACCTGTTCCCCGCCGCAGGACTCTGTTTGGTCCACAGAAGCCCAAACTTCACCTATCACGGCAGGCATTGTAATTAAACCTTCAGGGACCGGGTTCCCAAGGATTCCACTCCCCTGGACCTGTATAGCACCCTGCACAGACAACATCTTGGTCGTGGGTATGACCAGAGCTCTGGATCCCAGGGTCCAGCCCTCCTAAGAGAGGCATTACAGGCAAAACCTTGCTCTTCTGCTGCAAGGCCCGGGTACTGACCATTTAGCTATGAAGCTTTTTTGGTGGGATCCGGAACAGCTTACTAAGGCCCAAAAGAACCTGTACGCAAGCCCAG
Source organism: Rana muscosa (assembly GCA_029206835.1). Classification (NCBI taxonomy): domain Eukaryota; kingdom Metazoa; phylum Chordata; class Amphibia; order Anura; family Ranidae; genus Rana; species Rana muscosa. Next base: position 570,212,903 of record CM055121.1, read on the forward strand.
TGAAAACACATGTTACTCTTTGGCCAGCACCTTAGACACTGGCAAAAAACTGAGGTGCTCCCGGATGGGAGGGGCTTATATAGGGGAGGGTACTTCCGGTTTGGAAGTTGCCAGTGCCAGCACCTGAAGGTAAACTATATAACCCATTAGTAATGACTAAGTCGCTCTGTGTCCCGTGATGTACGAAAAAGAAAGATTTGGATCTTTGGCTGTAGTTGGAGATTTGATGCACATAGCCAAGAGCTAACACAGTTGCAAATAGTATTATGTGTTCCTGCTCATCAGGTGCAATCACTTTAGACATACACAAAGAGACAGATTGAAAGATACTGGTGGGCGTGTACTTCTATTGGGCGTGTATCAGTTTGCTAACAATACAACCTCTCTTATATAAAGGCCTGCAATATAGGGGATTGTTTGGTCTGTGAAGGCCAGTTTTTTTGCTGTGATTTGTGGGGGGGGGGGGAATAATATTGTGCAGATTGACAAACGCCCAACTAGTGTTATTTGCTGAAATTCTTGTGCATTTTTTCAATCAAAAATTGTGTGTGTATTGTTCCTGTCTGACCAAGCAAAATCGTTTGGAAGCATCTGCTGACCTTCTACTCTTGGATCTCATTGCTTAATCATATACACGGAAATGCAGATTCCAGCAGAACATGGTCACCAATGTATGTGTGTGGATTGTGGGGTGGGGGTGGGTGTTTTGAACATGTGTCTTTTTTAATATTATGTTGGAATGCTTTGTAAGAATAATGACTTAAGTATGGTTCTATAATCTTGCAGATAAAGATGTGATGTGTTGCCCGTTATACACTAAAAGTAAAGCTGTGTGCACTCTAAGGTTTTGTCAAATTTTAGATTGTAAGCTCCTATGAGCAGGGCCCTTAAAATCCAATTGCTAAATGTAGTACCATGTCCAAATTTTTTTGAAGCTAGTAAATTAATGTACATAATTTTGTTTCTGCTGGCAAAATAAAAGTACATTATTGAGCTTTGGTGTGTTTTTTTTTTTTTTTTAGTGGTGGTTTTGGCAAAGTGCAATATCTTTTTTATATTTTATTTTTATATGCATTTGTGTACCAAAAAACGAATCTTTTCACCCTGGTTCACATTGATGCTACTTTGAAATTGCGCTACTTCACTTGAGCTAGCGCGATTTTAGGTACTACTTGATAGACATCTGTGTGGTTTCATACACAAATGTCTATTGAAGTCGCACCTGAAATCGGCAAAAGTAGTGAAGGAAATACTTTTGCAAATTGGTGCGGTGCCACAAACTTGGGGTTGCATCGATTGGAACAGTGCCATTGCCACCAATAGTCATACGATTTGATTGCTGAAATTGCATGACAACTTGCCCCAATGTAAACCTAAGCTTCAGCACACCTGCAAATAAATGATAAAGGTGGAATCTTTATATATAACAGCGGTGGAGAATTGCAGGTAATTAATTCAGCTGGAGGATAGGCAGTGTTGTATGTATCAGCTCTGGTTCACATTGGTGCGATTTGACATGTCAAATCGGTGGCAATTGCGCTGTTCTAATTGGTGCGATTTGTATTGATATCAGTGCAGAAACCTGCACAGATTTCTCTGATGTCCCGTCTCCCCCCCCCCCACCGCAGTCTGGACTGACATGTGGGAACGAAATCGTATGAGTTTAGCTGAATGATTTCCTCCCGCTGTCAGTGTGAAGCAGAGCTCAAACTGGGCCTTTTGCCTTTTGTAATTCACCTGCTGCTATGCCAGAGACACCATTTCTTATCAAACTCCCCTAAGTTTACCTTCAAATATCATATGTAGAAATACAGATTTGCATATCTGAAAATAATCAAAAATAATAAATTCTAATCGTGATTGAGATCAAATATTTGCAGCTGCAATCAACAGAGTGTGGTTTCACCTCCTGACCCGGAAATGAGTCATTGTAATCACCCGGAAGTTCCTGTGCTGGTCAGGATCTCCATCTAGGTGGACATGGCGAGGTCCCTCTTTAGCAAAGAGGAGGTGCTGCTGATTTGCCGGGTAAATGTAGGATATGTACTTGTGCTTACTCAAGGTGGGGGTGGATTTGGTGTGGGTGGGCTTCATTGATTTGTTTGGCATCACCACACATTTGCTTCTGGCCCATATGCACACATCACTACTTCCTGCATTTGTTCTGCTGATGTAAATCAGTAAGGACTATGCAAGTATAAATGAGAGCTACTTTCTATTAAAATATATATGACTTGAGTCACAGTTGGGCGACTTTTCATGATTCTCAATGATAACCATTCATATCTGTGCTACTTTAAGTCACACCAACTTCAAAGTAGTCCCTGTACTACTTTGGTGTGACTTTCAGGCTCAGTTTCCACTAGTGTGACTTGTCATGCGACTTGGGACTGCAAAGTCGATTGACACGTCATACCCCATGATTTCCAATGAGTATGGTTCATATCTGTGTGACTTCAAAGTAGTCCCTGCACTACTTTGGTCCCACTTTGATACAACTTGAGGTCCATAGACCTCAAGAATATACAGGCATTGCTCCAAGTCGCATCATAATCGCAGCAAAAAAATTGTGGCAAAATCATGCCAATTTAGGGTTGCAATAGTGAAAACAGAGCCTCATGTGACTTGAGGTACATAGGGTGCAATATTACACAGGCATTCCCAGAAGTTGGGGCCAAGTTGCAGCGGCAAAGTGGCAGCAAATTAGTGTGACTTTCAGGTCGCAGCAGTGTGAAAGAGATTCAAGGATATCTTTGAATTTGGCCCTATTGTCACTTGTGCATCCTGAAAGTGGGGCAAATTCTTTCCTGCACTACCTTGGTTTGACTGGCGATTTGAGGTCCATACACCACAATATTACACAGACATTGCTTCAAGTCATGGCAAAGCTGTGCAATTTTAAGGTCGCACAAGTGAAAATGGGGCTTTATTCAAGGTGTTATCATTTAATCTCATTAGGTTACTTTCACACTTATGTGACTTTTCATACAGCTTTGGACCTCAGAGTCGCATTAAAAGTGACCCCCATGAGTTCCATTCATATCTATGCAACTTCACCCATGTTCACATAGCTCTGAATTGACATGTCAAATTACAGGCCAAATCGGCGCCTATTGACGGCAATAGAACTGTCCAAATTGGTGCGACGCCACACAGATTCCCAAAAGTATATCCTACACTTCTTTGGGCGACTTCAGGAGGCGATTTCTTACCTCCCAACTTTTTGAGATGGGTATAAGGGACACCTACTAGAAAAAGTATGTAGGCATAGGACACACCTCCTAAAACACCTTCTTGAAGAAGAATTATAAAAAAAAAAAAGGATTAGTTAAACCCCGAAGTGCTTTTTTTTAAAACAATAATATCCCGTTAGATTTGTTTGTAAATTCCCAAAGCCAAGCAATTTAGAAATTAGATGAAAGGTTTAGCGCTGGAAAACCCTTTTTGAAAGATAAAAATTGCATTTTATATAAAACTATATAGATCCGAACAAAATGAAGGACAAATGAAGAGGAAAGAGGGACAGAGGGACTTTGTTTCAAATCAGGGACAGTTGAGACCTATGTAATTTCACTAGACATCTGTGCAGGAAAGTGCACTGATGTCTCTGAAATCGCTCACAAAGTCAGGCTGTGGCCCCTTTCACACTTGAGCGACTTTTCCTGTGACTTTGGTCATCAGAGTTGCATGACAAGTCATACCCCATGATTTTCAATGTGTACCATTTATATCTGTGCAACTTCAAGTCACACGACTTCAAAGTAGTCCCTGTACAACTTTGGTCCGACTTTGATACGAGTTGAGGTTCATAGACCTTACGTTTACAGGCATTCCCTGGAATCGCAGAAAAATTGCAGACGGAAATTTGCGCGCCTTTCCCTGCGACTCCTGCGTCCATAGACCTCAAGATTACACAGGCATTGCTTAAAGACGCATCAAAATCACACAACTTTCAGGTCGCACAAGTGTGAAAGGGGCCTAAGTCACTGTGCTGAGTACTATTATACCTAGAATATAAAGTAGTCCCACCATCAAACACTCAGCAGCATATGCTGAAAAGAGGCAAATGCCTATTAGCCAATGCCACATCAGCATGAGCATGGTTGTTACAATAATATTAAAGTGGTTGTAAACCCACTTAGACAACTTGCACCTACAGGTAAGCCTAGATTAAGGCTTACCTGTAGGTGCAATAAATATCTCCTCAACCTACACGATTAAGGAGATATTTGCTTTTAAAACAGCACCGATGATGTCACACGCATGCGCACTAGCGGGCTGGCATCATTGCCGGTTTTCTGAATGGGATCTTGCCGGCCCCAGCGCGCATGCGTGTGACGTCATCGCCGCTCCGGCCAATCACAGCGCCGGAGCGGCGTTTACTTCCTCTTTAATGCCTGAAATGCAAAACATTATTGTATAGAATTAAACATTAGTAAATGTATTTTCTCTGTAGGTATGTGCTCAGCTCTGTAGCATAGTGGTATTTCGTGCTGCCCTCAAAGGTTTAAACCATGAATTCAAATCCTACTGACGGCAGCACCTCCTGAATGTGTGCATTTTACTCTGCAGCATATTTCTCCCGTTGCTATGTTTTTCCGTGCAGTCAGTTACCTGCTAATAAAAAAAAAAGCCGCTCTTCTTCTGTGGCGGTCTTCCTCCTCTGTGTTGTCACCAGCTGTGTGGCGTCTCTTACATTGCCATGGTGCGGGCTCTCCGGGTGATGTTATCGGATGGCCACAGAAGTCCGACACAGAAGAAGAGCAGCCTTTTTTTTTATTAGCGGGTAACCGACTGTGCGGAAGAACATAGCAGCGGGAAAAGACGACGGTGGCAGGAGAGACAGCTCATGGAGAAGAAACATCACACACTAGTAGATGTTTGTGCTATGCTCAATAGGCTAGTGGTCAGCACTTCTACTTTGAAAAACTCAGGCTTTGAAGCACTTATGGGTTCAAATCCCACAGAGAGATACTAAAAGATTGTATTGGTGAAAAAAAGGCAAATGCCTATTAGCCAATTAGCCAAAGCAGCATATGCTGAAAATAGGTGAATGCCAATTAGCCGATGCACTTTTATTCAATAATATTATGGTGTGGAATTCCAAACATCACACACTAGCTAACGGGCAGTTTACATTTCTTTGTTTGTTTGTTTTAATTTGCTTGTGCAAAAAATAAACATAGCTGTTGGATGGTAGGTTGGCTGGTATTTGAACTTGTACCATGAGAGCTGTGGAGACATCTGAGCAGACCACTAAGCCATTGTGCTAAGTACAAGACCTGCATAATAGTGTTGTATGATTAAAGAATGAACATAAATAATTACTGCTTTATAGCCACCTAAATAAATATAAAAAAAAAAAACATGAAAAAAACAACATACAACAAATAGGTAACCTAAATGTTTAATACATGTAACTTTACAGAATAGCAGACATTACTATGTAATAATCATTCATAACTGCATTCGTTAGCAAAAGAAGGAAAAAAACTAGGAATACTAATTGCAATATACATCAATAGATGCACACGAAGTAGAGCACATCTCATATAAAAATGTTTCTTTCACATACATGGATCATGGTTACAGTGCAGCGCTATATAAAAACTTAGTGGAAATTGGCATTTGCATGTACGCGGATTCGCTAATTAGCGCTGATTCCATATTTACTAACACTTGTTTGCTGCTAATAGCGCTCTTTTTCATTCGCAAATTCGCACTTGGAATTTTTAATTGGCTAAAATGGGAGCTATTATTTGCAATAGTGCTCACTACTTCCTGGAGTTATAGTAAATCAGCCCCTTAGCCGCCTGGCTTATACATACAGCAGTGCTGCTCAGGCCTTCCACTTCAGGCTCTCAGTCTCCTACAGACTTTTCCCTTGGCAACACCGTCCATTTAGATAGCAGCTCCTCACTGCTCTGAGCCTCAGGCTTGGGTCTCTAGCTTCCACAGTGCACACTTCCACTCTATGGCTTCCCCAGTGCACACCTGCACTCGTCGGGAGGGTGGAGCCCAGAATGCTGGTCCTAACTCTACTATCAGGCCAACACACACCTGAACAATCAGTGTGCCGGTGAGTCTCAAAACCCTGATCCAGGACTGGGGATTTCATCCCACCCGGATCTCTAAGAAATCCCCAGGCTCCAGGTCCCAAAGTGGACTTTAGTAAATCATGAGGAAACTGAAAAGCCAGTTTCCTCCAAAACAAGCAAATACCCTGGAGCCCCTCAACCTGCCTGGTTGAGAATCCTGTATTCATCCACTGGTGGGGTACCACACTACCACAATATATATATATATATATATATATATATATATATATATATATGTGTATATAATTATATTTTTTCTAACAGCTTCAAAAAATTTGAATTTCGTATAGAATGAATTTGAATTTTATTACAAAATATTCTATACGAAATTCGAATTTCGGAAAATGGTTATATATAGTGTTGAGCGAACCCGAACTGTAAAGTTCGGGTCCGTACCGAACTTTAGCTTTTTCCCAAACCCGAACCCGGACTTTGCGCAAAAGTCCGGGTTCGGGTTCGGCAATCTAATTACGCATTTAGAAATGCTTCAGGGGCCAGCCAATCACCTTTTGATTAGCTGGTGTGCCCTTAGAGGCCATCATAGCCATGCCTACTAATGGCATGGCTGTGATTGGTCAGGGCCACATGTGACCCAGCTTCTATATAAGCTAGAGGCACACAGCACACACGTCACTCTGCTTCAGAATAGATAGGGAGAGGATCTAGTCTGCTGCTGCTGCTTTTAGGGAGAGATAGAAAAATACATGAGTTAGTCCTGATTCTGGAATCTGAGGGAAAAGATAGAGACAGTGTAGTGTTGGGCCAGGTTCCTGTTTTTTGCTTTTAGGGAGAGAGATATATTATATAGGAATAGGAGTCCAGATTCAGAGATATAACTCAGCGATCTGCATAGGTTTACCTGTTTGTGTTGCAGTGCAGTCTTTTTACACTGCTATGAGCCCAGTGTCAGAGAAAATCTACCTTTTATCTGCAAGCTCAGTGCACCAGCACTGCATATATTACGTTGAGAGATACACCGTTTCCATACTGTGGGTGTATTCTGCTCTTGGAAAAAGATCCATTTAGGACAAAAAAAAAAGGCACTTTATTGTGCTCTTTTCCAAAAGACCCATTGGGCAAAAAAAAAAAAAAAATTTGCACTTTAATTTACGCTTGCAAAAAGAGCCATTTAGGGCCACAAAAATATTTTGCAGTGTGTTATACATATGTGGAGGTGTGTGAAATAAACAATTTCTAAATAGTTTTCTTCTACTGTGCTATACTAAAAAAACAATACCAATACTGTCCCCCGAGGACAAAATGGTCCATGAATCCTACAGAATTAGGGTGTTTGAGCCTATTTACCACTCAAACACTTCCCTTAAATTTAGCACCCCGCTACATTTTTATTTCAAAGTATTTTATTTTCCCACTAGCTTATCCATTAAATTGAATAATTTATTCCAGAAAGGGCGTATTCTGGGGCATTCCCACCATATGCGTGGCATCGTGCCGTTGAGTTTCTGAGGTTCTTAATGACTTCCTGTACCTCTTCTGCTGAAAAGGGGGCCTCCAGCATATTTTTTTTTTTATGTTATTTTAAGTTATTTCCCTATCCACATTTGTTTGCAGAGCACTTGCCATGCTCTTAACAACATTTTGCTGCCATTTGCAGCCGTATAGCCCTTTCCATTACTTTTTTAGAGCCTTTTTAGTCCTTAGAAGTCCGGGTCCCCATTGACTTCAATGGGGTTCGGGTTCGGGTTCGGGTTCGGGTTAAAGTTCGGTCCCGAACCCGAACTTTTTTCCGAAGTTCTGCCGAACCCGTCGAACCCGAACATCTAGGTGTCTGCTCAACTCTAGTTATATATATATAAATTTTAGGGTTAACCCTAACCCTAACCCTATTTGGTTATATATATATATATATATATATATATATATATAACCATTTTCCAAAATTCAAATTTCGTATAGAATGAATTTGAATTTGAATAGAAAAGATTAGAATAGAAAATAATAGAAAAGAATAGACTAGAAAAACAATAGAACAGAATAAAATATAATATGTTATATTTTATTCTATTCTGTTCTATTGTTTTTCTAGTTTATTCTTTTCTATTCAATTCTAATCTTTTCTATTCTAATTCAAAATCATTCTATACGAAATTTGAATTTCGGAAAATGGTTATATATATAAATATTAGGGTTAGGGTTAACCCTAACCCTATTATATATATATATATATATATATATATATAACCATTTTCCGAAATTCTAATTTTGTATAGAATGAATTTGAATAGAAAAGATTAGAATAGAAAATAATAGAAAAGAAAAGACTAGAAAAACAAAATAACAGAATAGAATAAAATATAATATATTATATTTTATTCTATTCTGTTCTATTGTTTTTCTAGTCTATTCTTTTCTACTCTATTCTAATATTTTCTATTCAAATTCAAATTCATTATATACTTTTATATATATATATTTCTATTCTGTTCTATTGTTTTTCTATTATTTTCAATTCTATTCTAATCTTTTATATCCATTCATTCTATATGAAATTCGAATTTTGGAAGATGTTATCTATATATATATATATATATATATATATATATATATATATATATATTATATTTTTTCTATGCTGTTCTATTGTTTTTCTATGCTATTCTTTTCTATTATTTTCTATTTTATTCTAATCTTTTCTATTCAAATGCAAATTCATTCTATACGAAATTCGAATTTCGTATAGAATTATTTTGAATTTGAATAGAAAAATTTAGACTAGAAAAGATTAGAATAGAAAATAATAAAAAAGAATAGCATAGAAAAACAATAGAACAAAATTGAATAAAATATAATATAAATATATTATATTTTTTTTCTATTCCTTTCTATTGTTTTTCTATGCTATTCTTTTCTATTATTTTCTATTCTATTCTATTCTAATCTTTTCTATTAAAATTTTAGAAATTTCTGGAAGTCTGAAATTCGAATTTGAATTAGAGTAGAAAAGAATAGAAAATAATAAAATTAAATTAAATAGAAAAACAATAGAACAGAATAGAATAAAATATATATCATATTTTATTCTATTCTGTTCTATAGTTTTTCTAGTCTATTCTTTTCTATTATTTTATTCTAATTCATTTTATACGAAATTCGGAAAATGGTTTTATATATATATATATATATATATATATATATATATATATATAATGGAATAGACTAGAATAGAAAAAAACAATAGAACAGAATAGAAAAAAATATAATATATATATATATATATATATATATATATATATATATATATATATATATATATATAAACCATCTTCCGAAATTCAAATTTGGTACAGAATTTTATTTTTTTCTATTCTGTTCTATTGTTTTTCTATACTATTCTTTTCTATTATTTTCTATGCTGTCCTAATCTTTTCTATTGTATTCTATTTCATTCTATACAAAATTCGAATTTCAGAAGATGTTATATATAAATATATATATATATAGATATATATATATATCTATATATATATATATATATATAATCTATATATATAATATTTTTTTCTGTTCTGTGCTATTGCTATTGTTTTCCTACGCTATTCTTTTCTAGTATTTTCAAATCTTTTCTAATCTTTTCTATTCAAATTTGATTTCTTTCTATACGAATTTCAATTTTCGGAAAATGGTTATATATGGTTTAGTTCAAATGCGGTAGAATTATTTCAAATTTGATAGTTTTTTCGAATTCGGTAGTTTTTTTCGAATGCAGTAGAATTATTTTGAATGCGGTAGAGTTTTTCGAATGCGGCCAAATTTTTTCAAATTTGAATATGAAACAAAATTAATCCCGAAAACGAATGTAACGAACGCAACAAATTTAACTAAACAAATTTATTTAAATAACAAATCAAAACGAAACTAAACTAAACACATTTTTTCATCCTGCACATGTCTAATACATACTAGACATGTGCTATTTGTTCTGTTCAAATTTGTTTTTTAAGGAATTTCGACAAATGTTTTAATTCAGTAAACATCCGAATTAACGAAAACATGTTTAAGGAATTGTTCCGAATATCTGTAAATTTGAATATTCGAAAATTCGTAACTTCCTAAATTTATAAATTCGTAAATTCAAAAATTCGTAAATTCGTAAATTCGAAATTTGAAAATCCAAAAAACCCAACAATTTGAAAATCTGAAATAATAGCTAACTTTTAGATTATAGGTATTGGAATTTCTTTTTTTAATTAATTTCGACAAATTCATTTATTCGGAAACATCAATATTAACGAAAACCTGTTTAAGGAATTTTTCCAAATATTCATAGATTCGAATATTCGAATATTCGTAAATTAGTAAATTCATAAATTCGTAATTTGGAAAATCGAAATTTGAAAATCTGAAAACCCAAAAATTCGAAAATCAGAAATAATAGCTAACTATTAAATTATAGGTATTGGAATTTCCTTTCAAATTTGGCTGCTAGTGAACATAATACAAATTTATCCAAATTAGAAATTATCCGAAATAACAAATGCTGTATCTAAATGAATGGAACGTAACAAATTAATAAAAATAAATAATAATAAAAACTTTTTATTATTATTATTTATTATTAATTTGTTCTGTTCCATTTGTTTATATGCGGCATTCATTATTTCGGATAATTAGTAACTTCGGATAAATTCATATTTGTTACGTTCACTAACAGCCAAATTTGAAAGGAAATTCCAATACCTAGAATTTAACCACTTAAGGACCGTGCCTGTTTTTCAGACTCAGTGTTTACAAGTTAAAAACAAGTTATTTTTCTTCGAAAATTACTTAGAACCACCAAAAATTATAAAAAATATTCTAACACCATAGAGAATAAAATAGCAGTCATTGCAATACTTTTTGTTACACCATATTTACGCAGCGGTCTTACAAGCGCATTTTTTTGGGAAAAAATGCACTTTTTTGAATTAATAAATAATACAACAGTAAAGTTAGCCCATTTTTTTTTTTTTATTGTGAAAGATAATGTTATGCCGAGTAAATTGATACCCAACATGTCACGCTTCAAAATTGCGCCCACTCATGGAATGGCGTCAAACTTTTACCCTAAAAACCACTGAAGATCGCGGCGATACCTCACATGTGTGGTTTGAACACCATTTTCATATGCGGGCGCTTCTCACGTATGCGTTTGCTTCTGCTGCGTCAGCTCATCGGGACAGGGTGCTTTAAAAAAAAAATCGTATTTATTTTATTAATTTTAAAACAGTTTTTTTTTTTTAAATTGGGTCATTTTTGTTTCCTATTACAAGGAATGTAAACATCCCTTGTAATAGAAAAAAGCATGACAGGTCCTCTTAAATATGAGATCTGGGGTCAAAACGACCTCATATCTCATATTTGGACTTAAATGCAATAAAAAAAAAAATTGTCATTCGAAAAAATGACAACAAACAAATGTCCCTTTAAGACGTATGTGCAGAAGTGACGTTTTGACGTTGCTTTGGCCCTGCTATGGTATGAAGACGGGTGGGGGCCATCTTTCCCTCACTCGTATCCATACACAGCCACTGACAGGTCCCGGCGGAGGGCGCGGGAGAGTGGCGGGACGGGGGCCCCTCTCCCGTCGCCGATAACAGTGATCTCGCGGCCAGGGATGAGCTGAACACCCCCCTGTTCGGTTTGCACCAGAACCTGCGAACAGACAGAATGTTCGTGTGAACTTTAGAACCCTATTAAATACAATGGACTCGAACGTTCGAAATCTAAAGTGCTAATTATAAAAGCTAATATGCAATGTATTGTCCTAAAAAGTGTTTGGGGACCCGGGTCCTGCCCCAGGGGACATGTATCAATGCAAAAAAAGGTTTAAAAAATAGACGTTTTTACGGGAGCGGTGATTTTAATAATGCTTAAAATTAAAAAATAAAAGTGAAATATTCCTTTAAATTTCGTACCTGGGGGGTGTGTATTATATGCATGTAAAGTGGCGCATGTTTCCCGTGCTTAGAACTGTCCCTGCACAAAGTGTCATTTTTGAAGGAAAAAAAGTCATTTAAAACTCACTCGCGGCTATTAATGAATTGTCGGCTTTTAACAATACATAGAAAAGTCATTGATAAAAAATAAAAAAAAAGCGTGGGGGTTCCCCCAAATTCAATTACCAGGCCCTTTAGGTCTGGAATGGATATTAAGGGGAACCCCACCGCAAATGTTTTAAAAAAATGGCGTGGTGTTCCCCCTAAATATCCATACCAGGCCCTTGAGATCTGGCATGGATTTTAAGGGGAATTCCACCCCAAATTTTAAAAAAAATGGCGTGGAGTCCCCCCAAAAATCCATACCAGACCCTTATCCGAGCACGCAACCTGGCCGGCCGCAGGGGAAGAGGGGGGGATGAGAGAGCGGCCCCCCTCCCTCCTGAACCGTACCAGGCCACATGCCCTGAACATGGGGAGGATGTCCCCATGTTGATGGGGACAAGGGCCTCATCCCCACAACCCTTTCCCGGTGGTTGTGGGGGTCTGCGGGTGTGGGGCTTATCGGAATCTGGAAGACCCCTTTAACAAAGGGGACCCCCAGATCCCGGCCCCCCCATGTGAATTGGTAAGGGGTACATTGTACCCCTACCATTTCACGAAGAAAGTGTAAAAAAATGTAAATAAAAACACACAAACACCTTGAAAAGGTCCTTAATTAAGAAAAAAAAAAACATTCCAGCGATGAAATCCAGCGGCGATCTCGATGTCCAGCGCTGTCCGTCATTGGTTGTGCCTGTGCGGACCTGATGGGGAACTTCCTTGCTGTGTTTTAAATGTATAGACCCGCCCCTTCTAAAGTTCCCCATCAGGTCCGTTGAGAGGACCTGATGGGGAACGAGAGAAGGGGCGGGTCTATACATGTATTACACAGCGAATGAAGTTCCCCATCAGGTCCGCCCCCTCGGTATGTCCGACCCCGCCTACGTCATTGGCCTGAGCGGGGAACTTCCTTCACTGTGTAATTTAAATTTACACAGTGAAGGAAGTTTCCCGCTCAGGCCAATGACGTAGGCGGGGTCCGACATACCGAGGGGGCGGACCTGATGGGGAACTTTGTTCGCTGTGTAATACATGAATAGACCCGCCCCTTCTCTCGTTCCCCATCAGGTCCGCTCAACGGACCTGATGGGGAACTTTAGAAGGGGCGGGTCTATACATTTAAAACACAGCAAGGAAGTTCCCCATCAGGTCCATCAGGAAGGTTCATCAGGTGTTTCATGTGCCAGACTTGTATTTCTGTCCATATAGTCCTGAGCTGTACACACTGCCACAAGGCACAGCCTTGCCTGGCAGGGAGTAGATTTGAGTATTTTGTAGTTAATTAACATGTACAGGTCTTCTACCCACCCCCTAGCCTGTGACTAGGCAGTGAAATTAAAAACAGAACACTGACAAGCTAATTTCTCTGTCTCTGTTTCCTTCTCCTATCAGCAGTGCAGCTCCTAATGCTTTTTCGCCATCCCACAACTTAAATTCTGCTGTACAAAGACTGAACAAGGCCAATACCAAGTTAAAAATGCAGATGCTTACACTTACTCTGATATATGCATTTAATTATGTCTTAATAAATACAGAGCTGTTATAATTTGTGTCTTTTATATCTGCCTTGGAGTTTAGTGATGAATAAAATGTATCCACTCCATAACTTCAGTTACTGATTGTATTTTGTCAAAGGAAATGTTGGTACATTACACATCTTTAATTGCACACACTGATGTCTTGTCTATCTATTTTTCTGGGTCATTACAGTTGGTGCTCTGCATTAATCATGTGCATAAAGGTGTCTAAATGTCTTTATAGTGGATCAAACATATGAAAGGTAAGATCCTAGAGTTGTATAGTTAACAGCATCACTGTACAAATCAATGATATATTTTTAATTAATGTTGCTAATCAACACTATAAAAATATCTGTGGTTTTGACACCTCTAATTTAAATTTTCAGCACCTTTTTTAATGAAAGCTGAATAGGATTAAGAGTAGGTAGAACATTTTATAAACTCTTTGTCACTTTGCACAAAGTTCTCCTGCAATCCACTTCTAGGTAAAAAGAAAATCATGGTTGTAAATAAAAGTTACCCAGTATGGGTGATTAAAAGGTTAATTAAACCACTTTAATACTGGGCACTTTGACCCCCTTCTTGCTCAGGCCAATTTTTGGCGCTGTCGCACTTTGAATGACAATTTTGTGGTCATGCAATGCTGTATACAAACAAAATTTGTGTCATTTTTCAGAGCTTTCTTTTGGTGGTATTTAATCACCACTGTGTTTTTATTTTTTGCTAAACAAATGAAAATTCTGAAAAAACTGAATTTCTGTTATATAATTTTGTAAATGAGTATTTTTTTTCCTTCACTGATGTGCACTGATGAGGCTGCACTGACAGGCACTGATATGCCACACTGATGAGGCAACACTGATGGGCACTAATATGGAACACTGATGGGTACGGATAGGCGACACTGATATGCAGAACTGATAGGCAGCACTGATGTGCCACGCTGATGGACACTGATAGGCAGCACTGATGGCCAGCACTGATGGGCACTGATGGGCGGCACTGATAGGTGGCACTGATGGGCACTTATAGATGGCACTGATAGACGGCACTGATGGGCACTGACATGCATCACTGATGAGCACTGAAAGGCAGCACTGATGGATACTGATTGGCATTACTGATGGACATCACTGGTGACCACTGGTGGACATCACTGGTGGGCACTGATGGGCATCACTGGTGGGCACTGACAGGCATAACTGATGGACAAGATCTCCCCTGTGGGAAAAGCTGCTTATCAGCTCTCCTCTCCTCACATGCTGTCAGCCGATAACCATCATTGCCTTTTAACACTGTGATCAGCTGTGATTGGACACATCTGATCACATAGTAAAGAGTCTACATCATAGGCTATTTACCGAGATCGGTGATGCAGTGTGTCCAAGGGACACACCGCACCAATGATTGCCATGCTGCATGCCCCTGGGTTCGCGCACGAGCAGCCTGTTCTGAAAGACGTCTTATGACATCCAGTCAGACCAATAAAGGCCCTGGCCGGCGGGCTTTCTGCTATAGGCTGGTCCGGAAGGTGTTAAATGATTTTGTTGTGTTATAATTCACCTAGAAAAGTGTACAAATTCAAATATTATAGTGCATAGATTGCTTAGGTCACTGGGGGCAAAGCAACCTTTTGGCAACTTCCTTTTTTGAGGTATTGTGCGATGGACATAACGCATGTAAGGAGCTGACTGTATGTAAAAAAAAAGTGTGTTTTGTATTAATTTTTTTATTTTTGGCCAGCAGTAATGGAAGCTTAGGATGAAAATTGTTTCTCTTGGTGTAAGGAGCTACTCTTTCTCCTGGTGTAAGCAGCGTTTTGTGAACAGGGACAACATTTTTAAAGAGTTTCTTATTTTCCTTGTTTTTGTGTAGAATCTGATTAATAGAAGAAGCAACAGAGGAGGCTTTGTACAATATATAAAAAAGACAATCCAGTATTTAATTTTAAATGTATACTTTTAGGTGTAATCTTTTTGAAAAGCTTGAGGAAGAGCGGGACCACCCAAAATCTTTCTATTTTTGATGTATACCTGTATAACCATGAAGATCTGCTGTTGTGTGACAAGCCTCCTGGATTGTCTTCACCATTGAAAGATCGGTGGATTATTTTTTTTCTTAGAACCACTAATGCTGTCCTTTTTGTCTACCCATTTAAATACATGACACATGATATAATGGTCAGTATACTCATGACATGATGATACCGACTCATTTGGCACTTAGCACATGCAGAGGTGTGTTTCAAGAGTAGAATTATAAAAAACAGCCAAAACACAAGCCTGATGCAGACAAGAAGATTTTTTGCAATTGATGGTATTATATGAAATTTACTAGATCCTATGGCAGTAGGTATATGTTGTAAATGAGCGAATTAGGGTCTGGATAGCCGCACTCGAAGACAATTCCTTTATTGACGATTCAATCCATACAAAAACAGGATAAAATGCAGACTGCTAATGCGTTTCTCACCGCTCTCACTGGTGCTTAATTAGAGCGGGTTTTTTTCTTCAGTAGGTATGTTGCTATTCATTATCTCATAAACTGGTAGTTTGGGCCCTTTTCCATTACCACATGAGAAAAAAAAAAAAACTAAGCAAAAGTCTATAAATGTCTACCTCATGAAATGGTAAATGGCAAACTGAATATCTCATCTCAAGTTTGGAGTCGTGTATACCCTTCTGTGCTTTGGCATTGCGGATAACTTGTCAGCATGGATGTTCCCTCAGTTAATATTTATAATAACAATAAATCCCAACTGCATCAAAAAACAATTTTGTGCTTTGGAAAGTGCAGACAGGAGTTCCCTCTCTTCTGTCAAGACAGAAGAAAGCACTGCCAAAAACACATTTGTTATTTTTGCTCACAAAACTTTCACCCTTAATGAAGCCTTTGTTTTTAGAGGCGAAACATGCTGGGTTCACTTTTTTATTTTTTCCTTTTTGAGGTTGGTGTGAGTACTTTATAACCTTTTTAGGGAGTGCTTTGAGTCTTTTTTGTGAGATATAGACTTTAGTCAGCTAGGTGGGCAGATTGGATTTTATTCTTAGAGCAAATTTGTTACAATTAATTTAGTTTAATCGTAGAACAAGTATATAGTTTACAAGTAAACACCCGCTGTAAGAGAGCCTAGATTGACATACCTACTTTTTGATTGGAACATTTGTAGAGATTGTACTGATTGTACTTCGAGGAGTATATGCTTCCCCTGTTAATTAAGTCTCAATAGTATAGAATAATTTTTTATATTTTGAGTAGAGCACATCTTTTTTACTGTCCAAGTGACAACAATATTCTAATTTATTAGAAAGACATCACAGGGGCAGAAAGTAAAAATCTTTCCAGAGAGGTCACAGAGAGACTTAAAAACAAAAATCGGATAAAAATGTTAACCCATACAAAACTTTAAAAAAAATGTCTGGGGTGAAGCTAATTCAAAGCAGGACAGAGTCAGCAATAATATGTACGCATATTTAATCAGTGAACTAATCTCCTTTAAAAAGGCCATACATCACCTTAAGACAATCAATATAAAAATCTTCCAGATAAAATAGCTATTCTTGAGAGTGTGGACATATAGGGGTTGATTTACTAAAACTGGAGAATGCAAACTCTGGTGCAGCTCTGCATAGAAACCAATCAGATTCCAAGTTTTTGTGTCAAAGCTTAAGTGAACAATCTGAAGTTAGAAGCTGATTGGATACCGAGCACAGCTGCACCAGGTTTTGCACTCTCCAGTTTTAGTAAAGCAAGCCCATAGCCAGTGGCGGCTGGTGTTTTTTTTAATGGTAGGGTGGCAAACAACCACCCTCCCTGCATGGCCAGCGGCACCTCCCCCCCGCTGTCTGCTGGTCGGTCCGGCACTTACCCCACATAGGCATGTAGTGGGCAGCGGCTCCGAGTCCTCTCCTCCATCAGTGGCTTCAAGCGTGCGGCTCCTTCCCTCCTCCTAGGCATCTAATAGGATCGCCTGTCCTTTTGGCCAATCAGGTGACGGGTCTCAAAACCCACTTCCTGATTGGCCGGGAGGAGGATCAATGCTACAGTAGCGAATATTCATCCGTTCACATTCTCTGTGCCCTGAACCCACCCTTTTTTGAAGCCTATTAGAGCCTCTGGCTCTAAAAAGGGCTTCAAAAAAACACCCCCACTTTTGTAATTTATGCATCCGGAGTCCTACAAGGGGCCAGATGCATGGATAGTGGGAGGTGGCGATGGATAAGAAGGGGTGGCGCCCGTGCGCCAATAATGGACCCCTGCCCATAGTGCCAATACTGGGTAGACACAGCTGAAGGTGAAAATAGCTCTGGACCAAAATCAAACCATGCACATCCACAATGGGGAAAAGTACAAAGTTTAGGAGGGGATTTTGTAGATATTTTAACAAAAAGGAGTTGGCAGATTTGCAAGATAGAGTAGGGACTGGCCAAAAACTGATTTATTTGAAGCAGTTGGCCAGCTTGAACAATATAGTAAGAATCTCCATTTTATAAGTTTGCTTTAGGACAGGGTTGACAAGTTCCAACACCTTCTCAGGTTCTCATATGTTTTTTAAATGAAGGTATTTTAACCTGAGCATTACCTTCTCCATTTCTACTGCATGGTGCAGTTTGGTAACTAAAATGTGCAGGAATGCTCTAAGTTGCTATATTACTACTACATTAATACACATATACTTACTGTGCTGTAACCCCCTTCTTATTACATATTGATTAGCTTAGTGGTTATTTTGGGATCGGGTTACTTGCATAGATAATTGTTTTTTTTTTTTTCCCATAAAGTTTTATTGAGCAAATTCACAGGAATCACAGTACAAGGTTTGAAACAGAACAAGTGCATTCAAAGAGAACCAGTTTTTGGTACAACTTAAACAAACATTACAGGCAGGTGTGAGATTGTCTCCAGCTTTTGTATAAGTGAGAGTGAAGGTGCGGATGGGCCGGAGCCTTTATTAGTTTGATTCGCATTCCGACCGCCTGCTAACTTTGCTACATTAGTTGTTGTTTCCATCACCAAAGAGATGGTGTCTAAGAGATGGTGATAGGGGGATAGGATGAGGGGGACAATATCTACTCATGTTGAGGGGGTATGGGACTGGAGGGGGGTAGGGGAAGGGGGAGAGGGATCAGAGCACAACGGGCAGCAGCGAAAGGGGGGAGGGTGAGGATGAGGGGAGTGACCACTCGCTTGAACCTCCGTAGGAGAGAGGGGGATATAGAGTCCCTCAGAGATCAGACTCTAGTCAGAGGGAACATGCTGTTTGTATTCAGCTGTTGTTTTGAAGTGTGACCAGCAGGACCAGGTACTCGAGAAATTCTCCAGTCTCTCTTGAGAGATGTGGATCAGCTCTTCCATGTCGCAGATTCTAGAGATGGTCGCAAACCATTCTTTAAGTGACGGTATATGGCAGGAGCGCCAGTGTTTGGGAATGCACAACCTGGCAGCATTCACCATGTGCATGGCTAGGGATTTAAAATAATCTTTTCTCGAGAGAGAAGTGTGATGCAGGAGGAATTGTGCTGGTGTGAAATCCAAGGTGTAAGTGGTGATTGATGCGATGCATCTGTGTACTTCCCTCCAAAAGGGTTGGATGTGTGAGCATTCCCACCAAATATGTACCATGGTTCCCACCTCTGTATTGCATCTCCAGCATATACAGGTCCTTCTCAAAAAATTAGCATATTGTGATAAAGTTCATTATTTTCTGTAATGTACTGATAAACATTAGACTTTCATATATTTTACATTCATTACACACAACTGAAGTAGTTCAAGCCTTTTCTTGTTTTAATATTGATGATTTTGGCATACAGCTCATGACAACCCAAAATTCCTATCTCAAAAAATTAGCATATCATGAAAAGGTTCTCTAAACGAGCTATTAACCTAATCATCTGAATCAACTAATTAACTCTAAACACCTGCAAAAGATTCCTGAGGCTTTTAAAAACTCCCAGCCTGGTTCATTACTCAAAACCGCAATCATGGGTAAGACTGCCGACCTGACTGCTGTCCAGAAGGCCATCATTGACACCCTCAAGCAAGAGGGTAAGACACAGAAAGAAATTTCTGAACGAATAGGCTGTTCCCAGAGTGCTGTATCAAGGCGCCTCAGTGGGAAGTCTGTGGGAAGGAAAAAGTGTGGCAGAAAACGCTGCACAACGAGAAGAGGTGACCGGACCCTGAAGAAGATTGTGGAGAAGGACCGATTCCAGACCTTGGAGGACCTGCGGAAGCAGTGGACTGAGTCTGGAGTAGAAACATCCAGAGCCACCGTGAACAGGCGTGTGCAGGAAATGGGCTACAGGTGCCGCATTCCCCAGGTCAAGCCACTTTTGAACCAGAAACAGCGGCAGAAGCGCCTGACCTGGGCTACAGAGAAGCAGCACTGGACTGTTTCTCAGTGGTCCAAAGTACTTTTTTCGGATGAAAGCAAATTTTGCATGTCATTCGGAAATCAAGGTGCCAGAGTCTGGAGGAAGACTGGGGAGAGGGAAATGCCAAAATGCCTGAAGTCCAGTGTCAAGTACCCACAGTCAGTGATGGTCTGGGGTGCCATGTCAGCTGCTGGTGTTGGTCCACTGTGTTTTATCAAGGGCAGGGTCAATGCAGCTAGCTATCAGGAGATTTTGGAGCACTTCATGCTTCCATCTGCTGAAAAGCTTTATGGAGATGAAGATTTCATTTTTCAGCACGACCTGGCACCTGCTCACAGTGCCAAAACCACTGGTAAATGGTTTACTGACCATGGTATTACTGTGCTCAATTGGCCTGCCAACTCTCCTGACCTGAACCCCATAGAGAATCTGTGGGATATTGGGAAGAGAAAGTTAAGAGACGCAAGACCCAACACTTTGGATGAGCTTAAGGCCGCTATCGAAGCATCCTGGGCCTCCATAACACCTCAGCAGTGCCACAGGCTGGTTGCCTCCATGCCACGCCGCATTGAAGCAGTCATTTCTGCAAAAGGATTCCCGACCAAGTATTGAGTTCATAACTGAACATAATTATTTGAAGGTTGACTTTTTTTGTATTAAAAACACTTTTCTTTTATTGGTCGGATGAAATATGCTAATTTTTTGAGATAGGATTTTGGGGTTTTCATGAGCTGTATGCCAAAATCATCAATATTAAAACAAGAAAAGGCTTGAACTACTTCAGTTGTGTGTAATGAATCT
Organism: Rana muscosa; assembly: GCA_029206835.1. Classification (NCBI taxonomy): domain Eukaryota; kingdom Metazoa; phylum Chordata; class Amphibia; order Anura; family Ranidae; genus Rana; species Rana muscosa. Next base: position 570,233,737 of record CM055121.1, read on the forward strand.
AAAATATATGAAAGTCTAATGTTTATCAGTACATTACAGAAAATAATGAACTTTATCACAATATGCTAATTTTTTGAGAAGGACCTGTATTGGAGGTTGAAGGGGCAAACTTATGAAGGAGAGATGGGGTCCTATACCATCTAGTGAGCACTTTGTACCCATTCTCCTAGATGGCGACGTTCAACGACCCCCTGTGTGCGTATTCATGAATTCTCGTCCATTCAACTGGTGTCAGGGGGGTAGGTAGATCTCTGTTCCACGAGGCCTGCGATGGCGAAAGGGTGGAATCAGTAGGTTCTATGAGTAAAGCGTAGAGCAGGGAAATAAGGTGTCGTTGGGGGGTTCTACGATAGCAGAGGGTTTCGAAAGGGGTAAGTGGTCTTGTCCAGCTGCCCTGAGCTGCATGTGTGGATAGAAAGTGACATATTTGTCTGTACGTCCAGAAGGGGAAGGTAGAGGTGTTGGAAATGAGCCTGAGGTCCTCTATCGAAGCGAGCTTACCGTCAGTGTACAGTTGGGAAGCAAGGATGTCCTGAAACGGCCATTCTTGTTTGAGGAAAGTAGGTGACTCGCCTGGGATAAAGTCGGGATTTCCTCTCAGCGTAGTCAGCGGGCCCGGGGTGGGTGAGAGGGAACCTCTGGTAGGGGACCACCTAAGAAGCATTAAGGAAGTGTGGATGAAAGGATGTGAGGTCAGGGGCTGTGGCCATTGTTTCGGGGATAGCCATGGGAGAAGACGTAGCGGAATGGGTGAGAAAGAGTCTTCGATAGCGATCCAGACCTTTTCAAGGGGGTGAATGGACCAGTCCGCGATTCTCGTAAGGTGACAAGCCACGTAGTATTTATACAGGTCTGGGAGAGCAATACCCCCTTTAGGCTTGGGTAAGGTGAGTCTGGTGTATTTGATTCTAGGAGGGGAACCTTTCCATAGAAATGTCGAGCAGGCCTTCCGATAAGAGGAAAAGAATCCTGCTGATAAATGCATCGGGATGGTTTGGATCAAGTACATTATACGTGGTAGGACAATCATTTTGATCAGAGCCGCTCGGCCAAACCACGAGACATTCAGTGAAGACCACTCCAAGAAGTGGTCTTGGGCTTTTTTCAGGGCAGGGTGGAAGTTAAGAGCATATAGATCTTTGAGGCAGGGTGGGATCCGAATCCCAAGATAGGAAATAGCAGTCTTTTCCCAGTGAAATGGGAAAGATTCCTGACAATGGATGACTTCCTGTGGTGGGAGGGTTATATTCAGGGCGTGGGACTTTGTGTAGTTAATTTTAAGGTTTGAAATTGTACCAAAGGCTTCCAGGTCATGTAAGAGAGATGGAAGGGAGGTTCGCGGGGATGTGAGGGAGAGCAGGATATCGTCCGCGAAGGCGGCCACTTTAAAGTCTTTGCCTTTGACCATCAAACCCCTAATATCCGGGTTTTCTCTAAGTTTGTTTAAGAGGGGTTCTAAAGAGAGAATGTAGATCAGGGGGGAGAGGGGGCAACCCTGGCGTGTGCCGTTGTTGATGGAGAAGGCGCTTGACAGGTGGCCGTTAACTCTCACCGCCGCCGTGGGGTTCGAGTATAATGCCATTATGGAGGTGAGCATGCGGTCCTCCAAACCCACCCCTTTTAGGACCTCTCGCATGTAGTCCCAGGCCACTCTGTCAAATGGCTTCTCCGCATCAAGGGAAAGCAAAAAGCCTGGTGTTTTAGTTGAAGTAAGCCAGTGATGTAGGTTAAGGGTTCGTATGGTATTGTCCCGTGCTTCCCTGCCCGGGACAAAACCCACTTGATCATTGGAGATAAGACCGGGGATTAGAGGTATTAACCTGTTGGCAAGGATTTTGGCATAAATTTTTATATCGACATTAAGGAGTGAGATCGGCCTATAATTCGCCACCTGGAGGGGATCCTTCCCTTCCTTAGGGATTACAGTGATGTGTGCCTCTAATAGTCTGTTAGGTCAGTCTTGTGGGTTGGCCAGGGCATTAAACGTCTGTAGAAGGTTGGGGGCAAGGATATCTGTAAAGACTTATAATACTGGAGGGTGTACCCGTCTGGGCCCGGGCTTTTGCCCAGCTTCATTTGTTTCAGGGCTATCTCCAGCTCTCCTGTCGAGAATTGTCCCTCTAAGGATTGTGCTTGTTGGGGGGAGAGGGGTTTGGGGCCATACTGAGCGAGAAAGTCCGCGATGAGCGTTTGACGTGTCTCCCCCGAAGCTCGGGGTGGCTGGGTAGGGCGAAGGTTGTAGAGCTTTCGGTAGAAAGACTCGAATTCTTTTGCGATGTCCTCACTCTTGGCCAGGAGGGTGCCCTGGGGATCGTGTAAGGTATGTATGGTGGACGAGAGTTTGGCCTTCTGGACTGACCGCGCTAAAAGGCGCCCACTCTTATTGCCATGTTCATAAAAGACTCTCTGGCCAAGAATGTAGCGTCTTCTCGCGCGTTTACCCAATTCGTCTGCAAGAAGTGTGCGGAACTGAGTTAGTTCCTGAAGGGTGTTCTGGGCTTGTGTTTGTTTGTGGGACAGCTCTAGTGCTCTAATCCTTTTGATAAGAGTATTCACCTTCTCCTGATAAGCTTTTTTGGCCTGTGAATTCAGGGTAAGCAGTTCTCCCCGTACCACGCATTTGTGGGCTTCCCATATGGATATTGGAGAAATGTCAGGATTAGCATTCTCCTGAAAATAAAGCTTGATGCATGAGCGGATCCATTCCAATGAGGTTGGGTCTGTCAGGCAGGAAGGGTTGAACCGCCATACTTTAGTCTTGGGTAGTGATGAGCCGAACACCCCCGGGTTCGGTTCGCACCAGAACCCGCGAACGGACCGAACGTTCGTACGAACATTAGAACCCTATTAAATACAATGGATGCGAACGTTTGAATTCTAAAGTGCTAATTATAACGACTATTATGCATGTTATTGTCCTAAAAAGGGTTTGGGAACCCGGGTTCTGCACCAGGGGACATGTATCAATGCAAAAAGAAGTTTTAAAAACTGTCGTTTTTCGGGAGCAGTCATTTTAATGATGCATAAAGTGAAAAAAAAAAGTCAAATATTCCTTTAAATATCGTACCTGGGGGGTGTCTAAAGTATGCCTGTGAAGTGCCACGTGTTTCCCGTGTTTAGAACTGTCCCTGCACAAAATGACACTTCTAAAGGAAAAAAAAGCCATTTAAAACTGCTTGCGGCTTTAATGTAATGTCTGGTCCCGGTAATATGGATGAAAATCTTTAAGAAAAATGGCATAGCTACCCCATGACCCCCCCCACCCCAGCCCATTACCAGCCCCTTTGGGTCTTGTATGGATATTAAGGGGAACACCGCACACAAAATAAAAAAGGCCCTATATACTCTGAACAGCCGTATACAGGCGGTGCATACAAGACAGGGACTGTAGGTTTGTTCTTATGTAGAATGTGTTTGTAATTTTGAACAGGTACATTGTTTAAGTGTAGCTCCAGCCCAAAAATCTATTTTTAAACTTTTTGGAAAACATAGGTAAGGGTTATCACCCCTGTAACATTTCTTTTGCTGTCTGTGCCCCTGTTCAGAACATTTCACCTCACTTTCCGTCCCAATGACAACTGTTTTTGAAATGTGGTGTTTTTCTTGAAACAAGGATTGGTGATAAAGCATCAGTACAGAGGAGACACCTTTCTCCCATATTAATTCTTACAGGAGAGAATTTTCCTTCCTAGGGGTAGATTTCCTCTCACTTCCTGTTGTCTTCTTGCGTTTGCAAGTAGGAGTCGTTTGTAAGTTGGATGTTTGAAAGTAGGGACCTGCCGTATATACTCTGCAGAAATAGGCCCCTTAGTTGTTGGTGTTGGCACAACACTGTAAGCACTCACAGTTACTCTTGGTTGGTGCTGGAACGCCCTGCTGTCAACTATTATATCAGGAATTGTAATTACATATAATTGTTGAACAGTGGTAGTAAAAATTGGGCCTTTGATGGTGGTGCTGGTGCCACAACACTGTAAGCCCTGACAGTTACTCTTGGTGGGTGCAGCAATGGGCCCTGCTGTGAATTATTAGATCAAGAATTGTAATTGCATGCCCCTGTTGAACAGGGGCTGAAAAATTGGGCCTTTCGTGGTGGTGGTGGTGGTGGTGGTGGTGGTGTTGCCACAACACTGTAAGCCCTCAGAGTTACTCTTGGTGGGTGCAGGAATGGGCCCTGCTGTGAATTATTAGATCAAGAATTGTAATTACATGCCCCTTTTGAACAGGGGCTGAAAAATTGGGCCTTTCGTGGTGGTGGTGGTGGTGGCGTTGCCACAACACTGTAAGCCCTCAGAGTTACTCTTGTTCGGTGCAGCAATGGGCCCTGCTGTGAATTATTAGATCAAGAATTGTAATTACATGCCCCTGTTGAACAGGGGCTGAAAAATTGGGCCTTAGGCACTGGTGGCACAACACTGCAACCCCTCACAGATACTGTACTTGGAGCACAGCAATGAGCCCTGTTGCAAAGTATTGCTTAAAAAATTGTAATTACACGCCCCTGTTAAACAGGGGCTGAAAAATTGGGCCTTAGCCACTGGTGGCGGCACCCATAAACAAAAATGATCTTCCAAGCTATCATCATCAATCGTATCATTGAGGACTCGGAGGAGGAGGATAGCCAGTCAACATAACAGCACAGGCACTCAGCATCAGCATCAGTCTTGAAGGGATGTGACATGTTAAAATCAATTAGTCTGTTATATCAGCATCAGGTGTGTGGTAGCTGGTGGTGATCCAAGACTGGTTCATCTTGATGAAAGTCAGTCGATCAACCGAGTCGGTGGACAGGCGCACCCTGTGATCCGTGACAAATCCTCCAGCAGCACTGAATGTGCGTTCCGAAAGAACGCTGGATGCAGGACAGGCCAGTAGCTCAATTGCATACTGTGCAAGCTCTGGCCAGTGATCCATCCTCAAGACCCAGTAAGCCAGAGGATTTTCGGTGGGGAAGGTGTCCAAGTCTGACCTTGCCCCTAGATATTCCTGCACCATGTTTATCAGACGCTGGCGATGGTTGCTGGAACCGATCATACTTTGGGGCTGCGGACTAAAGAATTGTCTGAACGCATCGGTCAGAGGGCCACCTTCCCCACCACTCCTTCTTTGACTGGCCGAAGCCTCAGCAACTCGTTGTCCAGGACCAGGAGTTTGTAACCTCCCAGTCTCTGGGAACGCGTTGCACAGACCTTTCTGCAAGGCCTCCCGGAGTTGTCTCATCCTCTGCTCCCTCTGCGACGGTAACATAAGGTCCGCAACCTTACCCTTGTACCGTGGATCAAGGAGAGTGGCCAGCCAGTAATGGTCCCTCTCCTTGATCCGAAGAATACGAGGATCCTTCCGCAGACTTTGCAGGATCAGGGAGGCCATGCAGCATAGGTTAGCTGAGGCATTCGGTCCGGAGTCCTCTGGGTCACTAAGGACGAAATGATCCGCAGCCACCTCCTCCCAGCCACGTACAAGTCCACTGGTTTCTTGGGACTGTAAATCATCCCTAAAAGACTGCTGCTGATGATGCTGAGTGCCAGCCTCCACCTCCATGCTGACACAATCCTCCTCCTCCTCCTCCTCCTCCTCTTCCTGTGCGATGGGTGGGACAGAAGGAACACTGTCTGGGTAAAGGGGGCCTTGAGAGGCAAGGAAGTCCTCCTCTTCCTGCCTCTGTTCTGCCTCAAGTGCCCTGTCCAATATTCCACGCAGCGTGTGCTCCAACAGGTGGACAAGAGGTACAGTGTCACTGATGCATGCACTGTCACTGCTCACCATCCTCGTGGCCTCCTCAAATGGTGCCAGGACAGTGCATGCATCCCTGATCATGCCCCACTGGCGTGGAGAAAAAAAAACAAGCTCCCCTGACCCTGTCCTGGTGCCGTAGTCGCACAGGTACTCATTGATGGCCCTCTGCTGCGTGTGCAGCCGCTGCAGCATGGCCAACGTTGAGTTCCACCTGGTGGGCATGTCACATATAAGGCGGTTCTTGGGCAGGTTCAACTCCTTTTGCAGCTCAGCCAGGCGAGCACTGGCATTATAAGATCTGCGGAAATGCACACAGACTTTCCTGGCCTGCCTCAGGACATCCTGTAAGCCCGGGTACCTGCCCAAGAACCGCTGCACCACCAGGTTAAGGACGTGAGCCACACAGGGCACATGGGTCAGTTGTCCCTGTCGGAGGGCAGAGAGGAGGTTGGTGCCATTGTCGCAAACCACCATTCCTGGCTTAAGCTGGCGTGGCGTCAACCACCTCTCGGCCTGGCCCTGCAGAGCAGACAGGACCTCTGCCCCAGTGTGGCTTCTGTCCCCCAAACACACCAGCGCAAGCACGGCATGGCATCTTTTTGCCTGCGTACTTGCGTAGCCCCTTGAACGCCTACGGAGCACCACTGGTTCAGAGGACAAAGCACAGGAAGAGGCCATGGAGGAAGAAGAAGAGGAGGGGGTGGAGGAGAGAGGTGTGTCACAACCAGTAGTAGCATTTTGGAGGCGTGGCGGTGGAACAACCTCCAACACTACTGCACCTTGTCCTGCATCCTTCCCAGCTGCCAAAAGAGTGACCCAATGGGCCGTGAAAGAAAGGTAACGTCCCTGTCCATGCCTGCTGGACCATGAGTCAGCGGTAATATGCACCTTACCGCTGACCGCCCTGTCCAGCGAGGCCAAGACATTGCCTTCCACATGCCGGTAGAGAGCCGGAATAGCCTTCCATGAGAAAAAGTGGCGTTTGGGAACCTGCCACTGAGGAACCGCACATTGCACAAACTCACGGAAGGGGGCCGAGTCTACCAACTGAAAAGGCAGCAGTTGAAGCGCTAGCAATTTAGCCAAGCTAGCATTCAACCGCTGGGCATGTGGATGGCTGGGAGTGAACTTCTTTCGACGGTCCAGCAGCTGGGGCAGGGAAATTTGCCTGCTAGAATCGGACGTTGGTGTACTGCTAGCAGAGTGGCCGCAAGTACTTGGCTGTGACACACCTAATTCTACACCTTCATTCCTCTCAGTGCATGTTTCAGAGAGGACTGAAGTTATAGTGGGGTTGGAGATCCCAGCTGATGTGGTGCAAGGAGAGGTCCGCTTTGTTCTTTGGTGTGGGTCTTTGAGGTAGGCTTGCCAACGAGCTGCATGGCAGGTCAACATATGTCTGGTCAGGCATGTGGTACCCAAGCGGCTGATGTTTTGGCCACGCGATATACGCTTGAGACATATGTTGCAAACAGCAGCTGTGCGATCTGATGCACTAGCCTCAAAAAAGGCCCACACCAAAGAACTTTTTGAATGACGGGCAGAGGCAGCGCCCTGCACAGGCGGAGCTCTGCGGTGTGATTCCGTCGGTGTACTGCCCTTACGCTGGCCACCAAAGGGCATCCTGCCTCGTTGGAGATGTGCCTCCTCCTCATCCTCCTCCTCCTCCTCTCTCCTATTAGGCACCCACGTGGAGTCAGTGACCTCATCATCCCCTCCCTCCTCATCACTGGAGCCAATCTGGCAGTATGCTGCAGCTGCTGGAACATGACTGCCAGATTGGTGTCCTTCTTGAGCATCCCCTCTGTCTGCTCTCACGCTACTGCCTTCCTGTAGCTGGGTTTCATCATCAGACCCTTTGAAACACTGGGCATCCTCCTGGAGCATGTACCCAACACTGTGCTCAAACAGTTTGGGGGACTCCTCAGGAGGAGGACATGGTGGGTCTAGGGAAGGAGTGACTGATGATGAGTCTGACATTGATACCAGGGAAGAGGACGCTTTGGCAGCTGCTTTGCCAGTACCCTGAGCCTGGGTGAGAGAGGATGAGGAGGAGGAGGAGGGCTTGGTCATCCACTCTACCAAGTCTTCGGCATGATGTGGCTCAACATGTCCAGCTGCCGAAAAGAAGGACAAGCGTGTCCCATGGCCATGTGCTGATGACAATGCACCGCGTCCACGACCAGCACTGTTGCCCCCAGACACAGAGCCTGCTTGCCCTCTTTTATTGCCTCCTGACTGTCTGCCTCTCCTTGTTTGCCTTCCAGACATTCTAATGGATGGCCTGCAGGGAGATGGGAAAAAAGCAATAAGGGCTACCTTCAGGTGTCCTTCTCTGTCCCTTTACTTAAGGATTTCTAAATATGGTTGAGGATGATTGCTTTCGCACAGAATAGCACAATGACAATTTCCCTGACTGTCCAAAAAACAAGGATTTCAAAGATGGTTGATGAGGAATGCTTTAGCACAGTATAGCACAAGGAGAATTTCCCTCACTGTCCTTCCCTGTCCCTACAAACAAGGATTAGCACAGTAAAACACACTGACACTCTCCCTACCTATAGTTTTCTGTCCCTAGAAAAAATGTTTTTTTAAAGATGGTTGATGATCAATGCTTTAGCACAGTATAGCACAAGGAGAATTCCCCTCACTGTCCTTCCCTGTCCCTACAAACAAGGATTAGCACAGTAAAACACACTGACACTCTCCCTACCTATAGTTTTCTGTCCCTATAAAAAATGTTTTTTTAAAGATGGTTGATGATCAATGCTTTAGCACAGTATAGCACAAGGAGAATTTCCCTCACTGTCCTTCCCTGTTCCTACAAACAAGGATTAGCACAGTAAAACACACTGACACTCTCCCTACCTATAGTTTTCTGTCCCTATAAAAAATGTTTTTTTAAAGATGGTTGATGATCAATGCTTTAGCACAGTATAGCACAAGGAGAATTTCCCTCACTGTCCTTCCCTGTCCCTACAAACAAGGATTAGCACAGTAAAACACACTGACACTCTCCCTACCTATAGTTTTCTGTCCCTAGAAAAAATGTTTTTTTAAAGATGGTTGATGATCAATGCTTTAGCACACTATAGCACAAGGAGAATTTCCCTCACTGTCCTTCCCTGTCCCTACAAACAAGGATTAGCACAGTAAAACACACTGACACTCTCCCTACCTATAGTTTTCTGTCCCTATAAAAAATGTTTTTTTAAAGATGGTTGATGATCAATGCTTTAGCACAGTATAGCACAAGGAGAATTTCCCTCACTGTCCTTCCCTGTCCCTACAAACAAGGATTAGCACAGTAAAACACACTGACACTCTCCCTACCTATAGTTTTCTGTCCCTAGAAAAAATGTTTTTTTAAAGATGGTTGATGATCAATGCTTTAGCACACTATAGCACAAGGAGAATTTCCCTCACTGTCCTTCCCTGTCCCTACAAACAAGGATTAGCACAGTAAAACACACTGACACTCTCCCTACCTATAGTTTTCTGTCCCTATAAAAAATGTTTTTTTAAAGATGGTTGATGATCAATGCTTTAGCACAGTATAGCACAAGGAGAATTTCCCTCACTGTCCTTCCCTGTCCCTACAAACAAGGATTAGCACAGTAAAACACACTGACACTCTCCCTACCTATAGTTTTCTGTCCCTATAAAAAATGTTTTTTAAAGATGGTTGATGATCAATGCTTTAGCACAGTATAGCACAAGGAGAATTTCCCTCACTGTCCTTCCCTGTCCCTACAAACAAGGATTAGCACAGTAAAACACACTGACACTCTCCCTACCTATAGTTTTCTGTCCCTATAAAAAATGTTTTTTTAAAGATGGTTGATGATCAATGCTTTAGCACAGTATAGCACAAGGAGAATTTCCCTCACTGTCCTTCCCTGTCCCTACAAACAAGGATTAGCACAGTAAAACACACTGACACTCTCCCTACCTATAGTTTTCTGTCCCTATAAAAAATGTTTTTTTAAAGATGGTTGATGATCAATGCTTTAGCACACTATAGCACAAGGAGAATTTCCCTCACTGTCCTTCCCTGTCCCTACAAACAAGGATTAGCACAGTAAAACACACTGACACTCTCCCTACCTATAGTTTTCTGTCCCTATAAAAAATGTTTTTTTAAAGATGGTTGATGATCAATGCTTTAGCACAGTATAGCACAAGGAGAATTTCCCTCACTGTCCTTCCCTGTCCCTACAAACAAGGATTAGCACAGTAAAACACACTGACACTCTCCCTACCTATAGTTTTCTGTCCCTAGAAAAAATGTTTTTTTAAAGATGGTTGATGATCAATGCTTTAGCACAGTATAGCACAAGGAGAATTTCCCTCACTGTCCTTCCCTGTCCCTACAAACAAGGATTAGCACAGTAAAACACACTGACACTCTCCCTACCTATCCTTCTCTTTCCCTAAACTAAAGGAATCCAGGTTAAGCAAGAAAAAAAAATGTCACTGTCCCTGCCTATGCTTCTCTTTCCCTGCTCCGGAACACACTACACTAGGCCGCCGTGCTGGCGGCCTTTTATAGTGTGGGGCGTGTACTAAACACCCTCAGCAATAATTGGCCACAGGCATCCTGCCTGTGGCCAATCATTGCTCTCCTCGCTGCCGGCGCTGTGATTGGCCAAGCATGCGGGGTCACAGTGCATGCTTGGCCAATCACAGCGCCTGGATGACACTGCGATGGCGTAGTGCATTGTGGGCCGTTCGCGTCACTCGAATTAGGCGCGAACGGCCCAAATCGTTCGATCTTCGTCGAACGATCGAACAGCCGATGTTCGAGTCGAACGTATGTTCGACTCGAACACCGAGCTCATCCCTAGTCTTGGGGTATGTTTCCGGGAACGATAGTGTAACTGTGAAGGGGTGGTGATCTGATAAGAACATCGGTTCAATGGAGGCGTGTTGGAGGGCGGGGAGGTCGGTCTGGGATAGAAAAAAGAAATAGATTCTGGAGTATTTCTGGTGAGGGGCCGAAAAGTAGGTGTAGTCTTTGGTTGAAGGATAGAGGGTGCGCCATGTGTCATGAAGGGTCAAGGTTTGTAATTGGGCTTTAATTTGGCGTAATGCCTTATAAGGCAGAGATGTCGAGGCCGTGGATGTGTCTAGGAGGGGGTTTAAGGGCACATTAATGTCGCCTCCCAGGAGGACCAGGCCGCTCTGGAATGAGGACAGAAGGGCACATGTCTTGCGGAAGAAGGAGACCTGATGTTCATTAGGGCAATAGATGTTAGCCAGTGTGATAGGCTTAGTCGCGTATGTTCCCTTAATAAAAATGAATCTGCCTTCAGGATACGCTAGGGAGTCAGTCAAGAGGAAGTTGGCGTGTTTTGAAATAAGGATCGAGACTCCCTTGGATTTGGCGACCGGGTTAGTGGCGTGTAGGGCGGAGCGATATATGTGATTAGTCAGTTTGGGGATAGCATCAGATCGGAAGTGCGTCTCCTGCAGGAAGATAAAGTGAGCCTTATGTTTGGTGAGCGAAGCTAACACTTGTGACCTTTTTTCTGGTATATTCAGGCCTTTTGTGTTCAATGAAACACACTTCAGAGTCATTGGGATATTAATCTTAGGGGGGGTCTGCATTGTGAAGAGTTAGGAAGAGGTGAAAATGATTGTCTGGTTGTCGAGTAGGTTAGGGTCTTCCTATAGAGGATGAATGTGAGGGTCACTCCCCTAGGGGAAGGGAAAGAAGGGAAGGGGACAAACAGAGGGGGAGGTGGTGTGAGGGGAGAAGACACACAGGTGAGGAGATCAGGAGGAGTTGGGGGTAGGAAGAGTCAGGAGGATCAGAGTGGAAAAAGGGGGAGAAAGAAGGGTAGGGGGGTCAGGGCCAAATAACCAAGGCGGGGTAAAAAAAGGGCTATGGGGGCTAAGGGTAAGGGGATAAATATGGGGGAGGAGAAAGAAAAAACAGAGGTGGGCTTAGCTAGGCTACACACCTGTAGGAGTCCAGGGGAAATCTGGAGTGTCAGCTACGTCTCAGTGAGACCGCTGTGTGGGGGTAGTAGTGTGAGCGGTAACCACAGCCTAACTGTGGACCGGGGGCCAAAGTGGAGCGGATGAGGGGTCCCGCTAACAGCGAGAGCCCAAGAAGCGTAGCGGGGAGCCTACCATGAGGAACAAGTTACAGAGAGTTCAAGTGTCAAGTGCATAGGAACAACACACAAATCAACATAACATAACACATATAACCTTCTCCAGCTCACAGGGCTGGAATCAATAAAAGCGAACCATACTATTTAGAAAGTAAAACTTTGAGGTATATTCAAGAGAAATCAACAGAGAAATCCACAGCCCGTGAGGCATGCTGGGGGGGGGACACCCGTTTCAAAAACTTACGTTATGGCAATCTATGGTGAGGGGGAAGGGGGGAGTAGGGGGGAGTAGGGGGGAGGGGGTAGGGCAACGGGTACAGGGACGGGGGGGAAGGGAGGAGTAGGGGGGGAGATATGGGAGGGGGGGAGGAAGAAGAATGAGGGACAGGGGGATGAGGCGGGGGAAGGGGCAGGGTGGGGGGAGTGGGGATGGGAGGAGGAGAGAAGGGGGGAGAAGAGGGGAGAGAGGGGGAAGGGGTGGCTAGGAGGATAGAGGTGGAGGGAGAGAAGAGGGGATTAAGGGGAGGGGGAGAAGAGGTGAGGGGGGGAGGGGAGAAGAGGTGAGGGGGGAGGGGGGAAGAAATGAGGGGGGGAGGGGGGAAAAAGAGGGGGGAGGGGAGGGGAAATGAGGGGGAAAAAAGGGAAGGGAGGGGAAGTGAGGGGGGGAGAAAGGAGGGGGGAGAAAGGAGGGGGGGTAGGGGGGGAGGGGGAGAGAACTGAGGGGGGGAGGGGGGGAGAAACGGGGGGGAGGGGGGAAGAAACGAGGGGGGGAGAAGGGGAGAGATGAGGGAGGGAGAGTCCAGAGTGAGCTAGGAGGGTGGTGTCCCGATTTCTGCCTTCGCTTCAGGGGGGGAGGGGGGTTCTCAGGACTTAGTATTCATTGGCATCGCCCAAGTCCTACCCCGCCCGACTGATGCCCGGCACATCGTATATGTACGACAGGGGTCAGGGGAGAACACATGCGAGTAAGGGACATATAATAGCACTGGTAAAGTTAATGAGAGACAAAATAAAGTAATATTTGGGGGGATAAGAATAAAACACAGATTGCGAATACATTGCCTGCAGGAGCTTAGGATCGTCGTCCGTGAAGTAAATGTCCCAGGGAAGGATGATGTGTTTGTGTTGCAGGCCGAGGTGCAGGGCAGTATAGAGTTCAGTCCTCCCGTTTCCAAAGGGGAATGTCTGTGCGGGCCCAAATTGCTGAGAGATCCTTAGGCCTTCCCGGAGAGGATCTCCGTAGCTGTGTGTGTAGGGGCCAATGTCAGAATCCCAGGCCTACTCCTGGGCACTCATAGGAAGCCTCTCCCGGGACGGGGACAGGTCGTGGGGGCGCACATATCTTCCGGAGGTCGGAGTGTTTCGTCCTTTAGTGCAAACTCCCAGCTCTGGGGGATCTGGACGTGTAAGAGGGATCAGGGGCTCTGGGGTAAAAAGGCGTAAGTAGCTTTTCCGGGGATACGCGCTTCCCACAGCCGCCACCTGAATAAGGCAGGCCCTAGGCCGTCCGCTGGGTTTCATATTGTAGAACTATTGGGTGACCCCAGTTGGTGATGCGTTGTATTGAGTCCCAAACAGGGAGAGAAAGTCACTGTGAGGGGCGTTGGAACGAGGGGTTGCCAGCTATGGGGTGCAAGTGGCCGGGGTGATAGTGACATGTCTATGTCAGATGAGGGTCTGAAAGGTCTCTGGCAGAGTGGTGGTTCAGGGAGTAACGCATACACACACAGGGGGGGAGGCATACTCATGGGCTACAGGTCTCAGTCTATCCAGCAGACAATCGGTCAATAGGTTTCTCGCATCACATACGCGGTGGTGAGGGGCTATGTTGTTGCAGGTCCCGGCGTGAGGAGCGGGCATTCGGTGACATCAGTCCAGGTCTGCGGTGGCGTGGTCTCTGGCGTGCAGCTTTCGGTGACGGGTGGAGCGAAACAGGAAGCCAGGGTTCCGCTGGGAAGTAGAGTGCGTACCAGTCAGGCAGTTCCAAGTTGGGCAGGTCGAGTTGTTCACAAAACGCCTGAAGGTCCTCCGGTGTGCGAAGCAGGGCAGAGCGCCCCCTTGCGGATGCAGACAGGCCAAACGGGAATTTCCAGCGGTACTGGATATTTCTCGCACGCAAAGCATCTAACAAAGGTCGTAGTGCTCTCCTATTTTGGAGGGTAATCTGTGAGAGGTCCTGGAATAGTTTCACCTCCGTGCCATTATAAAGAATACGTCCCCTTTCCCTTGCCTTGCGGAGAATCTCTTCCTTAAGGGGGAAGCTGACTATACAACATATAATGTCTCTGGGGGGTTCGTTGTCTCGGGGTATGGGGCGGAGAGCGCGGTGGGCCCTTTCCATATCAATGGGGGAGTCCGCAGGGCGCTCAATCAGGTCATTAAAAATGGCGCTGACGGTTGGCTGTATGGCGGTGGGGTCTACGGTTTCGGGGACCCCCCGTACCCTAACATTGTGCCTCCTTCCCCGGTTATCCAGGTCTTCCACGTGTCTGTGGAGCTCCAAAACTTGGGCAAGTTGGGAATCATATGCCGACTGTACCTGGCGAATGGCCGCCGCGTGTGTCTGGGTCGTTTGCTCCACGCTATCCACTCGGTGGGCGACCGCGAGCATTTCGGCCTTCAGGTCTGCTATGGCAGCAGTGACTGTGTTTTTGATATCCGTAGCGACTTTCTCCAAGTCGAATAAGCTGGGGGGGAGGGCGTTGGAGCTGGGAGAGGATGTACCCGGCATATTGGCGGATGGCGGTCTGTCAGGCGAGGCCGCGGCTTGGGCCTGTGCTGGCGTGTGGGTCTGCAATGGCGCAGAGGCCTGTAGCTTTTGAGACCGGAATATGTCCGGTATATTCCTCCCCGAGTGGGTCTGAGAGTCCTTGGAGGTGCGAGAGGTGGACGAGCTCCTTGTGGATCTGTGCATAGCAAGATTAGGACGGTAGGCTCCCGTTTAAGATGATGAATCAGCCCGGTCGCACAGGAGCTCTCAGATTAGGCGTCCATCTCGGTCTCCACTCAGGCCACCAGATAATTGTTTTTACCTGCTGGTGCTGTCCACCATCTTATATGTATATATATATATATATATATATATATATATATATATATATACAGTATATATGCATGGAATACTTGTGGATTAATTAGTTTAGTAAGAGTTATTTTATGTAATACATACTGTAGATAGATAGTTGTCATATCACTGCACTAGTTTTAATAGGACTTAAAAAAAAAATGAACAAACATGTAAGAGTTAATTGGTTTCTAAGTATTAATTTATTTGTTATTGTGAAATATTAAAGACAGTAAAATTAGTTTATTTTATTTTGTTGCAAGTAATGTAGTGCAGATCCAAATACCAAACATGCTCATTGGCAGAACTTATAGGAAAGCTATCTCTATTTTAGTGATAGATCATACAGAGCGGTTCACTTACCATCTGGTATTTTACATTACAGAGGGCTAATTGCATAATATTGCAAGAGTGACTGGTACAGAAAATCATTGCCATTTCTTATAGCAGTGTACAATGTTCAAGACAGACCAAGACAGATATAAGTAATTAGTCTTCAGCTGTTGTACACAAAATGCATGATTTATCCATGTCTGGGTATGAAAGTCCAGTTACCAATCTTTCATCAGCTTATTTATTTTTAGCATTTGAAAAAAAAAAACACACACACATATATCAATTGCAATGTTTTATGCTTCCATTTAATCACAGAATTGAGCTGAACGAAAATTTACAAGTTTTGCAAAGAAGAATATAAAGCATTCCTGTATAGATAGAGGCATATGTAAAAAAAGAAACTAAGAAATCAAACTTTATATGTACTATTACAGCATTAAATTATTATTTTAATGCAAGCAGTGTAATTTTATGAATTTAACTTTATCATCCTCTCTGTCATTGTGCAGCTGAGCTCAGGCTAGGAAAGGGAGAACCAACATTAGGAGACAGTCTTTCCTTCTGATGTGCTAGCAAGGTGCAGGCTGATAGGTGGAAAGCATAGGGTGCTCCCCTGGACAGCCATAGACTGGGAAAGAGAGAAGCAATGTAAGCAATATCTAACTGAAGCAGAAAAAAGTCAGGTCCTTTGTCCTGCCAGAAAGGTGATGTGTGACATAGTTTTGTAAATTTTAAGAACTGGAATGGACAACAATATAAATCCTTTGGCTGTAAAATAGCATCCTTAGATGCATTACATTTGTGTATTTAGCGGTTTGCTTGGAGTTTAAATTTAAATTATTCTGCCATGTGGATACCACTTTTGGCTGCCTTCTAAAACAATTTTTTTTAAATATATATATATATATTTACACCCTGTTCCAAATTATTATGCCAATGATTTTTTTCTCATTTACCTAAATAATTGATGTAAACAACAGTCAGCATAATTCTCATGTTATCAACTATTAAGAGTACAATTCAAATTTTATTGAACAAACCTCACAATGATAACAGTTTTTTTTTTTCAAAATAAAAAAATTACAATGCACTGTTCCAAATTATTACGCACAGTAAGTTTCAAAACAGTTTATAGGTTGTAAAGAACTGAAAATTGTCATTTGTTGTGTTTGCAGCATATTTACTGAAATCAAAAGCTATTTCAATCAAACTTTGAACAACATTTTAACTTTTTAAACATTTTAATAGGTCATGTTACATTTTAACATAGGACCCCTTATTTGATAGCAGCTTCACAAGTCTTGCATCCATTGAACTTGTGAGTTTTTGGACAGTTTCTGCTTGAATTTGTTTGCAAGATGTCAGAATAGCCTCCCAGAGCTGCTGTTTGGATGTAAACTGCCTCCCACCCTCATAGATCTTTTGCTTGAGGATGCTCCAAAGGTTCTCAGTAGGATTGAGGTCAGGGGAGGATTGAGGCCACACCATGACTTTCTCTCCTTTTATCCCCATAGCAGCCATTGATGCAGAGGTATTCTTTGCAGCATGAGATGGTGCATTGTCATGCATGAAGATGATTTTATTACGGAAAGCATAGTTCTTCCTTCTGTACTAGGGAAGGAAGTGGTCAGTCAGGAACTCCACATACTTTGCAGAGGTCATCTTTACACCTTTGGGGACCCTAAAGAGGCCTACCAGCTCTCTTCCCATGATTCCGGCCCAAAACATGACTCCACCGCTGCCTTGCTGACATCGCAGCCTTGTTGGAACAGGGTGGCCGTCCACCAACCATCCACTACTCCATCCATCTGGACCATCCAGGGTTGCATGGCACTCATCAGTGAACAGGACTGTTTGAAAATGAGTCTTCATGTATTTTTCTGCCCAATGCAGCTGTTTCTGCTTGTGAGCATTGGTTAGTGGTGGCCGAATGGAAGGTTTATGCACAGTTGCAATACTATAGAGGTCTCTACACCTTGATGTCCGTGGGTCTCCAGAGGCACCAGCAGCTTCAAATATCGGTTTGCTGCTATGTAATGGTGTTTTAGCAGCTGCTCTCTTGATCCGATGCATGGATCTGGCAGAAATCTTCCTCATTGTGTCTTTATCTGCACGAACCCGTCTGTGCTCTGAATCAGCCACAAATCTCTTAATAGTGCGATGATCACGCTTAAGTTTTCGTGAAATATCTAATGTTTTCATACATCTCCTAAGGCATTGAACTATTTCACTCTTTTCGGCAGCAGAGAGATCCTCTGCTTAATAATGTGGAACACCCTCCTTTAGTAGTTTTTCCTTTAACTAGGCTCACATGGCAATCTAATTATCACAGGTGTCCGAGATTGTTTTCAGTGATCCAAAGAGCCCTGAGACACAATGCCATCCATGAGTTAAACTGAAAAACAAAATATTTAATCTTTGTGATTGTAAAATAGAATTTGCATAATAATTTGGAACAGGGTGTATATACAGTATGTTAAAGCCAAAATTATATATTTATAAACAGAGAACCTGTGTGAATTAGCCCTTTTTTATTGTTTTTTACATTTAAACAAATGGCGACCGGGCTCTAAGATGGACCTCCGCCACTGCCAGAGAGAATCCGTCCACATCTGAGCCCACCGGCTCCATCCACGGCCATCCGACCTCCACTCTGCCTGCCAACACTGCCAGGGATGCCGAGGCCAACACTGCCAGGGATGCCGAGGCGCAGAAAGAACTCGCCGCAGCAGCCCACAAAGCTGAATTTCTTCATGGCGCACCAGCACGGACTACAACAAAATGGCGCTGGCGCCCGGGAACAAAGACAGGACTGCAAGGCTGCGAAGCACAACATCACGGAGGACAGTCCTCTACACCCTCCACAGCGCACACATACTGCGAACCCTCCTCCATAGCATCCAGCCCATCCACCAGGAGCCCGAAGAAAACAAAACAGAGAAAGCACTCCCCAGCAAGGCTGCAAGCTGATACAGGCATGGAGGTAAGCAGGCCACAACATGCTGATACCAGCAAAGTTACACCCTCCAGCGATCCCATAGCAGCATTCCCCACATCAGATAAACCCATCTCTGACACAATGCTGAAAGAGATGTTGCTGTCCCTCAGATCCTTATTACAAGCCGACCTGATCAGAGGGATTAAAGTGGAGCTCCACCCTAAAGTGGAACTTCTGCTCATCGGAACCCTCCCCCCTCCGGTGTCACATTTGGCACCTTTCAGGGGGGAGGGGATGCAGATACCTGTCTAAGACAGGTATTTGCACCCACTTCCGGGAGTCCTCTCTGCGGGTATTCTGCGGGTAGTGCGTCACATCCTGCCCCCACCCGTTGTGTTCTGGGAAACACACGGCTCCCAAAACACAGCGGGGACCAGTGAGGATGGCGCTTCGCGACTCACACATGCACTGTAGGGAACCAGGCAGACAGTGAAGGGACTGTAGGGAACCAGGCAGTGAAGCCGGAACGCTTCACTTCCTGATTCCCTCACCGAGGATGGCGGTGGGGGCAGCAGATAGACGAGCGATTGCTCGTCTTCTGCTGCAGACGTCGCTGGACTCCAGGACAGGTAAGTGTCCATATATTAAAAGTCAGCAGCTGCAGTATTTGTAGATGCTGGCAGAAACGAACGCCTTCTCTGCTGCTATTCATAGACGCAGAGAAGGCCTTCGATAGAGTCCACTGGATGTATATGGAAATGATACTATCCAAATTTGTATTTAAAGGACCTATATTGTCAGCAATCCTAGCACTATACTCATGCCCATCATCACAAGTGTACATATCCGGCCTTCTGTCCAAACCCTTTAGCATAACAAATGGGACCCGCCAAGGATGCCCCTTATTGCCAAGTACAGTATATAGAGCCATTAACAGAATCCATTAGAACACATGCATCAATCACAGGCTTCCAAATAGGCTCCCACATGCACACCATCAACTTATTTTCAGATGATGTCATCCTTCTTTTAACTAATCCGCTCACGTCACTAGAACAGGCCCACAATATCCTAAAGACTTTTGGGGAGGTTTCATATTACAAGGTAAACTATGCAAAATCTCTAATTCTCAACATCGGAGTGCCACCAAACATCCTATCCATCTTACAAAATAACCTTCCTTATACATGGAGCACAAAATACATCACTTATCTCGGAATTACACAGACCAACAGCCTCACAAATTACTGCCAATCTCAAACCGCTAATAACCAGAATAGAAACGCAACTAAACGATATCTCAAAGAAAGAATTATCCTGGCTAGAAAGGATAGCGGCCTTCAAAATGTCAATTTTACCACAAATATTATACATATTCCATACATTACCAACCCATATACCCCACCAATACATAAAAACAAAATCTAATCTCATCTGGAAATTTACTTTGCAAGGAAAAAAGCCAGATGCTCTAGAAACAATCTTACCCCACACAAAAAAGTCGGGGGGCTGGCCTAGTGGACCTGGAAGACTACCTGTGGGCAGTAAGACTAGATCACCTCAAATTCTGGTTCTACGACAAAGACATACCAATATGGGTAGACATTGAAAAATCAAGAACCCCAACTAATGACCTTACAACATTTATCTTAGGAGACACTTGGACTCTATGGAATATTAGGAACCTTCCTCCCCCAATGCAGGTGACGATACAAGCATGGAGACACATTCTAAAACAAGCCCACACTGACACATGTGTAATAGAATACAAATTACCCACTGCACTATTAGAAGCTAAACCCCCATACTATTGGTAAAACCACTCTTAAAACACAGGATTCTACACATACAACACCTCTTCATCGACACAAAACCTAAATCATTAGAAAAAATTATGACAGAATACAAACTACCGAGCAACACGACCTTTACTTGTATACAGTAGTGTATTTAGGTTTTGTTTTGCCCTAGGCCTGACTAAACTCGTGCACCCTCTAATTTAAATATGACCCACCCCTTCCTGTCAAGGCCACACCCCTTTCTGATTATGACCACCCTGAAATTGCGGCCACTTTATGGGGGGCTTTAGACTAATTTTCCTCTAAGCCCAGTCCGCCCCATAAGACTGGCGCTACACTAACAGTGTAGCGCAAGCCGGCGGAGACTCTTTCCATGCTGCCCCCCTGCAAAGTGCTGCCCTAGGCCTGGGCCTTGTTGGCCTAGGCCAGGATACAGAGTTGCTTGTATACAAATAATACATTTCCTGAGAGCACACCCGATACCAACTATAATAGTACCGACCACAGAACGGCACTTTTACAAAAACACTAAGCCCAATATAAAAGGAATTACCTTATTCTACAACCTATTCCAGGATAAACATATATTTAAAAAATCTGCCACTATTCGGAAATGGGAAACAGAACTGGGTACCACTTTTTCAGACACTCAATGGCAAAGTGCTCTCAAAGAAATCCATAAAGCCTCCCACTGCATCAAACACTGGGAATTGACGATCAAAATCATAAATAGATGGCACTACATACCATTCAGATTAGCTAAATACTATCCAGACAAGTCACCACTATGCTGGTGGAAATGCGGCTACATAGGAATTCTGCTACATACATTCTGGGAATGCCCAAGTATAAAAAGCTTATGGAACCAAATCTTTAAACTACAACCTTCAATTACAGGAATCATAACCACCACCAACCCGGCACTTGCAATCCTCCACATATGAATAGAAAAGTTCCCTCCCCAATTCAGATCTGTTATATCTCACATCCTACTCGAAACACGTAACCTGATACTCCACAAATGGAAAGATGACTCATGCATAAATTCTTCGGACATAATAAAATGTGTACAACGTAATCATACCTTTGAATGCCTCATTGCTACAAACTTTATGCACTGTAAAACGTTTGATAAAAATTGGTTAATATGGACAGAGAACTATTGTAACATATTATATGTACTAAACACATTACTGAATACTGATACTGAATATATAGCAAAGTGCAATGTGTGCAACGACCTTTGTTCTTTTACTTTTGTATTATCTATTAACTTGTTTATAACTACCAATTCAATAAAAAATTATCGAAAAAAAAATTATTAATAAAAAACTTTAATTTATATTTTTTGTACAATTTTTTTTTTTTTACAGGACAGGGAAGCCTGCAGCACTGTGGGACAGGGGGTGGCACAGTGACAGGGAGCATGCGGGGTGGGGGGATCAGAAGCAGGCAAGACAGGGAAGGGGACAGTGCCAGGGAAGTACTTACAGAGACGATGAACTGTGTCTGCGTCTCTCCCAGCAGCAGCTGAAAACTAGCAGGAGGGGGTGAACAAAGCCACACAGGGCATCCTTCTGTAATTGCCCCTCCGCCCAACCGCACCAATTCCCCATGCTGTTTGGACCCTCCTGTGTGCCCAGGCCCCCTTACAGGAGGACTGGTGCACCCTCCCATCAGCGGCTCTGGTTACATGTATACCACTGTCTATACAGCAGAAGCCATTCTAATGACCAGCTTACAGTATGTAAAAGGGTCATGCTGGAACACCAGCATTCAAATGGCTGCAAGCAAGTGCTGACCTGTGTATTCTGGTGAGTCCCCTCTCTCAGAATACAATTGAACAGCAAGATAGATCCATGCATTAACATTGGTTGTGTTGATGTGGGGATCGGTCAGGTTTTTTTTGTTCAACCCACTGGGTACCCGCAAAAAAACAACATGTATACCCTGGAAAAACAGGAGGGGTGGGGGCAAAGGAATAGTTGCTGAGGCTAAACCTAGAGCATACCCACCCAAATGATTTGTGGACTATCTCGGTACTGATGAAAAACAATAAACATTATTTGATTAAAAGGTTTATTACAAATAAAAGTTACAAAACAGACAATAATGCACATCAAAGATTGGTCGAGGTCTCTACTAGTATACCACTTCTTCAGAAGAGCCAGTCGATAGAATACATAATACAATGAAATAATATAATACAGTTCAGCAATAGAATGAATAATGCATAAGAGGAAGTAATAGCTTACCCAATGAGTAATAAAACAGGCGGACATGGGGAATGGTGCGTCGATCTCTAGGTACGGTATAAGGCGTATAGTTAATTAAAGGTCCCAATATGTAGACCCATTGCAGGGTAGGAGGGAGGTGGCAAACGAAAAGAAAAAGAACAAGGGCGCACCAGCCTAGTGTATTATCGTTAGGATAGGTTTTATTAAAAAGCAATATAAAAGCTACTCACAAAAGTAGTAGAAAGGTTCGCAGTAAAGAAGTTGTTCCATAGGTGGCTGCGGCATGTAGAACCCAAACCGAACGGTCGTGAAGGACGTGATGAGGGTCACTGCCGGATAAAGCGTTTTGAAGCGCAAACCTTCTTCATAAGAGCCCAGCCTTACTGGTTGTGAATCCTCTAGCCAATGACGACCTTCTTAGCTGCCTTCCTTCAATTGATTTGACATTTCTACTTGAGACGGTAACTATCCAAAAGTTGCTGGTAAAGACAAATCAAACTCTGCTGCTGGAGACTCCGAACAAAGTACTTTTGATAACAGAAAAACAAACACACATGCGCACGAGTAGATTGTCAAGCAATCAATATATTGTAACGATGGCACTGGCTTTGCTGCCCTTCATGGATAGGGGTATCCTGGTACCAAACGAAAAGAAAAAGAACAAGGGTGCACCAGCCTAGTGTATTATCATTAGGATAGGTTTTATTAAAAAGCAATATAAAAACTACTCACAAAAGTAGTAGAAAGGTTCGCAGTAAACAAGTTGTTCCATAGGTGGCTGCAGCATGTAGAACCCAAATCGAACGGTCGTGGAGGACATGATGAGGGTCACTGCCGGCTAACGCATTTCGAAGCGCAAAGCTTTTTCATCAGAGCCCAGTCCATCCCCTCTTGCTCCTCCCTAGCTCTGGGCCTCCCGCCCCATGGCTTGGCCTGATCGCACATGCGCAGGAGCGCGGGTCGCGCACCTGCGCAATGCAGGGGAAACAGACCCGATGACGTCAGACGCCGCCGTCCTGGCGGCGTTGGTGGCGTCTCCTGGTTGGGGAGCTCATTTAATGGGCCTCGGCCCTTGAATGAGCAGCGTGGATCTCGCCTTGGTGATCCCCTGAGTGAGGCAGCGAAAGCAAGGAGGCGATTGGCAGTGCATCGGGGACCTCTATGGGTGCTTTTATCCTCAGTCCATGCATTACCCTGCATCCTTTGTCACGGAAATGGATGCCTCCATGGATGACAGAACACTGGTTAGTTACCAGCAACACCGGACTTTGCACCCCTCATGATCCCTTATGCATCTGCACCAGCCGGCGTCCTCGTTCCCAACCTGTCCATCTGTCTGCACACCATCAGGAATTCCCCTCCTACATGGCCTTGGCTTCCAATGTATCCACAGATGTTACCGCTGTGGTAAGTTCTACTCCCAATTGACATCCTTAGGTTGGGTCCTTCCCTTTCCCCCTCCCTTCCCCCCTTTTCCTTGCCTCTCCCTGCTCCCCTTCCTCCCCCCCCCCATTCCCCCCCCTTTTTTCCCCACCAGTTCCTTTCCTCTCTCTCTCCCTCCCTTCTCCCCCTCCTTCCTCCATTTCACCCTTCTTCCCCATCCCTCTCTCCCTTCCCCCCCTCCTCCCTCCTTCCCTCCCCTCACCTCCCTCCTACCCTGCAATGGGTCTACATATTGTGACCTTTAATTAACTATACGCCTTATACCTAGAGATCGACCTACTATACCCGATGTCCGCCGCGGGGGGAACCATTTGGGCTGCCCGGCTCCGCGCCTGTTTTATTACTCATTGGGTAAGCTATTACTTCCTCTTATGCATTATTCATTCTATTGTTGAACTGTATTATATTATTTCATTGTATTATGTATTCTATAGATTGGCTCTCCTGAAGAAGCGGTATTCTCGCAAAACTAGTAGAGACCTTGACCAATCTTTGATGTGCATTATTGTCTGTTTTGTAACTTTTATTTGTAATAAACCTTTTAATAAAATAATGTTTATTGTTTTTCATCAGTACCGAGATAGTCCACAAATCATTTGGGTGGGTATTCTCTAGGTTTAGCCTCAGCAACTATTCCTTTGCCCCCACCCCTCCTGTTTTTCCACTATAATCTGGATGATGGTACGTTGCTATAATTATTACTATTTTCTTATATGAGGCTATACTCCAATTTTGTTCCTAACATGTATACCCTGCTTAATATCATTTATTGAAATAAGTTAAAGGGTAACTCGACTTTTGTGGGGAAGAAATATAAAACATTACCTTTCCTTTTTAAACTGCAGAATTGTAATTTTCTGTAAAATGCAATGCAATATGGCAATCTGGAGGTATACAAAATGTTGTCACCCCCCCCCCCCCAATGTAATTTCCTCCTTATGTGATTGGCTTACTAATCTTCCCAGAAGTCTGCCCTAAGATACAAGTCAGATTTTGGGCATCCCCTGCAACAAAAATTTAATTTTTGATGAGATACTCCCAAAGGGAGTAGAACTCTGCAAGTGCAGCAGGTGATTAATACTTATAAAATCACTCCTATGCACATGCATTTTGCATGTAGACACAACCAAACAAATAACCATTTCTTCAGCATAAAAAAGGTAGGAATCTTCAACAAAGTTTGTTAAAATCTTTGCGATGTACATTGATCACCCAGAGGGAAATGCTTTTTTTCTCAACAAAATTTGAGTAATTCTTGAAAGCAGTTTTAGACCCCTTTCACACTGAGGTCGTTTTCAGTCGTTTTAAAGCTCAAAAAGCGCCTGTAAAGTGCCTGAAAACTGCCTCCCAAGCCACCACAGTGTGAAAGCCCAAGTGCTTTCACACTGGGGCAGTGCGTTTGCAGGAAGGAAAAAAAAGTCCTGCAAGCATCATCTTTGGGGTGCTGTGAGAGCGGTGTAAACACACCGCTCCCAAACCACCCCTGCCAATTGAAATGAATGGGCACCGCTTCCCAAGTGCATAAGCGCTTCAGAAGCGCCGAATTATGGGCGCTTTTAACCCCTTTTAACCCCTTCTTGGGGATTAAAGTTGCCCCGCACCAAAGCGCCGATATAACAGCAGTAAAGCACCACAAAAACGAGTAGCGCTTTACCGCTTATGCCGGAACCACCCCAGTGTGAAAGTAGTCTTAATATATATATATATATATATATATATATACTGTATATATATATATATATATATATATATATATATATATATATATATATATATATATATAATCTTTTTAAATAACAAGCATGCACAATGGTTTTTGCCCCAAATCTTCTGCACAGTTAGACCCCTTTCACACTGAGGGCGTATTGCAGGCGCTATAGCGTTAAAAATAGCGCCTGCAATCTGCCCTCAAACAGCTGCTCCATTGTCTCCAGTGTGAAAGCCTGAGGGCTTTCACACTGGAGCGTTGTGCTAGCAGGACGGTAAAAAAAAGTCCTGCTAGCCACATCTTTGGAGCGGTGAAGGAGCGGTGTGTATACCGCTCCTCCACCGCTCCTGCCCATTGAAATCAATGGGACAGCGCAGCTATACCGCCCGCAATGCGCTGCTTCAGTAGCACATTGCGGGCTGTTTTAACCCTTTCTCGGCCGCTAGCGGGGGCTAAATGCACCCCGCTAGTGGCCGAAATGTACCGCAAATCCACTCATAGCGTCGGCAGTAAAAACAGCAGCGTTTTACTGCCGACGCTATGGTGAAAGGGGTCTTACTGTTATGTCCTTTTTTCTGTTCTTTCTACCTTTTGTTGGTCTCAGGGACTGTTCTACATGTCCATCTCATGCTCTGTCTGATATTGGGCCAGCTATATTCAGGCAAGTCTGGGCTTCCTCCCTCAGGGGTTGTGCACCACTTCACTTAATCCCTGGTGTGTTGGATATTATCATGCAAATTGTCTCATTGAACGTCAAGGGACTTTGGTCCCCTGCCAAAAGGATTAGGGTTCTCTGCCATCTTCGGGGTCTCAGGGTGGATATGGCTCTACTTCAGGAGACACATCTGTCTGGGAATGACCTCTTCCAATTATGCAAATTGTGGTTAGTGGGTGTTCTAGGCTCCTCAGCGGTGGGTCACAAGTGGTCCTCCTTCACAAGGCCCTACCATACCATATTCGCTTGTGGACGCTGATGATTCGGGACATAAAGTGACTTTGACGTTAGCCTCTTGTGACCTAACAACTTCCAATATTCACGTGGTCAATAACCCAAGCATCCCCTTTTTTCAAGCTCTTTTGTCTTGGGTATTACAGTCAATGGAACACCTCCATCTTCTTGGAGGAGATTTTAATACTGTTATGAATGGGGTGGAAGATAGATCTTCACCTCATCAGTGAGGACATTCTTCCTTGACATCTGGATTAGGGTTGAGCGAACCCAAACTGTAAAGTTCGGGTCCGTACCGAACTTTAGCTTTTTCCCGAACCCGAACCCGGACTTTGCGCGAAAGTCCGGGTTCGGGATCGGGTTCGGCAATCTAATGGCGCAGTTAGAAATGCTTCAGGGGCCAGCCAATCAGCTTTTGATTAGCTGGTGTGCCCTTAGAAGCCATCATAGCCATGCCTACTAATGGCATGGCTGTGATTAGTCAGTGAAACATTTGACCCAGCTTCTATATAAGCTAGAGGCACACAGCACACACGTCACTCTGCTTCAGAATAGATAGGGAGAGGATCTTGTCTGCTGCTGCTGCTTTTAGGGAGAGATTGAAAAATACATGAGTTAGTCCTGATTCTGGAATCTGAGGGAAAAGATAGAGAGACAGTGTAGTGTAGGGCCAGGTTCCTGTTGGTGCTTTCAGGGAGAGAGATATATTATATAGGAATAGGAGTCCAGATTCAGAGATATAACTCAGCGATCTGCATAGGTTTACCTGTTTGTGTTGCAGTGCAGTCTTTTTACACTGCCATGAGCCCAGTGTCAGAGAAAATCTACCTTTTATCTGCAAGCTCAGTGCACCAGCACTGCATATATTACGTTGAGAGATACACCGTTTCCATACTGTGGGTGTAATCTGCTCTTGGAAAAAGATCCATTTAGGGCAAAAAAAAAAGGCACTTTATTGTGCTCTTTTCCAAAAGACCCATTAAGGGCAAAAAAAAAAAAAAATTTGCATTTTATTTTGCTCGTGCAAAAAAAGACCCGTTTAGGGCAAAAAATAAATAAAAAATTTGCACTTTAATGTACGCTTGCAAAAAGACCCATTTAGGGCCACAAAAAATATTTAGCAGTGTGTTATACATATGTGGAAGCGTGTGAAATAAACCATTTCTATATATTTGTCTTCTACTGTGCTATACTAAAAAAAACAACATTTTTTTTTAATAGCATTTTCTGCAGTTCTGTAGCTGTGCGATTCAGCGGTTACGTACTGTGGGTGTGTTGTGGTCTTCCAAAAAACGCCATTTAGGGCCACAAAAAATATTTTGCAGTGTGTTATACTTATGTGGAGGTGTGTGAAATAAACAATTTCTATATAGTTTTCTTCTACTGTGCCATACTAAAAAAACAACATTTTTTTTGAATAGCATTTTCTGCAGTTCTGTAGCTGTGCGATTCAGCGGTTACGTACTGTGGGTGTGTTGTGGTCTTCCAAAAAACGCCATTTAGGGCCACAAAAAATATTTTGCAGTGTGTTATACATATGTGGAGGTGTGTGAAATAAACAATTTCTATATAGTTTTCTTCTACTGTGCTATACTAAAAAAACAAAATGTTTTTGGAATAGCATTTTCTGCAGTTCTGTAGCTGTGTGATTCAGCGGTTACGCACTGTGGGTGTGTTGTGGTCTTCCAAAAAAGCCATTTAGGGCCACAAAAAATATTTTGCAGTGTGTTATACATATGTGGAGGTGTGTGAAATAAACAATTTCTATATAGTTTTCTTCTACTGTGCTATACTAAAAAAACTAAATTTTTTTTGAATAGCATTTTCTGCAGTTCTGTAGCTGTGCGATTCAGCGGTTACGTACTGTGGGTGTGTTGTGGTCTTCCAAAAAACGCCATTTAGGGCCCCAAAAAATATTTTGCAGTGTGTTATACATATGTGGAGGTGTGTGAAATAAACAATTTCTATATAGTTTTCTTCTACTGTGCTATACTAAAAAAACAAAATTTTTTTTGAATAGCATTTTCTGCAGTTCTGTAGCTGTGTGATTCAGCGGTTACGTACTGTGGGTGTGTTGTGGTCTTCCAAAAAACGCCATTTAGGGCCACAAAAAATATTTTGCAGTGTGTTATACATATGTGGAGGTGTGTGAAATAAACAATTTCTATATAGTTTTCTTCTACTGTGCTATACTAAAAAAAATTTTTTTTTTTGAATAGCATTTTCTTCAGTTCTGTAGTTGTGCGATTCAGCGGTTACGTACTGTGGGTGTGTTGTGGTCTTCCAAAAAATGCCATTTAGGGCCACAAAAAAATATTTTGCAGTGTGTTATACATATGTGGAGGTGTGTGAAATAAACAATTTCTATATAGTTTTCTTCTACTGTGCTATACTAAAAAAAACTAATTTTTTTTGGAATAGCATTTTCTGCAGTTCTGTAGCTGTGCGATTCAGCGGTTACGTACTGTGGGTGTGTTGTGGTCTTCCAAAAAACGCCATTTAGGGCCACAAAAAATATTTTGCAGTGTGTTATACATATGTGGAGGTGTGTGAAATAAACAATTTCTATATAGTTTTCTTCTACTGTGCTATACTAAAAAAAAAAACATGGTTGAGCAGTATGTGTCCACAGGCCTACACGTACTGGATGACGGGTCTGCCCCCTTTAACTTCTGAGTCTCCAAATTGGGCACATGGCCTGAGCTTGCCCTTTATGCCTTGGAGGTGCTGGCCTGCCCTGCAGCCAGTGTATTATCTGAACGTGTATTTAGCACGGCAGGGGGCGTTATCACAGACAAGCGCAGCCGCCTGTCCAGAACCAATGTGGACAAGCTCACGTTCATTAAAATGAACCAGGCATGGATCCCACAGGACTTGTCTGTACCTTCTGCAGAATAGACATGTATACCGGTGTTGTGACAAAAACTGTCCGGCCATCGGATTGTGTCCGGCCCATACTGCGAAGGCGCAGCGCTTGCGCAGTACAGAGGACAAGGAGATTCACAAAATCTCCGAAGATGAACGGCGCCTGCGCAGTGAGTGCAGGTTCAAGCCCCACCATCCAAGTGGACATATGGTAGCACATAGTAACAGGGCCCCTCACGGGCTCGGTTCGATCACCATGCTTCGGGCACGGACTCACTTGGCTCGGCTTGAACCACGGATGGTGTGGCCTTCACCTGAACTCACCACGCAGGCGCCGTTCGTCTTGGGAGATTTTCAAAATCCCCTTGTCCTACATACTGAGCAAGCGCAGTACAGGGTGGACACTATTTGACGGGGGACAGAATTCGACACATCACCGGCCTTACCCAGCCATTGTTGTATTTTTGAACCAGTGTTGGCTACCTCGTCCTCCTCCACCGCCGCTTCCACCTACACAGCCACATCCACCGCCACCTCAACCTCCTACTCCATATGGACCTCGTCCTCCTAGGTCAAGATTATAATTTTTATTTTATTTTTTTGTAGCGCACAGATCCTTTCCCCCTTACCTGCCTTTATGTTGTTGGCTCCTTGCAGGAGGGAGAAAGGCACACCGCACTACCAGCCCGTACCCTCCTATATAAAGAGGTTGAGCGGTGTACTTGACGGGACGTGTCCACAGCCGGAGTCAAAACTCCTCCAGAGGATGATTCTCACCTCTACTGTAGGTAGAGGCAAGTCCTTTAATTCCCAGTAAAGTCAATGTCCACACCAGCTGAAATTACAACTCTTATTCTCTCATGGCAAAATAAACTCTACTCGGATAGAAAAGGTTAGAGCAAAGAAACAGGACAGCTTAAGGTGTGGAGGAGGTCCAGGCACAAACGTAGCACATTCACTTCACTGCTTAGGTTTCTCAAACAGTTTTAGGTGCACGGTCTCTGCCACAGACCTTGAGGTTGGTCTCTGCCACAGACAGGGTGTACAAGGCCCCTGCCACGTATCTGGAGAACTTTGGTCTCTGCCACAGACCAGGGTGTATAAGGCCCCTGCCACGGGCCGGGTGAATAAGGCCTCTGATACAGTGAAGATGACCTTGAGCTTATCCTTCTACGAACCTAGCCCATATCAAGGGGAAGACATCTCTCCAGGGAGTCAACAGACCCTTCCTTCACCGTGACTCCCGCATCGGTCCATCAGAATGATCCTCTCTTCCCTGGAACATGGTCCCCTACACGAGGCGGCACCCTAAGACTCCTCGACCCTTAGCGGACTCCAGATGAAGGCTCTGGACTCCAGGCTTTACTCGCGCACCTAGGCCTCCATACCCAGGGCAGCAGGAACTCCAGGATAGTACCTCACCCCGGGCTAAAGGTACCCGAGATGGAACAGGAACACATGCACCCAGGCCGAAGGCACCTGGGCGTGGACCCCACTGGACCTCAGCCCCCAGGCCAAAGGTCTGCCCCTTTTATATGCTCTCCCGGCATGCACAGCAGGTTTCCCGCCCCGCTGTACTACTGCCAAGAGGGGACACAAAAGGCACAGCACTGTATCGGCGGTTCAACCCTAGCCTACCATGGCAGCGCCACCTGTAGGCCGCAGGGAACTGCACACCAATACTGTCCCCCGAAGACAAAATGGTCCATGAATCCTACAGAATTAGGGTGTTTGAGCATATTTACCACTCAAACACTTCCCTTAAATTTAGCACCCCGCTACATTTTTATTTCAAAGTATTTTATTTTCCCACTAGCTTATCCATTAAATTGAATAATTTATTCCAGAAAGGGCGTATTCTGGGGCATTCCCACCATATGTGTGGCATCGTGCCGTTGAGTTTCTGAGGTTCTTAATGACTTCCCGTACCTCTTCTGCTGAAAAGGCGGCCTCCAGCATATTTTTTTATTTTTTTATTTTTTTTATGTTATTTTAAGTTATTTCCCTATCCACATTTGTTTGCAGAGCACTTGCCATGCTCTTAACAACATTTTGCTGCCATTTGAAGCCCTCTAGCCCTTTCCATTACTTTTTTAGAGCCTTTTTAGTCCTTAGAAGTCCGGGTCCCCATTGACTTCAATGGGGTTCGGGTTCGGGTTCGGGTTAAAGTTCGGTCCCGAACCCGAATTTTTTTCCGAAGTTCGGCCAAACCCGTCGAACTCGAACATCCAGGTGTCCGCTCAACTCTAATCTGGATGTGTGGTGCCTGACCCATGCAATGGAACGCGATTTTACATTCCACTATTACCATGACTCTTTTTCACATATCGATTGCCTCTTCTGTTCTCCTTCACTTCTTCCCCTAGTGACTGCTACTGACATACTGTATATGAAATAGTGGTATCGAACCAGAGTCCTATAGCCCTCTCCCTGGAGGACTTTCTATCCCGATTTCCCTCCTATCCGGTAGATAATGAAAACTTTCAACATTTGGTATACACTGCTTGGAACGACTATGTTCTTTCCAACGCCGAACAGATAACGGATCTGTCTCTTTTTTGGGAAGCTGGCAAGGCGGTCCTGAGGGGAAAAATCCTTTCAATATAAAAAACACTCCTTGCAACAATACTGTCAGGCATGTGGGGCCCTCCACAGAGCTGAGGCCGCACTGATACACCATCGCTCTGTAGAGGACAGATGTAATTGACAAGGCACCAAACGCCAATTAGATTTATGGCCTGAGCAGCAAAAGCGGATCAAGTCCTCATATTAGTCACTTCAATATCATAAGTATGGGAAAAAGGCAAGCAAACTGCTCGCTAGGCTCTGCTGGGGACCTCATAAACCCACACATATTATGGAACTAGGAGGCTGTACGAGTGCCCTTAAATCCTCATCCACAGAAATAGCCACCTTGTTCACTGACTATTACCGAGCTCTATATTATGAAGATCCCATAGAGCCAGCCAGGGTCACTTCCATCTTAGCATATTTCCGCTTGCCTACATTATCTAGAGCTCAACTAGGAACTTTGAATGTGCCCATCTCCTTCCTTACCTGAGGTCCTGTCTACTATTAAGCACCTAGCCAATATTAAGGCCCCCGGTCAGCAGAGTTTAATAAACTGACAAAAGACTTTGTTCCTGAAACCCTGTTGGATGTGGGAGGGTGCCCCCTATCTTCCTATGGGTTTTAAGGCACTCATCAAGCTGATGGTCAAGAAGGGGAAGGACCCAAATTTACCGGGCTTCTATCGCCCCATTTCTTTAATTAATGTTGATGCAAAAATCTTTTCCAAAATAGTGCTGGCCAGACTAGCACAGCTACTTCTGAATCTTCTACACCCTACTCAAGCTGGGTTTGTCTATGACAGATCTGAAGTGTTACATAGCCATTTTGGCACTGGAACACACTAGATTAAACCCTGAAGCTGACACTGCTATCATTACATTTGGCGTGGAGAAAGCTTTTGAAAACATAAGTCTACAATGGCTGTTTCTGGTGATGAGGAAGTTTGGCTTTGAGGGCCCTGTGCTGGAATTTTTGAAGTCTATGTATCTTTCCCCTATGGCTCTGTTAGTTCTGCCAGGATCTATTTTGGGCCCTATCTCACTTACGAGGGCTGCCCGCTATCCCCGCTGCTTTTTAATTTAGCTATAGAACCCCTATCCTGGATTCTCACCATGCATTATCAACTCAGTGGCATAAGAATAGGGGGGAAGTCTGTCATCTATTCATCACTCACCCGCCCGACTTATAAATCTACCTACATGACAGCATGGGAGGCTGACCTGCAACACGAATGGGACCTGGAGACCCGGCAAGCAGCATGCTCTAAATCATTCCGGGGTATCCTAAACACATCCCTGATGGAAGCAAACTTAAGAGTACTCATGAGGTGGTACATGACTCCCACCAGGCTTGCGGCCATCTACCTATCAGCAGATCCCAGTTGCTTTAGAGACTGCCAAATCCTGGGCTCGATGGTGCACATCTGGTGGGAATGTCCCAGAATCAGACCAGTCTGGAAGAGAATCTTTAACCTCATCTCCAAGGTCACAAAGTGCTCGGTCCCCAGGTCCGCATCTGTCGCCCTCCTTAATGCCAATATTCTTCATATCCCCAAGCCCAATCAGAAGCTGATCCACTTCATGCTCTTCAGGGCAAAACTCACCATTTCAAGGGCATGGAAACAGCCCAGGATTTCCATTATAGTGGTATAACGCAAGATCTCATGGATTATGGCTCAAGAAAAGTTAGCTAGTATCTTGTCGGACACAACCCAAAATTTTGAAACAGTGTGGGAACCCTGGGCTGCTCACCGTGGTATCTCCCCAATTGATGGGGTTCACCCCGATCACCCTGCATCCTCAAGCTCTAGTTAGGCACGTGCTCCCTGTTCTTTCCTTTTCTCTTTCTCCCCCCTTTCACTTTCTCTTCCCCCCCTTCTCTTTCACCCAGGTTAGTTGGTATGACTTTAGGGTAATGCATTGTTTGTATGTTATGTAGTCACTTTGGCAACACTGAAGGCTTGGTTAAGTCTGTAATACAGAGCCAGAGGCGCACTGGAGACACTTTTGGCTCCACTTATCTCCTTGCTAGAAATCTTAAGGGCAGGGGGGGGAGCTGGCCGGGGCACAGGATAATCCTATTAGGGGTGCCCGGAACGAACGGGTGTGACCCTCCCGACTGACTGATCCCTTAGTCCACATCCCTACCTCCTTCTCACCTACTAGCCAGGGGTAAGGCCTTAATCTTCTATCACTGAAACACCAAATGGGACCTTGTTGCTGACACTATGGGGTTGATTTACTAAAGGCAAATAGACTGTGCTCTTTCCAAAGTGCAGTTGCCCCAGAGCTTAGTAAATGAGGTAAAGCTTCACTTTGCAAAGAATACCCAATCACGTGCAAGGAAAATTAAAAAAAAACAGCCTTTTTGCTTGCATATAATTGGATGATGGAAATCAGCAGAGCTTTTCCTCATTTACTAAGCTCTGGAGCAACCGCTCTAGCAGAGTGCAACTGCACTTTGCAAAGTGTACAGTCTATTTTTCTTTCTATTAACCTGTCCAGGAGTGAAATCTTACTTCTTAACACAACTAGGTCACAGATATGGGTCGCTTTATTCCCGCTGCGGGTAGCTACTACTCTCAACTACTGCACGTGATGTCATCCACAAGTGGCTCTTTATTAGAGGAATGGGCCAAAGCCCTTCTGGAGGCTAAGGACATGAAAAAACTTCTTGCAGGATATTGGACAACTCGTAAGATCATAATTAACAAACAGTGGCAGGAAACACAATTTAAGATTGCACATAGAGCCTTTATCCTGGCCCTTATAGAAATTGTCAACCACCTGTCCGTAGTGTGGGGCATGCAGGCCCACACTGCTCTATCGTTTTTGGTTCTGCACAACGATTTGCTCCTTCTGGGATCAATTACTACAGTATATCTATGGGGTAACTAAGATTTCCTTACCCAAGGAACCCATCCTTTGACTGCTTGCATATGATGGGAAACAGTCTAAGTCACCCTCCTCCAGAAACTGCTGTTTAGCCTCCAGGATCCACATCTGTTATTGGCAACCGGAAGAGCCCTTCTTAAGTCTTGAACATCTCCAACAGTGCCCTCTATCACCATTGTTAAATGAGACTTGCAATCATTACTATACCTGGAGAAGTTGGATGCCATGGTTCAAAACTATACACCCACAAACACTTCTTTACACACTGGAGATCTTTTATAGAGTATACATTCTCGACATTGAAAATATCTCAGCTGATATACTTTTTTCAATTTACTGAATGGTATGCAAAGGCTAATCTTGCCAACTCGTTAGGAAAACTTAAGCTTCCCCCATCTAACTCAGTGCATGGACTTAGCCCCCCCCCCCATCCCTTTCTTCTAGCCCAGACTTACCTTTCTCTAATATCTTTTAAGTATGTTTATTTTCTTTGTGTCGTTTACAGGAGATTTAGCAGATGCCAGTGCCTATGTACTATTGCCTACCTTATGTCCTCATTTAGGCACTAGCACATTTCTTAGAGTCTAGCATTATTTCTGTCATCCCTGTTTCCTTTGAAATTCACTTATTGAACCGGAAAGGTTTACTGTCATTAGTTTGGTTTTGACCTTTATTTTGTTCTTAATCATATTAGGCTGTGCTGGGTAGGCCAATGCCGCCACAATCTATCAGGCTGATTTCTTGTCTATGTGAGCTTGTACTCTGTTGTTTTTACTGTGTGGACCATGTGCCCTGATAAGTTTGGCTGATATGTGTGTGACTCAATGGAAATATTATTAGAAAATAAATGTAGCATTTTTGATCTCTTACTGCCATATGGGGACTCACCAATGCACAAAATCTTGATTTTGGATTTTGACTTTGTGTTCTAAGGTGGATAAGGCAGATTGTTGGTTGCATTTGTTGCAGGCTATTTTGTCTATACTTTTGCTGGTTCTCAGAAAGCATGCAAAGGAACTTTCTTGTAATTTTTAAAAGACTTGCAGCCATTAATATATGCATAAGGAGCATAAAACGTATCATGGTGAGTTAATGCTTAGCTCTCTAAGCAGTTAATTTGCTGCAAAAATGTCTGTACCATGAAGTCCCTGAAGAAGTAGAAGAGAACATAGTACAGAAAAAGAATAAAACAGAAGGAAGGAATTATTGACAGAAGACAAAGGCCAATAAATCTACCAAGTCCATTTGTGCCATCAATTACTTGTACAGTATTGGATACATTTGTGTTTTTCACAAACATGCTTTTCAGCAATTTTATCCATTTATCTTTGATTCTCTCATCTTCTGAGTTCTCGCTTCAAGCTTCTGCTTTTCAAATACAGCAGATGAACAGTGTAAGAAACAAGCCAAAGTTGTATAAAAAGAATTTTGAACACAAAGTTACTAACTCTAAAAAAGCAAAAAGAAACATAATATGACATTAAGCAGGGGAAATAGTTAAGACACTGACTACTGATGTAGAGACAAAAAAACAGAGCACATAGAAAATTAAATGTATTATAGAACCAGGGAAAACAGTACCATTATAAAGGAAAAACATAATGCAGAAACAATGAAAACAGCACCATTAGAAAGGAAAAAACATTCTAAATAGCAGCAATTCAACAGGATGATAAAGTAAAGGCATTTCACAAACTATAGAGACAAAAGCAAGAAAATCCACAATATTTCAATGGACTATGTTGGACTATGATTAGATTTTTTAGAGTCAATTAAGTTGTTATATTTTTAAGACAGGCCAAAACAAGGATGAAGATGTGGAAATAACCCATATAATCCTTATGAAAGCATGAAAAAACACTGAAAAAATTGTGTATGTTTTGTCACTATAGCATGCAAAAGTATAGCATGAAAATGTATTACCGGTAATAACTACAATACAATGCCAATAAAGTGGACTTTCATGCAAAATATACTTATACTTATATTTTGGACCTGATATTTGTATTAGTGATGAGATATGCAAAACTGATGTAGGAATAACATCTCTAATATTACAACACGAAAACCCATACAGATTTAGGCATAGTACCTACACTAAAGGAAGCTTGGGCAGTACAGAGAGAACATAACATTTCATTTCAGATCATTTCCAATCAGTGCTGCAGCACAAGAGGGTCATTTACTCAGCCACAGCCACAAAATAGGTAATACAATTGAATAAGGTAAAAATTTTGGATCTGATTCAGGCTTAGTGCATTCATGACCTTAGAACAGACCAGCACGGATGTTATGGATCTCAGCTACAACTTAGCATTCTGTTCCGATAAATACTTTTTTTTTGTTGTTATGCAACCATGGCATATTTGTTTATTATAATATGTTTTCTAGAGCAAGAATGCAGCATGTCACTTTCAACGGGCAAAAGAAAAACAGTATGATTACCTACAGTACACGTGCAGTTCCTTTATTTAATTACTTACTAAAATTCAAAAGATTCTGCAGTTAATATAAGCATAATACATTCAGAATACTGGTACATCCTGGTGTTTTGTAAATACAAGCAATAAGGGTCACAGTAAAACATCAAGGTTGTATTAAAGCAAGAAGAGTAATATTAAACATTTGCTTTATAGTGCAACAAAACATTGTAGAAATTGTTAGATTATTGATGATAATAGGGTTTATGTATACAATATTGTAAAAAAAAATATGTGCAATATATAGCAACCATTCCCAGTTTTAGGGACAGAAAAGACTATGAAATATGCACTCCTAAAGGGAACAGTAATTTCCTTGTATCTGTAATGCATAGTACAGTATATAATTTGTGCTTGCTAGATTTCTGTGCCCTGCTAAATCCAAGGCTCTGGCCTGATGAATTCATCTAATGCAGATGGATATTGGAGAGTTTTCAATCAATCAACTGAATCTCTAATTATTTACCATGGAGATAAGAGGCTTAAACTGGAAAACATCTGAGGGCATGAATGCGAACTGTCATCACAAATACTCTCTGTGTTTTTTTTGCATTTAAGTACATTTTAGTGGATGCACTATCATTTCAGGCCAGACAGCACATTACTGCATTAGTGTTCAAGTCACTTCCTATTTACTGTGCTAAATGTGATTTCAATAAGGGCAGATGGCACTGGTAAAAATTGGAAAAACAAGCATATGTTGATGGAGATGTTCTGTCACCTTAAGTGTGATGCTCTTTATTGTAGAGTGATAAACTGCTGGATAGTGAGTAAGCAACATTCTGAGTCTTGTAAATCAGCATTGAGAACTGATGGCATTTTTAATGTTGCACAATATATCTCTTGGAGGTCCTAAAATAAAAGAACAAGTTTGGCTGAATTAATAGTTATATAAGTAACATCAGTAACTCGGGAGCACCAGGAACCAGTGTTCAATCACATCTGTCTATTGTTCCAGATGGTTTAATCAGTCTGACTAAAACATAAAGCAGAAAAAAGGCTTTCTCTGTTTCAGGACGAAAGTAAACTGCTTACATTTTCCTAGTTCTAAGTGGAAAAAAAAGGGTTATACATTTAAACATATTTATATTTTGGATGAGCACCAGAACAAACTAAAAATGGTTAGATGACACAATATACAGTA
The DNA here is from genome assembly GCA_029206835.1 of Rana muscosa. Lineage (NCBI taxonomy): Eukaryota > Metazoa > Chordata > Amphibia > Anura > Ranidae > Rana > Rana muscosa. Next base: position 570,272,023 of record CM055121.1, read on the forward strand.
TGTTTAAATGGTAACTGCACTTTAAAAAAAAATTAAGCATGATAGCAGTAGTAGACTTGTTCGATGTTAGCCATTAATTAATGCAGAAAGTTTTGGAGCATTGTACGGATAAAGCCTGAAGTGGGGATATAAGGCACCCCAAAAGCTTGCATCTTAAGCTTGCAACTTGAGTTAGACAAAAAAGGGTATCAAAACTTTCTTTTTTAAATTTGAATAAAGAAAAAAATACTTAGTGTGTCTATTGTCATAACATTTTTGGAGAGAATGGGGAAAATTAAAACACCTTTCAGGTTTTACTGCTATCTGATTCTTTCACTTTGTTTGGCAAAAAGGTTTTTCCTGGAAAGGAAGAGTGGGGAAACCTTTTTAATGTAGCATCAAACAGCAGTAAAACCTGACAGATTCTTAATTCTTTCCCACTCTATCCAAAACAAAAAAGATTTGGGTATAGCTGCCCTTAAAACACATGTTAGTTGTTTTTTTTTGTCCTCTGGGTCCTTTCACTTCCTACCTGTAGACAGAACATAATTGAATAGTAATCTCTCCAATGTGAGCAAAACATCATCTGTGGCAATTGTGTTCATAGAGTGAGTGTCTCCAGCAAAATATTTCACCTCTGAGTGCATTTCACTAGTGAGAAAGCGGGTAGCAATAAAAACCTTACAGAGCTTTAACTCTTCACCACTATGCAAAACTAGAAAAAAAAATGGCTTTACATATACTTTAAGTCTCCTCATCCCTTGAAGCTGTTTGATAAAAGATATGGTGCCCTATACTTTATTTGAACAGAGTATGTATTTTTGCTGAACATTTTGTTACAGTTATGAAGATCTAAAATTGGGTCTATTTATGAAGGAGTCGCTAGGAAATCTGCCCAATGAATCCTTTACTGACATTCACCCAAGTAAGATTTGATGGAATTCACCTCATATTACACAGACACATTCACCCTATTTAGAATTGATTAACAGAGTCTTCTTCTTGTCTTCTCCTGCAATGGATAGTCTTAAATGCAGTTGGCCTAAGTTCACAATCTCATAAATGTGTAAATAAATCTTCTGTGATGCACCCCTAGCAGGTGTGACCCTGATGCCTTGGGAACTCAGCATGAAATAAGGTCAGCAGTCCATATTTTACCTTATTTATTGTAAAAAACAATTGCTGAAGTGTGTTTTGAGGGCACATAGATCCTCTTAAGGCTTGACAAAGAGGACCCGTGTGCTCTCAAAATATGTGCTGTGCTGCTTTTAGTAACAGAGCTATATTTTACATAAAGTGCTGATCTTTCTTCATGTTGAGTCCCTAGCAGCACCACTGATGGCTATGTACCCTGGAAGTTTGGAGGCATCTTTTGCTTGATGCACTGGGCTCACAGGAAATGGAGTGAACACTGCTGTGCATCATTCATACTGCAAGGGAACCAGCAGCACTGGATGGAGTGTTACAGCATAAGAATGTTTTTGAACCGTGTCCTGGGTAACATACATTTTATCTATTAATTTATTGTGGACTATGGCTTTATTATGGATGTCACATTCACATACCTAGATTCACCTGCATTTATGGGCTTTTTGCTTAGATTCTCCCTCTAGATTCATATTAGTTATAACATCAATCTTTAGTGGGGACTTGGCAGTGTACGTAAATTAAAATTTTAGTGCATAAACCCCTATTAATAGGGTGGTGAAAGTGGAACCTAAATTGAGCAAGCAAAATCAAGTGTGGTGGTTACCCTAATGCCCCATACACACGATCATTTTTCATGCCGTTAAAAATGCCATTAAAAAAAATGGCCATTAAAAATGATCGTGTGTATGCTCCAGAGCATTTTTAACGACGTGAAAAACGGGCATTAAAAATTTCGAACATGCTCTCTTTTTTCACGTCGTTTTTCATGTCGTTTTTTTAACGACGTGAAAAACGATAGTGTGTATGCTTTAACGACGTGAAAAAAAATGCGCATATTCAGAATCAAGTATGAGACGGGAGCGCTCGTTCTGGTAAAACTAGCGTTCGTAATGGAGATAGCACATTCGTCATGCTGTAACGGACTGAAAAGCACTAGACTGAAAAGAGCGAATCGTCTCTCAACAAACTTTACTAACATGAAGGGTGGCGCCATTCGAACGGAACTTCCCCTTTATAGTGCCGTCGTACGTGGTGTACGTCACTGCGCTTTTCTTGAACATTTTTTAAAATGATGGTGTGTACGCAAGACAGGCTTGAGAGGAAACAAGAAAAAAAATGACAAGAAAAACGTCAGTTTTAAAAATGACATTAAAAATGATCGTGTGTATGGGGCATAAGGATTCAATTGTGAATCTTTGAAAAAATCAACAATTTTCCATTTGAAAGCATTTCATTGTGATTGATGTCAGCAAATCAGCCAGCATTTCCTGTTGAAGAATTGGCTGGATATGAATGAATATGGGTTAATCGGATGAATAGATTGGAATATGTGGGCACTGAATGTGTTTTATACATGCATTACATCTTTCTTCAGTCAATCACCTCATGCCACTCTAAAGTTCACAAATTGAAACAAAAATATTATCTTGTCTCGTTGCAACGGGGCATCAGTTTTATTGAATTCCCTTGTGAAATATGCAACATATAAACATATATTTGGTATAGAAATCCAAATCCATGTTTCGGGGAAACAATGATAAGCTATTTCTTTTGGAGACTGAACTTTGCCCCCTAGATATCCTACATACAGCATTTGGTACCATTTATTTCATTGTAAAGGATCCCACTCATTAAAGATACAATGCTTGCCCTATGTTACAGGCTCTGGGTTTATCCTAATTGTCAGTTAACTTTCCATCTCCTTTGTACAATTATATTATTTCAAATATTAATTTACCCTTACACATACATTAGTATTTGAATGTTTTTTCAGTTACATGAGAAACAAATTAAACAGTAATATTCATTTCAATAACACCTTGCATTTCATGCATTAAACAAGTGGAATTATATGAAAACATTTTTTTTTGTCAGAAGAATAATGATTTATTACCATGTATTGAAAAGATCACTGTGTTTAGCTAGGTAAAACAGAATTTATGAAATAGCTTTTTGTGATTTCCAGGAATCCGTACAGCCATGTTTATAAAGACACCAAAGAAATAACTGTCATTATCAGTGGGTTGTGTCATACTGACTCTGAAGTATGAGTTTAGTGGAACTGTGAGTACTTGAATATCTAAAGTCACTTATTAGTAGTGTTGGGCGAACCTTTCGAGCTGAGCAAAAATTTTGCCCGAACATTGCTTGTTCACCCATTTTGCAAACACCCGAATTTGAGGGTAGCTCAGCGGGATGTTCGCCCACAAGCGCCCCACAATGCACTGCATGCTTCACACTGCATTCTAGGACCCTAATTGCATGAAGCCTTGCACCTGACTGCTGGCCAGGTGCAAAGCTTCGCCAATTAGCACTATCAGAGCCCTGATTGAACAAAGTGATAATGACTTTCTCCAATCATGGCTCAGTGCTCATAGTCCCACCCCACACTATAAAAGGTAACTTTCCACAGAAAGATTTTGCAGTGTTTTTGGAGTGGAGCTAGATAGAGCAGGGCTCAGTTTAGAGTCGTATGCTCCGTACACATGATCGGAATTTCCGATGAATTTCCGATGAAAAAAGTCAGACGGAATTTTTTCATCGGATATTCCGACAGTGTGTGTGCCCCATCTGACTTTTTCCGTCATGTTCTCTTTTTCCGTTCCTCTGTATGGAACTCCAATGGAGAAAAAAACACGCATGCTCAGAATCAAGTTGACGCATGCTCGGAAGCATTGAACTTCATTTTTCTCGGCTCGTAGTATTGTACGTCACCGCCTTCTTGACGGTTGGAATTTGGTGTGAGAGTGTGTATGCAAGACAGCTTGAACAGAATTCCATCGGAAAAATCAGCCGGAGTTTACCCGACGGAAAATCCGATTGTGTGTACAAGGCATAAGTGTAGTGTTAGTGTAGTGTTAGTATAATGTGTGAGTATAGCATGTCAGTTTAGTGTGTTAGTGTAGTGCAATTTTTAACACAGCTTTACAGAACATTTGACTGAGTGTAGAGTGTTACTGTAGTGTTATGCCGCGTATACACGACCGTTTTTAATGTCATTGAAAAAAACTAAGTTTTTCTCGACGTGATTCTTCTCAAGCCTGCGTTGCCTACACACGATCATGAAAAAAATGCTCGAGCAAAGCGCGGTGACGTACGAAATGTACGACGGCACTATAAAGGGGAAGTTCCATTCGGATGGTGCCACCCTTTGGGCTGCTTTTGCTGATCCTTGTGTTAGTAAAGTTTGGTGAGAGATGATTTGCGCTTTTCAGCCTCGTGCTCTTCAGTCCGTTACAGCGTGATGAATGCGCTATCTCCATTACGAACGCTAGTTTTACCAGAATGAGCGCTCCCATCTCATCACTTGCTTCTGAGCATCACTTGCTTCTGAGCATCACTTATCACCACTCAGCCTGTTGGCAAGAGCCCCTGAAGCCACACACAAAGGACAAAAATATTCTCACCCTCACTCCTCAGCTTTCATGTCTACCCCCACTATATCCCATGACCTCTCAGCAGCCTCCACTGACAGGGATGATGGTATAGTAAAGGGTGTCACAGGTCCTTGCAACACGCCTGCCAACAGCACACCACCAGCTGTAGAGTATAGCAGGCAAATTTATCTGCACCAGCTGCTGCAGCAAAAAAAATATATACAGTCACTGCCACCCACATGCCCAGTGTCTAAATTCAAGCTTGTCCAAATTGCTGACTTTACAACTCCTGCCTTTCTGTCTGGTGAATTCTGCCCCCTTCTGTGAATTTGCAGAATGTGCTGTACCACAATGGCAGATTCCCAGTTACTATTTCAGCTCTTTACCTTCACATGAAAGGCAATGTTTTAGCATTGCTGGGCAAGACAGTCAGCAGAAAGGCCAACCTTACTGCTGACACGTGACCTAGCAAGCATGGTCAGTGATGATATATTTAGTTCACAGCACACTGGATAACTCTGCTTGCAACTAGGATGGATGCAGGACAGGGCTCAGTGCTGGAGCTTGTTTTGCCAACACATCTCCATACAGCTGGTGGTGGTGATGCAAGATCTGACAGCTTCACCCTTCCCTCCTCCTCCTCCTCCATGCCCTCTGCTGCTGGATTGTCCTATGAACCACCAGTACCCCTAAGCGTTCAAAGGGCCAATCAATGAGTCAGGCTAAAAGATGTCATGTAGTGCTTCAGCTGGTCTGTCTAGGGGACAAGAGCCACACCGGAGCAGAGATTATTTCAGCTTTGCAAGGGCAGGTCCAGAGGTGGTTCACGCCACGGAAGTTTGAGCCAGAAATGGTTGTATGCGATAATGGCACTCACCTTCTGTCTGCCCATCGCTAGGGAAAGTTGACACATGTGCCATACATGGCACATGTCCTCAATTTGATGGTGCAGCATTTCTTAAACAGGTACCCAGGTTAGCAAGATCTTCTAAAGCAGACCAGAAGAGTATTTAGCCATTTCAGACAGCCATACACAGCCAGTGTTTGGTTGGCTGAAATTCAGTGGGAATTCTACCTGCCCATAAACCTCCTGATTTGTGACATGCCCACCAGGTGAAACTCAACTCTGGCAATGCTGCAGTGGCTGCACATGCAGCAGAGGCTGTCAATGAGTACATGTGTGAGTATGGCACAAGGACAGGCTCAGGGCACCTGATAAAGGATGCATGCACTGTACTGTCACCATTTGAGGAGGCAACAAGGATGGTGAGCCGTGACAATGCATGCATTAGTGACACAATCCCTCTTGTGTTCACGCTGGAGCACAACACCTTATTTATTTTCAACACATTTGATGTTTTCTATTTTCTATTGTGAATAAAGTATGGGTTTATGACATTTGCAAATCATTGCATTCTGTTTCATGTTGATTTTACACAAAGTCACAACTTTTTTGGAATTAGGATTGTACATTAAATAGATGGGGTCAGAAAGGTTAATAACGGACTCTGTCACAGTGTTGTGTGTTTATTTAATATTTTACCTTAATGTGACTAAGTAACCAGCAGTACTATGTACCTCTTAATCATTTATGTAGGAAAAAGGGGGGGGGGGGCAAGCATATTATTTATTATATTTGTATATTTCATGTTTTCCTTTAAGCCATTTTATAGGAGCTGCTCCCCAGTGAGTAGTATTAAAAAAACAATTATTGGTGCATGTGTCCCTCAGAAATGACCACCTTTCCAAGCCCTTTTGTCCCAAAATCTTGGAAATGGGCCCCTAGACTTCAATGGGTTTGGCCACTAAGTTTGGGCTTTGCAATTTATTTCAATTGTTCAGTGAAAGTCCAGTGAACCGAACTTTGCTCATTTCACTCATTACAATTTGTGAGCTTCTTTTTCCCAGTAGCAGCCTGCATTTCAAAGTATAATAAAATGTCAAAACAGAATGCACAAAAAGACTGCAAAGCCAGAATCCCATATTCCCCAAGCCCACTCCCATACCTGTATTTTCAATTATTCCCAAGAATATTCCAAGAATAGGCTTCAGTTATGTGTTTGGAATAGATTGGCTAACATTAGGATAGTACCTGAGCAGTTGAATAGGCTGCAAACAGAAAGAAGTGAGGTGTGCAGACTGTGCCTGCAGTGTGTCAGCCATGGTAAACGTAGTAGCCATGTGAGTAACAAATGCATGAGGAAACACAAGTCTCTGCACCATGGAGTTTTGTGAGAACAGCACCTCAATTAAACAAATTAGTAGCATGATTTGTGACATGCCCACCAGGTGATACTCAACTTTGGCAATGCTGCAGCAACTGCACATGCAGCAGAGGCCGTCAATGAGTGAATACATTAAAAAAGATGCAGAATTTTCTCCTCCTAAAGGGCACAGAGTAGTGACTTTGATTTAGAGTGCTGCTAATGCACCTTTCTTATTTCCTAATCCTCAAGGGTGCATGGCTGACATTTTATTTTGAGAAAAATCATATGTGAGTTTCTGGTCTCTGATCTCTCACCCATTAAATGAAGCGTGTATGTGTGACTTGACTGGAATTACCCCAGTAGATTCACAACAAAAGAGGAGGGTCCCCAAGGAGTGGCTGTTCAAAATAGTTTATTGTCAATTATGATAAATTCACAAGACAAACTGTAATCAACATTTTGAGGGTGTTTTAGGGGCAAAAACACACCAATAACCATAATGGAACTGGAAAATGAAATTCATAAAAATAATGTTCAAAGTATAACCAAATAATGATAACAATCAATAGATAACTGATAAAAATCGATACCAATCTGGTATAAGCTAATCTATATGCATGTATACTGTATACAGTAAATGCATTTACACCACACTGATTTAAAGTGGTTGTAACCCTAAAAAAAACTTTTAAAAAATAAAACCATGCTCCTGTCCCTTTAAGGCACGAGATATAGCACAGTGCTTTTCCCATGTCAATTGTCCCTTTTCTATATTGTACAATGCCTGGCTGATCCTGCCTGTTCCTGTCTTCCCCTCTGTACACTGACCACATTTATCATGGCTGCTGATCTCTGATAGTGTGGTCAGTTTACATGTCTTTGTCATCCAGCCATCTCCTCAGCATATCTGAATCTACCCCCTTCCCCTCCTTCTCTCCCTGTCAGTTCTGTAGTCTGTGTGAGAGTTGATCTCCTCCCTGTCCCTCTCATCTCCTCCCTGTGTAATTCTATTCACTGCAGCTGATCCAGTGCTTGTAAAGTAAATAAATAAATATTAATTACTTTGATCCTCTCTGTTTTAGGTCCATGTTTAGTACAGTGTGTGTTTTTTCCTAAAATTATAATGCTAAATACATTCTTTGTAGAGCCCTGCTGTGCAAACACATGACCTCCATCTGCAAGCTTACAGTAATCAGAGGGAAATCTCACCCCATCCCACTGTACTCACTTACTCAGGAAGGGAAGCAGAGGGAGGTCACATGACAGCACAACAGTTCTCTGCAAAGAAAACCAGTGTGATGCGAACCACCAGTGTGATTCTTTTTTTTCAACATTATTTTTATTAAATTCTTTATGGTTATTGGTGTAGTTTGTTTCCAGCCATAATGAAGACAGGAGTTCTTTTGCCCCCAAAATGCATTGACTATAGTTTGCCTTCCTAAAGTCTCATTGACAATAAAGAATTGAGGAGGACCCCTTAGATGAATGTTTGTTGCTCTTTTCTTCGTTTCTCATTTTTATTTTGTGCACTGCCGATGCCTCCTCAAGAGTGCATAGCAGCCATTTTGTCAAAGAACTGCTAATGTGCCATTTTGCTCCTCATCTTTCTTCTCATCTGCTTTTTCTGACCTAGAAGGAAGAGGGTCGGGTCCACCACACACGCTTGACACCATCTGAACCAAATAAGTTTATCTTGGTCTCATCAGACCACATGGATTACTGGAACCATATCATGTCCTTATTCTGCTTGTCTTCAGCAAGCTGTTTGCGGGCTTTCTTGTGCATCATCTTTAGAAGAGGCTTCCTTCTGGGACGACAGCCATGCAGACCAAGTTGATGCAGTGTGCGTCGTATGGTCTGAGCACTGACAGGCTGACCCCCCACCCCTTCAACCTCTGCAGCAATGCTGGCAGCACTCATACGTTTTTTTTCCAAAGACAACCTCTATATATGAGCACATGCACTCAACATCTTTGATCGACCATAGTGAGGCCTGTTCTGAGTGGAACCTGTCCTGTTAAACCGTTGTATGGTCTTGGCCACCATGCTGCAGCTCAGTTTCAGGGTCTTGGCAATCTTCTTATAGCCTAGGTCATCTTTATGTAGAGCAACTATTCTTTTTTTTCAGATCCTCAAAGAGTTCTTTGCCATGAGGTGCCATGTTGAACTTCCAGTGACCAGTATAAGAAAATGAGAGCAATAACACCCATTCACACCTGAGAACTTGTAACACTAACAAGTCACATGACACGAGGAGAGAAAATGGCTAATTGGGCCAAATTTGGACATTTTCACTTAGGGATGTACTCACTTTTGTTGCCAGTGGTTTAGACATTAATGACTGTGTGTTAAGTTATTTTGAGGGGACAGCAAATGTACACTGTTATACAAGCTGTACCCTCACTACTTTACATTGTAGCAAAGTATAATTTCTTTAGTGTTGTCACATGAAAATATATGATAAAATATTTACAAAAAAGTGAGGGGTGTACTCACTTTTGTGAGATACTTTATCTATATATACAATATATATATATTTATATATACAAAAAAGAAAAATTGTGCTGGAAACAAACCTAACAATAAGCTGCAACTCAACGTGAAGTACACACAAAATAGCAAGACAAAACAATATCAATACAAAATAATATATATTGTTGCGCTCTAAAGTTACATGTCACAAACACTATACATAAGTAGGTGTTCAATTTAGGGGAGTGTCTAAGTGGTAACCAGGCTCAGACACCTTGAATTGTTAGGAGTTATGGACCATTTTTGTTCTCAGGGGTTAATGCTGGTGATGTGTTCCCTGTGGCTGGTGGGTGGCGCTGCCATTCTGGGCCAGGGTTGAACCGCGAGCGCAGTGCTGTGCCTTTTGTGACCCCTCTTGGCAGCTGTACAGTGGGGCGGGGAACCTGCTGTGCATGCCGGGAGGGGATATACAAGGGGCAGACATCTTCTGAAGGAGGTCGGTCGATGCCCAGGCACCTTCAGCCTGGGCGTGTGTGTGTCATCTCCGGGTGCCCTAGGCCCGGAGGCCTTGTTCCAGTTCCACCTCAGGCACCTTTAGCCTGGGGTGAGGTACTACCTCACCGTTTCTGACTGCCTGGGTATGCAGACCCAGGAGCTGCAGCAACCGCCCGGGGCCCAGCAACCTTTGGCTGGGGTCTACTAGGGATCGAGGAGTCCAGGGTGCCGCCTTGCGAGGGGACCCGCACCCTAAGAGAAGGGAGGATCTGTTCCGAGGGACCGATGCTGTGGTCACGGTGAAGGAAGGGTCTGTTGACTCTCTGGGGGACGTCTTCTCCCTGAAGGGGGCTATGTCCTAGGAAGAAACCAAGGTTCACCAGGTCAGTGGCAGTGACCTTATCCACAAGGTCTGTGGCAGAGACCAACCTCATGGTCTGTGGCAGAGACCATGCGCCAAAACTGTTGAGAAACCTGAACAGTCAGAAGAGTTTGAGCTACATTTGTGCCTGGACCTCCTCCACACCTTAAGCTGTCCTGTGTCTTTGCTCCAACCTTTCTTCTATCCAAGAGACTATGTGTTGTGCAAGTGAAAATAAATATTGAGTTGGACTTTCAGCTGGTGTGGACATTTATGTTCCTGGGGAAGTTAAGGACTTGCATCTACCCACTGTGGAGGTGAGAATCATACTCAGGAGGACTTTAGACTCTGGCTGCAGACAAGGCCCAAAAACAACACTGCCTAACCTCTTAGGAGGGTATGGGCTTGTGGCTTTTTTCCAAGAGGAATGGGCAGCTTTACCTTCTGAGAAGATAAAGAGCCTCATCAACTAATACCACAAAAGACTTCAACCTGTCATTGATGTTGAAGGGGGCAATTTACACAGTATTAAAGTGGAGTTCCAACTACATTAACCAATTTTTAGAAGATATATATCTCATGAGGCAATCATATTGTATAAATATGTTCACCTACTTTGTTAAAATCCGCTGCCGATCTCCCGAGTATTAGCAGAAAGACACTTTTAGCGTCCTCAGCCTCTTGGGTTGCCATCACAACGGGTGGCATCGTCGAAAGCGCCCGACCATTGTGATGGCAACGAAAAGAAAAGAAAAACACTGTAACAAGCTACAGTACCTGCCGGGAGAATGTGTTTCCAACGCGATCCCATTGTGCTGGTTCTCGGCGACAGGTTACTGTACATCTCGTGCTCGCTGCAATAAGAAAAACACATTCCTATTGTAGCGAACGCGAGAAAGAAGCCTCTCTATGAAGGGGACATCCCCGCCAATGCCAGGCAATGTGCCTGGTATGAATCATGATGGGGAACTCCACGCCAAATTTTTAATAAAAAACGTTATGGGTTCCACTCCAGGAGCATACCAGGCCCCTAGGTCTGGTATGGATTTTAAGGGGAACCCTCTACGCCGAAAAAAAGGCGTGGGGTCCCCCAAAATCCATACCAGACCCTTATCCAAGCACACAGCCTGGCCAGTCAGGAAAGAGGGTGGGGACGAGCGAGCGCCCCCCTCCTGAACCGTACCAGTATGCCCTCAAAATGGGGGGTAAGTGCTTTGGGGCAGGGGGACTCTGCGGCCCCCCCACCCCAAAGCACCTTGTCCCCATGTTGATGAGGACAAGGGCCTCTTCCCGACAACCCTGGCCATTAACAAGGGGGCCCCCATACCCCGTCCCCCCCACCCTATGTGAATGAGTATGGGGTACATTGTACCCCTACCCATTCACCTGGAGGAAAAGTGTCAATAAAAAAAACACACTACACAGATTTTTAAGGTAATTTATTGGGCAGCTCCGGGGGTCTTCTTCCGACTTCGGGGGTCTTCTTCCGACTTCGAGGGTCTCTTCTCCCGCTCTCCGGTTCTTCTCACGCTCTCCGATGCCTTCTACCTTCTGCCGGGCTTCTCCGCTATCTTCTTCCAGCTCTTTTACTAGCGTTGGCCCGGTCTTCTCCGTCTTCTTCCCTCTTCTCTTCTTGCGATGTTGACACGACGATCTCTCCCGCTGTAATGCCAGGTGCCCGGTGCGCAACGATTTTTATAGGCATGGGGCGTGGTCACTGGGTGATATCACCCGGCGACCCCGCCCCCTTATGACGTCATCACCTGGAGCATGATGGGAAGAAGACAACGGAGAAGACTGGGCCTCCGGTAGTAAAAGAGCTGGAAGAAGATAGCGGAGGAGCCCGGCAGAAGGTAGAAGGCACTGGAGAGCACAAGAAGAACCGGAGAGCGGGAGAAGAAACCCCCGAAGTCGGAAGAGACCCCTGAAGTCGGAAGAAGACCCCCAAAGTCAGAAGAAGACCCCCAGAGCTGCCTAATAAATTACTTTAAAAACCTTTGTCGTGTGTTTTTTTTATTGACACTTCCCCCAGGTGAATGGGTAGGGGTACGATGTACCCCATACTCATTCACATAGGGTGGGGGGCTGGGATCTGGGGGTCCCCTTGTTAAAGGGGGCTCCCAGATTCTGATAACTGATGGCCAGGGGCCCTTGTCCTCATCATTATGGGGGCAAGGTGCTTTGGGGTGGGTGGGCGCCCCCCTGCTCCAAAGCACCCACCCGCATGTTGAGGGCATGCAGCCTGGTACGGTTTAGGAGGGGGGCTCGCTCGTCCCCACCCCCTTTCCCGACCGGCCATGCTGCATGCTCAGATAAGGGTCTGGTATGGATTTTGGGGGGACTCCCACGCCATGGTGTAGAGGGTTCTCCTTAAAATCCATATCAGACCCAAGGGCCCGGAATGCTCATTGAGGGGAACCCATTGCGGGTTTTGATTTAAAATTTGGCGTGGAATTCCCCCTCATGATTCATAACAAACACATAGCCTGGCATTGGCAGGGATCCATGTCGGATCCCCGTTCATTGAAAGTCGGACGTATGTCGGCTTCAAGACGCAGGGCAAAGTAGGACGAGTGTCGTGTCGCACCAGTGTGCGACATGGCCTCAATGTCAGCAATGCTTGTCGCTCATTGGGAAAGAAAAAACAAATTTTCCCTTTCCCGATGAGCGAGCCAGCGTGACGGGGCTCGCAGGTGTCAATCTCGCTGATAACAGTGACGAGATTGACACAATATCGCGGTCACCTACTGTATTGTGTCACTTCCGGTTTGGAAGTCCCGCGATTCTAGCCCTAGGGGAAGCACACTGACTCCTGGGAAATGATGACACACATTTCCCATGAGCAGTAGCGAGCGGAGGTGCCGACGGAAATGACGTCAGGAACCGAGGTGATGAAGAAGGCAGATTTTGTGGGACCACATAGCAACAGGTATTTCCAGGTTTTTTCTTGTTTATTATATGCACATTAAAGACATATTTTTTTTTGATGGGAACTCCACTTTAAAGGGGTTGTTTGTTTTTTCTTTTCTAAATAGGTTCCTTTAAGCTAGTGCATTGTTGGTTCACTTACCTTTTCCTTAGATTTCCCTTCTAAATATTTTTTTTCTTTGTTTTCTTTGTCTGAATTTCTGAAATCCGAAAATCCGAAAATTCGGAAATTGAAAAATGTGGAAATTCGGAAATTTCGTAATTAACGAATTTCTCTAAATTCGTGAAAAACGAATTAGAAACTAAACGAATTGCACATGTCTAATTGATAATAAATGACTTCAGCCAAACACTAACCATGAGTGAAAGAAAAGTTTTGGTGTTATCATCCATATTCTCTGAAAAATGGGCAAGAAATCATAAATTCTGCCTGGGCCAGTTCTCAGATAGCTGTCAGAGACTTGCAGCATTTCTGCACATGCACAATATCATGTGCATGCGCAGTAAGCTGCAGGTTTGCACATGCGTCAGATACCACACATGGATAGACATGCCACAAGTGTCTAGGTGAGGAATCAGGAAGTTGCACTATTATGCCGCGTACACACAATCGGAATTTCCGACAATAAAACCGTGGATTTTTTTCCGACGGATGTTGGCTCAAACTTGTCTTGCATACACACAGTCGCACAAATGTTGCTCGGAAGTTCCGAACGTCGAGAACGCGGTGACGTACAACACTACGATGAGCCGAGAAAAATAAAGTACAATGATTCCGAGCATGCGTCAAATTGATTCCAAGCATGTGTAGAATTTTTGTGCGTCGGAATAGGATACACACGATCAGAATTGTCGGAAAAATTTAGAACCAGCTCTCAAACATTTGGTGTCGTAAATTCCGACAGCAAATGTCCAATGGAGCCTACACACGGTCGGAATATCCGACCAAAAGCTCTCATCGAACATTTGTTGTCGGAAATTCCGATCGTGTGTACGCGGCATTAGGGTTAGTGCTGTTGCAGAGTTTTTTAGTGCAGAAGTCAGTGCTGGGGACAGCATGGAGTGAGAGGGAGTGTGTGAGCAGCGAGTAGAGGACCGGACTTGGCTCCCCCACCCCAGAGAGCGGCAGCATGGGGGATGGCCCCCCTGACCGGATCAGACCCCCCATGACCAGTGACCCGGGAACCTACAGCAGCGGCAGAGCGGGACATCATGGTGCGGGAGTGGGTGTACTGAGGACAGTAATTACCCCACAGATGCGAACAGAGGAGGCGGGAGAACATCCAGTGGGACCAGGAGGTGGAAGGCCGACAGAGAGAGGTGGCGGGTAAGTGAAGTGCAGACCAGAGGGAGAGTGTGAGGCTGATCAGTGAAGCAGCTGCACTGAAGGTGACTGACTGACTGCTAATGTTAGATTAAAAGGGGAGGCTGTGCAGAGTGACACAGAGACACAAACTACAAAACTTGTGTGTACCTGAGTATTGTGTGTACCTGTGTATTGGGAGCACCTGAGTATTGTGAGTGTTGGGAGTTCCTGTGTATTATGAGTAACTGAGTGTTGTGTGTATCTGATTAGTGTGTGTGGATCATTAGTACCTGAGTATTGTGTGTACCTGTGTATTGTGAGTGCACATGGGCAGTGAGTACACGAGTGCTGCGAGTGCACGTGGACTGTGAGTGCACGTGGGCTGCGAGTGCACGTAGGCTGCCAGTGCACGCGGGCTGTGAGTGCATGTGGACTGCGAGTGCACGTGGGCTGTATATTGTATTGTTGAGTACCTGTGTATTGTTGAGTATTAGTGTCGGGAAGCTAGTTGTTAGTTAGTTTGGACAGGGTATAATACCCAATCCTCATTAAATTAGTAGGTACTATACTCGGCGGGTGGGGAGAGGCGACTCGGTGTACATCTTGCGGCATGTATGCATTCCTTGATCATCTGATTAAGGGCGAATACTGCTGTGCAAAATGTAAGCACAGTGTTTCCCTGAAAGCCCAGGTTCTGAATCTAGGGAAGCAACTGTCAGCACTGAAAATAGATTCCGACTCCTGATATTTTTGGCTTGTCCCCATCAAATTTGACCAGTACTGTCTATTGCTCTGTAAATCCTTATTTTTTCAGACATTAAATACATAACAATACTAACATCAATTTAAAATCATCACGTTTGTAACATATAAATGTAGATATCAATACTCTACCTGGCTTCATATATCCAAATCTGCCTCCTCAAGGACCTCTGCTTGATCCTCAGAGGAAGCCAGAGCAGGGTTGCTAGGAAGGCTGGAGGGCTGGCTTCAAGGAAGGCTGGAGGGTTGGCTACAAGGAAGGCTAGATTGACCTCTGGTGGGAAGGGTGGACAGAGATTCCCTCACTTCCAGCTGGTCATCCAGAAAAGATAACTTGCTGTAGTACCACAGACTGGGTTTATGCTGCAGCACCTGACCTCTGGGACTTCAGGACCATATTCCTCTGGGTCCTGTATGTCCCCCTGATAGTAGCAAGTTTGGTTTTAACATCTTGGATAGTTGTTGTGGGTATCTGGGTTTGGACAAATGCAAGCAGGCTCTCCAGTGCTGCTGTCCTGGCCGCTTTATTTTTATTGGAACCACTTTTGGTCTGCCACAGGATAGGGAGTTCCTTCTATCTATCGATGAACTCCCCCATAAATTCAGGATTTTTGAAACTATTAATTTTCTCTGTGAAATCAAGAACCAAGAAAATACATTTGTTTCAGTCAACATTCATCAAATAATCATTTTGGACAGATTTAAGCCCCAAACCTCATCCTCTGAAGAAACCCAAATCCTTAAAATGTTATGTACCTTGGTGAACACGTTCGTTGCAAATGAACGTATTTTCGACACATGGATATTCGCTTGATATACACTGCGCATGCGTGAAACTCTGCACGCTTTCCCCGCCCCTGACGTTCGATATTGTACTTTCCCCGCCTCTTTTCGCTCATCGTAGTGCTAAACAACATGGCGGAGACACAGGTGGCTGAGATTACCTCTACAGAGGAGGAAATTCATGAGGAACCCAAATCCAGATCCCGGAGATATAAGGCATCCAACATGTCATTCGAGAAAATGGTGGAGATGGTCGCCATTTTGAGGAGGGAGGATTATGATGCCAAGCATGGGCCGTATAAAAGGCCTAATCTTGTCAAGTCAAAAATTATGGGCAAAGTGGTCAAAACTCTTCACCAAAAATTCAGGGTGTGCAGAACGAAGGAACAGCTCAGAAAACGATGGTCTGATCTGAAGTTGCGGGAGCCCGACCAATACAAAAGAATCAAGAAAGTTTTAGTAAAAAGTAAGTAATTTTCATACATTCTCCCTGCTAAAGATTATTACTTGTATTAAGTAGTGTATTTTTGACTTTGATATAGTACAGTGAAAGATAACAACTTTCATGTTCGTCCGCACAGTAAACGGACGTAGTAAAGCTCTTTCTCCGTACACTTATTAATACAATGTTTTTGGATCATCCAGTGTGAACTCCAAAATGACAAATTATTTTTGGGGGAGCTAATTTTAGAAACAAGTTGAATTATTATTTTTTGATAACTTTTATTTTTGAATAATTAAAAGGAAGAGAATGCTCAGCAGCTTATTACACATCAGAACGCAGTAGTAGAAGTGTGGCCCAAAACCAAAAGATTTTGAGGGTGTCACACACAGGTGATCCAGTGTATATAGTTTGGGGTGTTTCAATGTGTCAAACTTAATTAAATAAAGTATATGTTCTTGTTTTGGCAATGTATCCAATCATGTGTTCAGGTTGTCACTGGGGGTATATTTTAAATTGGACCACACTTCCAAATAAGCTTTATAAATTCCCTTTCAGGGTATTTTTTGGTATGTAATTAATTTATAGCAATTAAACTAAACCTTTTTTTTCAATCTCCATAGGGCTTCAAAAAGCTACGTCAAATGAGCCTATAAATCCAACACCTTCAACAAGACCCCCAGAACCACATGATGTAGAGGAACGTGAAGTTGAGGAAGTGGAAAGTGGCACCACAACAGGTCAGTGTCAAACCAGACAGATGCAGTTTAATAGATGTAGGCCTACATATTCTATAGTACATGTTTTTTTATTTTATTTAGGTGCTGTTCTGGCCGAAGACCCCGAAAAGTTTACACATCACAGTGCCCAGATCCTGATCCAATACCTAATGGTCTGGTGTCGTGACCTTGAAAAAATAAAGGGAGACTTGATAGAGATCAGGCAAAATACCAAGCGGGTGGAGGAAAGGCTACAAAAGATCATGGCTGTGCTTGGGCGTGTTTAATTTTTTTACTCAAAAGAACGTTGACCTTGCTGGTTTTTGGAAGGTTTTTGTTGCTTTTCAGCTTTAATGAATAGTACATGTTTACATTTACATTCCAGTTTTTTAGATTGTTTTTTATGCATGGCTGTTCATGCGTTTCCCCCCCCCCCCCAAAATAATTTGGATACATCTACATTTAAAAGGAAGTTTCCATAAAAAAAAATTAAAAAAGGTATTTTATTAACAAGAATTTGTGGCTTCATCATGTAAATGTTGTGCAAAGTGAACTAATCAATGTTTTGTGTTTACACTGACAATGAAGGCTATTTAAGAATGCTAAATACACATGGCACTACAAGTGCACTAGGTAAACCCACGAGAAACATAAAAAAATACAAATCTAAAACACAATACCAATATTTTCACATAAAAAAGCTTTATATAAGCCAAGATTAATTTTATACATCCTCAGGCATATCAATGGCCCCCCTACCCACAAAATATTCAACATATTTTTGTCTGACATCACGTCCGGTTTGGGGGGCCACGCCTGGACGGCCAGATTCCAGGGCCACTAAATTCTCTGGATCAACTAATGAGGCCTCAGGCCCACTCAAAGTCAGGTAATTATAAGAATGCACCCTCAAAAAATGATGGAGCACGCAACAAGTCATTACTACATGGTTCCATTTATAGGGGGCAAGGTGGATGGAGGTGAGGAACAAGCGGAATCGGCTGGCCATGATGCCAAAGGCATTTTCCACCACCCTTCTTGCTCTGGCCAGCCGATAGTTGAACACCCTCCTCTCAGGGGTGAGGGTGCATTGAGGGAATGGCCTCATCAAATGGGGACCCAGGCCAAACGCCTCATCCGCCACAAAAACAAATGGTAGTCCCTCCACATTCTGCTCCGCTGGTGGCAAGGCCAGCTGATCCAATAGGAGCCGTTCCCCAAACTCGGTCTGTGCAAAGACTCCTCCATCTGACATCCTGCCATTTTTGCCAACGTCCACATACAGGAATTCATAGGTGGCCGACACCACTGCCATCATGACGATGCTGTGGAACCCCTTATAATTATAATAAAGGGATCCCGAATGGGGTGGTGGTACAACCCGAACATGCTTGCCGTCGATGGCCCCTCCACAGTTTGGAAAGTTGCATCGTTGGGAAAACTCAGATGCCACATTCTGCCATTCATGTGGCGTAGAAGGGAACTGTGGAGTTAAATAAAAAATAAATTAATACTTTGAGACAGAAACATTGCAAGCAGATTTTAGAAAACCATTCATGGCCAACATTAGGATAAACAGACAAATTAAAACATTATTAGTAAGCACCAAAAAACCTAAAACACACACAAAATAAAAACTGGGGGGGGGGGTTGAAGATGAGTTGGGGAGATCACAAATGAAGGCTGTAGCACTCTGTATGAAGTTTAACTAAATGTAACATTCCTAGGCAATCTTTAGGGTGCGTTTAGGGTAAAGCACTACAATGGAGCATAGAAAAAAAAAATGGAAATGACTAGGCAAGGTGGGTATGGCCCCAGGATAGCATGCTGGAGAGGTTAGGTAAGGCAAATTTAAATGTAGGCCTAAAAAAAACATCCTAAAAATAAAAAAGGCATGTGGAGAAAGGGGACATTCCCTGCAGCTTTGAATCATGGGAATTAGGGACTGATAATAAAACAAAAAAAAAATTAAGCAAGAAATACATACAATGTGATGTTTTAAATAAGAACACTTACCTTAATATAGTCCTCCTGCAAAACTTGAAGGATGGCAGAACAAGTCTCTGGTATAATGATACCCAGAGCCTGGGGGGATATGCCTGTGGAGAACTTTAGGTCCTGCAGGCTTCTCCCAGTCGCCAGGTATTGCAATGTGGCGATGAGCCTCTGCTCAGCACTGATGGCTTCACGCATAACGGTGTCCTGCCTGGTAATGTAGGGGGACACCAAAGCCAACAGATGCTGAAATACGGGGTCAGACATCCTGAGAAAATTCCTGTAGTCCTCAGGATTATTCTCCCTGATCTCCCGCAACAAAGGCATGTGACAGAACTGGTGCCGCTGGAGCAACCAATTCTTGGTCCATGAACTCCTCCTCACCCTGTTCATGGCCTGGAATCGGGATACAGCATGAACCCCTGCACCAACTACAGCACGAACTCTACGACGAGTACGTAGCCGCAACATGGCTAGATAACGGTCGGCACCTCAGAACGAACTAGAAGAACAAACGGAAGAACAGCAAGGCCTATGAAGAACAAGCTGAAAAACAGAACAGAGCAGACAAGAACGCACTGAATAAACAGATACGAACTGACTACAAGCACTGCAAGACAGATACGAACCCACAGGCACAAACTGAACTCCAGAAAATGATCTTCAAAGCACGAAGACTGAAAAGCGCGAATCGTCTCTCACCAAACTTTTACTAACACGCGGTAACACGAAATTAGCAAAAGCGTCCCAAAGGGTGGCGTCATTAGAACGGAACTTCCCCTTTATAGTGCCGTCGTACATGTTGTAAGTCACTGCGCTTTGCTCGAGTGTTTTTTTTAATGATCGTGTGGATGCAAGACAGGCTTGAGAGGAAACATGAAAAAAAACGACGAGAAAAACGTTGGTTAAAAAAATGGCATTAAAAACGTACGTGTGTACGCCGCATAAGGCTCACCAGTTCCTAAATGTTTTGCAGGACAATTTCATGGGTCAGATGGTAGAATCACCAACTAGAAACAAAGCTTTACTAGACCTACAGATTACCAACAATACCATACCTAAACCATACCTAAGCCAAGTGTCCTCAGCACACACTGACAGTAAATATAGGACTTTTTAGTCGCACTGTAAAGTTTGGCAGAAGCTATTTATTCCTTGAATCTCTGTGTGATCTATTCCTATCTACTTAAAGTGTCCCCAACACACTGACTGTAAATACTGTATAGGTATTTTCTGCATTGGGGTTCTGTACCAGCAGATGGGGTTCTGTACCAGCAGAAATGCTCTTTCCTTTGCAAACTCTGTATTCATTTTTTTTTTCCATAAACTTTTTTTTATTGAAGATAAAAAGATAAGTCTTTACATATCAAATATTACACAGCATTGTACATTAAGGTCCATGGCATGTGAAAGTGCTGTGGACCACTGATGGCTCATTTATATTGCTGTGCAAATTCCTCTAAATCCCACCATGCATGGTTCATAGGGCTCAGTAGATTCCTTATGCAAGGGTATAGTAAAAAAGGAACCAGAAAATAGAAGTAGAAGGAAAGAGGGGGTGACAAAAAAAGGGGGGATGGGGAGAGGGGAGAAAAGGGAAAAGGACCAGAGGGGAAGGGGGTTAGAAGAGTGTGGAAAGGGTTGTATTATACCTGCTCCCCCCTTCCTGTCTGCTGACTCAGTTCGGGCTGTCTCAATCTATGCGACAATCCACTATTTATGAATCATAGGATTGAAAATGCTCAGTATTTTTAAAGTGGGTCCAACATGCCCACATACTTGTACATTTTTGTATTCGTTCTTGGGAAATGTAGACAGGTTCCTCCATTTCCTCTATTTTAAAAAGTCTAGTAAACCTTTCTTTGGAAGTCGAAATGCTCTTAGATCGTCAATGCACTGGAACACAAAGTCTTGCTGCATTCACCATGTGCAGAGCCAGAGATTTGTGGTAGTCTTTTTTAGATAGGGCCGTATGGTGTAAAAGATATTTAGCTGGAGTATAGTCTAGCGTAAATGTGGTAACCTGTGTAATGATGTCATGTACTTCTTTCCAGAACTGTTGCAGAGGCTCACAGTTCCACCAGATGTGGAGCATAGTCCCTCCTGCTTTCCCACACCTTCAGCATGTATTTGGTATATATGGGGAGAATTTGTTAATGTGAGATGGGGTTCTGTACCAACGGGTTTGAACTTTGTAGCAGTTTTCCTGGGTGGCTATATTAAGGAAACCTGTGTATTCGTAGATAGTGTCCCATTAATCATCGGAAAAAGATTCCTCAAGATCCCTTTCCCGCGCTATACGTGCAAAGTCCAGGATTGTATGAAAGCACTTTACAACACCTTGCAATTTTTTAGCCTCAGTCCATATAGATTTGTAACGATTATTTAGCCCATGGGTGTTGTTCATCAGGCATAGGCATAGTTGGTAAAATAAGGTAAAGTCACACTAAAACTTGCTAAAGAGATATCATGTATTTACCTTGGTGAGTCCTCATTGGGGTTTTAGAGTAACACTCCACAAAGATTGGCACAGGTGGCTGCGCATAGTGTCATTGATGAAGATCACAATGTAAAGTTACTTGGATACAGAGTGGAAAACTGGTGTATAAAAAAAAAACAAGCAGGTAAAAAAAAAAATCTTAAAACAGGCAGTTAAGAAACATTTGTGAATTCTCACTTGGTAGCAAATGCTACTGTGTGTAAATGGGGGGAAGGGGGTCTGCTTGGGGGCAGATCCTACAGTCCCAGGTATGTAATTAAATTCAAATCCACCCTGAAATCCTGACAACATTTCAGATGAGTAGTCCGCCATAGTAAAATGGGAATCTGAAAGTCACAGATATTAAAATGCTACAAGAAAATCCCACTTCATCCGTGCTACCAATAAAAAAAGGGCAATAAGATAGCAGCCAGCAATAATTTGTTTATTACAAATATAAAATATAAAAGTCCAGAAAGTCTAGATAGTAACATGAAAAAGGTAGGTTCTCAACTCAATTGCTTATTCTGCTGTGGAGAGAGTCTGCGTGGATAAGATTTAGACTGCTATGGTTCCTCCACAGAAGGGAGGAGATCCCAAAGTCTAGCCGGATGCATGCCTTTCCCCACTGAAGCAACAGTGTGGAGGGTGCCCCCCTTGGTTATAAGCAATTTTGTGTGGAATTCCCACTAATACTGAATTTTGTTGCACCACAAGAGCTTGGTGATGGAGATCAGTTGCTTGCGGGCCAAAATAGTATGTTGCGAAAGGTCAGCAAAAAGTCTCTGGAATCAACTTCCAGAGTAGGGGGTCAGGCAAAAGGGCAACTTGTTGAGTGAGTCGCATTAACTTTTATTTAATGAGAAAGAAGTAAAGACTCTCAGAAGCTGAATCAAACTGCAGCCATCTTCCTGGCAACCGGCCATGCCCACCTTTTAAAAACATTTTCGAGTTAAGTCAGGGTAACATACAAAGGCAATGAATATTACTGTAACGTTTTCAAGAAATAGGGATTTTATTGTATATAAATTTTCAAAGCACATTTTCCAAACCATGAGAATAACAGGGACAATGCACAACCATGCTACTTTATGTAGAATTTAAAGAGCAGGCTTGCATGGGGCACATTTTATAAATAATTCAGGAGAAAACAAAGTCAAATTTGGTAGAATAGATCTGTGGTGCAATGTTGAACTATGTATGGGCAGTACATTAGATGTTTCTTTGACTATGTCTAAGATTTTTGCTGCATCCCCAGTTTTTGATTGATTATGCTTGATGCACTTTTAAACGCTTAGGTGCTTTTGAGGTTTTGCTCTTGAATCAACATTAAATATTAAATGTACAAAATTGGACCTGTACAAGACAAGTAAATGCCATAATGTATGCTCTCTCTCTCATTATAGTACTCTAAAGTGAGGTTATCACTTGTTTACATAATATTATTTATTCATATACTGAGAAGGCATTCACAGGCCATTTCCTGTTACAAAGTCATAGAACGGCAACATCCTCAAAGTTAATACAAAAAAATACAATTTGTCAGCTTTATTTGATTAAACTTAAGTATGCTTTCAAGGATTCACATAGGTTCCATAAAACCGATATAGGGGTATGTACACATACATTTCAGAGCGTTATTAATTGAGATAAAATGTTTTTACTGTGTTCTATAACAAAGTTTTAACAGGGTTAGGTTTTTAGCAGATTAGTATACATACAGTATCAAAAACTGGTCAGTGATTGGTTATTAATTCTTTTTTGCACTGTTAAAAATATAAAAGAAATACAGCATCTCACAAAAGTAAGTACACCCCTCACATGTTTGTAAATATTGTATTATATCTTTTCATGTGACACTTTGCTACAATGTAAAGTAGTGAGTGTACAGCTTGTATAACAGTGTAAATTTCCTGTCCCCTCAAAATAACTCAAAACACAGCTATTAATGTCTAAACCGCTGGCAACAAAAGTACACCCCTAAGTGAAAATGTCCAAATTGGGCCCAAAGTGTCAATATTTTGTGTGGTCACCATTATTTTCCAGTTCTGCCTTAACCCTCTTGGGCATGGAGTTCACCAGAGCTTCACAGGTTGCCACTGGAGTCCTCTTCCACTTCTCTTCACGTAGATGGTGGATGTTAGAGACCTTGCACTCCTCCACCTTCTGTTTGAGGATGCCCCACAGATGCTCAATAGGGTTTAGGTCAGAAGACATGCTTGGCCAGTCCATCACCGTTACCCTCAGCTTCTTTAGCAAGGCAGTGGTCGTCTTGGAGGTGTGTTTGGGGTCGTTATCATGTTGTAAAACTGCCCTGCGGCCCAGTCTCCTAAGGGAGGGCTCATGCTCTGCTTCAGTATGTCACAGTACATGTTGGCATTTATGGTTCAATGACACAGACCATGACACTTCCACCACCATTCTTGACTGTAGGCAAGACACACTTGTCTTTTTACTCCTTACTTGGTTGACACCTCACACGCTTGACATCATCTGAACCAAATAAGTTTATCTTGGTCTCATCAGACCACAGGACATGGTTCCAGTAATCCAAGTCCTTAGTCTGCTTGTCCTCAGCAAACAGTTTTTTGGCTTTCTTGTGCATAATCTTTAGAAGAGGCTTCCTTCTGGCATGACAGCCATGCAGACCAATTTGATGCAGTGTGCAGCGTATGGTCTGAGCACTGCAGAGTGATCCCCTTCAACCTCTGCAGCAATTCTGATAGCACTCATATTTCCCAAAGACAACCTCTGGATATGATGCTGAGCACGTGCACTCAACTTCTTTGGTCGACAATGGCGTGGCCTGTATGGACTTGGCCACCGTGCCGCAGGCAATATCTTATAGCCTAGGCCATCTTTATGTAGAGCAACAATTCTTTTTTTTTCAGATCCTCAGAGAGTTCTTTGCCATGATGTTTAACTTCCAGTGACCAGTATGAGAGAGTAAGAGCGATAACACACCTGCTCCCCATTCACACCTGAGTACTTGTAACACTAACGAGTTACATGACACTGGGGAGGGAAAATGGCTAATTGGGACCAATTTGGAAATTTTACCTCTGGGTGTACTCACTTTTGTTGCCAGTAGTTTAGACATTAATGGCTGTGTGTTGAGTTATTTTAAGGGGATATAAATGTACACTGTTATACAAGCTGTACACTCACTACTTTACATTGTAGCAAAGTGTTATTTCTTCAGTGTTGTCACATAAAAATATATAATTAAATATTTACAAAAATGTGATAGGTGTACTCACTTTTGTGAGATACTGTATATATTTATGGGATCATTTCTTAATTTCTCAACAACAGCTATTTGACTTTAGAAGATGAAATGTAGCACAATGGATTTTACATTACTTGCCTTGTTGACACACAAAGCCTTAACATCTTGATGTGTTGATTCAAACAGATAAAAAGCACCACACCTCTTAAGAATTAAACAAGAGCTCAATGAAATACCCTTTGAAAGGAAAGTAGAAGCTAAAAGAAAAAAAGAGCAAACATCTCATTTGTGCAGTAACATAAGAGAGATTTAGGCTAGGTTCACACTTGTGCAGTGAGAATTCCAGCTCTGTTATCTCTGCAAGGAGATAAGAGAGCTGTTCAGCGTTTTGTGTGCGGTGGAACATGCAAACTTGCTGACCTGGGAGAGCGGGGGGGAAGTGTAGTGAGCATGGAAAAAAGTCCTGTTCAGAACGGAAGACATCTGTAAATCAGATGCGTGGCCATAGAAGATAATGGACCTGAATTCGCACCTGAGCCGCACCGCAATGTCTAGAAAACGCACATGTTTTTTTGGTAATGCGCAGTGCGAATGCATCGCACATATGTGAATCAGTCTCATTGAAAATAATGTATTTTTTAATGTTATGCGAATTGGATGCGGTGTAAGCAGCAACCAATTTGCATAGGTGTGAACCCGGCCTTAATGATGAAAAACAATAAAATATTTCACTCACAAACAAATGAGAGAGGGGGTACATTGAGAAGCAGGATGCTGGAGCTGATGTAAAGTCCGTGCAAGGGATGTATGACTCCCTGCCTTGGCCACAGGATGGAGAGAAGTCGTGGCTGCTGCTGGATACCGACGCTGCAGGAGGAGATGACAGGAGCGCCCAGGGTCCAGGAACCACCCAGAAAACGACCTGTGGCGCACTGCAAACCCCCCAAGTTGATGGATTTCTCTTGTAGGTTTTTTTTTTTCAATTCTGCTTTACATTTTTTTCAGGTGTTTTTGGTCCAATTCATTGATATCACAGGCCACTCTCTTCATCCTTTTGCAGTGGATGGATTGTAAATGATGCAGAAAGCAGCAGCACATAACGAGGAGCACTAAGGCCTATTTTCTTATTGTGCTGTGTTAACACCACATTTAAGACTGTTTATTAAAATAATGGGCTGCCAATGTGCCAAAACAACCCAAAATCGGATTTCACAAAATTTGGAATGCAAAGCATCATGCTGCTTTGCCATAGTCTGTGACACACTTTGACTCATGTGCATTGCCTTAGTGCATTGGTGGGCCAATACTTGCAAGCAAATATATGAATGGGCCCTCAAAGTTCTTTTTTAGCATTGGTCTGTATTTTTACAGAGAACATATCAGTTTTGTAATGTTAAAAAAAAAATTGAGTCTGAAGAGTGTATGAAGAATGTATGAAAAGGATGCATGATAAAACTAATAAAAGTGAGAGGGGAGAACACAGTTATGCAAATGCTGCCAACATAGTTTGGATTAGAATAGTGAAAGATTATTTATTGCTGTCTGTGTCCCAGATGGTGAGAATAGTTCTCTCTTTTTGTCGCTGAGAAAAAAAGTGAACAGAGATCCAAAATGTCATTGTTCTCACCAGAACAAGAATAGAGTAAAAATCTTCCAAAAGGGACACAAGGGATAAGCTTAAGGTTTGGTCTGAACACAAGTCTGAATCCAACTTTGGCTGTTTGAATGAACACCTGAACATTTACCTGTTTGGCGGAAGCCATGGAAGAAAGAAAGAAAGGTCTTCTGGACGCAGCACTCCGGTTAAAAAGCCTTTATTCCAAAAAAAGGTTCAGGAAACCAAAAACACTCTGCACAACACAACAAACTGGTCACGTCTGGCTGACGCGTTTCACACTATTAAAAGTGCTTACTCATAGCCAGGGACTTCCACACCTGAGCGGCTTCCTTTCTCTTGGCGGAAGCCATGGTTATTACCGATGCCACGGGGTGCAATCACCACAAGTCTCTAACAACCAGTAACATTACCCAGCCTTATTCACTTACAAGGCTGGGTGCATTTTTAATGTTTTACTTTAAGCATTAAAAAAAAAAAATTACACCCAGCCTAACTTTTTTTTTGCTTTGGTACATATTACTTATGGCAGTGCCATGCCCTCCCATGACATGTGTGTAAAAAAAAAATAGAAAATGGCCAGAACTGTTTTTTAACATTTGGTTCTTATTAACTACAATGGGGTTCTTTCTTTCACTTACTGTTCTAGCTCCAGGAAAGAAAGTGAAGAGGAAATTCCCTACTTTATCAATAATAAAAAAAAAAAACAAGCTTTGACTATAAACACACTTTAACTGCCTTTATCAAGATTAAATGGTCTGCCATGGTTCTGGCTTCTGCAAGGCATACAGTATGTGTTGCTGTCCTTTTTAAAACTGCAGTCATTACAATTATAATTTTGCTGTATGTTGTTTAAACTACATAAAATTCAGCACATCTTCATTTACTGATTTCTATGCATACTATTCCCTATCCTTCAATCCTGTAGCCAAATATAAAAAAAATCTTATGCAACGTGTTACTACTTGATTTTCTGTTTTAACCACTTCAGCCCCGGACCATTTAGCTGCCCAAAGACCAGAGCACTTTTTGCGATTCGGCACTGTGTCGATTTAACTGGCAATTGCGCGGTCGTGCGACGTGGCTCCCAAACAAAATTAACATAATTTTTTCCCCACAAATAGAGCTTTCCTTTGGTGGTATTCGATCACCTCTGCGTTTTTTATTTTTTGCGATATAAACAAAAAAAGAACGACAATTTTGAAAAAAAAAGCAATATTTTTTACTTTTTGCTATAATAAATATCCCCAAAAAATATATACTTTTTTTTCCTCTGTTTAGGCCGATACGTATTCTTCTACATATTTTGGTAAAAAAAATTAAATCGCAATAAGCTTTTATTGATTGGTTTGCGCAAAAGTTATAGCGTCTACATAATAGGGGATGATTTTATGGCATTTTTTTTTTACTAGTAATGGCGGCGATCAGCGATTTTTATCGTGACTGCGACATTATGGGACACATCGGACACTTTTCACGCCATTTTGGGACCATTGTCATTTATACAGCGATCAGTACTATAAAAATGCACTGATTACTGTGTAAATGAGACTGGCAGTGAAGGGGTTAACCAGTAGGGGGCGCTGAAGGGGTTAAGTGTGTCCTAGGGATGTGTTCTAACTGTAGGGGGCTGGGCTACGTGCGACACGACACTGATCACTGCTCCCAATCACAGGGAGCTGTGATCAGTGTCCTGTCACTAGGCAGAATGGGGAAATGCTTGTTTACATCAGCATTTCCCCGTTCTTCCTCTCCGTGAGACGATCGCGGGACTCCAGACGTACATCGAGTCCGCGGGACCCGCGGTCACACTCACGGAGCTCGCAGCAGGTGCGCATGCGCCCACAATGCCGCGTCTTAAAGGGGATGTACCTGTACGCCCATATGCCCAGCCGAGCCATTGTGCCGACGTATATCGTTGTGCGCTGGTCGGCAAGTGGTTATATTACAGATGCAGTGTTTTATTTCTTTGAGTACTATCTTTAATAGAATATGTTATTACTTCTGAGCTTTTGTTCTGTCGCTGTAAATGTTCAGGAAGGTTTTTAGCATATTTTTCTTTTCAATTATTTAATTGTATTTATTTTATGACCTTTATATTATATTTCTGACTTAAAGCGGAGTTCCACCCTTTTTTAGTTTATTAAAAGTCAGCAGCTACAAAAAGCATAGCTGCTGACTTTTAATAAACCGACACTTACCTGCCCCACGGTCCAGCGATGCGGCCGCCTGGAGGCTTGCTCCTCTCCCCCTTCTCTCCTCTGAGCCGTAATACTAACGGTGGGCACCCGGCCGTGACAGCTTATGGCTTCACGGCTGGGTGCGCACTGCGCATGCGTGAGTCGCGCTGTGCTCTTCTATTGGCCAGCCGATCTTCTGGGACCTGAGCTGTGTCCCAGAAGATCTCTGGCAGAGAGGGGCCACCTAGGACGAGAGGAGGAGTCGCCTAGGTGGCCAAAGAAACCAAGTAGGAAGTGGGACAGGAAGTCCAACTAAAAAGTGGATACACACTCCCCCGCCCTCCCCCCCAAAAAAAATGACATGCCAAATGTGGCATGTCAGGGGGCGAGGAGTGCTTAAAGCTGAAGTTCCACTTTTGGGTGAAACTCCACTTTATCTATGTTGAAACACATGTTGACTTCCCAGAAATTAACTTATTTAGACATATAAATCACCTTGCATCATTTCCTGGAACATGCAATATTTTTAACCTTATTTAAGTAAAGATATTTGAGTGATTTATGCATAATGGTCATAATCTTGCAAAATGGATAACATTTAAATTTGTGATAAAAATAAGGAGTACACTTTGAACACTGCTATTTATATTCCATTCCATTTCCCTAACTAAAAAAAAAACAACTCAGATTTGTATCAATCACTAAAGCCATCTTAGACTCTAGTGTCCTCACTGCATGCAAAAACACCCATATAGTACAGCTAGTTTACCAACAAGTGTTTTTTTTTTTAAAATAGATTTTTATTGAACATTTTCCATGTTACATCCGTAGAAATATAGACAAGTTCAATCAGTAAATAGCACATGCAATATCAGATTTGTAAAGGTGCTTACAACATATAACCAACAATATATAACAAGTAATTTGCGTATGAAGTTGAGGTCAACGAATGGGTAATAATAGGGGGAGTAGAGACAGGAGGGAGTTGTTAGAAAGAGGGGGATAGGAGAGGAGGAAAGAAAGGAGAAAAGGAGAAAAGGTCAGAGCATCATCATGGATAGGTAAAACAACGTAATTCAGAAGATTATTACGACAATCGTTTTGAAAACCATTGTATCCATGGGAGCCAAGATTTGTTTGATTTGAGATGTGAGGATTTGCCATGCGACAGGATAGTTTCGTGAGTGTAATGTGATTGCACAAGAGTGATTACTTCTAGAATGAATGGGCTGACCTGTGATTTCCAGTGTCTAGCTATGAGTAGTCTTGTTGCCAGAAGTATGTGAGTGGTTGCTAGTTGTAAGGATGGGTGAATCGATTCAATGGTTAGGTTGAGGATAGCTAGCTGTGGGGTGAGTTTTATAGGTGAGTGTAGTAGTTCCTGTAGTACAGTTTCTACGTCTTTCCAAAGGTTAGTTAATGCTGGACAAGACCATAAAGTATGCAATAGTGTGCCTGTTTTTTGGCAATCTCTCCAGCAGGAAGGTGGGGTGCTGGGGTGGAATTTGTGCAGTTTTTGTGGTGTCAGGTACCATCTTAAAAATATTTTATGAGATAGTTCCCATAGGGAGGTACAACAGGTGGCCTTGTATATTGACTTAAAGGCTGTTTGCCATTGGTGATCAGAGAATTGCATTTGTAAGTCTTCTTCCCAGGCCAGATAGGGTTTGGATTTTTGGAATATAAATTTTTCTTGTAACGTAGGGTAGATTAGTGATATTCCCCTAGTGTCTGTGTTATTTAGGAAGTAGTAATTCCATATTTTGGTAGGTATAGCCCTTTCCATAAGAGGGTGTGCTTTTAGACATTGTTGGATTATGTGTACATTAAAGTAGTCGCTGCTGGGTGCGTTGTAAGTGGATTGTATTTGAACAAAGGACTTGTTAAGTAGCATAGACCTGAGTTCAGAGGTGAAGTGAGCTCTTTTTTGTATCCAGTTAGGTACTATAAGGTCAGGAGATACCAACTGGAGTGTTTTAAGTGGGATTCTGAGTGGTGTGGTAGGAAGATGCGTCCATTTGGAGAAATGTCGTTGTTTCCATGCTTTTACTGATGCTTGTATGGTTGGAGAGTACAGGTGGAGATGTTGTGTATGGGCGATTGTGCTGTATAACCATTGTTGGAGGTCCTTGCCGGGAATCATAGTGCTTTCAATACTGTGCCATAAGGAGGATGGACTTGTAGATACCCATTCTTTTAATTGGGATAGTATGGTGGCTAAGTAGTAATCTTTCAAGTCAGTGTAGCCCGTGCCCCCTGATAATCTGTGTTTTATAAGTTTTGCGTGGTTGCTTCTCGGTTTCTTTTCTTGCCATACATATTTACTGACTATAGATCGGAGAGAAGCAATGTACGTGTTAGAGAGCGGTATAGGCAGTGTGCGGAAGATATATAACAATCTGGGGAGCACAAGCATTTTAAAGGCTGCCAATCTACCAGCCCAAGAAAATTCAAATTTGGAAAGCTTAGTTGTTTCTTTAATAAGCATTTGTTTGACTTCTATGTAGTTTTCATGAAATAGTCTTTTTGTGGATTTTGTGAGCGTAATCCCCAGATAGGATATACCAGTATCTGCCCATTGGTACCTGTATACATTGCGCAATAAATTGCTAGATACAGCATCTAAGCCCATGTCAAGGATATAAGATTTGTTTTCATTAACCTTATAGTATGAAATGTTACCAAACCTCTGCAAAGTGGATTGAACCGAAGCCAGGGAGGAAATCGGGTTAGTTAACATCACTATTACATCGTCCGCAAATAAATTGATTTTATGTTCCACTGTACCAATCTTAAAACCTGTAACATTCGGGTTGTGTCTAATATGTTCCGCTAGGGGCTCTATTAGGAGATTAAAAATGAGTGGCGAGAGCGGGCATCCTTGGCGCGTGCCATTGGAAATTGTAAAGAGCTTAGATAGCATCTCCGATGTGTAAACTTGAGCTGACGGTGACGAGTATAATGCTAGGATAGCAGAGAGGATGTGTCCTTGGAAGCCAAATTTGTGAAGAGTTTCTCGGAGATATGCCCAGTGGACCCTGTCGAACGCCTTCTCCGCGTCCAAAGACAGAAGCAGAGAAGGCGTTCGTGTGAGTCCAGCATGATGTATGATATTAATAAGTCTACGGGTTGCATCATAAGTTTGTCTCCCTTTCGTAAAACTGGATTGGTCTGGGTGGATTCAAGAGGGCATAATATCGACTAGTCTGTTTGCAATTAATTTGGCAAACAATTTAGCATCTATATTGAGTAGCGAAATAGGTCTGAAGTTTTGGGGTGAGGTAGGTTCCTTCCCCGGAGTAATGATTAGCGCTTTCAACATTTCCTGCAGGAGAGAAGAGGAGGAGGCAGCGTCATTGCACAGTTGTGTTAAGAAGGGTGCTAGGGTTGTTCGAAATTGTTTGTAATATTCCCCAGGGAGACCATCCGGTCCTGGGGATTTGTTTGCTGGCAATTTAGCAATGGTCTCTGAAATTTCTATCTGAGTGAATGGGGCATTAAGTTTGGATAATTGGTCGGAAGATAGTTTGGGAAGGTTAATTTCGCTAAGGAAGGAGGCTATGTCCTCTTCTGATGGTTGGGGGATAGATGGGTCATCCCGTAGGTTGTATAGAGTGTTATAGTAATGGCTGAATGCGTCTGCTATAGCTTGTGGATCTAGTTATTTCTGTTTAGAGGTAGGGTAGTACAAGTGAGTAATTTTGGATTTCAGGTGATGGCCTTTAATCCTGAGGGCCATAGCTTTCCCGGCTTTGTTGCCGGTAGAGTAGTGTTTTGCTTTAAAATATTTTTGAGATTTTTCATAGGATTCTAGAAGCAGATTCCTCAAGTCTTGTCTGAGGATTACCAATTTATCTTTTAGTTTAGGGTCAGGGTTGTTTTGGTTTTGGTCTTCTAATTTTTTTATCATAGAAATGAGATTGTCTAGACGCTGAGATTTCCTCTTTCACTCCCTAGCACTGATTTGAATAATAATACCCCTAACGAACGCTTTATGAGCATTCCATAATATAGTGTCATTATAAGTTGTTCCTTTGTTCAGATCAAAGAATTCTTCCAGTCTTTTTTGGATAAAGGCAGAGTTATCAGGAGAGTGGAAAATTGAGGGGTTTGCTCTCCAAATCCTAGTGGTGGATTGGGAAGATCGTGCATTTGTGGTTATGGATACTGGAGCATGGTCCGACCATGTTATCGAGTCTATTGCAGACTCAGTGATTTTAGAAAGTGTCTATTTGTCTACTAAGAAAAAGTCAATCCTGGTGTAGGAATTATGTCTGTGAGAGAAAAATGAGTAGTCTCGTTCGGTGGTGTGATGGCATCTCCACACATCGTACAGGTCCTGTTTCCGAATAAAGGTACCCATTGGGGATGTAAGTCTGGTAGTACGAGAAGAGGTGTCTAGGGAGTTATCAGGAACTATATTAAAGTCTCCACATATAATAAGGTGGCCATTGCGGAATTTGTTGATTTTCTTCATCAGTTTCGAAAGAAATTTGATTTGTCCTTTGTTTGGTGCGTACACAGTAACAATGGTGTGTCTGGCATTGTCAAGTGTGCAATCCAGGGCCAGGTATCTGCCGTTTTCATCTACTAAACTGTCATGAAGCGTGAATGTGAGCGTAGATTTGATTGCAATCACCACACCGGTTTTTTTTGAAGGTCCTGATGCTTTAAAGATGTGGGGGAAATGTTTGTTTGTGCATTGAGGTTCTGCACCATGTTGGAAGTGAGTCTCTTGTATACAGAGGATATCACTGTGGGAGTCTATTGCTGAGCGCCAAAGGGAGTTTCTTTTAGCAGGATGGTTCAACCCCTTAGCGTTTAGTGAGAAAAATTTAGGCATGTTTTTCAGTTGTGGAGGAATGTTGTGTTTTACTCACGTTTGCAGAAGAGCTGTAGTCCGTCAGAGGGATCCGATGCTGGCTTTGTCAGATCCGTATACGTCGGATGCTCTTAGAAAGAGAAGCGAGGGTAGAACTGGAACAATAAACTTCGTAGGTTGTATAAGCAAACGTTGCTTAGTGTAAAAGGGATAAGAAGAAATAGAAGGCTGAGGTAGTAATCAAAAGGTAAAAAGGAGAAGAAAAAAACAAAAAAATAAAAAAAATCAACAGCCTGTTACGATTCGGGCTGCTGAGTGTCAACGGGGTGAAAGTTTGTGGAACTAAATGCAACGAGCAAGGCACCGACCGGTTGTGCAACTTGTAACATAGGTACAGTATGTAGTGTGCCATCCTGACTACGGTTAGCGTTTACCTTCCAGGGGGTTTGCAGTGGAGGTTTGATAGATCTCCTTGTGATTGGATTGGATCAGTCCATCGTGATCGGGAACAATTCCCCAAGTGTGAAGGAGTTTGATGCCTTATTCAACTGTGAAGATGTTGTGTTTGACACCATTTCTAGTGACCATAATTTTGGTAGGGAAGCCCCATTGATAGGGAATCTTGTGGTTGTTGAGCGGTTTAGTAATGGTACTAAGCTGCTTCCTTAGTTGGCGGGTATGCTGAGAGATATCTGCATACAGTTGCAGGTTTGTGTAGGGAGCCGGGAGGCGTCCCAGGTGTCTTGCTTTGAATAAGAGTTGATATTTAGCGTGGAAAAAGTGTACTCTCATTAAAACATCGCGGAGGACCTCGGGTGGGAGATGCTGGGGTTTTGGCAGGCGGTGTATATGGTCTATGATGGTTTCCATGGGGGAGAGATCTGGCAATAGGGTGGAAATCAATTTCCTGGCGTATGTATCCAGATCTTGGGGCATGACCGTTTCGGGTACACCCCTTAGTTTCACATTGTTGCGGCGGGACCTGTCCTCGAGGTCCGCCATTTTGGCCCTCATCCACTGTTGTTCTTCATGTGTGTGGTCGTGAGCATCTACAAGATCATTTACTGTAATGGTCATGTCACTCATTTGGGATTCAACATTGCTCACTCTCTGCCCCATGTAATGTACTTGTGAGGAGAATTTGGTAAATATAGAAGACATGTCACTATGGAGGGAGCTCTGTAAAGAGATGAGCATCTCCTTCAGAGTAGTATCCAGTACAGGCTGGTCTGATGTGGGGAAGGCCGCGATGGGGGATGGCTGGATTGCAGTGGGATCAGGTACATGGCTTACCCCAGGTTCTGTGTAGGTGGAATCCAGTCACATCCTCGCTTTAGCAGGGCTGCTGCTGGTAGATGATGACCGGGATGTAGAAGAGGGATCCTTCGGAGCCAACTGCGGTGAAATTTCGGAGCCGTCTGCATCAGGAAGGTCAGTGTAAGCAGCAGCAGCAGCGCCGAGATCAGAGCCGCAGTCGCCATCTTGGATTTCGGGCTGTATAAAGAAATCTGTCAGTTTATTAGGCTGACGGTAATCCTTCCTTTTGCGGTTCGAGGAATACATTCTGCGGGGGGGGGATCGATAAGCTGGGGGTCCAGATGAGCTGTTTGCGGGGTCAGGATAGCCGCTATTCCACTATGTAAGCCGGTCGGTGCTGGAGCTGTGGAGTCAGACGTCCATCTTACTCGGCGGTTAGCCACGCCCGCACCAACAAGTGTTTTGACTATCTTCATACTCTCCAATTAACCATTTATTTTTTTGGCTGACATATGTATAGTTAATGCCTCATTTGTTTTGTATTCTGGGCATGAAAGCATTTAATTTCCTGTTATATCTAACTTTATGTTTTGAGCTCACTTCCTGTTTTGCTTCCTTCATTTTGTATTTCAGATTGGAGGCATTGGACTTTAAATTTTTGGATCACTTGCTGTTTTGACTAAATTTTTTCTTTCAGTGTGGCAGTTTGTCATCTATTTGGCATGTGTATTTTTCATGCAAATAGAGATTTATTTTGGTGGTATTTATTCACCGCAGTTTTTTTTTTTTTGTTGTTAAATAAATGAAAAAAGACATTTAAAAAAAAAAAAGTGTTTTCTTTGTTTCTGCTATAACATTTTGCAAATAAATAAACTTTAGCATACATTTAGGCCAAAAATGCATACTGCAAATTGTTTAGATTAAAATAACCCAAATCAGTGTATATTATTTAGTCAGTAGGAAAGTTATAGAGTCCACAAACTATGGTATATACAGTATAATGTATATCTGAAATCGATCAATCCTGGATGTACTAATGGCCTCATTTCTTGAGGCCTGAAATTGTCAGGACAGTACAAATAACCCCAAATGATCTATTTTTGGAATGTAGACATTCCAGGTTATTTAGTAAGAGGCATGGCGAGTTTTTTGAATTTGTAATTTATTTTTATTTATTTATTTTAAATTAAGAAAAAAAAAACATGCTTTCACCAGTGCAGTACAGCAACATCATATAATGGGTGTGTCTGTGATTCGGGACACTTACTGGTGACACTACAGTATGTGAAAAAAAAATCATAATATATTTTCAATTAGTCTTATTATTAATTTTTTTTTTTTTTTTTTTACAATTTTTTTTATATACAGTGACCAGAGTAATACAGTGTTACCATCGTAACACTGTACTACTCTGAGGAGGTGATCAGGATTATTTGTCTTTACACTTTATGATTGTTTATATCTGTGAATTTAACAAATATAAGCAACTATTTTTTCTGAATGAAAACTATTCATTCAGTGTTTACTATTGTGATTAGCTGTGATTGGCCATAGCGAAATCACATGGTACATATGGGCTGGGATTGGCCCTTTCTATACCATGCGATCACTGTGACCAATCACAGAGATCATCACAATAGCACACAATGAAAGACATTGTGTACAATTGTCATGTGATCTGCTGTGATTGGCCACATAGATCACATGGTAACAGCAGCGTGTCAGTACAGTGATTTGTCGCGAGAGAGAGGGGATGGGGCCAAGCCATGGCTCTGTGTGTGAATGGACAAATAGAGCCTTGACTCAGGAGCGAGCCTGCTCAGGTTTCCTAGCTGCTAACTCAGGGGGCAGGAGGGAGGCACCAAGAGCACCGGTGGAGGACCCAAGAAGAGGAGTATCAGGGCTGCTCTGTGCAAAACCACTGCACAGAGTATGACAAGTTTGTAATTTGTTTTTATTCTGCCTTTAATATTGCTTCACACATTAACAAACTGGAGCTAAATGGTACTTTAAAAGCTTCTACAAAGCTTGCTGTTCACATTGCTCTTATAAAAGTTCAGGTCCATTTGAAACAAGCCTTATGGAGTTTTCGTTTGAACTGTGGATTGTAATTATTTCTCTCACTCTAACATTCAACTATCTCACATGTGTGGTTTCAACACTGCTTTCTATGCAGGCACTATTCACGGATGCGTTGGCTTCTGCGCTTCTGCGCACGAGCTCGGTGGGATGGGGTGTGTTAAAAAATTATTTTTCCTTTGCTACTTTTTTTTTTTACTCTGTTCTTTAAAAAAAATGGTGTCACTTTTCCTAGTACAAGAAATGTAAACATCCCTTGTAATAGAAAAATAGCATGACAGGACCTCTGAAATATGAGATCTGGGGTCAAAAAGATCTCAGATCTCATATTTACACAAAAATGCAGAAAAAAAAAAAGTTGTTTAAAAAAAAAAAATTCCCTTTAAGATCTATGGGCGGAAGTGACGTTATGACATTGCTTCCGCCCTGAAATTGTATGGAGCCGAGCGGGGGGCCATCTTCCCCTCACTCTGCTCCATGCTAAGTAGGGGAAAGAATGCAATTGCCTCCACCACTGCCGAAGGCTCCAGTAAGCAGCGGAGGGCACCAGAGAGCGGCGTGAGGGGGGCCTCTTCACGCCACCAATAAAAGTGATCTTGCGGCGAATCCGCTGCTAAGACAACTTTTATCTAAAAATGGACAGCACAGTGAAGATGTGAATACCGGGGTTATGACAGCTAGCTTCTGCCATAACAACGATATTTCACTTCAAATTGCCGCCGTATA
Source organism: Rana muscosa (assembly GCA_029206835.1). Lineage (NCBI taxonomy): Eukaryota > Metazoa > Chordata > Amphibia > Anura > Ranidae > Rana > Rana muscosa. The sequence continues at coordinate 570,309,385 of CM055121.1, forward strand.
ATGACGGCGGGCGGTCTGTAAGTGGTTAAAAGGCATAGCATACCCTTTACATTTAATTTGGATGATAAATGAGGAAATTAGATCATTAAAAATGTACTATATTAACAGCTAAATTTTTGATTATTTTTTATTTAAATTTTTTTTGTATATTGGAATGCTGTTGGTATTAAGACCAATAAACATGGAAATAGGGGTGGACATATACAATTGGGAATTAATAATGTTAATGTTCTCCATTAAAATGGCATAGATAGCCAAGATTGGGAGGATTATATTAATTTGATCTTTGACAATATGGCGCTGAGATTGAGAGAGTAAGGGATGATATTTGGTCCTGTGTAAAATGGCACTGATTTATAACAAAATGGCGCTTACAGTCAAGGTTATAAAAGGGAGATTTATGTCATAAAATCAGATCCCCTTGAGGAAGTCACATGTTGTGGTGGATGAAAAGAGATTGTAAAATATTTGGACAATTGTTTGTAATGTGATTGATATTTTGAAATGTTATAAGTAGTGCTACACTGGTATTTTGATTTATATTGGTTGTAGCTGATAGCTTAGCAAGCAGAGTGATGCCCTGTACACACGATCGGATTTCCGATGGAATAAAATCCAATGGAATTTTCAGTTGGAATTTCGATGAAGCTGACTTCCATCAGTCTTGCATACACACCATCAGACAAAATTCCGACCGTCCAAAACGCTGTGCCATACAACACGTACGATGGCACTATAAATGGGAAGTTCAAATCCAATGGTGCCACCCTTTGGGCTGCTTTTGCTGATTTCGTGTTACCGCGTTTTAGTAAAAGTTTGGTAAAAGTTTGGTGTTAGCCGATTTGCGCTTTTCAGTCCGTTACAGCATCTTCATTACGCACGCTAGTTTTACCAGAATGAGCGCTCCCGTTTTCTAATTTAGTCTGAGCATGCATGGATTTTTCTCCGATGGAGTTCCACACAGACGATCGGAATTTCCTATCGGTTTTTTTTCCATCGGAAAATTTTTAAACATGTTCTATTTTTTTACACCGATGGAAAAAAGTCATATGGGGCCCACACACGATCGTTTTTTCCGATGAAAAAGTCCATTGGACTTTTTTCATCGGAAAAAACGGTTGTGTGTACAGGGCATAACAGTCAATGAACAAGAACAAGTACAAGAGCAGATAAAACATCTATGCTGATTAAAAAAAATGTAATAAAGAATCCCAGCCGCTGTTACAAGATGCCTAGACACCTTAAAAAGCTAAACAAACATAAACCCCTAGGGGTACAGCGCTGTTCAGGTAATATTCAGCTAATAATATAAATACAGTATCAACAAAATAAAAATAAAAGTCCAAATCTATAATACATAATGTAGTGCAGTCCAACACAATATGCTCAGTGCTTCATGCTGCTCCCAAGTATACCGATATTAATTCTCATTCGTGCTCTGGTGCACAATCCAGGTGAACCCCAGCTTCTATCACACTCACCAGATGTATATGACTTCTTGTGCTAACTATCGAGTCAATAGAACACTTAGCAGACCCCAGGACTCAATTGCTCTGCTTTTCCGTAAATCGTGTCAATTATATCATATATGATATCATATCCAGCCAATTACAGTTGAATTGAGAGGGAGAGCAGAAACATAGTTCCTCTTACAGGTTTTTAAACTTCAGCCAGCTGCTGGATTCGGCAAGTCTCACCCTTAGTAAATACAGGCAGTAAACAACTTCTATTTGGAACAATTTTGTAAATAGTGTTTGAAGCTCCACTCTGTCCCTTGTAACTGTGATTTGTAAGGCAATTATAATGTTTTTGTTAACCTTCAAAGCTTAATTTCTGATTTTAGCTACTTTAAAATATACCCTTTAGATGTACAGTATTCTTTTGGCAGAAAACACAAGCTTTCATTTGTTAACTGTAAGCTACACTTTACAAAATATTTATGAATTTTCCAGTAACCTTCAAAAATGTTTTGCAGTGCCTTCTATTAAAGTCACATAATGCTGGCTGTGACATCTTTATTATAGTGATAACATATTGTGTTGCTGTGACAGTATCTCGCAAAATAATCAGTGTTCTCCGTTTTGGTTTATTAGGTCATCTTGTGTTTTATCATACATTGTTGTGAGGTTTCCTTAGAGAACAGAATGTCTAAAACTTTAATGTGGCCTGAAGGTATGTGTTCTAAATTCTGTGACTAAGCTGCTAGATTTGTTTTTAGGGTATTTCTTTTTGTAAAGAGCATTTTTATAGACTGGGGTGCTCAACATTTGACAGCTAACAGTGCATTCATAAATGTGAGTAGAAGCTATGTAAAGTTTTTATATTAATAACGCACACATTTTATTTCTGATTAGATAAAATAAATGTAGCTCTGCTTGACCCTATATTAATATAAGATGTTCTGTTGTCAAGTAGGGATGAGCTAAAGATTTTTTCCAAACAAAAATTAGTGTAGCGCTCAAAAATTGGAAAATAAATAAATAAATACATTATATATATATATATAATATATATATATATATATATATATATATATATATATATATATATATATATATATATATATAAACTAAACTAAATACAATTAAAACAAATGTGTAAAACCTGAATGACCCAAGGTGCATACAATGGTAGATGAATAATCTCATAAAATTATGTGAGTGAATAAAAATGCTGAAAAAGTCATAAAATGTGAATGAATAATGATGAGAATTAATCAAAGTTTGTGAGTAAACATCATCATTATTCATCTACCATTGTAGGCACCTTTGATCATCCAGGTTTTACACATTTGTTTTCATTTTATTTTAATTATTTTATATATATATATATATAAATATACATACTGTATATATATATATATATATATATATATATATTGTGAGGGGGTTAGCTCGGCAGCGGGTGTGTGTGACCCCCGGGATGGGCTCCCCACACAAAAACAGGCCCAGCAAACGGAGGTTGTGGTTTTCAAAATCAAAAAAAAGGTGCGGTTTATTTTCTATTTACAGTGACAAAACACAGCAAAGCCAAAAGAAACATAAACAAAATAAATCCTGGTCAATTTGACCTCTGACTAAACATACAGGTTTCCTAACTAACAACTGGGATCAGCCTAGTGCTGTCCTAGTCCCTAAGTCCCTGGTTTTAAATGTCCAAGCAAATAGCCACACAGGCTTTGTCTCACCGCACAGGGGTTCACTCTCCCTAGACAGTCCACACAGGTCTGGGTCCAGGCATGAGCAAACACCTAATGAAGCTGGGAGTTCTTATAGAGGCCTAAATGAGCTGACAAGCTTCAGCTGGTCTCATCAACTCCCTGTCTGCACGACGCCCCACACTCTCCCTAGAGGTATGAGTCATCCATGAGCCCACTAGCCTCAGCTGGGCTTATACAACTCTCCACCTAGTTGTATAAGTCGGCGTAAAGCCTGAATCTGGGCGAAATATATCTACCCCCCTGGATGCAACCAGGTGACTTTACCTTCCTGCTGTCACATACCCCCCCCCCTCTTGTTTTAACCTCGGGGTTGGAACACCAGCAATCAGGCATTCATGTACTCGAGACAAAGCATCCGCATTCCCCATTTGAACGCCAGGGCGATGCTTTACTGTGAAGTTGAATTCCTGGAGGGCCAGGAACCACCTATTCACTCTTCTATTTGTTTCCTTGTTTTGAGCCATCCACTTTAACGGAGCGTGATCCGTAACCATGTCAAAGTGCCTACCTAGCAGGTAGTACCGAAGGGAATCTAGAGCCCACTTCACCGCTAAACACTCCTTTTCAACGGTGGCGTAATTTACCTCATGGGACTTCAACTTCCTGCTGAGGTAAATGACTGGGTGCTCTTCCCCGTTCCAGACCTGGGACAATACTGCTCCTAACCCCACATCTGACGCATCACTTTGTACGACAAAGTCTTTAGAGAAGTCGGGTGAGTACAACACTGGCTGGCTACATAAGGCTTGTTTCAAGAATTGGAATGCTGCCTCAGCCTCGGGGGTCCATTTAATCATGACCGACCCTTTCCCCTTCGTTAGGTTGGTTAGGGGCACAGCCTTAGAAGCAAAGTGGGGAATGAATCGCCGATAATACCCAGCGATTCCCAGAAAGGCTCGTACCTGCTTCTTGCTGTTGGGACGTGGCCAACTCTGGATGGCCTCGACTTTGTTGAGTTGGGGTTTTATTACTCCCCTCCCAATGGTGTACCCAAGATATTTGGCCTCCTCCTGCCCAATGGTACACTTCTTGGGGTTAGCCGTAAACCCCGCTTCCCGAACAGAGTCCAGGACTGCTTGCACTTTTGGCAGATGTGAGGCCCAATCTGTGCTATGGACAATTACGTCATCCAGGTAAGCCGCAGCATACTTCCGATGGGGCCTCAGCATCTGGTCCATTTTCCGCTGGAATGTGGCCGGCGCATTCTGTAACCCGAACGGCATTCTTTTATATTGGAACGCCCCGTCTGGGGTTACAAATGCGGTTTTCTCTTTGGCCAATTTGGCCAGGGGGATTTGCCAATACCCTTTTGTGAGGTCAAGAGTCGTCATGTATCGGGCTGTTCCCAGCCGGTCGATCAACTCATCTATACGTGGCATGGGGTAGGTGTCAAATTTTGTAACTTTGTTCAACTGACGAAAATCGTTACAAAATCGCCAGCTCCCATCCGGTTTAGGCACCAACACAATGGGACTAGACCAATCACTTTGGGACTCCTCTATCACCCCTAAGTTCAGCATTTTCTGTACTTCCTCCCGTATTGCCTCCCGTCGGGCCTCTGGGATCCGATAGGGTTTTAACTTCACCCTTTCACCGGGCGGGGTAATGATGTCATGCTCTACCCCAGATGTTTGTCCCGGCAGCTCAGAGAATACCTCCTTGTTGCGAAGCACAAACTCCTTAACCTCCTGTTGTTGGGGTTGTGACAAGGTGGCTGCTATTCCAACCTCAGGAATCACGCAACCAGTTTGAGCTGGTGACCAAGTGTCTGCGACTAGGGACTCTCTATTAGGCTTGTGCACAACGGAAAAATTCGTTCCGTTTCGGTTCGTTTCTTTCCGGTCCTGTTGATTCGTAATCATTCGTAATTTTGCAAGACGGGATTTTTCGTGTTCGGACTCATTCGTATTTTTGCAAGCGACATTTTTCGTTGAATTTTTTGTTGCTTTATAATTCGTACTTTCGGTAGAGTACGTTGTTTTTCATTGATTCTGGACACAACTCCTACTTTCGTAACTTTTTTTGGGTTCGTTGATTCGTAATTTTCTGTGTCTCTCTCACGACGACGCTGCCTATTATGCCTAATGTGCTTCGAATGGATTTGTACTTTTCGAAATACATAGCGGTTATTTGTAACGATTCGAAATCTCGTATTTTACTTTCGTTTTTTACATGCGGCTATAGCCTCCGCCCCTGTACACCATTTTGAGAGGGTTCAGCACGGTGAGGGAGAAGCAGAGAGCAGAGCAGAGTGTTATTGTGCTTCGAATGGATTAGAAATCTCGTATTTTACTTTCGTTTTTTACATGCGGCTATAGCCTCCGCCCCTGTACACCATTTTGAGAGGGAGTTCAGCACGGTGAAGGAGAAGCAGAGAGCAGAGCAGAGTGAGTGTTATTGTGTTTCCAATGGATTTGTACATTCATAAGTTTTTTCATAACGAATTATGCCGAAGACATTCGGGCATTCGCTATTTTGCGGTATAATTTATTTCGGATTCGGTTTTATTCGTAATTGCTTTGTTCGGAAATTCGAATGCTTCCGAATGTCCGAAAGTTGCTAAATTCGGACGAATTTCGATTCGTTACGAAACGAATTGCACAAGCCTACTCTCTATCCCTCCAGGCTTTCAACAGATTAACGTGATAGATCTGTTCGGGCTTTCGCCTTCCTGGTTGTCTGACCTTGTAATTCACTTCGCTCACTTTTTCCATTATCTCGTAGGGGCCTTGCCATTTGGCAAGGAATTTACTTTCAACCGTAGGGACAAGTACCAGTATCCTATCCCCCGGGGAAAAGGTACGGGTCTGGGCTCCACGGTTGTACACTCTCTGCTGTGCTAACTGCGCTTGGGTCAAATGTTCCTTCACGATGGGCATTACCTGTGCAATTCGGTCTTGCATCAGGGCGACATGCTCAATCACACTCCTGTGGGGAGAACTCTCACTTTCCCAAGTTTCCTTGGCAATATCCAACAGCCCTCTTGGGTGTCTCCCATACAGTAACTCAAAGGGGGAGAATCCCGTAGAGGATTGGGGCACCTCCCTAATAGCAAACATCAGATAAGGAAGTAGACAGTCCCAATCCTTTCCATCTCTATCCACCACTTTCTTCAACATTTGTTTTAGGGTTTTGTTGAATCTTTCAACCAGCCCATCGGTTTGGGGGTGATACACAGATGTACGTAATTGCGTCACTTTGAACAATTTACACAGCTCCTTCATAACCCGGGACATAAAGGGTGTACCTTGGTCCGTAAGCAGTTCTTTACAAATACCCACCCGGCTAAACACAAGAGATAGCTCTTTGGCTATGGTTTTGGCCGAGGTATTTCGGAGAGGGATCGCTTCTGGATAACGGGTGGCATAGTCCATTATAACTAATATGTACTGGTGCCCCCTAGCGGACTTGATTATAGGACCTACCAAATCCATGGCGATCCTCTCAAACGGGACCTCAATGATGGGTAGAGGGACCAGCGGGCTACGGAAATGTGGCATCGGGGCCGACCTCTGACACACAGGGCAGGAGGAACAATAATTTTCTATGTCCTTCATCACCCCCGGCCAATAGAATCTCTGTAATACCCTCTCTCGGGTTTTCTCTGTCCCCAGATGACCTCCAAGAATGTGCCCATGGGCCAACTCCAACACCAACTTCCTGTAAGGTTTGGGCACCACAAGCTGCTCAACGGTTTCTTCTGCCCTTTTTGCCACCCGATACGGTAGGTCCTTCTCTACGCTGAAGTATGGGTAAGTGCAGGTATTATCTGGGTTCACTAACTCGCCATCTATTTTCACTACGTTTTCCCGTGCCTTTATTAGGGCGGGGTCTTTCAACTGTTCTGTGGCAAAGTTTTCCCTGTGAACCTCAAGATCAGAAAACTCCACAGACGGTAGGTTTTCGTCTGAGGAGGTGGGCTCCTCTCCAGTTTCTTGAGTCTCCCCTGCCAATACTGATAAGGGAAATTCCGGAGAGTCCTCACCACTCTCAGGGGAGTTCTGGCTATCACCTTCCTGGTACATAGGGGCACCAGTGGGGGGCTCAGGATCATCCCACAGTTCCCAGAACTTCGGAAAATCCCTTCCCACAATGGCGTCATGCGGTAACTGAGATACTAAGCCCACTGGATGAGAGAGGGTACCTTTGGGGGTCTCGAAACACACTGTAGTCACTGGATACTCTCGGGTGTCCCCATGCACACAAATAACAGCTACCTTGCTATTCCCAGAGACCTCTGTTTTAACTAACTCAGCCTTTATCAGGGTCACAAGGCTACCTGAATCCAGCAATACCACAACATTTCTACCATTAACACACATTTTGCATAAATGTTTCTCAGTTCCTCGAATGGCAGTGCATGCGACTGTCGCACACAGCGACTGACGTCTGCCCGTCAGAAAGTCACACTGCATGGGTTCCTCCACAACCGGGCAATTGGCTGCAATATGTCCCGCTTGCCGGCAGCGGTAGCAAACGATCCTTCTTGCCGCCTCTTGAGCCGCTGATTTCCCAGGCTGTTCTCGCCAAACTTGGGGTAGAGCTCCCACCCTCTCACTCTCTCCACCCTCACCCCTTGGAATCCTCTTATCCGCCCCTGGGGATGGTCTGGTCTTAGGGTGGAAAGTCCGAGTGTCTCTGGAAGAGGCCGTCAGGTTCTCTGTAGCCAAGTATTTCTCCACACGATCCACAAGACCATCGGCCGTCTCTGGGTCTCCATGGCTTACCCACTTTTGGATGGCAGTAGGAAGAGCTCTCAAAAACCGATCCATTACAACACGTTCCACAATCTTTGGTGCGGACAAAGTCTCTGGCTGTAGCCACTTTCTGCTCAGGTGAATGAGATCATACATTTGAGACCTGGGGGTTTTCCAAGCTGGAAAGTCCAGTTATGCACACGCTGAGCCCGGACAGCCTGGGTGACACCCAGCCTTGCCAATATTTCAGCTTTTAGCATCACATAGTCTTTTGCTTGGTCAGGCTCTAGGTCATAGTAAGCCTTCTGCGATTCACCAGTTAACAGAGGAGCCACCAGTCCAGCCCACAGCTCCTCAGGCCACTTTTCTCTTTCAGCAGTCCTTTCAAATGTGGTCAAAAATACCTCTGGATCATCCTCTCCAGTCATTTTTGTCAATAAACGACTCACCCCAAAGGACGCGGTATTAGTGGGACGGCTTTCCTCACTGGTCTGCGGACGTTGCTGCATTACTGCTTCCATTTGTTGTAGTCTCTGCTCTTGCTTCTGTAACAGGTCTATGAAGCGGGCCTCAGATTGCTGCTGGGCTTGTTGCTGAGCTTCCAGACTCTGTTGGTGAGCTTGCTGCTGGGCTGCAAGGCTCTGTTGATGAGCTTGCTGCTGGGCTGCGAAGTTCTGTTGTTGAGCTGCAAGGCTCTGTTGATGAGCTGCAAGGCTCTTTTGCAAACCTGCATTTGTCTGCTGTTGATTGGCATTTGCTAGAGCCAGCTGCTTCAGTATCTCCTCCATGCTGGCTTAAAAAAAAACTGCCACTGGTTCTCCACCAACTGTGAGGGGGTTAGCTCGGCAGCGGGTGTGTGTGACCCCCGGGATGGGCTCCCCACACAAAAACAGGCCCAGCAAACGGAGGTTGTGGTTTTCAAAATCAAAAAAAAGGTGCGGTTTATTTTCTATTTACAGTGACAAAACACAGCAAAGCCAAAAGAAACATAAACAAAATAAATCCTGGTCAATTTGACCTCTGACTAAACATACAGGTTTCCTAACTAACAACTGGGATCAGCCTAGTGCTGTCCTAGTCCCCAAGTCCCTGGTTTTAAATGTCCAAGCAAATAGCCACACAGGCTTTGTCTCACCGCACAGGGGTTCACTCTCCCTAGACAGTCCACACAGGTCTGGGTCCAGGCATGAGCAAACACCTAATGAAGCTGGGAGTTCTTATAGAGGCCTAAATGAGCTGACAAGCTTCAGCTGGTCTCATCAACTCCCTGTCTGCACGACGCCCCACACTCTCCCTAGAGGTATGAGTCATCCATGAGCCCACTAGCCTCAGCTGGGCTTATACAACTCTCCACCTAGTTGTATAAGTCAGCGTAAAGCCTGAATCTGGGCGAAATATATCTACCCCCCTGGATGCAACCAGGTGACTTTACCTTCCTGCTGTCACAATATATATATATATATATATATATATATATATATATATATATATATATATATATATTGTAATGTTCGGGGAACCAGCTAGATCGCAGGACACAGGCTTTTCAAACAAAAGGACATTTATTAAACTTAAATGGCTTCACAGCAGCAAAACAAAAGAAATAACAGTCTCACCGACTTGTAGAGCTTATAACTGCTGTTGCAGTTAAACAGTCCTTATTTGGTGTTGCAGGTAAGTTTCCCAGCTAGTAGGCTTCCATGCAGGCCACTGCCATGTACATTCACAGCTTTTCACAGCTTTTCACAGCCTCCACAGCTTTTGCAGTGTCCACCATTCACCATGCACAGACATCACTACACTCCTCCACACTCATCTATAACTTCCTGTCTCTCTTAAACCACTTCCTTGGACAGGTGTGTTAACCCTTTCTGTTCCCTTAAAGGAACCACAGCCCAAACAGAGGGGAAATATAGCGTCCTTGCAGGACCCAGCCACGGCGTCCTGTACATATCCCCCCCCCTGTGCCCCAACGCCAAGGAGGTGGGGGCAACAGTGGAGCTAAAACAATGGACTCGGGAGAGGGCATCTGCATTTTGATGCAGTCTCCCGAGCCTATGCTCCACTACAAATTTAAATTCCTGGAGCGCCAGGAACCAACGTGTAATCCTGGCATTAGTACCTTTACCTTGCTTCATCCATGTTAACGGGGCATGGTCAGAAATCAACCTAAACTTCCTTCCCAAGAGGTAATATCTGAGGGATTCCAGAGCCCACTTAATGGCCAGACATTCTCGTTCGACTATAGCATAGTTTTTCTCCGCTGGTGTCAACTTCCTACTGAGAAAGACTACTGGGTGCTCCTCACCATGAACAACCTGCGACAACACAGCTCCCAATCCTACATCGGAAGCATCAGTCTGGACAACAAACTCGTTTGAAAAATTGGGTGCTATCAGGACAGGGTGTTGGCACAGTGCTGACTTGAGCTCCAAAAAAGAGCCTTTTCAGCATCTGTATTCCTTTCCACCATGACCGATTTCCGTCCCTTAGTCAGATCGGTCAATGGAGCCGCCAATGAGGCAAAGTTGGGTACGAATCTCCTGTAGTATCCCACCATGCCCAGGAATGCACGTACCTGCTTTTTTGTGAGGGGGCGGGGCCAATTCTGTATAGCCTCTACCTTGCTAACCTGAGGTTTCACCACCCCTCTACCCACAATATAGCCCAGGTATTTCACCTCCTCCATTCCCAAAGCACATTTTTCAGGGTTTATTGTAAACCCCTCCTTCCAAAGAGAGTCCAGTACTGCCTGGACTTTGGGAAAGTGTGATTCCCAGTCCCTGCTAAAAATGACTATGTCGTCCAAGTACACTGAGGCATATTCCCGGTGAGGTCGTAAAATCCTATCCATTGCTCGCCGGAAAGTGGCTGGAGCAGTTTGTAGTCCAAAAGGCATTCTTTTGTACTGAAAACTCCCCTCTGGGGTAGAAAAAGCAGTTTTCTCTCTAGCAGCCTTAGTCAACGGGATTTGCCAATACCCCTTGGTAAGGTCTAATGTTGTGATATACCTGGCTGGACCTAGTCTCTCAATAAGCTCATCTACCCGGGGCATGGGGTAGGCATCAAACCGTGAAACCTCATTAAGTTTCCGGAAATCATTGCAGAATCGCAGAGTCCCGTTGGGCTTTGGTACCAACACAATCGGGCTCGACCACTCACTCTGCGATTCTTCAATGATCTCCAGGTCTAGCATCTTCTTCACTTCCTCTGAAACAGCCTTCCTTTGAGCCTCTGGGATGCGGTAGGGCCGGACAAAAACTTTGACTCCAGGTTCCGTGATAATATCATGTTCTATGACACTAGTTAGCCCTGGCAAGTCTGAAAACTTTTCTTTATTTCTCTGCAAGAACTCCTTTGCCTGCTGACTTTGGATTTTAGACAGGGTACTTGCTACTTGAACACTCTCCACCCCAACCTGAGGCTCAAGTCTTGCACTAGCCAGGGAGGGCACCGGTTCCCTGTCTATCCAGGGCTTTAACAAGTTGACATGATATATCTGATACGGTTTCCTCTCGCCTGGCTGGTGGACTCTATAGTTTACCTCTCCCACTTTTTCCACAACTTCAAAGGGACCTTGCCATCTGGCCAAGAATTTACTTTCCACAGTGGGAATTAGCACGGCTACTCGATCCCCCACTTGGAAGTGCCTTATTTTAGCAGCCCTGTTATAGACCCGTCGTTGAGCCTCCTGGGCTTTCTGCAAATGCTCTTTGACTAGTGGCATCACAGTTTGGATCCTTTCCTGCATTTGGGAGACATATTCAAGAACACTCTTATGCTGAACAGGCTCACTTTCCCATTCCTCTTTAACAAAGTCAAGTAGTCCGCGAGGTTTACGCCCATATACCAACTCAAAGGGCGAAAACCCCGTGGAGGCCTGGGGCACTTCCCTGATAGCAAACAGGAGAGCTGGTAACAGGCAGTCCCAGTCTTTCCCATCCCTTTGTACCACTCTCTTTAGCATAGACTTAAGGGTTTTATTAAAGCGTTCCCTAACCCGTCCGTTTGGGGATGGTAGACCGATGTGCGCAGCTGTTTAATCCGGAACAGCTTGCACACATCGGCCATAACTCTCGACATAAACGGGGTGCCCTGGTCTGTGAGTATTTCCTTGGGAAAACCAGTCCGTGTAAACAACTGGAATAATTCCCGGGCAATAGCCTTAGAGGAGGTATTCCGCAGGGGAAGCGCCTCAGGATATCGGGTGGCATAGTCAAGAATCACCAATATGTAGGAGTAACCTCGAGCCGACTTTACCAAGGGACCCACTATATCCATGGCTATCCTCTCAAACGGGACCTCAATTATGGGCAGAGAGATCAAAGGGCTCCGGAAGTGGGTCACCGGAGCGGTCAACTTACAGGTGGGACAAGAGGTACAGTATTTCTTTACCTCTGCTTTCAGACCTGGCCAGTAAAACCGGTCGGTGATCCGTGCCTCCGTCTTCTCAACTCCCAGGTGTCCCCCTAACACATCGTCATGGGCCAGGTCCAGAACCTTTCGTCTATATTGTTGGGGTACCAACAATTGTTCTACCACATTTTCTCTCACCTTGGTAACCCGATACAATAACTCATTATATATTGCAAAGTGTGGCCACCGCTCATTCGCACCTGGCTCTTGGGGAACCCAATTTACTACTACAACTTGTTCCCGTGCACGGGCCAAAGTGAGGTCCTGCATCTGAGCAGTACCAAACGCCCCCTGGGGAACACCCAAATCTGGCAGGGCAGGGGTAGAGGCCACTTCCTCATCCTCTTCCCCCAGCATTACCTGAAGTGGGGAAGGTCCTCCCCCCTCAGTGTTTTGGTAGGTCTGTGGACCACATATCTTGATATTCTCAACAGTATCAGCTCTACTTTCATCACCATTAACCCAACCATTAGCATTTTCATCATTTGGATCCACATTAAGAACATTTGGCAGTTCAGGGTTCTTCCTCTCAGCAGCAGGAACAGGGAGGCTAGTTTCTCCCCAATCTCTGAACTGTTCTCCTTGTTCCCACAGTTTTGTAAACAACGGACAGTCTCGTCCTATTATAACATCATGTACCAAGTTCTTTACCACCCCCACCTCTTGAGTACCAGTGCCACATGCTGAGGAGATGGTCACCGAGATGAGAGGGTACTCTCTAGTGTCCCCGTGAATGCACACCACCCGTAAGATTTTTCTTACCAGACCGATCTTCCCAATTACTCTAGGATGAACCAGGGTTACCATGCTTCCGGAGTCCAACAAAGCCCGGGCAGGGAGATGGTTCACTTGGACTTCACACTCAAATTTTTCCTCACCCAGGTTGAGCTGTGTGGTGCATACTTTATGGGCATAAAAAGACCCCCTCAGAAGAACCCCGCATTCCATGGGCTTCTCTTGCAGTGGGCAGTGTGCCCGGGTATGACCCCAGGAATGACATCGCCAACATTGTACATCCCCTCCTCTCCGAACAGGAACAGAACACTGAGGAGGTACCGGGAGTGACTCTTGACCTTCCGGGGTGTTTGCTCCAGGACTCCTTGGAACATCCTTTTGAAGGGCAGCAGTTGTTCGAACAGGCCGTGGTAGACTGGGGCCTATGCGCTTGGTAGGTCCGAGCAGGTCCTCCACCACTGTATATCGTTCTACCATCTCGACAAGGAGGTTTGCTGTTTTGGGGTCTCCATGGCTGACCCACCTTTGAAGGTCGTCTGGCAGGGATCTCAGGTATCGGTCCAGCACAACCCGTTCCACGATTTGGGGGCCCGACAACACCTCAGGCTGCAGCCATTTTTTTACCAGTTGCACCAGGTCATGCATTTGAGACCAAGGTGGCCGATCTGGACGATACTTCCATTGGTGAACTCGTTGGGCCCGAACGGCCGTAGTCACCCCCAGACGAGCCAGAATTTCTGCCTTTAACTTTTGATAGTCTTTAGCATCATCGGGTGGCAGGTCAAAGTAGGCTTTTTGAGGATCTCTGGTGAGAAAAGGGGCAATGAGGCCGGCCCACTGGTCCTGAGGCCACCCTTCTCTCTCTGCCGTCCTCTCAAATGTAGCAAGAAATGCCTCTACATCATCGCTCAGGGACAATTTCTGCAAAAAATGGCTTGCCCTCACAGTCACCTGGTTGCCAGGGGCAACAGCCGCTTGCTCCCGACCCTGAGATAGCTGCTGCACTGCTTCCTTTAAGACAGCCACCTGAGCCTGCATAACCTCTTGCTGGGCTGCTTGCTGGGTCACCAACAGGCGAGTATTTTCTTGCTGCAGCTGATTAGCTAGGGACAACTGTTTAATTAGCTCCTCCATTGCTTCGGCTTTCAACGTTTGTGCAGCTTCAACCCAGGACATAAATCCAATGTACTGTCCCTTTAACTGTCAGTTCAATGTTATGTTCAATGCAAAGAAAAAAAAAAAAAAAGTTTTGTTTTTTTTCTTCTTATGCCTGTTATTCTGTCCTGCCCGCATTCGAGCACCAGTGTAATGTTCGGGGAACCAGCTAGATCGCAGGACACAGGCTTTTCAAACAAAAGGACATTTATTAAACTTAAATGGCTTCGCAGCAGCAAAACAAAAGAAATAACAGTCTCACCGACTTGTAGAGCTTATAACTGCGGTTGCAGTTAAACTGTCCTTATTTGGTGTTGCAGGTAAGTTTACCAGCTAGTAGGCTTCCATGCAGGCCACTGCCATGTACATTCACAGCTTTTCACAGCTTTTCACAGCCCCCACAGCTTTTGCAGTGTCCACCATTCACCATGCACAGACATCACTACACTCCTCCACACTCACCTATAACTTCCTGTCTCTCTTAAACCACTTCCTTGGACAGGTGTGTTAACCCTTTCTGTTCCCTTAAAGGAACCACAGCCCAAACAGAGGGGAAATATAGCGTCCTTCCAGGACCCAGCCACGGCGTCCTGTACAATATATATATTCATATATACACACACACACACACACACTATTTTTGAGCGCTACACTAATTATGGTTTATATATTTTTGCACTATGTGTCTAGTGGAGTGTTGGCGGCTTGCTAGTCTAAGCGCAATTTTTTTTCTACAAACAAAAGTTCAGACTGAACCTTGGATAGTAAAGGGTTCGGATGAATGCCTGAACATTGATAGTGGGAGTTGAACATAGAGTTATTACGACCATTATACTTGACAACTTCCATCTATCAATGGTTGTTAGGGATGCTATCGGTTGCAGGCACCACGAGTTCTTAACAACCAGTGATCTCTCTAGTCCCATTTACTTACATAACAGCAAATCCCCAGCCATACAAGCAAAGGGGCAGGCTGGTGGTAGCATTACTGACCAAATATGACCATGGCTATAAACCAAATATGGCCATGTCGAAAACATGCACCACTGGAAGGAGCACCAGACCAAATGATAAGAGTCCAATTCATTTGCACTACAACAAAACACAATATAATATAAATGTAGATGTGATTGGTATAATCATAATTTAGAAAGTAATGGATGGGAGGAAGGAATACACAAAGGGACCTTCTGAATCTTGAACACAAAGTGTCCGGTACCACATCCTAGGAAAGAATCTGAACAAAAAAAAACCTAAAAGCAAAATGGAGGACTTACCACTTGATTTATAATAAAATGTCAAATATTTATTGTACAAAGGTGATGGATTTCTTCCTGTGACTTTGACACGTTTCACAAGTCGCTGCCCACTTCATCAGGAGGAGAACTTCAGTCAAGCTCTATATTGTACATATAAAAAAGGTTTACAAAAGATAGACACAATAATACTATGACCAGTTGTTGCCAACTCTTTTGGAAGATGGGGTAGTTTATCAAGCTTCTATCCACTGTGTAACCACAGGACAAGGTTCAAAACCTCCACTATAAGTTATAGTGATGGTGAGTATCTTAGCAGCATTAGGGTGTCACCAAGTGGTGGGATGTGTATCCAGAGGCCAGATGTAAAAATTCTGGATGGACCCTCTGCACACTGCTATACACTCTCTCCAGCAAACTATGCAATGAAAAACAGGGATTATTATTGCAATACATGCTTAAGCCGGCCAACTGTTTGCTGGAGAGGGAATAGAGCAGTGTGTAGAGGGCCATCCAGAATTTGTAGTGTTAATATGTGGTCACACCCCATTAGCACCTGATAGTTTAAATACATGTACAAGCTATTGGGTTTTGAGCACAGGTATATCTTTTTTCTCCGATGCCGGATTGACAACACTGGATTTTTTTTGTGGGGGTACTTTTTATTAAAGACCTTGTGTAATAAAAAACCTGTGTGTTTTTTTGTAACTTACTTTTTCCCCTTTATATCCTTTTATCCCTTACTGATGGATGTGGGGTGGAATGGATATCTGGGGGACCCCTTAAGTCCCCCCAGTAGCATAGCTGCAGCCCCTTTCCTGGGTTGCCAAAATGTGTGCCCATATTAAGGATCTGGTATGGATTTTGGATGGAGGCAGACCCCAAGCCATTTTTTCTGCAGGGTTTTTCCTTAACCTCTGCTGCTTGGTATGGAGACGAGTGAGGGGAAGATGGCCCCCACCCGTCTCCATACCATTGCAGGGCGGAAGTGACGTCAAAACGTCACTTCCGCCCATAGCTCTTAAAGGGCCATTTTTTTAATGCATTTTAGTGTAAATATGTTAATACATTCCTTGTAATAGGAATAAAAGTGACACCATTTTTTTTAAAAGAACAGTGTAAAAATAAAAGGTAAAATAAATAAGAAAAAAAAAATGTAAACAAGCCCCGTCCCGCCGAGCTCGCGTGTAGTAGTGAACGCATACGTGAGCAGCACCCGCATATGAAAACGGTGTTCAAATCACATACAGTATATGAGGTATCGCCGCGATCAGTAGAGCCCTAGACCTCCTCTGTAACTCAAAACATGCAACCTGTAGAATTTTTTAAACGTCGCCTATGGAGCTTTTTAAGGGTAAAAGTTTGTTGCCATTCAATGAGTGGGCGCAATTTTGAAGCGTGACAATTTGGGTATCAATTTACTCGGTGTAACTTTACTGTTGTCTTATTTTTTAATTCAAATTTTTTTATTTTTTCCCAAAAAAGTGTGCTTGTAAGACCGCTGCGCAAATACGGTGTGACAGAAAGTATTGCAACGACCGCCATTTTATTCTCTAGGGTGTTAGAACCCCCAAACATTATACATTTTTTTTCTAAGTAATTTTCTAGCGATTTTACCAAAAATATGTAGAAGAATACGTATCGGACTAAACTGTGGGAAAAAAAAAAGATTTTTTTAATGTATTTTTTGGGAATATTTATTATAGCAAAAAGTAAAAAATATTGCATTTTTTTCAAAATTGTCACTCTTTTTTTGTTTATAGCGCAAAAAATAAAAACCGCAGAGGTGATCAAATACCACCAAAAGAAAGCTCTATTTGTGGGAAAAAAAGGACGTCAATTTTGTTTGGGAGCAACGTCACAATTGTCAGGTAAAGCAACGCAGTGCCAAATCGCAAAAAGTGGCCTGGTCTTTGACCACCAAAATGGTCCGGGGCTGAAGCGGTTAAATAAAGACCACAATAGGTCTAGTGGCACTTTTAGGAGAGGAGATTGGAATGTGATTTTCCATAAAGGATCCATATATGAATCCAGCTGTGGATTTCAATGCAGGCGAGGAGAGAAGAGTGGAACGTGAACTGCCATTAAGGATTTGTATACCCAAGCACCACTAGACCTGTTGTGGTCTTTGTTAAGGGGAGCTGCTAGGGTACACTCCTGGTGGATGCCTGGATAGTGGGAACAAATTGTGTTCACAGCTTTCAAGAACTGTTCTTAGAGCATGTGATCTTCACATCTTAATACTTTTTGATGCACATGCACTTTATTATTGGGGACTTATTTTATAGTTTTTTTTATGTAAAATCAGATGAATACCTGCTTTTGATTTGAGCACTTTTATCACTGTTTCACATATTATCGTATATTATTGTATTTTTTTTTTTTTTTTAATTAGGGACAGTCATTTATGCATATTTGTCTTTTTGCTGTTTAGCTTCTTGAATTAGTGCACTTTATTACTGTTTCACATAGTATCGCATATTACTGCAATTTTTGTTTTGTAGTTTGTTTGTTTTTTGTATCATTTTGTATTGTTTTTGAGAATGTTCTTTTTCATATTATAAATGTTTGTTTTTTATGTTTTGTTAACCACTTCAGCCCTGGAAGAATTTACCCCCTTCCTGACCAGAGCACTTTTTGCGATGCAGCACTGCTTCGCTTTAACTGACAATTGCGCGGTCGTGCGACGTTGAACCTAACCAAAATTTACGTCCTTTTTCCCCCACAAATAGAGCTTTCTTTTGGTGGTATTTGATCACCTCTGCGGTTTTTATTTTTTGTGCTATAAACAAAAGAAGAGCGACATATTTGAAAAAAAATGCAATATTTTTTACTTTTTGATTTAATAAATATCACAATTTTTTTTTTTTAAAACAATTTTTTTTCTAAGTTTAGACCGATACGTATTCTACATATTTTTGGTAATTTTTTTTTGCAATAAGCGTATATTGATTGGTTTGCGCAAAAGTTATAGCGTCTACATAATAGGGGATAGATTTATGGCATTTTTATTTTTTTTATTTTTTTTACTAGTAATAGCGGCGATCTGCGATTTTTATTGTGACCGTGACATTGCGGCAGACACATCGGACACTATTGGCGCGTTTTTGGGACCATTCACATTTATACAGCGATTAGTGCTATAAAACTGCACTAATTACTGTGTAAATGTGACTGGCAGGGAAAGGGTTAACACTAGGGGGCGATCAAGGGGTTAATATGTTCCCTATTGAGTGATTGTAACTGTAGGGGGAGGGGACTCACAAGGGGAGGAGACCGATCTGTGTTCCTCTGTACTGGGAACACACATCGGTCTCCTCACCTCTGACAGGAGGTGGATCTGTGTGTTTACACACACAGATCCACACTTCTGCCGTGATCGCGGGCAATCGCGGATGCCCAGCGGACATCGCGGCCGCCGGGCACACTCACCGGGTCACGAGCGTTGCCGCCGGCGGCGCGCGCGCGCCCCATAGACGGCCGGGAAAAAAGGACGTCATATGACGTCTGCCCGGAGGGAGGGAGGGTTCCTGCCGGCGTCATATGTCTATGACCCGGTAGGAAGTGGTTAAATGTTCACCCTAATAAAAAAAAATAACTAAGATGTAATCCAGTGTTATGTATTGATTTTCTTCAAATGTAGCACACAGATTCCTTCCTTGCTTACCTCCGCTAGCAGGTGGGACACACCATGCCACAAGCCCAGTATCCTCCTTATTGTAGAGGGTGAGCAGTGTTATCTAATTTGGGTCCTGCAGCGAGTTACCTCCTTCTGTTGGGTTCTTCAACCTAGAGTGTAGGAAGAAGTCTATTCTCTCTCTTTACCTCAAAAAGGCCATTGTCCAGACAGTATTGAAACCCAAACACAGGTTTATTTTGGTTGCTTAGGAACTTGATAGGAAAGTTGAAGATAGAGAGAAATGAACTAGGAGGTAGATTCAGGCACGCAACACTCAATCATCAATCGTCACCACTCAGGCCTGAGTGGGTTTTGCTCACCCGGATAGTTCCTCCACGAGAGGTCCTAGCAGCCGGTGTGGAGCACGAAGCGTTTACTTGTAGTTTCCTAGGGATACGATTAGGAAATAATCTCTAAGTCCTAAACTTCCCAGCTTAGTAATATTTTAAGTCCTTAGGTGCCAATAGGGCACATTACTAAGCTTTTTGCGGGTTATGGAATCCTTCCTTCTGATAGGTAACCAGGTCTCTCCCGAGACAGTGACCTCCTTCACCAATTCCCTGGTTTCCTCTCCTTCAGAGTGGGTCACCCTCACTTGGGCACCCTGGGACTCCTCTTCTAGTGTAGGGCTCAGCTAAAGTGCTGGGCCCACCTGGAATGATGCAGCCTCAGGCTAAAGGTGCCCGGGGCCTAACACACACACACATACCCCTGGCCATGAGGGCCACCGAAGGTGGGGTACGTGTCTGTTCTTCTCGGACCGAGGGGTCCTCTCCAACGCTTCACGCCTAATGGCGTCTGCCCCTTAAGTACCCTCTCTAAATTGGGGGGGGGGGCTACACAAATATTTTAATAAATGTTTTTATGAAGATCAGTTTTGTCTTAACCAATTTACGTCCGCACTATAGCTGAATGATAGCTACAGTACAGACCTGCTTTGCCGGGGGGGCCGTTAACAGACATCCTCCCCTTTGCACGCTCCCCGCGCGCCCCCTACAGGCAGCGCGCGGCACGCGCTGTGATCACCGAGTCATTGAGACTCGGGTGATCACAGATCTGAGTGAGGGGCCAGTCCTGGCCCCTTAGATGATCACGTGATGTGAACAAAAGCTCGGTAATCATGTTTTTTTCTCCTCACGCTAACAGCGTGAGGAGAAAAAAAAAGCCGACAGCCAGCTTTTGTGCAAGGGACATCGGTCCCAAAGAGAAAGAGGCACATCCGCCTCATCTGTGCCCACCAGTACCCGCCTGCCAGTGCCACCTGACAGTGCCCACAGTGCCCACTAGTGCAAAACAGTGCCACCCATTAATGCCCACCAGTGGTGCCAAACAGTGCCTCATCAGTGACACCTAGCAGTGCTGCCTATCAGTGTCACCTACCAGTGCTGATCAGTGCCCATCATTGTCACCCATCACTGCCACCCATCAGTGCCCATCACTGCCACCTATCAGTGCCCATCTCTGCCAGCTATCAGTGCCACCTATCAGTGCCAATTCTCAGTGCCCACCAGTGCCACCTATCAATGCCTTTCAGTGCCACCCTTTAGTGCCACCTCTTAGTGTCACCTCTCAGTGCCCACCAGTGTAACCTCTCACTGCCCACCAGTGCCGCCTATCGGTGCCCATCAGTGCAGCTCATCGGTGCCCATCAGTGCAGCCCATCTGTGCCCATCAGTGCAGCCCATCGGTGCCCATTAGTGCAGCCCATCGGTGCCCATCAGTGCCGCCTATCGGTGCCCATCAGTGCAGCCTCACCAGCGTACATCAATGTAGGAGAAAAATTACCTGTTTGCAAAATTGTATAACAAAATATAAAACGGTTTTGTATTTTTCTTTTTTTTAGTCGGTCTTCTTTATTTTTTTTTAACAAAAAATAAAAACCGCAGAGATGATCAAATACCACCAAAAGAAAGCTCTGTTTGTGGGAAAAAAATGATAAAAATGTCATACAACACTGCAAATTTGGGTGCAGTGTTGTATGACCGCGCAATTCAAATGTGAGAGTGCTGAAAGCTGAAAATTGGTCTGAGCAGGAGGGGGTTTTAAGTGCCCAGTAAGCAAGTGGTTAATGTACTATTCAGTGAACTGAGGTACATTTTTTAAGTAAAATATAGGCCAAAAAAGCTGAACTAAAAATATTTCAAGGAGAGATTATTTTTTTTACCCTTCTTAAGCCACTTTGGCTTAGATTTTGCAATTTTTCTGACAACTCACCTCTCTTCATTTATTGGTGAATAGACCCGATAAAAATTGACACTTAGTCAAACAACAAGAAAAACTAGTGCCAAAAGATTTTAATGGAAGATTGAGGGATTAAATAAGATTGCTGCCACCTAAGTACCAGTGAATGACCAGCATAGGTGTGTGTAGCCTATTTCATTAGGGTGCGCACCCCCAAGGATCAAACACAAATGCGTGTGTATGTGTGTATATATATATATATATATATATATTGTGACAGCAGGAAGGTAAAGTCACCTGGTTGCATCCAGGGGGGTAGATATATTTCGCCCAGATTCAGGCTTTACGCCGACTTATACAACTAGGTGGAGAGTTGTATAAGGCTAGTGGGCTCATGGATGACTCATACCTCTAGGGAGAGGGCTGGGCGTCGTGCAGACAGGGAGTTGATGAGACCAGCTGAAGCTTGTCAGCTCATTTAGGCCTCTATAAGAACTCCCAGCTTCATTAGATGTTAGCTCATGCCTGGAACCAGACCTGTGTGGACTGTCTAGGGAGAGTGAACCCCTGTGCGGTGAGACAAAGCCTGTGTGGCTATTTGCTTGGACATTTAAAACCAGGGACTTAGGGACTAGGACAGCACTAGGCTGATCCCAGTTGTTAGTTAGGAAACCTGTATGTTTAGTCAGAGGTCAACTTGACCAGGATTTATTTTGGTTATGTTTCTTTTGCTTTGCTGTGTTTTGTCACTGTAAATAGAAAATAAACCGCACCTTTTTGATTTTGAAAACCACAACCTCCGTTTGCTGGGCCTGTTTTGTGTGGGGAGCCCATCCCGGGGGTCACACACACCCGCTGCCGAGCTAACCCCCTCACAGTTGGTGGAGAATGCGGGCAGTTTTTTTTTAAGCCAGCATGGAGGAGATACTGAAGCAGCTGGCTCTAGCAAATGCCAATCAACAGCAGACAAATGCAGGTTTGCAAAAGAGCCTTGCAGCTCAACAACAGAACTTCGCAGCCCAGCAGCAAGCTCATCAACAGAGCCTTGCAGCCCAGCAGCAGACAAACGCAACTTTGCAACAGAGTCTGGAGGCTCAGCAACAGCCCAGCAGCAATCTGAGGCCCGCTTCATAGACCTGTTGCAGAAGCAAGAGCAGAGACTACAACAACAGATGGAAGCAGTAATGCAGCAACGTCCGCAGACCAGTGAGGAAAGCCGTCCCACTAATACCGCGTCCTTTGGGGTGAGTCGTTTATTGACAAAAATGACTGGAGAGGATGATCCAGAGGTATTTTTGACCACATTTGAAAGGACCGCTGAAAGAGAAAAGTGGCCTGAGGAGCAGTGGGCTGGACTGGTGGCTCCTCTGTTAACTGGTGAATCGCAGAAAGCTTACTATGACCTAGAGCCTAACCAAGCAAAAGACTATGTGATGCTAAAAGCTGAAATATTGGCAAGGCTGGGTGTCACCCAGGCTGTCCGGGCTCAGCGTGTGCATAACTGGACTTTCCAGCTTGGAAAACCCCCCAGGTCTCAAATGTATGATCTCATTCACCTGAGCAGAAAGTGGCTACAGCCAGAGACTTTGTCCGCACCAAAGATTGTGGAACGTGTTGTAATGGATCGGTTTTTGAGAGCTCTTCCTACTGCCATCCAAAAGTGGGTAAGCCATGGAGACCCAGAGACGGCCGATGGTCTTGTGGATCGTGTGGAGAAATACTTGGCTACAGAGAACCTGACGGCCTCTTCCAGAGACACTCGGACTTTCCACCCTAAGACCAGACCATCCCCAGGGGCGGATAAGAGGATTCCAAGGGGTGAGGGTGGAGAGAGTGAGAGGGTGGGAGCTCTACCCCAAGTTTGGCGAGAACAGCCTGGGAAATCAGCGGCTCAAGAGGCGGCAAGAAGGATCGTTTGCTACCGCTGCCGGCAAGCGGGACATATTGCAGCCAATTGCCCGGTTGTGGAGGAACCCATGCAGTGTGACTTTCTGACGGGCAGACGTCAGTCGCTGTGTGCGACAGTCGCATGCACTGCCATTCGAGGAACTGAGAAACATTTATGCAAAATGTGTGTTAATGGTAGAAATGTTGTGGTATTGCTGGATTCAGGTAGCCTTGTGACCCTGATAAAGGCTGAGTTAGTTAAAACAGAGGTCTCTGGGAATAGCAAGGTAGCTGTTATTTGTGTGCATGGGGACACCCGAGAGTATCCAGTGACTACAGTGTGTTTCGAGACCCCCAAAGGTACCCTCTCTCATCCAGTGGGCTTAGTATCTCAGTTACCGCATGACGCCATTGTGGGAAGGGATTTTCCGAAGTTCTGGGAACTGTGGGATGATCCTGAGCCCCTCACTGGTGCCCCTATGTACCAGGAATGTGATAGCCAGAACTCCCCTGAGAGTGGTGAGGACTCTCCGGAATTTCCCTTATCAGTATTGGCAGGGGAGACTCAAGAAACTGGAGAGGAGCCCACCTCCTCAGATGAAAACCTACCGTCTGTGGAGTTTTCTGATCTTGAGGTTCACAGGGAAAACTTTGCCACAGAACAGTTGAAAGACCCCGCCCTAATAAAGGCCCCGGAAAAACGTAGTGAAAATAGATGGCGAGTTAGTGAACCCAGATAATACCTGCACTTACCCATACTTCAGCGTAGAGAAGGACCTACTGTATCGGGTGGCAAAAAGGGCAGAAGAAACCGTTGAGCAGCTTGTGGTGCCCAAACCTTACAGGAAGTTGGTGTTGGAGTTGGCCCATGGGCACATTCTTGGAGGTCATCTGGGGACAGAGAAAACCCGAGAGAGGGTATTACAGAGATTCTATTGGCCGGGGGTGATGAAGGACGTAGAAAATTATTGTTCCTCCTGCCCTGTGTGTCAGAGGTTGGCCCCGATGCCACATTTCCGTAGCCCGCTGGTCCCTCTACCCATCATTGAGGTCCCGTTTGAGAGGATCGCCATGGATTTGGTAGGTCCTATAATCAAGTCCGCTAGGGGGCACCAGTACATATTAGTTATAATGGACTATGCCACCCGTTATCCAGAAGCGATCCCTCTCCGAAATACCTCGGCCAAAACCATAGCCAAAGAGCTATCTCTTGTTTTTAGCCGGGTGGGTATTTGTAAAGAACTGCTTACGGACCAAGGTACACCCTTTATGTCCCGGGTTATGAAAGAGCTGTGTAAATTGTTCAAAGTGACGCAATTGCGTACGTCTGTGTATCACCCCCAAACCGATGGGCTGGTTGAAAGATTCAACAAAACCCTAAAACAAATGTTGAAGAAAGTGGTGGATAGAGATGGAAAGGATTGGGACTGTTTACTTCCTTATTTGATGTTTGCTATTAGGGAGGTGCCCCAATCCTCTACGGGATTCTCCCCCTTTGAGTTACTGTATGGGAGACACCCAAGAGGGCTGTTGGATATTGCCAAGGAAACTTGGGAAAGTGAGAGTTCTCCCCACAGGAGTGTGATTGAGCATGTCGCCCTGATGCAAGATCGAATTGCACAGGTAATGCCCATCGTGAAGGAACATTTGGCCCAAGCGCAGTTGGCACAGCAGAGAGTGTACAACCGTGGAGCCAAGACCCGTACCTTTTCCCCGGGGGATAGGATATTGGTACTTGTCCCTACGGTTGAAAGTAAATTCCTTGCCAAATGGCAAGGCCCCTACGAGATAATGGAAAAAGTGAGCGAAGTGAATTACAAGGTCAGACAACCAGGAAGGCGAAAGCCCGAACAGATCTATCACGTTAATCTGTTGAAAGCCTGGAGGGATAGAGAGTCCCTAGTCGCAGACACTTGGTCACCAGCTCAAACTGGTTGCGTGATTCCTGAGGTTGGAATAGCAGCCACCTTGTCACAACCCCAACAACAGGAGGTTAAGGAGTTTGTGCTTCGCAACAAGGAGGTATTCTCTGAGCTGCCGGGACAAACATCTGGGGTAGAGCATGACATCATTACCCCGCCCGGTGAAAGGGTGAAGTTAAAACCCTATCGGATCCCAGAGGCCCGACGGGAGGCAATACGGGAGGAAGTACAGAAAATGCTGAACTTAGGGGTGATAGAGGAGTCCCAAAGTGATTGGTCTAGTCCCATTGTGTTGGTGCCTAAACCGGATGGGAGCTGGCGATTTTGTAACGATTTTCGACAGTTGAACAAAGTTACAAAATTTGACACCTACCCCATGCCACGTATAGATGAGTTGATCGACCGGCTGGGAACAGCCCGATACATGACGACTCTTGACCTCACAAAAGGGTATTGGCAAATCCCCCTGGCCAAGTCGGCCAAAGAGAAAACCGCATTTGTAACCCCAGACGGGGTGTTCCAATATAAAAGAATGCCGTTCGGGTTACAGAATGCGCCGGCCACATTCCAGCGGAAAATGGACCAGATGCTGAGGCCCCATCGGAAGTATGCTGCGGCTTACCTGGATGACATAATTGTCCATAGCACAGATTGGGCCTCACATCTGCCAAAAGTGCAAGCAGTCCTGGACTCTGTTCGGGAAGCGGGGTTTATGGCTAACCCCAAGAAGTGTACCATTGGGCAGGAGGAGGCCAAATATCTTGGGTACACCATTGGGAGGGGAGTAATAAAACCCCAACTCAACAAAGTCGAGGCCATCCAGAGTTGGCCACATCCCAACAGCAAGAAGCAGGTACGAGCCTTTCTGGGAATCGCTGGGTATTATCGGCGATTCATTCCCCACTTTGCTTCTAAGGCTGTGCCCCTAACCAACCTGACGAAGGGGAAAGGGTCGGTCATGATTAAATGGACCCCCGAGGCTGAGGCAGCATTCCAATTCTTGAAACAAGCCTTATGTAGCCAGCCAGTGTTGTACTCACCCGACTTCTCTAAAGAGTTTGTCGTACAAAGTGATGCGTCAGATGTGGGGTTAGGAGCAGTATTGTCCCAGGTCTGGAACGGGGAAGAGCACCCAGTCATTTACCTCAGCGGGAAGTTGAAGTCCCATGAGGTAAATTACGCCACCGTTGAAAAGGAGTGTTTAGCGGTGAAGTGGGCTCTAGATTCCCTTTGGTACTACCTGCTAGGTAGGCACTTTGACATGGTTACGGATCACGCTCCGTTAAAGTGGATGGCTCAAAACAAGGAAACAAATAGAAGAGTGAATAGGTGGTTCCTGGCCCTCCAGGAATTCAACTTCACAGTAAAGCATCGCCCTGGCGTTCAAATGGGGAATGTGGATGCTTTGTCTCGAGTACATGAATGCCTGATTGCTGGTGTTCCAACCCCGAGGTTAAAACAAGAGGGGGGGGTATGTGACAGCAGGAAGGTAAAGTCACCTGGTTGCATCCAGGGGGGTAGATATATTTCGCCCAGATTCAGGCTTTACGCCGACTTATACAACTAGGTGGAGAGTTGTATAAGGCTAGTGGGCTCATGGATGACTCATACCTCTAGGGAGAGGGCTGGGCGTCGTGCAGACAGGGAGTTGATGAGACCAGCTGAAGCTTGTCAGCTCATTTAGGCCTCTATAAGAACTCCCAGCTTCATTAGATGTTAGCTCATGCCTGGAACCAGACCTGTGTGGACTGTCTAGGGAGAGTGAACCCCTGTGCGGTGAGACAAAGCCTGTGTGGCTATTTGCTTGGACATTTAAAACCAGGGACTTAGGGACTAGGACAGCACTAGGCTGATCCCAGTTGTTAGTTAGGAAACCTGTATGTTTAGTCAGAGGTCAACTTGACCAGGATTTATTTTGGTTATGTTTCTTTTGCTTTGCTGTGTTTTGTCACTGTAAATAGAAAATAAACCGCACCTTTTTGATTTTGAAAACCACAACCTCCGTTTGCTGGGCCTGTTTTGTGTGGGGAGCCCATCCCGGGGGTCACACACACCCGCTGCCGAGCTAACCCCCTCACAATATATATATATATACAGACACACACACTCTCTTATGGTGGAACCCTTACAGTGAAAGAGAAGTACGGTACTTCATGAATGATAGAACTGGTCAGAGGGAGAAATTTCCCATCTCCCTGCCTGCACACCCCCTGTGCATGCCTATGATCACCAGTTAGTTGGCAAGAAAAAAAGAAGAAAGCAGCGCAAATCTATAACCTCACAATCTGGTGATAGTGAACCCACTGCTATTAACTTAATCTCTTACTGTATACATGTAAAATGCATTCAATCCAACAATCATGTATAATTATAAACTCTTTGTCATTGCATAAAATAATGAATCATACAAAAATTATCTGTTTCTTAGAAACAAACCAAGTGCAAATGCTGTTAAAAAAACACTGTGTGCTGACACGGTGAACAAAAATTGCTTAGTGCAAGAAAATATTATTCATTAGTAAAGTGCATGCATCAAAAATTCATATGTGAAAATATTTGAAGTCCATTTTACAATCCCAGGAAAAATCCAAGAAAGCGACAATAATTTTGGATCTTTCCTGGGATTGCAAAATGGACTGCAAATATTTTGAACCCATTTTTTCTTTTGCGCTTTTTTTTTTACAGCATTTGCACTTTAATTGTTTGTTTCATAGAAACAAATTATTTTTGTATGATTGATAGATTAATTATTTTATGCAATGACACAGGGTTTATCATTATATGATTGTTGGATTGATTGCATTTCACATGTGTACAGTAAGGGATTAGGTTACTAGCAGTGGGTTCACTCTTGCCAGATTGTGGGATTATAGATTTGCGCTGCTTGCTTCTTTTTTCTTGCCAAAAATGGAGACTTGTGGGGCTCGTGCTGTAGACTTACCACTGCAACTTTGCTCTTGCTAGAGACTTACCACGCAAATTTGCTACAAATTGGAAAAGTGTCAACTAGAACTTGTGCTTCAAGTGCTCTGCAACTGTACAACTTGCCAGGGAAGATGTGTTCACAAGACTTACTATTCAATACTGCCACACACATACACACATTTATATACGTTTTTTTTATTTATTTATTACCTATTATTTATTGTTTAATATTCCTATTTTTTTTTATTATTTTCATATATATATACACATTATGTATATATATATATATATATATATATATATATATATATATATATATATATATACACACACACACACACACACACACAGTTGTGCTCATAAGTTTACATACCCTGGCAGAATTTATGATTTCTTGGACATTTTTCAGAGAATATGAATGATAACACAAAAACATTTATTTTACTCATGGTTAGTGTTTGGCTGAAGTCATTTATTATCAATCAACTGTGTTTACTCTTTTTAAATCATAATGGCAAAAGAAAATACCCAAATGACCCTGATCAAAAGTTTACATACCCTAGTTCTTAATACTGTGTATTGCCCCCTTTAACATCAATGACAGCTTGAAGTCTTTTGTGGTATTTGTGGATGAGGCTCTTTATCTTCTCAGATGGTAGGGATGAGCCGAACACCTCCCGTTCGGTTTTCACCAGAACCTTCGAACGGACCGAAAGTTCACGCAAACTTTAGAACCCTATTAAATACAATGGACGCGAACGTTCGAAATCTAAAGTGCTAATTATAACGGCTAATATGCATGTTATTGTCCTAAAAAGGGTTTGGGGACCCGGGTCCTGCCCCAGGGGACATGTATAAATGCAAAAATATTTTTTTAAAACTGACGTTTTTTCGAGAGCAGTGATTTTAATGATGCATAAAGTGAAAAAAAAGTGAAATATTCCTTTAAATATCGTACCTGGGGGGTGTCTAAATTATGCCTGTGAAGTGGCACGTGTTTCCCGTGTTTAGAACTGTCCCTGCACAAAATGACATTTCTAAAGGAAAAAAAAGCCATTTAAAACTGCTTGTGGCTTTAATGTAATGTCTGGTCCCGGCAATATGGATGAAAATCATTAAGAAAAATGGCATGGCTACCCCATCACCCCCCCCCCTTACCGCAGCCCATTAAAAGCCCCTTTGGGTCTTGTAATGATATTAAGGGGAACACCGCACCCAAAATAAAAAAGGCCCTATATACTCTGAACAGCAGTATACAGGCGGTGCAAACAAGACAGGGACTGTAGGTTTCTTCTTAAGTACAATCTGTTTGTAATTTGGAACAGGTAAATTTTTTAAGTGTAGCTCTAGCCAAAAAATCTATTTTTAAGCTTTTTGGAGAACAGAGGGAAGGGTTATCACCCCTGTAACATTTGTTTTTCTGTCTGTGCACCTGTTCAGAACATTTCACCTCACTTTCCATTCCAATGACAAATGTTTTTGGAAAATGTGGGATTTTTATTGAAACAAGGATTGGTGATAAAGCATTAGTAGAGAGGCTATACCTTTTTCCCATATTAACTCTTACAGGAGAGAATTTCCCTTCCTAGGGGTAGATTTCCTCTCACTTCCTGTTGTCTCCTTCCGTTTGCAAGTAGGAGTCGTTTGTAAGTTGAATGTTTGAAAGTAGGGGCCTGCCGTATATACTCTGCAGAAATTTGCCCCTTAGGTGTTGGTGGTGCCACAACACTGTAAGCCCTCACAGTTACTCTTGGTGGGCGCTGGAACGCCCTGCTGTCAACTATTACAGGTCCTTCTCAAAAAATTTGCATATTGTGATAAAGTTCATTATTTTCTGTAATGTACTGATAAACATTAGACTTTCATATATTTTAGATTCATTACACACAACTGAAGTAGTTCAAGCCTTTTCTTGTTTTAATATTGATGATTTTGGCATACAGCTCATGAAAACCCCAAAATCCTATCTCAAAAAATTAGCATATTTCATCCGACCAATAAAAGAAAAGTGTTTTTAATACAAAAAAAGTCAACCTTCAAATAATTATGTTCAGTTATGCACTCAATACTTGGTCGGGAATCCTTTTGCAGAAATGACTGCTTCAATGCGGCGTGGCATGGAGGCAACCAGCCTGTGGCACTGCTGAGGTGTTATGGAGGCCCAGGATGCTTTGATAGCGGCCTTAAGCTCATCCAGAGTGTTGGGTCTTGCGTCTCTCAACTTTCTCTTCCCAATATCCCACAGATTCTCTATGGGGTTCAGGTCAGGAGAGTTGGCAGGCCAATTGAGCACAGTAATACCATGGTCAGTAAACCATTTACCAGTGGTTTTGGCACTGTGAGCAGGTGCCAGGTCGTGCTGAAAAATGAAATCTTCATCTCCATAAAGCTTTTCAGCAGATGGAAGCATGAAGTGCTCCAAAATCTCCTGATAGCTAGCTGCATTGACCCTGCCCTTGATAAAACACAGTGGACCAACACCAGCAGCTGACATGGCACCCCAGACCATCACTGACTGTGGGTACTTGACACTGGACTTCAGGCATTTTGGCATTTCCCTCTCCCCAGTCTTCCTCCAGACTCTGGCACCTTGATTTCCGAATGACATGCAAAATTTGCTTTCATCCGAAAAAAGTACTTTGGACCACTGAGCAACAGTCCAGTGCTGCTTCTCTGTAGCCCAGGTCAGGTGCTTCTGCCGCTGTTTCTGGTTCAAAAGTGGCTTGACCTGGGGAATGCGGCACCTGTAGCCCATTTCCTGCACACGCCTGTTCACGGTGGCTCTGGATGTTTCTACTCCAGACTCAGTCCACTGCTTCCGCAGGTCCTCCAAGGTCTGGAATCGGTCCTTCTCCACAATCTTCTTCAGGGTCCGGTCACCTCTTCTCGTTGTGCAGCGTTTTCTGCCACACTTTTTCCTTCCCACAGACTTCCCACTGAGGTGCCTTGATACAGCACTCTGGGAACAGCCTATTCGTTCAGAAATTTATTTCTGTGTCTTACCCTCTTGCTTGAGGGTGTCAATGATGGCCTTCTGGACAGCAGTCAGGTCGGCAGTCTTACCCATGATTGCGGTTTTGAGTAATGAACCAGGCTGGGAGTTTTTAAAAGCCTCAGGAATCTTTTGCAGGTGTTTAGAGTTAATTAGTTGATTCAGATGATTAGGTTAATAGCTCGTTTAGAGAACCTTTTCATGATATGCTAATTTTTTGAGATAGGAATTTTGGGTTGTCATGAGCTGTATGCCAAAATCATCAATATTAAAACAAGAAAAGGCTTGAACTACTTCAGTTGTGTGTAATGAATCTAAAATATATGAAAGTCTAATGTTTATCAGTACATTACAGAAAATAATGAACTTTATCACAATATGCTAATTTTTTGAGAAGGACCTGTATATCAGGAATTGTAATTACATGCCATTGTTGAACAGTGGTAGGGAAAATTGGGCCTTTGGTGGTGGTGCTGGTGCCAAAACACTGTAAGCCCTCACAGTTACTCTTGGTAGGCGCATGAATGGGCCCTGCCGTGAATTTATAGATCAAGAATTGTAATTGCATGCCCCTGTTGAACAGGGGCCGAAGAATTGGGCCTTTGGTGGTGGCGGTGTTGCTGGTGCCACAAGACTGTAAGTCCTCACAGTTACTCTTGGTGGGCGCAGGAATGGGCCCAGCTGTGAAATATTAGATCAAGAATTGTAATTACATGCCCCTGTTGAACAGGGGCAGAAAAATTGGGCCTTTGGTGGTGGCGGTGGTGCTGGTGTTGCCACAACACTGTAAGCCCTCACAGTTACTCTTGGTGGGCGCAGGAATGGGCCCTGCTTTGAATTATTAGATCAAGAATTGTAATTGCATGCCCCTGTTGAACAGGGGCTGAAAAACTGGGCCTTTGGTGGTGGCGGTGGTGCTGGTGCCACTACACTGTAAGTCGTCACAGTTACTCTTGGTGGGCGCAGGAATGGGCCCAGCTGTGAAATATTAGATCTAGCAGCTAGCACAATCACCGGCCTGCCTGTCACAGTATAGAGAATAACTGTATTCAGGTGAGCTTTAGGTGAACGCTATGCAAAGCACACAGTAGTACACTAAGTGAAACACTGACTGTCTGCAGCTAGCACAATCACCTGCCTGCCTGTCACAGTATAGAGACTAACAGGAACGGATCTAGCTAAACTCAATACAGTGTATAAATATATATACAACACCTAGGATGCATATATATCCTTTACACACTGTAACAGCAGCTAACTGACTCGCCTGCCTGCTCTATCTAACTCAATATAAATGACACTGTCTCTCTCTCTGTAACTCTCTCTTTCACAAACGACAACACACTACACAAGGCCGACTTCCAGGCTGCCTTATATAGTGTGGGGCGTGTACCTACTCCTCTGAGCCATGATTGGCCAAAGCCACCCTGGCTTTGGCCAATTACGGCTCTCTGTACAGACGGTGCTGTGATTGGCCAAACATGCGGGTCATAGTGCATGCTTGGCCAATCATCAGCCAGCAATGCACTGCAATGCAGCTGTGAATTATGGGCTGTGACGCGCCACTCGAATTTGGCGCGAACGGCCCATAACGTTCGATCTTTGTCGAACGATCGAACAGCCAATGTTCGAGTCAAACGTGTGTTCAACTCGAACACAAAGCTCATCCCTATCAGATGGTAAAGCTGCCCATTCCTCTTGGCAAAAAGCCTCCAGTTCCTGTCTTGCATGAACTGCATGTGTAAGAGAAACCTGGAGAACAAGCACGCAGCCGTGCACAGACGTGCACTTTCCAAGAAATGCACAAGAAAGGAAATGTTTTGGCGCATGCGCGCGTTGGCGCCGGTCTGCCTATTTAAACCTGCCAGTGACATGCACACTTTGCTGAGTGGTCTTTCAGCTAGTGCCTGACTTATCTGATTTGTACCATTTTCCTGTAAACCTGACCCGGCTTGCGTGAACCTTCCTCTTGACCTCCCACTTGTAACCCCGACTTGTGCTTGACTCCGCCTCTGCCTGATGTTCCTGTGCCTCATTGCCTGACTGTGTACTGAACCTGGCCTGTGTCCCATCTTTGCCTCTGCCCCATGTCTCGGTACCTGCTCTGTCCGGCTGTTGATGACCCACTGGCTTACGTCCCGGCTACGCTTCCAGCTGCTGATCCAGCGACACAGAACTCCTGTCCTCAGTTCCGGCCCAGCGCTCTCCAGCTACCTGGTTCCTGACAAGTCCCAGCCAAAGCCATCTGCTACATCGGCCCTCGTGCCACTCTGTGTCCTCCACTCTCTGTCACCACTATCAGGGGTTTTGGACAGGAGGTGCAAGAGAAGTCCCCTCTACAGCTCGATCTCCACCAGGTACGTGACAGTACCACTCAGCCAAATGTCGGAGATTGAGAGAGGGGCTTCGCCTCTGGAGCCGCTATGCCAGCAACTTGCCTCTCTGACCCAGGCAGTCAGTACCTTGTCAGTACCTTGCAGGAGAGCTATCTGCAACTGGAAAATCGCATCAAACCCACGGCCTCCAATTCTGCGACTCCCACACCTGCTACTGCACCTGGCGGCTCCACGTCCGGACAGACGATATCTGCATTCACAGGAACGATGCTACCACCAGAACCCAGAGTTCCTGCACCACAGCGGTTTGCAGGCGATCGGCAAAAGTTCTGTGCCTTTAACCACTTAAGCCCCGAACCATTTGGTAGCTAGAGGACCAGAGGTGAATTCAGAATTTTGCACTGCGCTGCTTTAACTGTAAATTGTGCGGACATGCAATGTTGTACCCAAACTAAATTTGCGTCCTTTTCTTCCCACAAATAGAGCTTTCTTTTAATGGTATTTGATTGCCTCTGCGATTTTTATTTTTTGCGATATAAACGTAAAAAGACCGAAAATTTTGAAAAAAAAAGATATTTTCTACTTTTTGTTATAAGAAAAATCGAATAAACTCAATTGTAGTCATACATTTAGGCCAAAATGTATTCAGCCACATGTTTTTAGTAAAAAAAATGTCAATAAGCGTATATTTATTGGTTTGCGCAAAAGTTATAGAGTTTACAAACTAGGGTACATTTTCTGAAATTTACACAGCTTTAAATTTATGACTGCCTATCTCATTTCTTGAGGTGCTAAAATGACAGGGCAGTACAAAACCCCCCCAAATGACCCCATTTTGGAAAGTAGACACCCCAAGGAAATTGCTGAGAGGCATGTTGAGCCCATTGAATTTTTTATTTTTTTGTCCCAAGTGATTGAATAATGACTAAAAAAAATAAATAAATTACAAAAAGTTGTCACTAAATGATATATTGCTCACACATGCCATGGTTATATGTGGAATTTCACCCCAAAATACATTTTGCTGCTTCTCCTGAGTACGGGGATACCACATGTGTGGGACTTTTTGGGAGCCTAGCCGCGTACGGGACCCCGGAAACCAAGCACCGCCTTCAGGATTTCTAAGGGCGCAAATTTTTGATTTCACTCCTCACTACCTATCACAGTTTCGAAGGCCATAAAATGCCAAAATAGCACAAAACCCCCCCAAATGACCCCATTTTAGAAAGTAGACACCCCAAGGAAATTGCTGAGAGGCCTGTTGAGCCCATTGAATATAATTTTTTTTGTCCCAAGTGATTGAATAATGACAAAAAAAAAAAAAAATTACAAAAAGTTGTCACTAAATGATATATTGCTCACACATGCCATGGTTATATGTGGAATTACACCCCAAAATACATTTTTCTGCTTCTCCTGAGTACGGGGATACCACATGTGTGGGACTTTTTAGGAGCCTAGCCGCGTACGGGACCCCGAAAACCAAGCACCGCCTTCAGGATTTCTAGGCACAAATTTTTGATTTCACTCCTCACTACCTATCACAGTTTCGAAGGCCATAAAATGCCAAAATCGCACAAAACCCCCCCAAATGACCCCATTTTGGAATATAGACACCCCAAGCTATTTGCTGAGAGGAATGGCGAGTATTTTACAGCTCTCATTTGTTTTTGAAAATGAAGAAAGAAAATATATATATATATATATTTTTTTTTTCAATTTTCAAAACTTTGTGACAAAAAGCGAGATCTGCAAAATACTCACAATACCTCTCAGCAAATAGCTTGGGGTGTCTACTTTCCAAAATGGGGTCATTTGGGGGGGTTTTGTGCTATCTGGGCATTCCATGGCCTCCGAAACTGTGATAGGCAGTGAGAAGTGAAATCAAAAATTTACACCCTTAGAAAGCCTGAAGGCGGTGCTTGGTTTTTGGGGTCCCGTACATGGCTAGGCTCCCAAAAAGTCTCACACATGTGGTATCCCCGTACTCAGGAGAAGCAACAGAATGTATTTTGGGGTGTAATTCCACATATGCCCATGGCATGTTTGAGCAATATATCATTTAGTGACAACTTTGTGCAAAAAAAAAAAAAAAAAATTGTCGTTTTTCCGCAACTTGTGTCAACATATAAAATATTCCATGGACTCGACATGCCTCTCAGTATATAGCTTGGGGTGTCTACTTTCCAAAATGGGGTCATTTGGGGGGGTTTTGAACTGTTCTGGCATTTTATACACAACATTAGGAAGCTTACATCCACTCTTCTAACCACTTGAAGACAAAGCCCTTTTTGACACTTTTTGTTTACATGAAAACATTTTTTTTTTTGCAAGAAAATTATGTTGAACCCCCAAACATTATATATATTTTTAAAGCAAAGGCCCTACAGATTAAAATGGTGGGTGTTGCATTTTTTTTTCAAACGCATTTTTTGGGTTAAAAAATACACTTTTTTTAATTTTAATGCACTAAAACACACTATATTGCCCAAATGTTTGATGAAATAAAAAAGATGATCTTAGGCCGAGTACATAGATACCAAACACGACATGCTTTAAAATTTCGCACAAACGCGCATTGGCGACAAACTACATACATTTTTAAAAGCCTTTAAAAGCCTTTACAGGTTACCCCAGTAGATTTACAGAGGAGGTCTACTGCTAAAATGATTGCCCTCGATCTGACCTTCGCGGTGATACCTCACATGCATGGTGCAATTGCTGTTTACATATGACGCCAGACCGACGCTTGCGTTCGCCATTGGGCAAGAGCAGGGCAGGACAGGGGTGCTTTTTTTTTTTTTTTTTTTATTATTAATTTTGCTTTTTTATTTTATTTTTAAATTGTTCCCTCCAAGTATTTTTTTTTTTTATCATTTTTATTGTTATCTCAGGGAATGTAAATATCCCCTATGATAGCAATAGGTAGTGACAGGTACTCTTTTTTTGAAAAAACTGGGGTCTTCTAGACCCTAGATTTTTCCTCTGCCCTCAAAGCATCTGACCACACCAAGATCGGTGTGATAAAATGCTTTCCCAATTTCCCAATGGCGCTTTTTATATCCGGGGGGCATTCCCTCCCACTGCTTGTAAAAGCAGTCCAGAGGCTAATTAGCCGCTAGGATTGCTTTTACATGAAAGCCGGCCGCAGGCTGAAAAGAATGATACCAAGATGATACCTAAACCCGCAGGCATCATTCTGGTATAAACATTCAAAGTCCAGCAACATACCAGTACGTTGCTGGTCCTTGTTGGACATGTATTGTAATCTTTTTATTTCATGGAGCCAGTTGGCTGAACGAAAAAAGAGATTGATCGGTGGGTATGCCCACCATTAGAATACCGCCCTTCATCCACCCACTTCCAATGATGGGCATACACGCACCATTTATATATGCCGAAGCATGGGGGCATCCTCCCGCAAAAAAGTTATGCCGCACACACATGGTCGGACTTTTCCACGGGCAAGCCTCCGTCGGAATTTCGACCGTATGTACGCGGCATTAGGAGCAAAATCGCTCCTCCGCCCCTGCTGCCCCAATGCTTTGGCATATTTGCTTTTTTTTTCTAACTGTGGTGGTGAAATCACCTCCTACAGCACTGGAGTCGCAGGGATCAGGCCTGTCTCTGCGAACGCTGCAGTTATGTGTGTTTTTGTTTTGCAAGTGACAGTGATCGATCGATACTGCACTTGGGTGGCCTGGGCTGGACGGAGGGGCAAAACGCAGGTGCCAGCAGGTATCTGGGCTGATCCCGCTAACACTGCGTTTTTGGGAACCCTAAACTGCTGGGGACGCTAGTATAGATCTGATCAGATCAGATATTGATCTGTTCAGATACTATACCACTAAGGGGGGTGTATGCTTCACGCGTGGGTGTTAGCGTTACTGGCACTAACCTGACGCTGCCTGGGGTGTGACTCAGACCCTCTCTGACACTAAAACCTAATTGATATCACCCGCCGGGCGATCAGGGGGTTAAACCTTTATTGGGTTATATACACGGCGGGTGCCCTGACACTATAAAAAGCAAACTAACTAACCAGCGTCACCCGTAACACTTATATGGTGATCACTGGTGAAAGGGTTAACTAGGGGCAATCAGGGGGTTAAAACCTTTATCAGATAATATATGGGGGTACCTGACGCTATAAAAACCTGCGGCGAACCTAAAAAAAATTACCAGCTACCGATCTGCATCACCGACACTAAGACAGCGTTTAGAAAAACGATTGCTTAGCGACAGTGGTGATGGGGGTGAAAGGGTTACCTGGGGGGGCGATCAAGGAGGTTAAACCTTTATTAGATAATATATTGGGGTACCTGACGCTATAAAAAACATGCGGCGAACCTAAAAAAAAATACTGGCTACGATCTGCATCACCGACACTAAGACAGCGTTTAGAAAAACAATTGCTTAGCGACAGTGGTGATAGGGGGTGAAAGGGTTACCTGGGGGGCGATCAAGGGGGTTAAACCTTTATTAGATAATATATTGGGGTACCTGACGCTATAAAAACCTGCGGCGAACCTAAAAGAAATTACCGGCTACCAATCTGCATCACAGACACTAAGACAGCGTTTAGAAAAACGATTGCTTAGTGACAGTGGTGATAGGGGGTGAAAGGGTTACCTGGGGGGCGATCAAGGGGGTTAAACCTTTATTAGATAATATATTGGGGTACCTGACGCTATAAAAACATGCAGCGAACCTAAAAAAAATTACTGGCTACGATCTGCATCACCGACACTAAGACAGCGTTTAGAAAAACAATTGCTTAGCGACAGTGGTGATAGGGGATGCAAGGGTTACCTGGGGGGCGATCAAGGGGGTTAAACCTTTATTAGATAATATATTGGGGTACCTGACGCTATAAAAACCTGCGGCGAACCTAAAAAAAATTACCAGCTACCGATCTGCATCACAGACACTAAGACAGCGTTTAGAAAAACGATTGCTTAGTGATAGTGGTGATAGGGGGTGAAAGGGTTACCTGGGGGGCGATCAAGGGGGTTAAACCTTTATTAGATAATATATTGGGGTACCTGACGCTATAAAAACCTGCGGCGAACCTAAAAAAAATTACTGGCTGCCGATCGGCATCACTGACGCTAAGACAGCGATCAGAAAAATGATCGCTAAGCGACAGTGGTGATAGGGGGTGAAAGGGTTATCTGGGGGGTGATCAGGGGGTTAAACCTTTATTAGGGGGGGTTAGGGGGCTACACTGGACCTAAGACTAAACTTTGGTGACACTTTTACAGTCACAAATGTCACTGATTGCAGTGATCACTAAATAAATGGTCACTGCAATCAGTGACACTGTGACTGGGGGCTGGGGGGGTGATCTGGGGGGTGATCTGGGGTGTCTGGGGGGGCCTGGGGGGGCGATTTATGTCCCTATGTGTCCTGGTGTCAGTGTAGTGTTGTGTGCACTGACCTGATATCTTCTCTTGTACGGCGCTCGGTATATGTGAGCGCCGCACCAGAGATGACATCACTTCCTCCTGCTCCCTCTGTCTGACACAGACAGAGGGGGCATTTCCATTTGCCGGGAGCGATCGCGAGGGGGTGGCCAGAAACAAATGGCTGCCCCCTCATCCCGGAACACTCCCGGACACTTAGCCACCGCTCACTGTATAGGAGGGGGGTCCGATTGGACCCCCCAACTGTACAAAGGCAATCACGTATGCTCTACGTGATTGTGCCTGTCGGTGCCATTCTGCCGACGTATATATACAGTGAGCGGTCGTTAAGTGGTTAAAAACTCTTGCAAACTTTATTTCTCCCTGCAGCCAAAAACCTTCTCACTATAGACCACCAAGGTGGGGCTCACCATATCCCTGCTTCTCGGAGAATCACAGTGATGGGCCCATCAGCTCCGGAAACAAAAAAGTGCGACCCTGGACTCCCTTACCTCCTTCTTCGAAGCGATGGCTCAGCTCCATGCCGACCCCCAGCGTACAGTCACTGCAGAATCAGCCCTCCATAACCTACGACTGGGTCATCGACCTGCTGAGGACTATGCTGCAGAATTCTGCCTGTGGGCCTCCGATACAGGTTGGAATGAAGCAGCCTTGTGGCATCAGTTCCGCCTTGGCCTGTCTGAAGGCCTTAAAGATGAACTTGCCCGAGTTGGGGTCCCCAGCTCTCTGGACAACCTCATTTATCTTGCTATTCAGCTTGATCGCAGGTTTAGAGAAAGGAGTACTGAAAGGGCTGGAACCATCACTGTTCCATCAAGTATGCAGGCAAAGTCCATGCAACTGGGACTTTTTCGCTCTCCACTTCCTAGCAGGGATGAGCCGAACACCCCCCTGTTCGGTTCGCACCAGAACCTGCGAACAGACAAAATGTTCGTGTAAACTTTAGAACCCTATTAAATACAATGGACTCGAACGTTCGAAATCTAAAGTGTTAATTATAAAGGCTAATATGCAAGTTATTGTCCTAAAAAGTGTTTGGGGACCTGGGTCCTGCCCCAGGGGACATGTATCAATGCAAAAAGAAGTTTTAAAAACGGCCGTTTTTTCGGGAGCAGTGATTTTAATAATGCTTAAAATGAAAAAATAAAAGTGAAATATTCCTTTAAATTTCGTACCTGGGGGGTGTGTATGATATGCATGTGAAGTGGCGCATGTTTCCCGTGCTTAGAACTGTCCCTGCAAAAAATGTCATTTTTGAAAGAAAAAAAATGCATTTAAAACTGACTCGCGGCTATTAATGAATTGTCGGCTCCCGGCAATACATACAAAAGTCATTGAGAAAAAAAAAAGCGTGGGGGTTCCCCAGAATTCAATTACCAGGCCCTTCAGATCTGGCATGGATTTTAAGGGGAACTCCACCCCAAGTTTAAAAAAAAAATGGCGTGGAGTCCCCCTAAAAATCCATACCAGACCCCTTATCCGAGCACGCAACCTGGCCGGCCGCAGGGGAAAAGGGGGGGACGAGAGAGCGGCCCCCCCTCCCTCCTGAACCGTACCAAGCCACATGCCCTC
Organism: Rana muscosa; assembly: GCA_029206835.1. Lineage (NCBI taxonomy): Eukaryota > Metazoa > Chordata > Amphibia > Anura > Ranidae > Rana > Rana muscosa. Next base: position 570,349,784 of record CM055121.1, read on the forward strand.
AACATGGGGAGGATGTCCCCATGTTGATGGGGACAAGGGCCTCATCCCCACAACCCTTGCCCGGTGGTTGTGGGGGTCTGCGGGCGGGGGGCTTATCGGAATCTGGAAGACCCCTTTAACAAAGGGGACCCCCAGATCCCGCCCCCCCCCCTATGTGAATTGGTAACGTTGTACCCCTACCATTTCACGAAGAAAGCGTAAAAAAAATGTTTAAAAAAACACACAAACACCTTGAAAAAGTCCTTTATTTAAAAAAAAAAAAAAACATTCCAGCGGTGAAATCCAGTGTCCCGCGGCGATCCCGATGTCCAGCGCTGTCCTTCATTGGTTGTGCCTGAGCGGACCTGATGGGGAACTCCCTCTCAGTATTTTAAATGTATAGACCCGCCCCTTCTAAAGTTCCCCATCAGGTCCGCTCAGCGGACGAGATGCGGAACATGAGAAGGGGCGGGTCTATACATGTATTACCAAAGTGAGAGCAGTTCCCCATCAGGTCCGCCCCCTCGGTATGTCAGACCCGCCTACGTCATTGGCTTGAGCGGGGAACTTCCTTCACTATGTCCGCTGAGCGGACCTGATGGGGAACTTTAGAAGGGGCGGGTCTATACATTTAAAATACTGAGAGGGAGTTCCCCATCAGGTCCGCTCAGGCACAACCAATGACGGACAGCGCTGGACATCGGGATCGCCGCGGGACACTGGATTTCACCGCTGGAATGTTTTTTTTTTTTTTTTTTTTAAATAAAGGACTTTTTCAAGGTGTTTGTGTGTTTTTTTAAACATTTTTTTACGCTTTCTTCGTGAAATGGTAGGGGTACAATGTACCCCTTACCAATTCACATAGGGGGGGCCGGGATCTGGGGGTCCTCTTTGTTAAAGGGGTCTTCCAGATTCCGATAAGCCCCCCGCCCGCAGACCCCCACAACCACCGGGCAAGGGTTGTGGGGATGAGGCCCTTGTCCCCATCAACATGGGGACATCCTCCCCATGTTGAGGGCATGTGGCTTGGTACGGTTCAGGAGGGAGGGGGGGCCGCTCTCTCGTCCCCCCCTTTTCCCCTGCGGCCGGCCAGGTTGCATGCTCGGATAAGGGGTCTGGTATGGATTTTTAGGGGGACTCCACGCCATTTTTTTTTTAATTTGGGGTGGAGTTCCCCTTAAAATCCATGCCAGATCTGAAGGGCCTGGAATGGATATTTGGGGGAACCCCACGTCAATTTTTTTTTTATTTGCGGCGGGGTTCCCCTTAATATCCATTCCAGACCTGAAGGGCCTGGTAATTGAATTCTGGGGAACCCCCACGCTTTTTTTTTTTTTTTATCAATGACTTTTGTATGTATTGCCGGGAGCCGACAATTCATTAATAGCCGCGAGTCAGTTTTAAATGCATTTTTTTCTTTCAAAAATGACACTTTTTGCAGGGACAGTTCTAAGCACGGGAAACATGCGCCACTTCACATGCATATCATACACACCCCCCAGGTACGAAATTTAAAGGAATATTTCACTTTTATTTTTTCATTTTAAGCATTATTAAAATCACTGCTCCCGAAAAAACGGCCGTTTTTAAAACTTCTTTTTGCATTGATACATGTCCCCTGGGGCAGGACCCGGGTCCCCAAACACTTTTTAGGACAATAACTTGCATATAAGCCTTTATAATTAGCACTTTAGATTTCTCCCATAGATTTTTCGAATTTGCCGCGAACACCCCAATTTGTTCGCTGTTCGGCGAACGGGCGAACAGGCAATGTTCGAGTCGAACATGAGTTCGACTCAAACTCGAAGCTCATCCCTACTTCCTAGTGAAGAAAAGCTGCGAAGACGGCAGAAGGACTTATGCCTATACTGTGGGATGGCATGACATTATCTCCGAAACTGCCCGGTGTGGCCCGCAAAGACTCAGTCCATCCCCTCTACGTATCTTGCTAACTGTTCAGCAGGTAAGGGGTCTGCTCATATTACCCTGTCCCTCTCACTTCAGTTCCCTGGAGGGAACATCCAAGTATCTGCCATAGTTGACTCCGGTGCTTGCAGCTGCTTCATGGATAAAGACTTTGCCCTACTCCACCAAATTCCCTTGCAAGCAAAGGCACACCAGCTGGCCTTCCATCTGGCCGATGGATCCCGTCTCAGGTCTGGGCCTATTACGCACAAGACCCAACCGTTGTTGGCCATATCTGACCCTGGTCATCGGGAATTTCTATGCCTGGACATTATTCCATCTCCTCTGTTCCCCATCATCTTGGGCATACCCTGGCTGCAAGCTCACAATCCGAAGATAAACTGGGCAACAGGAGAAGTGAGTTTTGCATCCACCTACTGCCTGCAATCCTGCCTGCATCCCGTTTCCATGAGACCTACACCTCTTCTGGGTGTGCATTCTGATCCTTCCCTTTCACAGCTCATACCTGCAGTCTACCACGAATACCTGGATGTTTTTGATAAACAGAAAGCGGACATCCTGCCACCTCACCGCCCGTATGACTGTCCAATTTAACTTTTATCAGGTGCTGAAATTCCCTTCCGGCACATTTCCCCCCTTTCTGAAGTAGAGCTTAAGGCTCTACGTCAGTACAGCAATGATAACTTGAAGAAGGGCTTCATCCGGGCTTCCACATCCCCTGCGGGCGCTGGAATCTTTTTTGTGGAGAAGAAGGATCATACCCTGCGTCCCTGTGTCGATTACAGGGAATTAAATAAGATTACTGTTAAAAACACATATCCTTTACCCCTGGTTCCGGAACTATTACAACGCTTCAAAACATCCACTATCTTTACCAAGCTTGATCTGCGAGGTGCTTACAACCTGGTGCGGATCCGCAAAGGGGATGAATGGAAGACGGCCTTCCGCACTATGTTCGGACACTACGAGTACCTCATTATGCCATTTGGTTTATGTAATGCTCCGGCCACTTTCCAGCATTTCATTAATGACATTTTCAGAGATTTCCTTGACCTTTTCCTGATTGTATATTTAGACGACATCCTCATCTTTTCTTCCTCCATCACATCACACCATGAGCACGTTAAAAAAGTTCTCGGCCGATTGAGAGATCATGGGTTGTACGCAAAGGCCGAGAAATGTGAGTTTGAGAAAGAGACAATTCAGTTCCAGGGGCTCATTATTTCTACATCAGGCATCTCCATGGATCCCCAAAAAGTCAGATCCATCCTTGAGTGGCCCACTCCTACGGACAGGAAAAGTACACAGAGGTTTATCGGGTTTGCTAACTTCTATCGCAAGTTCATTAAAAATTTCTCTGCCATCATTTCTCCTGTCACCCAGCTCACGAAGCAGAATACCCGTGTTCCAGTGGACACCTGCAGTCCAAGAAGCATTTGATCGGCTAAATACTTTGTTTACTACAGCACCTATCCTGCAGCATCCAGACCCTGCATCCCCTTATGTCCTTGAGGTGGATGCCTCAGAGAATACCATAGGATCTATCTTATTACAACGCCACGGAACAAAGTCTCTTTTACACCCCATTGCCTTCTTCTCCAGGAAACTCAGCCGCGGAGAAGAACTATGATGTAGGAGATCGGGAATTACTGGCCATTGAGACAGCCTTAGAAGAATAACGTTACCTGCTGGAGGGAGCTGCTCACCCCATCTTGAGCTTTACTGATCACAAAAACCTAGCGTATCTCAGGACTGCCAAACGACTGAGATCCCGGCAAGCCAGATGGGCACTATTCTTCTCCCGCTTCTCCTTTCATATAACCTATAGGCCAGGTACCAAGAATGTCAAGCCTGATGCACTTTCCCAGAGGAAGGAGAAGAGCACTATCAAGCAGACACAATTTTTCCTGCCCAGAGTTTTCTGCTGTTACAGACAGATTTGATCACCCAGCTCAAGCAAGCTTCTACAAGGGACATCCTGCCATCTGGTGTTTGCCTCCAGGAACAAGAAGGACTGTTCCGGTTCAACCAGAGAGTGTTTGTTCCCCCAAGTCTGTGCCCTAAGATCCTCAGCCTGTGCCACAACCACCCCTTGGCAGCACACTTTGGGGTAACCAAAACTACAGAACTTGTGCAATGCTCCTTTTGGTGGCCAAGTCTTAGAACTGACTGTAAAGACTATGTGAGTACCTGTGGGTTCTGTGTTCGAAACAAGAACGACAAGACCAAGTCCTGGGGTCTACTGAGACCATTGCCGATTCCCAAGAGACCCTGGCAAATGATTAATATGGATTTTATTGTTGAACTACCCCCATCTGAAAGTTTCACTACCATCTTTGTAGTCGTGGACAGACTCACGAAGATGGCACACTTCATTCCCATGTTGGGAACCCTTTCAGCAACAGAGACTGCCCATACTTTCATCAAAGAAGTTGTCAGGCTTCACGGGGTACCTAGCAGCATCACTTCCGATAAAGGAGTGCAGTTCACGTCCAAGTTCTGGAGAGATCTCTGTAGGGTTCTGAAGATCGAAACTTGCTTCTCATCAGCTTACCATCCCCAGACGAATGGCCAAACTGAGCGAACAAATCAGACCCTAGAGCAGTACCTTCGGTTCTTCTCATCCTTTAGGCCGGTTTCACACTGGGGGGGTGGCGGTATAGCGCCGCTATTTTTAGCGGCGCTATACCGTCGGGATTGCAGAGGTATTCGGCCACTAGCGGTGCAGTTTTAACCCCTGCTAGCAGCCGAAAAATGGTTAATACCACCCGCAAACCGCGGCTACAGCCGCGGTTTGCGGGCAGTATTACCGCGGTATCCCATTAATTTCAATGGGAAGGAGCAGTGGAGGAGCGGTAAACACACCGCTCCTCTCACCGCTCCAAAGATGCGGCTAGCAGGAGTTTTTTTTAAGTCCTGTTAGCGCACCGCTCCAGTGTGAATGCCCTCGGGGCTTTCACATTGGAGAGAAAGGAGCCACTGTTTAGGCTCGGTTTGTAGGCGCTATTTTTAGCAAAATAGCGCCTGCAAACCGCCCCAGTGTGAAAGGGGCCTTACACAAGATGACTGGGCCTCACTGTTACCTCTGGCAGAGTTTGCTTACAACGATGCAGTTCATTCAGCCACAGGACAAGCCCCGTTCTTCGCAAATTACAGATATTTCCCAGCTTTCTTACCCGACACCTTACCTGATTCCTCAGTCCCTGCAGTCCAGGAAAGAGTAAGTGATCTCCAATCAAATTACAATGTGTTACAAGATACCATTTCTAGGGCTCAATGGGATAACAAAAATGTATGGTTGTCCACTGCCAATCTAAGATTTTCCTGTCCATCTAAAAAGTTGGGTCCCAGATATATTGGCCCATTTCCAGTCAAAAGGGAGATCAACCCAGCGGCCTACGAACTTGTGCTTCCTGCAGCTTATAAGATCCATCCGGTCTTTCACGTGTCCTTGCTAAAGGTCGCTAGACCAGACCCTTTCCCTGATCGCAAGTCAAGCCCACCAGCACCTACTTTGATCAACGGCAACAAAGAGTATGAAGTTGAGACAATTGTAGATTGCAGAAAACGAGGGGGAACCGTCCAGTATTTAATTAAGTGAAAAGGCTATGGACCCGAAGACAATTCCTGGGATCCAGAATCCAATCTCCACGCCAAGAGACTAATACGGGCTTTCTTCCAGGCTCACCCCGATAAAATGTTACGAATGGGCATCCGGAGGTTGCCCATTGGGGGGGGCAATGTAAGAGAAACCCAGGGAACAAGCACGCAGCCGTGCGCAGACGTGCACTTTCCAATAAATGCACAAGAAAGGACATGTTTTGGCACATGCGCGTGCGCACACGTGCGCGCATTGGCGCCGTTCTGCCTATTTAAACCTGCCAGTGACATGCACACTCTGCGGAGTGGTCTTTCAGCTAGTGCCTGACTTACCTGATTTGTACCAATTTCCTGTAAACCTGACCCGGCTTGCCTGAACCTACCTCTTGACTAGGGATGAGCTTCGAGTTCGAGTCGAACTCATGTTCGACTCGAACATTGCCTGTTCGCCCGTTCCCCGAACAGCGAACAATTTGGGGTGTTCGCGGAAAATTCAAAAAGTCTATGGGAGAAATCTAAAGTGCTAATTTTAAAGGCTTATATGCAAGTTATTGTCCTAAAAAGTGTTTGGGGACCCGGGTCCTGCCCCAGGGGACATGTATCAATGAAAAAAAAGTTTTAAAAACGGACGTTTTCGGGAGCAGTGATTTTAATAATGCTTAAAGTGAAACAATAAAAGTGAAATATTCCTTTAAATTTCGTACCTAGGGTGTGTGTATAGTATGCATGTAATAGACCAGCAACAATAATAGACATCCTCAGCAATAATAGACCACCATGCAAAAGTAAAGCTTCTTTAGAAACAATAGATCCCCCAGCAGCCAGCATCAATGACCCTTCAGCACACCCCAGCACCTCTTTCCGTTACATACATTCAGTGCTGAAGGTGCCAGAACTGCGTTTCCTCAAGTTCCCACTGAAAAAAAGCCTTGAGAACACCTGTCAGTTTTTGTCAGCCAATGTTCAGCCCAAACTCATGCTCGCGCCAAACCGTTCGCCCAACCTTAGCCAAAGCCAGAAATGGGGGGTTGTTTTTCAAAGTGATTTCTCAAAAATAAAAAAAGGATAGAGACATGGATGGATAGGGGAGTTGTATTTGAATATTAAAAATTAATGAAATAGTGTTTTTGGCTTGTGATGCTTAAATGCAGTGAAGATCCAATTTAAACTTTTTGGCATTAGAGATGAGCTCGGTGTTCGAGTCGAACGCATGTTCGACTCGAACATCTCCTATTCGGCGAAACCAGAACTTTGTGGGCCGTTCGCGCCAAATTCGTGTGACGCGAACGGCCCAAAATGCACTGCGCCATCGCACTGCATTGCCGGCGCTGTGATTGGCCAAGCATGCACTCTGACCCCGCATGCTTGGTCAATCACAGCGCCGGCAGTGAGGAGAGCCATAATTGGCCACAGGCCAGCGCGGCAGCCTTGTGTTGTGTGTTCCGGCATGCAGGGAAAGAGCTACATAGGACGGGACAGTGTGTTCTACAGTGTGTTCTTTTCTCAGGCATCTGCAGGAGTTAGTGGGTGTTGTGTGCCTCCAGCGCAGTATACATCTGTATGTACCCTTTATTGCTGTTCTCTAAGCTAGATAGGCAGGCAGGGACAGTGTGTTCTTTTCTCAGGCATCTGCAGGAGTTAGTGGGTGTTGTGTGCCTCCAGCGCAGTATACACCTGTATCTACCCTTTATTGCTGTTCTCTAAGCTAGATAGGCAGGCAGGGACAGTGTGTTCTTTTCTCAGGCATCTGCAGGAGTTAGTGGGTGTTGTGTGCCTCCAGCACAGTATACACCTGTATCTACCCTGTATCTATCTAACAAAGCAGACCTCACATTGCTCCTCATCAGCTGGGATCTCCAACCCCACTATACCTTCAGTCCTCTCTGAAACCTGCACTGAGAGGAATGAAGGTGTAGAATTAGGTGTGTAACAGCCAAGTACTTGTGGGCACTCTGCTAGCAGTACACCGACGTCCGATTGTAGCAGGAAAATTTCCCTGCCCCAGCTGCTGGACCGTCAAAAGAAGTTCACTCCCAGCCATCCACATGCCCAGTGGTTTAATGCTAGCTTGGCTAAATTGCTAGCACTTCAACTGCTGCCTTTTCAGTTGGTAGACTCGGCCCCCTTCCGTGAGTTTGTGCAATGTGCGGTTCCTCAGTGGCAGGTTCCCAAACGCCACTTTTTCTCACGGAAGGTGATTCCGGCTCTCTACCAGCATGTGGAAGGCAATGTCCATGCCTCGCTGGACAGGGCGGTCAGCGGTAAGGTGCATATTACCGCTGACTCATGGTCCAGCAGTCATGGACAGGGACGATACCTTTCTTTCACGGCCCATTGGGTCACTCTTTTGGCAGCTGGGAAGGATGCAGAACAAGGTGCAGTAGTGTTGGAGGTTGTTCCGCCGCCACGCCTCCAAAATGCTACTACTGGTTGTGACACACCTCTCTCCTCCACCCCCTCCTCTTCTTCTTCCTCCATGGCCTCTTCCTGTGCTTTGTCCTCGGAATCAGCGATGCTCCGTAGGCGTACAAGGGGCTACGCAAGTATGCAGGCAAAAAGATGCCATGCCATGCTTGCGCTGGTGTTTTTGGTGGAAAGGAGCCACACTGGGGCAGAGGTTCTGTCAGCTCTGCAGGGGCAGGCTGAGAGGTGGTTGACGCCACGCAAGCTTAAGCCAGGAATGTTGGTTAGTGACTGAAAGGTACTGATTCTGTTGGACCCTCTTGGCTCGAGCTGGACTTAGGACCTGTGGAAGTGACTCTCTGACCGGTCGGATATTCAAGACACCAATACACAGTGAATGGATATACAAGAATATATTGGTTTATTGGCAACATGTCTTTTTATGCATAACAAGGAAAGTTGCCTCCCTCGTATGGACCAATCAGCAATAAGCAAATACATCATGAGTTAAACAAAAATAGATTCTAACAGGTTTTAGTTTTTTTACAGAAGTGGTCATTTAACATACGTCACTGCGGTCAGTCTAAACATGTGTCTGACATTTGAAACAGGAAGATAAGAACATCATACGTCAATGTGGTCAAGCTGGCAGTTGAAGCAGAAGAGAGAGATAAGAACATTTTCTCGGAGTAAGCTTAACCACAAAGTCACATGTCAACCTAAATATATATGCCTGTCAGTTAAAGCAGAAGAAAGATAGGCTTGACCACAAAGTCACATCCTGCTTTACACTTCAGAAAAACATATTCTGTACTAATACATATATTTCAACATATATATTTAAGAAGAATTTTAATCATGATTATTAGTTCATATTGGTTCATACCTTACAACCCCTCCTTTTGATCATGGCTTCAAGAATTGAAGCCCATAGATCATTAGATTATTCATTATACCATTTTTGTTTAGTATGTACCGTGGACATCATCAAGATTGTTTCCTTAGAACCCTGTCTCTTTTTACTAGTGATCTTCATGCTAGCTTCAAGGAGGTGTGTTCCCTTGCTATCTCCTACTATGTCCATAATGGGGACTAGGGATGCAAGATAACACCATCCTTGGGGTTCAGTGGGGATCCAAGGGTGACAACTTTTTCCACAACAAATATAAATACTGTCTCCTAGAGCTAAAGGTCGTTTGTTGAATATTGTCATCATTTCATCAGAAAAACCAGAAAAGGTTAAACTTGACAATAATTTTCCTACTGTGGAAGTGGAACTGGAGTTAAGAAAGTTTATTAGAGTGGTGTTTAGGGCAGGTTCTGAAGTGTGAAAGAAAGGGCTTTCAATTGAAGTCATTGAAAAGTTAATTGTAGCTAGTTGGCACACTTCAGCTCCCTTTGTGGAGTTTCCCAACCTGAAACACCAGTCTGGGGAATGACTTCTACCAATAATTTGGAAAGTAAGGTTATTATCTGAAAGCGTTCTTGTGACATTTGTAAGGACGACAGGTGGTGTGCCGTTTAGGAGAGGGGTGAAGTTTAGAGGTACTGCCATTAGGGGGATCCTAGCAGTGCTAGGATGGAGTTTACTACATATCCAACATTTTTCATATCCTGATTTTTGAGCATAAGCATATTTAAATTTAAGCAGCAGCATTTTACCACTAAAATTGTCTTCCATACTTCTTTTTGGTCTGTTAGAATTATCTGACCAACAGTGTCCTATGATTATGAGCATTAAAATAAACAATGTGGTCATTAAGGAAAAAAGAAAAAGTTTCCCCGAAGTGATCCCTCCTTTTGGACCATTAGTGTCTATGGGTATGGAACTCTGAGTTTCTTGTTTTTTATGGTCCACTAGGGAGTATTTTCCGGATCCTTTTCTGGAATACTCTCCAAAACAGAGGTCTTTATCTTCTCCTTCACCTTCTTCCAGTTTCCCTTCGGAAATGTCTTTAGTCTGGATGCATGGATCCATTGTGGTCCTTGATCTATAAGAACAGCTGTTCTGGCAACCTTCAGAATTTCAAATGGTCCTTGGAAGATAGGGCCTGGTTGTTTCCGGACAGCAAGTTGTTTTATCAGTACTTTATCTCCTGGGATATACGGATGTGTAGGCTCTGTGGAGAGAGGAGGGAAAGTGACAGCAACTTTGTCCTCTGTTTCACTAAGGCTACTTACCAGATGTTTCACGTACTCTTCCTGTAAAGAATAAAGATTAACCTCCTCTCCCTCATCAGGTTTCCTCTGTGCTGGCCTACCCATAACTGCTGGGAGGTAATCAATCCACCCTTTCATGGTTCCTCCTGTTGCCTTTTTAAGTTTATCCTTTACATTTCTGTTCATTCTTTCCACTATTCCTGCGCTTTGTGGATGATATGGAATATGTAATTTTCATTGAATGCCCAGGAGTTTGCAAGATCCTGGGTAAGAGCAGCTGTAAAAGCTGGACCTTGGTCTGACCAGATTTTGGCTGGTAACCCATACCTCGAAATCCAGTGATTTATTAGTGCTCTTGATGCTATTTTGGCTGTCTCTCCTGTAGTTGGGATAGCCTCGACCAAAGAACTAAACTTGTCCACTATAACTAAAAGATATTTTATATTTCCTTTCTGTTTTGGCATATGTGTAAAGTCTATTTGTAGATCTTGGAGGGGGCCTATAGGGGGGGGCAAGTTTCCATGTATACCCTGCTTCTTGCACTGTACATTGTTTTGTGCACAAGTAAGACATGAGTCTATCAACTGGGCAACGAGGTGTGTATCATTGACCGTGCTGAAAGACTGTCTGTACATTGTCAAAACTGTTTTCCTTCCTAGGTGACCTGGACCATGTAAGTAAGAAATCAAAAGAGGGGCAGCTGACTCTGGTATACCTATTACTCCCTCCTCGCTTGACCAGATGCCACTTGGCACGCTGGTCAAGTTCTGACCTTCCCAGAAAGCTATGTCCTCTCTTGATGCTTTGTCCTGTAACATTCTCACAGTATTTGGGAATTCTGGTGAACTGAAATCTGTAGCGAACAGTGTTAGATTAGGCTGGGCCCCATGTGCCGAATCGGCTGCTGTTTTAGCAACTCTGTCTGCCAAGGCGTTTCCCTGAGCTTCTTTGGACTTGTTAAATGAATGTCCCTTTACTTTTATAACATTGATTTTTCTGGGCATCTGCAGGGCTGCGAGTAGGGTAAGAACAAATTCCTTATTGGCAATTTGTTTGTTGTCTGCAGTTTTAAACCCTCGTTTTTCCCAAATGAGTGCATAATCGAAAATTACGCCGAAAGCATATCTGCTGTCAGTATATATATTTACATCTTTATCTTTAAATAGTTGACATGCTCTGGCGAGTGCATGGAGCTCAGCTTGTTGTGCTGAATTGGCCCCTAAAGGAGAAGCCTTAACCACAACATCAGGTAGCATCACCACTGCATAGCCTGTCTTATATGTGTTATCATTAGGCCTGGAACAACTGCCATCCACAAATACATCCAGGAAATCTGGGTTTGGTTTATCAGTTAAATCCACCCTTGGCAATGTTTGTTGAAGTAAATTGTCATTACAATTATGGTTTACTTCTGGTTCAGCATATGGAAGCTGCAATAGTGCGTGTAGCAATCGTATTGCGGGAGTAGTTTCTGAACAGGATTTTACTTCCAAATGTGTTGTATTCAGAAGTATAATTTCATACCCACTGGACCTTTGGGCTGTCATATGCTGGGTATGCATATTTTGTAACAATTGTGCTACTGAATGTGTGGTATAGAGAATAGTGCGTGTCCTGAGTGATTTTAGAAGAGTCTGCAGGCATCCTGGCATTCCCTGTACCTGGAGTGGCAGTTTCTTTGATAGGTATGCCACTGGTCTTAAGTTTGTCCCATGGGGTTGGGCCAATACTGCTGCAAACGTAGGCCCTCGCACCACACAGTAAAGTGAGAACAGTTTGTCATAGGAAGGGAGACCTAAAGCAGGAGCCCGCGAGAGGGAAGTCAGAAGAGCGAGGAAGGCCTCTTTCATATCCTCTGTATATTCAATTGTTTTAGGGGCACCCGCAGCTGTAGCTGGACGAAAAATGGAATCCCAAAAAGAACAGTCAGGTATCCACTGTCAACAGTAGACGATTGAGCCTAAAAAGGAAAGCAATGCAGCTTTGTCCTTTGGTGGGCCGAGACAGCGGAGAGCTTGGACTCGTGCCGGGGATATCAATCTGGTCCCATCTGTGATAATACAGCCAAGATATTCAACTCTGTCCCTACACCAATGGATATTTTTCCTAGACGCCAAGTGACCTTTTAGGGCGAGGTGATTCATCAGGCTTACTGTGTCCTTCTCACACTGTGCCCTGCTCTCACTACAAACAAGTAGGTCATCTACGTACAACAGAATTGTGGAGCCTTTAGAGGGCGTCCAATCGTCCATAGTTTTTTTCAAAACTATGCTAAAAGCCGCGGGACTATCAATAAACCCTTGAGGGAGGCGTGTCCAGGTCAGCTGACCCCCTCCCCAGACAAATGCAAATAGGTGTTTGCATTGTGGATCAACATCAATACTAAAAAATGCATTTGAAAGATCCAATACGGTGTAGCACTTGGAGTTTGCAGGTATATTGGTAAAAATTGAGGTAATATCAGATACCAATGGGGGCAGAGGAATTACATTCTTGTTTACCCCTCTCAGATCCTGAACCAACCTCCAGGTACCATCCGCTTTCCTAACTGGATTAATGGGAGTATTCCAGGGACTGACAATTTCCCTGAGGATTCCCAACTTTTTATATTCCTCTTTTTGGGGCTGTAATCCCGATACCTTTTCAGTAGACAATGGGTATTGTTTCTGATAATATGGGAGTGTATTAGGCCGCATAGTGGGCACATAGGGTGTACAGGGTATGTGTCCTACTTCCGTTTTAGTTCCTGCCCAGATGTCATGGTTTTCTAATATAGCTGGCAGTGACATAAAGTAACCCAAAAGGTCTTTCCTTTTTGGCATAGTGAGGTCACATTTAGCCGATTTGGCTATAATGCCCCCTTGTTGGTCACATTTTACAATAATTTGTAATGCAGACATTAAATCTCTTCCCATGAGGGACAGGGGACAGTCTGGTAGAACTGCAAAGGACATTTCAGTAAGGTAATTATCTTGCATGTCCGTTATTAGCAGTGGCGGTGTGATTTTATGGTTGACGCTTGTCCCATTTATTCCCATAGAGCATCCCTTTAACACACGAGGTCGACGCCCCTGTGTCTAACAATAATTTGACCACTCTGCCTTCTACTTTTAAAACCACTTGAGGCAGGGTTTTCCAGTGTGAGGAGAAAAAATGCATCACCAAGGATGGGTACTGCCCCGGGCATCCCTATTGGGGGTTTTTGTCCTGATATCCTGGCCGATGTACCTGTATCTGTTCTATGGTGTTTATGGGTGATCTTGTTTGGTATGGCTGCTTCTGTTGCCTATATTGGGGGTGTACTGGAACTGACTGGGATCTCTGTTGTGGCTGCTGTTGTTGTGTGTTATATCTTGGTTGGGGTGCATACTGAGATCTTGGTTGAGATCTCACTCTGTAGCCTCCCCTACCTCTCCTGGGAAAGTTATCCCTGGCTCCCTTTCTCTGGGGACATTCTGATTTCCAGTGGTTTGGATCCCCACAATTAAAACAACCCGGATCCTGATTATGGGGAGGATAATTCCTTCTAGGTATGGCTCCTGAACTTGGTGCACTGACCATAGCTATGTTTGGATTTTCTTCTGTAATAGAGGTGAACAATCCTCCTTTGGTGTTAAATACCCTTGAGGATGCCCTCTCCTATATGTCAGCTATGAATCTATCTGAGGTCATTACCGCCCATTTTGTGTTTATCAGTTTGATTATTTGGGTGGCCCTTGGATCTCCATTATTTATGTCTGTACTCACAAATAGTTGATCATTGTCTATTCCACAACTTTTATATAATTTATGTAATCTACTGACAAAGGTGTAGAAATCCTCTCCTGACTGTTGTTTGCAAGATATCAAATCATGCAACATAGTGGTGTTTTTATATGCCTTGAGCCAAGCCTGTAACAATGTGTTCCAAAAAACATTCCAATCCTCCCCATCCTCATATAACTTTGCGTCCTTGGCCCATTGACCTATATTTATGTCAGCTTGGGAATCAGGGTCTACATTTTGAATTATGGTATTAAGATCTTCAGAAGACATTCTTGTTCCTGAACAGTATCTTTGCAGAAAGGTCACCGCCTGTCTGGGGTCCTTTCTTGGTTTGGGACATGTGTCTCTAATTTCCTTGACCGTACCCAATGGTAATGGTATTTGTACCTGTGTATCTCCCATTGTAATGAAAGGAAAAGCCAGACTAATTGGAGCTGTCAGATCATTTTCATCATCTAATGATGTGGGTGCCTGGTGTTGAGGGGGTGCCTGGTGTTGAGGGGTCCTACTGAAGCTACTCTGAAAATCCTAACTTAACCCATCTCCAGATATATAATCAGCCTTCTTCACTAGATTGGTTTCTGGGTAGCCCGAGTTTCGAAATCCACGTATTATCCCCTTTATTTCTCCTAATCTATATCTACGTTCCTGTAACTCTCTTCTATCTCCTTCTATCACTTTTTCTTCATCTTCCTCTTTTTTAATACACTGTTCTTCCTCCTTTACTAATTGACTTAAACGTTCCTGTATCTGTCTTCTATCTTCCCCCTCTCGTAACCAATTAGTTCCCTTTTGTTTAGCTATGGTTAATACTCCTGCTATAACATTTGGATCTAACGAGGGGTATATTTTCTTTGGGACAAGGGATTCATCTTTTACCATAGCATATGGAGGTGGTTTTTCTTGATAAAAATTAGGGGGAGCTGATGGACTTCCTATTGCGTCTTCTAATTGCTCTTTCTTTTCCATTTTTACACTTGTATATTTCTTTCTATATTCCTTCATACCTTTTGCCCAAATCTTACAACATTTAGTCAGGTAATCTTTGTCAAAGTCTTTTATGGGATAATTATACTGTTTATGTTGGCCACATATTCTGGTCACTTCCTCCCACTCTTCCTCGGAACATGGTCCGTATTCACTTAACCCCAACACCTCAAATTGGTGTGCTCTTTTTAAAACTAGTGATCAAAAAAGGATCAGTATAATTTTTCTCATAATTGACTTTAATGTAATCAATCGAAGAGGGTTGGTGCTGCTTACCTTCAGCTTCCTTTCCTTCTTGATTACCCATTTTAACAAACAATAATATTTTATTCCTATACTTTAAAATTAAAAAAATTCTGTCTTGCTTTCTCTATTTCATTCCAGGGGCGGAAAATGTCCTCAACCTTATGACAATTTATAGATTTATGACAAGGAACCCAGTGTTCTCCTTTTTTAAATACAACCAGACACTGTATTTCTGCTACACTTAGTCCCTCGAACACCGGACTGGGGGGTAGTATGTTGTGTATATTAAACCTTAACATATGTTGTTTTGATCCCTGGAACATATGACCCTTGCCAATTTTGACATGATACCCCCCTGGAACAATTGCCACTAATGACGTGGTCTTCCCTTTGTAAGCAAACAATAAACCAGTTTTACATTCAGGACAACAATATACAGTTGGCATTTTAAAAAGTAACCCTTTTTGTGTACACCTTTAAAAATAGAGTTTCCACAGATCCGTCCTATGTAGAGAAGAAAATAGGAATGGTGTGAGCGTTCATTAGCCTGACTGAGCTGACGGATCATCCCCGGGTGATATGCTATACTTTATTTTCTTTCTTTTAAGCATGTTTTATATGTGGGGGCATATTGAATTTTAATAAAGGATTTTATGCTATGTGAAGCTTACTTTGTTTTGCATGCCCACACTGCTGCACGCACACACGCTCACTGTCTGAGAGCCTTAGGATTTCCTGAAGGGAGCTGACTGGAGATTCGGAGAGGAGCTGACAGGCGTTTTACCATCTAGAGTCTGGTGAGTACATAACCTTAGGGGAGTGTTACTGCTAAGACAATGATGGGAGTATAAATTGCAACTTGATCTGATCTACTGGAGAACTACAGTGACTGAAACATCAGAGAGTACTCATATGAAAAACGTAACTGGTTCTGGATCAACATTACTGCTTTGCTTTGTTTGCTGTAGCTGTTTTTGAACTCATTCACTTGGGAAGTTTTGTGACTTCTATCCTGGTGCTATATAACAGCTGGTGGACTTTGGAGTTTGTGAGGAAACTTTTAACCCTTTTGGGTCAGGCTGTCATCTCTTTGTATGATCTTGATGTAACTCTTTTGTTGCTTATATTCTGCAGGATATATAATTTATAACCAAGGTGTAATGTTCTCATATATCTTACACTAGCGCTGTTAATGTTACACTTGTTGAAACATAATTTTATTTGATTTACTACCCTTTTTATAACGACAGCTAATTAAGCAGATTAACATTTAATTATCCTTTAGCGCTAGGATCAGATACACTACGGTGACCATTCTGATATTTTTACATACTATGTAGAGAAGAATTTAAGATTCTTCCTCAATTTTATAACCTGGTCTGGCCAACCTAGCGAGACCCTCTGTATCTATTCTAAATCTACCTTTCAATCTTAACAGAGTCCCAGAAAACTTGTAGTTTTCTCGAGAGTCTACTTTATGATGAACCAATTGACAAGGCAAGACTGTTGTTCCCAATAATAATTAAAGGGGGTCTTACCTGTTCAATTAGATCATCCCACTTCTGACACCACTGAAAGGTACTGGTTCTGTTGGACCCTCTTGGCTCGAGCTGGACTTAGGATCTGTGGAAGTGACTCTCTGACCGGTCGGATATTCAAGACACCAATACACAGTGAATGGATATACAAGAATATATTGGTTTATTGGCAACATGTCTTTTTATGCATAACAAGTAGGGTTGTCCCGATACCACTTTTTTAAAACCGAGTACAAGTACCGATACTTTTTTTCAAGTACTCACCGATACCGATTACCGATACTTTTTTTTAATGTCATGTGACGCACTGATAGATGGCACTGGTTGATGGGCACTAAAAAGGTGGCACTGACTGATGGCTGGGACTGATGGCTGGCAGTGGCACTGATGGATGGGCACTGATAGGTGGCATGCACTGATAGGTGGCACGCACTGATAGCTGGCATTGAAAGATGGCACTGATAGGTGGCACGCATGGATGGCTGGCACTGAAAGATGGCACTGATAGGTGGCATGCACTGAAAGATGGCACTGATAGGTGGCATGCACTGATAGCTGGCACTGATAGGTGGCACGCACTGATAGCTGGCACTGATAGGTGGCACACACTGAAGGGTGGTACTGATAGGTGGCACGCACTGATGGCTGGCACTGAAAGATGGCACAGATATGTGGCAATGATGGGCACAGATGAAGTGGCACTTAAAGGGCTGCACTGATGTGTGACACAGATAGGCGGCAATGATGGGCACAGATGAAGTGACACTTATAAGGCTACACTGATGTGTGACACTGATAGGCGACAATGATGGACACAGATAGGCGGCACTGATGAGGGGGGCATTGATATAAGGGGGCTGTGAGCTAATGGTTGGATACCACACATTAAATCAGAGTCAGTACCCCCTCTTAGAGACCCTTATTAGCTCAAATCCCCCCTTCATTTGAGACTTCCAGAGATCAGAGAGCCCCCCCCCCTTATAACAGCGGGCCCTGCCCTCTTTAAGACATCATTTATGTATTACCAGCAGGACTCGGGAGCCACTGCAAGGAGGGAAGTGTGAAAGTCGAGCTGGAGGGAGGGGGGCAGAGCTGCTCTTGGGCTCCTCACACTATGCACAGATCTGGCAGGTTATTACTCACATGCACACTGTCCCCCCCGCAGCGCCGACAGCACTTTCTTCTCCTCTCCTATCCCGCCTCCCGAACATCTGAATGATGTCACGGCGGGGCCAGCACTAGAAGGCATCTGTCGGCGGAGCTCATTCCGCCTTACAGGGAAGAGAATATGCCGGGTGCAGGAGGAGTGCACTAAGCATACCGCAGCCATCTCTGTACGGTCAGTGATTTTACCTGTGCGCCCGCTGACTTCATGTTGTACGCCGCCTCTCTCTCTCCCATCCCAGGTATCGGATCAGGCATCGGGAGCATTTGCGCGAGTACAAGTACTCGCGCAAATGCTCGGTATCGGTCCCGATACCGATACTAGTATCGGTATCGGGACAACCCTAATAACAAGGAATGTTGCCTCCCTCGTATGGACCAATCAGCAATAAGCAAATACATCATGAGTTAAACAAAAATAGATTCTAACAAGTTTTAGGTTTTTTGCAGAAGTGGTCATTTAACATACGTCATTGCGGTCAGTCTAAACACGTGTCTGACATTTGAAACAGGAAGATAAGAACATCATACGTCAATGCGGTCAACCTGGCAGTTAAAGCAGAAGAGAGAGATAAGAACTTTTTCTCGGAGTAAGCTTAACCACAAAGTCACATGTCAACCTAAATATATATGCCTGTCAGTTAAACCAGAAGAAAGATAGGCTTGACCACAAAGTCACATCCTGCTTTACACTTCAGAAAAACATATTCTGTACTAATACATATATTTCAACATATATATTTAAGAAGAATTTTAATCATGATTATTAGTTCATATTGATTCATACCTTACAGCGACAATGGCACCAACCTCCTCTCCGCCCTCCGACAGGGACAACTGACCCATGTGCCCTGAGTGAGTGAGTGAGTGATAACTTATATAGCGCTGCAAATGCGAACTAAATCGCCTCAAGGCTCTTGCATCCGGTGTCGTCCTGATCCTTCAGAAGAGGTGGGTCTTAAGATTTTTCCTGAAG
This sequence comes from Rana muscosa, assembly GCA_029206835.1. Lineage (NCBI taxonomy): Eukaryota > Metazoa > Chordata > Amphibia > Anura > Ranidae > Rana > Rana muscosa. The sequence goes on from CM055121.1 coordinate 570,368,528, forward strand.
GCTCGATGGTTTTCTTCCATACGGATGTCCGTGGGTAGAGCGTTCCATAGCCGTGGTCCTTGGACTGCAAATCTTCTTTCTCCTTTCCATTTGTAGCTGGACTTGGGGATGTGGAGGAGGTTTTGATTGGTTGATCAGAGAATGCGTTTGGGGGTGTAGTGTTTTATCTTCTCGCATAAATATTGAGGAGCGTTTCCTTGTGTGCACTTGTGGATCAGGCAGAGGGTCTTGAACGTGACCCGATCTTTTACGGTTAACCAATGCAAGGTCTTCAGTGAAGGGGTGATCGATTCCCAAGGTTTTTTCCCTGTTACCTTTCTGACTGCCGTGTTCTGGATGACTTGTAGGAGCGAAATCTGATATTTAGGAAGTCCTATGTAGAGGGAGTTTGCATAGTCGAGTCGGGAGTTGATGATTGTTCCAACTACTACTGCTGTGCCCTCTTTGGGATGAAGGGGATGAGTCTACGCAGCAGGCGGAGGAGATGGTGCGATCCGCCGACTACTGATCCTATTTGTCCATCTATCGACATCTCCGAATCAAAGACGACTCCGAGACTTTTGACTTTTGACGGCGACCTTGTGTAGTGTGTTCCGGTGTGCAGGGAAAGAGCTACATAGGCAGGTACAGTGTGTTCTACAGTGTGTTCTTTTCTCAGGCATCTGCAGGAGTTAGTGGGTGTTGTGTGCCTCCAGCACAGTATACACATGTATCTACCCTTTATTGCTGTTCTCTAAGCTAGATAGGCAGGCAGGGACAGTGTGTTATTTTCTCAGGCATCTGCAGGAGTTAGTGGGTGTTGTGTGCCTCCAGCGCAGTATACACCTGTATCTACCATTTATTGCTGTTCTCTAAGCTAGATAGGCAGGGACAGTGTGTTATTTTCTCAGGCATCTGCAGGAGTTAGTGGGCGTTGTGTGCCCCAGCACAGTATACACCTGTATCTACCCTTTATTACTGTTCTCTAAGCTAGATAGGCAGGGACAGTGTGTTCTTTTCTCAGGTATCTGCAGGAGTTAGTGGGTGTTGTGTGCCCCAGCACAGTATACACCTGTATCTACCCTTTATTACTGTTCTCTAAGCCAGTGTTTCTCAACTCCAGTCCTCAAGGCGCCCCAACAGGTCATGTTTTCAGGATTTCCCTCAGATGAAACAGCTGTGGTAATTACTAAGGCAGTGAAACAGATCAAATCACCTGTGCAAAATAATGGAAAACCTGAAAACATGGCCTGTTGGGGCGCCTTGAGGACTGGAGTTGAGAAACACTGCTCTAAGCTAGATAGGCAGGGACAGTGTGTTCTTTTCTCTGGCATCTGCAGGAGTTAGTGGGTGTTGTGTGCCCCAGCACAGTATACACCTGTATCAACCCTTTATTGCTGGTGTTCTCTAATAAAAGGCATCTGCAGGAGTTAGTGGGTGTTGTGTGCCCCAGCACAGTATACACCTGTATCTACACTTTTTTGCTGTTCTATAATACAGGCATCTGCAGGAGTTAGTGGGTGTTGTGTGCCACAGCACAGTATACACCTGTATCTACCCTTTATAACTGTTCTCTAAGCTAGATAGGCAGGGACAGTGTGTTATTTTCTCAGGCGTCTGCAGGAGTTAGTGGGTGTTGTGTGCCCCAGCACAGTATACACCTGTATCTACATTTTTTTGCTGTTCTATAATACAGGCATCTGCAGGATTTAGTGGGTGTTGTGTGCCCCAGCACAGTATACACCTGTATCTACCCTTTATTACTGGTGTTCTCTAATAAAGGCATCTGCAGGAGTTAGTGGGTGTTGTGTGCCTCAGCACAGTATACACCTGTATCTACACTTTTTTGCTGTTTTATAATACAGGCATCTGCAAGAGTTAGTGGGTGTTGTGTGCCCCAGCACAGTATACACCTGTATCTACCCTTTGATTCTGGTGTTCTCTAATAAAGGCATCTGCAGGAGTAAGTGGGTGTTGTGTCCCTCCAGCACAGCACAGTATACACCTGTATCTACCCTTTATTGCTGGTGTTCTCTAATAAAGTCATCTGCAGGAGTTAGTGGGTGTTGTGTGCCTCCAGCGCAGTATACACCTGTATCTACCATTTATTGCTGTTCTCTAAGCTAGATAGGCAGGGACAGTGTGTTATTTTCTCAGGCATCTGCAGGAGTTAGTGGGCGTTGTGTGCCCCAGCACAGTATACACCTGTATCTACCCTTTATTACTGTTCTCTAAGCTAGATAGGCAGGGACAGTGTGTTCTTTTCTCAGGTATCTGCAGGAGTTAGTGGGTGTTGTGTGCCCCAGCACAGTATACACCTGTATCTACCCTTTATTACTGTTCTCTAAGCCAGTGTTTCTCAACTCCAGTCCTCAAGGCGCCCCAACAGGTCATGTTTTCAGGATTTCCCTCAGATGAAACAGCTGTGGTAATTACTAAGGCAGTGAAACAGATCAAATCACCTGTGCAAAATAATGGAAAACCTGAAAACATGGCCTGTTGGGGCGCCTTGAGGACTGGAGTTGAGAAACACTGCTCTAAGCTAGATAGGCAGGGACAGTGTGTTCTTTTCTCTGGCATCTGCAGGAGTTAGTGGGTGTTGTGTGCCCCAGCACAGTATACACCTGTATCAACCCTTTATTGCTGGTGTTCTCTAATAAAAGGCATCTGCAGGAGTTAGTGGGTGTTGTGTGCCCCAGCACAGTATACACCTGTATCTACACTTTTTTGCTGTTCTATAATACAGGCATCTGCAGGAGTTAGTGGGTGTTGTGTGCCACAGCACAGTATACACCTGTATCTACCCTTTATAACTGTTCTCTAAGCTAGATAGGCAGGGACAGTGTGTTATTTTCTCAGGCGTCTGCAGGAGTTAGTGGGTGTTGTGTGCCCCAGCACAGTATACACCTGTATCTACATTTTTTTGCTGTTCTATAATACAGGCATCTGCAGGATTTAGTGGGTGTTGTGTGCCCCAGCACAGTATACACCTGTATCTACCCTTTATTACTGGTGTTCTCTAATAAAGGCATCTGCAGGAGTTAGTGGGTGTTGTGTGCCTCAGCACAGTATACACCTCTATCTACACTTTTTTGCTGTTTTATAATACAGGCATCTGCAAGAGTTAGTGGGTGTTGTGTGCCCCAGCACAGTATACACCTGTATCTACCCTTTGATTCTGGTGTTCTCTAATAAAGGCATCTGCAGGAGTAAGTGGGTGTTGTGTCCCTCCAGCACAGCACAGTATACACCTGTATCTACCCTTTATTGCTGGTGTTCTCTAATAAAGGCATCTGCAGGAGTTAGTGGGTGTTGTGTCCCTCCAGCACAGCACAGTATACACCTGTATATACCCTTTATTGCTGGTTTTCTCTAATAAAGGCATCTGCAGGAGTTAGTGGGTGTTGTGTCCCTCCAGCACAGCGCAGTATACACCTGTATCTAACCTTTATTACTGTTCTCTAAGCTAGATAGGCAGGCGGGGACAGTGTGTTCTTTTCTCAGGCATCTGCAGGAGTTAGTGGGTGTTGTGTGCCCCAGCACAGTATACACCTGTATCTACCCTTTATTACTGTTCTCTAAGCTAGATAGGCAGGGACAGTGTGTTCTTTTCTCAGGCATCTGCAGGAGTTAGTTGGTGTTGTGTGCCCCAGCACAGTATACACCTGTATCTACCCTTTATTACTGGTGTTCTCTAATAAAGGCATCTGCAGGAGTTAGTGGGTGTTGTGTGCCCCAGCACAGTATACACCTGTATCTACATTTTTTTGCTGTTCTATAATACAGGCATCTGCAGGAGTTAGTGGGTGTTGTGTGCCCCAGCACAGTATACACCTGTATCAACCCTTTATTGCTGGTGTTCTCTAATAAAAGGCATCTGCAGGAGTTAGTGGGTGTTGTGTGCCCCAGCACAGTATACACCTGTATCTACACTTTTTTGCTGTTCTATAATACAGGCATCTGCAGGAGTAGGTGGGTGTTGTGTGCCCCAGCACAGTATACACCTGTATCTACCCTTTGATTCTGGTGTTCTCTAATAAAGGCATCTGCAGGAGTAAGTGGGTGTTGTGTCCCTCCAGCACAGCACAGTATACACCTGTATCTACCCTTTATTGCCGGTGTTCTCCAATAAAGGCATCTGCAGGAGTTAGTGGGTGTTGTGTCCCTCCAGCACAGCACAGTATACACCTGTATCTGCCCTTTATTGCTGGTGTTCTCTAATAAAGGCATCTGCAGGAGTTAGTGGGTGTTGTGTCCCTCCAGCACAGCACAGTATACACCTGTATCTACCCTTTATTACTGTTCTCTAAGCTAGATAGGCAGGCAGGGACAGTGTGTTCTTTTCTCAGGCATCTGCAGGAGTTAGTGCGTGTTGTGTGCCCCAGCACAGTATACACCTGTATCTACCCTTTATTACTGTTCTCTAAGCTAGATAGGCAGGGACAGTGTGTTCTTTTCTCAGGCAACTGCAGGAGTTAGTGGGTGTTGTGTGCCCCAGCACAGTATACACCTGTATCTACCCTTTATTACTGGTGTTCTCTAATAAAGGCATCTGCAGGAGTTAGTTGGTGTTGTGTGCCTCAGCACAGTATACACCTGTATCTACACTTTTTTGCTGTTCTATAATACAGGCATCTGCAGGAGTTAGTGGGTGTTGTGTGCCCCAGCACAGTATACACCTGTATCTACCCTTTATTTTTTTATTTTTTTACCAAATTCTTTTTTTTATTAAAGAAAACAAATTACAGATATAATAGGGAAGCCCACAGATCAGAAGAAAGGAGTTCTAGCTCCACATACGAAACGGTTCAAAAGATAAATAACACAGAACGTGGCAAGATCTGAACAGCATGCCCAAAACACATCATAACAACAATTGCTCTTCCCTCGTTCCTTGCAATTGAGAAATGCATCAGTACTTCTGAAAGGGGGTTTATCCTAATTATCGTAGTATATGTTATGGTAATTGTCCTCGGACAAAGAAAAACAAAAAGGGGGGGAAACAAAGCAACACTTCATGCCCCTTGCCGCCTAATATTGGAGCCAGCTTATTTAAGCTAACTGCAACCTAATCTGATCTAAGGATTCGCAAATTCCGAAGAGCCTAGACACAGGGGCCACCCATCATGGCCCCTGCCTCCACGCCCCTCGCCCAGCAGAATCATAGAAAAGGGGGAAAGAGGGAAAGAGGGAAAAAGAAAGAGAGAGAGAGGAAAAGGAAATAGAAGAGAAGGAGGGAAAGGGGAAAAGCTTCGAGCGGGATCAGAAGGAAAGGGTAAGAGAGGTGGGGTGTGGACTTGAAGGAGGGAAGGACACAAAAAAAAAAAGGGGTGGGTGGGGAAGGGGGGCAGAGGAATGTGTAGGGGACGCTCCACTAAGAGGCAAAATCCTAAAGAGGGGGTGGGGGTACCACCCTCTACCCTCTCCGTTCATTCCGCTCCAAGGCAGGTTCCCATCCCCGATCCTGCGAACCTGCCCTAGTCACGTAAGAGCATTTTCGCTTAGACCAGGTCAATCCGTATGCAGCATTAGAGTCTGGTACTCTGCGGATTTTCGAAATTTGAACCATACATCCCATGTTGCAGTAAAAGTAGTAATTCTATCTTGCACAGTGTGAATTAGTTCCTCTATCGCTGCAATACGGTTAAGACGTGTCAGCCATTCTTTCATTGATGGAGGCGTCGTATCCCTCCAGTGTACAGGAATACACATTCTGGCTGCGTTGATCATATGGATCGCAACCGAGGTACGGTACGTCTTTTTTGATATTTCAGAGAGATGAAGGAGATACTGCGCTGATGAAAACTCCAGGGGTAGTGAGGAGGTCTTAGTCGTCACATCATGGGCCCCTCGCCAGTAGGGTTGAATCAGAGGGCACTCCCACCACACATGTAGGAAGGTACCCAGTTCTCTACCACATCTCCAGCACCGATCCGATACGGTCGGGCAAAATTTATGAACGAGGTCTGGTGTCCTGTACCACCGTGTTCTGATCTTGTACCCGTTCTCCTGGGTGTTTACGTTTAGTGAACCTTTATGGATATACCAATGAACCCGTTCCCAGTTCTTTGACTCTATAGATCTGTCCAGACGGGTTTCCCACGAGGCTCGTTCCGCTTCCATAGCTGTGAACGGTTGCTTAAACATTGAGGCGTAAAGCCTCGAAATTACATGCCTCTGGGGCGACGGACCGGAGCATAGAGATTCCAATACTGTAGCTGGCCTTGAAAAGCTGCCTCTTGTTTTCGGGCCGTCCAGAAAGTGCTTTAGCTGAAGGTAAGTCAAGAAAGGGAAAGCTCTGGTCAGGGACATCGCCTGTAGTTCCTTCAACGTGAGGAATCTGTCCCCAGAGAAAAAGTGCTTAGCCAACATATCTGCACGTGGCCATTCTAGCTCCAGGAAGGTCCCCTCCATTCCTGGTGTGAAATCAGGGTTTCCCCTGATGGGGGTCAAACCACATTCCGTGGCTGAAACCTCATGTGTCCTGCAAGCCCGTACAAGGGCCGACAGGGTTGCCCCCACCAAGGGATGAGATACAACGGAGGGCGTCCAGTATTTCTTGGAAAGCCAGGGCAATTTTCCCAGCTCATGTCCTAAGCTCACATTTTCTAGCTGTACCCAGCCCTTACGATGTGAGTGCACCTTCCAGTCGACCACTCGTGCCAGATGTGTGGCCCAATAGTACCTCTGCAGGTCTGGGAGTCCAATACCCCCTTCTAATTTAGGGAGTACCAGCTTCGCCCAACCAATTCTTGGGGCCTTGGAGCCCCACAGGAATTTTCTACAAAGTTTCTTATAGGAGGCAAAAAAGGAGGGCGGCAAGGCGATCGGGATAGTCTGCAGTTTATATAGTAGTCGAGGGAGCACTGTCATTTTAATGATGGAGGCACGCCCAAACCAAGAAATCGTGGGAGAGTCCCAGCGGAGCAAATCCTGTTGTATGGCGTTCAGTTCATTCAAGAAATTCTTCTCGTAAAGTTTTGAGAGGTTCTGCGGTAGCCGAATACCTAAATAGGTAATATTGTCTGATTTCCAAGAGAAGGGGAAGTTTTCTTGACATTGGGCGACCAAGGTCGAGGGCAGGGTGATATTCAACGCAAAGGACTTGGAGTAATTAATTTTCAAATGTGAGATACGTCTAAAATTGTCAAGGACAAACATCAAATTGGGCAAGGAGATCAAGGGGGAGGAGAGGAAGAGCAGTATGTCGTCGGCAAATACCGCAAGCTTGTATTCCTTGCTGCGAACGACAACACCCTGAATATCAGGGCTTTCCCGTATGCAACGAAGGAGTGGCTCCAGCGTGAGGATATAAAGAATAGGAGATAGGGGGCAACCTTGCCTAGTGCCGTTGTGTATGGGGAAGGCCTCCGACAAGTGACCATTGACCCTGACTCGGGCTCGTGGTTTCGTGTATAATGCTCCAATATAAGTCTGCATTCTGGACCCCAGACCTAGAGCCTCCATAACAGAGTCCATGTAGTCCCAGGCCACTCGGTCGAAGGCCTTCTCCGCATCCATCGACAAAAAGAAACCCTCCTGTTTAGAAGAAGTGAGCCACTGATGTATGTTGAGGGCCTTGATGGTATTATCCCTGGCTTCTCTTCCAGGGACAAACCCGAGTTGGTCAAGTCCTACCCATGACGGAACGTGATGTGCGAGTCGGTTTGCAAGTATCTTAGCAAAGAGTTTTACGTCCACGTTAAGAAGCAAAATCGGTCTGTAGTTCGCTACATCCGAGGGATTAGGTATTACTGAGATATAGGCTTCTAGCAAAGTACTAGATTGGCAAGGGGGAGTGGCAAGAGAGTTAAAGGCTTTTATGAAATTTGGCGCCAGGAGGTCTGGGAAGCATTTGTAATATTGTGCTGTGTAGCCATCAGGCCCTGGGCTCTTGCCAGGTTTCGTGGTTTTCAAAGCCGCAACCCATTCCTCCGACGATAGTGGCGCATCTAGGTATTGCTGGTCTTCCTCAGATAATGCCTGAGGCGCATATTGACGTAAAAAGTCCTTGATCATGGACGCCCGAGTATCCGCCAAAACCGCACCTTCCTCTTTCTCCTTAATGTTATATAAATTGCTGTAGAAATCCTTAAACTGTCGCGCAATGTCCTCGTTATTCGTATGAATCTTACCCTGTCTATCCCTCACCTGATGGACGGTTGAGGCTAGAACACGTTTTTGCGTAAATCTCGCAAGCAGTTTGCCAGGCTTATTCCACTGTTCGTAGAACAGTTTTTGGGATAGCATGAAGTGTTTCCGAGCTCCTTTAAACAGTTCCTCGCGCAAGAGAGTTCTAGCATCCGCCAGTTCGGATGCTACCCCAATTGCCAGCGAGCACTTGTGTTGAGCTTCCAGTTTGGAGATCTTCTCAACCAAAGATTTGATCAGCTCTCTGTGGTCCCTCTTTTTCCTGGCCACCATAGACAGAAGGTGCACCCTGACCACACATTTATGTGCCTCCCACAGGGTCATGGGGGAAACTTCCGAGGTATCGTTCTGATAAAAATATTCGCTAATGGCTTGTTTGAGGGCGGTAACATTAGCAAGATCCACAAGAAGTGAGGCGTCAAGCCTCCAGATCTTAGTGGATGTCTCCCTTTGCGGGAATCTTAAGGTCAGGGTGACTGGGTGGTGATCTGATAGTACCATGTTTTCAATTGTCGCCTCGTATACAAACTGTAAATCCCGCTGGGAGATAAAGATGTAATCTAACCTGGAGTAGCGTTGGTGTGGAGAGGAAAATAATGTATAGTCTCTGCCCCTAGGATGCAGAGTGCGCCACGTGTCATGGAGGGCCAACGAGGCCAGCCCCAATTTAGCCTGCCGTAAGGCTGAGAAAGGGATGGACGAAGTGCCCGTGGAGGTGTCAAGGGTCGGGTCAAGAGCTAGATTGAAGTCTCCACCCAGAAGCAGGAGGCTGGACTTGAATGATGTGAGTTTTAGTAGTATCTCTTTCAGAAAGGGGACCTGTTTAGCATTCGGGCAATATATGTTGGCAAGCGTAATCGGCTTGTCTTTCCACAGCCCCTTAAGGAAGAGGAACCTGCCTTCCGGATCCACTACTTGATCCGTGAGCTGGAGAGTAAAGGATTTAGCGAGGAGAATCGCTACCCCCTTCGTTTTGGATTCAGCACATGTTGCGTGAAATGCAACTGGGTATCTCTCATTGGTAAGGCATTGTACGGAGTTTGACTTAAAATGAGTCTCCTGGAAAAAGACAACTTGGGCCCTTTGTCTATGGGCTTCTGCTATGAAGCTAGAGCGCTTCTCAGGGACATTAAGGCCTTTGGCTTTGACAGACAAAACCTTGAGCGATAGAGGAGTCACAGAATGCCTTACTGACGCCATGTTTGTGTGTCAGTGGGGTTTCACCTGCTTCAGAACGTTACAAACGGGGAGGGGGATGAGAAGGGAGAAAAAAAAAAATATTTTTTTTTTTGGGGGGGGAAGGGGTGAGATTAAAAGAAAAGGGTGACGGGGTGAGATGGGGGAGGGAACAGTGAGAGAGGAGAAAGCGAAAAGAAGATAGAAAGCTGATAGAGAACAGTACAGGGAGCAGAGATATGTCTATCTCTCCCCCAACTAAGAGAGGAAGCCCCTCCCTCTCCAAGAGGAGACCCCAACTATGGGGTCCACCAAGGTAATACCGGAGGTAATCCCAGTCCTGCTAGGCTACCTAGAAATTCCGAGGGTATCCTTGGGGCAGGATATACCCTACTCGGCCGGGCAGTTCGAGAGGGGGACCCGCCTCTCCCGAGGTGGGTGCAAAGACCAGCAACCGAGCTTCCTACAAACAAAACAAAACCCCCCGTCCAGAAACTCCAGGCCCCACAAATAACTCACTGATGGGGAAACCTTCGAGCTAAAGGTAGGCTAAGGGGGCTCTCCGCCAGAACCCGTCCGCACAGATGCGGCTGACCCCCGGTGTATCCTCCCCTCACCCCTACCCCAATAAGACCAGTCTCCAGACATATATCCTGGGGATATCACTACGTCTGCAGAATCCTACCCTCCACTGCGTTATTGCATCTAACCCATAATGGGGCGGGCCACCCATGTACAGTTTTCGGGTCTCCTCTTTCAGGCTTGTGTAATGCGTGAGAGACCCTTATATTCTGCAGCCTGTTGACCCGTAAGCAGTAACCCCTGTAGATACCCTAGTCATTCCATGCAGTCTAAACCCAGGGACTCTCAGGGTCCCATGACCAGGCCCTGTAATTCTGAAGCAGTACCACAGGTATATAACTTGTATGTTAACAGAGGGCAAACAGAAAAGTAACATAAGTAACGAAATAACAGAATTGAATGACAGTGTGGACCATAACATTTTGTGTTTATGACGCATCATTGACTTGGAAGGGGCCCCCTTGCAAACACAAGGGGGATCTCCCAGACAATCTATAATCCTACAACCACAGGTGTAAGCTATACTCCATACCTCCACGTAAAAGGCCAGAGAGCGAGGGAAGTATGCTGCAGCGTAGCTACACAGAGGCCGCTCTCCCCGTATTCCCTCAGGCACCACCCAGAAACCAGGTTAGTGCCCTCAGGGTACGGGGGGGCCGTCCCATTTCCGCAGAATAAACGATGCATGAACCTGTAGGTAAGTGCTGACCCCCAAATCTCCACCACATCCCCCACATAGTTATACAACATTATACTCAGTGGCTCAGGTATTGCATGATCATGGCCAGGAAGGGGGGTAGGGAGGGGTGGGCAGAGGGTATAAGGAGCGAGGGGGGCAGGGGGGTTGGAGGGAGGGGGGGAAACCAGGGAAAAATACAGGGAGGGAGGAGGGGAGATGTAAGAAGTAGGGGAGCAGAAATGCAGTTCCAATACCCAATACCGTTAAAAGTTGTTCCATGAGGCAAGCGATAGTCTGTCATAGCTGGTACCAGTACCTGCATGGCACGAGGAGAATGACCAGGAAGCTTCCAGATATCCGGTCAGTAGCAGGAAGCTAGAAAACAAATGGGTTAAGCAGCACGTCTTGGCATTATTATAACCAGTGATCCCCCCATGCAGTGTGTCACCCTCGTTGGAAGGAAAGCAGATGCAATGGCATAGGGGGGGGTGAACAGTTTTGGGAGGGTAAAGCTCCCTCCGAGACCTTGTGCTGCTGCATTGGAGGCTGAGGTGGGTTGTCCATGTATCATAGTCTAGGATAATCCGGATCAGCATTCCTATTCCCAAAAGCATGGGGTAAGCTACAGGGGAGCCATCAGGGACGTAATCTGATCATGTGCACGTGACAGTCTATGTCAGTAATTGGGTTGAGAGGGGGCATAGGAGCTAAAAGGAGGGACGGGGGGGGAGGCGAAGGCAAAGTACAGGGGATCAGGGATGGCCATGTCGCTGATAAGTGCAGTCCGGGCGCACATGTAGAGGGAAAGGGAGCATGGAATAAGGAAATTGGGATCAGCTTACCAGGCCTCATTAATGATCCGGATGCTCCGTCCGCCGCCGGACAGACGACGGTGAAGCCCGTGGACTATCCTCTGTCTCCATGTCTCCCCAAGGTCTGGGTGGGGTGACATCAGAGGCCCTACGTCTTCTCTGCCGGCTCCTTTGTGAGCGTGGGGTATCATCGTGTCGGGTGGAGATCCAGGGATCCGGTTGAAAAAAGACGCCATACCAGTCAGGGACGTTGATTGCTGGGATGCCCAGTGTGTCGCAAAACTGTGGTAGATCCGCAGGTGTCCTCAGGGATGCTGTGCGATTGCCCGCCGTAGCCTGCAGACAAAAAGGAAACTTCCACCGATAGACTATTCGTCTGTCCCTTAAGACCTGCAGGAGGGGTCGTAGGTCCCTTCTGTGCTGTAGGGTGATGGCTGATAGGTCCTGAAACAACTGGATGCGAGCCCCCTCATATTCCACATTGGCTTGGTTGCGCGCCAAGCGTAGTATCTCCTCTTTCTGGAGAAAGTGAACTAGACAGCAAACAGTATCTCTAGGTGGATTGCTCTCTCTGCCCCTGGGTCGCATTGCTCTGTGGCATCTCTCCATTTCCACCGGAGCATCATGGGGTCTACCCAGGAGAGAATTAAATATTGCCCATACCGCTTGTTGCAATTGTTGGGGACCCTCTACTGACTCAGGGATCCCCCTCACGCGTAGGTTGTGCCTCCGTCCCCTATTATCTAGGTCCTCCATATGCCTGTGCATATCAATTAGGTGTTGGGCCTGTGAGGTGGAGGCACTCTGGACTTGTTGTATTGCGGCCGCGTGTGTCATGGCGGTTGACTCCACGCGGTCCATCCTGGTAGCCACCGCTCTGATATCTCCCTTCAGATCAGAGATCGCGGCGAACATGGCATTTTTGATGTCCAATGCGACCTGTTGTAAGTCCGCCATGCACAGAGGGGCCAAGGCATATCTGGTGTCCGTACCTTGTGGGGGTCCCGTATAGGAAGCGGCGGAGGCTGCGGATAGGTCCGCACTCGAGTCTGAGGCTTGCGGTGCGGCCTGTAAGTCCGTCGGCTGTGTGCGGAACATCGCCGGGATGTTCCTGCTCAGTTGCGTGGACGGCTCCGTCTGTAGTCGGGTAGTTGGCTGGCCTTTCCCAGTCATTTTAATATGAAGATGTCGAAGGATTCCGCTGATTAAAGCTGGGCTGGAGATCTGGGCGGCGGAGCTCTCCTACTATGCTGCCATCTCGCTCCGAAGCTCGGCCACGCCCCCGTATCTACCCTTTATTACTGTTCTCTAAGCTAGATAGGCAGGGACAGTGTGTTCTTTTCTCTGGCATCTGCAGGAGTTAGTGGGTGTTGTGTGCCCCAGCACAGTATACACCTGTATCTACATTTTTTTGCGGGTCTATAATACAGGCATCTACAGGAGTTAGTGGGTGTTGTGTGCCCCAGCACAGTATACACCTGTATCAACCCTTTATTGCAGGTGTTCTCTAATAAAAGGCATCTGCAGGAGAGTTAGTGGGTGTTGTGTGCCCCAGCACAGTATACACCTGTATGTACACTTTTTTGCTGTTCTATAATACAGGAATCTGCAGGAGTTAGTGGGTGTTGTGTGCCCCAGCACAGTATACACCTGTATCTACCCTTTGATTCTGGTGTTCTCTAATAAAGGCATCTGCAGGAGTAAGTGGGTGTTGTGTCCCTCCAGCACAGCACAGTATACACCTGTATCTACCCTTTATTGCTGGTGTTCTTTAATAAAGGCATCTGCAGGAGTTAGTGGGTGTTGTGTCCCTCCAGCACAGCACAGTATACACCTGTATCTACCCTTTATTGCTGGTGTTCTCTAATAAAGGCATCTGCAGGAGTTAGTGGGTGTTGTGTCCCTCCAGCACAGCACAGTATACACCTGTATCTACCCTTTATTACTGTTCTCTAAGCTAGATAGGCAGACAGGGACAGTGTGTTCTTTTCTCAGGCATCTGCAGGAGTTAGTGGGTGTTGTGTGCCCCAGCACAGTATAGACCTGTATCTACCCTTTATTACTGTTCTCTAAGCTAGATAGGCAGGGACAGTGTGTTCTTTTCTCAGGCATCTGCAGGAGTTAGTGGGTGTTGTGTGCCCCAGCACAGTATACACCTGTATCTACCCTTTATTACTGGTGTTCTCTAATAAAGGCATCTGCAGGAGTTAGTGGGTGTTGTGTGCCCCACGACAGTATACACCTGTATCAACCCTTCATTGCTGGTGTTCTCCAATAAAGGCATCTGCAGGAGTTAGTGGGTGTTGTGTGCCCCAGCACAGTATACACCTGTATCTACACTTTTTTGCTGTTCTATAATACAGGCATCTGCAGGAGTTAGTGGGTGTTGTGTGCCCCAGCACAGTATACACCTGTATCTACCCTTTATTACTGTTCTCTAAGCTAGATAGGCAGGGACAGTGTGTTCTTTTCTCAGGCGTCTGCAGGAGTTAGTGGGTGTTGTGTGCCCCAGCACAGTATACACCTGTATCTACATTTTTTTGCTGTTCTATAACACAGGCATCTGCAGGATTTAGTGGGTGTTGTGTGCCCCAGCACAGTATACACCTGTATCTACCCTTTATTGCTGGTGTTCTCTAATAAAGGCATCTGCAGGAGTTAGTGGGTGTTGTGTGCCCCAGCACAGTATACACCTGTATCTACACTTTTTTGCTGTTCTATAATACAGGCATCTGCAGGAGTTAGTGGGTGTTGTGTGCCCCAGCACAGTATACACCTGTATCTACCCTTTGATTCTGGTGTTCTCTAATAAAGGCATCTGCAGTAGTAAGTGGGTGTTGTGTCCCTCCAGCACAGCACATTATTCACCTGTATCTACCCTTTATTGCTGGTGTTCTCTAACAAAGGAATCTGCAGGAGTTATTGGGTGTTGTGTCCCTCCAGCACAGCACAGTATACACCTGTATCTACCCTTTATTGCTGGTGTTCTCTAATAAAGGCACCTGCAGGAGTTAGTGTGTGTTTTGTCCCTCCAGCACAGCACAGTATACACCTGTATCTACCCTTTATTGCTGGTGTTCTCTAATAAAGGCATTTGCAGGAGTAAGTGGGTGTTGTGTCCCTCCAGCACAGCACAGTATACACCTGTATCTACCCTTTATTTCTGGTGTTCTCTAATAAATGCATCTGCAGGAGTTAGTGGGTGTTGTGTCCCTCCAGCACAGCACAGTATACACCTGTATCTACCCTTTATTGCTGGTGTTCTCTAATAAAGGCATCTGCAGGAGTTAGTGGGTGTTGTGTCCCTCCAGCACAGCACAGTATACACCTGTATCTACCCTTTATTGCTGGTGTTCTCTAATAAAGGCATCTGCAGGAGTTAGTGGGTGTTGTGTGCCTCCAGCACAATATACACTACTCCAATTCCTGGTTTTCCCATCTCCCTGCAGTCCACTACTATGTCTGGAAGGCCAACAAGAAGAGGCAGACAGTCAGGAGCCAATAAAAGAGGGCAAGCAGGCTCTGTGTCTAGAGACAACAGTGCTGGTCGTGGACGCGGTGCATCGTCATCAGCACGTGGCCATGGGACACGCTTGTCCTTATTTTTGGCAGCTGGACGTGTTGAGCCGCATCATGCCGAAGACTTGGTAGAGTGGATGACCAAGCCCTCCTCATCCTCCTCATCCTCTCTCACCCAGGCTCAGGGTACTGGCAAAGCAGCTGCCAAAGCGTCCTCTTCCCTCGTATCAATGTCATCATCAGTCACTCCTTCCCTAGACCCACCATGTCCTCCTGAGGAGTCCCCCGAACTGTTTGAGCACAGTGTTGGGTACATGCTCCAGGAGGATGCCCAGCGTTTTGAAGGGTCTGATGATGATACCCAGCTAGAGGAAGGCAGTTGCATGAGCGCAGAGAGAGGGGATGCTCAAGAAGGACAGCAATCTGGCAGTCATGTTCCAGCAGCTGCAGCATACTGCCAGATTGGCTCCAGTGATGAGGAGGGAGGGGATGATGAGGTCACTGACTCCACGTGGGTGTCTGATAGGAGAGAGGAGGAGGAGGAGGATGAGGAGGAGGCACATCTCCAACGAGGCAGGATGCCCTCCGGGGGCCAGCGTAAGGGCAGCACACCGACTGAATCACACCGCAGAGCTCCGCCTGTGCAGGGCGCTGCCTCTGCTCTTTATTCCAAAAGTTCTTTGGTGTGGGCCTTTTTTAAGTCAAGTGCATCAGATCGCACCACTGCTATTTGCAACATATGTCTCAAGCGTATCTCGCGTGGCCAAAACATCAGCCGCTTGGGCACCACATGCTAGACCAGACATATGTTCACCTGCCATGCAGCTCGTTGGCAAGCGTACCTTAAAGACCCACACCAAAGAACAAAGCGGACCTCTCCTTGCTCCTCATCAGCTGGGATCTCCAACCCCACTATGCCTTCAGTCCTCTCTGAAACCTGCACTGAAAGGAATGAAGGTGTAGAATTAGGTGTGCCACAGCCAAGTACTTGCGGGCACTCTGCTAGCAGTACACCGATGTCTGATTGTAGCAGGCAAATTTCCCTGCCCCAGCTGCTGGACCGTCATAAGAAGTTCACTCCCAGCCATCCACATGCCCAGCGGTTGAATGCTAGCTTGGCTAAATTGCTAGCACTTCAACTGCTGCCTTTTCAGTTGGTAGACTCGGCACCCTTCCGTGAGTTTGTGCAATGTGTGATTCCTCAGTGGCAGGTTCCCAAACGCCACTTTTTCTCACGGAAGGTGATTCCGGCTCTCTACCGGCATGTGGAAGGCAATGTCCATGCCTTTCTGGACAGGGCGGTCAGCGGTAAGGTGCATATTACCGCTGACTCATGGTCCAGCAGGCATGGACAGGGATGATACCTTTCTTTCACGGCCCATTGGGTCACTCTTTTGGCAGCTGGGAAGGATGCAGGACAAGGTGCAGTAGTGTTGGAGGTTGTTCCACCGCCACGCCTCCAAAATGCTACTACTGGTTGTGACACACCTCTCTCCTCCACCCCCTCCTCTTCTTCTTCCTCCAGGGCCTCTTCCTGTGCTTTGTCCTCGGAACCAGCGATGCTCCATAGGCGTACAAGGGGCTACGCAAGTACGCAGGCAAAAAGATGCCATGCCGTGCTTGCGCTGGTGTGTTTGGGGGACAGGAGCCACACTGGGGCAGGGGTTCTGTCAGTTCTGCAGGGGCAGGCCGAGAGGTGGTTGATGCCACGCCAGTTTAAGCCAGGAATGGTGGTTTGCGACAATGGCACCAACCTCCTCTCCGCCCTCCGACAGGGACAACTGACCCATGTGCCCTGAGTGAGTGAGTGATAACTTATATAGCGCTGCAAATGCGACCTAAATCGCCTCAAGGCGCTTGCATCCGGTGTCGTCCTGATCCTTCAGAAGAGATGGGTCTTAAGTTTTTTCCTGAAGGCTCAATGGTTTTCTTCCATACGGATGTCCGTGGGTAGAGCGTTCCATAGCCGTGGTCCTTGGACTTCAAATCTTCGTTCTCCCTTCGATTTGTAGCTGGACTTGGGGATGTGGAGGAGGTTTTGATTGGTTGATCGGAGAATGCATTTGGGGGTGTAGTGTTTTATCTTTTCGCATAAATATTGAGGAGCGTTTCCTTGTGTGCACTTGTGGATCAGGCAGAGGGTCTTGAACGTGACCCGATCCTTTACGGTTAACCAATGCAAGGTCTTCAGTGAAGGGGTGATCGATTCCCAAGGTTTTTTCCCTGTTACCAGTCTGGCTGCCATGTTCTGGATGACTTGTAGGCGCAAAATCTGATATTTAGGAAGTCCTATGTAGAGGGAGTTTGCATAGTCGAGTCGGGAGTTGATGATTGTTCCAACTACTACTGCTGTGTATGAAGAGGAAAAAATAAAAAATATGGACAGCCGCACTCCAAAAAACCTTTGACGGTTGCCTTTATTGTAAAAAGATGGAAAAATTACACCAAAATTCATCACAGCATAGCCAGGGTAACTGCTTACATGTTTCACACTGAAGGTCAGTGCTTAATCATAGCTACTGCAGTGTCCTCTTCCGGGATGAAGGGGATGAGTCTACGCAGCAGGCGGAGGAGATGGTGCGATCCGCTGACTACTGATCCTATTTGTCCATCTATCGACATCTCCAAATCAAAGATGACTCCGAGACTTTTGACTTTGGTGCTCGGGGTAATGGTCTGTCCAAGAATGGTGGGTGGTGTACAAGAAGTCTTTGTTTTTGTCTTTAGGTTTGCGTGGAGGAGAAGAAGTTCTGTTTTGGATCCATTGAGTTTGAGGGAACTCTCAGTCATCCAATCATCGATCAATGTGAGGCACTTTTCCAGTCCGTGATATTGGTCTTTTTTTCCGGTGACACGAAAGTAGAGTTGGGTGTCGTCAGCGTATGAGTGGTAGCACAGGTCCTGTTTGCTGATGATTTTGAGGAGTGGGCGGAGGTAGATGTTAAAGAGCACGGGTGAAAGGGGGGATCCTTGAGGGACTCCGCAAGAAATTGCGTGAGTTTCAGAGGTGAAGGCTCCTAGTTTCACTGTCTGTGAGCGGTTTTCTCAGAAGGATGCGAACCAGGGTAGGTCGGGGTCTGCGACTCCTGCTACTTCTTTGAGGCGGATGAGTAGGGTTTTGTGGTCTACTGTGTCGAACGCTGCACTGAGATCCAGCAGCACCAGAAGACATGATTCTCCGTCATTTGCTGCTTTGAGGGCGTCATCCCAAATTTTAAGAAGGGCTGTTTTTGTGCCATGGCCTGGGCGGAAGCCTGGTTGTAGTGGATCCAAGAGTTTGTGGGTGTCCAAATGGTGTTGTAGCTGTTGTACTACTGCTTTCTCCATGATCTTTGAGATGGTGTTGAGACTTGTTACCGGTCTGCGGTAGTTTGGATCTTTAGGGTCGTGGTTGGGCTTCTTAAGAAGGGGTTTGACTATGCCTTGCTTGAGGGAGATCGGAACAATGCCTTCTTTGAACGATTGATTTACGAGATGTGTTATAGTGGGTGCCAAGATGTCGGTACATTCTTTCAGGAGTTTTGTAGAAATTATGTCATTTGGTGATGTGCTGTCTCTGAGACTTCTGATGATGTTTTTGGTGAAGTCGATGGTGATCGGGACCAGCGAAAATTTAAACAATTGTATATTGATTTCCTCTTCTTGTTTAGGCTGAGTGAGGTTGTTTTTTTTCTTTTGAATCATTTGTCAAATGTTTTCGATTTTGTTGATGAAAAAATACGATAGTACATTGCAGAATTCTTGAGTTTCGTTTGCTGGGGGGTCCAAACATGTGGGGTTCATAGTTTGAGCGACTATTTTGAAAAGTTTGCGAGGCCAGTTTAGGGCCTGTGTGGCTCACGTCCTTAACCTGGTGGTGCAGCGGTTCTTGGGCAGGTACCCGGGCTTACAGGATGTCCTGAGGCAGGCCAGGAAAGTCTGTGTGCATTTCTGCAGATCATATAATGTCAGTGCTCGGCTGGCTGAGCTGCAAAAGGAGTTGAACCTGCCCACCAGGTGGAACTCAACATTGGCCATGCTGCAGCGGCTGCACACGCAGCAGAGGGCCATCAATGAGTACCTGTGCGACTACGGCACCAGGACAGGGTCAGGGGAGCTCTGTTTTTTTTCACCATGCCAGTGGGGCATGATCTGGTATGCATGCACTGTCCCGGCACCATTTGAGGAGGCCACGAGGATGGTGAGCAGTGACAGTGCATGCATCAGTGACACTGTACCTCTTGTCCACCTGTTGGAGCATATGGACTGGGCACTTGAGGCAGAACAGAGGCAGGAAGAGGAGGACTTCCTTGCCTCTCAAGGCCCCCTTTACCCAGACAGTGTTCCTTCTGTCCCACCCATCGCACAGGAAGAGGAGGAGGAGGAGGAGGAGGATTGTGTCAGCATGGAGGTGGAGCCTGGCACTCAGCATCAATAGCAGCAGTCTTTTAGGGATGATTTACAGTCCCAAGAAACCCGTGGACTTGTACGTGGCTGGGAGGAGGTGGCTGCGGGTCATGTCGTCCTTAGTGACCCAGAGGACCCTGGACCGAATGCCTCAGCTAACCTACGCTGCATGGCCTCCCTGATCCTGCAAAGTCTGCGGAAGGATCCTCGTATTCTTCGGATCAAGGAGAGGGACCATTACTGGCTGGCCACTCTTCTTGATCCACGGTACAAGGGAAAGGTTGCGGACCTTACCGTCGCAGAGGGAGCAGAGGATGAGACATCTCCGGGAGGCCTTGCAGAAAGGTCTGTGCAACGCGTTCCCAGAGACTGGGAGGTTACAAACTCCTGGTCCTGGACAACGAGTTGCTGAGGCTTCGGCCAGTCAAAGAAGGAGCGGTGGGGAAGGTGGCCGTCTGACCGATGCGTTCAGACAATTTTTTAGTCCGCAGCCCCAAGGTATGATCTGTTCCAGCAACCATCGCCAGCGTCTGATATACATGGTGCAGGAATACCTAGGGGCAAGGTCAGACTTGGACACCTTTCCCACCGAAAATCCTCTGGCTTACTGGGTCTTGAGGATGGATCACTGGCCAGAGCTTGTACAGTATGCAATTGAGCAACTGGCCTGTCCTGCATCCAGCGTTCTTTCGGAACGCACATTCAGTGCTGCTGGAGGCTTTGTCACGGATCACAGGGTGCACCTGTCCACCGACTCGGTTGATCGACTGACCTTCATAAAGATGAAGCAGTCTTGGATCACCACCAGCTACCAATCACCTGAAGCTGATATAACAGAATAATTTATTTTGAAATGTCACATCCCTTCAAGACTGCCTATGCTGATGCTGAGTGACTGTCCTGTTACGTTGACTGACTATCCTCCTCCTCCTCAATGATCCGATTGATGATGATAGCTTGGAAGAACATTTTTGTTTCTGGGTGCCGCCACCAGTGGCTAAGGCCCAATTTTTCAGCCCCTGTTTAACAGGGGCATGTAATTACAATTTTTTATGCAATGCTTTGCAGCAGGGCTCATTCCTGCACTCCAACTAGATTATCTGGGAGAGGTTGCAGTGTCGTGGCACCAGCACCAGTGCCTAAGGCCCAATTTTTCGGCCCCTGTTTAACAGGGGTGTGTAATTAAAATTTTTGATGCAATACTTTGCAACAGGGCTCATTGCTGTGCTCCAAGTACAGTATCTGTGAGGGGTTGCAGTGTTGTGGCACCAGTGCCTAAGGCACAATTTTTTTGCCCCTGTTTAACAGGGGCGTGTAATTACAATTTTTGATGCAATACTTTGCAACAGGGCTCATTGCTGTGCTCCAAGTACAGTATCTGTGAGGGGTTGTAGTGTTGTGGCACCAGTGCCTAAGGCCCAATTTTTCTGCCCCTGTTCAACAGGAGCATGTAATTACAATTCTTGATCTAATTATTCACAGCAGGGCCCATTCCTGCGCCCACCAAGAATAACTGTGAGGGCTTACAGTGTTGTGGCAACACCACCACCACCACCACCACCAAAGGCCCAATTTTCCTGCCCCTCTTCAACAGGGGCATGCAATTACAATTCTTGATCTAATAATTAACAGTAGGGCCCATTCATGCGCCCACCAAGAGTAACTGTGAGGGCTGACAGTGTTGTAGCACCAGCACCACCACCAAAGGCCCAATTTTTCCTACCACTGTTCAACAATGGCATGTAATTACAATTCCTGATATAATAGTTCACAGCACGGCGTTCCAGCGCCCATCAAGAGTAACTGTGAGGGCTCACAGTGTTGTGGCAACACCAACATCTAAGGGGAAAATTTCAGCAGAGTATATACGGCAGGCCCCTACTTTCAAACATCCAACTTACAAACCACTCCTACTTGCAAACGGAAGGAGACAAAAGGAAGTGAGAGGATATCTACCCCTAGGAAGAGAAATTCTCTCCTGTAAGAGTTAATATGGGAAAAAGGTGTCCCCTCTCTACTGATGCTTTATCACCAATCCTTGTTTCAATAAAACCCCACTTTTCCAAAAATATTTGTCATTGGGACGGAAAGTGAGGTGAAATCTTCTGAACAGGTGCACAGACAGCAAAACAAATGTTACAGGGGTGATAACCCTTTCTTATGTTTTCCAAAAAGCTTAAAAATATATTTTTTGGCTGGAGCTACACTTAAACAATGTACCTGTTCAAAATTACAAACAGATTGTACTTAAGAACAAACCTACAGTCCCTGTCTTGTTTGCACCGCCAGTATACTGCTGTTCAGAGTATATAGGGACTTTTTTTATTTTGGGTGCGGGTTTCCCCTTAATATCCATACAAGACCCAAAGGGGCTGGTAATGGGCTGGGTTGGGGGGGGGGGGTGTGATAGGGTAGCCATGCCATTTTTCTCAAAGATTTTCATCCATATTGCCAGGACAAGACATGACATTAAAGTTGCAAGCAGTTTTAAACGGCTTTTTTTCCTTTAAAAATGTCATTTTGTGCAGGGACAGTTCTAAGCACGGGAAACACATGCCACTTCACAGGCATACTTTAGACACCCCCCAGGTATGATATTTAAAGGAATATTTCACTTTATGCATCATTAAAATGACTGCTCCCAAAAAAATGGCCGTTTTTAAAACGTCTTTTTGCATTGATAAATGTCCCCTGGGGCAGATTCCGGGTCCCCAAACCCTTTTTAGGACAATAACATGCATATTAGCCGTTATAATTAGCACTTTTGGATTTCAAACGTTCGCGTCCATTGTATTTAATAGGGTTCTAACGTTCGCGCAAACTTTCCGTCTGTTCGCAGGTTCTGGTGCGAACTGAACCGGGGGGTGTTCGGCTCATCCCTATTTGGCATACGGTTATGGAATGTGGCTTCCTTTCTTCAGTTGTATTAAGACTGCAAATAATAGCTCCAATTTCATATATACTTGTTGGTAAACTTTGAGACCTTTAACCACTTAAGCCCCGGACCATTTGGTAGCTAAAGGACCAGAGGTGAATTCAGAATTTTGCACTGCGCTGCTTTAACTGTAAATTGTGCGGACATGCAATGTTGAGACAAAAGAAAAAAGAAGGGTCTGGTGTCACCAGTGACACACCTCCATCCCTGAATTTCATGAAAAAAAGAGAGATTCGCCCTTGGGACTTTGAGTGAGGTGAGCACTGTTAGGCCAATAAAAAAAATCGCAAGAATAATTGCAGTGTATATTTATTCAGGTAAAAAGCAGTACATACATTAATGTCATGAACATGGGCCAATTCATACAAAATACAAGACCAATATAAATTAGGTCACTCAAAGTCCCAAGGGCGAATCTCTCTTTTTTTCATGAAATTCAGGGATGGAGGTGTGTCACTGGTGACACCAGACCCTTCTTTTTTCTTTTGTCTCAAGGATACCCGGGTGGAAGACACCCAATAGCCCAAAACTGGTCTGTGGTCACACTCGCCAATAAAAACAAAAACATACATATATGTATGGATTTTACATTTTTATCATGCACTAGCCATTTGTTATTCCAACATATCCAATAACATCTCGCATTGGACTTTTATCCCAATCCAGCTGGTGTGGTGTTCTCTGTTGGCGGCGGTGCTACTTCATTTCTCCCTGGGAGCTGCGATGTGCATTATAAGGGGGACCTTTGTCCCCTGCTGTCCCCGCCTGCCCTTTTTGAGCGGACGGGGCCACTTGCACATCGGCACCATGTTAATGCGTCGGCCGCGCGATGTCTGCGATTTTGCAGCATCGCTGTGGCTGCAGGCATTACTACCATCAAGATGGTCCTGGGAGTGTCTTGGCTCACACACCGCCTTTTTGATGGTTGGTGGGTTTAGGCACTCGTTTGCTGGTCATTTGCACATGGTGTTGGGGGCGGAGCCTCTCGGGCCCCTTCAGGGGTATATATTGGAGGTTTGCACAGCATGGATCTCATTGTTTGCTTTCTTTCACTGAGGACAGACACACAAGTGCAGGTCCTTCCCTTGGAATTTACTACTCTTAGACCTACTTCACCAAGGTATACTTTTATATGTTTATATATTACTCGCTGCAAGCATTTACATGCAACTTGTTTTCTCATCACAGTCCTCATCACACACCTGTATTTCATTCCATTCACACTCTCTTTCACTTATTACTTTCCTCTCTGAACTTTCCTTAATCATACTAGTCAATCTGGTATTTTTTCACTCTCCCCCTCAGTCTCCATACTCTAACCATTCTTGGCTCATGTCTTTTATACATGCAAAGACACATATGTTACCATATACTCGTATACTCCCATATTTTAATTATTCAATATACATATTTATATTTAGAGCCAACATTCCTCTTGGATTCACTGACACTCTTGGGGTTACACCTATTCCATCCATGCTGGGCCTTCCTTCCGTTTGACTCCGATTTGGAGCTTTGTTTGGCTCCGCCTCCTCAGCTCCCTGGTGAGACAGTCGCTGCCGCCGTTTGAGCTTCACCCCCGCTGTCTTTTGGCAATGTCCAGTGGTGAGTATGGGGTTTTCCATATTCAAGGCCCCCCCCCCCCCCTGTGCCTTCATATCATGCTTTATACTATATCACTCTCATTTTAGGTACACTACGTGCATCCACCCCTGAAGAGCGAGCCAAGCCTCGCGAAACGCGTCGGGTTACTTTTGATGCCTATGTGTTTACATAATTACTGTCAGATACTCGTAATATCATTTTACCTAATTTATATTGGTCTTGTATTTTGTATGAATTGGCCCATGTTCATGACATTAATGTATGTACTGCTTTTTACCTGAATAAATATACACTGCAATTATTCTTGCGATTTTTTTTTATTGGCCTAACAGTGCTCACCTCACTCAAAGTCCCAAGGGCGAATCTCTCTTTTTTTCAGGACATGCAATGTTGTACCCAAACAAAATTTGCGTCCTTTTCTTCCCACAAATAGAGCTTTCTTTTAATGGTATTTGATTGCCTCTGCGATTTTTATTTTTTGCGATATAAACGGAAATAGACCGAAAATTTTGAAAAAAAAAGATATTTTCTACTTTTTGTTATAAGAAAAATCGAATAAACTCAATTGTAGTCATACATTTAGGCCAAAATGTATTCAGCCACATGTTTTTAGTAAAAAAAATGTCAATAAGCGTATATTTATTGGTTTGCGCAAAAGTTATAGAGTTTACAAACTAGGGTACATTTTCTGAAATTTACACAGCTTTAAATTTATGACTGCCTATCTCATTTCTTGAGGTGCTAAAATGACAGGGCAGTACAAAACCCCCCCAAATGACTGCATTTTGGAAAGTAGACACCCCAAGGAAATTGCTGAGAGGCATGTTGAGCCCATTGAATTTTTTTTTTTGTCCCAAGTGATTGAATAATGACAAAAAAAAAAAAAAAAAAAAATTACAAAAAGTTGTCACTAAATGATATATTGCGCACACATGCCATGGTTATATGTGGAATTTCACCCCAAAATACATTTTGCTCCTTCTCCTGAGTACGGGGATACCACATGTGTGGGACTTTTTGGGAGTCTAGCCGCGTAAGGGACCCCGGAAACCAAGCACCGCCTTCAGGATTTCTAAGGGCGCAAATTTTTGATTTCACTCCTCACTACCTATCACAGTTTTGAAGGCCATAAAATGCCAAAATAGCACAAAACCCCCCCAAATGACCCCATTTTAGAAAGTAGACACCCCAAGGAAATTGCTGAGAGGCCTGTTGAGCCCATTGAATATATTTTTTTTTGTCCCAAGTGATTGAATATTGACAAAAAAAAAAAAATTACAAAAAGTTGTCACTAAATGATATATTGCTCACACATGCCATGGTTATATGTGGAATTACACCCCAAAATACATTTTTCTGCTTCTCCTGAGTACGGGGATACCACATGTGTGGGACTTTTTAGGAGCCTAGCCGCGTACGGGACCCCGAAAACCAAGCACCGCCTTCAGGATTTCTAGGCACAAATTTTTGATTTCACTCCTCACTACCTATCACAGTTTCGAAGGCCATAAAATGCCAAAATCGTACAAACCCCCCCCCCAAATGACCCCATTTTGGAATATAGACACCCCAAGCTATTTGCTGAGAGGCATGGCGAGTATTTTACAGCTCTAATTTGTTTTTGAAAATGAAGAAAGAAAATATATATATATATATATATATATTTTTTTTCAATTTTCAAAACTTTGTGACAAAAAGCGAGATCTGCAAAATACTCACAATACCTCTCAGCAAATAGCTTGGGGTGTCTAATTTCCAAAATGGGGTAATTTGGGGGGGTTTTTTGCTATCTGGGCATTCCATGGCCTCCGAAACTGTGATAGGCAGTGAGAAGTGAAATCAAAAATTTACACCCTTAGAAAGCCTGAAGGCGGTGCTTGGTTTTTGGGGTCCCGTACGTGGCTAGGCTCCCAAAAAGTCTCACACATGTGGTATCCCCGTACTCAGGAGAAGCAACAGAATGTATTTTGGGGTGTAATTCCACATATGCCCATGACATGTTTGAGCAATATATCATTTAGTGACAACTTTGTGCAAAAAAAAAAAAAAGAATTGTCGTTTTTCCGCAACTTGTGTCAACATATAAAATATTCCATGGACTCGACAGGCCTCTCAGTATATAGCTTGGGGTGTCTACTTTCCAAAATGGGGTCATTTGGGGGGGTTTTGAACTGTTCTGGCATTTTATACACAACATTAGGAAGCTTACATCCACTCTTCTAACCACTTGAAGACAAAGCCCTTTTTGACACTTTTTGTTTACATGAAAACATTTTTTTTTTTGCAAGAAAATTATGTTGAACCCCCAAACATTATATATATTTTTAAAGCAAAGGCCCTACAGATTAAAATGGTGGGTGTTGCATTTTTTTTTCTACACAGTATTTGCGCAGCAATTTTTCGAACGCATTTTTTGGGTTAAAAAATACACTTTTTTTAATTTTAATGCACTAAAACACACTATATTGCCCAAATGTTTGATGAAATAAAAAAGATGATCTTAGGCCGAGTACATAGATACCAAACACGACATGCTTTAAAATTTCACACAAACGCGCATTGGCGACAAACTACATACATTTTTAAAAGCCTTTAAAAGCCTTTACAGGTTACCCCAGTAGATTTACAGAGGAGGTCTACTGCTAAAATGATTGCCCTCGATCTGACCTTCGCGGTGATACCTCACATGCATGGTGCAATTGCTGTTTACATATGACGCCAGACCGACGCTTGCGTTCGCCATTGGGCAAGAGCAGGGCAGGACAGGGGTGCTTTTTTTTTTTATTATTTTTTTTTTCTTATTAATTTTGCTTTTTTATTTTATTTTTAAATTGTTCCTTCCAAGTATTTTTTTTTTTTTTTTATCATTTTTATTGTTATCTCAGGGAATGTAAATATCCCCTATGATAGCAATAGGTAGTGACAGGTACTCTTTTTTTGAAAAAACTGGGGTCTTCTAGACCCTAGATTTTTCCTCTGCCCTCAAAGCATCTGACCACACCAAGATCAGTGTGATAAAATGCTTTCCCAATTTCCCAATGGCGCTTTTTATATCCGGGGGGGGGCATTCCCTCCCACTGCTTGTAAAAGCAGTCCAGAGGCTAATTAGCCGCTAGGATTGCTTTTACATGAAAGCCGGCCGCAGGCTGAAAAGAATGATACCAAGATGATACCTAAACCCGCAGGCATCATTCTGGTATAAACATTCAAAGTCCAGCAACATACCAGTACGTTGCTGGTCCTTGTTGGACATGTATTGTAATCTTTTTTTTTTCATGCAGCCAGTTGGCTGAACGAAAAAAGAGATTGATCGGTGGGTATGCCCACCATTAGAATACCACCCTTCATCCACCCACTTCCAGCGATGGGCATACACGCACCATTTATATATGCCGAAGCATGGGGGCATCCTCCCGCAAAAAAGTTATGCCGCACACACATGGTCGGACTTTTCCACGGGCAAGCCTCCGTCGGAATTTCGACCGTATGTACGCGGCATTAGGAGCAAAATCGCTCCTCCGCCCCTGCTGCCCCAATGCTTCGGCATATTTGCTTTTTTTTTTTAACTGTGGTGGTGAAATCACCTCCTACAGCACTGGAGTCGCAGGGATCAGGCCTGTCTCTGCGAACGCTGCAGTTATGTGTGTTTTTGTTTTGTAAGTGACAGTGATCGATCGATACTGCACTTGGGTGGCCTGGGCTGGACGGAGGGGCAAAACGCAGGTGCCAGCAGGTATCTGGGCTGATCCCGCTAACACTGCGTTTTTAGGAACCCTAAACTGCTGGGGACGCTAGTATAGATCTGATCAGATCAGATATTGATCTGTTCAGATACTATACCACTAAGGGGGTGTATGCTTCACGCGTGGGTGTTAGCGTTACTGGCACTAACCTGACACTGCCTGGGGTGTGACGCAGACCCTCTCTGACGCTAAAACCTAATTGATATCACCCGCCGGGCGATCAGGGGGTTAAACCTTTATTGGGTTATATACACGGCGGGTGCCCTGACACTATAAAAAGCAAACTAACTAACCAGCGTCACCCGTAACACTTATATGGTGATCACTGGTGAAAGGGTTAACTAGGGGCAATCAGGGGGTTAAAACCTTTATTAGATAATATATGGGGGTACCTGACGCTATAAAAACCTGCGGCGAACCTAAAAAAAATGACCAGCTACCGATCTGCATCACCGACACTAAGACAGCGTTTAGAAAAACGATTGCTTAGTGACAGTGGTGATGGGGGTGAAAGGGTTACCTGGGGGGCGATCAAGGGGGTTAAACCTTTATTAGATAATATATTGGGGTACCTGACGCTATAAAAACATGCGGCGAACCTAAAAAAAATTACTGGCTACCGATCTGCATCACCGACACTAAGACAGCGTTTAGAAAAACAATTGCTTAGCGACAGTGGTGATAGGGGGTGAAAGGGCTACCTGGGGGGCGATCAAGGGGGTTAAACCTTTATTAGATAATATATTGGGGTACCTGACGCTATAAAAACCTGCGGCGAACCTAAAAAAAATTACCGGCTACCGATCTGCATCACAGACACTAAGACAGCGTTTAGAAAAACGATTGCTTAGTGACAGTGGTGATAGGGGGTGAAAGGGTTACCTGGGGGGCGATCAAGGGGGTTAAACCTTTATTAGATAATATATTGGGGTACCTGACGCGATAAAAACATGCGGCGAACCTAAAAAAAATTACTGGCTGCCGATCGGCATCACTGACGCTAAGACAGCGATCAGAAAAATGATCGCTTAGTGACAGTGGTGATAGGGGGTGAAAGGGTTATCTGGGGGGTGATCAGGGGGTTAAACCTTTATTAGGGGGGGTTAGGGGGCTACACTGGACCTAAGACTAAACTTTGGTGACACTTTTACAGTCACAAATGTCACTGATTGCAGTGATCACTAAATAAATGGTCACTGCAATCAGTGACACTGTGACTGGGGGCTGGGGGGGTGATCTGGGGGGTGATCTGGGGTGTCTGGGGGGGCCTGGGGGGGCGATTTATGTCCCTATGTGTCCTGGTGTCAGTGTAGTGTTGTGTGCACTGACCTGATGTCTTCTCTTGTACGGCGCTCGGTATATGTGAGCGCCGCACGAGAGATGACATCACTTCCTCCTGCTCCCTCTGTCTGACACAGACAGAGGGGGCATTTCCATTCGCCGGGAGCGATCGCGAGGGGGTGGCCAGAAACGAATGGCTGCCCCCTCATCCCGGAACGCTCCCGGACACTTAGCCACCGCTCACTGTACAGAAGGGGGGTCCGATTGGACCCCCCAACTGTACAAAGGCAATCACGTACACTCTACGTGATTGTGCCTGTCGGTGCCATTCTGCCGACGTATATATACAGTGAGCGGTCGTTAAGTGGTTAAAACCCTCATCTCTCCATTAAGTGTTTAGCAAAAATAATGCATGAATTCAAAAATGTATGTTGTGCTTTCATATGCTAAAAATATTTTAACAAAAATATTGTCTTGATTGATTAATGCACAGTTTTCATGGGATATACACTATTAAGGCGTCTTACACACTGGACATTTTGCTATCTCTCCTAGACTAGACTAAAAAATATGTTTTTTTTGGAGTGCGGCTGTCCAGACCTTCCCTCTTCTAAACGTTTTACCATGTGTTACCGCAAAGCGTGAATGTGAAGCCAGCTTTAAACTGCACATATAAGGCAAAATGTAAAGTATATAAATACAAAAGCTGATAGTACCTAGAGGTCACCTTTAAGTACATCTAGAGAGCCTGAGAACTGTATAAAGTGGAGTGGTTCTTGATAGTGTTGAAAGTCAACTGTATGCATTTGTATGTGTGTGCATACAGTGTATATATATATATATATGTGTGTGTGCTCATAAGTTTACATACCCTCGCAGAATTTATGATTTCTTGGCCATTTTTCAGAGAATATGAATGATAACACAAAAACATTTCTTTCAATCATGGTTAGTGTTTGGGTGAAGCCATTTGTTATCAATCAACTATGTTTACTCTTTTTAAATCATAATGGCAACAGAAACTAATGGCTATTAAAAGGTAACCATCCTCACATGTGATCTGTCTGCTTGTAATTAGTGTGTGTGTGTGTATAAGAGGTCAATGAGGTTCTGGACTCCTGACAGACCCTTGCATCTTTCATCCAGTGCTGCACTGACGTTTCTGGATTCTGAGTCATGGGAAAGCAAAAGAATTGTCAAAGGATCTGCGGGAAAAGGTAGTTGAACTGTATAAAACAGGAAAGGGATATACAAAGATATTCAAGGAATTGAGAATGCCAATCAGCGGTGTTCAAACTCTAATCAAGAAGTGGAAAATGAGGGGTTCTGTTGAAACCAAACCACAGTCAGGTAGACCAACTAAAATGTCAGCCACAGCTGCCAGGAAAATTGTTTGGGATGCAAAGAAAAACGCACAAATAACTTCAGGTTAAATACAAGACTCTCTGAAAACATGTGGTGTTGCTGTTTCAAGATGCACAATAAGGAGGCACTTGAAGAAAGATGGGATGCATGGTCAAGTCGCCAGAAGAAAACCATTACTACGCAAATGCCACAAAGTATTCCACTTACAATATGCCAAACAGCACAGAGACAAGCCTCAAACCTTCTGGAACAAAGTCATTTAGAGTGATAAGACCAAAATTGAGCTTTTTGGCCACAACCATAAACGATCCATTTAGAGAGCAGTCAACAAGGCCTATGATGAAAGGTACACCATTCCTACTGTGAAACACGGAGGTGGATTGGATCACTGATGTTTTGGGGATGTGTGAGCTACAAAGGCACAGGAAATGTGGTCAAAATTGTTGGCAAGATGAATGCAGTATGTTATCAAAAATTACTGGAGGAACATTTGCATTCATCAGCCAGGAAGCTGCGCATGGGACGTACTTGGACATTCCAACATGACAATGATCCAAAGCACAAGGCCAAGTCGACCTGTCATTGGCTACAGCAGAATAAAGTGAAGGTTCAGGAGGGGCCATCTCAGTCTCTTGACCTCAATATCATTGAGCCACTCTGGGGAGATCTCAAACGTGCAGTTCATGCAAGACAGCCCAAGAATTTACAATAACTGGAGGCTTTTTTCCAAGAGGAATGGGCAGCTTTCCCATCTGATAAGATAAAGAGCCTCATCCACAAATACCACAAAAGACTTCAAGCTGCCATTGATGTTAAAGGGGGGAATACACAGTATTAAGAGAACTGGGGTATGTAAACTTTTGATCAGGGTAATTTGGGTAGTTTCTGTTGTCATTATGATTTAAAAAGAGTAAACACAGTTTATTGATAATAAATGGCTTCAGCCAAACACTAACCATGAGTGAAAGAAAAGTTTGTGTTATCATTCATAATCTCTGAAAAATGGCCAAGAAATCATAAATTCTGCCAGGGTATGTAAACTTATGAGCACAACTGTGTGTGTGTGTATACAGTATATATATATATATATATATATATATATATATATATATATATACGCGCATTCAGTATAACATATATATATATATATATATATATATATATATATATATATATTGTGAGGGGGTTAGCTCGGCAGCGGGTGTGTGTGACCCCCGGGATGGGCTCCCCACACAAAACAGGCCCAGCAAACGGAGGTTGTGGTTTTCAAAATCAAAAAAGGTGCGGTTTATTTTCTATTTACAGTGACAAAACACAGCAAAGCAAAAGAAACATAACCAAAATAAATCCTGGTCAAGTTGACCTCTGACTAAACATACAGGTTTCCTAACTAACAACTGGGATCAGCCTAGTGCTGTCCTAGTCCCTAAGTCCCTGGTTTAGTAAAAGTCCAAACAAATAGCCACACAGGCTTTGCCTCACCGCACAGGGGTTCACTCTCCCTAGACAGTCCACACAGGTCTGGTTCCAGGCATGAGCTAACATCTAATGAAGCTGGGAGTTCTTATAGAGGCCTAAATGAGCTGACAAGGTTCAGCTGGTCTCCTCATCTCTGTCTGCACGACGCCCCACACTCTCCCTAGAGGTATGAGTCATCCATGAGCCCACTAGCCTTATACAACTCTCCACCTAGTTGTATAAGTCGGCGTAAAGCCTGAATCTGGGCGAAATATATCTACCCCCCTGGATGCAACCAGGTGACTTTACCTTCCTGCTGTCACATACCCCCCCCTCTTGTTTTAACCTCGGGGTTGGAACACCAGCAATCAGGCATTCATGTACTCGAGACAAAGCATCCACATTCCCCATTTGAACGCCAGGGCGATGCTTTACTGTGAAGTTGAATTCCTGGAGGGCCAGGAACCACCTATTCACTCTTCTATTTGTTTCCTTGTTTTGAGCCATCCACTTTAACGGAGCGTGATCCGTAACCATGTCAAAGTGCCTACCTAGCAGGTAGTACCGAAGGGAATCTAGAGCCCACTTCACCGCTAAACACTCCTTTTCAACGGTGGCGTAATTTACCTCATGGGACTTCAACTTCCTGCTGAGGTAAATGACTGGGTGCTCTTCCCCGTTCCAGACCTGGGACAATACTGCTCCTAACCCCACATCTGACGCATCACTTTGTACGACAAAGTCTTTAGAGAAGTCGGGTGAGTACAACACTGGCTGGCTACATAAGGCTTGTTTCAAGAACTGGTATGCTGCCTCAGCCTCGGGGGTCCATTTAATCATGACCGACCCTTTCCCCTTCGTCAGGTTGGTTAGGGGCACAGCCTTAGAAGCAAAGTGGGGAATGAATCGCCGATAATACCCAGCGATTCCCAGAAAGGCTCGTACCTGCTTCTTGCTGTTGGGACGTGGCCAACTCTGGATGGCCTCGACTTTGTTGAGTTGGGGTTTTATTACTCCCCTCCCAATGGTGTACCCAAGATATTTGGCCTCCTCCTGCCCAATGGTACACTTCTTGGGGTTAGCCGTAAACCCCGCTTCCCGAACAGAGTCCAGGACTGCTTGCACTTTTGGCAGATGTGAGGCCCAATCTGTGCTATGGACAATTACGTCATCCAGGTAAGCCGCAGCATACTTCCGATGGGGCCTCAGCATCTGGTCCATTTTCCGCTGGAATGTGGCCGGCGCATTCTGTAACCCGAACGGCATTCTTTTATATTGGAACGCCCCGTCTGGGGTTACAAATGCGGTTTTCTCTTTGGCCGACTTGGCCAGGGGGATTTGCCAATACCCTTTTGTGAGGTCAAGAGTCGTCATGTATCGGGCTGTTCCCAGCCGGTTGATCAACTCATCTATACGTGGCATGGGGTAGGTGTCAAATTTTGTAACTTTGTTCAACTGACGAAAATCGTTACAAAATCGCCAGCTCCCATCCGGTTTAGGCACCAACACGATGGGACTAGACCAATCACTTTGGGACTCCTCTATTACCCCTAAGTTCAGCATTTTCTGTACTTCCTCCCGTATTGCCTCCCGTCGAGCCTCTGGGATCCGATAGGGTTTTAACTTCACCCTTTCACCGGGCGGGGTAATGATGTCATGCTCTACCCCAGATGTTTGTCCCGGCAGCTCAGAGAATACCTCCTTGTTGCGAAGCACAAACTCCTTAACCTCCTGTTGTTGGGGTTGTGACAAGGTGGCTGCTATTCCAACCTCAGGAATCACGCAACCAGTTTGAGCTGGTGACCAAGTGTCTGCGACTAGGGACTCTCTATCCCTCCAGGCTTTCAACAGATTAACGTGATATATCTGTTCGGGCTTTCGCCTTCCTGGTTGTCTGACCTTGTAATTCACTTCGCTCACTTTTTCCATTATCTCGTAGGGGCCTTGCCATTTGGCAAGGAATTTACTTTCAACCGTAGGGACAAGTACCAGTATCCTATCCCCCGGGGAAAAGGTACGGGTCTTGGCTGCACGGTTGTACACTCTCTGCTGTGCTAACTGCGCTTGGGCCAAATGTTCCTTCACGATGGGCATTACCTGTGCAATTCGGTCTTGCATCAGGGCGACATGCTCAATCACACTCCTGTGGGGAGAACTCTCACTTTCCCAAGTTTCCTTGGCAATATCCAACAGCCCTCTTGGGTGTCTCCCATACAGTAACTCAAAGGGGGAGAATCCCGTAGAGGATTGGGGCACCTCCCTAATAGCAAACATCAAATAAGGAAGTAAACAGTCCCAATCCTTTCCATCTCTATCCACCACTTTCTTCAACATTTGTTTTAGGGTTTTGTTGAATCTTTCAACCAGCCCATCGGTTTGGGGGTGATACACAGACGTACGCAATTGCGTCACTTTGAACAATTTACACAGCTCTTTCATAACCCGGGACATAAAGGGTGTACCTTGGTCCGTAAGCAGTTCTTTACAAATACCCACCCGGCTAAAAACAAGAGATAGCTCTTTGGCTATGGTTTTGGCCGAGGTATTTCGGAGAGGGATCGCTTCTGGATAACGGGTGGCATAGTCCATTATAACTAATATGTACTGGTGCCCCCTAGCGGACTTGATTATAGGACCTACCAAATCCATGGCGATCCTCTCAAACGGGACCTCAATGATGGGTAGAGGGACCAGCGGGCTACGGAAATGTGGCATCGGGGCCAACCTCTGACACACAGGGCAGGAGGAACAATAATTTTCTACGTCCTTCATCACCCCCGGCCAATAGAATCTCTGTAATACCCTCTCTCGGGTTTTCTCTGTCCCCAGATGACCTCCAAGAATGTGCCCATGGGCCAACTCCAACACCAACTTCCTGTAAGGTTTGGGCACCACAAGCTGCTCAACGGTTTCTTCTGCCCTTTTTGCCACCCGATACAGTAGGTCCTTCTCTACGCTGAAGTATGGGTAAGTGCAGGTATTATCTGGGTTCACTAACTCGCCATCTATTTTCACTACGTTTTCCCGTGCCTTTATTAGGGCGGGGTCTTTCAACTGTTCTGTGGCAAAGTTTTCCCTGTGAACCTCAAGATCAGAAAACTCCACAGACGGTAGGTTTTCGTCTGAGGAGGTGGGCTCCTCTCCAGTTTCTTGAGTCTCCCCTGCCAATACTGATAAGGGAAATTCCGGAGAGTCCTCACCACTCTCAGGGGAGTTCTGGCTATCACATTCCTGGTACATAGGGGCACCAGTGAGGGGCTCAGGATCATCCCACAGTTCCCAGAACTTCGGAAAATCCCTTCCCACAATGGCGTCATGCGGTAACTGAGATACTAAGCCCACTGGATGAGAGAGGGTACCTTTGGGGGTCTCGAAACACACTGTAGTTACTGGATACTCTCGGGTGTCCCCATGCACACAAATAACAGCTACCTTGCTATTCCCAGAGACCTCTGTTTTAACTAACTCAGCCTTTATCAGGGTCACAAGGCTACCTGAATCCAGCAATACCACAACATTTCTACCATTAACACACATTTTGCATAAATGATTCTCAGTTCCTCGAATGGCAGTGCATGCGACTGTCGCACACAGCGACTGACGTCTGCCCGTCAGAAAGTCACACTGCATGGGTTCCTCCACAACCGGGCAATTGGCTGCAATATGTCCCGCTTGCCGGCAGCGGTAGCAAACGATCCTTCTTGCCGCCTCTTGAGCCGCTGATTTCCCAGGCTGTTCTCGCCAAACTTGGGGTAGAGCTCCCACCCTCTCACTCTCTCCACCCTCACCCCTTGGAATCCTCTTATCCGCCCCTGGGGATGGTCTGGTCTTAGGGTGGAAAGTCCGAGTGTCTCTGGAAGAGGCCGTCAGGTTCTCTGTAGCCAAGTATTTCTCCACACGATCCACAAGACCATCGGCCGTCTCTGGGTCTCCATGGCTTACCCACTTTTGGATGGCAGTAGGAAGAGCTCTCAAAAACCGATCCATTACAACACGTTCCACAATCTTTGGTGCGGACAAAGTCTCTGGCTGTAGCCACTTTCTGCTCAGGTGAATGAGATCATACATTTGAGACCTGGGGGGTTTTCCAAGCTGGAAAGTCCAGTTATGCACACGCTGAGCCCGGACAGCCTGGGTGACACCCAGCCTTGCCAATATTTCAGCTTTTAGCATCACATAGTCTTTTGCTTGGTTAGGCTCTAGGTCATAGTAAGCTTTCTGCGATTCACCAGTTAACAGAGGAGCCACCAGTCCAGCCCACTGCTCCTCAGGCCACTTTTCTCTTTCAGCGGTCCTTTCAAATGTGGTCAAAAATACCTCTGGATCATCCTCTCCAGTCATTTTTGTCAATAAACGACTCACCCCAAAGGACGCGGTATTAGTGGGACGGCTTTCCTCACTGGTCTGCGGACGTTGCTGCATTACTGCTTCCATCTGTTGTTGTAGTCTCTGCTCTTGCTTCTGCAACAGGTCTATGAAGCGGGCCTCAGATTGCTGCTGGGCTCGTTGCTGAGCCTCCAGACTCTGTTGCAAAGTTGCGTTTGTCTGCTGCTGGGCTGCAAGGCTCCTTTGCAAACCTGCATTTGTCTGCTGTTGATTGGCATTTGCTAGAGCCAGCTGCTTCAGTATCTCCTCCATGCTGGCTTAAAAAAAACTGCCACTGGTTCTCCACCAACTGTGAGGGGGTTAGCTCGGCAGCGGGTGTGTGTGACCCCCGGGATGGGCTCCCCACACAAAACAGGCCCAGCAAACGGAGGTTGTGGTTTTCAAAATCAAAAAAGGTGCGGTTTATTTTCTATTTACAGTGACAAAACACAGCAAAGCAAAAGAAACATAACCAAAATAAATCCTGGTCAAGTTGACCTCTGACTAAACATACAGGTTTCCTAACTAACAACTGGGATCAGCCTAGTGCTGTCCTAGTCCCTAAGTCCCTGGTTTAGTAAAAGTCCAAACAAATAGCCACACAGGCTTTGCCTCACCGCACAGGGGTTCACTCTCCCTAGACAGTCCACACAGGTCTGGTTCCAGGCATGAGCTAACATCTAATGAAGCTGGGAGTTCTTATAGAGGCCTAAATGAGCTGACAAGGTTCAGCTGGTCTCCTCATCTCTGTCTGCACGACGCCCCACACTCTCCCTAGAGGTATGAGTCATCCATGAGCCCACTAGCCTTATACAACTCTCCACCTAGTTGTATAAGTCGGCGTAAAGCCTGAATCTGGGCGAAATATATCTACCCCCCTGGATGCAACCAGGTGACTTTACCTTCCTGCTGTCACAATATATATATATATATATATACGCGCATTCAGTATAACATATATATATATATATATATATATATATATATATATATATATATTGTGGTAGTGTGGTACCCCACCAGTGTATGAATACAGGATTCTCAACCAGGCAGGTTGAGGGGCTCCAGGGTATTTGCTTGTTTGGGAGGAAACTGGCTTTTCAGTTTCCTCATGATTTACTAAAATCCACTTTGGGACCCGGAGCTTGGGGATTTCTTAGAGATCCGGGTGGGATGAAATCCCCAGTCCTGGATCCGGGTTTTGAGACTCAACTGCACACTGATTGTTCAGGTGTGTGTGGGCCTGATAGTAGAATCAGGACCAGCATTCTGGGCCCCACCCTCCCGACGAGTGCAGGTGTGCACTGGAGAAGTCAGAGAGTGCTTGTGTGCACAGTGGAAGCCAGAGACCCAGGTCTGAGGGTCAGAGCAGCAAGGGGCTGCTATCCAAATGGATGGTGTTGCAGATGGAATAGTCTATAGTAGACAGACAAGAGCCTGAAGTGGAAGGCCTGAGCAGCACTGCTGTATGTATAAGCCAGGAGGCTGAATGTCATTTTGTTGTTGAAAACGAGTACTGAAACCCCTGCGAGGGAAAACCTTTTGATTTTGTTTTGAACTTCTTTTAATAAAAATGGGCAAACAACCCTTAAAAAGAAGAACCAGCGAGTGGCGGTGTCCTTCAAGCTCTACACTTGATGCTAGTCCTTCACAAGTGGTGGAGAATGCGGGCACAATCTGAGATCCCTACAATCAAGTAAGTTCATCTGTTATATGAACTGTGTTTTTGGTGCATGAGACTGCATAATCTGTGTGTGTGCAGGTGAGGAGAACCTGCAAGCGAAAGGTAACTAGCCTTGAAGAGACAGTGCTCCAATTTGTTGCAAGTGGTGTACCTGTGAACAAAAAGTCATTTTTTTTTTCTCTGCAGTGAACTGCTGCTAGCTGTGTGTGGCAGCCAGGAAAACTGCATTGCGCAGAAGTTTATTTGATGGACTGTTGCATGCAGGTTGTGTACCTGTGAAAGGAGAAATAAACAGATTTTTTATTTTTTTTCCCTTTTCTCCGCCAAGAACTGTTACAAGTTGCTGTGTGCAAGACTGCAAGGATGGGGCGATCAAAACGCCTAAAAGAAGCAAGGATGGCTGAGATGATAGATAGAGCTCTGTGGCTGGAGGGGTTGTTACCGCCTGATCGAACCCCATACATGCCTAAACAGAGTTTTCCCAAGGGAAAAGAGGGCTGCTGTTGTCCCTAGCAACCCTGGTGCAATGAATGCACAGATGACGGCTAGTGTGGAGAGTCCACCAGCGTTTGAATCTGCAGTGGATTGGTGCAAGCGACACCTGGCAGGATTGGACCAAGCTAAAGTGGAAGGCAAGCCAACCTTCCATACAAAAAGAGAGCTGCCGAATGTCCATGCCTGGGAGAGGGGTGTTGTTGTCCCTGGCAACACTGCTGCAGTTAAACCAGCAGCTGTTGTGAAAAGTGTGAAAGTGACACAGCTTGAGACAGGGTCCAGCAGATGCAGGGTGGGAAACCCTGACAAGACATGAAACCAAGTGCGCTGTTTGCGGTGCACTGAGTGGGGGCATGCAGTCTCCAAGTGCCTTTTGTCCCTGGCTCCAGTGCAAAGCTACCTAGCAAAACAAAGGTCTGAGAAGCCTGTGTTATATGCCAGAAGAGAGGCTGATCAAAGGCCAGGACAGAGAGTGGTTGCCCATAGCAACACAGAGGAGGCCAGTTGGTCTGTCTCTGGACCAAGGGGTGTGCCTCCCATGGGTCGTGACAAGTGGCTTCCGGAGGAGCCAATACAGCATGTTGGAGAGAGCCAGCAAAGCTCTGCTGGGAGACTGCGATCTCCCATGGCAACGAGAGTGGAAGTTATGCCTGGAAGGAATCATCAGGAGAGAAACGCACTAGGGAAAAGTCATCCAGTACCATGCCTGGAATGTGGCCAGCTGGGGCACGAAATATTGTCTTGCCCTATATTCTGGGGTGCACCTAGAGGTAATGTTGCTAAACAGAACTCTTTATCTGTGGGCCAAGATCCCTTTGCAAATATGTTTGCAGTCACCCCTGGCAACAAGGAGGAGTTTTCTGTGGTGTCTGCAGGGGGTGCTAAACAGTGGGAGATGCCTGCTGAGATTTCATCCCATGGCCACCAGGGGGAGTTGGCCAGTAAATGTGCGGCTGAGGACTGGTTCTTAAGACAACGTACACAAATGAAGATGGAGACCCCAACTACTGTTGTGGGTAAGACTATCTTTAATGAAATGATGCCTGGAACTGCTGATTTTAGGTATAAAAGAACTGGCTACGAGACTGTCCATGATGATGGGAGAGTTACCCCAGTTAGTGGGGCCACAGAATGTGCGCTTGAGAATGACTTTTTCATACCCAGTGGGAATGCAGGGGTTAAAGTCCAAAGAGAACCTGTGTTGATGACTAAAAGTGTTGTGTCTAATGTCTGCCAGCCTCAAGTTGGCAGTGGGCTAGGACAGCCTGCAAAAACTAAAAATGCTATAAGTATTACTGTTAATGAAAAGTTTGCTGCTGTTGGGAAAACCCCAGGTTCTTCCAGAGCAAAAGCTGTTGTCACAAATGGGTCATTGCCTGTAGAAATTGGTGGTAAGACAGCACAGTTGTCCCCAGAAATCTCCAGGGAACTTCATGTATTGGAGTCGGAGGTTGCCATGGACAACTGCGATGTCACTCTGGTGGGACAGAGTGGAACTGTAACGTGTAATGGTAATGTGTTAGTGCAAGCTGCTAGTACTAAAAATGTGCCGCTAAATGGAGGGTTAACACAACCTGTGAAAAATGCAAAGGTGTGTGAGGCTTATGAAGCGCCGCCCGAGCAAGGTGGTGGTTGTGGTGTATTGCAACCTGCGGTGCTAAACATATGTTACCGAAGTCTGCCATGATTCGTAATTTGGGTGATGAATCTGAAACTAAACCCATCTGTTCTAATGTGTCTCCTTGGGCGGATGGATCAGGGCTGAGGAACGCCAGTGAAT
Source organism: Rana muscosa (assembly GCA_029206835.1). NCBI lineage: Eukaryota > Metazoa > Chordata > Amphibia > Anura > Ranidae > Rana > Rana muscosa. Next base: position 570,408,523 of record CM055121.1, read on the forward strand.
GGAGCACAGCTACAACGGATTGGGATAGTTGGGGTAAAAATCTAATTTCCCTGATAGATGAGGCTTTCATGCACAAAAATAAGGTGGACAAAGTTTCTGCTGTGCCAGCAGGAGGGACGGCAGAACAGCTTATACCTGAGGGCGTGGTGGCTGCTGCAGGGGTTAACCCTCGTGAGAAATATGGACCATATAAGGGCGAGCACACAGCAGACACTTTGTCAGTAACCTACAAAAATTATGCTGACATGGCGTGTCAAAGTGACGTTGTCACTGGTAATGTGAAGCAGTTCATTGGTGCTGAACCTGAGAAGTTGGGTATGAGTCAAGCACCTGGCAGCGCTCTGGTAGAGCACCAGGCTGTGGTTGTCTCCAGCTGGGAGAAGGTTCCATTAAACCTTGCAACATCTCACGTCTCAGCAAGTGAGTCTGTCTGCATCCCCAGTGTCAGGAAAGTCCCCAGGAAGGACTTGGGTCTGGAGCCAAGGGTATGGTTTCTAACAAAAGTGTTAAAAGAGATGCTTAAACTTTGGGATGTACAGCCAGTCTATACTGGGGTGTCTCCACCACAGTCAGACAGTCTGGTACTGCGGAGTACCATTAGGTGGACCCCTGAGTGGCAGGTGGTACAGCACAAAGGAAGACAAGACAGAAATGGTTTATTTATGACTGTATTACTAGTGTTAAAAATTGCCTCTAGGTATGCTGATGGGTTACTTCCTGTACAAGAGGTATATGGGAGAGGCTTTGGTGAAAAAAAAGTGTCTGAGGTTTCACCACCTAACAGCCAGGTGGAAGGCATTTCTGCTGCTATGGTCCAAGGTAGTACTGGTCAGTTGTCGGTGAAGGGTGTGTATGCTGTACCAGTGGAAGAATCACATGAGATGGAAGGGCCAAGTGTGGACCAGAAAGCAGCAGAAATCCTGACCGGGGCTCAACCAAAGGTGGTTAAAAAGACTGGGGTCCCCAGTCCGATGTTTGGTTTAGGTGACAAACCTAATAAGGTCCCCGAGACAGGGAAACGGATAAGAAGTGCAGTAAAAATGGTATGTGGATCAGACAAGAGCTTGTCTGTTCAGGTGGATAAAAATACAGATGGCATCAGAACAGGTCAAGTGGTAGGACAGCTGCCTGCAGAGTGGGTGAACCCAGGGGAGGTGACGTCCTGTGAGGTTCCCGTGGGTAATGGCGGCCCTCCATTATGTGTGCCCTCTGCAGACGCTGCCCTAGCAAATGCTGAAAAAAAAGGCATTGGTGATCTGTGCAACGTTGAGAGGTGTAATGTTGGTTTGAATATGTCTGTCAATGATGAACCAAATAGTTTGTTAAAGGTACATGACAGTGTGGTGTCCAAAGGTATTGGGAAACCTGGGAACCTGAAGCGTGGAGGCAGAAGGGTTGGTAGAAGGACCAGGGGTGCCCTGTTAAAATTTCAGGAGAGGCAGTGCTTATGGAACCCCAAAAGAAGAGGGAGAAGGCTGAGTATAGGGAAATATAGGACCTTGTTAAGATCCAGGGTGGGACATACCTGGAAGCGCACCCGGAAAAAAGGTTGGACCTACGTGGCTGACAGCCAGCACAGAGGTGTCCCAACCATAATGATGGGTGCTGGTGTTCCTCCCTCCGGATCGAAACAAAGGGGGAGGGTATGTGGTAGTGTGGTACCCCACCAGTGTATGAATACAGGATTCTCAACCAGGCAGGTTGAGGGGCTCCAGGTTATTTGCTTGTTTGGGAGGAAACTGGCTTTTCAGTTTCCTCATGATTTACTAAAATCCACTTTGGGACCCGGAGCTTGGGGATTTCTTAGAGATCCGGGTGGGATGAAATCCCCAGTCCTGGATCCGGGTTTTGAGACTCAACTGCACACTGATTGTTCAGGTGTGTGTGGGCCTGATAGTAGAATCAGGACCAGCATTCTGGGCCCCACCCTCCCGACGAGTGCAGGTGTGCACTGGAGAAGTCAGAGAGTGCTTGTGTGCACAGTGGAAGCCAGAAACCCAGGTCTGAGGGTCAGAGCAGCAAGGGGCTGCTATCCAAATGGATGGTGTTGCAGATGGAATAGTCTATAGGAGACAGACAAGAGCCTGAAGTGGAAGGCCTGAGCAGCACTGCTGTATGTATAAGCCAGGAGGCTGAATGTCATTTTGTTGTTGAAAACGAGTACTGAAACCCCTGCGAGGGAAAACCTTTTGATTTTGTTTTGAACTTCTTTTAATAAAAATGGGCAAACAACCCTTAAAAAGAAGAACCAGCGAGTGGCGGTGTCCTTCAAGCTCTACACTTGATGCTAGTCCTTCACAATATAAATATATATATATATATATATATATATATATATGTAGCGGACCCCACATAATTGGGGTTGCTATGCCTAAATTTATGGGTAGCCTGAGCCTATAGTTAGGCTCAGGCTGTTGGAATTCTCAAAATTAGTCTCTGCTCTGTTGTGATGTTGCCTGGCAGTACAGTTCCCTGTGACCTGTAGGTGGCGCAGTCGCCCAGGTCTCAGGTCGAACCACAGGTGGCATTGCAGCCAAAGAGACATATACTTACATATTAATAAAAATCTGTTCAGATATTAGTTTAAATAGAACATTTGTTCTTTTATTCACATTAAGTTCACTGTATAAATTATCAATATTAATAATAAAATTTAAAAATAAATATATCTCAAAAGAGACATGCACATATCAGTACGGACTAAGTAATATTAATGCAAGCACTTCACAGTGCACCTAATCAATTTATAAGGTTGCTTTGCATTTTTCATCTATACATGTCCTAAGTTTATATATATGCACATATATATATATATATATATACACTATATATATATTTTTTCTCTCTTTTGTATTTACACACATGGTCACACATGTTTTGGATGCACATTTACATTATACCACTTTTATAATTGGTAGTAATTTCATCCCTATTTATTATTCATTTTATTTTATTTTCACAATTATTTTTATTGTTATTTTTTCGTTTCCACTTCACACCATATCACTTATCTTTTATATATATTATATATTTTTAAAAATATTTTTTTACATATCTGCATAGATTGTTATATGGTGAGGTATTTCTATCCTCTTTTATCATTGTGGTCAGTGAACCACACCCATTTCACTTGAATCACTTCATGTTTAATTAATTTTCAAATAACCAATTATTTTCACCTTGGGGTTGGATCACATGACTTCCCCTGTTTAGGGTATATCTTGGGTAGTATTTGTGTAATAACTAGCTATGAGTAAGCACTTTAATAGTGTGAAACGCGTTAGCCAGACGTGATCAGTTTGCTGTGTTGTGCAGAGTGTTCTTGGTTTCCTGAACCTTTTTTTGGAATAAAGGCTTTTTAACCGGAGTGCTGCGTCCAGAAGACCTTTCTTTCTTTCTTCAATGGCATTGCAGCGCTATTAGGTGTCCCCTCTCGGTGGCAGTGCAGTGGGCGTGGTCTACCCACTGTGCATGCTGGGAGGGGATACATAAAGGGCAGACACCATTATTCGGGGAGCAGTTTGCGCTTGTCTGTGTTCAGTCTCAGGCACCTTTAGCCTGAGGCTGCATCGTTCCAGGTAGGCCAAGCACCTTTAGCTGAGGCCTACACCAGAAGAGGAGTCCCAGGGTACCCAAGTGGGGGTAACCCACTCTGAAGGAGAGGAAACCAGGGGACGACCTATACAAGGGGATCGGTGAAGAAGTCACTGTCTCGGGAGAGGCCTGGTTACCTGTCAGAGGGAAGGACTCCACAATCCGCCACAAGCCTTGTAACGTGCCCCATTGGCACCTAAGGTCTCAAGTGTTACAAGTGCTGGGAAGTTCGGGACTTAGAGGCTAATATCCTGATCATATCCTTAGGAAAATTATAAGCTAAATGTTAGTGCTCCACACCGGCTGCTAGTACCGTGAGAGGGGACTATCAGGGTGAGCAAAACCCACTCAGGCTTGAGTGGCGACGAGTGATAGTTAAGTGTCGCGTGCCTGAACCTGCCTCCCTGTTCAATTCTCTATCTCCAACTTTCCTATCCAGTTCTACGCAAGCAAAATAAACCTTTCTTTATTGGGTTTAATACTGTGTGGACAATGGTCTTCTTGAACTTTCAGAGATAATAGATTTTTTCCTATACACTAGGGTGAAGAACCAACGGAAAGAGGTAACTCACTGCAGGACCCAAATCAATTAACACCGCTCACCCTCTACAAGATGGAGGATACTGGGCATGTGGCATGGTGTGTCCCATTCTGCTTGTGGAGGCAAGCGGATACAGTGATGGTGTGTGCTACATATACTAATACTATATATATGTAGCACCCTCTACCATAGGTAGGTGCTTGAGGTGAGGATTTTTGTGTGGTAAGCTGCCAGGCAGGTAAATTCAGGCAGGCCTATGCTGCATGCTAGGCCTGCTTGTTTTGATCTGGGGGAAGAAAGTGGTTAGTGTAGCAGTGGGTGTGACCACCTGTGCTTCAGTTCTTGGGCACCTCCCCTGCTTCCAGGGAGAATGTTCTGGAAGAGGGGCAGGGCTGGGAGCTGGGTGACAGGTAGCTCATGTGAGGAGCCCTGACAAATCCCCAACTGGAATTGTCAGGAGGCAGGCCTCCCATATAAGCTCAGGTGCAGCCCACTGGAGGGGAGTTGTTGGCTGGGAGACGTGAAGAATGGATTGCTAGATCACAGCAGGAGGCCCATCCCCATCTGGGGGGTGCGCGCCTCGGCGGAGGAGCCCGGGAGCTGGGAGGAGCCTCATCCTTACATGGTCATGGAAGAGGTGTCCTGGAACAGAGGAGCTGGAGAAGTGATTGTAATGCATGTCTGGTTAAGTTCTTTACCATGGACTCAGGGCAGGGGAAGGTCGGTGAGTGCGACAATGCATATCTGGAAGAGGTATGCCAGGGGAGCTGGGTGCAAAGCCAGAGGAGAGACTGTGGGGTTTTGTGTCAAATCGATGCAGTCTGCGGGCGCAGGATTTGCAAGTCGGGCTAGCTGGGATCAGTAGTCCACCAACTAATTCAAGCTGCTAATCAGCAAGGCTGCAGATGGACACTGGGCAAGGCTGCAGATGGACACTGGGGAAGGCTGCAGATGGACACTGGGCAAGGCTGCAGATGGACACTGGGCAAGGCTGCAGATGGACACTGGGCAAGGCTGCAGATGGAGACACTGATAAGGCTGCATTGATGGGCATTTAAAATGTACGTTTTTTTTTCCTTAAACTTCCCTCCTAAACTTGGGGTGCGTGCTATACGGCGATAAATACGGTATATATTAGTCTTTTTTTTTTATTTCCAACAGACATTTGCAATTCCTATACGTGTGCCAATGAGTGTATTATTGAAAATATGGCATTTGGTACGATGTAGTGTGGGCGCAGGATTTGCAAGTCGGGCTAGCTGGGATTAGTAGTCCACCAACTAATTCAAGCTGCTACTCTACAATGCCGCAAGGAGGGGGTACTGCAGGCCCCCGGCCTATTAACAAGTCAGCCAGTTCAGCCAGAATCTGGGATTATTCAGAGTGGCTCCTTGTGTAAAGTGAAGATGATGGGAAAATGTACGTTTTTTTCCTTAAACTTCCCTCCTAAACTTGGGGTGCATGCTATACGCTGATAAATACGGTATATATTAGTCTTTTTTTTTTTTATTTCCAACAGGCATTTGCAATTCCTATATGTGTGCCAATGAGTGTATTATTGAAAATATGGCATTTGGTACGATGTAGTGTGGGCGCAGGATTTGCAAGTCGGGCTAGCTGGGATTAGTAGTCCACCAACTAATTCAAGCTGCTAATCAACAAGGTCGCAAGGAGGGGGTACTGCAGGCCCCCGGCCTATGAACAAGTCAGCCAGTTCAGCCAGCATCTGGGATTATTCAGAGTGGTTCCTTGTGTAAAGTGAAGATGATGGGACAGGAGGACTAATAGTTTACAGTGGAAGTTTTCTGCAGGAGGAGAGGAGTCCTGGGAGGCTTCAAGGCTCAATTAATTTAATCAATTTTTTAACCATGATGGCAAAGTGATCGTATCTATGGGCATCCCATATCCCCTTCCCCAACCAAGTTTATTGGGGGATATAACCAAGTTATATCCCCCAATAAACAAAAACAAAACAAAGCAAATGACTGTTCATTGTCTCTGAGAGTGATATATGGAGGTCTGGCAGCAGGGTGATATGGCGGATGATAGTAACTAGTAGCAACCATCCGCTACATACACACATATATATATATATATATATATATATATATATATATATATATCGTATTTATCGGCATATAACGCACACTTTTTTCCCCTTAAAATCAGGGGAAAATCGTGGGTGCGTGTTATACGCCGATCCCTGCTGTCTCTGAGGGGAAGAGGAGCGAGCGCCCCCAAAATAGACCGAGCCGAGTGTACTGTGTACTCAGCTAGGCTCGGCTCCACTCGCATTCACGCCCAGTCTCGCCTCCTAGCCTTTACGTCCCGCCATTGGACCGGTGTTGTGTCCATCATATGAGCCGGGCCAAGGGGCGAGACGGGGCGGGACTGCGAGACAAGATGAGCCAAGAGGAGCCGAATACACAGGACATCCGACTCTGTATCTTGGCGGCACTAAAATGTAAAAACTCATCATGCTGCAATTTTGGTCAAGGCTGCAGATGGACACTGGGAGAGGCTGCAGATGGACACTGGGCAAGGCTGCAGATGGACACTGGACAAGGCTGCAGATGGACACTGGGCAAGGCTGCAGATGGACACTGGGCAAGGCTGCAGATGGACACTGGGGAAGGCTGCAGATGGACACTGGGCAAGGCTGCAGATGGACGCTGGGCAAGGCTGCAGATGGACACTGGGCAAGGCGGCAGATGGACACTGGGGAAGGCTGCAGATGGACACTGGGCAAGGCTGCAGATGGACACTGGGCAAGGCTGCAGATGGACACTGGGCAAGGCTACAGATGGAGACACTGATAAGGCTGCATTGATGGGCATTTAAAATGTACGTTTTTTTCCTTAAACTTCCCTCCTAAACTTGGGGTGCGTGCTATACGCCGATAAATACGGTATATATTAGTCTTTTTTTTTTATTTCCAACAAACATTTGCAATTCCTATACGTTTGCCAATGAGTGTATTATTGAAAATATGGCATTTGGTACGATGTAGTGCTCTGTATAGATTTCTGCTTTAATTATGCTAAAATGGTGGTTGCTCATATATCACATTAACAAAATGGAAATATGTATTTCTTTAGCCTCTGTTCTGCAATTGTTCCACGGTGTTCTTGAAATGTTATTGAAGCTCATTAGAAGGAAAAGGTTTGATGCCTGCCCCTAAGTGTTGGATATTTTCTACTTTGAAAGAAGCGGTGTCAGATATATGGATCACAGTTAAATGTTGACCTTTTGAGAATACCATTAAAACAGGAGAAAAATACCCACATGCCTCTTGCTTAGGCAAAATGAAAGAATATGTTTTAGGCCAGGCATAATAGAAAATGTTCACAGGATGACAGCTCATTGATTAACATGTCACTGTCATTTTTACAGCTTGGCAATTTGCATAATACAATGGCACTGCATACACACCCTTGTACATTTCAAACTAAAGTGATCTCAATTTACAATAAAAATTAGGTCACTACAACTCTGCAGTGATTACTGTTGCCTCAGTGTTTTAAATATACTGTATGTAAGGCATTCTCAAGATAAATGACTGTGTAAAAAAATGATTGTTTACTTTATAGCATAAGCACATATACATGGGATTACATAGCATTTGCCTTATCATGAGCATAGTAATTTGTTTATTGTGTTTGACATTATTTTTTATGCAGTATGAACCTCTGCTTTCAATATTCTCTGAGTTACTAATCTGGAATAAAGATGCAGATCAGAGCTATGACATAGCTCTGGCTTGCTGCATGATTGGCCTGAAGGTCACTGGCTCAGACAGTATAGAAACCAGAGACTGCGAGACACCCAAACGTGTCTTGTTAGGCCCCTTGCAGATGCAGTGGAATCATTCAAAGCGGATCCACCTCCTCATCCCCCCACGTTCTCTCCCCTGATCTGCGCTGACCAGGCAGCTGACAGGTCCATGTCCTCTCCGCTATGCAGTGTGGACACGGCACATCCCTGCCGTTCTCTATGGGGCGGTCAGATGGAAATGGTCTGACTGTCCGTTTCCATCCGATTGTCACCGAATCCGATCCCCCAGACGGATGTGGAACATATCCCATTCCATCTCTTTTTAGCAGATCGGATGCCGGTGGGTGACAGCGGGCATAGGTCTGCTGACATCTGCCGCCCTATAGAGAGGGGTGGTCCAGTCGGGTCCGTCTGAAAAATGGACAGGTGGACCTGATCAGTCCGCTGGTATAAAAGGAGCCTAAATATAAGAAAAAAAAGTTACTATTATTAGCTAAATTTCCCAAAGGTTAGGTTTGACAAATCTGCTGAATTCAACTTAAAAGGACAAGTTCACCTTTGGGAGCATGTTACACCTTACACCCATATTTAGGGAGTAAAGTGTAACATGCTTCAGCAGTCCCCCCTTTACCCCCGATTCTTCCCCTGTGACAGGGGACGGGGATTATTTTTCCTGCACCCGCTGTTACAATTTAAAAACAGTGCAGGTGTGTGGGGCTCTACCCATATAGATTAGCCACATCATTCATTCCCAGAGTTCTGCAAATGAATTAACTACAACTACAACTTGTGTAAGACGACTTGTAGTTCTCAATGAACTGAGAGGGTGCTGGTGAGCCTTCTTGTAGTTCGTTGATCTTCCTGCTCTTCAGTAACTGTCTGCTTGTATGGGAGATATGGGCAACATCTACAGTATACTGAGAGTTTATAGGGGCCTGGCCTTACACCCATGATCTGCTGACAGGTGCAATGCTTTGCACAAGTGTGGAAAAAAAAAAACACCTTTTTTCTACAGAAATTTTTCCCAAAAGGTGAACTTCACTGTTAAATAAACATCCACTGTGGAGAACATGTAATACAGTATGATGTGTCTTATTTCAACTAAGTGCAATATGTAGAGTACAAAAAAAGAATAAGAAAATAACAAATCTTTACTTGCAATTACTTTTCCACACACAGAGAAATTGATAAAATTGTTTTCATGATCTGGCAATCTCTTATTCTATATGACTATGTATAATGGGCATGATGCCAGCATTCCCACCTTTTAATAAAACAATAGTTTTAGGTTTGGATAGGTTTTGTCAACAGACTTCACAATTGATGCTATTAAAGGGATTGTAATATAATTTTTTATGAAACATATTATACTTACCTGCTCTGTGCAGTGGTTTTGCACAGAGCAGCCCCGATCCTCTTCCTCTCAACTGCCAGCACTCTGGGTCTCTCCCCTTTGCTGAGTGTCCCTATAGCAAGCCGCTTGTTGTGGGAGAACTTGTGCGTGTCCGCTCCTGAGCCAGCTCTCTGCCTCCATAAAACACAGAGAGCTTGGCTCAGCCCTGCCCCCCCCCCCCACCCCCGCTCTTGTCTCAATGGCTGTAATTGGCAGCAGCAGGAGCCAATAGCTCCTGCTGCTGCATCTCAGCCAATCAGGAGGGAGAGAGCCATGGATCTGGTGCACATCACTGAATCAAGATTGCTCTAAGGTATTAGGGGGCTGGGGGGGCTGCTGCACACTTAAGGTTTTTTACCTTCATGCATAGAATGCATGAAGATAAAAAACTTCAGCCTTTACAACCACTTTAGTTTATTTGATTGTTTGATCTTACAATTGTAATAAAATAGGAGATGCCATACTAATAATAGATCATGGACAAAACACTTGATAAATGAAGGTCAATACTCCAAAAGCAATAATAAATGCATTTGTGATATGCACTGAGGAAGTGTTCATAGATTTCTAGAGTAAGTAAAGTCATCTATATTTGAAGATCATTGTTGGGTATAGCTTTGTAATTGTTGATAATTCCTTTTTCAAATCTAAATAAAACACAGGGCTAGTTTACCTCCTCTTGGGTTCATGAGCGCACTGCTGTTTGTTTACTCACAGAACATTTGCATCGTTTTAAACATCTGTTCAGTGAGCAATAGAGATGAAATCTATAACCATGTTATTTTGTAACAGTAAAATAAAACAAGCACAACATTTTGTTTATTGCCCATTCTCTAGTGTCCAACCTCAGTTATGGTTTTAATATATTCTTCATCTTTTTTCTAAGAATTGCAGATTCGTAAATTGGGTTAATGGATTAACATAGTCATGTGAAAAGAAAAAGCAGTTGTTCCAAGCATGCGCAGCAATGTTTACCAAAATAGCAAAATGTATCAACAGTACCATTAAAGCTGAAGTCCAGGTTTGGCAATTTTTACACAGTTAAGCCTCGTACACACGCTCGGATATCCTATGGATTCTAATCCGATGGTTTTGTCCATCGGAAATCAGATGAAGCTGACTTCCATCAGTCTTGCCTACACACCATCAGTCAAAAAACCGACCGTTCCAAGCGCGGTGATGTAAAACACTCCGATGAGCCGAGAAAAATTAAGTTCAATGCTTCTGAGCATGCGTCGACTTGATTCTGAGAATGCGTGGGTTTTTTATCCGATGGACTTGCCCATAGACGATCGGAATTTGCTATCGGTTTTTTATCCATCGGAAAAATTTAAAACATGTTCTATTTTTTGACACCGATTGAAAAAAAACCGATGGGTCCCATACAGAATCGGTTTGTCCGATGAAAAAAGTCCATCTGTAAAACCGATCGTGTGTACAGGGCTTAACAGCTAGGACCAATGCAAATATGTATGTGCCATACCTTTTCATTACCGCAGATGCTGGAAATCACTGTGGCAGTCACTGCTAATACTATGACTTCCCCTAGCTTCCGGGTCCTGTGCCAAGTGGCTACTCTGCTGCTTACTGAAAAACAGGAGGTCACTCAATTAACATGGACACCATTTACAGGACTCTGCATTTTCTCAACGAATAAAAAAGGTTCTCTGATTAAAGGAGATGGAGATCAGTCCCCACCGTCACCACGACTCTGCGCTGGGTCTTCGGTACAGGTAACCCCCCCTGGCCTCCTCTTCCTAGATCCGGGTCCCCTCGCAAGGCGGCACCTTGGGAGTCCTCGATCCCCGGCGGAACCCACCAAAGGTGCTGGACTCCGGGCCTTCCAAAATAGTACCTCACCCCAGACTGAAGGTGTCTGGGATGGAACAGGAACCAGGCCTCCGGGCCTAGGGCACTCGGAGACGACCCACACGCACACCTAGGCTGAAGGTGCCTGAGCGTGGACCCCTATGGAAGATGGCCGCCCCCTTTTATACCCTCTCCCGACAGGCACAGCAGGTTCCCCGCCCCGCCGTACTGCTGCCGAGAGGGGACAAGAAAAGGCACAACCTTGTATTGTGGTTCAACCTGGACCTACAGTAGGTGCCGCCGATATTGTGTCAATATCGCCGCTTCTAGCGGCAATATTGACACCCTATGAGCTCCATCGCGAGAGCCAGCGCCGAGCTGTCTCGTCATCGGGAAAGGAAAAAATGTTCCTTTCATGATGAGCGACACGCATTGCCGATAGGGGCGGATCCGACGCGGATTCCCGCCAATACCAGGCACTGCGTTTGGTATGAATCCTGAGCGGGAACTCCACGCCAATTTTTAAAGAAAAAAACAGCGTGGGTTCCCCCTCCAGGGGCATACCAGGCCCTTGGGTCTGGTCTGGATTTGAAGGGGAACCCTACGCTGAAAAAACGGCGTGGGGGTCCCCCTCAAGATCCAAACCAGACCCTTATCCGAGCACCCGACCTGGCAGGCCGCAGGGGAAGAGGGGGGGACGAGAGCGCCCCCCCTCCCTCCTGAACCGTACCAGGCCACATGCCCTCAACATGGGGGGTTTGGTGCTCTGGGGCAGGGGGGCGACCTGCGGCCCCCCCACCCCAGAGCACCCTGCCCCCATGTTGATGAGGACAGAGCCTCTTCCCGACAACCCTGGCCGTTGGTTGTCGGGGTCTGCGGGCGGGGGGCTTATCGGAATCCGGGAGCCCCCTTTAATAAGGGGGCCCCCAGATACCGGCCCCCACCCTATGTGAATGAGTATGGGGTACATCGTACCCCTACCCATTCACCTGGTGGAAAATAAATGGAAATAAAAACACAACACAGTTTTTAAAAGTATTTTATTGCACCGCTCCGGAGGTCTTCTTCTGACTTCGGGGGTCTCCGGTGTCGTCGCCGCGTTCTCTGGTTCTTTCTTCTGCCGGGCCTCCGCTAACTTCTTTTTAGCTCTTTTGCTAATGGAGGCCCGGTCTTCTCCGTCATCTTCTTCTTCTTCTCCCACTCTCCAGTTCTTCTCCAGCTCTCCGGTGTCGTCGCCGCGTTCTCCGGTTCTTTCTTCCACCGGGCCTCCGCTAACTTCTTTTTAGCTCTTTTGCTAGCAGAGGCCCGGTCTTCTCCGTCGTCGCCGTCGGCGTCTTCTTCCCTCTTCTCCTCCTCGATGTTGACTCGTCGCTTCCTCTCGCAGTAATGATAAATCTTTGGTCCGCAGAGATTAATATAGGCTTCTCATGACGTCACAGTCACATGCTCCGGGGCACATGTGCCCTGGAGCATGTGACTGTGACATCATGTGCACATGTGCCCCGGAGCATGTGACTATGACGTCATGTGAAGCCTATATTAATCTCTGCGGACCGAAGATTTACCATTACTGCGAGAGGAAGCGACGAGTCAACATCGAGGAGGAGAAGAGGGAAGAAGACGCCGACGGCGACGACGGTGAAGACCGGGCCTCTGCTAGCAAAAGAGCTAAAAAGAAGTTAGCGGAGGCCCGGCGGAAGAAAGAACCGGAGAACGCGGTGACGACACCGGAGAGCGGGAGAAGAAGAAGAAGACGACGGAGAAGACCGGGCCTCCGTTAGCAAAAGAGCTAAAAAGAAGTTAGCGGAGGCCCGGCAGAAGAAAGAACCAGAGAACACGGCGACGACACCGGAGAGCGGGAGAAGAACCGGAGAGCGGGAGAAGAAGACGACGGAGAAGACCGGGCCTCCGTTAGCAAAAGAGCTAAAAAGAAGTTAGCAAAGGCCCGGCAGAAGAAAGAACCGGAGAACGCGGCAACGACACCGGAGACCCCTGAAGTCGGAAGAAGACCTCTGGAGCGGTGCAATAAAATACTTTTAAAAACTGTGTTGTGTTTTTATTTCCATTTATTTTCCACCAGGTGAATGGGTTGGGGTACGATGTACCCCATACTCATTCACATAGGGTGGGGGCCGGTATCTGGGGGCCCCCTTATTAAAGGGGGCTCCCGGATTCCGATAAGCCCCCGCCCGCAGACCCCGACAACCAATGGCCAGGGTTGTCGGGAAGAGGCCCTGTCCTCATCAACATGGGGGCAGGGTGCTCTGGGGTGGGGGGGCCGCAGGTCGCCCCCCTGCCCCAGAGCACCAAACCCCCTATGTTGAGGGCATGTGGCCTGGCATGGTTCAGGAGGGAGGGGGGGGCTGCTCTCGTCCCCCCCTCTTCCCCTGCGGCCTGCCAGGTTGCGTGCTCGGATAAGGGTCTGGTTTGGATCTTGAGGGGGACCCCCAAACCGTTTTTTCGGCGTAGGGTTCCCCTTCAAATCCAGACCAGACCCAAGGGCCTGGTATGCCCCTGGAGGGGGAACCCACGCTGTTTTTTTCTTTAAAAATTGGCGTGGAGTTCCCGCTCAGGATTCATACCAAACGCAGTGCCTGGTATTGGCGGGAATCCGCGTCGGATCCCCGCTCAATACAGTGTCGCGTCTCCTCGCCATTGCAGCGATCGCGACACGTGTCGCCACCCTGCTGCCGACATCTCGGCACTCCTGTCGCTGAGAATCTCGGCGATGGGAGCGCGATAGAAACACAATATCGGCGGCACCTACTGTATGGTGACAGCGCCACCTGTAGGCCCCAGGGAACTATGCACCAATACTGTCTCCCATGGCACAGAAATGATTCATTAACCCTAACAATAGTGTGTCTGAGCCTAACTACCACTCAGACACTCCCCTAAATTGAACACCCCGCTACACACATATATATATTGTATATATTGTATATATATTTATATATACACACTTGGAGGAGCTGGGAGGGGCTATATATATATATATATATTGTGACAGCAGGAAGGTAAAGTCACCTGGTTGCATCCAGGGGGGTAGATATATTTCGCCCAGATTCAGGCTTTACGCCGACTTATACAAATAGGTGGAGAGTTGTATAAGCCCAGCTGAGGCTAGTGGGCTCATGAATGACTCATACCTCTAGGGAGAGTGTGGGGCGTCGTGCAGACAGGGAGTTGATGAGACCAGCTGAAGCTTGTCAGCTCGTTTAAGGCCTCTATAAAAACTCCCAGCTTCATTAGGTGTTAGCTCATGCCTGGAACCAGACCTGTGTGGACTGTCTAGGGAGAGTGAACCCCTGTGCGGTGAGACAAAGCCTGTGTGGTTATTTGCTTGGACATTTAAAACCAGGGACTTAGGGACTAGGACAGCACTAGGCTGATCCCAGTTGTTAGTTAGGAAACCTGTATGTTTAGTCAGAGGTCAAGTTGACCAGGATTTATTTTATTTATGTTTCTTTTGCTTTGCTGTGTTTTGTCACTGTAAATAGAAAATAAACCGCACCTTTTTGATTTTGAAAACCACAACCTCCGTTTGCTGGGCCTGTTTTTGTGTGGGGAGCCCATCCCGGGGGTCACACACACCCGCTGCCGAGCTAACTCCCTCACAGTTGGTGGAGAATGCGGGCAGAAGAAACCATTGAGCAGCTTGTGGTGCCCAAACCTTACAGGAAGTTGGTGATGGAGTTGGCCCATGGGCACATTCTTGGAGGTCATCTGGGGACAGAGAAAACCCGAGAGAGGGTATTACAGAGATTCTATTGGCCGGGGGTGATGAAGGACATAGAAAATTATTGTTCCTCCTGCCCTGTGTGTCAGAGGTCGGCCCCGATGCCACATTTCCGTAGCCCGCTGGTCCCTCTACCCATCATTGAGGTCCCGTTTGAGAGGATCGCCATGGATTTGGTAGGTCCTATAATCAAGTCCGCTAGGGGGCACCAGTACATATTAGTTATAATGGACTATGCCACCCGTTATCCAGAAGCGATCCCTCTCCGAAATACCTCGGCCAAAACCATAGCCAAAGAGCTATCTCTTGTGTTTAGCCGGGTGGGTATTTGTAAAGAACTGCTTACGGACCAAGGTACACCCTTTATGTCCCGGGTTATGAAGGAGCTGTGTAAATTGTTCAAAGTGACGCAATTACGTACATCTGTGTATCACCCCCAAACCGATGGGCTGGTTGAAAGATTCAACAAAACCCTAAAACAAATGTTGAAGAAAGTGGTGGATAGAGATGGAAAGGATTGGGACTGTCTACTTCCTTATCTGATGTTTGCTATTAGGGAGGTGCCCCAATCCTCTACGGGATTCTCCCCCTTTGAGTTACTGTATGGGAGACACCCAAGAGGGCTGTTGGATATTGCCAAGGAAACTTGGGAAAGTGAGAGTTCTCCCCACAGGAGTGTGATTGAGCACGTCGCCCTGATGCAAGACCGAATTGCACAGGTAATGCCCATCGTGAAGGAACATTTGGCCCAAGCGCAGTTAGCACAGCAGAGAGTGTACAACCGTGGAGCCAAGACCCGTACCTTTTCCCCGGGGGATAGGATACTGGTACTTGTCCCTACGGTTGAAAGTAAATTCCTTGCCAAATGGCAAGGCCCCTATGAGATAATGGAAAAAGTGAGCGAAGTGAATTACAAGGTCAGACAACCAGGAAGGCGAAAGCCCGAACAGATCTATCACGTTAATCTGTTGAAAGCCTGGAGGGATAGAGAGTCCCTAGTCGCAGACACTTGGTCACCAGCTCAAACTGGTTGCGTGATTCCTGAGGTTGGAATAGCAGCCACCTTGTCACAACCCCAACAACAGGAGGTTAAGGAGTTTGTGCTTCGCAACAAGGAGGTATTCTCTGAGCTGCCGGGACAAACATCTGGGGTAGAGCATGACATCATTACCCCGCCCGGTGAAAGGGTGAAGTTAAAACCCTATCGGATCCCAGAGGCCCGACGGGAGGCAATACGGGAGGAAGTACAGAAAATGCTGAACTTAGGGGTGATAGAGGAGTCCCAAAGTGATTGGTCTAGTCCCATTGTGTTGGTGCCTAAACCGGATGGGAGCTGGCGATTTTGTAACGATTTTCGTCAGTTGAACAAAGTTACAAAATTTGACACCTACCCCATGCCACGTATAGATGAGTTGATCGACCGGCTGGGAACAGCCCGATACATGACGACTCTTGACCTCACAAAAGGGTATTGGCAAATCCCCCTGGCCAAGTCGGCCAAAGAGAAAACCGCATTTGTAACCCCAGACGGGGCGTTCCAATATAAAAGAATGCCGTTCGGGTTACAGAATGCGCCGGCCACATTCCAGCGGAAAATGGACCAGATGCTGAGGCCCCATCGGAAGTATGCTGCGGCTTACCTGGATGACGTAATTGTCCATAGCACAGATTGGGCCTCACATCTGCCAAAAGTGCAAGCAGTCCTGGACTCTGTTCGGGAAGCGGGGTTTACGGCTAACCCCAAGAAGTGTACCATTGGGCAGGAGGAGGCCAAATATCTTGGGTACACCATTGGGAGGGGAGTAATAAAACCCCAACTCAACAAAGTCGAGGCCATCCAGAGTTGGCCACGTCCCAACAGCAAGAAGCAGGTACGAGCCTTTCTGGGAATCGCTGGGTATTATCGGCGATTCATTCCCCACTTTGCTTCTAAGGCTGTGCCCCTAACCAACCTGACGAAGGGGAAAGGGTCGGTCATGATTAAATGGACCCCCGAGGCTGAGGCAGCATTCCAATTCTTGAAACAAGCCTTATGTAGCCAGCCAGTGTTGTACTCACCCGACTTCTCTAAAGAGTTTGTCGTACAAAGTGATGCGTCAGATGTGGGGTTAGGAGCAGTATTGTCCCAGGTCTGGAACGGGGAAGAGCACCCAGTCATTTACCTCAGCAGGAAGTTGAAGTCCCATGAGGTAAATTACGCCACCGTTGAAAAGGAGTGTTTAGCGGTGAAGTGGGCTCTAGATTCCCTTCGGTACTACCTGCTAGGTAGGCACTTTGACATGGTTACGGATCACGCTCCGTTAAAGTGGATGGCTCAAAACAAGGAAACAAATAGAAGAGTGAATAGGTGGTTCCTGGCCCTCCAGGAATTCAACTTCACAGTAAAGCATCGCCCTGGCGTTCAAATGGGGAATGTGGATGCTTTGTCTCGAGTACATGAATGCCTGATTGCTGGTGTTCCAACCCCGAGGTTAAAACAAGAGGGGGGGTATGTGACAGCAGGAAGGTAAAGTCACCTGGTTGCATCCAGGGGGGTAGATATATTTCGCCCAGATTCAGGCTTTACGCCGACTTATACAAATAGGTGGAGAGTTGTATAAGCCCAGCTGAGGCTAGTGGGCTCATGGATGACTCATACCTCTAGGGAGAGTGTGGGGCGTCGTGCAGACAGGGAGTTGATGAGACCAGCTGAAGCTTGTCAGCTCGTTTAAGGCCTCTATAAAAACTCCCAGCTTCATTAGGTGTTAGCTCATGCCTGGAACCAGACCTGTGTGGACTGTCTAGGGAGAGTGAACCCCTGTGCGGTGAGACAAAGCCTGTGTGGCTATTTGCTTGGACATTTAAAACCAGGGACTTAGGGACTAGGACAGCACTAGGCTGATCCCAGTTGTTAGTTAGGAAACCTGTATGTTTAGTCAGAGGTCAAGTTGACCAGGATTTATTTTATTTATGTTTCTTTTGCTTTGCTGTGTTTTGTCACTGTAAATAGAAAATAAACCGCACCTTTTTGATTTTGAAAACCACAACCTCCGTTTGCTGGGCCTGTTTTTGTGTGGGGAGCCCATCCCGGGGGTCACACACACCCGCTGCCGAGCTAACTCCCTCACAATATATATATATATATATACATATTTATATACACATACATACACACACACATACACACTTGGAGGAGCTGGATATATATATACACACACACATACACATATATACACTTGGAGGAGCTGGGAGAGGGCTATACAGGGCATGAGTCCTGCTGGAACGGCGTCCCTGCACTTTTTTCACAGCAGGAACGCTGTTCCCTTTGCAGCCCCTGAGTGGCGAGTGCCGGGACCGATCTGATCCCGAGCGCCGCCGAATGTGGCCGAGTGCGGCCGAGTCCTGCCGAGTGCCATAACAGCAGGTCCCGCCTTCTGGAGCTTGCGCAACGCCTATGATGGACGTCCCACTGGTCCAATGTCGCAACCGCGGGATGTGTGACGCCCATCATAGGCGCTGCAGACTCCAGAAGGCGGGAATTACAAATCGGCCACCACGCCACATCCCCGCTCGGCGCTCGGGCGGGCGGCTCTTCTCTCCTCTACGGCTCTCCTCAGGCTCTCCTCCAGACTCCTCAGCTCTCCCCCCCTCCAGGCTCCTCCTCTGACGGAATGACTGACTGCAGTAGTGCCTGCTGTGACACCGCTGAGCTGAGGTAGGTCAGACAGTGTAATGTGTATGTAAATGTCAGTGTATATAGGTCAGTGTAGGTAGGTCAGTGTAGGACCAGGTCAGGTAGGTCAGTGTATATAGGTCACTATTAGTGATGAGCCGAACACCCCCGGGTTCGGTTCGCACCAGAACCCGCGAACGGACCGAAAGTTCGTACGAACATTAGAACCCTATTAAATACAATGGATGCGAACGTTCGAATTCTAAAGTGCTAATTATAACAACTATTATGCATGTTATTGTCCTAAAAAGGGTTTGGGAACCCGGGTTCTGCACCAGGGGACATGTATCAATGCAAAAAGAAGTTTTAAAAACGGTCGTTTTTCGGGAGCAGTCATTTTAATGATGCATAAAGTGAAAAAAAAAAGTCAAATATTCCTTTAAATATCGTACCTGGGGGGTGTCTAAAGTATGCCTGTGAAGTGCCACGTGTTTCCCGTGTTTAGAACTGTCCCTGCACAAAAGGAAAAAAAAGCCATTTAAAACTGCTTGCGGCTTTAATGTAATGTCTGGTCCCGGTAATATGGATGAAAATCTTTAAGAAAAATGGCATAGCTACCCCATGACCCCCCCCCCTACCCCAGCCCATTACCAGCCCCTTTGGGTCTTGTATGGATATTAAGGGGAACCCCGCACATAAAATAAAAAAGGCCCTATATACTCTGAACAGCCGTATACAGGCGGTGCATACAAGACAGGGACTGTATGTTTGTTCTTATGTAGAATGTGTTTGTAATTTTGAACAGGTACATTGTTTAAGTGTAGCTCCAGCCCAAAAATCTATTTTTAAACTTTTTGGAAAACATAGGTAAGGGTTATCACCCCTGTAACATTTGTTTTGCTGTCTGTGCCCCTGTTCAGAACATTTCACCTCACTTTCCGTCCCAATGACAACTGTTTTTGAAATGTGGTGTTTTTCTTGAAACAAGGATTGCTGATAAAGCATCAGTACAGAGGAGACACCTTTCTCCCATATTAATTCTTACAGGAGAGAATTTTCCTTCCTAGGGGTAGATTTCCTCTCACTTCCTGTTGTCTTCTTGCGTTTGCAAGTAGGAGTCGTTTGTAAGTTGGATGTTTGAAAGTAGGGACCTGCCGTATATAATCTGCAGAAATAGGCCCCTTAGTTGGTGTTGGCACAACACTGTAAGCACTCACAGTTACTCTTGGTTGGTGCTGGAACGCCCTGCTGTCAACTATTATATCAGGAATTGTAATTACATATAATTGTTGAACAGTGGTAGTAAAAATTGGGCCTTTGATGGTGGTGCTGGTGCCACAACACTGTAAGCCCTGACAGTTACTCTTGGTGGGTGCAGCAATGGGCCCTGCTGTGAATTATTAGATCAAGAATTGTAATTGCATGCCCCTGTTGAACAGGGGCTGAAAAATTGGGCCTTTCGTGGTGGTGGTGGTGGTGGTGGTGTTGCCACAACACTGTAAGCCCTCAGAGTTACTCTTGCTTGGTGGGTGCAGGAATGGGCCCTGCTGTGAATTATTAGATCAATAATTGTAATTACATGCCCCTGTTGAACAGGGGCTGAAAAATTGGGCCTTAGGCACTGGTGGCACAACACTGCAACCCCTCACAGATACTGTACTTGGAGCACAGCAATGAGCCCTGTTGCAAAGTATTGCTTCAAAAATTGTAATGACACGCCCCTGTTAAACAGGGGCTGAAAAATTGGGCCTTAGGCACTGGTGGCACAACACTCCAACCCCTCACACATACTGTACTTGGAGCACAGCAATGAGCCCTGTTGCAAAGTATTGCTTCAAAAATTGTAATTACACGCCCCTGTTAAACAGGGGCTGAAAAATTGGGCCTTAGCCACTGGTGGCGGCACCCATAAACAAAAATGATCTTCCAAGCTATCATCATCAATCGTATCATTGAGGACTCGGAGGAGGAGGATAGCCAGTCAACATAACAGCACAGGCACTCAGCATCAGCATCAGTCTTGAAGGGATGTGACATGTTAAAATCAATTAGTCTGTTATATCAGCATCAGGTGTGTGGTAGCTGGTGGTGATCCAAGACTGGTTCATCTTGATGAAAGTCAGTCGATCAACCGAGTCGGTGGACAGGCGCACCCTGTGATCCGTGACAAATCCTCCAGCAGCACTGAATGTGCGTTCCAAAAGAACGCTGGATGCAGGACAGGCCAGTAGCTCAATTGCATACTGTGCAAGCTCTGGCCAGTGATCCATCCTCAAGACCCAGTAAGCCAGAGGATTTTCGGTGGGGAAGGTGTCCAAGTCTGACCTTGCCCCTAGATATTCCTGCACCATGTTTATCAGACGCTGGCGATGGTTGCTGGAACCGATCATACTTTGGGGCTGCGGACTAAAGAATTGTCTGAACGCATCAGTCAGACGGCCACCTTCTCCACCGCTCCTTCTTTGACTGGCCGAAGCCTCAGCAACTCGTTGTCCAGGACCAGGAGTTTGTAACCTCCCAGTCTCTGGGAACGCGTTGCACAGACCTTTCTGCAAGGCCTCCCGGAGTTGTCTCATCCTCTGCTCCCTCTGCGACGGTAACATAAGGTCCGCAACCTTACCCTTGTACCGTGGATCAAGGAGAGTGGCCAGCCAGTAATGGTCCCTCTCCTTGATCCGAAGAATACGAGGATCCTTCCGCAGACTTTGCAGGATCAGGGAGGCCATGCAGCGTAGGTTTGCTGAGGCATTCGCTCCGGAGTCCTCTGGGTCACTAAGGACGACATGATCCGCAGTCACCTCCTCCCAGCCACGTACAAGTCCACTGGTTTCTTGGGACTGTAAATCATCCCTAAAAGACTGCTGCTGATGATGCTGAGTGCCAGCCTCCACCTCCATGCTGACACAATCCTCCTCCTCCTCCTCCTCCTCCTCCTCCTCCTCCTCGTCCTGTGCGATGGGTGGGACAGAAGGAACACTGTCTGGGTAAAGGGGGCCTTGAGAGGCAAGGAAGTCCTCCTCTTCCTGCCTCTGTTCTGCCTCAAGTGCCCTGTCCATTATTCCACGCAGCGTGTGCTCCAACAGGTGGACAAGAGGTACAGTGTCACTGATGCATGCACTGTCACTGCTCACCATCCTCGTGGCCTCCTCAAATGGTGCCAGGACAGTGCATGCATCCCTGATCATGCCCCACTGGCGTGGAGAAAAAAAACCAAGCTCCCCTGACCCTGTCCTGGTGCCGTAGTCGCACAGGTACTCATTGATGGCCCTCTGCTGCGTGTGCAGCCGCTGCAGCATGGCCAACGTTGAGTTCCACCTGGTGGGCATGTCACATATAAGGCGGTTCTTGGGCAGGTTCAACTCCTTTTGCAGCTCAGCCAGGCGAGCACTGGCATTATAAGATCTGCGGAAATGCACACAGACTTTCCTGGCCTGCCTCAGGACATCCTGTAAGCCCGGGTACCTGCCCAAGAAACGCTGCACCACCAGGTTAAGGACGTGAGCCACACAGGGCACATGGGTCAGTTGTCCCTGTCGAAGGGCGGAGAGGAGGTTGGTGCCATTGTCGCAAACCACCATTCCTGGCTTAAGCTGGCGTGGCGTCAACCACCTCTCGGCCTGGCCCTGCAGAGCAGACAGGACCTCTGCCCCAGTGTGGCTTCTGTCCCCCAAACACACCAGCGCAAGCATGGCATGGCATCTTTTTGCCTGCGTACTTGCGTAGCCCCGTGAACGGCTACGGAGCACCGCTGGTTCATAGGACAAACCACAGGAAGAGGCCATGGAGGAAGAAGAAGAGGAGGGGGTGGAGGAGAGAGGTGTGTCACAACCAGTAGTAGCATTTTGGAGGCGTGGCGGTGGGACAACCTCCAACACTACTGCACCTTGTCCTGCATCCTTCCCAGCTGCCAAAAGAGTGACCCAATGGGCCGTGAAAGAAAGGTAACGTCCCTGTCCATGCCTGCTGGACCATGAGTCAGCGGTAATATGCACCTTACCGCTGACCGCCCTGTCCAGCGAGGCCAAGACATTGCCTTCCACATGCCGGTAGAGAGCCGGAATAGCCTTCCGTGAGAAAAAGTGGCGTTTGGGAACCTGCCACTGAGGAACCGCACATTGCACAAACTCACGGAAGGGGGCCGAGTCTACCAACTGAAAAGGCAGCAGTTGAAGCGCTAGCAATTTAGCCAAGCTAGCATTCAACCGCTGGGCATGTGGATGGCTGGGAGTGAACTTCTTTCGACGGTCCAGCAGCTGGGGCAGGGAAATTTGCCTGCTAGAATCGGACGTCGGTGTACTGCTAGCAGAGTGGCCGCAAGTACTTGGCTGTGACACACCTAATTCTACACCTTCATTCCTCTCAGTGCATGTTTCAGAGAGGACTGAAGTTATAGTGGGGTTGGAGATCCCAGCTGATGCGGTGCAAGGAGAGGTCCGCTTTGTTCTTTGGTGTGGGTCTTTGAGGTAGGCTTGCCAACGAGCTGCATGGCAGGTCAACATATGTCTGGTCAGGCATGTGGTACCCAAGCGGCTGATGTTTTGGCCACGCGATATACGCTTGAGACATATGTTGCAAACAGCAGCTGTGCGATCTGATGCACTAGCCTCAAAAAAGGCCCACACCAAGGAACTTTTTGAATGACGGGCAGAGGCAGCGCCCTGCACAGGCGGAGCTCTGCGGTGTGATTCCGTCGGTGTACTGCCCTTACGCTGGCCACCAAAGGGCATCCTGCCTCGTTGG
Organism: Rana muscosa; assembly: GCA_029206835.1. NCBI lineage: Eukaryota > Metazoa > Chordata > Amphibia > Anura > Ranidae > Rana > Rana muscosa. The sequence goes on from CM055121.1 coordinate 570,431,765, forward strand.
AGATGTGCCTCCTCCTCATCCTCCTCCTCCTCCTCTCTCCTATTAGGCACCCATGTGGAGTCAGTGACCTCATCATCCCCTCCCTCCTCATCACTGGAGCCAATCTGGCAGTATGCTGCAGCTGCTGGAACATGACTGCCAGATTGGTGTCCTTCTTGAGCATCCCCTCTGTCTGCTCTCACCCTACTGCCTTCCTGTAGCTGGGTTTCATCATCAGACCCTTCGAAACGCTGGGCATCCTCCTGGAGCATGTACCCAACACTGTGCTCAAACAGTTCGGGGGACTCCTCAGGAGGAGGACATGGTGGGTCTAGGGAAGGAGTGACTGATGATGAGTCTGACATTGATACCAGGGAAGAGGACGCTTTGGCAGCTGCTTTGCCAGTACCCTGAGCCTGGGTGAGAGAGGATGAGGAGGAGGAGGAGGGCTTGGTCATCCACTCTACCAAGTCTTCGGCATGATGTGGCTCAACATGTCCAGCTGCCGAAAAGAAGGACAAGCGTGTCCCATGGCCATGTGCTGATGACAATGCACCGCGTCCACGACCAGCACTGTTGCCCCCAGACACAGAGCCTGCTTGCCCTCTTTTATTGCCTCCTGACTGTCTGCCTCTCCTTGTTTGCCTTCCAGACATTCTAATAGATGGCCTGCAGGGAGATGGGAAAAAAGCAATAAGGGCTACCTTCAGCTGTCCTTCTCTGTCCCTTTACTTAAGGATTTCTAAATATGGTTCAGGATTAGTGATGAGCCGAACACCCCCGGGTTCGGTTCGCACCAGAACCCGCGAACGGACCGAAAGTTCGAACGAACATTAGAACCCTATTAAATACAATGGATGCCAACGTTCGAATTCTAAAGTGCTAATTATAACAACTATTATGCATGTTATTGTCATAAATAGGGTTTGGGAACCCGGGTTGTGCACCAGGGGACATGTATCAATGCAAAAAGAAGTTTTAAAAACGGTCGTTTTTCGGGAGCAGTCATTTTAATGATGCATAAAGTGAAAAAAAAAAAGTCAAATATTCCTTTAAATATCGTACCTGGGGGGTGTCTAAAGTATGCCTGTGAAGTGCCACGTGTTTCCCGTGTTTAGAACTGTCCCTGCACAAAATGACACTTCTAAAGGAAAAAAAAGCCATTTAAAACTGCTTGCGGCTTTAATGTAATGTCTGGTCCCGGTAATATGGATGAAATTCTTTAAGAAAAATGGCATAGCTACCCCATGACCCCCCCCCCTACCCCAGCCCATTACCAGCCCCTTTGGGTCTTGTATGGATATTAAGGGGAACCCCGCACATAAAATAAAAAAGGCCCTATATACTCTGAACAGCCGTATACAGGCGGTGCATACAAGACAGGGACTGTAGGTTTGTTCTTATGTAGAATCTGTTTGTAATTTTGAACAGGTACATTGTTGAAGTGTAGCTCCAGCCCAAAAATCTATTTTTAAACTTTTTGGGAAACATAGGTAAGGGTTATCACCCCTGTAACATTTGTTTTGCTGTCTGTGCCCCTGTTCAGAACATTTCACCTCACTTTCCGTCCCAATGACAACTGTTTTTGAAATGTGGTGTTTTTCTTGAAACAAGGATTGCTGATAAAGCATCAGTACAGATGAGACCCCTTTCTCCCATATTTATTCTTACAGGAGAGAATTTTCCTTTCTAGGGGTAGATTTCCTCTCACTTCCTGTTGTCTTCTTTCGTTTGCAAGTAGGAGTCGTTTGTAAGTTGGATGTTTGAAAGTAGGGACCTGCCGTATATACTCTGCAGAAATAGGCCCCTTAGTTGTTGGTGTTGGCACAACACTGTAAGCACTCAGTTACTCTTGGTTGGTGCTGGAACGCCCTGCTGTCAACTATTATATCAGGAATTTTAATTACATATAATTGTTGAACAGTGGTAGTAAAAATTGGGGCTTTGATGGTGGTGCTGGTGCCACAACACTGTAAGCCCTGACAGTTACTATTGGTGGGTGCAGCAATGGGCCCTGCTGTGAATTATTAGATCAAGAATTGTAATTACATGCCCCTTTTGAACAGGGGCTGAAAAATTGGGCCTTTCGTGGTGGTGGTGGTGGTGGCGTTGCCACAACACTGTAAGCCCTCAGAGTTACTCTTGGTGGGTGCAGCAATGGACCCTGCTGTGAATTATTAGATCAAGAATTGTAATTGCATGCCCCTGTTGAACAGGGGCTGAAAAATTGGGCCTTAGGCACTGGTGGCACAACACTACAACCCCTCACAGATACTGTACTTGGAGCACAGCAATGAGCCCTGTTGCAAAGTATTGCTTCAAAAATTGTAATGACACGCCCCTGTTAAACAGGGGCTGAAAAATTGGGCCTTAGGCACTGGTGCCACAACACTCCAACCCCTCACAGATACTGTACTTGGAGCACAGCAATGAGCCCTATGGCAAATTATTGCTAAAAAAATTGTAATTACACGCCCCTGTAAAACAGGGGCTGAAAAATTGGGCCTTAGCCGCTGGTGGCGGCACCCATAAACAAAAATGATCTTCCAAGCTATCATCATCAATCGTATCATTGAGGACTCGGAGGAGGAGGATAGCCAGTCAACATAACAGCACAGGCACTCAGCATCAGCATCAGTCTTGAAGGGATGTGACATGTTAAAATCAATTAGTCTGTTATATCAGCATCAGGTGTGTGGTAGCTGGTGGTGATCCAAGACTGGTTCATCTTGATGAAAGTCAGTCGATCAACCGAGTCGGTGGACAGGCGCACCCTGTGATCCGTGACAAATCCTCCAGCAGCACTGAATGTGCGTTCCGAAAGAACGCTGGATGCAGGACAGGCCAGTAGCTCAATTGCATACTGTGCAAGCTCTGGCCAGTGATCCATCCTCAAGACCCAGTAAGCCAGAGGATTTTCGGTGGGGAAGGTGTCCAAGTCTGACCTTGCCCCTAGATATTCCTGCACCATGTTTATCAGACGCTGGCGATGGTTGCTGGAACCGATCATACTTTGGGGCTGCGGACTAAAGAATTGTCTGAACGCATCGGTCAGACGGCCACCTTCCCCACCGCTCCTTCTTTGACTGGCCGAAGCCTCAGCAACTCGTTGTCCAGGACCAGGAGTTTGTAACCTCCCAGTCTCTGGGAACGCGTTGCACAGACCTTTCTGCAAGGCCTCCCGGAGTTGTCTCATCCTCTGCTCCCTCTGCGATGGTAACATAAGGTCCGCAACCTTACCCTTGTACCGTGGATCAAGGAGAGTGGCCAGCCAGTAATGGTCCCTCTCCTTGATCCGAAGAATACGAGGATCCTTCCGCAGACTTTGCAGGATCAGGGAGGCCATGCAGCGTAGGTTTGCTGAGGCATTCGCTCCGGAGTCCTCTGGGTCACTAAGGACGACATGATCCGCAGCCACCTCCTCCCAGCCACGTACAAGTCCACTGGTTTCTTGGGACTGTAAATCATCCCTAAAAGACTGCTGCTGATGATGCTGAGTGCCAGCCTCCACCTCCATGCTGACACAATCCTCCTCCTCCTCCTCCTCCTCCTCCTCCTCCTCTTCCTGTGCGATGGGTGGGACAGAAGGAACACTGTCTGGGTAAAGGGGGCCTTGAGAGGCAAGGAAGTCCTCCTCTTCCTGCCTCTGTTCTGCCTCAAGTGCCCTGTCCATTATTCCACGCAGCGTGTGCTCCAACAGGTGGACAAGAGGTACAGTGTCACTGATGCATGCACTGTCACTGCTCACCATCCTCGTGGCCTCCTCAAATGGTGCCAGGACAGTGCATGCATCCCTGATCATGCCCCACTGGCGTGGAGAAAAAAAACCAAGCTCCCCTGACCCTGTCCTGGTGCCGTAGTCGCACAGGTACTCATTGATGGCCCTCTGCTGCGTGTGCAGCCGCTGCAGCATGGCCAACGTTGAGTTCCACCTGGTGGGCATGTCACATATAAGGCGGTTCTTGGGCAGGTTCAACTCCTTTTGCAGCTCAGCCAGGCGAGCACTGGCATTATAAGATCTGCGGAAATGCACACAGACTTTCCTGGCCTGCCTCAGGACATCCTGTAAGCCCGGGTACCTGCCCAAGAACCGCTGCACCACCAGGTTAAGGACGTGAGCCACACAGGGCACATAAGTCAGTTGTCCCTGTCGGAGGGCGGAGAGGAGGTTGGTGCCATTGTCGCAAACCACCATTCCTGGCTTAAGCTGGCGTGGCGTCAACCACCTCTCGGCCTGGCCCTGCAGAGCAGACAGGACCTCTGCCCCAGTGTGGCTTCTGTCCCCCAAACACACCAGCGCAAGCACGGCATGGCATCTTTTTGCCTGCGTACTTGCGTAGCCCCGTGAACGGCTACGGAGCACCGCTGGTTCATAGGACAAACCACAGGAAGAGGCCATGGAGAAAGAAGAAGAGGAGGGGGTGGAGGAGAGAGGTGTGTCACAACCAGTAGTAGCATTTTGGAGGCGTGGCGGTGGGACAACCTCCAACACTACTGCACCTTGTCCTGCATCCTTCCCAGCTGCCAAAAGAGTGACCCAATGGGCCGTGAAAGAAAGGTAACGTCCCTGTCCATGCCTGCTGGACCATGAGTCAGCGGTAATATGCACCTTACCGCTGACCGCCCTGTCCAGCGAGGCCAAGACATTGCCTTCCACATGCCGGTAGAGAGCCGGAATAGCCTTCCGTGAGAAAAAGTGGCGTTTGGGAACCTGCCACTGAGGAACCGCACATTGCACAAACTCACGGAAGGGGGCCGAGTCTACCAACTGAAAAGGCAGCAGTTGAAGCGCTAGCAATTTAGCCAAGCTAGCATTCAACCGCTGGGCATGTGGATGGCTGGGAGTGAACTTCTTTCGACGGTCCAGCAGCTGGGGCAGGGAAATTTGCCTGCTAGAATCGGACGTCGGTGTACTGCTAGCACAGTGGCCGCAAGTACTTGGCTGTGACACACCTAATTCTACACCTTCATTCCTCTCAGTGCATGTTTCAGAGAGGACTGAAGTTATAGTGGGGTTGGAGATCCCAGCTGATGCGGTGCAAGGAGAGGTCCGCTTTGTTCTTTGGTGTGGGTCTTTGAGGTAGGCTTGCCAACGAGCTGCATGGCAGATCAACATATGTCTGGTCAGGCATGTGGTACCCAAGCGGCTGATGTTTTGGCCACGCGATATACCCTTGAGACATATGTTGCAAACAGCAGCTGTGCGATCTGATGCACTAGCCTCAAAAAAGGCCCACACCAAAGAACTTTTTGAATGACGGGCAGAGGCAGCGCCCTGCACAGGCGGAGCTCTGCGGTGTGATTCCGTTGGTGTACTGCCCTTACGCTGGCCACCAAAGGGCATCCTGCCTCGTTGGAGATGTGCCTCCTCCTCATCCTCCTCCTCCTCCTCTCTCCTATTAGGCACCCACGTGGAGTCAGTGACCTCATCATCACCTCCCTCCTCATCACTGGAGGCAATCTGGCAGTATGCTGCAGCTGCTGGAACATGACTGCCAGATTGGTGTCCTTCTTGAGCATCCCCTCTGTCTGCTCTCACGCTACTGCCTTCCTCTAGCTGGGTTTCATCATCAGACCCTTCGAAACGCTGGGCATCCTCCTGGAGCATGTACCCAACACTGTGCTGAAACAGTTCGGGGGACTCCTCAGGAGGAGGACATGGTGGGTCTAGGGAAGGAGTGACTGATGATGAGTCTGACATTGATACCAGGGAAGAGGACGCTTTGGCAGCTGCTTTTCCAGTACCCTGAGCCTGGGTGAGAGAGGATGAGGAGGAGGAGGAGGGCTTGGTCATCCACTCTACCAAGTCTTCGGCATGATGTGGCTCAACATGTCCAGCTGCCGAAAAGAAGGACAAGCGTGTCCCATGGCCATGTGCTGATGACAATGCACCGCGTCCACGACCAGCACTGTTGCCCCCAGACACAGAGCCTGCTTGCCCTCTTTTATTGCCTCCTGACTGTCTGCCTCTCCTTGTTTGCCTTCCAGACATTCTAATAGATGGCCTGCAGGGAGATGGGAAAAAAGCAATAAGGGCTACCTTCAGGTGTCCTTCTCTGTCCCTTGAAACAAGGACTTTGACAGTGAAAGAAACTGACACACTCTCCCTACCTACAGTTTTCTGTCCCTAGAAAAAATGTTTTTTTTAAGCACAATTTAGCACAAGGAGAATTACCTCACTGTCCTTCCAGGTCCCTGGAAACAAGGACTTTGACAGTGAAAGAAACTGACACACTCTCCCTACCTACAGTTTTCTGTCCCTAGAAAAAATGTTTTTTTTAAGCACAATTTAGCACAAGGAGAATTACCTCACTGTCCTTCCAGGTCCCTGGAAACAAGGACTTTGACAGTGAAAGAAACTGACACACTCTCCCTACCTACAGTTTTCTGTCCCTAGAAAAAATGTTTTTTTTAAGCACAATTTAGCACAAGGAGAATTACCTCACTGTCCTTCCAGGTCCCTGGAAACAAGGACTTTGACAGTGAAAGAAACTGACACACTCTCCCTACCTACAGTTTTCTGTCCCTAGAAAAAATGTTTTTTTTAAGCACAATATAGCACAAGGAGAATTCACTCACTGTCCTTCCAGGTCCCTGGAAACAAGGACTTTGACAGTGAAAGAAACTGACACACTCTCCCTACCTACAGTTTTCTGTCCCTAGAAAAAATGTTTTTTTTAAGCACAATTTAGCACAAGGAGAATTACCTCACTGTCCTTCCAGGTCCCTGGAAACAAGGACTTTGACAGTGAAAGAAACTGACACACTCTCCCTACCTACAGTTTTCTGTCCCTAGAAAAAATGTTTTTTTAAAGCACAATTTAGCACAAGGAGAATTACCTCACTGTCCTTCCAGGTCCCTGGAAACAAGGACTTTGACAGTGAAAGAAACTGACACACTCTCCCTACCTACAGTTTTCTGTCCCTAGAAAAAATTTTTTTTTAAGCACAATATAGCACAAGGAGAATTCACTCACTGTCCTTCCAGGTCCCTGGAAACAAGGACTTTGACAGTGAAAGAAACTGACACACTCTCCCTACCTACAGTTTTCTGTCCCTAGAAAAAATGTTTTTTTTAAGCACAATTTAGCACAAGGAGAATTACCTCACTGTCCTTCCAGGTCCCTGGAAACAAGGACTTTGACAGTGAAAGAAACTGACACACTCTCCCTACCTACAGTTTTCTGTCCCTAGAAAAAATGTTTTTTTTAAGCACAATTTAGCACAAGGAGAATTACCTCACTGTCCTTCCAGGTCCCTGGAAACAAGGACTTTGACAGTGAAAGAAACTGACACACTCTCCCTACCTACAGTTTTCTGTCCCTAGAAAAAATGTTTTTTTTAAGCACAATATAGCACAAGGAGAATTACCTCACTGTCCTTCCAGGTCCCTGGAAACAAGGACTTTGACAGTGAAAGAAACTGACACACTCTCCCTACCTACAGTTTTCTGTCCCTAGAAAAAATGTTTTTTTTAAGCACAATTTAGCACAAGGAGAATTACCTCACTGTCCTTCCAGGTCCCTGGAAACAAGGACTTTGACAGTGAAAGAAACTGACACACTCTCCCTACCTACAGTTTTCTGTCCCTAGAAAAAATGTTTTTTTTAAGCACAATTTAGCACAAGGAGAATTACCTCACTGTCCTTCCAGGTCCCTGGAAACAAGGACTTTGACAGTGAAAGAAACTGACACACTCTCCCTACCTACAGTTTTCTGTCCCTAGAAAAAATGTTTTTTTTAAGCACAATATAGCACAAGGAGAATTCACTCACTGTCCTTCCAGGTCCCTGGAAACAAGGACTTTGACAGTGAAAGAAACTGACACACTCTCCCTACCTACAGTTTTCTGTCCCTAGAAAAAATGTTTTTTTTAAGCACAATTTAGCACAAGGAGAATTACCTCACTGTCCTTCCAGGTCCCTGGAAACAAGGACTTTGACAGTGAAAGAAACTGACACACTCTCCCTACCTACAGTTTTCTGTCCCTAGAAAAAATGTTTTTTTTAAGCACAATTTAGCACAAGGAGAATTACCTCACTGTCCTTCCAGGTCCCTGGAAACAAGGACTTTGACAGTGAAAGAAACTGACACACTCTCCCTACCTACAGTTTTCTGTCCCTAGAAAAAATGTTTTTTTTAAGCACAATTTAGCACAAGGAGAATTACCTCACTGTCCTTCCAGGTCCCTGGAAACAAGGACTTTGACAGTGAAAGAAACTGACACACTCTCCCTACCTACAGTTTTCTGTCCCTAGAAAAAATGTTTTTTTTAAGCACAATATAGCACAAGGAGAATTCACTCACTGTCCTTCCAGGTCCCTGGAAACAAGGACTTTGACAGTGAAAGAAACTGACACACTCTCCCTACCTACAGTTTTCTGTCCCTAGAAAAAATGTTTTTTTTAAGCACAATTTAGCACAAGGAGAATTACCTCACTGTCCTTCCAGGTCCCTGGAAACAAGGACTTTGACAGTGAAAGAAACTGACACACTCTCCCTACCTACAGTTTTCTGTCCCTAGAAAAAATGTTTTTTTTTAAGCACAATATAGCACAAGGAGAATTACCTCACTGTCCTTCCAGGTCCCTGGAAACAAGGACTTTGACAGTGAAAGAAACTGACACACTCTCCCTACCTACAGTTTTCTGTCCCTAGAAAAAATGTTTTTTTTAAGCACAATATAGCACAAGGAGAATTCACTCACTGTCCTTCCAGGTCCCTGGAAACAAGGACTTTGACAGTGAAAGAAACTGACACACTCTCCCTACCTACAGTTTTCTGTCCCTAGAAAAAATGTTTTTTTTAAGCACAATTTAGCACAAGGAGAATTACCTCACTGTCCTTCCAGGTCCCTGGAAACAAGGACTTTGACAGTGAAAGAAACTGACACACTCTCCCTACCTACAGTTTTCTGTCCCTAGAAAAAATGTTTTTTTTAAGCACAATTTAGCACAAGGAGAATTACCTCACTGTCCTTCCAGGTCCCTGGAAACAAGGACTTTGACAGTGAAAGAAACTGACACACTCTCCCTACCTACAGTTTTCTGTCCCTAGAAAAAATGTTTTTTTTAAGCACAATTTAGCACAAGGAGAATTACCTCACTGTCCTTCCAGGTCCCTGGAAACAAGGACTTTGACAGTGAAAGAAACTGACACACTCTCCCTACCTACAGTTTTCTGTCCCTAGAAAAAATGTTTTTTTAAGCACAATATAGCACAAGGAGAATTCACTCACTGTCCTTCCAGGTCCCTGGAAACAAGGACTTTGACAGTGAAAGAAACTGACACACTCTCCCTACCTACAGTTTTCTGTCCCTAGAAAAAATGTTTTTTTTAAGCACAATTTAGCACAAGGAGAATTACCTCACTGTCCTTCCAGGTCCCTGGAAACAAGGACTTTGACAGTGAAAGAAACTGACACACTCTCCCTACCTACAGTTTTCTGTCCCTAGAAAAAATGTTTTTTTTAAGCACAATTTAGCACAAGGAGAATTACCTCACTGTCCTTCCAGGTCCCTGGAAACAAGGACTTTGACAGTGAAAGAAACTGACACACTCTCCCTACCTACAGTTTTCTGTCCCTAGAAAAAATGTTTTTTTTAAGCACAATTTAGCACAAGGAGAATTACCTCACTGTCCTTCCAGGTCCCTGGAAACAAGGACTTTGACAGTGAAAGAAACTGACACACTCTCCCTACCTACAGTTTTCTGTCCCTAGAAAAAATGTTTTTTTTAAGCACAATTTAGCACAAGGAGAATTACCTCACTGTCCTTCCAGGTCCCTGGAAACAAGGACTTTGACAGTGAAAGAAACTGACACACTCTCCCTACCTACAGTTTTCTGTCCCTAGAAAAAATGTTTTTTTTAAGCACAATATAGCACAAGGAGAATTCACCTCACTGTCCTTCCAGGTCCCTGGAAACAAGGACTTTGACAGTGAAAGAAACTGACACACTCTCCCTACCTACAGTTTTCTGTCCCTAGAAAAAATGTTTTTTTTAAGCACAATTTAGCACAAGGAGAATTACCTCACTGTCCTTCCAGGTCCCTGGAAACAAGGACTTTGACAGTGAAAGAAACTGACACACTCTCCCTACCTACAGTTTTCTGTCCCTAGAAAAAATGTTTTTTTTAAGCACAATTTAGCACAAGGAGAATTACCTCACTGTCCTTCCAGGTCCCTGGAAACAAGGACTTTGACAGTGAAAGAAACTGACACACTCTCCCTACCTACAGTTTTCTGTCCCTAGAAAAAATGTTTTTTTTAAGCACAATTTAGCACAAGGAGAATTACCTCACTGTCCTTCCAGGTCCCTGGAAACAAGGACTTTGACAGTGAAAGAAACTGACACACTCTCCCTACCTACAGTTTTCTGTCCCTAGAAAAAATGTTTTTTTTAAGCACAATATAGCACAAGGAGAATTCACTCACTGTCCTTCCAGGTCCCTGGAAACAAGGACTTTGACAGTGAAAGAAACTGACACACTCTCCCTACCTACAGTTTTCTGTCCCTAGAAAAAATGTTTTTTTTAAGCACAATTTAGCACAAGGAGAATTACCTCACTGTCCTTCCAGGTCCCTGGAAACAAGGACTTTGACAGTGAAAGAAACTGACACACTCTCCCTACCTACAGTTTTCTGTCCCTAGAAAAAATGTTTTTTTTAAGCACAATTTAGCACAAGGAGAATTACCTCACTGTCCTTCCAGGTCCCTGGAAACAAGGACTTTGACAGTGAAAGAAACTGACACACTCTCCCTACCTACAGTTTTCTGTCCCTAGAAAAAATGTTTTTTTTAAGCACAATATAGCACAAGGAGAATTCACTCACTGTCCTTCCAGGTCCCTGGAAACAAGGACTTTGACAGTGAAAGAAACTGACACACTCTCCCTACCTACAGTTTTCTGTCCCTAGAAAAAATGTTTTTTTTAAGCACAATTTAGCACAAGGAGAATTACCTCACTGTCCTTCCAGGTCCCTGGAAACAAGGACTTTGACAGTGAAAGAAACTGACACACTCTCCCTACCTACAGTTTTCTGTCCCTAGAAAAAATGTTTTTTTTAAGCACAATTTAGCACAAGGAGAATTACCTCACTGTCCTTCCAGGTCCCTGGAAACAAGGACTTTGACAGTGAAAGAAACTGACACACTCTCCCTACCTACAGTTTTCTGTCCCTAGAAAAAATGTTTTTTTTAAGCACAATTTAGCACAAGGAGAATTACCTCACTGTCCTTCCAGGTCCCTGGAAACAAGGACTTTGACAGTGAAAGAAACTGACACACTCTCCCTACCTACAGTTTTCTGTCCCTAGAAAAAATGTTTTTTTTAAGCACAATATAGCACAAGGAGAATTCACTCACTGTCCTTCCAGGTCCCTGGAAACAAGGACTTTGACAGTGAAAGAAACTGACACACTCTCCCTACCTACAGTTTTCTGTCCCTAGAAAAAATGTTTTTTTAAGCACAATTTAGCACAAGGAGAATTACCTCACTGTCCTTCCAGGTCCCTGGAAACAAGGACTTTGACAGTGAAAGAAACTGACACACTCTCCCTACCTACAGTTTTCTGTCCCTAGAAAAAATGTTTTTTTTAAGCACAATTTAGCACAAGGAGAATTACCTCACTGTCCTTCCAGGTCCCTGGAAACAAGGACTTTGACAGTGAAAGAAACTGACACACTCTCCCTACCTACAGTTTTCTGTCCCTAGAAAAAATGTTTTTTTTAAGCACAATTTAGCACAAGGAGAATTACCTCACTGTCCTTCCAGGTCCCTGGAAACAAGGACTTTGACAGTGAAAGAAACTGACACACTCTCCCTACCTACAGTTTTCTGTCCCTAGAAAAAATGTTTTTTTTAAGCACAATTTAGCACAAGGAGAATTACCTCACTGTCCTTCCAGGTCCCTGGAAACAAGGACTTTGACAGTGAAAGAAACTGACACACTCTCCCTACCTACAGTTTTCTGTCCCTAGAAAAAATGTTTTTTTTAAGCACAATATAGCACAAGGAGAATTCACTCACTGTCCTTCCAGGTCCCTGGAAACAAGGACTTTGACAGTGAAAGAAACTGACACACTCTCCCTACCTACAGTTTTCTGTCCCTAGAAAAAATGTTTTTTTTAAGCACAATTTAGCACAAGGAGAATTACCTCACTGTCCTTCCAGGTCCCTGGAAACAAGGACTTTGACAGTGAAAGAAACTGACACACTCTCCCTACCTACAGTTTTCTGTCCCTAGAAAAAATGTTTTTTTTAAGCACAATTTAGCACAAGGAGAATTACCTCACTGTCCTTCCAGGTCCCTGGAAACAAGGACTTTGACAGTGAAAGAAACTGACACACTCTCCCTACCTACAGTTTTCTGTCCCTAGAAAAAATGTTTTTTTTAAGCACAATATAGCACAAGGAGAATTCACTCACTGTCCTTCCAGGTCCCTGGAAACAAGGACTTTGACAGTGAAAGAAACTGACACACTCTCCCTACCTACAGTTTTCTGTCCCTAGAAAAAATGTTTTTTTTAAGCACAATTTAGCACAAGGAGAATTACCTCACTGTCCTTCCAGGTCCCTGGAAACAAGGACTTTGACAGTGAAAGAAACTGACACACTCTCCCTACCTACAGTTTTCTGTCCCTAGAAAAAATGTTTTTTTTAAGCACAATATAGCACAAGGAGAATTACCTCACTGTCCTTCCAGGTCCCTGGAAACAAGGACTTTGACAGTGAAAGAAACTGACACACTCTCCCTACCTACAGTTTTCTGTCCCTAGAAAAAATGTTTTTTTTAAGCACAATATAGCACAAGCACAAAACACACTGACACTCTCCCTACCTATCCTTCTCTTTCCCTAAACTAAAGGAATCCAGGTTAAGCAAGAAAGAAATAAAAGTCACTGTCCCTGCCTATGCTGCTCTATCCCTGCTCCGGAACACACTACACTAGGCCGCCGTGCTGGCGGCCTTTTATAGTGTGGGGCGTGTACTAAACCCCCTCAGCAATAATTGGCCACAGGCATCCTGCCTGTGGCCAATCATTGCTCTCCTCGCTGCCGGCGCTGTGATTGGCCAAGCATGCGGGGTCACAGTGCATGCTTGGCCAATCACAGCGCCTGGATGACACTGCGATGGCGTAGTGCATTGTGGGCCGTTCGCGTCACTCGAATTTGGCGCGAACGGCCCAAATCGTTCGATCTTCGTCGAACGATCGAACAGCCGATGTTCGAGTCGAACGTATGTTCGACTCGAACACGAAGCTCATCCCTATTCAGGATGATTGCTTTTGCACAGAATAGCACAACGACAATTTCCCTGACTGTCCAAAAAACAAGGATTTCAAAGATGGTTGATGAGGAATGCTTTAGCACACTATAGCACAAGGAGAATTCACTCACTGTCCTTCCCAGTCCCTAGAAACAAGGACTTGCACAGTGAAAGAAACTGACACTCTCCCTACCTACAGTTTTCTGTCCCTAGAAAAAATGTTTTTTTTAAGCACACTATAGCACAAGGAGAATTCACTCACTGTCCTTCCCAGTCCCTAGAAACAAGGACTTGCACAGTGAAAGAAACTGACACTCTCCCTACCTAGAGTTTTCTGTCCCTAGAAAAAATGTTTTTTTTAAGCACACTATAGCACAAGGAGAATTCACTCACTGTCCTTCCCAGTCCCTAGAAACAAGGACTTGCACAGTGAAAGAAACTGACACTCTCCCTACCTAGAGTTTTCTGTCCCTAGAAAAAATGTTTTTTTTAAGCACACTATAGCACAAGGAGAATTCACTCACTGTCCTTCCCAGTCCCTAGAAACAAGGACTTGCACAGTGAAAGAAACTGACACTCTCCCTACCTACAGTTTTCTGTCCCTAGAAAAAATGTTTTTTTAAGCACACTATAGCACAAGGAGAATTCACTCACTGTCCTTCCCAGTCCCTAGAAACAAGGACTTGCACAGTGAAAGAAACTGACACTCTCCCTACCTACAGTTTTCTGTCCCTAGAAAAAATGTTTTTTTTAAGCACACTATAGCACAAGGAGAATTCACTCACTGTCCTTCCCAGTCCCTAGAAACAAGGACTTGCACAGTGAAAGAAACTGACACTCTCCCTACCTACAGTTTTCTGTCCCTAGAAAAAATGTTTTTTTTAAGCACACTATAGCACAAGGAGAATTCACTCACTGTCCTTCCCAGTCCCTAGAAACAAGGACTTGCACAGTGAAAGAAACTGACACTCTCCCTACCTAGAGTTTTCTGTCCCTAGAAAAAATGTTTTTTTTAAGCACACTATAGCACAAGGAGAATTCACTCACTGTCCTTCCCAGTCCCTAGAAACAAGGACTTGCACAGTGAAAGAAACTGACACTCTCCCTACCTACAGTTTTCTGTCCCTAGAAAAAATGTTTTTTTTAAGCACACTATAGCACAAGGAGAATTCACTCACTGTCCTTCCCAGTCCCTAGAAACAAGGACTTGCACAGTGAAAGAAACTGACACTCTCCCTACCTAGAGTTTTCTGTCCCTAGAAAAAATGTTTTTTTTAAGCACACTATAGCACAAGGAGAATTCACTCACTGTCCTTCCCAGTCCCTAGAAACAAGGACTTGCACAGTGAAAGAAACTGACACTCTCCCTACCTACAGTTTTCTGTCCCTAGAAAAAATGTTTTTTTAAGCACACTATAGCACAAGGAGAATTCACTCACTGTCCTTCCCAGTCCCTAGAAACAAGGACTTGCACAGTGAAAGAAACTGACACTCTCCCTACCTACAGTTTTCTGTCCCTAGAAAAAATGTTTTTTTTAAGCACACTATAGCACAAGGAGAATTCACTCACTGTCCTTCCCAGTCCCTAGAAACAAGGACTTGCACAGTGAAAGAAACTGACACTCTCCCTACCTACAGTTTTCTGTCCCTAGAAAAAATGTTTTTTTTAAGCACACTATAGCACAAGGAGAATTCACTCACTGTCCTTCCCAGTCCCTAGAAACAAGGACTTGCACAGTGAAAGAAACTGACACTCTCCCTACCTACAGTTTTCTGTCCCTAGAAAAAATGTTTTTTTTTAAGCACACTATAGCACAAGGAGAATTCACTCACTGTCCTTCCCAGTCCCTAGAAACAAGGACTTGCACAGTGAAAGAAACTGACACTCTCCCTACCTACAGTTTTCTGTCCCTAGAAAAAATGTTTTTTTTAAGCACACTATAGCACAAGGAGAATTCACTCACTGTCCTTCCCAGTCCCTAGAAACAAGGACTTGCACAGTGAAAGAAACTGACACTCTCCCTACCTACAGTTTTCTGTCCCTAGAAAAAATGTTTTTTTTAAGCACACTATAGCACAAGGAGAATTCACTCACTGTCCTTCCCAGTCCCTAGAAACAAGGACTTGCACAGTGAAAGAAACTGACACTCTCCCTACCTACAGTTTTCTGTCCCTAGAAAAAATGTTTTTTTTAAGCACACTATAGCACAAGGAGAATTCACTCACTGTCCTTCCCAGTCCCTAGAAACAAGGACTTGCACAGTGAAAGAAACTGACACTCTCCCTACCTAGAGTTTTCTGTCCCTAGAAAAAATGTTTTTTTTAAGCACACTATAGCACAAGGAGAATTCACTCACTGTCCTTCCCAGTCCCTAGAAACAAGGACTTGCACAGTGAAAGAAACTGACACTCTCCCTACCTACAGTTTTCTGTCCCTAGAAAAAATGTTTTTTTAAGCACACTATAGCACAGGGAGAATTCACTCACTGTCCTTTCCAGTCCCTAGAAACAAGGACTTGCACAGTGAAAGAAACTGACACTCTCCCTACCTACAGTTTTCTGTCCCTAGAAAAAATGTTTTTTTTAAGCACACTATAGCACAAGGAGAATTCACTCACTGTCCTTCCCAGTCCCTAGAAACAAGGACTTGCACAGTGAAAGAAACTGACACTCTCCCTACCTACAGTTTTCTGTCCCTAGAAAAAATGTTTTTTTTAAGCACACTATAGCACAAGGAGAATTCACTCACTGTCCTTCCCAGTCCCTAGAAACAAGGACTTGCACAGTGAAAGAAACTGACACTCTCCCTACCTAGAGTTTTCTGTCCCTAGAAAAAATGTTTTTTTTTAAGCACACTATAGCACAAGGAGAATTCACTCACTGTCCTTCCCAGTCCCTAGAAACAAGGACTTGCACAGTGAAAGAAACTGACACTCTCCCTACCTACAGTTTTCTGTCCCTAGAAAAAATGTTTTTTTTAAGCACACTATAGCACAAGGAGAATTCACTCACTGTCCTTCCCAGTCCCTAGAAACAAGGACTTGCACAGTGAAAGAAACTGACACTCTCCCTACCTACAGTTTTCTGTCCCTAGAAAAAATGTTTTTTTTAAGCACACTATAGCACAAGGAGAATTCACTCACTGTCCTTCCCAGTCCCTAGAAACAAGGACTTGCACAGTGAAAGAAACTGACACTCTCCCTACCTAGAGTTTTCTGTCCCTAGAAAAAATGTTTTTTTTAAGCACACTATAGCACAAGGAGAATTCACTCACTGTCCTTCCCAGTCCCTAGAAACAAGGACTTGCACAGTGAAAGAAACTGACACTCTCCCTACCTACAGTTTTCTGTCCCTAGAAAAAATGTTTTTTTTAAGCACACTATAGCACAAGGAGAATTCACTCACTGTCCTTCCCAGTCCCTAGAAACAAGGACTTGCACAGTGAAAGAAACTGACACTCTCCCTACCTAGAGTTTTCTGTCCCTAGAAAAAATGTTTTTTTTAAGCACACTATAGCACAAGGAGAATTCACTCACTGTCCTTCCCAGTCCCTAGAAACAAGGACTTGCACAGTGAAAGAAACTGACACTCTCCCTACCTACAGTTTTCTGTCCCTAGAAAAAATGTTTTTTTTAAGCACACTATAGCACAAGGAGAATTCACTCACTGTCCTTCCCAGTCCCTAGAAACAAGGACTTGCACAGTGAAAGAAACTGACACTCTCCCTACCTAGAGTTTTCTGTCCCTAGAAAAAATGTTTTTTTTAAGCACACTATAGCACAAGGAGAATTCACTCACGGTCCTTCCCAGTCCCTAGAAACAAGGACTTGCACAGTGAAAGAAACTGACACTCTCCCTACCTACAGTTTTCTGTCCCTAGAAAAAATGTTTTTTTTAAGCACACTATAGCACAAGGAGAATTCACTCACTGTCCTTCCCAGTCCCTAGAAACAAGGACTTGCACAGTGAAAGAAACTGACACTCTCCCTACCTACAGTTTTCTGTCCCTAGAAAAAATGTTTTTTTTAAGCACACTATAGCACAAGGAGAATTCACTCACTGTCCTTCCCAGTCCCTAGAAACAAGGACTTGCACAGTGAAAGAAACTGACACTCTCCCTACCTAGAGTTTTCTGTCCCTAGAAAAAATGTTTTTTTTAAGCACACTATAGCACAAGGAGAATTCACTCACTGTCCTTCCCAGTCCCTAGAAACAAGGACTTGCACAGTGAAAGAAACTGACACTCTCCCTACCTACAGTTTTCTGTCCCTAGAAAAAATGTTTTTTTTAAGCACACTATAGCACAAGGAGAATTCACTCACTGTCCTTCCCAGTCCCTAGAAACAAGGACTTGCACAGTGAAAGAAACTGACACTCTCCCTACCTAGAGTTTTCTGTCCCTAGAAAAAATGTTTTTTTTAAGCACACTATAGCACAAGGAGAATTCACTCACTGTCCTTCCCAGTCCCTAGAAACAAGGACTTGCACAGTGAAAGAAACTGACACTCTCCCTACCTACAGTTTTCTGTCCCTAGAAAAAATGTTTTTTTTAAGCACACTATAGCACAAGGAGAATTCACTCACTGTCCTTCCCAGTCCCTAGAAACAAGGACTTGCACAGTGAAAGAAACTGACACTCTCCCTACCTAGAGTTTTCTGTCCCTAGAAAAAATGTTTTTTTTAAGCACACTATAGCACAAGGAGAATTCACTCACTGTCCTTCCCAGTCCCTAGAAACAAGGACTTGCACAGTGAAAGAAACTGACACTCTCCCTACCTACAGTTTTCTGTCCCTAGAAAAAATGTTTTTTTAAGCACACTATAGCACAAGGAGAATTCACTCACTGTCCTTCCCAGTCCCTAGAAACAAGGACTTGCACAGTGAAAGAAACTGACACTCTCCCTACCTACAGTTTTCTGTCCCTAGAAAAAATGTTTTTTTTAAGCACACTATAGCACAAGGAGAATTCACTCACTGTCCTTCCCAGTCCCTAGAAACAAGGACTTGCACAGTGAAAGAAACTGACACTCTCCCTACCTAGAGTTTTCTGTCCCTAGAAAAAATGTTTTTTTTAAGCACACTATAGCACAAGGAGAATTCACTCACTGTCCTTCCCAGTCCCTAGAAACAAGGACTTGCACAGTGAAAGAAACTGACACTCTCCCTACCTACAGTTTTCTGTCCCTAGAAAAAATGTTTTTTTTTAAGCACACTATAGCACAAGGAGAATTCACTCACTGTCCTTCCCAGTCCCTAGAAACAAGGACTTGCACAGTGAAAGAAACTGACACTCTCCCTACCTACAGTTTTCTGTCCCTAGAAAAAATGTTTTTTTTAAGCACACTATAGCACAAGGAGAATTCACTCACTGTCCTTCCCAGTCCCTAGAAACAAGGACTTGCACAGTGAAAGAAACTGACACTCTCCCTACCTACAGTTTTCTGTCCCTAGAAAAAATGTTTTTTTTAAGCACACTATAGCACAAGGAGAATTCACTCACTGTCCTTCCCAGTCCCTAGAAACAAGGACTTGCACAGTGAAAGAAACTGACACTCTCCCTACCTACAGTTTTCTGTCCCTAGAAAAAATGTTTTTTTTAAGCACACTATAGCACAAGGAGAATTCACTCACTGTCCTTCCCAGTCCCTAGAAACAAGGACTTGCACAGTGAAAGAAACTGACACTCTCCCTACCTAGAGTTTTCTGTCCCTAGAAAAAATGTTTTTTTTAAGCACACTATAGCACAAGGAGAATTCACTCACTGTCCTTCCCAGTCCCTAGAAACAAGGACTTGCACAGTGAAAGAAACTGACACTCTCCCTACCTACAGTTTTCTGTCCCTAGAAAAAATGTTTTTTTAAGCACACTATAGCACAGGGAGAATTCACTCACTGTCCTTCCCAGTCCCTAGAAACAAGGACTTGCACAGTGAAAGAAACTGACACTCTCCCTACCTACAGTTTTCTGTCCCTAGAAAAAATGTTTTTTTTAAGCACACTATAGCACAAGGAGAATTCACTCACTGTCCTTCCCAGTCCCTAGAAACAAGGACTTGCACAGTGAAAGAAACTGACACTCTCCCTACCTACAGTTTTCTGTCCCTAGAAAAAATGTTTTTTTAAGCACACTATAGCACAAGGAGAATTCACTCACTGTCCTTCCCAGTCCCTAGAAACAAGGACTTGCACAGTGAAAGAAACTGACACTCTCCCTACCTAGAGTTTTCTGTCCCTAGAAAAAATGTTTTTTTTTAAGCACACTATAGCACAAGGAGAATTCACTCACTGTCCTTCCCAGTCCCTAGAAACAAGGACTTGCACAGTGAAAGAAACTGACACTCTCCCTACCTACAGTTTTCTGTCCCTAGAAAAAATGTTTTTTTTAAGCACACTATAGCACAAGGAGAATTCACTCACTGTCCTTCCCAGTCCCTAGAAACAAGGACTTGCACAGTGAAAGAAACTGACACTCTCCCTACCTACAGTTTTCTGTCCCTAGAAAAAATGTTTTTTTTAAGCACACTATAGCACAAGGAGAATTCACTCACTGTCCTTCCCAGTCCCTAGAAACAAGGACTTGCACAGTGAAAGAAACTGACACTCTCCCTACCTAGAGTTTTCTGTCCCTAGAAAAAATGTTTTTTTTAAGCACACTATAGCACAAGGAGAATTCACTCACTGTCCTTCCCAGTCCCTAGAAACAAGGACTTGCACAGTGAAAGAAACTGACACTCTCCCTACCTACAGTTTTCTGTCCCTAGAAAAAATGTTTTTTTTAAGCACACTATAGCACAAGGAGAATTCACTCACTGTCCTTCCCAGTCCCTAGAAACAAGGACTTGCACAGTGAAAGAAACTGACACTCTCCCTACCTAGAGTTTTCTGTCCCTAGAAAAAATGTTTTTTTTAAGCACACTATAGCACAAGGAGAATTCACTCACTGTCCTTCCCAGTCCCTAGAAACAAGGACTTGCACAGTGAAAGAAACTGACACTCTCCCTACCTACAGTTTTCTGTCCCTAGAAAAAATGTTTTTTTTAAGCACACTATAGCACAAGGAGAATTCACTCACTGTCCTTCCCAGTCCCTAGAAACAAGGACTTGCACAGTGAAAGAAACTGACACTCTCCCTACCTAGAGTTTTCTGTCCCTAGAAAAAATGTTTTTTTTAAGCACACTATAGCACAAGGAGAATTCACTCACGGTCCTTCCCAGTCCCTAGAAACAAGGACTTGCACAGTGAAAGAAACTGACACTCTCCCTACCTACAGTTTTCTGTCCCTAGAAAAAATGTTTTTTTTAAGCACACTATAGCACAAGGAGAATTCACTCACTGTCCTTCCCAGTCCCTAGAAACAAGGACTTGCACAGTGAAAGAAACTGACACTCTCCCTACCTACAGTTTTCTGTCCCTAGAAAAAATGTTTTTTTTAAGCACACTATAGCACAAGGAGAATTCACTCACTGTCCTTCCCAGTCCCTAGAAACAAGGACTTGCACAGTGAAAGAAACTGACACTCTCCCTACCTAGAGTTTTCTGTCCCTAGAAAAAATGTTTTTTTTAAGCACACTATAGCACAAGGAGAATTCACTCACTGTCCTTCCCAGTCCCTAGAAACAAGGACTTGCACAGTGAAAGAAACTGACACTCTCCCTACCTACAGTTTTCTGTCCCTAGAAAAAATGTTTTTTTTAAGCACACTATAGCACAAGGAGAATTCACTCACTGTCCTTCCCAGTCCCTAGAAACAAGGACTTGCACAGTGAAAGAAACTGACACTCTCCCTACCTAGAGTTTTCTGTCCCTAGAAAAAATGTTTTTTTTAAGCACACTATAGCACAAGGAGAATTCACTCACTGTCCTTCCCAGTCCCTAGAAACAAGGACTTGCACAGTGAAAGAAACTGACACTCTCCCTACCTACAGTTTTCTGTCCCTAGAAAAAATGTTTTTTTTAAGCACACTATAGCACAAGGAGAATTCACTCACTGTCCTTCCCAGTCCCTAGAAACAAGGACTTGCACAGTGAAAGAAACTGACACTCTCCCTACCTAGAGTTTTCTGTCCCTAGAAAAAATGTTTTTTTTAAGCACACTATAGCACAAGGAGAATTCACTCACTGTCCTTCCCAGTCCCTAGAAACAAGGACTTGCACAGTGAAAGAAACTGACACTCTCCCTACCTACAGTTTTCTGTCCCTAGAAAAAATGTTTTTTTTAAGCACACTATAGCACAAGGAGAATTCACTCACTGTCCTTCCCAGTCCCTAGAAACAAGGACTTGCACAGTGAAAGAAACTGACACTCTCCCTACCTAGAGTTTTCTGTCCCTAGAAAAAATGTTTTTTTTAAGCACACTATAGCACAAGGAGAATTCACTCACGGTCCTTCCCAGTCCCTAGAAACAAGGACTTGCACAGTGAAAGAAACTGACACTCTCCCTACCTACAGTTTTCTGTCCCTAGAAAAAATGTTTTTTTTAAGCACACTATAGCACAAGGAGAATTCACTCACTGTCCTTCCCAGTCCCTAGAAACAAGGACTTGCACAGTGAAAGAAACTGACACTCTCCCTACCTACAGTTTTCTGTCCCTAGAAAAAATGTTTTTTTTAAGCACACTATAGCACAAGGAGAATTCACTCACTGTCCTTCCCAGTCCCTAGAAACAAGGACTTGCACAGTGAAAGAAACTGACACTCTCCCTACCTAGAGTTTTCTGTCCCTAGAAAAAATGTTTTTTTTAAGCACACTATAGCACAAGGAGAATTCACTCACTGTCCTTCCCAGTCCCTAGAAACAAGGACTTGCACAGTGAAAGAAACTGACACTCTCCCTACCTAGAGTTTTCTGTCCCTAGAAAAAATGTTTTTTTTAAGCACACTATAGCACAAGGAGAATTCACTCACTGTCCTTCCCAGTCCCTAGAAACAAGGACTTGCACAGTGAAAGAAACTGACACTCTCCCTACCTACAGTTTTCTGTCCCTAGAAAAAATGTTTTTTTAAGCACACTATAGCACAAGGAGAATTCACTCACTGTCCTTCCCAGTCCCTAGAAACAAGGACTTGCACAGTGAAAGAAACTGACACTCTCCCTACCTACAGTTTTCTGTCCCTAGAAAAAATGTTTTTTTTAAGCACACTATAGCACAAGCACAAAACACACTGACACTCTCCCTACCTATCCTTCTCTTTCCCTAAACTAAAGGAATCCAGGTTAAGCAAGAAAGAAATAAAAGTCACTGTCCCTGCCTATGCTGCTCTTTCCCTGCTCCGGAACACACTACACTAGGCCGCCGTGCTGGCGGCCTTTTATAGTGTGGGGCGTGTACTAAACACCCTCAGCAATAATTGGCCACAGGCATCCTGCCTGTGGCCAATCATTGCTCTCCTCGCTGCCGGCGCTGTGATTGGCCAAGCATGCGGGGTCACAGTGCATGCTTGGCCAATCACAGCGCCTGGATGACACTGCGATGGCGTAGTGCATTGTGGGCCGTTCGCGTCACTCGAATTTGGCGCGAACGGCCCAAATCGTTCGATCTTCTTCGAACGATCGAACAGCCGATGTTCGAGTCGAACGTATGTTCGACTCGAACACGAAGCTCATCCCTAGTCACTATCGTCAGTGTACTGTAGTTTTGTTTTTTTTTTAAGTGGGGGAGTGGATCTTGGGAGGGAGTTCTCACACTTTTTTCCCCAGGACTTGACCCCTGGCGCAGATGCTCAGCACAGGACTTGGAAACCAGTGGAGATAAATGTAGTAGTGAAGCCTACTAGAGTGATTTCCAGCTTCTGCAGGGATTCCACATACTGGGGCTGATTTACTAAAACTGGAGAATGCGAACCCTCAGCTCTATTCTTCTGTGCTGTGTGAAGGGTGTGTGTCCCTTCCCTGCAATCAGCTCTCTGCAGAGTATAACTTCTGCTCTCCACCCATTTTCTTTCTGACAGCTCAGACAAGCTTTATACAGTGCCTTGAAAAAGTATTTATACCCCTTGACATTTTCCACATTTTGTCATGTTACAACCACAAAAATAAATGGATTTTATTAGAATCTTATGTGATGGACCAACACGAAGTGGCACATAATTGTGAAGTGGAAGGAAAATGATAAATGGTTTTTAAAATTCTTGACAAATAAATATGTGAAAAGTGTGGCGTGCATTTGTATTCAGCTCCCTTTACTCTGATACCCCTAACTAAAATCTAGTGGAACCTTTTACCCTCAGAAGTCACCTAATAAGTAAATAGAGTCCACCTGTGTGTAATTTAATCTCAGTATAAATACAGCTGTTCTGTGAAGCCCTCAGAGGTTTGTTATATAACCTTAGTAAACAAACAGCATCATGAAGGCCAAGAAACACACAAGGCTGGTCAGGGATAAAGTTGTGGAGAAGTTTAAAGCAGGGTTAGATTAAAGAAAAATATCTCAAGCTTTGAATATCTCATGGAGCACTGTTCAATCCATCATCTGAAAATGGAAAGAGTATGGCACAACTGCAAACCTATCAAGACATGGCCGTCCACCTAAACTGACAGGCCGGGCAAGGAGAGCATTAATCAGAGAAGTATGGTAACTATGATGGAGCTGCAGAGATCCACAGCTCAGGTGGGAGAAGCTGTCCACAGGACAACTATTAGTCGTGCACTCCACAAATCTGGCCTTTATGGAAGAGTGGCAAGAAAAAAGCCATTGTTGAAAAAAAGCCATAAGAAGTCCCATTTGCAGTTTGCGAGAAGTCATGTGGGGAACACAACAAACATGTGGAAGAAGGTGGTCTGGTCAGATGAGACCAAAATTGAACTTTTTTGCCTAAAAGCAAAATGCTATGTGTGGCGGAAAACTAACACTGCACATCACCCTGAACACACCATCCCCACCGTGAAGCATGGTGGTGGCAGCATCATGTTGTGGAGATGCTTTTCTTCAGCAGGGACAGGGAAGCTGGTCAGAGTTGATGGGAAGATGAATGGAGCCAAATAGAGGGCAATCTTAGAAAAAAACCTGTTAGAGTCTGCAGAAGACTTGAGACTGGGGTGGAGGTTCAACTTCTGGCAGGAAAACGACCCTAAACATACAGCCAGAGCTACAATGGAATGGGTTATATTAAAGCATATTCATATGTTAGAATAGTCCAGTCAAAGTCCAGACCTAAATCCAAATTGAGAATCTGTGGCAAGACTTGAAAATTGCTGTTCACAGATGCTCTCCATCCAATCTGACAGAGCTTGAGTTATTTTTAGAGTTGAGCGGACACCTGGATGTTCGGGTTCGACGGGTTTGGCCGAACTTCGGAAAAAAGTTCGGGTTCGGGACCGAACTTTAACCCGAACCCGGACCCGAACCCGAACCCGAACCCCATTGAAGTCAATGGGGACCCGGACTTCTAAGGACTAAAAAGGCTCTAAAAAAGTAATGGAAAGGGCTAGAGGGCTGCAAATGGCAGCAAAATGTTGTTAAGAGCATGGCAAGTGCTCTGCAAACAAATGTGGATAGGGAAATAACTTAAAATAACATAAGAAAAAAAATATGCTGGAGGCCCCCTTTTCAGCAGAATAGGTACGGGAAGTCATTAAGAACCTCAGAAACTCAACGGCACGATGCCACACATATGGTGGGAATGCCCCAGAATACGCCCTTTCTGGAATAAATTATTCAATTTAATGGATAAGCTAGTGGGAAAATAAAATACTTTTAAATAAAAATGTAGCGGGGTGCTAAATTTAAGGGAAGTGTTTGAGTGGTAAATAGGCTCAAACACCCTAATTCTGTAGGATTCATGGACCATTTTGTCCTCGGGGGACAGTATTGGTGTGCAGTTCCCTGCGGCCTACAGGTGGCGCTGCCATGGTAGGCTAGGGTTGAACCGCCGATACAGTGCTGTGCCTTTTGTGTCCCCTCTTGGCAGTAGTACAGCGGGGCGGGGAACCTGCTGTGCATGCCGGGAGAGCATATAAAAGGGGCAGACCTTTGGCCTGGGGGCTGATGTCCAGTGGGGTCCACGCCCAGGTGCCTTTGGCCTGGGTGCATGTGTTCCTGTTCCATCTCGGGTACCTTTAGCCCGGGGTGAGGTACTATCCTGGAGTTCCTGCTGCCCTGGGTATGGAGGCCTAGGGGCGGGAGTAAAGCCTGGAGTCCAGAGCCTTCGTCTGGAGTCCGCTAAGGGTCGAGGAGTCTTAGGGTGCCGCCTCGTGTAGGGGACCATGTTCCAGGGAAGGGAGGATCATTCTGATGGACCGATGCGGGAGTCACGGTGAAGGAAGGGTCTGTTGACTCCCTGGAGAGATGTCTTCCCCTTGATATGGGCTAGGTTCGTAGAAGGAGAAGCTCAAGGTCATCTTGACTGTATCAGAGGCCTTATTCACCCGGCCCGTGGCAGGGGCCTTATACACCCTGGTCTGTGGCAGAGACCAAAGTTCTCCAGGTCCGTGGCAGGGGCCTTGTTCACCCGGTCTGTGGCAGAGACCAACCTCAAGGTCTGTGGCAGAGACCGTGCACCTAAAACTGTTTGAGAAACCTAAGCAGTGAAGTGAATGTGCTACGTTTGTACCTGGACCTCCTCCACACCTTAAGCTGTCCTGTTTCTTTGCTCTAACCTTTTCTATCCGAGTAGAGTTTATTTTGCCATGAGAGAATAAGAGTTGTAATTTCAGCTGGTGTGGACATTGACTTTACTGGGAATTAAAGGACTTGCCTCTACCTACAGTAGAGGTGAGAATCATCCTCTGGAGGAGTTTTGACTCCGGCTGTGGACACGGCCCGTCAAGTACACCGCTCAACCTCTTTATATAGGAGGGTACGGGCTGGTAGTGCGGTGTGCCTTTCTCCCTCCTGCGAGGAGCCAACAACATAAAGGCAGGTAAGGGGGAAAGGATCTGTGTGCTACAAAAAAATAAAATAAAAATGATAATCTTGACCTAGGAGGACGAGGTCCATATGGAGTAGGAGGTTGAGGTGGCGGTGGATGTGGCTGTGTAGGTGGAAGCGGCGGTGGAGGAGGACGAGGTAGCCAACACTGGTTCAAAAATACAACAATGGCTGGATAAGGCCGGTGATGTGTCGAATTCTGTCCCCCGTCAAATAGTGTCCACCCTGTACTGCGCTTGCTCAGTATGTAGGACAAGGGGATTTCGAAAATCTCCCAAGACGAACGGCGCCTGCGTGGTGAGTTCAGGTGAAGGCCACACCATCCGTGGTTCAAGCCGAGCCAAGTGAGGCCGTGCCCGAAGCGTGGCGATCAAACCGAGCCTGTGAGGGGCCCTGTTACTATGTGCTACCGTATGTCCACTTGGATGGTGGGGCTTGAACCTGCACTCACGGCGCAGGCGCCGTTCATCTTCGGAGATTTTGTGAATCTCCTTGTCCTCTGTACTGCGCAAGCGCTGCGCCTTCGCAGTATGGGCCGGACACAATCCGATGGCCGGACAGTTTTTGTCACAACACCGGTATACATGTCTATTCTGCACAAGGTACGGACAAGTCCTGTGGGATCCATGCCTGGTTCATTTTAATGAACGTGAGCTTGTCCACATTGGCTCTGGACAGGCGGCTGCGCTTGTCTGTGATAACGCCCCCTGCCGTGCTAAATACACGTTCAGATAATACACTGGCTGCAGGGCAGGCCAGCACCTCCAAGGCAAAAAGGGCAAGCTCAGGCCATGTGCCCAATTTGGAGACCCAGAAGTTAAAGGGGGCAGACCCGTCATCCAGTACGTGTAGGCCTGTGGACACATACTGCTCAACCATGTTGGTGAAATGCTGCCTCCTGCTAAGACGTTCCATCTCAGCTGGTGGTGCTGGTTGTTGTGGCGTGCTGACAAAGCTTTTCCACATTTCAGCCATGCTAACCCTGCCTTCTGAGGTGCTGCCGGTGCCCCGGCTGCGTTGGCGATCTCTTCCTCCTCCTCTGCATTCGCCTTGTGCTTCCACCGTACGCCCGCTGTCAGGTGGGAATGCCACCAGCAGCGCGTCTACCAGCGTGCGCTTGTACTCGCGCATCTTACAATCCCGCTCCAGTGAGGGAATTAAGGACGGTACGTTGTCCTTGTAACGGGGATCCAGCAGGGTGGCCACCCAGTAATCAGCACCAGTTAAAATGTGGGCAACTCGGCGGTCATTGCGGAAACACTGCAGCATGTAATCGCTCATGTGTGCCAGGCTGCCCAGAGGCAAAGAAAAGCTGTCCTCTGTGGGAGGTGTATCGTCTGTGTCCTCTGTATCCCCCCAGCCACGCACCAGTGATGGCCACGAGCTGGTCTGGGTGCCACCCTGCTGTGAAAATGGCTCCTCCTCCTCCTCCTCCTCCTCCTCCATCTCCTCCTCCACCTCGTCATCCTCCAGAACTGTGCCCTTTCTGCCGGACAATTGTGTACCTGGCGTTTGTTGGTGCAGGAACCCACCCTCGTAGCCACTTGTGAAAGACTGCCCTGAAAGCCTTTGAAATGATCCCGATTCCTCCTCCTCCTCCTCATCCTCCTGTGCCACATCCTCTTCCATCATCGCCCGAAGCGTTTTTTCAAGGAGGCATAGAACTGGGATAGTAACGCTAAGAACGGCGTCATTGGCACTGGACATGTTGGTGGAGTACTCGAAACAGCGCAACAAGGCACACAGGTCTCGCATGGAGGCCCAGTTATTGGTGGTGAAGTGGTGCTGTTCCGCAGAGCGACTCACGCGTGATTGCTGCAGCTGAAACTCCACTATCGCCTGCTGCTGCTCGCACAGTCTGGCCAGCATGTGCAAGGTGGAGTTCCACCATGTGGGCACGTCACATATGAGGCAGTGAGCGGGAAGGCCGAAGTTACGCTGCAGCGCTGACAGGCGAGCAGCAGCAGGGTGAGAACGCCGAAAGTGCGCACACACAGCCCGCACTTTCTGCAGCAGCTCTGGCATATTGGGGTAATTTTTAAGGAACCTCTGGACCACCAAGTTCAGCACATGCGCCAGGCAAGGGATGTGCGTCAAACCGGCTAGGCCCAGAGCTGTTACAAGATTTCGCCCATTATCGCACACCACCAGGCCGGGCTTGAGGCTCACTGACAGCAACCACTCATTGGTCTGTTGTTCCATGTCCCTCCACAACTCCTGCGTGGTGTGGGTTTTTTTCC
The DNA here is from genome assembly GCA_029206835.1 of Rana muscosa. Lineage (NCBI taxonomy): Eukaryota > Metazoa > Chordata > Amphibia > Anura > Ranidae > Rana > Rana muscosa. The sequence goes on from CM055121.1 coordinate 570,460,122, forward strand.
CAAAACAGGAAAGTTTTAAAACTGCCTGCTGTCGTTTACCCCTGGCTGTGCTGAAGTTGGTGGTGAAGGTGTTACGTGGACCTTACCACAGATGGCGTTGCGCAGTGCACACCTGATTTTGTCCCCCACTTGGTTGTGCAGGGAAGGGATGGCTCGCCTGGAAAAATAGTGTCGGCTGGGCACGACGTACTGTGGGACAGCCAATGCCATCAGGCTTTTAAAACTCTGCGCCTCCACCATACGGAATGACAGCATTTCAAAGGCCAGGAGTTTTGAAATGCTGGCATTCAAGGCCAGGGATCGTGGGTGGCTAGGGGGGTACTTCCTCTTCCGCTCCAATGTTTGGGAGATAGAGAGCTGAACGCTTCCATGGGACATTGTGGAGATGGTTGGTGACCCAGGTGGTAGTGTTGCTGGCAGATCCTCTGTTTGCGGGGTGGCAGGTGCCACTGTCACTACAGAGGTGGATGAAGAGGCCGAGACTGCAGCAGAAGAGGAAGCAGGAGGAGCCAGAGACCTTTCTTGGTTTTTGAGGTGTCTACTCCACTGCAGCTCGTGCTTTGCACTTAGGTGCCTGGTCATGCAGATTGTGCTCAGGTTGAGAACGTTTATGCCTCGCTTCAGCCTCTGATTGCACAGCCTGCAAACCACTCGTGTCTTGTCATCAGCACATTGTGTGAAGAACTGCCACGCTAGGGAACTCCTTGGACCTGGCTTTGGTGTGCTCGGTCCCTTGCTGCGTTGGGCAGTAGCAGACATACTGTCTAGGGGACGGACGCTCCGCTTTTGCACCCTGCTCCCTCTTCTGCTGTGCTGGTGGCTCTGTGCGACCACCGCCTCTTCCTCCAAACTACACTGGTCACCTGCATAACGTTGATTCCATGTGGGGTCGAGGACCTCATCGTCCTCCACATCATCTTCCACCCAGTCTTCACCCCTGCCCTCCTTGTCTGTCTGCACAATTGCGAAAGCAGCAGCAGTTGGCACCTGTGTTTCGTCATCATCCGAGACATACTGCAATGGTCCTCCCATGTACTCATCATGAAACATAAGTGGTTGGGCATCGGTGCACTCAATCTCTTCCACTTCTGGGGCAGGGCTAGGTGGATGGCCCTGGGAAACCCTGCTAACAGAGTCATCGAAAAGCAGAAGAGACTGCTGCATGATTTGGGGCTCAGACTGCTTGGCTGATTTGCAAGGGGGTGAGGTGAAAGACTGATGGACATGGGTTTCAGGTGCCAACTCTGATCTTTCATCAGAAGAGTGGGTGGGAGACAATGTGAAGGAACCCGAGGCACTGTCAGCAACCCAATCTACTATCGCCTGTACTTGTCCTGGCCTAAACATTCGTACAGCCTCATTAGGCGCGACAAAATACCGCCGCAGGCTCGGTCGCCTACTCGCACCTGAGGAAGGTGTTTCACTTGTGCGTGTATCTGGCACAGATCCACCACGTCCTCTCCCTGCAACAGGAGCTCCACCAGCAGCACCACGACCGGGGCCACCACGTCCCTTTGACCTTCTCCTCATATTTTCTAAATTTAGGATGTTGCCCCAAATGGGTGTTTTTGGAAGAGCAGAACATACCCACAGTACGTAACCGCTGAATCGCACAGCTACAGAACTGCAGAAAATGCTATTCAAAAAAAATGTTGTTTTTTTAGTATAGCACAGTAGAAGAAAACTATTTAGAAATTGTTTATTTCACACACCTCCAAATATGTATAACACACTGCAAACAATTTTTTGTGCCCCTAAACGGCGTTTTTTGGAAGAGCAGAACACACCCACAGTACGTAACCGCTGAATCGCACAGCTACAGAACTGCAGAAAATGCTATTAAAAAAAAATGTTGTTTTTTTAGTATAGCACAGTAGAAGAAAACTATATAGAAATTGTTTATTTCACACACCTCCAAATATGTATAACACACTGCAAACTATTTTTTGTGCCCCTAAACGGCGTTTTTTGGAAGAGCAGAACACACCCACAGTACGTAACCACTGAATCGCACAGCTACAGAACTGCAGAAAATGCTATTAAAAAAAATGTTGTTTTTTTAGTATAGCACAGTAGAAGAAAACTATTTAGAAATTGTTTATTTCACACACCTCCAAATATGTATAACACATTGCAAACTATTTTTTGTGCCCCTAAACTGCGTTTTTTGGAAGAGCAGAACACACCCACAGTACGTAACCGCTGAATCGTTCAGCTACAGAACTGCAGAAAATGCTATTCAAAAAAAATGTGTTTTTTTAGTATAGCACAGTAGGAGAAAACTATATAGAAATTGTTTATTTCACACACCTCCAAATATGTATAACACACTGCAAACTATTTTTTGTGCCCCTAAACGGCGTTTTTTGGAAGAGCAGAACACACCCACAGTACGTAACCGCTGAATCGCACAGCTACAGAACTGCAGAAAATGCTATTAAAAAAAAAAGTTTTTTTTTTAGTATAGCACAGTAGGAGAAAACTATTTAGAAATTGTTTATTTCACACACCTCCACATATGTATAACACACTGCAAACAATTTTTTGTGGCCCTGAATGGCTCTTTTTGCAAGCGTACATTAAAGTGCAAATTTTTTATTTTTTTTGCCCTAAACGGGTCTTTTTTTGCACGAGCAAAATAAAATGCAAATTTTTTATTTTTTTTGCCCTAAGGGTCTTTTGGAAAAGAGCACAATAAAGTGCCTTTTTTTTCCCCCTAAATGGATCTTTTTCAAAGAGCAGAATACACCCACAGTATGGAAACGGTGTATCTCTCAACGTAATATGCAGTGCTGGTGCACTGAGCTTGCAGATAAAAGTTAGATTTTCTCTGACACTGGGCTCATAGCAGTGTAAAAAGACTGTGCACTGCAACACAAACAGGTAAACCTATGCAGATCGCTGATTTTAATCTCTGAATCTGGACTCCTATATAATATATCTCTCTCCCTGAAAGCACCAACAGGAACCTGGCCCTACACTACACTATCTCTCTATCTTTTCCCTCAGATTGCAGAATCAGGACTACCTCATGTATTTTACAATCTCTCCCTATTAGCAACAGAAGCAGCCAAGATCCTCTACCTATCTATTCTGAAGCAGAGCGACGGGTGTGCTGTGTGCCTCTAGCTTATATAGAAGCTGGGTCACATGTTGCACTGACCAATCACAGCCATGCCATTAGTAGGCATGGCTATGATGGCCTCTAAGGGCACACCAGCTAATCAAAAGGTGATTGGCTGGCCCCTGAAGCATTTCTAAATGCGTAATTAGATTGCCGAACCCGAACCCGAACCCGGACTTTTGCGCAAAGTCCGGGTTCGGGAAAAAGCTAAAGTTCGGTACGGACCCGAACTTTACAGTTCGGGTTCGCTCAACACTAGTTATTTTGCAAAGAAGAATGGGCAAAGATTTCACTATCCAGATGTGCAAAGCTGGTGAAGACATACCTAGAAGACATGTAGCTGTTATTGCATCAAAAGGTGGTTCTACAAAGTATTGACTATTTCAAGGGTTATGAATACTTTTTCAAGGCACTAAAAATTCTGCACTTTAAATGGATGTAGAGAAGAGATGATTGCAGATAAACAGGTACAACTTATGTATGAGGATTTGTTTAATCTGTGTACATCACCAGTCACATTACTGGGTATACCGGTATGTAAGGGTTTACAACCACTTGAATGCATTTATGAACTCATAACTGCTATACATATGTAGTTACATATTCTTCTTTACATGAGGGTAATACTAAAGCAACCAAGGTAGAGGGGACAGGAAATTACTCTTGAGGAATGACCTGACAGTGAGTATAACCTAAAAATTATAGTCTCTCCATTACTGCACAAGGGGAAGCAACATCATGATCAAATCTGAAAATTGGTAGAAACAAAATCCTCATCCACTCGATGCAAGAAACTCAGATTCTTTGCTTGTAAAACCTGGGCCATGTATGTGCCCCTTAAAGAGGACCTACATTTCAAATTAAAAGCACAAATGTATACTGTATAAAATTCCGCCAATGGTAAAAACATCATTAAATGGAAAAAAACTTTACCTTTTCTGTACATAAATTCAAAATTCCTTAGTTACCCAATCATGTGACCAATGTCTAGGCCCTGGCAGGGTTAAAAGGACCAGTAAGTGGACTTTTAGATAAACCTCCATAAAAAAGGCAAGGACTATTAGCAGTAGACATGTGCACTGCCAAAAAATTCGTTAGTTTTCGTTTTCGTTTCATTCGTTTTTGTTTTTTTTCGCTTTTCGGGTCATTCGTTATGATCGCAATTCGTAAATTTGTACATTCGTAAATTTGTACATTCATAAATTCGTAAATTCATACATTCGTAAATTTATACATTCGTAAATTTATACATTCGTAATTTCGAAAACCCGAAAATTTGAAAATCTGAAAAAATAACTATTAAATTATAGGTATTGTAATTTCCTTTCAAATTTGGCTGTTAGCGAACGTAACGAATACAAATTTATCTGAAGTTACGCATAACCTGAAATAACAAATGCCGCATCTAAACAAATGGAACGGAACAAATTAATAATAATAATAATAATAAAACGTTTTTATTATTATTATTGTTATTTATTATTATTATTAATTCATTACGTTCCATTCGTTTAGATACGGCATTCATTATGTCGGAAAACAATTCGTAACTTCGTTAAGTTCACTAACAGCCAAATTTGAAAGGAAATTACAATACCTATAATTGAATAGTTAGTAATAGTTAAGTTATTAGTTAATTATTATTTCAGATTTCCGAATTTACTAATTTACGATTGTACGAATGTACAACATTACGAATGTACGAATATTCGTAAATTCGTAAATTCAAATTTATGAATTTCCGGATAGTTGTACATTTGTAAATTCGTGCATTGGTAAATTCGTATATTCGTAAATTCGTACATTCGTAAATTTGAATTTACGAATATTCGTTAAAATTCGTTAAATGAGTTTTCGTTAATTCGGATATTTCCGAATTAACGAATTTGTCGAAATTCGTTAAAAAACGAATTCGGAACGAAACAAATTGCACATGTCTAATTAGCAGCCATAGTTCCAGTGTTCTGGAAGCTGCTATAGAAAAAGTGTAAAGGAGGACAAACAGCATTGTGAGAGGTGAGAGACAGTTAGGAAAATGTGTTTTAAGTCTCATTGCTAGCTCTTTGGACAATCAACCCTTATTTTCTTTATTTTCCTAATTCTTGTTACTGGGCCTCTTTTGATTTTAATTTAGGGGTTAATTTGAGAGCAGCAGTTACCTTTAGCACCTGTCCTGTCAATGGAATGACTGGAATTTTTTACTGCAAAGCTTTCCTTATGTAGCACCCCTTTACTTTTCAGGGGTGCTATGCTCCTAAATTTAGGGGTTGGTCTGAGCTGGTAGCCAGGCTCAGACCACTTTGATTGTTAGGAATTTGCTTCTGCCTGTATGATGCTGCCTGGTGTATGGTTCCCTGTGGCCTGTAGGTGGCGCTGCCATATCAAGTCAGGGTTGAATCATGGGTGGCATTGCTACGCTTTAGGGTGTCCTCTCTCGGCAGCAGTACAATGGGCGTGGTCAACCTGCTGTGCATGCCGGGAGTGGGTACATAAGGGGCAGACACCATCTTTTGGGGAGGGGAGGAGGAGAGTGTGAGAGAGGCACGTACCCCACCTTCGGTGGCCCTCATGGCCAGGGGTGTGGGTGGGTGTGATGAGTCTCAGGCACCTTTAGCCTGGGGCTGCAACTCTACCAGTAGGCCCAGCACCTTTAGCTAGGGCCTACCCCCGAAAGAAGAGTCCCAGGGTGCCCGGGAGAGGGTGACCCGTTCTAGACTAGAGGGAACCAGGAGTTTTGGTGAAAAGGAGTCACCGCCTCAGAAGAGGCCTGGTTACCTCCTAGAGGGATTCAAAGATCTGCCACAGGCCTTGTGACGTGCTTCAGTTGCACCTTGTTCTACTGTTGCAAGCGGGGAAGTTCAGGACTTGGAACTGTTCCTGATCGTATCCCAAGGAAACTTAAGTGAATATTCGAGCATCATTCCGGCTGCTAGGACTGTGAGAGAGGACTATCCGGGTGAGCTAAACCCACTCGGGATCGAGTGGTGACAATTACTAGTTTGTGCCTGGACCTAATTCCCCAAGTTTGCTATTCTTTCTCTCATCAACTTCTTCCTGTCTACTAACTAATAATAGAAAATAAACTCATCGTTAGAGTTGAAGTGGTGTGGACATTGGCCTTCTTGGGAAGAAATAGAGACTTGTCCCTATACCCTGGGGATGAGAACCAGTGGAAAGAGGTAACTCGTTGCAGAACCCAAAAACTGTTAACACCGCTCAACCTCTTCAAACAGGAGGGTACGGGCATATAGCACGGTGTGCCTTGCCCTGCAAGTGAGCCAGGCAGGAAAAAGGTGGGTGTGTGTGTGCTACACTTAAAAAAATAATAAATAAATAAATAACTAAATAAATAAATAGTAGGCTGTGATTTAGAGAGGTGTTTTGAGGTTTTTTTTTTTTTATTTCTTTTGGGGCATTGTCTTTTAATTTATTTTGGCAGGGCCTTGTTTATGTTTCGGTTTCTCAAACCAAATCATTAATTTGTTGCTGAGCTTTCTTTTGTTTGCAACATGCCACCATATTGCTGTGCAGTAAATTATGTGCACCAACGGATCACACATTTACTCCTTATCACCATAGCATAAATAAAAGCTAGTAAATCTGATCAGAAACCTTTTCTATGATATAAAAACCATGATATTTATAGAGGTTTATATTCACCTGTTACAGTATGTTACAGAATTGACTATAATTTCACACAGCCTGTTTTTCTGCCACTAGAGTCCAATTTCTTTCTTAAACAGCTTGACAGAAATGGAGTTAATTGACTCTAGACTCAGATCTCAAAATAACCACCACAATCCACCTCTATGGGACAGCTACTGTAAAAGAAAGACACATGTACCAGTCTGTAGAGTATGTGACATCAGAGGGATAAATGCTCTGCAGGGCAGTCTAGTAAGAAGAACATTTAAGCGAAAGACATCTTTTGAGAAAAAAGAAGAAACTTACTGCCTGAAGTCCTTCTCTTCTAATCAGATTCCTATTTGGGGATTAGGTAAGGAAAAGTTCTGGACAGCCGCACTCAAAATTAATGCCTTTATTGTAGAAAAAAGATAATAATCCAAAAATACAAGCCACAGCAAACAGCGGAAGACAGGAGCTCAGATTTCTATTTGCACAGTGGCTAGAGGACAGCTCAGAGAAGCTGGAACTGATTCCAATTGATTCTTCTGTCTGCCCAAGAGGACTGAGGAGAACTGATTACTGCACTGTAAGTGCCATATGGTCTCAACAGAGAGGATAGTCATGCCACATGAGTGACTATATCTCAAATTTATGAAGTCACCATTCTTTGCTGCATGACAGTACTCCCTCATCTTCAGATATCTTTTGATCTCATCTGAGCATAGCGTCATAAAATATACTAGAGATACAAGGAGCCTGCCAGCCAGATACAGAAGATAAATACAAACGATCTCCACAGTAGTATCTGATGGATAACGTAAGTTGATTGAGAATAGGCTTTCTTCAAAGTGGAGCATCTTAAAAGGACAGGACACCCGTTGCTTCTTCAGTGTGGGGTGTATTAAGGGGCAGTATGTTTTTAGCTACTTTAAAACCTTGAGAAGGAAGCCATTACAGAGCAGATGTACAGGGTCTCAATATAGATTTGTGAGCTCCTGAAAGTTCAAAATTCACATGATAGTTAGCTAAGCCATATAGAGAAAAGTGACTTTCTACATCACATTTGCTGATGTTGTAAACCCAATACCATGATGTCACATTTGATTATTCAATTGTTCTGTTTTGGACCAATTAATTTTCGTCTTTCAGTGGATTATCAATACTGGATAAAGTAGTATATTATTTACAACTTTATGTTTTACTGTGTCTAGGGAATTTTAGGGTGACACCAGAGTAGGGTAAAACCTATGCCCACAAACTTCATACACCAAAGCCAACATCACCAGATTTACTACAGTCAGCATTTTATTCACTTCCAAGATAATACTACAATGACAGGCAGGCCAAAAATGAGAGTAATTTTTTTAACCTTTTAATGGGCCAATTTTTTTATCAAGTTTTAGCAATAATTTTTGAATCAGCTGTAACAACTACTTCCATTGGTCAAAGTACCTGAAAAAAATCAGTATTACAGCCAAATATGCATTGTTAGAGAACTCTGCTCCTGAGCCTGTCTGGAAAACTGTGATGTTACATAAAACCATGTGCAGCTTTAAGGCATGACCCAAATCTTTCATTTAAATGACTGTGTATTTTCAATGTAGACCTTGAAGACCCATGATCCAAGTCCTCTTCAATTCTCAAATTGGTACATGTCCCCTATGGCCATGCCTAGCTTCCTTTGACTGTTATTAGCTCTACAAATGGCCAGACTAAAGTAACAGCATTTACCTTATTGGGGCTTATTGAAAAGTTTGCAAACTTTGAACTTCAAGCAAACAGTTTTCGCAAACAAAACTGGGCATCCCTAATAATGATGTAATGTCAAAATGCAGATCACAAACATTTACAGTGGAATGTTGTGCTACATAGGTCTTCTAAACCAGCTCATCTGATATGAGCAGGACTGGATATCTGCATCATCAACACAGGCCATGGACTAGGGTGACAGGGCTGCCAGGGGCCACACACTGACCCCACATATCAGTTAGAACCGAACAACTAGGAGAATAGAGTGATCATTTGCCCTACTCTTTTAGTCAGTTCTAGGTATTCTGACACAAAGTAGGCAGATCATCTCTTTCAGCCTCTTCATCCATAGATTTGTTGAGCTTTGGGTTTCGAGTTGTCATGATGTCTGATCCTTATAGCGTTTTAATAAGGTTGGTCCATTGACTTGGTTAGAAGGTGACATCACAAGACAGTTGGCCTAGGAGGAGAAACTCCAGAGCTGCCATTTACCACTGTAAAGGAATGGGGAAGAGGCACAGATTTTATTCTGTGTCCCTTTCATGCAGCTGTGAACAGCTGCACATAACATCGTAGTTCCAAATGGAAGCACACACTTTGAGGAGTTTCTTTTGGGACTCCACAGGTCCTAGCAAGCACAGGGAATCTAACAGCACAGCCAGGGGAGAGTTTAAGGCGCCTTTCACACGGCTGCTGTTTTGCCGCAGTTAAAAGCATGTAAAATGTTCTGTGAAATTCAAGGCTCCATGCACTGCGATTAGCTGCATTTGTACATTGCGAATACCTGCGTTTACATGCGACCGCATTTAGCTGCGGTAGTCATTCCTATAGCAACCCTTTTTATACCTACCGATTATGATGTGCTTCCTGTTCTTTTTTTTCTCACGCTGCTATCGGCAGTTGACACAAAAGACTGCGATTACCTGCGGTTATGTGCATATAGCTGCGCTACATCGCACCTGGACGCATTCAATTCTATTTTTTCTATTTGCACAAAACCGCATGTAACAAAATCGCAGCTAAACGCTGTGTGTGAATGGGGCCATAGGAAAGCATTGTGTGCTTTTAGCTGCAGTAGAAAACTAGAAAATCCCCAGCTAAAAGCAACATTCTATCCGTCCGTGTGAAAGGGGCCTAATAAGGTAGCTCGGAGGGGAAAAAAAAACAGCATGTGCATGTATGTTTTGTTATTAGCAGCTCATTTATTAAAAATTACTTTAGGGTCATTTTAATATATATATATATATATATATATATATATATATATATATATATATATATATAAAAATCATGTACAGTATTTGTACTTTACATGAATTATAGAAATGCACTTTTGTACTCACAGTCAAAAAAGTGAAAAGAAAAATGTCAAACATTTAAATAGTTCTTTTACCTGTTCAAGGCAATGACAGTCCAGAATGATTGCAGTCCTACCCACATACATTAAAGGACCATCAAGGTTAATTATACTGCCGAACCTGACATGTGTAAGGTATGCTTACAAGAAGAGAGAGAGAGATGGTCATTATGTCTCTGTAGCCTCAAAATGTATTTTATTAAAGAGAAAATGTAAATCATCAAAGGGAATAGTCATGTTCAATTTATATGTCATGTCATTTCTTTATATAACCTATACAGGTATTTTAAATGATTAACACTTAAAAAAATTGTAAAGAATTGTCCTGGAATTGGAATGCAAGTATTACTAGTGTAATAAATCTTTTATTTTTCAAACCTCACACACACACAGTTTTCGTATACTGTATATGTATTGTAACATTGGGGGGATGTCTAGCTCAGTGATAGATGCGTTTTAAGTGAGTTCACAGCCAACAGGAACTAAGGTTTAAGGGCGTGGTAGCCCACTTTTATTGAAAGAAACAAAAAGGAAAGTTCATACGTGCATTTGGTTTCCCACACAAGGGTTCTTCTCCTAAAAATAACAACAAATGAAAATGCCAATCCACCTGGCTTTTAAGACTCACTCAGCCTTGGGTGCAGTTCCTTGCTGCACATGCCCACTCCTGGCCTCTAGGAAGGGCTCTCCTGACACTCCAGGCTTCCACACTCCTCCAAGACTTACAGTCCCCTCTGGTCCCCAAGACTCTCTCTTCCAGTTGTCTCAGCTATAGTCTCCCTGACTCTCTCAGCTGGCCCAACTCTCTCAGTCCACTGACCTGGAACCTCTCCCACATGGAGAACTGTCTCAAGCATGTTGCCTGAGTTCTACCACAGTAGCACACTTTCCTCCAGCAACTGCTGTAACACCAACTCCTTTCCCACACACTCTGAGCTATGTTTAGCTCTGCCTTATAACGAGTGTGTGCACCTGGACACACACACAACCTGCAGAGCTCCTGGACAACCCGGACACACGACTGAAGACTCCATCACTCCCAATGCTCTTTGAAGTCTTAAAGTTTCCAGCCCCAATAAAGACTTACAAAATCCAGAGAAAACTTAAAGCATAGTTTTCTCTGCTCACCAATCTTTTGCTGGAACTTCTCAAATTGCTTCTTTGAGAGTCCTGTGTCCATTTTAAACACATTTTCACTAAGACAGGGGCTCTCACTCTCACAGTATGTATACATGCACGATAATATGAGTGTACCTGTTCAGTTTTTATGATCTCAGATAGGGATGAGCCGAACACCCCCCGGTTCGGTTCGCACCAGAACCTGCGAACGGACCAAAAGTTTGCGCAAACTTTAGAACCCTTTTAAATACAATATATTCAAACGTTAAAAATCAAAAGTGCTAATTATAAAGGCTAATATGCAAGTTATTGTCCTAAAAAAGTGTTAGGGTACCCGGGTCCTGCCCCAGGGGACATGTATCAATGCAAAAAAAAGTTTTAAAAACTGACGTTTATTCTGGAGCAGTGATTTTAATGATGCTTAAAGTGAAAAAAAAAAAAGTGAAATATTCTTTTAAATATCGTACCTGGGGGGTGTCTAAAGTATGCCTATGAAATGGCACATGTTTCCCGTGTTTAGAACTGTCCCTGCACAAAATGACAATTCTATAGGAAAAAAAGTCATTTAAAACTGCTTGCGGCTTTAATGTAATGTCTGGTCCTGGCAATATGGATGAAAATCATTGAGAAAAATGGCATGGGTACCGGTACCCCCCCACCCCAGCCCACTACCAGCCCCTTTGGGTCTTGTATGGATATTAAGGGGAACCCCGCACCCAAATAAAAAAAAGGCCCTATATACCTGTACTCTAAACAGCAGTATACAGGCGGTACAAACAAGACAGGGACTGTAGGTTTGTTTTTAAGTAGAATCTGTTTGTAATTTGGAACAGGTAAATTTTTTAAGTGTAGCTCCAGCCAAAAAATCTATTTTTAGGCTTTTTGGAAAACATAGGGAAGGGTTATCACCCCTGTAACATTTGTTTTGCTGTCTGTGCAACTGTTCAGAACATTTCACCTCACTTTTCGTCCCAATGACAAATGTTTTTTGTAAATTTGTTTTTTTTATTGAAACAAGGATTGGTGATAAAGCATCAGTAGAGAGGAGACACCTTTTTCCCATATTAACTCTTACAGGAGAGAATTTCCCTTCCTAGGGGTAGATTTCCTCTCACTTCCTGTTGTCTCCTTCCGTTTGCATGTAGGAGTCATTTGTAAGTTGGATGTTTGAAAGTAGGGGCCTGCCGTATATACTCTGCAGAAATTTGGCCCTTAGGTGTTGGTGTTGCCACAACACTGTAAGCCCTCACAGTTACTCTTGGTGGGCGCTGGAACGCCCTGCTGTGAACTATTATATCAAGAATTGTAATTACATGCCATTGTTGAACAGTGGTAGAAAAATTGGTCCTTTGGTGGTGGTGGTGTTGCCACAACACTGTAAGCCCTCACAGTTACTCTTGGTGGGTGCAGGAATGGGCCCTGCTGTGAATTATTAGATCAAGAATTGTAATTACATGCCCCTGTTGAACAGGGGCAGAAAAATTGGGCCTTAGGCACTGGTGCCACAACACTGCAACCCCTCACAGATACTGTAGTTGGAGTGCAGCAATGAGCCCTGCTGCAAAGTATTGCATCAAAAATTGTAATTACACGCCCCTGTTAAACAGGGGCTGAAAAATTGGGCCTTAGGCACTGGTGCTGGTGCCACAACACTGCAACCCCTCACAGATACTGTAGTTGGAGCGCAGCAATGAGCCCTGTTGCAAAGTATTGCATCAAACATTTTAAATACAGGCCCCTGTTAAACAGGGGCTGAAAAACTGGGCCTTAGCCACTGGTGGCGGTGCCCAGAACCAAAAATGTTCTTACAAGCTATCAGCATGATAATTGAGGAGGAAGAGGATCTTCACTCAGCATAACAGGATAGTCACTCAGCATCAGAATAGGCAGTCTTGAAGGGATCTGACATTTAAAAAAAAAAATATTTGGTTATATCAGCATCAGGTGCTTGGTAGCTGGTGGTGATCTAAGACTAATTCATTTTTATGAAGGTCAGTCGATCGATTGAGTCGGTGGACAGGCGCACCCTGTGATTGGTTAAAAAGCCTCCAGCAGCACTGAATGTGCGTTCCGAAAGAACGCTGGATGCAGGACAGGCCAGTAGCTCAATTGCATACTGTGCAAGCTCTGGCCAGTGATCCATCCTCAAGACCCAGTAACCCAGAGAATCTTCGGTGGGAAAGGTGTCCAAGTCTGATCTTGCCCCTAGGTATTCCTGCACCATGTAAACCAGACGCTGGCGATGGTTGCTGGAACCGATCATACCTTGGGGCTGCGGACTAAAAAATTGTCTGAACGCATCGGTCAGACAGCCACCTTCTCCACCGCTCCTTCTTTGACTGACCGGAGCCTCAGCAACACGTTGCCCAGGACCAGGAATTTGTAACCTCCCTGTCTCTGCGAACGTGCTGCACAGACCTTTCTGCAAAGCCTCCCGAAGATGCTTCATCCTCTGCTCCCTCTGCGACGGCAAGATAAGGTCCACAACCTTACCCTTGTAACGTGGATCAAGGAGGGTTGCCAGCCAGTAATGATCCCTCTCCTTTGCAGGATCAGGGAGGCCATGCAGCGTAGGTTTGCTGAGGCATTCGGTCCGGAGTCCTCTGGGTCACTCAGGACGACATGATCCGCAGACACCTCCTCCCAGCCACGTACAAGTCCATGGGTGTCTTGGGACTGTAATTGATCCCTTGAAGACTGCTGCTGATGCTGAGTGCTAGGCTCCACCTCCATGCTGACACAATCCTCCTCCTCGTCCTCTTCCTGTGTGATAGACAAGCTAGCAGGAACACTGTCTGGATAAAGGGGGCCTTGAGAGGTAAGGAAGTCCTCCTCTTCCTGCCTCTGTTCTGCCTCAAGTGCCCTGTCCATTATTCCACGCAGCGTGTGCTCCAACAGGTGGACAACAGGGACAGTGTCACCGATGCATGCACTGTCACTGCTCACCATCCTCGTGGCCTCCTCAAATGGTGACAGGACAGTGCATGCATCCCTGATCATGGCCCACTGGCGTGGCAAAAAAATCCAAGCTCCCCTGACCCTGTCCTGGTGCCATATTGCAACAGATACTCATTGATGGCCCTCTGCTGCATGTGCAGCCACTGCAGCATGGCCAACGTAGAGTTCCACCTGGTGGGCATGTCACAAATTAGTCGGTTCTTGGGCAGGTTGTAATCCTTTTGCAGGTCAGCCAGCCGAGCACTGGCATATATGACCGGCGGAAATGCCCACAGAGTTTCCTGGCCTGCTTCAGGACCTTCTGTAAGCCCGGGTACCTGCCCAAGAACCGCTGCACCACCAAGTTAAGGACATGAGCCAAACAGGGTACATGGGTCAGTTGTCCCTTTCGGAGGAGGTTGGCGCCATTGTTGCAAACCACCTTTCCTGGCTTAAGCTGGCGTGGCGTCAACCACCTCTGAGCCTGCCCCTGCAGAGCTGACAGAATCTCTGCCCCAGTGTGGCTCCTGTCCCCCAAACACACCAGCTCAAGCATCGCATGGCATCTTTTTGCCTGCTTACTTGCGTAGCCCCTTGAATGCCTATGGAGCACCGCTGGTTCCGAGGACAAAGCACGGGTAGAGGCCATGGAGGAAGAAGAAGAGGAGGGGGTGGAGGAGAGAGGTGTGTCAGAATCATCAGTAGTAACATTTTGGAGGCATGGTGGCGGAAAAACCTCCAACACTACTGCACCTTGTCCTGCATCCTTCCCAGCTGCCAGCAGAGTCACCCAATGCGCCGTGAAAGATAGGCAACGTCCCTGTCCATGCCTGCTGGACCATGAGTCAGCAGTAATATGCACCTTACCACTGACTGCCCTGTCCAGCGAGGCCAAGACATTGCCTTACACATGCAGGTAGAGAGCCGGAATCGCCTTTCGTGAGAAAAAGTGGCGTTTTGGGAACCTGCCACTGAGGAACCGCACATTCAACAAACTCACGGAAGGGGGCAGAGTCTACCAACTGAAAAGGCAGCAGTTGAAGTGATAGAAATTTAGCCAAGCTAGCATTCAACCGCTGGGCATGTGAATGGCTGGGAGCGAACTTCTTTCGGCGTTGCAGCAGCTGGGGCAGGGAAATTTGCCTGGTACAATCTGACGTCGGTGTACCAATAGAAGATTGCCCGCAAGTACTTGGCTGTGACGCACCTAATTCTACACCTTCATTCCTCTCAATGCAGGTTTCAGAGAGGACTGAAGGTATAGTGGGGTTGGAGATCCCAGCTGATGAGAAGCAAGGAGAGGTCCACTTTGTTCTTTGGTGTGGGTCTTTTATGTATGCTTGCCAACGAACTGCATGGCAGGTCGACATATGTCTGGTCAAGCACGTGGTGCCCAAGTGGCTGATGTTTTGGCCACGCGAGATACGCTTCAGACATATGTTGCAAATGGCAACGGTGCGATCTGCTGCACACGTCTCAAAAAAGTCCCACACCAAAGAACTTTTGGAATAACGCGCAGAGACAGCAGTGCCCTGCACATGCGGAGCTCTGCGATGTGATGCAGTCGGTGTTCTGCCCTTAAGCTGGCCCCTGGAGGGCATCTTGCCTCGTTGGAGATGTGCCTCCTTCTTCTCCTCCTCCTCCTCTCTCCTATCAGGCACCCACGTGGAGTCAGTGACCTCATCATCCCCTCCCTCCTCATCACTGGAGCAAATCTGGCAGTATGCTGCAGCTGGGGGAACATGATTGCCAGATAGCTGTCCTTGTTGGGCACCCCCTCTCTCTGGGCTCACGTTACTACCCCCTCTCTCTGGGATCACGTTACTGCCTTCCTCTAGCTGGGTTCCATCATCTGAGCCTTCAAAATGCTGGGCATCTCCTGGAGCATGTACCCAACTCTGTGGTCAAACAGTTTGGGAGACTCCTCAGGAGGACATGGTGGGGCTAGGGAAGAAGTGACTGATGCCATTGAGCCGAGGGAAGAGGCCGCTTTGGCAGCTGCTTTGCCAAACAAAGTACCCTGAGCCTGGGTGAGAGAGGATGAGGAGGATGAGGACGGCTTGGTCATCCACTCTACCAAGTCTTCGTCATGTTGCCAGCTGCCGAAAAGAAGGACAAGCATGTCCCACGGCCACGTGCTGATGAGGATGCACTGTGTCCATGACCAGCAGCACTGTTGCCTCTAGACACAGAGCCTGCTTGCCCTCTTTTATTGCCTCGTGACTGTCTGCCTCTCCTTGTTTGCCTTCCAGACATACTAATGGCCTGCAGTGAGATGTAGCTGCTCAAAGGTGGGATGTATATATATATATATATATATATATATATATATATATATATACTGATTATAATGCGGCTATCAGAATCAGCTGCCTGCTGTGGTATTAGTATGAGAAAATCAGCAATTGTCTTCAGTTAGTTTTAGGTGCACACTGTGCAGAGGACACAGTACACTAACTGAAAATACTTGCAGCTCTCTGCCTGTGGTTTTATTATGAGAACACCACCAATTGTATTCAGGTTCCTTTAAGTGAACGCTGTGCAAAGGACAAAAGTACACTAAATAAAATTAATGCAGCTCCCTGCCTGTGGTTTTATTATGAGAACACCACTAATTGTATTAAGGTATGCTTTAGGTGAATGCTATGCAAAGGACACAGTACACTAAGTGAAACACTGCAGCTAGCACAATCACCTGCCTGCCTGTCACAGTATAGAGAATAACAGGAATGGATCTAGCTAAACTGAATACAGTGTATAAATATATATACAACACCTAGGATGCATATATATCCTCTACACACTGTAACTGCAGCTAACTGACTCGCCTGCCTGCTCTATCTAACTCAAATCAAAATACACTGTCTCTCTCTCTCCATCTGTATTTTAACCAACACTGCAACACACTACACAAGGCCAACTTCCAGGCCACCTTATATAGTGTGGGGCGTGTACTAAATCCCCTAAGGCATAATTGGCCATAGCCACCCTGACTTTGGCCAATTATGTCTCTCAGTTTTTTCCGCGCTGTGATTGGCCAAAGCATGCGGGTCATAGTGCATGCTTGGCCAATCATCAGCCAGCAATGCACTGCGATGCCGCAGTGAATTATGGGCCGTGATGCGCCACTCGAATTTGGCGCGAACTGCCTATAATGTTCGCAATTCGGCGAACAACCGAACAGGCGATGTTCGAGTCGAACATGGGTTCGACTTGAACTCGAAGCTCATCCCTAATCTCAAAGATAAACATAAATTAGAACTGGAAGATGTAAAATAACTATTTCAAAGTTTGAAATTTTTCTTTGCACTTTTTGACTGTACAGATTGGGATTCTCTTTGTTGGTGACCATTGTTTCTTTGTTTGTATTGAAAATTACAGAAAGTCTATTTGCCTCTGCTTACTGTCACTGCCAGCAGCAGTGCAATACAGCTGCAGTCTGCCTGGCATATCCCCAGCACTATTGACACTAAATCCAGTGTTCCCTACTGCATGCTATATCCAGTCTTTATATGTTTCTGATATTTCAACATAGGAGCTCAAGATAAACAGAAATTAAACGGAGAGCCCATTTTCTTTATACATTTCTGATGCCTTGTGTGGCTTTCTGTTTGTAACAACTGCCCACTTGTCCTTTGAAGCCTGCAAGTCTCCACATGCAGTGTATCTGACCATCTGTTTTTAAGTTAAGATGCACTTCTTAAAAGAAAAAAATATTTTCAAACAGTTATGACACACACAGCTTTCAAATTATATCACTTAAAGAATCCATGTCACCAACCTAAAATATTACATGAAAAAACACAGAAAATCAAGTATTTTAAATGCTTGCTTGCAGTTTTTTTAATTTCCACAAATTATTTTAATTAATTTGCCTTTGAACTTGCTAGAACATTTGACTGGCCACATTTCTAGCACAGCCCCTTCCCTCCTTGCACATTATAGCCCATACTATACAGCAGGGTTCCCAACCATCAGTAAATTCATGAACAGTTTGTATACATCTGTAACGGACATTCACGGACAGATATAAAAATCATGAATTTTACAAACTGTCTGTAAATTTACTGATGGTTAGGAACTATCAGGGGCGTTGCTAGGTGTGAAAAAGATCAGGGGCTTCAGCCCGAAGTCTAAGCCCGGCGGGGGGGGGGGGGTTGACTGCTTGGCAGCATGGGGGTTAGGCTCATTTGCTGGTTGCTGCCTGGCTCACCAGTGCCCATCCATGCTGACCACTAAACTGACCTACCAGACCCCTACACTGACCCCCCTGACACCTACACTTATCCCCCCCGACACCTACACTGACCCCCCCTCGACACCTACACTGACCCCCCCTCGACACCTACACTGACCCCCCCGTGACAGGTGGCCTCTTGACACTCCTGCAGCTCAGCCTTACCTGTGTAATGTAGCCCATCTCATTCCAACCACTCCACAGCAGGCTGCACGCACCAGGGAGAGAGGGTCAAGATGGGAGAGCCACTAAAGTGCCCGCCCATTTACACAGAGTGAGCAGAAATCTCCTAGTGCCCAGCGCAGCCACAGTGTCATTCCCGCCTCCTCCTGGACCCGACAGCACCTATGATGGACGTCACACATCTTGTGGTCTCAGCATTGGACCAGTGGGAATTCCATCATAGGAGGCGGGACTTTTTGCACATCACTCGGCCGGGCTGCATAAGCGGGAGATCGTTCTCTGTTGCCCGTGGAAAGGGCTCGGGGCTAATAATGATATTAGGACTATCGAGACCCAGGGCTTTTTGGGGGCACACTCTGGGCTCCAGCCCCATCAGCCCCCCTCCCGACGCCACTGGCAACCCTGCTATACAGTGTCACCCCAAGTATGTTGGAACTGCTGACTTCACATCTTATAAGGCAGACTTATGGCTTTTGGATAAAAACACAAGAAAGGATTTTACAGGCAAATAGCGTATAAAATTAAATAAATGCACATATAATCTCATGGGAACAGTTTTGATTAAATGTATTTTAGAATAGGATCTCTTTAAGTTTTCCATGGACTGATGCTATAAAATAAGTCTATCATCTTATATTAGACATGTGCAGTTCGTTTCCTTCCGAAATGAAATTCGGATGAAATTTTCCTCATTTAGAAATTCAAATGTATCTGAACTTCTGAATACAACAGTAATGAATTCCAACAAATCCAAATTAAACATTAAAAGAATGAAACAAAATGTGTTTGTTTCATTTGAATGTTTGAAGCATCTGAATTAAACAAATGATTCAAATTAATTTAATAATAGCTGGTTGTTAGGGAGCAGGGCAGCCTCCTTGCCGCTGCAACCTAAACAATTATGGCTAATCTACTGTCAGCAGGATTCCACACTGACAGGAGAATATAAACAAATAATGCAGACATAAAAAAAATGTATTAAAAAAAACAGCGTGGGGGGTCCCCCAGTCCATACCAGACCCTTCGGACCTGGTATTGATTCTAAGGGGAACCCCAAGCCAAAATAAAAAAAAATTGGCGTAGGTCCCCCCACAATCCATACCAGAACCTTAATCGAGCATGCAGCCTGGCAGGTTAGGAAATGGGGGATGAGTGAGCCCCTCTTCTGGACCACACCAGATCACATGCCCTTAACATTGGGAGGGTGCTTTGGGGCAGATGGGCTCCCTCCAAAGCACCTTGTTCCTATATTAATGGGGACATAGGTCCTGCTCCCCCACTATGTGAATGAATATGGGGTACACTGTACCCCTACTTATTTTCCCCAAAAGTGTCAAAAATACATGATAAAAAATTCATTGCTTGACAAGTCCTTTATAAAAAAAAATAAAAAAATAAACCCAAAAACAATGTCCCCCAAAGTAAACCCAGCATCAATCACGATGAACAGCCCAAATAATACTCCGACAGCCCAAATAAAATAAAAAACAGCACACATCGCTTGCCTCCCGACGTTTGACAAGTCGGGCTCCCACCAACGGTAAAATAACAAAGAATCGTGGTCACCCAATGACAGCTGACCCCACCCCTTTGTTTATTTATCATCAGCACTGGGTACCGGAGCTGTTAATCGGTGGGTGCCTAGCAATGGTAAATAAAGCAAAGAAGCGGGGCCACTTGCTGTGATCGGTAACCATATCACTTTGTTTATTTATATATTTATATGAAACAAATCTAGAAATTGGTTTAGCATCTTCAGCATTTGTTTCGTATATTTGTGGATTTGATTTGGAATAGCATTAAAGAACAAAAAAAAAACAATACGGAAGATACAAAACACATTTTGCAATTTGTTTTGTATCTTCTGCATTCGTTTTGTATATTTGTAGCGCTACCCCCGCAATAGCAGCTTGTGATTTTTGGGTCCTCTGTTCTGCGCCTCAACTCCAAGAATGACCCCTCTGGCACACCTGGTTAGCTAAAATCACTGCAAACACTTTTTAAGGACACAAGTAGAAAATACTGTTATCCTGGCTGTGGATTCCTACCAGAAACAGACAGACACACCAGTACTGAAAAACAAGTTGAATATATTATCACTGTTTAAAATATGTGGATAATTACAGCACTGTTAAACCTTACTGCAGAGTATCACTACAATAGAAATGACAACCTTCAATATTTAGCAACTGTAAGTATATATATAAAAAAAAAAAAGTAATCTATATACCCATAACATGGGTGCTGAGAGGGAGGAGAGAAGGTTTGTCAACTTCTCAGCTCCTTCTGGGCTGTGAACACGGTGGAAAGGTAAACAACCTTAGGTAGTGGTTTGTAAGGACAAACTGCTAAAGGTGGCAGCTCCAAACAAGCATCCTCTTACACTAGAAAGGAAAATAGGTGTCTGCATGCAGTGTCTTTACTGTGCTAAGAAGGATGTTTGGTTTACACCCGCTCACCAATTCTCTGTGGAATGACAAACCGGAAATCCCAAGTGCTGGTTCAGGCTCCTGGCAATGTTGTAAGCCACCAGATCACCACCTGTTGGTTGATCAGAAAAACTGGTAGGGAAAATCGAAAGGTGAGCAGGCATCGGCCGACCCGATACCCAGATGGGTATCGTGATCCCTGAAACGGCGTGGGTTGTCTCTGCTGAGCTGGGTGGTGTCGGGCTGCTGAGCAGGGTCCCTGGATTGAATGGTGGTGGACCACGTGGCTGTCTCCGCTCCTGGCTCCACTCAGCCATCCTCACTCCTCAGTCTCCAGGCAGCACTCTCCTGGTAGTCTCTGGAAAAGCTTGGCTCTCTCCCTCTCTCATATGATGCTAGAGTCTGGCACTCTCTCTCTTTTTCCCTTCAGTGAAGTTTCGCCACACCGTCCCGTCAACTCACCACTATCCCTCTTCTCCTCAGCACTGGTAACTCCCCCTGCTTTTTCCCAGGTTCCACATAGTTACATAGTTAGTCAGGTTGAAAAAAGACACAAGTCCATCTAGTTCAAACATAAAAAAGAAATAAAATAAAAAATATTGTACAATATCGTACAATCCCATATACCTGTCAGGGCTGGGTTCAGCCCTTCCTTCTCTGTGCTGGCAGCTCAGCTGTCAGCTAATTGCCAGCTTCCATCTCTCCACAGCAGGGATGAGCCGAACACCCCCCTGTTCGGTTCGCACCAGAACCTGCGAACAGACAGAATGTTCGTGTGAACTTTAGAACCCTATTAAATACAATGGACTCGAACGTTCGAAATCTAAAGTGCTAATTATAAAGGCTAATATGCAATTTATTGTCCTAAAAAGTGTTTGGGGACCCGGGTCCTGCCCCAGGGGACATGTATCAATGCAAAAAAAGGTTTAAAAAATAGAAGTTTTTACGGGAGCGGTGATTTTAATAATGCTTAGAATGAAAAAATAAAAGTGAAATTTTCCTTTAAATTTCATACCTGGGAGGTGTGTATGATATGCATGTAAAGTGGCGAATGTTTCCCGTGCTTAGAACAGTCCCTGCACAAAGTGTCATTTTTGAAGGAAAAAAATGTCATTTAAAACTCACGCGC
This sequence comes from Rana muscosa, assembly GCA_029206835.1. Classification (NCBI taxonomy): domain Eukaryota; kingdom Metazoa; phylum Chordata; class Amphibia; order Anura; family Ranidae; genus Rana; species Rana muscosa. The sequence continues at coordinate 570,482,013 of CM055121.1, forward strand.
GGCTATAATGAATTGACGGCTTTTATCAATACATAGAAAAGTCATTGATAAAAAAAAAAAAGCGTGGGGGTTCCCCCAAATTCAATTACCAGGCCCTTTAGGTCTGGAATGGATATTAAGGGGAACCCCGCCGCAAATTTAAAAAAAAATGGCGTGGGGTTCCCCCTAAATATCCATACCAGGCCCTTGAGATCTGGCATGGATTTTAAGGGGAACTCCACCCCAAATTTAAAAAAAAATGGCGTGGAGTCCCCCCAAAAATCCATACCAGACCCTTATCCGAGCACGCAACCTGGCCGGCCACAGGGGAAGAGGGGGGGACGAGAGAGCGGCCCCCCCTCCCTCCTGAACCGTACCAGGCCACATGCCCTCAACATGGGGAGGATGTCCCCATGTTGATGGGGACAAGGGCCTCATCCCCACAACCCTTGCCCGGTGGTTGTGGTGGTCTGCTGGCGAGGGGGCTCATCGGAATCTGGAAGACCCCTTAAACAAAGGGGACCCCCAGATCCCGGCCCCCCATGTGAATTGGTAAGGGGTACATTGTACCCCTACCATTTCACGAAGAAAGTGTCAAAAAATGTAAATAAAAACACACACACCTTGGAAAAGTCCTTTATTAAAAAAATAATAATAATAATTAAAAAAAAATATTCCAGCGATGAAATCCAGACTTTCTCCTGCGTTCCAGTTGAAGACCTGCTTGACTGCTGTCCTCTATGGCTACGGATCCTGCTTGCTGTTCTATTACCTTTATCGCTGGCTCTTGGATTTTGGCTTGGCCGACTACCCGATCCGGTTACTGAACTCTGGCTATGTTTTGAATACGCTTACTCTGTTTACCTTTTTATTATTTATTATTAAACTAGTGTGATTTAACTGCACTTCTGTCTCGATCTGATTCATGGTTTCTGACAATACCCAATTCTATACCTACAGTTTATCCAGAGGAAGGAAAAAAAACCCAGCAGAGCATGCTCCAATTTGCTACAGCAGGGGGAAAAAAAATCCTTCCTTATCCCCCGAGAGGCAATCGGATTTTCCCTTGATCAACTTTACCTATTAATGTTAGTACCCAGTTATATTATGTACATTTAGGAAAGTATCCAGGCCTTTCTTAAAGCAATCTACTGAGCTGGCCAGAACCACCTCTGGAGGGAGTCTATTCCACATTTTCACAGCTCTTACTGTGAAGAAGTCTTTCCATATTTGGAGATGAAAAGAGTGCCCCTGTGTCCTCTGTGTTGACCGTAAAGTGAATAACTCAACACCAAGTTCTAACACCATTGTCATAGAAGGCTAGCAAACCAGACTGTTTATTAAGATAAGTGGACAGACAAATAACCACCTCCAACAGAACACAGTGCAGCAACCTAACCAAATAACAGTGACTATAGAAAATATATACAATAATGGGAGATAACGGAATCGTAGTGAAAGCCAGGCCGAGATCATACACAAGGGGAGGGAAGCAGATGGGTATGGACGGGAAATAGACAGGAACAGGGAGGGGACGGATGGATTGGCTACAGAGCAGGGATCAAGGTAACAGAAGGATGGGAGGAGTAGACGTGTGAGGTGATCGCTCTCACACACCCGGGCCACGCAAAGCGCAGCATAGCCTAATGAGGTGAACGCCCGCCCGCCAGCTGGGAGAAGCGGGGAGTGGAGTGGAGTAGAGCGGAGGAGAGAAGGAGGAAGGAGGAAGGCACTATACGGCTAATGCCGCCGCTGTCACTGCTGACACTGCCACTAAGACACAGCTTACATAGCCTACACAGCATACCCCAACTCGGCAGGACTAGATCCCGCAGAGGGTCGAATGGCAACACGGAGGCGTGTCGCACTACAATCTACAGGTGCGGGCGGGAGGAGTCCGATAGGCAGCATTAGATCTTATCTCACAGCCACAGCGCCAGCGCCTGCAATGGAGAACGGCATAGGGATCCAGGCTCGCGATGGGGGGAACCAGCCGAGAGCAGGCCGTGGCACATCAACTCCAAGTCCCAGCACCAGCAGGCATGGACGGAGCCCCCCCCGGGGGGGCGAGGAAGGCGGATATCAGTAGGAGGAGAGCAGATGCTTGGTGGGGGACTGCGGAGGCCAGAGCACAAGGACCTGAAGACATCTAAAGGTACAGGGGCACAGCGGGGTAGTGGGGACCGGAGAAGTACATCAGGAGAGACATTGAATTACCCACACGTACCCCATGCCCCGTGTAACCCAGAGAATGTAATAGCAGAATGGGGAAGTCAGGTGGTGCTTAGTGGTGGGGAGATGCAAGGACTGAAGCAAAGGACTATCAAGGAAATCGCAACCCCCACTAGCCCCACCAGCCCCACTAACTCCTCCAAACATTCAACGGAAGCAACAAACGCCGTAGCCGTAGCTCCCATAAGCTTAGAGGACTTGGGCCCAAAGCAGGAGGGTGATATAGCTGGGCTAAATGCTGAAGGAAGTGTTGTGCTGTGCATAGGGGAAGGATGGCAGGAGGAGGGAGGGAGAGAGGATATAGGAGCAGCAGAAGCAAGGGAGATAAACTGTGATGATCGGGACATTAGAGACCTTATAAAAGAGCTTATAGAAACGCTACCTACTAAAACAGACATACAGCAACTCATATACAGTAGAGAGATCCTGCAAACAAGCAGTAGAGGAGCTGAGGGAAGAGGTCACAGCGGTAGGAAATAGAGTAGAAGTACTGGAAAATAACCAAGAAGAAATAATATATGCAGTAAGAAAGATGCGGGACACAGTAAAAGATCAGGAGGAAAAGATGAATACATATAGAGATCAATTGGATGATCATGAAAACAGGGACCGCCGCCAAAACATAAAGATACGTGACCTACTTGAGAAATATCAGGGTGTTAATATCAGTACAAAAATTATTTCAACAAATTACAGGTTCAAAGGAATTAGAACCTGTGGAAATATAGAGAGTGCATCGTATCACCCCACCACCATTTAGCCAAAATAAAAATAGGCCAAGAGATGTGATATGCAGATTACACAAATACAAAAAGTGAAAGAGGAAATAATGAGGGCGGCGCGAGATATACCGAAGATTGAGTATAAAGGAGACCAAATTACAATATTTCCTGACATAACACGACGGACACTGATGCAGCGGAGAACGGTGCGCCCACTGTTAGAAAGTATGCGGAGGCTAAACATCAGATATCGGTGGGGGTTCCCATTTAAATTGATAGCGACACATGAAGGGAGAACTGCAATATTGCAAATCAAAGATGATTTAAAATCATTTGTGGACACCTTGAACTTACCCCCCATGGATTTCCCGGATTGGAGAACATTCAAGGAGAATCCCCCACTAAAAAGTTTGGAACCGTGGTCCCGCATCCCAGACAGGGATCAACTGGGGAACATGCATAAAATATGAGGGGCGGGGGGGAAAGAGAGAGGAAAAAGAAGGAAAAAAAGAAAGTGAAAGGAAAAAGGGAAAGGAAAGAGAAGAAAAAGGGAGGGAAAAAAAAAAGAAAAGAAAGAAATGAAATATTTCCCCCTCACGGATCTCCCTGCATAAAGAGACAATCATATAATTAGATTAAGCCCCAGTGTTTCTTCCCCCCCCCTTTTTTCCCCCACTACCTCTGAATTCCCCCCCCCCCACTTTCCCTTCCCCATTCCCCAGGGTTTTTTTTTTCTTTTTGGGTTGGGGGGGGGGTTGGGTTATATTGTTAAATTGTTATATTGTTGTGCTGGGGACTGCGGTGCTGGGGGGGGGAGAGAAGAGAGATTATATAGAAAGCTAGGCCCGGGGGCATGAAGGTCAAATACTCTCAATATCCTTGAGAGTAAGTAGGTAGGTCCCGATAGGGACTGTTTAAACTGCAGAATGCAGCTAGGAGGGAGGGCTCGGGAGGGTTGGGTAACACCCACATGGGCTCAACCACCTAGTAGATGGTACACTCTAATAATAACAGGAGTGATATATTGTATATATGATGTGATGTATGATGTATGTTGTAAGTGGTACGTTGTAGTAGGTTGTGGAATATCTAGAAATAGGTCAGTCTCACTATGTCCCCCCTGAGGTGGAGGAAATGAAAGGGAGATGGCTAATGCATTAAAATTAATTACATATAATGTGAGGGGCCTAAACTCCCCAAATAAGAGGGGGAGGTTATGGCAGGAATTGAAACATTATGCAGTGGATGTTGTGTTTATGCAGGAGACGCACTTTCTGTCAGATGGGATACCCAGACTCCCACAGGAACTATTCAACCAATGGTTCCACGCAGTATCACCAGTGGCAAGGTCTAGAGGGGTAACTATAGCTTTGCGGAAGGGATGTCCTTTAAACTCAATAGTAACACAGATAGACCCAGAGGGAAGGTATGTCTTCATCAAGGGTATGCTTCAGGGATGCCGTCATACGCTGGCAGCCATCTATGCCCCTAATGTGGGCACAGTGGAATTCATAGAGAAAACTATGAAAAGATTGAATCTGTTTAAGGAGGGATGTGTGATAATAGGAGGAGATTTCAATGTAATACTAGACCCTGAATTGGATACAACAGCAGGGAAAACAGCACTATCATTCAGAGCCCTCAGACAATTAAAAAAAAATTCAATCTTATCATATGGTTGATAGCTGGAGGGCATTAAACGGGGGGATAAGGGATTACAGCTATTACTCTAAAACACACAAAGTATATTCAAGGTTAGACACAATCAAATCCCTGGGTAGGATAATGAAAGTTTTCTATAGCAGCGCTCAGGTGGTCAATACACTCCCTTGTCCACTCACTCTTATTTACAGTTCATAAGAGTACATATAGAACTTATGAAAAAAATGTTGTTGTAAACGACATATAGCTCCAGATGTCTTCTTAATATGATCCACTTTAAATCATCAGTTGTATCCCCTTTCGGGTGGGTACTCACCACACACAGGATTTAAACCGGCACCTCACAGATCCCATCCGATGGTCATCCGATCATCCTAATCCTGGTTCTGATTACTCCTTCTAAAGCCTCCAGAGATCACCCGATAATCACCAGCAGATGTTCAAAGTGAAAAGAAAGAGAAGCCACCAATAGTATAATCCCGTAGAGTATCTTTTAATCAGTCTATAAAAATTGTTTCAACAACATATCTTCCATATGGTAAAAATCAAGCAGTAAAATAGCAGCAGTGTAATTCAAAACCGCCGTGCTGTTCCCCCAGGCTCCTAACAGGTGCAGTGTATCAGCTGGTACAGCTTGTGTTTAACCGGACTTACTGCCGCTTCCTGTGTTTGGAGCGCACCTGGAACGCACCGACGTCACTTCCTTTCAGCCGCAAAGTCACACCCTGACGTTTCGTCTTCTCGACTTCCTCTGAGGGCGTGACTCTCCAGCACGGCTCACAGGAATATATACACACACAAGTGATTGAGAGACAAGTTTAACCCCTCCTATATGCTAATCAATGCCATTTAATTACTCAAATCGGCAGAACGCATTGTAGTCACAGGGGTCTCGTCATTTTAAATCACACATTAAATCAACAATAACCTCTTATACATTGATCTTGAAAAGCGTTATTAAGATAATAATAACATAATCAAATAGTTAAAATAATCCAATAAAGGCTGAGTCTCCATAATATTATTCATTATCACAGATAAGCGCCCAGCACTAGCGCCGTCTTGAGTATGAATACCAAACAGCAGTCCAAATTTCTACAAAAACAGGAAAAAACATATATACATATCTCAACACTCAACGTTAAAATACAATATTAAAATTAAATATATAAAATGTACTTCTAAAAAATCCTAAAAAATCCTACATAAAAATGCTAATCGTCAAAATTGTTTCATAATTATGTTATTAATACCTAAAGGTTTATAAATAAATTCCACATATATATAATATAAACCTACTAAACGGTAAAACAAATAATAACACTAAAAGTCACTAATGAAACAATTTATATCTAACTCGACGTTTAACCCTTTGGGGGTGAGGGTATCCAAGGAATACATCCAAAAAGTTTCTCGTTTGGATAATTCCCTTACCAAATTACTTCCTCTCCATGTAGGTTTAATATGGTCCCCCCCCCCCAAAATTTCAAACCTATAGGGTTTTTATCATGATGTAGCTTAAAATGGAGAGACACATTATGGTCTTTAAATCCCAATTTAATATTCTTAATGTGTTCTCCAATCCTTACTTTAAGGCATCTTTTTGTCCGTCCCACATACATTAACCCACATGGGCATAATAACACATATACCACATGTGTGATATTACAAGTTATGAACTCTTTGATGGCAAATTCTTTTTTATTTACTGTGGATGTAAAGCAGTCAATACCTCTTATGGGTTCAGCTATTTCTCTACACGCCTTACACTTACGGCAAGCGAAAAAAACTTTTTTGTCCCAAAAGGACAATGGTCTTCTTGGTTGGTCCAGCACCTTTTTTACCACCTTGTCTCCTACATTAGGTGCCTTTCTATAAATAAATTTAGGAGCTTCTGGCAACACTGGTTTCAAACTTTTATCTAGACAGAGTACATGCCAATGATTTTTTAACACTGTCTCAACCTCTCTATATTGTGCATGGAATGATGAAATAAAACTCCACTCATGGCAGGTTGAAGTTCGAATCCTCACACCTACTCCTACTACTTGTTCTCGTGGTATCGCTCTAATCTCCTCTGAGATTCTATCCAATTCTTGGGGTTTATACCCCTTCTCTCTGAATCTGTTTTTCAATATTACAGACTGAGACAGATAATTCTCTTCTGTAGAGCAATTTCGTTTCACCCGCATAAATTGTCCTTTTGGTATATTTTTTAACCAAACCGGGTGGTGGCCACTTTGTATAGGTAGGAAACTATTCCGGTCTGTTGGTTTGAAAAAGACTTTCGTGTCTAATTTATCACCATTTCTATAGATGCTGACATCCAAAAAATCAATTTGATCTTTACTCCATGTACTCGTCAATTTAATATTGTTGGAGTTATTATTGAGATATGTTAAAAAATTATTAAGAGATATTTCAGATCCTTCCCATATAAAAATAATATCATCAATGAATCGTCTGTAAAACAGGAGTTCCTGGGGGCGTGGCTGGCCGCGGAGTGAGATGGCTGCCTGAAATCTCTGATCCACTCAGCCAAGGGACATTCAGCGACTGCCAGCATCTATTTACCGCACACCCCCCTCTCTAACACTCCAGAGGGGAGAAGAACCGGTGGGCACCCGAACAGTATGTCCAGGGGGAGAGCCGCCAGCCTGTATCAGCCGCGCCGCCTTACAGACTACTTCAGGAGAGCCGACATGCTGACTGCTGAAGATGGCGCCGGCGCGGCGACATATCCCTCACAGCTGGACGCCGGGAGCTCACAGGAAAACCCTGCCTGCATAGAGGAGATGGACAGCGCGGCCCCACACACGGAATCCTCTCAGCCCTCACCTGCTGATCGAGGTAAGAGAGCCACACAATCTCCAGCCCTCTCACCCACTAAAGCTCCTCAGCTAAAAAAACAGCACTGGGATCCGCAAGCACCCACAGGCCCTGAAGTGCCCCGTTCTGACTCCCTAGCCACACTACCTGCCTCTGACCAGCCAGCATCTGAGCACACACTCAAACTTATGCTGATGTCATTACAGCATGATATGCGGAATGAATTACGGTCCTCCATCTCCATGTTGCATTCCAGAATAGATCAAGTGGAGGACCGCACAGAAGATATTGAAAAAACACTCACTGAGCACACTACAGCCTATAATGAAATGGCGGATGCCCATGATCAGCACACTGACGAGATTAACTATTTGTACGCCAAAATCGCAGATTTAGAGGACCGTTCAAGGAGGAACAACATTAAATTTAGGGGTGTACCAGAATCCGTTAAACCTCCCGAACTCATCCCCTACATCCAGCAACTCTTCCTCACGCTTATCCCTCAATTGCGTCAAACTGACATGATTATTGACCGGGCACACCGCATTGTCAAACCTAACCACCTCCCTGCCTCAGTACCTAGAGACATTCTAGCACGCATCCATTTCTTTCAAGTGAAAGAGAAGATCATGGCGGCTGCCAGGTCTTCCTCTCCGCTGCCGGACCCCTACTCTACAGTGTCCTTGTACACAGACATCTCTGCTGCCACTGCTCAAAAAAGAAGAGAATTCTCCCAGACCACCACTACTCTTAGAAAGCACAACATCCAATACAAATGGGGCTTCCCCACTAAACTAGTGGTCACGTACCAAAACCAGAATACCAGTATCCTGACTCCCAAAGATGGAATCAAACGCATGCTCAACTGGGGCCTAATCTCCTCACCTCCACCGGAACCCCTACTCCAGAGGCCCCCAACCTTCGCCCAGGATCCCAGGCGTTATGCTTCTACCACCACTCGCAAATAGAGACTTCCTCCATCTCCTCTCATCCCAATCTCCGGGTGCCCATCGGAAACATTTACTATGCCAATCCCGCAATTGTACACCTCAATGATGTCCCTAATGAGCGCACCACCTGTTACGATCCTCACTCTTCCCCCGGTGAAAGGAAAGTGCTACGCACTTTATTACTGTATTCTTTTGTTGTTTCTTGTTTATCTCCTTTAGGTTTCAAATTTTACCTTTTGTTTTTCATAATTAGTGCCTATTGTTGCGCTGTTCACTTGCTTACCTTAAATCGCTAACTTCATTTTGCTTATTGTATAACACCATCACTGGTCTACCTCCACCTATACGCACCACTTCACAGCGGTATTCCTATATCTCCCCCCACCAGTCACTTCATAAAATGTCATTCACTATCACCTCTATCAACGCCAAAGGCTTAAACTCCCCTTACAAAAGAAATTTACTGTGGAAAGAGGCCTTAGCCCTCACCTCTGACATACTATGCGTACAAGAAACCCACTTCGCCTCCGCCAAACCCCCCTCCTGCTCCCATAAACAGTATCCACACTACTACTTTGCCAATTCTGCAAAAAAGAAAGCAGGTGTTATGATTGCTATACGCTCCACGGTCTACCTCCAGCTGTTCCACACCGAGATAGACCCTGAGGGTAGATATATAATCTTGAACGCCACTATCAATAATCATAACATCACCATAGCTAACATTTACTCCCCTAACACCAAACAACACCGCTTCTACAAGACCGTTCTAAGGAAGCTAGAACCTTTCAGACAGGGCCCCTTAGTTATCTGCGGCGACTTCAACCAAATTGTTGATACTTCACTAGACACTTCTAATCCTGCTCGTAAACATTCTGCCTCACTTTCCTCCCTACTCCACTCGGAAGATTTATACGACCCCTGGAGATGCCTTCACGGCACTGAAAGAGATTACACCTTCTTCTCCCACACGCAAAATGCTTACTCTCGGATAGATCTCTTTTTGACTGACAAACATACCCTGCAAATGGTACAGGAGTCTAAAATTGGGCTCATTACGTGGTCTGACCACGCACCCATATCACTGAGACTATTTCCAGCGCCTACCTATAAAAACCTCACCACCTGGAGGCTCAACACCTCCATTATCGCACGTCCCTTATATCAAAAACAGATCCTATCCGAGCTGCAACAGTACTTCACAACCAACACCGGATCGGTAGACAACCCCACCATTCTATGGAATGCCCACAAGGCCTGCATACAAGGTCTCCTGATTAAACTGGGAGCCCATGAGAAAAAACTACACAATGCCACCACGAACAAACTCCTAGAACGTATACGATTGCTAGAGCGAGCCAACAAACCTCAACCTTCCCCTCTACTCAGTTCCGAATTGCACACAGCTAGACAGACCCTCAGTGACCACCTACACACAAACTTTGATTTTCACCTTAAACGTCTCCGACTACAATCCTACTCTCAACACAACAAACCTGGGGCATACCTAACTAGACAGCTTAAACGCAAACTCTTACAAACTAAAATACCGTACCTTACCGACCACCGCGGCATAAAACGCACAAACCCTAAAGACATCGCTGACCAATTTAGCTTTTACTACTCTAAACTATACAACCTTACCAGCTCCAACCTTGCGCCACCACCCTCCTCTACCGACATCACTAACTTCCTCAAGGACATACATCTCCCCTCACTCTCACAAGATCAACTACACCAGCTGTCCACCCCGTTTTCCCTCACGGAAGTGGAATCAGCCATTGCCACCCTACCACTCCACAAAGCCCCAGGCCCTGACGGGTTCTGCAATGAGTACTACAAAACATTCTCTAAGCTCCTTACCCCCCACCTATGCCACTCCTTCAACTTCACCGCTAGTACTGGCTCCATCCCACCGGAATCCCTCCAAGCCACTATTGTCACTATTCCAAAACCAGGCAAACCGGCCGATGACCCTGCCAGCTACAGACCCATCTCCCTGCTAAATACTGACACCAAGCTATATGCCAAAATCTTGGCCACACGACTTTCAAACATCATCCCACAACTTGTGCATATTGACCAAGTGGGTTTTGTGGCTGGCAGACAAGCGTCGGACGGTACCCGTAGGTTCATTGATCTGATACAATGGGTGGAACACCACCGAACGCCTTCTCTGCTCATCTCTCTTGATGCAGAGAAGGCGTTTGATCGAGTAGACTGGTCCTACCTGCAGGCAGTCCTTCAGAAATTTGGTTTCACGGGGACCATCCTGCAAGCTATACTCTCCCTCTACTCCTCGCCCAGTGCTAGAGTAATGACTTCTGGACTACTCTCAGACCCCTTCCACATCTCTAATGGGACACGTCAGGGGTGCCCACTCTCACCCTTGATCTTCGCCCTTGTTATGGAACCCCTGGCCCAATCCATTCGACACAACCCACTCATCTCAGGGATAACGACTGCAGATAAAACTCACAAGATAGGCCTGTACGCTGACGATGTCATCATCTCCCTGACTGACCCTACCAACTCACTCCCTGCTCTCCATCACACTTTAGACGCATTCAGCAAGGCCTCACTATATAAAATCAACTTTTCCAAATCCAGCATGCTCAGTATAGGACTGAACCAAAACACCAAAACTGATATCACCAATGCCATGTCTTTCTCATGGGCCCCCAACTCCATACTCACGTATTTAGGCATACAATTAACCGCACCCTCAACCCACTTACGCTCCAACAACTTTAATAATCTTGTAACCAAACTCCAGAAAACTATACAAGACCTTCGACATACTACTGCCTCTTGGGCAGGTAGAATTGCCCTCGCCAAAATGTATCTTCTACCCCATGTCTTATATACATTCCGGACTCTGCCAATACCCTTCCTAAAACAACAACTACTGCAACTACAATCTATTATCACAACCTTCATATGGGGCGGAAAACGATCACGTCTCAAGAGTAGCACTATGTGCAAACCAGTAACATCTGAAGGGATGGGAGCACCGGACTTAATAGCCTATTACAAAGCGACTATACTTGATCAAGCCAGAGTCTGGTGGAACCCTATGCAACAAACCACCTGGCTTCAAATAGAAGAAGCAGCGCTACTGTCCCACCCTAGACTGACTCTCTGTGCCCTTCTCCTGCAACATTCAGGGACTCATTCATACCTGGACACTATTAATGCTACCATCAGGATATGGAAAGCCACCATACAATCCTCTCGAGGTATACCACTATGCCTGCTCAAGCAAATACCAATGGAAGCCCTCCAAATTCTCACACCCAACATCAACATCTCTGACTGGATTAGCAATGGCATCTCCAACATTGGAATCCTGTACCAAGGATCCGCCCTTAAGTCCTTCCAAAAACTCCAAACCGATTACCACATTGGACACACAGATTTTTTCTTATACCTGAGAATACGCTCGATCCTCTCTAAAGTACAATGGACTGATAATTTACTGACATGGCATATGACCACATTCTTCACCCTCAAAACATCTCGACGACGTGGAATCTCCTTTTGCTATAAACTTCTTACTGACACCGGCCCCATTTCAAAGTCACTAACGATGCTACAATGGGAGCAAAAGCTGCACTGTTCCTACACTCCCCAACAATGGCATCGCTCGTTACAAGCACCTCTAAAAATATCCAAATCTCTCCCCCACTGGGAAACTGTCCAAAAATTATTCCACAACTGGTACCTTACACCATCTAAACTTGCCCGGATCTACCCAAACTCAACCAATCTCTGCTGGAGAAACTGTGGATTACCAGGGACCCCACTTCACATATGGTGGGACTGCCCAATCATCACAACATTGTGGACTAAGCTCTCCAAACTCCTCCTTTCCATTCTTCCGGACCCTGTGCCCCTTACACCGCAAATGGTACTATTAGGCCTAGACATGGAACTTTGGCCTAGCTCTTCACGCACGGTTGTCTCCCATGTATTCATTGCAACACGCCTGGCTATTACCAAGACTTGGAAATCTCCCAACCCCCCCTCTACCACGGAAATAACTGCCCTCTTGAACAACCATTGCCTAATGGAATTTATGCACGCCAAAGCATACTTACAACTCCCTAGATTCCAAAAAAACTGGGACCTTTGGATTAAACACCCCAACTGCATACCCCCCATAAATGACCTTTCACCTAGCTGACTCCCAAAACTAGGTGGACCCTCCATTGATGTAATGACTTGAATGCTGCCTGTATAACTATACAATATTCACTGTTAGTTTTATTACCTGTTACATATGTAAAATCCTCAATAAAATTGAGTTTAAAAAAAAAAAACAGGAGTTCCCGTCTTTTATTCACAAAAATATACTTATCCTCCCACTCCCCCATAAATAAATTTGCAATACTAGGTGCAAATTTCGCGCCCATTGCCACGCCTCCCTTTTGGATAAAAAACTAATTGTTGAACCAAAAATAATTATGTGACAAACAAAAATCTAAAACCTCTTTTAAAAAAACTTTTCGATGATGGGGAAGATCATCTCTTTGGCTCAAAGCCCAATTGAGGGCGAGTAGGGCGTCGTCATGATGTATTATTGTATACAGGGAGGATACGTCAGACGTCACAAAAAATACTTCTCCTCTAAATGTATATTCTGCAGGGATTGTAATAAATCCTTGGTGTCCTTCAGATACGCTTTTGTTGTTTTGACACTATGCAAAAACCGATCCAAGTACTCCCCTATCCTTAAGGTTACAGAGCCAATCCCATTCACAATTGGCCTGGCTGGGGGATTCTGGGAGTCTTTTTGTATTTTGGGCAGCGTATAAATTGTAGGAATCCTTGTACTGCTTGGTGTCAAATAACGCTTCTCTTTAACTGTTAAAGTATGTCCTTTAAATCCATACTCCACCAAGTGGCCCAATTCTACACCAACAGTGGAGGGACCAACAGAACTGGGATCATACTCAACAACAAAGTTTAAGGAGAACAGAAAACGAGGATGTAGAGCAGGAGCACGAATCCAGCAAAAAAAGGAGGCTGGAAAAAGACTAACTGGTATCTATAACCTCAGTGGGGTTGATTTGACACACAAAGAGACCAATATCCTACAATTAGGTCTGAAATGTGGTTTGAAAAGATCGATAAACAAATTCAATGTATATATTGATATTCATAGATACATGAGGAAAGTCAGTATCAAGAAATATTTCTTGAATAAAATGTCAAACCCAGTGAGTGGAAACATTGGATCATCAGTGGCGGTTGATAGTGGACTTAAAAATAAGTCTCTATTTAACCCCCTAAATATGGCAATTCATCACCTTGAGGTGTTTAAAAGTTTAGTATTACGAGATATGGAGAAAATTATTCCCAAAAAAGGAGTTAATCCTCGATTTATTTGCGATGGCATAGAAATGTTGGAGAAAAGAAATGATGTAGTAGTCAGACCAGCAGATAAAGGAGGAGGTGTAGTGGTCTTGTCGAAAGATTATTATGTTGGCCAATTAACAGAAATGTTGGCTGACACTGATACATATAAAAAATTAAGTCACGACCCTACACCTCAATATAATGTAGAATTGGGCCACTTGGTGGAGTATGGATTTAAAGGACATACTTTAACAGTTAAAGAGAAGCGTTATTTGACACCAAGCAGTACAAGGATTCCTACAATTTAAACGCTGCCCAAAATACATAAAGACTCCCAGAATCCCCCAGCCAGGCCAATTGTGAATGGGATTGGCTCTGTAACCTTAAGGATAGGGGAGTACTTGGATCGGTTTTTGCAGAGTAGTGTCAAAACAACAAAAGCGTATCTGAAGGACACCAAGGATTTATTACAATCCCTGCAGAATATACATTTAGAAGACCGAGGAGAAGTATTTTTTGTGACGTCTGACGTATCCTCCCTGTATACAATAATACAGCAGGACGACGCCCTACTCGCCCTCAATTGGGCTTTGAGCCAAAGAGATGATCTTCCCCATCATCAAAAAGTTTTTTTAAAAGAGGTTTTAGATTTTTGTTTGTCACATAATTATTTTTGGTTCAACAATGAGTTTTTTATCCAAAAGAAAGGCGTGGCAATGGGCGCAAAATTTGCACCTAGTATTGCAAATTTATTTATGGGGGAGTGGGAGGATAAGTATATTTTTGTGAATAAAAGACGGGAACTCCTGTTTTACAGACGATTCATTAATGATATTATTTTTATATGGGAAGGATCTGAAATATCTCTTAATAATTTTTTAACATATCTCAATAATAACTCCAACAATATTAAATTGACGAGTACATGGAGTAAAGATCAAATAGATTGTTTGGATGTCAGCATCTATAGAAATGGTGATAAATTAGACACGAAAGTCTTTTTCAAACCAACAGACCGGAATAGTTTCCTACATATACAAAGTGGCCACCACCCGGTTTGGTTAAAAAATATACCAAAAGGACAATTTATGCGGGTGAAACGAAATTGCTCTACAGAAGAGAATTATCTGTCTCAGTCTGTAATATTGAAAAACAGATTCAGAGAGAAGGGGTATAAACCTCAAGAATTGGATAGAATCTCAGAGGAGATTAGAGCGATACCACGAGAACAAGTAGTAGGAGAAGGTGTGAGGATTCGAACTTCAACCTGCCATGAGTGGAGTTTTATTTCATCATTCCATGCACAATATAGAGAGGTTGAGACAGTGTTAAAAAATCATTGGCATGTACTCTGTCTAGATAAAAGTTTGAAACCAGTGTTGCCAGAAGCTCCTAAATTTATTTATCGAAAGGCACCTAATGTAGGAGACAAGGTGGTAAAAAAGGTGCTGGACCAACCAAGAAGACCATTGTCCTTTTGGGACAAAAAAGGGTTTTTCGCTTGCCGTAAGTGTAAGGCGTGTAGAGAAATAGCTGAACCCATAAGAGGTATTGACTGCTTTACATCCACAGTAAATAAAAAATAATTCGCCATCAAAGAGTTCATAACTTGTAATATCACACATGTGGTATATGTGTTATTATGCCCATGTGGGTTAATGTATGTGGGACGGACAAAAAGATGCCTTAAAGTAAGGATTGGAGAACACATTAAGAATATTAAATTGGGATTTAAAGACCATAATGTGTATCTCCATTTTAAGCTACATCATGATCAAAACCCTATAGGTTTGAAATTTTGGGGGTGGACCATATTAAACCTACATGGAGAGGAAGTAATTTGGTAAGGGAATTATCCAAACGAGAAACTTTTTGGATTTATTCCTTGGATACCCTCACCCCCAAAGGGTTAAACGTCGAGTTAGATATAAATTGTTTCATTAGTGACTTTTAGTGTTATTATTTGTTTTACCGTTTAGTAGGTTTATATTATATATATGTGGAATTTATTTATAAACCTTTAGGTATTAATAACATAATTATGAAACAATTTTGACGATTAGCATTTTTATGTAGTATTCTTTAGTATTTTTTAGAAGTAAATTTTTTATATTTAATTTTAATATTGTATTTTAACGTTGAGTGTTGAGATATGTATATATGTTTTTTCCTGTTTTTGTAGAAATTTGGACTGCTGTTTGGTATTCATACTCAAGATGGCGCTAGTGCTGGGCGCTTATCTGTGATAATGAATAATATTATGGAGACTCAGCCTTTATTGGATTATTTTAACTATTCGATTATGTTATTATTATCTTAATAACGCTTTTCAAGATCAATGTATAAGAGGTTATTGTTGATTTAATGTGTTAAGTGATTTAAAATGACGAGACCCCTGTGACTACAATGCGTTCTGCCGATTTGAGTAATTAAATGGCATTGATTAGCATATAGGAGGGGTTAAACTTGTCTCTCAATCACTTGTGTGTGTATATATTCCTGTGAGCCGTGCTGCAGAGTCACGCCCTCAGAGGAAGTCGAGAAGACGAAACATCAGGGTGTGACTTTGCGGCTGAAAGGAAGTGACGTCGGTGCGTTCCAGGTGCGCTCCAAACACAGGAAGCGGCAGTAAGTCTGGTTAAACACAAGCTGTACCAGCTGATACACTGCACCTGTTAGGAGCCTGGGGGAACAGCACGGCGGTTTTGAATTACACTGCTGCTATTTTACTGCTTGATTTTTACCATATGGAAGATATGTTGTGGAAACAATTTTTATAGACTGATTAAAAGATACTCTACGGGATTACACTATTGGTGGCTTCTCTTTCTTTTCACTTTGAACATCTGCTGGTGATTATCGGGTGATCTCTGGAGGCTTTAGAAGGAGTAATCAGAACCAGGATTAGGATGATCGGATGACCATCGGATGGGATCTGTGAGGTGCCTGTTTAAATCCTGTGTGTGGTGAGTACCCACCCGAAAGGAGATACAACTGATGATTTAAAGTGGATCATATTAAGAAGACATCTGGAGCTATATGTCGTTTACAACAACATTTTTTTCATAAGTTCTATATGTACTCTTATGAACTGTAAATAAGAGTGAGTGGACAAGGGAGTGTATTGACCACCTGAGCGCTGCTATAGAAAACTTTCATTATCCTACCCAGGGATTTGATTGTGTTTTTTATAAGTTTTATAGTTTTATGTTCTGCAAAAATATTTGTTGTGTTTAAGCGGCTGCTGATATAGATACATATAGTGAACATTTGGGTTAATGAATACGGTCAGGTATTCATTGTTGTCTGTTATAAGTCACCTGTGAGCTTCTTTAGCGCTGGGATAGTGAAAGAAGGCCAGGGGAACTTCACTTTAATTTTTATATTCAAGGTTAGACCTATTTTTGGTGGATCAGTATTACCTTGAAAAAGTAAAAACAGTCCGGATAGGACAGATAACAATATCCGACCATGCTCCAGTGACGCTCACATTCATCCCAGTAATGGCAGGCTATCAGGAAAAAACATGGAGACTAAATGAGTCTCTGTTAGATGACAAATGGATGGTGGAGGATATTGAAAAGAAATTGAAAGAATATTTTGAGTTAAATACAGTAGGGGACGTCCCAGAAAAAACAATATGGGAAGCCCATAAGGCAGTTATCAGAGGGGAGCTAATAGCCCATGGATCCCGAATAAAAATAAATAAAAAGAAAGAGATGGATGATCTATTGGGAGAGATACGAGAGTGGGAGGGTAAACATAAAAAGGGTTATGATCCAGAGGTAGACATAAGGCTGGGATTATTGAGGAGCAAGCTCTCTATCTGCTTGGATAGAAAAGACAAAGATAAATATAGATTTATGGCACATTGCTTTTATGAACATGGGAACAAATGCGGCAAATTTTTGGCAAGGCAGTTGAAAAAGCAACAAGAGCTATCCCATGTCCATGAAATAAGAGGTAATAACAACCAGATAATGGATACGAAATTAATAGCTATGGAATTTAAACAATTTTATACAAGCCTGTATAACATTCACCCAATAGAAACAACAACTGAAAGAGAGAAGCAAGTAGATGAAATAAAAGAATATATAAAAAATTCAGAACTACCATCTCTTTCTTTGGAGGTGGTGGAAAGATTGGAGGAAAATATTACCATAGATGAAATAAAAAAAGCAATAGGGGACCTACCAAAGGGAAAAAGCCCGGGACCAGATGGCATAACAAATGCATACTATAAAAAATTAGCGGAAATACTGATAACACCACTATGTAATTATTTTAATAAAATTAGAATAAATAACCCCCCACATCCCGAAGCATTACTGGCACATGTTGCTATTATTCCAAAACCTGGGAAGGACCCTCAGCATTGCGCAAACTACAGGCCTATTTCCCTCCTGAATACAGACATCAAAGTATTGTCAAAAATAATAGCAAGAAGACTACAGGACAAAATAGTAAAACTGATTCATTTGGATCAGACGGGATTTGTGATGGGCAGGGAGACTAAGGATAGTACTATCCGGGCTCTGCACTTACTCCATTGGCTGCAGAACGGACCCAATACAGAACCAAATGTAGCCCTATCGATGGATGCCGAAAAGGCATTCGATCGGGTGAATTGGACATATATGATGGAAGTATTGAGGGAAATAGGCCTGAAGGAGTGGATGATGGGATGGATAACTGCACTGTACACAAACCCGAAAGCGAAAGTCAAGGTAAACGGAACCCTGTCAGGTAGCTTTGATATTAACAATGGCACACGACAGGGATGCCCCCTGTCACCAATTTTGTTTGCCCTGACTTTGGAACCACTCCTTTGCAGAGTAAGGGCAAATAAAAGAATAAAAGGAGTGAAAATAGACCAAAAAGAACACAAAGTGTCAGCATATGCGGACGATTTATTATTCTTCCTAGCAAAACCACAGGAATCCATAGCAGTATTGATGAAGGAAATAGAGAGATATGGGAAATTATCCAATTTTAAAGTAAACATAGAGAAATCTATAATACTCCCTACTCATGTACCCTCATTGATAATAAAACAGCTACGAGAAACCTACCCAATGGTCTGGAAAAAAGATTTGTTATACTATTTAGGAGTACATATAACAGCTGATAAAAAATTGATGTACGAACTTAATTATGAAAAGTTAGCCATCGAGACTATATAGAGGACCTACATAGATGGAGAGGCCACACATTAACTTGGTTTGGCAGGATGAGCACCTTGAAGATGAATGTGTTACCAAGACTAATATATATTCTGAATACGGTACCCATGGCATTGCCCCAAACCTTCTTTAAAAAAATTCGTAGAGCATTTACCTCCTTTATTTGGAAGGATGGGAATGCGAGAATAGCATATAACATACTGTGCAAAAAGAGAGGAGAAGGGAGAATGGGACTCCCAGATATATCCAACTACTATAAGGCGATGGCACTAGTCCGAATAACGAACTGGTGCCATGACGCCTCCACCAGGGCATGGGTTAGGATGGAGGGAAGCATGGCCGGTAGGAATTTAGCCGGGGCCCCATGGATACCCACTAAGTCAAGGGGGTTGTCGAAATGGACATCTCCTCTGACATTAAACACGTTAGCAGTGTGGGATAGAATGAATAAAACCGGTAAATATGCACCCAGAACATCCCCTTTGGCTCCATTAGGAGGGTATCCATGGTTCCCACCTGGGCAGGAGAGGGGCTCCCTGGGCCCCTGGGAATCGAACGGGAACACAATGTGCGCACGGTATGCCCCGAGCGGTCATCTGATGTCACAATCGGAGTTGATAGCATCACAGGGAGATATGAGGATGGCAGGATGGAGATATGGCCAAATAAATAACTTTTTTAACAAACTAGAACCTCAGATTAGGGCATTGGACTCATTGACAATGTACGAGGCAGTGTGTGCGAGGAGAGGGGAACCTCAGAACATGTTGTCACGAATGTATAAACTAGTTCTGAGTGAAAAAAAAAATCCAATCCCTTACTTCATTAAAGAATGGGAAAGGGAATTGGAACAAACATTTACAACAACACAAAAAAAAGGTTCATAGAAATGACACTTTCATCCTCAATATGCTCCTCCACTAAAGAGATGTCATATAAATTTATGACCAGATGGTACCGAACACCGATGAGAATAGCACAAATCTACCCGACAGCAGATGCTCAATGCTGGAGGGGGTGCAAGGAGCAAGGTACCCTACTTCATATTTGGTGGTCCTGCCCGAAGATAAGGAAATTTTGGGAGGAGGCAATCCTGTGGATCAGGAAAATAGCCAAAATATCTATAGACCCAACACCCATGCATATTTTGTTCCATGGAACTACCGGCCCAGTAAAAGAATATAAAAATAGCATAATACCACACCTATTGAATGCAGCAAAAAAATGAATCCCTAGGTATTGGAAAAAATAAGAATCTCCCACCATTAAAGAATGGAAGAAGGAAGTGGAGATAATAAGGGAAGCAGAAAGGTGGATATACAAAATACGAGACCAACAGAGGAAATACAGAGAAATCTGGGAAGGTTGGAGAACTTTGGCATTAGAGATAGAAAGAGCCTAAGGGAGGAGGAGAGGAAGAGGGCAATTGGGAGTGGGAGAGGAGGCGAGAAAGGAAGGAAAAGGGAAAAGAAAGTAAACGGAAAATAAGTATATTAAAGAAGGAAAAGGGGGGAATATCCCCTTTATCCCCCGAAGGGCGACAGTAGGACATTTAATACAGAGATGGGACCAACTGCAATAGTACCAAAATGTTTGATAAGTATGGTAGAATTGGAGGGGTTGGAATCTCCCCCCCTGGCACCCCACCACCAGTTCCCAGGTACGTGAAGGAAAAGGGAAGAGTTTTTTTTTTTTTTTTAAGACATACAGAGGGTTGAGGGAAAAAGGGGGAAAAAGGAAAATAATACACATTAAATACAAAGTAAATAGAATGGAACATACCTAAGAAGAATGGGTAATATAAATAAATAGGGGAAAGTATAACACACAGAGAAAGTATAACACATGGAGGTTGAACACAGTGTAATAAGAAGGATAATAAAACAACTAAAGAGGGAAATATATTACACACTAAATATAAAGTAAACAGAAGGGTATATACACAAGAAGAACGGGTAACACATATAAATAGGGGATTGTGAAGCACATTAAATTTTTGGGAGGGTTTTTTTTTTTCCCTCTCCTGGAAGATCAGCGGTGGGAAAGAGTGGTGAGGTAAAATGGCAGCGGGGGAGTGACCCACCCTATCCCCAAAGGGAAAGTGAATGTATGTAGTATGAAAAGGAATGTAAATGTTGTTTTTAATATCATGTAAACAAAATCTTCAATAAAAGTTGAATTATTAAAAAAAAAAAAAAACAGAAGGACAAGGGACCGTGGTAATCAGGAGACAGGATGGACAGAAGCAGGATGGACTAAAGATAGGGATCAGGTCGGATCGGGTCAGGCAGGATGCAGGTTCAAAGTCCAGATCACAGGTCCTAGGTCAGGGAGAGAGATACCAGGGCAAGAAGTGTTTGTACTTGCCGGGTATTTATAGGCAGGCTTGTAATTAGCTTCAGGTCACAGCTGAGCACTGAAAGATCAGTTTGCTCCACACTGCCAGGATCCATCCGCTGGTGGAGACCAGTACTGCATCCAAAGGATAACATGATACCAGCAGGGAGAAATTCTCCTGACAGTTCCACACTGCCAGGAGACACCTGCTGGTGGACCACAGTACTGCAAGCCAAATAATAAATAACACCAGCGGATGGAACCTTTCCTGACAACCATATCTTCTTGCTCCCCCTCCTCAGCATGCTAGGAGCTGTGGTTTCACCCATAAAGGATCCTTTGCTGCAGCCTGTCCTCAGGACTACACTTCCCATGATGCTCCCCTGCCTTCCTCTGATTCATCCTTTGTTCACAGCCAATAGAATGGAAGAGGGGACTGAAACTTTGGTGGCCAGATTTCATAGAGCCGCGCTCTCTCTTTTCCCGCACTGTGACAGGAGACGAGGGGGGCGAGCAGGGGGAAGATGTTGTCACAGCGCTGCTGCCAGTGATCGGCCCCGTGGACTCGAGAAGGGGGGACAGAGTGAGTGGCGGGTGGGAGAGGGACACAAACGCCTGCAGTTTCACCCTTCCTTCTCCTCACATGCAGGTCTGGTCACCTGCTGTGGCAGCGCTCTGAGTGGGGGGAACCTGCAGCCACCCACAGCACAGCTGCTTCTGTGTCCTCTTCTGCTCTTATCTGTCCGTGGGGGGGATGGATCTCTGCAACCCCGCTACACATTCACAAATCATAATAGCTGGTTGTTAAGGACCAGATGGCCACGGCGTCCTTAACAACCATGACTCATCTGCTGTCAACAGAATGTAAATAAAACAATTGAGAGACCATTATCCAAGCATGCAGCCCAGCAGGCCAGAAAAGGGGGAGACAAGCGAGTGCCCCCCTCCTGAACCATACCAGGCCACATGCTATCAACATGGGCGGCTTTGGGGCAGGGGGGTTCCCTACACCCCCCAAAGCACGTTGTCCCTGGCCCGCAAAGTACCTTGTCCCCATGTTGATGTGGACAAGGGCCTTTTCCCCACAACCGTGACCTGGTTGTTGTGGGGGTCTGTGGGTGGGGGCTTATCAGAATCTGGAAGCCCCCTTTGACAAGAGGGCCCTCAGATTCTGCCTTGCCCATTTGTGAATGAATATGGGGTGCACTGTACCCCTACTTATTCACCAAAAAAGTGTCAAAAATAAGTCCTTTATTAAGACAAAACAATATCGCCAAAGTAAATCCAACGTCAATCATAATGAACACTACCAACCCCCCCCTTGCCTCTCGGCGTCTTACATCTCCAGTTCCCACTGACGGTAGATGAACAAAGAGCATGGTCATGGATGACAGCGGGTGGCCTTGCCCCTTTGTTTATTTACCATTTCTAGGCACTGACTGACAGTTCCAATACCCAGAGCCGATTGTAAATAAACAAAGATGCAGGGTCAGCTGTCACCGGTGACCATGCCCCTTTTTACATTTACCACCGATGTGAACCAGAGATGTCATACGTCGGGAGGCAAGCGATGTGTGCAGACCTGTTTTTTTCTATGGGGCAGCAGTGGTTATTATGATTGACATTGGGTTTACTTCAGGGGACATTGTTTTTGTTTTTTTGTTTTTTAAATAAAGGACTTGTCAAAAACTGCCTCTTCGTTTTAATTTATTTTTGCCTCTTTTTTGGTGAATGAGTAGGTAGTACCCCATATTCATTCACATAGGGGGATCTGTTTGTTAAAGGGGACTTCAAGATTCCAATAAGTCCCCCACCCACAGACCCCCACAACCACCACCCAGGGTTGTGGGGAAGATACTCTTGTCCCCAACAACATGGGGACAAGGTGCTTCAGGAGGGAGCCCCCCCTTCTTCAAAGCACCCCCCGTGTTGAGGGCATGTGGCCTGTTATGGTTCAGGAGGGGGTGCTCACTCATCCTCCCTTTTCTGACCTGCCAGGCTGCATGCTCAGATTAGGGTCTGGTATAGATTTTAGGGGGGACCCCATGTCGTTTTTTTTAACCACTTAAGGACCGGGCCTCTTTCTGAGATTTGGTGTTTACAAGTTAAACAGTTTTTTTTTTTTTGCTATAAAATTACTTAGAACCCCCAAACATTATATATTTAATTTTTTTAACACCCTAGAGAATAAAATGGTGGTCGTTGCAATACTTTTTGTCACACCGTATTATGCCGTGTACACACGATCGAGTTTCACGGCGGTGAAAACACCGCCGTGAAACCCGACGGGAAAAACGAGGATCGGCTTGGTCCCCTACACACGACCGTTTTTCACGACATGTTTTCTCTTGGATGAGAAAAACGGCTGTGTGTAGGCTTTCCAGCATTTTTCCAGACGAGAAAAACGACAAGAATCACGACGAGAAAAATTAGAACATGCTCTAATTTTTCTCGTCGCGAATCGCGGCATTTTTTTCCGCAGCAGTTTTCCCATAGGGAAACACTGCTAGGGAGTGTACACACGGCCGATTTTCTCGACCAAGAGAAAACATGTCGTGAAAAACGGCCGTGTGTAGGGGACCAAGCCGGTCCTCGTTTTTCCAGTTGGGTTTCACGGCGGTGTTTTCACCGCCGTGAAACTCGATCGTGTGTACACGGCCTAACAACCAGGTATTCTTCACACAGAATGCGGATTGGTTGATTAATTCTTGACTAATTCAAATTGTAATTGTTCTGAACATTTGGAATTTGCTCAAAAATTATTAAACTAAACAAAAGGAATTCCAACCATGAATAACAAAACAAAACGAGTAACATAACAAATCTATCCAAAACTAAACAAAACCAATTTTTTTTTCTTTCTGCATATGTCTACTTATGATTATGGGCTAAGATTGATTATGGAATCATGTTAAAAATTGGGCAAATACGAACTTAGAAACCACTGAAGTCTAAAGGGGAGGGGATCTTGTTGATAAATTATCTTATTTACTTAAATTACTATTGTCCAAAAAGTCATGGGAAGCTGGGAACTCCAATCAGTGAAGTACACCAATGCAAAAAAAATTAAAAAAACTCCAGTAGGAAAGGGTCTTTCATGCATTTTGGAGAGCAACATTGAAGATACACAAACCCTTTAAATACCATGCTTGGGGGATACATTTAAAGCTGTATTTTTTATGCACCAGCAGTCTCAGTGACAGTGTAAATTGTCACTGCATAATTGGCTGTAGAAATGTTTATTCTTTTACAATTAGCCTGACTTACATACAGCAACAGCACCCCAAACTGATTAATTTCAGTTAAAAAAAAAATCAGGTAGTTTTAGCTTTTTCATGAAGCGTTAGGCATGCTTTTACTGATAGAAATTGGCCAGTAGTTGACTGAGGCTGACAATGTTCTTGCTGATGCAAAACTATTCTGCCTCCGGATAGTTTCTTTATAACTTCTATATAATTCTAGTATAAAATTGTCCAACAGCAAGATATTTTTAAAGAGGAAGAATTGGGCGAAATCTACTAGAGAAAAATTGTACAAGCAGGGGTTTTACTACACAAATGAGACAGCAATGTACAGCAATGTAAAGCTAGCTAGAAGCAGAACTGTTTTAAATAGTACGGCTTGCACAGATTACTAGAGACAAAGAACATACTGTATTCTGGTGTTTTATTACAAGAATTAGGATACTGCTGCGAATTCTGTAGTGTAAAATTGGCCATAAGCAAGGCAGTTTCATTCAGGAGTAAATGGCCTAACTGATGTACACTGCGGGGTTGATTTATTAAAACTGGAGAATGCAAAATCTGGTGTAGCTTTGCATAGAAACCAATCAATTTTGTCAAAGCTTAATTGAACAAGCTGAAGTTAGATGTTGATTGGCTACCATGCACAGCTGCACCAGATTTTTTACTCGCCAGTTTTAGTAAATCATTCCCTGTATGTCTAATATTTCATCTCTTGGGATAGGAGGGTGCAGTAAATGTGAGTGATATAATGCAAAGTGGTTTGTGTCTTGGCACTTAGCGCTATTTTTACCGCAAACGCGGTAAAAATAGCACTAACGCCTGTGTTTTACCGTGGTTTACCGCGTTTTTACTGCATTACTCATTAATTTCAATGGAGATAGGTGTTTTTACAGGGCTATTTTTAGCGCCCTAAAGATGCTCCAAAAAAGCTGTTTGCAGGATTTTTTCCAACGAACAGCCAGCAAAACGCCTCAGTGTGAAAGCCCTCAGGGGGGCAGGATTATTTCAGGCATTTTTACAGCGCTATTTTTACCGTGAAAATGTGGTAAAAACACCTCAGTGTGAAAGGGGCCTAATAGCGCTGTAAAAATAACTGAAATAATCCTGCCCCATCATTCTCAATGTGAAAGCCCTGAGGGCTTTCACACTGAGGCGTTTTGCTGGCTGTGCGTTGGAAAAAATCCTGCAAACAGCTTTTTTGGAGCATCTTAGGCCCCTTTCACACTGAGGCGTTGAAAAAACGCTAAAAAATTAGATTTTTTACCGTGATTTCACAGCGATTTTACCGTGTTTTTACCGGTAAAAATAAGCACTAACGCCTATACATTTTTACTGCGTTCGCGGTAAAAATAGCGCTAACGCCTATGTGTTTTACCGCGTTTTTACCGCGTTACTCATTCATTTCAATGGAGATAGGCGTTTTTACAGCGCTATTTTTAGCGCCCTAAAGATGCTCCAAAAAAGCTGTTTGCAGGATTTTTTCCAACGCACAGCCAGCAAAACGCCTCAGTGTGAAAGCCCCCAGGGCTTTCACATTGAGAATGATGGGGCAGGATTATTTCAGGCATTTTTACAGCGCTATTTTTACCGCGAAAACGCGGTAAAAACGCCTCAGTGTGAAAGGGGCCTTAGAGCGCTAAAAATAGCGCTGTAATAACGCCTATCTCCATTGAAATGAATGAGTAACGCGGTAAAAAATCTCATCATCTTAAAACGCGGTAAAACACATAGGCGTTAGCGCTATTTTTACCACGAACGCGGTAAAAACGCAGTAAAAATGCGGTTAGGCCCCTTTCACACTGAGGCGCTTTGCAGGTGCTATTGCGCTAAAAATAGCGCCTGCAATGCGCCCCGAAAAAGCTGCTCAATTGTATCCAGTGTGAAAGTCCGAGGGCTTTCACACTGGAGCATTGCGCTTGCAGGAGGGTCAAAAAACTCCTGCAAGCCGCATCTTTGAGGCGCGATAGGAGCGGTAAAAATATCGCTCCTATAGTGCCCCTGCCCATTGAAATCAATGGGGTAGCGCCTCCAAAACGCTGCAAATCGCGGCAAAAACAATGGTATAGCGGCACTAAAAATAGCGCCGCTATACCGCCAGCGCATCCAGCGCCTCAGTGTGAAAGTAGCCTTAAACACATAGGCGTTAGCGCTATTTTACCTTGAACACGGTAAAAACGCGGTAAAAACGCATAGGTGTTAGCGCTATTTTTACCGCGAACGCGGTAAAATCGCGGGAAAAAAACTCATAATTTGTTCGCGTTTTTTCAACGCCTCAGTGTGAAAGGGGCCTTATATATTGCATATAACAAAAAACAGCTTGAAAAAATGGTGGTCATTTACTAGTGGATGCTACACTTTGAACACCCCAAATTAAAAAAAAAATATCCCTGTTCTGCTTTGCGTTATTGAACTGTTGTATAACACTAGTCAGATAGCTTAACAATAATTCAGAAGTCAAGAAACGGGAGACATCAAATCTGTATGTATTCTTTTTCCGAATAACTTTGTAAAACTACAACATAAGCATAAAACAAACATATGTGTCAGTATATTAAAACATTATACAGCAGCCTCACTCTACCAGTGAAAGTACTCACAGACAATTCCACCATTAGTCCAAGAATAGACAGGAGCTCTTCTACATGCAGTCTGCTTGGATCAGAGAGCAGACATGAAATGAAGGAAATACAGTTCCAGGTTAAAGGTTACTGCCTTAAAGCGGAGGTTCCGCGGTATATCCTTTTTTTTTTTACATTGCATTGGTTGAGTATTACTTTCTCATGTATTTACTCACGTCTCAGATGTTTCCCAGTCTCCCCAGTCAGAATCAGTTCTAAATTAGAACTTATAAAAATCCCCTTTGTAAGTTGCCATTTTGCTTGTGGGCATTGTGAAGCCCACAAGCAAATACTTCCGGGAAGCGTGAATGCTTTTCTCCCACTGCACTGTTGCCATCACAACGGACACATACTGTGAAGTTGTTGAGGGGGGGGTGCGGGGGGAGCCGCCGCGGGATGTGCTTTTTCTTTTCACATTCTACAGTTCATCGCGGGGGGGGGGATGGGAGGCGCCGCTGCGAGATGTGTTTTCTTTTTACATTTTACAGGTCATCAGCGGGGGGGGGGGGGCCGCGCCGCTGCGAGATGTGTTTTCTTTTCACATTCCACAGTGAAAAGTGAAATCAGCGCTCCTGTCTCCTACACTCTGGCTCCTGTCCTGTATGCTAACATCAGCTGCAGCTCAGAATGAGCGCTCTGAAGCTGTCAAGCTGATGAAGCTGATGACGAGGTGGTGAATTGTCTCCTGGGAAAGCATGACACTGCACTCCCAGGAGGCATTGGGGCGCTGGGGAAAGTAAAGGAACGCCCACTCCCGCGGGAGGGATACCAGGAAGTGTCCCTATTTAATACGAAATTCAAGGTAAATAAAAAAACGAAGAAGATAATTATTTGCCAAATGTTGTTATAAATGTTATACTGATTGGGATAAGCAAATGTTTAGATTTAGGGTGAACCTCCGCTTTAACTGTGAAGGAATTCCTTTTCCTGTGACAAAATAATAACTAACTCTGGCCACTAGATGGCAACAATGTCAAACCAACATTGTAGTATAATCTGTAACAGCACATAGCACATATTACTATGACAATATGGGCAGAACACTCCCTGCCTGGCATAATTTATTATGTCATTTCATAAATATCACTGCTATGCAGAAAAACATATAAACAAGAAAATGGAATCCTAGCTAGTCCGAGATCAAAACTATAATGTCAGTTACAGGTCTGAGATAAATTCTGGTGGTCTCATTTTTCACAATCTTGACCTCCACCTTTCTGACCTTGCCATCTCTGCTTGGTAGAGCATTGACAATAAGTCCTACGGGTCACTCATTTCTGCTCTCTTGGTTGTCCTTTAACAGAACAACATCACCCACTTTTACATTTGGGCGATCCTCAGTCCATTTCCTGCGGCGTTGCAAATTTGACAGATACTCCCTCTCCCATCTTTTCCAAAAGGTGTCTGCCAAGCATTGTACTTGCTTCCATTGTTTTGCATGAACTTGTGTTGTACTTATGGTTCCAGATGGGGTAGACAAAGAGTTCACCTTTTGAGTCAACAACATTGCTGGGGTAAGGACCATAGGAGTATCTGGGTCTGAAGATACAGGAACTATAGGCCTGGCATTCATAATAGCTGAAACCTCTGCCATAAAGGTGCTTAAAGTCTCATGGGTAGAGTTGAGCGGACACCTGGATGTTCGGGTTCGACGGGTTCGGCCGCACTTCGGAAAAAAGTTCGGGTTCGGGTCCGAACTTTAACCCGAACCCGGACCCGAACCCGAACCCCATTGAAGTCAATGGGGACCCAGACTTCTAAGGACTAAAAAGGCTCTAAAAAAGTAATGGAAAGGGCTAGAGGGCTGCAAGTGGCAGCAAAATGTTGTTAAGAGCATGGCAAGTGCTCTGCAAACAAATGTGGATAGGGAAATAACTTAAAATAACATAAAAAAAAATAAAAATAAAAAATAATAATCTTGACCTAGGAGGACGAGGTCCATATGGAGTAGGAGGTTGAGGTGGCGGTGGATGTGGTTGTGTAGGTGGAAGCGGCGGTGGAGGAGGACGAGGTAGCCAACACTGGTTCAAAAATACAACAATGGCTGGGTAAGGCCGGTGATGTGTCGAATTCTGTCCCCCGTCAAATAGTGTCCACCCTGTACTGCGCTTGCTCAGTATGTAGGACAAGGGGATTTCGAAAATCTCCCAAGACGAACGGCGCCTGCGTGGTGAGTTCAGGTGAAGGCCACACCATCCGTGGCTCAAGCCGAGCCAAGTGAGGCCGTGCCCGAAGCGTGGCGATCGAACCGAGCCCGTGAGGGGCCCTGTTACTATGTGCTACCATATGTCCACTTGGATGGTGGGGCTTGAACCTGCACTAACAGCGCAGGCGCCGTTCATCTTCGGAGATTTTGTGAATCTCCTTGTCCTCTGTACTGTGCAAGCGCTGCGCCTTTGCAGTATGGGCCGGACACAATCCGATGGCCGGACAGTTTTTGTCACAACACCGGTATACATGTCTATTCTGCACAAGGTACGGACAAGTCCTGTGGGATCCATGCCTGGTTCATTTTAATGAATGTGAGCTTGTCCACATTGGCTCTGGACAGGCGGCTGCGCTTGTCTGTGATAACGCCCCCTGCCGTGCTAAATACACGTTCAGATAATACACTGGCTGCAAGGCATAAAGGGCAAGCTCAGGCCATGTGCCCAATTTGGAGACCCAGAAGTTAAAGGGGGCAGACCCGTCATCCAGTACGTGTAGGCCTGTGGACACATACTGCTCAACCATGTTGGTGAAATGCTGCCTCCTGCTAAGACGTTCCATCTCAGCTGGTGGTGCTGGTTGTTGTGGCGTGCTGACAAAGCTTTTCCACATTTCAGCCATGCTAACCCTGCCTTCTGAGGTGCTGCCGGTGCCCCGGCTGCGTTGGCGACCTCTTCCTCCTCCTCTGCCTTCGCCTTGTGCTTCCACCGTACGCCCGCTGTCAGGTGGGAATGCCACCAGCAGCGCGTCTACCAGCGTGCGCTTGTACTCGCGCATCTTACGATCCCGCTCCAGTGAGGGAATTAAGGACGGTACGTTGTCCTTGTAACGGGGATCCAGCAGGGTGGCCACCCAGTAATCAGCACCAGTTAAAATGTGGGCATCTCGGCGGTCATTGCGGAAACACTGCAGCATGTAATCGCTCATGTGTGCCAGGCTGCCCAGAGGCAAAGAAAAGCTGTCCTCTGTCGGAGGTGTATCGTCTGTGTCCTCTGTATCCCCCCAGCCACGCACCAGTGATGGCCACAAGCTGGTCTGGGTGCCACCCTGCTGTGAAAATGGCTCCTCCTCCTCCTCCTCCTCCACCTCGTCATCCTCCAGAACTGTGCCCTTTCTGCCGGACAATTGTGTACCTGGTGTTTGTTGGTGCAGGAACCCACCCTCGTAGCCACTTGTGAAAGACTGCCCTGAAAGCCTTTGAAATGATCCCGCTTCCTCCTCCTCCTTATCCTGCTGTGCCACATCCTCTTCCATCATCGCCCGAAGCGTTTTTTCAAGGAGGCATAGAACTGGGATAGTAACGCTAAGAACGGCGTCATTGGCACTGGACATGTTGGTGGAGTACTCGAAACAGCGCAACAAGGCACACAGGTCTCGCATGGAGGCCCAGTTATTGGTGGTGAAGTGGTGCTGTTCCGCAGAGCGACTCACGCGTGATTGCTGCAGCTGAAACTCCACTATCGCCTCCTGCTGCTCGCACAGTCTGGCCAGCATGTGCAAGGTGGAGTTCCACCTTGTGGGCACGTCACATATGAGGCGGTGAGCGGGAAGGCCGAAGTTACGCTGCAGCGCTGACAGGCGAGCAGCAGCAGGGTGAGAACGCCGAAAGTGCGCACACACAGCCTGCACTTTCTGCAGCAGCTCTGGCATATTGGGGTAATTTTTAAGGAACCTCTGGACCACCAAGTTCAGCACATGCGCCAGGCAAGGGATGTGCGTCAAACCGGCTAGGCCCAGAGCTGCTACGAGATTTCGCCCATTATCGCACACCACCAGGCCGGGCTTGAGGCTCACTGACAGCAACCACTCATTGGTCCGTTGTTCCATGTCCCGCCACAACTCCTGCGCGGTGTGGGGTTTTTCCCCCAAACAGGAAAGTTTTAAAACTGCCTGCTGTCGTTTACCCCTGGCTGTGCTGAAGTTGGTGGTGAAGGTGTTACGCTGATGAGGAGGCGGTAGAGGATGAGGAAGCGGAGTAGGAGGAGTTAGCAACAGGAGGCAAACTGAAGTGCCCTGCAATCCTCGGTGGTGGAAGGACATGCGCCAAACTGCTATCTGCCTCAGGCCCAGCCGCCACTGCATTTACCCAGTGTGCTGTTAGGGAGATATAACGTCCCTGACCGTGCTTACTCGTCCACGCATCCGTAGTTAGGTGGACCTTGCCACAGATGGCGTTGCACAGTGCACACCTGATTTTGTCCCCCACTTGGTTGTGCAGGGAAGGGATGGCTCGCCTGGAAAAATAGTGGCGGCTGGGCACGACGTACTGTGGGACAGCCAATGCCATCAGGCTTTTAAAACTCTGCGTCTCCACCATACGGAATGACAGCATTTCAAAGGCCAGGAGTTTTGAAATGCTGGCATTCAGGGCCAGGGATCGCGGGTGGCTAGGGGGTACTTCCTCTTCCGCTCCAATGTTTGGGAGATAGAGAGCTGAACGCTTCCATGGGACATTGTGGAGATGGTCGGTGACCCAGGTGGTAGTGTTGCTGGCAGATCCTCTGTTTGCGGGGTGGCAGGTGCCACTGTCACTACAGAGGTGGATGAAGAGGCCGAGACTGCAGCAGAAGAGGAAGCAGGAGGAGCCAGAGACCTTTCTTGGTTTTTGAGGTGTCTACTCCACTGCAGCTCGTGCTTTGCACTTAGATGCCTGGTCATGCAGGTTGTGCTCAGGTTGAGAACGTTTATGCCTCGCTTCAGCCTCTGATTGCACAGCCTGCAAACCACTTGTGTCTTGTCATCAGCACATTGTGTGAAGAACTGCCACGCTAGGGAACTCCTTGGACCTGGCTTTGGTGTGCTCGGTCCCTTGCTGCATTGGGCAGTAGCAGACATACTGTCTAGGGGACGGACGCTCCGCTTTTGCACCCTGCTCCCTCTTCTGCTGTGCTGGTGGCTCTGTGCGACCACCGCCTCTTCCTCCAAACTACACTGGTCACCTGCATAACGTTCATTCCATGTGGGGTCGAGGACCTCATCGTCCTCCTCATCATCTTCCACCCAGTCTTCACCCCTGCCCTCCTTGTCTGTCTGCACAATTGCGAAAGCAGCAGCAGTAGGCACCTGTGTTTCGTCATCATCCGAGACGTACTGCGATGGTCCTCCCATGTACTTATCATGAAACATAAGTGGTTGGGCATCGGTGCACTCAATCTCTTCCACTTCTGGGGCAGGGCTGGGTGGATGGCCCTGGGAAACCCTGCTAACAGAGTCATCGAAAAGCAGAAGAGACTGCTGCATGATTTGGGGCTCAGACTGCTTGGCTGATTTGCAAGGGGGTGAGGTGAAAGACTGATGGACATGGGTTTCAGGTGCCAACTCTGATCTTTCATCAGAAGAGTGGGTGGGAGACAATGTGAAGGAACCCGAGGCACTGTCAGCAACCCAATCTACTATCGCCTGTACTTGTCCTGGCCTAAACATTCGTACAGCCTCATTAGGCGCGACAAAATACCGCCGCAGGCTCGGTCGCCTACTCGCACCTGAGGAAGGTGTTTCACTTGTGCGTGTATCTGGCACAGATCCACCACGTCCTCTCCCTGCAACAGGAGCTCCACCAGCAGCACCACGACCGGGGCCACCACGTCCCTTTGACCTTCTCCTCATATTTTCCAAATTTAGGATGTTGCCCTAAATGGGTGTTTTTGGAAAAGCAGAACACACCCACAGTACGTAACCGCTGAATCGCACAGCTACAGAACTGCAGAAAATGCTATTCAAAAAAAATTTTGTTTTTTTAGTATAGCACAGTAGAAGAAAACTATTTAGAAATTGTTTATTTCACACACCTCCAAATATGTATAACACACTGCAAACTATTTTTTGTGCCCCTAAACGGCGTTTTTTGGAAGAGCAGAACACACCCACAGTACGTAACCGCTAAATCGCACAGCTACAGAACTGCAGAAAATGCTATTCAAAAAAAAATGTTGTTTTTTTAGTATAGCACAGTAGAAGAAAACTATTTAGAAATTGTTTATTTCACACACCTCCAAATATGTATAACACACTGCAAACAATTTTTTGTGCCCCTAAACTGCGTTTTTTGGAAGGGCAGAACACACCCACAGTACGTAACCACTGAATCGCACAGCTACAGAACTGGAGAAAATGCTATTCAAAAAAAAGTTTTTTTTTAGTATAGCACAGTAGGAGAAAACTATATAGAAATTGTTTATTTCACACACCTCCAAATATGTATAACACACTGCAAACAATTTTTTGTGCCCCATAACGGCGTTTTTTGGAAGAGCAGAACACACCCACAGTACGTAACCGCTGAATCGCACAGCTACAGAACTGCAGAAAATGCTATTCAAAAAATGTTTTTGTTTTTTTAGTATAGCACAGTAGGAGAAAACTACCGTATTTTTCGGACTATAAGACGCACTTTTTTCCCCCAGAAATATGGGGGAAAATGTCCCTGCGTCTTATGGTCCGAATACATTACAGGGGCCCCGCCCCCGCCGTCGCTGGCACCGCCCCTGCCATCTGCTTACAGCCTCTGGAATCCCCGACCCCGCCACTAGCTCCACCCCCCCCGTCGCAGTGTCAGGGGCTTTGCAATTTGAATTAGAGCCGCTCTCCCTTTCTCTTAGGCTTACAGAAAGGGAGGGGGGGCGGCGGGGGATATCCGCAGCTCTCCTCTCCCTGTCACAGCGCCGCTGCCGAGTTCTCTGGCAAATAGAGCAGCGGCACTGTGACAGGGAGAGGAGAGCTGCGGGCTGTCTGTATATCCCCCGCCGCCCCCCTTCCCTTTCTGTAAGGAGAAGAGAGAGAGAGCGGCTCTAATTGGATTTGCTGGGTCGCCACCCAGCTTCCTACCCACTGTTTCCCCCCCATGATTGGCCACAGCAGAGGGCCAATCAGAAGACACTGGGGGCATCATGGGAAATGAAGTCCCTGCAGAGTTCTGGCACCAGTTCCCCCAGCATGCAAGCACTCTGCTGGAGGGGAGGGAGGGAGGGGGTGTTAGAACTTGAAGAGGAGCAAAAGAGAATACTCTGCTGGGGGACACCACTAGAGAGCCACGCTGTACCCCGCACCACCAGAGAGCCACGCTGTACCCCGCACCACCAGAGGGCCACGCTGTACCCCGCACCACCAGAGAGCCACGCTGTACCCCGCACCACCAGAGAGCCACGCTGTACCCCGCACCACCAGAGAGCCACGCTGTACCCCGCACCACCAGAGAGCCACGCTGTACCCTGCACCACCAGAGAGCCACGCTGTACCCCGCACCACCAGAGAGCCACGCTGTACCCTGCACCACCAGAGAGCCACGCTGTACCCCGCACCACCAGAGAGCCACGCTGTACCCTGCACCACCAGAGAGCCACGCTGTATCCCGCACCACCAGAGAGCCACGCTGTACCCCGCACCACCAGAGAGCCACGCTGTACCCCGCACCGCCAGAGAGCCGCGCTGTACCCCGCACCGCCAGAGAGCCACGCTGTACCCCGCACCGCCAGAGAGCCACGCTGTACCCCGCACCGCCAGAGAGCCACGCTGTACCCCGCACCGCCAGAGAGCCACGCTGTACCCGCACCGCCAGAGAGCCACGCTGTACCCGCACCGCCAGAGAGCCACGCTGTACCCGCACCGCCAGAGAGCCACGCTGTACCCTCACCGCCAGAGAGCCACGCTGTACCCACACCGCCAGAGAGCCACGCTGTACCCACACCGCCAGAGAGCCACGCTGTACCCACACCGCCAGAGAGCCACGCTGTACCCACACCGCCAGAGAGGGAGCCACACTGTTCCTGCACCACCAGAGAGGGAGCCACACTTTAACCGCTGTACCCACACCACCAGAGAGGGAGCCATATTGTACCCGCACCACCAGAGAGGGAGAAAGACCGAGCCACTGCCAGGATACAGACATGCTACACTACTGACTAGAGTCACCCCGGGCAACCCAGAGTGAGCGAACGTCCAGCCAGAGGGATCACTGTTGCAATTTCGCTGGGTCTGGTAAGAGGGCCTGTTGGCCATTATTCATTACTGTTCCCAGGGACTGAGCCATTAGGAAGTGCCTAACCTGATATCCTCTAGGCCTTATTGACTGCCACGGCGTCCCCTCTGTCCTCTTCCCACGGCGTCCCCTCTGTCCTCTTCCCACTGTGTCCCCTCTGTCCTCTTCCCACTGCGTCCCCTCTGTCCTCTTCCCACTGCGTCCCCTCTGTCCTCTTCCCACTGCGTCCCCTCTGTCCTCTTCCCACTGCGTCCTTCTCCCAGGGCGTTACTCTGTCCTCTTCCCAGGGCGTTACTCTGTCCTCTTCCCAGGGTGTCCCTTTGTCCTTCACCCACGGCAACCCTCTGTCCTCTTCCCACAGCGTCCCCTCTGTCCTCTTCCCATGAAGAGGACATTGGTCGGGCCTTGACAGGAAGGGGTGGGTCATATTTAAATTAGGGGGTGCGCAAGTTTAGTCAGGCCTAGGGCAGCACAAAACCTAAATACACCACTGATGGCATGGTCACTCTGCGTTTACTGTGGCATGGTCACTCTGCGTTTACTGTGGCATGGTCACTCTGCATTTACTGTGGCATGGTCCCTCTGCGTTTACTGTGGCATGGTCCCTCTGCGTTTACTGTGGCATGGTCCCTCTGCGTTTACTGTGGCATGGTCCCTCTGCGTTTACTGTGGCATGGTCCCTCTGCGTTTACTGTGGCATGGTCCCTCTGCGTTTACTGTGGCATGGTCCCTCTGTGTTTACTATGGCATGGTCCCTCTGCGTTTACTATGGCAATGGTCAGGCTGCATTTAATGGGCACTGGAAAATATTTTAGTACACAATTTGGTTCAGAATATTTTTTTTCTTGTTTTCCTCCTCTAAAACCTAGGTGCGTCTTATGGTCAGGTGCGTCTTATGGTGCAAAAAATACGGTATATAGAAATTGTTTATTTCACACACCTCCAAATATGTATAACACACTGCAAACTATTTTTTGTGCCCCTAAACTGCGTTTTTTGGAAGAGCAGAACACACCCACAGTACGTAACCGCTGAATCGCACAGCTACAGAACTGCAGAAAATGCTATTAAAAAAAAATGTTTTTTTTAGTATAGCACAGTAGAAGAAAACTATTTAGAAATTGTTTATTTCACACACCTCCAAATATGTATAACACACTGCAAACTATTTTTTGTGCCCCTAAACTGTGTTTTTTGGAAGGGCAGAACACACCCACAGTACGTAACCGCTGAATCGCACAGCTACAGAACTGCAGAAAATGCTATTCAAAAAAAAGTTTTTTTTTTTAGTATAGCACAGTAGGAGAAAACTATATAGAAATTGTTTATTTCACGCACCTCCAAATATGTATAACACACTGCAAACAATTTTTTGTGCCCCTAAACGGCGTTTTTTAGAAGAGCAGAACACACCCACAGTACGTAACCGCTGAATCACACAGCTACAGAACTGCAGAAAATGCTATTCAAAAAAAATGTTGTTTTTTTAGTATAGCACAGTAGGAGAAAACTATATAGAAATTGTTTATTTCACACACCTCCAAATATGTATAACACACTGCAAACTATTTTTTGTGCCCCTAAACGGTGTTTTTTGGAAGAGCAGAACACACTCACAGTACGTAACCGCTGAATCGCACAGCTACAGAACTGCAGAAAATGCTATTAAAAAAAAATGTTTTTTTTTAGTATAGCACAGTAGAAGAAAACTATTTAGAAATTGTTTATTTCACACACCTCCAAATATGTATAACACACTGCAAACAATTTTTTGTGCCCCTAAACTGCGTTTTTTGGAAGAGCAGAACACACCCACAGTACGTAACCGCTGAATCGCACAGCTACAGAACTGCAGAAAATGCTATTCAAAAAAAATGTTTTTTTTTTAGTATAGCACAGTAGAAGAAAACTATTTAGATATTGTTTATTTCACACACCTCCAAATATGTATAACACACTGCAAACTATTTTTTGTGCCCCTAAACAGCATTTTTTGGAAGAGCAGAACACACCCACAGTACGTAACCGCTGAATCGCACAGCTACAGAACTGCAGAAAATGCTATTCAAAAAAAATGTTGTTTCTTTCTCGTACATCACGGGACACAGAGCGACATAGTCATTACTAATGGGTTATATAGATACCGTCAGGTGCTGGCACTGGCAACTTCCAAAACCGGAAGTACCCTCCCCTATATAAGCCCCTCCCATCCGGGAGCACCTCAGTTTTTTGCCAGTGTCTAAGGTGTTGGCCAAGAAGAAACATGTGTTTTTCACTGAGCTTGCGTACAGGTTCTTTTGGGCCTCAGTAAGCTATTCCGGATCCGACCAAAAAAGCTTCATAGCTAAACGGTCGGTACCCGGGCCTTGCAGAGAAGAGCAAGGTTTTGCCTGTAATGCTTCTCTTAGGAGAGCTGGACCCTGGGATCCAGAGCTCTGGTCATACCCACGACCAAGATGTTTTCTGTGCAGGGTGCTATACAGGTCCAGGGGAGTGGAATCCTTGGGAACCCGGTCCCTGAAGGTTTGATTACAATGCCTGCCGTGATAGGTGAAGTTTGGGCTTTTGTGGACCAAACAAAGTCCTGCGGCGGGGAACAGGTAAGTGGGGGTCCCCAGGAACTTGGTTCTATTGGGGGACCCCCAAGCCTAATTTGTCTTTCTGTCTGTTACCTAATGGTATTCCCGCAAAATTCTGTGCATGCCTGTAACTACTAAAAAAAATGTAATAATTTTTAATGGTGGTCAAGAAAAAAAAAATAAAAAATTTTTTTTATATATATATTTAATATATTAGACTGCGGTACCTGTGTTTGTCCACTAGAGGCCGCTGTGGAATGTTTTCTTGTCATGTGGACTAGCTTCTTCTCAGCAGAGCAAAGTCCAGGCAGATGGTGAGTTCTCTTATAGGAAACTGCTTCCTCTGCCATGTTGCAATGCTCGTCCATCCCCCGGCCTGCGGCAAAGAGGGGCCCTGGCTCCTGTCCCTTGTTACCATTTTTTGAAATTAGCGCCGAAGGCGCACGTGGCCGCGCGCGTGCGCGTGCACGCGCCTCTATATATAGAGGTGAGCCGGGAAAGGGGGCGGAGCCTGGGGGATGACGCTCTGTGCGTGCCGCAGCGCTTCTGCGCATGTGCGGGCGTCCCAGCAGTTTTAAAAAAACCACAATGTTGTAGTGAGCTGGCTATGAAGTACAGAGACAGAGCTGGCAACATTTAAAGGCATACAGCAAGCGGTTGATACAGGCATCCCCTAGAAAGGCACATTAGTAGACACCAACTGTGATATAGCAGCAATTGTGCTAGACTATTCTCAGTAAAAGTGGTGTATTACGGCTGGAATACCTCAGCTTTAGGCTTAGGAATATGCCGTCCAGAAGCTCCGGAACTGAATCTTCCAGGAAGCGAAGGGGGTCTCATCGGGCTCGGAGGATCTTGGGCATACTTCTGCTGCACCAGTCTCCCCTGAAGTTCAGAGGTAAGTGACCGTAGAGACCCCGCAGGGGTACTTGGTACTGTGGCTGT
Source organism: Rana muscosa (assembly GCA_029206835.1). NCBI lineage: Eukaryota > Metazoa > Chordata > Amphibia > Anura > Ranidae > Rana > Rana muscosa. The sequence continues at coordinate 570,520,840 of CM055121.1, forward strand.
CCTCAGTTCACCTGCTCCTGTGTATGTAACAGAGGAGGTTTTTTTCCTCAGCTCTGGGAGGATTAGAGAGAGATTGTCAACATTAATCGCTGCCTCCCTGTCAGGGAAAGCACGCCCGATCTCCGTCTCCTTCTTCAGAGTGCCTGTTAGCAGAGCAACAGTCCCATACAGGGATCGACCTGCCTGAAGGGGATCAGGATGAGGTTGATTCTGTTATAGAGGAATCAACAGTGGGGGAACCTTTTCTCAGCATCTCAAGCTGAAAGATTATGGGTTCAGTCTCTGACTAACATGGTCCGATCAGCATTTAAAAATGCACCTTGCGGAACCATCAACCACTACTGTATCCTCGTTGGGGTCGCTAGAAGCCCCCAGACTGTTTGTTCTTTTCCACTTCACCCTTTACTGAAAGGGCTCATTTACCAGGATTGGGAACGTCCTGAGAAAAATATTTATTCCCTCAAGAGATTTCCGGTGGTCTATCCCATGGAGGATAAGTTCATCAAAAAAAAAAAAATGGAAGGTCCCTACAGTGGACGCAGCCATCTCTTGTATGTATAAATCACTGACATGTCCAGTGGATAATGTCCAAATGTTCAAGAACCCAATAGATAAAAGATTGGAGTCCTTATGAAAATCTGCTTGGTGATACAACCAGCAGTAGCAGCTATTGGGGTCTGCTAAGCAGTGAAGCATCAGTTGAAACAGGTCTTGAGGGACTTGACAGATCAGCAGGCTTTGCCCTAGCTGATCTACCTAGAGCCTTAGGCTTTGCGGTTGACGCCATAGAGGATTCACTCCATCAGGCCTCCCGCCTTATGCTGTCTATAGTACATATGCGTAGGCTCCTATGGCTCAAAAACTGGTCTGCTGAAGCTCCCTGTAAAGAATGGCTGGTTAGCGTCCCATTTCATGGTGAACGCTTATTCAGGGAAAACCTGGACAAATATATCCAGAAAATTTCCAGCGGTAAAAATACGCTCTTGCCGGTTAAAAACAGAGTTAGAGGTCCCTCTTTAAGAGGCCTGCTTCTCCAGTCCCTGGGGCATCGGCTGTGTAACAGTTCCGACGGCCTCCTCGGTCAATTCCCGGGGGTAAAAAACAGGGACAGTAGCAGGGTAATGAGAAACCCTGGGTCAGGGGAGGTACAAAACCTCCCCCAAAGTTAAATTCATTGAAGCCCCCACTCAGTCGGGTGGGGGGAGGACTCCAGTTGTTCGCAAGAGACCTGGCGGGACACGATCAAGACAGATAGGTGCTCTCCGCAGTAGGTTTGGGATACAGTTTGGAGTTAAAAGACTCTCCTCCTTCCCATTTTTGAGGTCAAACGTGCCAAGGGATCCCCGGAAGAGAGAGTCCCTCCTGTTGGCACTAGAACAACTATTGCTCCAAGGAGTAATTATGGAGGTTCCCCTGGAAGAATGAGGGTTCGGGTTTTACTCAAACCTCTTTACAGTCCCGAAGCAAACGCGGACGGGAGGCCCATATTAATTCTAAAAGGGCTATACAAATTCCTGTATATCAGGACTTTCCGATGGAGTCGATCCGATCGGTGGCCACTGCCCTACAAGGGGAGGATTGGTTAGCCGCGATCGACATCAAAGATGCTTATTTGCACATTCCCATCTTTCCAGTCCACCAAAAATTTCTACGCTTTGCAGTAGAAGGGCGCCATTTTCAGTTCAGAGCCTTACCCTTCGGTTTGGCCACAGCACCACGAGTGTTTACAAAAATTCTGGCCCTTTATTGGCCAATCTAAGAACACAAGGTGTAATGATAATGGCATATCTGGATGACTTGTTGCTGATAGACCACTCAGTGAAAAAACTAGACGTGGTCGTTCACAAGACAATCAAGTATCTGGAATCTCACGGTTGGATTATCAACCGAGAAAAGTCAGCCCTAAAAACCAGTCAAAAGTCTGGAATACTTGGGGCTAAGGTTGGATTCAGGCCAGAGAAAAATATTCTTGCCTCGAGGAAAGGTGTTGTCTTTGAAAGATTTGATCCACTTAGTGGGTACAAAAAAGACAGCCGTCCATACGCCTGTATATGAGGCTGCTGGGAAAAATGGTGGCATCATTCGAAGCAGTACCCTACGGTCAATTCCATTCAAGGAATTTGCAAGGGGCCATACTGTCAGCCTGGAACAAAAAAGTTCAGGCCCTAGACTTACAATGTCCTTGTCCCCTTCCGTTCGCAAGAGCCTCCGTTGGTGGTTGGTTCCCCAGAATCTGGAAAAGGAAATCCTTCAGTCCGATTTCTTGGAAGGTGGTCACTACAGATGCCAGCCTTATAGGCTGGGGAGCAGTACTGGAGCAATAGTCTCTCCAGGGCAGATGGTCGGATGCAGAAAAGGCCCTGCCCATCAATCTCTTAGAGATACGAGCAGCCCGGTATGCCCTAGTAGCATGGACATCCAAACTCCAAGGGTCCCCTGTCAGAATTCAATCAGACAATGCCACAGCAGTGGCATATATCAATCATCAGGGGGGCACCAGGAGTCGTGCAGCCCAGAGGGAAGTACATTACATCCTGAAATGGGCAGAAAAATATGTCCCAGCCATATCTGCGGTATTCATTCCAGGAGTGGAGAATTGGAAGGCGGACTTTCTAAGTCGCCAGCAATTAGGCCCAGAGGAAGGGTCCCTTCACCCCGAGGTTTTCTGGACAATATGTCAGCGGTGGGGAACATCGGATGTAGATCTTCTAGCATCCAGATTCAACGCAAAGGGGGACAGGTTTGTCTCTCGGACAAGGGATCCCCTAGCTTGCGGCTCGGATGCCCTAGTGTTCCCTTGGGATCAGTTCAAGCTGATATATGCATTCACACCGCCACAATGGTTACCTCGATTACTCAGCAGAATCAGGGTAGAAAAGAAACAGTGATTCCGGTGGCTCCAGCGTGGCCCCGAAGAGCGTGGTACGCGGAGATTGTAAAATTTCAGTGGGGAGTCCTTGGACTCTCCCACGTCGTCCGGACCTGCTTTCGCAAGGACCGATATACCAGCCCTAGGTTTGACGGCCTGGCTATTGAAGCCCACATTCTAAAAAAGAGAGGGCTCTCTAATGCTGTGGTATCTACCATGATCAATGCCAGGAAGCCGGTATCCAGGCAGATCTACTATAGAATCTGGAAGGCGTACATCGCGTGGTGTGAGGCCAAGAAATGGCATCCACATAAGTACGTAATAGGTAGGATTCTGGACTTCCTACAGTGGGCTGTAGATAGGAAGCTTGCCTTGAGTACTATCAAGGGTCAGATTTCGGCCTTGTCAATATTTTTTCAAAGGCCCTTGGCTTCGCATTCACTAGTCAAAGCCTTTATACAAGGAGTGATGCGTATTAGTCCTCCGGTTAATATTCCCATATGTCCATGGGATCTAAACTTGGTTCTGTCGGTTCTACAGAAACAACCATTTGAACCATTACAGCATATTTCCTTGGTGCTTCTCACCAGGAAATTGATTTTTCTAGTAGCCATTTGTTCGGCTAAAAGAGTATCGGAATTAGCAGCTATGTCCTGTAAGGAGCCATATCTGGTTATCCATAAGGACAGAGTAGTGTTACGTCCTCATCCAGCCTTTCTTCCTAAGGTGGTATCGAGGTTTCATTTGAACCAAGATGTGGTTCTTCCTTCTTTTTTCCCCAAACCTACTTCGGTAGAGGAAAAGTTATTGCATTCTTTGGATGTAGTAAGAGCAGTTAAAGCTTATCTAAAAGCCACTGCTCAGATTCGCAGAACGGATACTTTGTTTATTCTGCCGGAAGGCCCCAGAAAGGGTCAGGCAGCGTCAAAATCTACTTTAGCCAAGTGGATTCGACAGGTCATTATGCAAGCTTATGGCTTGAGAAGGAGACCGCCTCCGTTCAAAGTTAGAGCGCACTCCACGAGAGCAGTTGGAACTTCATGGGCAGTGCATCACCAGGCCTCCCTGGCTCAAATCTGTAAGGCCGCAACATGGTCTTCAGTTCACACGTTTACTAGGTTCTACCAGGTGGACGTTAGAAGTCAGGAGGATGTCACCTTTGGGCGCAGTGTGTTGCAGGCCGCAAAAGATCCTCATGTCTGATAGCGCTCAGCTTATATATGGTGTATCCCCCCCCTCATTTGGCATTGCTTTAGGACATCCCATTAGTAATGACTATGTCGCTCTGTGTCCCGTGATGTACGAGAAAGAAAATAGGATTTTTATAACAGCTTACCTGTAAAATCCTTTTCTTGGAGTACATCACGGGACACAGAGCTCCCGCCCCTCTTTGGGGACACTTATTGCTTTGCTACAAAACTGAGGTGCTCCCGGATGGGAGGGGCTTATATAGGGGAGGGTACTTCCGGTTTTGGAAGTTGCCAGTGCCAGCACCGGACGGTATCTATATAACCCATTAGTAATGACTATGTCGCTCTGTGTCCCGTGATGTACTCCAAGAAAAGGATTTTACAGGTAAGCTGTTATAAAAATCCTATTTTTTTTAGTATAGCACAGTAGAAGAAAACTATTTAGAAATTGTTTATTTCACACACCTCCAAATATGTATAACACACTGCAAACTATTTTTTGTGCCCCTAAACGGCGTTTTTTGGAAGAGCAGAACACACCCACAGTACGTAACCGCTGAATCGCACAGCTACAGAACTGCAGAAAATGCTATTCAAAAAAAAGTTTTTTTTTTAGTATAGCACAGTAGGAGAAAACTATATAGAAATTGTTTATTTCACACACCTCCAAATATGTATAACACACTGCAAACTATTTTTTGTGCCCCTAAACTGCGTTTTTTGGAAGATCAGAACACACCCACAGTACGTAACCGCTGAATCGCACAGCTACAGAACTGCAGAAAATGCTATTCAAAAAAAATGTTGTTTTTTTAGTATAGCACAGTAGGAGAAAACTATATAGAAATTGTTTATTTCACACACCTCCAAATATGTATAACACACTGCAAACTATTTTTTGTGCCCCTAAACGGCGTTTTTTGGAAGAGCAGAACACACCCACAGTACGTAACCGCTGAATCGCACAGCTACAGAACTGCAGAAAATGCTATTCAAAAAAAATGTTTTTTTTTTAGTATAGCACAGTAGAAGAAAACTATTTAGAAATTGTTTATTTCACACACCTCCAAATATGTATAACACACTGCAAACAATTTTTTATGCCCCTAAACTGCGTTTTTTGGAAGAGCAGAACACACCCACAGTACATAACCACTGAATCGCACAGCTACAGAACTGCAGAAAATGCTATTAAAAAAAATGTTGTTTTTTTAGTATAGCACAGTAGGAGAAAACTATATAGTAATTGTTTATTTCACACACCTCCAAATATGTATAACACACTGCAAACTATTTTTTGTGCCCCTAAACGGCGTTTTTTGGAAGAGCAGAACACACCCACAGTACGTAACCGCTGAATCGCACAGCTACAGAACTGCAGAAAATGCTATTAAAAAAAATGTTGTTTTTTTAGTATAGCACAGTAGGAGAAAACTATATAGAAATTGTTTATTTCACACACCTCCAAATATGTATAACACACTGCAAACTATTTTTTGTGCCCCTAAACGGCGTTTTTTGGAAGAGCAGAACACACCCACAGTACGTAACCGCTGAATCGCACAGCTACAGAACTGCAGAAAATGCTATTCAAAAAAAATGTTTTTTTTTTAGTATAGCACAGTAGAAGAAAACTATTTAGAAATTGTTTATTTCACACACCTCCAAATATGTATAACACACTGCAAACAATTTTTTATGCCCCTAAACTGCGTTTTTTGGAAGAGCAGAACACACCCACAGTACATAACCGCTGAATCGCACAGCTACAGAACTGCAGAAAATGCTATTAAAAAAATGTTGTTTTTTTAGTATAGCACAGTAGGAGAAAACTATATAGTAATTGTTTATTTCACACACCTCCAAATATGTATAACACACTGCAAACTATTTTTTGTGCCCCTAAACGGCGTTTTTTGGAAGAGCAGAACACACCCACAGTACGTAACCGCTGAATCGCACAGCTACAGAACTGCAGAAAATGCTATTCAAAAAAAATGTTGTTTTTTTAGTATAGCACAGTAGAAGAAAACTATATAGAAATTGTTTATTTCACACACCTCCAAATATGTATAACACACTGCAAACAATTTTTTATGCCCCTAAACTGCGTTTTTTGGAAGAGCAGAACACACCCACAGTACATAACCGCTGAATCGCACAGCTACAGAACTGCAGAAAATGCTATTAAAAAAAAAAGTTGTTTTTTTAGTATAGCACAGTAGGAGAAAACTATATAGTAATTGTTTATTTCACACACCTCCAAATATGTATAACACACTGCAAACTATTTTTTGTGCCCCTAAATGGCGTTTTTTGGAAGAGCAGAACACACCCACAGTACGTAACCGCTGAATCGCACAGCTACAGAACTGCAGAAAATGCTATTAAAAAAAAATGTTGTTTTTTTAGTATAGCACAGTAGAAGAAAACTATTTAGAAATTGTTTATTTCACACACCTCCAAATATGTATAACACACTGCAAACTATTTTTTGTGCCCCTAAACGGCGTTTTTTGGAAGAGCAGAACACACTCACAGTACGTAACCGCTGAATCGCACAGCTACAGAACTGTAGAAAATGCTATTAAAAAAAAAATGTTGTTTTTTTAGTATAGCACAGTAGGAGAAAACTATATAGAAATTGTTTATTTCACTCACCTCCAAATATGTATAACACACTGCAAACTATTTTTTGTGCCCCTAAACGGCGTTTTTTGGAAGAGCAGAACACACCCACAGTACGTAACCGCTGAATCGCACAGCTACAGAACTGCAGAAAATGCTATTCAAAAAAAATGTTGTTTTTTTAGTATAGCACAGTAGAAGAAATCTATTTAGAAATTGTTTATTTCACACACCTCCAAATATGTATAACACACTGCAAACTATTTTTTGTTCCCCTAAACTGCGTTTTTTGGAAGAGCAGAACACACCCACAGTATGTAACCGCTGAATCGCACAGCTACAGAACTGCAGAAAATGCTATTAAAAAAAAAGTTGTTTTTTTAGTATAGCACAGTAGGAGAAAACTATATAGAAATTGTTTATTTCACACACCTCCACATATGTATAACACACTGCAAACTATTTTTTGTGGCCCTGAATGGCTCTTTTTGCAAGCGTACATTAAAGTGCAAATTTTTTTTTATTTTTTTTTGCCCTAAACGGGTCTTTTTTTGCACGAGCAAAATAAAATGCAATTTTTTTTATTTTTTTTTGCCCTATGGGTCTTTTGGAAAAGAGCACAATAAAGTGCCTTTTTTTCCCCCTAAAAGTTAGATTTTCTCTGACACTGGGCTCATGGCAGTGTAAAAAGACTGCACTGCAACACAAACAGGTAAACCTATGCAGATCGCTGATTTTAATCTCTGAATCTGGACTCCTATATAATATTCTCTCTCCCTGAAAGCACCAACACAGGAACCTGGCCCTACACTACACTATCTCTCTATCTTTTCCCTCAGATTGCAGAATCAGGACTACCTCATGTATTTTTCTATCTCTCCCTAAAAGCAGCAGCAGCAGCAGACTAGATCCTCTCCCTATCTATTCTGAAGCAGAGTGACGTGTGTGCTGTGTGCCTCTAGCTTATATAGAAGCTGGGTCACATGTTGCACTGACCAATCACAGCCATGCCATTAGTAGGCATGGCTATGATGGCCTCTAAGGGCACACCAGCTAATCAAAAGGTGATTGGCTGGCCCCTGAAGCATTTCTAAATGCCTAATTAGATTGCCGAACCCGAACCCGGACTTTTGCGGGAAAAAGCTAAAGTACGGTACGGACCCGAACTTTACAGTTCGGGTTTGCTCAACACTACTCATGGGTCAAGTGAGCAGGTTTGGTTTGTAGCAACATAGCATCCAAGATTCGTCTAGCAATACCTATAAGTCTCTCCCAGACACCACCCATATGTGAGGAGTGTGGAGGATTAAAGACCCATGTACATCCTCTGTCTTGGAGAAAGTCTTGCAATTGTGATTCACTGTCACAAATGTTAAGTTCTTTGCAGGCTCCCACAAAGTTTGTTCCTCTTTTAGAACGGAGCAGTTTTGCTGGGCCACGAATTGAGAAGAATCTGCTCAAAGCGTTAATAAAGCTTGATGTTGTCATGGCTTCAAGTTGCTCTATGTGTACAGCTCGGGTAGACAAACAAGTAAAAAGGACTGCCCATCGTTTACTGTTTGCACTGCCTCCTCTAGTGCGACGGGTTAAAACAGACCATGGACCAAATATATCTAAGCCCACATTGGTGAAAGGTGGTTGAGCAATTACTCTGTCCTCTGGTAGCTCTGCCATCCTTTGATTTTGTAATCTTCCCCGCAGCTTGCGACAGATGACACATTTGTGTATAGCAGCTGATACCAAGCGTTTGCCACCAAGAATCCAGAAACCTGCGGATCTAATTGCACCTTCTGTGATGTGTCGCCCTTGGTGAACTACTTGTTCGTGATAGTACCTAACAAGCAGTGCTGCAATGTGGTGATCATAAGGTATGATGACAGGCTGTTTCTGCAGGGGAAGGGTGTCTGTACTCAAGCAAAGATCTTTAAGGTCTTTAGCCCTGTCTGCTACAGGGAAGGCTTCCATTACTGTTTGGCTGTTGGAAGCGATTTTATGAAGACGCAGGTTGGATTCTGCCAGCATTTGCTTTGCTTTACTAAGGATAGAAATTGCCCCTTCAGGTGTGCTAGTAGAAGCGAGTCCATCATCTACATAAAAATGTCTCAATACAAAATGTTTGGCCTCTTGTCCATAGCACTCTGCATTTTTCTGAGCAGCCTTTTGCATGCAGTATATAGCGACAGCAGGAGAAGGGCTATTACCAAATACGTGTACTTTCATTCTGTACTCGACAATTTCTTTGTCTATGTCATGGTCTTTGTACCAGAGAAAACATAGAAAGTCTCTGTGATCTTCTCTTACAAGAAAGCAATAAAACATTTGTTGCACATCTGCTGTGAAGGCAACGGGCTCTTTTCTGAAACGCATGAGGACACCTAGCAAAGTATTGTTTAGGTCAGGGCCACTCAACAGTACATCATTTAAAGAGACTCCTTTATACTCTGCGCTGGAATCAAAAACTGTTCTTATTTGGTTGAGTTTGTGTGGATGGTAAACACCGAACATTGGTAGATACCAGTGTTCCCTGTCTGCTTCAAGTGGTCCTGCCACTTCAGCGTGATTGTTGTCTAGCATCCCTTTAATGAATTCAGTGAAATCTCTTTTCACTTCTGGCCTTCTCTGCAGAGTTTTGCTGAGTGAATGCAGATGCTTCATGGCTTGCTCCCTGTTACTAGGCAAAACAGGTCTTGGTGTGCGAAAGGGAAGAGGGGCTACCCAACTGTGATTGTCATCTTGGTAAGCCTCTTTATCCATAATCTGCAAGAAGGTCTGATCCTCTATAGAGAGGGCCTGTTTATCGTCATCTTTAGTTTTCTGGAACACTGTAATCCCTAGATTGTCTGTCTCAATGTTGGAATTGACTTCTTCTTCACCACATAGTGTAGGAGAGTCCAAGAGTTGTGTTGACCTATCAAAGCTTTCTTTGACAACAAAGCTGTTGTGACAGGGACTGAGAAGAGATGTGCGTCCATTTGTTAACACAGACGTCTTCAAAGTGCTGATATTGTCAGGCTGGTGCACTGTTCCCAGGCAAACTTCTCCTACAATGACCCACCCCAGGTCCAGTCTCTGTGGATAGGGGGCATTATAAGGTCCATTGATTTTCTGGTGCACCTTGTGTACCTGAAGGATGTCTCTCCCAAGAAGTAGTAGAATTGAAACATCTGGCTCAACAGCTGGGATAAGGTGAGCAATTGAGCGGAGGTGAGGGTGGTGTTGGGCTACTTCTGGAGAGGGAATCTCAGTTTTGTCGTCAGGTATCATGCCACACTCTATTAGGGTAGGAAGTGGGAGCTGTACTTTCTTATTGCAGGATTCAATGGTAAAGTCGGAAGCTCTTCTCCCTGTGGTATCAATTGTCCCCGCACATGTCCTTAGAGTGTATGGAACCGCACTTGCTTTAAGATTAAAGATATCAAAGAATTCTGGCTTTGCAAGGGATCTGTTGCTCTGTTCATCTAGCACTGCATACATTTTCACTGCCCTTTCTCTCTTGCCAGAGGAATACACAGTCACTAAACAGATTTTCGAGCATGAACGTGCACTCTTGCCTTGTCCACATACTTTAGTGCAATTAGACATCACTGAGGAGAGTGGGGTCTCTTGTTGCTCCCTGCCCTGATCTTTCCCGGGTTCTACAGTCTCTAGTGAGACGTGAGCAGGACCTGGGTGTAGAGCTGCTATATGTCTCTCACTGCCACATTCCGTACATTCTACTTGTATTTTGCAGTCTTTGGCAATGTGATAAGTGGATCCGCAACACTTGAAACAGATGCCATTCTGTTTAAGGAAGGACATCCGCTCTGCAATGGGTTTGCCTCTAAAGCCTTTGCATTTCTTTAGTGGATGTGTTTTTTTGTGTATCGGGCAATGTCTATCAGGGTTTTCTATGGTGTGTACCTTGTGGATGCTTTGATAGTCTGTGACTTCTGGAGGTACAGTTGTTTTGTGTGTGGATACAGAAGTCCTACCGTGAGGTCTGTGAGGTTTCTCAGGTCTGTGCGATTGATTGCCACTGCTGGTGAAGGCAAAACTAGGATCACTTCGGATTTTCGCTTGCTGTCGGACAAATCTAGAAAACACAGAGAAAGGGGGGAAAGCAACACCATAATCTTCTTTGAATTTACCTCCCACAGACATCCACTTGTCTTGCAGATTTGAGGGTAGTTTCTCTACTATGGGATTGGTGCCTCTAGCTGTATCTAGATATGAAAGTCCTGGCAAGTAGCCATCCTCTTTGGCATATTCTATCTCCAATAGAAGATCACTTAGTTCTTGTAGACGCACATTGTCTCTGTAGCCCACCTTGGGAAAGACTTCAAGTTTTTTCAACAGTGCTCCTTCTATTACCTCAGGGGATCCATACGTTTCTTCTAGTCTTTACCAGGTCATATTGAGTCCTGCTGCAGGGTTGAACAGGTTTGCTGTTCTCATCCTCTTAGCATGCTCTGCTGACTCGGTACCGAGCCATTTTATCATCAAATTAAGTATGTCTGCTGATGAAAAGTTCAGACCTTCAGTTGCATTCAGAAAGGAGGATTTCCATGCCCAATAGTTTTCAGGACAGTCATCAAATTGGAGAAAGCCTGAGCTAATCATTTCTTTGCGGATGAGATATTTGGTAATATCCACTGCACATTGTTGTTCGCCCATGTAATCTATATGTTGAGGTGATGGGAACACTTGTTTTTTGTTCTTAGGGGTTTCTGGTGCTTCCCTCTTGATTTGCTGGCAGCCGCTGACCTCATGTGGTTGATTGGGCCTGCTCAGGGGACATGTTGATCTCGGCCTGAATTCCTTTGCTTCAGGTTTAAGAGGCTTTTCCTTCACATGCGCATCAGTAAGGTTCTGGATGTACTTACTTGTACGATCTGTAGAGGATAGAGGTTTTTCTGGAACCTCTGGGTCTTTATACGATTTTTCACTTCCTGACCGACTAGTTCCCATGTAGGCAGCGGCCTCAGCTTCAGCAGCTGCAGCAGCGGTCTGTCGCTTCAGGATGAGCAATTTTGCTTCTTCTTGTGCTATGGTAGCTTTCTTTTCTGCTAACTCCCGCATCATCATGGCTTCTTTTTCTGCGTACTGTAGCTGGATGCGGGCAGCTTCTGCCTTGGCACGAGCTTTAACTGCTGAGGAACTTGCTGAGGACATCTTGCTAGCCCGTGAAGATCTGGACACATGCGATTGTGCATCCTTTTGCTGGGCACTGGGAATGTTCACCCTGTCTTGCTGTGTTAGCGATAGCGTGTCATCAGCCTGGTACTTTGTTCCTGATCTTAGACTCATGCTGTACTGATGGGGTCTCAGTTTATTCCAGACTGCCACGTGGTTGTCTTTTTACTGTTCTGCTTCGCGTTATTGAACTGTTGTATAACACTAGTCAGACAGCTTAATAATAATTCAGAAGTCAAGAAACGGGAGACATCAAGTCTGTATGTATTCTTTTTCCGAATAACTTTGTAAAACTACAACATAAGCATAAACAAACATATGTGTCAGTACATTAAAACATTATACATCAGCCTCACTCTACCAGTGAAAGTACTCACAGACAATTCCACCATTAGTCCAAGAATAGACAGGAGCTCTTCTACATGCAGTCTGCTTGGATCAGAGAGCAGACATGAAATCAAGGAAATACAGTTCCAGGTTAAAGGTTACTGCCTTAACTGTGAAGGAATTCCTTTTCCTGTGACAAAAAAATAACTAACTCTGGCCACTAGATGGCAACAATGTCAAACCAACATTGTAGTATAATCTGTAACAGCACATAGCACATATTACTATGACAATATGGGCAGAACAATCCCTATCAACATATAATTTAAAAAAAAAAATCCCCCCCAAAAAAAACAAAATAAAAACCCTCTTTCTTTAGCTGCAAAGAAGCAGTTTAACCTAAAATTAAGGCTCCCTCAATAGAAAATAAAAAATAAAATACTCCCAGAAACAATCTTCAAATTTATAAAGGGGGAAAGGACAGTTTTCTAGCTAAATCTAATATCTCCCTATGCACATTCCAATAAAATTACACTATGGCTGCCCTGTACCCCCCCGCCCCCTTTTTTTTCCAATTTTCTTTTTATTATGAAATATACAGAGAAATACATCAAACTGGGGTACAGGTTCCATACACAATAAGCTCAACAGTAGCTAACAGGTTGCTAACATCAAAATTGTCTAGAGGTTAGGTTAGAACTATATGGAGCTCTATAACATTACGAGCAGTATGTAAGTTCCAAGCATGTAGTGGCTTCTCTCTTTGATCATGTGTCTCGGCTCAAATTAACTTACTAACACTCTCGGAGACTATCTGAACCACTTGAGGGGGCCTATTCATAGCATCCCTGTATTACCCAATTCTGGCTTCTTGGAATGGCAACCTGGAGGTCAGGACCGACCCAAATAGTCGGCACCAACGTCCAGATCCCCGACCATAAAGGGTTCAAACAAGAGAGAAGAGAAGAGAACAGAAAAAGCAAGAGGGTTAAGTGAAAGAAAGAGAAAAAAAGGGGATTGACAATAAGGGGGGTGGGGTCCCACCTGCTACCCCCTTGGTCTACTGTTTGCTGTTTACATCAACAGGGTCCTCTGGAATTCCGGAATGAACCATCTGAGATCACCTTGTATCTTAACAATGAATTACATGTTATGTTGTAACAGATCCTGGTATGATTGGGAGCTTTTAAACGTGATCCACACCTCCCAAATTGCCGAAAAGCTTGAGACTAGGGATGAGCCGAACACCCCCCCATTCGGTTCGCACCAGAACCTGCGAACAGACCTAAAGTTTGCGCAAACTTTAGAACCCTATTAAATACAATGGACTCGAACGCTTGAATTCAAGAGTGCTAATTAACAAGGCTAATATGCAAGTTATTGTCCTAAAAAGGGTTTGGGGACCCGGGTCCTGCCCCAGGGGACATGTATCAAATTTAAAAAAAGTTTTAAATACTGCAGTTTTTTCGGGAGCAGTGATTTTAATAATGCTTAAAGTGAAACAATAAAAGTGAAATACCTGGGGGGTGTATAGTATGCCTGTAAAGCAGCGCTTGTTTCCCGTGCTTAGAACTGTCCCTGCACAAAGTGTAATTTCTGAAGGAAAAAAGTAATTTAAAAGCACTCGTGGCTATAACGGCAATACAGAGAAAAGTCATTGATAAAAAAAAAATGCGTGGGGGTCCCCCCAAATTCCTTCAGGTCTGGTATGGATATTAAGGGGAACCCTGCATCAAATAAAAAAAAAATTACGTGGGGTTCCCCCCAAATATCCATACCAGACCCTTGAGGTCTGGTATGGATTTTAAGGGGAACTCCACGGCAAATAAAAAAAAATGGCGTGGAGTTCCCCCCCGAAAATCCATACCAGACCCTTTATCCGAGCACGCAACCTGGCAGGCCGCAGAAAAAGAGGGGGGGAAATAGACCCCGGGGTCACCTTCACTGGGTGTAAGGCTGAGCGGACCTGATGGGGAATGTGAGAAGGGCGGGGTCTATTCATTTATTACACTGCGGAGGAAGTTCCCCATCAGGTCCGCTCAGCCAATGATGTAGGTGGGGTCTGACGTACGAGGGGGTGGGGTCACCCGTCAGATCATATGAGTAAGCCCCGGCTTTCCCCGCATGCGGGGATCCCGGCAAGCGGGGAAAGCTGGGGCTTACCCTATGATGTGACGGGTGACCCCGCCCCCTTGTACGTCATGGGGGTTTCATGTGGAGTGGAGACTGGAGGAGACTGCAGCGCTGGACATCGGATCACCGCGGGACACTGGATTACATCGCTGGAATGTTTTTTTTTTTTTTTTAATAAAGGACTTTCCTAACTGTGTCTGTGTTTTTTTTTGTTTTTTTTACACTTTCTTTGTGAATTTTTAGGGGTACAATGTATCCCTTACCAATTCACATAGTGGGGGGCCGGGATCTGGGTGTCCTCATTGTTAAAGGGGTAATCCAGATTCCAATAAGCCCCCCGCCCGCAGAACCCCACAAACACCGGGCAAGGGTTGTGGGGATGAGGCCCTTGTCCCCATCAACATGGGGACATGGTGCTTTGAGAGGTCACAGACCCCCAAAGCATCCTCCCCATGTTGAGGGCATGTGGCCTGGTGCGGTTCAGGAGGGGGGCGCTCTCTCATCCCCCTTCTTTTCCTGCGGCCTGCCAGGTTGTGTGCTCGGATAAAGGGTCTGGTATGGATTTTTGGGGGGAACTGCACGCCATTTTTTTTTATTTGACGCAGGGTTCCCCTTAATATCCATACCAGACCTGAAGGGCCTGGTAATTGAATTTTTTATCAATGACTTTTCTCTGTATTGCCGGGAGCCGACAATTCATTATAGCCGCGAGTGCTTTTAAATGACTTTTTTTCCTTCAGAAATGACACTTTGTGCAGGGACAGTTCTAAGCACGGGAAACAAGCGCTGCTTTACAGGCATACGTATTTCGTACCCCCCGGTACGAAATTTAAAGGAATATTTCACTTTTATTGTTTCACTTTAAGCATTATTATAATCACTGCTCCTGAAAAAACTGCAGTTTTTAAAACTTTTTTTTGCATTGATACATGTCCCCTGGGGCAGGACCCGGGTCCCCAAACACTTTTTATGACAATAACTTGCATATAAGCCTTTAAAATTAGCACTTTAGATTTCTCCCATAGACTTTTACAGGGTGTTCCGCGGCTTTTCGAATTTGCCACGAACACTCCAAATTGTTCGCTGTTTGGCGAACGGTGCGAACAGGCAATGTTCGAGTCGACCATGAGTTTGACTCGAACTCGAAGCTCATCCCTACTTGAGATCTTGTCCTGTGAATCGAATATCAGCTTCTCCATTGTTACTATGTGGTCAACACGTGCCGCCCACTCTGCATAGCCTAGCAGCGTTTATCAAGTGCATCGCTATTGACTTATAATACTTTCTTTGGGGAATTTTGGAGAGGTGCAGGAGATACTGTGCTGGTGTAAACTCCAGGGGGAGCGAAGAGATAGCAGTCGTCACCTCATGTACCTTACGCCAGTATGACTGAATGGCTGGGGATGTCCACCAAATGTGGAGAAAGGTGCCCACTTCCCATTCACAATGCCAGCAGTGTTCTGGCACCATCGGAAAGATCCTGTGGAGCAACTGTGGGGTCTTATACCATCTAGTTTTGAGTTTGTACCCATTCTCTTGTGTGTTTAAATTTAGAGAGCCTTTGTGTATGAGTAAATGGATACGATCCCAACTGGCATCTCCTATCTCCCTGTCCAAAGCCGATTCCCAGAATGCATGATCCGCACTCAGAGAAGAGAATGGTCCCCTGAACATGGAGGCATACAGAGCCGAAATCACGTGAGACTGGGGTGCTGAGCTCGAACATAGGGATTTGAACACCGTGGGGTTTCTCGTGTATTCAACTACTTTCGCTGGGATGTCCAGAAAATGTTTTATTTGCCTGTAGGGCCAAGAGGGGAAGGATTTAGTGTTAGACCGCGCCGCAAGATCTTGTATCTTCAGAAACTTACCCCTGTGAAAGAAGTGCTTCGCCTGCATGTGTGTGTTTGGCCATTCCGATAAAAGGTAAGTCTTTGATAGGCCCGGGGGGAAATCCGGATTATCTCTGATGGGGGTAATCGGGCAATCAATGCCTGACAGTGCATGGGCTTTACAAACCCTTTTAAAAGCCTGGAGGGTCGCCCCAGCGAGTGGATGGGCGTGAAGGTTAGGCGGCACATGCTGTTTGGAAACCCAGGGTATCGAGTCCCCACTATCAGTCTCTCAAGATTCACCCAGCTTTTACATCGGGTATGCACATTCCAGTCTACCACTCTCGTCATATGAACTGACCAGTAATACCGCTGCAAGTCTGGGAGCCCTATTCCACCTTTTCCTTTTGGCAGTACCAATTTCGCCCAGCCGATGTGGGCCAACTTTTCCCCCCATAGGAAGGATCTACACATTTTCCTGTAGGCTGTAAAAAAGGATGGTGGTAGGCGAATCGGGACAGTCTGCATCTTATATAACAGACGGGGTAGGACCGTCATCTTTAGGATAGATGCCCTTCCAAACCATGAAAGGGTGGGTACATCCCACTTCAGGAGATCCTGCTGTATGAGCTTCAGTTCAGACAGGAAGTTTGTGTCATACAGTGTCATCAATTTACTGGGGAGCTAGATACCTAAGTAGGTGATAGCATCTGTTTCCCATTTAAACGGGAAGCTTGCTTGGCACTGCCGTACCAGGTCATTTGGTAACGTGATGTTTAGAGCATACGATTTTGATAAATTGATTTTTAAGTTCGAAATACATTGGAAAAGGTCCAGTACAGGCACGAGATTGGGTAGGGATGTCAGTGGGGAGGAAAGAAAGGGCAGGATGTCGTCTGCAAAGGCTGCAATCTTGTATTCCCTTTGGTGGACTTCTATGCCTTTTATATTTGGATTAGCCCGGATGCATTGTAATAGCGGTTCCAGGGTAAGAATATTGAGAAGGGACAAGAGCGTGCATCCTTGCCTAGTGCCATTATGGATGGGGAAGGTGTCCGACAAGTGGCCGTTCACTCGGACTCTAGCTCATGGATTCACATAGAGTGCGCCTATATAGGCTCGCATACAGCTTCCTAGACCCAGAGCTGCTAGCACCGCTTCCATGTAATCCCAGGCCTTTCTATGGAACGCCTTCTCCGCGTCCATCGCCAGGAAGAAACCCTCTTGGTTGGAGGAGGTGAGCCAATAGTGAAGATTTAGAGCCTTTATGGGGTTGTCCCTGGCTTCCCTGCCAGGTACAAAACTAACCTGGTCTAAGCCTATCCAAGCAGGCACATGGTATGCCAGGCGGGTAGCCAGAATTTTAGAGAAGAGCTTGACGTCTACGTTCAAAAGGGATATTGGCCTATAGATAGCAACATTAGTTGGATCTTTATTGTCTTTGGGGATCACCGAGATGCAAGCTTCTCGTAGGGTGTCTGAGGGGCAGTGGGTAGTGGCCAGAGTATTAAAGGCTTTAAGGAAGTGTGGGGCTAAAAGATCTGCAAATCATTTATAGTATTGCGCTGAGAAGCCATCTGGTCCTGGACATTTGCCCGGTTTTGTAGCTTTCAGGGCTTCCGTCCATTCCTCGGAGGACAATGGGGCTTCTAATGCAGTCCGATCGGGCTCCGACAGAGCCCCTGGGCTGTAAACGTTAAGAAAATCTTGTATCAATTGGGAGCGGGTCTCAACCATCTCTGAACTCTGGTTCTGAGTCTCCCCTTTAAGATTGTAGAGTTTGCTATAACAGCAACGGAATTGTCGTGCAATGTCTTCATTTTTGGAGTAGATCGTCCCCGCTGAGTCAGTCACATGGTGTATCCTGTGTGCCATAGCATGTTTTTGCGTAAATCTGGCTAATAGCTTGCCTGGTTTGTTCCCCTGTTCATAGAACACTTTGTGAGACAATATGTGCCTCCTTCGCGCCTTCTTATAGAGTTCTTCCAACAGCAAGGCTCGCGTGTCCGCTAATTCTGTAGCTATCTGGATAGCCTGGGAGTACTTATGTTGGGCTTCCAGCTGAGATATTTTCTTAGAAAGGGACAGTATTAACGCTTGGTGTTCTCTTTTTTTCCTAGCTGCAATAGCAAGTAGATGTCCCCATATAACGCACTTATGGGCCTCCCATTGTGTCATGGGAGACACCTCAGGTGTGTCATTGTGGCAAAAATAGTCTTTGAGGGCCTGTCTGATACTCTCTAGATCTGTAAGGTCAGCAAGAGTGGAAGCGTCTAGTCTCCAGGTCTTAAAGGATTCCGTCTTCTGTGGGAATTGTAAGGTTAAGGTGATCGGGTGGTGATCGGAATTGACCATACTTCAATGGTCGCCTCTGCTAGATATGTCAAGTCCGGTTGACGGATGAACAGATAGTCCAGCCTCGAATAGCGATTGTGAGGCGATGAAAAGAATGTGTAATCCCTCTCACGGAGGTTGAGGGTACGCCATAGGTCATGTAGTGTGAGCGAAGCTAGTTGAAGCTTCACCTGTCTCAGTGCCAAAAAGGGGAAAGAGGAGGTGCCAGTAGAGGTGTTCAACAGTGGGTCCAGCGCCATGTTAAAGTCCCCTCCCAAGATCAATAGGCCCTTGTGAAAGGAAGTGAGTTTCAGAAGGACCTCTCTCAGAAAGGACACCCTCTTGGAATTGGGACAGTATACATTTGCTAGAGTTACCGGTTTGTCTCTCCAAGTGCCCTTTAGAAAGAGAAACCTGCCCTCAGGGTCTAGCATCTGGTCCGTAAGATAACACAAGAGTGACTTGGCCATCAAAATGGAGACCCCCTTCATTTTGGAGTCAGCACAGGTTGCATGATAGGCATCAGGGAAACGTTTATTAGCAAGTCGGGGGATAGACCCCGTTTTAAAATGGGTCTCCTGGAGGAAAATAATAGACTTGTGCACAACGGAAAAATTTGTTTCAGTTCGTTTCTTTTCGGTCCTGTTGATTCGCAATCGTTTGGAATTTTGCTAGACAGGATTTTTCGTGTTTGGACTAATTCGTATTTTCGCAAGCGACATTTTTTGTTGAATCGGAATGATTCATATTAATGTAAGTCTTATTTTTAGTTGATTTATAATTCGTACTTTCGGTAGAGTACATTGTTTTTCGTTGATTCTGGACACAACTCCTACTTTCGTAACTTTTTTGGGGTTAGTTGATTTGTAATTTTCCGTGTCTCTCTCACAACAACGCTGCCTAATATGCCTAATGTGCTTCTGTCATGGATCTGCCACCTAAGGGTTAATAGTGAAGACTGACTTCAGTGATTGGCAACAGGCTGCCTTATTTAAACACCTCAGCAGCACTGTGTCTTCGCTGCCTGATCTGCAGTTCATACCTGTTCCAGTGACTTCCTGTTCCTGTGATCTGATCTGTTTCCTGTGTTTGACCCAGCTTGTTTGACTACGATTAATCTCTGTTATCCTGATCCCGGCCTGCCTTGTAACCACACTCAGCTCTACACTGCTTGATTTCCTGTTGCTGAACTTCGCCTGTATCCTGACCATTCTCTGCCTGTCGTCTATACCTACATCTGATCGTCTGTTACCAAACCCGGCTTGTCTGACTACGTATTCAGTGTCTCCCCAGCCAGTGCACCTACCAGCCTGCTTCCTGTTCCCTGCTGCACCAGCTGAACTGACAAGACCAAAGGCGAACCAGGCACCCATACACCGCCAGGCTCTTGTGGCCACTGTTGCAACATCGGTGGCCCTTGAGCCGGGGTTGTACGAGAAGCCTTCCCACTGCACGTCAGGCTCATCCGGCAGGTACGTAACAGTATCAGGCAGCCATGTCTGAGCCTGCAAGTGGGAAGTCGGCCATTGATTACATCTGCCAGCACCTTGCAGCCCTTACCCAAGCAGTCAAATCTCTACAGGAGGGTTATACGCAACTGGAACAACGTGTACAGACTCTAGCTACACCAGCAAGCACTGCTGCGCCTTTTGCCTCAAGGACTGCCACTGCATCAACCTCAGTGGTGATGCTGCCCCCTGAACCCAGAGTTCCAGCACCAGAGAGATTTTCAGGTGACCGGGGAAAATTTTGATCCTTCCGCAACGCATGTGAACTGTACTTCGCCCTGCAACCTCAAACTTTCTCCCTTGAAACCACCAAAGTAGGATTCATCATATCACTGCTTCGGGGTGAGCCCCAGTCCTGGGCTCATTGGATGTTGGAAAAGAACGATGTATTGTTACAGTCCATGTCCGCCTTCTTCGGTGCGTTGGCCGAATTATGCGACAACCTGCAACGAGCCACCACAGCAGAGGCTGCCCTTCATGCCTTCCAGCAAGGCCGCAGAACGGCCGAAGATTATGTTACAGACTTTAGACGCTGGAGTGCAGACACACAGTGGAATGACGCAGCCCTGCGACACCAGTTCCGCTTGGGGTTATCAGAAGGTCTGAAAGACGAATTGGCACGTGTCGGAGTCCCAAATACACTGGAGGCCCTTATCACACTGGCCATTAAAATGGACCATCGTCTCCGTGAGCGATGATCCGAAAGATCAGCCCAGCAGCCACGTCCAGTCTGGATGATGCCCCGGATCTCAGCTCCCACTCCTTCCGCACCTGTTAGCTTCACTCCAGTTCAGCCCGCTCCTGTTACTTCTGCCACCGAAGCATCGGAGCCTA
This sequence comes from Rana muscosa, assembly GCA_029206835.1. Classification (NCBI taxonomy): domain Eukaryota; kingdom Metazoa; phylum Chordata; class Amphibia; order Anura; family Ranidae; genus Rana; species Rana muscosa. Next base: position 570,541,667 of record CM055121.1, read on the forward strand.
TGCAAATCGGCCTAATACACCCCTCTCTGTCTCCAGAGGAACGCCTGCACCGACGACAGATTAACCTCTGCCTATACTGTGGGGGAGCGGGCCACTATGTACGTTCCTGTCCAACCAAGACACGTAAGTGGCGGATGATTTCTTCAGTTAATAACTTTTCTTTACCTATCAATGCCACCAACCTAACCCTTCCCATCTCTTTTCAGCTGCTAGAAAGGGAAGTGGCAGTTACCGGGATCATTGATTCCGGGACCTGCAGTTGCTTCATCGATCTAACCTTTGCAACACAACAACGCATCCCCTTCAGACCTAAAGCACAATGACTTTCTGTTTTTCTAGCTGACGGGTCATGTATCAAGTCTGGACCTGTGACCCAAGAGACATTTCCCTTACCCGTGTTGGCTTCCTCCCAACATAAGGAAATCCTAAGCCTTGATATCATCACCTCCCCGCTATTCCCTGTTATTCTGGGCCTACCCTGGCTGCAGACGCATAATCCTCAAGTTGACTGGGCCACAGGGAGAATCAACTTCCACTCAGCCTATTGCCAGGAGCGCTGCTTACCTAAGTCCCCAGCTTCTTCTACAACACTATTTTGTGTGGACTCTGAGTCTGAGGTGCGGCAAGTCATACCTGAACCCTACCATGAGTTCCTGGATGTCTTTAGAAAGTGAGGGGCTAACATTCTTCCCCTGCATCGGCCATACGACTGCCCTATTGAACTTCTTCCAGGGTCTGAAATCCCTTTCGATAGAATCTTCCCCCTCGCTGAACGAGAACAGGAGGCACTAAAAGAGTATGTCCAAGAAAACTTGAAAAAATGGTTCATCCGACCATCTACCTCCCCAGCAGGAGCAGCAATATTTTTTTGTTGAGAAAAAGGACCACTCCCTACGACCTTGTGTGGACTATCGGGAGCTCAACAAAATTACAGTTAAAAAACGATATCCTCTCCCTCTAGTACCCAAACTATTTCAGAGATTAAGGTCGACAACCATCTTCACCAAACTAGATCTATGGGGGGCCTACAATTTAGTCCGCATCCGTCAAGGGGATGAGTGGAAGACGGCCTTTCGCACCCGATTTGGCCACTATGAATACCTAGTGATGCCCTTTGGACTTTGCAATGCCCCGGCTACTTTCCAACACTTTGTCAATGATATATTCCGAGACTTCCTGGATATATTTTTGATTGTTTACCTAGATGACAATTGTATGTGAAAAATCTGCGCTATCTCCCTAGGCGGTATCAATACCCAAGTGTTAACACACTACGCCAAGAAAATTAAATGATATAATTGTGCAATGAAGTAAAAAAGTGATGGTGCTGCAAATACAAAAAAAGCTGGAATATGCAGCTAGAAAAATGTGCAAAAATAAATAATAAATGCGCAACCATATAAGTGGCAACCAATGTGCCAAAAAGTGATATATGTATGAACTAACACACAAAAAAAGTTTTTGATATTAAACAAAAACAAAAAATAATTAAACAAAAAAAAATAATTAATATATATTCCCTACTAGGTAAGTATATAAACACACCAAGGAAGTCCATAAGCTTCAACTGCCTGACTCTCACGGCAGTAGGAGAAGCAGTAAAACATAAACAAACAAACAAAAGAAAAAGTCCATAGATAATGCAGAGCCAGCCAGCGTGTATCAAAATGATGACAGATCTTCAAAAGTTGGAATATACTTCAATCAAGATGTATAGATGGGAGGCTTACCAGACCAGGTGGGTCCCAATTACAGGGACCAAAAGGGCTCAGCAACTACACCGAATGAGATGTCAACGATGCAGTCCTCTGTGTCCTCACTCCACTCGTTGAAACTTCGGCTCCTGGTTTGCCTTGTGACTGCAGGCACGCTCATACAATGTAAAGGATACCAATTTAGGAGAGAAAATAAGAAGACTTCATGGTGCAGCATGTAAAAAACGAAGTACCCTTTATTCTTGATTTTTTCCATTTCTCTAGACTCTCATCGAGGTCATGTCAAAAGGGTGCTGAGCTGGCTCCGCCAACACGGACTATATGCTAAAGGTGAAAAATGTGAATTTGAACAAAGCAGCATCCAATTCCTGGGACTGATAATCTCACCTGAAGGGATCAAGATAGACTCTGAAAAGGTCTCTGCTATCTTAGACTGGCCTGCACCTACCAACAAGAAGGGGGTGCAGCGCTTCGTAGGATTTGCCAACTTTTACAGGAGGTTCATGAAGGGCTTTTCCGCCATCATCACCCCTATCACACAGCTGACTAGACAGAACCTTCGCTTCCATTGGACACCCGAGGCACAAGCCGCATTTGAAACCTTGAAGAGACTGTTTACTTCAGCACCTGTTCTTGGTCATCTGGACCCGTCTCTGCCGTATACACTAGAAGTAGATGCATCTGAAGTCGCTATTGGAGCAGTCATCTCCCAACGCCAAGGCCCTAAGGATCTGATGCATCCAGTAGCCTTTTTCTCCGGCAGGCTCTCCCCAGCAGAGAGAAACTATGACGTTGGGACCGAGAATTACTGGCCATTAAGGCGGCTTTAGAAGAGTGGAGATACCTTCTGGAGGGAGCAGCGCATCCCATATTGGTCTATACTGACCACAAAAATCTTGAGTACTTGAGGACTGCTAAACGTCTAAAGCCACGTCAAGCAGGTTGGGCCCTGTTCTTTTCCCGATTTGTGTTTCACATTACCTATCGGCCGGGCTCTAAGAATGTCAAACCAGATGCACTGTCTCGTATGTTCGATGACCCCAAGGAACCACCAGTAGCAGATACCATCTTGTATGAAAATAACTTCTTACTTTTACAGGGCAACCTCCTCAACCGAATGAAGCAGGCATCGACAGACGTTCCTAACCCTCCAGGGGTCACGCTGACACTCCGGGAAGGATTGCTGTTTAACGGAAGCAAGGTATTTGTGCCTGAATGTTTACGTATAACCATTTTGGGTCTTTCTCATGATCATCCCCTAGCAGGTCATTTTGGGGTCCACAAGACGCTTGATCTCCTGAAACGCACATTTTTGGTGGCCGGACCTAGAAGAAACCTGTAAGAGGTACGTGAATTCCTGTGCAATCTGCAACCGCAGCAAGGGTACAAATAACCGAGCTTGAGGTCTACTCCAGCCACTGCCAGTCCCTGACAGACCATGGAAAATGATAGCCATGGATTTCATTGTGGAACTTCCCCCATCGGAAGGATGCACAGCCATCTTTGTGATAGTGGACCGACTGTCCAAAATGGCCCATTTCTTGCCTCTGAAGAGTACTCCCTCGGCCATGGAGACAGCTCAAGTATTTATCAGAGAGATTGTGAGGCTTCACGGAGTCCCTATGAACATTGTCTCCGATTGGGGGGTTCAGGTCACTTCCAGATTCTGGAAAACTCTGTGTGAAGCCCTTAGAATTGAAAGATCCTTGTCCTCCGCCTACCATCCCCAGACCAATGGACAGACAGAGAGAACCAATCAGACATTGCAACAGTATATCCGATGCTTCACCACTTTTGTCCAGGATGACTGGGTATCGCTGCTGCCACTGGCGGAGTTCGCCTACAATAATGCCACTCACTCTGCCACAGGTCAGTCACCCTTCTTTGCAAATTATGGTTTTCACCCATCCTTCTTGCCCGACTTTATTCCAGAGACCACAGTTCCTGCTGTCCAAGACACAATGTATTTCCTAAACCACAACAATAAATTTCTTCAAGAAGCAGTTACCAAGGCACAAGCAGCAAGCAAGATGGCTTTTGACAGGAAAAGGAGGGGTGAACTGATTCTCCGCCCGGGAGACCAGGTATGGTTGCATACTACGAATCTCAGGTTGGTATGTCCCTCAAAGAAACTGGCACCTAAATTTGTGGGACCATTCCCAGTCAAGCGGAAACTCAATGAGGTTGCTTATGAATTATCTTTAACTGATTCACTTAAGATACATCCTGTCTTCCATGTTTCTCTCTTGAAACCCGCAGTCCCTGACTCTTTTCCAGAGTATCCAAGCCACCAGCACCTGTGACCATCAATGGCGAAGAGGAGTATGAGGTGGAGGCTATCATAGACTGTAGGAGAAGAAGAAATCAGGTACAGTACCTGGTTAATAGGGATGAGCTCAGTGTTCGAGTCGAACATAAGTTCGACTCGAACATCGGCTGTTCGACCGTTCGGCGAACATCGAACGATTTGGGCCGTTCGCGCCAAATTCGAGTGACGCGAACGGCCCACAATACACTGCGCCATCGCAGTGCAATCCCGGGGGTGTGATTGGTCAAGCATGCACTGTGACCCCGCATGCTTGGCCAATCACAGCGCCGGCAGCTAGGAGAGCCATAATTGGCCACAAGCAGGTTGCCTGTGGCCAATTATAGCTCAGGGGGTTTAGCACACGCCCCACACTATAAAAGGCCGCCAGCGCGGTGGCCTTGTGTAGTGTGTTCCCGCGCAGGGAAAGAGTTACATAGGCAGGGACAGTGTCAGTGCTATTTGTACCTCAAACTTGTGTGTAGGGAGAGAGAAGGATAGGCAGGGAGAGTGTCAGTGTCATACTTTGATAAACCTTGTGTGCAGGGAGAGAGAAGGATAGGCAGGGGACAGTGTCAGTGTCATATTCTTTGCTAAACCTTGTGTGCAGGGAGAGAGAAGGATAGACAGGGAGAGTGTCAGTGTCATATACTTTGATAAACCTTGTGTGCAGGGAGAGAGAAGGATAGGCAGGGGACAGTGTCAGTGTCATTGTTGCTAAGCCTCCTGCACATTATACACCTGAAGTTAGCCCGTATTGCTGCTTTTTCCTGGTGTGTTACACCAACAGGCATTTGCGGCACTTACAGCGGGCGGAGTGTGCCTCCTGATCATATTACACCTGAAGTTAGCCTGTATTGCTGCTTTTTCCTGGTGTGTTACACCAACAGGCATTTGCAGCACTTACAGCGGGCAGAGTGTGCCTCCTGATCATATTACACCTGAAGTTAGCCTGTATTGCTGCTTTTTCCTGGTGTGTTACACCAACAGGCATTTGCGGCACTTACAGCGGGTGGAGTGTACCTCCTGATCATATTACACCTGAAGTTAGCCTGTATTGCTGCTTTTTCCTGGTGTGTTACACCAACAGGCATTTGCGGCACTTACAGCGGGCGGAGTGTGCCTCCTGATCATATTACACCTGAAGTTAGCCTGTATTGCTGCTTTTTCCTGGTGTGTTACACCAACAGGCATTTGCGGCACTTACAGTGGGCGGAGTGTGCCTCCTGATCATATTACACCTGAAGTTAGCCTGTATTGCTGCTTTTTCCTGGTGTGTTACACCAACAGGCATTTGCGGCACTTACAGCGGGCGGAGTGTGCCTCCTGATCATATTACACCTGAAGTTAGCCTGTATTGCTGCTTTTTCCTGGTGTGTTACACCAACAGGCATTTGCGGCACTTACAGCGGGCGGAGTGTGCCTCCTGATCATATTACACCTGAAGTTAGCCTGTATTGCTGCTTTTTCCTGGTGTGTTACACCAACAGGCATTTGCGGCTCTTACAGTGGGCGGAGTGTGCCTCCTGATCATATTACACCTGAAGTTAGCCTGTATTGCTGCTTTTTCCTGGTGTGTTACACCAACAGGCATTTGCGGCACTTACAGCGGGCGGAGTGTGCCTCCTGATCATATTACACCTGAAGTTAGCCTGTATTGCTGCTTTTTCCTGGTGTGTTACACCAACAGGCATTTGCAGCACCTACAGCAGGCGTAGTGTGATTCCTGCAAAATATACTCCTGAAGCTAGGCCTTATTGCTGGTTTTCCCATTTTCCTACAGGCCATTAGAATGTCTGGAAGGCAAACAAGGAGAGGCAGACAGTCAGGAGCCAATAAAAGAGGGCAAGCAGGCTCTGTGTCTAGAGACAACAGTGCTGGTCGTGGACGCGGTGCATCGCCATCAGCACGTGGCCATGGGACACGCTTGTCCTTCTTTTCGGCAGCTGGACGTGTTGAGCCGCATCATGCTGAAGACTTGGTAGAGTGGATGACCAAGCCCTCCTCATCCTCCTCATCCTCTCTCACCCAGGCTCAGGGTACTGGCAAAGCAGCTGCCAAAGCGTCCTCTTCCCTGTCATCATCAGTCACTCCTTCCCTAGACCAACCATGTCCTCCTGAGGAGTCCCCCGAACTGTTTGAGCACAGTGTTGGGTACATGCTCCAGGAGGATGCCCAGCGTTTCTAAGGGTCTGATGATGATACCCAGCTAGAGGAAGGCAGTAGCGTGAGAGCAGAGAGAGGGGATGCTCAAGAAGGACACCATCTGGCAGTCATGTTCCAGCAGCTGCAGCATACTGCCAGATTGGCTCCAGTGATGAGGAAGGAGGGGATGATGAGGTCACTGACTCCACGTGGGTGCCTAATAGGAGAGAGGAGGAGGAGGAGGATGAGGAGGAGGCACATCTCCAACGAGGCAGGATGCCCTCGGGGGGCCAGCGTAAGGGCAGCACACCAACGGAATCACACCGCAGAGCTCCGCCTGTGTAGGGCGCTGCCTCTGCCCGTTATTCAAAAAGTTCTTTGGTGTGGGCCTTTTTTGAGTCGAGTGCATCAGATCGCACAGCTGCTGTTTGAAACATATGTCTCAAGCGTATATCGCGTGGCCAAAACATCACCCGCTTGGGCACCACATGCTTGACCAGACATATGTTGACCTGCCATGCAGCTCGTTGGCAAGCCTACCTTAAAGACCCACACCAAAGAACAAAGCGGACCTCTCCTTGCACCGCATCAGCTGGGATCTCCAACCCCACTATACCTTCAGTCCTCTCTGAAACCTGCACTGAGAGGAATGAAGGTGTAGAATTAGGTGTGTCACAGCCAAGTACTTGCGGGCACTCTGCTAGCAGTACACCAACGTCCGATTCTAGCAGGCAAATTTCCCTGCCCCAGCTGCTGGACCGTCGAAAGAAGTTCACTCCCAGCCATCCACATGCCCAGCGGTTGAATGCTAGCTTGGCTAAATTGCTAGCGCTTCAACTGCTGCCTTTTCAGTTGGTAGACTCGGCCCCCTTCCGTGAGTTTGTGCAATGTGCGGTTCCTCAGTGGCAGGTTCCTAAACACCACTTTTTCTCATGGAAGGCGATTCCGGCTCTCTACCGGCATGTGGAAGGCAATGTCTTGGCCTCGCTGGACATTGGGTCACTCTTTTGGCAGCTGGGAAGGATGCAGGACAAGGTGCAGTAGTGTTGGAGGTTGTTCCACCGCCACGCCTCCAAAATGCTACTACTGGTTGTGACGCACCTCTGTCCTCCACCCACTCCTCTTCTTCTTCCTCCATGGCCTCTTCCTGTGCTTTGTCCTCGGAACCAGCAGTGCTCCATAGGCGTTCAAGGGGCTACGCAAGTGCGCAGGCAAAAAGATGCCATGCCGTGCTTGCGCTGGTGTGTTTGGGGGACAGGAGCCACACTGGGGCAGAGGTTCTGTCTGCTCTGCAGGGGCAGGCTGAGAGGTGGTTGACGCCACGCCAGCTTAAGCCAGGAATGGTAGTTTGCGACAATGGCACCAACCTCCTCTCCGCTCACCGACAGGGACAACTGACCCATGTGCCCTGTGTGGCTCACGTCCTTAACCTGGTGGTGCAGCGGTTCTTGGGCAGGTACCCGGGCTTACAGGATGTCCTGAGGCAGGCCAGGAAAGTCTGTGTGCATTTCCACAGATCTTATAATGCCAGTGCTCGCCTGGCTGAGCTGCAAAAGGAGTTGAACCTGCCCAAGAACCGCCTTATATGTGACATGCCCACCAGGTGGAACTCAACGTTGGCCATGCTGCAGCGGCTGCACCCGCAGCAGAGGGCCATCAATGAGTACCTGTGCGACTATGGCACCAGAACAGGGTCAGGGGAGCTCGGGTTTTTTTCACCACGCCAGTGGGGCATGATCAGGGATGCATGCACTGTCCTGGCACCATTTGAGGAGGCCACGAGGATGGTGAGCAGTGACAGTGCATGCATCAGTGACACTGTACCTCTTGTCCACCTGTTGGAACATACGCTGCGTGGAATAATGGACAGGGCACTTGAGGCAGAACAGAGGCAGGAAGAGGAGGACTTCCTTGCCTCTCAAGGCCCCCTTTACCCAGACAGTGTTCCTTCTGTCCCATCCATCGCACAGGAAGAAGAGGAGGAGGAGGAGGAGGATTGTGTAAGCATGGAGGTGGAGCCTGGCACTCAGCATCATCAGCAGCAGTCTTTTAGCTGAGGGGTTCAGACTCCAGACCGAATGCCTCAGCTAACCTACGCTGCATGGCCTCCCTGATCCTGCAAAGTCTGCGGAAGGATCCTCGTATTCTTCGGATCAAGGAGAGGGACCATTACTGGCTGGCCACTCTCCTTGATCCACGGTACAAGGGTAAGGTTGCGGACCTTATCTTACTGTCGCAGAGGGAGCAGAGGATGAGACAACTCCGGGAGGCCTTGCAGAAAGGTCTGTGCAACGCGTTCCCAGAGACTGGGAGGTTACAAACTCCTGGTCCTGGACAACGAGTTGCTGAGGCTTCGGTCAGTCAAAGAAGGAGCGGTGGGGAAGGTGGCCGTCTGACCGATGCGTTCAGACAATTCTTTAGTCCGCAGCCCCAAGGTATGATCGGTTCCAGCAACCATCGCCAGCGTCTGATATACATGGTGCAGGAATACCTAGGGGCAAGGTCAGACTTGGACACCTTCCCCACCGAAAATCCTCTGCCTTACAGGGTCTTGAGGATGGATCACTGGCCAGAGCTTGCACAGTATGCAATTGAGCTACTGGCCTGTCCTGCATCCAGCGTTCTTTCAGAACGCACATTCAGTGCTGCTGGAGGATTTGTCACGGATCACAGGGTGCGCCTGTCCACCTACTCTGTTGATCGACTGACCTTCATAAAGATGAACCAGTCTTGGATCACCACCAGCTACCAAACACCTGAAGCTGATATAACAGACTAATTTATTTTCAAATGTCACATCCCTTCAAGACTGATGTTGATGCTGAGAGACTGTCCTGTTATGTTGACTGACTATCCTCCTCCTCCTCAATGATCCAATTGATGATGATAGCTTGGAAGAACATTTTTGTTTCTGAGTGCCGCCACCAGTGGTTAAGGCCCAATTTTTCAGCCCCTGTTTAACAGGGGCATGTAATTACAATTTTTTATGCAATGTTTTGCAGCATGGCTCATTCCTGCACTCCAACTAGAGTATCTGGGAGAGGTTTCAGTGTCGTGGCACCAGCACCAGTGGCTAAGGCCCAATTTTTCAGCCCCTGTTTAACAGGGGCGTGTAATTACAATTTTTGATGCAATACTTTGCAACAGGGCTCATTGCTGTGCTCCAAGTACAGTATCTGTGAGGGGTTGCAGTGTTGTGGCACCAGTGCCTAAGGCCCAATTTTTCTGCCCCTGTTTAACAGGGGCATGTAATTACAATTCTTGATCTAATAATTCACAGCAGGGCCCATTCCTGCACCCACCAAGAGTAACTGTGAGGCCTTACAGTGTTGTGTCAACACCACCACCACCACCTCCAAAGGCCCAATTTTTCAGCCCCTGTTCAACAGGGGCATGCAATTACAATTCTTGATCTAATAATTCACAGCAGGGCCCATTCCTGCACCCACCAAGAGTAACTGTGAGGCCTTACAGTGTTGTGTCAACACCACCACCACCACCACCACCAAAGGCCCAATTTTTTAGCCCCTGTTTAACAGGGGCATGCAATTACAATTCTTGATCTAATAATTCACAGCAGGGCCCATTCCTGCGCCCACCAAGAGTAACTGTGAGGCCTTACAGTGTTGTGTCAACACCACCACCACCACCACCAAAGGTCCAATTTTTCAGCCCCTGTTCAACAGGGGCATGCAATTACAATTCTTGATCTAATAATTCACAGCAGGGCCCATTCATGCGCCCACCAAGAGTAACTGTGAGGGCTCACAGTGTTGTGGCAACACCAACATGTAAGGGGCAAATTTCAGCTGAGTATATACGGCAGGCCCCTACTTTCAAACATCCAACTTACAAATGACTCCTTGCAAACGGAAGGATACAACAGGAAGTGAGAGGAAATCTACCCCTAGGAAGGCAAATTCTCTCCTGTAAGAGTTAATATGGGAAAAAAAGTGTCTCCTCTCCACTGATGCTTTATCACCAATTCTTGTTTCAATAAAAACCCAAAATTTTCAAAAAACATTTGTCATTAGGACGGAAAGTGAGGTGAACTGTTCTGAACAGGTGCACACTGCACAGACAGCAAAACAAATGTTACAGGGGTGATAACCCTTCCCTATGTTTTCCAAAAAGCTTAAAAATAGATTTCTTGGCTGGAGCTACACTTAAACAATGTACCTGTTAAAAATTACAAACAGATTCTACATAAGAACAAACCTACAGTCCCTGTCTTGTATGCACCGCCTGTATACGGCTGTTCAGAGTATATAGGGCCTTTTTTATTTTGTGTGCGGGTTTCCCCTTAATATCCATACAAGACCCAAAGGGGCTGGTAATGGGCTGGGGTAGGGGGGGGGTGATGGGGTAGCTATGCCATTTTTCTTAAAGATTTTCATCCATATTACCGGGACCAGACATTACATTAAAGCCGCAAGCAGTTTTAAATGGCTTTTTTTCCTTTAGAAATATAATTTTGTGCAGGGACAGTTCTAAACACGGGAAACACGTGGCACTTCACAGGCATACTTTAGACACCCCCCAGGTACGGTATTTAAAGGAATATTTGACTCATTTTTTTTCACTTTATGCATCATTAACCACTTAAGCCCCGAACCATTTTGTAGCTAAAGGACCAGAGGAATTTCAGAATTTTGCACTGCGCTGCTTTAACTGTAAATTGTTCGGACATGCAATGTTTTACCCAAACGAAATTTGCGTCCTTTTCTTCCCACAAATAAAGCTTTCTTTTAATGGTATTTGATTGCCTCTGCGATTTTTATTTTTTGCGATATAAACGGAAAAAGACTGAAAATTTTGAAAAAAATTGATATTTTCTACTTTTTGTTATAAGAAAAATCACATAAACTCAATTTTAGTCATACATTTAGGCCAAAATGTATTCAGCCACATGTTTTTAGTAAAAAAAATGTCAATAAGCGTATATTTATTGGTTTGCGCAAAAGTTATAGCGTTTACAAACTAGGGTACATTTTCTGAAATTTACACAGCTTTAAATTTATGACTGCCTATCTCATTTCTTGAGGTGATAAAATGGCAGGGCAGTACAAAACCCCCCCAAATGAGCCCATTTTGGAAAGTAGACACCCCAAGGAAATTGCTGAGAGGCATGTTGAGCCCATTGAATATTTTTTTTTTGTCTTAAATGATTGAATAATGACAAAAAAAATAAAAAATTACAAAAAGTTGTTACTAAATGATATATTGCTCACACATGCCATGGTTATATGTGGAATTACACCCCAAAATACATTTTGCTGCTTCTCTTGAGTACGGGGATACCACATGTGTGGGACTTTTTAGGAGCCTAGCCGCGTACGGGACCCCGAAAACCAAGCACCGCCTTCAGGATTTCTAGGCACAAATTTTTGATTTCACTCCTCACTACCTGTCAAAGTTTCGAAGGCCATAAAATGCCAAAATAGCACAAAACCCCCCCAAATGACCCCATTTTGGAAAGTAGACACCCCAAGCTATTTGCTAAGAGGCATGGTTAGTATTTTACAGCTCTCATTTGTTTTTGAAAGTGAAGAAAGCAAATATATATATATATATATATATATATATATATATATTTAAAAATTTTCAAAACTTTGTGACAAAAAGCGAGATCTGCAAAATACTCACAATATCTCTCAGCAAATAGCTTGGGGTGTCTACTTTCCAAAATGGGGTCATTTGGGGGGGGGGGGGTTGTGCCATCTGGGCATTCCATGGCCTCCGAAACTGTGATAGGCAGTGAGAAGTGAAATCAAAAATTTACACCCTTAGAAAGCCTGAAGGCGGTGCTTGGTTTTTGGGGTCCCGTACGCAGCTAGGCTCCCAAAATGTCTCACACATGTGGTATCCCCGTACTCAGGAAAAGCAACAGAATTTATTTTGGGGTGTAATTCCACATATGCCCATGGCATGTTTGAGCAATATATCATTTAGTGACAACTTTGTGCAAAAAAAATAAAAAATAAAAATAAATTGTCTTTTTTCCGCAACTTGTGTCAACATATAAAATATTCCATGGACTCGACATGCCTCTCAGTATATAGCTTGGGGTGTCTACTTTCCAAAATGGGGTCATTTGGGGGGGTTTTGAACTGTTCTGGCATTTTATACACAACATTAGGAAGCTTACATCCACTCTTCTAACCACTTGAAGACAAAGCCCTTTTTGACACTTTTTGTTTACATGCAAAACATATTTTTTTTTGCAAGAAAATTATGTTGAACCCCCAAACATTATATATATTTTTAAAGCAAAGGCCCTACAGATTAAAATGGTGGGTGTTGCATATTTTTTTTCTACACAGTATTTGCGCAGCGATTTTTCAAACGCATTTTTTGGGGAAAAAATACACTTTTTTTAATTTTAATGCACTAAAACACACTATATTGCCCAAATGTTTGATGAAATAAAAAAGATGATCTTAGGCCGAGTACATAGATAACAAACACGACATGATTTAAAATTTCGCACAAACGCGCATTGGCGACAAACTACATACGTTTTTAAAAGCCTTTAAAAGCCTTTACAGGTTACCCCGTTAGATTTACAGAGGAGGTCCACTGCTAAAATTACTGCCCTCGATCTGACCTTTGCGGTGATACCTCACATGCATGGTGCAATTGCTGTTTACATATGACGCCAGACCGACGCTTGCGTTCGCCATTGGGCAAGAGCAGGGCAGGACAGGGGTGCTTTTTTTTTTTATTATTAATTTTGCTTTTTTATTTTATTTTTAAATTGTTCCTTCCATATATTTTTTTTTATATCATTTTTATTGTTATCTCAGGGAATGTAAATATCCCCTATGATAGCAATAGGTAGTGACAGGTACTCTTTTTTTGAAAAAACTGGGGTCTTCTAGACCCTAGATCTTTCCTCTGCCCTCAAAGCATCTGACCACACCAAGATCGGTGTGATAAAATGCTTTCCCAATTTCCCAATGGTGCTTTTTATATCCGGGGGGACATTCCCTCCCACTGCTTGTAAAAGCAGTCCAGAGGCTAATTAGCCACTAGGATTGCTTTTACATGAAAGTCGGCCGCTGGCTGAAAATAATGATACCAAGATGATACCTAAACCCGCAGGCATCATTCTGGTATAAACATTCAAAGTCCAGCAACATACCAGTACGTTGCTGGTCCTTGTTGGACATGTATTGTAATCTTTTTTTCATGCAGCCTGTTGGCTGAACGAAAAAAGAGATTGATCGGTGGGTATGCCCACCATTAAAATACCGCCATTCATCCACCCACTTCTAATGATGGGCATACATGCACCATTTATATATGCCGAAGCATTGGGGCATCCTCCCGCAAAAAAGTTATGCCGCACACACATGGTCAAACTTTTCCACGGGCAAGCCTCCGTCGGAATTTTGACCGTATGTACGCGGCATTAGGAGCAAAATCGCTCCTCCGCTCCTCCGCCCCTGCTGCCCCCATGCTTCGGCATATATGCTTTTTTTTTAACTGTGGTGGTGAAATCACCTCCTACAGCACTGGAGTCGCAGGGATCAGGCCTGTCTCTGCGAACGCTGCAGTTATGTGTGTTGTGTTTTGTAAGTGACAGTGATCGATCGATACTGCACTTGGGTGGGCTGGGCTGGACGGAGGGGCAAAACGCAGGTGCTAGCAGGTATCTGGGCTGATCCCGCTAACACTGCGTTTTTGGGAACCCTAAACTGCTGGGGACGCTAGTATAGATCTGATCAGATCAGATATTGATCTGTTCAGATACTATACCACTAAGGGGGGTGTATGCTTCACGCGTGGGTGTTAGCGTTACTGGCATTAACCTGACGCTGCCTGGGGTGTGATGCAGACCCTCTCTGAAGCTAAAACCTAATTGATATCACCCGCCGGGCGATCAGGGGGTTAAACCTTTATTGGGTTATATACGGCGGGTGCCCTGACACTATAAAAAGCAAACTAACTAACCAGCGTCACCCGTAACACTTATATGGTGATCACTGGTGAAAGGGTTAACTAGGGGCAATCAGGGGGTTAAAACCTTTATTAGATAATATATGGGGGTACCTGACGCTATATAAAAACCTGCGGCAAACCTAAAAAAAATTACTGGCTACCGATCTGCATCACCGACACTAAGACAGCGATCAGAAAAACGATTGCTTAGCGACAGTGGTGATAGGGGGTGAAAGGGTTACCTGGGGGGAGATCAAAGGGGTTAAACCTTTACTAGATAATATATTGGGGTACCTGACGCTATAAAAACCTGCTGCAAACCTAAAAAAAAATTACTGACTACCGATCAGCATCACCGACACTAAGACAGCGTTTAGAAAAACGATCGCTTAGCGACAGTGGTGATAGGGGGTGAAAGGGTTACCTGGGGGGCGATCAAGGGGGTTAAACCTTTATTAGATAATATATTGGGGTACCTGACGCTATAAAAACCTGCGGCGAACCTAAAAAAAATTACTGGCTACCGATCTGCATCACCGACACGAAGACAGCGTTTAGAAAAACGATCGCTTAGCGACAGTGGTGATAGGGGGTGAAAGGGTTACCTGGGGGGCGATCAAGGGGGTTAAACCTTTATTAGATAATATATTGGGGTACCTGACGCTATAAAAACCTGCGGTGAACCTAAAAAAAAATACTGGCTACCGATCGGCATCACCGACGCTAAGGCAGCGATCAGAAAAATGATCGCTTAGCGACAGTGGTGATAGGGGGTGAAAGGGATATCTGGGGGGCAATCAGGGGGTTAAACCTTTATTAGGGGGGGTTAGGGGGCTACACTGACTGTAGTGACATTTTTACAGTCACAAATGTCACTGATTGCAGTGATCAGTAAATAAATGGTCACTGCAATCAGTGACACTGTGACTGGGGGCTGGGGGGTGATCTGGGGGTGTCTGGGGGGGCCTGGGGGGGCGATTTATGTCCCTATGTGTTCTGGTGTCAGTGTAGTGTTTTGTGCACTGACCTGATGTCTTCTCTTGTACGGCGCTCGGTATATGTGAGCGCCGCACCAGAGATGACATCACTTCCTCCTGCTTCCTCTGCCTGTGTGTGACAGAGGGGGCCTTTTCATTCGCCGGGAGCGATCGCGAGGGGGTGGCCGGAATCCAACGGCTGCCCCCTCATCCTGGATCGCTCCCGAACGATTAACGGCCGCTCACTGTATAGGAGGGGGGTCCGATTGGACCCCCCAACTGTACAAAGGCAATCACGTAACTCTACGTGATTGTGCCTGTCGGTGCCATTCTGCCGACGTATATATACAGTGAGCGGTCGTTAAGTGGTTAAAATGACTGCTCCCGAAAAACGTCAGTTTTTAAAACTTTTTTTGGGATTGATACATGTCCCCTGGTGCAGAACCCGGGTTCCCAAACCCTTTTTAGGACAATAACATGCATAATAGTCATTATAATTAGCACTTTAGATTTTGAACGTTCGCATCCATTGTATTTAATAGGGTTCAAAAGTTTGTGCGAACTTTCGGTCCGTTCGCGGGTTCTGGTGCGAACCGAATCCAGGGGGTTTTCGGCTCATCACTACTGGTTAAGTGGAAAGGTTATGGCCCGGAGGATAACTCTTTGGAGGTTGAACAGGATGTACACGCCAGAGACCTTGTTAATGCCTTTTTTCACAGAAATACACAGAAGAGAGACCTGTTGGGCACCCAGAGGTTGCCCGTAAGGGGGGGGGATCATGTCATGGATCTGCCACCTAAGGGTTAATAGTGCAGACTGATTTCAGTGATTGGCAACAGGCTGCCTTATTTAAACACCTCAGCAGCACTGTGTCTTCGCTGCCTGATCTGCAGTTCATACCTGTTCCAGTGACTTCCTGTTCCTGTGATCTGATCTGTTTCCTGTGTTTGACCCAGATTGTTTGTCTACGATTGATCTCTGTTATCCTGATCCCGGCCTGCCTTGTAACCACGCTCAGCTCTACACTGCTTGATTTCCTGTTGCCGAACTTTGCCTGTATCCTGACCATTCTCTGCCTGTCGTCTATACCTACATCTGATCGTCTGTTACCAAACCCGGCTTGTCTGACTACGTATTCAGTGTCTCCCCAGCCAGTGCACCTACTAGCCTGCTTCCTTTTCCCTGCTGCACCAGCTGAACTGACAAGACCAAAGGCAAACCAGGCACCCATACACCACCAGGCTCTTGCGGCCACTGTTGCAACATCGGTGGCCCTTGAGCCGGGGTTGTACGAGAAGCCTTCCCACTGCACGTCAGGCTCATCCGGCAGGTACGTAACAGCTTTGAATGGATTTGTACTTTTCTAAATACATAGCGGTTATTTGTAACGATCCGAAATCTCGTATTTTACTTTTGTTTTTTGCATGCGGCTATAGCCTCCGCCCCTGTACACCATTTTGAGAGGGAGTTCAGCACGGTGAGGGAGGAGCAGAGAGCAGAGCAGAGTGTTATTGTGCTTCGAATGGATTTGTACATTCGTAACTTTTTTCATAATGAATTATGCCGAAGACATTCGGGCATTCGCTATTTGCGATATAATTTATTTCGGATGCGGTTTTATTCGTAATTGCTTTGTTCGGAAATTCTAATGCTTCCGAATGTCTGAAAGTTGCTAAATTCGGACGAATTTCGATTCGTTACAAAACGAATTGCACAAGCCCAGAAAATAATTTGTACTCTACAACGATGAGCTTCCGCTAAGACACTGCTACGCTTTTCTGGTACATTGAGGCCCTTAGCATTTAAAGAATACACTTTAAGCGACAGAGGAGCTGACATGTGCACTGTAGAAGACATGTGGGGCTGATGCTAGCGTGCGTGGATCGCACTCAATAGATGTAGACGGAGGGGATTCACAGGGAAGGGAGAAAGAAACAGAAATAAAAATAAAAAATTTCAGTGAAGGTCAGAAAAGAAAGAAAGGGTGAGACTAACGCCTGTATAAGCTCTGCAGGTGTCCAAAAATGGATGGAAACCTTTACCTGTGTACGATGTGTAGCACCAACTCAGGTGTAGTGTGAGATATACCGGGGGTGGGTGTAGTCCAGCTATTCCACCTGTTCAGAAATAATCAAGGGGTATAGGAAAAACCGGTAACTTTCAAAGGGGAACCTGCCTCCTTGAGGTGGAGAAGAGGTCTAACACTAGGGAAGAAACCCGTACATCTACCACCCAGAAACTCCTGGAGAGAAGTTTTACAACTATGGTACAATCCCGAACTAACTAAGGACCCGTTGAATACCTAGTCAGGCCCGCCTAAGCTGGGTGACCCCGTTCCTATCTAGGGGCCCCCCTATTTCTCTATTGAATTTGCAGTGTCTAAGCAGGGGAAGAAGTAAGCCAGCTGATGTAACTTTCCACAACCCAAATTAGAGAACACTTCTGTAATCTATGACGGAAACCGAGAGGGATCCGAAATCATTTAAAACGTTTTATAATAACAACAACAAAACCCAGACCCCCCCCCACCCCCGAAGCTTCCAGACCGCGGCGAGAGCCGCAAATCTGAGGTGGTGGAATCTTACGAGATTCAGGGTACCCTGACTGAGGATGAAATCCAACTCTCCATCAGGAGAGTAGAGCGCCCACCTGTCACAACCGCACATTTAGGCCTCATGCCCACGGACGTTTAAAAAAATGGGCTGTAAAGCTAGTACAGATGCCAGGAAAAAAGCAGCGTTTTTAACGCAATTTTTTCCGCGTTTTGCATTGAATTCAATGCATGTTTCGCTGCGCTAGCTTTCAGCCACGTTTTTCTTTCTCTATTCCAAATTAATGGTTCCCTATGGGAGCCCATTGATTTGAATAGAGGTCGCACCAGAAGTCGGATCAAGATGATCTGACTTGCGGGGCGACTCGTGTGATGAGAATATTAAAAGGGAACCCCGCGAAAAAAAAAATTGCATGAGGTTCCCCCCAAGAGAGATACCAGGCCCTTCGGTCTGGTATGGATCTTAAGGGGAACCCCACACCAAAACAAAAAATGGCGTAGGGATTCCCACAGGATCCATACCAGACCCTTATCCGAGCACGCAGCCCGGCATGTCAGAAAAGGGGGGGCGAGTGAGCGCCCCCCTCCTAGACCATACCAAGCCACATGCACTCAACATGGGGGTGGGTGCTTTGGGGCAGGGGGGTCACTGCGCCCCCCCACCACAAAGCACCTTGTCCCCATGTTGATGAGGACAAGGGCCTCTTCCCGACAACCCTGGCCGTTTGTTGTCGAGGTCTGTGGGCGGGGGCTTATCAGAATCTGGGAGCGCCTTTTAATAAGGGGGCCCCCAGATCCCGGCCTCCCACCCTATGTGAATGAGTATGGGGTACATCGTACCCCTACCCATTCACCTGGGGGGGAAAAAGTGTAAATAAAAAAAACACACTAGACAGGTTTTTAAAGTCATTTATTAGGCAGCTCCGGAGGTCTTCTTCCAACTTCGGGGGTCTCTCCGGCCTCTTCTCCCGCTCTCCATGCTTTCTGTCTTTTGCCAGGCTCCTCCGCTATCTTCTGCCAGCTCTTTTGCTAGCGGTGGCCCGGTCTTCTCCATCCTCTTCTTCCCTCTTCTCTTCCCCGATGTTGACTCGACGCTCTCTCCTGCTGTAATGCCGTGTGTGCCGTGCGCAACGACTTATATAGGCATGGGGTGTGGTCACCGGGAAGTAATCCGGTGACCCCGCCTTTTATGATGTCACAGTCCCGAGGCACGATAGGACTGTGACGTAATGAGAGGTGGGGTCACCGGATGACATCACCCGGTGACCACGCCCCATGCTTATATAAGTTGTTGCACACCGCACACACGCCATTACAGCGGGAGAGAGCGGCGAGTCAACATCGGGGAAGAGAAGAGAGAAGAAGAGGACGGCAGAAGGCAGAAAGCACCGGAGAGCGGGAGAAGAGGCCGGAGAGAGCGGAGAAGTCGGAAGAAGACCCCCGAAGTCAGAAGAAGACCTCCGGAGCTGCCTAATAAATTACTTTAAAAACCTGTCTAGTGTGTTTTTTTTTTATTGACACTTTTTCCCCCAGGTGAATGGGTAGGGGTACGATGTACCCCATACTCATTCACATAGGGTGGGGGGCCAGGATCTGGGGGCCCCCTTATTAACCACTTGCCGCCCACCCTAAAGCGAATTGACATCGGTAAAGTGGTTTCAAAATCCTGACTGGACATCATATGCCCGGGGGCGCACATCGCGGCGATCGTTGTTGCGGGATGTCAGTCTGACACCCCGCAACAACAATCTAGGTAAAGAGTCTCCGACGGAGACTCTTTACCACGTGATCAGCCGTGTCCAATCACGGCTGATCACGATGTAAACAGGAAAAGCCGGTGATCGTGATCTGTCAGACGCGAGTAGAGGAGAGCTGATCGGCTGCTCCTCTGACAGGGGGGGTTTGTGCTGATCGATTATCAGCGCAGCACCCCCCCCCAAGGATGCCCACACTGGGCCACCAGGGATGCCACCAGACCACCAGGTATGCCACTCTAGACCACCAGGGGTGCCAATCAGTGCCCACAATGGATGCCAATCAGTGCCCACAATGGATGCCAATCAGTGCCCACAATGGGCATCACTGATTGGCAGGCATTATTATTTGGCACTGATTGGCATCCATTAGTACAACACATTACAGTACAGTGCCGCCTATCGGTGCCCATCAGTGCCCCCTTATCAGTGCCCGTCAGTGCAGCCCCATCAGTGCCCATCAGTGAGGGAGAAAACGTACTTACTTATTTACAAAGTTTTGTAACTGAAACAAAAAAAATATGTTTTTTTTTCCAAATTTTCGGTCTTTAAAAAAAATAATTTGCAGAAAATAAAAATCGCAGAGGTGATCAAATACCACCAAAAGAAAGCTCTATTTGTGGGAACAAAATTATAACAATTTAGTTTGGGTACAGTGTAGCACAACCGTGCAATTGTCATTCAAAGTGCAACAGCGCTGAAAGCTGAAAATTGGTCTGGGCAGGAAGGTGTATAAGTGCCCTGTATGGAAGTGGTTAAAGGGGGCTCCCAGATTCCGATAAAGCCTGCCCGCAGACCCCGACAACCAAAGGCCAGGGTTGTCGGGAAGAGGCCCTTGTCCTCATCAACATGGGGACAAGGTGCTTTGGGGTGGGGGGGCGCAGTGCCCCCCTGCCCCAAAGCACCCACCCCCATGTTGAGGGCATGTGGCTTGGTATGGTCTAGGAGGGGGGGCACTCGCTCACCCCCCTTTCCTGACCTGCCGGGCTGCGTGCTTGGATAAGGGTCTGGTATGGATCCTGGGGGAACCCATACGTCTTTTTTTTTTGGTGTGGGGTTCCCCTTAAGATCTATACCAGACCGAAGGGCCTGGTATCGCTCTTGGGGGGGGGGGGGGGAAACCTCATGCAATTTTGTTTTAAAATTTTTGCGGGGTTCCCCTTCAAGATTCTCAGCACACGAGTCGCCCCGCAAGTCGGATCATCTTGATCCGACTTCTGGTGCGACCTCTATTCAAATCAATGAGCTCTCATAGGGAACCATTGATTTGGAATAAAGAAAGAAACGCCGGACGAGGCTTAATACAGCATTAAGCCTTGTTAAATCGCGTTTAACACCTTTTTTTCCTGGCGTCTGACCTCTTTACAGCTCTGACGCTGGAGCTTCAGAACGCACTGTTCCTGGGTTTTGTTTTGCAGCTTAAAAGCGCCTATGCCATTTACAGCTCAAAAAAACTTTTTGATGAGCATGAGGCCATAGGCTAACATGGAGAGGCATTTTTAAGCTGCAAAAAACGCTCATAAAAGTGGCTGTAAAAACGTCCGTGGGCATGAGGCCTTCAAAGAAACAGTCTGAACATTAAAGTAAATAACAGAATATTAAGATACACAAATACAAACACTTTTGTGAAAATAATGGAGATACGGGTCCGGGGCCATACATGTTACATGTGCTCTGTTTTGCAACCTTGGTCTCCCTCCCCCACCCTCCTTTAAAGCTCCTCCCCCCCTAAGAGGGAGGGGGAGGGGAGACCCTCACATACAAGGACCCTTCTGCTATGGCATGACCAGGGAGGGAATGGGGAGGCCCACCTTAAGCGACAAAGTCTCACAAGACCGCAGGGATCAGCACAGCAGTGTACATCTTGAGCCATAGGTAGCGTCATTTCCTGAAAAAGAGGGGACAAAAAACAAAAACAAAAAAGGGGAAAAAACAAATATACGGGGGGAGAGGTCGGTGACTCAGCTACCCCCTCTTTTTTAGTAAGGGGGCTGGCTTTTCCAAAAGCACCCTTGTTGGACTTTTTAAGTCTGTTGACCGTAGTTCAAAGGCCCTGCAGTGCAATATGGTTTTAAAAAATTCTCCTGGGTAGATTTACTAAGACTTGACAAATCTTGAACCTGCAAGGTTTTCCTTAAACCCATGGTAGTGATAAACCTGAACTTTCTACTTACTGATATCTCTCATCCATGACCAACTAAACATTCCATTAAATGACAAAGTTATGCAGGGATGCCAGCATATTTGGTTCACCATTAGCCACTCCTGTCTTAATTTTTCTCTCTTATTTCATCAGCTGGTGGTTTTCACATTTTTTATGATGTGCTGAAAACAATAAAAATGTAATACAAATATTGAACGCATGTAAGTACGCATACTGTACATGTGTTTATAAAAAATGTTTTTTTTTTTTTTTTTTATTATTATTGAGAACCTTTTTGGAATAAATTGAGGTTTTTACATTTATGTACTGATCTCATTTTATTTAACTTTCAGATAATTCCTTCCTCTGTTATACTAAATATACAATCACTGTACAGTTTGGTATATTTAGAGAACAGAATTAATTTACTCATCACACTCATTTAAAATTAAATTTTCAGACTTAGCTTAGTCATCTCTTAAAAAGGAGTCTTCAATTTAAAGAAGAACAGTGGCTATTACATATTATTTTTCTATTCAAGAAGTTGAGAAAAATGTGTAGTTTGGTGTATGGGCAGCTCTCTGTTCTGGATGCAGTGAGCTGGTGGTAGGGGAACTCCCTTTTTTTTTTTTTTTTTTATGTGAACTTTATATGAAATGCACAAAGTGGTACATTGTGCTGCTGTACATATAGTGACATGCGGTGTACATGCGTGTCTGCATTTTATTGCGACTCACTGCACCCCAGCTTCGGGCTGTGTTCAAGTGTGAACAGGGCACTGTGCTGATGATTGCTGTTTTTCCAGTGTGGAAAAATTCCAATCACTGCACTATGTGTGAATAGGCACTAAAAGGGGAAAGATAAAGGTGCTAAGTAGAGATGAAAATGAATCAAGCACTTTGAAAATATTTAGTGTGCAGACTCACCTGGGAGAATTTCTGTTAACCATAATGCACTGCATGGCATTTGAACTATGACCAGCAGGGTTAGAAGAGCCAATAAGTGGGTTTTTGGCTAAGCCAATCCACTCACTATAAAGGAGGAGCACATAGCAGCCTTAGTATTAGTGAATTGTAACCTGTTGCAAGGAAGGCATAAAATTTTACACTGTTGTATCCTCTGTAAGGATAAGCTCAGGCGAATTCGCAAACCCCACGTGCAGAGCCCGCCAGGAAGTCAGCACTGCGCTGCGCTAATCCCAGGCAGTGAGACATTAACCTGATGCGTGGCTGCAGAGATCGGGAAATATTTAATTGCCTGGGATTAGCGCAGCGCAGTGCCGACTTCCTGGCGGGCTCTGCACTTGGGGTTTGTGAATACATCCGAGCTCATCCTTAATCCTCTGTAATACCTTAATTGTTGTAGTACAACCTCAGCCATGTGCTCATTGTCACCAGCAAATTTGGGCCTAGACTTGCTATTTAAACTTGCCCTGCTACTGGCCAGTTTTATACTGCTATATAATCTGCAATCTCTAAATACATGCAGTAAAGCACCTGCCTGTACTCTTTTTCTCTAGTACATTTCAGTCAATTCTATGTCATTAACCACTTCAGCCCCGGAAAATCTGGCTTCCCAATGACCGGGCCATTTTTTGCGATTCGGCACTGCGTCGCTTTAACTGACAATTGCGCGGTCGTGCGATGTTGTACCCAAACAAAATTGACGTCCTTTTTTTCCCACAAATAGAGCTTTCTTTTGGTGGTATTTTATCACCTCTGCGTTTTTTTATTTTTTGCCCGATAAACAAAAAAAGAGCGACAATTTTGAAAAAAAACTATTTTTTACTTTTTGCTATAATAAATATCCCCCAAAAATATATAAAAAAACTAATTTTTTTCCTCAGTTTAGGCCGATATGTATTCTTCTACATATTTTTGGTAAAAAAAAAAAAAACGCAATAAGCGTATATTGATTGGTTTGCACAAAAGTTATAGCGTCTACAAAATTGGGGATAGTTTTATGGCATTTTTATTATTTTATTTTTTTACTAGTAATGGCGGTGATCTGCGATTTTTATCATGACTGCGATATTGCGGCGAACACATCGGACACTTTTGACACTGTTTTGCGACCATTGTCATTTATACAGCGATCAGTGCTATAAAAATGCACTGATTACTGTGTAAATGACACTGGCAGGGAAGGGGTTAACCACTAGGGGGCGAGGAAAGGGTTAAGTTTGTCCTAGGGAGTGATTCTAAATGTGTGGGGGCAGGGCTACCAGTGAGTGACATGACATTGATCACTGCTCCCGATGACAGGGAGCAGTAGATCAGTGTCCTGTCACAAGGCAGAACAGGGAATTGCCTTGTTTACACAGGCATCCCCCTGTTCTGCAGCTCCGTTTCACGATCGTGGGACACCGGCGGACATCGAGGTGTGAAATTCAAAGCGACGTACAGGAACATTGCTTTGCCCAGCCGTGCCATTCTGCCGACGTATATGTACAGGCGGCGGTCGGCAAGTGGTTAAAATTATTATTTTGCAGGCCAATTTTATATTGATGTATCCTCCGTGGTATGGTAATTCTTAATGAGGGCTTTATGGAAATTGGCCAGCTGCAGGACAGTTTTGAATCAGCAAGACCAGGGACAGCCAAAGGGAACTACTGGACAATTTCTAACCACCAGTCAAAGGGTAGTCTTTTACCATTTCATGAGCATGCTGCTAAATCTACCTGTGAAAAACCTATGTTAAAGTTCTACGTTACTTGGAACCCTGCTAAATAATTCTTAATGCTGCTATTTTGGCTGGGTTCTTGTTTTACCACCTCCCCAAATATTCTCAAACACCTGCAGTTGGCAATAATCACACTACTCCTCAGGGGTTAATAAGAGAGGTGAGGACCCTGTATGTTGCCATACTGAAAACACTTTCGGTTTATTAAATGATCTGCTTTAAGACCCTAAACCACTTATATCCTGTTTTAAATCAAAATGAATATGAATCTTTTTAAACATATTTTAAATATTATGTCTTTTGACTCACAAAGCATGGGGTCCTGTGCACAAGTAACATTATTTAATGAACCCTTGTTTACATTGAAGACATTTAAAGTGTAAGGGCTCTTTCACACGGAGGTCCGTTCAGGTCCGCCTGTCAGTTTTTTTAGGCGGACCTGAAACGGATCCTCCATGCACCCCTATGGAAGCACGGATGTCAGCGGTGACATGTCCGCTGACATCCGCTCCGCTCCGAAAAAGTGTGACGGAGGAAAATCCTATTTTTCCTTCCGTCTGCGGAGCAGATTGGATGACAACGGACTCTACGGTCCGTCGTCATCTGATTCCCCATAGGGGAGAGTGGCGCTCTGACAGGGCGATCCCTGCACAGTGTGCGGGGACCGCCCAGTCATCCGTCGGCTCAGCGGGGATCAACGGAGCGATCCCCGCTGAGCAAGCGGAGCTTCACGGTGCGGATCTTCACGGATCTGCCCCGTGTGAAAGAGCCCTAACTCCACTTTTGCTGAAAAAAACCAAACAATCCTATTGTGGGTGATCAATGTACATTGCAGGGATTTTAAAAAACATTGTAGCAGATTCCTACCTTTTGTTGCTGTGAAGACATAACTCTTTATTTCACCAGACTGAATGAAAGGGTCTGGCTCATTATTAATCAGCTGATGCACTTCATGTGTTCTAAGGACAACAGGTGCAGTGCCTGATTCCCTGTGTAGCGCCCTCACCTCTCCCCCTACCTGCCTTTTTTAGTTTTGGCTCCTCGCAGGGAGGGGAGAGGTACACCGCACCACAAGCCCGTACCCTCCTGAGTAAGGAGGTTGAGCGGTGTTTGTTTTTGGGCCTGCCCGCGGCTGGAGTTGAATCCTCCCGAGGATGATTCTCACCTGTACCTTAGGTAGATGCAAGTCCTTATGTTTCCCCCAGTAATGTAACTGTCCACACCAACTGAAAGTCCAACTTCTATATTCATTTCACACGGATAATAAATATGCCTCTTTAACAGCAGACAGGTTGGAACAAGACACAGGACAGCCTAGGTGGGAGGAGGTCCAGGCACAAACTTGAATCAACTCTTTGACTGTTTAGGTTTCACAAACAGTTATGGCGCACGATCCCTGCCACAGACAGTGAGGTTGGTCTCTGCCACAGACCGGGTGAATAAAGTCACTGCCACTGACTAGGTGAA
Organism: Rana muscosa; assembly: GCA_029206835.1. NCBI lineage: Eukaryota > Metazoa > Chordata > Amphibia > Anura > Ranidae > Rana > Rana muscosa. Next base: position 570,567,350 of record CM055121.1, read on the forward strand.
TAGGGCACAGCCCTATGAGGCCACTGCCACTGACCTTGAAAGTGAACTTCCTTCTTAAGAAGTATGTGGCCCATGTAAAAGAAGACATCCCTCCAGGGAGTTACCAGAGGCCCCCACCGTCACCACGACTCTGCGCTGGGTCTTCGGTACAGGTAACCTCCCTGGCCTCCTCATCCCAGACCCGGGTCCCCTGGCAAGGCGGCACCCTGGGAGTCCTCAATCCCCGGCGGAACCCAGCCGAAGGTGCTGGGCTCCGGGCCTCCAAAATAGTACCTCATCTCAGATTGAAGGTGTCTGGGATGGAACAGGAACCAGGCCTCCGGGCCTAGGGCACCTGGAGACGACCCACACACACACCCAGGCTGAAGGTGCCTGGGCGCGGATGAACCCCGCATGGAAGATGGCCTCCCCTTTTTATACCCTCTCCCGACAGGCACAGTAGGTTCCCTGCCCCGCCGTACTGCTGCCGAGAGGGGACAAGAAAAGGCACAACCTTGTATTGTGGTTCAACCTGGACCTATGGCGACAGCGCCACCTGTAGGCCCCAGGGAACTATGCACCAATACTATCTCCCATGGCACAGAAATGGTCCATTAACCCTAACAATAGTGTGTCTGAGCCTAACTACCACTCAGACACTCCCCTAAATTGAACACCCCACTACACCTGTAAACGTTTTTATTTAACCCTTGGGGAATATCTTACCAAAGCTTACATTTCAAGTGCAGAGGGTTCCGAAAGCTGGCCATACATTATAAAACTGTCTTATTCAATTTCCTTTAGATTTACCTAACACCATGTAGTGAAAAGGGCCTACCTGACTGCATACAAATTAAAAATGTGTAGGTTTGACTTCATATTATATGGTTTTGGTAAATCTAAAGGCCAATTGTACAAAACAATTGATAAATGTATGGCCAGCCCCAAACCTAAATTGAATCTTGGTGCAGAATTCTGGGAAAACCAGTAAGCCAATCACACAAGCGGGAAATTACATTCCTGGGTACGTTCTGTACACAAAGTCTGGCAGAATCCCATAGCCTTTTAGTGCTTTTTAAAGTGTTAGTAAACTGCAGTCTTTAAGAAAAAAAAAAAAAACCTGCAAGAAAATGGCATAATGTGCTAGTATGCATCGCATACAGTACGTTCTGTACACCAAGTCTGGCAGAACACCCCAAGGTTGCCATATGGCATTGAATTTTATAGAAATTGACAGCACTGCAGACTGACAGGGAAAACTAATTTTTAATAACATTAAATTAACCACTTGCCGGGCAAATGACGGCTACAGTGTGGTCACCTAGTTCTGGGGTACTGTCATATGATGGCTGCCCATGATCGTTCCCACCACACGCCCGCTGCTGAGTGCGGGCAGTGTGCCCTGTGATCGTAGTGTCCTCCGGACACTGCTGATTGCAGATTGAGGTAAAGTGCCAATCAGCAGCTTTTTACCATCTGATCAACTGTGCCAAGTCACAGCTGATCATGGAAGTAAACAGATGCCGGTTATTGGCACTCCTTTCTTCTTTTTTTTTTTTTGTTTACAAATGTTTTTTTATTATGAAAAAGGTCAAGAAAAATTACAGTTGTAGGATATGTACAGATGTAGGGTTCATTCACAATGTACACCATACAAAAGAATTAGTTAATTAAATGGAAAAGTACATAAAATTGGATTTAAACGCATATAGTGCTCAATAGTGAATAACCATATACATGCTCAGAAGAAGTAGTAGTAGTTAATCTTAAACCAGAGATGTAGAATCCCAGAGAATCCATTTTTTTTTGGTATATATGCATGGAGTCATATAATGTATGATGTATTCTCTCAGATAATTTGTTTGTTATAAGGTTGAGAATCTGTGGCCAGGGTCAGGGCCGTCGGAACAGGACAGGCAAACCAAACAACTGCTTGGGGCCCCAAGCTGTCCCGCGATCGGCACCCCCCTCTCGCGATCGGCGTCAATGTCCCACGGCACCCCCCCTCCCGCGATCTGCGTCAATGTCCTGCGGTAGCACCCCTCCCACGATCGCCCCCCTCCACGATTGGCGTCAATGTCCCACTCTGGCCCCCCCTCCCGCGACCGGCGTCAATGTCCTGCCGCGGTAGCATCAGTAGCAGTAGCACAGCCCCCCCCGCTTCTCAATTTGAAAATTTTGTTGTCGATTCTGCTTGGGGCCCCCAAATTCCTTCAAACGGCCCTGGCCAGCGTACATTAGAGGAGCACCAATTAAAGGCAATGGCCCAGTGGATAGAGCTAAATAGGGTGTGGATAAATCTAGTACTAGCTATTGGTATATCCTGTATGGGGGAGAATAAAAGACACATTTGAGGTGTTAATGGAATCTTTCTACCAGATATTTTTTCTATTATGAGACTAGCGTTATGCCAGATGTTTTTTAAGTGGGGGAAATCCCAAAATATATGTAATAGTGTTCCATGTGAAAGGCAGCCCCTAAAACAGAGTGGGGATGTTGAAGGATAAAATGAATTGAGTTTGGCGGGGTTGAGATACCATTTATAGAGCAATTTAGTGGCTGATTCTCTAATTGTGGTTGTTTTGGTACATTTGTGTAGGTTTTTAAAGATTGTGTCCCATTGTTCAGGGGAAAGTGAGATATTTAAGTCTGATTCCCATTGTTGCATGGGATGTGATTTTTCAGGCATATTGAATTCATATTTTTTTTTATATATTCTGGAAATTAATCCCTTATTACGAGGGGAGGAGATGCAAATCTGCCAAAATTGTGTAACGGGGCGTGGAGTGTGAGTGAGTAATATTTTTGATAGAATTGTTTTATTTTTGTATAATTATCATGTTCTGTAGGTGCAAGGTCGTATTTTGTTTGAAGGTTAGTGAAGGTGAGGAATGAATTGTTGTGGGAAAGCGATTTTAAATTTGTTAGATTGTGTAGTTTCCATATTGTTAATGAGTTTTGTTCTCTATCTGGGGGGGGTGAATCGAGAATCACCTAGAAAGGAAGCTAGAGGAGGGACAACGGAGGATAGATCAAATTTAATAGCATGTCTGTCCAATAGTTGAAGGGTGCGAGTAACAATTAAGTTTAAGGGTCTTATTTTTTGTGGTGGAGTAGTCCTGGACCAGAGAAGTCCTTGTAGGTGGTGTGGGAGGATTGATTGTTCCTCAAACAGAAGCCAAGGGTTTTGGGATGCTGGGGCATACCATTGGGCTAATTGGGTGAATCTGGCCGATAGATAATATAGCCAGAAGTTTGGGATATTGAGGCCTCCTTTAAGTTGGGTTCTGAACATAAGGGAATAGCTAAATCTGGGTTTTTTGTTTTGCCAAATTAATTTGTTGGTCTCTCTCTCTGAAGAGAATCTAATGCTTTTTTAGGCAATATAAGGGGAAGGGCTCTGAAAAAAAATAAGAGTTTGGGTAAAATCACCATTTTCGTGGCCACTATTCTTCCTGAGAATGAAATCTGGTATGATGACCATAATTTAAGTAAATTTTTACTGCTGCTAAATTAGGGAGGGTAGTTTGCATGGTATAAGGTTTTGTATGAAGGCGTAATATGAATACCCAGGTATCTAAATGAGTCAGTGTGCCAATTGAATAGAAAATTGTCTTTAAGTGATGATATTAAGGCTGGGGGGATATTAATGGGTAAGGCTGAGCATTTAGACAGCTTTACACTTAAACCCGTCAGATCATTGAAGATATCTAGAGTTTTGGTCAGATTGGGTAGGGAAATAAGGGGGTCAGTTATGAATAGAAGGACGTCATCTGCATAAAGACTCAGTTTGAATTCTTTGGATCCTTTAGAATACCCTTTTGATGTCTGTATTATTTCTGATAGCGCAGGCAAGGGGCAGAATTGCAAGGGCAAAGAGTAGAGGGGAGAGTGGACATCCTTGCCTGGTACCCTTGGTCAGAGGGAAAAAGTCAGAATTGTTGCCTGGGAATTTGATGCGTGTTTGAGGGTTGTGATAAAGAGTTTTAAAACTATGTAGGAATTCTTCGTTAATGCCATATTTGGGGAGTAGTGTGTCAAGGTATGACCAGGTAACGCTGTCAAAAGCTTTGTGTATATCGAGACTAAATAGTGTGGGTATGGAATGTATGTTGGAGTCTTGAATGATATTTGTGGTCAGTCGTATGTTGTCCGTTATTTGTCTGTTCGGAATGAATCCTGTTTGATCAGGATCTATTAATGGGGAGATAACTGCAGCTAATCTATCAGCTAGCATACGGGCAAAATTTTTTAGATCATTGTCAATAACTGATATTGAGCGATAATTTTGTGGAATGGAGTGATCTTTATTTGGTTTGGGAAGAAGGGACATGTTGGCTAGAAGCATCTCAGATGGGAATTGGTTGCCTTGTAAAATATAATTATATAATTTAGTAAGGCGTGGGGTAATGGTAGAGGCAAATTTTTTGTAGTAAGATGTGGAGTGGCACATCTACACTGATCATCAGGGCTCTGATTATAAGTACAGTCCCACCAGTGCTGCCAATCAATGCCCATCAGTGTTGCCTATCAGTGCCCATCAGTGCCGCCTATCAGTTTTGCCTACCAGTACCCATCAGTGCTGACTATCAGTGCAGCCTCATTATTCCCTTCTCAGCAGTGCCCACCAGAGCCGCTTCATCAGTGCCTATTAATGCCCAACGGTGCAGCCTCATCAGTGCCGCCTCATCAGTGCAGCCTATCAGTACCCATCAGTGCAGCCTCACCAGTGCATTTCAGTGAGAGAGAAAAATTACCGATTTGCAAAAAATGTATAGCAAACTATGAAAAAGTTTTGGTTTATGTCTCCAAATTTTCGTTCTTTTTCTCGTTTATTTAGCAAAAAATAAAAAAACTATTCATGATTAAATACCACCAAAAGAAAGCTCTACTTGTGAAATTTGGTTTGGGTACAGTGTTGCATGACCGTGCAATTGTCATTCAAAGTGTGACAGCGGTGAAAGCTGAAAATTGACCTGGGCAGGAAGGGTATAAATTGCCCAGTAGGCAAGTAGTTAAACTTAGATTGTCTAGCAATTGTATAGGCCATGTTATTTTTTGTAATATGCTATATTTTTTGCATGAAAGTAGCGCTATCCTTTAAATTGCTTTAACCACTAAAGCCCCGGGCCAATACGCAGCATAAAGACCAGGCCCCTTTTTGCGATTCGGCACTGCGTCGCTTTAACTGACAATTACGCGGTCGTGCAACGTGGCTCCCAAACAAAATTGACGTCCTTTTTTTCCCACAAATAGAGCTTTCTTTTGGTAGTATTTGATCACCTCTGCGGTTTTTATTTTTTGCGCTATAAACAAAAATAGAGCGACAATTTTGAAAAAAATGCAATATTTTTTACTTTTTGCTATAATATCCCCAAAAAATATATTTTTTTTTTTCCGTCAGCTTTGGCCGATACGTATTCTTCTACATATTTTTTGTAAAAAAAAAACGCAATCGGCGTTTATTGATTGGTTTGCGCAAAAATGATAGCGTTTACAAAATAGGGGATAGTTTTATGGCTTTTTTTTTTTTTTTACTAGTAATGGCGCCGATCAGCAATTTTTTTTTTCCTGACTGCGACATTATGGCGGACACATCGGACACATTTTTGGGACCATTGTCATTCTTACAGCGATCAGTGCAATAAAAATGCACTGGTTACTGTAAAAATTACACTGGCAGTGAAGGGGTTAACCACTAGGGGCGCTGAAGGGGTTAAGTGTGCCTAGGGGCGTGTTTTCTAACTGAGGGGGGGTGTGGCTACGAGTGACACGATGTTGTGTTTACTCTAACATCTCCCCGCTCCATCCCTCCATGAGACGATCATGACTGCAGGGTCGCGAGCGTGCCGCCGGCAGCGCGCGCGACCACACGGCAGGCAGTTAAATTGGACGTACAGGTACGTGATTGTGCCTGTACGTGCCATTCTGCCAACGTATATATGCCGTGAGTGGTCCTTAACAGGGATGAGCCGAACACCCCCCTGTTCGGTTCGCACCAGAACCTGCGAACAGACAAAATGTTCGTGTAAACTTTAGAACCCTATTAAATACAATGGACTCGAACGTTCGAAATCTAAAGTGTTAATTATAAAGGCTGATATGCAAGTTATTGTCCTAAAAAGTGTTTGGGGACCCGGGTCCTGCCCCAGGGGACATGTATCAATGCAAAAAAAAGTTTTAAACGGCCGTTTTTTCGGGAGCAGTGATTTTAATAATGCTTAAAATGAAAAAATAAAAGTGAAATATTCCTTTAAATTTCGTACCTGGGGGGTGTGTATGATATGCATGTAAAGTGGTGCATGTTTCCCGTGCTTAGAACTGTCCCTGCAAAAAATGTCATTTTTGAAAGAAAAAAAGTCATTTAAAACTGACTTGCGGCTATTAATGAATTGTCGGCTCCCGGCAATACATTCAAAAGTCATTGATAAAAAAAAAAAAAAAAAAAAAGCGTGGGGGTTCCCCAGAATTCAATTACCAGGCCCTTCAGGTCTGGAATGGATATTAAGGGGAACCCTGCCGCAAATTTAAAAAAAAATTGACGTGGGGTTCCCCCACATATCCATTCCAGGCCCTTCAGATCTGGCATGGATTTTAAGGGGAACTCCACCCCAAATTTAAAAAAAAATGGCGTGGAGTCCGCCCTAAAAATCCATACCAGACCCCTTATCCGAGCACGCAACCCGGCCGCAGGGGAAAAGGGGGGGACGAGAGAGCGCCCCCCCCTCCCTCCTGAACCGTACCAGGCCACATGCCCTCAACATGGGGAGGATGTCCCCATGTTGATGGGGACAATGGCCTCATCCCCACAACCCTTGCCCGGTGGTTGTGGGGGTCTGCGGGCAGGGGGCTTATCGGAATCTGGAAGACCCCTTTAACAAAGGGGACCCCCAGATCCCGCCCCCCCCCTATGTGAATTGGTAAGGGGTACATTGTACCCCTACCATTTCACGAAGAAAGCGTAAAAAAAATGTTTAAAAAAAACACACAAACACCTTGAAAAAGTCCTTTATTTAAAAAAAAAAAAAAAAAAAACATTCCAGCGGTGAAATCCAGTGTCCCGCGGCGATCCCGATGTCCAGAGCTGTCCTTTATTGGTTGTGCCTGAGCGGACCTGATGGGGAACTCCCTCTCAGTATTTTAAATGTATAGACCCGCCCCTTCTAAAGTTCCCCATCAGGTCCGCTCAGCGGACCAGATGCGGAACATGAGAAGGGGCGGGTCTATACATGTATTGCCAAAGTGAGAGCAGTTCCCCATCAGGTCCGCCCCCTCGGTATGTCGGACCCGCCTACGTCATTGGCTTGAGCGGGGAACTTCCTTCACTATGTAAATTTAAATTACACAGTGAAGGAAGTTCCCCGCTCAAGCCAATGACGTAGGCGGGTCCGACATACTGAGGGAGCGGACCTGATGGGGAACTTTAGAAGGGGCGGGTCTATACATTTAAAATACTGAGGGAGTTCCCCATCAGGTCCACTCAGGCACAACCAATGAAGGACAGCGCTGGACATCGGGATCGCCGCGGGACACTGGATTTCAGCGCTGGAATGTTTTTTTTTTTATTATTATTATTTTAAATAAAGGACTTTTTCAAGGTGTTTGTGTGTTTTTTTTTAAACATTTTTTTACGCTTTCTTCGTGAAATGGTAGGGGTACAATGTACCCCTTACCAATTCACATAGTGGGGGCCGGGATCTGGGGGTCCCCTTTGTTAAAGGGGTCTTCCAGATTCCGATAAGCCCCCGCCTGCAGACCCCCACAACCACCGGGCAAGGGTTGTGGGGATGAGGCCCTTGTCCCCATCAACATGGGGACATCCTCCCCATGTTGAGGGCATGTGGCTTGGTACGGTTCAGGAGGGAGGGGGGGGCGCTCTCTCTCGTCCCCCCCCTTTTCCCCTGCGGCCGGCCAGGTTGCGTGCTCGGATAAGGGGTCTGGTATGGATTTTTAGGGGGACTCCACGCCATTTTTTTTTAATTTGGGGTGGAGTTCCCCTTAAAATCCATGCCAGATCTGAAGGGCCTGGAATGGATATTTGGGGGAAGCCCACGTCAAATTTTTTTTTAAATTTGCGGCGGGGTTCCCCTTAATATCCATTCCAGACCTGAAGGGCCTGGTAATTGAATTCTGGGGAACCCCCACGCTTTTTTTTTTTTTTTTTTTTTTTTTATCAATGACTTTTGTATGTATTGCCGGGAGCCGACAATTCATTAATAGCCGCGAGTCAGTTTTAAAAGACTTTTTTTCTTTCAAAAATGACATTTTTTGCAGGGACAGTTCTAAGCACAGGAAACATGCGCCACTTCACATGCATATCATACACACCCCCCAAGTACGAAATTTAAAGGAATATTTCACTTTTATTTTTTCATTTTAAGCATTATTAAAATCACTGCTCCCGAAAAAACGGACGTTTTTAAAACTTCTTTTTGCATTGATACATGTCCCCTGGGGCAGGACCCCGGTCCCCAAACACTTTTTAGGACAATAACTTGCATATAAGCCTTTATAATTAGCACTTTAGATTTCTCCCATAGATTTTTCGAATTTGCCGCGAACACCCCAATTTGTTCGCTGTTCGGCGAACGGGCGAACAGGCAATGTTCGAGTCGAACATGAGTTTGACTCGAACTCGAAGCTCATCCCTTAAGTCGTTAATCCAGTGATGTTTTCAAAGCCTTTTAAACATAATCTTAGTAGTATAGCTTCCCTTGCTTAATTTTAATGTGTGCTGTGCTATAAGATGTCCAACATTTAGGCTAAAAAAGACCACATGTAAATATTACTTAGCCCATATTTAGTGCCTTCCAAATCCCCATTTTCTCGCTGTGCTTCTTGTGTAGTGTTTCCTTAAACAAAAGCTACCTACCTGCTGTGCCTTGTTGATTCAATGAGTAAATAATTACTTTTTCACGCTGTGATCATTTCTTTGTCTACACTAAACACATATAATTACTTAGGCAAAATAAGTTTTTGTTCCCTTTTTCCCTTTGGCAGGAGAACAATAAATTTAGCAATATAGGACTTTTACAACCAGACTCATTTAACCGAAGAATGGATTTAAACCAATAAAAATATAAATCACAAAGGGAGTAGAATTTTATGTTTACGTATGCCAGCCTCACCTGTGAGGCAATGTATCAGATTGAGTCAGTTGGCTCCATGCAGTGCTGAAATCAGATGTATTCAGGTGCTTACAGTTAAAAAAAAATTGGATAAGGTTTCTAGGCTACAGAGAGTCACAACTAGTTTCACAAACAATAAAAACAGATATGCTATGTTGGAGACTAACACACTTATAGCAAGAAATAGGTTATCAAGATCAACTGCTATAAAAAATCATTTCTCAATAGACTCCCATGTACCAAAAACGTTTTCAGTGGAAATCATTGCTGACTGAAAAACTCAGCAGTGACATAATGGGGCTGATTTACGAAACTTTTGCGCCATGAGTATCGGCGCATCTGCGCACGCAATGGCTGTTTTGGTATTTACAAAACATTAGCGCCGGTAGCGCAGCCCTATTTCCCATTTACTATAGTGTTCTCAGCGGACGGGAGTAGGCGCTCAGTGCGCCACTATGGACCTGGCGCACGGCATCTTAAATTCTAATCATAAAGAAGCTGGAAGTGCCAATATAATGGGGGTGACATGGGGTGATGTGAGGAAGTGTAGTGACACCTGCCCAAATAACAAACATGCCCAAAATAGAGTGAGAAAGTAACTTTTTCAGAACCAGCCCGCTGCGCCGGAAATTACGTTTAGAGCTGCGGGAGTTTTTTTTTAGCTCAGCGCGGGAATTTTACTTGTTCAAACGCGCCAAGACACTGCGCCGGCAAAATCTTAGTAAATGTCAAGTCACATAAATCGATTTGCATAAGTTGAACAGACGCAGCTCTGAATTTCCCAGTGCGCCTGCAAAATGACATTTCTAAAGGAAAAAAAAAAGGCATTTAAAAGCACCCGCGGCTATAATGAATTGTCGGCTCCCGTCAATATAGAGAAAAGTCATTGAAAGTCATTGAAAGTCATTAATAAAAAATAAAAAAAAAGCGTGGGGGTCCCCCCAAATTCCATTACCAGGCCCTTCAGGTCTGGAATGGATATTAAGGGGAACTCTGCCGCAAATTTAAAAAAAAAATGCGTGTGGTTCCCCCAAATATCCATACCAGGCCCTTTAGATCTGGTATGGATTTTAAGGGGAACTCCACCCCAAATTTAAAAAAAAATGGTGTGGAGTACCCCCAAAAATCCAGACCAGACCCTTATCCGAGCACGCAACCTGGCAGGCCACAGGAAAAGAGGGGGGGACGAGAGAACCGTACCAGGCCACATGCCCTCAACATGGGGAGGATGTCCCCATGTTGATGGGGACAAGGGCCTCATCCCCACAACCCTTGCCCGGTGGTTGTGGGGGTCTGCGGGCGGGGGGCTTATCGGAATCTGGAAGACCCCTTTAACAAAGGGGACCCCCAGATCCCGCCCCCCCTGTGTGAAATGGTAATGGGGTACATTGTACCCCTACCATTTCACAAAGAAAGTGTAAAAAATTAAAAAAATTACAATAGCCGGTTTTTGAAAATTCCTTTATTAATGTCTTCTCTTTTCTTCCATCTTCTTCTTCCATCTTCTTCTTCCATCTTCTTCTTTTCTCCATTCGGGTTTCTTCCTCCATCTTGTTCTTCATCTTCATCTTCCTTCTTCTTTCGGTGTTCTCGTCCGCATCTTGCTCCGGCTTCTTCTTCCCTTCTTCTTTGGCCGCTCCGTTTGAATTTGAGGTTCCTGCTGTGTGGCGCTTCAGTTCTTCAGTTCTCCTCTTGGTCCGCTGCCACCCGGTGACCCCGCCCCCTTCTGACACCCGTGAAATCCATGTGCGTTAGAGGGGGGCGGGGTCACGGGGTGGCAGCGGACCCAGAGGATAACTGAAGAACTGAAGCGTCACACAGCGGGAACCTCGAATTCAAACGGAGCGGCCGAAGAAGAAGGGAAGAAGAAGCCGGAGCAAGATGCGGACGAAAACACCGAAAGAAGAAGGAAGATGAAGATAAAGAGGAAGATGAAGAACAAGATGGAGGAAAAAAATGGAATGGAGAAAAGAAGATGGAAGAAAAGAGAAGACATTAATAAAGGAATTGTCAAAAACCGGCTATTGTCATTTTTTACATTTTTGACACTTTATTTGTGAAATGGTAGGGGTACATTTGTACCCCATTACCATCTCAAACAGGGGGGGCGGGATCTGGGGGTCCCCTTTGTTAAAGGGGTCTTCCAGATTCTGATAAGCCCCCCCGCCCGCAGACCCCCACAACCACCGGGCAAGGGTTGTGGGGATGAGGCCCTTGTCCCCATCAACATGGGGACATCCTCCCCATGTTGAGGGCATGTGGCCTGGTACGGTTCAGGAGGGAGGGGGGCGCTCTCTCGTCCCCCCTCTTTTCCTGCGGCCTGCAAGGTTGCGTGCTCGGATAAGGGTCTGGTGTGGATTTTTGGGGGGACTCCACCGCATTTTTCTTTTAAATTTGGGGTGGAGTTCCCCTTGAACTCCATACCAGATCTGAAGGGCCTGGTATGGATATTTGGGGGAACCGCACGCATTTTTTTTTTTTCATTTGCGGCAGGGTTCCCCTTAATATCCATTCCAGACCTGAAGGGCCTGGTAATGGAATTTGGGGGACCCCCACGCATTTTTTTTTTTCAAAGACTTTCAATTACTTTTATCTGTATTGCAGGGAACCAGCAATTCATTACAGCCGCGAGTACTTTTTAATGACTATTATTTTACTTTAGAAATGTCATTTTGCTCTTGAACTGTTATAAACATGGAAAACATGCGCTACTTTACAGGCATACTATAGACACCCCCCAGGTATGATATTTAGGGCCAGTTCACACCGGATGCAGTGCAGTGCGTTTTTTTGATGCATGAAAAATGCAAAGAAAGTTGATCACATTAATGCCAGTGGCATAGTTCACACCACTGCAGTCCGTTCCAGTGCGTTTCAGAAAGGAAAAAAAAATGGTCATGTTGCATTTTTTAGGTACAGAACTGTACTGGACCGCAGTAAAACACATCAAAAACGCAACAGAACGTACCAAAAACGCACTAGAATGCACCTAAATGCACCAAAGACGCACTGCAACACACTTGTCCTTAGTGAAAAGAGGGGGAAAAAAACACTGGACTGAATCAAAAACGCTTCAAAAATGCACTGGAACGTGTCAAAAACGCGCATGCAGAAAAGCACCTGGAGCGCATCCAGACTGCATTTCTATGGTTTGAACTAGGGCCAATTCACACCATAGAAACGCAATCCGGATGCGTTCCAGGTGCTTTTTTGCATGCACGTGTTTGATGCGTTCCAGTGCATTTTTGGTACGTTTTTGATGCAGTCCAGTGCTTTTTTTTCACCCCTCCTTTTTTATTAACCATAGATAAAGACAAGTGTGTTCCAGTGCGTTTTTGGTGCATTTAGGTGTGTTCCTGTGCGTTCCAGTGCGTTTATGATGCGTTTTGCTGCGTTCCAGTACAGTCCAGTGCAGGTAAAATGCAGCATGTTCTACTTTTTTGTGGAACTGGAACACACTGGAACAAACACTGCCATTTAGAACCATATAACCAACTTTCCATGTATTTTTGATGCATAAAAAATGCAATGGACTGCATGTGGTGTGAAATGGCCCTTAGGCAATTTGGCATATTTAAAGGCATTTCTCCTTGTTTGTTTTTTGGTGTTGTCCAAATTGGTGACATTGATATATGTCCCTTAGGGTGGGACCTGGGCCCCCATTTTAAGGCCAATAACTAGAAGATAAGCCAGCTAAGTGGGGACTAGCAAAATTAACAAGTCAGTTCCCATAGACTGCAATGGTATTTGTTGGTAGGGGGGGGGGGTGATTGTCCCATCTCTAATTTTGTAGCATGCTGGATGATGTGCTTAATTTTGGACAGGGGGGGGGGATTTCTGCTAGCTGCATTTGTGTTGTTCTGACTGAGCATGCCCAGGCAGTTAGATTTTATTTTTGGTGCGTTTTGCATGTGAACGGCACCTGGATATTTCTGGGCATGCTCAGAGTGTTTTTATGGGTTTGTAATTGAAGGACATCCTTAACAGGTGTACCCACTTTGAAGTTCAGTCTCTACATTGGGTGAACTTGCATTTTGGGTGTTTCATGGACTGTGCATGTGTTTTCAATTGCTTCATTAGCACACAAACCTATGTTATATAAAGCTTGCAGATAGCATTCTCTCCCTTGCCCTGAAAAGAGGCAAGTGCGTGTGTGGGGGCAAAAAGTACATTTTGGTGTCCTTATCGAGTTTGTAACACATGTATTATATTTGTTATGTCTTTGCAAAACAGGTGTTTGTTTTAATTTGGTGGATTGTATTTTTTTATGTGGGGGAAATGTTCCCCTGAAATAATTTTGATGCTGTTAATGTGTGTCGTTTGTTCACTTTGATTTAATTGTCTGTGCTGCATTATTTTGCAAAAACTTTCTCAAGATGTTGTGAGTCTGTAACTGTTTCAAATTGACCCTGTTTTTTATTTTGGCTTCACTTTTGTTTTGTTGACCAATAAAATTTGATGCAAAGTTTTGAGGTTTTATTTGCGTTTTCTTTGTAACAAATGTGACAGCTGATTGGCATGTCAAAACAAAACAGGTGTGAATTGTCTACCCTAGTGCCTTCATGCTAGCATATGCATGTATTGTGTGCTGCCAAGGATAATCGCCAGGAAATGAAAAATACAGAGCGGTAAGTATTCACTTTTCCTTTTTACTGCAGTGGTTCTCAGCCTCAGTCCTCAAGTACCCCCAACAGGACATGTTTTGTGAATTTATCTTATTGAGAATTGCTGTCCATATTACAAAACCATTGACTGTGATTTAAAGCACATGTGCAAGATGAAGGAAAACCTGCAAACATGGCCTGTTGGGGGTACTTGAGAAGCACTGATTTAGAGCACTGCACTTAAAAATAGCTCAAGGCAATACGATTCTAATTGTGGGCATTTTGAGGGAAACAAAGTAAGTGTTAGAACCCCTGTTTTTTTTGTTTGTTTTTTTAGGTTGGGCTTTGTGTCCCCTTTTTAGTAGTAGTCACACAGCTAAACAGGAAGTGAAGGTAAAACCCTACCAATGTCTTTTTTTGGGGACACACAGATCAATCTAACTAGTGTCCCCATTAAGCAAATTGCACTCTAGCACTTTGTTGGGTACACCCCAAATCATTGGGTAGTTTGGGGTTTAGTAAAGACAAATCCACTCTGCAGTAAAAGTGTAGCTGCTGAAAATCTGAGGGATCACTGGTGATTGTAATATCCAATTATGTAAAAGCAAAGATGGTGTTTTTTTTTTTGTTTGCTTGCATGTCCCCCTCGGATATCCAGAAAGTCCAAAATACCTAATAACTTGGGGTGTACCCTGCAAAATGCTGGAGTGCAATGTACATAATGGGGAAAGTATTTAGATTGACCTATGTGTCCACAAGGAAAGACATTGGTAGGGATTTCCCCTCACTTCCTGTGTGGCTATGTGACAGGAAGTGAATTATTTGGAAGAATAAAGTGGCCAAATTTGGGAGTTGTCTTCACCCTATCAGGGGTGCAGACATCCCCAAAAACTGTCTAGACTTGTAATCCCTCTGCACTCTATCCCCAAGCAAAAATAAGAAAGGATTTCATTTAGTTTAACTTTGCAAAGACACATTCCTAAGTTGAATTGTGATGCATGTCAATGGCCTATTTAGACCCTCTTTAATCATTCGGGATCAGCGCTATAACTGATCGCCGGCCACAGCACGGTCCTCAATTGCCGGGAGTCCGTCAATAGACGTCCTCCCCTTCGCGCGCGCGCTGTGGTCACTGAGTCACTGAGACTCGGGAGATGACAGATCCGAGTAAGGGGTCGATCCCTGCCCTTTACCATGTGATCAGCTGTCAGCCAATGACAGCTGATCACGTGATGTAAACAAAAGCTGGGTAATGGTTTTTGTTTTCTCCTTGTGCTGACAGCGTGAGCATAAAAAAAGGCAATCACCGGCTTATGTGCAAGGGACATCGGGCCGAAGAGGAAGAGGCAATTCTGTGACAATCAGTAGCCCCTGCCAGTGCCACCTATCAATGCCCACCACTGGTGCCAATCAGTGGCACCTAGCAGTGCTGCCTATCAGTGCCCATCACTGCCAACTATCATTGCCACCTAGCAGTGCCACTTCTCAATGCCCACCAGTGTCAACTAGCAATGCCACCTCTCAGTGCCCACCCTTGCCGCCTTATCGGTGCCCATCAGTGCAGCCCATCAGTGCAGTCTCATCAATGAAGGAGAAAAATTACCTTTTTTCAAAATTTTCGAAATATTAACCACTTTCCTACCGCCCACAGTCAAATGATGTCCTTGGCTTTGTGCGGTGACATCTGAATGATGCCTGCAGTTGCAGGCATCATTCAGATATCATTCTTTTCAGCCGGCGATTCTGTGCACGATAAAAATGATCATAGTGGCAGTTCCGCCGCTTAATCGATCTTATAGGCGGCGGGAGGGGACGCCCCCCCACTCCCGCCGCCATCCGGTGCTTCTCCGGGCTCTCCCGTGCCATCTGGGGCTCGGAGAACGAATTGGCCGTCGGAGGGCCGGGCGCGACGTTATGACATCACGCCAGGTTCCCGTATGTAAACAAAGCCGTGATCTCGCTTGTCAGCATGAGATCAGTGAATTTTTTTGACCGATCTCATGCTTTCCAGCCTGGAGGAGAGATGTGGGGTCTTATTGACCCTGCATCTCTCCATAAAGAGGACCTGTCACAATAGATTCCTATTACAAGGGATGTTTACATTCCTTGTAATAGGAATAAAAGTGATCAAAAAAACAAAAAGGTTAAAAAAAAAGAGTAAGAAATACAAAAAAGAAAATAAAACAAAAAAAAAAAAACGCCCATGTCCCCGGTACCTCGCGCTCAGAAGCGAACACACACGTAAGTCCCGCCCACATATGTAAACGCCGTTCAAACCACACATGTGAGGTATTGCTGCATGCGTTAGAATGAGTGCAACAATTCTAGCACTAGACCTCCTCTGTAATGCGAAAATGGTAACGTGTAAAAATTTTGAAAGCATCGCCTAGGGAGATTTTTAAGTACTGAAGTTTGGTGTCATTCCATGAGTGTGCGCAATTTTAAAGCGTGACATGTTAGGTATCTATTTACTCAGCATAACAACATCTTTCACATTATCCCCAAAAATTGGGCTAACTTTACTGTTTTGTATATTTTTTTAATTCATGAAACCATTTTTTTTTTTTAAAAAGGCGTTTGAAAATTTATTGCGCAAATACCGAGCGAGCTAAAAATTTGCAAAACCGCCAGTTTATTCCCTAGGGTGTCTGCTAAAAAACATATATAATGTTTGGGGTTTTGAAGTAATTTTCTAGCCCTAAATTTATGATTTTTACATGAAGGAGAGAAGTGCCAGAATAGGCCCAGTGCTGAAGTGGTTAAAATATCCAATATTTTTTTTTTTTTTTTAGTCGGTCTTTTGTATTTATAGAAAAATAAATAAACGCAGAGGTGATCAAATAGCACCAAAAGAAAGCTCTATTTGTGTGCCAAAAAATAATACATTTTCATTGGGTTACAGTGTTGTATGAGCGCGCAATTGTCATTCAAAGTGCATCAGCGCTGAAATGTGAAAATTGGTCTGGGCAGGAAGGGGGTTTAAGTGGCCAGTGCGCAAGTGGTTAATATAAGGCTACATGCACACGGACGTTTGAGCATTTTTAGCAGCTTAAAAACGTCTCTCCATGTTAGCCTATGGCCTCATGGCCACCATGGCGTTTTTGAGCTGTAAATGGCATAGGCGTTTTTATGCCCCATGTACACGGGACGCTGGTGCAAAGTGTTCAGAACTAAGGTTGAAATTGGCATTTAGAAAGGCGCGCTTTGTGGCGTTTCCATGCCGCGTTTTAGCACATTTGCGTCTATATGCGTTTAGTTAGGAAACATCATAAGGAGCTGCCCTAAGCTCCAGAAACAGTATTATTAACGATTTCAGCTATTTTGTGAGACCAGAGTGAGTATCAGCAGCTGAGAGAGCAGCAGTATAGTTGTATTTAGCATGTCACTTGCCACATCACTTGCCACAAGTTGTGGATTGTCTACTTTCCACGTCACCTGCCCCAAGTTGTGGATTGTCCACTTTCCACGTCACCTGCCCCAAGTTGTGGATTGTCCACTTTCCACGTCACCTGCCCCAAGTTGTGGATTGTCCACTTTCCACGTCACCTGCCCCAAGTTGTGGATTGTCCACTTTCCACGTCACCTGCCCCAAGTTGTGGATTGTCCACTTTCCACGTCACCTGCTCTAAGTTGTGGATTGTCCACTTGCCACGTCACCTGCCCCAAGTTGTGGATTGTCCACAATGCAATTTCCTTATTTTTTTATATATATATAAAAATATATTTTGAATGTTTTTTCCTCATTTGCCATAATTTTTGAGTTTATCAATGTAAAAAAAGAGGTCACCTTTAAAAACGCTTCTAAACTAAAATGCGGCTAAACGCCGGTACCGCGTCTGAAACGTCTGGTATGGATTTTAAGGGGAACCCCGCGCCTAAAAATCCACACCAGACCCTTTATCTGAGCACGCAACCTGGCAGGCCGCAGGAAAAGAGGGGGGACGAACCGTACCAGGCCACATGCCCTCAACATGGGGAGGATGTCCCCATGTTGATGGGGACAAGGGCCTCTTTCAGATAACCCTGGCCGTTGGTTGTCCGGTCTGCGGGTGGGGGGCTTATCGGAATCCGGGAGACCTCTTTAATAAGGGGGACCCTAGATACCGGCCCCCCACCCTATGTGAATGAGTATGGGGTACATCGTACCCCTACCCATTCACCTGGTGGCAAAAAAATTCAATAAAAAACACAATTTTTAAAAGTAATTTAGTAGGCAGCTCCGGGGGTCTTCCTGCAGGGCGCCCTGCTATCTTCTTCCAGCTCTTTTGCTAGCGGGGTCCCGGTCTTCCTCGTCGTCTTCCTCGTCGTCTTCTTCCGTCTTCGGGGGTTTTTCTGCCGGGCGCCCGCTATCTTCTTCCAGCTGTTTTTCTAGCGGGGTCCCGGTCTTCCTCGTCGTCTTCCTCGTCGTCTTCCTCGTCGTCTTCCTCGTCGTCTTCCTCGTCGTCTTCCTCGTCGTCTTCCTCGTCGTCTTCCTCGTCGTCTTCCTCGTCGTCTTCCTCGTCGTCTTCCTCGTCGTCTTCCTCGTCGTCTTCCTCGTCGTCTTCCTCGTCGTCTTCCTCGTCGTCTTCGGGGGTTTTTCTGCCGGGCGCCCGCTATCTTCTTCCAGCTGTTTTTCTAGCGGGGTCCTGGGCTTCCTCGTCATCTTCTTCCGACTTGGGGGGGGGGTCTCTTGTTCTGTTCTCCAGTGTCGTCTCCGCGCTCTCCAGTTCTTCTCCCGCTCTCTGGTGCCTTCTCCACGATCTCCGGTTCTTTCTGCCTTCTGCCGGGCGCCCCGCTATCTTCTTCCAGCTCTTTTGCTAGCGGGGTCCCGGTCTTCATCGTCTTCTTCCCTCTTCTCTCCGTCCGATGTTGCCTCGTCGCTGTCCGCCGCTACAATGCTCTGCCCGCGGAGCGCACCCACTTATATTTGCATGGGGCGTGGTCACCGGGTGATGCCACTCGATGACCCCGCCCCCGTATCACGTCACAGTCCCATCATTCCCCGGGACTGTGACGTGGAGAAGGCACATGAGAGCGGGAGAAGAACTGGAGAGCGCGGAGACTACACCGGAGAACAGAACAAGAGACCCCCGAAGACGGAAGAAGACAACGAGGAAGCCCGGGACCCTGCTAGCAAAAGAGCTGGAAGAAGATAGCGGGCACCCGGCATAAAGACCCCCGAAGACGGAAGAAGATGACGAGGAAGCCCGGGACCCCGCTAGCAAAAGAGCTGGAAGAAGATAGCGGGGCGCCCGGCAGAAAGACCCCCCGAAGACGACGAGGAAGCCCGGGACCCCGCTAGCAAAAGAGCTGGAAGAAGATAGCGGGGCGCCCGGCAGAAAGACCCCCGGAGCTGCCTAATAAATTACTTTAAAAACCTGTGTTGTGTTTTTTATTGACTTTTTTGCCACCAGGTGAATGGGTAGGGGTACGATGTACCCCATACTCATTCACATAGGGTGGGGGGGCCGGCATCTGGAGGCCCCCTTATTAAAGGGGGCTCCCGGATTCCGATAAGCCCCCCGCCTGCAGACCCCGACAACCAATGGCCAGGGTTGTCGGGAAGAGGTCCTTGTCCCCATCAACATGGGGGCAGGGTGCTTTGGGGTGGGGGGGCTGCAGGTCGCCCCCCTGCCCCAAAGCACCAAACCCCCATGTTGAGGGCATGTGGCCTGGTACGGTTCAGGAGGGGGGGGGTGCTCTTGTCCCCCCCTCTTCCCCTGTGGCCTGCCAGGTTGCGTGCTCGGATAAGGGTCTGGTTTAGATTTTGGGGGGACCCCCACGCCGTTTTTTCGGTTTAGGGGATTCCCCTTAAAATCTAT
Source organism: Rana muscosa (assembly GCA_029206835.1). Taxonomy (NCBI): domain Eukaryota; kingdom Metazoa; phylum Chordata; class Amphibia; order Anura; family Ranidae; genus Rana; species Rana muscosa. The sequence goes on from CM055121.1 coordinate 570,586,862, forward strand.
ACCAGACCTAAGGGCCTGGTATGCTCCTGAAGGGGAACTCATGCCGTTTTTTTCATAAAAATTTGGCGTGGAGTTCCCCTTAATGATTCATACCAAACACGGGACAGCGAGGCTGCCGAGAACCAGCGCGATGCCATCACGCTGGAGACATTCTCGGCCAGGTAGTCGCCTCTAGGACACGACTTGAGCGGCTGCTTCACGCTCAGGTCGTGTCCAAGTTGCCTCGCAAAGTCGCGCTGTCCCTGTGTCAGCCGACACACGAGTCGCCCCGCGAGTCGGATCGGCTTCATCCGACTTCCCGGGCGACCTCTATTCAAATCAATGGGCTCCCATAGGGAACCATTCATTTTCAATTGAGCGCCGCTGACATTTTTATTTACTATAACAGTGCGCCGCTGGTTCCTGCGCCCAGTGAAGGAGTTATCCGGCGCATTAATTAAGGTATGAACCGGCGCAGCGCACTGTTATTAGTAAATCGCCCCCAATGTTTCATTCAGTGCTCCTGGATTTTGAAAAGTTACAATGTTTTCTTTGTAACTGTAAAGCTGTTGAATACATTAAATAATTAATTGATCAATCAATCAGTCAATGAATGAATGATTCAATCCACCAATCTGTGAGTGAATTAACCATGTTAGTGTGGAAAATGGACTGTGAGAAGCTCCAAGAATCCCATAGCCATTTAGTGCTTTTAAAGTGTTAGTAAACTGCAGTCTTTAAAAAAAAGGCATAATGTACAGTACGGTCTGTAAACCAAGTCTGGCAGAACACCCCGAGGTTGCCATATGGCATTGAATTTTACAGAAATTGACAGCACTGCAGACTGACAGGGAAAACTAATTTTTAATAACATTAAATTAACCACTTCAATGTATATGCGCCCAATTCGGGCCAAATGGTATTTCTGAACGATTTTTTTGATAGGCTTCAAAGGTACTCTAATCCATTCATGATATTAGGGGGAGATTTCAATCTGATTATGTCCCACAGGCGCGATCGTCATACGCTCTTTGGGGACACCCCTTCCCAACGGGTGATATCTCAATCCGCCTCCTTTAGGAAACTGGTCAGAGCACACAGACTGCTGGATTCATGGAGAATCAGACATCCGATCCAAAGACAGTACACCTTCTATTCTATGGCGCATAAGATGTACTCAAGACTGGATCATTTCTTTATTACGTCCCCTTTACTCCCTCTCCTAGTAGACTCCAACATTTCTCCTATTACATGATCGGACCATGCTCCTATTTCACTAGAACTACTATTGCATGACTCGCCCTCTAGGACTTGCCACTGGAGACTTAATGAACACTTACTCAGTTCACCCCCCATTAGGGATAGACTGACCAAAAGCTTGAATGAATATTTTGAAGTAAATGTGTGTTCCGTACATAAGGTTTCTACCCTTTGGGAGGCTCACAAGGCTTGTTTCCGTGGTACGTGTATTGCCGAGGGCTCTCGTCTGAAGAAGGATGGCGAGAGTCGTCGGATCTCCCTATTAGCTGACTTGAAGCGGGCGGAGCGGGTTCTGCTGGGATCCCCAACAGTTGGGGCTCTCCGTAGGGTTGTAGCTCTTCGCAACCAACTGAAAACGTTAGAGTATAGTAAGGCAACAAAATCTCTTATGTGGGTGAAACAAAAATTCTACGAGTATTCTAACAAGCCACATAGGATGCTAGTGAACAAACTTAGACCATGTCCATTCCATTCCTTCCCTGAATTGTTGATCCAAAGAGATGGCACCCCCACTCATTGTCCCCAAACTATGACCAAAGTTTTTGGTAACTTTTACAAAGAATTATACAATTGTCTTACCCCCGAAAATAATTTTCATTTTACTCAGGATAGGTTTGACCAGTTCGTTCAGACTCTCCCCTTGCCGAAGTTGTCCTCCTCAGATCTGGAAAAGCTTAATGCCCCCATCACCCCTGAGGAGCTTACAAAAATTATCAAAGACCTACCCACGCTTAAATCTCCGGGACCCGATGGCCTCACCTACCTATACTACAAGACATTTTTACCTACCCTATTGCCACATATGATAAATTTGTATACATCACTTTTACGAGGAGAAATTCCACATAGCCAGTTTACACATTCATATATTTCAGTGATTCCAAAGCCGGGGAAGGATCCTTCCTTACCGGACAACTATAGGCCTATAGCCCTATTAAATTCGGACTATAAAATTTTCACAAAACTTCTCTCATCTAGATTGTCCCAGTTCATTCCCAAATTAATTAACAAAGATCAAGTAGGATTTGTTCCTTCCCGACACGCTGGAGACAACACAAGACGTACTGTGGACTTGATTTACCTGATAAACAAATTTCCCCACCCAACGCTTATACTGAGCTTGGATGCACAAAAGGCGTTCGATCGCTTAAGCTGGCCCTATATGTTTTCTGTACTGCAGAGATTTGGGTTTGACGGTCCTTTCTTTAAAGCTATACAGGCCTTGTACACAGGCACGTCTGCTCAGGTACAAATGGCCTCTTTTCTGTCCCCATATATACCTATGTCCAATGGTACTAAACAGGGGTGCCCGTTGTCCCCCCTCCTTTTTATTATTTGTTTGGAGCCATTGGCAGAGGCTATTAGATGTCACCTAGATATTAAGGGGGTACTGATGAGACATAGAGAATATAAATTATCCCTTTTTGCGGACGACATCCTCTTGACAATAACGAGCCCTATTACGTCACTCCCCTCTCTACATGCACTCCTTCAGAATTTTGGGTCTATATCAGGCTACAAAATAAACACGACTAAAACGGAAGTTCCCCCCCCCTATACATGTCCCGCCAGATCTGTTGTTACAATTACAAAACATATACCCTTATAGGTGGTGTTCTCATGCCTTGACATATTTGGGCGTGAAGATTACCCCCTCGTACAGTACAATATACGCTGCAAATTTTCCCCCCCTGTTCCAGGACATCTATAAAAATTTACGTCAGTGGGCTGCATACCCTATTACTATGCTGGGCAGAATTAATGTACTAAATATGTCTGTATTGCCTAGACTTCTCTATCTTTTTGATACGCTCCCTGTAGCCATTCCTACCAGTCAGCTTAAAGCTCTTCAGAGAGGGTTTTTGAAGTTCATATGGAATAATAGCACACATCGGATAGCCAGCACGGTGGTATTTTCCTTGCGGTCACAGGGGGGAATGGGAGCACCTGACATCATTAGATATTACCTAGCCACTCATTTAAGGGCGGTTGTATCCTGGTCATGTCAGAGCAGCCCTAATAGGTGGTCGGAGATAGAGAAAGGTGCCATCTATCCGGTACATTTGTGCTCTTTAGTGTGGTCTAGACCCTTACACGGCGACCCCATACTGAAGAGAATGTGTCTTGCACCTATGCTATTCACCATTTCCATTTGGAATAAATGCAAATCAAAATTTCCGCTTGCATCATTGTGCCCTCCTCTTACTAACGTACTACTGAATCCAGTATTGCCTGATAGTTTGGTCTATGGCCGTCTGTTACCATGGATGCAGTCTCCATTGTTTCAGTTGCGAAATTTGGTTAACCCGGTCACTCGCAAATTTCTTGATTTTGCAACCCTTCAAAACAAATACTATATCCCCCAAAAGTTATTTTATTTCTATCTTCAGGTTAGGCACTTTTTTCAGTCCCTGTCCCCTAATCTTACCCTAGAAAGACCGACTCCTTTTGAACGTGTGTGTGCGGAAGGCCCTCATCAATTACATCTTATATCATCCATATATCACATTTTACACGAATCTAAAGATTTAACGGCTGACACGCACCTATACATGCGCAAATGGAATCTGCTAATGGAGCACCCTATCCCTTTGCAAATGTGGACCGCAATATGGTCTTCAACTTTTAAATCCTCTAAATGTGTAACTCAGAGGGAAACAGCAGTGAAGGTTCTGATGTTTTGGTATAAAACCCCTGATAGACTTCATCAAGTTAACCCTACCCTCCCCCCTACATGCTGGAGATGCAAAATTGAGATAGGTTCACACTTTCACATATTTTGGTCCTGTACACTTATACGGTCATTCTGGACGGAGGTTATGCAAACTCTTCAGTCTGTAACAAGTCTATCTCTCCCTCTAGACCCTATTCACTATTTGCTTGGACTTCCCTTTCCGGGGGTCCCAAAATCTGTTAAACGTTTAATCTCCTCATATATACTTTTGGCTGCTAAAAGGGCTATACCGATGTGTTGGTTTCCACCACCCCCCCCCCTCTCACCTGCAGTTTCTGCAATTAATTGCAGAGATTCGGAGAATGGAATCTCTTACGGCTAGAGTACATGACACAGTGATTCAATTTGACAGGGTTTGGGAACTTTGGGACTCCTCGAGTTATGGGGAACAGGAGATTTAAGATTAGACTTTCTGTACGGATCCCTTCGTTGCGAGTTGCCTTACACTGTCTCTGTAACCTGTAATCGTTCATAATGTCCTCTGCAATTTCTATTTGTTAATGACATGTATGCAATTCGTACTGGTATGGTTTTTATATTATCTTGAGTGTACTCTTAAATATGTACCAACTGCCTTTCAAATGTACTAATGTCTCTCAGATAATTGCCTTGAGATGTTTATGTTTATTACGTACTGTAACTTTTTTTCTTTTGAACTAATAAAAATTACAATTATAAAAAAAAAAATTAACCACTTGCCGACCAAATGACAGCTACAGTGTTGTCGCCTAGTTCTGGGGTGCTGCCATATGAAGGCTGCCGTGATCGTTCCCACCACACACCCACTGCTGGGTGCGGGCGGTGTGCCCTGCAATCGTAGTGTCCTCCGGACACTGCTGATCGCAGATTGCAGTAAAGAGCCAATCAGCATCTTTTTATCCACCTGATCAGCTGTGTCTAGTCATAGCTGATCATGGAGGTAAACAGATGCCGGTTATTGGCACTCCTTTTTAATGCTGACAGCATGAGAATAGGAGAAGAGAGCTGATAACCGGCTTCTCGAAAAGGGACATCTTCACTGATCATCAGGGCTCAAATTATAAGTGCAGTCTCACCAGTGCTGCCAATCAGTGCCCATCAGTTCTCAGTGCTGCCAATCAGTGCTACATATCAGTGCCGCCTATCATTTTTTCCTACCAGTGCTACCTGTCAGTACCCATCAGTGCTGCCTATTAGTGCAGCCTCATCATACCCTTCTCATCAGTGCTCACCAGTGCTGCCTCATCAATGCCCATCAGTGCAGCCTATCAGTACCCGTCAGTGCAGCCTCATCAGTGCACATCAGTGAAAGAGAAAAATTACCTGTTTGCAAAAATTTATAACAAACTATGAAAAATATATTTATTTTTTTCCACTCCAAATTTTCGTTCCTTTTGTCGTTTATTTAGCAAAAAATAAAAAATCCATTCATGATTAAATACCACCAAAAGAAAGCTCTACTTGTCATTCAAAGTGTGACAGCGGTGCATACTAGCACATTATGAAATGCTTACCTTAGAACAAAGCCCTCCAGCAGCGAACTGTTACTGCTGACAGGGCTTCCATCTTCACCTGGTCTTCCTTTCTGGGTTCACATGCTCCGGTCGTCTGATTAGCCAAGCCACGTTGACGTCACTTCCATGCATGCGTGCAGGAGCCAAGGACAAGGCACAGAGCTCTGAAGGAAGGGATGGCACGAGTATGCCTTTCCTTCAGAGCAATGTGCCGCTGACATCACTGGCTGCATGCAGTGTGAATATCTCCTGTGTGCAAGTTTAGGAGATATTCACTGTACCTACAGGTAAGCCTTATTAAAGGCTTACCTGTAGGCAATGCTGTATCCTGGCCTAGGCCAACAAGGCCCAGGCCTAGGGCAGCACTTTGCAGGGGGGCAGAACGGAAAGAGTCTCCGTCGGCTTGTGCTACACTGTTAGTGTAACGCAAGCTGCTTCTAATTTTGACTGTCCTACCAGCCTGGACCCCAAACCTTCCTCTCTGTGCTATATGTTTTCTGCTGCACCATTGGCATGGTTATATCTTCTTTAGTCCTCTTCATAAAATTATCAGAAATTTGTGCTTAAAGTAGAACTATAGGCAACACTTTTTTTTTTTCATTTTGGATAGAGTAAGGGAGGGTTATAGCCCCTGTCCGTTTATTTTTTACCATCCCTGTCCCATTTCAGAGATTTCCCTTCACTTCCTGCCCCATAGCCAAATTGGAAGTGAGAGGCCTTGACAGGAAGGGGTGGGCCATATTTAAATTAGGGGGTGCACGAATTTAGTCAGGCCTGGGGCAGCACAAAACCTAAATACACTACTGCCTGTAGGTACAAGTTTACAAAAAGCCTTTACTACCACTTTAAGAACATTTACTGGATTGAGTTAGGCTGATGCTAGAAGATGCAGACTCAAGCTGCCCATAGTTAAATCAAAATTTGGCTAACTCTGCAGGGACTGGCTGAATCTCAATCCATGTGTGGCTACTTCCACTAGACAGAAGTCGTTCAAATTGGCTTTTTGGAAAAAAAAAATCTCGATCAGTGACTGCAGCCATTGATCAAAGTATTCTGACAGCTGGGATTCCCTGCTGTTGGAACAGAGTAGAGTTGCATGGTAAACTAATCAGCTTCTAGCTTCAGCTTGTTCAGTTAGGCTTTGACAAAAAAGCTGACTGGTTTCTATGCAGAGCTGCACCAGATTTTGTACTCTTCAGTTGTAGTAAATCAAACTTGCTAATCCATGTCTTTATGGACATTGTTTGTGTACTGGTGCACAGTCATGTTGGAACAGGAAGGGGCCATCCCCAAACTGTTCCCACAAAGTTGGGAGCATGAAATTGTCCAACATGTCTTGGTATGCTGATGCCTTAAGAGTTCCCTTCATGGGATGAGTGAGTTTGGGGTGGAGGTACTTGACTGGCTTGCACAGTCCTGACCTCAACCCGATAGAACACCTTTGGGATGAATTAGAGCAGAGACTGCGTGTTAGGCATTCTTATTATACATCAGTGCCTGACCTCACAAATGTGTTTCTGGAAGAATGGTCAAACACAGTAAAACGCACTGAAATGCACTGGAACCTAGTATAGTGAAAAAAAATATGTGCATGCAGAAATGCATCTGGAATGGATCTAGAGTGCATTTTTGTGGTGTGAACCAGCCCTAAGACTGGAATATCATTTAAGGTCATGTGTGTGTAAAGGCAGGTGTCCCAATACTTTTGTCAAAATAGTATACTCATATATATATATATATACACTGTGTGTGTGTGTGTGTGTGTGTGTATGTATGTGTGTGTATATATATATATATATATATATATATATATATATATATATATATAATGTGTAGCGATACCCCCAGCTAAGAGAGCCGCTGGTATGATTTTCGGGCCTGTAACACACTGCTGTCAACCCCCAGCAATTGACTCTACCCTCCCTTGGCACAGCTAGTAGGGGATGATAGGATTGTGAGGCCTGCAACTTTTAGGCAACACAATCCAGCAACAAATGCACACACAGTGATATAGCGGACACTGACCGTTTCTTCTGCACAGTAATAACACCAACAACCAGTCTGCTTAATCCTGGTACTTTTACTGAAGGAAAAGATTAAACAGATTAAAACAGTACACTTTAGTATATGCAGAGCCCTGCAATAAAAGGTGTTCAGCAATAGACCGATATACAATCCTGTACAAAGATAACTAATGGACCCCCTTGAAGCTTTCCTCCCTCGTGGGCAAGATGGCGCCCAGTAATGTCTACACTGATATGTATAAGTTCCAAAGAAAAGAATCTTCGCTAGCAAATGGTGGTGCATTTTTGAAGACAAAATTGTAATCCACAGGAATAAAGGTGGACAAACTTGGTGAACAAGGATAAAGTCACTAATGCTACTCAATGCACTGTCCCTCCGGTGTGCGTATGCAAACTCTAACGGGTGAGTCCCGAACAACAAACACTGGGCCTACAGATCCTGTACTAATCTCTGAGCAGGAGCTCTCTCACCCAACCGGACCAGTCCACGTCCGTATCTTCCGTTGCTGTGTCTCGGTACACAGGTTCCACGACACCCGGGTCTTCGGTCCTCCTGGAAGTAGTAGATGGGTAGCAGGATGCGACGTCCCTCAGGCTCCTTTGGTGGAAACGGAAGGCTCTTTGGAAACACAGGGCCTAGGCTTCAGCCCCTGTCCGGAACAACAGACTCGGCACAGAGTTCCACTTGCTGGGCGGGCGATGTCCAAAGAGACCGTACTCCGGTCCGCCCCTCGGTTAAATAGCCCACCGCAGAAGTCCTTGCGTGGGGCAATGCACTCTGGGTATAGTAGTCTCTGGGTTTGTCAAGCAACACCCCGCTACATATATATATATATATATATATATATATATGTAGCGGGTATGTACTTTCCCGGGTGTAAATTTAACTGGCAGAGACACCAGTGATGTGTAATTCCCTGAAGCCCAGCAGGTGGCGCTGTCGCCATGGGCTGGGGGTTGAGCCATTGCTGTGTGCCGGGCCTCCTTTTTGTCCTCTCTCGGCAGTGGTATGGTGGGGCGGGGAACCCGCCGTGCTTGCTGGGTGAGGGTATAAAGGGGCCGGACATCTTTGTCACGGGGGAGTCCCAGGCACCTTCAGCCTGTGGGCGGTGGTTCATGTCAGTCCTCTAGGCGGCCTAGGCCTAGAGGACAGCTGGAGGTCATGTTCCATCTCAGGCACCTTTAGCCTGGGGTGAGGTACTAGAGAGGATGTCTGGAGCTCAGTGCCCAACACTGAGTTCCGCGAGGGAAGGAGGTCCTAGGGAACCCAGGGATTGGGAACCCGAATCCGGAAGGCGTAATGGACCGGGGGGAGCTCCTCACTTGAAGACCGGGTGCAGAAGATTGCCAGTGACAGGTGAGCCTCCCACCGGAGACCGCCTGGAAGGAAATCCCCCCTCGCTCGGAGACCGCAACCCACTTTCAGGAAGGAAAGTGGAGAGTTCATTGTGTCTGGGCCTACTCGCATCCACACCTCCTTGTTTGTCCTATTTTCTAAGGGAGTCTAACTGATTATGCTGTTCACTGAGAAGAATAAAGGAGTGTTGGACTTTAATGGTGTGGGGCTTTTTTCTGGTGGACATTGTTCAAGGTAATCTCACGTGGAGGTTCTAGGTGCACAACACTGACCCGAAGGTAGAGAAAGAACTTTGCTTACACCGCACTGACACCTGTGGTGAAGGCCAGGCGTGGTGTTCCCGCTCCCTCCCCTCTAAGGTTCCCCTAGACAAGAAGAGAAATGAGCTGATGCAAAGAGGGGAGTGAGGAGGGCGGTACATATAATATATATATATATATATATATATATATATATATATATAATTAGGGCTGTTGCTGATTAAAATTTTTGTGTTTTGATTAATCGATTTTTTTAAATCGATTAATCGACTAATTTCAATTAATTATAACGCACATACAGATCCAACTACTTTTAGCTGATCTCCTTGCAGGCTGATTCCCTGTGCAGCTACCAACCACTGGAACAATGATTGGCAGGATAAAAAAAACACACAAAGGCAGCACTTGATGGGAATAGCATTAAAACTTTTATAGTCTTCAAGTAGGTAACAAAATAAATATTGCACTGGAGATAAAATCGATGTAGCTACATAAACTGTAAAAATGGTGCGAGTAATACCAAACGGTAGCAAAGGCAGTCATAAAAACATGTAGTGAAGTATGATACTGGTATAAAAATGTGTACAATGATACCACTGCTGAATCCAGATGAGGAGGGGTTAACATCAGTCCGTCGGCATGTAGATGTCCCGTTAAGGGAACTATCACAACTCCCAGTGGATGGCTGTAGAATCCCAGGTTGATAGAGGGAAGTGTAACAGCCCTTGCGTGTGGCAGATAGTAAGGTCCCGCAGGCATGCAGATATGAAGGCACAGCAAAGGAGCCCTTCAGATGGACACGGCAAGCCCCGCCGGCGTCTGTGACGTCACCGGATCTCTGGCGGAACTCCCTGAAGACCCGGAATTTTGATCAATCAAAAAACGTAATCGATTAATCGAGGAATTAATAGTTAATTTCCACAGCCCTAATATATATATATATATATATATATATATATATATATATATATATATATATATATAATATATATTTATATATTTTTTTAATACAGTCAATGCAATTCATTTTGGGATGAATAAAGCCAGAAGACCTCTATGGACTGTATTTTGCATTTTATATAAATGTTGAATGAAAGGTGTTTTATTTTACTAATAATAAAAGAAAATGTAAACTTATGTCAGTCTTTTTGTAAACTATATTTTTGTGGGAAGAATAAGGCTGGACCATCTGATCTCGCTGTCCAAATATTGTAAAGGTAATAGAAGACCAATGCAACGTGGCTCGCAAACAAAATTGACGTCCTTTTTTTCCCACAAATAGAGCTTTCTTTTGGTGGTATTTGATCACCTCCTGCGGTTTAAATTTTTTGCGCTATAAACCAAAAAAGAGCGACAATTTAAAAAAAAACACAATATTTTTGGATTTTTGCTATAATAACTATCCCATTTTTAAAAAATAAATAAAAAAAAATTTCCTCAGTTTAGGCTGATACGTATTCTTCTACATATTTTTGGTTAAAAAAAATCCCAATAAGCGTATAGTGATTGGTTTGCGCAAAAGTTATAGCGCCTACAAAATAGGGGATAGAATTCCGACTTTTTTTTTTTTTTTTTTTTACTAGTAATGGCGGCGATCTGCGATTTTTGTCAGGACTGCGATATTGCATCGGACACTTTTGACACATTTTTGGGACCATTCACATTTATACAGCGATTAGTGCTATAAAACTGCACTGATTACTGTATAAATGTGACTGGCAGGGAAGGGGTTAACACTAGGGGGCGAGGAAGGGGTTAAATGTGTTCCCTATGAGTGATTGCTACTGTGGGGGGAGGGGACTGACTGGGGGAGGAGACTGATCTGTGTCCCTATGTACAAGGGACACAGCATCGGTCTCCTCTCTCCCTGACAGGACATGGATCTGTGTGTTTACACACACAGATCCATGACCTTGTCTGTGTACCGGCCGATCGCGGGTACCTGGAGGACATCATGGCCGCCAGGCACGCGCATCGACATATCAGTGATGCGCCGGGCACGGCGCTCGCGTGCCCCCCAGTGGCCGGAGGAGCGGAGGCCGTATAATGACGGCTTCCCGGCATTATAGAACCACTTTGCGGCCGTCATTGGTCGTATGACGGGCGCAAAGTGGTTAAAGTAGAGCACTGAAATTTGCAAAAATGTATCACAATATTGAGATTTTCATGCTCATGCAGGTGCATCTATGAGTAAAAATACCAAAAGATGAAGTTCAACCAGATATTAAAATACTGCACCAATAATATATAAACATTAAAGCAGAAGTAAACCCATTGATTTGATAGTTTACAAAAAACAGTTAACATTCCACATCCTGGAAATGCTAGCTGTCACATTGGTTGTGCGCTTAACCAAACTGTCAAACCAGGGCTTGAGTCCTGCGGGAACGCATGGGAACGGCGTCCCTGCTCTTTTTCACAGCAGGAACGCCGTTCCCTTTGCAGCCCCCGAGTGGCGAGCGCCGGGACCAATCTGATCCCGAGCGCCGCCGAATGTGGCCGAGTGCGGCCGAGTCTCTTGCTAGGGATTTGGATTCTAAAAATAGCTGTCCCCTCAGCAGGCAAACTAACACTTCCATGCTGCGCCCAGTAGGAGACAGGGCGCAGCGTGTAAGTGTTAGCTAGCCTGCTTGTTTAGTAAGTTGCTGGGAGAGCAGAGCAGGAGATCGCCTTGAGGCTCAGCAGGGCAGTGAACTTACCCCACTGTCGGAAGGGATCCAAAGATGCAGAGCAGGACGGATCGATGGATGGATCCCAGGTACATGCATCGAGGGGGTGGGGTCCTGCTGTCAGGCAAGCTCAGGGACGACGGTGTGTGTGGGATGGAGACGACTGCTGCCGCCACCTGTGATCCTGGTGGAGATCTTCTGGCTGCCCGGGACACAAGTTATCATCCTGGTCCTGAATGTCCGACACTGATGCCATCAAGCAGAGCTGCAGGACTGGTGAGATCTGGAAGGGATTATTAACCCAAGTTGTGTGTAATGGGGCAAGAGGGTATTTGGGAGAGAGGGGTGAAAAGGATGGGGTATGATCAGAATGGAGGGATCTGAGGCTGTGATCAGAGGGGGTACCTGGATGTGTGTGATCAAGCTGGCAGCATGTGGGGGTAGGTGTGATCAGGTTGGGGGTATGTGGGGGGTGCGATTGTAGTGGGGGATGTGGTCAGGTTGGGGGTATGTGGGGGTGTGATCGTAGTTGGGGTGTGATCAGGTTGGGGGTATGTGGGGGGTTGATTATATTGGGGTGTGGGGGGGTGTGTGATCATAATGGGGATATGTGGGGGGGTGTGATTGTGGTGGGAGTATGTGGGGGATGTGGCCAGGTTGGGGGTATATGGGGGGTGTGATCATAGTTGGGGGGTATGATTAGGTTGGGGGTATGTGGGGGGTTGATTATATTGGGGTGTGGGGGGTGTGTGATCATAATGGGGATATGTGGGGTGGTGATTGTGGTGGGAGTATGTGGGGGATGTGGCCAGGTTGGGGGTATATGGGGGGTGTGATCATAGTTGAGGGGTGTGATCAGGTTGGGGGTATGTGTAGGGGTGTGATCAGGGTGGTGGTATGTAGGGGTGTGTGATCAGGTTGGGGGTATGTGGTGGGGGTGTGTGATAGTAATGGGGGTATGTGGTGGGGGTGTGTGATCAGGTTGTGGGTATGTAGTGGGGGTGTGTGATAGTAATGGGGGTATGTGGGGGGTGTGATCAGGTTGGGGGTATGTGGTGGGGGTGTAATCATAGTTGGGGGGTGTGATCAGGTTGGGGGTATGTGTAGGGGTGTGATCAGGGTGGTGGTATGTGGGGGTGTGTGATCAGGTTGGGGGTATGTGGTGGGGGTGTGTGATAGTAATGGGGGTATGTGGGGGGTGTGATCAGGTTGTGGGTATGTGGTGGGGGTGTGTGATAGTAATAGGGGTATGTGGGGGGGTGTGATCAGGTTGGGGGTATGTGTAGAGTTGCCACCTCATCCCTTTAAACCCGAACACATATGAATTACACAGGTTCTGAGGCTACTTTAATGCAGCTAAGGCACCAAGTGAGCTTAATTACCACCTTAATCAGCCACAGAACTTTTGTAATTAATATGTGTTCGGTTTTAAAGGGATGAGGTGGCAACTCTAGGTATGTGGGGGGTGTGATCAGGGTGGCGTATGTGAGGGTGATCAGAGTGGGGGTGTGCGATCAGGAGGATGGTGTGCTAGATGAATGGATGGGGGGGGCGGTGGCAAAGTGCACTTTCGCCTAAGTAGACAAAAATCTAGTCTACGCTGAATGTCAGCTGCTCAGTCTCCACGGCAGTGGGTTGGGTGCACATTGAACTGTGCTGTCTTTGTAGCTGCCTGTGCCGATCCTGCAGTGACCCTTTATATCTCACAGGAGGATTCAGAGTTGACAGCCCAGGTCCACAGGGTGCTGAAGACTAGTGATGAGCCGAACACCCCCGGGTTCGGTTCGCACCAGAACCCCGCGAACGGACCGAAAGTTTGCACGAACGTTAGAACCCTATTAAATACAATGGATGCGAATGTTCGAAATCTAAAGTGCTAATTATAATGACTATTATGCATGTTATTGTCCTAAAAAGGGTTTGGGAACCCGGGTTCTGCACCAGGAGACATGTATCAATGCAAAAAGAAGTTTTAAAAACTGCCGTTTTTCGGGAGCAGTCATTTTAACCACTTAACGACCGTTCACTGTATATATACGTCGGCACAATGGCACCGACAGGCACAATCACGTACAGTGTACGTGATTGCCTTTGTACAGTTGGGGGTCCAATCGGACCCCCCTTCTGTACAGTGAGCGGTCGGAATTCGTTGGGGAGCGATCCGACATGAGGGGACGGCCGTTCGATTCCGGCCACCCCCCCGCGATCGCTCCCGGCGAATGGAAATGCCCCCTCTGTCTGTGGAATGTACACACAGACAGAGGAAGCAGGAGGAAGTGATGTCATCTCCTGTGCGGCGCTCACATATACCGAGCGCCGTACAAGAGAAGACATCAAGGTTAGTGCACAAACACTACACTAACACCAGCACACATAGGCACATAAATCGCCCCCCCAGGCCCCCCCAGATCACCCCCCAGCCCCCAGTCACAGTGTCACTGATTGCAGTGACCATTTATTTACTGATCACTGCAATCAGTGACATTTGTGACTGTAAAAGTGTCACTACATTTAGTTTTAGGTCCAGTGTAGCCCCCTAACCCCCCCCTAATAAAGGTTTAACCCCTTGATCACCCCCCAGATAACCCTTTCATCCCCTAGCACTGCCGTCGCTAAGCGATCATTTTTCTGATCGCTGTCTTAGCGTCGGTGATGCAGATCGGACCCAGTAATTTTTTTTATGTTCGCCGCAGGTTTTTATAGCGTCAGGTACCCCCATAAATGATCTAATAAAGGTTTAACCCCCTTGATCGCCCCCCAGGTAACCCTTTCACCCCCTATCACCACTGTCGCTAAGCGATAATTTTTCTGATCGCTGTCTTAGCGTCAGTGATGCAGATCGGACCCAGTAATTTTTTTTATGTTCGCCGCAGGTTTTTATAGCGTCAGGTACCCCCATAAATTATCTAATAAAGGTTTAACCCCCTTGATCGCCCCCCAGGTAACCCTTTCACCCCCTATCACCACTGTCGCTAAGCGATCATTTTTCTGATCGCTGTCTTAGCGTCGGTGATGCAGATCGGTAGCCAGTAATTTTTTTTAGGTTCGCCGCAGGTTTTTATAGCTTCAGGTACCCCCATAAATTATCTAATAAAGGTTTTAACCCCCTAATTGCCCCTAGTTAACCCTTTCACCAGTGATCATCATATAAGTGTTACGGGTGACGCTGGTTAGTTAGTTTTCTTTTTATAGTGTCAGGGCACCCGCCGTATATAACCCAATAAAGGTTTAACCCCCTGATCGCCCGGCGGGTGATATCAAT
This sequence comes from Rana muscosa, assembly GCA_029206835.1. NCBI lineage: Eukaryota > Metazoa > Chordata > Amphibia > Anura > Ranidae > Rana > Rana muscosa. The sequence goes on from CM055121.1 coordinate 570,601,900, forward strand.
TAGGTTTTAGCGGCAGAGAGGGTCTGCGTCACACCCCAGGCAGCGTCAGGTTAGTGCCAGTAACGCTAACACCCACGCGTGAAGCATACACCTCCCTTAGTGGTATAGTATCTGAACAGATCAATATCTGATCTGATCAGATCTATACTAGCGTCCCCAGCAGTTTAGGGTTCCCAAAAACACAGTGTTAGCGGGATCAGCCCAGATACCTGCTAGCACCTGCGTTTTGCCCCTCCGTCCAGCCCAGGCCACCCAAGTGCAGTATCGATCGATCACTGTCACTTACAAAACACAACACATAACTGCAGCGTTCGCAGAGACAGGCCTGATCCCTGCGACTCCAGTGCTGTAGGAGGTGATTTCACCACCACAGTTAAAAAAAAAAAGCAAATAGGCCGAAGCATTGGGGCAGCAGGGGCGGAGGAGTGATTTTGCTCCTAATGCCGCGTACTTACAGTCGAAATTCCGTCGGAGGCTTGCCCGTGGAAAAGTCCGACCATGTGTGTGCGGCATAACTTTTTTGTGGGAGGATGCCCCCATGCTTCGGCATATATAAATGGTGCATGTATGACCCATCATTAGAAGTGGGTGGATGAAGGGCGGTATTCTAATGGTGGGCATACCCACCGATCAATCTCTTTTTTCGTTCAGCCACCTGGCTGCATGAAAAAAAAAGATTACAATACATGTCCAACAAGGACCAGCAACGTACTGGTATGTTGCTGGATAGGGATGAGCTTCGTGTTCGAGTCGAACATACGTTCGACTCGAACATTGGCTGTTCGATGGTTCGACGAAGATCGAACGATTTGGGCCGTTCGCGCCAAATTCGAGTGACGCGAACGGCCCACAATGCACTACGCCATCGCAGTGTCATCCAGGCGCTGTGATTGGCCAAGCATGCACTGTGACCCCGCATGCTTGGCCAATCACAGCGCCGGCAGCGAGGAGAGCAATGATTGGCCACAGGCAGGATGCCTGTGGCCAATTATTGCTGAGGGTGTTTAGTACACGCCCCACACTATAAAAGGCCGCCAGCACGGCGGCCTAGTGTAGTGTGTTCCGGAGCAGGGATAGAGTAGCATAGGCAGGGACAGTGACTGTTATTTCTTTCTTGCTTAACCTGGATTCCTTTAGTTTAGGGAAAGAGAAGGATAGGTAGGGAGAGTGTCAGTGTGTTTTGTGCTTCTGCTATAGTGTGCTTAAAAAAAAACATTTATTCTAGGGACAGAAAACTCTAGGTAGGGACAGTGTCAGTTTCTTTCACTCTGCAAGTCCTTGTTTCCAGGGACCTGGAAGGACAGTGAGTGAATTGTCCTTTTGCTATATTGTGATTAAAAAAAACATTTATTCTAGGGACAGAAAACTCTAGGTAGGGACAGTGTCAGTTTCTTTCACTCTGCAAGTCCTTGTTTCCAGGGACCTGGAAGGACAGTGAGTGAATTGTCCTTTTGCTATATTGTGATTAAAAAAAACATTTATTCTAGGGACAGAAAACTCTAGGTAGGGACAGTGTCAGTTTCTTTCACTCTGCAAGTCCTTGTTTCCAGGGACCTGGAAGGACAGTGAGTGAATTGTCCTTTTGCTATATTGTGATTAAAAAAAACATTTATTCTAGGGACAGAAAACTCTAGGTAGGGACAGTGTCAGTTTCTTTCACTCTGCAAGTCCTTGTTTCCAGGGACCTGGAAGGACAGTGAGTGAATTGTCCTTTTGCTATATTGTGATTAAAAAAAACATTTATTCTAGGGACAGAAAACTCTAGGTAGGGACAGTGTCAGTTTCTTTCACTCTGCAAGTCCTTGTTTCCAGGGACCTGGAAGGACAGTGAGTGAATTGTCCTTTTGCTATATTGTGATTAAAAAAAACATTTATTCTAGGGACAGAAAACTCTAGGTAGGGACAGTGTCAGTTTCTTTCACTCTGCAAGTCCTTGTTTCCAGGGACCTGGAAGGACAGTGAGTGAATTGTCCTTTTGCTATATTGTGATTAAAAAAAACATTTTTTTCTAGGGACAGAAAACTGTAGGTAGGGAGAGTATTTTTTTTCTTTCACTCTGCAAGTCCTTGTTTCCAGGGACCTGTAAGGACAGTGAGTTAATTGTCCTTGTGCTATATTGTGCTGAAAAAAACATTTATTCCAGGGACAGAAAACTCTAGGTAGGGACAGTGTCAGTTTCTTTCACTCTGCAAGTCCTTGTTTCCAGGGACCTGGAAGGACAGTGAGTGAATTGTCCTTTTGCTATATTGTGATTAAAAAAAACATTTTTTTCTAGGGACAGAAAACTGTAGGTAGGGAGAGTGTTTTTTTTCTTTCACTCTGCAAGTCCTTGTTTCCAGGGACCTGTAAGGACAGTGAGTTAATTTTCCTTGTGCTATATTGTGATTAAAAAAAACATTTATTCTAGGGACAGAAAACTCTAGGTAGGGACAGTGTCAGTTTCTTTCACTCTGCAAGTCCTTGTTTCCAGGGACCTGGAAGGACAGTGAGTGAATTGTCCTTTTGCTATATTGTGATTAAAAAAAACATTTATTCTAGGGACAGAAAACTCTAGGTAGGGACAGTGTCAGTTTCTTTCACTCTGCAAGTCCTTGTTTCCAGGGACCTGGAAGGACAGTGAGTGAATTGTCCTTTTGCTATATTGTGATTAAAAAAAACATTTATTCTAGGGACAGAAAACTCTAGGTAGGGACAGTGTCAGTTTCTTTCACTCTGCAAGTCCTTGTTTCCAGGGACCTGGAAGGACAGTGAGTGAATTGTCCTTTTGCTATATTGTGATTAAAAAAAACATTTATTCTAGGGACAGAAAACTCTAGGTAGGGACAGTGTCAGTTTCTTTCACTCTGCAAGTCCTTGTTTCCAGGGACCTGGAAGGACAGTGAGTGAATTGTCCTTTTGCTATATTGTGATTAAAAAAAACATTTATTCTAGGGACAGAAAACTCTAGGTAGGGACAGTGTCAGTTTCTTTCACTCTGCAAGTCCTTGTTTCCAGGGACCTGGAAGGACAGTGAGTGAATTGTCCTTTTGCTATATTGTGATTAAAAAAAACATTTTTTTCTAGGGACAGAAAACTGTAGGTAGGGAGAGTATTTTTTTTCTTTCACTCTGCAAGTCCTTGTTTCCAGGGACCTGTAAGGACAGTGAGTTAATTGTCCTTGTGCTATATTGTGCTGAAAAAAACATTTATTCCAGGGACAGAAAACTCTAGGTAGGGACAGTGTCAGTTTCTTTCACTCTGCAAGTCCTTGTTTCCAGGGACCTGGAAGGACAGTGAGTGAATTGTCCTTTTGCTATATTGTGATTAAAAAAAACATTTATTCTAGGGACAGAAAACTCTAGGTAGGGACAGTGTCAGTTTCTTTCACTCTGCAAGTCCTTGTTTCCAGGGACCTGGAAGGACAGTGAGTGAATTGTCCTTTTGCTATATTGTGATTAAAAAAAACATTTATTCTAGGGACAGAAAACTCTAGGTAGGGACAGTGTCAGTTTCTTTCACTCTGCAAGTCCTTGTTTCCAGGGACCTGGAAGGACAGTGAGTGAATTGTCCTTTTGCTATATTGTGATTAAAAAAAACATTTATTCTAGGGACAGAAAACTCTAGGTAGGGACAGTGTCAGTTTCTTTCACTCTGCAAGTCCTTGTTTCCAGGGACCTGGAAGGACAGTGAGTGAATTGTCCTTTTGCTATATTGTGATTAAAAAAAACATTTATTCTAGGGACAGAAAACTCTAGGTAGGGACAGTGTCAGTTTCTTTCACTCTGCAAGTCCTTGTTTCCAGGGACCTGGAAGGACAGTGAGTGAATTGTCCTTTTGCTATATTGTGATTAAAAAAAACATTTTTTTCTAGGGACAGAAAACTGTAGGTAGGGAGAGTATTTTTTTTCTTTCACTCTGCAAGTCCTTGTTTCCAGGGACCTGTAAGGACAGTGAGTTAATTGTCCTTGTGCTATATTGTGCTGAAAAAAACATTTATTCCAGGGACAGAAAACTCTAGGTAGGGACAGTGTCAGTTTCTTTCACTCTGCAAGTCCTTGTTTCCAGGGACCTGGAAGGACAGTGAGTGAATTGTCCTTTTGCTATATTGTGATTAAAAAAAACATTTTTTTCTAGGGACAGAAAACTGTAGGTAGGGAGAGTATTTTTTTTCTTTCACTCTGCAAGTCCTTGTTTCCAGGGACCTGTAAGGACAGTGAGTTAATTGTCCTTGTGCTATATTGTGCTGAAAAAAACATTTATTCCAGGGACAGAAAACTCTAGGTAGGGACAGTGTCAGTTTCTTTCACTCTGCAAGTCCTTGTTTCCAGGGACCTGGAAGGACAGTGAGTGAATTGTCCTTTTGCTATATTGTGATTAAAAAAAACATTTTTTTCTAGGGACAGAAAACTGTAGGTAGGGAGAGTATTTTTTTTCTTTCACTCTGCAAGTCCTTGTTTCCAGGGACCTGTAAGGACAGTGAGTTAATTGTCCTTGTGCTATATTGTGCTGAAAAAAACATTTATTCCAGGGACAGAAAACTCTAGGTAGGGACAGTGTCAGTTTCTTTCACTCTGCAAGTCCTTGTTTCCAGGGACCTGGAAGGACAGTGAGTGAATTGTCCTTTTGCTATATTGTGATTAAAAAAAACATTTATTCTAGGGACAGAAAACTCTAGGTAGGGACAGTGTCAGTTTCTTTCACTCTGCAAGTCCTTGTTTCCAGGGACCTGGAAGGACAGTGAGTGAATTGTCCTTTTGCTATATTGTGATTAAAAAAAACATTTTTTTCTAGGGACAGAAAACTGTAGGTAGGGAGAGTGTTTTTTTTCTTTCACTCTGCAAGTCCTTGTTTCCAGGGACCTGTAAGGACAGTGAGTTAATTTTCCTTGTGCTATATTGTGATTAAAAAAAACATTTTTTCTAGGGACAGAAAACTGTAGGTAGGGAGAGTGTTTTTTTTCTTTCACTCTGCAAGTCCTTGTTTCCAGGGACAGAGAAGGACACCTGAAGGTAGCCCTTATTGCTTTTTTCCCATCTCCCTGCAGGCCATCTATTAGAATGTCTGGAAGGCAAACAAGGAGAGGCAGACAGTCAGGAGGCAATAAAAGAGGGCAAGCAGGCTCTGTGTCTGGGGGCAACAGTGCTGGTCGTGGACGCGGTGCATTGTCATCAGCACATGGCCATGGGACACGCTTGTCCTTCTTTTCGGCAGCTGGACATGTTGAGCCACATCATGCCGAAGACTTGGTAGAGTGGATGACCAAGCCCTCCTCCTCCTCCTCATCCTCTCTCACCCAGGCTCAGGGTACTGGAAAAGCAGCTGCCAAAGCGTCGTCTTCCCTGGTATCAATGTCAGACAAATCATCAGTCACTCCTTCCCTAGACCCACCATGTCCTCCTCCTGAGGAGTCCCCCGAACTGTTTCAGCACAGTGTTGGGTACATGCTCCAGGAGGATGCCCAGCGTTTCGAAGGGTCTGATGATGAAACCCAGCTAGAGGAAGGCAGTAGCGTGAGAGCAGACAGAGGGGATGCTCAAGAAGGACACCAATCTGGCAGTCATGTTCCAGCAGCTGCAGCATACTGCCAGATTGGCTCCAGTGATGAGGAGGGAGGGGATGATGAGGTCAATGACTCCACGTGGGTGCCTAATAGGAGAGAGGAGGAGGAGGAGGATGAGGAGGAGGCACATCTCCAACGAGGCAGGATGCCCTTTGGTGGCCAGCGTAAGGGCAGTACACCGACGGAATCACACCGCAGAGCTCCGCCTGTGCAGGGCGCTGCCTCTGCCCGTCATTCAAAAAGTTCTTTGGTGTGGGCCTTTTTTGAGGCTAGTGCATCAGATCGCACAGCTGCTGTTTGCAACATATGTCTCAAGCGTATATCGCGTGGCCAAAACATCAGCCGCTTGGGTACCACATGCCTGACCAGACATATGTTGACCTGCCATGCAGCTCGTTGGCAAGCCTACCTCAAAGACCCACACCAAAGAACAAAGCGGACCTCTCCTTGCACCGCATCAGCTGGGATCTCCAACCCCACTATAACTTCAGTCCTCTCTGAAACATGCACTGAGAGGAATGAAGGTGTAGAATTAGGTGTGTCACAGCCAAGTACTTGCGCCCACTCTGCTAGCAGTACACCGACGTCCGATTCTAGCAGGCAAATTTCCCTGCCCCAGCTGCTGGACCGTCGAAAGAAGTTCACTCCCAGCCATCCACATGCCCAGCGGTTGAATGCTAGCTTGGCTAAATTGCTAGCGCTTCAACTGCTGCCTTTTCAGTTGGTAGACTCGGCCCCCTTCCGTGAGTTTGTGCAATGTGCGGTTCCTCAGTGGCAGGTTCCCAAACGCCACTTTTTCTCACGGAAGGCTATTCCGGCTCTCTACCGGCATGTGGAAGGCAATGTCTTGGCCTCGCTGGACAGGGCGGTCAGCGGTAAGGTGCATATTACCGCTGACTCATGGTCCAGCAGGCATGGACAGGGACGTTACCTTTCTTTCACGGCCCATTGGGTCACTCTTTTGGCAGCTGGGAAGGATTCAGGACAAGGTGCAGTAGTGTTGGAGGTTGTCCCACCGCCACGCCTCCAAAATGCTACTACTGGTTGTGACACACCTCTCTCCTCCACCCCCTCCTCTTCTTCTTCCTCCATGGCCTCTTCCTGTGGTTTGTCCTATGAACCAGCGGTGCTCCGTAGCCGTTCACGGGGCTACGCAAGTACGCAGGCAAAAAGATGCCATGCCGTGCTTGCGCTGGTGTGTTTGGGGGACAGAAGCCACACTGGGGCAGAGGTCCTGTCTGCTCTGCAGGGCCAGGCCGAGAGGTGGTTGACGCCACGCCAGCTTAAGCCAGGAATGGTGGTTTGCGACAATGGCACCAACCTCCTCTCCGCCCTCCGACAGGGACAACTGACCCATGTGCCCTGTGTGGCTCACGTCCTTAACCTGGTGGTGCAGCGGTTCTTGGGCAGGTACCCGGGCTTACAGGATGTCCTGAGGCAGGCCAGGAAAGTCTGTGTGCATTTCCGCAGATCTTATAATGCCAGTGCTCGCCTGGCTGAGCTGCAAAAGGAGTTGAACCTGCCCAAGAACCGCCTTATATGTGACATGCCCACCAGGTGGAACTCAACGTTGGCCATGCTGCAGCGGCTGCACACGCAGCAGAGGGCCATCAATGAGTACCTGTGCGACTACGGCACCAGGACAGGGTCAGGGGAGCTTGGTTTTTTTTCTCCACGCCAGTGGGGCATGATCAGGGATGCATGCACTGTCCTGGCACCATTTGAGGAGGCCACGAGGATGGTGAGCAGTGACAGTGCATGCATCAGTGACACTGTACCTCTTGTCCACCTGTTGGAGCACACGCTGCGTGGAATAATGGACAGGGCACTTGAGGCAGAACAGAGGCAGGAAGAGGAGGACTTCCTTGCCTCTCAAGGCCCCCTTTACCCAGACAGTGTTCCTTCTGTCCCACCCATCGCACAGGAAGAGGAGGAGGAGGAGGAGGAGGAGGAGGATTGTGTCAGCATGGAGGTGGAGGCTGGCACTCAGCATCATCAGCAGCAGTCTTTTAGGGATGATTTACAGTCCCAAGAAACCAGTGGACTTGTACGTGGCTGGGAGGAGGTGGCTGCGGATCATGTCGTCCTTAGTGACCCAGAGGACTCCGGAGCGAATGCCTCAGCAAACCTACGCTGCATGGCCTCCCTGATCCTGCAAAGTCTGCGGAAGGATCCTCGTATTCTTCGGATCAAGGAGAGGGACCATTACTGGCTGGCCACTCTCCTTGATCCACGGTACAAGGGTAAGGTTGCGGACCTTATGTTACCGTCGCAGAGGGAGCAGAGGATGAGACAACTCCGGGAGGCCTTGCAGAAAGGTCTGTGCAACGCGTTCCCAGAGACTGGGAGGTTGCAAACTCCTGGTCCTGGACAACGAGTTGCTGAGGCTTCGGCCAGTCAAAGAAGGAGCGGTGGGGAAGGTGGCCGTCTGACCGATGCGTTCAGACAATTCTTTAGTCCGCAGCCCCAAAGTATGATTGGTTCCAGCAACCATCGCCAGCGTCTGATAAACATGGTGCAGGAATATCTAGGGGCAAGGTCAGACTTGGACACCTTCCCCACCGAAAATCCTCTGGCTTACTGGGTCTTGAGGATGGATCACTGGCCAGAGCTTGCACAGTATGCAATTGAGCTACTGGCCTGTCCTGCATCCAGCGTTCTTTCGGAACGCACATTCAGTGCTGCTGGAGGATTTGTCACGGATCACAGGGTGCGCCTGTCCACCGACTCGGTTGATCGACTGACTTTCATCAAGATGAACCAGTCTTGGATCACCACCAGCTACCACACACCTGATGCTGATATAACAGACTAATTGATTTTAAAATGTCACATCCCTTCAAGACTGATGCTGATGCTGAGTGCCTGTGCTGTTATGTTGACTGGCTATCCTCCTCCTCCGAGTCCTCAATGATACGATTGATGATGATAGCTTGGAAGATCATTTTTGTTTATGGGTGCCGCCACCAGTGCCTAACGCCCAATTTTTCAGCCCCTGTTTAACAGGGGCGTGTAATTACAATTTTTGAAGCAATACTTTGCAACAGGGCTCATTGCTGTGCTCCAAGTACAGTATCTGTGAGGAGTTGCAGTGTTGTGCCACCAGTGCCTAAGGCCCAATTTTTCAGCCCCTGTTTAACAGGGGCGTGTCATTACAATTTTTGAAGCAATACTTTGCAACAGGGCTCATTGCTGTGCTCCAAGTACAGTATCTGTGAGGGGTTGCAGTGTTGTGCCACCAGTGCCTAAGGCCCAATTTTTCAGCCCCTGTTCAACAGGGGCATGTAATTACAATTCTTGATCTAATAATTCACAGCAGGGCCCATTGCTGCACCCACCAAGAGTAACTGTCAGGGCTTACAGTGTTGTGGCACCAGCACCACCATCAAAGGCCCAATTTTTACTACCACTGTTCAACAATTATATGTAATTAAAATTCCTGATATAATAGTTGACAGCAGGGCGTTCCAGCACCAACCAAGAGTAACTGTGAGTGCTTACAGTGTTGTGCCAACACCAACAACTAAGGGGCCTATTTCTGCAGAGTATATACGGCAGGTCCCTACTTTCAAACATCCAACTTACAAACGACTCCTACTTGCAAACGCAAGAAGACAACAGGAAGTGAGAGGAAATCTACCACTAGGAAGGAAAATTCTCTCCTGTAAGAATAAATATGGGAGAAAGGTGTCTCCTCTGTACTGATGCTTTATCAGCAATCCTTGTTTCAAGAAAAACACCACATTTCAAAAACAGTTGTCATTGGGACGGAAAGTGAGGTGAAATGTTCTGAACAGGGGCACAGACAGCAAAACAAATGTTACAGGGGTGATAACCCTTACCTATGTTTTCCAAAAAGTTTAAAAATAGATTTTTGGGCTGGAGCTACACTTCAACAATGTACCTGTTCAAAATTACAAACAGATTCTACATAAGAACAAACCTACAGTCCCTGTCTTGTATGCACCGCCTGTATACGGCTGTTCAGAGTATATAGGGCCTTTTTTATTTTATGTGCGGGGTTCCCCTTAATATCCATACAAGACCCAAAGGGGCTGGTAATGGGCTGGGGTAGGGGGGGGGGGGGGTCATGGGGTAGCTATGCCATTTTTCTTAAAGAATTTCATCCATATTACCGGGACCAGACATTACATTAAAGCCGCAAGCAGTTTTAAATGGCTTTTTTTTCCTTTAGAAGTGTCATTTTGTGCAGGGACAGTTCTAAACACGGGAAACACGTGGCACTTCACAGGCATACTTTAGACACCCCCCAGGTACGATATTTAAAGGAATATTTGACTTTTTTTTTTTCACTTTATGCATCATTAAAATGACTGCTCCCGAAAAACGACCGTTTTTAAAACTTCTTTTTGCATTGATACATGTCCCCTGGTGCAGAACCCGGGTTCCCAAACCCTTTTTAGGACAATAACATGCATAATAGTTGTTATAATTAGCACTTTAGAATTCGAACGTTCGCATCCATTGTATTTAATAGGGTTCTAATGTTCGTTCGAACTTCCGGTCCGTTCGCGGGTTCTGGTGCGAACCGAACCCGGGGGTGTTCGGCTCATCACTATTGCTGGACTTTGAATGGTTATACCAGATCGATGCCTGCGGGTTTAGGTATCATCTTGGTATCATTCTTTTCAGCCAGCGGCCGGCTTTCATGTAAAAGCAATCCTAGTGGCTAATTAGCCTCTGGACTGCTTTTACAAGCAGTGGGAGGGAATGTCCCCCCCGGATATAAAAAGCGCCATTGGGAAATTGGGAAAGCATTTTATCACACCGATCTTGGTGTGCTCAGATGCTTTGAGGGCAGAGGAAAGATCTAGGGTCTAGACCCCAGTTTTTTTAAAAAAAAGTACCTGTCACTACCTATTGCTATCATAGGGGATATTTACATTCCCTGAGATAACAATAAAAATGATAAAAAAAAATAAAAAATATGGAAGGAACAATTTATAAATAAAATAAAAAAGCAAAATGAATAATAAAAAAAAAAAAAAAGCACCCCTGTCCTGCCCTGCTCTTGCCCAATGGCGAACGCAAGCGTCGGTCTGGCGTCATATGTAAACAGCAATTTCACCATGCATCACCGCGAAGGTCAGATCGAGGGCAGTAATTTTAGCAGTAGACCTCCTCTGTAAATCTAACAGGGTAACCTGTAAAGGCTTTTAAAGGCTTTTAAAAATGTATGTAGTTTGTCGCCAATGCGCGTTTGTGCGAAATTTTAAAGCATGTCGTGTTTGGTATCTATGTACTCGGCCTAAGATCATATTTTTTATTTCATCAAACATTTGGGCAATATAGTGTGTTTTAGTGCATTAAAATTAAAAAAAGTGTATTTTTTCCCCAAAAAATGTGTTTGAAAAATCGCTGCGCAAATACTGTGTAGAAAAAAAAAATGCAACACCCACCATTTTATTCTGTAGGGCCTTTGCTTTAAAAATATATATAATGTTTGGGGGTTCAACATAATTTTCCTGCAAAAAAAATATGTTTTCATGTAAACAAAAAGTGTCAAAAAGGGCTTTGTCTTCAAGTGGTTAGAAGAGTGGATGTAAGCTTCCTAATGTTGTGTATAAAATGCCAGAACAGTTCAAACCCCCCCAAATGACCCCATTTTGGAAAGTAGACACCCCAAGCTATATACTGAGAGGCATGTCGAGTCCATGGAATATTTTATATGTTGACACAAGTTGCGGAAAAAAAAAAAATTTTTTTTTTGCACAAAGTTGTCACTAAATGATATATTGCTCAAACATGCCATGGGCATATGTGGAATTACACCCCAGAATACATTCTGTTGCTTCTCCTGAGTACGGGGATACCACATGTGTGAGACTTTTTGGGAGCCTAGCCGCGTACGGGACCCCAAAAACCAATCACCGCCTTCAGGCTTTCTAAGGGTGTAAATTTTTGATTTCACTTCTCACTGCCTATCACAGTTTTGGAGGCCATGGAATGCCCAGATGGCACAAAACCCCCCCAAATGACCCCATTTTGGAAAGTAGACACCCCAAGCTATTTGCTGAGAGGTACTGTGAGTATTTTGCAGATCTCGCTTTTTGTCACAAAGTTTTGAAAATTGAAAAAAAAAAGAAAAAAAAAGAATAATTTCTTTCTTCATTTTCAAAAACAAATGAGAGCTGTAAAATACTCACCATGCCTCTCAGCAAACAGCTTGGGGTGTCTACTTTCCAAAATGGGGTCATTTGGGGGGGTTTTGTGCTATTTTGGCATTTTATGGCCTTCGAAACTGTGATAGGTAGTGAGGAGTGAAATCAAAAATTTGCGCCCTTAGAAATCCTGAAGGCGGTGCTTGGTTTCCGGGGTCCCGTACGTGGCTAGGCTCCTAAAAAGTCCCACACATGTGGTATCCCCGTACTCAGGAGAAGCAGCAGAATGCATTTTGGGGTGCAATTCCACATATAACCATGGAATGTGTGAGCAATATATCATTTAGTGACAACTTTTTGTAATTTTATTTTTGTCATTATTTAATCACTTGGGACAAAAAAAAAATATTCAATGGGCTCAACATGCCTCTCAGCAATTTCCTTGGGGTGTCTACTTTCCAAAATGGGGTCATTTGGGGGGGTTTTGTACTGCCCTGCCATTTTAGCACCTCAAGAAATGAGATAGGCAGTCATAAATTTAAAGCTGTGTAAATTCCAGAAAATGTACCCTAGTTTGTAAACGCTATAACTTTTGTGCAAACCAATAAATATACACTTATTGACATTTTTTTACTAAAGACATGTGGCTGAATACATTTTGGCCTAAATGTATGACTAAAATTGAGTTTATTTGATTTTTCTTATAACAAAAAGTAGAAAATATCATTTTTTTTCAAAATTTTCGGTCTTTTTCCGTTTATATCGCAAAAAATAAAATCGCAGAGGCAATCAAATACCATTAAAAGAAAGCTCTATTTGTGGGAAGAAAAGGATGCAAATTTTGTTTGGGTACAACATTGCATGTTCGCACAATTTACAGTTAAAGCAGCGCAGTGCAAAATTCTGAATTCACCTCTGGTCCTTTAGCTACCAAATGGTCCGGGGCTTAAGTGGTTAATAATGCATAAAGTGAAAAAAAAGTCAAATATTCCTTTAAATATCGTACCTGGGGGGTGTCTAAAGTATGCCTGTGAAGTGCCACGTGTTTCCCATGTTTAGAACTGTCCCTGCACAAAATTACATTTCTAAAGGAAAAAAAGCCATTTAAAACTGCTTGCGGCTTTAACCACCTCCCTACTGGGCACTAAAACCCCCTTCCTGCCCAAGCCATTTTTCAGCTTTCAGCGCATTCACACTTTGAATGACAATTGCGCGGTCGTGCGACGTGGCTCCCAAACAAAATTTGTGTCCTTTTTTTCCCACAAATAGAGCTTTCTTTTGGTGGTATTTAATCACCTCTGCGGTTTTTATTATTTGCGCTATAAACAAAAGAAGAGCGTCGAGTTTGGAAAAAAAACACAATATTTTTTACTTTTTGCTATAATAAATACCCATTTTTTTTTTTCAATTAAAATTTTCCTCAGTTTAGGCCGATACGTATTCTTCTACATATTTTTGGTATAAAAAAATATCGCAATAAGCGCGTATGGATTGGTTTGCGCAAAAGTTATAGCGTCAACAAAATAGGGGATAGTTTTATAGCATTTTTTATTTTTTTTGATTTTTTTATTAGTAATGGCGGCGATCTGCGATTTTTATTGTGACTGCGATATTGTGGCGGACACGTCGGACACTTTTGACACATTTTTGGTACCATTTACATTTATACAGCGATCCCTGCTATAAAAATGCATTGATTACTGTATAAATGTGACTGGCAGGGAAGGGGTTAACCACTAGGGGACGGGAAGGGGTTAAATATGTTCCCTCAATGTGTTCTAACTGTGGGGGGAGGGGACTGACTGGGGGAGGTGACCGATGGTTGTCCCTATGTACAAGGGACACACCATCAGCCTCCTCTCCCTCACAGGACGTGGATCTGTGTGTTTACACACACAGATCCACTTTCCTGCTTGGTTCCCGGGCAATCGCGGGTGCCCGGCGGCAATCGCGGCCGCCGGGCACGCGCACCGGGTCCTTGGTAACGCGGCGGCGCGCACGATCCCCCTCCTTCTGAGGGACGTTCAGGAACGTCCACTCAGAAGGAGAGAGCACCCACCCGGCCGTATATGTACAGTGGCCGGGTGAGAAGTAGTTAATGTAATGTCTGGTCCCGGTAATATGGATGAAAATCTTTAAGAAAAATGGCATAGCTACCCCATCACACCCCCCCCCACCCCATCCCATTACCAGCCCCTTTGGGTCTTGTATGGATATTAAGGGGAACCCCGCACACAAAATAAAAAAGGCCCTATATACTCTGAACAGCCGTATACAGGCGGTGCATACAAGACAGGGACTGTAGGTTTGTTCTTATGTAGAATCTGTTTGTAATTTTGAATAGGTACATTGTTTAAGCGTAGCTCCAGCCCAAAAATCTATTTTTAAGCTTTTTGGAAAACATAGGGAAGGGTTATCACCCCTGTAACATTTGTTTTGCTGTCTGTGCAGTGTGCAGTGTGCACCTGTTCAGAACAGTTCACCTCACTTTCCGTCCTAATGACAAATGTTTTTTGAAAATTTGGGGTTTTTATTGAAACAAGAATTGGTGATAAAGCATCAGTGGAGAGGAGACACTTTTTTCCCATATTAACTCTTACAGGAGAGAATTTGCCTTCCTAGGGGTAGATTTCCTCTCACTTCCTGTTGTATCCTTCCGTTTGCAAGGAGGAGTCGTTTGTAAGTTGGATGTTTGAAAGTAGGGGCCTGCTGTATATACTCAGCTGAAATTTGCCCCTTTCATGTTGGTGTTGCCACAACACTGTGAGCCCTCACAGTTACTCTTGGTGGGCGCATGAATGGGCCCTGCTGTGAATTATTAGATCAAGAATTGTAATTGCATGCCCCTGTTGAACAGGGGCTGACAAATTGGGCCTTTGGTGGTGGTGGTGGTGGTGGTGGTGGTGACACAACACTGTAAGGCCTCACAGTTACTCTTGGTGGGCGCAGGAATGGGCCCTGCTGTGAATTATTAGATCAAGAATTGTAATTACATGCCCCTGTTAAACAGGGGCAGAAAAATTGGGCCTTAGGCACTGGTGCCACAACACTGCAACCCCTCACAGATACTGTACTTGAAGCACAGCAATGAGCCCTGTTGCAAAGTATTGCATCAAAAATTGTAATTACACGCCCCTGTTAAACAGGGGCTGAAAAATTGGGCCTTAGCCACTGGTGCTGGTGCCACGACACTGCAACCTCTCCCAGATACTCTAGTTGGAGTGCAGGAATGAGCCCTGCTGCAAAGCATTGCATAAAAAATTGTAATTACATGCCCCTGTTAAACAGGGGCTGAAAAATTGGGCCTTAGCCACTGGTGGCGGCACCCAGAAACAAAAATGTTCTTCCAAGCTATCATCATCAATCGGATCATTGAGGAGGAGGAGGATAGTCAGTCAACATAACAGGACAGTCTCTCAGCATCAGCATCAGTCTTGAAGGGATGTGACATTTTAAAATAAATTAGTCTGTTATATCAGCTTCAGGTGTTTGGTAGCTGGTGGTGATCCAAGACTGGTTCATCTTTATGAAGGTCAGTCGATCAACCGAGTCGGTGGACAGGCGCACCCTGTGATCCGTGACAAATCCTCCAGCAGCACTGAATGTGCGTTCTGAAAGAACGCTGGATGCAGGACAGGCCAGTAGCTCAATTGCATACTGTGCAAGCTCTGGCCACTGATCCATCCTCAAGACCCATCCTCAAGACCCAGTAAGACTCAAGACCCAGTAATACCTTGCCCCTAGGTATTCCTGCACCATGTATATCAGACGCTGGCGATGGTTGCTGGAACCGATCATACCTTGGGGCTGCGGACTAAAGAATTGTCTGAACGCATCGGTCAGACGGCCACCTTCCCCACCGCTCCTTCTTTGACTGACCGAAGCCTCAGAAACTCGTTGTCCAGGACCAGGAGTTTGTAACCTCCCAGTCTCTGGGAACGCGTTGCACAGACCTTTCTGCAAGGCCTCCCGGAGTTGTCTCATCCTCTGCTCCCTCTGCGACGGTAAGATAAGGTCCGCAACCTTACCCTTGTAACGTGGATCAAGGAGAGTGGCCAGCCAGTAATGGTCCCTCTCCTTGATCCGAAGAATACGAGGATCCTTCCGCAGACTTTGCAGGATCAGGGAGGCCATGCAGCGTAGGTTAGCTGAGGCATTCGGTCTGGAGTCCTCTGGGTCACTAAGGACGACATGATCCGCAGCCACCTCCTCCCAGCCACGTCCAAGTCCACTGGTTTCTTGGGACTGTAAATCATCCCTAAAAGACTGCTGCTGATGATGCTGAGTGCCAGGCTCCACCTCCATGCTGACACAATCCTCCTCCTCATCCTCCTTTTCCTGTGCGATGGGTGGGACAGAAGGAACACTGTCTGGGTAAAGGGGGCCTTGAGAGGCAAGGAAGTCCTCCTCTTCCTGCCTCTGTTCTGCCTCAAGTGCCCTGTCCATTATTCCACGCAGCGTATGTTCCAACAGGTGGACAAGAGGTACAGTGTCACTGATGCATGCACTGTCACTGCTCACCATCCTCGTGGCCTCCTCAAATGGTGCCAGGACAGTGCATGCATCCCTGATCATGCCCCACTGGCGTGGTGAAAAAAAACCGAGCTCCCCTGACCCTGTCCTGGTGCCGTAGTCGCACAGGTACTCATTTATGGCCCTCTGCTGCGTGTGCAGCCGCTGCAGCATGGCCAACGTTGAGTTCCACCTGGTGGGCATGTCACATATAAGGCGGTTCTTGGGCAGGTTCAACTCCTTTTGCAGCTCAGCCAGGCGAGCACTGGCATTATAAGATCTGCGGAAATGCACACAGACTTTCCTGGCCTGCCTCAGGACATCCTGTAAGCCCGGGTACCTGCCCAAGAACCGCTGCACCACCAGGTTAAGGACGTGAGCCACACGGGGCACATGGGTCAGTTGTCCCTGTCGGAGGGCGGAGAGGAGGTTGGTGCCATTGTCGCAAACCACCATTCCTGGTTTAAGCTGGCGTGGCGTCAACCACCTCTCGGCCTGCCCCTGCAGAGCAGACAGAACCTATGCCCCAGTGTGGCTCCTGTCCCCCAAACACACCAGCGCAAGCACGGCATGGCATCTTTTTGCCTGCGTACTTGTGTAGCCCCTTGAACACCTACGGAGCACCGCTGGTTCCAAGGACAAAGCACAGGAAGAGGCCATGGAGTAAGAACAAGAGGAGGGGGTGGAGGAGAGAGGTGTGTCACAACCAGTAGTAGCATTTTGGAGGCGTGGCGGCGGAACAACCTCCAACACTACTGCACCTTGTCCTGCATCCTTCCCAGCTGCCAAAAGAGTGACCCAATGGGCCGTGAAAGAAAGGCAACGTCCCTGTCCATGCCTGCTGGACCACGATTCAGCGGTAATATGCACCTTACCACTGACCGCCCTGTCCAGCGAGGCCAAGACATTGCCTTCCACATGCAGGTAGAGAGCCGGAATCGCCTTCCATGAGAAAAAGTGGCGTTTGGGAACCTGCCACTGAGGAACCGCACATTGCACAAATTCACGGAAGGGGGCCGAGTCTACCAACTGAAAAGGCAGCAGTTGAAGCGCTAGCAATTTAGCCAAGCTAGCATTCAACCGCTGGGCATGTGGATGGCTGGGAGTGAACTTCTTTCGACGGTCCAGCAGCTGGGGCAGGGAAATTTGCCTGCTAGAATCGGACGTCGGTGTACTGCTAGCAGAGTGCCCGCAAGTACTTGGCTGTGACACACCTAATTCTACACCTTCATTCCTCTCAGTGCAGGTTTCAGAGAGGACTGAAGGTATAGTGGGGTTGGAGATCCCAGCTGATGCGGTGCAAGGAGAGGTCCGCTTTGTTCTTTGGTGTGGGTCTTTAAGGTAGGCTTGCCAACGAGCTGCATGGCAGGTCAACATATGTCTGGTCAAGCATATGGTGTCCAAGCGGGTGATGTTTTGGCCACGCGATATACGCTTGAGACATATGTTGCAAACAGCAGCTGTGCAATCTGATGCACTCGACTCAAAAAAGGCCCACACCAAAGAACTTTTTGAATAACGGGCAGAGGCAGTGCCCTGCACAGGCGGAGCTCTGCGGTGTGATTCCGTTGGTGTGCTGCCCTTACGCTGGCCCCCCGAGGGCATCCTGCCTCGTAGGAGATGTGCCTCCTCCTCCTCATCCTCCTCCTCCTCCTCTCTCCTATTAGGCACGCACGTGGAGTCAGTGACCTCATCATCCCCTCCCTCCTCATCACTGGAGCCAATCTGGCAGTATGCTGCAGCTGCTGGAACATGACTGCCAGATTGGTGTCCTTCTTGAGCATCCCCTCTCTCTGCTCTCACGCTACTGCCTTCCTCTAGCTGGGTATCATCATCAGACCCTTCGAAACGCTGGGCATCTTCCTGGAGCATGTACCCAACACTGTGCTCAAACAGTTCGGGGGACTCCTCAGGAGGACATGGTTGGTCTAGGGAAGGAGTGACTGATGATGACATTGATACCAGGTAAGATGACGCTTTGGCAGCTGCTTTGCCAGTACCCTGAGCCTGGGTGAGAGAGGATGAGGAGGATGAGGAGGGCTTGGTCATCCACTCTACCAAGTCTTCAGCATGATGCGGCTCAACACGTCCAGCTGCCGAAAAGAAGGACAAGCGTGACCCATGGCCACGTGCTGATGGCGATGCACCGCGTCCATGACCAGCACTGTTGTCTCTAGACACAGAACCTGCTTGCCCTCTTTTATTGGCTCCTGACTGTCTGCATCTCTTTGTTTGCCTTCCAGACATTCTAATGGACTGCAGGGAGATGGGAAAACCAGCAATAAGGCTTAGCTTCAGGAGTATATTTTGCAGGAATCACACTACGCCTGCTGTAAGTGCTGCAAATGCCTGTTGGTGTAACACACCAGGAAAACACAGCAATACAGGCTAACTTCAGGTGTAATATGATCAGGAGGCACACTCCGCCCGCTGTAAGTGCTGCAAATGCCTGTTGGTGTAACATCAGGAAAACACAGCAATACAGGCTAACTTCAGGTGTATAACGTGCAGGAGGCACACTCCGCCCGCTGTAAGTGCTGCAAATGCCTGTTGGTGTAACACACCAGGAAAACACAGCAATACGGGCTAACTTCAGGTGTATAATGTGCAGGAGGCACACTCTGCCCGCTGTAAGTGCTGAAAATGCCTGTTGGTGTAACACAACAGGAAAACACAGCAATACGGGCTAACTTCAGGTGTATAATGTGCAGGAGGCTTAGCAACAATGACACTGACACTGTCCCCTGCCTATCCTTCTCTCTCCCTGCACACAAGGTTTATCAAAGAATATGACACTGACACTCTCCCTGCCTATCCTTCTCTCTCCCTGCACACAAAGTTTAGCAAAGAATGTGACACTGACACTGTCCCCTGCCGATTCTTCTCTCTCCCTGTACACAAGGTTTATCAAAGAATATGACACTGACACTCTTCCTGCCTATCCTTCTCTCTCCCTGCACACAAGGTTTAGCAAAGAATGTGACACTGACACTGTCCCCTGCCTATCCTTCTCTCTCCCTGCACACAAGGTTTAGCAAAGAATATGACACTGAGGCCTCGTACACACGACCGATTTTCTCGGCAAGAACCAGCAAGAAACTTGCTGGCAGAGATGTCTTGACGAGTAAATCGGTCGTGTGTACGCGGCTATCGGGTTTCTCGTCGAGAAAACCGACAAGTAACCTCGACGAGAAAATAGAGAACCTGCTCTCTATTTTCTCGTTGAGATTCTCGTCAGCCTGTTTCTCGACGAGAAAAGTGAGTGTGTGTACACTTACCTGTCCTCCGGGAAGCCCGCGCATGTTCGAAATGAATTTGACGCATGTGCGGTAGCTTCCTAGGCATACGTAGGGTATACCAAGATGGTGGCGACGGCATCGAATGTGACGAGCGCATGCTCGTCGTAGTCGATGACGTCACCGCGTACGCTCCATTCAAAGAACCGCGGGTTCTTTGAATCGAGCGTGTGTACACTCGGCAGGGACAAGTTTCTTGTCCAAGAATCTCGTCGGAAAAAACGACATGTTTTTTTCGACGAGAATCTCGGCCGTGTGTACGAGGCCTTACACTCTCCCTGCCTATCCTTCTCTCTCCCTACACACAAGTTTGAGGTACAAATAGCACTGACACTGTCCCTGCCTATGTAACTCTTTCCCTGCGCCGGAACACACTACACAAGGCCGCCGCGCTGGCGGCCTTTTATAGTGTGGGGCGTGTGCTTTACCCCCTGAGCTATAATTTGCCACAGGCAACCTGCCTGTGGCCAATTATGGCTCTCCTAGCTGCCGGCGCTGTGATTGGCCAAGCATGCGGGGTCACAGTGCATGCTTGGCCAATCACAGCGCCGGGATTGCACTGCGATGGCGCAGTGTATTGTGGGCCGTTCGCGTCACTCGAATTTGGCGCGAACGGCCCAAATCGTTCGATGTTTGCCGAACGGTCGAACAGCCGATGTTCGAGTCGAACTTATGTTCGACTCGAACACTGAGCTCATCCCTACTGAAGACCCCTTGTAAAATGACCAATCCCTCATTCCTGCTGTGCCCATGCTAGCAGCCCCACCCCCTGATGTGCACACACACAGCATGGTGCTAGATATGGGTGTGTGTGCAGCTGCAGCAGGTGAAAACGTCAATTGGAGGAGACAAGGGGTTGTAAATTTGGTGAGTCCACTGTCCAAACACCCCCCTCAACTTGACAAATGTTTGCATACGTCCTCTTCTGCTGCTGTGAGTGCTGGTTCACACTATGTGGTGCAGGAACTGCATGCAAGTTTGAACAGAAATCGCACCGCATTTCTGTTCAAATCACATGTGATTCTTCAGCAGTGCAAGTTGAGCCATTATTCTGTATGGCTCAAATTGCACCAAATCTGCACCAAAATGACACAGGACCCTTTTTTTGGCTGCACCAGAATCAGATCGCTTGGGTGTTTACACCCATGCAATCCAATTCTGTAAATCGCACTGTGTTTTGCAAACCGATTTCAGGGTGTTGTTAACTTAATATACACACTCGGAGCAGTTCACATGAACGGGTTTTATATACAAAGTGCAAATCTGCAAAATGCAAAAAGCACTAAAACTGCATAGGTGTGAATCCAGCCTTAGCCCTGGTTCACACTGGTGCGTTTTGATATGCAATTGCCGGTAATGGCACCATCCTAATCGGTGCGACGCTGCATCTGCGGCACTGCACCGATTTCAAAAAGTCGTTTCTGTACTACTTTTTGCGATTTCAGGCCGCCATTTACATTGACATCTGTGCAGAAACCTCCACAGATGTCAGTCCCGATTTTGCCCGCAATTACAGAGACAAGCAGGAGTGAAATTGTGCGAGTTCAGCTGAACTTGCACGGCTTCATTCCTGCAGCCCAGTGTGAACCTGGGCTAAAAAAAAGGTGTACGATTGCCAGTTAGTCCTAAAACATACACATCACTGCCAGACTGCACATCCTGGTTAGATATCTTCCTTTCCTACATTACAATAATTCAGTCCAGCCTGGTCACTTCCTTCCCCAAGACTGTGATTTCACACTGAAGGAGCAGCAGAATTCTGATTTGTCATCTCTCTGCTCTGCCCTGTTTTCAGCATGTTAATTTTCTTAATTGTTCCTAGTGCTGCTTCTTGATGCTAAATCAATACCTGCACCTGATAATTACACATTTAAAAGGCACATGTTGTGATATTTAAAGTGGAAGTAAACCTTCCTTTCTTTTTCAGCCAAGGAAGCTGCCATCTTGGTCTCTGTTTAATCTGCTACTGCCAGATTAAACAGAGACCATGTGATGAGTTATGACACCAGCCATTGGATGGTTTGACACAGGGGTCAAGTCCTGGGAAAAAAAGTGTGGGAACTCTCCCAAGATTCCCCCACCTCAAAAATAAAAAAAAGTGTGTGTGTATACATATATATCCCTCTTCTCTCCGCCCGATGTTGCCTCGTCGCTGTCCACTGCTACAATGCTGTGTGGGCGGAGCGCACCCACTTTTATTGGCATGAGGTGTGGTCACCGGGTGATGCCACTCGCTGACCCCGCCCCGTATCACGTCACAGTCCCATCATTCCCCGGGACTGTGATGTCATACGGGGGTGGGGTCAGCGGGTGGCATCACCCGGTGACCACGCCCCATGCCAATATAAGTGGGTGCGCTCCGCGGACAGAGCATTGTAGCGGCGGACAGCGACGAGGCAACATCGGGCAGAGAGAAGAGGAAAGAAGACGACGATGAAGACCGGGACCCCGCTAGCAAAAGAGCTGGAAGAAG
Organism: Rana muscosa; assembly: GCA_029206835.1. Classification (NCBI taxonomy): domain Eukaryota; kingdom Metazoa; phylum Chordata; class Amphibia; order Anura; family Ranidae; genus Rana; species Rana muscosa. The sequence continues at coordinate 570,623,842 of CM055121.1, forward strand.
ATAGTGGGGCACCCGGCAGAAGGCAGAAAGAACCGGAGATCGTGGAGAAGGCACCGGAGAGCGGGAGAAGAACCGGAGAGCGCGGAGACGACACCAGAGAACAGAACAAGGGACCCCCCGAAGTCGGAAGAAGATGACAAGGAAGACCGGGACCCCGCTAGCAAAAGAGCTGGAAGAAGATAGCGGGGCGCACGACAGAAAGACCCCCGAAGTCAGAAGAAGACGACGAGGAAGACTGGGACCCCACTAGCAAAAGAGCTGGAAGAAGATAGCGGGGCGCCTGGCGTAAAGACCCCCGAAGTCGCAAGAAGACCCCCAGAGCTGCCTAATAAATTACTTTAAAAACATGTGTTGTGTTTTTTATTGACTTTTTTGCCACCAGGTGAATGGGTAGGGGTACGATGTACCCCATACTCATTCACATAGGGTGGGGGGGCCGGCATCTGGAGGCCCCCTTATTGAAGGGGGCTACCGGATTCTGATAAGCCCCCCGCCCGCAGACCCCGACAACCAACGGCCAGAGTTGTCGGGAAGAGGCCCTTGTCCCCATCAACATGGGGGCAGGGTGCTTTGGGGTGGGGGGCCGCAGGTCGCCCCCCTGCCCCAAAGCACCAAACCCCCCATGTTGAGGGCATGCGGCCTGGTACGGTTCAGGAGGGAGGGGGGCCGCTCTCTCGTCCCCCCTCTTTTCCTGCGGCCTGCCAGGTTGCGTGCTCGGATAAGGGTCTGGTTTGGATTTTGGGGGGACCCCCATGACGTTTTTTCGGCTTAGGGGGTTCCCCTTAAAATCCATACCAGACCTAAGGGCCTGGTATGCTCCTGGAGGGGAACCCATTCCGTTTTTTTTAATTAAAATTTGGCGTGGAGTTCCCCTTAATGATTCATACCAAACATGGGACAGCGAGCGCGAGGCTGCCGAGAACCAGCGCAAGGCATCGCGCTGGAGACATTCTCGGCCAGGTAGTCGCCTCTAGGACACGACTTGAGCGGCTGCTTTACGTCAAGTTGTGTCCAAGTTGCCTCGCAAAGTCACGCTATCCCTGTGTCAGCCGGCACACGAGTCGCCCCGCGAGTCGGATCATCTTCATCCGACTTCCCGGGTGACCTCTATTCAAATCAATGGGCTCCCATAGGGGTCCATTCATTTTCAATACAGCGCCGCTGACATTTTTATTTACTATAACAGTGCGCTGCTGGTTCTTGCGCCCAGTGAAGGATTTATCCGGCGCAGCAATTAAGGTATCAACCAGCGCAGCGCACTGTTATTAGTAAATCACCCCTTTGTCAGCATGGATGTGCCGACCCAACATCCACTCTGCTTTACAGTCCTTAAATCTTTGAGATGCTTTTGGGGAACAAGCGAGGTACCTGCGTGCGTGTGGGACTTTGATGTGTGTCCACACAAAGTCATTATACCAGCGTTCCCTGCAGACTTCTACTTCATAAAGTAGCTCCTTACATAAGTATGGGTACTCCCACCCATACTCGTTGGCAACTTTCTGGCAGAATAAACGTTGTAACCTAGACAAGGGAGGCATGGTAGAGTGGTCTCCCTCGCCCGGCAGGACGATCGAATCCGGATGGCGAGGCGCCTTGACCACCTCTGATTTTGCATAGGCACGCACAGCGACAGTCTCTTGTCCCCGGTGGTAGGTGCAGGAGGCACCGGGGTCTAAAGGGCAGGCAGGGGACGGGGTCCCTCCTCAGGCGCTGGTGCCTCCACTCGGGGTGTACTATCCCCTGTGGACATAGGTGGATCCCTGGCTCTACGGGATGAGGAGAGAGGCATCTTGTCCCAGCCCTTCTCAGCAAACAATTCGTCTATGACGACGTTGTCTCCCACATCGGAGACCGACTCCAGGTCGGAGGTGTCACATTCCTCCGCGGGCAGGTAGTATGTAGTGGACACTGAATCACTCCCACCCACGGGCTCAAGGGGCCGTGTATCCCCGACACCTCCGTCCCAACACCAAGTCCCGTTCCCTGGCTTACCTCGACCCAAACTTGTGAAGGGATGTCCAGGACTCTTCCTACCGGATCCATCCGGGCCAGGCAAGCGCAGGGGTTGTCCTCCATCTCGGCCGCTGGAAGCTCTCACAAGACCAACCTTCCTTGTTGGCGCTGGGAGTAGGGAAACTGTGGTGACCGAAGCAGCATCTCCGGATTTTGCATTCTCCATCTCTTTGCTCGCGACCTCTACGGAGGTCTCTAGAGTGCGCGGAGGGATGGCTGTCCAAGCATTGACTTCTCCTTGTTGAGTGGCGGAGCCTGATGTAGGGCTGAGGTGGAAGACCCGAGGTCTCTCTATGGATTGCTCCACGTCAAACGTGAACTCCCTGCAGGCCTCACAGCGCCCGAATGGCTTTAACTGTACCACCAGTCCCGAACATCCAGGACAAATCATACCCAGGGCCTCAACATCCTTGCAGGTGTACAAGGAGAATCGTCCCCGGGGCTTGAGCCGAATCCCCGTATCTGTAATCGGAGCAGCAGTTGATGTCATCCTCGTAGTATTTGAGACTGGAACCCACGAGGCATTGCTGAACATGGTGACTGATTGCTGCTCTATCGCACACTGCATAACTGGCGCCAAAGTCCCCACGTGTACCTCTTCACATGGTCGGACTCCTCCCCTCTGGGACACCAGTTCGCAGGCTTTCTCCATGTCATGCCCACAAACTGTGCAGGGAGGGTGTGCCTGCTGGCGCAGTGGCCAATATGGCCGACCTACTCGGAACTCTTCTGGGCAGCAAAGTTCAAACTCCAATAGCTTCGGCTCCATTGCATAAACACAAATCCCGGACTTGGAGCCCCCACGTGTAGCGGTCTTCCCACCCTTCTCCCCTCTCTTTATGGCTGGTTTTACTCGTCTAGGGGTATCTGGGAGAAGGGGGAAAGATGCACACCACCAGCTCGGCTCTCTGATGTAGTATGCAAAGATATGAGCTAAACCGTTTACCTTCGGGTCTGTGTTTTAGGCTGGAGCCTCAGCTTCTCCTATGGAGGATGATTGCCACTGTCACTGACAGGGACACTTAGCTTCCAGTAACACGAGTTCCACACCAATAAAAGTCCAACTCTGTTTTATTGCTTTGATCAATAGGTAGGCTGGTTGAACTTTAAAACAACAGACAGGGTGTGGGAAGGAGTAGGTCCAGGCACAACACAATGAATAAAGTTTCTCCTGTTCCATTTAGTGCAAACAGGCTTGGCGCACAGTCGCTGCCACCGACTGTGAATTTGGTCCCTGCCACTGACCTGATGAAGATGGGTCTCTGCCACAGACCATGAGAACATGAATTACCTCCTTTAGAACAAACGACCCCTGTCAGAGGAAGACATGCATCGGGACGGTCACCAGAGGCCTCCACGTCACCAGCAAATGCTGCGCTGGCTCTTTGGGGAGGTCACTTCTCCGGTCCCTTACGCCCTGGATTCAGGCACCCAATACCGGGGGCACCTTAGTCGCGTAACCCAGTCGAAGGTACTGGGCCCCAGGCCTCCTTGTAAAGTACCTCATCCCAGGCCGAAGGTGCCTGGGATGGAACTCGACTCCACGCGCCCAGGCCAAGGGCGCCTGGGCACAGACGAACTGCAGCAGCCCCCAGGCTGAAGGTGCCTGGGGAATGGACCTCATGCGCAAGATGTCTGCCCCCTTTTATATCCTCTCCCAGCAGGCACAGCGGGTTCCCCGCCCCGCCGTACTACTGCCGCGAGAGGACACAAAGGGCACGGATCTAGAATGGCAGTTCAACCCTGGTCCCAGGTGACAGCGCCACCTAGGGACCGCAGGGAACATGACACCATTCATACCTCCCACACTCCAAAGTGTCCATAAATCCCTAAAAATCAATGTATCTGGGCCATCTATGGCCCAGATACACCCGACTAAATTTGACACCCACTACACTCTCCCCCCAGCAATTTGACACTGGTCCCCAGTGTCTGGATCAAGTCATGCCCCAAAAGGGAGCCAATATAACCTCCATCCAGAGACTGCTTCAAAATGCACAAAAAAAATTAAATAAAAAAAATATATATATAGTTGTGCCTGAACCTGACATGGAAAGGAAAGGGAAAAGGGAAACAACACACAATAGCATACACATCACAATAACACCATTGACATTATTTTTCTTTCCTTCCCCCGCACATCACTAACTAAGACCCGCCCCATTTTCAGCGGTCTTGACAGACGTTCTTCTGCAGAGGGGACAAAAAAAGAAATCAAACACACAATTTCCCTGACACATGTGTGGGTGTTGGAATGAAAAAATCTCCCCAAAGAGAAATATTTTCCTTCCAAGAAGTATGTGGTGTAAAGTGAATAACGTTGCGCAACACTGACACCTGGTGACAGTGCCACGGTAAAAGCACTTGTTGAATCCTTAAACAAAACTTTTTTTTTCTTCTGTACTTTGGCCCTGACTACACCCCGAAGTCCATGATCACTTTGCAGGAGGGAAGAAGGGAGAAACAACAGCAACAGTCCCCCATTCCTCCAAAGAGCACAACACCCGTTAAACTCGGGTACAGTTCCTGGGTTTCCGGGAAGGAAAAAAACAAACCCCGGAAATTTCAGCAAACTTGAAAGACACAAAGAAAGGAGTCTTTTCTCCTACAGGTAGAATCGGGGATGCGCAAGACAAGGGGTTTTAAATGTTGATCCACAGTCCCTATGTGATATTCGACATCCTCCCCTTCTTTCCTTCGAATCAACACTTTGGGGCTGATTTACAAAACGTTTGCACAATGAGTATCTGCGCATCCGCGAGCGCAACGGCCGTTTTGGTATTGACAAAACATTAGCGCTGGTAGCGCAGCGATATTTCCCATTTACTATAGTGTTCTCGGCGGACGGGAGGAGGCGCTCAGTGCGCCACTATGGACCTGGCGCACGGCATCTTAAAATCTAAATATAAAGAAGCTGAAAGTGCCAATATAATGGGGGTGATGTGGGGTGATGTGAGGAAGTGTAGTGACACCTGCCCAAGTAACAAACATGCCCAAAATAGTGTGAGAAAGTAACTTTTTCAAAACCAGCCCGCTGCGCCAGCAATTACGTTTAGAACTGCGGGAGGTTTTTTTGAGCTCAGCGCGGGAATTTCCCTTGTTCAAACGCGCCGGGACACTGCCCCGGCAAAATCTTCGTAAATGCCAAGTCACATAACTCAATTTGCATAAGTTGAACAGGCGCAGCTCTGAACTTGCCAGTGCGCCAGCAAAATGACATTTCTAAAGGAAAAAAAAGGCATTTAAAAGCACCCGCGGCTATAATGAATTGTCGGCTCCTGTCAATATAGAGAAAAGTCATTGAAAGTCTTTGATAAAAAAAACAAAGCGTGGGGTCCCCCCAAATTCCATTACCAGGCCCTTCAGGTCTGGAATGGATATTAAGGGGAACCCTGCCGCAAATTAAAATAAAAAATGCGTGCGGTTCCCCCAAATATCCATACCAGGCCCTTCAGATCTGGTATGGATTTTAAGGGGAACTCCACCCGAAATAAAAAAAATGGCGTGGAGTACCCCCAAAAATCCACACCAGACCCTTATCCGAGCATGCAACCTGGCAGGCCGCAGGAAAAGAGGGGGGGACGAGAGAGCGGCCCCCTCCCTCCTGAACCGTACCAGGCCTCATGCCCTCAACATGGGGAGGATGTCCCCATGTTGATGGGGACAAAGGCCTCATCCCTACAAAACCTTGCCCGGTAGTTGCGGGGGTCTGTGGGCGGGGGGCTTATCTGAATCTGGGAGACCCCTTTAACAAAGGGGACCCCCAGATCCCACCCCCCCCTGTGTGAAATGGTAATGGGGTACAAATGTACCCCTACTATTTCACAAAGAAAGTGTAAAAAATGTAAAAAATGACAATAGCCGGTTTTTGATAATTCCTTTATTAATGTCTTTTCTTTTCTTCCATCTTCTTCTTCCATCTTCTTCTTTTCTCCATTCGGGTTTCTTCCTCCATCTTGTTCTTCATCTTCCTCTTCATCTTCATCTTCCTTCTTCCTTCGGTGTTCTCGTCCGCATCTTGCTCCGGCTTCTTGTCCCCTTATTCTTTTTTCGGCCGCTCCGCTTGAATTGGAGGTTCCCGCTGTGTGACTCTTCAGTTCTTCAGTTCTCCTCTGGGTCCGCTGCCACCCGGTGGCCCCGCCCCCCTCTGAAGCACATGGTTTTCACAGGGACTTTCCCCATTTTGTCAGACACCGGGTGGCAGCGGACCCAGAGGCGAACTGAAGAACTGAAGCGTCACACAGCGGGAACCTCCAATTCAAGCGGAGCGGCCGAATAAAGAAGAAGGGAAAAGAAGCCGGAGAAAGATGCGGACGAGAACACCGAAGGAAGAAGGAAGATGAAGATGAAGAGGAAGATGAAGAACAAGATGGAGGAAGAAACCCAAATGGAGAAAAGAAGAAGATGGAAGAAGAAGATAGAAGAAAAGAGAAGACATTAATAAAGGAATTGTCTAAAACCGGCTATTGTCATTTTTTACATTTTTGACACTTTCTTTGTGAAATGGTAGGGGTACATTTGTACCCCATTACCATTTCACACAGGGGGGGGGCGGGATCTGGGGGTCCCCTTTGTTAAAGGGGTCTTCCAGATTCCGATAAGCCCCCCGCCCGCAGACCCCCACAACCACCGGGCAAGGGTTGTGGGGATGAGGCCCTTGTCCCCATCAACATGGGGACATCCTCCCCATGTTGAGGGCATGTGGCCTGGTACGGTTCAGGAGGGAGGGGGGCCACTCCCTCGTCCCCCCTCTTTTTCTGCGGCCTGCCAGGTTGCGTGTTCGGATAAGGGTCTGGTGTGGATTTTTAGGGGGACCCCACGCTATTTTTTTTAAAGTTTGGCGCGGGGGGTCCCCTTAAAATCCATACCAGACCTGAAGGGCCTGGTACAGATTTTGTGGGAACCCCCACGCCATTTTTTTTTTAAATTTGTCCCGGAGTTCCCCTTAATATCCATACCAGACCTGAAGGGCCTGGTAATGGAATTTGGGGGAACCCCCACGCATTTTTTTTTTCAAAGACTTTCAATGACTTTTATCTGTATTGACGGGAACCAGCAATTCATTACAGCCGCGAGTACTTTTAAATGACTATTATTTTACTTTAGAAATGTAATTTTGCTCTCGAACTGTTATAAACATGGAAACATGCGCTACTTTACAGGCATACTATAGACACCCCCAGGTATGATATTTAGGGCCAGTTCACACCGGATGCAGTGCAGTGCGTTTTTTGATGCATGAAAAATGCAAAGAAAGTTGATCACATTAATGCCAATGGCATAGTTCACACCACTGCAGTCCGTTCCAGTGCGTTTCAGAAAGTAAAAAAAAAATTGGTTATGCTGCATTTTTTAGGTACAGAACTGTACTGGACCGCAGTAAAACACATCAAAAATGCAACGGAATGTACCAAAAACGCATTGGAATGCACCGGAACGCACCTAAATGCACCAAAGACGCACTGCAACACACTTGTCCTTAGTGAAAAGAGGGGGAAAAAAACACTGGACTGCATCAAAAATGCACTGCAACGTGTCAAAAAGGTGCATGCAGAAAAGCACCTGGAACGCATCCAGACTGCGTTTCTATGGTGTGAACTAGGGCCAGTTCACGCCATAGAAACGCAATCCGGATGCGTTCCAGGTGCTTTTTTGCATGCACATTTTTGATGCGTTCCAGTGCATTTTTGGTACGTTTTTGATGCAGTCCAGTGCTTTTTTTTCACCCCTCTTTTTTATTAACCATAGATAAGGACAAGTGTGTTCCAGTGCGTTTTTGGTGCATTTAGGTGTGTTCCTGTGCGTTCCAGTGCGTTTTTGATGCGTTTTGCTGCATTCCAGTACAGTCCAGTGCAGGTAAAATGCAGCATGTTCTACTTTTTTGGTGGAACTGGAACGCACTGGAACAAACACTGCCAATTTAGAACCATATAACCAACTTTCCATGCATTTTTGATGCATAAAAAACGCAATGGACCGGATGTGGTGTGAAATGGCCCTTAAGCAATTTGGCATATTTAAAGGCACTTCTCCTTGTTTTGTTTTTGGTGTTGTCCAAATTGATGACATTGATATATGTCCCTTAGGGTGGGACCTGGGCCCCCATTTTAAGGCCAATAACTAGAAGATAAGCCAGCCAAGTGGGACTAGCAAAATTAACAAGTCAGTTCCCATAGACTGCAGTGGTATTTGTTGGTGGGGGGGGGGGGGGTGTTTGTCCCATCTTTAATTTTGTAGCATGCTGGATGATGTGCTTCATTTTGGACAGGGGGGGGTATTTTCTGCTAGCTGCATTTGTGTTGTTCTGAGCATGCCCAGGCAGTTAGATTTTTTTTGGTGCTTTTTGTGTGTGAACAGCACCTGGATATTTCTGGGCATGCTCAGAGTGTTTTTATGGGTTAGTAATTGAACGACATCCTTAACAGGTGTGCCCACTTTGAAGTTCAGTCTCTACATTGGGTGAACTTGCATTTTGGGTGTTCCATGGACTGTGCATGTGTTTTCAATTGCCTCATTAGCTCACAAACCTATGTTATATGAAGCTTGCAGATAGCATCCTCTTCCTTGCCCTGAAAAGAGGCATGTGTGTGTGTGTCCGGCAAAAAGTACATTTTGGTGTCCTTATCGAGTTTGTAACACATTTGTTTTGTGTGGGGAAAATTTTCCCCTGAAATAGTTTTGATGTTGTTAATGTGTGTCGTTTGTTCACTTTGATTTAATTGTCTGTGCTGCATTATTTTGCAATATGTTGTGAATCTGTGACTAATGTTTCAAATTGACCATGTTTTTTATTGTGGCTTCCCTTTGTTTTGTTGACCAATAAAATTTGATGCAAAGTTTTGAGGTTTGTTTTGCGTTTTCTTTGCAACAAATGTGACAGCTGATTGGCATGTCAAAACAAAACAGGTGTGATTTGTCTACCCTGGTGCCTTCATGCTAGCATATGCATGTATTGTGTGCTGCCATGGATTGTCACCAGGAAATGAAAAATACAGAGCGGTAAGTATTCAATTTTCGTTTTTACTGCAATGGTTCTCAGCCTCAGTCCTCAAGTACCCCCAACAGGACATGTTTTGTGAATGTATCTTATTGAGAATTGCTGTCCATATTACAAAACCATTGACTGTGATTTAAAGCACATGTGCAAGATGAAGGAAAACCTGCAAACATGGCCTGTTGGGGGTACTTGAGCAGCACTGATTTAGAGCACTGCACTTAAAAATAGCTCAAGGCAATCCGATTCTAATTGTGGACATTTTGAGGGAAACAAAGTAAGTGTTAGAACCCCAGCTTGTTTTTTGTTGTTGTTTTTTTTAGCTTGGGCTTTGTGTCCCTTTTAGTTAAATTGGCTTCACTTCCTGTCACACAGCTAGACAGGAAGTGAAGGTAAAACCCTACCAATGTCTTTTCTTGGGGACACACAGATCAATCTAACTAGTGTCCCCATTAAGCAAATTGCACTCTAGCACTTTGTTGTGTACACCCCAAATCATTGGGTAGTTTGGGGTTTAGTAAAGACAAATCCACTCTGCAGTAAAAGTGTAGCTGCTGATAATCTGAGGGGAAGCACTGGTGATTGTAACATCCAATCATGTAAAAGCAAAGATGGTGTTTTTTTTGGCTGATAGGTAATGCTTGGTCAAATCTGACGGCACCACATCCCAATTAATTGAATGTGAAAAAACAAGGGGAACAGTGGGTACACTAGGTACCCTGGGACTTTTGAATTACGGTGCCAGATAGAGAATAAATACTGAAGTAGAATAATAAAACTTTTATTTAATACAATACAAATAACAAAATAAGTATAAAATAACCATCCTTGCAGATGTATCGCTAGATGGCCATGTGTGCGAAGCACTGCTATGTTGTCACTCGACTAGTTTCGCTACAGGAAGCTCTATGTAGCGAAACTAGTCGAGTGTCAACATAGCAGTGCTTCGCACACATGGCCCTCTAGCCATACATCTGCAAGGATGGTTATTTTATACTTATTTTGTTATTTGTATTGTATTAAATAAAAGTTTTATTATTCTACTTCAGTGTTTATTCTCTATCTGGCACCGTAATTCAAAAGTCCCAGGGTACCTAGTGTACCCACTGTTCCCCTTGTTTTTTCACATGGTGATTTTTTTGTTTGCTTGCATGTCCCCCTCGGATATCTAGCAAGTGCACTTGTAGTGCAAAGTAGATTTGCCTTTAGTAAATAAACCCCAAAGTCCAAAATACCTAATAATTTGGGGTGTACCCAGCAAAATGCTGGAGTGCAATGTACATAATGGGGAAAGTATTTAGATTGACCTGTGTGTCCCCAAGGAAAGACATTGGTAGGGATTTACCCTCACTTCCTGTGTGGCTATGTGACAGGAAGTGAATTATTTTGAAGGATAAAGTGGCCAAATTTGTGAGTTGTCTTCACCCTATCAGGGGTGCAGACATCCCCAAAAACTGTCTAGACTTGTAATCCCTCTGCACTCTATCCCCAAGCAAAAATAAGAACGGATTTCATTTAGTTTAACTTTGCAAAGACACATTCCTAAGTTGAATTGTGATGCATGTCAATGGCCCATGTAGACCCTCTTTAATCACTTGAGATCAGCGCTATAACTGATCAACGGCCACAGCACGGTCCTCAATTGCCGGGAGTCCGTCAATAGACGTCCTCCCCTTCGCGCGTGCGCTCTGGTCACCGAGTCACTGAGACTTGGGTGATGACAGATCCGAGTAAGGGGCCGATCCCTGCCCTTTACCATGTGATCAGATGTCAGCCAATGACAGCTGATCACGTGATGTAAACAAAAGCTGGGTAATGGTTTTTGTATTCTCCTTGTGCTGACAGCGTGAGCATAAAAAAGGCAATCACCGGCTTATGTGCAAGGGACATTGGGCCCGAAGAGGAAGAGGCAATTCTGCGTCATCTGTGACAATCAGGAGCCCCTGCCAGTGCCACCTATCAATGCCCACCACTGGTGCCAATCAGTGCCACCTAGCAGTGCTGCCTATCAGTGCCCATCACTGCCAACTATCATTGCCACCTAGCAGTGCCACTTCTCAATGCCCACCAGTGCCAACTAGCAATGCCACCTCTCAGTGCCCACCCTTGCCACCTTATCGGTGCATATCAGTGCAGCCCATCAGTGCAGTCTCATCAGTGTACATCAATGAAGGAGAAAAATTACCTTTTTTCAAAATTTTCAAAATATTAACCACTTTCCTACCGCCCACCATTAAATGACGTCCTTGGCTTTGTACGGTGACATCTGAATGATGCCTGCAGTTGCAGGCATCATTCAGATATCATTCTTTTCAGCCGGCGATTCTGTGCACAATAAAAATGATCATAGCGGCAGTTCCACCGCTTGATCGTTCTTATAGGCGGCGGGAGGGGATGCCCCCCCTCCCGCCGCCATCCGGTGCTTCTCCGGGCTCTCCCGTGCCATCTGGGGCTCGGAGAACGAATTGACCGGCGCCAGATGGAAGGAATAGAGATGACTGGTGACCACATGGTCACCAGTCATCTCTATAACCATCGGAGGCCCGGGCGCGACGTTATGACATCACGCCGGATTCCCTATGTAAACAAAGCCGTGATCTCGGCTGTCAGCATGAGATTGGTGAATTTTTTTGACCGATCTCATGCTTTCCAGCCTGGAGGAGAGATGTGGGGTCTTATTGACCCGGCATCTCTCCATAAAGAGGACCTGTCACAATAGAATCCTATTACAAGGGTTGTTTACATTCCTTGTAATAGGAATAAAAGTGATCAAAAATACAAAAAAGTAAAAAAAAAAACGCCCATGTCCCCGGTAGCTTGCGCTCAGCAGCGAACACACACGTAAGTCCCGCCCACATATGTAAACGCCGTTCAAACCACACATGTGAGGTATTGCTGCGTGCGTTAGAATGAGTGCAACAATTCTAGCACTAGACCTCTGTAATGCGAAAATGGTAACGTGTAAAAAAATTTAAAGCATCGCCTAGGGAGATTTTTAAGTACTGAAGTTTGGTGTCATTCCATGAGTGTGCGCAATTTTAAAGCGTGACATGTTAGGTATCTATTTACTCGGCATAACAACATCTTTCACATTATACCAAAAAATTGGGCTAACTTTACTGTTTTGTAATTTTTTTAAATTCCTGAAACCTTTTTTTTTCCCCAAAATTGAAAATTTATTGCGCAAATACCGAGCGAGATACAAATTTGCAATGACCGCCATTTTATTCCCTAGGGTGTCTGCTAAAAAAACTTATATAATGCTTGGGGTTTTGAAGTAATTTTATAGCCATAAATTTATGATTTTTACATGAAGGAGAGAAGTGCCAGAATAGGCCCAGTGCTGAAGTGGCTAAAATATTCTATTTTTTTTTTTTTGTCGGTCTTTTGTATTTATCGAAAAAAAAAAAAGAGGTGATCAAATAGCACCAAAAGAAAGCTCTATTTGTGTGCCAAATAATAATACATTTTCATTGGGTTACAGTGTTGTATGAGCGCGCAAATGTCATTCAAAGTGCATCAGCGCTGAAATTTGAAAATTGGTCTGAGCAGGAAGGGGGTTTAAGTGGCCAGTGTGCAAGTGGTTATTATAAGGCTACATGCACATGGACGTTTTTCCAGCCGCTTGTTTGAGCGTTTTTTTGCAGCTTAAAAACGTCTCTCCATGTTAGCCTATGGCCTCATGGCCACCATGGCGTTTTTGAGCTGTAAATGGCATAGGAGTTTTTATGCCCCATGTACACGGGACGCTGGTGCAAAGTGTTCAGAACTAAGGTTGAAGGTGGCGTTTAGAAAGGCGCGCTTTGTGGCGTTTGCATGCCGCGTTTTAGCACATTTGCGTCTATATGCGTTTAGTTAGGAAACATCATAAGGAGCCGCCCTAAGCTCCAAAAACATTATTATTAACGATTTCAGCTATTTTGTGAGACCAGAGTGAGTATCAGCAGCTGAGAGAGCAGCAGTGTAGTTGTATTTAGCGTGTCACTTGCCACATCACTTGCCACAAGTTGTGGATTGTCCACTTGCCACGTCACCTGCCCAAAGTTGTGGATTGTCCACTTGCCACGTCACCTGCCCCAAGTTGTGGATTGTCCACAATGCAATGGAAGCAATTAATTTTTTATATATATATATATATATATATATATATATATATATATTTAATGGTTTTTCATAATTTGCCATATTTTGGAGTTTATCAATGTAAAAAAATAGGTCACCTTTAAAAAATGCGGCTAAACGCCGGTACCCGCGTCTGAAACGTGGAAATCTTTGGCGTCTGAAGGTATTTTTAGGCTTTGTGAAAAACGAGGATAAACGCAACTGCAGATTTTTGTTTCCAGGCCAAAAACAGTGTTTGGGATGTAATAGAATTCAATGGACCCACATCCGTAACGCAAGTACCGCGATTTTGCGGCATTTATGTTTATTTTTTAACCTGTTTATAGCTGGTTGTTAAAAGATATGTAAAAAAAAAACATTGCCGACTCAAAAAAAAAAAGATCTTGAAAAAAAACAGCGTGGGGTCCCCAGGTCAATACCAGGCCCTTGGGTCTAGTATGGATTCAAAGGGGACCCCCCCCCACCAAAATGAAAAAAAAATGGCGTGGGGGTCCCCCCAAAATCCATACCAGGCCCTTCAGGTCTGGTATGGATTTTAAGGGGAACCCCACACAAAACTTAAAAAAAAAGCATGGGGGTCCCCCTAAAAATCCACACTAGAGCCTTTATCCGAGCACGCAACTTGGCAGGCCGCAGGAAAAAGGGGGGGGACGAGAGAGGCCCCCCTCCCTCCTGAACCATACCAGACCACATGCCCTCAACATGGGGAGGAAGTCCCCATGTTGATGGGGACAAGGGCCTCTTCCCGACAACCCTGGCCATTGGTTGTCGGGGTCTGCGGACGGGGGGCTTAATACGGGGGGACCCCAGATACCGGCCCCCCACCCTATGTGAATGAGTATGGGGTACATCGTACCCCTACCCATTCACCTGGTGGCAAAAAAGTCAATAAAAAACACAACACAGGTTTTTAAAGTAATTTATTAGACAGCTCCGGGGGTCTTCTTGCGACTTCGGGGGTCTTTCTGCCAGGCGCCCGCTATCTTCTTCCAGCTCTTTTGCTAGCGGGGTCCCGGTCTTCCTCTTCGTTTTCTTCCGACTTCGGGGGTCTTTCTGCCGGGCGCCCCGCTATCTTCTTCCAGCTCTTTTGCTAGCGGGGTCCCGGTCTTCCTCGTCGTCTTCTTCCGACTTCGGGGGTCTTTCTGCCGGGCGCCCCACTATCTTCTTCCAGCTCTTTTGCTAGCGGGGTCCCGGTCTTCATAGTCGTCTTCTTCCCTCTTCTCTCCTCCCGATGTTGCCTCGTCGCTGTCCGCTGCTACAATAATGTGTGGGCGGAGCGCACCCACTTTTATTGGCATGAGGCGTGGTCACCGGGTGATGCCACTCGCTGACCCCGCCCCGTATCACATCACAGTCCCATAATTCCCCGGGACTGTGATGTCATACGGGGCGGGGTCAGGGGGTGGCATCACCCGGTGACCACGCCCCATGCCAATATAAGTGGGTGCACTCCGCGGACAGAGCATTGTAGCGGCGGACAGCGACGAGGCAACATCGGGCGGAGAGAAGAGGGAAGAAGACGACGATGAAGACCGGGACCCCGCTAGCAAAAGAGCTGGAAGAAGATAGTGGGGCACCCGGCAGAAGGCAGAAAGAACCGGAGATCGTGGAGAAGGCACCGGAGAGCGGGAGAAGAACCGGAGAGCGCAGAGACAACACCAGAGAACAGAACAAGGGACCCCCCGAAGTCGGAAGAAGACGACGAGGAAGACCGGGACCCCGCAAGCAAAAGAGCTGGAAGAAGATAGCGGGGCGCCCGGCAGAAAGACCCCCGAAGTCGGAAGAAGACGACGAGGAAGACCGGGACCCCGCTAGCAAAAGAGCTGAAAGAAGATAGCGGGGCGCCCGGCGGAAAGACCCCCGAAGTCGCAAGAAGACCCCCGTAGCTGCCTAATAAATTACTTTAAAAACCTGTGTTGTGTTTTTTATTGACTTTTTTGCCACCAGGTGAATGGGTAGGGGTACGATGTACCCCATACTCATTCACATAGGGTGGGGGGGCCGGCATCTGGAGGCCCCCTTATTGAAGGGGGCTCCCGGATTCTGATAAGCCCCCCGCCCGAAGACCCCGACAACCAACGGCCAGGGTTGTCGGGAAGAGGCCCTTGTCCCTATCAACATGGGGGCAGGGTGCTTTGGGGTGGGGGGGCCGCAGGTCGCCCCCCTGCCCCAAAGCACCAAACCCCCCATGTTGAGGGCATGCGGCCTGGTATGGTTCAGGAGGGAGGGGGGCCGCTCTCTCGTCCCCCCCTCTTTTCCTGCGGCCTGCCAGGTTGCGTGCTCGGGTAAGGGTCTGGTTTGGATCTTGGGGGGACCCCCATGATGTTTTTTCGGCTTAGGGGGGTTCCCCTTAAAATACATACCAGACCTAAGGGCCCGGTATGCTCCTGGAGGGGAACCCATTCCGTTTTTTTAATTAAAATTTGGCGTGGAGTTCCCCTTCACGATTCATACCAAACACGGGACAGCGAGCGCAAGGCTGCCGAGAACCAGCGCAAGGCATCGCGCTGGAGACATTCTCGGCCAGGCAGTCGCCTCTAGGACATGACTTGAGCGGCTGCTTCACGTCAAGTCGTGTCCAAGTTGTCTCGCAAAGTCGCGCTATCCCTGTGTCAGCCGGCACACGAGTCGCCCCGCAAATCGGATCGTCTTCATCCGACTTCCCGGGCGACCTCTTTTCAAATCAATGGGCTCCCATAGAGATCCATTAATTTTCAATAGAGCGCCGCTGACATTTTTATTTACTATAACAGTGCGCCGCTGGTTCTTGCGCCCAGTGAAGGATTTATCCGGCGCAGCAATTAAGGTATCAACCAGCGCAGCGCACTGTTATTAGTAAATCACCCCCTTTGTCAGCATGGATGTGCCGACCCAACATCCACTCTGCTTTACAGTCCTTAAATCTTTGAGATGCTTTTGGGGAACAAGCGAGGTACCTGCGTGCGTGTGGGACTTTGATGTGTGTCCACACAAAGTCATTATACCAGCGTTCCCTGCAGACTTCTACTTCATAAAGTAGCTCCTTAGATAAGTATGGGTACTCCCACCCATACTCGTTGGCAACTTTCTGGCAGAATAAACGTTGTAACCTAGACAAGGGAGGCATGGTAGAGCGGTCTCCCTCGCCCGGCAGGACGATCGAATCCGGATGGCGAGGCGCCTTGACCACCTCTGATTTTGCATAGGCGCGCCCAGCGACAGTCTCTTGTCCCCGGTGGTAGGTGCAGGAGGCACCGGGGACTGAAGGGCAGGCAGGGGACGGGGTCCCTCCTCAGGCTCTGGTGCCTCCACTCGGGGTGTACTATCCCCTGTGGACATAGGTGGATCCCTGGCTCTACGGGATGAGGAGCGAGGCATCTTGTCCCAGCCCTTCTCAGCAAACAATTTGTCTATGATGACGTTGTCTCCCACATCGGAGACCGACTCCAGGTCGGAGGTGTCACATTCCTCCGCGGGCAGGTAGTTGGTAGTGGACACCGAATCACTCCCACCCACGGGCTCAAGGGGCCGTGAATCCCTGACACCTCCATCCCAACACCAAGTCCCGTTCCCTGGCTTACCTCGACCCAAACTTGTGAAGGGATGTCCAGGACTCTTCCTACCGGATCCATCCGGGCCAGGCAAGCACAGGGGTTGTCCTCCATCTCGGCCGCTGGAAGCTCTCACAGGACCAACCTTCCTTTTTGGCGCTGGGAGTAGGGAAACTGTGGTGACCAAAGCAGCATCTCCGGATTTTGCATTCTCCATCTCTTTGCTTGCAAACTCTACGGAAGTCTCTACTAGACTTGTGCACAACGGAAAAATTTGTTCCGTTTCGGTTTGTTTCTTTCCGGTCCTGTTGATTCGTAATCATTCGTAATTTTGCTAGACGGGATTTTTCGTGTTCGGACTCATTCGTATTTTTGCAAGCGACATTTTTCGTTGAATTTTTTGTTGCTTTATAATTCGTACTTTCGGTAGAGTACGTTGTTTTTCGTTGATTCTGGACACAACTCCTACTTTCGTAACTTTTTTTGGGTTCGTTGATTCGTAATTTTCCGTGTCTCTCTCACAACGACGCTGCCTATTATGCCTAATGTGCTTCGAATGGATTTGTACTTTTCTAAATACATAGCGGTTATTTGTAACGATTCGAAATCTCGTATTTTACTTTCGTTTTTTACATGCGGCTATAGGCTCCGCCCCTGTACACCATTTTGAGAGGGTTCAGCACGGTGAGGGAGAAGCAGAGAGCAGAGCAGAGTGAGTGTTATTGTGCTTCGAATGGATTCGAAATCTCGTATTTTACTTTCGTTTTTTCATGCGGCTATAGCCTCCGCCCCCTGTGCACCATTTTGAGAGGGAGTTCAGCATGGTGAGGGAGAAGCAGAGAGCAGAGTGAGTGTTATTGTGCTTCGAATGGATTCGTACATTCGTAACTTTTTTCATAACGAATTATGCCGAAGACCTTCGGGCATTCGCTATTTTGCGGTATAATTTATTTCGGATTCGGTTTTATTCGTAATTGCTCTGTTCGGAAATTCGAATGCTTCCGAATGTCCGAAAGTTGCTAAATTCGGACGAATTTTGATTTGTTACGAAACAAATTGCACAAGCCTAGTCTCTACAGTGCGCGGAGGGATGGCTGTCCAAGCATTGACTTCTCCTTGTTGAGTGGCGGCGCCTGATGTAGGGCTGAGGTGGAAGATCCGAGGTCTCTCTATGGATTGCTCCACCTCAAACGTGAACTCCCTGCAGGCCTCACAGCGCCCGAATGGCTTTAACTGTACCACCAGTCCCGAACATCCAGGACAAATCATACCCAGGGCCTCAACATCCTTGCAGGTGTACAAGGCAAATCGTCCCCGGGGCTTGAGCCGAATTCCCGTATCTGGAATCGGAGCAGCAGTTGATGTCATCCTCGTAGTATTTGAGACTGGAACCCACGAGGCATTGCTGAACATGGTGACTGATTGCTGCTTCTTCGCGCACTGCATAACTGGCGCCAAAGTCCCCACATGTACCTCTTCACATGGCCGGACTCCTCCCCTCTGGCACACCAGTTCGCAGGCTTTCTCCATGTCATGCCCACGAACTGTGCAGGAAGGGTGTGCCTGCTGGTGCAGTGGCCAATATGGCCGACCTACTCGGAACTCTTCTGGGCAGCAAAGTTCAAACTCCAATAGCTTTGGCTCCATTGCATAAACACAAATCCCGGACTTGGAGCCCCCACGTGTAGCGGTCTTCCCCAACCTTCTCCCCTCTCTTTATGGCTGGTTTTACTCGTCTAGGGGTATCTGGGAGAAGGGAGAAAGATGCACACCACCAGCTTGGCTCTCTGATGTAGTATGTAAAGATATGAGCTAAACCGTTTACCTTCAGGTCTGCATTTTAGGCCGGAGCCTCAGCTTCTCCTATGGAGGATGATTTCCACTGTCACTGACAGGGACACTTAGCTTCCAGTAACTCGAGTTCCACACCAATAAAAGTCCAACTCTGTTTTATTGCTTTGATCAATAGGTAGGCTGGTTGAACTTTAAAAGAACAGACAGGGTGTGGGAAGGAGTAGGTCCAGGCACAACACAATGAATAAAGTTTCTCCTGTTCCGTTTAGTGCAAACAGGCTTGGCGCACAGTCGCTGCCACCGACTGTGAATTTGGTCCCTGCCACTGACCTGGGTGAACGTTGAGGCCTCTGCCACAGGCCTTGGATGAGGCCTGCCACTGACCTGATGTAGATGGGTCTCTGCCACAGACCATGAGAACATGAATTACCTCCTTTAGAACAAATGACCCCTGTCAGAGGAAGGCATCCATCCGTACGGTCACCAGAGGCCTCCACCGTCACCAGAAAATGCTGCACTGGCTCTTCGGGGAGGTCACATCTCCGGTCACTTACACCCTGGATTCAGGCACCCAATACCGGGGGCACCTTAGGAATGCTTCGCCCTCGCGGGACCCAGTCGAAGGTACTGGGCCCCAGGCCTCCTTGTAAAGTACCTCACCCCAGGCCGAAGGTGCCTGGGATGGAACTCGACTCCACGCGCCCAGGCCAAGGGCACCTGGGCACAGACGAACCGCAGCAGCCCCTAGGCTGAAGGTGCCTGGGGAATGGACCTCATGCGCAAGAGTTCGCCCCTTTTATATCCTCTCCCAGCAGGCACAGCGGGTTCCCCGCCCCACCGTACTACTGCCGCGAGAGGACACAAAGGGCACAGCTCTAGAATGGCAGTTCAACCCCGGTCCCAGG
This sequence comes from Rana muscosa, assembly GCA_029206835.1. NCBI lineage: Eukaryota > Metazoa > Chordata > Amphibia > Anura > Ranidae > Rana > Rana muscosa. The sequence goes on from CM055121.1 coordinate 570,643,200, forward strand.
TGACAGCGCCACCTAGGGACCGCAGGGAACATGACACCATTCATACCTCCCACACTCCAAAGTGTCCATAAACTCCTAAAAATCAATGTATCTGGGCCATCTATGGCCCAGATACACCCCACTAAATTTGAAACCCGCTACATGCAAATCTGCAAAATGCACTAAAAATGCATAGGTGTGAATCCAGCCTAAAGGTAGAATAGCTCTCATTTTAACTGCTTGCCTGGAATTCAGCTTTCATTACAAAGAGGGGCCCAGTAGAAGTTTTTGTTCTCCTAGCCATACTACTTTCTTGTAATCACATATAACCACTGTGGGATCATTGCCAGATATGTCCATAATAATTATTATATTTCAAAGAAGTGTTGAAGGTGAAGCTGACAGCAGTAGTTCCAATTTATGTAGAAGACACACTTACTGCTGAGTAGTATATATATTAACTTGCAGCATATTATGCATGCATCTTAAATATGCTTCACCACTGGTGTTCCCTAAACAAAATGAAAACATGTCACATTTGCCATGTCACCTTGAGACTGCTGAGGTTTGAGCAGAAGCCACATACTAGGGTGCCTTAAAAATTATACAGAACATTAATTGCACTGTCTTTTGAAGTTTACGATTTTAATGCTGATAGCAGTATGAACAAAAATAGCACTGCACCATCACATCATTGTACACATAGTGTGGCTAAAGAATTTACTGTAAATGTTTTTAAATAAAGTCACCTTGTTTCTGTGGTAAAGAAGATTATTTGCTTTGAGGGGAAAGGAAGGAATCTATCAAAAGCATGTGGCTGGTTTAATTCTCCACAGACATTATACTGCCTCACTGTGTAAGATATTCATAGACCTACTGTACACTTTATATTTAATACAGAAGATTTGAACAGCTTTGGTTAAGTAATTTGGCAGTATAGCAAAACATCACTTTTTGTATGTATCAAAAAAATAAATAAAATACAAATGCAACACAAGTGAAAACATCAATTTTACTTTCTGGATTCACCCCTCTTTCATGTGCATTTTCACATGCAAATCTCATTATTAATAATCATGCATTTTATGTTCTGTCATTGTCATCCATAAACAAAATAGTACACAATGATGTGCATTAAATTGCATGCAAGGTGTAATTGTTCCAAAATATAAGCCCATAACTAGACCAAACAAGTTAAACTATGACGCATATTGACTAGCAGTTACCTCCAGTTAGTTACACACCCTCTCACACTTACTATACCTTACTATTATTTAGTAGGGATGGGCTCAAACATCAGCTGTTCATTTGTTCGTAGTTCGTCTGCTGCGGAGCACCCCATAACGCACTGCGAGATCGCAGTGCATTGAGGGCTGCTGATTGGCCAAAGCATGCACCTGACCTGCTGTGAGAGCCATGATTGGCCAAAGGCAGGGTGCCTTTGACCAATCATGGCTCAGGGGCTTAGTCCACACCCCACACTATATAAGACTGCTGCTTACACGGCGGTCGTATATAGTGAATGAATGGAGATTAGGCAGGTAGTGTAGTGTGCAGTCAGTCAGTGTAGTATATATAATACAGTTCAGAGTATATAGTGCAGTCAGTGTAGTATATATAATACATGTAACGACACCCCAAGTATGAAAGGGGTTAACGCCGTTTAGGATATTCCCTTTCCGAACACACATCAGCTACCGACACTCCACAGTCAGGCGACCGTGACCCATAGGAATAATTCTCCCCCAGATACGAGACAAAAGCTCTGTATGAGGTTCAAACAGGGAATGAATCTTTATTGCAAGCACATGGTAACACACTTCTCTTCAAAACACTTCCCTCCCATCCTTGGGAAACAGTGCAGGTTAAACTGTCCAATGGCAATGGTGATACAGGTCAGGTGTGTTCAAACTTCTCCTTCAGTAAACAGTCTTAGCAGGAGGGGTTGCTGGAGTGATTCCCCCCCTTTCCTCACAGCAAGACACTTAACCACTTAAGCCCCGGACCATTTTGTAGCTAAAGGACCAGAGATGATTTCAGAATTTTGCACTGCGCTGTTTTAACTGTAAATTGTGCGGACATGCAATGTTGTACCCAAACGAAATTTGCGTCCTTTTCTTCCCACAAATAGAGCTTTCTTTTAATGGTATTTGATTGCCTCTGCAATTTTTATTTTTTGCGATATAAACGAAAATAGACCGAAAATTTTGAAAAAAAATGATATTTTCTACTTTTTGTTATAAGAAAAATTGAATAAACTCAATTTTAGTCATACATTTAGGCCAAAATGTATTCAGCCACATGTCTTTAGTAAAAAAAATGTCAATAAGCGCATATTTATTGGTTTGCGCAAAAGTTATAGCGTCTACAAACTAGGGTACATTTTCTGGAATTTACACAGCTTTTAGTTTATGACTGCCTATCTCATTTCTTGAGGTGCTAAAATGGCAGGGCAGTACAAAACCCCCCCAAATGACCCCATTTTGGAAAGTAGACATCCCAAGGAAATTGCTGAGAGGCATGTTGAGCCCATTGAATATTTTTTATTTTTTGTCTCAAGTGATTGAATAATGACTAAAAAAATAAAAAAAATACAAAAAGTTGTCACTAAATGATATATTGCTCACACATGCCATGGTTATATGTGGAATTGCACCCCAAAATACATTTTGCTGCTTCTCCTGAGTACGGGGATACCACATGTGTGGGACTTTTTGGGAGCCTAGCCGCGTACGGGCCCCCGGAAACCAAGCACCGCCTTCAGGATTTCTAAGGGCGCAAATTTTTGATTTCACTCCTCACTACCTATCACAGTTTTGAAGGCCATAAAATGCCAAAATAGCACAAAACCCCCCAAATGACCCCATTTTAGAAAGTAGACACCCCAAGGAAATTGCTGAGAGGCCTGTTGAGCCCATTGAATATTTTTTTTTTTGTCCCAAGTGTTTGAATAATGACAAAAAAAAATAATAATTACAAAGAGTTGTCACTAAATGATATATTGCTCACACATGCCATGGTTATATGTGGAATTACACCCCAAAATACATTTTGCTGCTTCTCCTGAGTACGGGGATACCACATGTGTGGGACTTTTTAGGAGCCTAGCCGCGTACGGGACCCCGAAAACCAAGCACCGCCTTCAGGATTTCTAGGCACAAATTTTTGATTTCACTCCTCACTACCTATCACAGTTTCGAAGGCCATAAAATGCCAAAATAGCACAAAACCCCCCCAAATGACCCCATTTTGGAAAGTAGACACCCCAAGCTATTTGCTGAGAGGCATGGTGAGTATTTTACAGCTCTCATTTGTTTTTGAAAATGAAGAAAGAAAATATTATTATTTTTTTTTTTTTTTCAATTTTCAAAACTTTGTGACAAAAAGCGAGATCTGCAAAATACTCACAATACCTCTCAGCAAATAGTTTGGGGTGTCTACTTTCCAAAATGGGATCATTTGGGGGGGTTTGTGCCATCTGGGCATTCCATGGACTCCGAAACTGTGATAGGCAGTGAGAAGTGAAATCAAAAATTTACACCCTTATGCCGCGTACACACGACCATTTTTCTCGACGAGAAAAACAGCATTTTTTTCCTTTCGCCGAGAAAAACGATCGTCTGTGGGCTGTATGTCGTTTTTCTCGACGTGAAAAACGGCATTAAAAACGACGAGAAAAATTTGAATCTGCTCTAATTTTTCTCGCCGTTTTGCACGTCGTCGTTTTTCTCGTCATGAAAAATGATCGTGTGTAGGCTTTAACGACGTGAAAAAAGCGCGCATGATCAGAAGCAAGTGAGGAGAAGGGAGCGCTCGTTCTGGTAAAACTACTGTTCTGAATGGAGATGGCACATTCGTCATGCATGAAATTATTACATCGTTTAATGCAGCGCATTCTTTTCTTCGTTCTAATGCTGCAATAATCCAATTCTCTTGCTGCTGATATTCTCCCAGAGTTATGAAAAAGTTTGGTCTTTAGTATTTATTGTTTTATCATGATTAATCTATATTTTTTGTAAGCCAGATCTCCCTAAATACCCTAAAATTTGGACTTTACATTTTTCTGTGCCTTTTTTTAATTTACAATTTTTGGTATTAGATTTTAGACTGTTTTTCCATATTATTTGCTATTTTGGAGTGTGTCAAGTTACCACAACATTATTATTTATTCTAATTTACCCTCAATGAGGTTAGTGTCCCTTGTTAATTTCACAATTTATTAGCCACTGTCCCTGCCTACTCACTACCAAACTGGCTTTTTAGAATAAAAACACATGTTAATTTTGTATCTTCAAACAAAAATTCAATTTATTATGGCCTAAAAAAAAATTAAATGTAAGCCAAAACAAAACCATATGTAAAGTAAAAATAAAGAAGCCAGGAAGACAGCACTGGAGACCCTGCTGAAATTAGTGCAGACCCAGATCACCACAGCAAACACCAAAGGATGTGAAGACAAAAATTGGGCCCATCTGAGGCACATATCCTGGGCTCATTTGCTGTTTTTTTTTTTTACCTTCCCTGCAGCCTTCCTTGGAGGCTGTGTCCATGGAGGAGGGACTGGAGCAGGAGCAGGGACTGGTACAGGAGCAGGGACTGGGACAGGAGCAGGGACTGGGACAGGAGCATGGAGTGGGGCAGGAGCATGGAGTGGGGCAGGAACTTGAGCAAACAAATATGAAAGGTCCACAACATCGGTGAAATCCTTTAGTTTGCCCAACATGTCCATATTTACCACCTTCAATATCAGTGTTTCACTTTTAAGCCTCTGGTACAGTTCCATTTGGGACAGTTTCTCCCCAATAAGGGCAGCAAATCCCTCTGCAGCGGTGGGGGGCTCTCTGAGTGCCACAGTAGCCTCCCTAATTAGGGCCTGGGTCTCCTCCTCCATTTGAAGCAGCTTCCTTGACCTTTTTTCTGGAATCCGCAGCGGAGGGATCTGGGGCCTGGTGTTGTGCTGGGTCCCACTGGGGCCTGCCTCTTCCTGGGTCCCACTGGGGCCTGCCTCCTCCTGGCTTCCAGTGGCACCTGCCTCCTCATGGGTCCCACTGGGGCCTGCCTCCTCCTGGGTTCCACTGGGGCCTGCCTCCTCATCCTGTTAAAAAAAGGTACATAGAGTTATTTTCGCCTTCATCTTTCACACACATTTGTCACCTCATGACATTTGCTAATTGAATGCTACTAAATATTAAAGTTAATCATTCTGACACCAGCATTTTTTTTTTTTGTGCCCTTAATTTTTGGCCACTGCTGTCTATTGATATGTCAGACACTTTGGTTTAACTGGTAACATTTTTCACACATTTTTTTAAACTTTGACAACATTCAACTTTTAGTACTCTAAATATTTTGTGAAATATTATACCTGGCTCCAAATATTTAAATCAGGCTCCTTCAGGAGTTGAAGTTGTTCCTCCAAAGAGACCTCAACTTGGCTGGAGGCTTGGCTGCAGGGAATGCTGGAGGGAAGGCTGGAGGGTTGGCTGCAGGGAAGGCTGGAGGTCGTTCTGGGTGGAAGGGTGGAAAGGGATTCCCTGGATTCCAGGTGGTCATCGAGGAAACTCAGGTGCTGGTAGTACCACAGATTAGGGATGTATCGGTCCTCTGCACCTGCTCCTGACCTCAGCGATTTATGGACTTTATTACGTTGAGCCCGGTATGTGCCCCTAATGGTCCCAATTTTATTCGTCACATCCTGTAGTGTTGCTGTGGGGATCTGAGTTTGCACAAATTCCAGCAAGGTCTCCAGTGCTCTCTTCCTGGCTGCTTTATTTTTATTTTGTTTATTTTTTGTCTCCCATAAAATTGGAAGATTCTTCCATCTTTGCAGGAATGCAAGCATAAACTCCGGGTCCTTAAATACCTTCATTTTCTCTGCAATTCCAAACCAAAATAAAAAAAAGGAATGTCAGTCAGGACTACTCCAAATCTTTCTCACCATATATAGGCCACTAACGTAGCAATTGATCAGTCATCATAGAGTTGAGTGAACACCTGTATGTTTGTGTTGAACTCTTTTTTGCCAACTTTGTAAAAAGCTAGAGTTCGTGACCTGACTTTACCCAAACTTGACCCCGAACCCAAACCCCATTGAAGTAAATGTTGCCCTGAAAATCTGGGGACTAAAGGGACTCCCCAAAAATAAAGGAGTACCTCGAACTGTCCCTGCACCAAGTGTCATTTGTGTTTATTCAAAATGAACACAAAAATCACTCCTGGGTATAATGAATTGTTGTCTCCTGTCAAATGCAATACATAGAAAAGTCATTGATACAAACATTGGGTAAGCATTGTGGTTCCCCCAAATATCCATACCAGGCCCTTCAGGTCTGGCAAGGATTTTAAGGGGAACTCCACCACAAATTCTGGGAAAAAATGGCGTGGAGTCCCCCCCAAAATCCATAACAGACCCTTATCCGAGCACGCAACCTGGCCGGCCACAGGGGAAGAGGCCCCCCCTCTTCCCCTGTGGCCGGCCAGGTTGCGTGCTCGGATAAGGGTCTGTTATGGATTTTGGGGGGGACTCCACACCATTTTTTCCCAGAATTTGTGGTGGAGTTCCCCTTAAAATCCTTGCCAGACCTGAAGGGCCTGGTATGGATATTTGGGGGAACCACAATGCTTACCCAATGTTTGTATCTCATACCGAGAGAGCGGCCCCCCTCCCTCCTGAACCGTACCAGGCCACATGCCCTCAACATGGGGAGGATGTCCCCATGTTGATGGGGACAAGGGCCTCATCCCCACAACCCTTGCCCGGTGGTTGTGGGGGTCTGCGGGCGGGGGGCTTATCGGAATATGGAAGACCCCTTTAACAAAGGGGACCCCCAGATCCTGCCCCCCTATGTGAAATGGTAATGGGGTACATTGTACCCCTACCATTTCACCACAAAACTTGGCAATATCTAAAAAATGACAATAGACGTTTTTGGACAATTCCTTTATTATTGGTTTGGTTTTTCTTCCATCTTCTTCCTTTATCTTTTCTGCATTCGAGTTTCTTCCTCCATCTTCCTCTTCATCTTCATCTCCATCTTCATCTTCCTTCTTGCTTCGGGCTTCTCGTCCGCAGCTTGCTTCGGCTTCTTCTTTGTTCTCCCGCCGCTCCGTTTGAATTGGAGTTTCCCGCTGTGTGACGCTTAAGTTATGCAGTTCTCCTCTAGGTCCGCTGCGAGCCGGTGGACCCGCCCCCCTCTGACAGCACGGGGAAAGTACCTGTGAAATCTATGTGCGTCAGAGGGGGGCGGGGTCGCCGGACCAAGAGGAGAACTGATGAACTGAAGCGTCACACAACGGGAACCTCCAATTCAAACGGAGCGGCCGGAGAAAGAAGAAGCCGGAGCAAGATGCGGACGAGAACACCGAAGGAAGATGAAGAGGAAGAGGAAGATGGATGAAGAAACACGAAGCGAGAAAAGAAGAAGGAAGAAGATGGAAGAAAGCCAAACTCAAAAATAAAGGAATGGTCAAAAACTGACTCTTGTCATTTTTTACATTTTGTACAATTTCTTTGTGAAATGGTAGAGGTACAATGTACCCCTTACCAATTCACATAGGGGGGGCGGGATCTGGGGGTCCCCTTTGTTAAAGGGGTCTTCCAGATTCCGATAAGCCCCCCGCCCGCAGACCCCCACAACCACCGGGCAAGGGTTGTGGGGATGAGGCCCTTGTCCCCATCAATATGGGGCCATCCTCCCCATGTTGAGGGCATGTGGCCTGGTATGGTTCTGGAGGGAGGGGGGCGCTCTCTCGTCCCCCCTCTTCCCCTGCGGCCAGCCAGGTTGCGTGCTCGGATAAAGGGTCTGGTCTGGATTTTTGGGGGGACTCCACGCCATTTTTTTTTCTGAATTGGGGGTGGAGTTCCCCTTAAAATCCTTGACAGACCTGAAGGGCCTGCAACTCTAATTTGGGGGGACCCCCACGTTTTTTGTTTTTAGGTAAAAATGAATTTTCAATGTCTTGCCATTTGCCGGGAGCCAAGAATTCATTATAGCCGCGATTGACTTTGAAATGTTTTTTCAAACTTCAAAAATGACACTTTGTGCACGGCCAGTACTAACAGCACGGGAAGCAAGCGCCAAGTTACATGCATATTGCCCAACCCCGGCCCCGAACATACAGTGAATGTTTAGGTTTATGCTCCTGGACACAGGCAAAATAAAAGGTCTGTACGGTCACTAAATTTGCTGTTCGGGGCCGCTCAACCCTCGACATATCAAGTATGAAAAATGTTACGTACCCGCGATCTACACGTTCGTTGCTTCCGACCTTCTTCCACTCACTGAACGTCGCTTTCAACAATGTTTTTGGAGTTATATACAGTGCGCATGAGTGACGCTCCGCACGCTTTCCCGCCCCTGACGTTCGTTAGACTACTTTCCCCGCCCCTTCTCGCTCGTCCTTAATGACGGAGAGTGAAAACATGGCGGAGAATCAACGACATGAAGTGGAAAGTGGGGAAGGAAGCAGGCCCAGACCCAGAAGGTATAAAGCCACTAACATGGCTTTTAAGGAGATGGTGGAGATGGTCACCATATTGCTCAGGGAGGATTATGACGCGAAACATGGGCCCTACAAAAAGCCAAATCAAGTGAAGGCCAAGATCATGGATAAAGTGGTCAAAACGCTCTTCCATAAATTTGGTGTTCGCAGGTCGAAGGAACAAATCCGCAAACGATGGTCGGACATTAAGTTGCGTGAGCCGGAGCAATATAAAAAAATTAAAAAAGTCATCAGAAAAAGTAAGTAGATTTACATTAAGTCTGATTTTTGGGAATACCGTGGTGCTGCATGTGCTTTTTATATAATGTATGTAGTACAGTTCAAGATGTCCTGTTTCATGTTTTTCGACACACGAATCGATCGTAGAAATGGTCGTTCAAACGTTCACTAAATCACAAGCTTTTGGTCCGATTCATTGTTTGAACGACATTTGATCATTCGTAATAATAGGCATGTTCAAATGTAGTTAGCAATGTATTCCACCAAAACATCGTTTGGGCAGTATTGAACAAGGATTTCAACGTTGGATTCTTGTGCCCAAGAACATGAAACAGGACATCATGAAATGTTGATGTGAGTATTAATTATAAACATGTTTGTGTAGGTGTTGGTAATTATATTTAACTAATGTAACTAGATTCAGTGTACGTTTACGAGAGTATGCTCAGCAGCTGCTTACACATCTGGACTCATTAGCACAAGTGTGGGCCACAAGAACAACCTTTTGATGGTGTCACACACAGGTGATCCAGTGGATACCTGGTGTGTTTCCATGTGTGAAACATGACCAAAAGAGATTAATCTACCATCTTGGGAAATGGATACAATCATGTGTTCATCTTCTAAAAAAAAATCCTAAATACAATTGTAACACACTTCCCAAGAATGAGTAATATTCCTCTTTCAGGCCTAAATATATTTAGTTACACAAGTCTACCTTTGGGTTATATCTCCTAGTGCTTCAAAGAGCTAAGAGACACGAGGCTGCAAACCCCGCACCACCAACTCAAGACCCACAACCGCAGGATGTGGCTGAAGAGGGAAATGGCAACTCACCAGGTCAGTGTCATACACCACAGCCTCAGGTAATAGATGTAGGCCTGTATGTTTAGTAAGACGTTTTTTTGTTTCCAATTAAAGGGACTTTAATGCCTGCGGCCCCAGCAACCTTCACCCGACCCACTGCCCAGATGTTGAGGAAAGAAGTGAGGGTCTGCTCTCGGGAGGTTGAAAACCTAAAAGCCAACCTGTTCCAGATGTGCCAAACAACCAAACTCATGGAGAAAAGACTTAAAAAAATTGAACATATTCTTGGGAGGGTTTAAAACTTGTAGATATTTGAAAAAAGTTTTGGTTAGTTTTTGGGGGGGGAATCTTTTATTTCTAAAGTTATATTGTACGTGTTGTACATTTTTGTACAGAGTTTTATAAAACAAACAAAAAATTTAAATGCCCAAAAAATATTTTAAATTTTTTATACAAACCAGAAAAATGTTATACTCCTATAAAAAAAAATTGAAAACTAAACAATGTGTGGCTTCTTATATCAATGTTGCCCCCCCCCCCCCCTAAAAAAAAAATGTGTGTGTTTACACTCTATAAATGATGGTAATTTACTTGTTAGGAAAAAACATGGCACTACAACTGCACTAGTATAACCTAGGACAGTGATGGTGAACCTTGGCACCCCAGATGGTTTGGAACTACATTTCTAATGTTGCTCAGGCACTCTGCAGTGGAGTTGAGCATCATGGGAAATGGAGTTGCAAAACATCTGTAGTGCCAAGGTTCACCATCACTGACCTAGGAGAAAGAACAAATACAACAAAAGAAAAGCAAACAAGATGTTTTCATTATATTTTTTTTATTATGACAATAATTTAGTTAAAAATGATCAGGCATTGCAATGGCCCCCTACCCATAAAATATTCAAGATAGCGTTGCCGCACATCACGGCCGCTTTGGGGGGCCAAGCCTTTAGGGCCAGCTAACTGGGCTGCCAATGGTCCATCCAAGCACTGTGTGCCCTGAAGGGCAACTGTAGATAGATAATTGGTCGAGTTTTTTATTAAAAAATTGTGGAGTATGCAACAGCACATGATCAAATGGTTCCATTTATGCTCCGACATGTTTATAGCAGTCTTAAAAATGCGGAACCGACTGGCCATGATGCCAAAGGCATTTTCGACCACCCTTCGCGCTCTGGCCAGCCGATAATTAAAGACCCTCCTCTCAGGGGTGAGGGACCTTTGTGGAAAAGGCCTCATCAAATGGGGTCCAAGCGCAAATGCCTCATCTGCCAGGAAAACAAACGGGAGGCCATGTTCATTTTCTACAGCAGGTGGCAATGCCAGGTCCTCTGAAAGAAGCCGGTCAGCAAACTCGGTCTGGGCGAAAACACCACCGTCAGACATCCGCCCATTTTTCCCAACATCAACATAGAGAAACTCATAGTTGGCAGACACCACCGCCATGAGCACAATACTGTGGAAGCAGAGGCGTATCTAGCGAAAATGGCGCCTATGGCAAGCACTGAAAATGCGCCCCTTTTAAAACATTTGAAACCCTACTTTCAGATAATGCTGTCAGTATATACAGTTATATAGGGAGAGCAGTAGGTTAGTGGTTGGCACTTGCCTCACTTGGTTTGAATCTGGGCCAGGAAGCTATCTGCATGGAGTTTTCATGTTCTCTTTGTGTGGGCATCCTCCAGGTACTCCAGTTTCCTGGCACATTCCAAAGCCATGTTGGTAGGTGATGGTCACCTGTCTGTATGAAGTGGCAATGTATATGGCCAATCACATTCTGCATGCCACCCCCATGTCCGAAAAATGATTTAAGATGATCTCTGGCCCAAAATCTGCCAAGAGCTGGACAGGACTGAATGGAAGTATACATAGATATGTGTAGGGTCCTCTAGGATTGTAGGGTCAGTGTAGAATGTGATCAGCCATGTACACTGCCAGTCTGTACACAGGGTACAATTCACCTACCTGCATGTGTTTGGAGTGGGAGAGGAACCCCACAGGGAGAACATGCAAACTCCATGCAGCTAGTGTGCTGGGCAGGAGTGAAGCCTTATATATATATATATATATATATATATATATATATATATATATATATATATATATAGAGCATGTAGAGTCCAGAGGCATGCCCAGGATGCAGGCCAACCATAAAATGTCAAGGACAACATAAAGCAGACAGGCAGTGTCAGCAGGCATGGCCGGCCACCTATCCCCCATGTTAGTGTAGAAATGGAAGGAGAGGCACTTACCTAGGAGGAGCAGTCTATGGGTCTGCTTGTACTCCCTCTTCTGCTCCTTCAGTACCCGATCCATGCTCTTGCTGACTTTCTTGGCCTCCTTCTTCTCCAGTCAGAGTTTGTCCCATCCCTTCTGCAGAGAATGTTGCTGTTGATGGTGCACCTGCTGGCCCTTGCTGGGCTTGTGCTGCTGCTTATTGCTGTCCCCAGTGCCGCTGGTGCTATCTCCCCAGTTCTGCAGTAGTAGAAGCAGCCCATCTGGAACTTTCCCCTCTCTAGTCGGTTTACAGAGCTCCCCCCCCCCTGAGCTGCTGCTGTGATCCTCAGGTCCCTGGCTCTCATAGGCACTAACAGCTCCAGGGGGCTGCTTGGTGTCCGACTTGGTGGGGGCGTTGGAGATGGAGCCGCTAGAATCACCGAACAGCCATGGTCGGAGGCTGTAGCAGAGGCCCATGGCTCAGGAGATGTACACGTGCTGGAGCTCGGCAATCAATCAAGGGATCCTCCTCAGCGACGGCGACCTCACCTCACGTGACGTCACCGACCCGCTCGCGCTCGGAGAGAAGATGGAAGCAGGCTCCAGGGGAGGGCTGGCAGCCTTAGGCCTGGGGGGCAAGTCCAGTCAAGTGGCCCATTGAACCATCAATGCAGCCTGATCAGTGCCCATTAACGTAGCCTCTCCAGTGCAGACAGTGCCCATCAGTGCAGCCTGATCAGTGCAGACAGTGCCCATCAGTGCAGCCTCACCAGTGCAGACAGTGCCCATCAGTGCAGCATCACCAGTGCAGACAGTGCCCATCAGTGCAGCATGATCAGTGCCCATCAGTGCAGCCTGATCAGTGCAGCCTTATCAGAGCCCATCAATGCAGCCTCACCAGTGCAGACAGTGCCCACCGGTGCAGACTGATCAGTGCCCATCAACGCAGGCTGATCAGTGCCCATCAACGCAGGCTGATCAGTGCCCATCAATGCAGCTTCACCAGTGCCCATCAATGCAGCCTCATGAGTGCCCATCAATGCAGCCTCACCAGTGCCCATCAATGCAGCCTCACCAATGCCCATCAATGCAGCCTCATTGGTACCCATCAATGCAGCCTCACCAGTGCCCATTAGTGCAGTCTCGCCAGTACCCATCAGCACAGCCTCACCAGTGCCCGACAATGCAGCCTCACCAGTGCAGCTTATCAGTGGCCAACAGTGCGGCCTCATCAGTGCCCATCAGTGTAGCATATCAGTGCAGCTTAAGGCTACTTTCACACTGAGGCGCTTTGCAGGTGCTATAGTGCTAAAAATAGCGCCTGCAAAGTGCCCTGAAAGAGCCTCTCCTTTCACTCCAGTGTGAAAGCCCGAAGGCTTTCACACTGGAGCGGTGCACTGGCAGGACAGTAAAAAAAGTCCTGCAAGCCGCATCTTTGAGGCGCTGTAGGAGCGGTGTATACACCGCTCCTACAGCGCCCCTGCCCATTGGAATCAATGGGCAGAGCTGCCGAGCCGCCAACAAAGAGCCGCTGCATCGGCGCTTTTAAGACTTTTTTGGCCGCTAGCGGGGGTTAAACCCTGCTAGCAGCCAAATAGTGCCGCAAAAACGACAGTAAAGCGCTGCTAAATATAGCAGTGCTTTACCGCTGATGCCTCAGTGTGAAAGTAGCCTTAGAGTGCCGCCTAATCAGTGGCAATGAGTGCAGCCTCAACCTCCTTAATGAGTTTGCATTGATTTCAGCATACATGGAACACTTTGCACATGCTGAACTCAATGCAAACTCGTTAAACAGACCACATTCATTGAAAGTTCATTAATATACAGATCATGATTTTGCAATAAAGTGATTCATGCTGCAAACTCATTAAACAGTCCACCTTCAGTGAAAGTTCATGTACTGCAAAGTTTGCAAAACATGAACTTTCACTGAAGGGAGACTGTTGAGTTTGCAGCATGGATCGCTTTATTGCAAAATCATGATCTGACTGTGTATCATCATAAGAGTAATTTATTACATTTTACCTTCTGTCCTTGCCAGGGGGTTCTCCTCGTGCTTCTCTCTCCTCCTCCTCCTGTCATCAGACAGACCCCTCCCCAAGAGAGGATGCAGTGGACCACAGCCGCACGGGGAGGGTGGGCGGAGCTATAGGCTCCGCCTCCGCCAGTCGAATATGTCGGCTGCTAATGGAGGAGGCCGCTCTGTACTACCCCCCCCGCCCTCGGCCCCGCCCCCCGCATACACATTCACAATACTTGCAACTAGTACCGCCGCACTGCACAGCCACAGACAGAAAAAAAAAAAAAAGTAAACACAGGCTAAGGCAGCGCGGCCGTTTTATCAATAAGGTAGGCTTCCTGGGGGGAAATCTCCACCCATCCCCACGCCCAGTCCACCAGCGCAGAGGAGGAAAGCTCCGCCTCCGCCAGTTAGCCGAATGACGGTCTGGAGATGCAGTGTGACGGTCCCACTCATCTATAAGCATGGGGGCGCCCGCGCCTGTCACTCTCCTATACACTGCCATCCAGATCCAGCCAAGTAAGAGTGAAGTGCTGTGCCGCCGCCGGGGGCTATAGTGCGGGAGGCGGCCCGCAGGAGGACAGGTGCGGATGGGATTTTTTTTTTTTCGTTTAGTTTATTTTGCCGCCCCCCCCCAGGGCGCCCATGGCACTTGCCATGGAGTACTATACCCTGGATACGCCACTGTGTGGAAGCCTTTATAATTGTAAAAAAAGGATCCAGAATGGGGTGGTGGCACGATGCGGATGTGCTTGCCATCAATGGCTCCTCCACAGTTGGGAAAGTTCCACCGCTGAGAAAACTCAGATGCCACATTCTGCCATTCCTGTGGCGTCGATGGTAACTGTGGAGTCAAAGCAAAAAAAAGAATTAATATACTTTGCTACATAAACATTGCAAGCATGTTAGCACAAAACACTCTGGGCAAAACATCAGTATAGCATTAATTTGGAAGGAGGATTTTAGAGCGGAGCTACGCAGCCAAAATAATAACAAATTACACAGCAGCTCCAGCTACAGCAGCTGCAGAGGTTTGCTAATTGTACACTTACCTGTCCTGGAGTCCAGCAACGTCCGCAGCAGTGGACGAACAATCGCTCGTCACTCTGCTGCCCCCTCTGCCATCCTCGGTGAGGGAACCAGGAAGAGAAGCCTTGCGGCTTCACTGCCCGGTTCCCAAACGCACATGCACGAGAAGCGCTGCGCAGTTCTGACTGGTCTTCCTGTGTTCTGTGAGACAAGTGTCTCCAAGAACACTATGGGTATTCTGCGGGAAGTGACTTTGCCGCAGAGATGACTCCCGGATGTGGGTGAAAATACCTGTCTTAAACAGGTATCTTCACCCCCCTCCCCCCTGAAAGGTGACAATTTTGACACCGGGGGAGGGTTACGATGAGCGGACCAAAAAATTTTAGGATGGAGCTCCGCTTTAATAAGAGCTAAAAATGAGCACAAAAAACATCACCCACTCTGATGGACCTGTGAAATTCTTATAGGGTGGGGGGGTTGAGATGAGTTGGGGACATCATAAATAAAAGCTCTAGTACTATGTAATTTATTTGGGTAGATTAGACAAAATAAAATAATTAGGGGGGGGGGGGTTCAGGCAATCTAAGCACTACAATGAAGCGGCCCAAAAAAAAGGGGGAGTGACTAGGCTAGGTGTGTTTGGGCCCAGGATATAATGCTGGAGAGCTTTTTTTAAAAAAAATATGCATGTAGGCCAAAAAAATGGAACATTCAAAGCTTACAACATGCAGGGGGACAAAGGGGACATTCACAGCATATTCAAATCATGGTAATTAGAGACAGTTCAAAAAATAATATACATTAGCAAGCATACAAAAACATAGATTGTGATGTTTATAAAGGAGAAAACTTACCTTAATATAGTCCTCCTGAAGGACCTGGATAATGGCAGAGCAGGTCTCAGGGATAATGACGCCCAGAGCCTGGGGGGAGATGCCTGTCGAGAACTTGAGGTCCTGCAAGCTTCTCCCAGTCGCAAGGTATCGCAACGTGGCGATGAGCCTCTGCTCAGCAATAATGGCTTCCCGCATAACGGTGTCCTGCCTGGTGATATAGGGGGACACCAAAGCCAAGAGCTGCTGAAAAACGGGGTCAGACATCCTAAGAAAATTCCTGAAGTCATCAGGGTTATTCTCCCGGATCTCCCGCAGCAGAGGCATATGACATAATTGGTCCCGCTGGAGCAACCAATTCTTGGTCCAAGAACTCCTCCTCACCCTGTTCATGGACCGGATCTGGGACATAGCAACAAGCCCAGCAGCAAGCACAGCACGATCTCGGCGACAAGAACGTACCCGCAACATGGCTTCAAAACGGTCGTCTAATCAGAACGAACTAAAAGAACGCACTGAAGAACAGCAAGGCCTCTGAAGAACGAGCTGAAAAACAGTAACGAGCGGACAAGAACGCACTGCAAAAACAGATACGAACTCACTACACGCACTGAAAGCCAGATACGAACCCACAAGCACAAACTGAACTCCCAAAAACGATCTTTAAAGCACGAAGACTGAAAAGCGCGAATCGTCTCTTCCCAAACTTTTACTAACACGCGGTAACACAAAATCAGCAAAAGCAGCCAAAAGGGTGGCGCGAACAGAATGAAACTTCCCCTTTATAGTGCCGTCGTACGTGTTGGACGTCACCGCGCTTTGCTAGATCATTTTTTTTCACGATCGTGTGTAGGCAAGGCAGGCTTGAGAGGAAACACGAAAAATAACGTCGAGAAAAACGACGTTTTTTTTCATGACATGAAAAACGGTCGTGTGTACGCGGCATTAGAAAGCCTGAAGGGGGTGCTTGGTTTTTGGGGTCCCGTACGCGGCTAGGCTCCCAAAAAGTCTCACACATGTGGTATCCCCGTACTCAGGAGAAGCAGCAGAATGTATTTTGGGGTCTAATTCCACATATGCCCATGGCATGTTTGAGCAATATATCATTTAGTGACAACTTTGTGCAAAAAAAAAATTCTTTTTTCCGCAACTTGTGTCAACATATAAAATATTCCATGGACTCGACATGCCTCTCAGTATATAGCTTGGGGTGTCTACTTTCCAAAATGGGGTCATTTGGGGGGTTTTGAACTGTTCTGCCATTTTATACACAACATTAGGAAGCTTACATCCACTCTTCTAACCACTTTTCAAACGCATTTTTTGGGGGAAAAATACACTTTTTTTTATTTTAATGCACTAAAACACACTATATTGCCCAAATGTTTGATGAAATAAAAAAGATGATCTTAGGCCGAGTACATAGATACCAAACACGACATGCTTTAAAATTTCGCACAAACGCGCATTGGCGACAAACTACATACATTTTTAAAAGCCTTTAAAAGCCTTTACAGGTTACCCCGTTAGATTTACAGAGGAGGTCTACTGCTAAAATTACTGCCCTCGATCTGACCTTCGCGGTGCTACCTCACATGCATGGTGCAATTGCTGTTTACATATGACGCCAGACCGACACTTGCGTCCGCCATTGGGCAAGAGCAGGGCAGGACAGGGGTGCTTTTTTTTTTTTTTTTTTTTAATATTAATTTTGCTTTTATATTTTATTTTTAAATTGTTCCTTCCATATTTTTTTTTTTATATATCATTTTTATTGTTATCTCAGGGAATGTAAATATCCCCTATGATAGCAATAGGTAGTGACAGGTACTCTTTTTTGAAAAAACTGGGGTCTTCTAGACCCTAGATCTTTCCTCTGCCCTCAAAGCATCTGACCACACCAAGATCGGTGTGATAAAATGCTTTCCCAATTTCCCAATGGCGCTTTTTATATCAGGGGGGACATTCCCTCCCACTGCTTGTAAAAGCAGTCCAGAGGCTAATTAGCCACTAGGATTGCTTTTACATGAAAGCCGGCCGCTGGCTGAAAAGAATGATACCAAGATGATACCTAAACCCGCAGGCATCATTCTGGTATAAACATTCAAAGTCCAGCAACATACCAGTACGTTGCTGGTCCTTGTTGGACATGTATTGTAATCTTTTTTTTTTTCATGCAGCCAGTTGGCTGAACGAAAAAAGAGATTGATCGGTGGGTATGCCCACCATTAGAATACCGCCCTTCATCCACCCACTTCTAATGATGGGCATACATGCACCATTTATATATGCCGAAGCATGGGGGCATCCTCCCACAAAAAAGTTATGCCGCACACACATCGTCGGACTTTTCCACGGGCAAGCCTCCGTCGGAATTTCGACCGTATGTACGCGGCATTAGGAGCAAAATTGCTCCTCCGCCCCTGCTGCCCCAATGCTTCGCCATATATGCTTTTTTTTTTAACTGTGGTGGTGAAATCACCTTCTACAGCACTGGAGTCGCAGGGATCAGGCCTGTCTCTGCGACCGCTGCAGTTATGTGTGTTGTGTTTTGTAAGTGACAGTGATCGATCGATACTGCACTTGGGTGGCCTGGGCTGGACGGAGGGGCAAAACGCAGGTGCTAGCAGGTATCTGGGCTGATCCCGCTAACACTGCATTTTTGGGAACCCTAAACTGCTGGGGACGCTAGTATAGATCTGATCAGATCAGATATTGATCTGATCAGATACTATACCACTAAGGGGGGTGTATGCTTCACGCGTGGGTGTTAGCGTTACTGGCACTAACCTGACGCTGCCTGGGGTGTGACGCAGACCCTCTCTGATGCTAAAACCTAATTGATATCACCCGCCGGGCGATCAGGGGGTTAAACCTTTATTGGGTTATATATACGGTGCCCTGACACTATAAAAAACAAACTAACTAACCAGCGTCACCCGTAACACTTATATGGTGATCACTGGTCAGTGGTGAAAGGGTTAACTAGGGGCAATTAGGGGGTTAAAACCTTTATTAGATAATATATGGGGCTACCTGACGCTATAAAAACCTGCGGTGAACCTAAAAAAAATTACTGGATACCGATCTGCATCACCGACGCTAAGACAGCGATCAGAAAAATGATCGCTTAGCGACAGTGGTGATAGGGGGTGAAAGGGTTACCTGGGGGGCGATCAAGGGGGTTAAACCTTTATTAGATAATTTATGGGGGTACCTGACGCTATAAAAACCTGCGGCGAACCTAAAAAAAATTACTGGCTACCGATCTGCATCACCAACACTAAGACAGTGATCAGAAAATTGATCGCTTAGCGACAGTGGTGATAGGGGGTGAAAGGGTTACCTGGGGGCGATCAAGGGGGTTAAACCTCTATTAGATAATTTATGGGGGTACCTGACGCTATAAAAACCTGCGGCGAACCTAAAAAAAATTACTGGCTACCGATCTGCATCACCGACACTAAGACAGCGATCAGAAAAATGATCGCTTAGCGACAGTGGTGATAGGGGGTGAAAGGGTTACCTGGGGGGCGATCAAGGGGTTAAACCTTTATTCGATAATTTATGGGGGTACCTGACTCTATAAAAACCTGCGGCGAACCTAAAAAAAAATACTGGCTACCGATCTGCATCACCGACGCTAAGACAGCGATCAGAAAAATGATCGCTTAGCGACAGTCGTGATAGGGGGTGAAAGGTTTACCTGGGGGGCGATTAAGGGGGTTAAACCTTTATTAGGTAATATATGGGGGTACCCGACGCTATAAAAACCTGCGGCGAACCTAAAAAAAATAACTGGCTACCGATCTGCATCACCGACGCTAAGACAGCGATCAGAAAAATTATCGCTTAGCGACAGTGGTGATAGGGGGTGAAAGGGTTACCTGGGGGGCGATCAAGGGGGTTGAACCTTTATTAGATCATTTATGGGGGTACCCGACGCTATAAAAACCTGCGGCGAACCTAAAAAAAATTACTGGCTACCGATCTGTATCACCGACGCTAAGACAGCGATCAGAAAAATGATCGCTTAGTGACGGCGGTGCTAGGGGGTGAAAGGGTTATCTGGGGGGTGATCAGGGGGTTAAACCTTTATTAGGGGGTTAGGGGGCTACACTGGACCTAAAACTAACTTTAGTGACACTTTTACAGTCACAAATGTCACTGATTGCAGTGATCAGTAAATAAATGGTCACTGCAATCAGTGACACTGTGACTGGGGGCTGGGGGGTGATCTGGGGGGGCGATTTGTGTGCCTATGTGTCCTGGTGTCAGTGTAGTGTTAGTGTACTGACCTGTGTGTCTTCTCTTGTACGGCGCTCGGTATATGTGAGCGCCGCATGAGAGATGACATCACTTCCTGCTGCTTCCTCTGCCTGTGTAAACATTACACAGCAGAGGGAGCATTTCCATTCGCTGGGAGCGATCGCGGGGGGGTGGCCGGAATCGAATGGCCGCCCCCTCATGTCGGATCGCTCCCCAACGAATAACGACCGCTCACTGTATAGGAGGGGGGTCCGATCGGACCCCCCAACTGTACAAAGGCAATCACGTACACTGTACGTGATTGTGCCTGTCGGTGCCATTCTGCCGACGTATATATACAGTGAGCGGTCGTTAAGTGGTTAAACATCCCATAATAGGCAGCCAGACTGTCTACCAAGCTCCAATCCACATCACCACAAACAACAATGAAAAGGTCTTTAGAAATTAGTCTGGATTCATTTACATTACACAGGCAGCCAGGTGGTTGGAGGCGATGACATTAGCATCTCTCAATTAACCTGTTGAGTTCAGAATCAACAACCAGTAAATAGTTCTTTACAGATATCCTGGGGAATATTGTGGATTAATATTACAGACCCATTTTAAAGCAATCCAAGACATATTCGGAATGTCCATTATTTTCTGGCTCATACTTTCTAAGAACTTCTGGGTTCCACGGGCCCACCCGTTACATATCTCCCCTTTCGGCAGGAGACTAACACAGGAGGAGACCCCAGATGGGTTGACTCCAAAGTTAGTCCATAGTTTCATTCCTCTAATGCCTGGACAACCCATCAGCATTGCCATTTTGCTTACTGGGTCAGTAGCTGATGGTGAAGTTGTAAGGTTGCAGGGCGAATAATGGAATTCAGTTCTGGAACAGTCACTTGCTTTGCTCTCTCAATGGCTCCCAAAACTTGCTGCTGATGCTCTTGGGAGAGGTAAGGCAAAACCTGGGTGCAAATCCCATTTAACCTTTTGACAATTTCAGCCTGTTTGTGCATTTCAATGTTCAAGCCATGGGACATCTCATAATACATGACGTAGTGTCGTTGCATCTCCGATTTCTCACTGGTCAACTTGTCACATTCCAATTTTAGACTGTGATATTGTGCCTGATCTAAGGTACATGTCGGGGGTAGATAGTCTTACCCGGGTCTCGGCAGCAAGCGGGTCGGTTCCAGCAGCACGGGTCTGGGCACAGGTAGTCACTGGGTTGGCTTTGGCGGGGCCCATCGGGGCGTAAGCAGAAACGAGGGGGGCCAAATCATTCCCCAGTAGTACATTCACTGGCAAATCCTTCATTACCCCCACATTCACGTGTCCCGAACCAACCCCCCAATCCAGGTGAACACGGGCAACGGGTAGCCGGAAGACAGTGCCTCCCGCTACTCTTACGGCTACAGTGTCTCCGGTATGTTGGCTCTCTGGGATTAGGTTCTTCTGTAGTAGGGTCATGGTGGCGCCAGTATCACGTAGGCCATTGGCTACCTTTCCATTGACCCAGACAGTCTGCCTGTGTTGCTGCCGGTTGTCCCGGTTAGCTGCTTGTATTGGATCAGCCTCGTGCAGGACGCCCCAATGTTCTTCCTCCTCAACGCAGTGGGCCGCAGGCATGGATGTGTGGGGGTTCCCCCTTGCTGGCTGTCTCCATGACTGGGACTGCCTGGCTGGATTCAACGGACAAAAGTCTACTTTGGGACCTGGAGCCTGGGGATTTCTTAGAGATCCGGGTGGGATGAAATCCCCAGTCCTGGATCAGGGTTTTGAGACTCACCGGCACACTGATTGTTCAGGTGTGTGCGGGCCTGATAGTAGAGTCAGGACCAGCATTCTGGGCTCCACCCTCCCGACGAGTGCAGGTGTGCACTGGGGAAGCCATAGAGTGCAAGTGTGCACTGGAGAAGCCAGAGAGTGGTTGTCTGCACACTGGAAGCCAGAGACCCAGGTCTGAGGGTCAGAGTAGTGGACCCAAGTCTGAGGCTCAGAGCAGCGAGGGGCTGCTATCTAAATGGACGGTGTTGCCAATGGAATAGTGTGTAGGAGACAGACAAGAGCCTGAAGTGGAAGACCTGAGCAACACTGCTGTATGTATAAGCCAGGAGGCTGAATGTCATGTTATTGATGAAAAGGAGTGTTGAAACCCCTGCGAGGGAAACCTTTGATTTTGTTTGAACTTCTTTTAATAAAAATGGGCAAATAAAGCCCTAAAAAAAAGACCCAGCGAGTGGCGGTGTCCTTCAAGCTCAACCTTTGATGTTAGTCCTTCACAGCAGTTATTCTAGCAGGAATCTCAAATATATGTAAATATTTTTAATGAATATGTAACAGGCCTAAATGGTGTTTTTTTATTTATTTTTTAGCTTGGTTCATACCTACATGCTCAGAAAATGGCCACTTTACGCTAGCGTGTAAAAACATAGCAACACAGAGGAAATTATAACAATAACTGAATGTTATTGTCATTTACCACTCAAATGAGAAACATGAGTTATGTGTTTGGTCTGGCATTTAAATTCGTCTGTTCATGATTTACTAGTTTCATAATGACACAATAACAGCAAAGCACTGAACTAAATTATTATTTATCCCAAGGATTCTGACACATTATTATTTGTTCTAACAAGCTGATATGACCATGTCTCATACTTCAAAGTACTCTGAATGGTTTGTATTAGGTACTCTTGGGATCATCAAAGGAACCATAAACGATTCAGAAATTAGAAATGCTCTAAGAATTAAACATGTTATTCATTTTTCCATTACTTATTTGTTAATTAAAAAAAGAATTAGGAACCAAAGCTTGCAGCTTTTTATCTATTGATTATTTTTTCTCAATATGGAATGTTACCAGTACCACTTAGTATTTCTCCATTTAGCCACTTTAATACTGAACACTTTCACCCCCTACCTGCCCAGGCCAATTTTTTTGCTGTAGCACATTGTATGACAATTGCGTAGTCATGTAGCACTGTACCCAAATGAAATTGTTATCATTTTTTAAAAACAGATAGGACTTTCTTTTAGTGGTATTTAATCATGACTATGTGTTTTATTTGTTGCTAAACAAACAAAGATGGATTTTCATTGCGGGACATTTTTATTGTTTTATTTTTTAATAAAGGACTTGTCCCAAAGTGTCTCCTGTCTTTTTTACTATTTTTGACACTTTTTTGTTAAATGGTAGGGGTACAATGTACCTGTTACCAATTCACATGGGGTTGGGATCCGGGGGTCCCCTTGTTAAAGGGGGCTTCCAGATTTTGATAAACCCCCTGTCCGCAGACCCCCACAACCACTGTGCAAGGGTTGTGGGGATGAGGCCCTTGTCCCCATCAACATGGGGACAAGATGCTTTGGGGCAACTCCAAAGCACCCTTCTCATGTTGAGGGCATGTGGCCTTTTATGATTCAGGAGGGGGTGCGCTCTCTCGTCCCCCCTCTTTTCCTGCGGCCTGCCAGGTTGCGTGCTTGGATAAGGGTCTGGTATGGATTTTGGGGGGCCCCTATGCCTTTTTTTCATTTTGTTGCAGGGATCCCCTTAAAATCCTTACCAGACCCTTCGTATGGATTTTGCGGGGGACACCTATGCCTTTTTTTTTTTTTGCCGCAGGGTTCCCCTTAATATCCATACCAGACCTGAAGGGCCCAGTATGGAATTTGGGGGGACCCCCACGCAATTTTTTAAAAAGATTTTTGTTCGGGGGTCCCCTTAATATTCATACCAGACCCAAAGGGCCTGGTAATGGACTGGGGGGAACCCATGCCGAGTTTTATCTATAATGCCGAGACCCGACAATTCATTACAGCCGCGGTCAGTTTTAAATTACTTTTTTCCCTTTAGAAATTTAATTTTGCTGTAGTATTGTTCTAAACACGGGAAAACTGTGCCACTTTACAAGCATATTAAGTACACCCCCCAGGCACAATATTTAAAGGAATATTAAATTTTTATTGTTTCACTTTAAGCATTTTTAAAATCACTGCTCCCAAAAAAACTGTAGTTTTTAAAACTTTTTTTGCATTGATACATGTCCCCTGGGGCGTCCCCAAACACTTTTTATGGCAATGACATGCATATAAGCCTTTAAAATTAGCACTTTTGGTTTTCCATGTTAGTGTCCCATAGACTTTAACACTGCATAATGTTCACTGATCGGCGAACAGGTGAACATGCGATGTTCGAGTCAAACTTACATTCGACACGAACATCGAGCTCATCCCTACCCCAGACCATGGCACTCCCACCACCATGCTTGACTGTAGGCATGACATACTTGTCTTTGTACTCCTCACCTGGTTGCCACCACACACGCTTGACACCATCTGAACCAAATAAGTTTATCTTGGTCTCATCAGACCACAGGACATGGTTCCAGTAATCCATGTCCTTAGTCTGCTTGTCTTCAGCAAGCTGTTTGCAGGCTTTCTTGTGCATCATCTTTAGAAGAGGCTTTCTTCTGGGACAACAGCCATGCAGATCAATTTGATGCAGTGTGCTGCATATGGTCTGAACACTGACAGGCTGACCCCACCACCCCTTCAACCTCTGCAGCAATGCTGGCAGCACTCATACATCTATTTCCCAAAGAAAACCTTTGGATATGACGCTGAGCACATGCACTCAACTTCTTTGGTCGACTATGGTGAGGCCTGTTGTTAGTGGAACCTGTCCTGTTAAACCACTGTATGGTCTTGGCCACCATGCTGCAGTTTCAGGGTCTTGGCAATCTTCTTATAGCCTAGGCCATCTGTATGTAGAGTGACAAATCTTGTGAGTGACAAAACACACATGATTAAATACCACTAAAAGAAAGTCCTATTTGTTTTAAAACATTTATAAAAATTTCATTTGGGTACAATGTTGCATGACTACGCAATTGTCATACAATGTGCAAAAGCATGAAAAGCTGAAAATTGGCCTGTGCAGGAAGGGAGTGAAAGTGTTCAGTATTAAAGTGGCTAAATGGAGAAATATTGAGTGGTAACATTCCATATTAAGAAAAAATCCTCAGAGAGTTCTTTGCCATGAGTGCCGTGTTGAACTTCCAGTGACCAGTATGAGATAGTGAGAGCGATAACACCAAATGTAATACACCTGCTCCCCATTCACACCTGAGACCTTGTAACACTAACGAGTCACATGACACCGGGAAGGGAAAATGGCTAATTGGGCCCAATTTGGACATTTTCATGTAGGGGTGTACTCACTTTTGTTGCCAGCGGTTCAGACATTAATGGCTGTGTTGAGTTATTTTGAGGGGACAGCAAATTTACACTGTTATACAAGCTGTACACTGACTACTTTACATTGTAGCAAAGTGTCATTTCTTCAGTATTGTTGTAGTGATCTAGTATATAGTCCACAGATGTAGTGATGTAGTATAGTGGTTTCCAGTAGATAATTGATGTTTAAGTATTAGTATGATGATATAAGTTATGTTTCCGCAGCATCACCCAAGTTCTCCAGAGAGTGCAGTTTATTTAACTTCCAAAACAGAACAAAGTTCAATACTTGCACAGATGACAACGGATCCGACAGAGTATATATATATATAATTTAGAGTCCCATATTATGCCTTCTTATCCATGCAGAGTGACAAAACTGGAGTAGACTGAATGCCAGCTTATATGTCTCAAATACTGGTCTGACAGTGGGGGGAGGTTCTACCAGGTCAACCAAATGTTCCCGTGAATGAATACCCCCTCAAGTCTAATTACCATCAATAAATACTTCTTCTCAGGTCCTAAACAATATGTCCCCTTTGAAATGTTCAATTAAGTTAACAGGCCACCTCACACACACCTAGGTAGGCTTGCATAAGATTAGCACATCAGTCATTATCTGTCCCCTCTGATATGTGTAGTAAACCTTGTTTGGCCACTAACCCCTTTGATCAACAAACACCCTTTAATATGTGTAATTAGATTGCAGATACCAAAGTCAACTGAAATATGGCCTGGTCAATCTTGTACTTATTCAATATATATAATAATATTTAGTTTTGGTTTTATGAAAAAGCCTGTGACTGAAGAAATTAGTTTAAATATAGCATTCCAAAAGCTGCGAATGCTTTTGCAATCCCAAAGTATATGACTAATATTACCCTTAGCTCCACAATGCCTCCAACATAAATGAGTTTCCGATGGAAATATCAATGACATTCTGAATGGTGTAAGGTAAGATCTATGTAGTATTTTCATCATATTATCCCAGTGATTAGTACAATGGGAATATTTATAGGATGCTTGTATTGCAGTTCTCCATTCAGTGTGGGAGTGGGAGGAACCCCAGTTAATCATATGGGATGTTTTGGAAAATTTGTTTGTGTTCTGCAAGAGGGTATAGAACCAAGAAAGACCTTTAGGTTTATGATAACTAGTACGGAGGTATTTCCATACATCTATAGGCAATTCATACGTCGTTACTAATTGTGTGAGTTGAAAATGCCGTAGTTGAGTAAGGGTATAGGCATGTATAATAGGTTGTCTGTCAAGCGCCTCTTGGATCATCATTACATTTGCCTGTATCCAGGAGGTTATTTGCAGATCTGGGATTAGATGTTCAAGAATTTGAAGATGAGTTATTTTTTGACTAGATTTATTTTTAAGGTCAATGCTTGGTTGAATATTTCCCCACACTGAAAGGGTTGCCGCTATGGATGGTGGGGTAGGGTATATTAATGGTAAGTTAGTTAGCTTGGCTAAAAGTAAAGAGGGTAGATCCTTATTTTTAAGAATAGACTTTTCTATTCTGACCCAGAGTTTAGCCGGCTCTGGTTCGAACCAGGCTTTCATCTGGTCCAGAATAGCTGCCCTATAATAATTGCGGAGTACTGGAAAACCTGTTCCTCCTGCGTATCTATGTCTCTGAATGGTAGAGTAGGTGACTTTAGGAATTTTACCTTGCCAAATAAACTTCCTAAAAAGCTTATCCGTAAAGGTGAAGAAGGATTCTGGTAAATTAATTCGGATAGTTCTAAAATAATAGATAATTTTGGGTAGAAGGATCATTTTTAAAGCAGCTATCCTGCCCAACCAGGATAATTCAAAGGTTGCAATATGCGCCAGATCAGTTTTAATGGTATCAAGAAGTGTGGTAAAATTGGTGTCATATGTGTTGGAGGTGAGGAAGACTATCTTAATGCCTAAGTACGGAAGTGCTTTAATCATCCATTGGAATGGAAAACGCTCCTTAAGTTGGGATATCTGTCTTTTGGAAATATTAATAGGTAAAATACATGACTTATTTACATTCAATTTATAATAAGATGCTGCACCATACTGTTGTAATAATTCCTGTACTCTAGCCAGAGAAGAAGCCAGATTTGTCACTGTCAGTACCACGTCATCAGCGAAAAGGCCTATTTTGTGGAAATCTCCTGCGACAATAATCCCTGATACGCCTTTGTCTTTCCTAATCGCCTCCGCCAGGGGTTCCATAATAAGGGTAAATATAATGGGAGACAACGGGCAACCCTGGCGGGTACCATTTGTGATGTAGAATTTTTCAGAAATGGCATTGGACGTGAAAACCCTGGCTGATGGCTGGGTATATAAAGCAGAGATCGCTGAAAAAATAGTTCCCTGGATGCCAAATTTTTGTAGAGTTGCCTTGAGATAGCCCAAATGAACCATATCAAAGGCTTTTTCTGCGTCCAATGCCAAAAAGGCTGCAGGAGTCCCTCTGGATTCTAATATATGTAATAAGTTGAACAGACGCCGAGTGCCATCTGAGGGTTGTCTCCCTTTGACAAAGCCGACCTGGTCAGCTTTAACTAAGTATGGGGTAATAGCAGCCAGCCTGTTCACTAAAATCTTAGCATAGATTTTTAGATCGGTGTTCAATAGAGAGATGGGCCTAAAGTTCTGTGGAGTGTCTGGCTTCTTACTTGGCTTTGGCAGCGTTACAATAGTTGCCTGCAACATTTCTTCAGGAAAGGCAGATGAGGAGGCAACACTGTTGAACAGGGTACATAGATATGGAACCAAAGTTTGGCAAACTACCTTATAGTATTCTGAGGAGAAACCGTCAGTTCCTGGTGATTTATTTTTTGGAAGGGCATGAATTGTATCTATAATCTCTTTGTGGAGGATTGGTGCATTGAGTGACGTCAGTTGGTCTGTACTCAGTGAAGGTAAGGTGAGCGTACTAAGAAATTAATTAATAGCTTGTTCGGTGGGTTGTGGGGTATCATTATCAAGATGGAGGTTGTAAAGATCTCTATAATATTTCATAATTGCATTGGCAATCTGTGTCGGGTGGTGTTCTAGTTTACCTGTATGTGGATCCTTGATATTGGATAATTTTGCCTGTTGTCGTTTGTTAATAAATTTAGCCAGTAATTTCCCTGCTTTGTTGCCGTGGGCATAATACATTGCTTTAGTTTGTCTGTAATAATAATAATAATAATAATTCTGTGTCTAATGAGGGAGAGGGATTTTGTTTGTGCTGTGATTCCAATTTTTTAAGTTCCTCTAGTAAGTTGTTCAACAGCCTTGCCTTTCCCTTTTTCTATCCAGCTGCTGCCTGAATGAGTAAACCCCTACTAAACGCCTTGTGAGTACACCACAATGATGCTATGTTGGTGTCCTTGTTATCGTTTACTTGGAAAAATTCCTTGAGCTGCAAGTTTAGCTTATTAACCTGTACGGTATTAGAGAGTAATTCTACATTGTTCCTCCACAGATAGGTTGGGGGATCAGAGTTCTGATCCTGGAGGACTATGGACACTGGAGCGTGGTCCGACCAGGTGATAGAGTGGATTGTGACTGTCAGTATCTTTTGTAGCAGGGCTAAGTCCGTTAGAACAAGGTCGATTCTAGAATATGCCCGATGAGGGTACGAGTAGTGGATAAAGTCCTTTTCCGAGGAGTGAAAGCACCTCCATGTGTCATACAAGTTATGTTCTGAAAGGAGGGAATGGATCTCAAGTCTCCGTGACAACTGTGGATTTGAGCAGTCCATAGATTTGTTGGGTACACAATTGAAGTCATCACACAAGAGAAGAGATCCCCTCTTAACCTTATCAATTTTTTTCAGTAGAGAAGATAAGAATCTCGGCTGTCTTTTGTTCGGAGCATTAAGGTTAGGGTTAGGGTCACAGATTAAATCATGTAACTTAAATGCAATAGAATGTTTAATGGCCACCATCACGCCCCTCTTTTTATCCGGAGCAGTTGCCTTAAAAATATTCGGGTATGCTTTATGGGAACATTTGGGTTGTTTAGAAGTCATAAAATGTATCTCTTGGATACAAATCACATCTCCTTTAAGTCTTTCCATTTCTTTCCACAAAGAGTTCCTTTTAAAGGGACTATTGAGTCTATGAACATTCATAGAAATAACCGACAGCGTCATCACTGCAGTAATAGTAAATGCTCTATGTTTGATGATATGGTAATAAAAGTCAAAAGTAGTACTGGTTTGTTACCTGAAGGTGGTGCCGTTGGATCAGATATATACAGCCAGAATACTTCAGTGTTGTAGGAGTTTCTTGCAGAGTGCAACCATGGTGGAGATAGGTAGATTCTATTGCAATGTTAGTTTGGTACAGTTAAAACATAAGAAAAAATAAGTAAAATCATGAACCAAAACCAAAACATAAAAATGTGAAAAGTTTCACTAAGTGCGAACAATTTCGCAAAGAATATGAGGGGGGAATAGGCTCCTTGTAACCCAATCCCGACATCTCTCAGTAAAAACGTAACCGGTGCATTTCAAGAATGATATCTTAGGGCCAAATTTGGTCCTTGAATTATGTTTTGCGCCACTCCGGGGACAGTCTCGGAAGGTTTTGATCATGCAAAGGAGGGCTAGAATCCTCCGGGAGTAGATTCCATTTCCTAGCTAGGGCAATACCATTATCAATATTGGTAATCACATAGGTGTGATTGTCTTTCGTGATAAGCAGCTTGGTTGGGAACCCCCAAGAATAGGGGATTTTATGATTTTGAAGTAATTTTGTGATAGAAGACAGGTTTTTGCACGCCATCATGGTGTGTTGGGATAGATCAGCAAAGACAGTGATACCAGAATAAGGGCCTGGCAGAGGCTGATTCTTTCTAGAGAACCGCATGAGGTCGTCTTTGACATGGGAAAAAATGGATGCGGGCAATGAGATCCCTCTGCACTTTTTCAGGCAAAAACTTTGGTTTGGAAAGGCGATGTGCTCTATCTACTATCACTTCATTTTTGAGGGTATCGGGTAGCATGGTTGCAATTAAAGATTGAACATACTGCCTGAGTTCTGCTGGGGTCACTTAGCTTTTATATTGTTCCTTCTGGACCTGTCTTCTAAGTCAGCGATTTTCTCTTTTATTGCCTGCAGGTCTCCCTCTGTATCGTTGTGGGCATCCATAAGTTCATTATGGGCTTCTGTAAACTCCCCCATCTTGTCTTCTATGTGAGATATCCTTTCTCCTATAGCTGACACAATCCCCCTTAAGCTGGGTGACACATAGCATCATGTCTTTATTCAATGAGCCTCTGAGGGTTATTAACATGTCTCTCATCACCGTGTCACTGAGGGGCTGCCCTGTTGTAGGGAATTTGTTAATTTGCTCAATAAAGTCTCTGGTGCTGCCTTGTGAGTTACATGTGTCATCAGGCTCACCTGTATATTTATTGTCTGATGATCTCTTCTGCGCCGATTTTTGCGGGCTGTTGATAGGCGATGTGCCCAGTGAGGAGTCTCCACTGGTGTTGCAAGAACGATGGGGTCTTTGGCCTTGTGGAGGATCCGTTCTGTCACCTCCATTGCGTCGTGGGCTGTACCGCGAGTCCGAGGCCTCTGCGCCATCTTGCGGCCTGGGCGTGCTTGCCGACGGATAAAAATCCGTCAATTTCCACGGGCCCTTTTCTTTTTTCCTCTTCCCCATGACTGCCCAGGGAGTCCCAGGAGTGTTACAAGGCTGGATGGTGCCTCAGTTTGCTGAGATCGTCACTGGATGGAGCTGGATGTCGGCGGGTCTCTCTGAGCTCTCTCCTTACACAGCCATCTGCCTCGGCTGCTGGCCATGCCCCCCCGACTCTATAACTTTCACAAAGACCAAATAATATACACTGATTTTGGTTATTTTTACCAAAGATATGTAACAGCATAAATTTTGGGCAAGACTTATGAAGAAAAAATACAAATTTGCAAAATTTTATAACAGAAACAAAGAAACATTTATCTTTTTCACAAAATTGTTGGTCTTTTTTCATCTATAGCGCAACAAATTTAAACCCAGTGGTAATTAAATACCACCAAAAGAAAGCTTTATTTGTGTGAAAAAAGGACAAACATTTCATATGGGTACAGTGTTGCATGACTGAGTAATTGTCATTCAAAATATGAGAGTGCTGAAAGCTGAAAATTGGCCTGCTTAGGAAGGGGGGTATATTTGCCCAGTGGGCAAGTGGTTAAAGCGCATACAGTGCAGCCCTACTATTGCCACTGAATTAACAAATTATTCAATGAATTGCTGCCTATCATTCCCTGCATCTAAATTCATTAAAATGTAACCCTGGGTAGGGTATAATGAAGGATGAAAGACTTTGTGGACTACTATTACTTTTTTAAACTTTTAATACATTTGCAAGTTGTATTGGAATATTTTTCTGTATTTTATTAAATCTTTTTTTTTTTTTTTAATCTATTTTTTTTTAATACAACTTTGCATTGTAGTGGAATGTTAAGGGATCCAAAAAAGGTAAAGGGCCCATTTACCAGTTTACTAGGCAGGAGTGCAGGGATAGTTTCCAACTAGTTTTCACACCTTTACCTGGACACAGAATGGGTGATAATCACTTAGCACCTGTGCTGTCAAGTAAAGAGAGGGAAGTGAAGTACCATTAGTTTCTCTTTAGCTCAGAGGCTGAATGAATGTTGTAGAAGTGTAAAGGGAAGAGTGCGTATTTGTTGCTGTGGATTGGTAACGTTATGTGAACCTGCTGCTTTTCTCCCCATTGCCAAAGCACAGGGTCACTTTAAAGGGGAAGTATGGCCAAAGATCTTTTGGGTCACAACAGTGCACTTAGTTCTGCACTCCTGTGAGCCAGATTCAGTTCTTTAAGGCTGGGTTCACACCAGTCCAGTGCGAATTCCAGCTCCGTTCTCTGTGCGAAGAGAAGAATCAGCTGTTCAGCGCATTCCTCTGCGTTGTAGATGCGAATTATATGAGCAGGGAGAGGGGGAGGTGTAGTGAAGAGAGGGAAAAAATGCCTGTTCAGAACGCAATGCATCAGATGCGTGCCCATAGAAGATAATGGGCCTGAATTTGCACCTGAGCCACACCGCAATGCCTAGAAACTGCACAAGTTTTTGGGCAATGCGCAGTGCGAATGCATTGCACATATGTGAACCAGCCTCATTAAAATCGATGTATTTTATAATGTTATGCGAATTTGGATGCGGTTTAAGCTTAAACCAATTTTCATAGGTGTGAACGGGGCCTTAGAGTTTAGTCCGCTACCATCTTATGTCACAGAGCCAGTCAAGGCTCTGCAGGGATCCTGGCAATAATGTCAGGATCCACGCAGATGTCTGACCGGCAGCTAGCTCAGCATCTGAGCACTGAGAGTCTGAGCCAGCTGCTCCCACCCACTCTTCAGTCCAGCGCACCAGTGAGTGCTGGAGGAGCAGGGCACAGAGCAGTTACTGACAAGCACCACTCAGTGCTCAAAACAGACCTGAGAACTGAATGATCCTGCACTTCTTCTCTTTTAAGCTTCAAGTAGCATGTGCTAATAAGTATTAATTTCATCCCATTAACTAATTCTCTGCCTCTAAAAAGTCCCTGCTGAAGAGGAATTATTGTGCTCTATCATGGTACAGGATATTTATTCTATATTTATTAAAATTTTCAAAAATGCATATGCAATGGGGGTGAATGTATAAAACACAGTTTTTAATTCTACCATCAAAAGCCACTAGGTGCACCGTGGTTTCAACTGTTCATTTAGCAAAAAATAATAATAATATATATGTATACCAATAATATACAAATATGTAAAGCACCAGCTAAAAACTTAAAACAATGTGACCCAAGATTTTTATAGTTTCCCTTTAAAGGACAATTTACCTTCAGCTAAGTTTCCAATAAATAATAAATAGCCCCCAACCACCTGATGTCATGTACCTGGGTAGTGAGCCTGACTTGAAGAGGAAGGCCTTTCATACAGCTCCAGCTCAGAGGCCACTGGTTTTGAGACAGTGACCACGAGAGCACAACAAGGTATGAGTGTCTGTGATCAGTCCAGTAGGCTGCGTGGGTAGCAGGTATTACCTCACTGGAAGCAAGCCAGGATTTGGAGCAGCTTTCAGCAGGCATATATGGCAGCAGGACAGGCTGGTGGCAGATGAGCTGGCATGGTGCTTGGCTGGCGGCAGACTGTGGATGTGCAGCAGGGAGCAGGAGTGGTCGGGAGTAAGCCGAGTCAAGATCAGAGGACAGGCACAGAAATCAGGAACTAAAAAGCTAAAAAAAGCTAAAAGAAGCACCCACATCTGTGCACATCTGCCTGGACAGTTGCCGACCTGATGCCAGATCTTTTATAGCCCTATTCATTCCTATAGATGAGGCATACTCATATTGCATAGTTGAACAAGGTATTGTGGAAAAAATTTACTTTATAGGCACACGACAATTTTAGAAAAATAATAACATTTTAATATAACATGTACACAATATATATACATATACAAAAACATATATAATACAACACAATTGATATGGACACTTCCAAGGTAATACCCCACAATACTGCGATGATTCCTTGGATTGAGGTTCACAATGTGTTGGTAAATTTTTAAAACTTGGAGCTCGACATGTTTTGCGATCTGATTGCTTCCTCAGGAGCTTCTAAATGTACAAAGAAAGATTCAATAATTTTGATACAGAGAAACATTTATCTTATTATTACATATAATGTTGATATTCATGAAATTAATCTACGAAACACTCACCACTAAACGTATTATAGGAGGTGAGTGTGGTTGGATTATTGCGACCCTCTATATTCTGCGGAAGCTACACATAGGAATGGGAGTGGCCCCAGATGAACTGGCCAACACCCCAGATTAGAACACTGCAGTAACACGATCAACTACATCCCGGCTCCCACTACCTCCAGGTACAAGGTGTTGCCATGGGCACCTGCTGTGCTCCGGAATACGCCAACTTGTACCTGGGGGGGTGGGAGCGAGAGATCTTTTCCAGTATAGAATTTCGTCAGTACCTGGACCAGACGTTGTGCTGGTTCAGGTACATTGACGATATTTTCGTGATTTGGACGGGGACAGTTGCGTCCCTTAATGAATTCATTGCCAAGTTAAATATCAACCAATTCAATCTTGGATTCACATTCGAGTGGCATCAAGAATCTGTTTCTTTTCTGGACCTTTCCATTTATCGTGACCCCAATAACAACATAGCCACCAAACTTTTCCGTAAGCGTACGTCAGGCAACACGCTTCTACATGCGAACAGTGGACATCCTAAAGCATTAGTACATAGCATCCCCTATGCTCAATACGTTAGGCTACGTAGGAATTGCACATATGAAGCCGAGTTCAAAGTACAAGCAAATGAACTACGTGAACGCTTACGTCAACGGGGCTATACAAAAAGCCTCCTTAGAAAAGCGTACAACAAAGCAATAGGAAAGGAACGAACAAACCTGCTTTATACCAAGCCAAAACAAGACCATACTCAAATGACTACCAAATTTATCACTAGATATTCCGCTCAACATGGCATGCTTCGTGCGGGGATGCAAAAACATTGGCATCTCATTAGTGAAGATCCAATCTTGTCTAAATATGTCAGAGATTCACCAGAAATAGTTTTCCGTAGAAGTACCTCAATAGGAAACCAACTGACAGCCAGTAACTATAGACCACAATTGGACAATCAGACCTTAGCTTGCAGTATTTATATATGTGGCCAATGTTCTTATTGCCCATGGGTTAGTACAGGTACAAAGTTTTTACTACCCAATGGGGAGACATTTTCTCCCCGCTTTCATGCGTCATGTGAGACTGAGGGAGTCATTTACTTAATGATTTGTAAATGTAAAGCGTTTTACATTGGAAAGACTTTTCGTCCTTTTAAGAAAAGGATCTATGACCACATATATTATTCGCAGTATGCCAAAATGGTCACTCCGGTGAGCCGTCACTTAGGCTTATATCATAAATTTGACACGTCGGTGGTCAAATTTATGGTGTTGGAAGTAGTCCCTCGAGATCCTCGGGGAGGCAACTGGGACAAGCGTATCCTTCAAAAGGAGACACTATGGATCGAACGTTTGGAGGCTACACATCCTCCTGGGATCAACGAGGTTCTCTCCTACCGCCCCTTTTTATAAGGGGCGGGTGGAGATGCCTTGTGGCCCCGCGGTATCCCCCATCGCTTGTCTCCGTTACTAATTTCAACGTTTTTCTTGGTCTTTGCTCCTGTCCTGTCCCTATGGCCCTCCCCAATTTTCCCTTTCCCCCCTCCCCTCCACCTCTTTCCCTCCCTCTTTTCAATCCCCTTTCCCCCACCCCCCCCCTTCCCCTCTCTTTCCTCCTCTCCCTCCCCCTACATTCCTTCCCCTCCCTTCCTTCTCCCCCCCTTTCCCTCCCCCCCCATTCCTTCCAGTTGTATCCTCCTATTTCCACCATCAGGAGTTGACTCTACACATTGTGTCACCCCCGTGATACCTGTGTGGATGTTCACTCCAGGATTACCATGGGCTATGTTAGATGGCTATTATATAGTTACCAAGGCACTATGTTTATATTATATAGTATTGGTTGCTTTTTTGCTTTTGTTGTTTCTGTTTTGTTTTTTACAAAGGATTTTATTAATGACCCTGTCCAGCACTCTGCTGGGATGGGCCTTACAGTCCTACGAGACTGGTTTCTGGATAGCGCTGATAAGCACTAATGTCTATTTGACTATGGCTGTCGGTTTTACCAGACAGCCTTAGCCCTTTGTATGATTGCGGCCAGCGTACACTCTTATTTTCTGTTGTTGACACATGGTGTAGGGACACTGCGGTAATCACCCTGCTGTACTCTGGCGATGTGGCGAGTATGTGGCCACCCAAGCCATTGCTAGTGCTGTGTAGGCAATTCATGCTGAGCAGCGCTATGATCAATGGCAAACAAGACTCCAAAATCCTTGGAGTCTCATAGCAGCACTTCCACCCTCAATGGCCAGGCTTTCCTCATCCTGGCACGCATGCATCATATTGAAGTATTTGCCTATCAACATTGACTGGCAAGATTAGGTCAACACGTAGCGCAGTACGTCTGCCCTTAGTTGTATATCTGTCTCTAATCCATTACGCATGCGCGTCCTCATGACGGCGCTAGTGCACGCTTATTGGCCGGCTCAGATGACGCTGTGCATCGCTCAGCGTCATCAGGAGCGAGGTGCTCATATATGAGGAAATACACCACCACTCGACAACAAGTTGTTGAAGTGTGTGGTAGCCTTTGCAGCGAGGTGGATCCGAACGGACTGGACGCGAGTAGCTCTTGGAGCACTAGACGGGTATGTTTCTTGGGGCAAATGATACCTTCTCTAGCTAATTTGGTACTTGTCAAGTACTTTTCTATACACTCCCTTTTTTGCATTTTTTAGTGCCCGCTCACACTGGGGTGTGAGGGACTTGTCCACACCCGCTAAGTACCTGTTCCTCCATCTCTAGGACGGTGGTCTGGCTATTTAACCCCAAGTGCCCTGTCCTCGGGTATTTATATGCATGTGTATTAGGGCATGTTGTGGTGTTTTTTTTTAGTATTGGTCACATATATCCCTCATAACACTTAAGGTATTGGTATCAATTAGCGTTAGGAGCTTTTATCTGCCCTTTTATCTGCTTTCTCGTTTCCACCTTTTCACTTGTATTTATCCAGTACATTTTTTGTGACAAACAAGTTCTTTCTGTAGTTCAAATTACTGGTTTTATATATTATCAGCTAGTATAACATCAATATCATCAAATTTTCCTTATAGCCGCCATTTCAGTTCCTCCTTCAAGTTCTAAACATCTCGTCCAGGTCTGGCTCGTTATCTTTGCTTTTCGGGTTATTCCTTTGAAAAGTAGGTCGCCTTATATTGTATTTTTTCTATCCTGTTTATTTGTATGTATGGGTATTATCTCTAGGTATAGCTATCTCTATACCTATGTACACCATAAAGAACAGTCTTTCAGTGCTTTCCAATATATATAATTGTTATTCTACAGTTATCGTGAGCACCTCCATACTTGCCCATATGCCGGGATGTAGTTGATCGTGTTGCTGCAGTGTTCTAATCTGGGGAGTTGGCCAGTTCATCTGGGGCCACTCCCATTCCTATGTGTAGCTTCTGCAGAACATAGAGGGTCGCAATAATCCAACCACACTCACCTCCTATAATACGTTTAGTGGTGAGTGTTTTGTAGATTAATTTCATGAATATCAACATTATATGTAATAATAAGATAAATGTTTCTCTGTATCAAAATGATTGAATCTTTCTTTGTACATTTAGAAGCTACTGAGGAAGCAATCAGATCGCGAAACATGTCGAGCTCCAAGTTTTAAAAATTTACCAACACATTGTGAACCTCAATCCAAGGAATCATCGCAGATTCGCAGTATTGTGGGGTATTACCTTGGAAGTGTCCACATCAATTGTGTTGTATTATATATGTTTTTGTATATGTATATATATTGTGTACATGTTATATTAAAATTTTATTATTTTTCTAAAATTCTGGTGTGCCTATAAAGTAAATTTTTTCCACAATCCCTTGTTCAGCTTTATTAGGATGTGGCACATTTTTTACCAATAGGTGTTGATTGCCACCTGAGGGCCATTGCAATCAATCTATTTCATATTGCATAGTTGCCAACTATTAGCCAGGACAGTCACCGATTTTGATCAGCTGTCCTGACCTGACCTTGTCCCAGGCTGCGTCACAGAAAACAAGGTTGATTACTTGTTGCTAGGCTGAACGCTTTGGGGTTGAGCCCAATGCTTTGTAACTGAATCTTGGATTTCCTGGCTGATAGGCAGCAGAGGGTAACAGTCGGAGATCATTACTCATCAACACTGTCCCTTAGTATAGGGATGCCACAAGGATGTGTGCTCAGCCCCTTTTTGTTTGCTTATATTACTATAATTTACATATATGAGTGTGTTTCCCGCTTTGAGGTTAAAATTTGTAGACAACACTATAGTAGTGGGGGAAATGAGTCTTCACATTGCCAGGACATTGAAAATCTAGTTGGTTGGAACGACCCGACCTGACCTTGTCCCAGACTGCATCACAGAAAACAAGGGTGATCATGGAGCAGTGCCATGGGTGCCCACATCTGTGCTTGACATAAGTGCTGCTGGATGGGGTCAGGGTGCCACCAAAACAAGACAGGGAAAAGCACAGGGACAGATCTCTCCTCCTACCTGCAGCTGACGTTCTTCAGGCGGTGGCTGCACTCTCATTGGGGATTGAGAACATCCCTGGCTGAGGCAGAGCCTGCAAGGCTCGCAGTTGGTTGAGTGGGATTCAGGGAGTAAAGGTGGTTACGAGATGATCGTGCCATTCACCTTCAGATCAGTGCTAAATGTGGCGGTTGCAGGCTGCAGTGAGTGCAGAGAGTTAATGCTCAGCAACAGCTCCAAACTGCCTGGGTCGGTGACTGTCAATATCTGCAGACAATTCAGCCTCTTGGATTTCTGCAGGATAAAGAACTGACAGCTTCGGTTCACCATATCAACCTGATCTTTTCATTCACAAAATCCTTCCTTCTTTTGAACAATTCACCTTCCACCACTTACTGTGAGGCCCCATTCACGTTTAGTGATTTGAGATTGGGGACAGCTGCAATTCCACATCACACTGCAGTGCAGTTTTGCCATGATTGTCACACAGCAACCTTCATCGAGCAAAGTTTGTCACCCTAAAATGAGCAGGAACTTCTTTTGGGCAACAAGCTTGGTGATGTGATGTGATGCGGTTTACTGCATAATTATGGCGTGACAATCACGGGAAACCACACTGCAGTTAAGGACCAATTAAAAATGAATGGCACCCAAACATGTGTGGAGCATTTTGCCACTATTGCAGTGTGATTTGGAATCTCATATATTCTACACACAATCCCAAATTACCAGATGTGAACGGGGCCTTAGTGAGGGTAAGTACTTGGGGAGGGAAGTAAGCGGAGGAGTCTGGGCCAGGGACAATCATTCTCTTTCTAGGAGGAGTTGGGAGGGCACAGACAGTGAGTGACTTGTCAGTGAGCGGAGTGGAGGAGTCTCCGCACAGCTGTCCTGAACACAGAGATATGAGGGAGGGCTTTAGTCACCAGCGTTCTCCCTTTAATTATAGTTCTCAGAGTTCCACTTTATATCAGAGTCCTCAGGGTTCCCCCTTACAGTGCAAGGGGGAGCTCTGTAGACCCTGATGTAAAAGGGAACTCTGATGTGTATGATTCCTGAAGGGAAAGATGGAGGAGCTGCAAATTTGCATTACGCAAACGAGTGACTTGAAATAATGTTGTGCCCTCAGGCCTGGCTTCACAGTAGTATATCTGATAAGGCTGTTTACATGATGGGGAGGTTTTTGTTTAGATGCAATATGATGCAGGCAAAAAAGGCAGAGGGGGCTGTGTGTTCATGTACATAATGCATGGTGTAAAAATGTAAAAAAGGTATTTAAGAAATGTGTTATCTGGGTATAATAAAATAATTCTGAAGCCGGCATCTTATGTTTCCTGACAGACTCCATGGCAGACTACGTGTGGGTTAACCCCGCCTCCTCTCCACAGCTATAGGACCCCTTACCCATAAATTTGAGCTCACCTCCACAGACAGGTGTTCCTTTTTTGTCCTCCTCACATGGACCTTCATCATGCGATTCTGTGCGATGTCCAGGATGTGTGGATTGCTTGGATTACTTGGTACTGTTACTGCGGTGCACCCAGGGCCCAGCTATGAGCGGGCGAGTGGTTACAGGGCTGGAAAATACCCCTATGGTGGAAGGGATATGGCCCAGAGTACCGGATCGGATGTCGCAGGAATCCATCGGCTGGCAAGGTCTGAAGATTTTGTTCATCTCTTTTCTCTCATGGCAGACAAGTTTATGTATGTTGTTTTTGTATCCCTTGTCTCATTTCCTTGTGTGTTGCGGCATGTGGAACGCTTCTGCGCTCCAGGACGCCATAACTCTTCCTGGTTCCTGGTCCGCCGCACATCTGCGCATGCGCCGAGCCGCGGTGAAACCGAGGCTTGGTTTTCGCGCATGCGCGATGCGGCAGAGGGGTCAGGGGCCCCCACAGTCGCAGTAGGTCTGGTCCCCTCGGCGCATGCGCGCAGCGGGACCGATCGTGACGTCATTCCGGCGGTTTATTTAAACCGCTGAAGAGCCCTATACAGGTGGGATAACCTGTGGGCGTATAGCGGCAGCCTCCCGGAGCCTCAATACTACCAGGACGGGGTAAGTACTTCTTTTGCAATGTAATGTTTGTAATGCTTAGTGTCTCTTAAAGGGACAGTTTTAAAAAAAATTAAAAAAAAAAAAACTTTTTTTGGTGTGCTTCCTTGCATTGATTTGCTTATCCTTAGTCTAGGTAGTGTAGTTTCGGATTTCTGTGTCTCCCTCGTCATGGACTCTTCTTCACCGCCATGTGGCCAGCCCTCCCGCAGAAGGTATGTGTGGAGTGGGTAGGGGTTTGGTGTATTTTGTGCCTGGCTGGTGGTTGCTAACGGTTACATCCTGCCCACCTTCCTCCCCCTCCCTCTGTCTGTATTATCTCTTACAGCCCGGCTATATCAGTTCATCAGTCACAAGACAGGGACCTTGCCAGGCCGCATCAGCATCATCAGTCATCCTCCAGGTCCAGACGCGACACTACGTCTAGGACCCATCATCATAGGGGACGTTCACATACCCCCTCTAGGCATATGAGACGTTCCCATTCCTCCTCTAGTTACCGCCACCACTACCGCGATAGTCGGGGATGTAAAACCAGAATCCCGGAGGGAAAATCGCTATGTGACCCATGTTATGCCCGAGCGGTCGGTAAGAAAGAGACCCAAAAACAGAATCTTGAGTCTCTTGTGAAACGTGTGGTACAGCAATCTATGAAGGAAATAGTTGCCCCCCACACGAGGAGCCAGTCCACCTCCTTGTCAAGCTCTTTGGCTGACGAGGCCCAGGAGGATCCAGGCCAATTCCAGCCCCATGATTCCTCCCATAATTTTTCGCAAGACGAGATGGAGGGAGATGACTCTACGGTGGGATTCGACTACGCTTTTGTCTCTCCACTGATCAAGGCAGTGAAGGAAACCCTAAAGTTGGAAGATACCACTGGCCCCCAGAGAAACAAAGAAAACTGTTTAAGCAACTGGGGAAAGAACGCTCCAATTTCCCACTTCCTTCTGAGCTGAAAGGAGTGTTTGAGGAAGAATGGAGCAAGGGAGATAAGAAGGTTTCTATGCTAAGCAAAACCTCTAGACTGTATCCCTTTAAATCTGAGGACGTTAAGCATTTGGAAAATACTCCCCTCGTAGATTCTGCAGTAATGCGCCTAGCGAAGCATGTCACCCTCCCGCTAGATGATGCTGTATCTTTTAAAGATGGTCTGGATCGAAAGATTGGCCAAGACCTCAAAAGAATATATAGCTTGACCGGAACGGCCTGCAAACCAGCTTTAGCCCTTGCAGTTACCTCCAAAGCAATGGAGGCCTGGGTGGAAAATGTAGACTCCGTCCTGAAAGGTGTCTCGGAGGAATTCAGCAGTGCAAGAACTTAAACTGGCTGTCGCCTTTTTGGGAGAAGCATAAATTGACCTCATCCGTCTACTGGCCAGATCAATGTTGTCTTCGGTCACGGCCAAACGAGCATTGTGGTTACGCCCCTGGCTTGCTGATCCAGCCTCCAAGCAGGCGTGGTGCAAAATTCCCTTTGAAGGGACTTCATTGTTTGGGAACAAACTTGATAACGCCATTTCAAAAGCTACAGGCGGAAAGTCGGGTTTTCTTGCCCAGGACAGGCGCCTGTTTAACCAGAGAACACCTCAATGGAGACGCAATACAGAGCGTTCGAGGGAAACGCGCTCCTATAAACCCGGACGGGATTTTAGGAGAAGCTGGAACTGGAATAGAGGGCAAACTTCCTTTCAAATGTCTGGCAAGAAACAGACGTCCGGTGGGCGTGAGCCAACCAAGTCCTTTTGAGATTGGGCCCGCCCAGGCGGGTCGGGTAGGGGCTTGCCTATGCCTCTTCCGGCACGTCTGGTCAGATTATTGGACCATCAAAACGGTCTCAACAGGCCACACATGGTCCTTCACCAAGATTCCTCCATGCAGACCAATGCAAACTTCTCTTCCTCAATCAGAAGAAAAACACCAAGTTCTTCTTTCATATGTCAATGTCTTGAAAGATCAAGGAGCAGTGGTGCCCGTGCCAAAGGATGAGGAATTCCAGGGGGTATACTCCCCCCTCTTTCTAGTACAGAAGAAAAACGGCTCTTGGCGCCCAGTTATAGACCTCACCTTTGTAAACAGATATATAAAGCACGAGAAGTTCAAGATGGAGTCACTCTCAACTATCCAAAAAGTCGTTCAACCAGGCGACTGGTTGATCTCAATAGATCTAAAGGACGCATACTTTCATGTTCCCGTGGCGGAAGATTTTCACAAATATCTTCGGTTCCAGGTCGAACAAGAGCACTTACAATTTATTTGTCTTCCGTTCGGGCTAACGACTTCTCCCAGAGTCTTTTCCAAGGTGCTGTTGGCAGTTGTGTCCCTGATCAGAATACAGGGTGTGCGTCTGTATCATTATCTGGACGATTTACTAGTACTGTCCCAAGACAAGCAGCAGTTGCTGATCCACAAAGATCAGGTGATCTCTACACTGTTGGAGTTCGGATGGCTCCTAAACCGGGAGAAGAGTCAGCTAGAGCCGACCCAGTGCCTAATATATCTAGGGGCTCAATTCAACACAATAGAGAATACCATCTCTCTTCCAGAAGAAAAAATACAGATCATTCGGGAAAGAATCTCCTTAGCCCTAGACTCCTCACACCTAAGGGCGTCACAGTGCCTGAAGATAATCGGCACAATGGTGGCCACATCCCCTATGATCAAATGGGCGATGTGGAGACTTCGTCTTTTTCAGTCAGGATTCCTCCAGCAGTGGAGGTCGGACGATCTCAATCAGTTGATCTGGATAACACAGTCAATGAGGAACAGTCTCCTCAGGTGGCTTCAAACCAATAACTTGTTAACATGCCACTCCCTTGCTCCCATCCATTGGGTGACTGTTACATCCGATGCCAGCAATACGGGCTGGGGGGCCCATTGTGGGGCAGAACTGGCTCAGGGAAAATGGGATGCCCGTCTCCACACTCCAGGTTCAAACATTCTGGAGCTACGTGCGGCATAGTGTGCCCTTCAAGCCTTTTCCCACCTCCTGAAAAGGAAGTCGGTCATACTCAAAATGGACAACACCACTGCGGTGGCATACGTGAAGAGGCAAGGGGGCACTCGGAGCTCTGCCCTTCTCCAAGAGGTCGAGCCCATCATGACCTGGGCTCAGAGGAATCTGCTCAACTTGACAGCAGTCTTCATTCCAGGGGAGCAGAACATTCAAGCGGACTTCCTGTCACGCAGCAATCTAGACAACAACGAATGGTCACTGCATCCACAAACATTCAAGTGGATCCTATCGTTGTAATTTGATCCAGAGGTGGATCTGTTTGCATCCCCCTGCAATAACAAGATCGACAGATACTACACTCGAGGTCGGTGCAGTCAAGCTTTTGGAGTAGATGCATTAACGAGTCAATGGGATTTCAACAGGGCATATGCCTTCCCTCCACCTCCGATCATGCTAAAATTCCTACAGCGGCTTCAGTTGGAGACAGTCGAAGTGGTAACAATAGCACCATATTGGCCGAGCAGGCCGTGGTTTCCTCTCCTGAACCTAATGAGCTTCCGGGACCCGTTGCCTCTTCCTCTCAGGCCGGACCTTCTTTCTCAGGGGGCGACCCTGCACCCCTGTCCAGCGATACTGAGACTGATGGTCTGGTTCTTGAGAGGGAGAGGCTAGAGTCTCTTGGGTGTGCTTCAGGGTGTAATCTCTACCCTTATGAGCTCCAGAAAGCCTAACACAAACAAAACTTACAATAGAATCTAGGCCAGGTTTGTCAGCTTCACGACTTCTGCAGGAAAATC
The DNA here is from genome assembly GCA_029206835.1 of Rana muscosa. NCBI lineage: Eukaryota > Metazoa > Chordata > Amphibia > Anura > Ranidae > Rana > Rana muscosa. The sequence goes on from CM055121.1 coordinate 570,687,287, forward strand.
ATCTAGAAATCCTAGTGTTCAAGACATTTTGAGTTTTCTCCAATCAGGCTTGGATCTTTCTTTGTCGATCAGTTCCCTCAGAGTACAAGTTTCAGCCTTATCAGCTTTTTCGGGAACGTCATGGGCAACTCATCCCCTGGTTCAACAGTTCTTTCGGGGGGCATCGAGAATCAGGCCTCAGAGGAAACCCAGTTTCCCCAAATGGGATCTTCCGCTTGTCCTTGATGCCCTTTCAGCACTCAACAACAAGTATCTTTCCATTAAGGACTTATCAGTTAAACTGGCTTTTCTAGTGGCTATTAGTGATGAGCCGAACACCCCCGGGTTCGGTTCGCACCAGAACCCGCGAACGGACCGAAAGTTTGCACGAACTTTAGAACCCTATTAAATACAATGGATGCGAACGTTCGAAATCTAAAGTGCTAATTATAACGACTATTATGCATGTTATTGTCCTAAAAAGGGTTTGGGAACCCGGGTTCTGCACCAGGGGTCATGTATCAATGCAAAAAGAAGTTTTAAAAACGGCCGTTTTTCTGGAGCAGTCATTTTAACCACTTGACAACTGGGCACTTAAACCCCCTTCCTAACCAGACGAATTTTCAGCTTTTGGTGCTCTCACATTTTGAATGACAATTACTCAGTCATACAACACTGTACCCATATGAAATTTTTGTCTTTTTTTTCACACAAATAGAGCTTTCTTTTGGTGGTATTTAATCACTGTTGGGTTTTTTATTTTTTGCGCTATAAGAGAAAAAAGACTGAAAATTTTGTAAAAAAATGAATTTTTCTTTGTTTCCGTTATAAAATTTTGCAAATTAGTATTTTTTCTTCATACATTTTGGCCAAAATTTATACTGCTACATATCTTTGGTAAAAATAAGTACAAATTGGTGGATATTTTTTGGTCTTTGTGAAAGTTATAGAGTCCACAAGCTATGGTGCCAATATCTGAAAATTGATCACACCTGAAGTACTGACGGCCGATCTCATTTCTTGAGACCCTAACATGCCAGAAAAGTACAAATACCCCCCAAATGACCCCTTTTTGGAAAGAAGACATTCCAAGGTATTTAGAAAGAGTCATTGTGAGTTTTTTGAAGTTGTCATTTTTTCCCACAATTCTTTGCAAAAATCAAGATTTTTTTTTCTTTTTTTTTTTTCCACAAAATTGTCATATTAGCAGGTTATTTCTCACACACAGCATATGCATACCACAAATTACACCCCAAAACACATTCTGCTATTCCTCCCGAGTATGGCGATACCACATGTGTGAGACTTTTACACAGCGTGGCCACATACAGAGGCCCAACATGCAGGGAGCACCTTCAGGCGTTCTGGAGCACCCAGGCCAATTCTGACATTTCTCTCCTACATGTAAAAATCATCATTTATTTGCTATAAAATTACATAGAACCCCAAAACATTATATATGTTTTTTTAGCAAAGACCTTAAAGAATATAATGGTGGTCATTGCAACTTTTTATCTTGCACGGTATTTGCGCAGAAATTTTTCTAACGCGTTTTTTACGGAAAAAAACTGTTTTGTGCCTAAAAGAAAAAAAAAACAGTAAAGTTAGCCCAGTGTTTTTGCATAATGTGAAAGATGAAGTTACACTGAGTAAATAGATACCTAACATGTCACCCTTCAAAATTGCACACGCTCGTGGAATGGCGCCAAACTTCGCTACTTAAAAATCCCCATAGGCAATGCTTTAAATATTTTTACTGGTTATATGTTTTGAGTTACAGAGGAGGTCTAGGGCCAAAATTATTGCTCTCGCTCTAACGTTCGCAACGATACCTCACATGTGTGGCTTGAACACCGTTTTCATATGTGGGCGGGGCTTACATATGCGTTCACTTCTGCATGCGAGCTCGCGGGGGCAGGGGCGCTTTAAAAAATATATATATTTTATTGTTCATTTTACTTTATTTATTTTAGTTTGACATGTTTTTCCGCCCCAAATTTTTTTTTTTAGCACTTTTATTCCTATTACAATGAATGTAAACATCCCTTGTAATAGGAATATGGCATGACAGGTCCTCTTTACAGTGAGATATGGGGGGGGGGGGTGTCAATAAGACCCCACATCTCACCTCTAGGCTGGGAAGCCTAAAAAAAAAAACAAAAAAAAAAACAATCTTGGCTTTGATCGTAGCGGTGAGTCGGTAGAAGCACCGGAGGGCAGCAGGAGGGGGGGGCATCCCCTCTCACCTTCCGTAAGAGCGATCAAGCGGTGGAACAGCCGCTATGATTGTTCTTATGGTGTAGGGAATTGCCAGCTGAAAAAGCGAATATCTGAATGATGCCTGTAGCTGCTCCCATCATTCAGATATCTCCGCACAAAGTCAAGGACGTCATATGACGGCCGGCGGGCGGGCGGGAAGTGGTTATTGCAGAGTATTGCCGGGTATTGAGGAGTATTGCCGGGTATTGAGGAGTATTGACGAGTATTGCCGGGTATTGAGGAGTATTGCGGGGTATTGAGGAGTATTGCAGGGTATTGTGGAGTATTGCAGGGTATTGTGGAGTATTGCAGGGTATTGTGGAGTATTGCAGGGTATTGTGGAGTATTGCTGGGTATTGTGGAGTATTGCCGGGTATTGTGGAGTATTGCCGGGTATTGTGGAGTATTGCCGGGTATTGTGGAGTATTGCCGGGTATTGTGGAGTATTGCTGGGTATTGTGGAGTATTGCCGGGTATTGTGGAGTATTGCTGGGTATTGTGGAGTATTGCCGGGTATTGTGGAGTATTGCTGGGTATTGTGGAGTATTGCTGGGTATTGTGGAGTATTGTGGAGTATGGCAGGGTATGGGCAGGGTATTGCACAGTATGGGCAGGGTATTGCACAGGGTATTGCAGAGTATGGGCAGGGTATTGCACAGGGTGTATTGCAGAGTATTGCACAGGGTGTATTGCAGAGTATTGGCAGGGTGTATTGCAGAGTATTGCACAGGGTATTGCAGAGTATTGCACAGGGTGTATTGCAGAGTATTGCACAGGGTATTGCAGAGTATTGGCAGGGTGTATTGCAGAGTATTGCACAGGGTATTGCAGAGTATTGGCAGGGTGTATTGCAGAGTATTGCACAGGGTATTGCAGAGTATTGCACAGGGTATTGCAGAGTATTGCACAGGGTGTATTGCAGAGTATTGCACAGGGTGTATTGCAGAGTATTGCACAGGGTGTATTGCAGAGTATTGGCAGAGTATTGCACAGGGATGGCTGAGCAGGGATGGATGGATTGCTGGATCTGTGACTGCAATTGTCACAGATCCAGCCCACAGCTGACATGGGGGAGGGAGCGGACATGATCCGCTCCCTCCCCTCTCCTCTCACACTGTACCGATCGGTACAGAGAGGGGAGGGAGGAACCGGCGTCATCAAATGACGCCGGTCTGTTTACAAGTGATCGCTCCGTCATTTGACGGAGTGATCACGTGGTAAACGGCCGCGATTAGCGGCCATCTACCGTGATCCGTGATGCGCCGGGTCTTCCGGATCCGGCGGTCACGGACATATCCTGGAGCGCGCCCCAGGGGGCGCGCGGGAGCAAGATTCTGTGAGGACGTCCCTGGGACGTCCACTCAGGATAACTCGACCGCGCTGTGGACGTCTTTTGTACATGGCGCGGTCGGGAAGTGGTTAATGATGCATAAAGTGAAAAAAAAAGAGTCAAATATTCCTTTAAATATCGTACCTGGGGGGTGTCTAAAGTATGCCTGTGAAGTGCCACGTGTTTCCCGTGTTTAGAACTGTCCCTGCACAAAATTACATTTCTAAAGGAAAAAAAGCCATTTAAAACTGCTTGCGGCTTTAATGTAATGTCTGGTCCCGGTAATATGGATGAAAATCTTTAAGAAAAATGGCATAGCTACCCCATCACACACCCCCCCTACCCCAGCCCATTACCAGCCCCTTTGGGTCTTGTATGGATATTAAGGGGAACCTTAAAAAAGGCCCTATATACTCTGAACAGCCGTATACAGGTGGTGCATACAAGACAGGGACTGTAGGTTTGTTCTTATGTAGAATCTGTTTGTAATTTTGAACAGGTACATTGTTTAAGTGTAGCTCCAGCCAAAAAATCTATTTTTAAGCTTTTTGGAAAACATAGGGAAGGGTTATCACCCCTGTAACATTTGTTTTGCTGTCTGTGCAGTGTGCACCTGTTCAGAACAGTTCACCTCACTTTCCGTCCTAATGACAAATGTTTTTTGAAAATTTGGGGTTTTTATTGAAACAAGAATTGGTGATAAAGAATCAGTGGAGAGGAGACACTTTTTTTCCCATATTAACACTTACAGGAGAGAATTTGCCTTCCTAGGGGTAGATTTCCTCTCACTTCCTGTTGTATCCTTCCGTTTGTAAGGAGGAGTCATTTGTAAGTTGGATGTTTGAAAGTAGGGGCCTGCCGTATATACTCAGCTGAAATTTGCCCCTTTCATGTTGGTGTTGCCACAACACTGTGAGCCCTCACAGTTACTCTTGGTGGGCGCATGAATGGGCCCTGCTGTGAATTATTAGATCAAGAATTGTAATTGCATGCCCCTGTTGAACAGGGGCTGAAAAATTGGGCCTTTGGTGGTGGTGGTGGTGGTGGTGTTGACACAACACTGTAAGGCCTCACAGTTAGTCTTGGTGGGCACAGGAATGGGCCCTGCTGTGAATTATTAGATCAAGAATTGTAATTACATGCCCCTGTTAAACAGGGGCAGAAAAATTGAGCCTTAGGCACTGGTGTCACAACACTGCAACCCCTCACAGATACTGTACTTGGAGCACAGCAATGAGCCCTGTTGCAAAGTATTGCATCAAAAATTGTAATTACACGCCCCTGTTAAACAGGGGCTGAAAAATTGGGCCTTAGCCACTGGTGCTGGTGCCACGACACTGCAACCACTCCCAGATACTCTAGTTGGAGTGCAGGAATGAGCCCTGCTGCAAAGCATTGCATAAAAAATTGTAATAACACACCCCTGTTAAACAGGGGCTGAAAAATTGGGCCTTAGCCACTGGTTGCGGCACCCAGAAACAAAAATGTTCTTCCAAGCTATCATCGTCAATCGGATCATTGAGGAGGAGGAGGATAGTCAGTCAACATAACAGGACAGTCTCTCAGCATCAGCATCAGTCTTGAAGGGATGTGACATTTGAAAATAAATTAGTCTGTTATATCAGCTTCAGGTGTTTGGTAGCTGGTGGTGATCCAAGACTGGTTCATCTTTATGAAGGTCAGTCGATCAACAGAGTCGGTGGACAGGTGCACCCTGTGATCCGTGACAAATCCTCCAGCAGCACTGAATGTGCGTTCTGAAAGAACGCTGGATGCAGGACAGGCCAGTAGCTCAATTGCATACTGTGCAAGCTCTGGCCAGTGATCCATCCTCAAGACCCAGTAAGCCAGAGGATTTTCGGTGGGGAAGGTGTCCAAGTCTGACCTTGCCCCTAGGTATTCCTGCACCATGTATATCAGACGCTGGCGATGGTTGCTGGAACCGATCATACCCTTGGGGCTGCAGACTAAAGAATTGTCTGAACGCTTCGGTCAGACGGCCACCTTCCCCACCACTCCTTCTTTGACTGACCGAAGCCTCAGCAACTCGTTGTCCAGGACCAGGAGTTTATAACCTCCCAGTCTCTGGGAACGCATTGCACAGACCATTCTGCAAGGCCTCCCGGAGTTGTCTCATCCTCTGCTCCCTCTGCGACGGTAAGATAAGGTCCGCAACCTTACCCTTGTACCGTGGATCAAGGAGAGTGGCCAGCCAGTAATGGTCCCTCTCCTTGATTCGAAGAATACGAGGATCCTTCCGCAGACTTTGCAGGATCAGGGAGGCCATGCAGCGTAGGTTAGCTGAGGCATTCAGTCCAGAGTCCTCTGGGTCACTAAGGACGACATGATCCGCAGCCACCTCCTCCCAGCCACGTACAAGTCCACTGGTTTCTTGGGACTGTAAATCATCCCTAAAAGACTGCTGCTGATGATGCTGAGTGCCAGGCTCCACCTCCATGCTGACACAATCCTCCTCCTCCTCCTCCTCTTCTTCCTGTGCGATGGGTGGGACAGAAGGAACACTGTCTGGGTAAAGGGGGCCTTAAGAGGAAAGGAAGTCCTCCTCTTCTGCCTCTGTTCTGCCTCAAGTGCCCTGTCCATTATTCCACGCAGCATATGTTCCAACAGGTGGACAAGAGGTACAGTGTCACTGATGCATGCACTGTCACTGCTCACCATCCTCGTGGCCTCCTCAAATGGTGCCAGGACAGTGCATGCATCCCTGATCATGCCCCACTGGCGTGGTGAAAAAAACCTGAGCTCCCCTGACCCCTGTCCTGGTGCCGTAGTCGCACAGGTACTCATTGATGGCCCTCTGCTGCGTGTGCAGCCGCTGCAGCATGGCCAACATTGAGTTTCACCTGGTGGGCATGTCACATATAAGGCGGTTCTTGGGCAGGTTCAACTCTTTTGCAGCTCAGCCAGGCGAGCACTGGCATTATAAGATCTGTGGAAATGCACACAGACTTTCCTGGCCTGCCTCAGGACATCCTGTAAGCCCGGGTACCTGCCCAAGAACCGCTGCACCACCAGGTTAAGGACGTGAGCCACACAGGGCACATGGGTCAGTTGTCCCTGTCGGAGAGCGGAGAGGAGGTTGGTGCCATTGTCGCAAACTACCATTCCTGGCTTAAGCTGGCGTGGCGTCAACCACCTCTCGGCCTGCCCCTGCAGAGCAAACAGAACCTCTGCCCCAGTGTGGCTTCTGTCCCCCAAACACACCAGCGCAAGCACGGCATGGCATCTTTTTGCCTGCGTACTTGCGTAGCCCCTTGAACGCCTATGGAGCACCGCTGGTTCCGAGGACAAAGCACAGGAAGAGGCCACGGAGGAAGAAGAAGAGGAGGGGGTGGAGGACAGAGGTGTGTCACAACCAGTAGTAGCATTTTGGAGGCGTGGCGGTGGAACAACCTCCAACACTACTGCACCTTGTCCTGCATCCTTCCCAGCTGCCAAAAGAGTGACCCAATGGGCCGTGAAAGAAAGGTAACGTCCCTGTCCATGCCTGCTGGACCATAAGTCAGCGGTAATATGCACCTTACCGCTGACCGCCCTGTCCAGCGAGGCCAAGACATTGCCTTCCACATGCCGGTAGAGAGCCGGAATCGCCTTCCGTGAGAAAAAGTGGCGTTTGGGAACCTGCCACTGAGGAACCGCACATTGCACAAACTCACGGAAGGGGGCCGAGTCTAAAAAATACGCTTTGTACACACCAGTGTTTTTTTTTTTTTTTTTTTTTTCCCCCTAGCGAAGCGGGACTGAACAAAAAAACTGACAGCTCAGGAGGAGCCACTGTACTGATATTAGTACAGCAATCTCCCCTTCTGGTTTATTGTATTCTGACAGGTCTCGATCCCTGTCAGAACACTTCAGTCAGCGCTTTCAGCCAATGGCTGGCTTTTGTCAGACCGACTTTAGTGCACGTTGGCGGTTTCTATTAAACCGGCCGATGCCCACCTGACATTTGACCCGTGTGGACTAGGCTTTAAATAAAATCATACCACCAACAGTTTTTGACAATCCTTTGTTAAAAAAAACAACCTGTTCCCCATAATCATTTGCATGGGGGGGCTGGGATATGGGGATTCCAAAGTCACCACCTGCACAACCACAGAGCCAGAGTTGTGAGGAAGAGGCCCTTGTCCCCATGTTGAGGGCATGTGGTCTGGTATGATTTAGGAGGGGGGGTGCTCGCCCATTCCCCCCCCCCCAGCCTGCATGCTCGGATAACGGTCTGGTAGGGATTTTGTGGGGGACCCCATGGCGTTTTCGCTCTCTCTCTCTCTCTCGTGGTATTCCCCTTAAAATTCATACCAGACCTGGTATAGAGGTGGGGCTTCCATGCTGTTTCTTTTCTGATTTTCATCCCCTCCCTCCTCATCACTGGAGCCAATCTGGCAGTATGCTGCAGCTGCTGGAACATGACTGCCAGATTGGTGTCCTTCTTGAGCATCCCCTCTCTCTGCTCTCACGCTACTGCCTTCCTCTAGCTGGGTATCATCCTGGAGCATGTACCCAACACTGTGCTCAAACAGTTCGGGGGACTCCTCAGGAGGACATGGTTGGTCTAGGGAAGGAGTGACTGATGATGACATTGATACCAGGGAAGAGGACGCTTTGGCAGCTGCTTTGCCAGTATCCTGAGCCTGGGTGAGAGAGGATGAGGAGGATGAGGAGGGCTTGGTCATCCACTCTACCAAGTCTTCGGCATGATGCGGCTCAACACGTCCAGCTGCCGAAAAGAAGGACAAGCGTGTCCCATGGCCACGTGCTGATGGCGATGCACCGCGTCCACGACCAGCACTGTTGTCTCTAGACACAGAGCCTGCTTGCCCTCTTTTTTTGGCACACCAGGAAAAAGCAGCAAAACAGGCTAAGTTAAGGTGTAATATGGTCAGGAGGCACACTCCGCCCGCTGTAAGTGCCGCAAAATCCTGTTTGTGTAACACACCAGGAAAAAGCAGCAATACAGGCTAAGTTAAGGTGTAATATGGTCAGGAGGCACACTCCGCCCGCTGTAAGTGCCGCAAAATCCTGTTGGTGTAACACACCAGGAAAAAGCAGCAATACGGGCTAACTTCAGGTGTATAATGTGCAGGAGGCTTAGCAACAATGACACTGACACTGTCCCCTGCCTATCCTTCTCTCTCCCTGCACACAAGGTTTATCAAAGTATATGACACTGACACTCTCCCTGCCTATCCTTCTCTTTCCCTGCACACAAGGTTTAGCAAAGAATATGACACTGACACTGTCCCCTGCCTATCCTTCTCTCTCCCTGTACACAAGGTTTATCAAAGTATATGACACTGACACTCTCCCTGCCTATCCTTCTCTCTCCCTGCACACAAGGTTTAGCAAAGAATATGACACTGACACTGTCCCCTGCCTATCCTTCTCTCTCCCTGTACACAATGTTTATCAAAGTATATGACACTGACACTCTCCCTGCCTATCCTTCTCTCTCCCTACACACAAGGTTTAGCAAAGAATATGACACTGACACTCTCCCTGCCTATCCTTCTCTGTCCCTACACACAAGGTTTAGCAAAGAATAGATTTGACAAGATTTGACACTGTCCCTGCCTATCCTTCACTTTCCCTGCTCCGGAACACACTACACAAGGCCGCCGCGCTGGCGGCCTTTTATAGTGTGGGGCGTGTACTAAACCCCCTCAGCTATAATTGGCCACAGGCATCCTGCCTGTGGCCAATCATTGCTCTCCTCGCTGCCGGCGCTGTGATTGGCCAAGCATGCAGGGTCACAGTGCATGCTTGGCCAATCACAGCGCCGGGATTACACTGCGATGGCGCAGTGTATTGTGGGCCGTTCGCGTCACTTGAATTTGGCGCGAACGGCCCAAATCGTTCGTTGTTCGCCGAACGCGCGAACAGCCGATGTTCGTGTCGAACCTATGGTCGACTCGAACACCGAGTTCATCCCTAGTGGCTATTACTTCAGCCAAAAGGGTTTCAGAAATAAGCTTCCTGGGTTGTCAAGAACCCTTTTTGACTTTCTTCCCGGACCGAGTGGTCCTTATTCCCATGCTTGGGTCAAAGCCAAAAGTCACGTCAGTTTTTCACGAGAATCAAGAAATAGTCCTTCCTACTTTCAATTCTCCGGAATCAGCAGATGCTCATCCCTTGGATGTGGATGAGACTCTGAAAGAATACTTGCGAGTCACTTCATCTTTTAGAAGCTCGAACTACCTGTTCTTGTTACATAGTGGCAGCAACAAAGGAAAGAGGGCTTCCTCCAGAACGATAGCAGCCTGGATCGTTCAATCTATTCAACAGGCCTACAGGGCAAAGGGTTTGGCTCCTCCAGAGGCGGTGATGGCTCATTCCACCAGAGGCATGGCAGCCTCATGGGCAGCAGCTCGACACGTGGCTCCTGAAGTGATATGAAAGCGAGCTTTGTGGTCTTCTATTAATACATTTATGTCCCATTATTGTATTGAGCCTGCTTCCCTTTCCTCTGTTAATTTTGGTCGAAAAATCCTGTCAGTAGACGGGAAAGATTAAAATATATTTTTGTTCAAGTATACCCTCCCGTGTGGATTGGCTAGTTATTTCCCACACGTAGTCTGCCATGGAGTCTGTCAGGAAAACAGAAAATTTATTACCAAATACTTACCGTATTTTTCCTTTCCTGATAGACTCCATGGCAGACGGAGTTCCCACCCATGAATTAAAAATATGAGAGTTGAAATTTGAGTCGGCTAGTTACGGAACACCTGTCTGTGGAGGTGAGCTCAAATTTATGGGTAAGGGGTCCTATAGCTGTGGAGAGGAGGCGGGGTTAACCCACACGTAGTCTGCCATGGAGTCTATCAGGAAAGGAAAATTACGGTAAGTATTTGGTAATAAATTTTCAGTTTTCTCTATTAAAACCATTCTTGTCAATATCCCCTGTGATCACATAAATCAGCTATGCGCAGAAAGCCCTTATTGGAACACCAGTCAAACATTCTGGGTGTGAGGCCCGGGGTGAATTCCCTATTTCTAAGAATAGGGACCAGATGGGGGATTTAAATTTGTGAGATTTAGATAGTCTATCTCAAATTTCCAACGAGAAGGAAAGTGCTGGGCATAGAATTGAAGGCCATTCCTTAGGTGGCAACCATAGGATATGAGAGATCCATCGATCAAGACATGCATAAGCCTCTACTTGCATCCAGATAGGGTGGGGCTGATTGGAATAAAATAGCTACAGTAGCTTGATAAACTGTGATGCAGCAAAATACTTCAGCAAGTCTGGTGTCCCCAGCCTATCCGCTTGTTCACCCTAGGCTTCTTGCCCCACCCCCAAATAAAGGATATAAGTCAAATTTATCTTGGAATGTTAACAAATCTGACCAGACAAGTGCCACTGGCAATGTGTGGAATAAGTATAATGGAAAAAATAAAGTTGCGCTAAACCTAAATCATAAACCCTGTGTAGGGGTGCTATACGATAAATCAAAAATTTGTGAACGACCCTAAATTCAAAGTGATATGAATGAATATAATAAAAATAAAAAGGTCAAAATCAAAATAAAGTGAATTAATAAATGAAAGTGGAATAGTGAATAAGCTCAACTCAAATGGGACGAGCGGGACGAGCGGAACGAGCAGCGTGCTGACGTCACCACCTACCACTGCTCGATCTCCAGACGGACGGGGCTGCCTGCTTGCATCCGGCCGGCGCAGCGGGCTTCAGGCTGTTTTGTCAACTACTTTTGTGAGTGCAATATACATTTTTTATGTTTCAACAATAAATGCAAAAGGTTTTACACTATCGAAGCATCTGTTTTCCTTACATGCCATACCATTGCTATTTGGCTTACTGTCATGGAGTATGCTGATTAGCGAGGCTGTGGATTTAAGGTGCTACTGTCATCCAGCTGAGATTCATTACAAGCTTATAGGGGTCCTCCATTATAGGGGACCACCGGGCTCTGGTAAGCGGATTAATTTGTCATATGGTGGTGGAGATCACTTTGGTTTCAGTCCATATCTGAAGAGTTTGGACTTTACTGGATTTGTGCACGGGTGGATTTTTATCATTTATTGGCGTTACACCCAGATCATCCATTCATGAACTTTATGAACTTTATATGTTTTCAATCCATTGAGTTTATTCACTATTCCACTTTCATTTATTGATTCACTTTATATTGCTTTTGACCTTTTTATTTTTATTATATTCATTCATATCACTTTGAATTTAGGGTCGTTCACGATTTTTTGATTTATCATATAGCACCCCTACACAGGGTTTAGCGCAACTTTATTTTTTCCATCTCACTTGTTCACTGGTTTTGATGTTTACAGATAAGTTGCTGCTTCCAATTGAGCTCCAGCATTTCTTGTGTTCGCACCAGATTGCTTTTTTCAATCTTAGCGCAGTTTCTTTTTTCTTTTTCTCTTTTTCTCTTTTTTTCTATGGAATAAGTATAAGACTTTCAGAAGAATGTTCATATTCACAGAGTGTAGTCTGTCACACCACGATGGAGGGAGGAGCAATTATCTGGCCATGTCAGCTGTTATGCCGTGTACACACAATCGATTTTCTCGACGGTGAAAACACCGCCGAGAAAATCTACATGAAAAACGAGGACTGGCTTGGTCCCCTACACACGGCCGGTTTTAATGACATTTTTTCTTTTGGTCGAGAAAAATGACTGTGTGTACGCTCCCTGGCAGTGTTTCCCTATGGGAAAACTGCCGCGGAAAAAAATGCCGTGAATCACGTTGAGAAAAATTAGAGCATGTTCTAATTTTTCTCGTCGTGATTCTTGCCGTTTTTCTCGTCGGGAAAAATGCTGGAAAGCCCACACACGGTTTAAATAGCGCAGGATGATTCTGGGAGTATAACGTGCGTAAGGATGGAGAAAGATTAATTCCCAAATATGGGAGGGCTTATGGTTTATTCTAAGATGCAAAATCATTATAAAAGGTTTAAGTATTGTGTATAGGTTGGGGGGGTAGTGATAGGCGATCAAGAGGTCATCTGAAAAGAGGGCACATTTATGTTCCCTATTGCCACATTCTATACCCAGAATATTAATGGAGGTGCAAATTTTAATGGCAAGCTGCTCCAGGGCCAGAACAAAAAGTAACGGAGATAGTGGACAGCCCTGACGAGTTCCTCCAATTTACAAACATTGTTACGTTGTCATAATGCATGGTAAGAAACAGATGAACATGAACATGTACATACTTGTAATATACTTGTAATATACTCAATATGTAATATACTCAAAGATATGAAAATTGGTCTGTTGAAAAGATATTTGGGCATATGAGTTCAATATTATCCTACTATATAATATTCTACTATATAAGATTTGTAACAGTGTTTCTCAGTTATACAAGTAAATTATATATGAAATTCTACAAGAATATTTAAGGTTTGGGGAGGTTAGGAGAATAGAAAGAGGGGGTAGGGGTGGTAGGAGGCAGGGTGGAGGACAAGCATGAGTAGTTATCAAGATTTACAACCTAGTGAGTTCCTTATACCAATTTGACCAGGGGTTCCACATTTGTCTCAACGTGGTGTGAGATTGGTTATTGTTGAACAAGAGTGTCTCGTAATTGTGGTGAGTCTGAACCATTGTAACGACATCCAGAACAACTGGGATTTTTGTTGTTTTCCAGAGTTTTGTTATATTGCACCTAGATGCTAGCAATATGTGGGTAATTACTTTCCTGTGAGCAACAGGTATGAGATCGATATTTAAGTTTAGTAGAGCTAGATCCGGTAATGGTAATATGGTCAATCCTGTAATTTGTGAAAGGTTTAAGAAGACTTCCTGCCAGTATTTCCTCAAGTGTGGGCATTCCCATAGGGTGTGGATTAAAGATCCATGTGATCCACAATTCCTCCAGGAATTGGGGGATGTATGATGATCAAATTTAGCAATTTTATCTGGGGTTAAGTACCTCCTTTAAACAATGTTACTATTTAGTTCATGGACTGACACAGCTTCCTATTGACAAGTTGGTATTATCCTATCTTTAGGAGTGACTGGGCAGAAAAAACTTGTAAAAAGTGTTACATCACACCTTCTACAGCACCGCCCAGGGTGCGGACCCTCTGGGTATAATCCCTCTCTCTGCACCTCGCAGATCAGTTTTTTCTGTCTAGCAAGGAGAAGGACATGGCTTCCTTTCACGCCCACTGGTCCGGGGGAAAAAAAATTCTATGTTTGCTTTTTAGTTTCCTGCGATCTTCGATCAACTGCCGACTGGGTGACAGGCTGGATCCTCGATCGTTGTAGTCCCCCCAGTTTCAGCCATTGAGCGTGTGCCGACCCTAGCTACGCACTGGTTTTCCACGACATACCCGTCGCTCTACGGGTGGCCGGAGAGCCTGCGCTCCAGGGCTTGCATTGGACCGTTCAGCTTCGCCTGACCTTACGGCTGAGTCGCAGTAGCCTGGCCGGTGAGCTTACGCTCCAGGGTTTGCATCGTACCGTTCAGCTTCGGCTGACCTTACTGGCCGAGTCACAGTAGCCTGTCCGGTGAGCTCGCACTCCAGGGCATGTATACGATCGTTCCCTAAGGTTCAATCACAGCATGCCTGGCCGACAGTCACCTCCGTGCATGGATGATGATCTGTCCGGAATGTCTTCCAGCATGATCCACGCAGGAAAGGTAAGTAGCTCCCCTGCTTCGGCAGGGTGACTTGGCTGGACATTCCTGGAGAGATCAAGTAAGTGGTTGTGGCCCCTTTCTCTCCTCTCTCCCTGCCTTCCCTCCTCCCTGGGCTCTGAGCTAAGGTTGCTGGGTGCTGGGGGTCACCTGGGGGCTCCATCTGGAGCAGGGCTGCGCTTTAGCTGTCATTTAAAATTTTTAATTTTGCTTACCTGTGTGTGCCTTTCTCCCTCCATGCTGTCGGTGGCCATTTTGGGGTGGTCCATGCCTGTTGACCTCTAGTGACTGTCCGGCGACCATTTTCTTGTGGTTCACACCAATATGTATTAGGGCTGTGGAAATTAACTATTAATTCCTCGATTAATCGATTAATTGTTTTGATCGATCAAAATTCTTTTGATCGATCAAAATTCCTTGGGCTTGCCGTGTCCATCTGAAGGGCTCCTTTGCTGTGCCTTCATATCTGCATGCCAGCGGGACCTTACTATCTGCCACACGCAAGGGCTGTTACACTTCCCTCTATCACTTCCCTCTATCAACCTGGGATTCTACAGCCATCCACTGGGAGTTGTGAGAGTTCCCTTCACGGGACATCTACATGCCGACAATCTGATGTTAGCCCCTTCTCATCTGGATTCAGCAGTGGTATCGTTGTACACATTTTTATACCAGTATCATACTTAGCTACATGTTTTTATGACTGCTTTTGCTACCGTTTGGTATTACTCGCACCATTTTTACAGTTTATGTAGCTACATCGATTTTATCTCCAGTGCAATATTTATTTTGTTACCTACTTGAAGACTATAAAAGTTTTAATGCTATTCCCATCGAGCGTTGCCTTTGTGTGTTTTTTGTATTCTGCTATCGATTTTTCCAGTGGTTGGTAGCTGCACTGGGAATCGGCCTGCAAGGAGATCAGCTAAAAGTAGTTGGATCTATGTGCGTTATAATTAATCAAAATTAGTCGATTAATCGATAAAAAAAAAATCGATTAATCGAACACGAAAATTTTAATCAGTAACAGCCCTAATATGTATATATCGCTGCTCGGCGGCCATTTTCTTGTGGTTCGCGCCCGCTTTGGCCTCTATCGACTGTTGTGGTTTATGCCTGTATGTAATTACCACCGCCCGGCGGCCATCTTTTTGTGGCCCGCGGATGTTTTTTTGCCTCTACTGTCGGCTCGGCGGCCATTTTCTTAGGGCCCACATTGTTTTCAATACGGCCGCTTGGCGGCCATTTTGCGGAAGTCTTCGTCCTCTAGCGTGAATTCATACAGGGAACGCTGATGAGAATCAGACTGACACAGGCAGCGGTGGGATAGCATCACAGACGGAGCACACGGCAGCGATAGCGGTACCGTTCCAAGGGTGGTGAGTCCTCTGGGAGATCTGCATCTCTGTAGCATCTAGGAGGGTGGCCTATTGATACCTTGCCTGGAGTCCCTGTGGGTGACAGCGCGTGGGTCAGCATGGCTTCTGAAGCAGACGTTTTTTTCCCCTGAAACACCTGAGTTGGCAGCTGGTGCCCCTGGAGGCTTTGTTGCCAAGGTAGAAGCGGCGCATGGGAACACGGGGGGTGGATATCGCCCCTGTCCCCTGCCATATTCTGGGGATAATTCTGATGCAGAACCAGGCCCGGCTGTGGCTCATGGCCCGGATTCTGATGCATCAGAGACTGTAGACCGTGACCGGTCGGACAGTGAGAATGACTCCAAGTTCAGGTCAGCACGCAAAAAAGGCTTTGGTATCTGACCTTATCACGGCAATGCGGGATACGCTAAAATGGGAGAATGCTGCTAAAGCAGCAGAGACACCGGTCCTCTTTGGGTTCCGTAAACCAGCCCGCACTGCTAAGGTGTTTCCTTGTGTGTCTTATCTTGATAAGCTCTTGTACAAGGAGTGGAAAGACCCACTGAGGGTTTTTTGCGGGGCGGTTCGGTACCCCTTGAGGAGAGTTCCTGAGAAAATGGACCTCTCCCCCGATAGTGGACCCCCCCTGTGTCCAGACTTAATATGTTACCATGATTCCAGTGGAAGAGGCTCCTGTCTTCAGGGACACTCGCTACCTATACACAGTGGGGGGCTCAGCGGTATTCCAGCATTGGCTGGGGTTTTTCTTATGGCTCAGACACTGACTGAGTATGCAAAAAGGCTACTCCAGGGGTTAAAGACATGGGAGACTCCTCCTAACGAGGTAGCTCTGGCCGACCAGTTGGTACAGGGCCTTGAGTCTGTCTGTGAGTCAGACATGGATATTATTCCCTTGCTGTCTTGAGCCTCCGTTTATGCGGTGGTGTTACGCCGCCTGATCTGGCTAAGGTTCTGGTCTACGGACCAATCTTCCTAGAAGGCCCTGTTGGATCTGCCCTTTTAAGGCGACAGACTTTTGGGGCCTCTCTGGAAGACATCCTTTAAGATGCCACAGGAGGTAAGAACACATTGCTTCTGCAATCCAAAAAAGGTAAGGAGCCACGCCATAGGCTAGGGCCCTCCTTCACCGTGCACAAGCGGTTCTTTCATCCGCCTAGTGCGCCAAGTAAACAACCCCAGGCCGATAAAGCGCCTGCTGAGGGACAGAAGCATCCCTGGGTTTGCAAGCCCAACCTTGCTTGCCTACCGAACAGATTTTTTTCCCTCTTAACCGCTAGCTTCAGCCGACTTGTCGGGAAGCCCTACATGGGGCGGTCCAAGACCTGCTGATACGCAGGGTGGGCCTGCCTGTCTTAGTACAGGAACGGGTTCAGGGGTCCTACTCAAATCTGGCCGTAGTGCTGAAGAAGGAGGGGGTTCGTCCTGTCTTGGATCTCAGGACCCTCAACTGCTTTGTGAAAGTACAAAGATTCCGGAAAGGAGTTGGCTCGCCCTGTTGCGCTCCCCTTCATCCAGGGGATTTTCCGGCATCCTTGTTAATCAAGGACGCATGCTTGCATGTCTCCATATGCACCAGGCATCAGAGATGTCTGCGTTGGCGGCCGGGGAAGACCACTACCAATGGTGGCTCTCCCCTTTGGCCTGGCATCGGCACCAAGGGTGTTCACCAAGGTGCTTGCCCCGATTCTGGCCCTACTAAGACAGCGTGGCTTCGTTATCATGGGCAACTTGGACTATCTTCTGAGGATCTCTTCAGACTTAAATTTAGAAGTAAGCCTGTCTATAACCTGTCATACCCTTCGATACTGGTGGGGTGTGAACACTCAGAAGTCAGTATTGGTACAGTCCCAACTCCTAGTGTGTCTAGGGTTGATTCTGGACTCCTCAGAGGCGTAAGTTTTTTCTCCCTAGGGGAAAGT
Organism: Rana muscosa; assembly: GCA_029206835.1. Lineage (NCBI taxonomy): Eukaryota > Metazoa > Chordata > Amphibia > Anura > Ranidae > Rana > Rana muscosa. The sequence goes on from CM055121.1 coordinate 570,704,791, forward strand.
TGCAGACCCTTCGGGCTGCGGTGCGGCAGTTGACATTCCAAAGATGGGTTGTCACGCCACTTTTGCAGGCGAGTCCTGGGCCTCATGGTAGCCTCCTTCGAGGCGGTACCATAGGCACTAATTCATACGCGAGTGTTACAGAGGTAACTCTGTCCTGAAGGGTCAAGTGCCCTTCATCCCTGGATTATCAAAATCCGGGTGGGCCATCTAATCAGGACCTCCCTAGTTGGTGGCCGACATCACCGGCATTTCTGTCTGGGAAGTTGTTCCTTCCTTTTTACTGGATGGTGGTCACGGCGGACGCCTGTCTTCCCGGTTGCAGAGGAGTCTGAGGAGCTCAGTCAACCTGGGTCACTGGACTCCGGAGGAATCCCATTGCAGATCATTGGCCTGAAATCCGGCCGATCTGACTTTGCCTTTCCACATGGTCTCAGAGGCTACAAGGCCGTCCAGTCAGTATCCAGTCGGACAAAGACCACAGTGGTGGCGTATGTCAATCAGCAAGGAGAAACAAGCAGCTCTGCTGCAGCATCGGAGGTCGCTCACCTCCTAAGGGGCTCCCTTACCAGAAGGGAAGCACGCCAGTCGTATATCTCCTGACTTCTCCACTCAATCGGAAGGTATTGAGGTTTGTGACCAGGTCAAGAGACCAATGGGCAAACACGACAGATGCGTTTATGGCACTGTGGAGTCAGTACCGACTAATCTATGCCCTTCCTCCTCGGAATTTCTTTCCTCATCTGCTTCGCAGACTGGAGGCAGAGAGGACTACAATGGTCCCAATTGTTCTGAATTGGCCTTGGCGTCCTTGATACGCCGATCTAGTGCGTCTGGTAGCAGGCGTCTTTTGGCATCTACTGTTAAGAAGGACCTGCTGTCGCTAGATCCCATACTCCATCCTGTTTTTACAGTCACTGGCTTGAGGGAATGGCTTGAGAGACAGGTGCTAAGAGACCGGGACCTGTCAGACTCAATGATCTCTACCATGAGGAGTGCTCGGAAATCATCCTCTAGGAATATTACCATCGCACTTGGAAGACCGGCATATCCATTTGTGAGGAAATGAGGTGGCATCCACGTACTTATTTGGTTCATGGTGTTCTTTAGCAGGGAACGGGCCAAATATTTTACTTTAAGTACAATAGGGGGCAGGTATCTGCCCTGGCTGTCATTTCAACTACCCCGGTGGCTTACTCTCTAGTGAGAACGTTTGTACAATGGGTTCGGCAGGCGGCCCCTCCATTCCACCCTCCACTACCTCCGTGGGGCTTGTGTAGCAGACGTACTTTTGGCGTCTACCACTACGAGAGGACCTGCTGGTGCAGGGTCCCATATGCCATCCTGCTTGCAGTCAATGGCTTTAACGGCATGGCCTCTAAGTACCTCAGAAACCACCGTTTGAGAACATCAGGGAGATTCCCTTGTTGACACTTTTTCAGGAAGTGGTCCTTTTGGTGGCTGTTATGCCAGTTAAGGTTTCTGAGCGGGCAGCCTTGTCATACAAGCCTCCCTATCTGATCTTCCACAAGGATAAGGTGGTGCTGTGTCCGCAGCCTTCTTCCTAAGGTCGTGTTTCGACCTTCCATCTCAAGGATGACATTGTACTACCATCCTTGTGACTTTATCCGTCGAATCCTAGGAGACGACGTTGTATTTTTGGATGCTGCCCGAGCTCTGAGATCATCTAGCATCTATTTCACCGGTGTGTAAGGCAGCGACCTGCTCGTCCGTTCACACTTTCACGAAACTTTACAAGTTGATGTGTATGCATCTTCGGATGCTTCTTTCGGCCGCAAGGTATTGCGGCTGTTTAGAGTTGCAACTCCTCTGTTAAGGAGCTCTGTTTTGTTTTGGGGTGAAGTTGTTTTAATGCTGTTCCCACCCCTCGGTTTTTTGACACTGCTTTGGGACGTCCCACTTGTCAATAGGAAGCTGTGTCAGTCCATAAACGAAAGAGTAAATAGGATTTTTTACTCACCGTAAAATCCTTTTCTCTGAGTTCATGGACTGACACAGCACCCACCCCTCGTTTTAAGTTTGTACTGCTTTTTGACGAACTGATCTGCGAGGTACAGAGAGGTACAGAGAGAGGGATTATACCCAGAGGGTCCGCCCCCTGGGCGGTGCTGTAGAAGGTGTGATGTAACACTTTTTACAAGATTTTTCTGCCTAGTCACTCCTAAAAATAGGATAATACCCACTTGTCAATAGGAAGCTGTGTTAGTCCATAAACTCAGAGAAAAGGATTTTACGGTGAGTAAAAAATCCTATTTTTGTGTGAGTTCCCACAGTGCTGTGCATTTTGTGGCATCATATGTGGGTTTGAGAGCTCTTTGCCATTCTAACCCTGAGTATGATCTGCCTAGATCTCACTGTCATTGGTCAAATGCCAGGGAATGGTGGAATTGTTTTGTTTTTTTTCCCGTGGAAGGTTATAAAATAGGGAGATACCTTTATTTCCAGGGACATAGGGCGAATAAAATGTGCTAGCCTGTATAGGAATGGAGATTAGAAGTTGTGGGTTGCTTTTAAGACAGTGGGCAATTTGCAGGAATTGGTAATGTGATTGTAGTTTTAGCTCTGTTTTAAGGTTGTGAAAAGGTTTGATCTTGTTGTTAGGTATTCGTTTATTCAGGGGTAGAGAATCTTCTTTGGACCATTTATGTATGTGGAGGTCAGGGATAAGAAATTTGAAAACAGATAGGGATAATTTTATGGGTGTTATTGGGGTGCCTCTCCAGGTGGTGGAGGTGAGTTTACGCCATGCCCTGACTGTTGCTATCATGATTAGTGGGAGGAATTTGGGGGGTGTTGTTTTTGGATGTATGATACAGATCCAATTTCTTAGATCTTTACCTGGGATTATATATTTTTCTATATCTCCCCATTGAGTAGAAGGTGCTGGAAGGAACCATTCTTTTAGTTGGGCTAGTATGCTTGATGTATGATAGTCTGCTATATCCACTAGGCCTGAACCCCCTACTGATCTGTGTTTAACTAGTCTACTTTTAGCCACTTGTGGGTTTTTTTCCTGCCCAAATCAATGTTTGTAGGGATGCTTGGAGGGAGTTGGTGAAGCTTTTAGGTATTGGGATGGGTAGGGTTCCAAAGAGGTACAGGATTTGAGGGAGGATGGTCATCTTAAATGCCGCCAGTCGGCCGGCCCATGAGAATTTGTGTTTTCCTAGTTGTTGAAGGGACTGGATACATTTTTGTCTATATCTGGTAAAGTTGTCTTTGAAGAGGTTCTTTAAGTGTCTTCTTAGTGTGGTTCCGAGATATTCTATGTCTGTTTCTGCCCATTGAAATGCAAATTTTGAAGATAAAAGCTTATGGGTTGTGCCATCTGCCCCTAGATCTAGGATATGTGACTTAGTGGCATTGGCTTTGTAATATGACAATGTACCAAAGTCAAGTAGTAAAGAATACACCGCTGGTAGAGACGAGTGTGGATTGGTCAGCATTAATATGATGTCATCTGCAAACAAGCTAATCTTATGGTTGTATTCTCCCACTTGGATACATGGAATTAGTTTGGAACTTCAAATGCTTTCTGCCAATGGTTCGATGGATAGGTTAAAGATGAGGGATAATAGGGGGCATCCTTGGCGTGTGCCATTTGATATTTGAAAGTGGGTGGAGAGCATTTCTCCCATGTAACTTTGGGCAGAAGGGACAGAGTATAATACCATTATGGAGGAAAGTATGGAGTCCTTGAATCCGAATTTGATGAGGACCTCTCTTATGTATCTCCAGTGAACTCTGTCGAACGCCTTCTCTACATTCAGAGATAGTAGCAGAGAAGGCGTTCCGTCAGTGCTGGATGCGTGAATGAGGTCTATGAGTCTTCTCGTGGCATCCGAAGCTTGTCTACCTTTTATGAAGCCTGTTTGATCTGCGTTGATGAGGAGGGGGAGAAATTTAGATATTCTAGAGGCTAACTTTTTTGCATACAATTTTACATCTACGTTGAGTAGGGAGATAGGTCTAAAATTTTGGGGGGTGTCTGGGCTTTTACCTGGTAGGGCGACAATTACTGCAGATAACATTTCAGGGGGAAACATGGAGGAGGAGGCAGCGTCATTGAAGAGGTTTTGAAGATGGGGGCTAAGTATATTACCAAACTGTTTGTAGCATTCTCCTTAGAGGTCATCGGGTCCAGGAGATTTGCCAGTCAGAAGGGAATGGATTACTTGGTCAATTTCTTGCTTTGAGAAGGGAGAATTCTGAGCTTTTAGTTGATCTTTACTAAGGGTTGGGAGATGTATCTTGGATAGGAATTTCCGGATCAGATATTGAGAGGGTTGGGGAGTATATTTGCAATTTTTGAGGTTGTAAAGGGAGTCGTAGTATGAGCTAAAAGCATTGGCTATATCTTGTGGGTTTATTCATTTTACTTTTGTAAAAGGGTGGAAAGTATGGGGGAGTGAGGTCTTGGCCGCAAATGCCATGTTAGAGGTAGAATAGGATGTGGCTTTGAGCTTGTAATAAGCTATTTCATAGGAATTTAAAAGAAGAGCTCTTAAATCTTGGCGGAGGGCTAAAAATTTAATATTTGGTCATGGTTTTAGTTTGTTTTGGGTGTCTATATGGGAGATTTCAGTGTAAGCTCATCTAGGCGCTGCATCCTCCTCTTGTTTTGCCATTGAGCTTAGTTGTATCAGAATTCCACTGTGAAGGCTTTATGTGGCATCCAGAGAGTAGAGGTTTGGGGGACAGATCCTTGTTTTTTTGGAAATAAGTCAGACAAGTGGTTCTGTATTTGTTCAGCGTATGGGGATATTTTCATGACGTGAGTATTGGCTCTTCAGATTATCGTTGGGTTTGAGGAAGTAGAGGGTGTAATGGTGATGCTCACAAGAGCGTGGTCCGACTATGTAATGGGATCTATGGTTGAAATGTGAATTTTTTGTAGTACCCACTTGCATGGGTGTCCGCTCCATAGGGCAAGGGGGTCAATTCCCCCCCCCCCAGAATCGTAAGAGTGTTGAAATCAGAGTAAAGACACTTGCCCCCTGTGTTGCAATGGCCGGTGCGGCCGCCTCTGCGGCAGCCGTGGACTTTTTTTTCTAAGTCTGCTGCTGGCCTGGGGGCTAGGGCTGCTCTCAGTCCTTTCCGACTACACATCCGTTCCTCCCTCCTCACCCCCGAGCATCGGATTAGCTCTGCCGCTTGGGCCTCTGCTTAACATCACCGTGACCCAGCTGCTCTGTGATTGGCTGCTGCCTCAGCCTGCCTCTCCCTGTGTAAATGTATTTTGTGCCTATGCCGATCCAGCCGGCGCGGCGCCGGCTCCTCCCACAGGTGCGTGGTGTGCAGTGGCTGAGACCAGAGAGAATACACTGCCAGTGCCTGCCCTGGGCCTATCGCTGAAGAACTACAGGTAACAGCAGTGCCTGTGCCACGACACCACTGTGTACATCTTTTTGTATTGTAATGTATTGCAATACATCTGTGTTGTGGGCCGCCATATTTTGATCTTGATAAAAACAACCTATACAGTATAGGCTGTTTTCATCAAGATCAAAATATGGTCACAACAGATGTATTGCAATACATTGCAATATAGAAAGATGTACATTCTCTAGGCTATGGGCAGGGGCGGTGGAGGAGTGGTGTATACAGCGCTGTTCCACTGCCCCAAAGATGCATGGATGACCTTAAAATGATGCCCCCCCCTGAAAAAAGTTCAGTGGACGCCCATGCCCACTTGTGGACTAGGAAATAATCAATTTGAGAATACAAGATGTGTGTGGCTGAGAAATAGGTGTAGTCTTTCTCTGTCATGTGAAGGCATCTCCAGACGTCATGAAGATCATGGGATCAAATAAAGTTCAGCATAGGTGAAGGATGTCTGGGGGAGGGGTTGGAAGTATCCAGTGCTTGATCTGGTATTATGTTGAAGTCCCCACATATGATTAAGGTGCCTTTGTATGTGTTTGTTGATTTTTTTTCATTGCCTTGTTTAAGAAGCAAATTTGGTGTGAGTTTGGGGCATATATGCATGCTAAGGTATATTTGGATCCTGCGATGGTGCAGACCAGGATGGGGTCTGATATTTTCTCGTGGTGGAGAAATTTGATGGATTTCTTAATGGCTATTAGCACTTTTTGTCCTGTTTAGATGCTAGGAAGATGTGCGAGAAGTCTTTGTGGTGACATGGTGTTATGCTTTGCATCTATCTATTATGGTTCTTACGGTAAAACCAAGGAAGCTTCGAATTCTGTATTGTATCAATGCTTTACTAAACAGGAAAGCTGCACATACAACTGTAGATCACACAATACAACACAACTCATAGCTTACAAATACATGCCTACAAATATAAGCATGTACAATAGGTACACATTAAGTAAACTAAACAGTTACTCAACTTAGGGTTTAAGATGTAATGTCCTTCATGTCCTTCATGTTCCTTGCTCAGTCCAACTTAAAAAACACATACCACCTCTTGACTTTATAGCATAATATAGGAAACTTCAACATCTCTTAAAGTCTTTTGTCCAGAAAAATAGCAAAATAAACCCCTGTATTGTAAATGGGAGGAAAAAATTCCCTTCCGACCCCCCTCCCCCCCCCCCCATATTTTCTGTGCGGTCAGACTTTTGTTTTGTTGTCCCTGAAAGGCTGCAGCCTTACTTATGAGCAGGGTTAACAATGTCTTTGGCAGTTTGTAAATAATGTTCCAGATGAAAGTTTCTTGTCTTCTTAGTCATAAGGAAATGCTCAGATGAAAGTCTCCAATTCAGCCACCATCAGGAAATCATCTGCATCTTCCTCAGGCTCTCTTCTGGTCTGCCTCCTCCCATCTAGCATGGTCATCTACTCTGCCTGCTCTACCTCTCGATGCTCAGTACCTGAAAAGAGTAAGAGACAAAGCAGATTATATGTTCCTTCCATCTGTGCCAAAATCATAGCTCACTGCTCATATTTCAACTCCGTCATTTGAGCTGATCAAATCCTCTGCTTCCCGCTTATGGGAAGTGACAGTGGTACATGTCCTACCTCTGCTTACAGGCTTTCGGGCCTTTGTCCTTTGTTAGAGCATCATTAGATTGATTCATGAGGGCTGCACAACACTCATTCAAATCTTCAGCTCGGCCTACAGGGGTTTGAACACACTTCAAAGCCACTGCAGATTTAACTTTAAGTACCCTCCTTTCTAAATCTTTTGCCTTGCTTGCAGTTTCTTCCAAACACTTGGATGCTACTGAAAGCTGCTCCTTCAGTAAATCTCTTTCTAATTCTGCCTTTTTCCTCTTTTCAGATTCAATATGTAGAGCATGCAGGAAGTGCAAACCAAATACAGCAACTGCCCGCATCTCTCCCTTACTGAACCCAAAACTTTTGAGACTAAAATCTGAGGAAAGATCAGAGACTCCATCCCCCCAAGCTCTGTTTAAAGGAGAAGCATATCCAGCAAGCTCCATTACAACAGACACCCACTGACTATTTCTGGCCCAGATAGGAATGGTGCACGCCTTCAAGTCCTCCTGGACACCAGAAACCTTTGCAGCCTTACTCTTCCTAAACAGTGTACGCAGCATCTTCCCCCAGCACAAGCAACAAAACACACCACAGAAAACAGGTCTGATTCAGCACAAATCCTGGCACGAGCCCCCAATGTAATGCTTTGCATCTATCTATTAAAGTTCTTGCTGATGTTGTTCCTTGACATGTCTTTGTACAGTACGGATATCGCCTATAGACAACGTCCCTGTCTAATTCAGTGTTTTGCAGCAATGATAGTACTCCCATATCCCCACGTATTGGCCAATGCTATGCGACTTCTGTGTTGTTGGAAACTCCATGTCAATCGTCACGGTGTCACGTGGGTAATATACGATTACCGCACACATAATGCTGTGTGTCTTCAGTCTCCATATTGAGGCTTGATACCGTGCGGCTTTGGGATACTTCCGGCTTCCAAATCGAGGCTTGGTACCATCCTTCAATACCTAGCGACGCCGCTCATCATGTGACTCTGACGGCAGATGCAAGGTATATCCCTTTTCGTCACACCATCACGATTGGCAGACGGAATAGAGGCTTGAGGCGCATGGGCGCGTCTCTTTTGACATACTGTCAGGATTATTTGGCGAGATCGAGGTTTGAAACACAAACTGCTCCCCACTTCCGGACACGAGACGGGCCTGGACGCTAATCAATTAGTAATGTATTTTTTGTATATAAGCGCAGTTTCAGCAGGCATGGATACACCCCAGTTGAAGTTATATGGAACAAAACATGTCGGGTTTCCATGCTTGCTATTGCGCTTAAAGTGGAGTTCCACCATGAAAAAAAAATTGAAAAAAACAAATGCAGCAAAAAAATTGAAAAAAAAAATTTGAAAAAATAAAAATTTACTCACCCGAAATACCGGTTGCTATGCGGAAGTCCCTAATCTGCCTCTTCCTTATCCGAGGTGGATCTCCTTCATCCCTACTACTCGCGGTGTCTTCTGGTGAATGGGCGCGCTGCCTTCTGGGAACTGTGAGTAATCACAGGCTTCACTGCCTGTTTCCCTTAGTGAGGATGGCGGCACGGGTCCTGCAATGATCGAGGGATCGGCATCGGGGGGCCATCATCACGGGCGAGTAGGACAAGTAAGTGTCCTTATTAAAAGTCAGCAGCTTCAGTGTTTGTAGCTGCTGACTTTTAGAAAAAAAATCGCGGGTGGAGCTCCGCTTTAACTTTTAATTTTTGTGATCACTTTTATACCTGTACCCATCTAAAGGTGTTTGTACTTTTACAATTTTTTATTTTATAAAATTTTGTAAATTTTTGACCTACGCCATGTGGAGGCTTTTCTATTTTTGTTTTCTCCTCTTTTGATCTCTGCTCATTATGTACGGTGCTATCCTTGTGAGGGGTGATTAACTACCCTATCCCATTCACCACAGAGTTCCTTAAGTATGGGTCACCGGCTTGATATCCAGAAACCATCTGAAGACATCTTGGAGTTTTCCACTGATGATCGTATGAGGAGGCTGGAATTACTTCTATGCTGTTACGACTCACCATTTACGGTGGATGAGTCCACATCTTATGGTAAGAGTACCTACCCCTCCCCCCGGTGGTGGAATCACAGCCCTACATTGGTGACAGTACCTCTGAACATCAGGATCACCTTCATTTACAGCCTTTAGTGGAAAGACTGTTACTTATATATCTTGGAAACCCCTTTTGTTTTCAGAGTTGCTAAACTCCCTATTTATGAGCCTACGCATTATGCACTTTTGCACTTTAACTGGACTGTTTATTTAACAGATTTCACAGCCATTATTTGGACTTATCTAAAGTCCACCTATATACACAGTTTTTATATGTGTTTGTGATCTACGTTGAATTTTGCACTGTATTGGTTCTGTTTATTTTATATTCTACAGTAATTGTTTACAGACAAGTTACAGCTAGGTTTTGATACCATTATTTTGTCACATCATTGACACTTTTGTGATCTACATATTTTCCATGTTTTACCATTTAATTATTCACTCCCCAGTGCTGCACTTTTCCCTTACACATGTTAACATGAATCAAAACCACAACTTTCATAACGGTGCAACCTTGTACAAAACCAATTAGGCTGCTTTATACAGAGTGGGGGGAAACAGTTCAATTAAAACTAGCGTAACGGCTGAGGTGCCACTAAAGAGACATTAAGTGGATCGGTGTGATAGCACCTTCTTTAGTCATGTGTCAGCGGTTTTTAGTGCGGATCCCAGACTGAGACTTGAGTCAGGGTGGTGGGAGTTTGTTAGGCATGTTATGAGCTCCAGGTTGGGGGTCTTGGGTGGGTATGATGTCCCATTATCCAAGCAGAGAGAGGCCTTTCTCTAAAGATGATATAAAGTTTGTGGTTCCATAGCGTTCCACACTTATTTTAGTGGGGTGTTTCCATTTATATGGTATGTTATTGTTGCGGAGCGATTTAGTAACCATATTTAGCTGTCTGTGTAGATCCAGGGTGTATTTGGATAGATCGTATATAGGGTTGAGCGGACCCGAACTGTAAAGTTCGGGTCCGTACCGAACTTTTGGATTTTGGGGTCCCGGACCCGAACCCGAACAATTGACTGTATGTTCAGGTTCGGGTCCGGTGTTCGGCAATATGCATGTAAAGTCACGCTTGTTTCCCATGCTTAGAACTGTCCCAGCACAAAGTGTAATTTCTGAAGGAAAAAAAGGGATTTAAAACTCACTCGCGGCTATAATGAATTGTCAGCTCCCGGCAATACATAGAAAAGTCATTGATAAAAAAAAAGCGTGGGGGTCCCCCCAAATTCAATTACCAGGCCCTTCAGGTATGGAATGGATATTAAGGGGAACTCTGCCGCAAATTTAAAAAAAATGCGTGCGGTTCCCCCAATTATCCATACCAGGCCCTTTAGATCTGGTATGGATTTTAAGGGGAACTCCACCCCAAATTTAAAAAAAAATGGCGTGGAGTAGCCCCAAAAATCCAGACCAGACCCTTTATTCGAGCACGCAACCTGGCAGGCCACAGGAAAAGAGGGGGGGACGAGAGAGCGACCCCCCTCCCTCCTGAACCGTACCAGGCCAGATGCCCTCAACATGGGGAGGATGTCCCCATGTTGATGGGGACAAGGGCCTCATCCCCACAACCCTTGCCGGTGGTTGTGGGGGTCTGCAGGCGGGGGGCTTATCGGAATCTGGAAGTCCCCTTTAACAAAAGGGACCCCCAGATCCCACCCCCCCTATGTGAATTGGTAATGGGGTACAAATGTACCCCTACCATTTCACAAAGAAAGTGTAAATTTTTTTAAAAATGACAATAGCCGGTTTTTGACAATTCCTTTGTCTTCTCCTTTCTTCCATTTTCTTCCATCTTCTTCTTCCATCTTCTTCTTGTCTCCATTCGGGTTTCTTCCTCTTCATCTTCATCTTCATCTTCCTTCTTCCTTCGGTGTTCTCGTCCGCATCTTGCTCCGGCTTCTTGTTCCCCATCTTCTTTCTTCGGCCGCTCCGTTTGAATTGGAGATTCCCGCTGTGTGACGCTTCAGTTCTTCAGTTCTCCTCTGGGTCCGCTGGCACCCGGTGGCCCCGCCCCCCTCTGACACCACGGGGAAAGTCCCCGTGAAATCCATGTGCGTCAGAGGGGGCGGGGTCACCGGGTGCCAGCGGACCAAGAGGAGAGCTGAAGAACTGAAGCGTCACACAGCGGGAACCTCCAATTCAAATGGAGCGGCCGAAGAAAGAAGATGGGGAACAAGAAGCCGGAGCAAGATGCGGACGAGAACACCAAAGGAAGAAGGAAGATGAAGATGAAGATGAAGTTGAAGATGAAGAGGAAGAAACTCGAATGGAGAAAAGAAGAAGATAGAAGAAGAAGCTGGAAGAAGAAGATGGAAGAAGATGGAAGAAAGGAGAAGACATTAATAAAGGAATTTTCAAAAACCGGCTATTGTCATTTTTAACATTTTTGACACTTTCTTTGTGAAATGGTAGGGGTACAATGTACCGAATAAAAAAAAATGGCGTGGAGTACCCCCAAAAATCCCCTCCCTCCTGAACCGCATTTTTTTTTTATTTGCGGCACAGTTCCCCTTAATATCCATTCCAGACCTGAAAGGCCTGGTAATTGAATTTTTTATAAATTACTTTTCTATGTATTGCCAGGAGCCGACAATTGATTAATAGCCGCGAGTGAATTTTAAATGACTTTTTTTCCTTCAGAAATGACATATTGTGCAGGGACAGTTCTAAGCACGGGAAACAGCGCTAATAGTCCTCAGAAGTTCTGGTCCCCATTGACTTCAATGGGGTTCGGGTTCGGGTTCGGGGTAAAGTTCGGTCCCGAACCCAAACTTTTTTCCGAAGTTCGGCCGAACCCGTCGAACCCGAACATCCAGGTGTCCGCTCAACTCTAATCGTATATTTGTATGTTGGAATAGGTATCAGGGAGTTTCCCTAAGGTACGTGACTTCCGCAGTAGTTGCTCTTTGGTAGCAAAAAAGTGCACCCTCATGAGCATGTCCGTGGGGGTTTAGTTGGGCAGAAATAAGGGTTTAGGTATACTGTGTATATGATCTATCTTGAGCTCTAGCGGGGTTAATTCTGGCACAAGTGATTGAAAGAGCTCTGTAACGTATTGCGTGAGGGCTTGGGCATGCAACGTTTCTAGTATTACCCCTAATTTCACTATGTTGCACCTTGATCGATCCTCGAGGTCTGTGATTTTTGAACGCATCCAGTGCCTTTCTTCTACCCTTTCCTCATTGGCATCAATTATGTAATTGACTGTTGTAGTGATATCTGTAACTGCATGTTCTATTTGGTTAACCCTCTCCCCCATCATGGATTGTTTTTTTGAGAATTTATAGGTGATGTTGGTAAAATCAGCATGTAGAGAGCGGTATAATGAGAGAAGCATCTCTTTAAGCTGGATGTCCAGTACAGGCTGATTAGAGGTGGGGAAACTGTCTATGAGGGATTGGAGCTCTATTTGTTCTATGGCTGGGGATAATATATGACTCACCCCTGGGGAGGGCTGTGGAGGGGAGAAGCACTTCTGGGAGAGGATCTCCCAGCACCTCCATCGGCGTCTGGAAGGTCTGAGTAGTGATTGCTGCATGGCATGGAGGAGGGGGCCGAGCTGCCGGTGCCATCTTGACCTCCTCCACCTTCAAGCCAGTGGAAGTAAGCTGTCAGTTTTTTAGGCTTACAGTCTCCCTGCCATTTCCGTGACATCTCTGGGAGGTACCTGCTGTTGTCAGGGTGCTGTGCGGTTTGGAGATATTGTGCGGTGCTCTGTACCTGCGTTCATCGCTGGCGTATCTGTCAGGGCTCCGGAGCTGCTTTCTCAGGCAGCCGTCCAACGTGCACTCTAGCCACGCCTCCTCTTTTGATAGAAATGGGACTCGAGGAATATCCCTTCATCATTAAGGACACAGTAAGGGAACTATATAGAACCCAGAGCACTGACAAAAATCGCGACACAAATCAAAATTGTGTTAAGACATAAAAGAGATGGTCCCAAGATAAGGAATCAAAAGCCTTGTGTATATCCAAGGACAGCAACATTACCCGCCTGGTTTCCCTCTCATCCCAGTCAGATTTCATCGCTGAGATGATGTCTATGAACCTTCTGGTTTGGTCTTATGCTTGACGGCCAGGAACAAACCCTGCCTGGTCTGGGTGGATATATTGTATGAGAAAGGAATTTAATCCAGCTGCCAAGACTTTGGACATAATTTATAAATCTGTATTTATCGAGGAGATTGGGTGGTAGTTCGCACAAGCCCCATGGTCCTTCGCTGGTTTTGGAATAACATGTATGTACGCTGTATTCTCCTGTACCAGAAGACTTGTGCCCTGTCAGGTTGTGTTAAAAAAGCACATAGATGTGGGGTCAAGAGCTCTTGGAATTTTCAGTAGTATTGGCCTGAAAACCCTTCAGAGGCTGGTGCTTTATAGGGGTATTCAAACTTTTGATGGCCTGTCTGATTTACAACTTCCTTGTTCATGAGATCTGAGTGAGCTTGTGTCAATTTGGGCAAAGAAATATTACGGAAAAAATCATCTGCTTTGCCCTGACGCAACTGAGTTAGATTGTTATATAATGTATAGTAAAATTTATTAAATTATTTTAAAATCAGTTCGGAATTTAGGGTCAAATGTCCATTATTTAGTCTGAGTTTATGTAAGGCTGGCATTTAAGGATGGGGAACCAATTTTCTGTCTAATAAGGTGGTGGGTTTATCCCTCATATTATAGTATTTTAGCAGAAGTCACGTATGATACTAATGGGGAGCCTATAAATATATGATCTATCCATGAATAAGTACCGTGTACAATAGTAGGTGTAATCTCTGGTGGAGGTTTTATCCTCCCGCCAAGCATTGATTTGGTCACAGTTATGTAGCAACCGCGCAAGTTTACTACTATTTTTGGGTACATGTTTGAGTAGGGACTTGTTAGGAGTCGATTTATCTAACATCTGATCTAAGGGTAAGTTGCTATCCCCACCCAGGATCACCTGCCCTTGCGCCTTCTGGAGTAGTACTGCTAACATGCTATGAAAAAACTCCAGATGACCAAAGTTAGATATAGTGGGAGATAAAATAAATCAATTGGTATACGACCCAGTGTCATTATGTACCTACCAACTTTGTCCTTGACTATAGTGACAGGAGTAAAGGGCACCTTACGTAAAAAACAGATAGAAAACCCTGTTTTTTCTCGGTACCTGAGGATAAATTGAACTGCGGATACTGAGCACTGAGATACCTCAGGGTCGAGCTCTTCGAAAAGTGGGTCTCCTGTAACATTAGGATACCCCCTTTCTGTTTATCAAGGTCAGGGTTTGAGGAAAGAATAGAAAAGGAGAGGAAGTAATGAGAAATAATAGGAAATTGCAAAACCAAAGGCCTGGCACTGTAAGCAAATTATAAACCATAAAGTATAAACAACAATGGGACAAAGCCCCCCCAGGTCATAATCCCGGGGAATCGATCATGAGGTTGCCCTCATCAGGAGATAGGAGCAAGGTCACTAGAGTGGCTTGCGAGTTCAACCCCGCACTAAACCAGGATTGCTGTAAATGAACAGGAGGTTTTGCAAAACAAATATTAACAATTATTGTGATCAATTCCACAACAGAGTTGCCCATGCCATAATTGCACCTGGAAAACTCTGGGGCATAAATAGTAGACCGAGCAACCCGACTGCTGATTAATAATATGAAATCAAAGCATTGCAGACTTAGAAATATTAGAGTAGCAACTAATATCTGGTAAATCAGTTAGTGTTGAGAGGGTAGAACCAGGGAACTTTAAAGTCTGCCAAACGAGTGAAGCGGTCCAAAGCAACTGTGGGCCATTACACACTTTGCATATAAGGTTTTGGTTTCAAGACGAAAATTAAATCACCAACCCCTTCTAAAAAAAGCAGGGCTGTGATGAATCAGGTATTCGGTGGAGACTTTCTGGTCAGCGGGGAGCACTGTGAAGACGAGATCGGAGAGAAGGGAGAATTTGATTGATGCAGAGAAGAGGAGGTTGGCGGATCTCTCGTGATGATGCCCAACTCCAGCAGCAAATCTTCCCCTTTATGGTAGGTAGAAAAGGAGTGGGATTTACCCCAGGGGATGAAGGAGATCCTAAATGGGAAAGACCATCGATATTTTATCTAACGATTCATCAGCTGTTGCAAGAGAGGCTTTAGATTTTGGCGCTTCTGCACTGTGAAAGGGGCAATATCTGCAAATAACTGTATTGATGCTCCAAACAGTGTCGGATCCTGGTGATTCCTGGAGGCCATTATTAATTTTTCTTTGATCCTGTAATAGTGTGGCTTTACTATTATATCTTGCGGCAGGCCATATGACCTGGGAGCTGTCAAGGCCCTACGGACCCTATTCACTTTCAACTGGTGGGGTGAAATTTCTGGAATCGGCTCTTTCTTAAGGACATGTATAGTGCTTTCCAGGTCTGTGTGAATTTCTGCTAGGCCCCGGACCAGCACGTTTTCCAGGTCTTCTACTTTTGTGTAGGCCTCTTCCAGCAGCTCCTGAAGCTCACTAATAACCCTGGTATTCTGATTAACTCTTGCCACCATCCCATCCACCTTAGTTTCAATCTAGGGATGAGCCCAATGTTCGAGTCAAACGTAAGTTTGACTTGAACATCGGGTGTTCGCCTGTTGGCCGAATAGCGAACAATTTGCTGTGTTCGCGGCAAATTCGAAAAGCCGCAGAACACCCTTTAAAAGTCTATGGGAGAAATCAAAAGTGCTAATTTTAAAGGCTTATATGCATGGTATTGTCATAAAAAGTGTTTGGGGACCTGGGTCCTTCCTCAGGGGACATGTATAAATGCAAAAAAAAGTTTTAAAAACAGACGCTTTTTCGGGAGCAGTGATTTTAATAATGCTTAAAGTGAAACAATAAAAGTGAAATATTCCTTTAAATTTCGTACCTGGGGGTGTCTATAGTAGGCCTGTAAAGTGGCACATTTTTCCTGTGTTTAGAACAGTCCCTGCAATAAAATTACATTTCTAAAGAAAAAAAGTAATTTAAAACTTTTTGCAGCTATAATGAATTGTCAGGTCCCGCAATAGAGATAAAAGTCATTGAAAAAAAACGGAATGGGTTCCCCCCAGTCCATTACCAGGCCCTTTGGGTCTAGTATGAATATTAAGGGGAACCCGAACCAAAATGTAAAAAAAAAATTGCGTGGGGGTCCCCCCAAATTCCATACCAGGCCCTTCAGGTCTGATATGGATATTAAGGGGAACCCTGCGCCAATTTTTTTTTAAAATGGCGTGGGGGTTCCCCCAAAAATCCATACCAGACCCTTATCCGAGCAGGCAACCTGGCAGGCTGCAGAAAAAGAGGGGGGGACGAGAGAGTCACCCCCAAAGCACCTTGTCCCCATGTTAATGAGGACAAGGGCCTTATCCCCACAACCCTTGCCCGGTAGTTGTGGGGTTATGCGGGTGGGGGGCTTGTCGGAATCTGAAAACCTCCTTTAACAATCGGGCCCCCAGATCCCACCCCCCATATGTGAATTGGTAATGGGGTACATTGTACCCCTACCATTTCACCCAAAAAAACAAAAAAGTGTCCAAAAGAGCCAACTTGGGACAAGTCCTATATTAAAGAAAAAAATTCCAGCGATGTAATCCATTCTCGGGACGATGGGACGATATTGAGAAAAAGAAAGAGGAAAAAAAAGGAACAGTTCTGCCTCCATGGGAGGTGGCCGCTGAGTGACGCTATCCCTGCCGTGACAGCTGTTATATAGCTGTGGGCGGGGCCATCCGATGATGTGTTCAGGTGACCCTGCCCCCTCTGACGCCACGGGGAAACGCCGCGGGCCACCTGGTAAGTATACGGGTGACCCCGCCCCCTCTGACGCCACGGGAAACCCACGTGGCATCAGAGGGGGGTGGGGTCACCCATACGCATCATCGGGTGGCCCTGCCCACAGCTATATAACTTCTGTCACGGCGGGGGTAGCGTCTCTGGGCAGCCACCTCCCATGGAGGCAGAACTGTTCTTTTTTTTTTTTGTCGATATCGTCCCGACGTTCCAGAGAATGGATTACATTGCTGGAATTTTTTTTAAATAAAGGACTTGTCCCAAGCTGGCTCTTTTTTGGGTGAAATGGTAGGGGTTCAATGTACCCCGTTACCAATCCACATGGCGGGGCTGGGATCTGGGGGTTCCCTTGTTAAGGGCAAGGGCAAGGGTTGTGGGGATAAGGCCCTTGTCCCCATCAACATGGGGACAAGGTGCTTTGGGGCTGACTCCGAAAGCGCTTTCTCGTCCCCCCTCTTTTCCTGCGGCCTGCCAGGTTGCGTGCTCGGATGAGGGTCTGGTATGGATTTTTGGGGGAACCCCACTACATTTTTTTGTTTATTTTGGAGCAGGGTTCCACTTGCCGCCCGCCCTATAGCGGATTGACGGCAGCAAAGTGGTTTCAAAATCCTGACTGGACATCATATGACGTCCTCAGGATTTTGAGCCGCTGCGCGCCCCCGGGGGCGCGCATAGCGGCGATCGTTGCTGCGGGGTGTCAGTCTGACACCCCGCAACACCGATCTAGGTAAAGAGTCTCCGACGGAGACTCTTTACCACGTGATCAGCCTGTCCAATCACGGCTGATCACAGTGTAAACAGAAAAAGCCGGTCATCGGCTTTTCCTCACTCGCGTCTGTCAGATGCGAGTAGAGGAGAGCCGATCGGCTGCTCCTCTGACAGGGGGGTTTGTGCTGATAGATTATCAGCGCAGCCCCCCCCGAGGAGGCCCACACTGGACCACCAGGGATGCCACCAGACCACCAGGGATGCCAGCACCAGGTATGCCACCCTAGACCACCAGGGATGCCAGTTAGTGCCCCCTAATGGATGCCAATCAGTGCCCACAATGGATGCCAATCAGTGCCCACAATGGGCATCACTGATTGGCAGGCATTATTGTTTGGCACTGATTGGCATCCATTACAGTACATCAGTGCCGCCTATCAGTGCCCACCCGTGCCACCTATCAGTGCCCATCCATGCACATCCGTGCCACCTATCAGTGCCCATCCATGCCCATCCGTGCCGCCTATCAGTGCCCATCCGTGCCGCCTATCAGTGCCCATCCATGCCGCCTATCAGTGCCCATCCGTGCCACCTATCCGTGCCGCCTATCCGTGCCCATCTATGCCGCCTATCCGTGCCCATCTGTGCCGCCTATCCGTGCCCATCCATGCCGCCTATCCATGCCACCTATCAGTGCTGCATATTAGTGCCCATCATCAGTGCCCATCAATGCCACCTCATCAGTGCCACCTCATTGGTGCCACCTCATCGGTGCCCGTCAGTGCAGCCTCATCAGTGAAGGAGAAAACTTACTTATTTAAAAAGTTTTGTAACTGAAACAAAAAAATACTTTTTTTTTCAAAATTTTCGGTCTTTTTTTATTTTTTTTAGCAGAAAATAAAAATCCCAGAGGTGATCAAATACCACCAAAAGAAAGCTTTATTTGTGGGGAAAAAATGATAAAAATTTAGTTTGGGTACAGTGTAGCATGACCGCGCAATTGTCATTCAAAGTGCAACAGTGCAGAAATCTGAAAATTGGTCTGGACAGGAAGGTGTATAAGTGCCCAGTATGGAAGTGGTTAAAATCCATACCAGACCTGAAGGGCCAGGTAATGGACTGGAGGGGGAACCCATGCCGTTTTTTCAATGACTTTTATTTTTATTGCGGGACCCTGGCAATTCATTATAGCCGCAAGCAGTTTTGAATGACTTTTTTCCTTTAGAAATGTAATTTTATTGCAGGGACTGTTCTAAACACGGGAAAAATGCACCACTTTACAGGCATACTATAGACACCCCCCAGGTATGAAATTTAAAGGAATATTTCACTTTCATTGTTTCACTTTAAGCATTATTAAAATCACTGATCCTGAAAAAACTGTTTTTAAAACTTTTTTTGCATTTATACATGTCCCCTGGGGCAGGACCCAGATCCCCAAACACTTTTTATGACAATAACTTGCATATAAGCCTTTAAAATTAGCAATTTTGTCGGGACCCGAAAATTCCTTACAGCCACAATCAGTTTTAAATGACTTTTTCGCTTTAGAAATGTCATTTTATTGCATGGACTGTTCTAAACATGGGAAAAATGCGACCCAGGTCCCCAAACACTTTTTCTGACAATACCATGCATATCAGCCTTTAAAATTAGCACTTTTGATTTTTCATGTTCGTGTCCCATAGACTTTAACGGTGTTCGCGTGTTCGAACTAATTTTTTGCCTGTCTGGTGCGAACCGAACCTGGGGGTGTTCGGCTCATCCTTATTTCCTTGTCAATAATATTTATTGGTAGCATAATAAAAAAAACATACTTTGGTTATTTATGCAAGGATACAGATAAATAAAATTTACATAAAAATATTCTATAAGTAAATAATACATAACATAACATTTTTAATTAATTAGATCTTCACTAACTAGATAGTCGGTGGGTAACATTGTATTCATGCCCACCGTGTCTTAACGTGTAACAAATTGCCATTACGTTATACACAAAGATTGTGGTATAATAACTTATGTTACTTGTATGTGGAAGTGCTGATGGTATCAGAATATATAAATTGGTGCCTTCGTCCCATCAAATATTGTATAGAAGGAAGAGGCTTAAATGGACTATGTGGGCACCATATGTGAGACCGATGTACAGTCAAGGGTATAAATATAAAAGGTTTTTATTACACAAATATAAAACAAGTTTACCATGTACATGTTTATAGATTAAAAAATAAATCGTTTTGTGACAAACATAAAACCACTCATATAGGCATACCATTGTTGCCAATGGAATGTCATACATATACAGTAGCATAGTATACAAGACTCAACATGTTTCGTGTTTTATGATTCCGTAGAATCCGCTTCTTCAGGAGCTAGATAATAAGCAATATTTTTCAGTAGATAAATATGAGTTTTGTCACGTGGCATGGGAGCTGGGCCACATAGTGGCCGAGATGCGGATCAGTCAAGTGGGTCTGTCCTGGAGGACAACAGGACCCTCACCAGAGACCACAGATATCCAGAGGTATATATCTCCTAAGACAACACATCCAATTCATCCCAGAGGCATCAAGCGCATGGAGCAAGGGATAATGAAGGTAATTAGCCCCTCTGGGTACAGGGAGGGCTGAATGCCTTTATGTTAATTGTAGTGAAGAACAATATTACATAATAAAAATAAAGGATAGTAAAGAGAGAAAGAAAATAGTGAGAGAGAGAGAGATAGAAAGTCCACAAGGTCGGTCCATGAACCAGTACGATGCGTATGGTTTACCATTCCTTAGGTATATGGGATTTGCAATGAAGCTATTAATCCGCTACCATGGCAGAAGGACCTCATCATTAAAATCCGGAGGTAGAGTCATGGCCGAAATTGTTGGCACCCCAGAAATTTTTCCAAAAATTAAGTATTTCTCACAGAAAAGTATTGCAGTAACACATGTTTTCCTATACACATGTTTATTCCCTTTGAGTGTATTGGAACAAAACAAAAAAAAGGGAGGAAAAAAAGCAAATAGGACATAATGTCACACAAAACTCCAAAAATGGGCTGGTCAAAATTCTGGGCAACCTTAACTTCATATTTGGTTGCACACCTTTTGGAAAAAATAGCTGAAAACAGTCGCTTCCTATAACCATCAATAAGCTTCTTACACCTCTCACCCGGAATTTTGGACCACTCTTCCTTTGCAAACTGCTCCAGGTCTCTCTTATTGGAAGGGTGCCTTTTCCCAACAGCAATTTTAAGATCTTTCCACGGGTGTTCAATGGGATTTAGATCTGGACTCATTGCTGGCCACTTTAGAACTCTCCAGCGCTTTGTTGCCATCCATTTCTGGGTGCTTTTTGATGTATGTTTGGGGTCATTATCCTGCTGGAAGACCCAAGATCTCTGATGCAAACCCAGCTTTCTGACACTGTGCTCTACAGTGCGACCCAAAATCCTTTGGTAATCCTCAGATTTCATGATGCCTTGCACACATTCAAGGCACCCAGTGCCAGAGGCAGCAAAACAACCCCAAAACATCATTGAACCTCCACCATATTTCACTGTAGGTACTGTGTTCTTTTCTTTGTAGGCCTCATTCCATTTTCGGTAAACATTAGAATGATGTGCTTTACCAAAATGCTCTATCTTGGTCTCATCTGTCCACAAGACGTTTTCCCAGAAGGATTTTGGCTTACTCAAGTATATTTTGGCAAACTGTAGTCTTGCTTTTTTATGTCTCTGTGTCAGCAGTGGGGTCCTCTTGGGTCTCCTGCCATAACGTTTAATTTCATTTAAATGTCGACGGATAGTTTGCGCTGACACTGATGCTCCCTGAGCCTGCAGGACAGCTTGGATTTCTTTGGAACTTGTTTGGGGCTGCTTATCCATTATCCGGACTATCCTGCGTTGCAACCTTTCATCAATTTTTCTCTTCCGTCCACGCCCAGAGAGATTAGCTACAGTGCCATGGGTTGAAAACTTATTGATAATGTTGCACATTGTGTACAAAAGCAAATCTAGATCTCTGGAGATGGACTTGTAACCTTGAGATTGTTGATATTTTTCCACAATTTTGGTTCTCAAGTCCTCAGACAGTTCTCTTCTCCTCTTTCTGTTGTCTATGCTTAGTGTGGCACACACAGACACACAATGCAAAGACTAAGTGAACTTCTCTCCTGTTTATCTGCTTTCAGGTGTGATTTTTATATTTCCCACACTTGTTATTTGCCCCAGGTAAGTTTGAAGGAGCATCACATGCTTGAAACAATCTTATTTATCCACAATTTTGTAAGGGTGCCAAGAATTTTGACCAGCCCATTTTTGGAGTTTTGTGTGACATTATGTCCAATTTGCTTTTTTTCCTCCCTTTTTTAGTTTTGTTCCAATACACACAAAGGGAATAAACATGTGTATAGCAAAACATGTGTTACTGCAATACTTTTTCTGTGAGAAATTCTGGGGTGCCAACAATTTCGGCCATGACTGTAAATAGTGTTTTATCCATGGGAGCCAAAGTTTTTAGAATTTTGGGAATTGGTCTCCATTAGTGGCTATCATTTTGGTGTGTGACATTATGGCGTTCATTCTGTGAATTGTTTCCCTAATGTTGGGGATTTCCATGCTTTGGCTATTGTTTGTTTTGCTGCAGTTAAAAGTGGAGTAAAAACTTTAAATTGAAAAAATGTTAAGCTTTCCGGTTTAAGGTTAAGTAGTGCCGTAAATGGCTCAGGCTGTATCTGCTGTCGGAACATTTTAGACGCCATTGCAAAGATTTCTTTCCAGAAAAGTTGTGTTATCGGGCACGTCCACCATACATGCAAGTGAGTGCCCAAGTCTGAACAGCCCCTAAAGCAAAGAGCTGAATGTGTAGTTGCAAACTTGGCTACTCTTGTTGGTACCAGGTACCACCACGTCAGGACCTTGTAATTTGTTTCCATCGCGATGACATTGGGCGAGAATGATTTTATGGTTGACCAAATCGCAGCCCATTCAGTGTCATCTAGGGTGCGTCCCAGGTCCTCCTCCCATTTTCAAACATAGGTTGGTTTGTCATAATTAGGGCCTACTAGAATTTGGTTATAGAGGATTGATATCATTCTTCTGGTTAGTGGATCTTTTTTACAAATTTTCTCAAAATTAGATAAGTGGGTCAAGGGTGTTGCAACTAGTGTGAGTGGGGAAAATAAATTTTTGATTTGGAGGTATCTGAACTGTTCTGATTCTGGTAATTTGTGCTTCTCTCTGAGTGTAGAGAAAGGTACAACATTTTCCGAAGTGACCAAGTCATGTAATGTCAGTATACCTGAAGTTGTCCAAGCTTTAAAAGTGTTCGGGAATATCCAAGCCGGATAGAAGGCCGGATTTTTAAGGAAAGATAAGAGGGGGTTGTGAACCGACTGCAAATGATGTTTAATTTTAGATTTATCCCAAAGGGATAAGAAGTGTATTGTTATCGGATTACTCAAATCACGCCTATCTCTGGGCCTCATCCATAATAAGTTGGAAATCAACAGAGGGTCACTATCTGAGGCTTCTATCGATACCCATAGGGGACATTCCTGTGTTGCGTGGTACTTTGGAAGACTAGCTAAGTAAGCAGCCTTGTAATAGGCATCAAAATTGGGGTAGCCTAGATCACCATGTGTTTTAGGGAAATGTAATGTGCGGATCAGTATGCGCGGTTTAGAGGTACCCCATATAAAGGTATTTGTTCTTTTTTGGATCAACCTTAGATAATGGGAAGGGATTGGGATTGGCAGGGCTCTAAACAAATAAAGTAGTTTGGGCAGGATAGTCATTTTAGACGCATTGATCTTACCTATCCAGGATAGTGGGAGATGGGACCATTGTTTTAGTAAGGTTGTGATCTGTTTCAATAGGGGGGGGGGATAATTGGCTGAGAATAATTCTGTTATGGAGGCTGTTAGGTGTATTCCTAAATATGGTAATGATTTCTCTGCCCAAGAGAAGGGGAGTGCTTCATTTGTTGGGATTAATTCTGCATCTGTAAGTGAAATATTAAGAGCTAAACATTTTTTGGGGTTAATGACCAAGCCAGAAAAGGCTGCAAATTTATCTAGAATAGGTAGAAGATTAGGTCCTGATACTTGTGATGATGACATGAATAGCAAGATGTCATCCGCGAACATACAGATTTTATGTGGATAACCTCCAACATCAATGCCGGTAATTGTGGGATTGGTTCTAATATATTGGGCTAAAGTTTCTAATATTAGGGCGAATAAAAGGGGAGATAATGGGCATCCCTGACAAGTACCTCGCTTGATGTTGAAAGATTCTGATTTGTATCCGGCATATTTTATGTATGCTTTTGGATTATTATAGAGTGCCTCTATCCAATTTACAAAATGAGGACCAAAACCCAATTTTTGTAAAGAATAATACATATAAAGCCAGGATACCGTATCAAAAGCTCTCTTTATGTCGAGGGATAAAAAGCATGAGGGAATACGTCTCTTTCTGGCTATATGCGCAAGAAGCATTGCTCTGCGGACATTGTCACCCGCTTGTCTGTTTGGCATAAAGCCAACCTGATCTTTGTGTATAAGTTTATTAATGATACTGTTAAGGCGTTTAGCCATAATTTTTGCCAGCAGCTTGATATCCAGATTCAAGAGAGAAATGGGATGGTAGTTTGTACATGAGGTGTCATCGGTGTGTGGTTTTGGAATCATACAAACAATTGCTAATAATGATTCTTGTGTAAATGAATGTCCATTTAGTAATGTATTAAATGCCTCAGCTAACATGGGGGATAGGGTCTCTGAAAATGTTCTATAATATAATGCTGAATATCCATCTGGACCATGTCATTTATTTATTTTTAAATCTCTGATGGAAGAAGCTACTTCTTCAATTGTTATAGGTTCCTCCATCATATTTTTTTTTGTTTGCGATAATTTTGGTAGGGTGATTTGGGAAAAGAACTATTCTGCTTCTGAGAGGTTAAATTCATTGGTTGCGTCATATAAAGAAGCAATGTGTGAATGAAATTTGAGTACTATTTTGGTGGGGTTGCAAGTATATATATCTTTTGCTAGTTTTAAACAAATTGGCTTGAACTTTTTGTTTATTGAGTTTAGAGCCCGTGCCATAGCTGTACCTGGTTTGTTGTTTCTGGTATAGAAATTGTGTCTAGAGCGTTTGTAAAATGTATCTACGGATTCCGTGAGAAATAGGTTGTATTCTAATCTAGTTTTTTCTAGGTGGGCTTTCGTTAATGTCGATGGATTTTCTTGAAATGCTATGAACGCAGCATTGAATTCCATTTCTAACTTGCGGGCCAAGGATTTTCGTTCCCGTTTAAGTGTAGCCATTTGTTTTTGTAGGGTACCACGCAACACAGGTTTGTGGGCCTCCCAGAGTGTTAAAGGGGATTTGTCAAGGGTTCTATTGTGGAGCAAATATTCCTTTAAAGCTTGTTCAACTTTAGTGCGGTGGATTTGGTGCTTAAGCAATGTGTCAGGGAGATACCAGGTTGGATCCTGCGCTTTTGGTATGGTGGATGCAATAGTTGTGCATACTGCATTATGGTCGGACCATGGTATGGGAATTATGTCGGATTCAATAATTTATGGGATCATTCCGATAGTTAAAAAGATATGATCGATACGGGTGAATAATTGGTGCGGGTGAGAGAAATAGGTGAATCTTTTTTTAGTCGGGTTGCTTTCTCTCCATGAGTCTACCATATTATATTTTTCGAGAGGAGCTGTGAGAAAGACAGTTTGTTTGGACTTGCGGATGGAACATAAGGTGATTTATCCAGGAATGGGAGGAGGACCTGGTTCGAATCCCCGCACATAATTACTGTTCCGAATTTATGGTCATTGATCACTCGGATGAGGTGGGAGAGAAATTAGGTGGGTTGTTTATTGGGGGCATAATACAAGATTATCGTGACAGGGGTATCCACTATGTGACCTATCAATAATATATATCTCCCTTCTGGATCTATGATATCTTTTGCAAGTGTGAATGGAGTGGATCTATGAAACGCTATTAGAGTTCCTCTTTGTTTAGTGTTGGCAGAAGCAGTGAAAAATTGTCGATATGAGGGGGACATTAATTTGGGGGTGGATTCTTTTGTGAAATGTGTCTCCTGTAAGAACACTATGTGCACCCTACGTGACTGGAACATGCAAAATGCCTTAGTCCTTTTCTGTGGAACATTAATGCCCTGAACATTCAGGGACAGGATGTTCAATGTGCCATGGCAACTGATCAAAAATATAGAACTTACCAAGTACCTTGCATTTCTGACTGGGTGGATCAACCTGTGTGGACTTGAAAGATATGAGAGTAGAGAAGAATCCAGTGAAGCCTGGAGTAAAGAAAAAATTAATAACAGAGAAAATTAATAAATACATTGCTTGTACAAATATAAGTAAAATTTCAAAAATAGCCCGTGATAGAGGATTTGAAACTCCATCAGGGGGAAAAATGCCCACGTCGGACACCCACATATTATGGGTGGGTGTATGAGGGAGGCTAAGGAGGGCACACGGATCTTCCGTGTACAGGAGAAAAACACTATAAAGAAAGCATCGAAATGATGTATGCGGAAATTTTTTACAGTGCAGCCAATGGACATTATGCTAATTTAAATAGGTATGAGGGCTAAACCCATACTGCGCCCATTAGCATATTTTGGTACCATTAAAATCATGGTGGGAAAGGGAATTTTGGCTATTACTATATTATTACAATAACTAACTTATAAACTAAAATTAACCTTTAGATAACCCATTGATAGGATTTAAGTAGTTTGTTTGTGAGCACAATATACTCAGTACCTATTTTATTTATCTAGAACAACGATTAAATTATTAATACTTAAGTTAACCTTTCCTTATAAAGTAATTCTAGTGTTCCGGGGAATGTGGGGGGTAAATCCAAGTTAATTGTGATAATGAAGGGTTAAGGGATGCAGTTAGGAGGTAGTTTCATATGCATCAAACTTCCATTGTACAATCCTACAGTGAGTGTATCATTAAAGCTTGTTGTGAATATCTAGATACCTGGGAAGGGGATACCTCAGGGGACATTAGGGGTCTCAAAGGAGAGTTACTAATTTAAAGTTTTGTGTTTATAGTAAGCATAACCTTGTTTAGGCCATGCGACTATAAGAATGGCTTGATATTGTCTTTCAGTCAGACAATTGTTGAACCACTATGCGTCAGTTTAATAATAGGAGAATGTAACTGGTGCATGTCTTCAATCCATGGAATCTTCTGGCCCTACTATGGAAGAGGCGTAGCAGCTTCTCTTATGAGAATGAAGGTGTCAGGAACTTGGTAGGAGGCCGAGATGCTGGGAGGGCTCCCCTTGCGGCTGAGTGCAGCACACCACTGAAGATGACACAGCAGGTGTAGTGCCCACAGAATCACGGGTGCCTGGTAGCTAAAGACAGACGTGCTTGGAAGGTCCAGGAGACAGAGACCAGTGGAGCAACTGGAAAGCTGAGCCGGGAGCCAGGCCAATGATCATTCACAGGAATACAGTCCGTAATCAGAATGACCAGGGGTTAGCCGAGTCTTAGTACAGGGAGCAGGATATGCAGAGTTCAATAGACAAGCCGGGGTCAGATGCAGGGAGCAGGCAGAAGGAGGTCAGGCGCAAGCCAAGAGTCGAGCCAGAGGATCAGGAAGAGCGGGTCAGAACAAGCCGGGTCGGTACACAGGAGATCAGATCAACAGGTGATTCAGGATACAGGAACACAGGGGGAGCTGAAGATAAACCAGAAAATGTAGACACTAGAAGATTTCCTTATATAGGCCCATGTGACCTGCTGGTAGAGATACTGGGTCCTAAAGTCCTTCTCCTGCCAGAGATGCTGGGTCCTATAGTCCTTCTCCTGCTGTTGGTTCCCTGACAGTGCCTTTGCCTATGCAGGTTTGCCAACCCTGCACCATTACGCACAGGGATGCGCCTATTTCCCTGACAGATGGCCTCCTTTTTTCTGCCATGTCTGTGAGGCATTGGTTGGAGGCGATGATGAGGCTGCTCTTCTTCGTGTTGAAGGGGCATTAGTTGAATCTTCTGTCAGATGTAATTTTAACAAAGTCTGTTGAGGCTCCACAGCAGATCTACATACGTTTCTGGTGCCTTGGTAAGTAAATCTAATTGAAAAGGGGAAACCCCATTGGTAAGTTATGTTGTGCCTTTGCAGCTCCATAAGCTGGGGTTTCATATGTCTTCTCTTTGCTATAGTAAGCTGTGATATGTCAACGAATATTTGATAGTTGTGTCCTTGGAATGTTAAATCTTTTTTTTCTCTTGCAGCAGACATTAGTTGTTCTTTTAAACTGTAGTAATGTAATTTTGTGAATATATCATGTGGAGGGCCATGCTCTTTTTTGGCTGTGAGTGCACGGTGCACTCTGTCAAGTTCCAAGCCCTCAATGGGGATAGCAGGTTGTAATTCTTGAAACAGTGCAGTGACTGTAGATTGCAAATCTGGGATTCCTCTTATTCGAATATTGGAACGTCTGTCCCTGTTCTCTTGGTCTTCCAATCTAGATTGAAGTGACAGGTTCTCTTCTTTTAGGTTTTCCAATTCCATCATACAGTCTTGTGAATTAATTTCAATTTCTTCTACTTTGAGTTCCAGTGCCGCTGTGCGGTTTCCCAGCTCTCTGATTTCTTTTGTGAGGCTTTTTGTTATTTGTTCTGATGTCTGTTTCAGAGCTTTATGCAGCATATGTTCAAATTGCTGCAATATGGCTGGTGGTACTGATGAGGCTTGTGAGGAGAATTGTGAGGGAGTTTGTTCTGTTTCTGACTCACCTGGGGAGTCTGGCTGAACAAGCTTCTGTCTGTGTGAGAGCACTGAGGCAGTTTATGAGGTGGTGACAGACACCATTCTAGTTGCAGTGCGCGCCTGAGTGTCCTTTGTGAGGTGATTCTTCATTTTGCCACGGCCGCCTCCCAGAACCATCTTTCCGGTCCAAATTTTCCCAGTTGGTTCCTGAGTACTTTATCTTTCCATCTAGTACCTTTTTGTAGCGTTGTCTCCGTTAGAAATAATGGCTAAATAAATAGCTCTAGCTGTGCATGTCTGCTCTGCTAGACTCCACGCATGCGCCCCTTAGGCTCATCCTTATTTCAATCATGTTTAGTCCGAGCCCAAAACTATGTATGTCTTGCTTGGTGTCATTAGTAATGATAGAGCATGCTTTAGAGAGTTCCTGTTGAAGCATGGTAGAAAAAAAAGCCAGCAACACAGTGTCCCCCGCAAAGGAAACTGGTCTCCATGTTGATGGGGACAAGGGCCTCATCCCCACAGCCCTTGCCCGGTGGTTATGGGGGTCTGCGGAAGACAGCAGGGACCCATCAGGACCCGCAGCGCGACTCGAACATGCGCAGTAAGGAACCAGGCTGTGAAGCTGTAAAACTTCACTTCCTAATTCCCTTACTAAAGATGGCGGTGCCTGCTCCCGGGAGCTGAGGGACAGGTTGGCTTCGGGTGAGGACATTGCAGGCTCCCTGGACAGGTAAGTGTCCTTATTTTAAAAGTTAGCAGCTGCAGTATTTGTAGCTGCTGACTTTTAAAAAAAATAAAAATTTCGTCAGGACTCCGCTTTAATAATGCATTCCAAATCTGTCTGCCAAAAATAGGTCTATCAGTAAACCTAACACACAATAACAAAGTAAAAATTATTTTAGAGGGTTATCTTCAGTGAGAAATTCCATTAACAGAGTTGTTAGAAAACCACCTAAAAACTTTCTGAATAAAACATTTTTAGCAGCTGAATCAGCTTTTACAAAGGAGCACTTTCAGGAAATATGTTAAAGTAAGTTTTATGGGTAAGGTAACAAAATTAACAAAAAAAATAAAAAATTATAAATAAAGAGAAATAAGGAAATGATTGCATGATTGCTGTAGTCATCATGGGTAATTCATGTAGACAAGATAAAGGCATTTGAAAGGGAGATGTACTAATGTAATGCTGCCTATAACTCTCTTGCCATATTTAAACTCATAAAGTGTGTCTTTTTCCACTTTTTTCCACTAAGTATAGGTTTTCATTTTGGTATATTATCTAGGAAATGCTCACCTGTGATTATGATGACACAAAGATATTTTATTCTTTTATGAAACACATAATCTTCACACAGTTTATCTTCAAGGTAGTTTTCTCTTCTGGAAAATTGGAAAAGGAGTAGATTGAAGGGTGGATGATACAAATTGTGTATACCACAGCCATATAGCACACATGATGGAAGGGAAAGACATATAAATCTCTCTTTCCTAACATCCTTACACTGAAAAAGAAAAGATCTAGTATGCATAATCCTACTAAGGCAATATTTCTTGCAGCTGGCTAAATCCTATAAAGCCAAACTACATTTTTCACAATAGGAATTCAAGTTGCAGACCAGGACACAGTGATTCCATTTTACCGGTATAAACCTCATCTTGTTACTGTAGATTTGCATGTCCTCTGGATTTTGTTTATGGCATATATGTCTAGTAGTACACTTTTACTTGACAGTGTGATAAGAAAAAATGCACTTATTAAATTCACAGGGGCTAAGTATTAGGCACATTTTCCTTGTAGCACTAGACCCTGGGTTCAGTTCATGACCAGGATTATATTTGCATGGAGCTTGTACGATCATTCTCACCCTTGGCACCCTTGTCTAGCAACTTGCAAGAATAAGTAGCTTATGCAAGGCAAGTTGATGCCACAGATGCTATGAAAATATTCCAGTGGTTGTAGGTAGGATGAACCAACCATGTTTTAGATATTTATTTTTTTAATTGCTAGTTTACTGGCATGGGTGCTGAATATTTGACTTTATTACATTCTGAATCACTGACCCGGAAACAAATATGCAGGTCAGGAAAGTCAGAGGAAAGCAAGTAATCATTATTTGCATGGTTGTTTCGAGTCCACAAATCAAAGAACTGCAACAAGCAAGTCAGCTTGACAGCCAGGCAACTGGCATTTTCTTAATAAAAAGTCAACAATGGCAGACCACATATTTCTCTTGTATATACATGATTTGGCGCACAGATGCAGCCCTGTAGCAGTAAAATTGCTATAGGGGTGGACCTTAAGTGGTTAAGGAACACCAAGATCACTTTGTGAATGTGCCGAGCATTAAATTACGCATTTGCCCTCACTTTTTTTATTGCTTTACCTTTTATTTTTACATTTTATTCCAAGTCAATGCTTATTGTATTCAAAAGATGAGTACATGAAAAGAACAGATATACATAGAAATCAGTACAATGTATTATCACAAGCTATCCAAAATCACAGTAGGAAGTATACATTATGCCTGAGTAAGGTATAACAAGAAACATTGAACGTTATGGGTGATTGACCCTGCACGTACCCATATAGTTATATCGTCGTCACGAGTACTATATTTCCTTAATGTGCTCTAGTTTCCCTAGTGTTGCACTCCAGTGAGCTCCCTCATTAGAGAAGTGTTAAGGTGTTGTGACCCATGAGGTACTTCTGATATATCAGGATAGGTCAAGGGTAGGGGTCCTGAAGATTGTTGGTGTTAGAAGTAGTTGTGTGTAGGTGCACCAAACGGGGTGCCAATGTAAGAATTTTGTATACTGTCCTTTAGTGGTTGCATGGTGTTATCTGTGGTCTGCTGTCTCTAGATAGGTAATTTCCCTGTGGGATTGCGGTCATTGGACCTCTAGCAACCCACAGGGAAAAAGCGAGACCAGCAGGCTTGGTCATCATTTAAGATTCGCAAGGGAGATTATGTGGAGAGCCTGTTTTGTAAACTGAATGGAAGGGAGTAGCTTGGAGGAGGATATTCCTCATAGAAGAGAGGCGAGATAATACAGAAAGTCAGCGGGGAGAGGTAAAAAACATAGGGATGGGAAGGTGATTGGAACATCTGTCTCTGGAGGGAGGCAGTGTTTAGGACTGTAGTGAGTGGGTACGGGGGTGTGGTGATAAGAAATAAGTGGTGGAGGAAGACATGATGGGGGCAAAGGGAGGTCTTTTCCTCCTCCTCTGACCTGTTATCATTTGTCCTGAGGTATTACTGAGATAATAATTGGGAGTATTCAGCAGTCGTTTGGAAGTGATGCCAGCAAGACCACGTTTTCTGTTATTTGGTGGGTGTATCTTTGGCTTGGTGCACCAGATCCTCAATTTCCTCTACTTTGTTTATGCGTCTGATTCAATCAGCAATGGTAGGGGGATTGGGTGATTTCCAATGGACAGGGATACACATTTTTGTGGCGTTCAAGAGGTGTAGAGATAGGGAGTGATTGTAGTCTTTTTTAGGGATGGAGGGGTGGTGTAGGAGCATTTGGGCTGGGAAAAATTAAATCTGGTATGTGGTAATTTGAGGAGTGGGGCGGTGGACCTCCTTCCAGAAGTTTTGGATTGAGGGACATGATCACCATATGTGGAGGAGTGAGCCATCCTCGTCAGAGCATCTCCAACAGTTGGGAGGTATAGTGGGGGAAATTTCATGTAGTCTAAAGGGGGTCTTGTACCAGCTAGAGAATACTTTGAAGCAATTTTCCTGTGCAGATACATTGATTGTTCCTTTGTGGATATAAGAATATATATTTTCCCAGTCCTCTTCTGAGAGGTTAATTGAGAGTTATTTTTCCCATTTAAGGCTCGCTATATTGGAATTTGGGCTGCGGTCCAAAACTAGGATGGAATACATGGCTGAGATCAGATGTTGGTGCAAATAACTTCGAACTGCGTGTGTTGTCTCAAAAATTCTGAGCGTGATTGGGGGTCATTAAGGAAGTGTCAGAGTTGTCCAGAACGGGAAGGATTGTCCATACATCTGCGCGGATAATTTGGGCAGGGATAGAAAAGTGTCTCCAGAGAAAAAGTGTTCTGCCTGCATGTCAGTGTGAGGCCAGATTTCTGAGAGGAAAGTGTCAGCTAGACCTGGTGGGCAATTCCGGGTTGTTACAGATGGGAGTTAGTGGTCCCAGTGATGAGGAGATTTTGAAACAGCGGCATGCTTTCTTGAAGATTTGTAATGTGTTGCTGATTAAGGGGTGTTTGCACTCTAGTGGAACATGTACTGAGGCGGTCCAAGGAAGTTGGTGGACTGGTATAGAGGAGAACGCATGTTCAATATTTATTAGAGGTCGACCGATATATCGGACGATTTTTGGCACTTTTTAGTTAATCGGCATCGGCCGATTGTGCTGGAAAAAAAAGCCGATTTAAAAAACTTCAGCGCGACTTGCAAATAACTTCTTTCATAGAAGTCAATGCAAGTTGCCTGAAGTTTCCCGTGGAGCGACTTGTCTCTGGGCAGCCTGCCAAGTGTGAGAAAAGAATACAATGTTTCTACTTATCAATGAACTGAACTCCCTGTGTAGAAGTTCTCAGTTTAACCATTTTAAGACTAAATCTTTTCTGACACTTGTAGCTTACAAGTAAAAATCCTGTATTTTCTGCTAGAAAATCACTTGGAACCCCCAAACATTATATATTTTTTTTTTAGCAGAGACCCTAGGGAATAAAATGGCAGTTGTTGCAATATTTTATGTCACACGGTATTTGCGCAGCGGTCTTTCAAACAAATTTTTTGGGGAAAAAATACACTTTAATGAATCTTAAATAAAACTAAACAGTAAAGTTAGCCCGTTTTTTTTTTTTTTTTCGTCTAAAAGTTTTGATTACCTGTTTTTGTGCCTGCTTCCTGATTCCCTTACCGAAGATGGCGACGGCAGCACCCGAGAGCCGAGGGAGAGATCAGCTTCGGGTGCCGACATCGCGGGCACCCAGGACAAGTAAGTGTCCATATATTAAAAGTCAGCAGCTGCAGTATTTGTAGCTGCTGACTTTTAATATTTTTTTTTTGGCAGAACGCCGCTGCTTTCACACTGGAGCGGGCAGGTGTTGACGGTAAAACGCTGCTAGTTTTAGCGGCGCTTTACCATCATTTTAGCGGCACTATTCGGCTGCTACTGGGGCGCTTATAACCCAGCTAGTGGCCGATGAAGAGGTTAAATGCGCCTGTGTAGCACCGCTGCAGAAGCGCTTTGCAGCCGCTTCGGCAGCAGTGCCCATTCATTTCAATGGGCAGGAGTGGTGGAGGAGCAGTGTATACACCGCTCCAAAGATACTGCTTGCAGGACTTACTTTAACGTCCTGCCAGGGCACCGCCTCAGTGTGAAAGCACTCGGGCTTTCACACTGAGACTGCAGGGGAGCTGTTTTGCAGCCACTTTTACAGGTGCTATTTTTAGCCCAATAGTGCCTGAAAAACACCCCAGTGTGAAAGGGGTCCAACTGTTAGATTTTATGAGATGAAGGGGAAAAAAAAATCGGCATCATATATCGCCCATCGGCCACCGCGTTTTCTAAATATCGGCATCGGCCAGAGAAAAACCCATATCGGTCGACCTTTAATATTTATCCGTGCTTTAGTACATGAACGTTCCAGTCTATTACTCTTGTTAATTGACATGCCCAATGGTATTTGGCAATATCTGGAAAACCTATGACACCTTTTAATTTGGGTAGAGTTTGGGTAGAGCTTCTAGGATGCGATTTACCCCACACAAAGTCTTTACAGGCTATGCGGTATGAAGCATAGAAGGCCTGAGGCAGTTTTATGGGAATTGTCTGTAAAACATATAGTATTCTCGGGAGAATGTTCATTTTAATTATTGATGCTCTACCAAACCTTGAGAAAAGGCCCATCGACCAGGACTTAAGGTCTTTCTGAATGTTTTGAAGGATCGGGAGGTCGTTTTTGGCAAGTCGGATAAATGAGCGGGTAATTGGATCCCAAGATAAGTTATCGAGTCGTGACTCCATCTGAATGGGAAGTTTGATTGACATTGCGCAAGTGTCTCTTTCGTTAGAGAGATATTCAGCGCTTCTGATTTTGAGAAGTTTATTCGTAGGTTAATGTCATGAACAGATGTTACCATAACTGTGTGGACTGCAAAGAGGGAACCAAACGCATGTAAAGTGAGTAATACATTTATTAAGGAAAGTGAATATAAATAAACACACCACCAGTATCAAACTGTATACAATAAACCCACAACAAGACGGTGACCCACAAACAGCAACAGACAAACAAGCAAAAACAATAGAAGGGGAATACCGAAATCATAAATGTAGCCAGGCCGGGGTCATACATAGGAGATCAGCAGATGGGGGCAAGGAACAGGACAGGACAGAGGGAAGGTGGACGGGATCAGGCAGCAGGGCAGGGATACAGGGTAACAGGCTCAGGATCAGGATCACGGGTATACAGGAAAACAGGATAACAAGATCAAGATCAGGCTCAGGTTAACAGGTACAGGTCAGGGTGCAAGGAAGATACCAGGGCAAGTATGTGAATGCTTGCCGGGTATTTATACACACACCTGTAATTAGCCTCAGGTGACGCCTGATCGCAGGGGGTGATGTCTGCTCCATATTGCCAGTAGACACATGCTGGTGGACATTGGTACTGCGGCCCAAAGATCTAACAGTGCCACCAGCAGGTAAAACCTTTCATGACAGCTCCCGACTGTTAGGAGACACCTGCTGGTGGACACTAGTACTGCGATCCACAGGACCGACAGCGTCACCAACGGGTGAAACCTTTCCTGACAGTACCCCCTCAAAGGAGCGACCTCTGGACGCTCCAACTAGTTCTAACAGTAAATAGTCCATGGCATCAAGCTGAGCAGCGGGCAGAGGAAAATCAAGCTGGGCATGTAATAAGTACATGGTATCAAGCCGGACAACAGACAGAGGCACATCAAGCTGGGCAGCGGGCACATCAAGCTGGGCAGCAGGCACATCAAACTGGGCAGCAGGCACATCAAACTGGGCAGCAGGCACATCAAACTGGCAGCGGGTACATCGAGATGGGCAGCAGGCACATCAGACTGGGCAGCAGGCACATCAAGCTGGGAAGTAGGCACTTTAAGCTGGGCAGCGGACACATCAAACTGGGCCTCAGGAATCGGATCATCAAACCAGACAGCAGGTGCTGGAACATCAGGCCCGGCAGCAGACTGAACGGCACGCTCCGGGTCATCTGGTTGGGCAGCAAGCCCTGGGTTATCTGGTTGGGAGGCCGACTTCAGGTCATCTGGCTCAGAATATATGAAAATAAAGTGAATTGCGCTAAAATAAATGTCCAATCCTATATCCCTATGTTTTTCAAAACAATTAGTTGTGTGAATCTTGTGAACTTTCTACTCTGAAGCCTCGTACACACGGCCGAGAATCTCGTCAGGAAAAAACACGTTGTTTTTCCTGACGAGAGTCTTGAACAAGAATCTTGTCCCGGCCGAGTGTGCACAGGTACGATTCAAAAGAACCGCCGTTCTTTTGAATGGCACGAACGCTGTGACGTCATTGACTACAACGAGCGTGCGCTCGTCACATTCAATGAAGTCGCCGCCATCTTGCTACAACCTACCTATGCCTAGGAAGCTACCGCGCATGCGTCAAAGTCATTTTGAGCATGCGACAGGTAAGTGCACACACTCTCGGGTTTCTCGTCGGGAAACAGGCCGACGAGAATCCCGACGAGAAAATAGAGAGCAGGTTCTCTATTTTTCTCGTCGAGATTCTGGCCAGTTTTCCTGACGAGAAATCTGAAAGCCTTGTACACATGGCCGGTTTTCTCGGCAAGAAAGCTCTCCCGGCAGTTCTCTTGTCGTTTCTTGTCGAGAAAACCGGCCGTGTGTACGAGGCTTTCAGGTTTCTGTATAATACCAATCAAATTATACGTGCCATTAACAACAAATATCCTGCTGCGATTTTAAACATAAAATATATAAAGTGCAATGTCCAAAAAGTATATATATATAAGTGCCAAAAAACTCATATTATAATTTATTTAGTCCATCAGATACTGTATGTTATATAAATAAAAGGAGATGTGCAGTGAAATATAACTCCAATGACCAAATAGCTGCAATAAAAAATGCACAAAGAGTCCTTGAGGCTGCAGGATCATTATCTGCTCGGCACTTTCAGAACCAAAACGAGGCTTGGGAAGCAAGCCAGCATGTGAAGGAACCATAGGGGCACACGTGCGGACCGGGCATATATATCTTCTATGTATAGCTGGATCAGCTCAGTGCCGGCTTCAAGGCACTTTTACATGTGAGTGGATGGAATTTTTTTTAAATGTTAATAATTTTTTTTATTATATACTACACCATGATAGTCCTTTATATGTTCCATGAGCAATCATGGAGCAAGATTTTCCACCAGTACATTGTGAGGGACTGCTGACAAGTCTGAGAGACGGAGTGGTTATCCTTATGAACCAAAGGTGGATAATCTAGCCTATCTGGTGAGTGGCTATTCTACTTGGTGGTGGTGTAGGCACAAATACGGTGAAGGTGGAAGCACAGCAAGTCATCTGTGAAAAGAGCAATTTTTCGCATAGGACTCGTGCATTTTTTATTGCAGCTATTTGGTCATTGGAGTTATATTTCACTGCACATCTCCTTTTATTTATATAACATATCTGATGGACTAAATAAATT
The DNA here is from genome assembly GCA_029206835.1 of Rana muscosa. Taxonomy (NCBI): domain Eukaryota; kingdom Metazoa; phylum Chordata; class Amphibia; order Anura; family Ranidae; genus Rana; species Rana muscosa. Next base: position 570,741,831 of record CM055121.1, read on the forward strand.
ATAATATGAGTTTTTTGGCACTTATATATGTGTATATATATATATACAGTCATGCTCAAAATTGTTGGCACCCCAGAAGTTTTTCCAGAAAATCAAGTATTTCTCACAGAAAAGTATTGCAGTAACACATGTTTTGCCATACACATGTTTATTCCCTTTGTGTGTATTGGAACAAAACAAAAAAAGGGAGGAAAAAAAGCAAATTGGACATAATGTCACACAAAACTTCAAAAATGGGCTGCTCAAAATTCTTGCCACCCTGAACTTAATATTTGGTTGCACACCCTTTGGAAAAAATAACTGAAATCAGTCGCTTCCTATAACCATCAATAAGCTTCTTACACCTCTCACCCATAATTTTGGACCACTCTTCCTTTGCAAACTGCTCCAGGTCGCTCTTATTGGAAGGGCGCCTTTTCCCAACAGCAATTTTAACATCTCTCCACAGGTGTTCAATGGGGTTTAGATCTGAACTCATTGCTGGCCACTTTAGAGCTCTCCATCGCTTTGTTGCCATCTATTTCTGGGTGCTTTTTGACGTATGTTTGGGGTCATTGTCCTGCTGGAAGACCCAAGATCTCGGATGCAAACCCAGCTTTCTGACACTGGGCTCTACAGTGCGACCCAAAATCCTTTGGTAATCCTCAGATTTCATGATGCCTTGCACACATTCAAGGCACCCAGTGCCAGAGGCAGCAAGACAACCCCAAAACTTCAATGAACCTCCACCATATTTCACTTTAGGTACCGTGTTCTTTTCTTTGTAGGCCTCATTCCATTTTTGGTAAACAGTAGAATGATGTGCTTTACCAAAAAGCTCCATCTTGGTCTCCTCTGTCCACAAGACGTTTTCCCAGAAGGATTTTGGGTTACTCAAGTACATTTTGGCAAACTGTAGTCTTGCTTTTTTTTGTCTCTCTGTCAGCAGTGGGTTCCTCCTGGGTATCCTGCCATGGCCTTTCATTTTATTTAAATGTCGACGGATAGTTTGCGCTGACACTGATGTTCCCTGAGCCTGCAGGACAGCTTGAATTTCTTTGGAACTTGTTTGGGCTGCTTATCCACCATCCCGACTATCCTGCGTTGAAACCTTTCATCAATTGTTCTCTTCCATCCACGCCCAGAGAGATTAGCTACAGTGCCATGGGGTGCAAACTTCTTGATAATGTTGCGCACTGTGGACAAAGGCAAATCTAGATCTCTGGAGATGGACTTGTAACCTTGAGATTGTTGATATTTTTCCACAATTTTGGTTCTCAAGTCCTCAGACAGTTATCTTCTCCTCTTTCTGTTGTCCATGCTTAGTGTGACACACACAGACACACAATGCAAAGACTAAGTGAACTTCTCTCCTTTTTATCTGCTTTCAGGTGTGATTTTTATATTGCCCACACCTGTTACTTGCCCCAGGTGAGTTTAAAGGAGCATCACATGCTTGAAACAATCTTATTTATCCACAATTTTTAAAGGGTGCCAAGAATTTTGAGCAGCCCATTTTTGAAGTTTTGTGTGACATTATGTCCAATTTGCTTTTTTTCCTCCCTTTTTTTGATTTGTTCCAATACACACAAAGGGAGTAAACATGTGTATAGCAAAACATGTGTTACTGCAATACTTTTCTGTGAGAAATACTTGATTTTCTTGAAAAATTTCTGGGGTGCCAACAATTTCGAGCATGACTGTATATATATATATATATATCTATATATATATATATATATATATATATATATATATATATATATATATAGATATATACTTTTTGGACATTGCACTTTATATATTTTATGTTTAAAATCGCAGCAGGATTTTTGTTGTTAATGGCACATATAATTTGATTGGTATTATACAAGCAATTGTGGATACCACACCCTAAAGCCTCGTACACACACGACCGAGAATCTCGTCGTAAAAAAAAACGTTGTTTTTCTCGATGAGATTCTTGTCAAGCTTTCCTTGCATACACACTGTCAATTCCAAATCTCCTCGTTGTAAAGCACGGTCACGTACAACACGTACGACGGCAGTATAAAGGGGGAGTTTGATTCCAATGGCGCCACCCCTTGGGCTGCTTTAGTTGATCTTGTGTTACCACGTGTTAGTAAAAATTTGGGGAGAGACGATTCGCGCTTTTCAGTCTTCGTGCTTTCAGTTAATTTTAGCGTGACGAATGTGCTATCTCCATTACGAACGCTAGTTTTACCAGAAGGAGCACTCCCGTCTTATACTTGATTCTGAGAATGCGCAATTTTTTAAGACTCGGAAAAGCATACACACGACCGGTTTTCTCTTCGGGAAACAGGCCGACGAGAATCCCGACGAGAAAAACGAGAATCCTGACGAGAAAATAGAGAGCAGGTTCTCTATTTTTCTCGTCGAGATTCCCGGCAGTTTTCTCGATGAGAAACCATACTCACGAATGGTTTTCTCGGCAAGAAAGCTCTCCCAACAGTTTTCTTGTCATTTCTTGACGAGAAAAACGGTCGTGTGTATGAGACTTTTGAGTAGAAAGTTCACAAGATTCACACACCTAATTTTTCTTTATTTTTTTAAATCAGAAAACACGTTTATTGAAAAACATACATAGTTACAATTATTCACGTTTCTTGTACAGCAAAAGGAATACAGAGTATAGGCTTAATCACAGTATATTTCACAAACAAAGGAAAAGGGATCTAGATATCTTGTACCCATTTTAAGTTATAGTCATGCTCATAAACAGTGCTGTACTACATCTCAATATCAATATACAGTATTCCAGTTCCAACTATCAGAGCTGTGAAAATCAATATGAAACCCTAAAACCCAAAAGAAAATAATAATAAAAGAAAGAAAGAAAAAAACACAAAAAGGGAAAAGGAATCAAAGAAAAAAAAGGGGAAAAAAACGAAAGTGACACAATACGGGAACACTCTATCCTCCCCCTAGCATGTACATCACAATCCATCCCCAGTTCTCTAAAATAACTACCATACTACCTTCCGAATTATCTACACCGTACCGGTGGTTGATACACAAAAATCTATCAGATTACATTTGTAAAAGTCAATCCTTCACTAGTTGGGATGGACCCAGTCCTGGGGCATCCAACCAAGGTTGCCACATGGAATAAAAAAATGTTGACGACATTTCTATGCTGATAAGAAACTTTTTCACGTATCAACATATTATTAACGAATTCCACCCATTTCTTGCCCGTTGGCACCCTCGGAGTAATCCATAAGCTCGCAATCGCCTTGCGAGCTATATAAAGCAAACGCAGGACTGCAGTGTGGCCATTAGGCAATAGTGACGGAACCTCCAAGGCCCCAAGCAGACAAACAATGGCGTCATGAGGAATTGGAAATTGAAAAACCGTAGATATAGTGGATAGTACATAGTGCCAGTATCTGAAAAGTTTCGGGCATTTCCACATCATATGCAGTAAGTCTCCATTCTGTCTACAACATTTCGGACATATTGCTGTTTCCCTGAGTCCCCATTTGTGTAGTCTGATAGGTGTCCTGTATACTCTATGCAGTAAAAATAGGTGAGATAGTTTGTGCGACGCAGATACCGACACCAATGGAGCAGAGGTGAGGCATAATTCCCATTGCTCTCCACCTATAGGACCCAAGTCTTTCTCCCACCCCCTCCCACAGGGAAGTTTAGAAGCATCATGCGTGGAATACAGCAATCTGGTATAAACCCTCAATATCATTCCCTTCCTGTCACTTGCAAGTAACACATCAGACATCAATGGGTGGGTGACTGGTGTTAGCAAAGATGTTCGCTTTTCACTTTGTATCGCATGTCTGAGCTGCAGATAGTGATAAAATTGGGTTATAGCAAGGGCGAATTCTCCTTGCAGGTCAGTAAAGGACTTAAGTACGTTGCCGGAGAATAGTTGAGGGATATAATGAATACCCATATCTTCCCAGGATTGGAAACCTGTAAGTTTAAAGAGTTCCTTGTAATATTTATTTCTCCAAATGAGTGTAAAAGTGCACATACCCTTGAGTTTCAGGATGGATCTGGTATATTTCCACAGTGTATTCAGTAAGAGTATCGTGGGAAGAGTTTGCGATAGGTGTGTAAAACCTGCTTCTAAATGAGATAGGGCTGTTAGTGTGGAGCCTTCCAGGATCAAAAGGGACCTAAAGGGGTCAGCAATATCAATTTCCCGCCAATTACCCAGATGTTGGGTTTGGGCAGCTACAAAGTAGTATCTAGCATGAGGGACTGCCAGGCCACCCAGGTCTTTAGCCAGTTGCACTGTAGATAAACTGATCCTAGCTGTTTTAGTACCCCATATCAGGTTTCTAAGCTGAGCATCAATTTGTGCGAGCCATTTGTGTGGGATCCATATGGGAGCATTATGGAATACATAAAGCAGTTGAGGGGCCCATACCATTTTAATGAGGTTCGCCCTACCAGTAGCAGAGAGGGGTAGTTTTATCTAAGCCAAACATTTCAATCTGAACTTATGGAGCAAGGGGACCAGGTTCAAGGTGAGATACTGGCTCGGGCTCGGCGGCACTTGTATGCCCAAGTAGCGAAACTCACTAACAGTGAGTATCTCCCTGGCGCAGTCAGGTAGGGTTTTTTTTTAGGGGGTCCAGAGGCATCAACACTGATTTTTTCCAGTTAATACTAAAGCCTGACATCTCTCCGAAGGTAGCAATCAAACTCATCACATGCTCCAGAGACCTGCCAGTATCCCCAAGATATAACAATGTGTCATCAACATACAAAGAGATAACATCCTGAATGGGACCCCTACGAAAACCTATTATACCCTGTGATGCCCTAACATATATGGCCAGGGGTTCTAGGGCCAAGGCAAAAAGCAGGCGCGATAAAGGACACCCCTGCCTCGTACCTCTATACAGCCGAAATGGTTCCGAAATGTTCCCAATAATGCGCATTCTTGCCGATGGAGAGCTATATAACAGCTGGACCCATCGCAAAAATGATGGACCCACCCCAAATTTGGTCAACACATCCCATAGATAGGGCCATTCCACACTATTGAACGCTTTATCCGCGTCTAAGGAGAAAATGGCCCTGTTACCCGTATTGTCTGTGGGCAATTGTAAATTAAGGAACAATCTCCTCAGGTTCTGGGATGTGGATCTTGTGGGAATGAAACCAGACTGATCCTTGTGAACTATTGTTTGGATGCACTTAGCCAGTCTATTCACCAGAACCCTTGCTAGTAGTTTAATGTCAAAGGTGAGTAGTGAGATAGGCCTATAGGAATCAGGCGACAAAGCATCCTTACCTGGTTTTAATAGTACAACTATAAGAGCTTCCCTCATAGAAGGGGGGAGCTCCCCAGTTTAAAAAGGCCTTATTATATACTTTTAGAAGGTTTGGGATTTTCTGGGTAGTATAACGTTTATAGATCTCCGAAGGCAAGCCATCAGCTCCAGGCTCTCTCCCATTCTGTGCATGAGCCAGCGCCTCTAGGAGCTCATCCTCAGTCAGAGGAGCATTAAGTTGGCTTGCATCCGAAGCAGACAGACAGGGGATGGGATATTTATCCAGGAAAGATCTAAGATCCTCAACCGTCGGTTGGACCTTAGACGTGTAAACATCTTGAATAAAGTCTTTAAAGACGTCAATAATGTCTGGTGTAGAGTAACAAGATTCTCACTGCGTGTTCCTAATTGCTACTATATGTGAGGGAGGTTGTTGCGATTTGGACAGTAAAGCTAGCATGTGGCCCGTGTTCTCTCCTTCCGCAAAATGGTTCTGTTGCAGAAAGAACCGTTTGTGCTTGAGCATGGATTGGGATGCCAACCACGATTGGCTTAGTATCGTCAGTGGGATCAGGTACATATGATGCTTCTGAGCGTTGCGCCTCAGCAATAATAAAATTCTCCCATTCTTTAGTTTTTGTTTTAATGTGAGATATCTCTCTTATAAGCTGTCCCCGTAAGTATGCTTTAGCCGTTTCCCACACCGTGTCCAAACCCGCCGATCCCATATTATGCTTAAAAAAGTCGGACAATAAATTGTGTATCGGGTCAGGAGTTGGCAGGAGAGACAGCCAAAGGGGATTGAGCTTCCATAAACCATTACCCCTAGTCGCTCCCACCCTTAAGTCTATAGAAAGGGGAGAATGGTCTGAGATGTGTCTAGCATGATATTGTGAGGAGTCAACCATTGGCAACAGAAGATCATTGCCTAATCCCAAATCAATGCGTGAGAGACCCTCTATCAAGGCCGATTGGCAAGAGTATACCCTACTATCTGGGTTATGCATCCTCCAAACATCCGTAAGGCCCATCTCTAGCAAAAGGCGGGCAAATGGAGTAAGTCCCGTTCGCCTCTGTAGCCCAGCATCAATTCGGGCACTCATCTTATCTTTCTCATAATCAATATAATTATTGAAGTCACCTAGGACTAGTACAGGTATGCCCGGAAAGCGGGCTATAAAATCTGCCAGGTTTTTAAGGAGGCCGGGCGAGAATGGTGGAGGAATGTACATCCCCATCAACATACATTTTGTTCCATATATAGAGCATAAAAGAAATACATAGTGACCATCTGGGTCAATTTTACTTTCAATCAAAAGAAAACTGTGCACCTCTCTTAATGAGGATTCTCACTCCCCTCGAGTACACCGTATACGTAGCATGGAATTGGTGACAAAACTGTCGTTGTGCAATTAATGGTGCAGGCGTCGAGGGGAGATGAGTCTCCTGCAGGCATATCACCTCAGCATCCAAACGCTTGATCGTGCGCAACACGGCCAAACGTTTGACCGGATTATTTAAACCCCGGACATTCCAGGACATCACTCTGGTCAACTTAGACATTTCTGTAACATAGCATTAAAAGTTGCTTCCCCTCTATTTTTTCAGGCAGACCTATAGTCCTCACATTATTTCTCCTCATCCTGTTCTCTAAATCTTCCAAGTGGGCCGTATGCTGTGAGACAAGATGATTGTTGTAAGTGAGGTCCCTTTGCATGGGCGCCATATCATCTTCAATGGAGCCCACTCTCCCCTCTAGGGTGGATGTTCTGTCCCGCAGTTTTTGGGCATCTTGCCTCAGGAAGGTTATCTCAGCCTTCATTCCATTGATTTCGGCTGTTAGTGCGCCAAAGGATGTATTGCTGGTGGTTATCGCAGCAAATATGTCTTAAGCCCTGTACACACGATCGGATTCAGTCTTGCCTACACACCATCAGTCAAAAAAACCGACCGTTCCAAACGCGGTGATGTAAAACACTCCGATGAGCTGAGAAAAATTAAGTTCAATGCTTCTGAGCATGCGTCGACTTGATTCTGAGCATGCGTGGGTTTTTTATCCGATGAAGTTCCCCACAGACGATAGTAATTTGCTATCGGTTTTTTAACCATCAGATAAATTTAAAACATGTTCTATTTTTAAACACCGATGGAAAAAAGACCGATGGGGCCCATACACGATCGGTTTGTCTGATGAAAAAAGTCCATCGGACTGTTTTCATCGGTTAAACCTATCGTGTGTACAGGGCTTTAGTGTAGGTTAAGCGTCTGGGCTGGAAGGGGAATGAGGCCTAGTGGCAATGATTCCTGGAGTACTCACTGTGTCCCAGGGTAGGTTGGCTACATGGTTGTCCTCCAGCGGCACCGTGACATCCGCTTCCGAGAGACCGCCAGACGAGTACTGGTGGAGGCAACGTTGTCCGTGGATAGCGGCACGGAGAATAGCTTCTCAGCTCCCTCTCTGTGTTTTTCCTTGGCAGAGAGCTGGGCGAGGGCGCCATTTTGGACCATGCTGTCCGTGGACCGGGACGAAGAAAGTTTCTTTGTGGCTGACATCTGGGCCGTTTCAGCACCAGAAAGGTATGTCTGTGTTTCAGGGGTCGTCTGTCACCCGATGAGCTGGAAGTGGCAAAGCCAAAGGGATTTACCCAGGAGAATTGAGCGGAGATTTGGCGGAGAGAAGTGAGAACACGTCCGGCTACATCCACTGCCTGGCCACGCCCCCACGCCGAATTGTTTTGACAAATATAGGGATATAGGATTGGACATTTATTTTATAAGTTAGCGCAATTCACTTTATTTTCATATATTTTCATTCAGCCTATATTGGTTGTATATTTAATTGCAGCAAACTGTTTGTAGTAAATAAGCATCTTAGCGCCGGTAACACATTTATTCTACATCTGGCTGAGAAGCAGGCTTTGGGTCATCCGGCCGAACAGCAGACACTGAAACATCAGGCCGAGCAGCGAGGACCATAATGGCAGGCTGGGTAACATGTCCCGGCCCAGTGGGCTGGGTAAAGGGCACCATCTCAGCAAGCTGGATGTGGGGCACTGGCTCAACAGGCGGGGTGACGGGCATCAGTTTAGCAGGCTAGGCAGCAGTCACTGGTTCAACAGGCTGGGTAACGAGTACCGGTTCAACAGGCTGGGTAATGGGCACCGGTTCAACAGACTGGGTAATGGGCCCCGGTTCAACAGGCTGGGACACGGGCATTGAAACTTCAGGCTGAGACACGGGCACCGAAACTTCAGGCTGAGACATGGGCACCGAAACTTCAGGCTGAGACACGGGTACCAAAACTTCAGGCTGGGACATGGGCACCGGATCATCAGGCTGGAACACGGGCACCAGATCTTCAGACAAAAACAGAAACCGCTCAGGTGTGGACGTCCTCCAGGTGACTATCTCCTCCCAACAGCCAAGGGTGCAGGCAATGCAATTTCAGGCAAAACAAAAGATCAAGTCTTCTGGACAGCAGCACTCCAATAAAAAGCCTTTATTATGTAAAATCTTCAAAAATCATAGCTATGATTAAACACTAAGAAAGTGTGAAACTAGTCAGCTCTAACCAGAATTTTGTGACTTGCTGTGCTGTATTTGGATTTTTGAAGATGTTACATAATAAAGGCTTTTTATTGGAGTGCTGCTGTCCAGAAGACTTGATCTTTTGTTTCACCAGATCTTCAGGCTGGAACATGGGCACCGGATATTCAGGCTGGAACATGGGCACCGGACCTTCAGGCTGGGACACCGGACACTCAGGCTGGGTCACCGGACCTTCAGGCTGGGACACCGGACATTCAGGCTGGAACATAGGCACAGGGACATCAGACTGGAACATAAGGATGGGACACAGGAACTTCAGGCTGGAACACAGGCACAAGAACTTCAGGTGGGAACACAGGCACCCGATCTTCAGGCTTGAACAAGGGCACAGGGACATCAGACTGGAACATGGACACAGGAAGATCAGGCTGGGACACAGGAACTTCAGGCTGGAACACAGGCACCGAAACTTCAGGCGTGGACACAGGCACCAAAACTTCAGGCTGGATAGCAGGCAGAGAGTTGGCAGGATTATGTGGGTCATCAGGTTCAGGATCAGCTGGCATGAAGGCATACTGGAGTAGATCAACTGGCAAGTAGGCAGACTGGAGCAGGTTAATTGGCATGGAAGCAAGCTGGAGCGGCCCAGCTGGTGCGGGAACAGGCTGAAGCAAGTTGGCTGGAGTGGAGGCAGATTGGGATAGTGGCAAGTTAGAATGGGTTGGAAAAAACTTCTGTTTCTTTTTTGGTTTAGCCACTGAAATTTTGTAGGTGACTGCAGGGCAGTAAGAAAGGGATGTAGCTTGTTGAACAGAAGGGCTGGAATGCGGTAAAGAAAAGGGAACAGTGGCTGGAGGAAGTTTTTGTGGGGGTGTTACAGGCAGTAGAGAAGAGGCAGGTGGATTAAAGGCAGGATAGGTGCAGCGGGTAGAAATGGGGTATTGGTATTTGGTTGGAAGTAACGTATATTGGGCTGAGACTGAGGTTGCTGTGGGTGATTGGGAAAAGTCATTTGGTCAGGCAGGTGTCTAAAAGCAGGTCTGGGTTGTGGTGAGCTGACTGGGGCTGGGTGTAATAAATCTGAACATGTCTGTAGTACAGGTTGAACAAAAGTGGTCTCACATACTGCCTGTCTAACCAGGGACTGCACTTCATCTATACAATCCTTTAACACCTGTTTGGGACAAGCTGAATAGTGCTCCAAGAAGTTTGCAGAGTCATCCTCCAAAAGCCACACTGAAGACGCAACCTGGTTAATACTGAAGGGGGAGAGAAAAATCATCACAGCCTTGGGGGGATAGAGGATAGAGCTGGCTCTGCACACATCTGAATTAAAGGCTGAATATCCTCAAACAGCACATAGCCCTGATCCACTAGGGAATAAACCGATCGGATAGTCTCTAGCAGCTGGTCACTGGTCCACTCTTTTAAAGTCTGTCGGAAATATTCAACATCCTCTGACATCAGCAGAGAATAATAAACAATTTTGTCTAAATTCATTTTTTAGCAAAGCCAACCGAACCAGGATGGTTCCTCTGTGCAGCCACTTCTGGTCAGAGATGGAGCTGGTATACTGTTATGAACAGATGTGACCAGAACTGTGTGGACTGCAAAGAGAAAACCAAACGCATGTAAAGTGAGTAATACGTTTATTAAGGAAAGTGAATAAAAATAAACACCACCAATATCAAACTGTATACAATAAACCCACAACAAAACAGTGACCGACAAACTGCAACAGACAAACAAGCAAGAACAACAGAAGGGGAATACCAAAATCATAAAGTAGCCAGGCCGGGGTCATACAAAGGAGATCAGCAGATGGGGGCAAGGAACAGGACAGGACAGAGGGAAGGTGGATGGGATCAGGCACCAGGGCAGGGATACAGGGTAACAGGCTCAGGATCAGGATCATGGGTATACAGGAAAACAGGATAACAAGATCAAGATCAGGTTCAGGTTAACAGGTACAGGTCAGGGCGCAAGGAAGATACCAGGGCAAGTATGTGAATGCTTGCTGGGTATTTATACACACACCTGGAATTAGCCTCAGCAGGAGGTGATGTCTGCTCCATACTGCCAGGAGACACCCGCTGGTGGACATTGGTACTGCGGACCAAAGATCTAACAGTGCCACCAGCATGTGATACCTTTCATGACAGCTCCCAACTGCTAGGAGATGGACATCAGTTCTGCGATACACAGGACCGACAGCGCCACCAATGGGTGAAACCTTTCCTGACAGTTAGTCAAGGTGTTGAACATGGCAAAGTCCTTGAGTAAGTCGGGTAAAGTAATGTGTGGTTCTGTCAGAAATAAGAGAATGTCGTCTGCGAAAGCAGCTAACTTGTATGTAGTCTTGGAGATCGAGACTCCTTTGATGTCTGGGTTAGACCTAAGGCAGAGGAGTAGTGGTTCTAAGGTGAGGACAAATATTAGCAGAGAGAGAGGGCAGCCTTGGCGAGTTCCATCTGAAATGGAGAAGGCATTCGATAGGTGGCCATTGACTCGTACCTTGGCAGTTGGAGAGGAGTAGAGCACCAAAATGAATTGTAGCATGTAATCACGTATGCCAATCGCTTTAAGGGCTTCCGATATATAGTCCCATGCCACTCTATCGAATGCCTTCTCTGCATCCAGGGACAGAAAAAAATCCACGTTGGTGTGTTGAAGTTAACCATTTGTGTATATAAATGGCTTTTATGGTGTTGTCTCTCGCTTCTCTACCCAGTATAAAGCCTACTTAGTCTAGTGAAATGAGTTTGAGTAATAGGGGTAGGAGTCGGTTGGCTAGGATTTTGGCATAGATTTTAAGGTTCACGTTTAGTAGGGAGATTAGTCGATAGTTGGTGACCGAGGAGGGGTCCTTCTTCAGTTTTGGGATAACAGAAATGTGTGCCGATAGGAGGTCTCAAGGTGGGGGATTGTCGGATGAGAGGGAGTTAAATTTGCTTAGGAAATGTGGCTTAAGTGTTTCTATAAATGTTTTACAATATCCTGTCGTCAACCTGTCTGGGCCAGGACTTTTTCTGGGTTTCAGCTGTTTTAGTACTAAATCTAATTCCTTAGTGGAGATAGGCTGTTCCAGAGCTTTGGCTTCCAAATTGGATAGGTGTCTGGGGCTATATTTTGCGAGGAAATCCTTAACCATTTGTGATCTTGTGTTATCTTCCGTCAGGGGGGAGATTGGATTAAGATTGTAAAGGTGAGTATAATACTGGACAAATTGGTCTGCTATCTGATTGTTGGATGTTATTTTACGTCCCGTAGAATCGGTGAGTGAGTCATGGATGCTTTTTTTATTCGGAGAGCTCTGCCCAGGAACTTTCATGATTTATTTCCGTGTTCATAGAAAATATTTTGGGTTAGTATATAATTACACCTAGTTTTTTTTTTATCTAGTTCCTCTAAGACCCCATATACACTATACAACTTTTTTTGTCTGATTTCCTTTATATTTACCAAAACCATGTAGTGCAAGGGCCTGTTTGATTGCATACAAATTGAAGCTCTTAAGGTTTGACCTCATATTATATGGTTTTGGTAAATATAAAGGAAAAAATATACAGAAAATTGTATAGTGTGTATGCAGCTTAAGAGTTCTGCCCTGGGTTGGACAAGTTCCTGGAGGGAGGATGCTGCTTGGGTCAATTTATGTGCCCGTTCTAGCAGATGAATTTGTCAATTTTGTAATGTGTGATTGTCTTTCCCGTCTGTGGTTAGCAGAAAGTGCAATTAATTCTCCTCGTATGGTACATTTGTGTACCTTCCATCTCACAATCTGTGATATGTGCAGAGAGATGTTCTCACAGAAGTATTGTATGAGTCGTTTGTTAACTGCAGGTGCTATAGGGCTGTCCGTGAGTAGAGAGGGATCTAGGCACCATATCGAGGATCTCAATGGTGTGTCTGCAAATTCTATGGACATGGATATAGGGTGGTGATCTGATAAATACATGGGATCTATGGTGGCTGAGATAAGCATCGGTAAGTCCCTTTGCAATAGGAATAGGTAGTCAAGTCTGGAATAGCGACCGTACGGGGCTGAGTAGAATGTGTGTCTTTTACAATAGGCTATAGCGTACGCCAGGAGTCCTGTAGTGTCAACTCTTGTAGGAGTGTTTTAATTGCACGTAGTGCTTTGTATGGCATGGTGGAAGTTCCAGAAGATGTGTCATGTAGAGCAGTGATCATCAACCCTGTCCTCAGGGCCCGCTAACAGGCCAGGTTTTATGTATTACCTTGGAGAGATGCAGACTAGAATACTGCAATCACTGAGCAGTGATTTCACCTGTCATGTATTTCAGCTATCTTGCAAACCTGCCCTGTTAGTGGGCCCTGAGGATAGGGTTGATGACCACTGATGTAGAGGGTTAAGTGGGACATTAAACTCTTCACAGAGGGACTAAGAGGCCTTTTCTGGAATGTTGAGAGTATTTGTAATGTTGATCTGAAAAAAGGAACTTGTTTAACGTTTGGAGCATATATATTAGAAAGCTCACTTTTTTATATTGCTAAATTATAAACACAAAAAATTACTGTGCAAAAAACTCAAGTATTCAATCAACTGTCACAAATAATCCCCATAGTTTGCCTAACATGTTTTTTTCCTATGATCATCAGCTTCATCTAGTGGCCATAATGGGATATTTTTCCACCAGATGGAGCTGATATTCATCAGAAATAAACATATTGGGTAAATTATGAGGATTATTTGTGTTGTCTGTGTGAATGCTTGAGGCATTCTCACAGCAATTGTTTTCATAAATAGACCCCAAAGTCCAACCAACAGATATGACAGGCATCTTGTTTGCACCAGAGTTCCATCTGCTTAGAATGACTTAACATTCCTCGTGTTTTAATAAATATCCATGCAGTGCATGTCCTTGAGAAGGAAATGTGTAATTTTCTTGTTTCTTAAATTATGCTAAAATAACTTATATACAATAATGTATACTTTGTTATAAAATATATAGTTTGGGACAAAATATACTGTTTCATTGGCAATGAAGTGACTTAGGATAAAAACAATGTCATACATTTTACAGAAAAAAAATATGAAGAGACACGAGTTAAGATATGCTGTACGTTTGTTTACAATTTTATGCATTAGGCCTTTCATGATTGTTCCTAATAAGACCTTTGTTATAAGAGGTCATATGCCTGCTAATAATACTTACTCATTTACATTTGTCAGCACTTGTTTTCATGTTTTTTAAGCAGTCTCCATAAAACATGGAATTACCAGCTGGTCATGTCTCTGAATGTCGCTTACCCCCTGAAGGTTTTCTTTTTAACTTAGAGCAGATATAATAAGTGTTTAATGTTAGAGTTTTAATAAAAAGCAAAACTTGAAAGCGACAATAGCTATGGATAAATGCTATTAGAAGCCTTAGCCAGCTGGAGTTTAGATTTAAAACTTACTTTGCAATACATTAGGAGAGAGCAGATGGAAATTGAGGAGGGCAAAGTGACAGAGGGAGAATGAGGTTTGAGCCTTTGAAGAAGTGATGCTGAAATCAAGAGACACTTTGCTCTGTAAGAACATTATCTTCCACAGGTGTTATATGGATTTGTGTAATCCTTAGAATAGGATAAGTACTACAATATTACATTTATTTTTTTTATTTTAAACGGACATTCGCTTTCTCACTTTCATGTCCATTTTCAAAAAGCACTGCAAACTACTATGCAGTAATGCATTGAAATCCTATACAATCCTATACTTCTTTCTCTAGATATCTGTGTTTTTTTTACAAAAAAAATAAAATAAATAGCTACTTTTTAATGAAAACCATCATATGTCATATATAGGGTGCCATCATTGACCCCAACTGAAAAAAAATACATAGTTGCCATGTTAATTCTTCAGAGTTATTCACTTAGGATAAGTATACTGCATATCAATATTATCAAGTAAAGTCAGAACTTCTGATCTTGATTTACTAAAACTGGTGCAAAATCCAGTGCATCTCTACATAGAAACCAAAACGCTTCCCATTTGTTTGGTTTCATTGTCAAAGCTTAATTGAACAAGCTGAAGTTAGAAACTGATTGGCTACCATGAACAGCTGTACTAGATTTTGCACACTCCAGTTTTAGTAAAACAACCCCATAGAGTATTAAATTCAGGCAACTATAACTATTATGATAGCCAGTTGACAACCATTATCAAACAAGGTCTTCATCTTCAATGGTATTCTACCTAACTCACATATTATAGGTTTCCTTTAATTTCTTTATTATTTAATTAAATTATTTTGGTAACTTGAATTGGTCTCATCATGTGCTATAAAGCATATGGACAAATTTTACAATGGCAGAGCTCACTATAGATATTTATGAAAGTGCTTGATGGTGTGCTTCTTTGGGAACATAGCTCATTTTTGTCTGTGGTTACTGGCCTATTGAACTCTAATAGTGTGCCCTGCTTGTAGCCATAAGAACCTTTGACAAAGGTTGTAATAAAACAAAATATAGCCTGCCCAGAGCTCTTTCTTTGTCTTGTAAACCTAACCTCTGTAAATAAGCATTTTCCTTTATATAGCATTGACATGTTCTGAGCTTATAATGATATGCTCCTACCGCAGACATATAGGCATGCATCAGAACTAATTTTAAAGAAAGGCCATTAGGCAACATGGCTCTGGTGAAAGGCAGAGGAAGCACACACGACCACAGTGAGATAACAGACTACAGTAGTAGCATTCCTGATAAAAACTGAACCCACTATATGGTGGCAGTGCTAATGCATCACTGTTCCTCATAAGATTTACTGGAATAGGCAACTACATTACCTGAGCAGTAAACTCATTGCATTATCAATTTAACCCAATGTATTCAAAATGACTGGGAATTTCTTAAAGTAGGCCAGATTTAGATACTTACCTTTTTACCTTTTTATCCCACTTCATGATACTGCGCCATTCACTGGGTTAAACATTGTGAATGAATTTTTGTTTCTTTTTTATTCAATAGCACATACATCAATACTCCCTTCACGGTGAGCCATCCGACCACAGTGGATCACTGTTTGGGCATTGATTCTGACGCTCCTTGGTGATATTTAAAGGACAATATAAAGCCAATGTTTAATCTTGGTTATTTTTTCTAGATGTACTCATTGTCTCAAAAGGTATTGATATATATGTAAAAGCATTTTGAGAGTAACAAACATAGTATTATATCCTGTATAATATTCTAATGTGATATCTCTGTTATAGAGGGCAATCTTCTCTCTCTAATGTTCATGCAACCCTGAAGAAGAAAATCTATTTTGAAATGTGTTGGGTGCGTGTTCTCTATCCTCACCTTTTGTTTTTGGTGATTTTCTAAGTACATTGCAACTAGACAATTATTCAATCCATTTTTTAACATGTATTGTAATTTTATACATTTTGTAACAACAACGATTTTGTAAACTTTTTAAACCATCTTTAAGACACTTTCTATTTACTTAGATATGACCTATTGCCGTTAAAGTCCCATTATGAGGTTTTTCTCTATGTATATATCTTAGGGATGTTGGCATGCAGTCAGCTACTAATTTCATTTTGAATTAGAGTACGTCATAAATCCTGACTGGATAGCATTTTGTTTACTAAATATCTGCATATCATAAACAATTGACAGTTTAAAAAATACTGTTTTTAGATTTGTTTTCATTGTTTCTGGTATCTCAGTGCTGCTGATCACTTCCTGTCTACATGCACTTTCACCTGTGTTGGGTGCAGTTCATTGCCCTGGACTGTGCACAACAATTCTAGATTGTTTGTCAGCATGGCCATTTGTAGTTATAACCATGATAGGAACTGCCTGAACAAGGACCATAATGGCAAGATCTCAAGCTGGATTTGGACCAGTGCAGTCTGTTGCATTGTGTTAACACATGCATATTATTGTGTATTGCATTAAAGCAGCCAAGCCTATTCACTATGAATTGGCTGTCAATGCACAAAAATGCACAGGAAAATTCACAGATGCTTTTTTTTTTTTAACACAGCACACTACGACACACATCATTAAAATGTGACGTGCTAAAACGTAGGTGTGCTGCCTGCTAATTTCATTGTGCAATGTGCCTAGTATACATTGTATACAGGACAGAAATACATTTGATAGTGATAATTAGATGGAAGTTTTAATGCTACTAGTATATTTATTATTTTTTGGGGCTTCTGGCCTCATGCACACTGGATGTTTTTACAGCTGCTCTTTTTGGCTTTGGGTGTTTTTTTTTTTCCTGCAGCCAGTAAACTCCCCAGCATGTTATCCTATGTGTCAATGCACACATATGCTGTTATCAGCATTTAATGGCAGTCACATTTCCTGGCTGGAAAAAAACCCAGAACTAGGAAGAAGAGTTTTTCAGCTGTAAAAATGCACTAAATCTGATAAAAGCTTAAAAATGCTGAAAAATTTAATTAGTCAGTGTTTATTAGCGCTTTTGCGCCATAAGCTTTTGTTGGAGTATATTTTTGCTAAAAAATAGCTAAAAAAAAATTAAAACGCCCGAAAACAGCTACTGCAGAAAAGCTGCATAACTCATTCTACAGCTACAGCTTTCTACAGCTTTTTATAATGTCCAGTGTGCATGGGGCTTAAAGAACCACTAAGTGTTTTCCATTAAGAAAGGCCTGAAGAGACTTAATACAGCAACACATCCCTGCCAGGAACTTCAAAGACATAAAGGCACGACTAGACCCAATGGGGTCGCCTCCTAAGGTGGTGGTCGAGGTGGTGTCACATATCACTGAAATTTTTGTGTCATATTGTGAAAAAGCACTTTAAGATGTATTGAGACTATCAAGTCTTTTAAAAGGACTATTTCTTTATATCGGACTTTCATTACTTTATTTATCTAGCAATACATTCATTTATTTTTTATTTATATCACAGTTGGTTTTGTCTTGTGTGTGTATATTGTAATTGCTTATATGGTGTATTGTCACATTATTTTTGATTAAGCGCATAATTTTTTCAAATCTGTTTTATTATAGTGCAAAGATCACTTTTTAATGGTGCAGCTGTTCTGGGTGTTTATAACAGTTTATTCTAGCACACATAGCAGCGCTTCACTAACCCCTTCAAAATTTTATTGTAGATTATACATGGGTGTAATATTTATAATATCTCAAAAAATAGTTTATAGTAATCATTTAAGTGGATATATATAATAGACACTTTTATTTTTACTGAACTTAACCAAAAACCAAAAAGAAAATAGTAATTGGCATAGCAAACCCTCAGAATAAGAGCAAAGAAGCACAATGAGAGAATTCAATATTTTTTTTTATTCAAACAACATGAAAACATATACCAGTAAGTGCATAACATGCAATAGCCCAAATGGCCGATTAAAAGTGTAAGACAAAAAGTAAACTGAATACCAAACCCAAATAAATGCACACAGTGCAACATTAATTGCTACCAAAGAGAAGTGCACATAACAATGTACCAAATATGTGTGTAGTGAAATTCCTGAGCTTATGGTGAATTTTCATATCCTTCGGCTTGTCTTCTTCTTTTCAAGCACTTTCTTGATGGCCAAAATTCAAAGAACAGCAGTTTGAATAGTGAAACCTTTAATTTCATTTGGAATGTAATGCATTTTGACAATTCAAATGTAAATTACGAACAAACTGATGTATGGAAAGAGCACAAATACTCCTTGGCCAGCATGTATTGCTCTAGGTGTGGCTAGGAGAGGAGTCAAACATACATTACGTAATTTACGATTCTACGCTGGAAGGTAGCTATGTATGCGAGAAGTTGTATTCTGTTGTATGAGAACTTTCTCTATGAGAATTTTACCCTTAGTAGCACTCTCAACTTAGATATAAGTCTAGCGTGCAAAGTGTGTACTAGGCATTAGGATACCCTTCAACATGAATACCTGCAAGTCATCTGACATGTGCATTGCAGAAAAATATGGGAACTTACATGTTTTACTGTGTATTACAGCAATGCACATGTCTGAATGAACCATCAGCTGTTCTTTTAACCACTTGCCGACAGCCTAACGTAGATATACGTCGGCAGAAGGGCATGGGCAGGCAAAGCAACGTACAGGTACATTGCTTTATATCTGCCGCCTAGCCCGCCGCAAGCTCCGTGACCGTGCCCGCGGAACCAGCAGACTCGATGTCCGCTGGTGTCCCGCGATCATGTCACGGAGTGGCAGAATGGGGAGATGCCTATGTAAACAAGGGATTTCCCTGTTCTGCCTAGTGACATGACAGGGATCTACTGCTCCCTGTCATCGGGAGCAGTGATCACTGTCGTGTCACTGGTAGCCCAGCCCCCTCAGTTAGAATCACTCTCTATGACACACTTAACCCCTTCCTCGTCACCTAGTGGTTAACCTCTTCCCTGCCAGTGTCATTTACACAGTAATCAGTGCATTTTTATAGCACTGATCGCTGTATAAATGATAATGGTCCCAAAATAGTGTCAAAAGTGTCCGATGTGTCAAAAGTGTCCGATGTGTTCACCGCAATATCGCAGTCATGATAAAAATCACAGACCATTACTAGTAAAAAAAAAATAATAAAAATGCCATAAAACTATCCCCTATTTTGTAGACACTATAACTTTTGCGCAAACCAATTAATATACGCTTATTGCGATATTTTTTTTACCAAAAATATGTAGAAGAATACATATCGGCCTAAACCGAGGAAAACATTTTTTTGGGGGGGGATATTTATTTTAGCAAAAAGTAATTTTTTATTTTTTTCAAAATTGGCGCTCTTTTTTTGTTTATAGCACAAAAAATAAAAACTGCGGAGGTGATCAAATACCACCAAAAGTAAGCTCTATTTGTGTGAAAAAAAGGACCTCAATTTTGTTTGGGTGCAATGTCGCAATTGTCAGTTAAAGCGACTCAGTAGAGATGGACGAACATCTCCCGGGACGGTTCGCGAACGCGATCGCGGGTAAATGTTCGCGAACCGCGGGTTCACGGCGGGCTCCATTCATTTCAATGGGAGGCGAACATTAAAAACCTCCAGGTCATATTTGCAGCCACAAAATAATTACTAGCTGTGCACACATAGTCCCACAACATGGACAATGACATAACAGAAGTATTAAGCAAATTTGAGATCGACAACGACAAGCATTCTTTTTTTATCTGAAATTTTTTGTCAATTCAGGAGCGCATGAAGGCCATGGAAGAGACGAAAGGCCAGGCTATGAAGGGGGTGCATGAGATGATCCTGCTATTGGAAAAGTTGCCATAAATGTTTTTTTTTTTTTTTATAAGTTGTATAAATCGTTTATACAGTTATAACGTTTATTTCGTATTTTGTAATATTGCTCGGTTTTATTGTAATAGCTCGGCCTAAATCAGCCGGAACTGACAGCAGCCGGTAAATACATGTCAAATACATATAGGGTCCATTCACACGTCTGTAAAATGGGTCCGCATCCGTTCCACAATTTAGCGGAATTGATTTTCAATTCCAGTCTGAAAAATTAGGCATTCACAGCCTGGATAAAGAAGTAAGTGTCGGCCAGTACAGGCCCCAAAAATTAGCCAACAGGCATTCATCTGACAGCAAAGAACTTTAAATTCTGTGGCTGGAGGTACATTAGGCATTCACAGGATAAATACGTTTCGGGCACTACAGGCCCCAAAAATTAGGCATTCAACGGACATAAAAGGCCTTTTATGCCGCTGTATTTACCCAAGAAGACAAGGACCATGAATAATTGTTATAGGTGGTGGTGGATATTTGTGGCCTGTCATGAGGAATTTGAATGAAACATGGTCTACTGGTCACATGTGTTGAATTCCTCAGAGATCCATGCCTCATTCATTTTTATAAATGTGAGGTAGTCAACACTGTCGTGAGCTAAGCGAGTGCGCTTATCGGTCACAATCCCCCCTGCTGCGCTGAACGTCCTTTCGGACAGGACACTGGACGAGGGGCAAGCCAACAGTTCCATTGCAAATTGTGCAAGCTCTGGCCAGAGGTCAAGCCTGCCCACCCAGTAGTCCAGGGGTTCATCACTTCTCAGAGCATCCACATCGGCCGTTAATCCGATGTAGTTGTTCCCTGATGCTGGATCCGGATGAGACCTGTCGATGGGTCGGCTGAAAGAATGATCTCATATCAGAAGTGACCAAGACATCTTCAAACCGCCCTCTTCTTGCAGGCGCTGTTGGATTGGTATCCACAACTGTTTCTCTGGGAGTGGAAATTCCTCTGCCAGCGCACGCAAAAGCAGAATGCAGCATTTCTCAAAGCAAGGCCTGGAAGTGCTCCATTCTGACAGCCCTCTGTGATAGTGGTAACATTTCTGCCATTTTTTGTTTGTAGCGGGGGTCCAAGTACGTTGCCACCCAGTAATGGTCCTTGCCCTTTATGCTTTTTATACGGGGGTCCCTCTTAAAACACTGGAGCATGAAGGCCCCCATTTGCACTAAACTGGAAGCAGTGTTGTGGCCTGGCTCCTGCTCGTCATCATCCAGGATAATGTCGTCCTCGATCTCCTCCCCCCATCCACGAACAACAACAGCAGGGATCCCAGAAAGGTTTAAAGCATGCTCTTCTTGCTCCTCCTCATCCGCCCCGGCCCCATCCACCTCTGACTCCTCTTCAGACTCCTGTTGTTGACTTGTCTCAGATAGAGTAGCCCCCCCTGGGAATTCATCCAGCATTGCGACTTCCTCATCTTCCTGCTCCTGCTCCTCGACGGCTTGATCAATGACACAACGCAATGCACGCTCCATAAAGAAGGCATAAGGTACGATGTCACTGATGGCACCATGGCTGTGACTGACCAGTTTGGTGATCTCATCAAATGGCCGCAAAAGTCTGCATGCGTTGCGCATGAGCAGCCACTGACGCGGTGAAAAAAAAACAAGATCCCCAGAACCTGTTCTGGCGCAGAGTTCGTACAGGTAGTCGTTAACTGCACGTTTCTGCTGGAGCAGCCTATCAAGCATATACAAGGTTGAGATCCATCTCGTCGGGCAGTCACAAATAAGACGTCTGACCGGCAGATTGTGTCGCCGCTGAATGTCAGCAAGGCGAGCCATGGCCGTGTAAGATCTTCTGAAATGGGCCGAGATTTTCCTTGCCTGCCGCAAGACGTCCTGGACCCCAGGGTATTTGACAATGAATCGCTGCATGACCAAGTTCAAGACGTGTGCCATGCATGGCACGTGTGTAATTTTGCCCTGTTTAAACGCGCTCAGCAGATTGGCACCGTTGTCGCACACCACTTTACCAACTGTCAAATTGAGCGGTGTTAGCCACTGATCTGCCTGTGAACGCAAAGCTGAAAGGAGTGCAGGGCCAGTGTGGCTCTTGGCTTCCAGGCACAACAGACGCAGCACAGCATGGCAACGTCTCACCTGGCATGTCGAATAGGTTCTGGGGATCTTGGGCGGCGCAGCGGAAGAGACGGTATCAGCGGAAGAGGAGGAGTCAGCCGAGGAGGAGAGGGAGGATGGAGTAGGAGGAGGAGGAGAAGAAGAGGCAGGCCTGCATGCAATCCGTGTCGGTAAAACCAAATCTACACGGGTGCCACGGGTTACATGCTTGACAGCCGTCAGAAGGTTCACCCAGTGGGCAGTAAAAGTAATATACCTTCCCTGCCCGTGTTTGCTAGACCACGTGTCTGTGGTCAGATGTATCTTGGCACCGACACTGTGTGCCAGAGATACATTCACTTGCCACTGAACATGGCCATATAGCTCTGGGATGCCCTTCTGGGAGAAATATTTCCTTCCTGGGACCTTCCATTGTGGTGTTCCAATGGCCACAAATTTTCGAAAGGCCTCCGAGTCCACCAGTTTATATGGCAGTAGTTGGCGGGCTAGGAGTTCTGACAAGCCAGCGGTCAACCGTTGGGCAAGAGGGTTATCCGGCGTCATCATTCTTTTACGCTCGAACATTTGTCCCACGGAAGCCTGCCTTTTTCCAGATAAACTTGGGTGACGTGATGATGGAAGGTGGAGTGGAGGACAACTGTGAAGAGAGAGGAGAAGTAGTAGAAGAGGCTGGACCATGAGAGCCTGGAGTTTGGCTTTGTGGGTTCTGACGGCGTTGCTCCCACTGGGCTCAGTGATGGGAGTTCATGTGCCTTCTTAAGGCGGTCGTCCCTAGGTGAGTGTTGGGCTTACCACGACTTATGCGTTGACTGCAAAGGCTGCAGATGGCAACACTATTGTCAGCAGCGGACACGTTAAAAAAAGCCCACACTGCGGAGCCATGTGCCGGAGTCCTGGGAGCGCCAGATGTGACCGTACATGGTTGATGGCTCGCTCTGAGTCCTGATACATTAGCAGTCTTGTTTGTCACTCCTGTGCAATGTAAGTTCCGCCTGCCTTTCCTCCCTATCTGCTGGTCCATCTCTCCCTCTGAACTCCCCTCCTGGTCCTCTCTTGTGGGCACCCACGTGACGTCCATAGACACATCATCATCTACGTCACCTTCCCCACCACTAACATTAGAGATCTCGGAGTAGGCAGCAACAGCGGGGACCAACATCCTTGGGCTGATCTGGGTACTGTCGTCAGACTGCTGAGTGGCGGTTGTTGCTACCTCCTCTTCCTGATCCAATGTCAAGAATGCCTGCGCATCAGAGAAGTCTTGTGATGGATCGGAAAATAATTCCTGTGACTCAAGCAGAGGGTATATGGTGGCGGTGGTGTTGGTGGTAGTGTCTTTGGGGGTGCACACAGCAGAGAGTGAAGAGGGTGCAGATAGAGAGGATGAGGAGGGTGCAGAAGAGTAAGGCTGAGTGAACCACTCAACCAAGTCTGGTGTGTCCTTTGACGTAATCGAACGCACCTTCTGCAACTTCCCACTTTGGCTCCGGCCTGGTGCTCCTGCTCTACCCCTACCACCCCTGCGGAAGGGCCTGCCTCTTCCTCTGCCTGTCATCTTTTTAAATGACCCTGTGACAAAAGGCTGTAGAGAAGGGCAGTATATGTGGAAGAAGGTATATAACACCCCGCTTCAAACTGTCGTTTTCGGGGGCCACTGGTCTATCACAGCAGTTATAATACTTTTTTCTAATTGCGTTTGTCACTCTTTGTAGTATCGCTGCAGAACCTCTCAGCAGTCACAATGCTGCAAAGTAGAAATGCACTATACTATTCTTCCTATATGTGAACGTTTTTTATGCGTGTATTAGACCCCTATATACTGCACACCAAATAGTACACACCTATACCAGTCCTTAAAATGAACTTTTGGGGAGCTTTATTGGTTAGCGATTTTAGTCGCTAGTCTGTGCCTGCGACACACAGCGGCAATTTCTACCTAAACCGAGAAAAGAGCTGCAGCAGAACCGCTCAGAAGCTGTACAGTAGAAATGCTGCACAGTTGAAATGCACTATATATTATATAGTATAGTATATAGTATATATTATATAGTATATATGAAAAAGAGGTAAACAATAAACAAAGTAGTAAGCTTGGTTATTAAAATTACACCAAACAGCGCTAAAATATTAAAATACTCAAATAAGACTCGTGGTCAGAAACCACTAGTAAAGTCCAAGACGTAGATTTGTGGCAAAGTCAGTCCAGAAAAAAATAGTGAGTAACAGCAATTGTCCATGTGAACACCTTCCTCCACCAGAGACATGTATTGCAATCCACCACGTGATGTAACTTTCCCCTTAGGGGTTCACACTCACCAGAAACACATAATAAATATGCCTTGTATGTAAAGTGGATACATCCGTTAATCTGTTATGGCTTGTCACTTCTTATCAAGGGTCACCAGAATGAAAATAGGCTCCACAGCAGGTCATAAAATAACAGAGAAATAACAGCAAATAGCGTAATCCCGTTTAATTAAAAGAACTGATTCCCATACATTTAGGAGACCCCTTTAACTAGCTACGTACAATAATGCAGAATAAAACAAGCATTGAGTGGCCCCAGAGGGCGCTATCACCGTATATGGCCGTCACTCGGAGCGTGTGTGTATCCTGCAGACACTTCCGATTCAGGAGATGGGCGGTGGAGCGCAACGATGGAGCGCACTCGTCACTTCCGGGTCGTGTGTTGTCGTAGTTACGCCCTGACGCGTTTCGTCATCTGACTTCGACAGAGGGCGTAACGTAACGACACACACGGGATCCTTAAATTACCATGCTCATAGAGTAACCGCCAATCAGCGTACCTGGCAACAGATGACAGGTGCTAGATGCTGTTGCCTCATAGGACGCTGACGGCGCCCTCATACAGTTTGAAGCACGGATGTAAACATTACAATATAATTCAATGGTAATGATAAATTAAAGATAAAAACAGGTATATAATTGCTATGAATTGATAAACCACATAAAAGGGATATAATGATAAAGAATATGTGCAATTAATCGATAAATTATTATGGCCATGCAGCACAACCATACACATTATAGGGGATCCTAACATAATCTCCCCCACAGAGAGAACTTGAAGGTGAACAATAATGTGGTGCATACTTTATCCCTTGTGGACAAACAGTACATTATATTTGTGAATATATCATATTTTTTGTATGTTGTATGGCCAACAATGCAAATGATATGGACTGGAAAACGCACATCTGAACAGTCCTATCACCAACATGTAGCTCATAGACTATTTGTAACCAATAGTGTTTGGTCATAATCTATATACTGATTATATAAAGTGCATAACAGCATAGTAATAATAATAAAACCAATATCATAAGAACAATATCAAAGCTAAATAAATTAATAAATTCATATATTAAAAGATAAATTCATCTATGAGAGAAAAATATCTTAAAAAATATCTAATAAAAAATTTATATATATAAAGAGTCTAAAAAATATATATATATATATATATATATAGATAGAGTACAAACACCTCAGATAAAACCCACATACCTAAAATTCATGTATATAAAATACAAGAATTAAAAGTGTATATGTATATAGAAGACTGCCATCTGAGCATTTAGAATATACGATGCTAAAAACTTTATGTTAATAAAATCTGGAGACACCTCTACGTGTATATAACACAGTGTATGTGTATATCTGTGTATGTGTGTTTTGAACTGCGTATTTTGACAAAACATTAAAATTGCTATATAGTAAAAATATGGATCAGTAATCACTTATAAAACAATTAATATCTAGGTCAACATTCAACCCTTTCGGTGCCAGTGTGTCTATCAGGAAAATCCATTGGGTTTCACGTTTGGAGAGTTCTCGTACAAGATTTGATCCTCTCCAAAAAGGTTTGAGATGATCAATCCCCCAAAATTTTAGTCCTATAGGGTCCTGGTTATGATGGAGTTTAAAATGTAATGACACATTATGGTCTTTAAAACCTAGCTTTATGTTGGCTATATGCTCAGCAATCCGAATTCTCAAAAGTCTTTTAGTACGGCCTATATATATTAAGCCGCATGGACATTGAAGAGCATATACTACATATGTCGTATTACACGTAATAAATTCTTTTATCCTGAATTCCTTTTGATTTGAGGTGGATGTGAATCTATTTAATGCTCTTATTGGTGTTCTGACCTCTCTGCATGCCCGACACTTTCTACATGAATAAAATCCATCCTGATCCCAGAAGGAGGGGGGTTTAGCCGGGGGGTCAATCACTTTTTTTACAATTTTATCAGCATAATTGAGTGATCTTCTATAGATGAAACCAGGGGTGTTTGGTAATGAAAGATGCAATATTCTGTCCATTAATAAAACATGCCAATGATTGGTGAAGATAGCTTCCACTTCCTTATATTGGGCATGGAAGCCAGACACAAAGCTCCATTCCTGGTTATTGGTGTTGAGAGTCTGTGTTGTTTCTACCAAGAGGTCTGTTCTGGGAACTTGGGCAACTTCTTCAATAATTTGATCAAGAATGTGTTCATGATATCCTTTCTCCTCGAATTTTTTCTTAATGATCAGGGACTGTGATTTATAATCAGAGATCTCAGTGCAATTCCTTCTTATTCTAGTCAGTTGGCCCTTGGGAATGTTTTTTAACCATAGGGGATGGTGGCCACTCTGCATGGGGAGGTAACTATTAGAATCTGTGGGTTTAAAATAAACTGAGGTACCTAGTTTATCTCCACATCTATATATATTGACATCAAGAAAATGGATTCTGGTTTCACTGATTTCACAGGTGAGTTTAATATGGTTAGTGTTATCATTTAATTCATCCAAAAATGATTGTAGGGATGATAACGAACCGGACCAGACGAAAATGAGGTCGTCTATATAGCGTTTATAGAGTAAAAGTGCATCTCTTTTAATCGCGAATATGAATTTGTCCTCCCATTCCCCCATAAAGAGGTTAGCGATGCTTGGGGCGAACTTAGCGCCCATCGCTACACCACGTTTCTGTAAATAAAAATTGTCATCAAACCAGAAATAATTGTGCCCCAAGCAAAAATCAAGCGCGTTTCTAAGAAAGATCTTATGGTTGTGTGTGATGTCATCCCTTTGACTCAAAGCCCAATTCAGGGCTAGGAGAGCATCATCATGCTGAATGATCGTATATAAGGAGGAGACGTCTGCCGTTACGAGATAAACTTCCTGTTTCCCTGTTAAATCTATTGTTTCTAGAAGTTGTAATAATTTTTTTGTATCTCTTAGATAGGCCTTGGTCATGATGACACTTTTCTGGAGAAACACGTCTAGATACTGTCCAACTCGTGCCGACACAGAACCTATTCCATTCACTATCGGTCTCCCTGGGGGTGAATGAACGTCCTTATGGATTTTCGGGAGAGTGTAGATCGTGGGTATCCTACTGCTGCTAGGGATCAAATATCTCCTTTCTTTATCTGTGAGTACCCACTTGGAGTATCCAGATTCAATAAGAATTTTTAGATCTAACTCATATTGTGCAGTAGGATCCCTCTCCAATTTTTTATACGTGTCATCTTCAGTCAACATTTCCAATAATTGTTGGTGATAAAAAGCTTTTGTCATTAAAACAATTCCTCCTCGTTTATCCGCTGGTTGTATCACCAAATCTTTCCGTTTCTCAAGCATTTCGATCCCCTGCTGTATATGGCGTGGGTTCACATCTTTTTTGGGGACCAAGCTTTCCAGATCTCGCAAAACTAAACCCTTGAAGACATCAACCTGTTGGTTAGCAGCATTGAGTGGATTGAAAAGTGATTTATTCCGAAGTCCACTATCCGTTGGCACTGACGATAGACTGGTGGTTGGTTGTAAATTTTTATTCAAAAAATGTTTTTTAATATTCAATTTCCTTACATATCTATGGACATCAATAAAAACGTCAAACTTATTGACTGATCTTCTCAGACCACATTTCAGGCCAAGATGCAGAATATTTAATTCCTTATGCGTTAGTTGGACATCTGTTAAATTAAAGATCCCGCCTATTCCCTGTCTCTCTTTTTTCTTTTTCTGGAGCCTTCTCCCGGCTCTACACCCTCTTGGTCTCCTCTCCTGTGATCTTGATATGGGGTTTGTTCTCTCTCCCACCACGGTGGTTCTCTCCATTGATGATCCCTTTGGTCGGATGTGGGCTGAGACTGCATCGGGGGCCTCCCTCTGCGTGGTGGGTAACCTCGACCCTTTCTCTGCCATCCTCTCCCCCTCCCTAAAAAAGGGCGCGGGGATTGAAAACGTTCTCTATCATCATGTTGTTGAGATGTATCATACCTATTGTAGACAGGTACTTGATATTGGTTATTGTAAGACATATGTTGTTGTGAGTTCGCAGGACCACCCCTAGGAGGTCTTCCTCTTCCTTGATAGACTCCGTTCCTTATAGGGGTGGACTGTCCTACTGGGAGATGTGGGGGTATGAATGCTCTCTGTTGACTGCTTGTAGGTATGTCCTGGGTGTTAGACGGTTGTGGTCTAACTGTGATATTATCAACATTTGCCACTTCCATATTTAAATCACTCATAACAGGACCCTTAGTCTGTTGCCATAAATAAATAGCATTAGAGCGAAAATCCCCCATATCCCTGTGGAATTTTTTGGTTTTCTTTCTCTGTGTGTCTTTATCAATTTTTTCAAGTTTCTTTTTAATCCGTGTATTGAAATCGATAATTTGCTGTGACTCTCTAATGGGTTCAAGTTCTGCCTCTAGCTCATTAATTCTTATTTCAAGACGTGTCATTTTTGTGCGTTTTCTTTTTAAAATGAGTTCTTGAAGCTTAAAACCCATCCCATTAAAGAATTCCAGCCATTCATGCATGGATTCTGGGTCATCTAAACCGTCCTGTGGGACTACCTCCCATCTTAGACTTCTAATGATGATTTTCTCTTTTATATAATGTTCTAAGGTGCAAATATCCCAACCATGTACGAACCTGTTTTTCTAAAACATTACCAAGAGCAATGATGGCTCCATTGTAATTAGTTTGTGCTGTAGTGAGCTCATTTACTGCAAATACACTATTGATATCTATGTTTCTACTGCTAAGAAACCACAGGGCATCCATGGCAGCCAAGAAATATATAAAGAATTGGATAAGAGGTGTGTTAAACAAGGCCTAATGTAACACACACTTAGCGCCAGTTCAAACCAGCAGTATACAGCAGTAGCACATAAAATTGAAAATAATAAAATATTTTTCTCAAAATATTCTAAAATACTAAGCTGCTGTTTAAAATAGAAAGAATAAATGAAAAAGAGGTAAACAATAAACAAAGTAGTAAGCTTGGTTATTAAAATTACACCAAACAGCGCTAAAATATTAAAATACTCAAATAAGACTCGTGGTCAGAAACCACTAGTAAAGTCCAAGACGTAGATTTGTGGCAAAGTCAGTCCAGAAAAAAATAGTGAGTAACAGCAATTGTCCATGTGAACACCTTCCTCCACCAGAGACATGTATTGCAATCCACCACGTGATGTAACTTTCCCCTTAGGGGTTCACACTCACCAGAAACACATAATAAATATGCCTTGTATGTAAAGTGGATACATCCGTTAATCTGTTATGGCTTGTCACTTCTTATCAAGGGTCACCAGAATGAAAATAGGCTCCACAGCAGGTCATAAAATAACAGAGAAATAACAGCAAATAGCGTAATCCCGTTTAATTAAAAGAACTGATTCCCATACATTTAGGAGACCCCTTTAACTAGCTACGTACAATAATGCAGAATAAAACAAGCATTGAGTGGCCACAGAGGGCGCTATCACCGTATATGGCCGTCACTCGGAGCGTGTGTGTATCCTGCAGACACTTCCGATTCAGGAGATGGGTGGTGGAGCGCAACGATGGAGCGCACTCGTCACTTCCGGGTCGCGTGTTGTCGTAGTTACGCCCTGACGCGTTTCGTCATCTGACTTCGACAGAGGGCGTAACGTAACGACACACACGGGATCCTTAAATTACCATGCTCATAGAGTAACCGCCAATCAGCGTACCTGGCAACAGATGACAGGTGCTAGATGCTGTTGCCTCATAGGACGCTGACGGCGCCCTCATACAACCCACAGATTCTAATAGTTACCTCCCCATGCAGAGTGGCCACCATCCCCTATGGTTAAAAAACATTCCCAAGGGCCAACTGACTAGAATAAGAAGGAATTGCACTGAGATCTCTGATTATAAATCACAGTCCCTGATCATTAAGAAAAAATTCGAGGAGAAAGGATATCATGAACACATTCTTGATCAAATTATTGAAGAAGTTGCCCAAGTTCCCAGAACAGACCTCTTGGTAGAAACAACACAGACTCTCAACACCAATAACCAGGAATGGAGCTTTGTGTCTGGCTTCCATGCCCAATATAAGGAAGTGGAAGCTATCTTCACCAATCATTGGCATGTTTTATTAATGGACAGAATATTGCATCTTTCATTACCAAACACCCCTGGTTTCATCTATAGAAGATCACTCAATTATGCTGATAAAATTGTAAAAAAAGTGATTGACCCCCCGGCTAAACCCCCCTCCTTCTGGGATCAGGATGGATTTTATTCATGTAGAAAGTGTCGGGCATGCAGAGAGGTCAGAACACCAATAAGAGCATTAAATAGATTCACATCCACCTCAAATCAAAAGGAATTCAGGATAAAAGAATTTATTACGTGTAATACGACATATGTAGTATATGCTCTTCAATGTCCATGCGGCTTAATATATATAGGCCGTACTAAAAGACTTTTGAGAATTCGGATTGCTGAGCATATAGCCAACATAAAGCTAGGTTTTAAAGACCATAATGTGTCATTACATTTTAAACTCCATCATAACCAGGACCCTATAGGACTAAAATTTTGGGGGATTGATCATCTCAAACCTTTTTGGAGAGGATCAAATCTTGTACGAGAACTCTCCAAACGTGAAACCCAATGGATTTTCCTGATAGACACACTGGCACCGAAAGGGTTGAATGTTGACCTAGATATTAATTGTTTTATAAGTGATTACTGATCCATATTTTTACTATATAGCAATTTTAATGTTTTGTCAAAATACGCAGTTCAAAACACACATACACAGATATACACATACACTGTGTTATATACACGTAGAGGTGTCTCCAGATTTTATTAACATAAAGTTTTTAGCATCGTATATTCTAAATGCTCAGATGGCAGTCTTCTATATACATATACACTTTTAATTCTTGTATTTTATATACATGAATTTTAGGTATGTGGGTTTTATCTGAGGTGTTTGTACTCTATCTATATATATATATATATATATATTTTTTAGACTCTTTATATATATATATTTTTTATTAGATATTTTTTAAGATATTTTTCTCTCATAGATGAATTTATCTTTTAATATATGAATTTATTAATTTATTTAGCTTTGATATTGTTCTTATGATATTGGTTTTATTATTATTACTATGCTGTTATGCACTTTATATAATCAGTATATAGATTATGACCAAACACTATTGGTTACAAATAGTCTATGAGCTACATGTTGGTGATAGGACTGTTCAGATGTGCGTTTTCCAGTCCATATCATTTGCATTGTTGGCCATACAACATACAAAAAATATGATATATTCACAAATATAATGTACTGTTTGTCCACAAGGGATAAAGTATGCACCACATTATTGTTCACATTCAAGTTCTCTCTGTGGGGGAGATTATGTTATGATCCCCTATAATGTGTATGGTTGTGCTGCATGGCCATAATAATTTATCGATTAATTGCACATATTCTTTATCATTATATCCCTTTTATGTGGCTTATCAATTCATAGCAATTATATACCTGTTTTTATCTTTAATTTATCATTACCATTGAATTATATTGTAATGTTTACATCCGTGCTTCAAACTGTATGAGGGCGCCGTCAGCGTCCTATGAGGCAACAGCATCTAGCACCTGTCATCTGTTGCCAGGTACGCTGATTGGCGGTTACTCTATGAGCATGGTAATTTAAGGATCCCGTGTGTGTCGTTACGTTACGCCCTCTGTCGAAGTCAGATGACGAAACGCGTCAGGGCGTAACTACGACAACACGCGACCCGGAAGTGACGAGTGCGCTCCATCGTTGCGCTCCACCGCCCATCTCCTGAATCGGAAGTGTCTGCAGGATACACACACGCTCCGAGTGACGGCCATATACGGTGATAGCGCCCTCTGGGGCCACTCAATGCTTGTTTTATTCTGCATTATTGTACGTAGCTAGTTAAAGGGGTCTCCTAAATGTATGGGAATCAGTTCTTTTAATTAAACGGGATTACGCTATTTGCTGTTATTTCTCTGTTATTTTATGACCTGCTGTGGAGCCTATTTTCATTCTGGTGACCCTTGATAAGAAGTGACAAGCCATAACAGATTAACGGATGTATCCACTTTACATACAAGGCATATTTATTATGTGTTTCTGGTGAGTGTGAACCCCTAAGGGGAAAGTTACATCACGTGGTGGATTGCAATACATGTCTCTGGTGGAGGAAGGTGTTCACATGGACAATTGCTGTTACTCACTATTTTTTTCTGGACTGACTTTGCCACAAATCTACGTCTTGGACTTTACTAGTGGTTTCTGACCACGAGTCTTATTTGAGTATTTTAATATTTTAGCGCTGTTTGGTGTAATTTTAATAACCAAGCTTACTACTTTGTTTATTGTTTACCTCTTTTTCATTTATTCTTTCTATTTTAAACAGCAGCTTAGTATTTTAGAATATTTTGAGAAAAATATTTTATTATTTTCAATTTTATGTGCTACTGCTGTATACTGCTGGTTTGAACTGGCGCTAAGTGTGTGTTACATTAGGCCTTGTTTAACACACCTCTTATCCAATATTATATAGTATGTTTGAAAGTTTTTTATGCGTGTATTAGACCCCTATATACTGCACACCAAATAGTACACCTATACCAGTCCTTAAAATGAACTTTTGGGGAGCTTTATTGGTTAGCGATTTTAGTCGCTAGTCTTTGCCTGCGACACACAGCAGCAATTTCTACCTAAACCGAGAAAAGAGCTGCAGCAGAACCGCTCAGAAGCTGCACAGTAGAAATGCTGCACAGTTGAAATGCACTATATATTATATAGTATAGTATATAGTATATATTATATAGTATGTTTGAAAGTTTTTTTATGCGTGTATTAGACCCCTATATACTGCACACCAAATAGTACACACCTATACCAGTCCTTAAAATGAACTTTTGTGGAGCTTTATTGGTTAGCGATTTTAGTCGCTAGTCTGTGCTTGCGACACACAGCGGCAATTTCTACCTAAACCGAGAAAAGAGCTGCAGCAGAACCGCTCAGAAGCTGCACAGTAGAAATGCACTATACTATTCTTCCTAGAGTATTTTATGCATGTAGTACACCCCTATTTACTGCACACAAAATAGTACACCTATACCAGTCCGTAAAAGGACTTTTGTGGACTGTACACCTATACCAGTCCTTAGAAGGACTTTTGTTTTAGTAGAGTCTGTCCCTGCTAGTACACACACAGCAACCTTCCTACACTGACTAAAGACAGCTGCAGAACCGCACTATACTATTCTTCCTAGAGTATTTTATGTGTGTAGTACACCCCTATTTACTGCACACAAAATAGTACACCTATACCAGTCCGTAAAAGGACTTTTATGGACTGTACACCTATACCAGTCCTTAGAAGGACTTTTGTTTTAGTAGAGTCTGTCCCTGCTAGTACACATACAGCAACCTTCCTACACTGACTAAAGACAGCTGCAGAACCGCTCAGCAGTGCAGTCCCAATGCTGCACAATTGAAATGAACTAAAAGTGTATTACACCCCTATACACTGCACACAAAACAATTGTACACCTATACCAGTCCTTAAAAGGACTTTTGTGGACCTAATAGCTAGGATTACAGTCTGTCCCTGCTCCACACAGCAACCTGTCCCTACGCTGACAAATAACAGAATGTAAAATGGCAGCCAGATCAGGTCTATTTATAAGGTAGGGGGTATGTCCATCTGCTGAAATGTCTCATTGGCTGTCCTGTACCACATGATGGATGTGTCATAGGTCAAAGTTCCACAATGTAAAAGATTCAGAATATGGTGGCCGCGAACCGGCCGCGAATAGCGCCATATGTCTGCTGGTTTCGCGAACCGCGAATGCGCAAAATTCACCGCAAACTGACCGCGCGGCGAACCGCAAGGCCATCTCTACGACTCAGTGCCGAATTGCAAAAAAATGGCCCGGTCATTGGGCTGCCAATTCTTCCGGGCCTGAAGTATTTAACGAAAGCTGCAGGTTTAAAAATACTTTACATACTTTAAATTCACCAGAGCTCAGTTGCAGTTCTTTGTTTGCTTTGTCTTCCTCTCTTAAAATATAAATAGAGCTATTTTAATAACAATACATTTGGTAATAAGCAAATAAAAAAATGTATAATGCTTTGTTAATATAATCGATAATAAAAATACAGAAATTTGGATCCTGAGTAAAATACATTTCCTCTGTGCTTCTAAAAGAAAAACATTCTGCCTTTAAAATACAAATCATAATTAAAAATCTACATAGATGACTTGATAGCCTGTCCATATCCTGCAAGATCAATTACTACTGCTGTTAGATGACTTATAAAGCATTTAGAAGGCAGTTATTTAATATTTAATTTGTTCTTTTGTTTTTGTTTTTGTTTTAATTCCACTTTAATTTTCAAATCTAAAAAGTATTGTAAAAGCTCTGTCTCCTTCAGTCTCCCAGAGTATTTTGCTTGATATTACAAAAAGAGTTCATAATGGCATACTTTAATAAACCAATCTAGGATGCAATAAAATGTACAGCCAAGTTTGAGTTCGATGTAAACCTTTTAATAATTAATAACTTTGGAGCAGAAGCAAACAGGAAAGTTGTAATTTTGTTGATGATATGAATCAGATGTATTAACTCACCACTTTTTTAATATTAGGAATTAAAACTATGAGATTGAAATGTTTTCTTCTGTTGCAAGATTTATTATCAGATTAATTTTTTTTCTCTATGAACTGTTTATTTATATATGTAGCATTGTTTTTATATTAAAGTGAAAAGCATATATGTAAGCAGGACTTTAGTTTCAATATATCATAGTTTCAATATTCAAGAAACTCTCTATATTACTGTGGAAAGTTTCAAGATACTGTATATTGCTTTTGCAGTTAGATCAGCTTTTTCATCCTTTGTGCTAAATTTTACCTGCTCATAGTAGCATTACTGATTGATTATTTTTAATATTTTTGGTTTTACATACCATTACTGATGCTAACTAATAAGCAAACAGTCTAAAATTAATTAATTTAGTGGAACGTTGCCAAGATTTTCATAACTATTTCATCCCCTGTCCCCTTTCACTTTAATTACATTTTGCTTCGGAGATTCCTTAAACCAGTGTTAAACAGCTTACCAATCCCTATATGTGGTGGCTGAATGTGTTTCCCAACTTTGATTTGGCCAGTAACCCTCTTCCTGTCTTTAGGTGTCTCCATTCTGGATGGAGGAACAATGGAGACATCCTTGGACAGCAGCATTGTCAATCTGAGGAGAGGGCAGTGACTTGACTAGACTTGTTTTTTATGAACAATTAGTGCTGTGTGGTAGTGTGGTACCCCACCAGTGGATGAATACAGGATTCTCAACCAGGCAGGTTGAGGGGCTCCAGGGTATTTGCTTGTTTTGGAGGAAACTGGCTTTTCAGTTTCCTCATGATTTACTAAAGTACACTTTGGGACCTGGAGCCTGCGGATTTCCTAGAGATCTGGGTGGGATGAAATCCCCAGTCCTGGATCCGGGTTTTGAGACTCACCGGCACACTGATTGTTCAGGTGTGTGTGGGCCTGATAGTAGAGTCAGGACCAGCATTCTGGGCTCCACCCTCCCGACGAGTGCAGGTGTGCACTGGGGAAGCCATAGAGTGCAAGTCTGCACACTGGAAGCCAGAGACCCAGGTCTGAGGGTCAGAGCAGTGGACCCAAGTCTGAGGCTCAGAGCAGCGAGGGGCTGCTATCTAAATGGACGGTGTTGCCAATGGAATAGTCTGTAGGAGACAGACAAGAGCCTGAAGTTGAAGGCCTGAGTAACACTGCTGTATGTATAAGCCAGCAGCTGCTGGCTTTTAATATTTGGACACTTACATGTCCTGGAGTCCAGCAATGTCCGCAGCAGAGGACGAGCGATCGCTCGTCACTCTGCTGCTCCCTCCGCCATCCTCGCTGAGGGAACCAGGAAGTGAAGCCCTGCGGCTTCATGCCCGGTTCCCTATGGCGCATGCGCGAATCGCGCTGCGCCATTCTGATTCGTCCTCCTGTGTTCTGGGAGCCGAGTGTCTCCCAGAACACTACGGGAAGTCTGGGGGAAGTAACGTCACTCCCGCAGATTCCCGGAGAGAGGACTCCCGGATGTGGGTGAAAATACCTGTCTTAGACAGGTATCTTCACCCCCCTCCCCCTGAAAGGTGTCAATTGTGACACCGGAGGGGGGGGGGATCCGATTAGCAGAAGTGTAAATTTAGGGTGGAGCTCCACTTTAATGTCATGTTATTGATGAAAAGGAGTGTTGAAACCCCTGCGAGGGAAACCTTTGATTTTGTTTGAACTTCTTTTAATAAAAATGGGCAAATAAAGCCCTAAAAAAGAAGACCCAGCGAGTGGCGGTGTCCTTCAAGCTCTACCTTTGATGCTAGTCCTTCACACGTGGTGGAGAATGCGGGCACAATCTGAGATCCCTACAATCAAGTAGGTTCATCTCTTATATGAACTGTGTTTTATTGCCAGAAACTGCATAATCTGTGTGTGTGCAGGTGAGGAGAACCTGCAGGAGAAAGGTAACTAGCCTTAAAAAGACAGTGCTCCAATTTGTTGCTGAACTGTGCAAAACATTTTTTGGAGTGATTGTGAGTATGGGGCGATCAAAATGCCTAAAAGAAGCAAGGATGGCTGAGATGATAGATAGAGCTCTGTGGCTGGAGGGGTTGTTACCGCCTGATCGAACCCATACATGCCTAAACAGAGTTTTCCAAGGCAAAAGAGGGCTGCTGTTGTCCCTAGCAACCCTGGTGCAATGAGTGCACAGATGACGCCTAGTGTGGAGAGTCCACCAGCGTTTGAATCTGCAGTGGATTGGTGCAAGCGACACCTGGCAGGATTGGACCAAGCTAAAGTGGAAGGCAAGCCAACCTTCGATACAAAAAGAGAGCTGCCGGATGTCCATGCCTGGGAGAGGGATGTTGTTGCCCCTGGCAACGCTGCTACAGTTAAACCAGCAGCTGTTGCAAAAAGTGTGAAAGTGATACAGCTTGAAACAGGGTCCAGCAGATGCAGTGTGGGAAACCCTGACAAGACATAGAACCAAGTGCGCTGTTTGCGGTGCAGTGAGTGGGGGCATGCAGTCTCCAAGTGCCTTTTGTCCCTGGCTCCAGTGCAAAGCTACCTAGCAAAACAAAGGTCTGAGAATCCTGTGTTATATGCCAGAAGAGAGGCTAATCAAAGGCCAGGACAGAGAGTGGGTGCCCATAGCAACACAGAGGAGGCCAGTCGGGCTGTCTGTGGACCATGGGGTGTGCCTCCCAAGGGTTGTGAGAAGTGGCTTCCGGAGGAGCCAATACAGCATGTTGGAGAGAGCCAGCAAAGCTCTGCTGGGAGACTGCGATCTCCCATGGCAACGAGAGTGGAAGTTGTGCCTGGAGGGAATCATCAGGAGAGAAACGCACTGGGGAAAAGTCGTCCAGTACCATGCCTGGAATGTGGCCAGCTGGGGCACAAAATATTGTCTTGCCCTTGATTCTGGGGTGCACCTGGAGGTAATGTTGCTGAGCAGAACTCTTTAGCTGTGGGCCAAGATTCCTTTGCAAATATGTTTGCAGTCACCCCTGGCAGCAAGGAGGAGTTTTCTGTGGTGTCTCCAGGGGGTGCTAAACAGTGGGAGATGCCTGCTGTGATTTCATCCCATGGCCACAAGGGGGAGTTGGCCAGTAAATGTGCGGCTGAGGACTGGTTCTTAAGACAACATACTCAAATGAAGATGGTGACCCCAACTACTGTGGTGGGTAAGACTATCTTTAATGAAATGATGCCTGGAACTGATGATTTCAGGTATAAAACTGGCTACGAGACTGTCCATGATGACGTGAGAGTGACCCCAGTGAGTGGGGCCACAGAATGTGCGCTTGAGACTGACTTTTTCATACCCAGTGGGAATGCAGGGGTTAAAGTCCAAACAGAACCTGTGTTGATGACTAAAAGTGTTGTGTCTAATGTCTGCCAGCCTCAAGTTGGCAGTGGGCTAGGACAGCCTGCAAAAACTAAAAATGCTATAAGTGTTACTGTTAATGAAAAGTTTACTGCTGTTGGGAAAACCCCATGTTCTTCCAGAGCAAAAGTTGTTGTCACAAATGGGTCGTTGCCTGTAGCAATTGGTGGTAAGACAGCACAGTTGTCCCCAGAAATCTCCAGGGAACTTCATGTATTAGAGTCGGAGGTTGCCATGGACAACTGCGATGTCACTCTGGTGGGACAGAGTGGAACTGTACCGTGTAATGGTAATGTGTTAGTGCAAACTGCTAGTACTAGAAATGTGCCGGTAAATGGTGGGTTAACACAACCTGTGAAAAATGCAAAGGCGTGTGAGGCTTATGAAGCGCTGCCCGAGCAAGGTGGTGGTTGTGGTGTATTGCAACCTGTAGTGCTAAAACATGTGTTACCGAAGTCTGCTATGATTCGTAATTTGGGTGATGAATCTGCAACTAAACCCGTCTGTTCTAATGTGTCTCCTTGGGCGGATGGATCAGGGCTGAGGAGCGCCGGTGAATGGAGCACAGCTACAACGGATTGGGATAGTTGGGGTAAAAATCTAATGTTCCTGATAGATGAGGCTTTCATGCACAAAAATAAGGTGGACAAAGTTTCTGCTGTGCAAGCAGGAGGGATGGCAGAACAGCTTATACCTGAGGGCGCGGTGGCTGCTGCAGGGGTTAACCCTCGTGAGAAATATGGACTATATAAGGGCGAGCACTTTGTTCGTAACCTACAAAAATGATGCTGACATGGCGTGTCAAAGTGACTTTGTCACTGGTAATGTGAAGCAGCTCATTGGTGCTGAACCTGAGAAGTTGGGTATGAGTCTAGCACCTGGCATCACTCTGGTAGAGCACCAGGCTGTGGTTGTCTCCAGCTGGGAGAAGGTTCCATTAAACCTTGCAACTTCTCACGTCTCAGCAAGTAAGTCTGTCTGCATCCCCAGTGTCAGGAAAGTCCACAGGAAGGACTTAGGTCTGGAGCCAAGGGTATGGTTTCTAACAAAAGTGTTAAAGGAGATGCTTAAACTTTGGGATGTACAGACAGTCTATACTGGGATGTCTCCACCACAGTCAGACAGTCTGGTACTGTGGAGTACCATTAGGTGGACCCCTGAGTGGCAGGTGGTACAGCACAAAGGAAGACAAGACAGAAAAGGTTTATTTATGACTTTATTACTAGTGTTAAAAATCGCCTTGAGGTATGCTGATGGGTTACTTCCTGTAAAAGAGGTATATGGGAGAGGCTTTGTCGAAAAGAAAGTGTCTGAGGTTTCACCACCTAACAGCCAGGTAGAAGGCATTTCTGCTGCTATAGTCCAAGGTAGTACTGGTCAGCTGTCGGTGAAGGGCGTGTATGCTGTACCAGTGGAAGAATCACATGAGATGGAACGGCCAAGTGTGGACCAGAAAGCAGCAGAAATCCTGACCGGGGCTCAACCGAAGGGTCCCCAGTCCAATGTTTGGTTTAGGTGACAAACCTAATAAGGTCCCCGAGACAGGGAAACGGATAAGAAGTGCGGTAAAAATTGTATGTGGATCAGACAAGAGCTTGTCTGTTCAGGTGAATAAAAATACAGATGGCATCAGAACAGGTCAAGTGGTAGGACATCTGCCTGCAGAGTGGGTGAACCCAGGGGAGGTGACGTCCTGTGAGGTTCCCGTGGGTAATGGCGGCCCTCCATTATGTGTGCCCTCTGCAGACGCTGCCCTAGCAAATGCTGAAAAAAAAGGCATTGGTGATCTGTGCAACGTTGAGAGGTGTAATGTTGGTTTGAATATGTCTGTCAATGATGAACCAAATAGTTTGTTAAAGGTACATGACAGTGTGGTGTCCAAAGGTATTGGGAAACCTGGGAACCTGAAGCGTGGAGGCAGAAGGGTTGGTAGAAAGACCAGGGGTGCCCTGTTAAAATTTCAGGAGAGGCAGTGCTTATGGAACCCCAAAAGAAGAGGGAGAAGGCTGAGTATAGGGAAATATAGGACCTTGTTAAGATCCAGGGTGGGACGTACCTGGAAGCGCACACGGAAAAAAGGTTGGGCCTACGTGGCTGACAGCCAGCACAGAGGTGTCCCAACCATGATGATGGGTGCTGGTGTTCCGCCCTCTGGATCGAAACAAAGGGGAGGATATGTGGTAGTGTGGTACCCCACCAGTGGATGAATACAGGATTCTCAACCAGGCAGGTTGAGGGGCTCCAGGGTATTTGCTTGTTTTGGAGGAAACTGGCTTTTCAGTTTCCTCATGATTTACTAAAGTACACTTTGGGACCTGGAGCCTGCGGATTTCCTAGAGATCTGGGTGGGATGAAATCCCCAGTCCTGGATCCGGGTTTTGAGACTCACCGGCACACTGATTGTTCAGGTGTGTGTGGGCCTGATAGTAGAGTCAGGACCAGCATTCTGGGCTCCACCCTCCCGACGAGTGCAGGTGTGCACTGGGGAAGTCATAGAGTGCATGTGTGCACTGGAGAAGCCAGAGAGTGGTTGTCTGCACACTGGAAGCCAGAGACCCAGGTCTGAGGGTCAGAGCAGTGGACCCAAGTCTGAGGCTCAGAGCAGCGAGGGGCTGCTATCTAAATGGACGGTGTTGCCAATGGAATAGTCTATAGGAGAGAGACAAGAGCCTGAAGTGGAAGGCCTGAGCAACACTGCTGTATGTATAAGCCAGGAGGCTGAATGTCATTTTGTTGATGAAAAGGAGTGTTGAAACCCCTGCGAGGGAAACCTTTGATTTTGTTTGAACTTCTTTTAATAAAAATGGGCAAATAAAGCCCTAAAAAAGAAGACCCAGCGAGTGGCGGTGTCCTTCAAGCTCTACCTTTGATGCTAGTCCTTCACAGCTGCTATAGCCACCAACACTAATCATTGTGTTCTGCTGGCAGTGAAGGCTCCTCACTAGCAGAGCACAATAGCACACTGACACACTGACTTTGTTGATAGAGAAATTAAGCCACTTTTTTTCCTTCCACCCATGGTGGAAGAAAAGAAAATTGAATAATCTATGGCCTATGTAAGGCTGGCCATACATTAAGCAATTTTCGTTCCTTCAACCAAGGGTTAAAGGAAAGAAATTTGCTTGATTTCCCCCATCAACACATTGAGTGTTGATGGTGGAATCCCTCCCACTGTGCTATAATATTCTGACAGCAGGAGGATTCCCAGCCGTCAGAAAATAATGATTACTGCTGTCTGTGGCCGTTAAGTTAACACTTTACAAGCAGTTAAAGCAACATATTTTTTTCTTCGTTTTAGTATAAAGGATTTCCAAAAATGAAGCTTACCATTATAAGCACCCCTGTCTGTGTTAAATGGTTGTCTCAACCCTCTAATTGCCACTTTTGCTGGAATGCCTGGTCTGTTAAATTAAGCTAAAAAAATAACAGAGTTATTGGCCCTATCAACAGGTGAAAATAAAGGAAAAAAATACCAAAAAGGAAACAAATGACACTTTATCTAAACATTGGTAAACTGAAATATGTTATATTTTTGTTTTTGGGTTTAATACCACTTTAATATTACACAAGAATTAATGTTTGTCAAACATGATATACATGTTTGGTGTGATTTTATTTTCTATATTAAAATATATTATATTGTAAGACGTGAGAAAGCATTCAGCTCCTGCCACCACCGACAAACCTACCTTGCCAAGCCACACCACAACTCCAGTCCCCAGGGCAGATTATTTTCTTTTGATACCAGGATCCGGATGAACCTTTTCCGGAGCAAACCTCACAGGCTCCCCGGTGGGAAGCTGACCCAGAGGCCGACATGGTATCCAAGATGACCACCACCATCCCATCCAAGGGCACTACTGCTCTGTCCCAACCTCTACTTGGGCAGCCAGTGGAGGACACAGACCCCGCTCATGCCCAGATCGCCCAGGCTGTGGTTTAACTGGTCTCCCTATGATAGATGCAGCGGTGAACAAGGCTGTCCAGCAGGACATGGAGCAACTGAAGCAGGATCTCCACAGCCAGACACAGTCTTCAGGAAGCTGAGAGGCGGATTTCATTAGTAGAAGAACAACTAATCCAGGTACAGACCTCTTCTTCTAATGAGCAGGGGGTACCACAGTTT
This sequence comes from Rana muscosa, assembly GCA_029206835.1. Lineage (NCBI taxonomy): Eukaryota > Metazoa > Chordata > Amphibia > Anura > Ranidae > Rana > Rana muscosa. The sequence goes on from CM055121.1 coordinate 570,784,409, forward strand.
TTAATTGACAAGATGGAAAACCTCAAGAACAGGTTCCACAGGAACAACCTGCACATTATAGGTCTCCCTGAGTCTTTCAAGTTCCCTTTTTTAATAGAGATTTGCAGTCACCTCATACCTAAGGCTCTGGGTCTCCGCTACCCCTGAGTGGTGGAACGCGCACACCGGATGGGTCCCCCACATGACCAGCTCCTAAAAAAGTACCCCCTAGCTCCTAAACTTCCCATGCAGGTGTATTTATTTATATATATTGCAAATCCTATAGGGACTGTACTTTTATAGAGGCTTCATATCCTCCATTTTTAATCTACTTTATTTTCACTCCATTTTTCATTTAATTCTTATTTTAGTGTATTTTACATGAAGAATATTCGTCAATTAGGCAGGATGCCCTCCAGGGGCCAGCTTAAGGGCAGCACACCGACAGCATCACACCGCAGAGCTCCGCATGTGCAGGCTGCTGCTGTCTCTGCACGTTATTCCAAAAGTTCTTTGGTGTGGGCCTTTTTTGAGACAATTGCATCAGATCGCAGCGCTGCTATTTGCAACATATGTCTCAGGCGTATCTCGCGTGGCCAAAACATAAGCCACTTGGGCACCATATGCTTGATCAGACATATGCTGACCTGCCATGCAGTTCATTGGCAAGCACACCTAAAAGACCCACACCAAAGAACAAAGCGGACCTCTCCTTGCTCCTCATCAGCTGGGATCTCCAACCCCACTATACCTTCAGTCCTCTCTGAAACCTGCACTGAGAGGAATGAAGGTGTAGAATTAGGTGTGTCACAGCCAAGTACAATCTACTATCGGTACACCAACATCAGATTGTACCAGGCAAATTTCCCTGCCCCAGCTGCTGCACCGCCGAAAGAAGTTCGCTCCCAGCCATCCACATGCCCAGCGGTTGAATGCTAGCTTGGCTAAATTGCTAGCACTTCAACTGCTGACTTTTCAGTTGGTAGACTCTGCCCCCTTCCGTGAGTTTGTGGAATGTGCGGTTCCTCTGTGGCAGGTTCACAAACGCCACTTTTTCTCACGGAAGGCGATTCCTGCTCTCTACCGGCATGTGGAAGGCAATATCTTGGCCTCGCTGGACAGGGCGGTCAGCGGGAAGGTGCATATTACCGCTGACTCATGGCCAGCAGGAATGGACAGGGACATTACCTATCTTTCACGGCGCATTGGGTGACTCTGCTGGTAGCTGGGAAGGATGCAGGACAAGTTGCAGTAGTGTAGGAGGTTGTTCCGCCACCACGCCTCCAAAATGCTACTACTGGTGATTCTGACACACCTCTCTCCTCCACCCCCTCCTCTTCTTCTTCCTCCATGGCCTCTTCCTGTGCTTTGTCCTCGGAACCAGTGGTGCTTCGTAGGCATTCAAGGGGCTATGAAAGTACGCAGGCAAAAAGATGCCATGCGGTGCTTGAGCTGGTGTGCTTGGGGGACAGGGCCACACTGGGGCAGAGATTCTGTCAGCTCTGCAGGGGCAGGCTCAGAGGTGGTTGACGCCATGCCAGCTTAAGCCAGGAATGGTGGTTTCCGACAATGGCACCGACCTCCTCTTTGCCCTCCGACAGGGACACCTGACCCATGTGCCCTGTTTGGCTCACGTCCTTAACTTGGTGGTGCAGCGGTTCTTGGGCAGGTACCCGGGCTTACAGGATGCCCTGAGGCAGGCCAGGAAAGTCTGTGTGCATTTCCGCCGGTCATATAATGCCAGTGCTTGGCTGGCTGACCTGCAAAAGGAATTTAACCTGCCCAAGAACCGCCTAATCTGTGACATGTCCACCAGGTGGAACTCAACGTTGGCCATGCTGCAGCGGCTGAACACGCAGCAGAGGGCCATCAATGAGTATCTGTGCCAATATGGCACCAGGACAGGGTCAGGGGAGCTTGTTTTTTTTTTGCCATGCCAGTGGGTCATGATCAGGGATGCATGCACTGTCCTGGCACCATTTTAGGAGGCCACGAGGATGGTGAGCAGTGACAGTGCATGCACAAGTGACACTGTCCCTCTTGTCCACCTGTTGGAGCACATGCTGCATGGAATAATGGACAGGGCACTTGAGGCAGAACAGAGGGAGGAAGAGGAGGACTTCCCTACCTCTCAAGGCCCCCTTTATCCAGACAGTGTTCCTGCTGGCCCGCCTATCACACAGGACGAGGACGACGAGGACGAGGATGAGGAGGAGGATTGTGTCAGCAGGGAGGTGGAGCCTAGCACTCAGCATCAGCAGCAGTCTTCAAGGGATCAATTACAGTCCCAAGACACCCATGGACTTGTACGTGGCTGGGAGGAGGTGGCTGCGGATCATGTCGTCCTGAGTGACCCAGAGGACTCCGGACTGAATGCCTCAGCAAACCTACGCTGCATGGCCTCCCTGATCCTGCAAAGCCTGCGGGAGGATCCTCGTATTCGTGCTATCAAGGAGAGGGATCATTACTGGCTGGCAACCCTCCTTGATCCACGTTACAAGGGTAAGGTTGCAGACCTTATCTTGCTGTCGCAGAGGATGAAACATCTTTGGGAGGCCTTGCAGAAAGGTCTGTGCAAATCGTTCCCAGAGACTGGGAGGTTACAAATTCCTGGTCCTGGACAACGTGTTGCTGAGGCTTTGGTCAGTCAAAGAAGGAGCGGTGGAGAAGGTGGCCGTCTGACCGATGCGTTCAGACAATTTTTTAGTCCGCAGCCCCAAGGTATGATTGGTTCCAGCAACCATCGCCAGGGTCTGGTTTACATGGTGCAGGAATACCTAGGGGCAAGATCAGACTTGGACACCTTTCCCACTGAAAATCCTCTTTTTTTTTTTTTGGATCCCTATAACCGAATTTTTTTTGTCTCCTCCCCTTTCCCCCATGGGGTGCCTCCGCGCTTAGGATGTTTATTTACGGGAGACGCCTTCTTAGACTGTATTTTTCCAAGGGTTTGGGCGATGGGGGGGGTAGGGATTTTGGGGTGGGGGGAGGGGAAGACACATAATAATAACAATACACATATAATACACATATAATGAATAAGACACAATTTATATAAGTTTATTTTAATATAGTTCACATTCTTACACATATCTGGGTTTATATAATGATAAAGGGAAGATAAGAGGGGGGAGGGGTAAAGGGAAGGAGGGGAAGGGGATACATTATACACATCATAAGGGAAATGGGTGTTAGGAAGGCATGGATTCAATGGACAATCTAATATGCTTTAAAAAAAAAAATGGAAGAAGTAGGAGGGACCCCCTGTGGGGGGAGGAGGAGGATAATAATTGCTAGGAAATGGGGAAAGGGGAGTGAGAGGAAGGAGATGTATATGTAGGAAAATGGCAAATGGTAAATGTTAAATGGTAATATGTAATTATTTTTTGTTTTTTTCTTTATAGAAAAAGTTATAGAGAATATACCGTATATACTCGAGTATAAGCCGAGATTTTCAGCCCTTTTTTGGGGCTGAAAGTCCCCCCCTCGGCTTATACTCAAGTCATATAAATTTTTACATTGTAAATATTACCTGTAAAGAAGTTGCGGCTGCGGCGTCCATCGTTCAAATTCCGCGGCGTCCATCGTTCAAATTTCCGTGGTCTCTTCCTGTTCCTTCCTTGATAGGCGAGTCTCAGCAGACACTCTCCGCCTATCACGATCATTCTCTCATCCTTAATTTTCCAGCAGACGTCTGTGATTGGCGGAACACCCAACACAGTGTCTGCTGGGAAAACTAAGGATGAGAGAATGATCGTGATAGGCGGAGAGTGTCTGCTGAGACTCGCCTATCAAGTAAGGAACAGGAAGAGACCGCGAAATTCGAACGATGGACGCCGCGGAATTCGAACGATGGACGCCGCAGCCGCAACTTCTTTACAGGTAATAATTACAATGTAAAAATTTCTATTTACAGGGAACAGCGAGCTAGGGAACAGTGGGGCATCGGCTTATACTCGGGTCAGTGAGGTTTCCCAGTTTTTTTGGGCAACATTAGGTACCTCGGCTTATACTCGAGTCGGCTTATACTCGAGTATATACGGTAATGTGATAAGGCATGCTGTGATTATGTGGAATATAATTTATATTAAAGAAATACAAATATTCTGAAATTGAAAGGTAAAAAGAAAGGGGACAAAGGGGTTGGTACTATTAATAGGGGTGGATCCTGGGGGAAGAGGATATTTGGTTTAGGATTAAGTTGAGATTTGAAGTTTATACGGAGTTAATATATGTTACTATCCAGAGGGAAGAAAGAGGGGGTGAGAGAGGAAAAGACGAGATGGTCATAGAAGAAAGTAGGAAAGGTAGAACCGAAATAAAGAATCCATTTTATGAAGGGAGCCGGATATAAAGGACAGGGAACAAATACAGGTTGAGACGGGACCTGACTACAAGGTTATAAAGGAAAGGAAAAAAAAGATGGAAAAGGAATAAGATAGGAGGATGTAAAAGGAGAATATAAAAGGTAAAAAAGAAAATGATGGACTGGAAGGGTGAGAGGGGAGCTCAGCCACCCACGCCATAGCTAGACCAACACCCCCAATTTGGCTACTTATGGGAAAATCGAAGTCCCAAGTAGGAGCCGGGGGTTTAATCCCTAGACCCACCCTCGCTCCATCCCACCCCTAAAAAAAATGTTTTCCTTTTTTTTTTTTTAGTTTGTTTGTTTTTTGTTTTTTTTGTTTTGTTTTTTTCTTCTCTTCTTCTTTCCATTTCCATCTCATTTACTAGACACGGAAGGAAGAATAGCCTAGCTGATATTGATGAAAATAGAAGATGGGTAGAATACGAGTAACCTCATTAAATGCCAAAGGGCTTAATATCCCAGAAAAATGTAAAATGTTGTTGAATGAATTAAAACATCTAAATACAGATGTAGGATTTATACAAGAGACACATTTACGGGAAGGGGCTTTTCCATACCTTCAAAATAGATATTTCCCTAATGTATACCAAGCTTCTAACCAGGAAACTAAGACAAAGGGAGTAGCCATTCTGATTTCAAATAAAATACCTTGGACACTTACAGATGAATGCTCGGATCCAGGGGGAAGATTCCTGTTTCTTAAAGGAGCGATAGGCAGGGAAAAAGTGACTTTGGCCACTATTTATGCCCCAAATTCACATCAAGATAGTTTTTTGGTTAAACTGTTGTCAAAATTAAGGGATTTTACTGAAGGAAAACTGATATGTGGAGGAGATTTAAATATCCCATTGGACCCAAGAGTAGATACCTCCAATGGGACTTCATCAGTACCTAACGGAATTAGAAAGTGTATTTTACGGAAACTACATGAATTACAACTAGTAGATGGATGGTGGACTATACACCCAGGGGAGAGAGACTATACCTTTTTTTCAAACCCTCACCAAAGAAAGTTACTCAAGAATAGATCTTTTCCTAGTCCCTTATCAATTGTTACACTCAATACGTGACATCTCAATAGGAAACATAACATGGACAGATCATGCACCTGTCACGATGGAGTTGACTTTGGTGGGGGGGAGCCATTCATCGGAATGGAGATGGCGGTTAAATGAAAGTTTATTACAAAACCCCCAAATTATGGAAGATTTATTTAAAGAAATTACGTGGTATTTTCAGATAAATGACAACGGAGAAAGCGATCCGGGAATAGTTTGGGAAGCCCATAAATCGGTGATTAGAGGTATTTTAATTAAACATGGTTCTCAAATAAAAAAGGCCAGAGAAGAACAGTTAAAATATTTATTAGAAAATTTACAGGGATTAGAGATACAACATAAGAAGACAACAGAAAGAGAATTAGGAAATGAGGTAGCGCATTTAAGGAGACAAATAGCAGACTTACTTTGATATAAGGCTGAAGCGGCACTACAATATGGGAGGAAAGAGATGTACAATTCAGGAGATAAATGCGGTAAGCTATTAGCAAAAAAAAAATAAAAAAACAATTGATACGGTCTTATATCCCAACTATTAAAGGAAAAGCAAATCTGAAAAAGTCACTTCCAAAAGAGATAGCACAAGAGTTTCGAGAATATTATTCTGCTTTATATAATCTTCCAGAAACAGGAGCTTCTCTTGGGTCTATAAGGAAATATGTGACTTCGACATGTTTGCCCAGATTATTTTCACCAGATCGAAGGAAATTAGAAGGGCCAATTACCATGGAGGAAGTGCAATCAATAATGAAGACAATTGAACATGGCAAAGCACCAGGCCCAGACGGTTTTACCATACAATATTACAAAAAATGTATTACACAATTAGGGCCATATATGATTAAGGTATTTAATGCAGTTGGACAAACATTGGTGCTACCCCCTGAGTCTGTAGCTGCTCATATTACTTTGATACCAAAAGAGGGGAAAGATCCCGAGATATGTAGCAGCTATAGACCAATATCTTTATTAAATGTTGATTTAAAAATTTTGACAAAAATTTTAGCACATCGTATACAGCCCCATCTATTGCAACTAGTACATCTGGATCAAGTAGGGTGTCAGGTCACCTATGGCCAGGTGACAGATGCACACCGTAGGGGGACAGGAGTGCACCGCAAAATAGTGAACCCTATGGCTGACTGCTGCGGATAGGAAACTGGGTGGCTGTGGAAAGCGGGACCAGAGGAGCACAACCGGGATCCTATAGGAAGCTAGAGCCAAGATTCCCCCAAGGCGCGGAGTCTAAGACCCAGCAGGTCTTCTCCAGAGCCTCTAGTGGTGAGGATGTTATGCTGCAGGCTGGGTCCAGATCGCGGCCCCTAGAGTCTCCTAGCTCACGCCCCGTAGGATAAGGGGAAAAGAGGGGAAGCAGCAGCACAAGAGATAAGAGTAACGAATAACAAGCTGAAGGTCAAGGGCCACAAGCAGACAAGGATAACGAAGGACAAACCGAAGGTCAAGGGTCACGAGCAGACAGGGATAGTCAGGGACAAGCCAAATATGTAACAGAGAGACAGACGTAGCACACGGCAGGCAGGAACCCAAACACACAATGCCTAACAAACACGTTGATCAGCAAAGCAGGCTTGCAGTGCACAGGTTAATATAGTGTTCTGTGATAGGGCCTGGGGTGGAGTCTGGCTGGGAGGAGATTATAAAGGAAGCCAGGTGAAAGGGTTCTGGCCTCTAAGATGAACACATGGGAAGGAAGGTAAGCTGACAGACAAACACTACTGCATATCCATGACAGTACCCTCCCTCTTATGGGCCCTCCCCCACCTGGGCCCAGGCTTAAAGGGAAATCTCAGGTGAAAACCTCCTCAACAGATGAGGTGCAACGACATCAGATGCAGCGATCCAAGACGCCTCCTCAGGACCAAAACCTCTGTAATGCACAAGGTACTGAAGAATACCTCTGCAGAGCCGAGAATCCAGAACTTGTCTAACCTCGTACTTTAGATTATCCTCAGAGACCAGAACTGAGGTAGGGAGATGACAAGAAGATCTATTGAGGACCAAAGGCTCTCTAGGAATAAGCAAGGGCATGAGAGGATCAACAGGAATCTGAAGAGGGTCCCCTAGACCCTTAAAGAGGAACTGGTCATCTAGCACAGGACCATCAGACTGGGCAGATGTCAGTGGAAACCTGAAGTCAGGTTGGTTAGAAGGTGACATGTCACAGGAGTCAAGCTGAATAGCTGAAAGACAAGCAGAATGTCCTGAACAAGAAAAAGTAGGAGGCTCACTGGGCATGGGCTGGACTGGCATAGCCAGTACAGAGGCCGAGTGAATAGCAGAGTCAGGTGTAGCGACTACCTGAATCGCATCGCAAGACGTAGCGACTGCAGGACTTGTAGACAAGCTAGCCTGGCTGTGCGTCCAAGGGTGATTAGGGACAGAGAAATGTAAATGGTTATGCAACCTGGAATGAATGACCGGCTCAGGTTCACAGGGGGCAACCTTGGGTAGGCAGGATGAGGAACAGGAGGAACCCCAAGCCAGGATCTGTCCAGTAGTCCAGTCCACATGAGGAGAATGGAGCTGTAACCATGGGAGACCCAAAATTATAGGCGTTGAGGCCTTGGGTAAGATAAGGAAGGATATCCACTCCTGGTGGAGTGTCCCTACCGACATCTTAACAGGGAGGGTCTGGAAGCGGATAGGTCCCCCTGGGAGAACAGTACCATCCATCGCCAAGACCACCAATGGCGTGGTGAGGGGCAAAAGAGTAAGTCTCATGGATGATGCGATTTCCCAGTCCATGAAATTACCAGCGGCTCTGGAATCCAGATATGCTGAGACCGAATGAGAAGAAGCACCAACATGAAGGAACACAGAAAGCAGAAGACGAGAAGGGGAAGGTGATATTTCTGGGTCCAATACTCCACTTTCCAGATGAAGTGGACCCGAACGTTTTTCTGGACAAAGAGAGCAAGTGTCACAAAAATGGCCTTTGCTCCCACAGTAAAGACACAGACCAAGAGTTCTGAGCCTAGCACGTTCCTCTGGGGATAGCCTGGTCCGACCCAGCTGCATGGGTTCCTCAGCTGGTAGGAGATGCTCTACGGGTCGAAGAGAGGGGAGCTCAGGCTGACTAAGAACCAAGGAGTGCTGGCGTTGCTTTTCTAGGGTCCTCTCCTGAAAGCGAATATCGATCTAGTTACACAAGGAGATAACTCCGCCCAGATCAGTGGGGATGGTTCTTCCTGCTAATTCATCCTTCACTCTATCAGAGAGGCCATGCAAAAAGGTTGCGACTAAGGCCTCATTGTTCCAGCTCAACTCAGCCGACAGTATGCGGAAATGAAGGGCATACTGTCCCACTGAAGCAGACTCTTGGCGGAGACGTAGAAGGGCGCTGGCCGCTGAAGAGACACGAGCCTGTTCTTCAAAGATATTCCGAAAAAGTTTCAAGAAGCCAGACAGGCTAGAAACCACTGGATCATTCAGTTCCCACAGAGGGGCTGCCCAGGCTAAAGCTTCACCGGAGAGGAGGGAAATTATATATGCTACCTTTGCCCTATCAGACAGAAAGTTTTGAGGCTGAAGCTCGAAATGAATCGTGCATTGGCTAAGGAACCCCCTGCAGGCCTTGGAGTCCCCAGAGAAACGGGACGGAGCTGGCAGTTGTAGTGAATGTGTGGCTGCGACTGCGACCGGAATAGGTGCAGCCACTGGTAGCGGTTGAGGTTGTTGAACCAGGGGTCCTAATGAGGCCTGAACCTGTTCAAAACGGGAGGCCAAATCCTGAAGGAATCGCATGACCTGGGTCTGATTAGATTCCTGGGTCCCAAGTCTGCGGACTATGCCCTGCAAAGGATCATATGCGGGGAGCGGCATGTTAGCCGGGTTCTTGGCTGATCAAACTGTCAGGTCACCTATGGCCAGGTGACAGATGCACACCGTAGGGGGACAGGAGTGCACCGCAAGGTAGTGAACCCTATGGCTGACTGCTGCGGATAGGAAACTGGGTGGTTGTGGAAAGCGGGACCAGAGGAGCACAACCGGGATCCTATAGGATGCTAGAGCCAAGATTCCCCAGGGCGCAGAGTCTAGCAGGTCTTCTCCAGAGCCTCTAGTGGTGAGGATGTTATGCTGCAGGCTGGGTCCAGGTCGCGGCCCCTAGAGTCTCCTAGCTCACGCCCCGTAGGATAAGGGGAAAAGAGGGGAAGCAGCAGCACAAGAGATAAGAGTAACGAATAACAAGCTGAAGGTCAAGGGCCACAAGCAGACAAGGATAACGAAGGACAAGCCGAAGGTCAAGGGTCACGAGCAGACAGGGATAGTCGGGGACAAGCCAAATATGTAACAGAGAGACAAACGTAGCACACGGCAGGCAGGAACCCAAACACACAATGCCTAACAAACACGTTGATCAGCAAAGCAGGCTTGCAGTGCACAGGTTAATATAGTGTTCTGTGATAGGGCCTGGGGTGGAGTCTGGCTGAGAGGAGATTATAAAGGAAGCCAGGTGAAAGGGTTCTGGCCTCTAAGATGAACACATGGGAAGGAAGGTAAGCTGACAGACAAACACTACTGCATATCCATGACATAGGGTTTATCCCTACAAGAGAAGCAAGGGATGGTGTCAGGGTCACCTGTGGCCAGGTGACAGATGCACACCGTAGGGGGACAGGAGTGCACCGCAAGGTAGTGAACCCTATGGCTGGCTTCTGTGGATAGGAAACTGGGTGGTTGTGGAAAGCGGGACCAGAGGAGCACAACCGGGATCCCAACGGAAGCGAGAGCCAAGATTCCCCAGGGCGCGGAGTCTAAGACCCAGCTGGTCTTCTCCAGGGCCTCTAGTGGTGAGGATGTTACGCTGCAGGCTGGGACCAGGTCGCGGCCCCTGGAGTTTCCTAGCTCACGCCCCGTAGGATAAGGGGAAGCAGCAGCACACGATAGAGAGAACCGAATAACAAGCCGAAGGTCAGGGGCCACAAGCAGACAAGGATAACGAAGAACGAGCCGAAGGTCAAGGGTCACGAGCAGACAGGGATGGTCGGGGACAAGCCAATAACGTAACAGAGAGACAGACGTAGCACACGGCAGGCAGGAACCCAAACACACAATGCCTAACAAACACGTTGATCAGCCAAGCAGGCTTGCAGTGCACAGGTTAATATAGTGTTCAGTGATAGGGCCTGGGGTGGAGTCAGGCTGGGAGGAGATTATAAAGGAAGCCAGGTGAAGGAGGTCTGGTCTCTAGATGAACACATGAGGAGGAAGGTAAGATGGCAGACAAACACTACTGCATATCCATGACAGTACCCTCCCTCTTATGGGCCCTCCCCCGCCTGGACCCAGGCTTAAAGGGAAATCTCTGATGAAACCTTCTCAACAGATGAGGTGCAGCGACATCAGATGCAGCGATCGAAGACGCCTCCTCAGGACCAAAACCTCTCCAATGCACAAGGTACTGAAGAATGCCTCTGCAGAGCCGAGAATCCAGAACTTGTCTAACCTCGTACTTAAGATTATCCTCAGAGACTGAAAACGAGGTAGGGAGATGACAAGAAGATCTATTGAGGACCAAAGGCTCTCTAGGAATAAGCAAGGGCATGAGACGATCAACAGGAATCTGAGGAGGGTCCCCTAGACCCTTAAAGGGGAACTGGTCATCTTGCACAGGACCATCAGACTGGGCAGATGTCAGTGGAACCCTGAAGTCAGGTTGGTTAGAAGGTGACATGTCGCCGGAGTCAAGCTGAATAGCTGAAGGACAAGCAGAATGTCCCGAACAAGAAAAAGTGAGAGGCTCACTGGGCATGGGCTGGACTGGCATAACTAGTACAGAGGCAGAGTGAATAGCTGAGTCAGGTGTAGCGACTACCTGAATCGCATCGCAAGACGTAGCGACTGCAGGACTTGTAGACAAGCTAGCCTGGCTGTGCGTCCAAGGGTGGTTAGGGACAGAGAAATGTAAATGGTTATGCAACCTGGAATGAATGACCGGCTCAGATTCACAGGGGGCAACCTTGGGTAGGCAGGACGAGGAACAGGAGGGACCCCAAGCCAGGATCTGTCCAGTAGTCCAGTCCACATGAGGAGAATGGAGCTGTAACCATGGGAGACCCAAAATTATAGGCGTTGAGGCCTTGGGTAAGATAAGGAAGGATATCCACTCCTGGTGGAGTGTACCCACCGACATCTTAACAGGGAGGGTCTGGAAGCGGATAGGTCCCCCTGGGAGAACAGTACCATCAATCGCCAAGACCACCAATGGCGTGGTGAGGGGCAAAAGAGTAAGTCTCATGGACGATGCGATTTCCCAGTCCATGAAATTACCAGCGGCTCCGGAATCCAGATATGCTGAGACCGAATGAGAAGAAGCACCAACATGAAGGAACACAGAAAGCAGAAGACGAGAAGGGGAAGGTGATATTTCTGGGTCCAATACTCCACTTTCCAGATGAAGTGGACCCGGACGTTTTTCTGGACAAAGAGAGCAAGTGTCACGAAAATGACCTTTGCCCCCACAGTAAAGACACAGACCAAGAGTTCTGCGCCTAGCACGTTCCTCGGGGGATAGCCTGGTCCGACCCAGCTGCATGGGTTCCTCAGCTGGTAGGAGATGCTCTACGGGTCGAAGAGAGGGGAGCTCAGGCTGACTAAGAACCAAGGAGTGCTGGCGTTGCTTTTCTAAGGTCCTCTCCTGAAAGCGAATATCGATCTGGTTACACAAGGAGATAACGCCGGCCAGATCAGTGGGGATGGTTCTTCCTGCTAATTCATCCTTCACTCTATCAGACAGGCCATGCAAAAAGGTTGCGACTAAGGCCTCATTGTTCCAGCTCAACTCAGCCGACAGTATGCGGAAATGAAGGGCATACTGTCCCACAGAAGCAGACTCTTGGCGGAGACGTAAAAGGGTGCTGGCCGCTGAAGAGACACGAGCCGGTTCTTCGAAGATATTCCGAAAAAGTTTCAAGAAGCCAGACAGGCTAGAAACCACTGGATCATTCAGTTCCCACAGAGGGGCTGCCCAGGCTAAAGCTTCACCAGAGAGGAGGGAAATGATATAGGCTACCTTAGCCCGATCAGACAGGAAGTTTTGGGGCTGGAGCTCAAAATGAATTGTGCATTGACTAAGGAACCCCCTGCAAGCCTTGGAGTCCCCAGAGAAACGGGACGGAGCTGGCAGTTGTAGTGAGTGTGTGGCTGCGACTGGTGCAATAGGTGCAGCCGCTGGTTGTATTTGAGGTTGCGGATTCAGGGTTCCCAAGGAGACCTGAAGCTGCTCGAATCGAGAAGCCAGATCCTGGAGGAATCGCATCACCTGGGTCTGATTTGATTCCTGGGTCTCAAGTCTGCGAACTATGCCCTGCAATGGATCATCCGCGGGAAGCGGGATGTCAGCCGGGTTCATGGCTGATCAAACTGTCAGGGTCACCTGTGGCCAGGTGACAGATGCACACCGTAGGGGGACAGGAGTGCACCGCAAGGTAGTGAACCCTATGGCTGGCTTCTGTGGATAGGAAACTGGGTGGTTGTGGAAAGCGGGACCAGAGGAGCACAACCGGGATCCCAACGGAAGCGAGAGCCAAGATTCCCCAGGGCGCGGAGTCTAAGACCCAGCTGGTCTTCTCCAGGGCCTCTAGTGGTGAGGATGTTACGCTGCAGGCTGGGACCAGGTCGCGGCCCCTGGAGTTTCCTAGCTCACGCCCCGTAGGATAAGGGGAAGCAGCAGCACACGATAGAGAGAACCGAATAACAAGCCGAAGGTCAGGGGCCACAAGCAGACAAGGATAACGAAGAACGAGCCGAAGGTCAAGGGTCACGAGCAGACAGGGATGGTCGGGGACAAGCCAATAACGTAACAGAGAGACAGACGTAGCACACGGCAGGCAGGAACCCAAACACACAATGCCTAACAAACACGTTGATCAGCCAAGCAGGCTTGCAGTGCACAGGTTAATATAGTGTTCAGTGATAGGGCCTGGGGTGGAGTCAGGCTGGGAGGAGATTATAAAGGAAGCCAGGTGAAGGAGGTCTGGTCTCTAGATGAACACATGAGGAGGAAGGTAAGATGGCAGACAAACACTACTGCATATCCATGACAGATGGTACTATTAAAGTACTAAACTTGATTCATCAAGTTAACCAAAAAAAGATATTGAGTGTTTTTTTTAATACGGATGCAGAAAAAGCATTCGATAGAGTAAATTGGAAATTTTTGTTTGAGGTATTAAAACAAATGGGCATAGGAGAAAGGATGGTACAATGGATAGCGGGAGTGTATGCGAGTCCTCGGGCCTTGGTAAAAGTAAATGGGGTTTACTCTAAGCCTTTCATAATTACAAATGGAACATGACAGGGCTGTCCCCTTTCGCCTCTTTTATATGCCTTGACATTAGAACCCTTCTTAAATAAAATTAGACAGAACCCGGATATTAGGGGTATTGAATTTGGGGAAAAGAATACAAAGTGTCGGCTTACGCAGATGATATGCTTTTTTCACTATCAAGACCACAAATTTCCATACCCAACCTTATGAAAGAAGTAGAATTATATGGGACTATGTTGAACTATGGTAAATCAGAGGCGATGGGGGTGGCACTACCAGGTTCCATTAAAAATGTATTAGAACAAAGTTTTAAATTTAAGTGGACGAGGAAAGCTTTAAATTATTTAGGTACACAGATGTCCGCAAACTTAACGAAAACCTTTAAACTAAATTTTGAACCATTAATTAGAACGGTAAGAACGTTACTGGAAGGTTGGAATAAAGGTATGCACTCATGGTTCGGGAGATGTAATATCCTTAAAATGAGTGTGATGCCAAAATTCCTTTACCTATTTCTTGCATTACCAACAAGAATTCCTAAGTCTTTTTTTTAGTCAAGTCCAAACTCTGTTGAATAGGTAGAAAACTTCTAACCTTACCAAAAAGAGTAGGAGGTATACCTGCACCAGATATATATAAATATTATCAGGCAGCCCCACTAGGGAGGTTAGTAGATTGGAGCAGACATAGGGATTACAAATTATGGACAAATATGGAGCAGAAAATAAGTTCAATCCCCCTAAATAGAGCACTTTGGTGCTACACAGCCCTACCCCCTTGGTAAAATCCCATCCCACAGTAGGAACGACGTTATGGATAGGAAATAAAACATGTCAGAAATCTAAACTTACAAATAAAAAATCACCCTTATATCCAATAATAGGAAACCCAGATTTCTTACCTGGGATAGAATTACTAATATTTAAGAAATTGAGGGAAAAGGCCAATTTCCAAGCGTCTGATTTCGTAGGAGAAAGGGGATGGGTAACAATAGACATGCTCACAAAACAAGGAGGGAAATATGAAATCCCGATATGGCAAGCTCGGCAGATCCGACATTATTTAGAAAACTTGGGACCAGTAGGAACATATAGACGGACACGGACAAGATTTGAGGATTACTGTGAAGGAGGGGAACCCCTTTCACATGTGATATCTAAAATGTATGCACTGCTGATTGTACCCCCAGATTACTTTAAAATTGAATGCTTGGGTAAATGGGAGAGAGATATAGGTCATACCTTCTCTTCAGCACAATGTCAGAACATAATAGATCTGTCTTTAAAATCATCAAGGTGTATTAAAATACAAGAATTAAATTATAAAATTGTAACACGTTGGTATTATACGCCTGTGGCCTTCAATACATTTTTTCCAGAATTTCCTGACAGGTGCTGGAGGGGATGTGATGAAAGAGGGACAATGATACATTTATTTTGGTCGTGCCCAGTAATTAGACAATTCTGGGAGACAGTACATAGAATTACACAGACATTTACTGAATATTTAATCCCACAGGAACCAGATTTCTTTTTGTTACATAATACACAAATTCCACCTAAAGGATATGTTAACTCAATTTTGTGCCACCTAATAAACGCAGCAAAAAGTTGTATTGCAACAAATTGGAAGGACACAAAACCCCCGGCGGTTTCGGAGTGGCTTAAGAAAGTTAGGAGGATAGGAATAATGGAGAAATTGTTACCTATAACATTAGATAGAAAGGAACAAATTAAAGAAATCTGGGCTCCATGGGAGGTATATATACAATCAGAAGAAGGTAAAAGGCTATTAGGAGAGTCTAAAGATAGATAAGTGTCACAATGGAAGGGTTAAGGAGGAGAGAATCTCTTTTTTTTCCTCTTTGGGGAGGAGGAATATGGAGATTGAAGGGAATGGGAAATGGGTATAGGGATATTGGGATGAGTTTGGGATAAAAGGGAAGATAACAGGGGAAGATGAGAATATGTAGATAAGAGATTAAGGGATCAATATAGAAAGTAAGATTGTATGAGGTGAATAAATAGGGTCTGGCTGAAATTATATATATATATGTGTATGTATGTATGTATATATATATATATATATATATTAGACTTGTGCACAACGGAAAAATTTGTTCCGTTTCGGTTCGCTTCTTGTGCACAACGGAAAAATTTGTTCCGTTTCGGTTTGTTTCTTTCCGGTCCTATTGATTCGTAATCATTCGTAATTTTGCTAGACGGGATTTTTCGTGTTCGGACTAATTTGTATTTTCGCAAGCGACATTTTTCGTTGAATTTTTTGTTGCTTTATAATTCGTACTTTCGGTAGAGTACGTTGTTTTTCGTTGATTCTGGACACAACTCCTACTTTCGTAACTTTTTTTGGGTTCGTTGATTCGTAATTTTCCGTGTCTCTCTCACAACGACGCTGCCTATTATGCCTAATGTGCTTCGAATGGATTTGTACTTTTCTAAATACATAGCGGTTATTTGTAACGATTCGAAATCTCGTATTTTACTTTCGTTTTTTACATGCGGCTATAGGCTCCGCCCCTGTACACCATTTTGAGAGGGTTCAGCACGGTGAGGGAGAAGCAGAGAGCAGAGCAGAGTGTTATTGTGCTTTGAATGGATTCGAAATCTCGTATTTTACTTTTGTTTTTTCATGCGGCTATAGCCTCCGCCCCTGTACACCATTTTGAGAGGGAGTTCAGCATGGTGAGGGAGAAGCAGAGAGCAGAGTGAGTGTTATTGTGCTTCGAATGGATTCGTACATTCGTAACTTTTTTCATAACGAATTATGCCGAAGACATTCGGGCATTCGCTATTTTGCGGTATAATTTATTTCGGATTCGGTTTTATTCGTAATGCCTTTGTTCGGAAATTCGAATGCTTCCGAATGTCCGAAAGTTGCTAAATTCGGACGAATTTCGATTTGTTACGAAACGAATTGCACAAGCCTAATATATATATATATATATATATATATATATATATATATATATATACATTAAATTAATATGTTACGGATAATGTACAGATTTAATTTTTGAAAGATGTGATGTGAAAAAAAAGGCTTTGAATTGAATTTCTTTTTCTTGATTAACCCACATTTTAAGATGGAGGTATGTGTGTGTAAACCCTATTGTTGAAAATAAATAAATAAAGAATTAAAAAAAAAAAAAGAAAATCCTCTGGGTTACTGGGTCTTGAGGATGGATCACTGGCCAGAGCTTGCACAGTATGCAATTGAGCTACTGGCCTGTCCTGCATCCAGCGTTCTTTCGGAACGCACATTTAGTGCTGCTGGAGGCTTTGTAACCGATCACAGGGTGTGCCTGTCCACCGACTCGGTCGATCGACAGACCTTCATAAAAATTAATCAGTCTTGGATCACCACCAGCTACCAAGCACCTGATGCTGATGTAACAGAATAATTTTCTTTGAAATGTCAGATCCCTTCAAGACTGCCTATGCTGATGCTGAGTGACTATCCTGTTATGCTGAGTGACTATCCTCTTCCTCCTCAATGATCATGCTGATAGCTTGTAAAAACATTTTTGGTTCTGGGCACCGCCACCAGTGGCTAAGGCCTAATTTTTCAGCCCCTGTTTAACAGGGGCGTGTAATTACAATTTTTGATGCAATACTTTGCAGCAGGGCTCATTCCTGCGCTCCAACTAGAGTATCTGTGAGGGTTTGCAGTGTTGTGGCACCAGCACCAGTGCCTAAGGCCCAATTTTTTATGCCCCTGTTTAACAGGGGCGTGTAATTACAATTTTTGATGCAATACTTTGCAGCAGGGCTCATTCCTGTGCTCCAATTAGAGTATCTGTGAGGGGTTGCAGTGTTGTGGCACCAGTGCCTAAGGCCCAATTTGTATGCCCCTGTTCAACAGGGGCATGTAATTACAATTCTTGATCTAATATGTTACAGCAGGGCCCATTCCTGCACCCACCAAGAGTAACTGTGAGGGCTTACAGTGTTGTGGCAACACCAACACCTAAGGGCCAAATTTATGTAAAGTATATACGGCAGACCCCTACTTTCAAACATCCAACTTACAAATGACTCCTACCTGCAAATGGAAGGAGACAACACGAAGTGAGAGGAAATCTACCCCTGGGAAGGGAAATTCTCTCCTGTAAAGCCCCGTACACACGATCGGTTTGACTGATGAAAACCGTCCGATGGATGGTTTTCATCAGACCAACCGATCGTGTATGGTACCCATCGGTATTTTTTCCATCGGTTGTAAAAAATAGAACTTGTTTTAAAATTTTCCGATGTATAAAAAACCGATGGGAATTTCCGATCGTCTATGGGCAAGTCCATCGGTTAAAAAACCCGCGCATGCTCAGAATCAAGTCGACGCATGCTCAGAAGCATTAAACTTCATTTTTCTCGGCACATCGGAGTGTTTTACGTCACCGCATTTGGAACGGTCGGTTTTTTGACTGATGGTGTGTGGCCAAGACTGATGAGAAACAGTTTCATCGGATTTCCGATGGACAAATCCATCGGACGAAAATCCATAGGTTATCCGATCGTGTGTACGGGGCTTTAGAGTTAATATGGGAAAAGGGTGTCTCCTCTCCACTGATGCTTTATCACCAATCCTTGTTTCACTAAAAATCCCAACTTTTCAAAAAACATTTGTCATTGGGACGGAAAGTGAGGTGAAATGTACTGAACAGGTGCACAGACAGCAAAACAAATGTTACAGGGGTGATAACCCTTCACTATGTTTTCCAAAAAGCTTAAAAATAGATTTTTGGGCTGGAGCTACACTTTAAAAATGTACCAGTTCAAAATTGCAAACAGATTCTACGTAACAACAAACCTACAGTCCCTGTCTTGTTTGCACCGCCTGCATACTGCTGTTCAGAGTATATAGGGCCTGGGGGCCTCATGCCTTTCCTTTTTTTTATTTGGGTGCGGGATTCCCCTTTATATCCATACAAGACCCAAAGGGGCTGGTAATGGGCTGTGGGGAGGGGGGGTACCCATGCCATTTTCTCAATGATTTTCATCCATATTACCAGGACCATACATTACATTAAAGCCGCAAGCAGTTTTTTTTTACTTTATGCATCATTAACCACTTAAGCCCCGGACCATTTGGTAGCTAGAGGACCAGAGGTGATTTCAGAATTTTGCACTGCGCTGCTTTAACTGTAAATTGTGCGGACATGCAATGTTGTACCCAAACGAAATTTGCGTCCTTTTCTTCCCACAAATAGAGCTTTCTTTTAATGGTATTTGATTGCCTCTGCAATTTTTATTTTTTGCGATATAAACAGAAATAGACCGAAAATTTTGAAAAAAAATTATATTTTCTACTTTTTGTTATAAGAAAAATTGAATAAACTCAATTTTAGTCATACATTTAGGCCAAAATGTATTCAGCCACATGTCTTTAGTAAAAAAAATGTCAATAAGCGTATATTTATTGGTTTGCGCAAAAGTTATAGCGTCTACAAACTAGGGTACATTTTCTGGAATTTACACAGCTTTTAGTTTATGACTGCCTATCTCATTTCTTGAGGTGCTAAAATGGCAGGGCAGTACAAAACCCCCCCCCCCAAATGACCCCATTTTGGAAAGTAGACATCCCAAGGAAATTGCTGAGAGGCATGTTGAGCCCATTGAATATTATTTTTTTTTGTCTCAAGTGATTGAATAATGACAAAAAAAATAAAAAAAATACAAAAAGTTGTCACTAAATGATATATTGCTCACACATGACATGGTTATATGTGAAATTACACCCCAAAATTCATTTTGCTGCTTCTCCTGAGTACGGGGATACCACATGTGTGGGACTTTTTGGGAGCCTAGCCGCGTTCGGGCCCCCGGAAACCAAGCACCGCCTTCAGGATTTCTAAGGGCGCAAATTTTTGATTTCACTCCTCACTACCTATCACAGTTTTGAAGGCCATAAAATGCCAAATTAGCACAAAACCCCCCCCAAATGACCCCATTTTAGAAAGTAGACACCCCAAGGAAATTTCTGAGAGGCCTGTTGAGCCCATTGAATATTTATTTTTTGTCCCAAGTGATTGAATAATGACAAAAAAAAAAATTACAAAAAGTTGTCACTAAATGATATATTGCTCACACATGCCATGGTTATATGTGGAATTACACCCCAAAATACATTTTGCTGCTTCTCCTGAGTACGGGAATACCACATGTGTGGGACTTTTTAGGAGCCTAGCCGCGTACGGGACCCCGAAAACCAAGCACCGCCTTCAGGATTTCTAGGCACAAATTTTTGATTTCACTCCTCACTACCTATCACAGTTCCGAAGGCCATAAAATGCCAAAATAGCACAACCCCCCCCAAATGACCCCATTTTGGAAAGTAGACACCCCAAGCTATTTGCTGAGAGGCATGGTGAGTATTTTACAGCTCTCATTTGTTTTTGAAAATGAAGAAAGAAAATATATATATATATATTTTTTTTCAATTTTCAAAACTTTGTGACAAAAAGCGAGATCTGCAAAATACTCACAATACCTCTCAGCAAATAGCTTGGGGTGTCTACTTTCCAAAATGGGGTCATTTGGGGGGGGGGGGGGTTTGTGCCATCTGGGCATTCCATGGCCTCCGAAACTGTGATAGGCAGTGAGAAGTGAAATCAAAAATTTACACCCTTAGAAAGCCTGAAGGCGGTGCTTGGTTTTTGGGGTCCCGTACGCGGCTAGGCTCCCAAAAAGTCTCACACATGTGGTATCCTCGTACTCAGGAGAAGCAGCAGAATGTATTTTGGGGTGTAATTCCACATATGCCCATGGCATGTTTGAGCAATATATCATTAAGTGACAACTTTGTGCAAAAAAAAAAAAAAATATTGTCTTTTTTCCGCAACTTGTGTCAACATATAAAATATTCCATTGACTTGACATGCCACTCAGTATATAGCTTGGGGTGTCTACTTTCCAAAATGGGGTCATTTGGGGGGTTTTGAACTGTTCTGGCATTTTATACACAACATTAGGAAGCTTACATCCACTCTTCTAACCACTTCAAGACAAAGCCCTTTTTGACACTTTTTGTTTACATGAAAACATATTTTATTTTTGCAAGAAAATTATGTTGAACCCCCAAACATTATATATATTTTTAAAGCAAAGGCCCTACAGATTAAAATGGTGGGTGTTGCATTTTTTTTCTACACAGTATTTGCGCAGCGATTTTTCAAACGCATTTTTTGGGGAAAAAATACACTTTTTTTAATTTTAATGCACTAAAACACACTATATTGCCCAAATGTTTGATGAAATAAAAAAGATGATCTTAGGCCGAGTACATAGATACCAAACACGACATGCTTTAAAATTTTGCACAAACGCGCATTGGCGACAAACTACATACATTTTTAAAAGCCTTTACAGGTTACCCTGTTAGATTTACAGAGGAGGTCTACTGCTAAAACTACTGCCCTCAATCTGACCTTCGTGGTGATACCTCACATGCATGGTGCAATTGCTGTTTACATATGACGCCAGACCGACGCTTGCGTTCGCCATTGGCCAAGAGCAGGGCAGGACAGGGGTGCTTTTTTTTTTTTTTTTTTTATTAATTTTGCTTTTTTATTTTATTTTTAAATTGTTCCTTCCATATATTTTTTTTTTAATCATTTTTATTGTTATCTCAGGGAATGTAAATATCCCCTATGATAGCAATAGGTAGTGACAGGTACTCTTTTTTGAAAAAAATGGGGTCTTCTAGACCCTAGATCTTTCCTCTGCTCTCAAAGCATCTGACCACACCAAGATCGGTGTGATAAAATGCTTTCCCAATTTCCCAATGGCGCTTTTTATATCCGGGGGGACATTCCCTCCCACTGCTTGTAAAAGCAGTCCAGAGGCTAATTAGCCACTAGGATTGCTTTTCCGTGAAAGCCGGCCACTGGCTGAAAAGAATGATACCAAGATGATACCTAAACCCGCAGGCATCATTCTGGTATAAACATTCAAAGTCCAGCAACATACCAGTACGTTGCTGGTCCTTGTTGGACATGTATTGTAATCTTTTTTTTTTCATGCAGCCAGTTGGCTGAACGAAAAAAGAGATTGATAGGTGGGTATGCCCACCATTAGAATACCGCCCTTCATCCACCCACTTCTAATGATGGGCATACATGCACCATTTATATATGCCGAAGCATGGGGGCATCCTCCCGCAAAAAATTTATGCCGCACACACATGGTCGGACGTTTCCACGGGCAAGCCTCCGTCAGAATTTCGACCGTATGTACGCGGCATTAGGAGCAAAATCGCTCCTCCGCCCCTGCTGCCCTAATGCTTCGGCATATATGCTTTTTTTTTTTAAACTGTGGTGGTGAAATCACCTCCTACAGCACTGGAGTCGCAGGGATCAGGCCTGTCTCTGCGAACGCTGCAGTTATGTGTGTTGTGTTTTGTAAGTGACAGTGATCGATCGATACTGCACTTGGGTGGCCTGGGCTGGACGGAGGGGCAAAACTCAGGTGCTAGCAGGTATCTGGGCTGATCCCGCTAACACTGCATTTTTGGGAACCCTAAACTGCTGGGGACGCTAGTATAGATCTGATCAGATCAGATATTGATCTGATCAGATACTATACCACTAAGGGAGGTGTATGCTTCACGCGTGGGTGTTAGCGTTACTGGCACTAACCTGACGCTGCCTGGGGTGTGACGCAGACCCTCTCTGACGCTAAAACCTAATTGATATCACCCGCCGGGCGATCAGGGGGTTAAACCTTTATTGGGTTATATATACGGCGGGTGCCCTGACACTATAAAAAGCAAACTAACTAACCAGCGTCACCCGTAACACTTATATGGTGATCACTGGTGAAAGGGTTAACTAGGGGCAATTAGGGGGTTAAAACCTTTATTAGATAATATATGGGGGTACCTGACGCTATAAAAACCTGCGGCGAACCTAAAAAAATTACTGGCTACCGATCTGCATCACCGACGCTAAGACAGCGATCAGAAAAATGATCGCTTAGCGACAGTGGTGATAGGGGGTGAAAGGGTTACCTGGGGGGCGATCAAGGGGGTTAAACCTTTATTCGATAATTTATGGGGGTACCTGACGCTATAAAAACCTGTGGCAAACCTAAAAAAAATTACTGGCTACCGTTCTACATCACCGACACTAAGACAGCGATCAGAAAAACGATCGCTTAGCGACAGTGGTGATAGGGGGTGAAAGGGTTACCTGGGGGGCGATCAAGGGGTTAAACCTTTATTCAATATTTTATGGGGTACCTGACGCTATAAAAACCTGCGGCGAACCTAAAAAAAATTACTGGCTACCGATCTGCATCACCGACGCTAAGACAGCGATCAGAAAAATGATCGCTTAGCGACAGTCGTGATTAGTGATGAGCCGAACACCCCCGGGTTCGGTTCGCACCAGAACCCGCGAACGGACCGAAAGTTCGCACGAACTTTAGAACCCTATTAAATACAATGGATGCGAACGTTCGAAATCTAAAGTGCTAATTATAATGACTATTATGCATGTTATTGTCCTAAAAAGGGTTTGGGAACCCGGGTTCTGCACCAGGGGACATGTATCAATGCAAAAAGAAGTTTTAAAAACGGCCGTTTTTCGGGAGCAGTCATTTTAATGATGCATAAAGTGAAAAAAAAAAGTCAAATATTCCTTTAAATATCGTACCTGGGGGGTGTCTAAAGTATGCCTGTGAAGTGGCACGTGTTTCCCGTGTTTAGAACTGTCCCTGCACAAAATTACATTTCTAAAGGAAAAAAAGCCATTTAAAACTGCTTGCGGCTTTAATGTAATGTCTGGTCCCGGTAATATGGATGAAAATCTTTAAGAAAAATGGCATAGCTACCCCATCACACACCCCCCCCCTACCCCAGCCCATTACCAGCCCCTTTGTGTCTTGTATGGATATTAAGGGTAACCCCGCACACAAAATAAAAAAGGCCCTATATACTCTGAACAGCCGTATACAGGCGGTGCATACAAGACAGGGACTGTAGGTTTGTTCTTATGTAGAATCTGTTTGTAATTTTGAACAGGTACATTGTTTAAGTGTAGCTCCAGCCAAAAAATCTATTTTTAAGCTTTTTGGAAAACATAGGGAAGGGTTATCACCCCTGTAACATTTGTTTTTCTGTCTGTGCAGTGTGCACCTGTTCAGAACAGTTCACCTCACTTTCCGTCCTAATGACAAATGTTTTTTGAAAATTTGGGGTTTTTATTGAAACAAGAATTGGTGATAAAGAATCAGTGGAGAGGAGACACTTTTTTTCCCATATTAACTCTTACAGGAGAGAATTTGCCTTCCTAGGGGTAGATTTCCTCTCACTTCCTGTTGTATCCTTCCGTTTGCAAGAAGGAGTCGTTTGTAAGTTGGATGTTTGAAAGTAGGGGCCTGCCGTATATACTCAGCTGAAATTTGCCCCTTACATGTTGGTGTTGCCACAACACTGTGAGCCCTCACAGTTACTCTTGGTGGGCGCATGAATGGGCCCTGCTGTGAATTATTAGATCAAGAATTGTAATTGCATGCCCCTGTTGAACAGGGGCTGAAAAATTGGGCCTTTGGTGGTGGTGGTGGTGGTGGTGTTGACACAACACTGTAAGGCCTCACAGTTAGTCTTGGTGGGCGCAGGAATGGGCCCTGCTGTGAATTATTAGATCAAGAATTGTAATTACATGCCCCTGTTAAACAGAGGCAGAAAAATTGAGCCTTAGGCACTGGTGCCACAACACTGCAACCCCTCACAGATACTGTACTTGGAGCACAGCAATGAGCCCTGTTGCAAAGTATTGCATCAAAAATTGTAATTACACGCCCCTGTTAAACAGGGGCTGAAAAATTGGGCCTTAGCCACTGGTGCTGGTGCCACGAAACTGCAACCACTCCCAGATACTCTAGTTGGAGTGCAGGAATGAGCCCTGCTGCAAAGCATTGCATAAAAAATTGTAATAACACACCCCTGTTAAACAGGGGCTGAAAAATTGGGCCTTAGCCACTGGTGGTGGCACCCAGAAACAAAAATGTTCTTCCAAGCTATCATCGTCAATCGGATCATTGAGGAGGAGGAGGATAGTCAGTCAACATAACAGGACAGTCTATCAGCATCAGTCTTGAAGGGATGTGACATTTGAAAATAAATTAGTCTGTTATATCAGCTTCAGGTGTTTGGTAGCTGGTGGGGATCCAAGACTGGTTCATCTTTATGAAGGTCAGTCGATCAACAGAGTCGGTGGACAGGCGCACCCTGTGATCCGTGACAAATCCTCCAGCAGCACTGAATGTGCGTTCTGAAAGAACGCTGGATGCAGGACAGGCCAGTAGCTCAATTGCATACTGTGCAAGCTCTGGCCAGTGATCCATCCTCAAGACCCAGTAAGCCAGAGGATTTTCGGTGGGGAAGGTGTCCAAGTCTGACCTTGCCCCTAGGTATTCCTGCACCATGTATATCAGACGCTGGCGATGGTTGCTGGAACCGATCATACCTTGGGGCTGCGGACTAAAGAATTGTCTGAACGCATCGGTCAGACGGCCACCTTCCCCACCGCTCCTTCTTTGACTGACCGAAGCCTCAGCAACTCGTTGTCCAGGACCAGGAGTTTGTAACCTCCCAGTCTCTGGGAACGTGTTGCACAGACCTTTCTGCAAGGCCTCCCGGAGTTGTCTCATCCTCTGCTCCCTCTGCGACGGTAAGATACGGTCCGCAACCTTACCCTTGTACCGTGGATCAAGGAGAGTGGCCAGCCAGTAATGGTCCCTCTCCTTGATCCGAAGAATACGAGGATCCTTCCGCAGACTTTGCAGGATCAGGGAGGCCATGCAGCGTAGGTTAGCTGAGGCATTCAGTCCGGAGTCCTCTGGGTCACTAAGGACGACATGATCCGCAGCCACCTCCTCCCAGCCACTGGTTTCCTGGGACTGTAAATCATCCCTAAAAGACTGCTGCTGATGATGCTGAGTGCCAGGCTCCACCTCCATGCTGACACAATCCTCCTCCTCCGCCTCCTCCTCCTCTTCTTCCTGTGCGATGGGTGGGACAGAAGGAGCACTGTCTGGGTAAAGGGGGCCTTGAGAGGCAAGGAAGTCCTCCTCTTCCTGCCTCTGTTCTGCCTCAAGTGCCCTGTCCATTATTCCACGCAGCGTATGTTCCAACAGGTGGACAAGAGGTACAGTGTCACTGATGCATGCACTGTCACTGCTCACCATCCTCGTGGCCTCCTCAAATGGTGCTAGGACAGTGCATGCATCCCTGATCATGCCCCACTGGCGTGGTGAAAAAAACCCGAGCTCCCCTGACCCTGTCCTGGTGCCGTAGTTGCACAGGTACTCATTGATGGCCCTCTGCTGCGTGTGCAGCCGCTGCAGCATGGCCAACGTTGAGTTCCACCTGGTGGGCATGTCACATATAAGGCGGTGTTTGGGCAGGTTCAACTCCTTTTGCAGCTCAGCCAGGCGAGCACTGGCATTATAAGATCTGCAGAAATGCACACAGACTTTCCTGGCCTGCCTCAGGACATCCTGTAAGCCCGGGTACCTGCCCAAGAACCGCTGCACCACCAGGTTAAGGACGTGAGCCACACAGGGCACATGGGTCAGTTGTCCCTGTCGGAGAGCAGAGAGGAGGTTGGTGCCATTGTCGCAAACTACCATTCCTGGCTTAAGCTGGCGTGGCGTCAACCACCTCTCGGCCTGCCCCTGCAGAGCAGACAGAACCTCTGCCCCAGTGTGGCTCCTGTCCCCCAAACACACCAGCGCAAGCACGGCATGGCATCTTTTTGCCTGCGTACTTGCGTAGCCCCTTGAACGCCTACGGAGCACCGCTGGTTCCGAGGACAAAGCACAGGAAGAGGCCATGGAGGAAGAAGAAGAGGAGGGGGTGGAGGACAGAGGTGTGTCACAACCAGTAGTAGCATTTTGGAGGCGTGGCGGTGGAACAACCTCCAACACTACTGCACCTTGTCCTGCATCCTTCCCAGCTGCCAAAAGAGTGACCCAATGGGCCGTGAAAGAAAGGTAACGTCCCTGTCCATGCCTTCTGGACCATGAGTCAGCGGTAATATGCACCTTACCGCTGACCGCCCTGTCCAGCGAGGCCAAGACATTGCCTTTCACATGCCGGTAGAGAGCCGGAATCGCCTTCCGTGAGAAAAAGTGGCATTTGGGAACCTGCCACTGAGGAACCGCACATTGCCCAAACTCACGGAAGGGGGCTGAGTCTACCAACTGAAAAGGCAGCAGTTGAAGCGCTAGCAATTTAGCCAAGCTAGCATTCAACCGCTGGGCATGTGGATGGCTGGGAGTGAACTTCTTTCGACGGTCCAGCAGCTGGGGCAGGGAAATTTGCCTTTTAGAATCGGACGTTGGTGTACTGCTAGCAGAGTGCCCGCAAGTACTTGGCTGTGACACACCTAATTCTACACCTTCATTCCTCTCAGAGCAGGTTTCAGAGAGGACTGAAGGTAGAGTGGGGTTGGAGATCCCAACTGATGCGGTGCAAGAAGAGGTCAGCTTTGTTCTTTGGTGTGGGTCTTTAAGGTAGGCTTGCCAACGAGCTGCATGGCAGGTCAACATATGTCTGGTCAAGCATGTGGTGCCCAAGCGGGTGATGTTTTGGCCACGCGATATACGCTTGAGACATATGTTGCAAACAGCAGCTGTGCGATCTGATGCACTCGACTCAAAAAAGGCCCACACCAAAGAACTTTTTGAATAACGGGCAGAGGCAGCGCCTTGCACCCGCGGAGCTCTGCGGTGTGATTCCGTCGGTGTGCTGCCCTTACGCTGGCCCCCCGAGGGCATCCTGCCTCGTTGGAGATGTGCCTCCTCCTCATCCTCCTCCTCCTACTCCTCCTCTCTCCTATTAGGCACCCACGTGGAGTCAGTGACCTCATCATCCCCTCCCTCCTCATCACTGGAGCCAATCTGGCAGTATGCTGCAGCTGCTGGAACATGACTGCCAGATTGGTGTCCTTCTTGAGCATCCCCTCTCTCTGCTCTCACGCTACTGCCTTCCTCTAGCTGGGTATCATTATCAGACCCTTCGAAACGCTGGGCATCCTCCTGGAGCATGTACCCAACACTGTGCTCAAACAGTTCGGGGGACTCCTCAGGAGGACAAGGTTGGTCTAGGGAAGGAGTGACTGATGATGACATTGATACCAAGGAAGAGGACGCTTTGGCAGCTGCTTTGCCAGTACCCTGAGCCTGGGTGAGAGAGGATGAGGAGGATGAGGAGGGCTTGGTCATCCACTCTACCAAGTCTTCGGCATGATGCGGCTCAACACGTCCAGCTGCCGAAAAGAAGGACAAGCGTGTCCCATGGCCACGTGCTGATGGCGATGCACCGCGTCCACGACCAGCACTGTTGTCTCTAGACACAGAGCCTGCTTGCCCTCTTTTTTTGGCTCCTGACTGTCTGCCTATCCTTGTTTGCCTTCCAGACATTCTAATGGCCTGCAGGGAAATGGGAAAAGCAGCAATACAGGCTAAGTTAAGGTGTAATATGGTCAGGAGGCACACTCCGCCCGCTGTAAGTGCCGCAAAATCCTCTTTGTGTAACACACCAGGAAAAAGCAGCAATACAGGCTAAGTTAAGGTGTAATATGGTCAGGAGGCACACTCCGCCCGCTGTAAGTGCCGCAAAATCCTGTTTGTGTAACACACCAGGAAAAACAGCAATACAGGCTAAGTTAAGGTGTAATATGGTCAGGAGGTACACTCCGCCCGCTGTAAGTGCCGCAAAATCCTGTTGGTGTAACACACCAGGAAAAAGCAGCAATACAGGCTAAGTTAAGGTGTAATATGGTCAGGAGGTACACTCCACCCGCTGTAAGTGCCGCAAAATCCTGTTGGTGTAACACACCAGGAAAAAGCAGCAATACGGGCTAACTTCAGGTGTATAATGTGCAGGAGGCTTAGCAACAATGACACTGACACTGTCCCCTGCCTATCCTTCTCTCTCCCTGCACACAAGGTTTAACAAAGTATATGACACTGACACTCTCCCTGCCTATCCTTCTCTCTCCCTGCACACAAGGTTTAGCAAAGAATATGACACTGACACTGTCCCCTGCCTATCCTTCTCTCTCCCTGCACACAAGGTTTATCAAAGTATATGACACTGACACTCTCCCTGCCTATCCTTCTCTCTCCCTACACACAAGGTTTAGCAAAGAATATGACACTGACACTCTCCCTGCCTATCCTTCTCTGTCCCTACACACAAGCAGGGATGAGCCGAACACCCCCCTGTTCGGTTCGCACCAGAACCTGCGAACAGACAAAATGTTCGTGTAAACTTTAGAACCCTATTAAATACAATGGACTCGAACGTTCGAAATCTAAAGTGTTAATTATAAAGGCTAATATGCAAGTTATTGTCCTAAAAAGTGTTTGGGGACCCGGGTCCTGCCCCAGGGGACATGTATCAATGCAAAAAGAAGTTTTAAAAACGGCCGTTTTTTCGGGAGCAGTGATTTTAATAATGCTTAAAATGAAAAAATAAAAGTGAAATATTCCTTTAAATTTCGTACCTGGGGGGTGTGTATGATATACATGTAAAGTGGCGCATGTTTCCCGTGCTTAGAACTGTCCCTGCAAAAAATGTCATTTTTGAAAGAAAAAAAAATGCATTTAAAACTGACTCGCGGCTATTAATGAATTGTCGGCTCCCGGCAATACATACAAAAGTCATTGATAAAAAAAAAAAAAAAAAAGCGTGGGGGTTCCCCAGAATTCAATTACCAGGCCCTTCAGATCTGGCATGGATTTTAAGGGGAACTCCACCCCAAGTTTAAAAAAAAAATGGCGTGGAGTCCCCCTAAAAATCCATACCAGACCCCTTATCCGAGCACGCAACCTGGCCGGCCGCAGGGGAAAAGGGGGGGACGAGAGAGCGGCCCCCCCTCCCTCCTGAACCGTACCAAGCCACATGCCCTCAACATGGGGAGGATGTCCCCATGTTGATGGGGACAAGGGCCTCATCCCCACAACCCTTGCCCGGTGGTTGTGGGGGTCTGCGGGCGGGGGGCTTATCGGAATCTGGAAGACCCCTTTAACAAAGGGGACCCCCAGATCCCGCCCCCCCCATGTGAATTGGTAACGGGTACATTGTACCCCTACCATTTCACGAAGAAAGCGTAAAAAAATGTTTAAAAAAACACACAAACACCTTGAAAAAGTCCTTTATTTAAAAAAATAAATAAATAAACATTCCAGCGGTGAAATCCAGTGTCCCGCGGCGATCCCGATGTCCAGCGCTGTCCTTCATTGGTTGTGCCTGAGCGGACCTGATGGGGAACTCCCTCTCAGTATTTTAAATGTATAGACCCGCCCCTTCTAATGTTCCCCATCAGGTCCGCTCAGCGGGCGAGATGCAGAACATGAGAAGGGGCGGGTTTATACATGTATTACCAAAGTGAGAGCAGTTCCCCATCAGGTCCGCCCCCTCGGTATGTCGGACCCGCCTACGTCATTGGCTTGAGCGGGGAACTTCCTTCACTATGTAAATTTAAATTACACAGTGAAGGAAGTTCCCCGCTCAAGCCAATGACGTAGGCGGGTCCGACATACCGAGGAGGCGGACCTGATGGGGAACTGCTCTCACTTTGGTAATACATGTATAGACCCGCCCCTTCTCATGTTCCGCATCTGGTCCGCTGAGCGGACCTGATGGGGAACTTTAGAAGGGGCGGGTCTATACATTTAAAATACTGAGAGGGAGTTCCCCATCAGGTCCGCTCAGGCACAACCAATGACGGACAGCGCTGGACATCGGGATCGCCGCGGGACACTGGATTTCACCGCTGGAATGGTTTTTTTTTTTTTTTTTTTTTAATAAAGGACTTTTTCAACGTGTTTGTGTGTTTTTTTAAACATTTTTTTACGCTTTCTTTGTGAAATGGTAGGGGTACAACGTACCCCTTACCAATTCACATAGGGGGGGGCCGGGATCTGGGGGTCCTCTTTGTTAAAGGGGTCTTCCAGATTCCGATAAGCCCCCTGCCCGCAGACCCCCACAACCACCGGGCAAGGGTTGTGGGGATGAGGCCCTTGTCCCCATCAACATGGGGACATCCTCCCCATGTTGAGGGCATGTGGCTTGGTACGGTTCAGGAGGGAGGGGGGCCGCTTTCTCGTCCCCCCCTTTTCCCCTTGCGGCCGGCCAGGTTGCATGCTCGGATAAGGGGTCTGGTATGGATTTTTAGGGGGACTCCACGCCATTTTTTTTTTAATTTGGGGTGGAGTTCCCCTTAAAATCCATGCCAGATCTGAAGGGCCTGGAATGGATATTTGGGGGAACCCCACGTCAATTTTTTTTTTATTTGCGGCGGGGTTCCCCTTAATATCCATTCCAGACCTGAAGGGCCTGGTAATTGAATTCTGGGGAACCCCCACGCTTTTTTTTTTTTTTTTATCAATGACTTTTGTATGTATTGCCGGGAGCCGACAATTCATTAATAGCCGCGAGTCAGTTTTAAATGCATTTTTTTCTTTCAAAAATGACACTTTTTGCAGGGACAGTTCTAAGCACGGGAAACATGCGCCACTTTACATGCATATCATACACACCCCCCAGGTACGAAATTTAAAGGAATATTTCACTTTTATTTTTTCATTTTAAGCATTATTAAAATCACTGCTCCCGAAAAAACGGCCGTTTTTAAAACTTCTTTTTGCATTGATACATGTCCCCTGGGGCAGGACCCGGGTCCCCAAACACTTTTTAGGACAATAACTTGCATATTAGCCTTTATAATTAGCACTTTAGATTTCTCCCATAGATTTTTCGAATTTGCCGCGAACACCCCAATTTGTTCGCTGTTCGGCGAACGGGCGAACAGGCAATGTTCGAGTCGAACATGAGTTCGACTCGAACTCGAAGCTCATCCCTACACACAAGGTTTAGCAAAGAATAGATTTGACAAGATTTGACACTGTCCCTGCCTATCCTTCACTTTCCCTGCTCCGGAACACACTACACAAGGCCGCCGCGCTGGCGGCCTTTTATAGTGTGGGGCGTGTACTAAACCCCCTCAGCTATAATTGGCCACAGGCATCCTGCCTGTGGCCAATCATTGCTCTCCTCGCTGCCGGCGCTGTGATTGGCCAAGCATGCAGGGTCACAGTGCATGCTTGGCCAATCACAGCGCCGGGATTACACTGCGATGGCGCAGTGTATTGTGGGCCGTTCGCGTCACTCGAATTTGGCACGAACGGCCCAGATCGTTTGTTGTTCGCCGAACGCTGCGAACAGCCGATGTTCGAGTCGAACCTATGTTCGACTCGAACACCGAGCTCATCCCTAGTCATGATAGGGGGTGAAAGGGTTACCTGGGGGGCGATTAAGGGGGTTAACCTTCATTAGATAATTTATGGGGGTACCCGACGCTATAAAAACCTGCGGCAAACCTAAAAAAAATAACTGGCTACCGATCTGCATCACTGACGCTAAGACAGCGATCAGAAAAATGATCGCTTAGCGACAGTGGTGATAGGGGGTGAAAGGGTTACCTGGGGGGCGATCAAGGGGTTAAACCTTTATTAGATCATTTATGGGGGTACCCAACGCTATAAAAACCTGCGGCGAACCTAAAAAAAATTACTGGCTACCGATCTGCATCACCGACGCTAAGACAGCGATCAGAAAAATGATCGCTTAGCGACGGCGGTGCTAGGGGGTGAAAGGGTTATCTGGGGGGTGATCAGGGGGTTAAACCTTTATTAGGGGGGTAGGGGGCTACACTGGACCTAAAACTAAATGTAGTGACACTTTTACAGTCACAAATGTCACTGATTGCAGTGATCAGTAAATAAATGGTCACTGCAATCAGTGACACTGTGACTGGGGGCTGGGGGTTGATCTGGGGGGGCCTGGGGGGGCAATTTGTGTGCCTATGTGTCCTGGTGTCAGTGTAGTGTTAGTGTACTGACCTGTGTGTCTTCTCTTGTACGGCGCTCGGTATATGTGAGAGCCGCATGAGAGATGACATCACTTCCTCCTGCTTCCTCTGCCTGTGTAAACATTACACAGCAGAGGGAGCATTTCCATTCGCCGGGAGCGATCGCGGGGCGGTGGCCGGAATCGAATGGCCGCCCCCTCATGTGGGATCGCTCCCCAACGAATACCGACCGCTCACTGTATAGGAGGGGGGTCCGATCGGACCCCCCAACTGTACAAAGGCAATCACGTACACTGTACGTGATTGTGCCTGTCGGTGCCATTCTGCCGACGTACATATACAGTGAGCAGTCGTTAAGTGGTTAAAATCACTGCTCCCGAAAAAACGGCCATTTTTTTATTTATTTTTTTAGCATTGATACATGTCCCCTGGGGCAGGACCCGGGTCCCCAAACCCTTTTTAGGACAATAACTTGCATATTAGCCTTTAAAATTAGCACTTTTGATTCCAAACGTTCGAGTCCCATAGACTTTAACGGGGTTCGATAGTTTGCGCAAACTTTCAGTCCCTTCGCAGGTTCTGGTGCGAACCGAACCGGGGGGTGTTCGGCTCATCCCTAGTGTACACATGTAATTGAAATTTTTTCTTATTTTTAAAATTTTTGTATACAAATGTCTACTAATGTTCGGCATGCTTAGTATAAGGTGACCCCTATTTGAAGAAACAGTCAATTTCCGCCCAGTATTCGGGATAAAGCACTGTAGTAACTCCCAAGGTCCGGTGTATATACTTGGGTATAGCACAGGCTGACAGGGAGAACACAGCATTAAACTTAACAGCTGACGTACATTTCTACAGGTGTCTCTATAAGTATAGAATAACGTCACATATAAACATCACCCAGACTGTGAGTGTGTTTCTACAATAGAGCATTAGGCTCCGGTCTTTAAAAACTATCTCAAAATGGCCGTGGTCATGTGATTGGGTTCCTCTGGAACAACTCACACTATAAAAGGATAGGAGGTGTAACAAGATGGACGCTCCAGATGACGTCTTGACAATACGCGTAGGGAGGAGTTACTGAACGTCTTTGCGTCACTTCCGGTTAGGACCGTGGAAGGTATATCGTCTCGGCGCCTGCTTTTTAAATTTTGTCTGTAACTTTTATACCAAATGTGAGTATATCTCCACGTTTTTCTGGTTAAATAAAATTCTATAAACGGGATTACGCTATGGGCATTATTATCTTCTTCTATGCATGTTAACAACGGATGATCGCAGGAAGAGATAATAGATTGTGAAAATGCAGAGTGCCCCACAGTGGCATATACTGTGACTGTGCAGCACCTCCGTGTGGGGTAAAGGAATCTGGTGAGTGCATTTCAAGTAGGAGCATGGATAAGATCACCAGCACTAAGGTCACCATTAAGAAGGGGGCAGGAAAAGCAATTCCCTTTGAAGAGCACAAGTCACTTTGAAGAGCACTAGTCACTTTGTTTTATTTTTGTGCACATAGGGGCTGATTTATGAAACGTTTGCGCCATGAGTATCGGCGCATCTGCGTGCGCAACGGCTGTTTTGGTATTTACAAAACATTTGCGCCGGTAGCGCAGCGCTATTTCCCATTTACTATAGTGTTCTCGGCGGACGGGAGGAGGCGCTCAGGGCGCTACTATGGACCTGGCGCACGGCATCTTAAAATCTAAATATAAAGAAGCTGGAAGTGCCAATATAATGGGGGTGACATGGGGTGATGTGAGGAAGTTTAGTGACACCTGCCCAAGTAACAAATATGCCCAAAATAGAGTGAGAAAGTTACTTTTTCTGAACCAGCCCGCTGCGCCGGCAAGTACGTTTAGAACTGCGAGAGGTTTTTTTGTGCTAAGCGTGGGAATTTCACTCATTCAAACGCGCCGGGACACTGCGTCAGCAAAATCTTAGTAAATGTCAAGTCACGTAAATCAATTTGCATAAGATGAACAGGCGCAGCTCTAAACTTGCCATTATATAACAGTGCGCCAGCAAAATTACATTTCTAAAGGAAAAAAAAAGGCATTTAAAAGCACCCGCGGCTGTAATGAATTGTTGGCTCCCGGCAATATAGAGAAAAGTCATTGAAAGTCATTGATAAAAAAAAAAAAATGCATGGGGTCCCCCCAAATTCCATTACCAGGCCCTTCAGGTCTGGTATGGATATTAAGGGGAACCCCCGCGCCAATTTTTTTTAAAAAAATGACGTGTGGGTCCCCCTCAAAATCCGTACCAGGCCCTTCAGGTCTGGAATGGATTTTAAGGGGAACCCCCGCGCCAAACTTAAAAAAAAAATAGCGTGGGGGTCCCCCTAAAAATCCACACCAGACCCTTTATCTGAACACAACCTGGCAGGCCGCAGGAAAAGAGGGGGGATGAGAGAGCGGCCCTCCCTCCTGAACCGTACCAGGCCACATGCCCTCAACATGGGAGGATGACCCATGTTGATGGGGACAAGGGCCTCATCCCCACAACCCTTGCCTGGTGGTTGTGGGGGTCTGCGGGCGGGGGGCTTATCGGAATCTGGAAGACCCCTTTAACAAAGGGGACCCCCAGATCCCGCCATCCCCAGTGTTAAATGGTAATGGTGTACAAATGTACCCCTACCATTTCACAAAGAAAGTGTCAAAAATGTAAAAAACGACAATAGCCGGTTTTTGACAATTCCTTTATTAATGTCTTCTCTTTTCTTCCATGTTCTTCCAGCTTCTTCTTCCAGCTTTTTCTTTTCTCCATTCGGGTTTCTTCCTCCATCTTGTTCTTCATCTCCCTCTTCATCTTCATCTTCCTTCTTCCTTCGGTGTTCTCGTCCGCATCTTGCTCCGGCTTCTTGTTCCCCTTCTTCTTTCTCCGGCCGCTCCATTTGAATTCGAGGTTCCCGCTGTGTGATGCTTCAGTTCTTCAGTTCTCCTCTGGGTCCGCTGCCACCCGGTGGCTCCGCTCCCCTCTGACACCACGGGGAAAGTCCCCATGAAATCCATGTGCGTCAGAGGGGGGCGGGATGGAGAAGATGGAGGAAGAAACCCGAATGGAGAAAAGAAGAAGCTGGAAGAAGCTGGAAGAAGAAGATGGAAGAAGAAGATGGAAGAAAGGAGAAGACATTAATAAAGGAATTGTCAAAAACCAGCTCTTGTCATTTTTAAAATTTTTGACTTTTTTTGTGAAATGGTAGGGGTACATTTGTACCCCATTACCATTTCACACAGGGGGGGGCGGGATCTGGGGGTCCCCTTTGTTAAAGGGGTCTTCCAGATTCCGATAAGCCCCCTGCCCGCAGACCCCCACAACCACCGGCAAGGGTTGTGGGGATGAGGCCCTTGTCCCCATTAACATGGGGACATGGTGCTTTGGGGTCACAGACCCCCAAAGCATCCTCCCCATGTTGAGGGCATGTGGCCTGGTATGGTTCAGGAGGGAGGGGGGGGGGGCGCTCTCTCGTCCCCCCTCTTTTCCTGCGACCTGCCAGGTTGCGTGCTCAGATAAGGGTCTGGTGTGGATTTTTAGGGGGACCCCCACGCTATTTTTTTTTAAGTTTGGCGCGGGGGTCCCCTTAAAATCCATACCAGACCTGAAGGGCCTGGTACGGATTTTGTAGGGAACCCCCACGCCATTTTTTTTATTTGGCGCGGAGTTCCCCTTAATATCCATACCAGGTCTGGTAATGGAATTTGGGGGACCCCACGCATTTTTTTTTTCAAAGACTTTCAATGACTTTTATCTGTATTGATTGGAACCAGCAATTCATTACAGTCACGAGTACTTTTAAATGACTATTATTTTACTTTAGAAATGTAATTTTGTTCTCGAACTGCTATAAACATGGAAAACATGCGCTACTTTACAGGCATACTATAGACACCCCCCAGGTATGATATTTAGGGCCAGTTCACACAGGATGCAGTGCCGTGCGTTTTTTTGATGCATGAAAAACGCAAAGAAAGTTGATCACATTAATGCCAATGGCATAGTTCACACCACTGCAGTCCGTTCCAGTGTGTTTCAGAAAGGAAAAAAAACAAATTGGTCATGCTGCATTTTTTATGTACAGAACTGTACTGGACCACAGTAAAACACATCAAAAACGCTACGGAACATACCAAAAACGCACTGGAATGCACCGGAATGCACCTAAATGCACCAAAGACGCACTGCAACACACTTGTCCTAAGTGAAAAGAGG
Source organism: Rana muscosa (assembly GCA_029206835.1). Taxonomy (NCBI): domain Eukaryota; kingdom Metazoa; phylum Chordata; class Amphibia; order Anura; family Ranidae; genus Rana; species Rana muscosa. The sequence continues at coordinate 570,821,215 of CM055121.1, forward strand.
GGGAAAAAACACTGGACTGCATCAAAAATGCATCAAAAATGCACTGGAACGTGTCAAAAACGTGCATGCAGAAAAGCACCTGGAAAGCATCCAGACTGCATTTCTATGGTGTGAACTAGGGCCAGTTCACACCATAGAAACGCAGTCCGGATGCGTTCCAGGTGCTTTTTTGCATGTGCGTTTTTGATGCGTTCCAGTGCATTTTTGGTACGTTTTTGATGCAGTCCAGTGCTTTTTTTTCACCCCTCTTTTTTATTAACCATAGATAAGGACAATTGTGTTCCAGTGCGTTTTTGGTGCATTTAGGTGTGTTCCTGTGCGTTCCAGTGCATTTATGATGCGTTTTGCTGCATTCCAGTACAGTCCAGTGCAGGTAAAATGCAGCATGTTCTACTTGTTTTGTGGAACTGGAACGCGCTGGTCAAACACTGCCATTTAGAACCATATAACCAACTTTCCATGCATTTTTTAGGCATAAAAACCGCAATGGACTGCATGTTGTGTGAAATGGTCCTTAAGCAATTTGGCATATTTAAAGGCACTTCTCCTTGTTTCGTTTTTGGTGTTGTCCAAATTGGTGACATTGATATATGTCCCTTAGGGTGGGACCTGGGCCCCCATTTTAAGGCCAATAACTAGAAGATAAGCCAGCCAAGTGGGGACTAGCAAAATTAACAAGTCAGTTCCCATAGACTGCAATGGTATTTGTTGGTGGGGGGTGGGGGTGTTTGTCCCATCTCAAATTTTTCTAGCATGCTGGATGATGTGCTTAATTTTGGACGGGGGGGGGGGGGTTATTTTCTGCTAGCTGCATTTGTGTTGTTCTGAGCATGCCCAGGCAGTTAGTTTTTTTGGGTGCTTTTTGTGTGTGAACAGCACCTGGATATTTCTGGGCATTTTTATGGGTTAGTAATTGAAGGACATCCTTAACAGGTGTGCCCACTTTGAAGTTCAGTCTCTACATTGGATGAACTTGCATTTTGGGTGTTTCATGGACTGTGCATGTGTTTTCAATTGCCTCATTAGCTCACAAACCTATGTTATATAAAGCTTGCAGATAGAATTCCCTCCCTTCAGGGCCGCCATCAGGGGGGTACAGGTAGTACACCTGTAAGGGGCCCGGATGACCCCCCTTTTTTTTATTTTTTATTTTATTTTTTATTTTTATTTTTTTATTTATTTTTTTGTAAGGGGCCCAGAGGTCCCCAGGGGTCTGGAGTTCCCCAGAGCCCCAAATGTCAACCCCCCTTTTGTATTTTTTTAATATTTTTTTTTATTATGAATTTTTTTATTAAAATGTTTTTTTTTCTTTTGTAAGGGGCCCAGAGGTCCCCAGAGGCCTGGAGGTCCCCAGGGCCCCGGATGGAAACCTCCCTTTTTTTATTTATTTTTTATTTAAAAAAAATATTATACTTTTTTTTTTTAATTTATTTATTTTTGTAAGGGGCCCAGAGGTCCCCAGAGGCCCGGAGGTCCCCAGGGCCCCGGATGGAAACCTCCCTCTTTTTTTTTTATAAAAATGATTATTATTATTTTTTTTTTATAATAATTTTTTCTTTTGTAAGGGGCCCAGGAGGTCCCCAGAGGCCCGGAGATCCCCAGGGCCCTGGATGGCAACCCCCCTTTTTATTTTATTTTTTATTTTTTTTGTGTTCGTCAGCACCCAAACCCCCTGCTTCTCAATTCGTGGCACCCCCCCGCTTCTCAATTTGCAGCAGCCCCCCCACTTGTCAATTTGCGGCGGCAGCACCCCCCCGGTTCTCCTCTGCTCCAGGGAGGGCCCCATGTCTGAAGCTGTGTAAGGGGCCCCAAAATTCCTGATGGCGGCCCTGCCTCCCTTGCCCTGAAAAGAGGCAAGTGTGTGTGTGTGTGTGCGTGTCTGGCAAAAAGTACATTTTGGTGTCCTTATCGAGTTTGTAACACATGCATTTTATTTGTTATGTCTTTGAAAAACAGATGTTTGTTTTAATTTTGTTGATTGTATTTTTTTGTGTGGGGGAAATGTTCCCCTGAAATAATTTTGATGTTGTTAATGTGTGTTGTTTGTTCACTTTGATTTAATTGTCTGTGCTGCATTATTTTGCTAAATCTTTCTCAAGATGTTGTGAGTCTTTGACTAATGTTTCAAATTGACCATGTTTTTTATTTTGGCTTCCCTTTGTTTTGTTGACCAATAAAATTTGATGCAAAGTTTTGATGTTTGTTTTGTGTTTTCTTTGCAACAAATGTGACATCTGATTGGCATGTCAAAACAAAACAGGTGTGATTTGTCTACCCTGGTGCCTTCATGCTAGCATATGCATGTATTGTGTGCTGCCATGGATGGTCACCAGGAAATGAAAAATACAGAGCGGTAAGTATTCAATTTTCCTTTTTACTGCAGTGGTTCTCAGCCTCAGTCCTCAAGTACCCCCAACAGGACATGTTTTGTGAATTTATCTTGTCGAGAATTGCTGTCCAAAATACAAAACCATTGACTGTGATTTAAAGCACATGTGCAAGATGAAGGAAACCCTGCAAACATGGCCTGTTGGGGGTACTTGAGAAGCACTGATTTAGAGCACTGCACTTAAAACTAGCTCAAGGCAATACGATTCTAATTGTGGGCATTTTGAGGGAAACCAAGTACGTGTTAGAACCCCTGCTTGTTTTTTTTTTTTTAGGTTGGGCTTTGTGACCCTTTTAGTAAAATTGGCTTCACTTCCTGTCACACAGCTAAACAGGAAGTGAAGGTAAAACCCTTCCAATGTCTTTTCTTGGGGACACACAGATCAATCTAACTAGTGTCCCCATTAAGCAAATTGCACTCTAGCAGTTTGTTGTGTACACCCCAAATCATTGGGTAGTTTGGGGTTTAGTAAAGACAAATCCACTCTGCAGTAAAAGTGTAGCTGCTTAAAATCTGAGGGGAAGCACTGGTGATTAGATGTTACAATCATGTAAAAGCAAAGATGGTGTTTTTTTTTTGTTTGCTTGCATGTCCCCCTCGGATATCCAGCAAGTGCACTTGTAGTGCAAAGTAGATTTGCCTTTAGTAAATAAACCCCAAAGTCCAAAATACCTAATAATTTGGGGTGTACCCCGCAAAATGCTGGAGTGCAATGTACATAATGGGGAAAGTATTTAGATTGACCTGTGTGTCCCCAAGGAAAGACATTGGTAGGGATTTCCCCTCACTTCCTGTCTGGCTATGTGACAGGAAGTGAATTATTTGGAAGGATAAAGTGGCCAAATTTGGGAGTTGTCTTCACCCTATCAGGGGTGCAGACATCCCCAAAAACTGTCTAGACTTGTAATCCCTCTGCACTCTATCCCCAAGTAAAAATAAGAAAGGATTTCATATAGTTTAACTTTGCAAATACACATTCCTAAGTTGAAATATGGTGCATGTCAATGGCCCATTTAGATCTTCTTTAATCACTCGAGATCAGCGCTATAACTGATCGACGGCCACAGCACTGTCCTCAATTGCCGGGAGTCCATCAATAGACGTCCTCCCCTTCGCGCGCGCGCGCTGTGGTCACAGAGTCACTGAGACTCGGGTGATGACAGATCCGAGGAAGGGGCTGATCCCTGCCCCTTACCATGTGATCAGCTGTCAGCCAATGACAGCTGATCACGTGATGTAAACAAAAGCTGGGTAATGGTTTTTGTTTTCTCCTTGTGCTGACAGCGTGAGCATAAAAAAAGGCAATCACCTGCTTATGTGCAAGGGACATCGGGCCCGAAGAGGAAGAGGCAATTATGCGTCATCTGTGACAATCAGTAGCCCCTGCCAGTGCCACCTATCAATGCCCACCACTGGTGCCAATCAGTGGCACCTAGCAGTGCTGTCTATCAATGCTCATCGCTGCCAACTATCGTTGCCACCTAGCAGTGCCACTTCTCAATGCCCACCAGTGCCAACTAGCAATGCCACCTCTCAGTGCCCACCCTTGCCACCTTATCGGTGCCCATCAGTGCAGCCAATCAGTGCAGTCTCATCAGTGTACATCAATGAAGGAGAAAAATTACCTTTTTTCTAAATGTTTGAACTAAATATTAACCACTTCCCTACCGCCCACCGTCAAATGATGTCCTTGGCTTTGTGCAGTGACATCTGAATGATGCCTGCAGTTGCAGGCATCATTCAGATATTATTATTTTCAGCCGGCGATTCTGTGCACGATAAAAATGATCATAGCAGCAGTTCCACCGCTTGATCATTCTTATAGGCGGTGGGAGGGGACGCCCCCCCTCCCGCCGCCATCCGGTGCCTCTCCGGGCTCTCCCGTGCCATCGGGGGCTCGGAGAACTAATTGGCCGGTGCCGGATAGGAAGCAGAGATGACTGGTGACCAGATTGTCACCAGTCATCTCCATGACCGCCGGAGGCCCGGGCACGACGTTATGATGTCACGCCGGGTTCCCGTATGTAAACAAAGCTGTGATCTCGGCTGTCAGCATGAGATCGGTGATTTTTTTTACTGATCTCATGCTTTCCAGCCTGGAGGAGAGATGTGGGGTCTTATTGACCCTGCATCTCTCCATAAAGAGGACCTGTCACAATAGATTCCTAATACAAGGGATGTTTACATTCCTTGTAATAGGAATAAAAGTGATCAAAAAAACAAAAAAGTTTAAAAAAAGAGTAAGAAATACAAAAAAGTAAAAAAACAAAAAAATAATAATAATTAAAAAAAAATGCCCATGTCCCCGGTAGCTCACGCTCAGAAGCGAACACACACGTAAGTCCCGCCCACATATGTAAACGCCATTCAAATCAACCATGTGAGGTATTGCTGCGTGCGTTAGAACGAGTGCAACAATTCTAGCACTAGACCTCCTCTGTAATGCGAAAATGGTAACGTGTAAAACATTTTAAAGCATCGCCTAGGGAGATTTTTAAGTACTGTAGTTTGGTGTCATTCCATGAGTGTGTGCAATTTTAAAGCGTGACATGTTAGGTATCTATTTGCTCAGCATAACAACATATTTCATATTATACAAAAAAATTGGGCTAACTTTACTGTTTTGTATTTTTTTTAAATTCATGAAACCATTTTTTTCCCCAAAAAAAGGCGTTTGAAAATTTATTGCGCAAATACTGAGCGAGATAAAAATTTGCAATGACCGCCATTTTATTCCCTATGGTGTCTGCTAAAAAAACATATACTGTATAATGTTTGGGGTTTTGAAGTAATTTTATAGAAATAAATTTATGATTTTTACATGAAGGAGAGAAGTGCCAGAATAGGCCCAGTGCTGAAGTGGTTAAAATATCCAATTGTTTTTTTTTTAGTTGGCCTTTTGTATTTATAGAAAAAAAAACCCGCAGAGGTGATCAAATAGCACCAAAAGAAAGCTTTATTTGTGTGCCAAAAAATAATACATTTTCATTGGGTTACAGTGTTGTATGAGCGTGCAATTGTCATTCAATGTGCATCAGCGCTGAAATTTGAAAATTGGTCTGGGCAGGAAGGGGGTTTAAGTGGCCAGTGCGCAAGTGGTTAATATAAGGCTACATGCACACGGACGTTTTTCCAGCTGCTTGTTTGAGCGTTTTTTGCCGCTTAAAAATGTCTCTCCATGTTAGCCTATGGCCTCATGGCCACCATGGCGTTTTTGAGCTGTAAATGGCATAGGCGTTTTTAGGCCCCATGTACACGGCACGCTGGTGCAAAGTCTTCAGAACTAAGGTTGAAAGCGGCGTTTAGAAAGGCGCGCTTTGTGGCGTTTGCATGCCGTGTTTTACCACATTTGCGTCTATATGCGTTTAGTTAGGAAACATCATAAGGAGCCGCCCTAAGCTCCAAAAACAGTATTATTAACCATTTCAGCTATTTTGTGAGACCAGAGTGAGTATCAGCAGCTGAGAGAGCAGCAGTGTAGTTGTATTTAGCGTGTCACTTGCCACATCACTTGCCACAAGTTGTGGATTGTCCACTTGCCACGTCACCTGCCCCAAGTTGTGGATTGTCCACAATGCAATGGAAGCAATTTAATTTTTTATATATATATATATATATAAATATATATATATATATATATATATATATTTTTTATGGTTTTTCCTCATTTGCCATAATTTTTGAGTTTATCAATGTAATCATTCCCCGGGACTGTGACGTCATACGGGGGCGGGGTCAGCGGGTGGCATCACCTGGTGACCACACCCCATGCCAATATAAGTGGGTGCGCTCCGCAGACAGAGCATTGTAGCGGCAGACAGCGATGAGGCAACATCGGGCGGAGAGAAGAGGGAAGACGACGAAGTCAGAAGAAGACGACGGTGAAGACCGGGACCCCGCTAGCAAAAGAGCTGGAAGAAGATAGCGGGGCGGGTGGCAGAAAGACCCCCGAAGTCGGAAGAAAACGACAATGAAGACCTGGACCCCGCTAGCAAAAGAGCTGGAAGAAGATAGCGGGGCGCCCGGAAGAAAGACCCCCGAAGTCAGAAGAAGACGACGATGAAGACCGGGACCCCGCTAGCAAAAGAGCTGGAAGAAGATAGCGGGGCGCCCGGCAGAAAGACCCTCAAAGTTGGAAGAAGACCCCCGGAGCTGCTTAATAAATTACTTTAAAAACCATTCACATAGGTTGGGGGGGCCGGGATCTGGGGGCCCCCTTATTAAAGGGGGCTCCCGGATTCCGAAAAGCCCGCAGACACCGACAATCAACGACAAGGGTTGTCGGGAAGAGGCCCTTGTCCCCATCAACATGGGGGCAGGGTGCTTTGGGGTGGCGGGGGCGCAAGGCGCCCCCTGCCCCAAAGCACCCACCCCCCATGTTGAGGGCATGCGGCCTGGTACGGTTCAGGAGGTGGGGGCGTGCTCGCCCCCCCCTTTCCTGACCTGCCTGGCTGCGTGCTCGGATAAGGGTCTGGTATGGATTTTGGGGGGACCCCCACTCCGTTTTTCGGCGTAGGGGGGTTTCCCTTAAAATCCATACCAGACCTAAGGGCCTGGTATGCTCCTGGAGGGGAACCCATGCCGGTTTTTAAATTAAAATTTGGCGTGGAGTTCCCCTTCATGATTCATACCAAACACAGGGGACAGCGAACGCGAGGCTTGCAGTGCCCTGTACCGAGAACCAGCGTGATGGCATCACGCTGGAGACATTCTCGGCCAGGTAGTCGTCTCTAGGACACGACTTGATTGGCTGCTTCACGCTCAAGTCGTGTCCAAGTTGCCTCGCAAAGTCGCTCTGTCCCTCTGTCAACCGGCACACGAGTCGCCCCGCGAGTCATATCGTCTTCATCCGACTTCCCGGGCGACCTCTATTCAAATCAATGGGCTCCCATAGGGAACCATTCATTTTCAATAGAGCACCGCTCAAATTTTTATTTACTATAGCAGTGCGCCGCCTGTTCCTGCGCTCAATTAAGGATTTATCCGGCGCACCAATTAAGGGATGAACCAGCGCAGCGCACTGTTTATAGTAAATCACCTCCAAAGTGTCACAAGGACTATTTATACAGCTGTATATACATCCTTTTTTTTGCCTTTGGGTTACTTTTCTCCTTTTTATGTTTCTATAATTTTTTAAGTGTATCATGCCATATTGGTATATTCATCAGTTTGTATTATTGTATTTGTAGTAGGGAACATAACCCACACATATTAGCAGCACATGTCACTTTATTGAGTTTATCTTAGCAGCACCTTTTAAAAGGTTTGTGCACCAGGGGGTCCAACCCACACATACCAGCAGCACGTATCATTTTCATGCTGTTTCTAGCACCTCAATATTTACTTTGAAACACACCACAGAGGGTGAAACACATACACATTTGATCTATTGGTTTATGTACAGGATATTTATTATACAGCTTTTTTGGTCCATCCCACACACACACCATAATAAATCACCCTAAATATATTTTGGTAATAGATTATCATAAAGGTATTTTTACACTCCTAGAGGAACAGCACCACACCTACATTCCTTTTTAACCACGCCTCTGAACCTAACTTGTTTCAGCTGATGGGCAAGGCTGTCCTATGAGGCAAAATCATCTCGTACACAACACAATTAAAAAAACATTCACTGGAACAATTTTGTCAGGCGAGTAATGGTCTCCGAAAAGCCATAGCAGACTTACATCTGTATCACTATTCTGAGACTAGACAGCCCTGGCTAGCTGCTAAACGCCGTTTTGACTTATGGGCAGATCAAAGGGAATGGATTAAAGCTTCCTATGGTGTTCTGCAGTTTCACAAATTAGGCAACAAGGCCAGAAAGTTGCTTGCCAATCTGTCGAGGGCCTTACACACCCACACATATAATGGCACTGAAAGACACTAATGGGACCCTTAGCACTTCTCAACTAGAAATAATCTCTCTCCTGACTGAATTTTTCCAACAACTGTATTCTGAGGATACCGTAGACAAGGCTGAATTGCTTATCGCCTCCCTTAAACTACCTACATTATCAGACTCTTAGCTGGGCATGCTAAATGCCCCTATCGCAATAGCTGAAATCCTTTCTACCATTAAACATCTATCAAAACAACAAAGTGCCTGTTCCTGATGGATACTCAGTGGAATTCTATATACTGACCCAAAACTATGTACCGCACACTTTGTTGCATGTTTTTAATGGAATTTGGGATGGAGGGCCCTTTCTCCTACGGGCTCAATGGCATTTATGAAACTCCTAGCAAAGAAGGAAAGGATCTGACTCTATCGGGTTCCTATCACCCAATATCTCTCATAAATGTTGACACCAAAATCATATCTAAAATTGTCGCTTCCCGACTGGCTAGTATCCTTCCTCAACCCTTACATCCAGTGCAAGTGGGGTTGGTTTTTTCTGGTGTTGAGAAAATTTGGATTCCTGGGCCCAGTAGTGGATTTCATACAATCAATGTACTCTGCACCCACTGCATGTCTAGTTACATAAAGATCTATTTTGGCTCCCATTTGTTTGACAAAGGGGATACGTCACATTCCCATTGCTCTTTAATCTGGCCATATAACCCCTTTCCAGACTCCTTAATAACCTTCCGCTTCTTACAGACATTCTGATAGATGATACCAAATTAAGCGAAGCCCTCTTCATAGATGACATTCTTATTTTTTCATCAACGTTATCTTCTGACTTCCCCATCATCCAGGATCTTTTTTCCACTTTTAGGCAATGCTCGGGCTTACGCATTTACTTTGCCAAAAGCAAGGTCCTCCCACTAAATCCCGAGTGCTCTCGACTATGGATCCCCTTCTCCCCACTACAGGTGGCTATACAGTTTATCACCTATTTAGTATATCACCTATATCACCTAATAGGATGTGACCCATTATCTCTCTACCACCTTACAGCTGTAGTAAATCCTGGGGAAAAAACAAAACAAAAATAATCCCTGCAAGATAATAGCATTGCATACTAGCACATTATGAAATACTTACCTTAGAACATGTTCCCCCAGTGTTTCTTCCGGGTTCGCAGGATCTGGCGATGTGAGTGGCCGGAGCCACGATGATGTCACTTCCGCTCATGCGTGCGGGAGCCCTCGATTTCGTCAAGAAGCTTTGAAGTTCTGGCACAATATGCCAGACCTTCAGAGCACATGCGTCGCTTACGTCTGCATGCAGAATGAATATCTCCTAAACGGTGTATGTTTAGGAGATATTAATTTTACCTACAGGTAAGTCTCATACAACCAATTTAATTGCTCCTCGATTTTTTTTTAATTACTCGCAAAACTGGAAGCGTGTCTCTTCCCATTTTGTTTTTCGGAATATGCCACGTCTACAAAATGGTCTCGTTTGCTAGGTTGCTATACCCCATGCAAACATTGCCATAATTGCTCAAACATAAGGATGTACACAACTTCAACAAGGCCTTGTCATTTTTGTATGGTTGTCCAAATGACCTTGCATTGCCAGTTTTTAATTGTATCTTCTGAAGCATGAAAGGGGGGTAGGGCTACCTAATCTCGACTTGTACAATTTATCATGTCTTCTTAGGCAGGGCATAGACTGGTTGCTACATACAGTAGGTCCTCTTATTCCAATTATGCCCTAGAGGCAGCTTGGAAATCCCCCTCAATCTATCTGCAGTGCGCCCCTCTCCACTTAAGGCTTTACCCTCTCACTTGAGGAGTAACTCTGTTTAACCACTTTCCACCCGCCATCTAGTAAAATGATGGCGGGCGGGATGAGTTCTCCTTCTGGGATGACGTCATATGATGTCGCCCCAGAATGGCCACTCTTGCGCCCCGCGGGGGCGCACAGTGATCGCAGCGCGCCATATTCCTAGGACATGGCGCGACCCCGATCTCCGTAAAGAGCCAATGACGAGGCTCTTTTCTCATGTGATCGGATGTGTCCAATCATAGCCTTTCACATGTAAACAAGGAAGTGCAGTTTATCGCCTCTCCACGCAGGGAGACATGTACAGGTAATCAGGGCACTGATCATCAGTTCCCTGATTACAGTACAGCCCCAGCAGTGCCCATTAGTGACACCAATCAGTGCCTATTAGTGCTGCCAGTAAGTGCTGCCTTTCAATGTCCATCAGTGCCTGCACATCAGTGCTGCCCATCAATGCCCATCAGTGCCACCCATCAGTGCCCATCAGTGCCCACCGGTGCCACGTATCAGTGCCCATCAGTGCCGCCTAATAGTGCCACCTATCAGTGCCCATCAGTGCAGCATATTAGTGCCTCTTCATCAGTGCCACCTAATCAGTGCCCTTCAGGGCTGTCTCATTAGTGCCCATAAGTGCCGTCTCATCAGTACCCATCAGTGCAGCCTATCAGTGCCACCTCATCAGTGCACAGAGAAAAACATTTGTTTTCAAAATTTAGCAAAAAATAAAAAACCCAGCAGAGATTAACCATTTCAGCCCCGGAAGGATTTACCCCCTTAATGATCAGGCCATTTTTTTGCGATACAGCACTATGTCGTTTGAAAATTGCGCTGTCGTGCGATGCTGTACCCAAATTTTTTTTTTTACTCAAACAACATTTCTCACCCACTAATAGAGCTTTCCTTTGGTGGTATTTTATCACCTCTGCGGTTTTTATTTTTTGCGCTATAAACAAAAAAAAGACAATTTAGATTTTTTTTTTTTTACTTTCTGCTATAATACATATCCCAAAAAATATAAAATAACAAGTCCTGGAGGGGAGTGGGTAGGGGGTCTGTATTTGGGTCCCCTCTAATCACACCCTGAACTCCTCTTGGCTGAAAATATTCTTTAACTAGAGGGGGGTTCCTGTAATTCTGGATGGGGGTCTATCTGTACTTGTCTGTATCACTGGATGGGTAGATATGGGTCTCCTCTGAGTATCCCCGTTTACTCCTCCTGTTCTGAGGTCTACTTCTATTGTTAGGGGTCAGTATTCCTGGATGGGAAGGATCACCTTCTGCACCCATTGGTGTGGGGAAAATCTCAATACTTCCACTGTACACCTGGATGTGTGTGTGGAAGGGGTTGTTTCAGCATGATGCTGCATGCATTGTTGCTAGCCCCACCCACTACCCCACCCCACCTTGGAGGGCGCAGTTGGACATCTTTGCCCTGAAAACCAGATGACCTTTTCCAGGCACTGATCACAATTGTGATATAAGCAACTGCAGAATTTAGAGACTTACGAACAAAGTGACTTGATTTGAATTAGGTGGAGATAAAACAGAGTTTGAATTAAAGGTGTCTTCAAGCTGTAAGTAACATCCTAAAATTCCTATGAATATTATACATATTGTAACTGGGATAATGAGTGTTTACAAGGTTTACAGTTTTGCTCAGTGCACAGCAGGTGACTGGGTTGCCCTCCTGGAAGCTCACATTAGAGATCTGGAGGATCAAGTAGCAATAAGGTCTAAACCCAAGTTCAGACTGCATTTTGCTTGTTAAGTTCAGCGAATGATGTTCATGGGCTATCAGTGAAACATTTAGCAGCAGTATTAATACTACTGATAAATGTGACAGGTTCCTGTTCAAAGCTCCCGGTTGTTAGGTACCCGGTGGCCAGAAATTCATGTCTGACAAGTGAGTGTAAACACAGAGATAGGAGCACATGGAAGGGTGACGCATGTCAAAAAACAACAAAAATTCTCTGCTCACTTACCAGCCTGCAACAAACTGTTTTAACCTTGTCTATCAGTTAACATTAAAACCAAGGGGTTTAATTTCGCACACATTTAATATACGCGTAAGCTGCAGCAGCCATGTCACGGCACCCCAGTGTACTGCTGTCATACTTAATTTTTTTAGAGTATTTTTTTTAAAGGAAATCCACATAAAAACCAAGAAAAAAGTATGTTGCCCACAAAAAAAATCCATACCTTTATCTGATAGAGACTGGCTGGCCCAGAAACATGACATGGCAACATACCCTCAACATGGGTAGGGTACCTTGCCACAGGGAAACCCCAGTGACAAAGCACCTTGTCCTCATGTTGCTAAAGACAAGGAGCTACGCAGAGGGGGCTTGACAAAATCTGTGAGTCCCCAAAAAATAAGTGAGCCCCTCGATACACCCAAAATAATTCACAATTTTAGTTAAAAAAACTAAATGTACAGTAAATAGCAAATAAAGATGTACATTTTATTTTTAAAGGGAGATTACTGATTCTGATAAGCCCTTACCCACAAGGCCTCACAGACAGCAGGCCAAGGTTGTGGAGAAGAGGCCCTGATCTTAATCAACATGGCTACAAGGGGCTCTGCAGGGGGGTGACCCTTGGTAAGGTGTATTCTGATTGTTGGGGGCATGTGACATTGTATAAATCAGGAGGAGTGCATGCTTGTATCCCATTTTCTGGCCAACCAGGCTGCATGGATGGTTGGGGGTCTGGTATAAATTTTTAAGGGGTACTGACTTTTTCTCTTTTTTTTTTTTTTTATAGGGTTTACCCTTAAAGTTATACCTGATCCAAAGGTCTGGAAAGGAATTTGGAGGGACCCAATGCTTTTTATTGTTCGGTTTCTTATAGAGTCTGCCTTACAATCCATAACAGACCGGGACTGGTCTGAGTTTTTTTCACAATATCCTTGCCCTATTGTTTACATTCAGCTGTCAGTCAGAAATCCCCAATTGGAGGGCGTGGCCTAGTGAGCGGCCAGAATGGAAGCACACTAACAGAGCTCCGTGAAAAGACACAGCCGACAGCCCGTTAATCTGCTCATTTGGTTTTGGAAATGGGCAGGCTGACATACCAGACCCCACACACCAGAACCCGCCGAGGATCAGCCGTATCTTCCTCCAGGAGCATCTCTGAACATTTCAGAGCCAAGCCAGTGGCCCGAGGCAAAGGACACAAAATGGCGCGGTCTCAGCATGAAGAAGAGGACTTCAGCGAGAACTCGCAATTCGCCATGGAGGACTCAGGTAGGAGTCGAGCACGCTCCAACAAACCCCTCACCTATGCAGTCATGTCTGGCTTTGCAGCAGACATAAAAGCTACATTCTCTGCAGCCATCACTGACTTAAAATCTAACCTTCTGGTTCTCTCTAACAAGATGGAGGCAATAGAAGTCAAGGGGAAACAGAGAGATAGAGCACTGCATAGGTTAGAAAAGGTGGCTGATACACCTGCCTTACACTTTATTGAGATGAATCGCCACTTAGAGTATCTCGATAATCGTGGAAGAAGAAACAATATTAGGGTGAGGGGGATCCCCGAATCGGTGGACAATGACAAGATAATCCCAGCGCTGCAGAGAGTTTTCAACAGTCTGCTGGAAAGACAGGAGGACTCGGAGATAGATTTTGTTACAGCCCACAGAACTCTCAGGGCTAGGGGTCCAGACAATGCCCCACCAAGGGATATCATTTGTTGCCTACAGAGTTACCCGCTTAAGGAGGACATTATGAGAAAAGCAAGGAGGAATGACCATATTGTGTTTAATGGCGCACATATCATGCTTTACCAAGATCTCTCACAGATTACATTGAAAAATCGTAGGGCACTGCGCCCCCTGATGGACAAGCTCAGAGAGAGAGACATTAAATACACTTGGCGCTTCCCCTTTTCCCTGGTAGTCACAGTCACAGGGAAAAAACATGTGCTACGTTCCCCTGCTGAGCTGCCTGAATTTTGTGAAGCCTTAAATCTGGAGCTGATTGAGCTCCCTGACTAGTACCAGGAGTTTTCCCTGTCTTCTCCCGTCAGAAGCCCACCCGGCTCTCCGTTTTCAGCACCGGACAAACAAATGTCCAATTTTTTTTAGCACGGACATGGAGGGGGATCACAAATGGGGACTCCCGCCCCACGCCCTACACCTTCCAGGGTACGTACCTTTGAATGATTACAAATTCACCCGGCTGGATTCTCTTAGCCAGACCCGCTGCACCTACAGTTGAGAAAGAGACTCATAGCCACTCTGAACAGCCAGCTGTTTGTAAAAGATGGATAAGGTACTAAGACTTTTATGACCCACTCTAGTTAATGACCAGTGAACTTTTAATCCAGTTGGATGCTTTAATGTTTATCCCGATTAGAGCCTTGGAATGGTCATATACAAATTCTCAGTTGAGACACTACATTTGGATGCACGGCGGTCATCACAGTCTGTCTGCCCTATGACTTTGCCTAAAAAGAACAATAAGCTAGGGGGCACCAGAGATGGTGGAACCGGGATAAACGGAGTGACTGCTGTTTGCATGAACATTGTAGCCGGAATCCCTATCTCTCTGAGATTGTCTTTTGGATGTTGTTTTCGCTTATCTTGAAGTGCCTTACCTTATCCATAACCTTATTTTGGTTTACAGGAACTTTCCTCTCATTACCAAACACAACATTCTGTAGGTGTTGTCTTGTCTTGAACTCAAAATGTTCTGTGGAGGAGAATCTCTAGGGCAGAGATGCCCTATACAGGCCCAATCACAATCATTGCTTTATAGAGGCTGTGTCTTTCTATACTTCACTGTTACTGTGTGCATTATTATGTTTATTTGAGTTTTAACTGTTTACTACAGATTTATAAGCATACTGTTTAATGACTTCCCACGCCACCACAAAGTATATCTGAGTGGAGATTTCTCATCTCAGACATATTACTTTACTACTTTAGCAAAGGTTATATATTGACTAAAGTGTTCTATGACTGTTCTTCTTGTTATTAGATTCACTTACACTCTCTGAATCTCTCTCTCTCTTTTCTACCTATACTTTCTCTACCTATCCCCCTTTCTCCCTATCCCCCCCCCCCCCTGTCATATATTCGCTTTTAGAGTGAATCTCAGTAGAGATTGGTCGTTAACGTATTATTAAAGGTTCATTACAGATCACACCGCTGACACCAACTCTACCAATTGCACCAATGGCTTATTCTTCCCTGGGGAAGTACCCCATGGTGATCTCACACAACACAAAAGGGCTGAATATCCCGGAAAAAAAGGACATCGCTCCTTAGAGAACTTAAGAAGGGTAAGCCACACTTTGTTTTCCTACAGGAAACGCATTTTAAAACTGCCCACGTACAGAAGCTGACTAATGCCTTTTTCACAACCGCGTACCATGCGACTAATGACGTTGCTAAAACAAAGGGTGTATCGACCTTGGTGAGTAAAGATGCTCCTTTCACTTTCTTTAGATCGCTTGACAGACCCTGAAGGCCGACATGTTTTCCTTTAAGGAACGTACTATGATAGTCCAATCACATTTGCAAATGTATAGTTCCCCAACTCGTCACATGTCATCTTCTATCAAAAGATAATACGAGAAGTGACATGGTTCACATCGGGACTTCTTATTTTAAGGGGCGATTTTAATGTACCTTTAGATCCAGCAGTTGATTCCTCATCTGGGAAATCCTGTATTACATATCGCACCCTTAAACAAATAAAAATGCTACTTAATTCATTACAATTGATAGACTCCTGGAGGTTTCACCATCCAGACTCCAGAAACTTCACTTTCCATTCTGCCCCACACAGCCGCTATTCCCAAATAGATTACCTATTTATCACTCAAAGAGACCTACAGAATGTGGCAGGAGCCCATATAGGCATTCAATCACTCTCTGACCATGCACCAATCTCCCTGATGGTTGACTTGGGTATACCGACATCTAGGTCAAACACATGGAAATTGAATTCTTCACTAATGACGGACCCAGACTTGCTCCCCCAAATAACTATGAAAAAAACAGATTATTTTAGCTTTAACACTACTCCAGACAATGACCCCATGATGATCTGGCAGGCACATAAATGCTTTTTCAGGGGAGAACTGATTAAAATGGGCTCACAAAAGAAAAAAAGACAGGAATAAGAAATTAAAGGGTTAACAAACAAAATACATAAACTAGAGAGTAGCCACAAACATTCCCTATCAGTGCAGTCTGCAAAGGACTTACTTGAAGCACGTAAGGCGTTACAACAAATATTTGAGGCCAAAACCAAAAGACTACTATTCTTTAAGAAAAAAATCTACTATGAGGCAGGTGACAAGACAGGCAGATTTCTAGCGAGAGCACTGAAAGAAACCACCGCTATCAATCACATTGCATGGATTAGAACACAAGGGGGGACACCAGATGTCTCTACAGAGGACATAGCAGCACACTTTCACAAGTTTTACACAAAACTATACAACCTCCCACAACAACACAAACCCCACGGCATAGGTGCTGATAGAATGCAAGTCATACAAGACTATCTGAGCAAAAATGGCCTTCCAAAATTAGAGAAAATAGCGTTAACCCCTCGGAGATAAAATCTCGCAGACAGAGATTCAGTTGGCAATCAAAGATCTCAAATCCTGGAAAAGTCTGGGCCCCGACGGCTTCACATCTACCTAATATATAAAGTTTTGTGACATTCTATCGACTCCCCTGACAGCTGCCCTGAACTCCTTGTCCTCACCTAGATCTGTGCCCACTGATTCTCTCTTTGCCTATATTACAGTTGTCCCAAAACCTGGGAAAGACCCTGCTGAATGTTCCAGCTATAGGCCCATCACCTTATTAAATATAGACCTCAAGGTACTTGCAAAAGTCATGGCCAACAGACTAAGACCACTCCTCACTTCCCTGATAGGTCCAGAGCAGGTGGGCTTCATGCCCGGCAGGGAGGCAAAGGACAATGTGATAAAGGCCCTACTCCTGACGCATGCGGCACAAAACCAAGACTTTGAGGGCCTTCTCTTGTCTACGGACATGGAGAAGGCCTTCGACAGGGTTGCCTGGGACTACATGCTAGCAGGGATGAGCCAAGCACCCCCCTGTTCAGTTCGCACCAGAACCTGTGAACAGACCTAAAGTTCGCGTGAACTTTAGAACCCTATTAAATACAATGGACTCGAACGTTCAAAATCAAAAGTGCTATTTATAAAGGCTAATATGCAAGTTATTGTCCTAAAAAGGGTTTGGGGACCCGGGTCCTGCCCCAGGGGACATGTATCAATGCAAAAATAAGTTAAAAAACTGCAGTTTTTTTTCGGGAGCAGTGATTTTAATAATGCATAAAGTGAAAACTAAAAAGTGAAATATTCCTTTAACCACTTAACAACCACCTGCCGACAAATAACGTCGACAAGGTGGTTGCTTAACTCTGGGAGGACGTTATATAACGTCCTCCCAGAATCGCGCTCCCGCGCGCCCCCTGGGGCGCGCACACGGGAAACTCCGTGACCGCCGGGTCCAGAGGACCCGGCGGATCACGAATCGCGGTAAATCGCCACTGATAGCGGCCGTTTACCACGTGATCGCTCCGTCAAATGACGGAGCAATCACTTGTAAACAGACCGGCGTCATTTGATGACGCCGGTTCCTCCCTCCCCTCTCTGTACCGATCGGTACAGTGTGAGAGGGGAGGGGGAGGGAGCGGATGGCAGCAGCAGCACTGTGGGCTGGATCTGTGACAATTGCAGTCACAGATCCATCCATCCATCCATCCCTGCTCAGCCATCCCTGTGCTATACCCTGCCAATACTCTGCAATACACCCTGCCAATACTCTGCAATACCCTGGTGCAATACTCTGCAATACCCTGGTGCAATACTCTGCAATACCCTGGTGCAATACTCTGCAATACCCTGGTGCAATACTCTGCAATACCCTGCACAATACTCTGCAATACCCTGCACAATACTCTGCAATACCCTGCAAAATACTCTGCAATACCCTGCAAAATACTCTGCAATACCCTGCGCAATACTCTGCAAAATACTCTGCAATACCCTGCACAATACTCTGCAATACCCTGCACAATACTCTGCAATACCCTGCACAATACTCTGCAATACCCGCCACAATACTCTGCAATACCCGCCACAATACTCTGCAATACCCTCCACAATACTCTGCAATACCCTCCACAATACCCTGTGCAATACCCTCCACAATACCCTGTGCAATACCCGTGCAATACCCTGCCATACACCGCAATACCCTGCCATACACCACAATACCCTGCCATAGTCCGCAATACTCCGCAATGCCCGGCAATACTCCGCAATGCCCGGCAATACTCCGCAATGCCCAGCAATACTCCGCAATGCCCGGCAATACTCCGCAATAACCACTTCCCGCCCTCCGGCCGTCATATGACGTCCTTGACTTTGTGCGGGGATATCTGAATGATGGGAGCAGCTACAGGCATCATTCAGATATTAGCTTTTTCAGCCGGCGATTCCCTACACCATAAGAACAATCATAGCGGCTGTTCCGCCGCTTGATCATTCTTACGGGAGGCAAGAGGGGATGTCCCCCCCCCCCCCGCCGCCCTCCGGTGCTTCTACCGACTCACCGCTACGATCAAAGCCAGGATTGTTGTTTTTTTTTTTGCATTTTTTTCAGGCTTCCCAGCCTAGAGGTGAGATGTGGGGTCTTATTGACACCCCCCCCATATCTCACTGTAAAGAGGACCTGTCATGCCATATTCCTATTACAAGGGATGTTTATGTTCCTTGTAATAGGTATAAAAGTGATCAAAAAAATGTTTAGGGCAGAAAAACATGTCAAAGTAAAATAAATAAAGTAAAATGAAGAATATTTTTTTTTTTTTTTAAAGCGCCCCTGTCCCCGTGAGCTCGCATACAGAAGCGAACGCATACGTAAGTCCCGCCCACATATGAAAACGGTTTTCAAACCACACATGTGAGGTATCTCTGCGAACGTTAGAGCGAGAGCAATCATTTTGGCCCTAGACCTCCTCTGTAACTCAAAACATGTAACCAGTAAAAATATTTAAAGCGTCGCCTATGGGGATTTTTTAAGTAGCGAAGTTTGGCGCCATTCCACGAGTGTGTGCAATTTTTAAGGGCGACATGTTAGGTATCTATTTACTCGGCGTAACTTCATCTTTCACATTATGCAAAAACATTGGGCTAACTTTACTGTTTTTTTTTTTTTTTAAGCACAAAACATATTTTTTCCGTAAAAAACGCGTTAAAAAAATTGCTGCGCAAATATCGTGCGAGATAAAAAGTTGCAACAACCACCATTATATTCTCTAAGGTCTTTGCTAAAAAAACATATATAATGTTTTGGGGTTCTATGTAATTTTCTAGCAAATAAATGATGATTTTTACATGTAGGAGAGAAATGTCAGAATTGGCCTTGGTGCTCCAGAACGCCTGAAGGTGCTCCCTGCATGTTGGGCCTCTGTATGTGGCCACGCTGTGTAAAAGTCTCACACATGTGGTATCGCCATACTCGGGAGTAATAGCAGAATGTGTTTTGGGGTGTAATTTGTGGAATACATATGCTGTGTGTGAGAAATAACCTGCTAATATGACAATTTTGTGAAAAAAAAAAAGAGAAAAAATAAATCTTGATTTTGCAAAGAATTGTGGGAAAAAATGACAACTTCAAAAAACTCACAATGCCTCTTTCTGAATACCTTGGAATGTCTTCTTTCCAAAAAGGGGTCATTTGGGGGGTATTTGTACTTTTCTGGCATGTTAGGGTCTCAAGAATTGAGATAGGCCGTCAGTACTTCAGGTGTGATCAATTTTCAGATATTGGCACCATAGCTTGTGGACTCTATAACTTTCACAAAGACCAAATAATATCCACCAATTTGTACTTATTTTTACCAAAGATATGTAGCAGTATAAATTTTGGCCAAAATTTATGAAGAAAAAATAGTAATTTGCAAAATTTTATAACAGAAACGAAAAAAAAATCATTTTTTTACAAAATTTTCAGTCTTTTTTCTCTTATAGCGCAAAAAATAAAAAACCCAACAGTGATTAAATACCACCAAAAGAAAGCTCTATTTGTGTGAAAAAAAGGACAAAAATTTCATATGGGTACAGTGTTGTATGACTGAGTAATTGTCATTCAAAATGTGAGAGCACCGAAAGCTGAAAATTGGTCTGGTTATTAAGGGGGTTTAAGTGCCCAGTGGTCAAGTGGTTAAATTTCATACCTGGGGTGGGTGTATAGTATGCCTGTAAAGCAGCGCTTGTTTCCCTTGCTTATAACTGTCCCTGCACAAAATGTAATTTCTGAAGGAAATAAGCCATTTAAAACCACTCACGGCTATAATGAATTGTCGGCTCCCGGCAATACAGAGAAAAGTCATTAATAAAAAAAAAAAAGAAAATACGTGGGGGTCCCCCCAAATTCACTTACCAGGCCCTTCAGGTCTGGTGTGGATATTAAGGGGAACCCTGCATCAAATAAAAAAAATGATGTGGGATTCCCCCCAAATATCCATACTAGACGAGAGAGCGCCCCCCTCCTGAACCGTACCAGGCCACATGCCCTCAACATGGGAGGATGTTGTTGGGGACAAGGGCCTCATCCCCACAACCCTTGCACGGTGGTTGTGGGGGTCTGCGGGCAGGGGGCTTATCGGAATCTGGAAGACCCCTTTAACAAAGGGGAATCCCAGATCCCGCCCCCCCATGTGAATTGGTAAGGGGTACAATGCACCCCTACCATTTCACAAAGAAAGTGTAAAAAAACAAAAAAAAACACACAGACACCTTGGAAAAGTCCTTTATTAAAAATAAAAAATAAATAAAAAAAAACACATTCCAGCGATGTAATCCAGTGTCCCGCGGCAATCCGATGTCCAGCGCTGCAGTCTCCACTCCACACGAAACGTCATTGGCTGAGCGGACCTACACTGCAGAGGAAGTTCCCCATCAGGTCCGCTCAGCCAATGACGTAGGCGGGGTCTGAGGTACGAGGGGGCGCCCTTGTATCTCAGACCCCGGATACATCTTGGCTGAGCGGACCTGATGGGGAACTTCCTCTTCAGTGTAAAAAAATCAATAGACCCACCCCTTCTCACGTTCCCCATCAGGTCCACTCCTGATGGGGAACGTGAGAAGGGGCGGGTCTATTGATTTTTTTACACTGAAGAGGAAGTTCCCCATCATGTCCGCTTAGCCAATGACGTAGGCGGGGTCTGAGATACGAAGGCACCCCCGCCCCCTCGTACCTCAGACCCCGCCTGCGTCATTGGCTGAGCGGACCTGATGGGGAACTTCCTCCGCAGTGTAGGTCCGCTCAGCCAATGACGTTTCAAGTGGAGACTGCAGCGCTGGACATTGGATCGCCGCGGGACATTGGATTACATCACTGGAATGTGTTTTTATTTTTTTATTTTTAATAAAGGACTTTTCCAAGGTGTCTGTTTGGTTTTTTTTACATTTTTTTTACACTTTCTTCGTGAAATGGTAGGGGTACAATGTACCCCTTACCAATTCACATGGGGGGCGGGATCTGGGGGTCCCTTTTGTTAAAGGGGTCTTCCAGATTCCGATAAGCCCCCTGCCCGCAGACCCCCACAACCACCGGGCAAGGGTTGTGGGGATGAGGCCCTTGTCCCCAACAACATGAGGACATCCTCCCCATGTTGAGGGTATGTGGCCTGGTAAGGTTCAGGAGGGGGGGCGCTCTCTCATCCCCCCTCTTTTCCTGCGGCCTGGCAGGTTGTGTGCTCGGATAAAGGGTCTGGTATGGATTTTTGGGGGAACTCCACACCATTTTTTTTTTATTTGGGGTGGAGTTCCCCTTAAAATCCATACCAGACCTGAAGGGTCTAGTATGGATATTTGGGGGGAACCCCACGTCATCATTTTAAAAAAAATTGACGCAGGGTTCCCCTTAATATCCATACCAGACCTGAAGGGCCTGGTAATTGAATTTGGGGGGACACCCACACATTTTTTTTTTTTTACTATCAATGACTTTTCTATGTACTGCTTTTAAATGACTTTTTTTCCTTCAGAAATGACACTTTGTGCAGGGACAGTTCTAAGCAAGGGAAACAAGTGCTGCTTTACAGGCATACTATACACCCCGCCCAGGTACGAAATTTAAAGGAATATTTCACTTTTATTGTTTCACTTTAAGCATTATTAAAATCACTGCTCCCGAAAAAACTGACATTTTTAAAACTTTTTTTTGCATTGATACATGTCCCCTGGGGCAGGACCCGGGTCCCCAAACACTTTTTATGACAATAACTTGCATATAAGCCTTTAAAATTAGCAATTTAGATTTCTCCCATAGACTTTTACAGGGTGTTCCGCGGCTTTTCGAATTTGCCGCAAACACCTCAAATTGTTTGCTGTTCGGCAAACATGCGAACAGGCAATGTTCGGGTCGAACATAAGTTTGACTCAAACTCGAAGCTCATCCCTACATGCTAGCCACATGCAAACATATCGGCCTGGGTCCACATATGATGGCTTGGATTTCTGCCCTCTATGATAACCCCACAGCCAGATTGAAGATAAATGGCATGCTGTCGGATGAGGTCAGGATCACAAATGAAACTAGACAAGGATGTCCCCTGTCATCATTATTGTTTATCCTGTCACTGGAGCCATTTATTAGAATGGTGAATAAAGACAAATCAATAGCAGGTTTTGAGGTAGCAGAGAGAGAATACAAGATTGCAGCTTATGCTGACTATCTCCTGTTTTTTCTAATTGACCCCCACATTACTGTCCCCAATCTGATAAAGCAGTTCGCACACTATGGCTATATATCAAACCTTAAAATTAACTTCACCAAATCGGAGGCTATGAACATCTCCCTAGCAGAAGAAACGTTAACCAAAACCCAAACTAACTGCCCTTTTCGGTGGGTCACTAAAGCACTTAAATACCTAGGAGTGTGGCTAACACAGAGACTGATGTCCATCTATGAACACAACTTCCCTATATTAAAGGAAATACAGAGGGACCAACAGACCTGGCACTCCAAATATTTCTCATGGTTTGGAAGAGCTGCAATCTTAAAGATGGTTATCCTCCCGAGATTATTGTATCTTCTTAGGACATTTCCAGTTAAAATGCCACAGAATTTTTTTTAAGGCCCTACAATCTACCCTACTGCAATTTTTATGGAACCATAAAAAATCCAGAATCAAGTTCTCACTACTCACCAGACCAAAATATCAGGGCGGATGGGATTGTATCCCACCTCACGAGAGTGATCGATTGGCACTGCCATGGTAATTCTAAGGCTTGAGTCGCATTGGAGGACTCCTTGGGCCGGACCCCCCTAAAATTCTCCCCCTGGATACCATGGCAGAGTCAAAGTGAATCTCTTAAAAAACACCCGCTGACAGGCACTACACTGAGTTTGTTGCACATTGTGGCTAACAAAACAGACCCGAACTCAGCTCTTAACTCACTGTCCCTGCCAAAGGACAACCCAGACTTCCCACCAGGAATTGAGAATTCTACCCTTCAAACCCCAGAGTATGAGCAACCGCTCCCAATGGGAGACTGCTTCCACAAGGGCCAAATCAAAAGCTTTATCGCACTTAAAAAGGACAACGACCTCCCAAGACTTCCCTGGTGGACCTATTTCCAAATTTGTAACTATGCCAACAGTGGGATAAGGAGGCCTTCCTTCCCTAGGCAGAAGACAGAATTCGAAAGGGTCTGCGTTAGAGGATCCCAATGTGATAGGGCAACGTCTATTACTTATGCCTGGTTACAAAACTCACACGCTACAACTGACGATAGATTTCAGTAGGTGTGGTCCTGCGCCTTGCAAATAGACATTACCGACAATCAATAGAAAACAGCATGCATACTTTCACACAAATGTTCAATTAGCACTAAAACACAAGAAACATCATACAAGCTCTTGACACACTGGTATGCTAACCCAGACAAACTTAAAAATTGGTACCCCCACACCTCAAATAGCTGCTGGAGATGTGAAAAGGGAAACAGGCACCCTCTTACATATATGGTGGGATTGCCCAGTATTGAGCTCCTTCTGGACCACAGTTAAGGGGGTTTTGAAACAAATCACGGAGACCAGACTCGAGTTGACTGCAGCCTGTTGCCTGCTACATATTACTCATTTCCCTCTTAAACGTTATAAACAATCTCTAACCAAACACTTATTGAACGCTGCCAAGTTCCTAATACCACTTCTTTGGAAATGCACCCAACCCACATCTATCCAAGATCGGCTGAGGAGGGTATCAGAAACCTGTTACATGGAAGTCACACTAGCCAAAGCCGAAAAATACCAAAAAACGTGGACTCCGTGGTTTGCTTCCAAGGCCTCCAATGCCTATGAAACACTAATGGGTCTGTAGAGAGGCTCCAAAAACTGAGCCAAGTTACCCTTATGATACAGGTTAGGAGACGATCGGTCTCCACCAGACTGTGGATTCAAAACACTGAGAGCAATAAGTCCTGCCAAAACGAGACACCCTACCTTCATCCCCCTTTACCTCTTTTCTACACTTTCCCCCTCTGACTTATCTATCCTTTATACTATGATATCAAAGCTAGTTTTGTAAATATATAATTCTAATTGATGGCAATGACTATAAGATATTCATTATAAGTCAATAGATAGCTTATGTTAAGGCTGCACTAGGAGTAACCGCTCCATTTTCTATGTTCCATGTTATATAATTACTCAAAAACAATTATACTTTATTAAACAAACTGAGTGCCATGTTTGTATTGTGACATGCTATCTGTTTAATGCTTTGATTTGTAACGCTATAATTTGATCTTAATAAACTTTTGATGTTAAAATACTAGCGAGCGGGATAAAAATGGGACTGATATATATATAATATAGAGGGGCGGAATGAGCGGCACGCTGACGTCACCTTCCTGTACTGCTCGTGTCTCCTAGACGGACGGGTCTGCCTGCTTGTGTCCGGCCGGTGCAGCAGGCTTAAGGTATTTCTGTCACTGCAATTCTGTAAGTGTAATATATTTATTTTTAAAACATTAAAGCTAAGAGGTTTTACACTATCGGAAGCATTTTTTGTTTTTATACTTCATCCACAATACTTGGCATCCATCAACATGGAGTATGCAGATTAATGGTGCGGTGGGTCCTAGGAGTCATATAGCCCAGCTGTGTTCCTACTCTAACGCCTCCCTGGGTCCCCTGTAATAAGGGACCACGGGGCTTCGGTAAGCAGATTATTTTGGCTTATTGGTGGTGGATGTCACTTATTTGGTTGTAATTTCCATTGCTGAAGAGCGTGGACTTTTCATCCACTGAAGGATTCTTGCACGGGTGGACTTATATCAACCAATCACTATTGTGGATAATCTAAGGAATATTCACTTTATCCTTGGATCACCGTGGACATTTATGAATAATCTTTTTTCACTTTATAGACTGTGTTCATTTATGTTATTTTGGTATTAAATTTTTGCATCAATGTTTATGCACTGTGTATATGATAATTATTCATTGCTTTCACATGGTTTAGCGCAACTTTATTATTTCTTATTTCTGATCACTGTTTGATGTTGCACAGAAAGTCGCAGCTTTGCACCAGCTTTCATCAGCACTTTATGTCATTCCTTGGCAACTAGGAATTGTTTTAGTTTATCTTAGCGCAGTTTCTTTCCCCTTTTTTTCATACAGTATGGTTGCTAGGTAAATGCAGTTCAGTTCTGTTAATCACTATTAGTCAGAATACTGCATGTGTTTAACCTCCCAGAGTAGAGTTATTGTCTTATTGATTGTTTGTATACGTAAACGTGTTAATCTCCCTATGCTTAATTTAATAAATTCTTAGAAATCCCTCAAGGTGTGTTGGTAAGTGCTGGGTGAGTGAAGTGTGTCATCTTCAGGTATCAGAAAATTTGTAATAGTAAACCAAAGTTCAGTATAACTCCCTCAGCGCACACGGAAAGTATCAAAAGAGAAAAAGCAGCTACTATATTGGTCTAAAATATAAAAAAAATATGTCCAAGTAAAACTATGACATTAGCAGCGCTAGTAAAGGTTAATAAGGTGCATGTGTAGATGACAATCAATGGTAATTAGTTGCCCATCTGGGTTTAGAACATGAGTGAAGAGATTTCTGGGCTAGTGTTATGCTTCAAGTAAGTTATTAGCTCACGTTCTATATGTGTGCGGTAAGAAGGGTGTTTGAGTAGCACATCTGGAAGGTACCATGATGGATCATGCGATTTTGGCAAAATAGAGGCTATGGTAGTATATACCGCATCGTGGTCTGACCATGGGATGGGGAGAATGGTTGAAGATGTTATCTCTGGGGCCATTCCTATTGTTATGAAAATATGGTCTATTCTGCTGAATGTTTGATGAGGATTAGAATAGTAGGAGTAGTTCCTTTTCGTTGGGTTAGATTCTCTCCAAGTGTCAATCAAATTGTACTTAGATAGAAGCTGAGAGAGTGACCATTTGGATTGGTGATTTGTTGGGGTATAAGGTGATCTATCGAGGAATGGTAGAAGGACAGTATTTGAATCCCCACACACAAAAAGTGTTCCTATCTTATGTGTGTTAATAACTTGAAAAAGATGGGATAAAAATGGTAAGGGTTTAAGGTTAGGAGCGTAGTAGGAGACAATAGTTACTGCTGTGTCCATGATATGTCCCGTTAGGATGAGATAAAGACCTTCTCGGTCTTTTATTTCAGATTGCAACGTAAATGGAGTGGTGCGGTGAAATGCTATAAGCGTACCTCTCTGTTTTGTGTTGGCTGAGGCTGTGTATACTTGTGGGTAGGAGTTACTGAAAAATTTAGGAGTAAGGGTTGGTGTAAAATGTGTTTCTTGCAAGCACACAATATGAGCTTTCTTACATTGGAATGACCTAAAGGCTTTAGTGCGTTTTTGTGGCACATTAAGACCTTGGACGTTCAATGAGATAATATTTAATGGGGCCATGGCAAGTGATACAACAAGCTAATCTTACCTGTAGCCTTACTGCAACGGTCTCCGGGTCCAACCCACACGGATAAGAGAGAAAGAAAGTAAAGAGAGGATCTCGAGTGATCCAACTTAAATGAAAAATAAGAAATAGATATGATTATATAACATATAAACATTTTAAATATGTTAATGCATTCATTGTTTGCCCGTGAACGGGGGTAAAGCCCCCCCTCAGGGGACAAGGAGCTTTCGTCGAATCCCCGCATATTAGTGCGAGGGCCCGAGGAAAGCTTGGTGGGGCACATGTGGTTTCCGTGCTATGGGGTGCCGCCCTATATATAATTAAATATAGAATCAAATGAAAAAATAAAAAATGTATATATATACATCGTAGTGATGTATGATTCTAAGCCCTATTTATACTTGTATAAGTTGTCTAAAACTAGTACTTAATCAAACGGATGGGGAGAAAAATTAAAACCTTTAATAGTTTACCTAGGAGATACAACCTATTAACTTTAACTAAGTTGATTCTAAAAGATTACCTTAATGTGTAAATGCATATCTAGATGAAGAGAATCTGTTTGTTAAATAAGAACTATTTTTCTATTCACTTCAATCTTTAACTAATAAGTAGTTATTCAGAACTAATAAATTATAACTAATACATTTTCTATTCATATTGAGACCTGTATTGCGTAGTAAATATAAATGAAATATAATTGAAGATACTTCAATAAAAAATAAAATAAAAAATAAAAAAAATGTTACTTTTAAGTAGAGATAAGAGAAATGTCTCTATAAAATGTTTCCAATGAGGTTTTCAAAGTTATTCAGTCTTGTGGTTTGGCTTGTATGTGTTGAAGCAGGGGTCTTTGAGTAATCAAGGTGTTTCTATTACTGGTAATCTTTGGTGGATTTGTCACTTTCACATATTATATTTCTTTCAGTCCATTGTGTCTTCTTGCCTTGGGAAGAGGGTGTGAAGCGTCCTCTTTTGTGCACTTGGGTGCTTCCATTTTTGGACTCTAAGTGGGATGCTTTGTGCTTGGAGGGGATTGAGGCTAATCTTCTCTGTGATGCTGTTGATGTGTGTCTTTCAATCAAATTAAGGTCCTGGAGTGCTTGTTGCAGTTCTTCTGGTGTTCTACATGTGATTTTAGTACCTTGGTAGGTGAAACGTAGGGCAAAAGGAAAGCTCCATTGGTATTTCACATTGTGACGCTGTAGTTCCTGTATTTGCGGTTTCATTGCCCTTCTTTTAGATATTGTCAATTGAGATAAGTCTGCAAATATTTGATAATTGTGTCCTTGAAAGACTAAATTATTTTGTTCCCTTGCAGCATTCATTATCCGTTCTTTAGTTTTATAATAATTAAATTTTGCTATCACATCTCGCGGTGGTCCTTCAGATTTTTTGGGCATCAGAGCCCTGTGCACTCTATCCAATTCCATTCTTTCTATTGGTATGCTTGGCATTAATTCTTGGCATAGTGCTGTTATTGTTGATTGCAAGTCTATTATAGATTCTGGTAATCCTCTAAAGCGCAGGTTAGACCTTCTTGCACGGTTCTCAAAATCCTCCAGCTTATTTTGAAGAGTAATATTATCTTCCTTCAAATTCTCTATTTCAGATTGGTGGTCTATTGTAGCATTTTCAATCTCCTCAGCTTTAATTTCTAGTGCTGCAGTGCGGTGTCCCAATTCTCTGATTTCTTTAGTTAAGTTGTTGGTAATTTGTTCTGATGTCTGCCTCAGTGCTTTGTGAAGCATTTTTTCAAATTGTTTTAAAATATTTGGGGGTGTAGGAATTTCTTTTGTTAATGGTTGTGACTGATAAACTTCAGCCTCTGAGTCAGAGTCTCCTGTGAAAATATGCTGTGCCTTTGTAAGCTTGCCTTTCTTCTCTGAGGTAAGCGTGTCTAAGGTGACAAGCGCCTTTTTCTGTGAGGAATTCCTCACTAGTACTCTGCTAATGGGGTTCATTTTTGTCTTATTGCGGGCTCCTCCATAAACCATTCTCCTTCCAAAATGTACCCCTCACCTCTGTGAATCTTTAGACAGCTTTTCCAGTTATTTTGGAATGTCGGGCTGTTTCTATCTTGCGGCTTTGTCCCCCTCACGGAGCGGAGCTCTAGTCAGGCATTACCGTCCCGCTAGCCTCCGCACATACGCCTCTCCCAACATTTTACATTTCCATTCAACATTGTACATTTACATAAGAACAAATGAGCGTTGCAAGACAGAACTTAGTACAAAATTATCTTATCAAAATAATATCCCCCCTCCCCCCCCAAAAAAAAGGAAAAGAAAAAAGAGAAGAGAAAAAAAAAAAAGAAAAATGTATAATTCCCTCCCCCCCCTCCCTCAGCGCCAACCCTGGCTGCGGTGGAATAAGTCTGCTCTATGCCCACTCACTCCTTTCCTTCTACTTATGTTGTGTGTTACCCTACTGTGTCCTTATTTGTCCCTTAAACAGTGCCCCCTCTTATTCAAAGAGGCCAGTAATAGCCATAGTGTCTATTCTTTTTTTGTGGGGAAGAAAAAAAAAAAGCAGGAGCGGGAAAAAAAAAATGATTTATGTATTTATTTGTGCCTCGTGATTAGGTATTGATTACCCCTAGTTGTGTATAGCAGCCCCCATGGCCTAATTCCCCAGCTTGAGAAAGAACAAACAAGCTTTAGAAAAAAAAAAAAAAGTGTTTCTTTATTGATTCCCCTCTACCAGGGCCTCTTAAGAGGGCACTAATGGCCATGGTGTTTAAATATAAGTGATTATACCTTGTGATATCTTCGCCCGTATTTACGTTCAGGCGATCCTCCCAACCTACTCTTCCCCCCATTTTAAGTGACAGACCCGTATTCCCCACGGGAATACAATAAAAAATTGTGATGTCCTCGCAGTGATCATGTACAATCTCTATCCTAATATTACTTCCATTCCCTCTTCTCCTATGTGTGCCCTACTCCTTATCCCCCCCTCCCATCCCTCCCCTCTCCGCCCCAAAACGACTCAACTCCCTCTCTCTCTCTCCCAGTCATGGGCAGACATCTCACTCCACACCATCAATGCAGTCAGAATTTATTAGGGAGGTCAATGAGAGAGAGAGGGAGGGGAAAAAAAAAAAGAGTATCAGTCCTGGTCAAGGTTCATGCTTTGGTTCTTTATACTTCTATGGCTTAACCCTTAAGCAACTATACTGGGGGTCCTTGTGGATCCGCTATGCCCCCTGCTTTCCCCCTCCATACCTCCTATCCTCAGCCCATTTCAGGTGCACACTGTATCCAGCCTGCCCAAGTCCTCTCAAATTCCCCTTTTTTTCATTCACTACTTGAGTCCACCTTTTGGCTTCCATTATCCGGTTAACCTCCTTTTTCCAGTCCTCTAGTTTTGGACAGGCGGCCTGTTTCCAAAATCTAGGGATCAATAATTTGGCTGCGTTCAATAGGTGTGGTTTGATACTCTTCCTGTAAGCTTTAAAGGAGCTGGGTGTTCCATGGAATAGGAAGCATAGAGGAGTAAACTCCATAGGTCTAGAGGTCAACCTCTCCATCCATGGTGTGATTGATACCCAAAATGTTTTGATCATGGGGCATTCCCACCACAGGTGGAGAAATGTACCCCTCTGCTCACATCCTCTCCAACACCGGGCGTCTGCCTCTGGGTACATCTGATTCAATTTCACTGGTGTCCTGTACCACCTTTTTATAAATTTATAGGCCATCTCTTGAACGTACGAACTTATAGATGTAGAGTAGGGATGAGCTCGGTGTTCGAGTCGAACATAAGTTCGACTCGAACATCGGCTGTTCGACCGTTCGGCGAACATCGAACGATTTGGGCCGTTCGCGCCAAATTCGAGTGACGCGAACGGCCCACAATACACTGCGCCATCGAAGTGCAATCCTGGCGCTGTGATTGGCCAAGCATGCACTGTGACCCCGCATGCTTGGCCAATCACAGCACCGGCAGCTAGGAGAGCCATAATTGGCCACAGGCAGGTTGCCTGTGGCCAATTATAGCTCAGGGGGTTTAGCACACGCCCCACACTATAAAAGGCTGCCAGCGCAGCGGCTTTGTGTAGTGTGTTCCGGCACAGGTTAAGAGTTACATAGGCAGGGACAGTGTCAGTGCTATTTGTACCTCAAACTTGTGCGTAGGGAGAGAGAAGGATAGGCAGGGAGAGTGTCAGTGTCATATTCTTTGCTAAACCTTGTGCAGGGAGAGAGAAGGATAGGCAGGGGACAGTGTCAGTGTCACATTCTTTGCTAAACCTTGTGTGCAGGGAGAGAGAAGGATAGGCAGGGAGAGTGTCAGTGTCATATTCTTTGATAAACCTTGTGTGCAGGGAGAGAGAAGGATAGGCAGGGAACAGTGTCAGTGTCATATTCTTTGCTAAACCTTGTGTGCAGGGAGAGAGAAGGATAGACAGGGAGAGTGTCAGTGTCATATACTTTGATAAACCTTGTGTGCAGGGAGAGAGAAGGATAGGCAGGGGACAGTGTCAGTGTCATATTCTTTGCTAAACCTTGTGTGCAGGGAGAGAGAAGGATAGGTAGGGAGAGTGTCAGTGTTATATACTTTGATAAACCTTGTGTGCAGGGAGAGAGAAGGATAGGCAGGGGACAGTGTCAGTGTCATTGTTGCTAAGCCTCCTGCACCTTATACACCTGAAGTTAGCCTGTATTGCTGCATTTTCCTGGTGTGTTACACCAACAGGCATTTGCAGCACTTACAGCGGGCGGAGTGTGCCTCCTGATCATATTACACCTGAAGTTAGCCTGTATTGCTGCTTTTTCCTGGTGTGTTACACCAACAGGCATTTGCAGCACTTACAGCGGGCGGAGTGTGCCTCCTGATCATATTACACCTGAAGTTAGCCTGTATTGCTGCTTTTTCCTGGTGTGTTACACCAACAGGCATTTGCAGCACTTACAGCGGGCGGAGTGTGCCTCCTGATCATATTACACCTGAAGTTAGCCTGTATTGCTGCTTTTTCCTGGTGTGTTACACCAACAGGCATTTGCAGCACTTACAGCGGGCGGAGTGTGCCTCCTGATCATATTACACCTGAAGTTAGCCTGTATTGCTGCTTTTTCCTGGTGTGTTACACCAACAGGCATTTGCAGCACTTACATCGGGCGGAGTGTGCCTCCTGATCATATTACACCTGAAGTTAGCCTGTATTGCTGCTTTTTCCTGGTGTGTTACACCAACAGGCATTTGCAGCGCTTACAGTGGGCGGAGTGTGCCTCCTGATCATATTACACCTGAAGTTAGCCTGTATTGCTGCGTTTTCCTGGTGTGTTACACCAACAGGCATTTGCAGCACTTACAGCGGGCGGAGTGTGCCTCCTGATCATATTACACCTGAAGTTAGCCTGTATTGCTGCTTTTTCCTGGTGTGTTACACCAACAGGCATTTGCAGCACTTACAGTGGGCGGAGTGTGCCTCCTGATCATATTACACCTGAAGTTAGCCTGTATTGCTGCGTTTTCCTGGTGTGTTACACCAACAGGCATTTGCAGCACTTACAGCGGGCAGAGTGTGCCTCCTGATCATATTACACCTGAAGTTAGCCTGTATTGCTGCTTTTTCCTGGTGTGTTACACCAACAGGCATTTGCAGCACTTACAGCGGGCGGAGTGTGCCTCCTGATCATATTACACCTGAAGTTAGCCTGTATTGCTGCTTTTTGCTGGTGTGTTACACCAACAGGCATTTGCAGCACTTACAGTGGGCGGAGTGTGCCTCCTGATCAAATTACACCTGAAGTTAGCCTGTATTGCTGCTTTTTCCTGGTGTGTTACACCAACAGGCATTTGCAGCACTTACAGCGGGCGGAGTGTGCCTCCTGATCATATTACACCTGAAGTTAGCCTGTATTGCTGCCTTTTCCTGGTGTGTTACACCAACAGGCATTTGCAGCACTTACAGCGGGCGGAGTGTGCCTCCTGATCATATTACACCTGAATTTAGCCTGTATTGCTGCTTTTTCCTGGTGTGTTACACCAACAGGCATTTGCAGCACTTACAGCGGGCGGAGTGTGCCTCCTGATCATATTACACCTGAAGTTAGCCTGTATTGCTGCTTTTTCCTGGTGTGTTACACCAACAGGCATTTGCAGCACTTACAGCGGGCGGAGTGTGCCTCCTGATCATATTACACCTGAATTTAGCCTGTATTGCTGCTTTTTCCTGGTGTGTTACACCAACAGGCATTTGCAGCACTTACAGCGGGCGGAGTGTGCCTCCTGATCATATTACACCTGAAGTTAGCCTGTATTGCTGCTTTTTCCTGGTGTGTTACACCAACAGGCATTTGCAGCACTTACAGCGGGCGGAGTGTGCCTCCTGATCATATTACACCTGAAGTTAGCCTGTATTGCTGCTTTTTCCTGGTGTGTTACACCAACAGGCATTTGCAGCACTTACAGCGGGCGGAGTGTGCCTCCTGATCATATTACACCTGAAGTTAGCCTGTATTGCAGCTTTTTCCTGGTGTGTTACACCAACAGGCATTTGCAGCACCTACAGCAGGCGTAGTGTGATTCCTGCAAAATATACTCCTGAAGCTAGGCCTTATTGCTGGTTTTCCCATTTTCCTGCAGGCCATTAGAATGTCTGGAAGGCAAACAAGGAGAGGCAGACAGTCAGGAGCCAATAAAAGAGGGCAAGCAGGCTCTGTGTCTAGAGACAACAGTGCTGGTCGTGGACACGGTGCATCGCCATCAGCACATGGCCATGGGACACGCTTGTCCTTCTTTTCGGCAGCTGGACGTGTTGAGCCGCATCATGCCGAAGACTTGGTAGAGTGGATGACCAAGCCCTCCTCATCCTCCTCATCCTCTCTCACCCAGGCTCAGGGTACTGGCAAAGCAGCTGCCAAAGCGTCCTCTTCCCTGGTATCAATGTCATCATCAGTCACTCCTTCCCTAGACCAACCATGTCCTCCTGAGGAGTCCCCCGAACTGTTTGAGCACAGTGTTGGGTACATGCTCCAGGAGGATGCCCAGCGTTTCGAAGGGTCTGATGATGATACCAAGCTAGAGGAAGGCAGTAGCGTGAGAGCAGAGAGAGGGGATGCTCAAGAAGGACACCAATCTGGCAGTCATGTTTCAGCAGCTGCAGCATACTGCCAGATTGGCTCCAGTGATGAGGAGGGAGGGGATGATGAGGTCACTGACTCCACGTGGGTGCCTAATAGGAGAGAGGAGGAGCAGGAGGCACATCTCCAACGAGGCAGGATCGTCTCGGGGGGCCAGCGTAAGGGCAGCACACCGACGGAATCACACCGCAGAGCTCCGCCTGTGCAGGGCGCTGCCTCTGCCCGTTATTCAAAAAGTTCTTTGGTGTGGGCCTTTTTTGAGTCGAGTGCATCAGATTGCACAGCTGCTGTTTGCAACATATGTCTCAAGCGTATATCGCGTGGCCAAAACATCACCCGCTTGGGCACCACATGCTTGACCAGACATATGTTGACCTGCCATGCAGCTCGTTGGCAAGCCTACCTTAAAGACCCACACCAAAGAACAAAGCGGACCTCTCCTTGCACCGCATCAGCTGGGATCTCCAAACCCACTATACCTTCAGTCCTCTCTGAAACCTGCACCGAGAGGAATGAAGGTGTAGAATTAGGTGTGTCACAGCCAAGTACTTGCGGGCACTCTGCTAGCAGTACACCGACGTCCGATTCTAGCAGGCAAATTTCCCTGCCCCAGCTGCTGGACCGTCGAAAGAAGTTCACTCCCAGCCATCCACATGCCCAGCGGTTGAATGCTAGCTTGGCTAAATTGCTAGCGCTTCAACTTCTGCCTTTTCAATTTTAGTTTTTTTTATTGAAATTTTTCATGTATACAAAAACAGATTCAAAAGATTGTCAGAATATAAAATAGAGCATACAGCATATAATAAAAGTGTATCAATCAATTCACAGTACTGCCAGCATACAATTATCATGGGATATTAGCCGTACAAAAGGAATTGAGCAAATGAGTAAATAGCCAGCGAATGGGCAAAACAAAACAATATACCATATAACGCATGTAAGCAAAATTGTATTCACTGGGTCTGGTAACAGTGAGACACCCAGGGCGCCCCCCCCAGAAATCGAGGGCACCACGCAGGTATCGCACCTAGTGAGAGGACAAAAAAAATAAAAAAAATAAAATAAAATAAAAATAAAAAAGGAACGGGGGAAAGCACCATGGAATCTTCAAAGGGAGTAGTGAACAAAACCTCTACATTCTAACTTTGGGATAAAAGGTCAAGATAAAGTCTCCTCGCTGGAAGATAAGGAAGTGCCACTAGGGTTGAAATCTGAATGTTCCCAAATATACCACACTTTTGAAAATTGAGGAAGAGTGTCGTGCACCATTGCAGTGAGGCGTTCCATTTTACAGATCAGTCCCAATATTTGAAGAACTTGTGGAAGTGTGGGCGGGGAAGGGGACAACCATCGCGAGGGTATAGCCCGTTTTGCTGCTAAAATGATATAGGTAGCCAATTTTTGGGTATGTTTGGAGACACCAGGGATCGGCAGGCCTAGAAGGAAATAAATCGGGTCCAATGGGGGAGTGACGTCCAACAACTGCTGTAGAAAGGTCTGGACAGAAGACCAAAATGGGCGAATCAAAGGACATTCCCAAAAAATGTGGAAATGAGAGCCAACGTCTCCCCGGCATCTCCAACATACGCGAGGGGTTGTGGGATCATATTTATGTAGTATTTCAGGTGTTCTATACCAAAAATATAAAATTTTGTATGCCGTCTCTCTTTGTTCCACACATCGTGAAGACCTGGAAATAGCCTCCCAAATCGTCCGCCATTGAGGAAGGGGGATGGGACGGCCTATTAATTGGGACCATTTATGCATGTATAGATGGGATGTGTCAGTAAGTGAGGCAGCGTCATGTAAATATTTGTAGATATCAGAAATGAGATGGGTCTGGTATGGTCCCTGAGCACATAAAAGTTCGAACGGGGTAGGTTTTTCAAGAGTCAGGGAAGCTGCTTTAGAAGCAAAATAATGTTTAATCTGTAAGTAGGAGTATAACAATTGTTTAGGGATCTGATATTTCCTCTGTAGGTCAGCAAAGGGCAAAAGTGTACGAGTGAGGGGGTGTACAATGTTTCGAAGTTGAAAGATTCCAGCTTTTGTCCACGGAAGCATGCGAGTATAAGATAGGCTATCAGGGATGTCAGGGTTGAACAACACGTTCAGTAGTGGTGGACATGGGGATGCAAGAGAGAATTGGCATGAGCATTTTTTCCATATAGAGAGGGAGAACAACATTGGCCCCAGGCAAATACTTCGAAGTTGACTTATAGACGAATCCAGGTTAGCCCAGATCATAGCGCATGGATGTACTGGTCTAGTGACACTCATTTCGATCTCTGCCCACACACTAGGCGCCATTCTGGAGGACCAAACAATGATCGGTTTGAGATGGGTGGCGTAAAAATATTTAATGAGATCTGGAGCCCCCATCCCACCTCTTGCCCTAGGGGCCAGCACTACAGAGCCCGCAATCCTGTGAGCCCTATAGTGCCAGATGAAATTAAGAAATGCTCTTTGCGTAGCTTTAAGTTGGGACATAGGAATGGGAATCGGGAGAGTGTCAAATAGGTATAAAAGTCTAGGCATAATAGACATCTTCAGAACATTAATGCGACCCAAGAGAGAGATGGGATACATATCCCATTGTCGCAAGAGCCGGTCAATGTCTCGGAAGAGTGGGGGGTAATTAGCCTGATATAAAGTGGAGTATGAAGAGGTTAAATTCACCCCCAAATACGTAAGGGAATCCGAGCACCAATGAAATGAATAATTTTGTGTGAGAGTTGTGAGTTCTAAGGGTGGAATGTGTATAGGTAGGGCTTCGGTTTTACTGGTGTTAATTTTATAACCCGAGATAGAACTAAGTTCCTTCAGTAGGGCTATGAGGTTTGGAAGAGAGGTATGGGGTCTAGTCAGAGTCAGCAGAATATCGTCTGCAAACAGGGTCAATTTATACTCCTTCTGGCGAAGTAAGACCCCACGAATATCAGGATGGTTGCGAATAGCCGCGGCTAAGGGTTCAAGACATAGGATGGAGAGTAGGGGGGATAATGGGCATCCTTGTCTGGTACCGTTGCTCAATAAGAAGGATGAAGACAGATAAGAGGATAGTTGTACTTGGGATGAGGGACATGAGTATAGGGCGTGCAAGGCTGCAATAAAGGGACCTCCAAACCCATATTTGGAGAGGGTAGCGAACATAAACGGCCAGCTGAGCCGATCAAAAGCCTTATGTGCATCAAGGCTCAGTATCAGGGCTGGACGGGACGTTTTGTTCAGTAGGTCTATTAGATCGATCGTACGGCTCGTATTATCACCGGCGTGTCTGGTCTTCACAAAGCCTACCTGATCTTTGTGTATGAGTCTGGGAAGGAAATGGGACAATCGATACGCCAATATTTTCGTGAATATCTTGTAATCAGAGTTAAGTAATGCAATGGGTCTATAATTATCAGGGATGGAGGGGTCTTTACCCGGTTTTGGGATCACAGAAACATGGGCATGTAAAAAGTGTGGGTGTGGAATGGTACCTTTAAATAGTGAAGCATACAAGGAAAGCAAATGAGGGCTTAGGATAGGTAGAAAGGTCTTATAATAGGAGTACGGTAGACCATCAGGGCCAGGAGATTTCTGGGTGGGGAGATGTTTTACTACGTCTTCTAATTCCTCGGGTGTAACTGCCAAGTTCAAGGAGGCTAAGTGGGCGGGTGAAAGTTTAGGTAGTTGTAGGGATTCGAAGAATGAATCAAATTTCTCTTGAGTAAATTCATACCTGGAATCCGTATGTAGGCAGTTGTACAATTGATGATAAAATTCACCAAAGATTTTGGACATGAGAGGGCAATATGTGGGTGTTCCGTCCGTTTGCCTAAGAAAGTCAGGGGAGGTTTGAAAGGGGCGGGGCTTTAGCCTATTTACCAGCATTTTGTGAGGTTTATTTGAGTATTCATAACATTTTTGTTTGGACCATAAAAGAGCTTTGTCAATTTTGTCCATTTTCAATGCCTTAAGTCGATTCCGTAAGGAAACAACAGTCCGGAGCCTAGCCACCGTGGGGGATGACAACAAGAGCCCCTCCGCCGAACGGAGTTCAGACATAATAGATGAATATTGAAATGCAGCATCTTTTTTTAGGCGGGAACCTGTAGCAATGCAATGTCCCTGGAAGACGGCCTTATGCGCCTCCCACAAAGTGGAGGGCTCCGAGACTGAACCAGCGTTAAATTGAAAGTATTCAGTTAGGCTAGCAGATAGGTGATCTTTAGTGTCAGGGATACGGAGAAACGTCTCATTGAGTCTCCAATGACAGGTTTTAGGGGACACCGAAAAGAGGAGAATGTCCAGGTTTACAGACGAGTGGTCAGACCAAGGTATGGGATTGATTTTAGAGGATATCGGGGACGTCAGGAGAGGAGTAGAGATAAAAAAATGATCCAGTCTGGAGTAGAGTTTGTGGGAGTGTGAGTAGAACGTGTATTGTTTATGTGTAGGATGTTTAATCCTCCAAATATCTAAAAGATTTTTAGCTCTGATGAGCTTACGGAAGGATTTAGAGAGGCGATCAGATCTGGGAGTGGAAGAGGATGGAAACAATATGTGTCTGTCTTTGCCAGGTGACATGGTAACATTAAAATCTCCCCCAATGACCATGAAAGGTTGGGAGAAATTGTCTAGGATCTCAAACATAGAGGATAAAAATTTGATCTGACCTGTATTGGGAGCATACACATTAACAATAGTAAGGGATTGATTGAGAAAGGAGCAGTCCAGAACAATAAATCTGCCATGGGGGTCCAGGTCGGTAGATTTAACTTGTAAAGGGCATGATCTGTTAATCAAAATAGCTACGCCTGCCTTCCCGGATGGGTCAGATGCTATGAAGGACTTAGGAAAGTGTTTACTAGCAAATTTAAAGGATTCCCCAGTGCGGAAATGAGTCTCCTGGATCAGGATTACATCTGCTCTAGAAGCTTTAAACTCTTTCAAAGCCAGCCATCTCTTTCGAATAGAGTTTAAACCTTTAACATTGCATGTCAAAAATTTTAGAGCCATAACAATTCAGTCTGGAAAAAAAACAATAGACATAGCTTACAATATATGATGGATGAAGAATACCATGTGTATATAAATAAAATAAAATATCACAGATACAAATAAAACATTGGCAGCATTGCAATGGGGACGTCTTAAGTCTATCAGAAACAGTAACCGCAGGTCAAAAAAAAAGACCTGAGAGAAAAAAATAGATGTAAAAACAAAAGGAAAAAAAAACAGAAAAAAAAATGTCAACGTCTACCAAATAGAAACCTGGAAGGCCGATTGCCTCCAGGGAACCCAGGACCAAGCCTTGGGTCATTAAGAGGAGCACGAGAGCCCCCAAACATGGAGACGGGAAAACCCCCACCCCCTCCCAGAGCAAAGAGTCCTGGAGTATATAACTGAGGGAGTAGATATATAGAACCAATAAACCAGGGTGGCTGTGGAGCAACAAGCCACGCATCCCCCGGGCCAGGGGATGTGAAAAACCTGCTAAGGGGCCAATGGCCACTCAAGAAACAAAAAAAAGACACATAGCAAAAACAACAACTAGGGGCCAATTAAATTTGGTATACAGAACCTCAGATTTTTGAAAGGATATTCAGGTTGGGAATCTTGAAGCATGACGCCTCTGGGGCGTAAGATTGGACTTGGATGGTTTCTGGCGTACCGGGGTCCAAATGCGATTTGGAGCCATCAACGGTTTAGGAGTAGCAGGAAGCGGTGCTGGATCTTCATCAGGAAGAGGGGGTATGCCCAAGTTGCGAAGAAAGGTGTCGCTCTCTTGAAGATCACGAAGAGAGTATTGTACGCCATCTCGAGATGCAGAAAGGCGGAAGGGGAACCCCCAGCGATATGCGACTTTGTGAGATTGAAGATGTAGCGTCAGCGGGCGTAGGTTCCTCCTCCTAGCTAGAGTAATAGGGGAGAGGTCACTAAAGATTTGGATCTTGGAACCTTTGAACTCGATCCTGGGTTGATTACGGGTTGCAATGGTTAGAGCTTCTTTACTATCATAGTAATGAAATCTGACAATCACATCTCTTGGGTTAGCGCCAGCCGGGGGTTTAGGGGCCAGTGATCTGTGAGCTCTGTCTAAGCGCCAGTCTATGTCAGGGATGTTTGGAGCAAGCACATTGAATAAGCTTAGAAGGTAGGAGCGGAGAAACTGCTGCCTTTTCAGTTGGTAGACTCGGCCCCCTTCCGTGAGTTTGTGCAATGTGCGGTTCCTCAGTGGCAGGTTCCCAAACGCCACTTTTTCCCACGGAAGGCGATTCCGGCTCTCTACCGGCATGTGGAAGGCAATGTCTTGGCCTCGCTGGACAGGGCGGTCAGCGGTAAGGTGCATATTACCGCTGACTCATGGTCCAGCAGGCATGGACAGGGACGTTACCTTTCTTTCACGGCCCATTGGGTCACTCTTTTGGCAGCTGGGAAGGATGCAGGACAAGGTGCAGTAGTGTTGGAGGTTGTTCCACCGCCACGCCTCCAAAATGCTACTACTGGTTGTGACACACCTCTCTCCTCCACCCCCTCCTCTTCTTCTTCCTCCATGGCCTCTTCCTGTGCTTTGTCCTCGGAACCAGCGGTGCTCCGTAGGCGTTCAAGGGGCTACGCAAGTACGCAGGCAAAAAGATGCCATGCCGTGCTTGCGCTGGTGTGTTTGGGGGACAGGAGCCACACTGGGGCAGAGGTTCTGTCTGCTCTGCAGGGGCAGGCCGAGAGGTGGTTGACGCCATGCCAGCTTAAGCCAGGAATGGTAGTTTGCGACAATGGCACCAACCTCCTCTCCGCTCTCCGACAGGGACAACTGACCCATGTGCCCTGTGTGGCTCACGTCCTTAACCTGATGGTGCAGCAGTTCTTGGGCAGGTACCCGGGCTTACAGGATGTCCTCAGGCAGGCCAGGAAAGTCTGTGTGCATTTCCGCAGATCTTATAATGCCAGTGCTCGCCTGGCTGAGCTGCAAAAGGAGTTGAACTTGCCCAAGAACCGCCTTATATGTGACATGCCCACCAGGTGGAACTCAACGTTGGCCATGCTGCAGCAGCTGTACACGCAGCAGAGGGCCATCAATGAGGACCTGTGCGACTACGGCACCAGGACAGGGTCAGGGGAGCTCAGGTTTTTTTCACCATGCCAATGGGGCATGATCAGGGATGCATGCACTGTCCTGGCACCATTTGAGGAGGCCAAGAGAATGGTGAGCAGTGACAGTGCATGCATCAGTGACACTGTACCTCTTGTCCACCTGTTGGAACATACGCTGCGTGGAATAATGGACAGGGCACTTGAGGCAGAACAGAGGCAGGAAGAGGAGGACTTCCTTGCCTCTCAAGGCCCCCTTTACCCAGACAGTGTTCCTTCTGTCCCACCCATCGCACAGGAAGAGGAGGAGGAGGAGGAGGAGGAGGATTGTGTCAGCATGGAGGTGGAGCCTGGCACACAGCATCATCAGCAGTAGTCTTTTAGGGTTGATTTACAGTCCCAAGAAACCAGTGGACTTGTACGTGGCTGGGAGGAGGTGGCTGTGGATCATGTCGTCCTTAGTGACCCAGAGGACTCCGGACCGAATGCCTCAGCTAACCTACGCTGCATGGCCTCCCTGATCCTGCAAAGTCTGCGGAAGGATCCTTGTATTCTTCGGATCAAGGAGAGGGACCATTACTGGCTGGCCACTCTCCTTGATCCACGGTACAAGGGTAAGGTTGCGGACCTTATCTTACCGTCGCAGAGGGAGCAGAGGATGAGACAACTCCGGGAGGCCTTGCAGAAAGGTCTGTGCAACGCGTTCCCAGAGACTGGGAGGTTACAAACTCCTGGTCCTGGACAACGAGTTGCTGAGGCTTCGGTCAGTCAAAGAAGGAGCGGTGGGGAAGGTGGCAGTCTGAACGATGCGTTCAGACAATTCTTTAGTCCGCAGCCCCAAGGTATGATCGGTTCCAGCAACCATTGCCAGCGTCTGATATACATGGTGCAGGAATACCTAGGGGCAAGGTCAGACTTGGACACCTTTCCCACCAAAAATCCTCTGGCTTACTGGGTCTTGAGGATGGATCACTGGCCAGAGCTTGCACAGTATGCAATTGAGCTACTGGCCTGTCCTGCATCCAGCGTTCTTTCAGAACGCACATTCAGTGCTGCTGGAGGATTTGTCACGGATCACAGGGTGCGCCTGTCCACCGACTCGGTTGATCGACTGACCTTCATAAAGATGAACCAGTCTTGGATCACCACCAGCTACCAAACACCTGAAGCTGATATAACAGACTAATTTATTTTAAAATGTCACATCCCTTCAAGACTGATGCTGATGCTGAGAGACTGTCCTGTTATGTTGACTGACTATCCTCCTCCTCCTCCTCAATGATCCGATTGATGATGATAGCTTGGAAGAACATTTTTGTTTCTGGGTGCCGCCACCAGTGCCTAAGGCCCAATTTTTCAGCCCCTGTTTAACAGGGGCATGTAATTACAATTTTTTATGCAATGCTTTGCAGCAGGGCTCATTCCTGCACTCCAACTAGAGTATCTGGGAGAGGTTGCAGTGTCGTGGCACCAGCACCAGTGGCTAAGGCCCAATTTTTCAGCCCCTGTTTAACAAGGGCGTGTAATTACAATTTTTGATGCAATACTTTGCAACAGGGCTCATTGCTGTGCTCCAAGTACAGTATCTGTGAGGGGTTGCAGTGTTGTGGCACCAGTGCCTAAGGCCCAATTTTTCTGCCCCTGTTTAACAGGGGCATGTAATTACAATTCTTGATCTAATAATTCACAGCAGGGCCCATTCCTGCGCCCACCAAGAGTAACTGTGAGGCCTTACAGTGTTGTGTCAACACCACCACCACCACCACCACCACCACCACCA
Organism: Rana muscosa; assembly: GCA_029206835.1. Taxonomy (NCBI): domain Eukaryota; kingdom Metazoa; phylum Chordata; class Amphibia; order Anura; family Ranidae; genus Rana; species Rana muscosa. Next base: position 570,864,208 of record CM055121.1, read on the forward strand.
AAGGCCCAATTTTTCAGCCCCTGTTCAACAGGGGCATGCAATTACAATTCTTGATCTAATAATTCACAGCAGGGCCCATTCATGTGCCCACCAAGAGTAACTGTGAGGGCTCACAGTGTTGTGGCAACACCAACATGTAAGGGGTAAATTTCAGCTGAGTATATACGGCAGGCCCCTACTTTCAAACATCCAACTTACAAACGACTCCTCCTTGCAAACGGAAGGATACAACAGGAAGTGAGAGGGAATCTACCCCTAGGAAGGCAAATTCTCTCCTGTAATGCCGCGTACACACGGCCGTTTTTCTCGTCGAGAAAAACAACATTTTTCCCATTCGACGAGAAAAACAATAGTCTGTGGGCTTTCTGTCATTTTTTTTTTACGAGAAAAACGGCATTAAAAACGACGAGAAAAATTAGAACATGTTCTAATTTTTCTCGTCGTTTTTTTCGACATGTTTTCCGCGGCAGTGTTTCCCATAGGGAAACACTGCCGCGGAGCCCACAGACGGTCGTTTTTCTCGACAAGAGAAAAAACGACGTGAAAAATGACCGTGTGTGGGGAACAAGCCGTTCCCTCGTTTTTAATGACATTATTCACGGCGGTTTTTTAACCGCCGTGAATAATGACCGTGTGTACGCGGCATAAGAGTTAATATGGGGAAAAAAGTGTCTCCTCTCCACTGATGCTTTATCACCAATTCTTGTTTCAATAAAAACCCCAAATTTTCAAAAAACATTTGCCATTAAGACGGAAAGTGAGGTGAACTGTTCTGAACAGGTGCACACTGCACAGACAGCAAAACAAATATTACAGGGGTGATAACCCTTCCCTATGTTTTCCAAAAAGTTTAAAAATAGATTTTTGGGCTTGAGCTACACTTAAACAATGTACCTGTTCAAAATTACAAACAGATTCTACATAAGAACAAACCTACAGTCCCTGTCTTGTATGCACCGCCTGTATACGGCTGTTCAGAGTATATAGGTCCTTTTTTATTTTGTGTGCGGGGTTCCCCTTAATATCCATACAAGACCCAAAGGGGCTGTTAATTGGCTGGGGTGGGGGGGGGGCTGTGATGGGGTAGCTATGCCATTTTTCTTAAAGATTTTCATCCATATTACCGGGACCAGACATTACATTAAAGCCGCAAGCAGTTTTAAATGGCTTTTTTTCCTTTAGAAATGTAATTTTGTGCAGGGACAGTTCTAAACACGGGAAACACGTGGCACTTCACAGGCATACTTTAGACACCCCCCAGGTACGATATTTAAAGGAATATTTGATTTTTTTTTTCACTTTATGCATCATTAAAATGACTGCTCCCGAAAAACGGCCGTTTTTAAAACTTTTTTTTGGATTGATACATGTCCCCTGGTGCAGAACCCGGGTTCCCAAACCCTTTTTAGGACAATAACATTCATAATAGTCGTTATAATTAGCACTTTAGATTTCGAACGTTCGCATCCATTGTATTTAATAGGGTTCTAAAGTTCGTGCGAACTTTCGGTCCGTTAGCGGGTTCTGGTGCGAACCGAACCCGGGGGTGTTCGGCTCATCACTAATGTAGAGTAAGTTGATTTAATTATTTTTTTAATTTGTTCCTCTGACAGTTCTTTATTTAATTCTCTTTCCCACTCTCTGATGAAATATGGGACTGTACTCTTTTGGGCTCCTAATATCAGTCTATACATCTGAGATAGCAGATGCCTGGCATCCCTCAAACGCACACACTGGCCCTCAAACACTGTGATTGAGTTTAATGATCTCAATAAAGGTTTCATCTTGTTAAAGAAACCTGTCATTTGATAGTACCTCCAACCTGATGTGTGTATATTCCCTAGGGCTGTAACCAGCTCTGAATGGGTTGCTAGGGTTCCCCGCGGGGCGAATTTACCACACGTGGTATCTCCATCCCGACCCCATGCCCCCAGGAATCCCCCCCTCCCCCGGGGGGAACCATGGGAATCCCTCTAATGGGGCTAGGGGGGACACCTGGGGGGAATACTCTACTGTTTTGTTCAACTTATCCCATATTAACAAGGAGTTCCAAGTCAGGGGAGATGTCCATTTCGAAAGTCCTCTCGACGTACTCGGGATCCAAGGGGTCCCTGCAAGATTCCTGCCTGCTATTGTTTTTTCTAGTGGGACCCACATTTTATTAGGGGAGTCATGGCACCAGTTCAAAATTCGCACCAGTGACATTGCCTTATAGTACACTGATATGTCTGGTAGCCCCATTCCTCCCTCTGCCTTACTTCTGCGCAGGATGTCATATGCCAACCTTGGTCGTTTATCATTCCACACGAATGCTACAAAGGCCTTCCGTATCTGTTTAAAAAAGGTTTCTGTTAATTTAATCGGGACTGTGTGTAATATATAGATAATTCTAGGTAATATACACATTTTAATGGCACTTACTCTTCCAAACCATGTTAGGTATTGTCCTGTCCATTTCTTTAAGTCCCCCACTGTCCTGGCCATTAAGGATGCATATTTAAGGTCATATAATATTTTTTGATCTGCGGAAATATGTACCCCCAAATAGAACAAGGAGTCCTTCTTCCATACAAAGGGGTACGCCCTCCTCAATATCTCTGCCATCTCTTGGGGTACATAGCTGGGTAAGAGTATTGATTTTTCAAAATTAATTTTAAAGTTAGATAGATGCCCATATCTGTCCACTTCCTGCATAAGAGCTGTTAAGGATGTCTGTGGTGTTGAAAGGTAGAATAATAGGTCATCAGCATAAGCCGATACTTTGTGTTCCACATCCCCAATACATGTCCCTAATATCTCCCTATTACTTCTGATCTTACAAAGAAATGGTTCTAATATTATAGCAAATATTAATAATGAAAGTGGGCACCCCTGTTTTGTCCCGTTTTGTATGTTAAGATAGTCTGATACTGTACCATTTACTTTGACCCTTGCTCTTGGGTTTGCATAAAGGGCCATTATCCATCCCATCATGCGGTCACCCAGGCCCACCCCTCTCAAGACTTCACTCATAAAGCCCCAGTTCACCCTATCAAAATCTTTTTCAGCATCCATTGATAGCACGATCTTTGGGGCTTTCTCTGGGCCATATTTCATCCAGTGAAGAAGGTGAAGTGCCCTGATAGTGTTATCCCTTGCCTCGCGTCCTTTCATAAAACCTGTCTGGTCTGCATGACTTAGCTCCCCAATATGTTCTTGCATTCATAACGCTAGGATTTTGGCCAGCAGTTTAGTATCCGAGTTGAGCAGAAAAATAGGCCTGTAATTGGCACAGAACTGCGGATCTTTCCCTTCCTTTGGTAGTACAGTAATGTACACCAACAGGGCTTCTGACGGCAGCAGATTAGCCGCATTAATTGTATTAAAGTAATTGCATAACGGTCTTATCAACTCAGAGGGGAATTTTTTATAGTAATTATTTGTCAAGCCATCTGGGCCAGGGCTTTTCCCTATCGGTAAGGCTGCTATTGCTCTGTTCAACTCTTCAACTGTAATTGGATGTTCCATTTCTGCTGTCACTGTCTCCGATAGGCTGGGCATTGATGATTCCCTAATATAATCTCGTATATCCTCCCTTCTTTGACCCTCCCTATCTTCTTTTTGTGAAGTCTCGAATGTCTGAATGTTATATAATGTTTCATAGAATCTGTGAAATTCTTTTGCTATGGCCTGGGTTTCCACTATCTTTTTATTTTGAATTAATAGGTTATGGACATGTCTAGATTCTTGTTTCTGTTTAAGTTGTTTCGCCAATAGCCGACCGCATTTGTTCCCTTGTTCATAGAACCTATGAGCAAAGTATCTACACTTATTATTAATTTTACGATCTAGACATTGTGCGAGTTCTGCTCGGAGATTCCCTAGTTGTTGGCTATCTAAGGGATCAAGATTTTTTTAATGTTTAATCTCCAGTACGTTGATTTTCTCTAGCAAATCTGTCACTTCCTTCCTTCTTTCCTTCTTAATGTGGGCCCCATAAGCTATTAGTTCTCCTCTTATTACCGTTTTATGAGCCTCCCACACTGCCTGATCTGACACCTCACCTGGTATATTCCTCTCAAAGTAGTCCCTTATTTTAGCTGACAGCTCCTCAGTTATCTTTTTATTGTCTAATATTGATTCGTTCAGTCTCCAAGTCCGTTCTATATAGCCTTCCTGGGTCGGAGAAAGCGTCAACGTTATTGGCGCATGATCCAAAAGGGTTATGGACTCAATAGTACAATTTCTGACCTTTTCTAAGTAGAATTGATCTACCATAAATACATCAATACGCGAGTACATATTATGTGTTTTGGAGTAGTAACTATAGTCCTTTACTCCATTGTGCGTTACCCGCCAACTATCAATCAGGTGTTGAGTGCGTAAAAGTTGTTTTAAATGCTTTAAAGCTCTGAAGGATAGAGATGTTTTCTCTGATGTAGTGTCCAAACTTGGATCCAGCACAACATTGAAGTCTGATTTGACAATCAGACATTGTCTGATTTGGAAAGAATTTATTTGCAAATTATGGTGGAAAATAAATATTTGGTCACCTACAAACAAGCAAGATTTCTGGCTCTCAAAGACCTGTATCTTCTTCTTTAAAAGGCTCCTCTGTCTTCCACTCATTACCTGTATTAATGGCACCTGTTTGAACTTGTTATCAGTATAAAAGACACGTGTCCACAACCTCAAACAGTCACACTCCAAACTCCACTATGGTGAAGACCAAAGAGCTGTCAAAGGACACCAGAAACAAAATTGTAGACCTGCACCAGGCTGGGAAGACTTAATCTGCAATAGGCAAGCAGCTTGGTGTGAAGAAATCAACTGTGGGAGCAATAATTAGAAAATGGAAGACATACAAGACCACTGATAATTTCCCTCGATCTGGGGCTCCACGCAAGATCTCACCCTGTGGGGTCAAAATAATCACAAGAACGGTAAGCAAAAATCCCAGAACCACACGGGGGGACCTAGTAAATGACCTGCAGAGAGCTGGGACCAACGTAACAAAGGCTACCATCAGTAACGCACTACGCCGCCAGGGACTCAGATCCTGCAGTGCCAGACGTGTCCCCCTGCTTAAGCCAGTACATGTCCAGGCCCCTCTGAGGTTTGCTAGAGAGCATTTGAATGATCCAAAAGAGGATTGGGAGAATGTCATATGGTCAGATGAAACGAAAGTAGAACTGTTTGGTAGAAACACAACTCGTTGTGTTTGGAGGAGAGAGAATGCTGAGTTGCAACCAAAGAACACCATACCTACTGTAAAGCATGGGGGTGGCAACATCATGCTTTGGGGCTGTTTCTCTGCAAAGGGAACAGGATGACTGATCCGTGTACATGAAATAATGAATGGGGCCATGTATCGTGAGATTTTGAGTGCAAACCTCCTCCCATCAGCAAGGGCATTGAAGATGAAACGTGGCTGGGTCTTTCAGCATGACAATGATCCCAAACACACTGCCCGGGCAACGAAGGAGTGGCTTCATAAGAAGCATTTCAAGGTCCTGGAGTGGCCTAGCCAGTCTCCAGATCTCAACCCCATAGAAAACCTTTGGAGGGAGTTGAAAGTCCGTGTTGCCCAGCGACAGCCCCAAAACATCACTGCTCTAGAGGAGATCTGCATGGAGGAATGGGCCAACATACCAGCAACAGTGTGTGACAACCTTGTGAAGACTTACAGAAAACATTTGACCTCTGTCATTGCCAACAAAGGATATATAACAAAGTATTGAGATGATCTTTTGATATTGACCAAATACTTATTTTCCACCATAGTTTGCAAATAAATTCTTTCCAAATCAGACAATGTGATTGTCTGGATTTGTTTCCACATTTTGTCTCTCATAGTTGAGGTATACCTACGATGACAATTACAGGCCTCTCTCATCTTTTTAAGTGGGAGAACTTGCACAATTGGTGGCTGACTAAATACCTTTTTGCCCCAAAAAGATGAATTCATGAATATTATGAGCTCCGGTAATTAAAAAACCAACAATGGAACACAGAAATACTACAATTCACATACATATGGTGTACATTTAGGATAGTGTGACAATACAAATTTAATGCATTACGATGTACTGTAGAAGAGACCGCGATGCATTTCGACCTCTCTAGGTCTTCCTCAAGAGGATTAAATTGTTCTATAGGACATCAAAAAATAAAAGATTATATATAATCTGGGCATACGTGCCCTCAACCAAGGAGGTTCAAGGAGTTTTTTAGAGGCACTAAATACTGTATTGTGTTTGTTATACCTGGTATTAAGACCAGAATGTCAGCATCGGTTCGTATGCCCAGTGCTGTTTACCTTGTTTTCAAGTTATAATTGAGACTGTAGTACATATGTAATACAATTATATTGACTAATAGATGACTAAGAGTATTATATAAAACATAGTAAGATGATTGAAATTATAACCTTCAGGTGTTGGTTACATGGTACACTGTTACCCTCCTCCCCTGCTTTCTTGCCCGCTATTGGGATACTCCCGAAGCGTGTGACCCCTTTTGAGTCGGACGAGCTGTGGAGCGGATCCGCCGTGGAGTGGGAGGTGGGCGCCTCGGCCAATACGGACCCTCATTGGGAACCCTGGGAATGCATACGCAATTACGCTTTCAATACGAAAGTCTTCGGTTTCACCATTCAATTCGATACAGAGGGTAAATATGCAATTTTTCATTAACGATGATCGATTTAGCAATCTTTTTTCCCTGTACGTCTCTTAATAAATTAATACATTTGAAAAAATTGCCTATCCAATTACCCTTTATGACAGAAGACGCAGGAAACATGATTAATTTGTATATATAATCTTTTATTTTTTGATGTCCTATAGAACAATTTAATCCCCTTGAGGAAGACCTAGAGAGGTCGAAATGCATCAGGGTCTCTTCTACAGTACATTGTAATGCATTAAATTTGTATTGTCACACCATCCTAAATGTACACCATATGTATGTGAATTGTAGTATTTCTGTGTTCCATTGTTGGTTTTTTAATTACCGGAGCTCATAAGATTCATGAATTCATCTTTTTATGCATCATCGCAATCTTTCCAATAAAATTTACATTTTATCTACCATTGATTCCTTTTTGCTGCTTTAAAATCCCATGGGAAAATGTTATTTTTGTGTTCTAAGAGGGAATGGTTTATTCCTATGTGTGAATATTCAAACACATTTTCTAAGCGTGAAGATGGCAGGAAGCAAACCCAGAGGTGGCAGCCCTAGCTGTTACTGCTATTTCTAACAGCCAAAATAAAATAGTCCATCTAATAAAGGTGGTGAGGGTAATGAAGAAAGGCTTAGATAGATGGTGGTAAAAGGGGATTTGATAAACAGGATGACTAAGTATTTTGTAGTCCAACTTGTCTCAACTGATGTTAAGGTTAAGCATGCAGTGGACTGGGTAGACAAATCCCTGGGAGGGTTTAAGCATGACCCAGGTTTAATGTTGATAAGTGTATAGTTATGCACTTTAAGTGTAGGAACATTGATGCACCATACACTCAAGGGGGAGTACAACTAAGGGTGTCAATAACTGAGGGAGTTCTGGCAGATCAAAGACTTTATAATGGCAAGTTGAAGTTTCTAAAGAAAGCAAAATATTTTCCAGTAATAAAAAGAAACATTGACTTCAGAGGGAGAGACATAATAAACCTGTACAAAGCATCATCTTGTATATGCAGTTCAGATTTGGGCACCAGTTCACAAAAAAAGTAGGTTGGGGAACTGGAGAGACTTTAGCAATTAAACTAAAAATACATGGAGGACAGTGATGAGGAAAAATTAGCTGAAATGTATTCATTCTCCTTTGAATAGAGGTGATTAAGGGGGATATGATCACCATGTATAAACACATACACGGTGTGCATATACTGTAATGAACTTGGTGCAAAGCTATTTGCTTAAAGGTCATTGCAAAGGACAAGAGTGTACTATTAGCATCTGGAGGAAAAGAGGTTAATCTCTGAATATGCAAAGGCCTCTTCACAATAAGACCCATTCAAAAATGTAATAGGCTTAATGGCTTTATCCTTTTGGCCTGCTGGGTAGGCTCTGACCAGAAAGAGTTTGGATCGGAGCTACCTCTTATGGTTTTTGTAGACCACGGTGCATCATGTGTTGATTTTTGGTGTAGTCACAGCATTGTGCTTTACTTCTTTGCCAGCTTGTGCTGTGAGTGTGGTTTTAAAGTCCATGTGATCGAAGCTGTCACATTCTGCCAATTGTACCCTCAGGTACAGGGTAACTTTTTTACAATGGGGTTGACACTTCTGGCTGTTTCAAGAAATGGAAGTCCTTGAGATTTCCCTTTGGTGTTGGCTATCTGAAGTTTTATTTATAAGTCACTTCATTCTCTGAGTTTCTGATAAACTTTGTTACTTACCTTTCGGATAGTTAGCAATCATTTTGAATTTATATACTTTTTTAAATATATTTTTAGATTATATTATTATTTTATATACTTTATATTGCTTCTGCTGAGCCATAAAACTCAGCAGGTCTGCCCTAGACCATTTTAGGTATGTCTCAGCATACTCATTTCAAAACCATTTATTTAATAGGTCTATCACTTTACTGCATGACAACTCTACAGCCTCAATGAACATTTTGGAAGGACGATCATCGGGCCCTCTAGTTTTTGGAACCGGGGGCGCTAATCAGGGGGTTCCTCAGGTCCCCCTGTACAGGGCCTGGGCCCCAGCAATTCAGCAGGAGGCCCAGTGGCAGAATAAGACTTTATACTGCGGGGCACCACTAACTACTCTCCTGGTCTGATCTTAAAAAAGAAATAGGAAAACTTTCCCAGGCCCATTTGTTCAACTGGGGGCCAGGGGAAGGAATGGGACTATTTAATGTTTTTTTGGGACCAGTGGAGAAATCCTTGTGCTTCAGCTCCGAGTCCTGACAATTAAAGTCCAGGCCTCCTGTACTGCATTATAATATAATTGCCGGGAACCATAGCAAGAGGATTATGGCACAGAGACTATTTGATGTTGCCGCAGTGCACAGGCAAGTCTATTTTTTCATGCTCTAGACCAGCAGTAGTGGTGCCCTGAAGTAAACATTAAAGCGGAGCTCCAGTCTTATAAGTAAAAATTTAAAGTCAACAGCTACAAAACTGTAGCTGCTGACTTTTAATAAACAGCCATTCACCTGTCCCAAGATCCAGCAGGATTCTCACCCCAGTCACGTTCTCCCTGTGTCCTCCTTCGCCCACATCTATACCATGGGCACCCGGTTGTGACAGCTTGGGGCTTCACAACCGGGTACCCACTGTGAATGCACGAGCAACGCTGTGCTCTGTGACTGGTCCTGAAGTCTTCTGGGACCTGTCATGGGTCCCAGAACACTTTGGAAGGGAGGAGTGAACGAGAACTTCTGCTTCCAATCGCCTAAGGCGAAAATCAGGTACCCGCTCCCCCTCTCCTCCCCAAAAGCTCAATTTCACAAACAGAAGTCAGAGGGGGAGGCCTTAAAACAGAACTTCCCCTTTTGGGTGGAGCTCCATTTTAATATAATCCCGATGCCATTGCTGAACTGACAGAATTTGTTGTACCATCTGAACAGCCTTAGGTCTCATTTACACATGGGGTGCCCTCTGAAAAACAATCCACATTTGGATTTCTCTTTAGAGGGCATGTGACAGGCAGTGAGGAGGCATTATATTACCTCTTCACAGCCTATTTAAATCTCTTTTACCCCACAGCAGCAGCAAAGCATTGTATCCACAACATGTATACACCCCCAACCACTGCCTTTGCAGCATAAAGAGGAACTGCAGTCTGCTCACATAATTTGTAATAAAAACATCTTTGCCATTCTGGATTTTCCCTCTAACCACTTTGCATATTATTTTATATATACTGCAATTTTGTACTTGCTGCAGAAATCTCCCTCCACTGAGTCTGGCTGCATCCCTTTTAACTGCCAGGAGCTGAAGCTGCTGCCTGTTCACTTCCTAGATTTGCACAGACACACAAACCTCCAGCTCTGCATCCCGGCAGCTCTCATTGGCCCTCTTATGACTCAACCCCCCTCCTTTCCAGGCAAACTCTCACAAGAGTGAGAGAAAGAGCTGTGCATGATGTCATAAGCCTAGGCTTTTTACCAGACAAAAAACAGGAAGTGGGCTGTATAAGGTATTTACTGGCAGAAAAAAAAAATACTATCCAAAGTTAAAACAGCAAGGGCAGAAGATTTAACAGATATAAAGTTGAAAAAATTACTAAAGGTCCGCTTTAATGAGGAGTAGTTGGGGAACAGTAAACACATGGCTTAACTATGTGTCTTTAGCTACCCCAACCACGTGTAAACATGGCTCTATTTAGTATGGCAATGCAAGTGATAATGTGCCAGATGCTAGACATGTGCACACTGAAATATTTCGTTTCGGAATTTCGTTTTCGTCCGAAAAATAAATTTATTTAGTTACTCCCGAAATTTGTTTTTATTTATTTCGTTTTTCGTTAGAAATTGCATTCGTCCGAAAATCTGAATTAATTAAGGTCGAATCTGTCATTGAAGGCTTATGGTGTCTGTCGAATGTTCAAAGAAGATTCGACGGAGCAGTGAAACTGTACGACGCTGCAATCATACATTTCCGGTCGAATGTTCCGCCCACAAGCTATAGAAGAATTCTAATGTTGTATGACTAGTAATAATTATATTTATTCATTACTATTACTAGTCAACCAACATTAGAATTCTTCTATAGCCTATGGGCGGATGCATTTGACCGGAAATGTACGATTGCAGCGTCATACAGTTTTGCTGCACCGTCGAATCTTCTAACTTTTGATGCTTTGTCGAATCTTTGTCATTCTAGCTATTTTACTGCTCCTCCTCTTTGGTTACAATCAGCCAATAACATTCATCATCAACTTTATTTTTATTTTACTTCCCCCACCCAATTCCAGCAGTGATCTTTTCTCTATGTCGAATCTTTTCTCTCTATAATAACAAATCTTTTCTCTCCTATGTCGAATCTTTTCTCTCCTATGTCAAATCTTTTCTCTCTATAATGTCGAATCTTTTCTCTCCTATGTCGAATCTTTTCTCTCCTATGTCGAATCTTTTCTCTCCTATGTCGAATCTTTTCTCTCCTATGTCGAATCTTTTCTCTCCTATGTTGAATCTTTCTCTCCTATGTCGAATCTTTTCTCTCTATAATGTCAAATCTTTTCTCTCCTATGTAGAATAATCTTGGACTAATAGAGTTAAGGTTAGGCACATTCGACCACAGGTTCGATAGACACAGATTGTTATTGTCAGCGTCACGTCGAATCTCCTATCTATATCGAACTGTTGTAGCAACGAAAACGAAAATAAAGCATTTGTTTATGTCGGATCTTTCGGTTTTCGGATTCTGTGCTTTCGTTTTCGTTTGTTAAAACGATAACGAAAATAGCTGAAATTCGGACGAAAATGCATTTGGACGAAAACGAATGCACATGTCTACCAGATGCTGTGACACCTAGAAACCATTCAGTAGGTTACATGACCCTGACCCCTACACTCTATGCATTATCCATTCCTGAACCATGAACTATGCATTCCTATTCCTGAACCATGAACTATGCTCCTGACCCCTGCACCCTGTAAATTACAACCTTCTGACCCCTGCACACTATACAGTATATATTCCTGACACCTATATTTTGTATGTTATATACACATATTTAATCCCTGTGCTCTGTTTCACACCCCTATCACTGTTATATTCACCAAAACCATTAAATATGAGGTCAAACCTTTAAGCACTTTAAATTTGTTTACAATCTGGTAGGCCCTTGTACTTGAAAGTTGAAGGTAGGGGGCAGAGACCCAGGCTCTGTTAGGAGGAGGGGGCCGTGTCAGATAGGATGTACGGGACCCCACAATTTCTAACAGTGGCCCTGTTAGGAACAGTCATTTAACTTCTCAAATCCTTTAGTGACTAACTTGCATCTTGCTAAGAACTTGGCAAAGTCCATTGTAACGTGGTTAGTGTTTTGACAAGCTGGCTATACAGCTGAACAACTATGGTGGAGAGTGCATTCATACCTTTTAAAAGTCTCTTGTTTAAGTCATCCTCTGTCATACTACTCTGGTGTGAAAGCTGACCATATGGGATGATCATGAAGACTTGGGTACCTTGCGTATGGGGAACCAGTCATAGGGGTTTCACTTTGTTTAGATAAACATGTAACAAGGGCGCTCCGAAATGTCAGGACCTAGCAGATAATGTCTGCATTGGATAATGGTGTTGAGAGAATGTGATCTTCTATCACTCCAGGCTGCACTCAAAGAGAAAAGCAATCTCTAACAGAAAACAGATAAAAGAAAAAGGCGCCTCTAAGTGCAGAATTAAAAACTTTTAATATCCCCAAAAAGGATTAAAAACACTTACAGGATCGAAGATAAGAAAGGGCATATCATGCGTGTGTACAATGGGTGATCCAGCATCAGGAGGGTCCCAGTATATACAACTTCCGACAAAAAATTCAGGGAGACCAGCAGATGTGCGCTCCAGGCTCTGGGAACACTGGTGAAGCAGTCTAGGTCAGCATGGATCAAGGATCCCGGAAATGACGTCAGCAGAAGGGGACAACAAAAATTGTGGACCGCAAACAGGAAACAGGAAATGGGTCATCAAAATGGGACGCGTTTCGGAACTACTGATTGGTTCCTTCTTGTCAGGGAAACGGCCGTAGGAGAACTGGCAATAATGCCAGTACTAGTAATGGCCGCTTCCAGCACATCCCTATGAGCACTGACGCAAGCGGTATGAATAGGCATGTGCACATGCGCAATGAAACCAACAGGCGCACGCACATGCGCAATGGAACCAACAGGCATGCGCGCATGCGCGGGAGCATCAATCGGCGCACGCAACAGATGCAGCCACTTGCTGGCCTATATAAGACTGCCACTGAGCCCATCTTATTGCTTGATAGTCATCAGCCTTCCTGTGTTCCTGAGACTCTGTTTAACTGCTGTTTGGATTTCCCGTTGTGACCCGGCTTGTTCCTGACCTGTCTGATCTGCTCTCCTGGTTTGACCCCCTGGCTTGCTTTACCGACTTGTTGCCTTCTCCTCCACCTGATCCCGGCTTGTTCCACGGACTTTGCCACAGTTATCTGTTCCTGCCTGTTTCCTGTTACCAGACCTTTGGCTTGTCTCCGTTCCTGCAACCTGCCTCTTCCTCCTGCTGGATCTACTGGGTTTGACCCTCAGCCTGGCTGCCACTACTACTCCTTGAGCAGTGTCCTGCATCCACCAGTGTTTTTCAGGATCCCACCAGCTCTGCTCTCCTGGACCCATCTGGCAACCTGTGCTTTTCTGGGCACTACACCCTCTGTACCCAACCTCAGAGGTGTACTGCACTCAGCCGCAAGGGGAGCCCTCTCGGCATTTCGGCCTCCAACCAGGTACGTGACACTTCTTCAGCCAATGACAACAAGTTAATAGAAGCTTAGCTTCTTATAGTCTGTGAGCAGAGCTGTGGGTGGGACTGTGGGCGGTAGTGGGGGAAGAAAAACGATGCCACAGTAACCAGGGATTGCAATTGATTATTGTGATCCATGGACACAGGGCACCGGGCTCCACAGTTCAACATGGAGACAGCACGGGATGCATCCCACACACAGAACCAACAAGACAAGTGTAACAAATCATAGCAAAAAAACATATAAAGAAAGAAAGCATGAAAATAAAGGACAAATGTAAAACAGAACACAGCATTCATACCGTGCATAGCTCCTAGATAGCAAATATAGCTGGGGATAAATATTACATGGTAAATACTTAAAAATGTGATTAGTGTAAACTTCATTTTAAATGAATGTGTATGTATATATATATATATATATATATATATATATATATAAATGATTACACATAGAAAATATATATAAAAGTTACATATGTATGAAAAAAAAATATTTTAAATTATTAAAAAAACTATTAAATTATCCAATAGGGAACATGCTCAAAAGAATATGGGCACTATATGGTAAGCATACATTTGAAAAATGAGGATTTGATAGTGAATGAGGTTCTAGAGCAGGGATATGCAATTAGCGGACCTCCAGCTGTTGCCAAACTACAAGTCCCATGATGCATAGCGAGACTCTGACAGCAGCAAGCATGACACCCAGAGGCAGAGGCATGATGGGACTTGTAGTTTTGCAACAGCTGGAGGTCCGCTAATTGCATATCCATGTTCTAGAGTATGGCACTAATTTCAAAATCCTCATTTAACCCTCCAGGGGCCAAAACATTCAAAGAGAAGATCCAATACATTTCTCTGTGGCAAAGCTTGGGGAAACAAATCATAGCAAAAAAACATATAAAGAAAAAAAGCATGAAAATAAAGGACAAATGTAAAACAGAACACAGCATTCATACCGTGCATAGCTCCTAGATAGCAAATGTAGCTGGGGATAAATATTACATGGTAAATACTTAAAAATGTGATTAGTGAAAACTTCATTTTAAATGAATGTATATATATATATTATATATATATATATATATATATATATATATATATATATATATATATATATATAAAATTATTACACATAGAAAATATATATAAAAGGTACTTCTGTATGAAAAAAAATTATATAAATTTATTCAAAAGAATATGGGCACTATATGGTAAACATACATCTGAAAAATGAGGATTTGATAGTGAATGAGGTTCTAGAGTATGACACTAATTTCAAATCCTCATTTAACCCTCCAGGGCCAAAACATTCAAAGAGAAGATCCAATACATTTCTCTGTGGCAAAGCTTGGGGAAACGCTCAGCAGGGAGGAAGTCTCTGGGCATCGCCTCAATAACCAAAACCATTAGACCATCAGTGGATTTGTTATGGTGTTCAAGGTAGTGCCTGGGGATGCTATGAATATCTAGTCCATCAGTAATGAAGTGGCGATATTCGCCAAATCGCTTACGTAATGGTCTGATAGTTCACCCAACATAAAAGAGGCCACAGCGGCATATCAGACAATACGCTACATGGTCAGAGGAGCATGTGTGAAAACCTTTAATAGGATATGTTTTACCTTTTACACAAAAATCCTTCTGGCCATGTTTAACAAACCGACAGGTCTTACATAGCAGCTTGCGGCACTGATACGTGCCTGAGATGGCAAAAAAAGTTGGAAGGGAATGCCCTAGGGGTAATGGCTTACCCTTAAGTTTGCCACCTTGCTTTTAATATGAGGGGCCTTTTTATAAGAAATTTTTGGCTTGTTCAATAGAGCAGGAAGAAGGTGCTCATCTTGAAGCAATAGAGGCCAATGCACAATACCCTCCACCTGTCTATGACGGGAATGAAATTGGGTAATAAATCATAGATCATCCTTATTATTATCAGTATGGGTGAAGGGACGTGGTTGAATAGGTGTGTCTTTGTAATGGGAGTGTCAGGGAACTAGTGGCCCAGACTGTGTGATTACACAGAGGAGACCAAAAACGCATGTAAGTGAAATAAAAAGGTGTTTATTTAGAAGGTGACAAACAAGTGAAAACAACCAGTGCACAACCAACAACGAGGAGTATATACAAATCAAGGGGAGATTCCATAACTGTAAACCAAGCCAGGCCAAGATCATACACCAGGGGATACCAGCAGATGGGTGAGGACGGGAACACAACAGGGCAGGGAGAGGATGGATGGACAGGCTGCGGGGCAGGAATCCAAGGTCAACAGGTAACAGATGGGGCAGGTCCAGGATGGGCTCAGGATAGGATCAGGTCGGGTCAGATGCAGGCTCAGGATAGGATCAGGTCGGGTCAGATGCAGGCTCAGGGTCAGATGCAGGCTCAGGGTCAGGAGAGAGAGATACCAAGACGAGCATGTGAGGGCTCGACGGGTATTTTGTTTCAATATATTTTTATTGGGTATATTTCACATACATAGTGAGAAGAAAAGTGAAAACAGTATCATGAATTAATAGACAGTGTTGATCTGCTATATTCTGACTACAAAACTTTTCAGTACCCAAATGTACTCTAATGTAACAGTAACACATACATTTCTGTTAGCGTTAACTTATATCATATAAGATTGTATTTATTTTTAGGGTGCCTGCTCCTACCCTGCGCACCCCAAAGGGGAACAAGCTGTGCTGCCTGGCAGGAGGCAGCTTGCTGGGTATTTATAGGACTGCAGTGATTGTCCTCATGTGACAGGTAAGCGGAAGAAGTGTTGCTTGCCCCACACTGCCGGAATACACCCGCTGGTGGACGCCGGTATTATGGCCCATGGATCAGGCATTACCACCAGCAGGTGAGATCCTCTATCAACGATACTGGCTGCAAGAGGACACCTGTTGGCTGACACTAGAACTGCAATCCATAGGACCAACAGCGCCGCCAGCGGGGGAAGCCTTTCCTGACAGGGAGTAAGCTGTTTGCACAATATCAGCTGGGAATTTTTTATCAAGAAATGTATTTTCTAAGATCTTACTCTGCATCTCGTAGTCACTGCCTCTAGTACAGTTCTTTTTCAGTCTACAGTATTGGCTTTTAAGTATGTTATTCAGCCATTGGGGATGGGCTTCTATTAACTTGTCATTGTCTGAAGAAAGAACCAATCAGTAGTTATGAAACATGTCCCATTTTGATGACCTATTTCCTGTTTCCTGTTTGCGGTCCACGCTGGTTGTTGTCCGCTTCTGCTGACATCATTTCCAGGATCCTTGTTCCATGCTGACCTAGACTCCAGTGTTCCCAGAGCCTGGAGCGCACATCTGCTGCTCTCCCTGGATTTTTTGCTGGAAGTTGTATATACTGGGACCCTCCTGATGCTGGATCACCCATTGTACACACGCATGATATGCCCTTTCTTATCTTCGATCCTGTAAGTGTTTTTATCCTTTTTGAGGATATTAAACGTTTTTAATTCTGCACTTAGAGGTGCTTTTTTCTTTTATCTGTTTCACTTTGTTTGTTGACTTGAGGCTTGTCTTGACTATTTGATGTAGTCTTTTCTTATCTCTTCTAGGTAAGCATTTTTCAGATAATTTCTGGGTTCAAGCCAAAGTTATTAGGAACAAAAACAGAACATAATCAATAATCTATGCTTAAGGCATGACAATGTCCAGTGTGGCCTCATGTACCATATTTCATGCCCTTTCCATATATATATATATATATATATATATATATATATATTGTGAGGGGGTTAGCTCGGCAGCGGGTGTGTGTGACCCCCGAGATGGGCTCCCCACACAAAAACAGGCCCAGCAAACGGAGGTTGTGGTTTTCAAAATCAAAAAGGTGCGGTTTATTTTCTATTTACAGTGACAAAACACAGCAAAGCAAAAGAAACATAAACAAAATAAATCCTGGTCAACTTGACCTCTGACTAAACATACAGGTTTCCTAACTAACAACTGGGATCAGCCTAGTGCTGTCCTAGTCCCTAAGTCCCTGGTTTTAAATGTCCAAGCAAATAGCCACACAGGCTTTGTCTCACCGCACAGGGGTTCACTCTCCCTAGACAGTCCACACAGGTCTGGTTCCAGGCATGAGCTAACATCTAATGAAGCTGGGAGTTCTTATAGAGGCCTAAATGAGCTGACAAGCTTCAGCTGGTCTCATCAACTCCCTGTCTGCACGACGCCCCACACTCTCCCTAGAGGTATGAGTCATCCATGAGCCCACTAGCCTCAGCTGGGCTTATACAACTCTCCACCTAGTTGTATAAGTCGGCGTAAAGCCTGAATCTGGGCGAAATATATCTACCCCCCTGGATGCAACCAGGTGACTTTACCTTCCTGCTGTCACATACCCCCCCTCTTGTTTTAACCTCGGGGTTGGAACACCAGCAATCAGGCATTCATGTACTCGAGACAAAGCATCCACATTCCCCATTTGAACGCCAGGGCGATGCTTTACTGTGAAGTTGAATTCCTGGAGGGCCAGGAACCACCTATTCACTCTTCTATTTGTTTCCTTGTTTTGAGCCATCCACTTTAACGGAGCGTGATCCATAACCATGTCAAAGTGCCTACCTAGCAGGTAGTACCGAAGGGAATCTAGAGCCCACTTCACCGCTAAACACTCCTTTTCAACGGTGGCGTAATTTACCTCATGGGACTTCAACTTCCTGCTGAGGTAAATGACTGGGTGCTCTTCCCCGTTCCAGACCTGGGACAATACTGCTCCTAACCCCACATCTGACGCATCACTTTGTACGACAAAGTCTTTAGAGAAGTCGGGTGAGTACAACACTGGCTGGCTACATAAGGCTTGTTTCAAGAATTGGAATGCTGCCTCAGCCTCGGGGGTCCATTTAATCATGACCGACCCTTTCCCCTTCGTCAGGTTGGTTAGGGGCACAGCCTTAGAAGCAAAGTGGGGAATGAATCGCCGATAATACCCAGCGATTCCCAGAAAGGCTCGTACCTGCTTCTTGCTGTTGGGACGTGGCCAACTCTGGATGGCCTCGACTTTGTTGAGTTGGGGTTTTATTACTCCCCTCCCAATGGTGTACCCAAGATATTTGGCCTCCTCCTGCCCAATGGTACACTTCTTGGGGTTAGCCATAAACCCCGCTTCCCGAACAGAGTCCAGGACTGCTTGCACTTTTGGCAGATGTGAGGCCCAATCTGTGCTATGGACAATTATGTCATCCAGGTAAGCCGCAGCATACTTCCGATGGGGCCTCAGCATCTGGTCCATTTTCCGCTGGAATGTGGCCGGCGCATTCTGTAACCCGAATGGCATTCTTTTATATTGGAACGCCCCGTCTGGGGTTACAAATGCGGTTTTCTCTTTGGCCGACTTGGCCAGGGGGATTTGCCAATACCCTTTTGTGAGGTCAAGAGTCGTCATGTATCGGGCTGTTCCCAGCCGGTCGATCAACTCATCTATACGTGGCATGGGGTAGGTGTCAAATTTTGTAACTTTGTTCAACTGACGAAAATCGTTACAAAATCGCCAGCTCCCATCCGGTTTAGGCACCAACACAATGGGACTAGACCAATCACTTTGGGACTCCTCTATCACCCCTAAGTTCAGCATTTTCTGTACTTCCTCCCGTATTGCCTCCCGTCGGGCCTCTGGGATCCGATAGGGTTTTAACTTCACCCTTTCACCGGGCGGGGTAATGATGTCATGCTCTACCCCAGATGTTTGTCCCGGCAGCTCAGTGAATACCTCCTTGTTGCGAAGCACAAACTCCTTAACCTCCTGTTGTTGGGGTTGTGACAAGGTGGCTGCTATTCCAACCTCAGGAATCACGCAACCAGTTTGAGCTGGTGACCAAGTGTCTGCGACTAGGGACTCTCTATCCCTCCAGGCTTTCAACAGATTAACGTGATAGATCTGTTCGGGCTTTCGCCTTCCTGGTTGTCTGACCTTGTAATTCACTTCGCTCACTTTTTCCATTATCTCGTAGGGGCCTTGCCATTTGGCAAGGAATTTACTTTCAACCGTAGGGACAAGTACCAGTATCCTATCCCCCGGGGAAAAGGTACGGGTCTTGGCTCCACGGTTGTACACTCTTTGCTGTGCTAACTGCGCTTGGGCCAAATGTTCCTTCATGATGGGCATTACCTGTGCAATTCGGTCTTGCATCAGGGCGACATGCTCAATCACACTCCTGTGGGGAAAACTCTCACTTTCCCAAGTTTCCTTGGCAATATCCAACAGCCCTCTTGGGTGTCTCCCATACAGTAACTCAAAGGGGGAGAATCCCGTAGAGGATTGGGGCACCTCCCTAATAGCAAACATCAGATAAGGAAGTAGACAGTCCCAATCCTTTCCATCTCTATCCACCACTTTCTTCAACATTTGCTTTTGGGTTTTGTTGAACCTTTCAACCAGCCCATCGGTTTGGGGGTGTGATACACAGATGTACGTAATTGCGTCACTTTGAACAATTTACACAGCTCTTTCATAACCCGGGACATAAAGGGTGTACCTTGGTCCGTAAGCAGTTCTTTACAAATACCCACCCGGCTAAAAACAAGAGATAGCTCTTTGGCTATGGTTTTGGCCGAGGTATTTCTGCGAGGGATCGCTTCTGGATAACGGGTGGCATAGTCCATTATAACTAATATGTACTGGTGCCCCCTAGCGGACTTGATTATAGGACCTACCAAATCCATGGCGATCCTCTCAAACGGGACCTCAATGATGGGTAGAGGGACCAGCGGGCTACGGAAATGTGGCATCGGGGCCGACCTCTGACACACAGGGCAGGAGGAACAATAATTTTCTATGTCCTTCATCACCCCCGGCCAATAGAATCTCTGTAATACCCTCTCTCGGGTTTTCTCTGTCCCCAGATGACCTCCAAGAATGTGCCCATGGGCCAACTCCAACACCAACTTCCTGTAAGGTTTGGGCACCACAAGCTGCTCAACGGTTTCTTCTGCCCTTTTTGCCACCCGATACAGTAGGTCCTTCTCTACGCTGAAGTATGGGTAAGTGCAGGTATTATCTGGGTTCACTAACTCGCCATCTATTTCCACTATGTTTTCCCGTGCCTTTATTAGGGCGGGGTCTTTCAACTGTTCTGTGGCAAAGTTTTCCCTGTGAACCTCAAGATCAGAAAACTCCACAGACGGTAGGTTTTCGTCTGAGGAGGTGGGCTCCTCTCCAGTTTCTTGAGTCTCCCCTGCCAATACTGATAAGGGAAATTCCGGAGAGTCCTCACCACTCTCAGGGGAGTTCTGGCTATCACATTCCTGGTACATAGGGGCACCAGTGGGGGGCTCAGGATCATCCCACAGTTCCCAGAACTTCGGAAAATCCCTTCCCACAATGGCATCATGCGGTAACTGAGATACTAAGCCCACTGGATGAGAGAGGGTACCTTTGGGGGTCTCGAAACACACTGTAGTCACTGGATACTCTCGGGTGTCCCCATGCACACAAATAACAGCTACCTTGCTATTCCCAGAGACCTCTGTTTTAACTAACTCAGCCTTTATCAGGGTCACAAGGCTACCTGAATCCAGCAATACCACAACATTTCTACCATTAACACACATTTTGCATAAATGTTTCTCAGTTCCTCGAATGGCAGTGCATGCGACTGTCGCACACAGCGACTGACGTCTGCCCATCAGAAAGTCACATTGCATGGGTTCCTCCACAACCGGGCAATTGGCTGCAATATGTCCCGCTTGCCGGCAGCGGTAGCAAACGATCCTTCTTGCGGCCTCTTGAGCCGCTGATTTCCCAGGCTGTTCTCGCCAAACTTGGGGTAGAGCTCCCACCCTCTCACTCTCTCCACCCTCACCCCTTGGAATCCTCTTATCCGCCCCTGGGGATGGTCTGGTCTTAGGGTGGAAAGTCCGAGTGTCTCTGGAAGAGGCCGTCAGGTTCTCTGTAGCCAAGTATTTCTCCACACGATCCACAAGACCATCGGCCGTCTCTGGGTCTCCATGGCTTACCCACTTTTGGATGGCAGTAGGAAGAGCTCTCAAAAACCGATCCATTACAACACGTTCCACAATCTTTGGTGCGGACAAAATCTCTGGCTGTAGCCACTTTCTGCTCAGGTGAATGAGATCATACATTTGAGACCTGGGGGGTTTTCCAAGCTGGAAAGTCCAGTTATGCACACGCTGAGCCCGGACAGCCTGGGTGACACCCAGCCTTGCCAATATTTCAGCTTTTAGCATCGCATAGTCTTTTGCTTGGTTAGGCTCTAGGTCATAGTAAGCTTTCTGCGATTCACCAGTTAACAGAGGAGCCACCAGTCCAGCCCACTGCTCCTCAGGCCACTTTTCTCTTTCAGCGGTCCTTTCAAATGTGGTCAAAAATACCTCTGGATCATCCTCTCCAGTCATTTTTGTCAATAAACGACTCACCCCAAAGGACGCGGTATTAGTGGGACGGCTTTCCTCACTGGTCTGCGGACGTTGCTGCATTGCTGCTTCCATCTGTTGTTGTAGTCTCTGCTCTTGCTTCTGCAACAGGTCTATGAAGCGGGCCTCAGATTGCTGCTGGGCTTGTTGCTGAGCCTCCAGACTCTGTTGCAAAGTTGCGTTTGTCTGCTGCTGGGCTGCAAGGCTCTGTTGATGAGCTTGCTGCTGGGCTGCGAAGTTCTGTTGTTGAGCTGCAAGGCTCTTTTGCAAACATGCATTTGTCTGCTGTTGATTGGCATTTGCTAGAGCCAGCTGCTTCAGTATCTCCTCCATGCTGGCTTAAAAAAAAACTGCCACTGGTTCTCCACCAACTGTGAGGGGGTTAGCTCGGCAGCGGGTGTGTGTGACCCCCGAGATGGGCTCCCCACACAAAAACAGGCCCAGCAAACGGAGGTTGTGGTTTTCAAAATCAAAAAGGTGCGGTTTATTTTCTATTTACAGTGACAAAACACAGCAAAGCAAAAGAAACATAAACAAAATAAATCCTGGTCAACTTGACCTCTGACTAAACATACAGGTTTCCTAACTAACAACTGGGATCAGCCTAGTGCTGTCCTAGTCCCTAAGTCCCTGGTTTTAAATGTCCAAGCAAATAGCCACACAGGCTTTGTCTCACCGCACAGGGGTTCACTCTCCCTAGACAGTCCACACAGGTCTGGTTCCAGGCATGAGCTAACATCTAATGAAGCTGGGAGTTCTTATAGAGGCCTAAATGAGCTGACAAGCTTCAGCTGGTCTCATCAACTCCCTGTCTGCACGACGCCCCACACTCTCCCTAGAGGTATGAGTCATCCATGAGCCCACTAGCCTCAGCTGGGCTTATACAACTCTCCACCTAGTTGTATAAGTCGGCGTAAAGCCTGAATCTGGGCGAAATATATCTACCCCCCTGGATGCAACCAGGTGACTTTACCTTCCTGCTGTCACAATATATATATATATATATATACAGTCAGGTCCATAAATATTGGGACATTGACACAATTCTAATCTTTATGGCTCTATACATCACCACAATGGATTTGAAATGAAACAAACAAGATGTGCTTTAACTGCAGACTTTCAGCTTTAATTTGAGGGTTTTTACATCCAAATCAGGTGAACATTATAGGAATTACAACAGTTTGTATATGTGCCTCTCACTTTTTAAGGGACCAAAAGTAAAGGGACAATTGGCTGCTAAGCTGTTCCATGGCGTGTGTTATTCCCTCATTATCCCATTTGCAAGGAGCAGATAAAAGGTCCAGGGTTCATTTCAAGTGTGCTATTTGCATTTGGAATTTATTGCTGTCAACTCTCAATATGAGATCCAAAGAGCTGTCACTATCAGTGAAGCAAGCCATCATTAGGCTGAAAAAACAAAACAAACCCATCAGAGAGATAGCAAAAACATTAGGTGTAGCCAAATCAACTGTTTGGAACATCCTTAAAAAGAAAGAATGCACCGGTGAGCTCAGCAACACCAAAAGACCCGGAAGACCACAGAAAACAACTGTGGTGGATGACCGAATAATTCTTTCCCTTCACAACAGTTGGCCAGATCAAGAACACTCTCCAGGAGGTAGGTGTATGTGTGTCAAAGTCAACAATCAAGAGAAGACTTCACCAGAGTGAATACAGAGGATTCACCACAAGATGTAAACCATTGGTGAGCCTCAAAAACAGGAAGGCCAGATTAAAGTTTGCCAAACAATATCTAAAAAAGCCTTCACAGTTCTGGAACAACATCCTATGGACACATGAGACCAAGATCAACTTGTACCAGAGTGATGGGAAGAGAAGAGTATTGAGACGGAAAGGAACTGCTCATGATCCAAAGCATACCACCTCATTAGTGAAGTATGGTGGTGGTAGTGTCATGGCGTGGGCATGTATGGCTGCCAATGGAACTGGTTCTCTTGTATTTATTGATGATGTGACTGCTGACAAAAGCAGCAGGATGAATTCTTTATTACAAACGATTTTCTTTAAGGATCAACATCATACAAAGAAAATGTCAGACATCATATTCAAAACAGATAATGGTAGACAATCTCAGGACATGGGAAGAAGATAATGGTAAACATAAGGAGAATCAATACATGTGAAGACAACAATCTAGTAGCGTAATCAGGTACATATAGAGAGGTTATATAAGGTGTTAGCAGAGAGAGTTATGCAACTTTATCAAAGCACAATGGTCCAGTGTTTCCATTTATTTTCAAATACTAGCATAGTGTCATATAAAGTGTGGTGAATGCGTTCCGCCAATTTGATGGCATCCATACGTGCCAATACCTGTGACCACGGAAGGGAAGAGGAACGCCAGTTGAGCGCAGTTACCCAATTGATGGCCAAGAAAAGTGAGTGGATTAGTTTTGCACAGGGCAAAGGGACGTCGGGTATGGACGTAAAACATAGGCACATTTTGGCTGTGAGGGTAATGATGTGGCCAGCGATGGCCGATACCTTTGAGGCTGCCGTTTGCCAAATACTTCCAATGGACTATACCATCCTATACTAACCGGAGGACCCCGATGGGGTCGCAGCGACAAACAGGGTGACCATAAAATGCACATCACCCTGAACCTCACAACGGCCTGGGTCCGAGAGCTAGCAGGGGGGGACAGGGAGAGTGGGGAGATGTACCGTCTCAAGGAATGTCAGAGCAATGAAATAGTACTGGTGCATGCCCTCCATCAGGAAGGAAAAACAGTCTAGTGTTCCTGCAGGATCATCAGAAAAAACAAAGAAAAAACAGGACTGTCTGGATATGGGGGGTAATGCTTCCTCCAAAAGGGCCTGGGCTCAAACAGCACAGAACAGGGGGTAATGTGACATTGTCAGCAAAGTCTCCAGCCTGGCTCAGGCACCAAACTTAAACAGGGGGAAGTCATTACTCACGGGAAACCGGTGTAGTGGAAACATCCGAAGAGTCTCTGAGTATGGACAGTTAAGCAGGCTGGTCCCGGAACGGCTGGCGCCATCTGCCCTGGTTCCTGCGCGAAGATGGAGTGTTCCATATTGGGTTAGGCCCTGGAGTGGGAGGTCTGCGGTTCACGGCTTCTGGCTCCAAAAGGCCCAATTTGATCAATATCTCCTTCCCTTCAGCAACATTATAGGCAGTGTAAGTGGTTCCATTGTGAGGAACGGAGAGTTTAAACGGAAAGCCCCATCTATAGCGAATGCGAGCGGACTGAAGGACAGATGTGACTTCCTTCATCTGACGTCTGCGGTCAAGGGTAGCCTGCGAGATATCCGGGAAAATTTGAATCCTCACCCCGTCTAGGTCAATGGCCGCCGCGTTCCTAGCAGCACGGAGAACGTCTTCTTTTATCAAGTAGTCTTTAAGACAAGCAGGATGAATTCTGAAGTGTTTCGGGCAATATCATCTGCTCATATTCAGCCAAATGCTTCACAACTCATTGGACGGCGCTTCACAGTGCAGATGGACAATGACCCGAAGCATACTGCGAAAGCAACCAAAGAGTTTTTTTAAGGGAAAGAAGTGGAATGTTATGCAATGGCCAAGTCAATCACCTGACCTGAATCCGATTGAGCATACATTTCACTTGCTGAAGACAAAACTGAAGGGAAAATGCCCCAAGAACAAGCAGGAACTGAAGACAGTTGCAGTAGAGGCCTGGCAGAGCATCACCAGGGATAAAACCCAGCATCTGGTGATGTCTATGCGTTCCAGACTTCAGGCTGTAATTGACTGCAAAGGATTTGCAACCAAGTATTAAGAAGTGAAAGTTTGATTTATGATTGTTAATCTGTCCCATTACTTTTGGTCCCTTAAAAAGTGGGAGGCACATATACAAACTGTTGTAATTCCTATACCGTTCACCTGATTTGGATGTAAATACCCTCAAATTAAATCTGAAATTATGCAGTTAAAGCACATCTTGTTGTTTCATTTCAAATCCATTGTGGTGGTGTATAGAGCCAAAAAGATTAGAATTGTGTCGATGTCCCAATATTTATGGACCTGACTGTATATATATATATATATATATATATATATATATATATATATAAAATTTATGTTCCTTTAGTTATAAATATAATTCCGTTTTTTTAATAAAATTATATCAGTTAAGAAACGAGTAATAAAGTGGGCCATTCACACTAGTAACACTGTTCATTTGCAATGGTAACAGTGTAGTTAAAGTGGTATTAAAGGCTTTTTACTGATTTATACCTACAGGCAAGTCTATAATAAAGCTTACCTATAGGTACAGTAAATAACTCCTAAACATGCACCGTTTAGGGGATATTTAATTTAGCAGCACCAGTGATGTCACCGGCGCATGCACTCTCAGTGGATGGCATGTCGTCCTTAACCACTTCAGCCCTGGGCCATTTGGCTGCCCAAAGACCAGAGCACTTTTTGCAATTCGGCACTGTGACAAGGCTCCCAAACAAAATTGATATCCTTTTTTTCCCATAAATAGAGTTTTTTTTTGGTGGTATTTGATCACCTCTGCGGTTTTTATTTTTTGCGCTATAAACAAAAAAAGTACAAAACAGATTATAGCGCACACATAAACTGCGACAAAGTACCCCGAATTTCGTGGGTCCTAACCTGTTAATAGAATGAAAGAACATAGTGTCTCAACCTTGGGAGATAAACTCCTCTATATTGGTGAACTGACGGGATTCCTCCTATGTAATGGTGGCCACTAATAAGAGGTAATGAAGAGGGGGAGGGGTGCTCCAGCCCAAGAGACCTGGGGGGGGGGACACACACACCCTAAAAATGCTATACATCTAAGATGGTGCTGCTATAAGACCAAAGACAGTACAAAATAGATTATAGTGCACACATGCAAAAATTACATTTATCCTGCAAGGCTAGTTAAAAACACCTGAACATACTGTATACATTTGGGCGTCTTCTATGTATTAGTTCATATATGGGTAATGTGGATAATGAACGGATTGTGGTTGGTTGTGATTGGTCGCTACTTCTAGACTCTTAGTGCTCCTTCCACCAAATGCTTTGTCACCGCGTGGGGGTAAATTCCCCTTTTGGGGATGCACTCACCAGATGTAGTTTAAAAATGAGCATTCATATACCATCCACCTCCAGCATTTCTCTGCCTTTTCCACTGTGAGTTCCAGCTTGCATAGGTATCAGTTGTCATGTGAGAAAACAAATAGATCTCATAGAGTAGTACTGTTTATGGAAAGTATTTATTGAAAAAAAAAAACACAGTATCCCCCTGTGACAGGGGGACACTTTGGAGCACAGGATGAGCAATGAAATAATGGACATTGAGAATATGTATGGGATTGTTTTAAAATGGGTCTGTAACATTATTCCCCAATATTGCCCAGGATCTGTAAATAGTTATTCTGTTGGTGCTGAACTCAACAGGTTAAATTAAGAGAGGCTGATGTGTCTCCTGTCTCCTTGTGTAATGCTAATGAGCCTCACCTATGCTACAGGCCCTTTCATTGTGATGATGTTGATTGGAGCTTGGTAGACCGGCTGGCTCCATATTATGGGATGTGGAAGTGTCTTCTGTGAGGAGTTGGGGGGGGGGATCAACCCTTCTGCCTAAGACTGTTTATCAAAGGAGAAGTTTGAACACACCTGACCTGTATCACCATTGTCATTGGACAGTATAACCCGCCCTGTTCCCCAAAGGATGGGAGGGGAGGGTTTTGAAGAGAAATGTGTTACCATGTGTTTTGAAAATAAAGTCATTCCCTGTTTTGGAACTTGAATACAGAGCGTTGTCTCGTATCGGGGGGGGAGAATCATTCGTATGGGGTCTTATTCGGCTGGTTGGAGTGTCTGGTGGCTTTCGTGTGGTTGGAAAGGGAATATCCTAACGGTGTTAACCCCTTTCATACTTGGGGTGCCGTTACAATTGGTGGCAAGCAGTGGGATTGATCCCCACAGCCGGAAGGACAGCTACAAGAGGACACAGGCCAATGGAAGCACAGTAGGGACGGCTAAAGCGTTCTACCCTCAAAGACTTACTGGAGAACTGGGGAAGACCGGCCAACAACCGTAAGAAGAGGGACATTATCAGAGAACTAGTCGAAATGCATGGAGCTGAAAGACCCAACAAAACAGAAAGGCCCAGAGTAACAGACAGGACACCCGAAGAGGCAAGTTTTGATCGGGCTGTTAACATAAGATTGGCACATTATGGTCCTAACCCTACAGCGGAGATCATAGACCGAGTTATAGCAGCTGTTGACATAAATTTGCTACAGCAAAGAGGTTCTGCAGCAGCAGAAGTCACAGCAGCACCAACTGAAAGGAGAAAGATACATTTTATTGCTTTTAAAAATTTTATTGAAACTGAAGGGGAGATTGATGGGTACCTTGCTGATTTTGAACGGCAATGTGCCCTACACCGGGTGCCCACAGAGGAATGGGTTACCATTTTGTCTGGGAAACTGTCTGGCCGGGCCAGTGAAGCGTTCAGGGCCATCCCAGACGAGGATATTATGAACTATGGACTGGTAAAAGAAACACTGTTGGCCAGGTATGCCGTCACACCGGAGGCATACCGGAGGCGGTTCCGAGAGACGAGCAAGCAGACTGGAGACTCGTATACCGAGTGGGCATGCCGCCTACACCGCACGGCCTCTCACTGGGTCGCTGGGTGCCAAGCAGAATCTGGGGAAGAGGTGCTGCAGGTGTTCCTGCTGGAGCACTTCTTTGACAAACTGTCCCTGGAAGTCAGAGAGTGGGTCCGGGACCGAAAACCTTTCACCTTGCCTGAAGCAGCTCGCTTGGCGGATGAATACACAGACGCCCGCAAACTGGATACCCCTGTGGTCAAGGCAACAGCTCGGGTGGATTATCGATCAGCGGCACCCCCTCTGGCTATCGCCTACCAACCACAGTCGTACCGCCCTACAGCACCACCTCCAGCGGCCACTTATTCTCAGCAGCCCAGGTTCAACTCCCAGGACTACTCACAACCCATCAGGTGTTTCGGGTGTAAACAGCTAGGGCACAAAAAGCCAGACTGTCCGTTGAATCCAGCCAGGCAGTCCCAGTCATGGAGACAGCCAGCAAGGGGGAACCGCAACACATCCATGCCTGCGGCCCACTGCGTTGAGGAGGAAGAACATTGGGGCGTCCTGCACGAGGCTGATCCAATACAAGCCGCTAACCAGGACAACAGGCAGCAACACAGGCAGACGGTCCGGGTTAATGGAACGGTAGCCAATGGCTTACGTGATAGTGGCGCTACCATGACCCTACTACAGAAGAACCTCATCCCAGAGAGCCAACACACCGGAGACACTGTAGCCGTAAGAGTAGCGGGAGGTACCGTCTTCTGGCTACCTGTTGCCCGTGTTCACCTGGATTGGGGGGTTGGTTCGGGACACGTGAATGTGGGGGTGATGAAGGATTTGCCAGCGGATGTACTACTGGGGAATGATTTGAGCCCCCTCCTTTCTGCTTACGCCCCGATGGGCCCCGATGAAGTCAACCCCGTAACTACCCGTGCCCAGACACGTACTGCTGGAACCGGCCCGCTTGCTGCTGAGACACAGGTGAGACTACCTTCCCCAACACGTACCTTAGATCAGGCGCTCTTAGGCTGGGATACCCCAGAAGCATTCGGGAGGGAAACTCGGGAGGACCCGACCTTACACAAGTATAGGGCTAAGGCAGATACTCAGGAAAGGGGAATAGATGGGGAGCTTTTTGAATGGGTGGGGGATAGACTGTATAGGATCCCTAAGCCAGCTCGGAGAAGTAAGGCCCCTTCGCAGAAACGACAGCTGGTGGTACCTAAGAAATACCAGCTGGAGATTCTGCGAATCGGGCATGATGTACCGCTAGCAGGACATCTAGGGTTCCATTGTACAGCCCATAGGATCACACAGAATTTCTTCTGGCCCAATTTTAGCCAGGATGTGCGACAATACTGCAAAACGTGTGACACATGTCAACGGATAGGTAAGAGGGGGGACCACCCTAAGGCTAAACTCATGTCCATGCCTATTATTGGGGAGCCCTTTTACCGCATAGCCGTTGACATTGTGGGTCCCCTGGCCAGGCCTAGTCCATCCGGGAAGAAGTATATTCTCACCGTGGTGGACTACGCCACCCGTTACCCAGAGGCAGTGGCTATGTCTAACATTGAACCAGAGACAGTAGTTGATGCCCTGGTTAAGATTTTTACCAGAGTGGGGTTCCCTAAGGAGATTCTCTCTGACCAGGGAACCCAGTTTACTGCGGTGCTCACCCAGCAGTTGTGGAAGGTGTGCAATATTAAGCCCTTGCTGAGCTCACCTTACCACCCCCAGACTAATGGTCTCTGCGAACGCTTTAACGGGACCCTCAAGCAAATGCTGAGGACCTTTTCGGACGCTTGCAGAGACTGGGAGAGATTCCTGCCTCACCTGTTATTTGCGTACAGAGAGGTACCCCAGGAATCTACGGGGTTCTCGCCCTTTGAGTTGCTCTATGGGAGAAGGGTCCGCGGACCCCTCGACCTCATCAGAGGACACTGGGAGGGAGAGACAGAGCAAGAAGGGACCCCCATAGTGCCCTACGTTCTGGAACTCCGGGACCGCATGGAGCAACTGTCTCTGATGGTAAGGGAGAATCTCCAGGCGGCCCAGGGAAGACAGAAGAGATGGTACGATCGGGGGGCCCGACAGCGTATCTTCCAGGTTGGGCAGAAGGTCTTAGTGCTCAAACCTGTGAAGACCGACAAGATGCAGGCATCTTGGCAGGGCCCGTATAAAGTAGTAGCCCAGGTATGTGATACTACCTATGTTATTGCCAGCTGTGCAGATGAAAGAATCCAGCGAACCTTTCATGTGAACATGCTGAAGGAGTATCAGGAACGGCAGGAGGATGTTGCTGCAGTATGTGCCCCTGCTGCGGACGACTCAGAAGGTTTACCCCTCCCTGACTTACTAGAGAGAGAGCCCCAGACTGACCTCATTAGCCTTGTGCAGCTAGGAGACCGGTTAAGCCCCACAAAGAAGGAACAGGCTAAGCGGCTTCTGGGGGAGAAACAGGCGACGTTCTCCCAAAAACCGGGCTATACGACCCTAGCTGTGCATAAGGTAGAGACCCCTGGACAAGCACCCCTTCAACAGCCCCCCTACCGTATCCCTGAAGCAGTCCGAGAAGAAATGCGGAAGGAGATACAGGAGATGATTCAGTTAGGAGTCATTGAGCCTTCTGACAGCCCTTGGGCCTCGCCTGTAGTCCTGGTGCCTAAGAAAGACGGAACTACCCGGTTCTGCGTGGACTACAGGCGACTCAATGAGAAGACCACCACCGATGCCTACCCGATGCCCAGGGTAGACGAACTGCTAGATCCGATAGCCAGGGGACGTTATTTAACTACAATAGACCTGTGTAAAGGTTATTGGCAGATCCCCCTGGCCGAGGATGCTATCCCCAAGTCGGCATTTGTTACCCCACTTGGCCTGTACCAGTCTAGGGTCATGCCATTTGGGATGAAAAATGCCCCGGCCACCTTCCAACGTATGGTGGATAGGCTCCTCGATGGCTTCCAGGATTTTGCATGTGCATACCTGGATGACATTGCGATCTACAGTGGGTCTTGGGAGGAGCACCTGGTGCACGTAGGGGTGGTTCTGGACAAAATTCGGGCCGCAGGTCTGACCTTGAAACCAGACAAGTGCCATCTAGGTATGGTGGAGGTGCAGTACCTGGGACACCAAGTGGGGTGTGGGAATCAGAGACCAGAGCCAGCCAAGGTAGAGGCAGTAGCTAACTGGCCCACGCCCCATACTAAGACCCAGGTATTAGCCTTCTTGGGAACTGCAGGGTACTACCGATGTTTTGTGCCTAATTATAGTGCTATCGCCAAACCCCTGACGGACCTGACGAAAAAGAATTTACCTAGGCAGGTCCTGTGGTCTCCAGCTTGTGAAACCACGTTTCTAGACCTCAAGCAAGCACTTGTAAATGCTCCTGTCTTGGCTGCCCCAGTACCTAACAAACGCTTTCTTGTCCACACAGATGCTTCCATGTTTGGACTGGGGGCTGTGCTGAGCCAAGTTGGGGAGGATGGAGGAGAACACCCTGTCGCATACCTGAGAAGAAAGCTATTACCCCGGGAAGTGCGCTATGCGGCAGTGGAGAAGGAATGTTTGGCCCTGGTCTGGGCCCTTAAAAAGTTGAACCCTTACTTATACGGACAGGAATTTTCACTGGTCACCGACCACAACCCATTGGTCTGGCTTAACCGGGTCTCAGGAGACAATGGCAGGTTGTTGCGGTGGAGCCTAGCCCTACAACCTTACAATTTCACCATCAGCTACCGACCCGGTAAGCAAAATGGCAATGCTGATGGGTTGTCCGGGCAAACAGACGTCATCTCGGGCCCCTAGTGGTGATGGGTTGTCCAGACATTAGAAGAATGGAACTATGGACTAACTTCGGAATCAACCCGTCTGGGGTCCCCTCCTCTGTTAGTCTCCTGCCGAAAGGGGAGATGTGTGACAGGGGGTCGCTTTGGAGCACAGGATGAGCAATGAAATAATGGACATTGAGAATATGTATGGGATTGTTTTAAAATGGGTCTGTAACATTATTCCCCAATATTGCCCAGGATCTGTAAATAGTTATTCTGTTGGTGCTGAACTCAACAGGTTAAATTAAGAGAGGCTGATGTGTCTCCTGTCTCCTTGTGTAATGCTAATGAGCCTCACCTATGCTACAGGCCCTTTCATTGTGATGATGTTGATTGGAGCTTGGTAGACCGGCTGGCTCCATATTATGGGATGTGAAAGTGTCTTCTGTGAGGAGGGGGGGGGAATCAACCCTTCTGCCTAAGACTGTTTATCAAAGGAGAAGTTTGAACACACCTGACCTGTATCACCATTGTCATTGGACAGTTTAACCCGCCCTGTTCCCCAAAGGATGGGAGGGGAGGGTTTTGAAGAGAAATGTGTTACCATGTGTTTTGAAAATAAAGTCATTCCCTGTTTTGGAACTTGAATACAGAGCGTTGTCTCGTATCGGGGGGGGGGGGAGAATCATTCGTATGGGGTCTTATTCGGCTGGTTGGAGTGTCTGGTGGCTTTCGTGTGGTTGGAAAGGGAATATCCTAACCCCTTTCATACTTGGGGTGCCGTTACACCCCCTTTATACAGAATGCGTACCACAAAATAATTTAAAACAGGCAAAATTTAGAGCATGAATGCTCAAAGCACTTGGCCCTGATGATCGCTCAATGGAGTTTCCTCCAGCGTCTCCGGGTTGCAGGCTTCTGAAGCGCAGACGTCACTACCGGCTGTGTGTGTAGAGCTGCCCTGACGTTTCGTCTCTTCCGGCTTCCTCCGAGGGCGTGGTCCACACACACAGCATCCGGATTATAAGCGGTCAAATCTTCTTTTATGGGTTTTTAGACAGTGATTTTGATGCAAAAACACATTATACTTGACACACAGCTTCATTTTAATTATCTGTAGATTTTACATTACATTTTTTAAACAATTTTTTAATAATTTTTAATAATTTTTTTATTAATTTTTTTATAATTTTTTTTATTAATTTTTTTTAATTTTGCATTTCTCCTTACATTTAGATCTTATTTATACACACGACAATACATTCAGCTCACAATTGACTTCAGAGAATTTCATTTTAATTCTGGTTTTTACAAAATGCATATATGTCCCAGCCTACCTAGTTTCACAAAATTGCGGTAAGATGAACAAACAATCATCTCATTGAACTAGGCGCAGGAGATAATAAAGAGGCATATAGGGATATATGTATATAACTTCAGTTTGGCAGTTCACTATTTAATGTTCATCCATTATTTGAGACACTTGATTCATAAGTAGCGATCAAATCAGTGTGTTAATGAATTACTAAAGGTTGAATTAATTCATGTTCTAGCAAAACAAGTTCATTTTAACCTTATGCCAAATGACAATTGTAATGAATGTTTCTATGTGGCAACAATACAAAATAAGATTGTGCTCAATAGCGAACATTCTGCACCTCAGCTGATAGGTTGTCGGCACTGTGAATACATAAGTGCCGGCATAAAACATCAGCCGAATACTTCCGCCCATAGCCTGGCAAAGTCAGCGACGCTCGGAAGTGCTGGCGTGATGATGCATGGCGCTGGAGGAGTGATTCGTTACCGCCCAGTGGGCGGAAGATTTGACCGCTTATAATCCGGATGCTGTGTGTGTGGACCACGCCCTCGGAGGAAGTCGGAAGAGACGAAACGTCAGGGCAGCTCTACACACACAGCCGGTAGTGACGTCTGCGCTTCAGAAGCCTGCAACCCGGAGACGCTGGAGGAAACTCCATTGAGCGATCATCAGGGGCAAGTGCTTTGAGCATTCATGCTCTAAATTTTGCCTGTTTTAAATTATTTTGTGGTACGCATTCTGTATAAAGGGGGATACTGTGGGTTTTTTTTTCAATGAATACTTTCCATAAACAGTACTACCCTATGAGATCTATTTGTTTTCTCACATGACAACTGATACCTATGCAAGCTGAAACTCACAGTGGAAAAGGCAGAGAAATGCTGGAGGTGGATGGTATATGAATGCTCAATTTTAAACTACATCTGGTGAGTGCATCCCCAAAAGGGGAATTCACCCCCACACGGTGACAAAGCATTTGGTGGAAGGAGCACTAAGAGTCTAGGAGTAGCGACCAATCACAACCAACCACAAATCTGTTCATTATCCACATCACCCATATATGAACTAATATATAGAAGACGCTCAAATTATACTTTGATCGTAGCGCTGCTACAGTTTTATTATGGACTTTTATTTAGAAAGTTTGAATTTTACTGTCTTATGATTTTATGTAATTTATTTTATGCAGCTGCTAACCTGATTCTTATTGTTTTATATACTGTTTTCATTGATGATTAGAGTGGTTATCCTTAGCGCAGAGTGATACTAGTAGGTTGAGCCACGCTGATTGTAGTATCCTTTTTATACTGTATACATAAAAATATATACAGGGGTTTGGTCACACTATATGGTCATATAGTGCTAAGCCCACAAACTGCGACAAAGTACCCGAATTTCGTGGGTCCTAACCTGTTAATAGAATGAAAGAACCTAGTGGGCTTAGCATTTTTAGGGTGTACCCCCAAAGTATGTCTTTGTATAAACAAAAAAAGAGGGACAATTTTAAAAATGAAGCAATATTTTTTACTTTTTGCTATAATAAATATCCCCCAAAAATATATTAAAAAAATGTTTTTTTTCCTCAGTTTAGGCCGATACGTATTCTTCTACATATTTTTGGTCAAAAAAAACAAACGCAAGAAGAGTTTATTGATTGGTTTGCACAAAAGTTATAGCGTCTACAAAATAGGGGATGGTTTTATGGCATTTTTATTAATTTTTTTTTTTTTTTACTAGTAATGGCGGCGACAAGCGATTTTTAACGTGATTGCGACATTATGGCAGACACATCGGACACTTTTCGTGCTATTTTGAGACCATTCACATTTATACAGCGATCAGTGCTATAAAAATGCACTGATTACTGTGTAAATGTGACTGGCAGTGAAGGGGTTAACCAGTAGGGGGCGCTGAAGGGGTTAAGTGTGTCCTAGGGATGTGTTCTAACTGTAGGTTGGATGGGCTATATGTGACACGACACTGATCACTGCTCCCGATCACAGGGAGCTGTGATCAGTGTCCTGTCACTAGGCAGAACGGGGAAATGCTTGTTTACATCAGCATTTCCCCATTCTTCCTCTCCGTGAGATGATCGCGGGACTCCCGGCGGACATCGAGTCCGCGGGACCCGCGGTCACACACACGGAGCTCGCGGCGGGCACGCCCACAATGCAGCTTCTTAAAGGGGATGTACCCATACGTCCATATGCCCAGGCGAGCCATTCTGCCGACGTATATAGTCGTACAGCAATCGCCAAGTGGTTAAAGAGAGCCGCAGCCCTGACTCACGCAAGCATGCCTGGGAGCAATGTCATTATGGCTAGGCCAATCAAATGCAATGCATTTATTTGGGATTTGCTACCACTTTAAAACCCACCTGACATGATGTTTTTTTCAGTGCAGTGCTGCACAGTGCTTTAAATGTAAGTGTTGTGGTGCACTGAGGGGTGCATATGTTTTCAGGCACATTTGTTTTGGTGGTGTGCACACAGGGGTGTTTATTGAAAATCATGTCACTGTTCTCATTTATGATAGTCAATACAGGGGATCTCCAAGATATTCTAAATAAATCAATAAAAAATAATATGTCCTACTATTGGACATATTCCTATTTTTTTGGACTGCTATTTAGGGCACTAATAAACATAATTACCTTCAGACATGTCGTTTAATAGATGTGCAACTAAACTGCGTATATGCTAGAACTTTAAAGTACAAATTTGTACAGTCCCTCTGGGAGCTGTCCAATTTTCCAGGTCTTGCTGGTTACACAGCAGAGATTGTAAGCATGTCTGTACTATTTAAACAAGCTTGTTACACTAATTTCATTGTAGCTCTATGACCTGTCTTGACCTTCTACCAAAGAATGGTGATGATCACAAGAATGGGATTTACTGTGAAAGTCCTAACAAAGTGATCTGCTCATTTTTTTTAAATGAATGTATAGAAGCTTTGTCCTTTATACGTACTAAATAATGTCTTTATTGCAACACTAAATCAGCGTGTTTAATTATGTCAGGCTTTAAGAAGCTGCTGAGTTCATTTTCAGCTGCTACAGAGAAATTATGATTGGCAAAGTGAAACAGCAATCTCTCTTGTAAAAATTGTATGACTTTCAAAAACTAATGGAAAATGAAGAGTATCACATGCAATATGATGATGCTTAAAAATCTCCATCGTAAATCCCTAATAAGTAATGGTGTTTAACTAATCTACTTCTGCAGACATGTGAAACTTTAAAGCACATTAGTGTTTAATCTCCAGCAAAGTAAAACACCCATATTTATCTGTCAACACTACCTACTATTAAGTCAGCAAAATCAAAAAATAGACCAACAGAAAATAAATGTTGTTGGCAATACTAAGAGAAGAGCTCCTCATCCAACACATTACTATATGTCAATGCTTTGGTGTGTTATTTTTCTGCTTGCCATGATAAACGACTTTAAAAGAAAATGATAATGCAGCTGTAAGGACAGCTAGACAGGATCCATAGGATTTTTACAGCTGGCCGGTCTGGAAACAGACCACAGAAGCTAATAAGCTACAGTATATAAGATATCATGGTAGACATAATATCTGTCAGTCATTGGAAAATGACCCAGACATTGAAGGTTCCTTTGTATTTCCAAAGCATGAATGCATCTTTAGTATTAGGTAATAGTTGTAAGGTCCTACAAGCTATCTATATGTCACTTGTTTCCTGTATTGGGTTTTAGATTAAGGCTCAATGCACACTGTAAGCTAAAAAAGTGCCAGAAAAACACTGGATAAGAAATGCTGATAATAGAATTTTTGTGCCAGCTTCTAGTAGCATTTTAGTAGCTTTAATAAGCTTTTAGGAGCAGTTAGGAGCATTAGCATTTTATTGGAGTTTTTGCAGTACATGAAGAAAAAAAAAAAGAAAAAGCTCAAAACAGCTGTTAGTAGCATTTTAGTAGCAGCTATAAACAGCTAGGAGCACTTAGGAGCATTAGCATTTTATTGGTGTTTTTGAAGTACATGAAGAAAAAAAAAAAAGAAAAAAGCATTTTAGTAGCAGCTATGAGCAGCTAGGAGCAGTTAGGCGCATCCAGCATATTTTTTTCTGCTGGAAAAACGCTCCAAGAAACTCTACCAAAGCATTTTTTTTCTGCTCCTAGAAGCTGAAGCTCAAAAAATGCCAAATGCCTAAAGTAGTGTGCATGGACAGTGTGTAGACGACACGGTCCATTTCTGCGACCAAGATGATGAAACGTCCTTGGGGATTAACATGGTCCTACAATAAAGAAAAGGTTACAGTGTCCCTGATAACAATCAATACACCATTTTTCTTGGAAGTGTCATTGGCTGTAAATATGTGTGGGAATTTGACGTGTGTGCATTTTGGGATTTAATGCTGGAGAAATGTCTCTTGTGCACACAGGATATCGCATTTTAAGCCTATGGCAGTTTTCCATAGGGCTCTACATTTGTAGGGACTGTTCAAGCCTCTCACATTGTGTGACATTATCTTAATGTTCATTCCAATGGTAGTAAGCGTATTTCTGCCATCTAGTGGTATGACTGGGAAGGAGAAGTGTTACAAATTTCTTGCTTAATATGTGTAGGTCGTGAGGTAATTTTTTTGTTTAAGTCATCAAAAAACAAAAAAACAAGAAAAACAAACCAAACTGAGTTGTAAATTAAGTATGGGGAAAGAATAGGTCTTAAATCAGCCGAACAACAGGTGATATTTGAGCCAATACAGAAACTTGTGGTTAAGTTGGAAGGCACCAGGGGTTCAGTAAACCTGAGAAAAGTGGTATGCAGATAGATGAACTACAAAAAGCTCAGACATGAGAAGGTTATCTACCTGTCCCTCCTGTTTTGGCGATTATTGATGCGTCTGTCCTGGAGGGGATCAGGGTCTTCAGATTCTTTCTAGTGAAGTGATTTGAATGTGATTCATAATGCATTTCCACCAGCAGTTTGGCTGGAAAACCCCACTTGTAGAGGATTTTGTGGTTACACCGAATTTTGGTAATAGGAACTAGATTATGCCTTGCCATCAGTGTAGCTTGCGACAAATCAATATAGAGTTCGATTCCAGTGAAGGGGTCAGGGAGTGCAGGATTCTGTCTGGCGTATCGCATCAGCTGGTCTTTTACATGAAAAAAGTGGATTCTTGCTATGACATCCCTGGTCAGGCTGGAATGATGGTTTTGGCAGTCTATAGGCTCTATCTATTCTTATATCAGCAGGCCCCAGGGATAGGAGAGCAGTTATCATGAGATTTTGGGAGTATGCAGTAAGCTCTGCTAGTTTAATTGATTCAGGGAACTCCCTAAATTTGATGTTATTCCTGCGGGCCCTGTCTTCAATATCCGCCATTTTAAGATACATGGCTTTGAGCTCATCCTCAACATCAAAATGGGCATCCACTAGCTCATTGTGCACCATAGTAAATTCCTCCATTTTCTGTTCAGCATAATCTACCCTGTTGCTGACCGCTGACAATTCTGTTTTTGTGGAGTGTATAAATGCTGCCATATCTTGTTGGAGAGCCCTCTGCAGAGTTTGCTGCATCTTTTTCATAGTGGTATCTATGATGGGCTGCCCTGAGGTGGGGAACGCATCTAGCTGCTGTCCATATGAGGAGGATTCCTCCATTCCTTCCCCTGCTGTCCCTGCATCATCTAGGGCTTCCCCATCCTCCCCAATCCTCAGTTTTTGCTTTACAGGGCTGTTTAAAGGGGAGGATGGCAGTGGTTGGTCTGTGTAGTGTGACTCACCCGTGGATGGCGATGGATGGCTGAACTATAAATAATTATAACAAATAATAATATAATAATAATAACAATTATTCAATAATGTAATCAAATCAAAAACACTGAAATTTGCTCAATTGCAGAATTGTCGCTGTCATTACTTGCAATGTTTGACGAATTTCCCCACAAATCACTATCGCTCTATTCTGCAAGTGATTCTAATTTATTATCGCTGTTTTCTAGCTCGTCTAAAACCACTTTTGATGTAAAGGGACACTTTTTGGTTGCTATGGACAATCTG
The DNA here is from genome assembly GCA_029206835.1 of Rana muscosa. Taxonomy (NCBI): domain Eukaryota; kingdom Metazoa; phylum Chordata; class Amphibia; order Anura; family Ranidae; genus Rana; species Rana muscosa. Next base: position 570,903,739 of record CM055121.1, read on the forward strand.
CAGTTTTCAGGCAGAAAGAACAGTATTTATAATATAAAACTGCATGCAGGGCACTGGACAAAGCATTAGGGACAAAAGGGATATGAAATTATTTGCTACAGTAATGTAATCTGTAAGATTACAATGTACTGTATGTATTGTGTGTTTTTAACTTTTTGAATTTGGCGCTGTGCTCCATCCCTGTGCGCCACGACGCTCTCAGGGAACGGAGCTCGGCACTGTGATAAATCGAGCGGAGGACACAGCTCACACACACAGCGGGGAGACATCACAGGATCCTGGGGACAAGGTAAGTAACTTTGCCTGGATCCTGCAATGCAATCCCGAGTGTGGCTCAGGGTTACCGCTTTTGGTAATGAAAATTAACCACGAGCCACATTCGGGAATACCGCCAGGGAGGTTACGTTACCAGAGCTTGGTCCAAGACTATACCTATGTAATATTTTACATCTTACAACAATATATGTTGATTTTGAAATTAATTTATGCTGCTTGCCTTACTGAATAGTATACATAGCACTATTTAATTCCTCTCGCAAAGTAGTTGGTGATAACCCTATATGAGATTGTACATATGAATGATCAGGCTGTTTACTGTCTGGTCAGCTATAATGCATATTTACCAGTCTTAAAGCAGAACCCCAGCCACAAATAACATGATCAATATGAACAACCCATTAATGATTTAAAAAGCTTTTACTGCAATATTAAGCTTTAATCCAGAGATTTTTCATGCAGTACTTTTTATGCTGCTAAATGTTCTCAAATTCAATCTTATGGCCAGCATCATTCAACCAATTTCAACCAATTTCCTCTGAGCCAGGTTGTCCTGGGCACACACCAGCCTGTGAATGGGCAGTGAGAGGAAAATAAGTACAGTGATGGGCCTATATCTCTGTTACTCTGCTTTGTCTTCCAATCTGCATAATTCTTGTCCACACATGAACTAGTTGGCTGCTTGTACAGTACTGCTTCTTATTGTCAGAGGCATGTGAGTGCCCAGTGACAAACGAAAACAGCTGGAGGCAGAGACGGGCTACCAGTTTTGTCATTTGGAGGCACCTGAAATCAGGTGAGAATGATCACAGCTAAACTGCTGCTTACCCTCCGGAAACATGAGTCAGGGTCTGAGGGGGAATGAGCAATGTTGTCTACCATAATGACCACTTTGAAGCTATGTCAGCATCTGGATCCAGATGTACAACTGGTTGGGACATGATTTCCATGCAACCTGGCTGGTTCATCACTTTACAAATACATTTTTAATGCATCATTGTCATGCTTGTCTCAAAGGCTGTGTATAGCACGCTGAGTGTTAGGTTCATGGGTGGGGCAGTTTGATTGCAAACGTTCAGTTTTGTTTTTGTTTTTTTAATAACAAACATGTCATCCTTCGTTCTCTGTGCATACATTTTGCACAGAGCAGCCCTGATCCTCTTCTTTTCACGTCCCCCGCTGGTGATCCTGGCTCCTTCCCCTGCTGAGTTCCCCCATAGCAAACTGTTGCTATGGGGATACTCATGCTGGCTTGCTCCCAAACCACACTGTGTGCGTCTATTGACATAGGGACACTGCACTGCTCTGGGGAGGTAATCAGGGTTTTATTTTTTTTGCTATGATTGCTTATTACAGTGATAAATCTGATCAATATCATAAGCAATCCTTTTTATGAATGGCATTGATTCATGTGCCATTGTGTACTATTGCGATAGCTGTGGTTGGCCACAACTATCACATGGTACAGAACCAATGTGAATGGCCCATGTGTCATGTGTCACTTCCACCAAACAGAGATTACAGTAGTACATAATGAATAGCTATGAATGAAAGCAATTTTGTACTATTGACATGTGATCACTGTGATTGGTACACTGGGATTGATACAATAATCTGTCTTCCACTGGACACAGTGGGCGGCAGAATGCACCACTGTGTGGCCCCTAGGGCATGCTAGGATGTGCACCTGGAGGACATCATATGACGTCCACCCTGGAGGATGTCATATGATGTCCACCCAGAAAAACACTGCTCCTGCTCAGACATCATTTTACAATAGGCTGGGTGGGAAATGATTAAGAACTACAGTATCTTCAGTGTAAAGAAGAACAAGGATTCCTGGAAGTGATGGTTTGGCCCCTACAGAACCATGATCTCAACATCATCGAGTATGTCTGGGAGTAAAGTTTTTTTTTTTTTTTTCAGGATTACATATAAAATCATTGTTTTGTGTTTTAAACATCAGGTTTCTTTGAGTAAACATCTCTCAAACAAATTTTGTTGGAAACATTTGCACAAAATGTCCTCTAATTCAAACAGAATGTTGAATTTCAGTCAGCGTAGACAATCCAGTTGGCAGTGTAAAATTGTTTTAGCTGTTGTCTTACAGGTGTTCTAGTCAAACAATGCGACCAGGCAACAAAGATCAACAATAGCTTGACCTGTTGAGATATTTGACCTATGGCATATATGATACAACAGTGCAAATAATACATTACAAAGGTTTTTTTTTTTATCCTTCTTTGCTTTTACCACAAAGTGTCCTTAGAAGATGCAAAGGAAATAGGATACTAGTTGGTTTCTTTGTGAAATAATCTTCAAAGGCCTTGACCCCCATTCCAGTTACTTTTGTTTTTGTTTAATACATTTTTGGTTTACAAGGATGTTATTTGGCTTTGTATGCATATCTTTTTTTATTCAAGTTTGAACTAAAGTCTCTCATCAGGCGGAAGATTACAAACAGTAAACAACAAAACAATGAGGGTAAACAGACAGAATAAGTAAAAATACGAGCTTCACATACAAACTAGCCGTATGGTTACCATGCAGGAAGAGCCGAATCATAATGTATACAGAACAGAAAATGTGTACGAAAATGTATATTCAGTAATCCAATGCAATTCACTTTTAGTAAACTCATTTTATTTAAAAGATTGTTAGAAATTTCAATACATAATCAGCATAACACGTATTGTTACTGCATATATTAGAGGGAGAAAAAAGATTATAAAAAAAAAAGAGAAAATAATGAAAGAGGTGGGCAATAGAAAAAAGAGGAGAGAATTACCAGTATCAGTAGTGAAGGCCCTGCCAAGACTTTTCTAATCCACCAACAAATAATGGATCTAAGAATCCCACATTTTGTTTTTAACTTGGTCTGACTTTGTATTTAATAAGTGATGTAGCCACCAAATCTAACCTTAGTTCAGTGTCAGTTATTTGAGGAGTAGAGGCGCAGGTGGATACTGGTTGGTCTAGGTGACTCTAAAACATACACAATACTCTTTTTTGTGACCTGCATAAAAGTAATATGCCCCGTACACCCGATTGGTTTTCCTGTTGGAAAAAGTCTGAGAGCTTTTGGTCGGAAATCCCGTGTGTGTATGCTCCATCGGCCTTTTTCCAACGTAAAAACTGCTGGAAAAAGATAGAGAGCAGGTTCACTATTTTTCCGTCAGGAAAAAAAAACTGATCAGAATTTTCGATTGTGTGTACAAATCCCGATGCACTAAATTCCGATGCATGCTTGGAAACAAATCGACGCATGCTCGGAAGCATAGAACTTCTTGAAAAAGTCAAGTGACGTAACGCAACACGTCGGGAGAAGCCTAGTGACGACATCTATCGTGTATGATTACACTGGATGCGGAGTGAGGAGGACACACGCTATTTGTGCCTGATCGTTTGATAATAAGCGCTGAGCAATCTGTCTAAATGTGAGTGGATCTAAATGCACCGCAAACCCTAATGTCAGTTTCTATCACTGAGCAATGATATATTTCTTTTGCTTAGTATGAGAAACAAACACGCATAAGAATACTCAGAGGAAAAACCGAAGGAAATCATTGGCAGCTGAATTGGATGCTAGCAGGAGTGCTTATTAGGAAGACCATCACCTGTGAACTAACACCCTGCCCTATCTAAACAAGCCAAACTGATTGGTGGACATTTTTTATTATTATATTGGTTGTTTTTCTGGGACTTATCACTAGTTAAATAATTTGCACATTTTTAATTCTCCCACACATATTTATATTTATATTCACTATATCCTGTGTTTAATAAGAGGTTGATTGTAGCGCACCATTGCCAATTTTATCATTGCAATAGTATAATCCTGCACTTTGGGAAGGTTCCAATAGAAAATATTGAGGCAAAAGCTCAGCTGGTTTATTGTGAGTGGATAATCAATAAAAGTTGTTTTGTACTATTGCAAGTTTCCCTATTAGTGGTTGTACCTGGAGCTAGATGAGAGTGAAGGAGCAGAAATCTAGGTTTTATACAGAGGAGGTGGCAAATTAGATACCTGTGTCCCAGATGTAAAGTAAAATGCACCTAAGTGCTTAAAGAGGAAGTAAACCCTCATTCATTTTTTTTTTTTATCAACCCTGCAAGAGAATGTCATAATGAGCTGGTATGCATAGCATACTATCTCATTATGATCAACTTACCTGAGATCGAAGCCCCCTGAAGTTCTCCTCCGTGCCTTCCCCGCCATCTCTCTGACGATCTTCTTCCTGTTATCGCCGCTCTGGCGCTGTGATTGGCCCGGAGCGGCGATGACATCACGTGCATGCCGGCAAGATCCATTCAGATAACCGGCAACGAAGCCGGCTCGCTAGTGCGAATGCGCGTGATGTTATCGGCTCATCGCTTTATAGTAAATATCTCCTTAAGGAGATATTTCTTGCACCTACAGGTAAGTCTTAATCTAGGCTTACCTGTAGGTGCAAGTTGTGTGGTTGGGTTTACAACCACATTAAGGCCTTCTTATTCTATAATGGGTTCGCTATTATTGGTGACCGTTTGCACAAAGGAGACGGTGGAAGGAGTTCATGCACACGCACTTAGCTGTGGAATGATGTGAAGCACAAATTGAAGGTATAAAAGCACTTAATATTGGAGTGATTTTAATACAGCAGCTGGAGTGGAAATAACACTTTATGTTTATGAGCACTTTATAGGCTGCTAGAAAATGGATTTTTTTAACCCCTTTATAAACACTTCAGAGATAATGCACAAAAAGACTGAAAAAGAGGACCCGGATTTTATATAATTTTATATTTTAGGTATATGCACTTATTGTATTGGTTTTAAAGGTTGCATGCTGTATTTATAGTGTGCGTTTAATGCTATAGCAATGTATTTTGAACGTTTTAAGCAGACTAGAAGTAAGAGAAAATCAGCAACAGAGACAAGGACAACAAAAAAAGTCAACTGGGTTTCTAGCCTTCTCCTACCCTACCAAGAAAAATCATTTGTATTTCAGCCTGTGTTGCCATTGGAGATATATCCAGGAAGTAAGGGGAAATCCCTTTAATAGAGTCCTAGATAATAGTACAGCCCAAAGGTTCTATTTCTTTTCCATTCTAATCAAACTGTAAAAAAAAAAAAAAAAAATGTAGAGGTACATTATTTGTATGCAATGATACTCATTTGGTGTTTAAATTTATCACAATTACCTCTTAGTAGTGTGAATTGCCTATTGTAATAAAATAAATTTTGTTTGTAATTAAAATAATCTAAAAAAAAAACAAATTCCCTGGAACAAATTAATTTTAATTAAATTAATTTTCTCACTAAAAGAATATGTTAATGCTACAATTGTTCTGCGGTCAGAATGTGCCCCTATGTTTAACCCCTATACATGGCATGACAAGCTTAATTTCCCATTGTATGCTTGTATGATTAATGCTAATCAGTATCATAAATATACAGAACATAAAATAATCAAAATATTTTTGTCTCAAAATAAAGTTTATGTGTTTATGTGTGTGTGTGTCTGTTTAAGGAATACTGCTATATGTCTAAAGCTGGTTATTATGAGAGCATTACATTACTTAATATGGTCAGTTGATTTACTATGTATGTGATTAAAGTTTGCGTTTATATCCAAATTCCAGTAAATGAGTCAGTAGGATGAAAGCTTTGTAAGAATGAATCAATCATCCCTCCTAACTTAGGAATCAATCATTCTTTCTAAATAACTTACAAATAACTCAGGAAATATTTGTGTGAAGAGATGAAAATACTCATTCATTTCCATTAGATTAGATTTTAGGTTTCCCAGGTCTCACATTGATTGTTGTGTGCTTCAAAATGATGGAATAAAAAGCAAGATATTTAACAGGAAAAGAAGGTTCCAGTTAGACGAATCTGATGCTGGCAATCTTTCCAAGTAACATAAGGTAATAAATAATGACTTCATTTTGGCGGATGACCAGGTACTCTAATTAGAACCTATATAATACCTATGCAATGATTCATTGCTGATGACCTGTGTGAGCTGATGTATATTTTGAAGAAATATGTATTAAAAATATAAATCTAGATATAAACAAAAAAATAAACAGATGTAAATATCAAAAATGATAATGCTAGAATATGTTGATAATGTGTCAAATTGCTGGTTTGTGAAAGGTTTCAAAAGCGATTAGGAAGGATAGCTAAGTAACAGCTATGGAAACTAGAATGGAATTAGATACTGTAGGTAGAATTACTGCTATTGATATATCTGCATGTAAAAGTACATGGGGTTTCAATGCAAAATGTGGATTTCATGCTCTCTTTATTGCCGTGAGGCATAACATAAAAACAGCATTGTGCCCAGTGCTTGTTTGTACTCAGGCATTAGATCAATAAACTTTCTGCCCTGGGCATCAGTAAACACGCATAAGCATTAAAGAGGGAGCCCCCCTCCCCTCCCTGCCATCTTTCAAACCAAAAAATGCACACCTATATACCAGTAGTGTATTTAGGTTTTGTGCTGCCCTAGGCCTGACTAAACTCGTGCACCCCCTAATTTAAATATGACACACCCCTTTCTGTCAAGGCCACACCCCTTGCTGTTTAGATTTTCGAGTGGGGACACTAGTTCTGAGGGCCTGGGGGGGGCAAAGAATTCCCTTAATTTGCATAGATTTCTTCTCACTTCCTGTTTGGCTATGGGGCAGGAAGTGAAGGGAAATCTCTGCAATGGGACAGGAATGGTTAAAAATAAACTGACAGGGGATATAACCCACCCTTACTCTATCCAAAATGAAAAAAAAAGCGTTGCCTATGGTTCTATTTTAAGCACAAATCTCTGATAATTTTATGGAGAGGACTAAGAAGATATAACCATGCCAATGGTGCAGGAGAAAACATAGCACAGTGAGGAAGGTTTGTGGTCCAGGATGATAGTACAGTAAAAATTAGAAGCAGCGCCCCCCCCCCCACAGTTGGGGAATGCCAGCCACCCGCATACCGGAAGCAGTGTGGCCGCTTTATGGGGGTATTAGACTAATTTGCCTCTCAGCCCAGTCCGCCCCATAAGACTGGCGCTACACTAACAGTGTAGCGAAAGTCGGCGGGGACTCTTTCCGTGCTGCCCCCCTGCAAAGTGCTGCCCTAGGCCTGGGCCTTGTTGGCCTAGGCCAGGATACAGCATTGCTATATACAATATATGTGGCCTAAGGGGTGTTTCTGTTAACAAAGATTCAAGCCAACTTATTTCAATGGTGAAAAGGATATCTACATCACAGTGTTAAAGTGTATGTCACCCCAAAAATGATGATGCAAAACACTCATGTATTTATACATATACAGTAATTATTTAAAAATCTAACATTAAAAGTTTTTATTTAAGTTTTCACTTAAAAAACAAAAACAAAACAGTAATCCTGGCAGTTTCTTTTCAAACGGACTACAATGAGCATAGAAGTAGATCTGTGCCCCTGTCATCATTGCTGGGAGTTACAGGATACTGTGGTGGCACACGGCGTGCTCCAAGATTGTTTTAGAAAGTGGGCAGTCTTCTTTACACATGCGCAGTGAGGAAGTTCTCCACCTGTGAATTACATCACACACAGTGGGCGGGCGGTGGATTACTTCACACAGCAGGCTGACAGGTAAGCTGTTTGAGATTATACAGAGGACAAGCCAGATTGTGTGACACATTGAGTGGGCTGGATTATGTGACACAGAGGGTGAGAAGATGGGTTTACACCACACACACAGCAAGGAAGTAGATTGCCAGTCTGGGTGTTCTGTTTTCCACAAGCAACTGCAGTTTTGACAACAAGCCTCCAGCTGGGAAATGCTGTCAAAACTGCAGCTGGTTCTGGAGCAAAGCACACATAGACAGGGAAGTTAATTCCCCACTGTGGGTAAAATGTTAGCCTGCTTTCCTGCTGTGTTATGTAATCCCACCCATCCACCAGCCTGCTGCAATACAATCTCACCCACTGTGTGTGACATAGAAGAACCTGGCTCCTTACTGAACAGGCACATGAAGAAACCATGATGAGGATGTGTGGTCATGAGAAAGACAATGGGGGTGATTTACTAACAACAGTGCGCTGCGCCGGTTCATACCTTAATTGGTGCGCCGGATAAATCCTTAATTGGGCGCATGAACCGGCGGCGCACTGCTATAGTAAATAAAAATGTCAGCGGCGCTTGTATCTCTATTCAAAATGAATGGTTCCCCATGGGAGCCCATTGATTTGAATAAAGGTCGCCCGGGAAGTCGGATGAAGACGATCCGACTTGCGGGGCGACTCGTGTGCCGGTTGACAGAGGGGCAGCGCGACTTTGCGAGGCAACTTGGACACGACTTGAGCGTGAAGCAGACGCTCAAGTCGTGTCCTGGAGGCGACTTGAAGTATTTGGCCGAGAGTGTTCTCGGCGACAAGGTATTGCAAGCCTCGCGCTCGCTGTCCCCTGTGTTTGGTATGAATCATGAAGGGGAACTCCAGGCCAAATTTTTAATAAAAAAACAACATGGGTTCCGCTCCAGGAGCATACCAGGCCCTTAGGTCTGGTATGGATTTTAAGGGGAAACCCCCTATGCCAAAAAAACGGCGTGGGGGTCCCCCCAAAATCCATACCAGACCCTTATCCGAGCACGCAGCCCGGCAGGTCAGGAAAGGGGGGGCGAGCGAGCGCCCCCCCCTCCTGAACCATACCAGGCTGCATGCCCTCAACATGTGGGGGTTGGGTGCTTTGGGGCAGGGGGCGCCCTGCGCCCCCCCAAAGCACCCTGCCCCATGTTGATGGGGACAAGGGCCTCTTCCCGACAACCCTGGCCATTGGTTGTCGGGGTCTGTGGGCGGGGGGCTTATCAGAATCTGGGAGCCCCCTTTAATAAGGGGGCCCCCAGAACCCGGGCCCCCCACCCTATGTGAATGAGTATGGGGTACATCGTACCCCTACTTATTCACCTGGTGGCAAAAAAAGTCAATAAAAAAACACAACACAGGTTTTTAAAGTAATTTATTAGGCAGCGCCGGGGGTCTTATTCTGACTTCGGGGGTCTTCTTCCAACTTCAGGGGTCTTCTTCCAACTTCGGGGGTCTTTTTCCGACTTCGGGGGTCTCTTCTTCTGCTCTCCGGTGTCGTATCCTTCTCCACGATCTCCGGTTCTTTCTGCCTTCTGCCGGGTGCCCCGCTATCTTCTTCCAGCTCTTTTGCTAGCGGGGTCCCGGTCTTCATCGTCGTCTTCTTCCCTCTTCTCTCCGCCCGATGTTGCCTCGTCGCTGTCTGCCGCTACAGTGCTGTGTGCGCGGAGCGCAACAACTTATATTGGCATGCCACCCGGTGACCCCGCCCCGTATGACGTCACAGTCCCGGGGAATGATGGGACTGTGACGTCATACGGGGGAGGGGTCACCGGGTGGCATCACCCGGTGACCACGCCCCATGCCAGTATAAGTCGTTGCGCTCCACGCACACAGCATTGTAGCGGCAGACAGTGACGGGGCAACATCCGGCGGAGAGAAGAGGGAAGAAGATGACGATGAAGACCGGGACCCCGCTAGCAAAAGAGCTGGAAGAACATAGCGGGGTGCCCGGCAGAAGGCAGAAAGAACCGTAGATCGTGGAGAAGGCACCGGAGAGCGGGAATAGAACCAGAGAACGCGGAGATGACACCGGAGAGCAGAAGAAAATGCCCCTGAAGTCGGAAGAAGACCCCCGAAGTTGGAAGAAGACCCCCGAAGTCGAAAGAAGACCCCCGGAGCTGCCTAATAAATGACTTTAAAAACCTGTGTTGTGTTTTTTTATTGACTTTTTTTGCCACCAGGTGAATGGGTAGGGGTACGATGTACCCCATACTCATTCACATAGGGTGGGGGGCCAGGATCTGGGGGTCCCCTTTGTTAAAGAGGTCTTCCAGATTCTGACGATAAGCCCCCTGCCCGCATACCCCCACAACCACCGGGCAAGGGTTGTGGGGATGAGGCCCTTGTCCCCATCAACATGGGGACATCATCCCCATGTTGAGGGCATGTGGCCTGGTACGGTTCAGAAGGGAGGGCGGGCCGCTCTCTCGTCCCCCCTCTTTTCCTGCGGCCTGCCAGGTTGCGTGCTCGGATAAGGGTCTGGTGTGGATTTTTAGGGGGACTCCACACCATTTTTTTTTAAGTTTGGCGCCGGGGTTCCCCTTAAAATCCATACCAGACCTGAAGGGCCTGGTACGGAATTTGAGGGGGACCTGCACGTCATTTTTTTTTTAATTGGTGCAGAGTTCCCCTTAATATCCGTACCAGACCTGAAGGGCCTGGTAATGGAATTTGGGGGGACCCCACGCATTTTTTTTTTTTCAAAGACTTTCAATTACTTTTCTCTATATCGACGGGAGCCGACAATTCATTATAGCCGGCCGCGAGTGCTTTTAAATGCCTTTTCTTTTTCCTTTAGAAATGTCATTTTGCTGTCGGACTGTTATATAACGGCAAGTTTAGGAGGTGCGCCTGTTCAACTCATGCAAATGCGTTTACGTGACTTGACATTTACTAAGATTTTGCCGGCGCAGTGAACCGGCGCATTTGAACGAGTAAAATTGCCGCGCAGAGCACAAAAAGATCCCTCGCAGTTATAAACGTAATTGCCGGCGCAGCGGGCTGGTTCAGAATTAGGTACTTTCTCATTCTATTTTGGGCATATTTGTTACTTGGGCAGTTGTCACTAAACTTCCTCACATCACCCCACATCACCCCCATTATATTGGCACTTCCAGCTTCTTTATATTTTTATTTGAAGATGCCGTGCGCCAGGTCCATAGTGGCGCACTGAGCGCCTCCTCCCGTGCGCCGAGAACACTATAGTAAATGGGGAATAGCGCTGCATTACCAGCGCTAATGTTTCGTAAATACCAAAACTGCTGTTGCGCACGCAGATGCGCCGATACTCATGGTGCAAACGTTTCGTAAATCAGCCCCAATGTAAAGATGAAAAAAATGTTTTTTGTTTTTTTTTTAGGAAAATTAATATGTTTTAACCAATTTTATTTCATGTACTTCAATCTTTTAATGCTTTTTTTTTAAGTTAAAGTGATACTAAACAGAAAAGTGGCAATTGTCATAATTAATACACATAATCCATATATCTCATATCACTGTGTTTATATATATTTTGTTTAATCCTCTAAAGCCCTGTAGACACGATCGGATTTCCTATGGATTCTAATCCGATGGATTTTTCCATCGGAAATCCGATGAAGCTGACTTCCATCAGTCTTGCCTACACACCATCAGTCAAAAATCCAACTATCCCAAACGCCGTGACGTAAAACACTCCGACAAGCCGAGAAAAATGAAGTTCAATGCTTCTGAGCATGCGTCGACTTGATACTGAGCATGCGTGGGTTTTTTGTCCGATGGCGTTCCACACAGACGATCGGAATTTGCTATAGTTTTTTTCCCCATCGGATAAATTTAAAACATGTTCTATTTTTTCTTACCGATGGAAAAAAGACCGATGGGGCCCATACACGATCGGTTTGCCGATGAGAAAAGTCCATCGGACTGTTTTCATCGGTAAAACCGATCGTGTGTACACGGCATTAGTACCTTATTACTGAAGCGCTGTTGTGTGGCCACATGACCGTTCCCTGCTTTTTGGCATCTGCAGGGAAAGATCTATGGGAAGGGCTTCTATTAATCTGCTGGTGTATCCTTTTTACAGTATGAGTCTGTATCTGGCCAGGCCTGATTGGTGCTGTGCCAGTCATAAGACTAAAAAAAAAACATCAGAAGAGCAATTTAAATTAGATTATGCAGTAAATATCAAATAACTGTTTGACAGCTCCCAATAAATCTTTATTGGACATCAAATGTGCATTTTTTGTGTAGGCAGAGTCAAAGATGATTGACATTATCTTTTATTTTGTTCAGAGGGCATCTGCATCCAAGGCTCTTTACAGGTGCACTTGCATTAGATATATTTAATACTAATTTATATTAAAACTGAGTGTTTTTGTGCTTTTCTTAGTGAATGTGATCAATCAGCATGCTATATCCTGCCCTTATTGAATTTAGCAATAGGAGGACATGGAGGAGGGTGTTATTTACCAGTGTGTATACACCCACATGTGTAACTCTATAGTCACGTGGACTGCACAGATAAGAAAAATAAGAAAATGAAGAGCTTAGAAGGGAACTAAATTCAGCATGCTCCATAGAGGACACCAGCTGGTGTCACAGATAATATGGGAAGTACAGCTGAAGGCAGGATCAACCAGGTATATTTCACTCTGCACAAAATGAATGTTTTACTGGCTTTGTGAGTAAGAACAATCCATCATATAGCATGTAATGAGAGTTTTTCATAGTTTGGGTTTCATGACACTTAAAGTATTGTCTGTTTTTCACTTAACCGGTTCTTGACCGTCTCACACAGATATACTGCAGCAGAATGGCTCTTCTGGGCAAAATCCTGTATATATACAACTTTGCCCAGGAGAGCCACCAGAGGGCGCACGCGCGCGCCCCCTACACGACAGGGAACCCGATGCACGTGGCTGGCCACGCGTGATCCCATGCACGAGCGGGAGCATGGGGTCTGTATGTGTAAACACACAAATCCCCGTGCTGTCTGAGGAGACCAGACAGATCATGTCTTTCTACAAAGTAGAAAACACGATCTGTCAAATCTCCTAGTTAGTCCCATCCCCCCACAGTTAGAACACACAATAGGGTACACATTTAACCCCTTGATCGCCCCCTAGTGTTAACTTCTTCCCTGCCAGTGACATTTACATAGTAATCAGTGCATATTTATAGCACTGATCGCTCTGTAAATGTCAATGGTCCCAAAAATGTGTCAAAAGTGTCCGATCTGTCCGCCATAACGTTGCAATACCGCAAAAAATTGCAGATCACCGCCAGTGAGTTAAAAAAAAAAAATAATAATAAAAAAAGCCATATAAATGCCATAAATCTTTCCCATAGTTTGTAGACGCTATAACTTTTGTGCAAACCAATAATCAATATACGCTTATTGCGATTTTTATTTTTTTTTACCAAAAATATGTAGAAGAATATATATCGGCCTAAACTGAGGAATTTTTTTTTTTTTTTTTTAATTGGATATTTACTATGACAAAAAGTAAAAGATTTTGTGTTTTTTTTTATTTTTTATAAATTGTCAGTCTTTTTTTGTTTATAGTGCAAAAAATAAAAACCACAGAGGTGATCAAATACCACCAAAAGAAAGCTCTATTTCTGGGAAAAAAAATACGTAAATTTTGTTTGGGTACAACATCGCGCAACCGCGCAATTGTCAGTTAAAGCGTTAAAGTCGTAGCACAAAAAATGGCCCTGTCATTGGGCAGCCAAATCCTCCGGGGCTGAAGCGGTTAAAGATGTCCTTCCCTTCCTGCCTAGCAAAATGTGGTCTCCAAGAACCAAAAGCAAGGGGAAATCTCTGGAGCCTTGGATAGCAGTAAATCCTCACAGTAGTTCTAATTTTCCCCCATTTGACCAAAAACAAAATAATTGGATAAACATATACTTAGACCAACTTTTCAAATACGGTAACAGTAAACTTTTAAAATGCACTTTACCTTGTGGTTCTTTTACATTATATGAAGTGTGCTGTCCTTAACCACTTAAGGACCGGACCAATACGCAGCATAATGACCAGAGGTGATTTCACAATTTGGCACTGCGCTGCTTTAACTGGAAATTGTGCGGACATGCAATGTTGTACCCAAACGAAATTTGCGTCCTTTTCTTCCCACAAATAGAGCTTTATTTTAATGGTATTTGATTGCCTCTGCAATTTTTTTTTTTGTGATATAAACGGAAAAAGACAGAAAATTTTGAAAAAAAATGATATTTTCTACTTTTTGTTATAAGAAAAATCGAATGAACTCAATTTTAGTCATACATTTAGGCCAAAATGTATTCAGCCACATGTCTTTAGTAAAAAAAAATGTCAATAAGCGTATATTTATTGGTTTGCACAAAAGTTATAGGGTCTACAAACTAGGGTACATTTTCTGGAATTTAAACAGCTTTTAATTTATGACTGCCTATCTCATTTCTTGAGGTGCTAAAATGGCAGGGCAGTACAAAACCCCCCCAAATGACCCAATTTTGGAAAGTAGACACCCCAAGGAAATTGCTGAGAGGCATGTTGAGCCCATTGAATATTTTTTTTTTTGTCCCAAGTGATTGAATAATGACAAAAAAAAAAAATTACAAAAAGTTGTCACTAAATGATATATTGCTCACACATGCCATGGTTATATGTGAAATTGCACCCCAAAATAAATGTTGCTGCTTCTCCTGAGTAAGGGGATACCACATGTGTGGGACTTTTTAGGAGCCTAGCCGCGTACGGGACCCCGAAAACCAAGCACCGCCTTCAGGATTTCTAAGGGCACAAATTTTTGATTTCACTCCTCACTACCTATCACAGTTTCGAAGGCCATAAAATGCCAAAATAGCACAAACCCCCCCCCCCCCCCAAATGACCCCATTTTGGAAAGTAGACACCCCAAGCTATTTGCTGAGAGGCATGGTGAATATTTTACAGCTCTCATTTGTTTTTGAAAATGAAGAAAGCAAATAATTTTTTTTTTATTTTTTCAATTTTCAAAACTTTGTGACAAAAAGCGAGATCTGCAAAATACTCACCATACCTCTCAGCAAATAGCTTGGGTGTCTACTTTCCAAAATGGGGTCATTTGGGGGGGGGGGTTGTGCCATCTGGGCATTCCATTGCCTCCGAAACTGTGATAGGCAGTGAGGAGTGAAATCAAAAATGTATACCCTTAGAAAGCCTGAAGGCGGTGCTTGGCTCCCAAAAAGTCTCACACATGTGGTATACTCGTTCTCAGGAGAAGCAACAGAATGTATTTTGGGGTGTAATTCCACATATGCCCATGGCATGTTTGAGCAATATATCATTTAGTGACAAGTTTGTGCAAAAAAAAGAAAGAAAAATAATTGTCTTTTTTCCGCAACTTGTGTCACCATATAAAATATTCCATGGATTCGACATGCCTCTCAGCAAATAGCTTGGGGTGTCTACTTTCCAAAATGGGGTCATTTGGGGGGGTTTTGAACTGTCCTGGCATTTTATACACAAAATTAGGAAGCTTACATCCACTCTTCTAACCACTTGAAGACAAAGCCCTTTCTGACACTTTTTGTTTACATGAAAACATATATTTTTTTGCAAGAAAATTAAGTTGAACCCCCAAACATTATATATATTTTTAAATCAAAGGCCCTACAGATTAAAATGGTGGGTGTTGCATTTTTTTTTCCACACAGTATTTGTGCAGCGATTTTTTAAACACATTTTTTTGGGAAAAAATACACTTTTTTTAATTTTAATGCCCTAAAACACACTATATTGGCCAAATTTTTGATGAAATAAAAAGATGATCTTAGGTCGAGTACATGGATATCAAACACGACATGCTTTAAAATTTCACAGAAACGCGCCGTGGCGACAAACTACATACATTTTTAAAAGCCTTTAAAAGCCTTTACAGGTTACCACATTAGATTTACAGAGGAGGTCTACTGCTAAAATTACTGCCCTCGATCTGACCTTCGCGGTGATACCTCACATGCATGATGAAATTGCTGTTTACATATGACGCCAGACCGACGCTTGCTTTCGCCTTTGCGCAAGAGCAGGGCGGGACAGGGGTGCTTTTTTTTTTTCTTTTTTTTTTTTAAACTGTTCCTTCCATATATATTTTTTTATTATTATTATTTATTGTTATCTCGGGGAATTTAATATCCCCTATGATAGCAATAGGTAGTGACAGGTACTCTTTTTTTGAAAAAAATGGGGTCTATTAGACCCTAGATCTTTCCTCTGCCCTTAAAGCATCTTACCACACCAAGATCGGTATGATAAAATGCTTTCCCAATTTCCCAATGGCGCTTTTTATATCCGGGGGGACATTACCTCCCACTGCTTGTAAAAGCAGTCTAGAGGCTAAATAGCCGCTAGGATTGCTTTTACATGAAAGCCGGCCGCTGGCTGAAAAGAATGATACCAAGATGATACCTAAACCCGCAGGCATCATTCTGGTATAACCATTCAAAGTCCAGCAACATACCAGTACGTTGCTGGTCCTTGTTGGACATGTATTGTAATTTATTTTTTCATGCAGCCTATTGGCTGAACGAAAAAAAGAGATTGATCGGTGGGTATGCCCTCCATTAGAATACCTCCCTTCATTCACCCACTTCTAATGATGGGCATACATGCACCATTTATATATGCCGAAGCATGGGGGCATCATCCCGCAAAAGTTATGCCGCGCATACACGGTCAGACTTTTCCACGGGCAAGCCTCCATTGGAATTTTTGATCGTATGTACGCGGCATTAGGAGCAAAATCGCTCCTCTGCCCCTGCTGCCCCCATGCTTCGGCATATATGCTCTTTTTTTAACTGTGGTGGTGAAATCACCTCCTACAGCACTGGAGTAGCAGGGATCAGGCCTGTCTCTGCGAACGCTGCAGTTATGTGTGTTGTGTTTTGTAAGTGACAGTGATCGATCGATACTGCACTTGGGTGGCCTGGGCTGGACGGAGGGGCAAAACGCAGGTGCTAGCAGGTATCTGGGCTGATCCCGCTAACACTGCGTTTTTGGGAACCCTAAACTGCTGGGGACGCTAGTATAGATCTGATCAGATACTATACCACTAAGGGAGGTGTATGCTTCACGCGTGGGTGTTAGCGCTACTGGCACTAACCTGACCTCTCTGATGCTAAAACCTAATTGATATCACCCGCCGGGCGAACAGGGGGTTAAACCTTTATTGGGTTATATACGGCGGGTGCCCTGACACTATAAAAAGCAAACTAACTAACCAGCGTCACCCGTAACACTTATACAGTGATTACTGGTGAAAGGGTTAACTAGGGGCAATCAAGGGGTTAAAACCTTTATTAGGTAATATATGGGGGTACCTGACGCTATAAAAACCTGGCGGCGAACCTAAAAAAAAACTGACTACCTAGCGGCACCAGCATAACTAATACAGCGATCAGAAAAACAATCGCTTAGTGACACTGGCAAAAGGGGGTGAAAGGGTTACCTGGGGGGCGATCAAGGGGTTAAACCTTTATTAGGTAATATATGGGGGTAGCTGATGCTATAAAAACCTGGCGGCGAACATAAAAAAATAACTGACTACCTAGCGGCATCACCGACACTAATACACCGATCAGAAAAACGATTGCTTAGTGACAGTGGTGCTAGGGGCTAAAAGGGTTACCTGGGGGGCAATCAAGGGGTTAAACCTTTGTTAGGTAATATATATGGGGGTACCTGATGTTATAAAAACCTGGCGGCGAACATAAAAAAATAACTGACTACCTAGCGGCATCACCGACACTAATACACCGATCAGAAAAACAATCGCTTAGTGACAGTGGTGCTAGGGGGTGAAAGGGTTACCTTGGGGGCAATCAGGGGGTTAAACCTTTATTAGGTAATATATATGGGGTACCTGACGTTATAAAAACCTGGCGGCGAACATAAAAAAATAACTGACTACCTAGCGGCATCACCGACACTAATACACCGATCAGAAAAACGATTGATTAGTGACAGTGGTGCTAGGGGCTGAAAGGGGTACCTGGGGGGTGATCAAGGGGTTAAACCTTTATTAGGGGGGTTGGAGGGCTACCCTGGACCTAAGGGACCTACACTAACTGCCCTGACACTTTTACAGTTACAAATGTCACTGATTGCAGTGATCAGTAAATAAATGATCACTGCAATCGGTGACACTGTGACTGGGGGCTGGGGGGTGATCTGGGGGTGACTGGGGGGGCGATCATGTGCCTATGTGTCCTGGTGTCAGTGTACTGCTTGTGCACTAACCTTGATGCCTTCTCTCCACAGCGCTCCGGTATATGTGGGCGCCCAGGAGAGATGACATCACTTCCTGCTGCTGCCTCTCTGCCTGTGTTTACATTACACAGGCAGAGGAAGCATTTGATTCGCCGGGAGCGATCGCGAGGGGGTGGCCAGAAACCAATGGCCGCCCCCTCATCACAGATCACTCCCAGAGCGATCCCGACTGCTCACTGTACCGGAGGGGGGTCCAATCGGACCCCCCACCCATACGAAGGCAGGCACGTACAGGTATGTGATTGTGCCTCCAGGTGCCATTCTGCCTACGTATATGTACAGTGAGCGGTCGTTAAGTGGTTAAAAAAATTATTTATGGGATATTTTATGATGCTGTATTTTTTTCTTAGTTCTAGTTTGGGATATATTTGCTCTATGTTACACTCATTTGACACCCATCATTACAAGGTTAAATACATTGAGAGGTACAGTACAGCTTCTATTTGGATATTATCAGGGGCGGCTGGTGCTCCATTTTTTGGGGGATCTGGTGCCCTGCATGTAGATTAGGGGCCTGATGCATTGGTTAGAGGGGCGGCACACCTGCGCCCCGTATGGATGGGCCGCTACTGCATATTATGTTATATTTTTTAAGTCCCACCAAGATCACAACCAATGCAAATGTGTTACATATTTCTCTTCAAGATAACTACTAACTTGCATGTATATAACTGGGCCTTTAGACTATCCAAATTAGAGCTGAATGTACATGTGCCAGCTGGCACATTTCTTTGACATCTCCCAGTTTCCTTGAGCTGTAATACTTTTTTTCTGTTGGCCGCCCAGGTTTTATTTTTTTATTTTTCTTGTGAAGCTGTTATTCAGGAAGAAAAATCACTACAATACAAATAGAGCACAAGGTTTCTTCTCTAATTCCCATTCACTGTGACAGACATCACCTGCTCAATGCACTACAAGGTAATTTAATACATAGGCAGGTGATTACTTTATTATTGACAGTCATACTAATTTAGAATGCTCCCACACATATGTTATTCACTGTGGATTATGTTAAATATGTTAAATTATGTAAAATATATTTCTTCCTTGTCTGAGAAGGTTTTCATTTATCCAGGTGGCGTACCTAGCATGGTTGACACCCAGGAACGATTATTTTTAAACACATCCCCGACGCTCGACTGCTAATCAAAATAATTTTTAGTAGTATTCATACAATTAAATAAATACCAACGAAGTGCAGAAAAAATGTGACCTTTTTTTTTTTATATATATAATTGTTTTATATATAATCATGTTGGTAAATACAAATAACATTTCAGGTTTTAATAATGGCACACATAGTGTACCGTGGCAAAACATGGGGATAATAGCAGCATGCTAAATAACAAAACAAAACTTCACGGGTTTAATGAGCTCGGTGTTCGAGTCGAACATACGTTTGACTCGAACATCGGCTGTTCGATCGTTCGGCGAACATCGAACGATTTGGGCCGAGAGCGCCAAATTCGAGTGCCACGAACGGCCCACAATACACTGCGTCATCGCAGTGCAATCCCGGCGCTGTGATTGGCCAAGCATGCACTGTGACCCCGCATGCTTGGCCAATCACAGCGCCGACAGCTAGGAGAGCCATAATAGGTTGCCTGTGGCCAATTATAGCTCAGGGGGTTTAGCACACGCCCCACACTATAAAAGGCCGACAGCGCGGCGGCCTTGTGTAGTATGTTCCGGCGCAGGGAAAGAGAAGGATAGGCAGGGACAGTGTGATATTCTTTGTGCTATTCTTGTGTGCAGAGAGAGAGAAGGTTAGGCAGGGAGAGTGTCAGTGTCATATTCTTTGCTAAACCTTGTGTGCAGGGAGAGAGAAGGATAGGCAGGGGACAGTGTCAGTGTCATATTCTTTGCTAAACCTTGTGTGCAGGGAGAGAGAAGGATAGGCAGGGAGAGTGTCAGTGTCATATTCTTTGATAAACCTTGTGTGCAGGGAGAGAGAAGGATAGGCAGGGGACAGTGTCAGTGTCATATTATTTGCTAAACCTTGTGTGCAGGGAGAGAGAAGGGTAGGCAGGGAGAGTGTCAGTGTCATATTCTTTGATAAACCTTGTGTGCAGGGAGAGAGAAGGATAGGCAGGGGACAGTGTCATTGTTGCTAAGCCTCCTGCACAGTATACACCTGAAGCTAGCCCTTATTGCTGTGTTTTCCTGGTGTGTTACACTAACAGGCATTGGCAGCACTTACAGCGGGCGGAGTGTGCCTCCTGCACATTATACACCTGAAGCTAGCCCGTATTGCTGTGTTTTCCTGGTGTGTTACACCAACAGGCATTTGCAGCACTTACAGCAGGCATAGTGTGATTCCTGCAAAATATACACCTGAAGCTAGCCCGTATTACTGTGTTTTCCTGGTGTGTTACACCAACAGGCATTTGCAGCACTTACAGCAGGCGTAGTGTGATTCCTGCAAAATATACTCCTGAAGCTAGCCCGTATTGCTGTGTTTTCCTGGTGTGTTACACCAACAGGCATTTGCAGCACTTACAGCAGGCGTAGTGTGATTCCTGCAAAATATACTCCTGAAGCTACGCCTTATTGCTGTGTTTTCCTAGTGTGTTACACCAACAGGCATTCGCAGCACTTACAGCAGGCGTAGTGGGATTCCTGCAAAATATACTCCTGAAGCTACGCCTTATTGCTCTGTTTTCCTAGTGTGTTACACCAACAGGCATTTGCAGCACTTACAGCAAGCGTAGTGTGATTCCTGCAAAATATACACCTGAAGCTAGCCCGTATTACTGTGTTTTCCTGGTGTGTTACACCAACAGGCATTTGCAGCACTTACAGCAGGCGTAGTGTGATTCCTGCAAAATATACACATGAAGCTAGCCCGTATTACTGTGTTTTCCTGGTGTGTTACACCAATAGGCATTTGCAGCACTTACAGCAGGCGTAGTGTGATTAATGCAAAATATACTCCTGAAGCTAGCCCGTATTGCTGTGTTTTCCTGGTGTGTTACACCAACAGGCATTTGCAGCACTTACAGCAGGCGTAGTGTGATTCCTGCAAAATATACACCTGAAGCTAGCCCGTATTAATGTATTTTCCTGGTGTGTTACACCAACAGGCATTTGCAGCACTTACAGGGGGCGTAGTGTGCTTCCTGCAAAATATACACCTGAAGCTAGCCCGTATTGCTGTGTTTTCCTGGTGTGTTACACCAACAGGCATTTGCAGCACTTACAGTGGGCGTAGTGTGCTTCCTGCAAAATATACTCCTGAAGTTACCCCTTATTGCTGGTTTTCCCATCTCCCTGCAGGCCATTAGAATGTCTGGAAGGCAAACAAGGAGAGGCAGACAGTCAGGAGCCAATAAAAGAGGGCAAGCAGGCTCTGTGTCTAGAGACAACAGTGCTGGTCGTGGACGCAGTGCATCACCATCAGCACGTGGCCATGGGACACGCTTGTCCTTCTTTTCGGCAGCTGGACGTGTTGAGCCACATTATGCCGAAGACTTGGTAGTCCAAGCCCTCCTCATCCTCCTCATCCTCTCTCACCCAAGCTCAGGGTACTGGCAAAGCAGCTGCCAAAGCGTCCTCTTCCCTGGTATCAATGTCATCATCAGTCACTCCTTCCCTAGACCCACCATGTCCTCCTGAGGAGTCCCCCGAACTGTTTGAGCACAGTGTTGGGTACATGCTCCAGGAGGATGCCCAGCGTGTCGAAGGCTCTGATGATGATACCCAGCTAGAGGAAGGCAGTAGCGTGAGAGCAGAGAGAGGGGATGTCAAGAAGGACACCAATCTGGCAGTCATGTTCCAGCAGCTGCAGCATACTGCCAGATTGGTCCCAGTGATGAGGAGGGAGGGGATGATGAGGTCACTGACTCCACGTGGGTGCCTAATAGGAGAGAGGAGGAGGAGGAGGATGAGGAGGAGGCACATTTCCAACGAGGCAGGATGCCCTCGGGGGGCCAGTGTAAGGGCAGCACGCCGACGGAATCACACCGCAGAGCTCCACCTGTGCAGGGCGCTGCCTCTGCCCGTTATTCAAAAAGTTCTTTGGTGTGGGCCCTTTTTGAGTCGAGTGCATCAGATCGCACAGCTGCTGTTTGCAACATATGTCTCAAGCGCATATCGCGTGGCCAAAACATCACCCGCTTGGGCATCACATGCTTGACCAGACATATGTTGACCTGCCATGCAGCTCGTTGGCAAGCCTACCTTAAAGACCCACACCAAAGAACAAAGCGGACCTCTCCTTGCACCGCATCAGCTGGGATCTCCAACCCCACTATACCTTCAGTCCTCTCTGAAACCTGCACTGAGAGGAATGAAGGTGTAGAATTAGGTGTGTCACAGCCAAGTACTTGCGGGCACTCTGCTAGCAGTACACCGACATCCGATTCTAGCAGGCAAATTTCCCTGCCCCAGCTGCTGGACCGTCAAAAGAAGTTCACTCCCAGCCATCCACATGCCCAGCGGTTGAATGCTAGCTTGGCTAAATTGCTAGCGCTTCAACTGCTGCCTTTTCAGTTGGTAGACTCGGCCCCCTTCCGTGAGTTTGTGCAATGTGCGGTTCCTTAGTGGCAGGTTCCCAAACGCCACTTTTTCTCACGGAAGGGGGTTTCGGCTCCCTACTGGCATGTGGAAGGCAATGTCTTGGCCTCGCTGGACAGGGCGGTCAGCGGTAAGGTGCATATTACTGCTGACTCATGGTCCAGCAGGCCTGGACAGGGACGTTACCTTTCTTTCACGGCCCATTGGGTCACTCTTTTGGCAGCTGGGAAGGATGCAGGACAAGGTGCAGTAGTGTTGGAGATTGTTCCGCCGCCACGCCTGCAAAATGCTACTACTGGTTGTGACACACCTCTCTCCTCCACCCCCTCCTCTTCTTCTTCCTCCATGGCCTCTTCCTGTGCTTTGTCCTCGGAACCAGCGGTGCTCCGTAGGCGTTCAAGGGGCTACGCAAGTACGCAGGCAAAAAGATGCCATGCCGTGCTTGCGCTGGTGTGTTTGGGGGACAGGAGCCACACTCGGGCAGAGGTTCTTTCTGCTCTGCAGGGGCAGGCCGAGAGGTGGTTGACGCCTTGGCAGCTTAAGCCAGGAATGGTGGTTTGCGACAATGGCACCAACCTCCTCTCCGCCCTCCGACAGGGACAACTGACCCATGTGCCCTGTGTGGCTCACATCCTTAACCTGGTGGTGCAGCGGTTCTTGGGCAGGTACCCGGGCTTACAGGATGTCCTGAGGCAGGCCAGGAAAGTCTGTGTGCATTTCCGCAGATCTTATAATGCCAGTGCTCACCTGGCTGAGCTGTAAAAGGAGTTGAACCTGCCCAAGAACCGCCTTATATGTGACATGCCCACCAGGTGGAACTCAACGTTGGCCATGCTGCAGCGGCTGCACACGCAGCAGAGGGCCATCAATGAGTACCTGTGCGACTACGGCACCAGGACAGGGTCAGGGGAGCTTGTTTTTTTTTCACCACGCCAGTGGGGCATGATCAGGGATGCATGCACTGTCCTGGCACCATTTGAGGAGGCCACGAGGATGGTGAGCAGTGACAGTGCATGCATCAGTGACACTGTACCTCTTGTCCACCTGTTGGAACATACGCTGCGTGGAATAATGGACAGGGCACTTGAGGCAGAACAGGGGCAGGAAGAGGAGGACTTCCTTGCCTCTCAAGGCCCCCTTTACCCAGACAGTGTTCCTTCTGTCCCACCCATCGCACAGGAAGAGGAGGAGGAGGAGGAGGATTGTGTCAGCATGGAGGTGGAGCCTGGCACTCAGCATCATCAGCAGCAGTCTTTTAGGGATGATTTACAGTCCCAGGAAACCAGTGGCTGGGAGGAGGTGGCTGCGGATCATGTCGTCCTTAGTGACCCAGAGGACTCCGGACTGAATGCCTCAGCTAACCTACGCTGCATGGCCTCCCTGATCCTGCAAAGTCTGCGGAAGGATCCTCGTATTCTTCGGATCAAGGAGAGGGACCATTACTGGCTGGCCACTCTCCTTGATCCACGGTACAAGGGTAAGGTTGCAGACCTTATCTTACCATCACAGAGGGAGCAGAGGATGAGACAACTCCGGGAGGCCTTGCAGAAAGGTCTGTGCAATGCGTTCCCAGAGACTGGGAGGTTACAAACTCCTGGTCCTGGACAACGAGTTGCTGAGGCTTCGTTCAGACAATTCTTTAGTCCGCAGCCCCAAGGTATGATCGGTTCCAGCAACCATCGCCAGCGTCTGATATACATGGTGCAGGAATACCTAGGGGCAAGGTCAGACTTGGACACCTTCCCCACCGAAAATCCTCTGGCTTACTGGGTCTTGAGGATGGATCACTGGCCAGAGCTTGCACAGTATGCAATTGAGCTACTGGCCTGTCCTGCATCCAGCGTTCTTTCAGAACGCACATTCAGTGCTGCTGGAGGATTTGTCACGGATCACAGGGTGCGCCTGTCCACCGACTCGGTTGATTGACTGACTTTCATAAAGATGAACCAGTCTTGGATCACCACCAGCTACCAAACACCTGAAGCTGATATAACAGACTTATTTATTTTCAAATGTCACATCCCTTCAAGACTGATGCTGATAGACTGTCCTGTTATGTTGACTGACTATCCTCCTCCTCCTCAATGATCCGATTGATGATGATAGCTTGGAAGAACATTTTTGTTTCTGGGTGCCGCCACCAGTGCCTAAGGCCCAATTTTTCAGCCCCTGTTTAACAGGGGCATGTAATTACAATTTTTTATGCAATGCTTTGCAGCAGGGCTCATTCCTGCACTCCAACTAGAGTATCTGGGAGAGGTTGCAGTGTCGTGGGACCAGCACCAGTGCCTAAGGCCCAATTTTTCAGCCCCTGTTTAACAGGGGAGTGTAATTACAATTTTTGATGCAATACTTTGCAACAGGGCTCATTGCTGTGTTTCAAGTACAGTATCTGTGAGGGGTTGCAGTGTTGTGGCACCAGTGCCTAAGGCCCAATTTTTCAGCCCCTGTTCAACAGGGGCATGCAATTACAATTCTTGATCTAATAATTCACAGCAGGGCCCATTCATGCGCCCACCAAGAGTAACTGTGAGGGCTTACAGTGTTGTGTCAACACCACCACCACCACCACCAAAGGCCCAATTTTTCAGCCCCTGTTCAACAGGGGCATGCAATTACAATTCTTGATCTAATAATTCACAGCAGGGCCCATTCATGCGCCCACCAAGAGTAACTGTGAGGGCTTACAGTGTTGTGGCAACACCAACATGTAAGGGGCAAATTCCAGCAGAGTATATAGGGCAGGCCCCTACTTTCAAACATCCAACTTACAAACGACTCCGACTTGCAAACGGAAGGAGACAACAGGAAGTGAGAGGAAATCTACCCCTAGGAAGGGAAATTCTCTCCTGTAAGGGTTAATATGGGAAAAAGGTGTCTCCTCTCTACTGATGCTTTATCACCAATCCTTGTTTCAATAAAAACCCCACTTTTCAAAAACATTTGTCATTGGGATGAAAAGTGAGGTGAAATGTTCTGAACAGAGGCACAGACAGCAAAACAAATGTTACAGGGGTGATAACCCTTCCCTATGTTTTCCAAAAAGCTTAAAAATAGATTTTTTGGCTGGAGCTACACTTAAACAATGTACCTGTTCAAAATTACAAACAGATTCTACATAAGAACAAACCTACAGTCCCTGTCTTGTATGCACCGCCTGTATACGGCTGTTCAGAGTATATAGGGCCTTTTTTATTTTGTGTGCGGGGTTCCCCTTAATATCCATACAAGACCCAAAGGGGCTGGTAATGGGCTGGGGTGGGGGGGGGGTGATGGGGTAGCTATGCCATTTTTCTTAAAGATTTTCATCCATATTACCGGGACCAGACATTACATTAAAGCCGCAAGCATATTTAAATGGCTTTTTTTCCCTTTAGAAATGTTATTTTGTGCAGGGACAGTTCTAAACACGGGAAACACGTGCCACTTCACAGGCATACTTTAGACACCCCCCAGGTACGATATTTAAAGGAATATTTGACTTTTTTTTTCACTTTATGCATCATTAAAATGACTGATCCCGAAAAACGGCCGCTTTTAAAACTTCTTTTTGCATTGATACATGTCCCCTGGTGCAGAACCCGGGTTCCCAAACCCTTTTTAGGACAATAACATGCATAATAGTCGTTATAATTAGCACTTTAGATTTCGAACGTTTGCATCCATTGTATTTAATAGGGTTCTAACGTTCGTGCGAACTTTCGGTCCGTTCGCGGGTTCTGGTGCGAACCG
This sequence comes from Rana muscosa, assembly GCA_029206835.1. NCBI lineage: Eukaryota > Metazoa > Chordata > Amphibia > Anura > Ranidae > Rana > Rana muscosa. The sequence continues at coordinate 570,930,139 of CM055121.1, forward strand.
AACCCGGGGGTGTTCGGCTCATCCCTAGTGATGTGCTTCGCTAGTTACAGGTAGGGACGGGCCCGATGATTATGTCAAATTTGAGTGCAGCGGAACGCCCCATAATGCGCTGCGAGATCGCAGTGCATTGACGTCTGATGATTGGCCAAAGCATGAAGTTGACCTGCGTGCTTTGGCCAATCACAGCGCACTCTGCTGCGAGAGCCATAATTGGCCAAATGCAGGTGCCTTCGGCCAGCACAGTGGTGTAGTGGTTAGCACTTTCACCTAGCAGCACAAGGGTTGCTGGTTCAAATCCCAACCACGACACCATCTGCCTGAAGTTTGCATGTTCTCCCTGTGTATTCATGGGTTTTCTCCAGGTACTCTGGTTTCCTCCCACACTCCAAAGACATGCTGGTAGGTTAATTGGATCCTGTCCAAAATTGGCCCAGTATATATATGTACATACAGTATGTGTGTCCCAAGTGTGTTAAGATCCTATGGGGTAAATGACTGCACCAGCCTGCAAGACACTGGCTGCAAAAAGCACCTTGAGGCAATTCAGTTTGCATTTGTAGCACTATACAAGTCATTCAATCATGCAGTGTGTTGGAGTGGACAGAGATAGAGAGAACTTGAGCTAGATTAGGCAGGTTAGTTAGTGGCATGCAGGCAGTGTATTAATATATATATATATATATGTGTGTGTATATATATATATATACACACACAGTCTGGTGCATATTGTGAACGACTAGCATCAAAGGTAGAGCTTGAAGGACACCGCCACTCACTGGGTCTTCTTTATGAGGGCTTTATTTGCCCATTTTTATTAAAAGAAGTTCAAACAAAATCAAAGGTTTCCCTCGCAGGGGTTTCAACACTCCTTTTCATCAACAAAATGACATTCAGCCTCCTGGCTAGTGATGAGCCGAACACCCCCGGGTTCGGTTCGCACCAGAACCCGCGAACGGACCGAAAGTTCGAACGAACATTAGAACCCTATTAAATACAATGGATGCGAACGTTCGAATTCTAAAGTGCTAATTATAACAACTATTATGCATGTTATTGTCCTAAAAAGGGTTTGGGAACCCGGGTTCTGCACCAGGGGACATGTATCAATGCAAAAAGAAGTTTTAAAAACGGTCGTTTTTCGGGAGCAGTCATTTTAATGATGCATAAAGTGAAAAAAAAAAAGTCAAATATTCCTTTAAATATCGTACCTGGGGGGTGTCTAAAGTATGCCTGTGAAGTGCCACGTGTTTCCCGTGTTTAGAACTGTCCCTGCACAAAATGACACTTCTAAAGGAAAAAAAAGCCATTTAAAACTGCTTGCGGCTTTAATGTAATGTCTGGTCCCGGTAATATGGATGAAATTCTTTAAGAAAAATGGCATAGCTACCCCATGACCCCCCCCCTACCCCAGCCCATTACCAGCCCCTTTGGGTCTTGTATGGATATTAAGGGGAACCCCGCACATAAAATAAAAAAGGCCCTATATACTCTGAACAGCCCTATACAGGCGGTGCATACAAGACAGGGACTGTAGGTTTGTTCTTATGTAGAGTCTGTTTGTAATTTTGAACAGGTACATTGTTGAAGTGTAGCTCCAGACCAAAAATCTATTTTTAAACTTTTTGGAAAACATAGGTAAGGGTTATCACCCCTGTAACATTTGTTTTGCTGTCTGTGCCCCTGTTCAGAACATTTCACCTCACTTTCCGTCCCAATGACAACTGTTTTTGAAATGTGGTGTTTTTCTTGAAACAAGGATTGCTGATAAAGCATCAGTACAGAGGAGACACCTTTCTCCCATATTTATTCTTACAGGAGAGAATTTTCCTTCCTAGTGGTAGATTTCCTCTCACTTCCTGTTGTCTTCTTGCGTTTGCAAGTAGGAGTCGTTTGTAAGTTGGATGTTTGAAAGTAGGGACCTGCCGTATATACTCTGCAGAAATAGGCCCCTTAGTTGTTGGTGTTGGCACAACACTGTAAGCACTCACAGTTACTCTTGGTTGGTGCTGGAACGCCCTGCTGTCAACTATTATATCAGGAATTTTAATTACATATAATTGTTGAACAGTGGTAGTAAAAATTGGGCCTTTGATGGTGGTGCTGGTGCCACAACACTGTAAGCCCTGACAGTTACTCTTGGTGGGTGCAGCAATGGGCCCTGCTGTGAATTATTAGATCAAGAATTGTAATTACATGCCCCTGTTGAACAGGGGCTGAAAAATTGGGCCTTAGGCACTGGTGGCACAACACTGCAACCCCTCACAGATACTGTACTTGGAGCACAGCAATGAGCCCTGTTGCAAAGTATTGCTTCAAAAATTGTAATGACACGCCCCTGTTAAACAGGGGCTGAAAAATTGGGCCTTAGGCACTGGTGGCACAACACTGCAACTCCTCACAGATACTGTACTTGGAGCACACCAATGAGCCCTGTTGCAAAGTATTGCTTCAAAAATTGTAATGACACGCCCCTGTTAAACAGGGGCTGAAAAATTGGGCCTTAGGCACTGGTGGCACAACACTGCAACTCCTCACAGATACTGTACTTGGAGCACAGCAATGAGCCCTGTTGCAAAGTATTGCTTCAAAAATTGTAATTACACGCCCCTGTTAAACAGGGGCTGAAAAATTGGGCGTTAGGCACTGGTGGCGGCACCCATAAACAAAAATGATCTTACAAGCTATCATCATCAATCGTATCATTGAGGACTCGGAGGAGGAGGATAGCCAGTCAACATAACAGCACAGGCACTCAGCATCAGCATCAGTCTTGAAGGGATGTGACATGTTAAAATCAATTAGTCTGTTATATCAGCATCAGGTGTGTGGTAGCTGGTGGTGATCCAAGACTGGTTCATCTTGATGAAAGTCAGTCGATCAACCGAGTCGGTGGACAGGCGCACCCTGTGATCCGTGACAAATCCTCCAGCAGCACTGAATGTGCGTTCCGAAAGAACGCTGGATGCAGGACAGGCCAGTAGCTCAATTGCATACTGTGCAAGCTCTGGCCAGTGATCCATCCTCAAGACCCAGTAAGCCAGAGGATTTTCGGTGGGGAAGGTGTCCAAGTCTGACCTTGCCCCTAGATATTCCTGCACCATGTTTATCAGACGCTGGCGATGGTTGCTGGAACCGATCATACTTTGGGGCTGCGGACTAAAGAATTGTCTGAACGCATCGGTCAGACGGCCACCTTCCCCACCGCTCCTTCTTTGACTGGCCGAAGCCTCAGCAACTCGTTGTCCAGGACCAGGAGTTTGCAACCTCCCAGTCTCTGGGAACGCGTTGCACAGACCTTTCTGCAAGGCCTCCCGGAGTTGTCTCATCCTCTGCTCCCTCTGCGACGGTAACATAAGGTCCGCAACCTTACCCTTGTACCGTGGATCAAGGAGAGTGGCCAGCCAGTAATGGTCCCTCTCCTTGATCCGAAGAATACGAGGATCCTTCCGCAGACTTTGCAGGATCAGGGAGGCCATGCAGCGTAGGTTTGCTGAGGCATTCGCTCCGGAGTCCTCTGGGTCACTAAGGACGACATGATCCGCAGCCACCTCCTCCCAGCCACGTACAAGTCCACTGGTTTCTTGGGACTGTAAATCATCCCTAAAAGACTGCTGCTGATGATGCTGAGTGCCAGCCTCCACCTCCATGCTGACACAATCCTCCTCCTCCTCCTCCTCCTCCTCCTCTTCCTGTGCGATGGGTGGGACAGAAGGAACACTGTCTGGGTAAAGGGGGCCTTGAGAGGCAAGGAAGTCCTCCTCTTCCTGCCTCTGTTCTGCTTCAAGTGCCCTGTCCATTATTCCACGCAGCGTGTGCTCCAACAGGTGGACAAGAGGTACAGTGTCACTGATGCATGCACTGTCACTGCTCACCATCCTCGTGGCCTCCTCAAATGGTGCCAGGACAGTGCATGCATCCCTGATCATGCCCCACTGGCGTGGAGAAAAAAAACCAAGCTCCCCTGACCCTGTCCTGGTGCCGTAGTCGCACAGGTACTCATTGATGGCCCTCTGCTGCGTGTGCAGCCGCTGCAGCATGGCCAACGTTGAGTTCCACCTGGTGGGCATGTCACATATAAGGCGGTTCTTGGGCAGGTTCAACTCCTTTTGCAGCTCAGCCAGGCGAGCACTGGCATTATAAGATCTGCGGAAATGCACACAGACTTTCCTGGCCTGCCTCAGGACATCCTGTAAGCCCGGGTACCTGCCCAAGAAGCGCTGCACCACCAGGTTAAGGACGTGAGCCACACAGGGCACATGGGTCAGTTGTCCCTGTCGGAGGGCGGAGAGGAGGTTGGTGCCATTGTCGCAAACCACCATTCCTGGCTTAAGCTGGCGTGGCGTCAACCACCTCTCGGCCTGGCCCTGCAGAGCAGACAGGACCTCTGCCCCAGTGTGGCTTCTGTCCCCCAAACACACCAGCGCAAGCACGGCATGGCATCTTTTTGCCTGCGTACTTGCGTAGCCCCGTGAACGGCTACGGAGCACCGCTGGTTCATAGGACAAACCACAGGAAGAGGCCATGGAGGAAGAAGAAGAGGAGGGGGTGGAGGAGAGAGGTGTGTCACAACCAGTAGTAGCATTTTGGAGGCGTGGCGGTGGGACAACCTCCAACACTACTGCACCTTGTCCTGAATCCTTCCCAGCTGCCAAAAGAGTGACCCAATGGGCCGTGAAAGAAAGGTAACGTCCCTGTCCATGCCTGCTGGACCATGAGTCAGCGGTAATATGCACCTTACCGCTGACCGCCCTGTCCAGCGAGGCCAAGACATTGCCTTCCACATGCCGGTAGAGAGCCGGAATAGCCTTCCGTGAGAAAAAGTGGCGTTTGGGAACCTGCCACTGAGGAACTGCACATTGCACAAACTCACGGAAGGGGGCCGAGTCTACCAACTGAAAAGGCAGCAGTTGAAGCGCTAGCAATTTAGCCAAGCTAGCATTCAACCGCTGGGCATGTGGATGGCTGGGAGTGAACTTCTTTCCACGGTCCAGCAGCTGGGGCAGGGAAATTTGCCTGCTAGAATCGGACGTCGGTGTACTGCTAGCAGAGTGGGCGCAAGTACTTGGCTGTGACACACCTAATTCTACACCTTCATTCCTCTCAGTGCATGTTTCAGAGAGGACTGAAGTTATAGTGGGGTTGGAGATCCCAGCTGATGCGGTGCAAGGAGAGGTCCGCTTTGTTCTTTGGTGTGGGTCTTTGAGGTAGGCTTGCCAACGAGCTGCATGGCAGGTCAACATATGTCTGGTCAGGCATGTGGTACCCAAGCGGCTGATGTTTTGGCCACGCGATATACGCTTGAGACATATGTTGCAAACAGCAGCTGTGCGATCTGATGCACTAGCCTCAAAAAAGGCCCACACCAAAGAACTTTTTGAATGACGGGCAGAGGCAGCGCCCTGCACAGGCGGAGCTCTGCGGTGTGATTCCGTCGGTGTACTGCCCTTACGCTGGCCACCAAAGGGCATCCTGCCTCGTTGGAGATGTGCCTCCTCCTCATCCTCCTCCTCTCTCCTATTAGGCACCCACGTGGAGTCAGTGACCTCATCATCCCCTCCCTCCTCTTCACTGGAGCCAATCTGGCAGTATGCTGCAGCTGCTGGAACATGACTGCCAGATTGGTGTCCTTCTTGAGCATCCCCTCTGTCTGCTCTCACGCTACTGCCTTCCTCTAGCTGGGTTTCATCATCAGACCCTTCGAAACGCTGGGCATCCTCCTGGAGCATGTACCCAACACTGTGCTGAAACAGTTCGGGGGACTCCTCAGGAGGAGGACATGGTGGGTCTAGGGAAGGAGTGACTGATGATTTGTCTGACATTGATACCAGGGAAGACGACGCTTTGGCAGCTGCTTTTCCAGTACCCTGAGCCTGGGTGAGAGAGGATGAGGAGGAGGAGGAGGGCTTGGTCATCCACTCTACCAAGTCTTCGGCATGATGTGGCTCAACATGTCCAGCTGCCGAAAAGAAGGACAAGCGTGTCCCATGGCCATGTGCTGATGACAATGCACCGCGTCCACGACCAGCACTGTTGCCCCCAGACACAGAGCCTGCTTGCCCTCTTTTATTGCCTCCTGACTGTCTGCCTCTCCTTGTTTGCCTTCCAGACATTCTAATAGATGGCCTGCAGGGAGATGGGAAAAAAGCAATAAGGGCTACCTTCAGGTGTCCTTCTCTGTCCCTTGAAACAAGGACTTTCACAGTGAAAGAAACTGACACTCTCCCTACCTACAGTTTTCTGTCCCTAGAAAAAATGTTTTTTTTAATCACAATATAGCACAAGGACAATTCACTCACTGTCCTTACAGGTCCCTGGAAACAAGGACTTGCAGAGTGAAAGAAAAAAAACACTCTCCCTACCTACAGTTTTCTGTCCCTAGAAAAAATGTTTTTTTTAATCACAATATAGCACAAGGAGAATTCACTCACTGTCCTTCCAGGTCCCTGGAAACAAGGACTTGCAGAGTGAAAGAAAAAAAACACTCTCCCTACCTACAGTTTTCTGTCCCTAGAAAAAATGTTTTTTTTAATCACAATATAGCACAAGGACAATTCACTCACTGTCCTTCCAGGTCCCTGGAAACAAGGACTTGCAGAGTGAAATAAACTGACACTCTCCCTACCTACAGTTTTCTGTCCCTAGAATAAATGTTTTTTTTAAGCACAATATAGCACAAGGAGAATTCACTCACTGTCCTTCCAGGTCCCTGGAAACAAGGACTTGCAGAGTGAAAGAAAAAAAACACTCTCCCTACCTACAGTTTTCTGTCCCTAGAAAAAATGTTTTTTTTAATCACAATATAACACAAGGACAATTCACTCACTGTCCTTCCAGGTCCCTGGAAACAAGGACTTGCAGAGTGAAATAAACTGACACTCTCCCTACCTACAGTTTTCTGTCCCTAGAATAAATGTTTTTTTTAAGCACAATATAGCACAAGGACAATTCACTCACTGTCCTTACAGGTCCCTGGAAACAAGGACTTGCAGAGTGAAAGAAAAAAAACACTCTCCCTACCTACAGTTTTCTGTCCCTAGAAAAAATGTTTTTTTTAATCACAATATAGCACAAGGACAATTCACTCACTGTCCTTCCAGGTCCCTGGAAACAAGGACTTGCAGAGTGAAATAAACTGACACTCTCCCTACCTACAGTTTTCTGTCCCTAGAATAAATGTTTTTTTTAAGCACAATATAGCACAAGGACAATTCACTCACTGTCCTTACAGGTCCCTGGAAACAAGGACTTGCAGAGTGAAAGAAAAAAAACACTCTCCCTACCTACAGTTTTCTGTCCCTAGAAAAAATGTTTTTTTTAATCACAATATAGCACAAGGACAATTCACTCACTGTCCTTACAGGTCCCTGGAAACAAGGACTTGCAGAGTGAAAGAAACTGACACTGTCCCTACCTACAGTTTTCTGTCCCTAGAATAAATGTTTTTTTTAAGCACAATATAGCACAAGGAGAATTCACTCACTGTCCTTCCAGGTCCCTGGAAACAAGGACTTGCAGAGTGAAATAAACTGACACTCTCCCTACCTACAGTTTTCTGTCCCTAGAATAAATGTTTTTTTTAAGCACAATATAGCACAAGGAGAATTCACTCACTGTCCTTCCAGGTCCCTGGAAACAAGGACTTGCAGAGTGAAAGAAAAAAAACACTCTCCCTACCTACAGTTTTCTGTCCCTAGAAAAAATGTTTTTTTTAATCACAATATAGTACAAGGACAATTCACTCACTGTCCTTCCAGGTCCCTGGAAACAAGGACTTGCAGAGTGAAATAAACTGACACTCTCCCTACCTACAGTTTTCTGTCCCTAGAATAAATGTTTTTTTTAAGCACAATATAGCACAAGGACAATTCACTCACTGTCCTTCCAGGTCCCTGGAAACAAGGACTTGCAGAGTGAAATAAACTGACACTCTCCCTACCTACAGTTTTCTGTCCCTAGAATAAATGTTTTTTTTAAGCACAATATAGCACAAGGACAATTCACTCACTGTCCTTACAGGTCCCTGGAAACAAGGACTTGCAGAGTGAAAGAAAAAAAACACTCTCCCTACCTACAGTTTTCTGTCCCTAGAAAAAATGTTTTTTTTAATCACAATATAGCACAAGGACAATTCACTCACTGTCCTTACAGGTCCCTGGAAACAAGGACTTGCAGAGTGAAAGAAACTGACACTGTCCCTACCTACAGTTTTCTGTCCCTAGAATAAATGTTTTTTTTAAGCACAATATAGCACAAGGAGAATTCACTCACTGTCCTTCCAGGTCCCTGGAAACAAGGACTTGCAGAGTGAAATAAACTGACACTCTCCCTACCTACAGTTTTCTGTCCCTAGAATAAATGTTTTTTTTAAGCAAAATATAGCACAAGGACAATTCACTCACTGTCCTTACAGGTCCCTGGAAACAAGGACTTGCAGAGTGAAAGAAACTGACACTCTCCCTACCTACAGTTTTCTGTCCCTAGAATAAATGTTTTTTTTAAGCACAATATAGCATAAGGACAATTCACTCACTGTCCTTACAGGTCCCTGGAAACAAGGACTTGCAGAGTGAAAGAAAAAAAACACTCTCCCTACCTACAGTTTTCTGTCCCTAGAAAAAATGTTTTTTTTAATCACAATATAGCACAAGGACAATTCACTCACTGTCCTTACAGGTCCCTGGAAACAAGGACTTGCAGAGTGAAATAAACTGACACTCTCCCTACCTACAGTTTTCTGTCCCTAGAATAAATGTTTTTTTTAAGCACAATATAGCACAAGGAGAATTCACTCACTGTCCTTCCAGGTCCCTGGAAACAAGGACTTGCAGAGTGAAAGAAAAAAAACACTCTCCCTACCTACAGTTTTCTGTCCCTAGAAAAAATGTTTTTTTTAATCACAATATAGTACAAGGACAATTCACTCACTGTCCTTCCAGGTCCCTGGAAACAAGGACTTGCAGAGTGAAATAAACTGACACTCTCCCTACCTACAGTTTTCTGTCCCTAGAATAAATGTTTTTTTTAAGCACAATATAGCATAAGGACAATTCACTCACTGTCCTTACAGGTCCCTGGAAACAAGGACTTGCAGAGTGAAAGAAAAAAAACACTCTCCCTACCTACAGTTTTCTGTCCCTAGAAAAAATGTTTTTTTTAATCACAATATAGCACAAGGACAATTCACTCACTGTCCTTCCAGGTCCCTGGAAACAAGGACTTGCAGAGTGAAATAAACTGACACTCTCCCTACCTACAGTTTTCTGTCCCTAGAATAAATGTTTTTTTTAATCACAATATAGCACAAGGACAATTCACTCACTGTCCTTCCAGGTCCCTGGAAACAAGGACTTGCAGAGTGAAATAAACTGACACTCTCCCTACCTACAGTTTTCTGTCCCTAGAATAAATGTTTTTTTTAAGCACAATATAGCACAAGGACAATTCACTCACTGTCCTTACAGGTCCCTGGAAACAAGGACTTGCAGAGTGAAAGAAAAAAAACACTCTCCCTACCTACAGTTTTCTGTCCCTAGAAAAAATGTTTTTTTTAATCACAATATAGCACAAGGACAATTCACTCACTGTCCTTACAGGTCCCTGGAAACAAGGACTTGCAGAGTGAAAGAAACTGACACTGTCCCTACCTACAGTTTTCTGTCCCTAGAATAAATGTTTTTTTTAAGCACAATATAGCACAAGGAGAATTCACTCACTGTCCTTCCAGGTCCCTGGAAACAAGGACTTGCAGAGTGAAATAAACTGACACTCTCCCTACCTACAGTTTTCTGTCCCTAGAATAAATGTTTTTTTTAAGCAAAATATAGCACAAGGACAATTCACTCACTGTCCTTACAGGTCCCTGGAAACAAGGACTTGCAGAGTGAAAGAAACTGACACTCTCCCTACCTACAGTTTTCTGTCCCTAGAATAAATGTTTTTTTTAAGCACAATATAGCACAAGGACAATTCACTCACTGTCCTTACAGGTCCCTGGAAACAAGGACTTGCAGAGTGAAAGAAAAAAAACACTCTCCCTACCTACAGTTTTCTGTCCCTAGAAAAAATGTTTTTTTTAATCACAATATAGCACAAGGACAATTCACTCACTGTCCTTACAGGTCCCTGGAAACAAGGACTTGCAGAGTGAAAGAAAAAAAACACTCTCCCTACCTACAGTTTTCTGTCCCTAGAAAAAATGTTTTTTTAAGCACAATATAGCACAAGGAGAATTCACTCACTGTCCTTCCAGGTCCCTGGAAACAAGGACTTGCAGAGTGAAATAAACTGACACTCTCCCTACCTACAGTTTTCTGTCCCTAGAATAAATGTTTTTTTTAAGCACAATATAGCACAAGGAGAATTCACTCACTGTCCTTCCAGGTCCCTGGAAACAAGGACTTGCAGAGTGAAAGAAAAAAAACACTCTCCCTACCTACAGTTTTCTGTCCCTAGAAAAAATGTTTTTTTTAATCACAATATAGTACAAGGACAATTCACTCACTGTCCTTCCAGGTCCCTGGAAACAAGGACTTGCAGAGTGAAATAAACTGACACTCTCCCTACCTACAGTTTTCTGTCCCTAGAATAAATGTTTTTTTTAAGCACAATATAGCATAAGGACAATTCACTCACTGTCCTTACAGGTCCCTGGAAACAAGGACTTGCAGAGTGAAAGAAAAAAAACACTCTCCCTACCTACAGTTTTCTGTCCCTAGAAAAAATGTTTTTTTTAATCACAATATAGCACAAGGACAATTCACTCACTGTCCTTCCAGGTCCCTGGAAACAAGGACTTGCAGAGTGAAATAAACTGACACTCTCCCTACCTACAGTTTTCTGTCCCTAGAATAAATGTTTTTTTTAATCACAATATAGCACAAGGACAATTCACTCACTGTCCTTCCAGGTCCCTGGAAACAAGGACTTGCAGAGTGAAATAAACTGACACTCTCCCTACCTACAGTTTTCTGTCCCTAGAATAAATGTTTTTTTTAAGCACAATATAGCACAAGGACAATTCACTCACTGTCCTTACAGGTCCCTGGAAACAAGGACTTGCAGAGTGAAAGAAAAAAAACACTCTCCCTACCTACAGTTTTCTGTCCCTAGAAAAAATGTTTTTTTTAATCACAATATAGCACAAGGACAATTCACTCACTGTCCTTACAGGTCCCTGGAAACAAGGACTTGCAGAGTGAAAGAAACTGACACTCTCCCTACCTACAGTTTTCTGTCCCTAGAATAAATGTTTTTTTTAAGCACAATATAGCATAAGGACAATTCACTCACTGTCCTTACAGGTCCCTGGAAACAAGGACTTGCAGAGTGAAAGAAAAAAAACACTCTCCCTACCTACAGTTTTCTGTCCCTAGAAAAAATGTTTTTTTTAATCACAATATAGCACAAGGACAATTCACTCACTGTCCTTACAGGTCCCTGGAAACAAGGACTTGCAGAGTGAAATAAACTGACACTCTCCCTACCTACAGTTTTCTGTCCCTAGAATAAATGTTTTTTTTAAGCACAATATAGCACAAGGAGAATTCACTCACTGTCCTTCCAGGTCCCTGGAAACAAGGACTTGCAGAGTGAAAGAAAAAAAACACTCTCCCTACCTACAGTTTTCTGTCCCTAGAAAAAATGTTTTTTTTAATCACAATATAGTACAAGGACAATTCACTCACTGTCCTTCCAGGTCCCTGGAAACAAGGACTTGCAGAGTGAAATAAACTGACACTCTCCCTACCTACAGTTTTCTGTCCCTAGAATAAATGTTTTTTTTAAGCACAATATAGCATAAGGACAATTCACTCACTGTCCTTACAGGTCCCTGGAAACAAGGACTTGCAGAGTGAAAGAAAAAAAACACTCTCCCTACCTACAGTTTTCTGTCCCTAGAAAAAATGTTTTTTTTAATCACAATATAGCACAAGGACAATTCACTCACTGTCCTTCCAGGTCCCTGGAAACAAGGACTTGCAGAGTGAAATAAACTGACACTCTCCCTACCTACAGTTTTCTGTCCCTAGAATAAATGTTTTTTTTAATCACAATATAGCACAAGGACAATTCACTCACTGTCCTTCCAGGTCCCTGGAAACAAGGACTTGCAGAGTGAAATAAACTGACACTCTCCCTACCTACAGTTTTCTGTCCCTAGAATAAATGTTTTTTTTAAGCACAATATAGCACAAGGACAATTCACTCACTGTCCTTACAGGTCCCTGGAAACAAGGACTTGCAGAGTGAAAGAAAAAAAACACTCTCCCTACCTACAGTTTTCTGTCCCTAGAAAAAATGTTTTTTTTAATCACAATATAGCACAAGGACAATTCACTCACTGTCCTTACAGGTCCCTGGAAACAAGGACTTGCAGAGTGAAAGAAACTGACACTGTCCCTACCTACAGTTTTCTGTCCCTAGAATAAATGTTTTTTTTAATCACAATATAGCACAAGGACAATTCACTCACTGTCCTTACAGGTCCCTGGAAACAAGGACTTGCAGAGTGAAATAAACTGTCACTCTCCCTACCTACAGTTTTCTGTCCCTAGAATAAATGTTTTTTTTAAGCAAAATATAGCACAAGGACAATTCACTCACTGTCCTTACAGGTCCCTGGAAACAAGGACTTGCAGAGTGAAAGAAACTGACACTCTCCCTACCTACAGTTTTCTGTCCCTAGAATAAATGTTTTTTTTAAGCACAATATAGCACAAGGACAATTCACTCACTGTCCTTACAGGTCCCTGGAAACAAGGACTTGCAGAGTGAAAGAAAAAAAACACTCTCCCTACCTACAGTTTTCTGTCCCTAGAAAAAATGTTTTTTTTTAATCACAATATAGCACAAGGACAATTCACTCACTGTCCTTACAGGTCCCTGGAAACAAGGACTTGCAGAGTGAAAGAAAAAAAACACTCTCCCTACCTACAGTTTTCTGTCCCTAGAAAAAATGTTTTTTTTAATCACAATATAGCACAAGGACAATTCACTCACTGTCCTTACAGGTCCCTGGAAACAAGGACTTGCAGAGTGAAATAAACTGACACTCTCCCTACCTACAGTTTTCTGTCCCTAGAATAAATGTTTTTTTTAAGCACAATATAGCACAAGGAGAATTCACTCACTGTCCTTCCAGGTCCCTGGAAACAAGGACTTGCAGAGTGAAAGAAAAAAAACACTCTCCCTACCTACAGTTTTCTGTCCCTAGAAAAAATGTTTTTTTTAATCACAATATAGTACAAGGACAATTCACTCACTGTCCTTCCAGGTCCCTGGAAACAAGGACTTGCAGAGTGAAATAAACTGACACTCTCCCTACCTACAGTTTTCTGTCCCTAGAATAAATGTTTTTTTTAAGCACAATATAGCATAAGGACAATTCACTCACTGTCCTTACAGGTCCCTGGAAACAAGGACTTGCAGAGTGAAAGAAAAAAAACACTCTCCCTACCTACAGTTTTCTGTCCCTAGAAAAAATGTTTTTTTTAATCACAATATAGCACAAGGACAATTCACTCACTGTCCTTCCAGGTCCCTGGAAACAAGGACTTGCAGAGTGAAATAAACTGACACTCTCCCTACCTACAGTTTTCTGTCCCTAGAATAAATGTTTTTTTTAATCACAATATAGCACAAGGACAATTCACTCACTGTCCTTCCAGGTCCCTGGAAACAAGGACTTGCAGAGTGAAATAAACTGACACTCTCCCTACCTACAGTTTTCTGTCCCTAGAATAAATGTTTTTTTTAAGCACAATATAGCACAAGGACAATTCACTCACTGTCCTTACAGGTCCCTGGAAACAAGGACTTGCAGAGTGAAAGAAAAAAAACACTCTCCCTACCTACAGTTTTCTGTCCCTAGAAAAAATGTTTTTTTTAATCACAATATAGCACAAGGACAATTCACTCACTGTCCTTACAGGTCCCTGGAAACAAGGACTTGCAGAGTGAAAGAAACTGACACTGTCCCTACCTACAGTTTTCTGTCCCTAGAATAAATGTTTTTTTTAAGCACAATATAGCACAAGGAGAATTCACTCACTGTCCTTCCAGGTCCCTGGAAACAAGGACTTGCAGAGTGAAATAAACTGACACTCTCCCTACCTACAGTTTTCTGTCCCTAGAATAAATGTTTTTTTTAAGCAAAATATAGCACAAGGACAATTCACTCACTGTCCTTACAGGTCCCTGGAAACAAGGACTTGCAGAGTGAAAGAAACTGACACTCTCCCTACCTACAGTTTTCTGTCCCTAGAATAAATGTTTTTTTAAGCACAATATAGCACAAGGACAATTCACTCACTGTCCTTCCAGGTCCCTGGAAACAAGGACTTGCAGAGTGAAAGAAACTGACACTGTCCCTACCTACAGTTTTCTGTCCCTAGAATAAATGTTTTTTTTAAGCACACTATAGCACAAGCACAAAACACACTGACACTCTCCCTACCTATCCTTCTCTTTCCCTAAACTAAAGGAATCCAGGTTAAGCAAGAAAGAAATAACAGTCACTGTCCCTGCCTATGCTGCTCTATCCCTGCTCCGGAACACACTACACTAGGCCGCCGTGCTGGCGGCCTTTTATAGTGTGGGGCGTGTACTAAACACCCTCAGCAATAATTGGCCACAGGCATCCTGCCTGTGGCCAATCATTGCTCTCCTCGCTGCCGGCGCCGTGATTGGCCAAGCATGCGGGGTCACAGTGCATGCTTGGCCAATCACAGCGCCTGGATGACACTGCGATGGCGTAGTGCATTGTGGGCCGTTCGCGTCACTCGAATTTGGCGCGAACGGCCCAAATCGTTCGATCTTCGTCGAACGATCGAACAGCCGATGTTCGAGTCGAACGTATGTTCGACTCGAACACGAAGCTCATCCCTACTCCTGGCTTATACATACAGCAGTGTTGCTCAGGCCTTCCACTTCAGGCTCTTGTCTCTCTCCTATAGACTATTCCATTGGCAACACCGTCCATTTAGATAGCAGCCCCTCGCTGCTCTGAGCCTCAGACTTGGGTCCACTGCTCTGACCCTCAGACCTGGGTCTCTGGCTTCCAGTGTGCAGACAACCACTCTCTGGCTTCCAGTGTGCAGAAAACCACTCTCTGGCTTCCCCAGTGCACACTTGCACTCGTCGGGAGGGTGGAGCCCAGAATTCTGGTCCTGACTCTACTATCAGGCCCACACACACCTGAACAATAAGTCTCAAAACCCTGATCAAGGACTGGGGATTTCATCCCACCCAGATCTCTAAGAAATCCCCAGGCTCCAGGTCCCAAAGTGGACTTTAGTAAATCATGAGGAAACTGAAAAGCCAGTTTCCTCCAAAACAAGCAAATACCCTGGAGCCCCTCAACCTGCCTGGTTGAGAATCCTGTATTCATACACTGGTGGGGTACCACACTACCACAATATATACAGTATATATATATATATATATATATATATATATATATATATACACTGCATTCAGTGTAGACTATATAAACAATGAATTTGGTGGTGTACAGTATATAATACACTTCAGGCAGTGTATTAAAATATATATATACTGCATTCAGTGTAGACTATATAGACAGTGGTGTACAGTATATATCACAGTACAGCCAGTGTTAAAAAAAATCCCCATCTTGTCCAGAAGGCCACCAAGGAGAGGCAGATGGTCACAGGCCACTAAAAGAGGGTGAGCAGCCTCTGTGTCTAAAGTGAAAAGTGGTTGTGGCAGACATGGTGCATCCTCTGCAGGCGGGTCACGCTTGTCCTTTTTTTCTGCTGCTTGACAAGACATATGATGACCTGCCATGCAGTCCATTGGCAACAGCACCTGAAAGACCCACATTATAAAACAAGTCGGATTTCTCCTTGCTCCTTATCTGTGATCTCAACTCCTATTAGAATTCCAGTTCTCTCAAAAGCGCTGTTTCATGTGAATCAATAAAGTGAAGTATTGTGAACAAACACAAAAATTACCACCATGTGATTAAGCAAACATAATAACATAATATGAAACCAAATTCATCAGAAAATTGTTCATCAAAAAATAATATTCATCAAAAAATAAAAGTTCATCAAAAAAATAATAAAATTATATTTTTTCATCAAAAAAATATACATATATAGTGTTCTCTTGTGTATTCATTTTAATCCATGTTCAAATCTTTCCATAAAATCAAGTGAACCTCCTCCAGTGAAAGAATATTTTCAATCTGTTTTTCCAAATATAATTAAATGTGCCGCTTACCAGATCCCAATGATCTCCAAGTTATAAGAGATCATATATCACATTAGGAGAACAGATATGTGGATTCCTCCTGTATGTAACCCAAGCTCCTCGATGGATCACTCCAGCAGCCTCCTAATTAGTTTCCCAGCCCTGCACACAACAGCCTGGCCTCGCTTGATGCTCTCCACTCGGTGTATGTGTGGGGATTAAACATAGGGAAGACTCATTGCATAATACGTTTACAAAAAGGTCTATTAAAGCTAAAATATTGCACTTTCAGCAACTAGAATACATTTGGGCAATAGAGAAATTAATCCAACCAAAAGATCATCAACAAGTATGGATCATCACATCACAAGGAGAGGAATTAAGGGATATAGCAATGGGGGCCACAAGTACTTGCAGCTAATCTGCTAGCAGGACACCACCAGTTGATTTCAGCAGGCACATTTCCCTACCCCAGTTGCTGAATTGTAAAAAAAAAAACTGTCCCAGCCATCCACATGCTCAGCGTCTAAATGCTAGCTTGGCCAAATTTCTAACACTACAACTGCTGCCTTTTCAGCTGGTAGACTCTGCCCCCTTTTGTGAATTTGTGTAATGTGCTGTACCACAGTGGCAGGTTCCAAAAATACATTTATTTTCATGTAAGGCCATTTCAGCTCTCTATCGTCATGTGGAAGGCAATGTTTTGGCCTCATTGGACAGGGCGGTCAGCAGCAAGGTTCATATTATCGCTGACTCATGGTCCAGCAGGCATGGTCAGGGACGTTACCTTTCCTTCATGGCGCACTGGGTAACTCTGCTGGAAGCTGGGAAGGATGCAGGACAGGGTTCAATAGTGGAGCTAGTTCTGCCACCATGACTCCAAAAATATAGTGTTGATTCTGCCACATCTGCCTGCTCCACTGCCTCCTCTTCTTCTTCCTCTGTGGCCTCTTCTGCAGAATTGTCCTCTGAACCAGCAGTGCTCCCTAAGCATTCAAGGGGCTATGGAAGCAGTCAGGCTAAAAGATGCCATGTGGTGCTTCAGTTGGTCTGTCTAGGGGACAGGAGCCACACTGGGCCAGAGATTCTGTCAGCTCTGCGAGGGCAGGCTCAGAGGTGATTGACGCCACAGCAGCTTGAGCCAGGAATGGTTGTATGTGACAATGGCACCAATCTTCTCTCTGCCCTCCTACAGGGACACTTGACACATGCCCCATGCTTGGCACACGTCCTGAATTTGGTGGTGCACGTTTCTTGACCAGGTACCCGGGCTTACCAGTTATTCTGAGGAAGGCCAGAAAAGTCTGTGGTCATTTTTGGTGGTCATACAATGCCAGTGCTCGGCTTGCTGACATTCAATGGGAATTTAACCTGTCCACCAACACCCTCATTCGTGACATGCCCACCAGGTGGAATTCAACATTGGCAATGCTGCAGAGGCTGCACACACAGCAGAGGGCCATCAATGAGTACCTGTGTGAGTATGTCACCAGGACAGGCTCAGGGGAGCTTGGCTTCTTTTCCCCATGCCAGTGGCTACTGATCAAGGATGCATACACTGTCCTGTCACCATTTGAGGAAGCCACAAGGATGGTGAGCAGTGACAGTGCATGCATCAGTGAAACTGTCCCTCTAGTCTTCCTGCTGGAGCACATGCTTCATGGACTCATGGACAGGGCACTTGAGGCAGAACAGCGGGAAGAAGAGGAGGACTTCCTTTCCTCTCAAGGCCCCCTTTATGCAGATAGAATTCCAGCGGGGCCGCCAAACACACAGGAAGAAAAGGAGGAGGAGGATGGTGTCAGCATGGATGTAGAGGATAATACGTAGCAGTCTTCAAGGGAGGGTTTCCAGTCCCCAGAAACCCAAGGAGTTGTACGTGGCTGGGAGGAGGTAGTTCCTGACAATGTCATGCTCAGTGACCCAGAGGACTCAGAATATCATGCCTCTGCAAACTTGCTGTATGGGCTCCCTGATTCTGAAAAGCCTGCGAAAGGACCCTAGGATTTGTGGCGTCAAGGAGAGTGATCATTACTGGCTAGCAACCCTTCTTGATCCACGTTACAAGGGTAAAGTTGCAGAACTCATCCTGCCTTCCCAGAGGGAGCAGGGGATGAAACATCTTCAGGAGACGTTGAAGAAAAGTTTGTGTAATGCCTTTCCAGACCCTGGGAGGTTACTATTTCCTGGTGCTGGATAATGTGTTTCTGAGGCTTCGTCAATCAGAGGAGGAGCGGTGGAGAAGGTGACCGACTGACCGATGCCTTTGAACAATTTTTCAGTCCCCAGTGCCAAGTGCTGAGAGGTTCAAGCAACCATTGCCAGTGTCTGCATTATATAGTGCAGGAATATCTAGGGGAAAGAGCAGACTTGGAGACCTTTCCAACAGAGCATCCACTGGGTTACTGGGTCTTGAGGATGGACTACTGGCCAGAATTTGCTCAATATGCAATCGAGCTGTTAGCCTGTCTTGCTTCCAGCGTGCTTTCTGAACGGACATTCAGCGCTGCTGGAGTGTTTGTAATGGATCAAAGCGTGCGCCTGTCCACAGACTCCGTTGATAGGCTTACATTTATAAAGATGAATCAGTCTTGGATCAGCAGCTATCAAGCCCCTGATTCAGAAGTAACTTATTGAATTTACTAGGGATCCCTTGAAAACTGCCTATGCTGCCTAAGTGCCTATCCTATTCCTGAATCTTGATGGTGCTAGCTTCTAGGGATGAGCCGAACACCCCCCTGTTCGGTTCGCACCAGTACCTGCGAACAGACAGAATGTTTGCGTGAACTTTAGAACCCTATTAAATACAATGGACTCGAACGTTCGAAATCTAAAGTGCTAATTATAAAGGCTAATATGCAAGTTATTGTCCTAAAACGTGTTTGGGGACCCGGGTCCTGCCCCAGGGGACATGTATCACTGCAAAAAAAAGTTTTAAAAACTGAAGTTTTTTCGGGAGAAGTGATTTTAATAATGCTTAAAATGAAACAATAAAAGTGGTATAGATATTAAGGGGAACCCCGCCGCAAATTAAAAAAAAAATGCGTGCGGTTCCCCCAAATATCCATACCAGGCCCTTCAGATCTGGCATGGATTTTAAGGGAAACTCCACTCCAAATTTAATTTTTTTTTTTATAATTAGCACTTTAGATTTCTCCCATAGACTTTTCGAATTTGCCGCGAACACCCCAAATTGTTCGCTGTTCAGCGAACAGGCAATGTTCGTGTCGAACATGAGTTCGACTCGAACTCGAAGCTCATCCCTACTAGCTTCCAACAATATTTATGGTTTAGGGCACCACCAACACCCAAGGCCCAATTTTTCGGCACCTGTTTAACAGGGGCATGTCATTTAAATTTTTTAAATATTTTTATAGTTTGTCGTTTTTTAGTTTATAGCACACAGCACTTTAGGAAGGTGGTGCTAATTGTCTTTTACACATGTAGCGCCCATCCCAAATGGTTGGGACGCTATTCAAATCTAGAGGGATATTTGAGTCAGTAGTTGGGCTCAGATGGTTGATAATTTTACTTAAATTTACCTCTGTCTTAGTTATGGTTTGCCTGGTAGTGATTTCCCTTTTTGCATTACCACCTCAGGCACCTGTTGGAACACGGGCAGATCATGGTACATTGAGTGGCCCCTCTCAGCGATGGTATAGTGGGAGTGGTCAACCCGCTGTGCCTGCTGGGAGGGGATACTTAAGGGGCAGACGCCATTGATTCGGGTTCGTTTGCGCCCACCCCGAAGCCCTCCGGGCATGAGGTGTGTGTGTGTGGTCCTGGTCTTCGGGCCACGTTGGCCCGAGGCTGCATCGCTGCTTAGTAGGTCCAGCTAGTCTGGCTGGGGCCTATATCCGGAGAAGGGATCCAAAGCTTTCCATCCAAATGGAGAGGAAAAATCTTATTGAGGAAGTCCTTGGGAGAATCTGCCCCATAGGAGACTGGCACAATACTGCTGTCTCGGGAGAGGCCTGGCAACTTCAGTAAGGAGGGATCCACTATGTTACAAGCCCTATAGTTCGCCGGATCAGCTTAAAGGTTCTTAAAACTGTACGGCTGGAAGTTTGGGACTTTGAAATCCTGCGGCAGAGAGTTCCTGGACTATCCAATTGATTACTTTAACACAAGTCTGTGGCAGAGACTTTACTCATTTAAAACAAGTCTGTGGCAGAGACCCAACTCATCTTGGGCAGTCTGTGGCAGAGACTGTCCTATTGCTGATTCATGAGTCATCCCGGCTGCTAGGCCATGTGAGAGGGGACTATCCGGGTGACCAATACCCACTCTAACATTGAGAGTGGTGAGTGACTTTGAACTTCTACCTTTGTCAACTTTTAGTGGCGAGTGCCTGAACCTTCCCCTGCTCTTCTATAACTTCTACTTCTCAACGTTTACTGCATATGGAAAAATAAAGCCTAATGCCGCGTACACACGATCATTTTTCCCGTCGGGAAAAATTACATTTTTTTTTTTCGCCGAGAAAAACGATCGTCTGTGGGCTTTATGCCGTTTTTCTCGTTGAGAAAAACGGCAGGAAAAACGACGAGAAAAATTAGAACATGTTCTAAATTTTCTCATCGTTTTTTCCATCATTTTTTTCCGCGGCAGTTTTTCTCATCAAAGAAAAAAATGACGGGAAAAACGGTCGTGTGTGGGGGAACATGCCGTTCCCTCGTTTTTCATTTTTTTTCATACCGTGATTCACGGCGGTGTTTTCACCGCCGTGAATCACGATCGTGTGTACGCGGCATAACTGTTTGAGGTTTTACATCGGTGTAGACATTGCATTACTACAGACTTTCCTACCCGGACAACGCAGCTGAAGAGGTAACGTGCAAAACCCAAAACTAATCAGCGGCCCTGAAGAGGGTATTGCTACACACGCGATTGGAAGGATTCTATTCTATGTTTGTGTGGACACTGGATCTTTATTTACATTTGTTTATTTAAGAGCATATCTGATTATTTTTAAGTTGTTTAATTTCTTTATCGATGCACAGTTCACATTTCTTTTTGCACATAGATGTTTATTTATACAGCAGCGCATCACATTTTATGTTAATTATTATTTGTTGATGTGAGGAACACACAGTTTCTGTGATGGCAGCAGCTGTTGGATTCATTAGTTTATCAAACACATGTTGTTTGGCAGTGCACTGGTTTTCCCTATATACATACAGTGCCTTGACATTTTTGCACATTTTGTAATGTTACAACCAAAAATGTGAATGTATTTTATTGGGATTTTATGTGATAGAGATAGACCAACACAAAGTGGCACATAGTGTGGGGTGCATTTGTATTCAGCCCCCCTGAGTCAATACTTTGTAGAATCACCTCTTGCTGCAATTACAGCTGCAAGTCTTTTTGGGTATGTCTCTACCAGTTTTGCACTTCTAGAGAGTGAAATTTTTGCCCATTATTCTTTGCAAAACAGCTCAAGCTCTGTCAGATTGGATGGAGAATATCGGTGAACAGCAATTTTCAAGTCCTGACACAGATTCTCAATTGGATTTAGGTCTGGAGTTTGACTGGGCCATTTTAAGACATGAATATGCTTTGATCTAAACCATTCCATTGTAGCTCTGGCTGTATGTTTAGGGTGGTTGTTCTGCTGGAAGGTGAACCTTCGACCCGGTCTCAAGTCTTTTGCAGACTCTAATGCCCCATACACACGATCGTTTTTCATGCCATTAAAAATGCCATTTTTAAAAATGGCCATTAAAAATGATTGTGTGTATGCTCCAGAGCATTTTTAACGACGTGAAAAACGGGCATTAAAAATTTCGAACATGCTCTCTTTTTTCACGTCGTTTTTCATGTCGTTTTTTTTAACGACGTGAAAAACGATAGTGTGTATGCTTTAACGACGTGAAAAAAAACACGCATGCTCAGAATCAAGTATGAGACGGGAGCGCTCGTTCTGGTAAAACTAGCGTTCGTAATGGAGATAGCACATTCGTCACGCAGTAACGGACTGAAAAGCACGAGGCTGAAAAGCGTGAATCGTTGCTCAACAAACTTTACTAACATGAAGGGTGGCGCCATTCGAGCAGAACTTCCCCTTTATAGTGCCGTCGTACGTGGTATACCTCACTGCTCTTTGCTTGATCGTTTTTTAAAATGATCGTGTGTACGCAAGACAGGCTTGAGAGGAAACATGAAAAAAAACGACGTGAAAAACGGCAAGAAAAAAAATGGCAAGAAAAACGATCGTGTGTATGGGGCATAACAGGTTTTCTTCTAAGATTGCCCTGTATTTGGCTGCATCCGCCTTCCCATCAACTCTCACCAGCTTCTCGGTCCCTGCTGAAGAAAAGCATCTCCACATAAGATGCTGCCATCACAATGTTTCATGGTGTGTTCAGGGTGATGTGCAGTGTTAGTTTTCTGCCACACAGTGTTTTGCTTTTAGGCCAAAAAGATACATTTTGGTCTCATCAGACCAGAGCACATTTTTCCAAACGTTTTCTGTGTCCCCCACATGGCTTCTCGCAAACTGAAACGGGACTTCTTCATACCTCCCAACACGCACGGATTGTGCGGGTTTTTCCTGCATACACAACGTTTTCCTGCAGCCCCGCAATAGGACGTTCTTTCCCGCAAAAGACGATCAGCGCAGGCAGAAGGTAGGAAGACATCACCCTGCGCCCCCCGCTCCCGCGTATACTCTCTCTAATGTCGGGCGGACTCGGCGGCAGCTCCCCCGCTCAAGAACTCTGAAGGTGAAAGAGAAATCGCTGTCCCGCGGTATGCTTCTTATGTCTTTCTTTCAACAATGGCTTTCTTCTTGTGACTTTTCCATAAAGGCCAGATTTGTGGAGTGCATGACTAATAGTTGTCCTGTGGACAGATTCTCCCACCTGAGCTGTGGATCTCTGCAGCCCCTCCAGAGTTACCATGGACCTCTTGGCTTCTTCTCTGATTAATGCTCTCCTTGCCTGGCCTGTCAGTTTAGATAGACGGCCATGTCTAGGTAGGTTTGCAGTTGTGCCATACTATATTTTCTATAAGTGATGCTTCAAAAGCCCCCTATAGGTCATCAGTTAAGTATTATGGAGAAGGTCTTGTGCTAGAATTATTGTTCTCACTCTGGTGTGCGCAGCGATTTGTAACATATGTATTGCAAATAATGTTTTCACGTGTAGGTGCCCTTGACGCAGGTAACGCACAATACATTGACGGGGCGCAGCCACCCGGATGCTTCCACCTGACAGGCTGGAGTCTGCCTGTCAGCTTTACACACAAATTTTACACTGCAGCCACCGGTTTGTGTGTGAAACCCCCGCTGTCAGGTCTGTTTGACCTATGGACCTGGCAGGTAAATAGTTAAAAAAGAGGAATAAAACTCATACTGATGAGTGCCCCTCTAAGAAGGGCGCCTCTATGGCACATGCCTAATGTGCCTAATGGAAAATACAGCCCTGAGTGCATTCTTTTGTGGCGCTGTGCACCACAATTGGTGTGAACTGGCCCTTATTGTTGCCTGACTCATGAGCTCTGCTGAAATTCTATTCCAAGCTTTAACCACTTAACGACCGCCCACTGTAAATATACATTGGCAGAATGGCACGGACAGGCACAATCACGTACCTGTACGTGACTACCTTCGTATGGGTGGGGGGTCCAATCGGACCCCCCTCCGGTACAGTGGGCGGCCGGGATCGATTCGGGAGCGATCCGTGATGAGGGGGCCGCCATTCGATTCTGGCCACCCCCTCGCGATCGCTCCCAGTGAATCGAATGCTTCCTCTGCCTGTGTGATGTTTACACAGGCAGGAGGAAGTGATGTCATCCCTCATGCGGCGCTCACATATACCGAGCGCCGCATGAGAGAAGATGTCAGGTTAGTGCACAAACACTACACTGACACCAGGACACATAGGAACATAAATCGCCCCCCCAGATCACCCCCCAGATCACCCCCCAGCCCCCCAGTCACAGTGTCACTGATTGCAGTGACCATTTATTTACTGATCACTGCAATCAGTGACATTTGCGACTGTAAAAGTGTCAGGGCAGTTAGTTTTAGGTCCAGTGTAGCCCCCTAACCCCCCCTAATAAAGGTTTAACCCCCTGATCACCCCCCAGATAACCCTTTCACCCCCAAACACCGCCGTCACTAAGCGATCGTTTTTCTGATCGCTGTTTTAGTGTCTGTGATGCCGATCGGTAGCCAGTTATTTTTTTTAGGTTCACCGCAGGTTTTTATAGCGTCGGGTACCCCCATATATTACCTAATAAAGGTTTAACCCCTTGATCGCCCCCCCCAGGTAACCTTTTCACCCCCTAGCACCGCTGTCACTAAGCGATCGTTTTTCTGATCGCTGTTTTAGTGTCGGTGATGCCGATAGGTAGCCAGTTATTTTTTTTAGGTTTGCCGCAGGTTTTTATAGTGTCGGGTACCCCCATATATTACCTAATAAAGGTTTAATCCCTTGATCTCCCCCCAGGTAACCCTTTCACCCCCTAGCACCGCTGTCACTAAGCGATCGTTTTTCTGATCGCTGTTTTAGTGTCGGTGATGCCGATAGGTAGCCAGTTATTTTTTTTAGGTTCGCCGCAGGTTTTTATAGCGTCGGGTACCCCCATATATTACCTAAAATAAAGGTTTAACCCCTTGATTGCCCCCCAGGTAACCCTTTCACCCCCTAGCACCGCTGTCACTAAGCGATCATTTTTCTGATCGCTGTTTTAGTGTCGGTGATGCCGATAGGTAGCCAGTTATTTTTTTTAGGTTCGCCGCAGGTTTTTATAGCGTCGGGTACCCCCATATATTACCTAATAAAGGTTTAACACCTTGATCGCCCCCCCAGGTAACCCTTTCACCCCCTTTTGCCAGTGTCACTAAGCGATCGTTTTTCTGATCGCTGTCTTAGTGTCGGTGATGCCGATAGGTAGCCAGTTATTTTTTTTAGGTTCGCCGCAGGTTTTTATAGCGTCGGGTACCCCCATATATTACCTAATAAAGGTTTAACCCCCTGATTGCCCCTAGTTAACCCTTTCACCAGTGATCACCATATAAGTGTTACGGGTGATGCTGGTTAGTTAGTTTGCTTTTTATAGTCTCAGGGCACCCGCCATATATAAAGGTTTAACCCCCTGATCGCCCGGCGGGTGATATCAATTAGGTTTTAGCATCAGAGAGGGTCTGTCTCACACCCCAGGCAGCGTCAGGTTAGTAACAGTAACGCTAACACCCACGCGTGAAGCATACACCTCCCTTAGTGGTATAGTATCTGAACAGATCAATATCTGATCTGATCAGATCTATACTAGCGTCCCCAGCAGTTTAGGGTTCCCAAAAACGCAGTGTTAGTGGGATCAGCATAGATACCTGCTAGCACCTGCGTTTTGCCCCTCCGTCCAGCCCAGGCCACCCAAGTGCAGTATCGATCGATCGCTGTCACTTACAAAACACAACACACATAACTGTAGCGTTCGCAGAGACTGGCCTGATCCCTGCGACTCCAGTGCTGTAGGTGGTGATTTCACCACCACAGTTAAAAAAAAAAGCATATATGCCGAAGCATTGGGGCAGCAGGGGCGGAGGAGCGATTTTGCTCCTAATGCCGTGTACATACGGTCGAAATTCCGACGGAGGCTTGCCCGTGGAAAAGTCCGACTATGTATGTGCGGCATAACTTTTGCGGGAGGATGCCCCCATGCTTCGACATATATAAATGGTGCATGTATGCCCATCATTAGAAGTGGGTGGATGAAGGGCGGTATTCTAATGGTGGGCATACCCACCAATCAATCTCTTTTTTCGTTCAGCCAACAGGCTGCATGAAAAAAAAAGATTACAATACATGTCCAACAAGGACCAGCATGTTGCTGGACTTTGAATGGTTATACCAGATTGATGCCTGCGGGTTTAGGTATCATCTTGGTATCATTCTTTTCAGCCAGCGGCCGGCTTTCATGTAAAAGCAATCCTAGTGGCTAATTAGCCTCTGGACTGCTTTTACAAGCAGTGGGAGGGAATGTCCCCCCGGATATAAAAAGCACCATTGGGAAATTGGGAAAGCATTTTATCACACCGATCTTGGTGTGGTCAGATGCTTTGAGGGCAGCGGAAAGATCTAGGGTCTAATAGACCCCAGTTTTTTCAAAAAAAGTGTACATGTCACTATCTATTGCTATCATAGGGGATATTTACATTCCCTGAGATAACAATAAAAATGATAAAAAAAAAAATATATATGGAAGGAACAGTTTAAAAATAAAATAAAAAAGCAAAATTAATAATAATAAAAAAAAGCACCCCTGTCCTGCCCTGCTCTTGCGCAATGGCGAACGCAAGCGTCGGTCTGGCATCATATGTAAACAGCAATTGCACCATGCATGTGAGGTATCACCGCAAAGGTCAGATCGAGGGCAGTAATTTTAGCAGTAGACCTCCTCTGTACATATAACGTGGTAACCTTTAAAGGCTTTTAAAGGCTTTTAAAAATGTATGTAGTTTGTCGCCAATGTGCGTTTGTGCGAAATTTTAAAGCATGTCGTGTTTGGTTTCTATGGACTCGGCCTAAGATCATCTTTTTTATTTCATCAAACATTTGGGCAATATAGTGTGTTTTAGTGCATTAAAATTAAAAAATGTGTATTTTTTCCCCAAAAAATGCGTTTGAAAAATCACTGTGCAAATACTGTGTGGAAAAAAAATGCAACACCCACCATTTTAATCTGTAGGGCCTTTGCTTTAAAAAAATATATAATGTTTGGGGGTTCAACATAATTTTCTTGCAAAAAAAAAAATGTTTTCATGTAAACAAAAAGTGTCAGAAAGGGCTTTGTCTATAAGTGGTTAGAAGAGTGGATGTAAGCTTCCTAATGTTGTGTATAAAATGCCAGAACAGTTCAAAACCCCCCCAAATGACCCCATTTTGGAAAGTAGACACCCCAAGCTATATACTGAGAGGCATGTCGAGTCCATTGAATATTTTATATGTTGACACAAGTTGCGGAAAAAAGACAATTTATTTATTATTATTTATTTTTTTGCACAAAGTTGTCACTAAATGATATATTGCTCAAACATGCCATGGGCATATGTGGAATTACACCCCAAAATACATTTTGTTGCTTCTCTTGAGTACGGGGATACCACATGTGTGAGACTTTTTGGGAGCCTAGCCGCGTACGGGACCCCAAAAACCAGGCACCGCCTTCAGGCTTTCTAAGGGTGTAAATTTTTGATTTCACTCCTCACTGCCTATCACAGTTTCGGAGGCCATGGAATGCCCAGATGGCACAAACCCCCCCCAAATGACCCCATTTTGGAAAGTAGACACCCCAAGCTATTTGCTGAGAGGTATGGTGAGTATTTTGCAGATCTCGCTTTTTGTTACAAAGTTTTGAAAATTGAAAAAAAAAATAAAAAAAATTATTTACTTTCTTCATTTTCAAAAACAAATGAGAGCTGTAAAATACTCACCATGCCTCTCAGCAAATAGCTTGGGGTGTCTACTTTCCAAAATGGGGTCATTTGGGGGGGTTTGTGCTATTTTGGCATTTTATGGCCTTCGAAACTGTGATAGGTAGTGAGGAGTGAAATCAAAAATTTGTGCCCTTAGAAATCCTGAAGGCGGTGCTTGGTTTTCGGGGTCCCGTACGCGGCTAGGCTCCTAAAAAGTCCCACACATGTGGTATCCCCTTACTCAGGAGAAGCAGCAAAATTTATTTTGGGGTGCAATTTCACATATAACCATGGCATGTGTGAGCAATATATCATTTAGTGACAACTTTTTGTAATTTTTTTTTGTCATTATTCAATCACTTGGGACAAAAAAAAATATTCAATGGGCTCAACATGCTTCTCAGCAATTTCCTTGGGGTGTCTACTCTCTAAAATGGGGTCATTTGGGGGGGTTTTGTGCTATTTTGGCATTTTATGGCCTTCGAAACTGTGATAGGTAGTGAGGAGTGAAATCAAAAATTTGTGCCCTTAGAAATCCTGAAGGCGGTGCTTGGTTTTTCGGGGTCCCGTACGCGGCTAAGCTCTTAAAAAGTCCCACACATGTGGTATCCCCGTACTCAGGAGAAGCAGCAAAATGTATTTTGGGGTGCAATTTCACATATAACCATGGCATGTGTGAGCAATATATCATTTAGTGACAACTTTTTTGTAATTTTTTTATTTATTTTTTGTCATTATTCAATCACTTGGGACAAAAAAAATATTCAATGGGCTCAACATGCCTCTCAGCAATTTCCTTGGGGTGTCTACTTTCTAAAATGGGGTCATTTGGGGGGGGTTTTGTGCTATTTTGGCATTTTATGGCCTTCGAAACTGTGATAGGTAGTGAGGAGTGAAATCAAAAATTTGCGCCCTTAGAAATCCTGAAGGCGGTGCTTGATTTTCGGGGGCCCGTACGCGGCTAAGCTCCCAAAAAGTCCCACACATGTGGTATCCCTGTACTCAGGAGAAGCAGCAAAATGTATTTTTTGGGTGCAATTCCACATATAACCATGGCATGTGTGAGCAATATATCATTTAGTGACAACTTTTTGTAATTTTTTTTTTTTTAGTCATTATTCAATCACTTGAGACAAAAAAAAATAATAATATTCAATGGGCTCAACATGCCTCTCAGCAATTTCCTTGGGATGTCTACTTTCCAAAATGGGGTCATTTGCAAGGGTTTTGTACTGCCCTGCCATTTTAGCACCTCAAGAAATGAGATAGGCAGTCATAAATTAAAAGCTGTGTAAATTCCAGAAAATGTACCCTAGTTTGTAGACGCTATAACTTTTGCGCAAACCAATAAATATACGCTTATTGACATTTTTTTTACTAAAGACATGTGGCTGAATACATTTTGGCCTAAATGTATGACTAAAATTGAGTTTATTCGATTTTTCTTATAACAAAAAGTAGAAAATATCTTTTTTTTTCAAAATTTTCAGTCTTTTTCAGTTTATATCGCAAAAAATAAAAATCGCAGAGGCAATCAAATACCATTAAAAGAAAGCTCTATTTGTGGGAAGAAAAGGACGCAAATTTCGTTTCGGTACAACATTGCATGTCTGCACAATTTACAGGTAAAACAGTGCAGTGCAAAATTCTGAAAACACCTCTGGTCCTTTAGCTACAAAATGGTCCGGGGCTTAAGTGGTTAACTATTGTTTCAGTGAAATAATACTTTCTAAAATTAATTTAGAATTTTTCCTCCTGAACCTTATTCACCCCATTAATGTACTGTACTTTCCTCAAGACTGTACATATTAGGTTCCTGAAGTCTCTATTGATATGTTTATAACCCAGGCCTTTCATAATTTTTTGCTGCCCATCTCCAGACTTATATCAATTATCAATATTATTTTGTAAGTAATGTCTCCAAAACCGGGCAATCTAAATGTATTCTAAATGGGGTCCAACTAAAGATCTATATATGGGATTTAGAACCTCCTTTCTTCTGCTAGTGGCCCCTCTAGCAATTCTATTCACTTTTCCCACTGCCTGGCCACATTGTTTGTGTATTTTGAAATCATCTGAAATAAGTACCCCCAGATTTTGTTCCTCTGTAGTATTGGCCAGCACTGTACCCCCAATGTTTGACCTTTTAAAGGATTCTCTTTTTCTAGGTGCAGTATTTTACATTTAGAAACATTGAACTGTAGTTTCACATTGCACTATGCCTCACAGCACATATTTGTGGGTGTTGCGGCATGATGTAGCGCATTATATCGGTCAACCTCTCCTGTACTCTTGGGAGACCCCTGCCTTCCCCACAGCCGCTCTGCCCAATTGACCTGCTACTGCCTGCCTGTTCTGACAGACTGTTCTGGTGGATGACAAGTGACGCCCCTTACTATCCTTTGAAAGCATTGCACCCAGGACAGCTGTCCTTCCTGTCCACCCCATTGCCCTATTATTGCAGGAAAGGATGATAAGAATATTGGATGAATAATCGTCTTTTTTTTTTGCATGCTAGTCTCATATTGAAAATGAAGAGGTTATTAAACTTGCAAAAATTCTTGCACAACAGAATACAACTTAAGAAGTCATGTAATGTGTAGAGTTGAGCGGACACCTGGATGTTCGGGTTCGACGGGTTCGGCCGAACTTCGGAAAAAAGTTCGGGTTCGGGACCGAACTTTAACCCGAACCCGAACCCGAACCCCATTGAAGTCAATGGGGAGCCGGACTTCTAAGGCCTCAAAAGGCTCTAAAAAAGTAATGGAAAGGGCTAGAGGGCTGCAAATGGCAGCAAAATGTTGTTAAGAGCATGGCAAGTGCTCTGCAAACAAATGTGGATAGGGAAATAACTTAAAATAACATAAATAAAAAAATAAATAAAGCTAGAGGCCCCCTTTTCAGCAGAAGAGGTACGGGAAGTCATTAAGAACCTCAGAAACTCAACGGCACACTGCCACACATATGGCGGGAATGCCCCAGAATACGCCCTTTCTGGAATAAATTATTCAATTTAATGGATAAGCTAGTGGGAAAACAAAATACTTTGAAATAAAAATGTAGCGGGGTGCTAAATTTAAGGGAAGTGTTTGAGTGGTAAATAGGCTCAAACACCCTAATTCTGTAGGATTCATGGACCATTTTGTCCTCGGGGGACAGTATTGGTGTGCAGTTCCCTGCGGCCTACAGGTGGCGCTGCCATGGTAGGCTAGGGTTGAACCGCCGATACAGTGCTGTGCCTTTTGTGTCCCCTCTTGGCAGTAGTACAGTGGGGCGGGGAACCTGCTGTGCATGCCGGGAGAGCATATAAAAGGGGCAGACCTTTGGCCTGGGGGCTGATGTCCAGTGGGGTCCACGCCCAGGTGCCTTCGGCCTGGGTGCATGTGTTCCTGTTCCATCTCGGGTACCTTTAGCCCGGGGTGATGTACTATCCTGGAGTTCCTGCTGCCCTGGGTATGGAGGCCTAGGTGCGGGAGTAAAGCCTGGAGTCCAGAGCCTTCGTCTGGAGTCCGCTAAGGGTCGAGGAGTCTTAGGGTGCCGCCTCGTGTAGGGGACCATGTTCCAGGGAAGGGAGGATCATTCTGATGGACCGATGCGGGAGTCACGGTGAAGGAAGGGTCTGTTGACTCCCTGGAGAGATGTCTTCCCCTTGATATGGGCTAGGTTCGTAGAAGGAGAAGCTCAAGGTCATCTTGACTGTATCAGAGGCCTTATTCACCCGGCCCGTGGAAGGGGCCTTATACACCCTGGTCTGTGGCAGAGACCAAAGTTCTCCAGGTCCGTGGCAGGGGCCTTGTACAGCCAGTCTGTGGCAGAGACCAACCTCAAGGTCTGTGGCAGAGACCGTGCACCTAAAACTGTTTGAGAAACCTAAGCAGTGAAGTGAATGTGCTACGTTTGTGCCTGGACCTCCTCCACACCTTAAGATGTCCTGTTTCTTTGCTCTAACCTTTTCTATCCGAGTAGAGTTTATTTTGCCATGAGAGAATAAGAGTTGTAATTTAAGCTGGTGTGGACATTGACTTTACTGGGAATTAAAGGACTTGCCTCTACCTACAGTAGAGGTGAGAATCATCCTCTGGAGGAGTTTTGACTCTGGCTGTGGACACGGCCCGTCAAGTACACCGCTCAACCTCTTTATATAGGAGGGTACGGGCTGGTAGTGCGGTGTGCCTTTCTCCTTCCTGCGAGGAGCCAACAACATAAAGGCAGGTAAGGGGGAAAGGATCTGTGCGCTACAAAAAAATAAAATAAAAATTATAATCTTGACCTAGGAGGACGAGGTCCATATGAAGTAGGAGGTTGAGGTGGCGGCGGTGGAGGAGGATGAGGTAGCCAACACTGGTTCAAAAATACAACAATGGCTGGGTAAGGCCGTGTCATGGATATGCATTAATGTCTGTCTGCCATCTTACCTTTCCTCCTCATGTGTTCATCTTAGAGACCAGACCTCCTTCACCTGGCTTCCTTTATAATCTCCTCCCAGCCAGACTCCACCCCAGGCCCTATCACAGAACACTATATTAACCTGTGCACTGCAAGCCTGCTTTGCTGATCAACGTGTTTGTTAGGCATTGTGTGTTTGGGTTCCTGCCTGCCGTGTGCTACGTCTGTCTCTCTGTTATACATTTGGCTTGTCCCCGACTATCCCTGTCTGCTCGTGACCCTTTACCTTCAGCTTGTCCTTCGTTTTCCTTGTCTGCTTGTGGCCCTTGACCTTCAGCTTGTTATTCGTTACTCTTATATCTTGTGCTGCTGCTTCCCCTCTTTTCCCCTTATCCTACGGGGCGTGAGCTAGGAGACTCTAGGGGCCGCAACCTGGACCCAGCCTGCAGCATAACATCCTCACCACTAGAGGCTCTGGAGAAGACCTGCTGGGTCTTAGACTCCGCGCCCTGGGGAATCTTGGCTCTAGCTTCCTATAGGATCCCGGTTGTGCTCCTCTGGTCCCGCTTTCCACAACCACCCAGTTTCCTATCTGCAGCAGTCAGCCATAGGGTTCACTAACTTGCGGTGCACTCCTGTCCCCCTACGGTGTGCATCTGTCACCTGGCCATAGGTGACCTGACAGGCCGGTGATGTGTCGAATTCTGTCCCCCGTCAAATAGTGTCCACCCTGTACTGCGCTTGCTCAGTATGTAGGACAAGGGGATTTCGAAAATCTCCCAAGACGAATGGCGCCTGCGTGGTGAGTTCAGGTGAAGGCCACACCATCCGTGGTTCAAGCCCAGCCAAGTGAGGCCGTGCCGAAGCGTGGCGATCGAACCGAGCCCGTGAGGGGCCCTGTTACTATGTGCTACCGTATGTCCACTTGGATGGTGGGGCTTGAACCTGCACTCACTGCGCAGGCGCCGTTCATCTTCGGAGATTTTGTGAATCTCCTTGTCCTCTGTACTGCGCAAGCGCTGCGCCTTCGCAGTATGGGCCGGACACAATCCGATGGCCGGACAGTTTTTGTCACAACACCGGTATACATGTCTATTCTGCAGAAGGTACGGACAAGTCCTGTGGGATCCATGCCTGGTTCATTTTAATGAACATGAGCTTGTCCACATTGGCTCTGGACAGGCGGCTGCGCTTGTCTGTGATAACGCCCTCTGCCGTGCTAAATACACGTTCAGATAATACACTGGCTGCAGGGCAGGCCAGCACCTCCAAGGCATAAAGGGCAAGCTCAGGCCATGTGCCCAATTTGGAGACCCAGAAGTTAAAGGGGGCAGACCCGTCATCCAGTACGTGTAGGCCTGTGGACACATACTGCTCAACCATGTTGGTGAAATGCTGCCTCCTGCTAAGACGTTCCATCTCAGCTGGTGGTGCTGTTTGTTGTGGCGTGCTGACAAAGATTTTCCACATTTCAGCCATGCTAACCCTGCCTTCTGAGGTGCTGCCGGTGCCCCGGCTGCGTTGGCGACCTCTTCCTCCTCCTCTGCCTTCGCCTTGTGCTTCCACCGTATGCCCGCTGTCAGGTGGGAATGCCACCAGCAGCGCGTCTACCAGCGTGCGCTTGTACTCGCGCATCTTACGATCCCGCTCCAGTGAGGGAATTAAGGACGGTACATTGTCCTTGAAACGGGGATCCAGCAGGGTGGCCATCCAGTAATCAGCACCAGTTAAAATGTGGGCAACTCGGCGGTCATTGCGGAAACACTGCAGCATGTAATCGCTCATGTGTGCCAGGCTGCCCAGAGGCAAAGAAAAGCTGTCCTCTGTGGGAGGTGTATCGTCTGTGTCCTCTGTATCCCCCCAGCCACGCACCAGTGATGGCCACAAGCTGGTCTGGGTGCCACCCTGCTGTGAAAATGGCTCCTCCTCCTCCTCCTCCTCCATCTCCTCCTCCACCTCGTCATCCTCCAGAACTGTGCCCTTTCTGCCGGACAATTGTGTACCTGGCGTTTATTGGTGCAGGAACCCACCCTCGTAGCCACTTGTGAAAGACTGCCCTGAAAGCCTTTGAAATGATCCCGCTTCCTCCTCCTCCTCCTCATCCTCCTGTGCCACATCCTCTTCCATCATCGCCCGAAGCGTTTTTTCAAGGAGGCATAGAACTGGGATAGTAACGCTGAGAACGGCGTCATTGGCACTGGACATGTTGGTGGAGTACTCGAAACAGCGCAACAAGGCACACAGGTCTCGCATGGAGGCCCAGTTATTGGTGGTGAAGTGGTGCTGTTCCGCAGAGTGACTCACGCGTGATTGCTGCAGCTGAAACTCCACTATCGCCTGCTGCTGCTCGCACAGTCTGGCCAGCATGTGCAAGGTGGAGTTCCACCTTGTGGGCACATCACATATGAGGCGGTGAGCGGGAAGGCCGAAGTTACGCTGCAGCGCTGACAGGCGAGCAGCAGCAGGGTGAGAACGCCGAAAGTGCGCACACACAGCCCGCACTTTCTGCAGCAGCTCTGGCATATTGGGGTAATTTTTAAGGAACCTCTGGACCACCAAGTTCAGCACATGCGCCAGGCAAGGGATGTGCGTCAAACCGGCTAGGCCCAGAGCTGCTACGAGATTTCGCCCATTATCGCACACCACCAGGCCGGGCTTGAGGCTCACTGACAGCAACCACTCATTGGTCTGTTGTTCCATGTCCCTCCACAACTCCTGCGCGGTGTTGGGTTTTTCCCCCAAACAGGAAAGTTTTAAAACTGCCTGCTGTCGTTTACCCCTGGCTGTGCTGAAGTTGGTGGTGAAGGTGTTACTCTGACCGGATGAGGAGGCGGTAGAGGATGAGGAAGCGGAGTAGGAGGAGTTAGCAACAGGAGGCAAACTGAAGCGCCCTGCAATCCTCGGTGGTGGAAGGACATGCGCCAAACTGCTATCTGCCTCAGGCCCAGCCGCCACTGCATTTACCCAGTGTGTTGTTAGGGAGATATAACGTCCCTGACCGTGCTTACTGGTCCACGCATCCGTAGTTAGGTGGACCTTGCCACAGATGGCGTTGCGCAGTGCACACCTGATTTTGTCCCCCACTTGGTTGTGCAGGGAAGGGATGGCTCGCCTGGAAAAGTAGTGGCGGCTGGGCACGACGTACTGTGGGACAGCCAATGCCATCAGGCTTTTAAAACTCTGCGTCTCCACCAGACGGAATGACAGCATTTCAAAGGCCAGGAGTTTTGAAATGCTGGCATTCAGGGCCAGGGATCGCGGGTGGCTAGGGGGGTACTTCCTCTTCCGCTCCAATGTTTGGGAGATAGAGAGCTGAACGCTTCCATGGGACATTGTGGAGATGGTTGGTGACCCAGGTGGTAGTGTTGCTGGCAGATCCTCTGTTTGCGGGGTGGCAGGTGCCACTGTCACTACAGAGGTGGATGAAGAGGCCGAGACTGCAGCAGAAGAGGAAGCAGGAGGAGCCAGAGACCCATCTTGGTTTTTGAGGTGTCTACTCCACTGCAGCTCGTGCTTTGCACTTAGATGCCTGGTCATGCAGGTTGTGCTCAGGTTGAGAAAGTTTATGCCTCGCTTCAGGCTCTGATTGCACAGCATGCAAACCTCTCGTGTCTTGTCATCAGCACATTGTGTGAAGAACTGCCACGCTAGGGAACTCCTTGGACCTGGCTTTGGTGTGCTCGGTCCCTTGCTGCGTTGGGCAGTAGCAGACATACTGTCTAGGGGACGGACGCTCCGCTTTTGCACCCTGCTCCCTCTTCTGCTGTGCTGGTGGCTCTGTGCGACCACCGCCTCTTCCTCCAAACTACACTGGTCACCTGCATAACGTTGATTCCATGTGGGGTCGAGGACCTCATCGTCCTCCACATCATCTTCCACCCAGTCTTCACCCCTGCCCTCCTTGTCTGTCTGCACAATTGCGAAAGCAGCAGCAGTTGGCACCTGTGTTTTGTCATCATCCGAGACGTGCTTCGATGGTCCTCCCATGTACTCATCATGAAACATAAGTGGTTGGGCATCGGTGCACTCAATCTCTTCCACTTCTGGGGCAGGGCTAGGTGGATGGCCCTGGGAAACCCTGCTAACAGAGTCATCGAAAAGCAGAAGAGACTGCTGCATGATTTGGGGCTCAGACTGCTTGGCTGATTTGCAAGGGGGTGAGGTGAAAGACTGATGGACATGGGTTTCAGGTGCCAACTCTGATCTTTCATCAGAAGAGTGGGTGGGAGACAATGTGAAGGAACCCGAGGCACTGTCAGCAACCCAATCTACTATCGCCTGTACTTGTCCTGGCCTAAACATTCGTACAGCCTCATTAGGCGTGACAAAATACCGCCGCAGGCACGGTCGCCTACTCGCACCTGAGGAAGGTGTTTCACTTGTGCGTGTATCTGGCACAGATCCACCACGTCCTCTCCCTGCAACAGGAGCTCCACCAGCAGCACCACGACCGGGCCACCACGTCCCTTTGACCTTCTCCTCATATTTTCCAAATTTAGGATCTTGCCCTAAATGGGTGTTTTTGGAAGAGCAGAACACACCCACAGTACGTAACCGCTGAATCGCACAGCTACAGAACTGCAGAAAATGCTATTCAAAAAAATATTTGTTTTTTTAGTATAGCACAGTAGAAGAAAACTATATAGAAATTGTTTATTTCACACACCTCCACATATGTATAACACACTGCAAAATATTTTTTGTGGCCCTAAATGGCGTTTTTTGGAAGACCACAACACACCCACAGTATGTAACTGCTGAATCGCACAGCTACAGAACTGCAGAAAATGCTATTCCAAAACATGTTTTTTTTTTTAGTATAGCACAGTAGAAAAAAACTATATAGAAATTGTTTATTTCACACACCTCCACATATGTATAACACACTGCAAAATATTTTTTGTGGCCCTAAATGGCGTTTTTTGGAAGACCACAACACACCCATAGTACGCAACCGCTGAATCGCACAGCTACAGAACTGCAGAAAATGCTATTCAAAAAAAATGTTTTTTTTTTTTTTAGTATAGCACAGTAGAAGAAAACTATATAGAAATTGTTTATTTCACACACCTTCACATATGTATAACACACTGCAAAATATTTTTTGTGGCCCTAAATGGCGTTTTTTGGAAGACCACAACACACCCACAGTACATAACCGCTGAATCGCACAGCTACAGAACTGCAGAAAATGCTATTCAAAAAAAATTTAGTTTTTTTAGTATGGCACAGTAGAAGAAAACTATATAGAAATTGTTTATTTCACACACCTCCACATATGTATAACACACTGCAAAATATTTTTTGTGGCCCTAAATGGCGTTTTTTGGAAGACCACAACACACCCACAGTACGTAACCGCTGAATCGCACAGCTACAGAACTGCAGAAAATGCTATTCAAAAAAAAATTTGTTTTTTTAGTATAGCACAGTAGAAGAAAACTATATAGAAATTGTTTATTTCACACACCTCCACATATGTATAACACACTGCAAAATATTTTTTGTGGCCCTAAATGGCGTTTTTTGGAAGACCACAACACACCCACAGTACGTAACCGCTGAATCGCACAGCTACAGAACTGCAGAAAATGCTATTCAAAAAAAATTTTGTTTTTTTAGTATAGCACAGTAGAAGAAAACTATATAGAAATTGTTTATTTCACACACCTCCACACATGTATAACACACTGCAAAATATTTTTTGTGGCCCTAAATGGCGTTTTTTGGAAGACCACAACACACCCACAGTATGTAACCGCTGAATCGCACAGCTACAGAACTGCAGAAAATGCTATTCAAAAAAAATGTTGTTTTTTTAGTATAGCACAGTAGAAGAAAACTATATAGAAATTGTTTATTTCACACACCTCCACATATGTATAACACACTGCAAAATATTTTTTGTGGCCCTAAATGGCGTTTTTTGGAAGACCACAACACCCACAGTACGTAACCGCTGAATCGCACAGCTACAGAACTGCAGAAAATGCTATTAAAAAAAAATGTTTTTTTTTTTAGTATAGCACAGTAGAAGAAAACTATATAGAAATTGTTTATTTCACACACCTCCACATATGTATAACACACTGCAAAATATTTTTTGTGGCCCTAAATGACGTTTTTTGGAAGACCACAACACACCCACAGTACGTAACCGCTGAATCGCACAGCTACAGAACTGCAGAAAATGCTATTAAAAAAAAAATGTTTTTTTAGTATAGCACAGTAGAAGAAAACTATATAGAAATTGTTTATTTCACACACCTCCACATATGTATAACACACTGCAAAATATTTTTTGTGGCCCTAAATGGCGTTTTTTGGAAGACCACAACACACCCACAGTACGTAACCGCTGAATCGCACAGCTACAGAACTGCAGAAAATGCTATTCAAATTTTTTTTTTTTAGTATAGCACAGTAGAAGAAAACTATATAGAAATTGTTTATTTCACACACCTCCACATATGTATAACACACTGCAAAATATTTTTTGTGGCCCTAAATGGCGTTTTTTGGAAGACCACAACACACCCACAGTACGTAACCGCTGAATCGCACAGCTACAGAACTGCAGAAAATGCTATTCAAAAAAAACCCGGAAAATTTATTATCAAATACTTACCGTAATTTTCCTTTCCTGATAGGCTCCATGGCAGCATACGTGTGGGTTGGCCCCGCCTCCATAACTACCCAATAGGACCCCCTCCCTATAAATTTTGGCTCTGGGCTCTCAGCCGTGTTCCGTAACTAGCCTACTCCAAGCATTGGGAGGGACTCCTGCTGCCATGGAGCCTATCAGGAAAGGAAAATTACGGTAAGTATTTGATAATAAATTTTCAGTTTTCCTGACATGCTCCATGGCAGCATACGTGTGGGAAATAACTCGCCAAACACACCCGGGCGGGCAAAATGCTGAGGCAAGAAATACATTT
This sequence comes from Rana muscosa, assembly GCA_029206835.1. Classification (NCBI taxonomy): domain Eukaryota; kingdom Metazoa; phylum Chordata; class Amphibia; order Anura; family Ranidae; genus Rana; species Rana muscosa. The sequence goes on from CM055121.1 coordinate 570,969,103, forward strand.
ATTTAACACTGTCAACCGACAGAACTTGTAAACCAAAATTCAGTGATGATAAGGCAGCTGGTTCGACACAATAGTGGGAAACAAAAGTATTAATAGACGACCAAGAGGCCGCTCTGCATTTAACGTCAGGTGCGACATGACGAGAGGCTGCCCAAGAAGTTGAGATGCTCCGGGTTGAGTGCGCAGTTACTGCCTCCGGAGGAGCCAAATCTTTTGCTTTGTAAGCTCTTTGGATGGTCTCAACTATCCATGCCGCAATAGATCTGATTGAGGCCCTTTTTCCTCTGTTATTTCCATGAAGAAAAATGAAAAGAAAATCTGTTTGTCTGAAAGACTCTGTCATTTCCAGGTATTGACCTAATGTGTGGCCCACATCAAGGGGATGAACATCTTGACCTTCAGAAGTTCCAAAAGTGGGTAATACAATTTCCTGATTTTCATGAAAGATCGATGTAACTTTCGGGTTTGAACCCAGCATGGGAATTAATACTGCTCTATCTGGAAAAAAGGTCAGGAAAGGCTCTTTTGAACTCAAGTTTCTGATATCAGACACTCTTTTGGCTGAAGTGACCGCTACTAGGAAGACGGTTTTGAGAGTAAGATCTTTTACCGAAAGAGGTTTTTCAGGATCTGTGCTGAGTGTGGTAAGATAGTCCAGTACAAGAGGCAGGTCCCATTTGGGGAACCTCGGTTTTCTCTGTGGTCTAAGTCTGACCGCACCCTTAAAGAACTGGCGAATCAGGGAATGATTGGCCCAAGAGATTCCAGTGAATGCTGAAATGGCTGAGATTTGAACTCGAAGAGAGCTTACTGATAAAGGCAAATCCAAACCTGTTTGTAAGAAACAAAGTACATCCTGGACTTCTGGAGAATTACAGGAATTAGCCCTGGAAGACATATGGTCTGTAAATTTTGACCAGATACGCTCATAAACTCTGTTGGTGCTATTTCTTCTAGCGTTAAGGAGAGTCGACATGGCTTCTTCTGGACATCCTAAGGCTTTCAGCCTTCCACTCTCAAGAACCATACCCTGAGGTGCAGATGAGCTGGGCATGGGTGCAACGTTGTGCCCTGAGACAGGAGATCCGGTCTGAGGGGTAGAGGGATTGAGTCCCGATAACTAAGAGACATCAAGAGGGAAAACCATGGCCTGTTGGGCCAAAACAGAATTACTGCTATGATTTCTACTCTCTCCACTCTGAGTCTGTGAAGGAATTGAAGTATCACAGGAACTGGAGGAAAGGCATAAGCCTGGCTGAATCTCCACCGATCTGTGAGAGCATCTATCCCGTAGGCTTGGGGATCCCGAGACCTCGAGTAATACTTGGTCAACTTGTGGTTGCATGGGGACGCAAACAGATCCACTTCTGGAGACACTCCCAGAGTTAGAAGCCAATTGAATACCTCTATGTGTAGAGACCATTCGTTGTTGTTCATTTGAGTTCGTGACAGAAAGTCCGCTTGAACGTTCTGGACCCCTGGAATGTACACTGCAGAGATGTTGCATAGGTACTTCTGGGCCCAGGTCATGATTGGTTCTACTTCCCGGAGTAAGGACCAGCTGCGGGTACCACCCTGCTTCCTTATGTAAGCAACTGCGGTTGTGTTGTCCATCCTGAGCATCACAGAAGTGTCTGTCAACAGATGATGGAAGGACATGAGCGCCTGGAAGGCAGCCCGCAACTCCAGTATGTTGGACACAATTCTTTGGGACGGTGTGTTCCACCTGCCCTGGGCTATTTCCGTCAGGCAATGAGCGCCCCACCCCTGATTGCTGGCATCTGAAGTTACAGTAATCCAAGTGATGGGACGGATTGTGTGACAGTTGCGGAGATTCTTCCCCTGAAGCCACCAAAGAAGAGATTCTCTCATGGATGAAGTGAGTCTGATGCGTTGACTCTTGCTGGGGGAGTCCCATTGCTGCAGGAACCCCTTCTGGAATGGGCGAGTGTGCCACTGAGCCCACCTCACCATAGGGATAGTGGCTGTCATGGTGCCGATTACCTTCAGGCATTGCAGAGCAGACAGGTGAGAGGAAGCAAGTGTTGCGCGGATCCTGTCCCGGATTGTTGCAATCTTTTCCTCGGGCAATGAAATGGTGCCGTCTATTGTGTTGAAGAGGACACCTAGAAACACAAGGGACTGTGTTGGAATGAGATGACTCTTCTCCAAATTCAGGAGCCACCCGAATTCTTGGAGAGTGGCTATTACTAGATTCTTGTGTTCCAAGAGTTGACATCTGTCTTGAGCTAGAAGTAAGAGGTCGTCTAGGTAGTGATGAAGACGAACTCCTTTCACTCAGAGCCGAGCCACAATGGCTAACAGAACCTTGGAGAACACCCGAGGTGATGTCGTGAGACCAAAAGGTAGGCAGGTGAACTGTAAGTGTTGATCGCCTACAGCAAAGCGGAGGTACTTTTGATAGTCTGCAGCTACTGGGACGTGAAAATATGCGTCCTTCAGATCTATTGACACTAACCAATCTCCTGAATGGACTGACTGCTGGATTGTCAATAGTGACTCCATTTTAAATCTTTCCTTCCGAATAAATCGGTTGAGATGCGTTAGGTCTATTACTGGTCTCCAGGTACCGTTCTTTTTCTGTACCATGAACAACGGGGAGTACATGCCTTCTCCTCGTTCGCCCTCTGGAATAGTAATGGCTGCGCCTTGAGTTAATAAAGAGCTTACGTAATTTAGTAAGACTTGTTTCTTTTCTTCTGCACTTGGAAGACTTGTGGGTATGTATCTGAGCCTGGGGGTGCTGTTGAAGACCCACGTGTGGCCTGAAGAGACCGTCTTGATGGTCCAAACATCTTGAATTGAGGCCGCCCAAACATGCTGAAAGTGGAGGAGACGTGCCCCCACCTGACATGTTTGAACGGGCCCAATTTCAAAAAGACTTCGTAGACTCCCGACTACCGGACGGAGTACTTTTAGTTGGTTTCCTGAAAGAGGACTGTCTGGATTTCCAGGGCCTCGAAAATTCACAACCGGGTCTGTAGCTGCGTGCTTCTCTTGCACGATCTGTATTCTGTGCCCTCGAAAAGGTGCGTTTCTGGTTTTGCAAACGCCTGTCTTAAGGGAGGAACCCCGACTTACCACCCGTGGCCCGGGAAATGGCATTATCAAGTTTATTGCCAAAGAGCGAGGAGCCCTCAAAAGGAATGCGGCACCAAGCTTGCTTTGAAGCTGGATCCGCCGACCAGGGACGGAGCCATAAAGCACGGCGTGCGGTAACCGCTGACAACATTACTCGTGCCACTAGGCGAATAACATCAATAGAGGCCTCCCCCAAAAAGGCAGATGCTAGCCTGATTTCCTGAATAGGAGAGCTTTTCGCCATTTCTTCAGAGATACTTCTGAGGGAATCATCCACATTGTCTGACCATGCTTCTAGAGCTTTTGAGATAGCTGCTAAAGCCAAAATTGGTTTACAGACTGAACCTGCTGTCAGATAGATTCGCTTCAGGTCTGAGTCAATCCGTCTCTCTAGAGGATCTTTGAATGAGACTGTATCTTCCAGAGGAAGGGTTACATATCTAACCAAACGCATTAAAGCTGCATCAACCATGGGAGCTGAATCAAGGTGTTTTACCTCTTCTTCCTTAAAAGGATATAATTTTGCAATTTTTGACTGCATAGAACTTTTCTTGTCCATTTTACCCCATTCTTCTGGGATAATGGCACCCACTTCCGTGACAAACGGGAAATAATGTCGCTCCTAACTGAGCTGTTTAAAAAGTTTCCTTTGTTTGGGGGAAGATATAACTGGATCTTCCCAATTCAGAACTTCTCTAACTGCTTTCACTAAAGCAGGAACTAAGGCATAATCAAATCCCATCCCAGGATCATCCACTTCTGAACCACTTTCTGAGGGAGGAGCTGAGGGATGGCTGGGTTGAGAGATTTCCAGAGTCTCATGCACCTGTCCCTGTTCTAACGAGGGAATCAGTGGGTCTGGAGGAGAATCATGCTGCATTCTAGCATCTTTCTCTTGTAGCGACTCGTTTACGACCCGCTTAACCAATGCTTCCAGGTGTTTATCTGCACTTGTAAAACAATGGTCACAAAGGGACTTGCTGGCAGGAACCGGAGCCCTGCACCCCCAACATGGTCTCTCTGACCTCTTGCTGTGAGATGAGGGGGGGTGAGGAGTGTCTCTACTGGGACGTCCGGATCTGGAAGAATCATGGTGTCTAGAGACAGAAGAGGAGTGCCGGTGGTGCGATTTAGAGGACCCGCTGCGTCTGCGGGAACTACTCTGTTGTTCAGACCTAGAAGGGCTGAAACAGGGAAAGACAAGCATAGAGAGAGAGAGAAAAAAAGGCACAAAGTCACAATCATGCCCTACACTCCACTCTCTTCCACCCCCCTCAGCAGACAGAATAAAAGGAAAACATTTTTCCAATCTTACCTGCTGCAAGAGGGTTGGCCACCGGGAGGCAGTGAAGAGTCCATACTGAATCAGAAATCACTGCAGGTGGAAGGTAAACATCAGACACCAGTATGAAGACAAAATGCAACTTCAGACCCTTCTGAACAGCACTTACCTGGGTTAGGCTCTGTAGGTGCTCAGGGAAGTCGCCGCTATGCCCACGATCATTCCCGACATCCACAGGCTTCCCCAGGCTTTTAAAATTGGCGCTGCATGACGTCACGGCCACGCCAGGCCCGCGATTCTCGCGCGCATGCGCGAACCAGGCCTCGCTTTCGTTCCGGGCCGCGCATGCGCAGACCGCGGAAGAACCCGGAAGTAAGAGGGAGCGGCGGCTGGAACGCACAAGGAACCAACCGCTTGCTGGGCATAATTTAACAAATGCAGAAAATAGCAATTGAAAGACAAACAACAAACACAAACACTGCTGCCATGAAGGCGATACAGCTTACCACCACCTACGATCGATTCGGCCAGGGACACCGCATCCATACACACACCGGGCTTGCAGCAGATAATGGCCACCTGCACACTGCTAGGTAATCAGGCCTGTGCGCGCTCATCTCTCCAATGGAAGATATCATCCAGCTCTTCAGCATTACTCTGCCATACACTCCATACCCTGCTTCACAGTCAAGGCTTATCGGAGGGATGAGACACCATATCGTCGGCCGATCTTGATCGTAGGAACAATCGTCTTCAGGTAGGAGAACTAAACATATAGTCCTTCGGAGGAGGACAAAAAAGGAACACGGCTGAGAGCCCAGAGCCAAAATTTATAGGGAGGGGGTCCTATTGGGTAGTTGTGGAGGCGGGGCCAACCCACACGTATGCTGCCATGGAGCATGTCAGGAAAGTTTTTTTTTTAGTATAGCACAGTAGAAGAAAACTATATAGAAATTGTTTATTTCACACACCTCCACATATGTATAACACACTGCAAAATATTTTTTGTGGCCCTAAATGGTGTTTTTTGGAAGACCACAACACACCCACAGTACGTAACCGCTGAATCGCACAGCTACAGAACTGCAGAAAATGCTATTCAAAAAAAATGTTGTTTTTTTAGTATAGCACAGTAGAAGAAAACTATATAGAAATTGTTTATTTCACACACCTCCACATATGTATAACACACTGCAAAATATTTTTTGTGGCCCTAAATGGCGTTTTTTGGAAGACCACAACACACCCACAGTACGTAACCGCTGAATCGCACAGCTACAGAACTGCAGAAAATGCTATTAAAAAAAAAAATTGTTTTTTTAGTATAGCACAGTAGAAGAAAACTATATAGAAATTGTTTATTTCACACACCTCCACATATGTATAACACACTGCAAAATATTTTTGTGGACCTAAATGGCGTTTTTTGGAAGACCACAACACACCCACAGTACGTAACCGCTGAATCGCACAGCTACAGAACTGCAGAAAATGCTATTAAAAAAAATTGTTTTTTTTAGTATAGCACAGTAGAAGAAAACTATATAGAAATTGTTTATTTCACACACCTCCACATAAGTATAACACACTGCAAAATATTTTTTGTGGCCCTAAATGGCATTTTTTGGAAGACCACAACACACCCACAGTACGTAACCGCTGAATCGCACAGCTACAGAACTTCAGAAAATGCTATTCAAAAAAAAATGTTGTTTTTTTAGTATAGCACAGTAGAAGAAAACTATATAGAAATTGTTTATTTCACACACCTCCACATATGTATAACACACTGCAAAATATTTTTTGTGGCCCTAAATGGTGTTTTTTGGAAGACCACAACACACCCACAGTACGTAACCGCTGAATCGCACAGCTACAGAACTGCAGAAAATGCTATTCAAAAAAAATGTTGTTTTTTTAGTATAGCACAGTAGAAGACAAATATATAGAAATTGTTAATTTCACACGCCTCCACATATGTATAACACACTGCAAAATATTTTTTGTGGCCCTAAATGGGTCTTTTTGCAAGCGTACATTAAAGTGAAATTTTTTTTTATTTTTTTTGCCCTAAACGGGTCTTTTTTTGCACGAGCAAAATAAAATGCTATTTTTTTTTTTTTTTGCCCTTAATGGGTCTTTTGGAAAAGAGCACAATAAAGTGCCTTTTTTTTTGTTGCCCTAAATGGATCTTTTTCCAAGAGCAGAATACACCCACAGTATGGAAACGGTGTATCTCTCAACGTAATATATGCAGTGCTGGTGCACTGAGCTTGCAGATAAAAGGTAGATTTTCTCTGACACTGGGCTCATGGCAGTGTAAAAAGACTGCACTGCAACACAAACAGGTAAACCTATGCAGATCGCTGAGTTATATCTCTGAATCTGGACTCCTATTCCTATATAATATATCTCTCTCCCTGAAAGCACCAACAAGAACCTGGCCCTTCACTACACTGTCTCTCTATCTTTTCCCTCAGATTCCAGAATCAGGACTAACTCATGTATTTTTCAATCTCTCCCTAAAAGCAGCAGCAGCAGACAAGATCCTCTCCCTATCTATTCTGAAGCAGAGTGACGTGTGTGCTGTGTGCCTCTAGCTTATATAGAAGCTGGGTCACATGTTGCACTGACCAATCACAGCCATGCCATTAGTAGGCATGGCTATGATGGCTTCTAAGGGCACACCAGCTAATCAAAAGGTGATTGGCTGGCCCCTGAAGCATTTCTAACTGCGCCATTAGATTGCCGAACCCGAACCCGAACCCGGACTTTCGTGCAAAGTCCGGGTTCGGGAAAAAGCAAAAGTTCGGTACGGACCCGAACTTTACAGTTCGGGTTCGCTCAACCCTAGTAATGTGTTGTATTCTAGTGTATTTTTTTAATTTTCAAGCATGAGTGGTCTTGCTCTTTTGATTTTTTTCAGATGAATACTGTACTGATTAAATGAAAATTGTACGATTTGATATCGTACAAGAAAGATTTTCGTGTTTGTCCCTTCGGATAATTTCGGATGAATTGTCATGATCGGCTCACGAAAGCTGTGTGCTAACGATCAGATTATCTTGCAATCACTTCAAAAGTGGAATATTTTGTCCGATTTTCTGATCATGTGTATAGGTTTTAGTGCATGCTGCATTTCTGCAGTGCAGTGCACCACAATGAGATGGAAATTGTGCATTGTGTTGCACTGCACTGTGTTGTGGCACACGTGTATTATGGAAATACACTGGGGGTGCAGTTCAAAATGAATGGAACCACAATGCACCAATGCATGCATGTTGCATTGCTATGGATTTTGGAGACACTTGCATTTTATCACAAGCCATTGGTGTAAAGAGCTTTGAATGTTATAGCTTTGCTGACTGTTTATTATATAGGAAAGCATTGTTTGTTTGGCATGCCTGTACATCATTGTGGGTAACCTCAATTATGAGCTTTATTTTATGACAAGAAGTATATTCTATTTGAAATGCAATTATCATTTTAATCTAGAGGTACATTTTTTTCCTTTTTCTTGTGCAGTGGGGAGTCTGTTCTTAAAAAATAGCTGAAGGTCATTAAATGAAAATGAATGGCATTTGCTTAACAATTTGAAAATGTTCTCATTGTAAAACATTGCATGTACTACTATTTTAAATGCTATACATGCATCCATTATTGTACTCCCTGCCTAGGCTGACACTTACAATACTACTAAAGTTTGGAGTGTTAGTCACCAATTTTGATAACATTTCTGGATACATATAAGCAATACTGAATTGGAGTATGTAACAGCAAAAGTGTAAAGGTCTACAGTTTACAAGTCAGTTGCCTTGTGTGGACAAATGTAAAACAGATGTTTATTGCTGATTGCTTTATATTGTACCCCCGCACACTATTGTTATTTACATCATATTACTTAATATGCCCACATAACTTTCCAGTTTTCAACTTTTCGGATACTTTTTATTCACATTTGCTTTTCCTAATGTGAAGCTCACACCATGTGACAATTAGGCTGTGCTAATTATAATTCCTGGGATAAGCTGAATGACCTTTTGTTTCTATTATATTCAGCATATAAATAGTCAAGTCTAATATAAGAGGTCATACAGTCTATGTATTTTTATAATTATTTCTAAGAAGTATAATTCAATATAGAAACAATGGGTGGGCTCTTGACAGTTCTTTTTTTTTTTTTTGCCATCTGTGTCCCATGGGGAGATTTCCCTTCACAGCCAAAACAAGAAGTGAGAGGAAAAACTTTCCAAAGTGAGGGAATCCTGGGGTGTAACCAGGGTCACCAGAACGAGTGACCCCATTGGAATATTTTCCCTCAATTCCTGTTCTAAAGTCAACCCAGAATTTGGGTTTTTCATTTACTTTAACTTCAGTAACCTGGACTAATACAGAGGTTAAATCTCCCTTATGCCGCATACACACGATCGGTTTTTCTGATGAAAAAAGACCAATGGACTTTTTTCATCGGACAAACCGATCGTGTGTTGGCCCCGTCGGTCAAAAAAATTATATCAAATTTCGATCGTCTGTGGGGAACTCCATCGGAGAAAAAACCCACGCATGCTCAGAATCAAGTTGATGCATGCTCAGAAGCATTGAACTTCATTTTTCTTGGCTCTTCAGAGTGTTTTATGTCACAGTGTTTGGGACAGTCGGATTTTTGACTGATGGTGTCTAAGCAAGACGGATGGAAGTCAGCTTCATTGGATTTCCGATGGGAAAAATCCATCGGATTTTATTTCATCGGAAATCCGATCGTGTGTACAGGTCATAACAGGGGCACAGACAGCAATAAAACTGACAGGCATTCTAATTCCTCTCCAAACCTATAAAAAAAAAAAGTTTGTCTTTAGTTACACTTTAACCCATACCTCCAAACTGTCCCTGATTTTGAGGCACTGTCCCCTGTGCATAACTTAATCTTGACCTCTAAACTCTGTGTGTTACATAATTCTGATGTCTGTGAGAAAACACACAGTTCATTTTTTTTATGATTTAAAGGAGAAGTCCAGCCTGAGCTTTTTAGGCTGGGCTTCTCCTCTGGGTCACAGGAGTGCAATTAGTTTTGCACTCCTGTGACCCGTTTTCAGCGGAAAGCGGTCTGAAGTCCACTCTCCGCTGAAGTCACTGCCATCAGTCAGGGCAACGTTTCATCACGACTTCCAAGTCGGGATCTGCCAGCTGCCCTGATTGATGGCAGTCTCAGCGAGCCGCTGAGATGCTGAGACGCTGAGACAGCCTCTCCCCGTCCCTCCAATGCTCAGCGCTCCAATGAGAGTGGAGAAGCAGAGAGGAAAGACGCTGACTGACAGCCAGCAGCTTTCCTCTCGGGGATCTGTGAGAACCGAGCCAGCGGCGATGTTCGGTGGCTCAGTTCTCAGTGCAGGGACGGCGGGGGGACAGATGGAGCATCGGTCTGATGCTCCATCCACCGAGGTAAGTATGAATCTAAAAAAAAAACGAAAACCCATACTTCTCTTTTAAGTAAACCACAGAGTTCTGGGGTCTGGATTAAGTCATTATCCTGAACTCTGTGTATTACTTAAGCCTGACTCCTGCACTCTGTTTGTTATATAATCCTGACCCCAGAACTATGTGTGTTACTTATTCCTAATCCCTGAACTCTGTGTATTACTTAAAGGGGAGTTCCAGACTTTTTTTTTTGTTTATTAAAAGTCAGCAGCTACAAAAAGTGTAGCTGCTGGCTTTTAATAAACATACACTTACCTGCTCCACTGTCCAGCGACGTGGCCGGATGGAGCTTCGCTCCTCTCCGCCCTTCTCCACCGGCGCCTCCATTCCTACTGTGGGCACCCGGCCGTGACAGCTTTCAGCTTCACAGCCGGGCACTCACTGCGCATGCACGAGCGCAGCTGCGCAATCTGAGTGGCCAGGCGATCGCCTGGGACCTGTCACGTGTCCCAGGTGATCACCTACAGGGAGGGGCCAACCTTAGGCGATATGACGAGTCGCCTAAGCGGGCCCTGGGCGGAAGAAGGAAGTGGGACAGGAAGTCCCACTCCTACTGAAGCCCCCACTCCCCCCCCAAAAAAAATAACATGCCAAATGTGGCATGTAAGGGGGCGAGGAGTGGATTAAGCGGAAGTTCCAATTTTGGGTGGAACTCCGCTTTAATCCTGACCCCTGAACTCTCCTGAACTCTGTGTATTACTTAAGCCTGACTCCTGCACTCTGTTATATAATCCTGACCCCAGAACTATGTGTGTTACTTATTCCTAACCCCTGAACTCTGCTTGTTACATAATCCAGACCCCTGAACTCTATGTGTTACCTAATCTTGACCTCTGAACTCTGCGCATAAAATAACCCTTACCTCTGGGTTACTTACTCCTGACCCCTGAACTCTGTGTGTAACATAATCCTGATCCCTGAACTCTATATGTTACATAATTCTTAATACTGAACTCTGCGTTGTTTTAAACCTGGCCTTTGAATGCTGTGAGGTTGATTTACTAAGACTGGACAGTGCAAAATCTGGTGCAGCTCTGTATAGAGACTAATCAGCTTCAGCAAGCTGATGTTGGAAGCTGATTGGCTTCCATGCACAGCTGCACCAGATGTTGCACTCTTCAGGTTTAGTAAATCAACCTATTGTGTTACATAATCCTGACCTCTGAACTATGTGTGTTACTTACTTCTGAGCCCTAAACTCTGCATGTTACATAATCTAGACCCCTGAACTCTGTGCAATAATCAATCCTAACCTCTAAACTTGTGTGTGTTTCTCATTTCTCAGAAAATGCTATGCACATTTCTGTGGTAAAGCAGCCATTTCCAATGGGAAGATACATTTATTTGCCTCTCTCCATCAGCAGTTATGACAGGCCACACCTGATAAGGCAGAGGTAGCTAGGAAATTGATCTGCAGTCAGGTGGGCAGCTCTCCACTGTTAGAAATTGTGTGCAGAAATGCCTTGTCAGAAGCTGGGAATTGCATGCAGCATCTCTGAAAGACCCAACATATTGCCTCCTAGCCACCTGTGAACCACCCCCTGAAAAGCGATTCACTGCAGATCACTTTTAAGAGCTACAACAAGGGCTTTTGCCTGTCCGAATGAGGAATTTATCATTAAGCTCTAAGGCTGAGAACACTCCCACTATTATACAGCTATGAGCGGTCTGTCATTACATCATTGCTACCTTCCATGCTCATTAGCTCACTTTCCAACTGTTATCCTCTGACAGGACTCTTAAAGAGGAAGTAAATCCTCTTAAAAAAAAAAACTGCAAGGCAAAGGCATAATGAGCTAGTATGACTAGCATACTAGCTCATTATGAATTACTTACCTTAGATGGAAGCCCCCAAAGCCATCCTCATCTCCCCCTCCGGCCGCAGACATCTGTCCCGGAGGTTACTTCCGGGTATCGCGACTCTGGCGCTGTTATTGGCCAGAGCTGCAATGACGTCACTCCGCACATGCACACGGCATTTCGTTTCTTCCCAGTGCATGCGCCGTTTACAATATTGGTGCACTACAAGTGAAATATCTCCTAAACGGCACACGTTTAGGAGATATTTCCACTACCTATAGGTAAGCCTTATTCTAGGCTTACCTATAGGTAGAAGTCAACAAAAAGGGTTTACAACCACTTTAAGGGTTGATTTATTAATGGTAAACTTGGCAAGGTCAGTCACACTTTGCAATGGGATTTGCTCCAGGGTTTAGTGAATGTGCGGAAATTTCATTTTGAAAAGAATACCCAATCAAGTGCAAGGAAAATAAAAAACAGCATTTTTGCTTGCCATCATTGGATGATGGAAGTCAAAAGAGCTTCATCTCATTCACTAAGCTCAGAGGAAAATTCCATTGCAAAGTTAACAGTCTATTTGCCTTTAGTAATTTCCCCCCTTTGCTCTCTTGCTGACAGCCTATAGGGGGTCTCATTGCTTCACTTTTTTCACTGTTGTTACCTTAGAAACAGTTTACTTTACAATGCCTCACAGCTGCTGTCCACAGTTTCTAGAGTGCAAGCACAGCAACAGCTGATCTCTCTGATGGACGGTGAGCAAGCTCCAGCTAAATCCTTTTTCTTGTAAAATTCTGTGTATATTTAAAAATAGATGTATACAATATAAACAATCCTTTTAATAAAGAAGCTATGAAAATGAATTGACAATTCCATTAAGAACATTTTAACATCCCCCTTACAGAGCAGTAATGAACTGCTAACTTTTTTTTTATGGCAAAAAACTAAGGTACCACTACCTAATTATACATTTCTTAGAACATTAATGATTTGCATGCATGTAAAAAAAAAACAAAAACAAAAAACAACATTTTTTTGCTGTATTTAAAAATAAAATACAGCATTTTAATTATAATTAGGTATTTTACACTTCATCTTGTGCTTTTACCACAAGAAAATCAACTCAACCATTGTGACTGCATTGTTTTCATTATGTGTTCCTTTTTAAAACGTGCCTTCTTTTTTTTTTTACTTCCTGGTCCCTCAGTAATACATATTTTCTATAGGGCAACTTGTTGGGAACTATGGGAGATATGATAAATATATGCTAAGTTGGTATTTACCAATGTCACTCAATCTCTAAAATACACAGAGGGACAGAGAAATAATTTCTTCCATACTTAGGTTTCTTGAATTATATGGTTATAATAAGTCTCTCTCTCTCAAAAAAATTGATAGATACACACATAAAAAATGATGTTTGTTTGTTATCAATTATTATTATTTTTGTATTTTGTCACTTTAAATGCTGCACAGAGGAAAGTATAAGAAAGAGGTTAAGGGTCATAATAGCCTGCAGGTGGCACTGCTGCTGCAACTGATACAGCTTTGCTAGGGAAAAACATTTGACATGTATTTCTTTCCATAAGACATCCATATCAACTGCCAAAGTATTTCCCATATTTAATTTCCTACAACATTGTATTTTAAACTATTTGCCAGTGATATACTGTAGGTAAAAAAGTATAATATATGAAAGTTACTAAGACCATATGTAAAAGCGGAGTTCCACTGGTTTTTGAGTTTATTAAAAGTCAGCAGCTACAAAAAGTATAGCTGCTGACTTTTAATAAACCAACACTCACCTGTCCCACGGTCCAGCGATGCGGCAGCCCGGAGCCTCCGTTCTCTCCACCTCCTCTTCGCGGTGCCGACATTGTAAGTGTGGGTGCCCAGCTGTGCTCCGTAGAGTTGAGCGGACACCTGGATGTTCGGGTTCGACGGGTTCGGCCGAACTTCGGAAAAAAGTTTGAGTTCGGGACCGAACTTGACCCGAACTTTACCCCGAACCCGAACCCCATTGAAGTCAATGGGGACCCGAGCTTCTGAGGACTAAGAAGGCTCTAAAAAAGTAATGTAAAGGGCTAGAGGGTTGCAAATGGCAGCAAAATGTTGTTAAGAGCATGGGAGGTGCTCTGCAAACAAATGTGGATAGGGAAATAACTTAAAGAAACATAAAAAAAATAAAAAAATAAAAAAAATATGCTGGAGGCCCCCTTTTCAGCAGAAGAGGTACAGGAAGTCATTAAGAACCTCAGAAACTCAACGTCACAATGCCACACATATGGTGGGAATGCTCCAGAATACGCCCTTTCTGGAAAACAGTATTCAATTTAATGGATAAGCTAGTGGGAAAATAAAATACTTTGAAATAAAAATGTAGAGGGGTGCTAAATTTAAGGGAAGTGTTTGAGTGGTAAATAGGCTCAAACACCCTAATTCTGTAGGATTCATGGACCATTTTGTCCTCGGTGGACAGTATTGGTGTGCAGTTCCCTGCGGCCTACAGGTGGCGCTGCCATGGTAGGCTAGGGTTGAACCGCCGATACAGTGCTGTGCCTTTTGTGTCCCCTCTTGGCAGTAGTACAGCGGGGCGGGGAACCTGCTGTGCATGCAGGGAGAGGATATAAAAGGGGCAGACGCCTCCTGATCGGGGTCTGAGCCCCAGGCACCTTTGGCCTGGGGGCTGATGTCCAGTGGGGTGCCTTCGGCCTGGGTGCACGTGTTCCTGTTCCATCTCGGGCACCTTTAGCCCGGGGTGAGGTACTATCCTGGAGTTCCTGCTGCCCTGGGTATGGAGGCCTAGGGGCAGGAGTAAAGCCTGGGGTCCAGAGCCCTCGTCTGGAGTCCGCTAAGGGTCGAGGAGTCTTTGGGTGCCACCTCGTGTAGGGAAGGGAGGAACCTTCCGATGGCCCGATGTTGGAGGCACGGTGAAGGAAGGGTCTGTTGACTCCCTGGAGAGATGTCTTCCCCTTGATATGGGCTAGTTCTTAGGAGAAGCTCAAGGTCATCCTGACTGTATCGGAGGCCTTATTCACCCGGCCCATGGCAGGGCCCTTATACACCCTGGTCTGTGGCAGAGACCAAAGTTCTCCAGGTCCGTGGCAGAGGCCTTATACACCCGGTCTGTGGCATAGACCAACCTCATGGTCTGTGGCAGAGACCGTGTGCCTAAAACTGTTTGAGAAACCTAAGCAGTGAAGTGAATGTGCTACGTTTGTGCCTGGATCTCCTCCACACCTTAAGCTGTCCTGTTTCTTTGATCTAACCTTTTCTATCCGAGTACAGTTTATTTTGCCATGAGAGAATAAACTCAGAGTTGTAGTTTCAGCTGGTGTGGACATTGACTTTACTGGGAATTCAAGGACTTGCCTCTACCTACAGTAGAGGTGAGATCGACCACGTCCTCTCCCTGCAACAGGAGCTCCACCAGCAACACCACGACTGGGGCCACCACGTCCCTTTGACGTTCTCCTCATATTTTCCAAATTTAGGATCTTGCCCTAAATGGGTGTTTTTGGAAGAGCACAACACACCCACAGTACGTAAACACTGTATCTCACAGCTACAGAACTGCATAAAATGCTATTATTTTTTTTTTTTTTTTAGGATAGCACAGTAGAAGAAAAATATATAGAAATTGTTTAGTTCACACACCTCCAGATATGCAGAAAACACTGCTAAATATTTTTTGTGGCCCTACATGGGTGTTTTTGGCAGAGCACAACACACCCACAGTACGTAAACGCTGTATCTCACAGCTACAGAACTGCAGAAAATGCTATTAAAAAAAATGTTTTTGTCCTACAATTATTTTTTTTAGGATAGCACAGTAGAAGAAAAATATATAAATTGTTTATTTCGCACACCTCCAGATATGCAGAAAACACTGCAAAATATTTTTTGTGGCCCTAAATGGGTGTTTTTGGAAGACTACAACACACCCACAGTACGTAAACCCTGTATCTTACAGCTACAGAACTGCAGAAAATGCTATTCCAAAAAAATGTTTTTGTCTTACAATTATTTTTTTTAGGATAGCACAGTAGAAGAAAAATATATAAATTGTTTATTTCACACACCTCCAGATATGCAGAAAACACCGCAAAATATTTTTTGTGGCCCTAAATGGGTGTTTTTGGAAGAGCACAACACACCCACAGTACGTAAACGCTGTATCTCACAGCTACAGAACTGCATAAAATGCTATTAAATTTTTTATTTTTATTTTAGGATAGCACAGTAGAAGAAAAATATATAGAAATTGTTTAGTTCACACACCTCCAGATATGCAGAAAACACTGCAAAATATTTTTTGTGGCCCTAAATGGGTGTTTTTGGAAGAGCACAACACACCCATAGTACGTAAACGCTGTATCTCACAGCTACAGAACTGCAGAAAATGCTATTCAAAAAAAATGTTTTTGTACTACAATTATTTTTTTAGGATAGCACAGTAGAAGAAAAATATATACATTGTTTATTTCACACACCTCCAGATATGCAGAAAACACCGCAAAATATTTTTTGTGGCCCTAAATGGGTGTTTTTGGAAGAGCACAACACACCCATAGTACGTAAACGCTGTATCTCACTGCTACAGAACTGCAGAAAATGCTATTCAAAAGAAAATGTTTTTGTCCTACAAATTTATTTTAGGATAGCACAGTAGAAGAAAAATATATAAATTGTTTATTTCACACAGCTCCAGATATGCAGAAAACACTGCAAAAAAATGTTTGTGGCCCTAAATGGGTGTTTTTAGAGGAGCACAACACACCCACAGTACGTAAACGCTGTATCTCACAGCTACAGAACTAGAGAAAATGCTATTAAAAAAAAATGTTTTTGTCCTACAATTATTTTTTTTAGGATAGCACAGTAGAAGAAAAATATATAAATTGTTTATTTCACACAGCTCCAGATATGCAGAAAACACTCCAAAATATTTTTTGTGGCCCTAAATGGGTGTTTTTGGAAGAGCACAACACACCGACAGTACGTAAACGCTGTATCTCACAGCTACAGAACTGCATAAAATGCTATTAAAATTTTATTTCTATTTTTTTAGGATAGCACAGTAGAAGAAAAATATATAGAAATTGTTTAGTTCACACACCTCCAGATATGCAGAAAACACTGCAAAAAAATGTTTGTGGCCCTAAATGGGTGTTTTTAGAAGAGCACAACACACCCACAGTACGTAAACGCTGTATCTCACAGCTACAGAACTGCAGAAAATGCTATTAAAAAAAAATGTTTTTGTCCTACAATTATTTTTTAGGATAGCACAGTAGAAGAAAAATATATAAATTGTTTATTTCACACACCTCCAGATATGCAGAAAACACTGCAAAATATTTTTTGTGGCCCTAAATGGGTGTTTTTGGAAGAGCACAACACACCCACAGTACGTAAACGCTGTATCTCACAGCTACAGAACTGCAGAAAATGCTATTAAAAAAAATGTTTTTGTCCTACAATTATTTTTTTTAAGATAGCACAGTAGAAGAAAAATATATGGAAATTGTTTAGTTCACACACCTCCAGATATGCAGAAAACACTGCAAAATATTTTTTGTCGCCCTAAATGGGTGTTTTTGGAAGAGCACAACACACTCACAGTACGTAAACGCTGTATTTCACAGCTACAGAACTGCAGAAAATGCTATTGAAAAAAAATGTTTTTGTACTACAATTATTTTTTTAGGATAGCACAGTAGAAGAAAAATATATAAATTGTTTATTTCACACACCTCCAGATATGCAGAAAACACCGCAAAATATTTTTTGTGGCCCTAAATGGGTGTTTTTGGAAGAGCACAACACACCCATAGTACGTAAACGCTGTATCTCACTGCTACAGAACTGCAGAAAATGCTATTAAAAATAAAAAATTTTGTCCTACAAATTTTATTTTAGGATAGTACAGTAGAAGAAAAATATATAAATTGTTTATTTCACACAGCTCCAGATATGCAGAAAACACTGCAAAAAAATTTTTGTGGCCCTAAATGGGTGTTTTTGGAAGAGCACAACACACCCACAGTACGTAAACGCTGTATCTCACAGCTACAGAACTGCAGAAAATGCTATTAAAAAAATGTTTTTGTCCTACAATTATTTTTTTAGGATAGCACAGTAGAAGAAAAATATATAAATTGTTTATTTCACACAGCTCCAGATATGCAGAAAACACTCCAAATTATTTTTTGTGGCCCTAAATGGGTGTTTTTGGAAGAGCACAACACACCGACAGTACGTAAACGCTGTATCTCACAGCTACAGAACTGCAGAAAATGCTATTAAAAAAAAATGTTTTTGTTCTACAATTATTTTTTTTAGGATAGCACTGTAGAAGAAAAATATATAAATTGTTTATTTCACACACCTCCAGATATGCAGAAAACACCGCAAAATATTTTTTGTGGCCCTAAATGGGTGTTTTTGGAAGAGCACAACACACCGACAGTACGTAAACGCTGTATCTCACAGCAACAGAACTGCATAAAATGCTATTAAATTATTATTATTTTTTTAGGATAGCACAGTAGAAGAAAAATATATAAATTGTTTATTTCACACACCTCCAGATATGCAGAAAACACCGCAAAATATTTTTTATGGCCCTAAATTGGTGTTTTTGGAAGAGCACAACACACCCACAGTACGTAAACGCTGTATCTCACTGCTACAGAACTGCAGAAAATGCTATTCAAAAAAAATGTTTTTGTCCTACAATTATTTTTTTAGGATAGCACAGTAGAAGAAAAATATATAAATTGTTTATTTCACACAGCTCCAGATATGCAGAAAACACTCCAAAATATTTTTTGTGGCCCTAAATGGGTGTTTTTGGAAGAGCACAACACACCGACAGTATGTAAACGCTGTATCTCACAGCTACAGAACTGCATAAAATGCTATTAAAAATGTATTTCTATTTTTTTAGGATAGCACAGTAGAAGAAAAATATATAGAAATTGTTTAGTTCACACACCTCCAGATATGCAGAAAACACTGCAAAAATTTTTTTGTGGCCCTAAATGGGTGTTTTTGGCAGAGCACAACACACCCACAGTACGTAAACGCTGTATCTCACAGCTACAGAACTGCAGAAAATGCTATTCAAAAAAAATGTTTTTGTCCTACAATTATTTTTTTAGGATAGCACGGTAGAAGAAAAATATATACATTGTTTATTTCACACACCTCCAGATATGCAGAAAACACTGCAAAATATTTTTTGTGGCCCTAAATGGGTGTTTTTGGAAGAGCACAACACACTCACAGTATGTAAACCCTGTATTTCACAGCTACAGAACTGCAGAAAATGCTATTCAAAAAAAATGTTTTTGTACTACAATTATTTTTTTAGGATAGCACAGTAGAAGAAAAATATATAAATTGTTTATTTCACACACCTCCAGATATGCAGAAAACACCGCAAAATATTTTTTGTGGCCCTAAATGGGTGTTTTTGGAAGAGCACAACACACCCATAGTACGTAAACGCTGTATCTCACTGCTACAGAACTGCAGAAAATGCTATTAAAAAAAAAAAAATTTGTCCTACAAATTTTATTTTAGGATAGCACAGTAGAAGAAAAATATATAAATTGTTTATTTCACACAGCTCCAGATATGCAGAAAACACTCCAAAATATTTTTTGTGGCCCTAAATGGGTGTTTTTGGAAGAGCACAACACACCGACAGTACGTAAACTCTGTATCTCACAGCTACAGAACTGCAGAAAATGCTATTAAAAAAAATGTTTTTGTCCTACAATTATTTTTTTTAGGATAGCACAGTAGAAGAAAAATATATAAATTGTTTATTTCACACAGCTCCAGATATGCAGAAAACACCGCAAAATATTTTTTGTGGCCCTAAATGGGTGTTTTTGGAAGAGCACAACACACCGACAGTACGTAAACGCTGTATCTCACAGCTACAGAACTGCATAAAATGCTATTAAATTATTATTATTTTTTTTAGGATAGCACAGTAGAAGAAAAATATATAGAAATTGTTTAGTTCACACACCTCCAGATATGCAGAAAACACTGCAAAATATTTTTTGTGGCCCTAAATGGGTGTTTTTGGAAGAGCACAACACACTCACAGTACGTAAACGCTGTATCTCACAGCTACAGAACTGCAGAAAATGCTATTAAAAAAAAAAAATGTTTTTGTACTACAATTATTTTTTTAGGATAGCACAGTAGAAGAAAAATATATAAATTGTTTATTTCACACACCTCCAGATATGCAGAAAACACTGCAAAATATTTTTATGGCCCTAAATGGGTGTTTTTGGAAGAGCACAACACACCCACAGTACGTAAATGCTGTATCTCACTGCTACAGAACTGCAGAAAATGCTATTAAAAAAAAAATGTTTTTGTCCTACAAATTTTTTTTTAGGATCGCACAGTAGAAGAAAAATATATAAATTGTTTATTTCACACAGCTCCAGATATGCAGAAAACACTGCAAAATTTTTTTGGTGGCCCTAAATTGGTGTTTTTGGAAGAGCACAACACACCCACAGTATGTAAACGCTGTATCTCACAGCTACAGAACTGCAGAAAATGCTATTCAAAAAAAATGTTTTTGTCCTACAATTATTTTTTTAGGATAGCACAGTAGAAGAAAAATATATAAATTGTTTATTTCACACAGCTCCAGATATGCAGAAAACACTCCAAAATATTTTTTGTGGCCCTAAATGGGTGTTTTTGGAAGAGCACAACACACCCACAGTACGTAAACGCTGTATCTCACAGCTACAGAACTGCAGAAAATGCTATTAAAAAAAATGTTTTTGTCCTACAATATTTTTTTTAGGATAGCACAGTAGAAGAGAAATATATAAATTGTTTATTTCACACACCTCCAGATATGCAGAAAACACTCCAAAATATATTTTGTGGCCCTAAATGGGTGTTTTTGGAAGAGCACAACACACCGACAGTACGTAAACGCTGTATCTCACAGCTACAGAACTGCATAAAATGCTATTAATTTATTATTTATTTTTTTTAGGATAGCACAGTAGAAGAAAAATATATAGAAATTGTTTAGTTCACACACCTCCAGATATGCAGAAAACACTGCAAAATATTTTTTGTGGCCCTAAATGGGTGTTTTTGGAAGAGCACAACACACTCACAGTACGTAAACGCTGTATCTCACAGCTACAGAACTGCAGAAAATGCTATTCAATAAAAAATGTTTTTGTACTACAATTATTTTTTTAGGATAGCACAGTAGAAGAAAAATATATAAATTGTTTATTTCACACACCTCCAGATATGCAGAAAACACCGCAAACTATTTTTTGTGGCCCTAAATGGGTGTTTTTGGAAGAGCACAACACACCCACAGTACGTAAACGCTGTATCTCACTGCTACAGAACTGCAGAAAATGCTATTCAAAAAAAATGTTTTTGTCCTACAAATTTTTTTTTAGGATCGCACAGTAGAAGAAAAATATATAAATTGTTTATTTCACACAGCTCCAGATATGCAGAAAACACTCCAAAATATATTTTGTGGCCCTAAATGGGTGTTTTTGGAAGAGCACAACACACCCACAGTACGTAAACGCTGTATCTCACAGCTACAGAACTGCAGAAAATGCTAATAAAAAAAAATGTTTTTGTCCTACAATAATTTTTTTAGGATAGCACAGTAGAAGAAAAATATATAAATTGTTTATTTCACACACCTCCAGATATGCAGAAAACACTGCAAAATATTTTTTGTGGCCCTAAATGGGTGTTTTTGGAAGAGCACAACACACCCACAGTACGTAAACGCTGTATCTCACAGCTACAGAACTGCAGAAAATGCTATTAAAAAAATGTTTTTGTCCTACAATAATTTTTTTAGGATAGCACAGTAAAAGAGAAATATATAAATTGTTTATTTCACACACCTCCAGATATGCAGAAAACACTCCAAAATATATTTTGTGGCCCTAAATGGGTGTTTTTGGAAGAGCACAACACACCGACAGTACGTAAACGCTGTATCTCACAGCTACAGAACTGCATAAAATGCTATTAAAATTTTATTTCTATTTTTTTAGGATAGCACAGTAGAAGAAAAATATATAGAAATTGTTTAGTTCACACACCTCCAGATATGCATAAAACACTGCAAAAAAAATTTTGTGGCCCTAAATGGGTGTTTTTGGAAGAGCACAACACACCCACAGTACGTAAACGCTGTATCTCACAGCTACAGAACTGCAGAAAATGCTATTCAAAAAAAATGTTTTTGTCCTACAATATTTTTTTTAGGATAGCCCAGTAGACGAAAAATATATAAATTGTTTATTTCACACACCTCCAGATATGCAGAAAACACTGCAAAATATTTTTTGTGGCCCTAAATGGGTGTTTTTGGAAGAGCACAACACACCCACAGTACGTAAACACTGTATCTCACAGCTACAGAACTGCAGAAAATGCTATTCAAAAAAAAATGTTTTTGTCCTACAATAATTTTTTTAGGATAGCACAGTAGAAGAAAAATATATAAATTGTTTATTTCACACACCTCCAGATATGCAGAAAACACTGCAAAATATTTTTTGTGGCCCTAAATGGGTGTTTTTGGAAGAGCACAACACACCCACAGTACGTAAACACTGTATCTCACAGCTACAGAACTGCAGAAAATGCTATTCAAAAAAAATGTTTTTGTCCTACAATAATGTTTTTTAGGATAGCACAGTAGAAGAAAAATATATAAATTGTTTATTTCACACAGCTCCAGATATGCAGAAAACACTGCAAAATATTTTTTGTGGCCCTAAATGGGTGTTTTTGGAAGAGCACAACACACCCACAGTACGTAAACGCTGTATCTCACAGCTACAGAACTGCAGAAAATGCTATTAAATTTATTTTTTATTTTTTTAGGATAGCACAGTAGAAGAAAAATATATAGAAATTGTTTAGTTCACACACCTCCAGATATGCAGAAAACACTGCAAAATATTTTTTGTGGCCCTAAATGGGTGTTTTTGGAAGAGCACAACACACTCACAGTACGTAAACGCTGTATCTCACAGCTACAGAACTGCAGAAAATGCTATTCAAAATTTTTTTTTGTACTACAATATTTTTTTTAGGATAGCACAGTAGAAGAACAATATATAAATTGTTTATTTCACACACCTCCAGATATGCAGAAAACACTGCAAAATATTTTTGTGGCCCTAAATGGGTGTTTTTGGAAGAGCACAACACACCCACAGTACGTAAACGCTGTATCTCACAGCTACAGAACTGCAGAAAATGCTAGAAAAAAAAACGTTTTTGTCCTACAATAACTTTTTTAGGATAGCACAGTAGAAGAAAAATATATAAATTGTTTATTTTTCACACAGCTCCAGATATGCAGAAAACACTGCAAAATATTTTTTGTGGCCCTAAATGGGTGTTTTTGGAAGAGCACAACACACCCACAGTACGTAAACCCTGTATCTAACAGCTACAGAACTGCAGAAAATGCTATTTTTTTTTTTTTTTTTTTAGGATAGTATGGTAGAAGAAAAATATATAGAAATTGTTTTGTTCACACAGCTCCAGATATGCAGAAAACACTGCAAAATATTTTTTTTTGCCCTAAATGGGTCTTTTTGCAAGAGCACAATACACCCACAGTATGAAAACGGTGTATCTCACACCTACAGCAATACAGAAAATGCTATTAAAAAAAGTTTTAGCCCTAAAAAAAATTTTGGAATAGCACAATACAAGAAATATATATAAATTTGTAAATCTCACACTTGCATATATGCAGAAAACACTGCAATTTTTTTAATTTATTTTTGCCCTAAATGGGTCTTTTCGCGAGAGCACAATACACCCACAGTATGTAAATGGTATATCTCTCAACGTAACATATGCAGTGCTGGTGCACTGAGCTTGCAGATAAAAGTTAGATTTTCTCTGACTCTGGGCTCATGGCAGTGTAAAAAGACTACACTACACTGCAACACAAACAGGTAAACCCATGCAGATCGCTGAGTTATTAGATCTCTGAATCTGGACTCCTATATAAATCTCTCTCCCTGAAAGCACCATCAGGAACCTTCCCCTACACTGTCTCTCTATCTTTTCTCTCAGATTGCAGAATCAGGACTAACTCATGTATTTCAATCTCTCCCTATTAAGCAACAGCAGCCAGGAACCTCTCCCTATCCTAAGTGATGTGCTGTGCTGTGTGCCTCTAGCTTATATCGAAGCTGGGTCACATGCTGCACTGAGCTGGGTCACATGCTGCACTGGCCAATCACAGCCATACCATTAGTAGGCATGGCTATGATGGCTTCTAAGGGCACACCAGCTAAACAAAAGGTGATTGGCTGCCCCCTGAAGCTTTTCTAAATGCGCCATTACATCGCCGAACACCGGACCCGAACCCGAACATACACGCAATTGTTCGGGTTCGGGTCCGGTGCACAAAAACTCTAATGTTCGGTACGGACCCGAACTTTACAGTTCGGCTTCGCTCAACCCTAGTGCTCCGTCAATGAGCAGGCAATGTTCTGTGATGTGTCCCAGAACATTGCCGGGAAGGAGGGGCCACCTAGGGGGAGAGGAGGAGTCACCTAGACGGCCAGAAGTCAGAAGGAGGAAGTGGGACAGGAAGTCCCACTCCAAACCAGGTACCCACCCCCCCCCGAAAATATTACATGACAATTGTGGCATGTCAGGGGGCGAGGAGTACTTAAAGTGGAAGTTCCACTTTTGGGTGGAACTCCGCTTTAAGGGAACGTGTATTTGGCATGCTGCCAGGAACTGTAAATATGTATCTAATGAATGTATGACACATCATGTTAGAGCAACACTTTAAGAGACCACACAGTGTATAGCAGCCATTCTCATCCAGGGTTCCTCCAGAAGTTGTTAGGGGTTCCACGGGCTGTAGTTGTTTGACCTCCTAGATGGTACCTGCATAGTTTTACTGCCAACGCTTTTCGGCAAAACAAGAAGCATGACACAATTATCTTTCTAAATGTCTGAAAGAGTGCCATTTTGACCACTACCTTAAAGGTTCCCTGAAACCTGAAAATGATTTTATTATCTGGTGTAAAAAGATTGAACAAGGCTGGTCTAGAGGATAACATGAGCAACTACAAGTTTCACAAGTTATTGTACACAGATATTTTCAAGCACGTTTGTATAGACTGTTCCCTTTACTTTGTAGAAAAGAGTAAAGTCTGTCCATATTTGAATGTCAGACAACTTAACAATAAAAACTGTGTGGAGTCCCATCAGTCTGACATACAGTATGTGTATAGATAGACTTTTGCCCACTTGTCATATTCAATGAGAGACCTGGCTGTTTATGAACTGCACATGTTATCAGCCATATCAAGATTAAAATTACACATAAGAAACAAACACTGTAATAGTACAACATAGAAGTCTCTTTTAGGTAAAGTTCCAATATATTATTGTAAAAAGTTTCAGAAGCACATGTACACTTCTCTACTGTTTTTTTTCCCAGGTTGTCATGTAGTTTGAATACTATTTAAATTACCTGGTTTAAGTTATTTAAAGTGACGTTGTCAAAAAATGCTTACAGGTAAAAAATGCAGGTGTCTAGTTTTGCATACCACTAGCAACTTTAGTTCACCCACTCTACCTAAATCCCAGGCTGTTTTGATTGGGTAACACTCTAGTAATTTTTGGTGTCAACACTTGCCAGCTAGCTACCCTCCTTAAATTCTTTTCATCCAGTTAATATAATGGACCACTGGACCTCTGGCCAACAGGAATGCATAGTGGGTTGTCTTCAATACTATTAGGCAGTCCCAAAGGTTCAGCCCAATCAAAACAGTTCAGAATCCAGAACTGGTTGACTGAAACATGCTGTGGGTATGTAAAGACATTTCTAGGTGCCTGGACTTTATACCCATTAGGAGCCTTTTTTTGACACTTTAAATAGGGATCTATTGTGCATGCTAACAGAGTAAAAATGAACATTGCCTTTTTTTTGTAGTGATTCTGTGTGAAATGTTAACATAGATTAAAATTGACAAAGTATATTCTGGTACACAGTGGGATGGATTAATTTAAGGCAAGGAGATTATGAACTTGGCAAGTGCAGTCGCGCTCTGCAAGGAAATTTGCTTCAGAGCTTCGTAAATGAGGTGAAGTTTCACTTTGCAAAGAATACCCAATCACATACAAGAAAAATAAAAAAAAATGCATTTTTTGCTGATTGACTGAAGAAAGTCAGTAGAGCTTCCCCTCATTTACTAAGATCTGGAGCAAATTACCTTGCAGAGTGAAACCGCACGTGCAAACTGCATAGTTTGGGGGAGATTTGGAGCATTCAGAAATTGGTGCAGCAGTGCATGATAACCAATCAGCATCTAATTTCAGCTTGTTCAATTGAGCTTTGAAAATGAAACCTAAAAGCTGATTGGTTACTATGCAGAGTTGCAGCAGATTTTGCACTGTCTAGTTTTAGTAAATCCCCCCTTTATGTGCCTTTAGCCGCTTAAGGAATGCCCTACGTACATTTACTGAGGCAGGGCAGCATTTTAGCACAAAATCACGTACCTATACATGATTCTCCTCTTCGACTCTGGGGCGCGCATGCCGCTGGAGCCCCGCTCCCGCTGGGATTGGAGAGAGAACAGCGCTCTGCCTATTAAACAAGGCAGACCGCTATTCTGCCAGAAAGGAAAATGGAGATCTCTGTTTTCCTTTAGTCAAATCACTCCCCCTACAGTTAGAAAGCACACATAGGGAACACATTTAACCCTTTGATTGCCCCTGATGTTAACCCCTTCCCTGCCAGAGTCATTTATACTGTGACAGTGCATTTTGTAGCACTTATCACTGTATTGGTGTCACTGGTCCCCAAAAAGTGTCACTTAGTGTCGGATGTGTCCGCCACAATTTTGCAGCCCCACTAACAATCACTGATCGCTGCCATTACTAGTAAAAAAATATTTAAAAATAAAAAGTCCCTAAATCTATCCCATAGTTGTAGACGCTAAAACTTTTATGCAAAACAATCAATATGCGCTTATTGGGAATTTGTTTACCAAAAATATGTAGCAGAATACATATTGGCCTAAATTTATGAAGAAGTTAGATTTTTTTGGATATGTTTTATAGCAGAAAGTAAAAACTATAGTTTTTTTTTTTAAATGATTGATTTTTTTTGTTTTAAGCTCTATTTGTGGGAAAAAATACATTAACCACTTGCTTACTGGGCACATATACCCCCTTCCTGACCAGGCGAAATTTCAGATTTCGGCACTGTCACGCTTTGAATAAAATTTGCGCGGTCGTGCGACGTGGCTCCCAAACAAAATTGACGTCCTTTTTTTCCCACAAATAGAGCTTTCTTTTGGTGGTATTTGATCACCCCTGCGGTTTTTATTTTTTCGCAATAAACAAAAAAAGAGCAACAATTTTGAAAAAAACACAATATTTTTTACTTTTTGCTATAATAAATATCCCAATTTGTTTTAAAAATATATATTTTTTTCTCTGTTTAGGCCGATACGTATTCTTGCACATATTTTTGTTAAAAAAAAAATCGCAATAAACGTATAGTGATTGGTTTGCGCAAAACTTATAGCGCCTACAAAATAGGGGATAGAATTATGTTTTTTTTTTTTTTTACTAGTAATGGCGGTTATCTGCGATTTTTGTCAGGACTACGATATTACGGCGGACACATCGGACACTTTTGACACATTTTTGGGACCATTCACATTTATACAGCGAACAGTGCTATAAATATGCACTGATTACTGTATAAATGTGACTGTCAGGGAAGGGGTTAACACTAGGGGGCGAGGAAGGGGTTAAATGTGTTCCCTAGGAGTGATTCTTACTGTGGGGGGAGGGGACTGACTGGGAGAGGTGACCGATCTGTGTCCCTATGTACAAGGGACACTGCATCGGTCTCCTCTCCCTGACAGGATGTGGATCTGTGTGTTTACACACACAGATCCACGTCCTTGGCTGTGTAATGGCCGATTGCGGGTACCTGGCGGACATCGTGGCCGCCAGGCACGCACATCGGCACCTTAGTGACACGGCGGGCATGCACGCGCCCCCCCAGTGGCCGGAGGAGCAGAGGCCGTCAATAGATGGCCTCCAGGATTTGTAGAGCCACCTTGTGGCCATCATTTGTCAATGGCCTGGTACTCAAGAAGTTAATTTTATTTGGGTATAGTGTTGCACAACCGCACAATTTTCAGTTAAAGCACCTCAGTGCCGTATCGCAAAAATGGCCTGGTTAGGAAGGGGGTAAAACCTTCCAGGGCTGAAGTGGTTAGTAAATCAACCCCACAATGTTAGTGTCTACTATACTAATGTGCATTGGCACAGCACTATGACCATAGGAAATTATTTCAATTGATGTTTATTTCACGGGGACCACACAAACAGCACATGATCAGGAAAACAAACACAATTAGAATTAATCTAGGAGCATCCAAAGTATGGCTGATGCTCCTAAACTGGGGTTTGCTCTGCTGTTTTGATCCTTATAAAAAAACAAGACTAGTCATAATATTTACTGTCCTACTGGAATTGTGTGTTAAATTTTGGGTTATCTGGATTGGCATCTACTGTATAGAAGGATATATCACATCTGTAATTTTCCCAATTTGTTCAGAAAAAAAGAACCACACTGATATGGAAACTCAATGAGCCAAAGGGAAAAGAGCATATTTCATCTTTGCTTTTCAATGTCTTAATTCTTTTTTTTTTTTTTTTAGCCCTTTTTCAATTTGAAATAAAATAAGGCGAGCAAAAATTATCCAGAAGAGACATTCCCAAAAATGTATTTCCACAAAGAGCTGTTAACGCTTTTGCATAATGCATTACAAAGATAGAAACACTGAGCAAATGTAGCAGGATTTTAGAGAATATATTAAGTATACTACAGTTCATAAATAAAACACTTATAGCAATCACTGGAGAACATTAGTATCCAGTGTGAATTACTCTACCTAGGGAACAGCATGCCTTTCTAATTGTGGATCTATTCAGAGGTATTTTCCATCTCAGGGCACATGTTTCACATGCAGGATGTATTTCCAAACCGTGGGACAGAGCTGGAGCTGGCATCTATTTCTGGCCTTGGTCTACTGTGAATGTGCAATATTCTTAGCATTTACAGAATAGTTCAGCTACCTAGAAAGTTTCACTAAGCTCATAAATGTTTTTCTTTTAAATATCTATAGATGTGAATATGTGGGGATCTATCTTGCTATGCATCTACAGTGTCCCCTTTCTTTATCTCCCCCTCTCTTTATATATATTTTTTTCCCTTCCCTGGTCTGAAAAATATTCCAATAAACTTGTAAGAGTATCATTTCTGAGAAACAAAGGCTTTTACCCACTTGAGCTCCAGAAGTTGTTTCCCCCTTTTGAGATCAGGCCATTTTTTGCTATTTAGCACTGCACTATTTTACTGTAACTGGTAATTGCGCTGTCATTCCACACTGTACCCAAACAAAATGTATATAATTGTTTTCACACAAATAGACCTTTCTTTTGGTGGAATTTGATCACCACTAGATTTTTTTTACTTTTTGCTATATACATGAAAAAAATACCAAAAATATGTGGAAAAAATAAATAAATTATTTTCTGCTACAAAACATATCCAATACAATTTTTGAAAAAAATTGAATTTCTTCATAAATGTTGGCCAACATGTATTCTACTACATGTCTTTAATAATAAAAAATAAGTGTATATTAATTGGTTTGCTTGAAAGTTATAACGCCTACAAACTATGGTATATATACTGTAATATTTTTTTTTTTGTAATACTACTTATGGAGGTGATCAGCAATTTATAATAGGACTGCGAGTGCATCAAGCATCGGGCATCTAAAACTAACTGGTGCTGGGGGGAACTGACTAACTGCCACTGACATTACCATCACAACTGAGACTATTACAGTGATCAGTGCTATTACTATTGCACTGTCATTGTACTAATGAAAAGGGGGAAAGGAGAAACTTGGCACTTTAAATGAGGCGGTGACCGGGTAAGGTCGGTTGCCTCCATCCCTATCTAATTAAAGAAGAACGACTAAGGGTTGGGACTTTGAATGAAGCAGGCAGGTGTAGGTAATTTAAATGTATTGGAAATCGATGATAAGTTGCATGAGGGTAATCATGAGAACAAAGAAACCAATAATTCATTCAGTAGATATACATACAGCAATAACAATTTGCCACACAATAGTACAATTCACAAATCACATGGTACAGGTGATCATAAGGTAAAACATATAGTGGGCATAAAAACATGGCATATAATAGCTCTATACATTTTGTGGATTTATCCACTCTTCAGGAGCAAAATATCTGTAAGGTCTGACCCTGTCACGGAAAAAATGAAATTAAAATAAGTAATTAGGGATAATATTGCCTAGGATAGACCCCCCAAAACCACTCTCAACAGTACTTACATTGTCTGTGTCTAAGCAGTAGTGTGGTGCCATATGAATGAGAAAACCCCTAGGGGTGTCGCTGGTGGGAGCTGAGGTGGTTATGGCAGACAGGACTCAAAACAAGGATGGTTTCCAGGGAAAGATTGTACTAATGACACTGGCTGGGAAGAGTTAGTATACAGGGCAATCAAGGGGTTAAATGTGGGCCTAACAATGTGTAATGTGTGGTGATTTTTTATTACAGATCTCTTTGTTTCTTATCCTTGAGAGATAAGAAACAGGGAGATTGTTCCTTCTGTATAGTGCCCTGTGTTGATTGTCAACACAGGGCTCTGGGCTGTGATTGAACATGGCCTATCAGCAGGTCCTGGCCAATGAATCATTGGTCGGGACTTGCTGACAGACTCCTTTTGTGTATACTCACACCGGGAGTGGGCAGGAGTAGGCATGTGTGAGCCCTAAACCCGGAGGCAGGCAGTGGCGTACGGGTATGACACTTTGCTTGTGCGGGCCACCAGTCCACAGTACATTATGTGCGGGTCTGCAAGTGGCTAATAATAATAATAATAATAATTAAAAATAACGATAATACATTTAAAAAAATGTAAGTGTATTCATACATATAATTATGGTGTAAACAATGTTGCTTATTAAAGAGTAAAAAATGTATGGATTACGAAAATATACATAGGCTCAGAACACAGGTATCAGGAGTGCGTTAGGCTCAGAACACGTTTATCAGGAGTGAGTTAGGCTCAGAACTCAGGGATCAGGAGTGTGTTAGGCTCAGAACACAGGGATCAGGAGTTTGTTAGACTCAAAACACAGAGATCAGGAGGGTGTTAGGCTCAGAACACAGGGCTCAAGAGTGCATTAGGCTCAGAACACAGGGATCAGGTGTGCGTAAGGCACAGATCACAGGGATAAGGAGTGCGTTGGACTCAGAAAACAGGGATAAGGAGTGTGTTAGGATCATAAAACAGGGATCAGGGGTGAGTTAGGCTTAGAATGCAGAGCAGATGGCGACGCAGTTCTGAATGGAGACCAAGAGCAGGAGCTGGCAGAGTGATTCCCCATGTTGGCAAGCTGGTGGTTGGTTGCCTGTGTCCTAACAACCAGTCACCTGCGGCTTAACTTCAGAGGTTACTTTGGTGGCTCCTCCCCCTGCCCTCTGTCCTGGGCTGGGCTGCCTCCTGCTCTGTTCACTGATGACAGTGCAGGAGGAGGCTTGTGGAGGCAGGGGCGAGCCGGACTCATGGTAAGGCCGGCCTTAACGAGTGGGCCAGGTAAATGACCTTGGTGGGCCATATCCGGCCCTCAGGCCGCAGTTTGAGGACCCCTGATTTAGGCTGCATTTACACTTTAGCATTTCGTAGGCAGATTTTCAGCGAATCTGCCCGCGATTTGAAAGCGCTGATGTGTGAATGGTAAATTGCGGGACTCGCATTTGAGATGTTATTTATTTGAATGACACCTCAAATTGTGGCGCTGGTCTGTGGTGATTGTCGTGCAATAAGTTGCGCTGCAATCATGGCAACAAGCATTGTGGAAAGCATGTTGCCCAAAAGTAGCTCCTGAACCTTTTTTGGGTGACATGCTTGAAGTGTGAATGCAGCCAAAGGAGATATTAACATTTGTAGCAGCCGGTAATGTCACTGGCGCATGGACATTGCACTCTGAATGGATGGCACACTCGAGTGTGTCCATTCAAAGCACTGTGCCATGATTATGACTCCCATGCACATTTGCAGGAGTGACATCATCGTAGACCGACTGTTGAAACAGCCAGAACAAAAGAACCCGGAAGGAGGACCAGGTGAAGATGGAGGCCCTGTCAGTGATGACAGCGCACCCTTGGAGGGATTCGCTTTACAGGAAAGCCCGTCATAATGTGTTAATATGTGGTACATTCTAGCACATTATGTCATTAACCTGCAGGAGAACTTTTTTTTTTGAGAGAGAAAGTTAACTACCGCTTTAATAAAACGTAATATATGCAATAGTAATAATTTTAGTTTGCATCTCTCTGTCTTGCCTCTGAAGTGTGGCAGATTGTATTTTTTTTACAGCAGCAGTTGTTTGGATGTGTGCAGTATTCACAACTGGTAAAGTTCCATTTTCAGGTTACCATCTTATGATTTTTAAGGTCACACAGATGATTGCACTGCTGGTAAAGCTAAAACTGTCTCCTTGTAAACCAGCAGACTAAAGGTTTTTACATGTATTCACTGCAATAAAGTAATAAAAAAAACTTCCATGTTCAGCTCCCCCCACAACCCCCATTTCATTCTAGCATTGAAAGGACATGTGTTTCTGGCAGGACTGTCACGTCTCTTTTTCTACTAATAGCAGTTGGTCTGACAAAGAAACAGCGGGGGACATATGGAAAAGCATTTCTATACATAGTTTTTATCTTTATCTACACAAATACATTATTTTTCTACCTTTATCTATCTATTTAGCCAATCACAACTACACTTTGGCTACAGTATATTGCTAATGAAATCTAAGAATAAGATTTAACGCTCCCACGAGTTTGAGGTGAATCTGGTGGGACCTAGATTTTTGGTGCCATGGATTTTTTGTGCAGATTTGCCCAGGGGGATTTTTTTTAACCATTATGCACTGCATGACATTTTACCTATGGCCACTAGGTTTAGAAGAATCAACAAGGGTTCTTCTATTTATATGGGTAAGTCAGCCCTTAATAGGGGTAATAGGAGGGGTAATAATCAGCTATAGATTCAGTGTATTGAATGTTGCTGTAAGGTGTAAGGAAAGCTCAGGGAACACTTAAAAAATGCATGGAGATAACGGTCCGGTAGGAAACTGTACTTTTTTTTTTATTATTATTAGCATTTAGAGCAATCAGCCCCTTTGCTGCCTTTTTATTGTGTTCTTAAAATTTGAGTCTATTCTCTTTAATGTTGTTTTGTGGTTGATTTATGTCGGATGTAAACTTTGTGATTATTGTGTTTGGGGGTGGTATTTTAAACTTGTTGTTTCTTTTTTCTTGTTTGTTTTATTGTTGATAGGCCTTTTTCTAGGTTTGGGGTAACCAAAGTGCAGCATTCACGTGTTATTGACCATCTGCTCTTGGAGCTTCCTCTTGTTCACAGCACGTCACTGCATCATTTTAAAGAACAGCAATATGCATATGAACCACCTTACATTATATCACTCACATTCACCACACACCAATCCCCACTGATAGAACAAAAGTTAGGTATATATTGATTTGGCCTATTATCCCTAATTAAATGTGTCTTGCTGCTGGCCAACTTTACACCAATGTATCATCTGTGGTATTTAAATTCTTGTAGTAAAGCTCTTTGTCTCTAGTTAATTTAAAGCATTTGTTACCCCAAAACTTCATATTCCTGATATTTATCTGCTGTACCATGTACTTGTATGAGGAAGTATCCTGTTCTTGTTGTATTGCTTCCTTTATGTGAAATCACTGGTGTTCCTGCCAGTCCCTCTGCTTTACTATTGAAAACTGACCACACTTAGCAGGAAAACACACCATGGTCAGTTCTCTAGCTGTGCTGGGAACTCAGTGTACTCTTTTCCAATGATCAGACTTGTCCTGACACCCCCTGCTGCACAGCCATTTATTGGAAGGATCAGTGTGCTGATGCTTCTCCTCCCCATGAGCTCTTATGCAGCTGAGAATAGAGGGAATGTGATCACTTATAAAAAAGGGAAAAAAATGTGTTTATAATTTAATTATTTTATCTATACAAAAATGTTTTACCTTTCATTCCTATTTTAAATTGAATGGGTTGTTTTACAAAGTGATCATTTACAATAACTTTAACCCTATCCTTGCTATTTTAAATTATCCTGCTGTTGGACAATTTTACACTGCTGTGTCATCCGCAGCCCCTTAATTTTTGCAGTAAAACATCTTCAACACCAGCCTGTACTCAATGGGGTTGATTGCCAAAAGGCAAACAGGATGTTCATTAAAGCGGAGGTCCGCCATTTTTTTTAAGAGTCAGCAGCTACAAATACTTTTAAAGTAAGGACCCTTACCTGTCCAGGGCGCCCGCGATGTCGGCACCCAAAACCAATCTATAGCTCGGCTCTCGTGTGCTGATGCCGCCATCTTCGGTAAGTGAATCAGGAAGTGAAGCCTTGTGGCTTCACTTCCTGGTTCCCTATTGCACATGCACGACTAACGCTGCGCTATCCCACTGGTCCCTGCTGTCTTTTGGGACCTGTGTGTCTCCCAGAAGACAGCGGGGGGACGAAGGAAGTGGCGTAGATACCTGCGGGACGCTCGGGTATCTATGCCCGGAAGTGGGAGCAAATACCTGTATTACACAGGTATTTGCTCCCCCCTCCCCCCTGAAAGGTGCCAAATGTGACCCTGGAGGGGGGGAGGTTTCCGAAAAGCGGAAGTTCCATTTTTGGGTGGAACTCCGCTTTAAGCCAAGGTTGACCAGGAGCTTGTTCTGCACCCATAGTACAGCTTGTCACTCATTCACTAAAAAAAAAAGACAGTAAATAAAAACAAGGACACATTTAAAAAAGTATTTAAAGAAAAAAGCCCCACAATAGTGATGTCGCGAACATAAAATTTTCCGTTCGCGAACGGTGAACGCGAATTTCCGCAAATGTTCGCGAACGGGCGAACTGGGCGAACCGCCATAGACTTCAATAGGCAGGCAAATTTTAAAACCCACAGGGACTCTTTCTGGCCACAATAGTGATGGAAAAGTTGTTTAGAGGGGACTAACACCTGGACAGTGGCATGCCGGAGGGGGATCCATGGCAAAACTCCCATGGAAAATTACGTAGTTGACGCAGAGTCGGGTTTTAATCCATAAAGGGCATAAATCACCTAACATTCCTAAATTGTTTGGAATAACATGCTTTAAAACATCAGGTATGATGTTGTATCGATCAGGTAATGTAAGGGTTACGCCCGCTTCACAGTGACAGACCAAACTCTGACAGACCAAACTCCCCGTTTAACGCACCGCAAACAACCGCAAACAGTCCATTTGCACAACCGCAAGGCTTTAATGATCACCTTAGATAATCACAAAGAAAATTTATGTTTTTTCTATGCAAAATTATCCAGCCGATCGCTTTTGGTCTGTTCACAATGAAGCAACGACATTATCATCTGGGGTGTGCCAACATTGCCATTGCCAACACACTCATAGAGGTGGTCGCTTCATTGTGATACGCAAGCCCCTTCACCACAACAAGGTAACGATAACTCCATCATCACCTCAAAACTCACTCAAGGAAATTCATCAAAGTGTTTCAAACCTTTTTTTGCAGTCACATGTCAAAAATTAACAATAAAGTTACACAACTGTTTTTTTACCCCATTTGTGGCAATCTTCCACAACCAATAGATGCAATAGATTCATTTTTGTGACCTGCTGTTTACAAGGAAAGGGTGCATTTTTACACACTTATACTAAACCTGTGACTGCCCTTTGCATCTGCATTTGCATAGACATAGTTGCAATGTTAGGAAGTCCTACTGAGGACTTCTTGATGTAGTGCAAATACAGTATAATACACTATTCTGTGGTTTATTTCCCTGGACATCTGTCTCCCCTCATCATATTGTTCCTCATCTGCTCCTCATCTGCTCCAAATGGTCTGCTCCAAGGCCCCCAAACACCTTCCCCATGGCGGTATCAACACTTTCCTGGCCATGTCTCCCTGTCATAAGATTTCTTCCTTCTACTTGATGCTCAAGCTAAAATAATGCTTCTCTCCATACCATGTTACAATGCTCCACTCCCAGCTGTTTCCTTAACCAGCATAAATCTCCACTCCCAGCTGTGTCATTCCATCTCCTAGACCAGTGTTTCTCAACTCCAGTCCTCAAGGCGCCCCAACAGGTCATGTTTTCAGCATTTCCCTCAGATGAAAATGCTGTGGTAATTACTAAGGCAGTGAAACTGATCAAATCACCTGTGCAAAATAATGGAAAACATGACCTGTTGGGGTGCCTTGAGGACTGGAGTTGAGAAACACTGTCCTAGACAATGGACTCCGACAGGCTTTCCCATAAAGGGCAAATATCCAGGAGCGTGGCCACAGTGATCTTCCTGGTGTGGATTTTATGGAGATGCCAGATGAATTCATACACAGAAATCCCATGAGGGTAATTATATCGCAGATGATCACCTGCGATATAATTACCTTGATGTTTATAATGCACATCGTCACTTAATTTGATATTCTGTGTGCTTTCCTATATTCATTTTTTTCCTTATGAACTTTAATTAGCGCTGCACTATTTTTATGTTATACTGATCTGGGGTGTTGTAAATTTACCTGGAGTAGGGGCGTGGCTTGATCTTCACCGAGATGGCGGTGTAACTCCGGAGCTCTGGCAAACGGCGAGAGAAAGAGCGGCTCACAGCTACACAGGACACTGTACCGACAGCTCACTACGGCGGTTTACCTCCCCGGTACCCCGACATCATGACCAGGAGACGCCAGGCGGAACATCGCCCCAGAAAACTAACGGCTTACTTCACACAGCCTCTGCAGCCTCGTGGGCAAGATGGCGCCGGCTCCTTCTCTACCCCGAGGACGGCTCACATGGATACAGACAACCATGATGACCCAGCACACCGGAACGCCTGACGTACAAGGGGAGCCACAGAGACTCCCTCACCTCTCATTAGGAGTCCGGCTAAAGCGAGAGCCAGGCTGGAGGAACAGGAGCTGCAGCAGTGTGAAGTAAGATCCAATGCAGACTCACAAGAGGACACTAGAGAGCTCCCTGACTCCATAGTGGTGTTTCCCACACAGAACCAGCCAGTCCTAGACACTACGTTAAAAGACATGCTTGTCTCCCTGAGAAGCTCTATCCATGCTGACATGATGACATGCATGAGGAAATTTAGCTCTGAACTCAATGCGGTAGGGAACAGAGTTGATCACATTGAATCTAAAATGGGGGAGTATGCAACGACGATT
Organism: Rana muscosa; assembly: GCA_029206835.1. Taxonomy (NCBI): domain Eukaryota; kingdom Metazoa; phylum Chordata; class Amphibia; order Anura; family Ranidae; genus Rana; species Rana muscosa. The sequence continues at coordinate 571,006,192 of CM055121.1, forward strand.
AATGACTTGGTAGATGCTCATGACATTGTTGAAGAGGACCAGACATGGATAAAGGCAAAGTTGGCAGATTTGGAAGACAGGTCCAGGAGAAACAATGTCAAAATAAGAGGCATTCCAGAATCTGTACAAACCTCTGTGTTCATATGCTACAGCAATGCTCTCAGCCCTCATGCCAGATCTTCCTCCTATTGAACTGTCCATAGATAGAATCCATCGCCTCCCAAAACCCTCATTCATTCAGGAGCATATCCCCAGGGATGTGCTGTTTCGCATGCATTTCTACCAAAATCAACAACGTCACCAAGGCATTGAGAAATCATGACATCACCTACAGATGGGGTTACCCGACTAAATTAATCGTCACTAGAGAAGGATCCACGCATGTAATTACTTCTCCTACTAAAGGCTTTCGGCTTCTCCAGAAGTGGAAGATTGTCCCAGATGAACCTCCTTCATCTTCCAACGCGCCAAGCCCTAATAGGATTCCTCCAGAATGGCAGCAAGTTTTAAACACCTGAGGCGTCAGTGATATTTGCAGTGCCCTGCTACTTTCATTTCTTGCCCTGTTAATGGGCCTCGCCCTTTGGAGCTCTTTCTTGCAATCTGTGCTCCCATCTACCTGAGCAGAGAAATTCTGCACCTGGGTGTATTCACCTTCCTTTTAAACTTTTTGTTGTTTGTTTTCTTTTTTCTATATCAAATTTCTTTTCAGACACTGCTTACGTTACCGGAATCGGGACTTAGTTTTATTGAACCTTGGAATACATGCACCCCTTGGACAGCTTCCTGGCACCTTTGTAAGTACACACCATATGTAAATCTCAGCATTCCACTTAAACTATCCCATGCCAGTTAGGATACTCTCCATAAATGCACATGGTCTAAACCATCCAGCCAAGAGGGCATCCCTCTGGAGAGAGGCAGACTCTTCTCAATGTGACATAATATGCGTCCAAGAGACACATTTTCACCACAAGGCACCGCCTAGATGCACCCATAAAGGCTTCCAACACTATTTCTTCTCCAACATGGAAGCAAAGCAAAGGGGGGTCATGACTGCAATTAAGGACTCAATCTCTTTCCAAATACACAAGGAAATATGTGACCCATCAGGTCATTATATCATCCTAGTGTGTGATATCAACACAAAACGATACACCCTGGTGAACGTTTATGTTCCGAATAGACACCAAATCAAATTCCTGAATGGACTGATGAAAACCACAAGGCACCGCCTAGATGCACCCATAAAGGCTTCCAACACTATTTCTTCTCCAACATGGAAGCAAAGCAAAGGGGGGTCATGACTGCAATTAAGGACTCAATCTCTTTCCAAATACACAAGGAAATATGTGACCCATCAGGTCGTTATATCATCCTAGTGTGTGATATCAACACAAAACGATACACCCTGGTGAACGTTTATGTTCCGAATAGACACCAAATCAAATTCCTGAATGGACTGATGAAAAATATCCGGAAAACACAACAAGGCTCTCTTATACTTTGTGGAGATTTTAATATTACACCTGACCCCCAAATGGACTCCACATCTCAACCCTCTAAAAGGACACCTTCTCTGATGTCCTTCTTACAAAGGCAAGATCTATATGATGCCTGGCGATGTACTCATGCCAACGAAAGGGACTTTACGTTTTTTTCTCACAGACACTGCACGTACACGAGGATTGATCTGTTTCTGTTGGACAGGTGGCTGCTACAGAAAGTATCTCAAATCAAATTAAGCAACATAACATGGTCAGACCATGCTCCTGTGTTACTGACACTAGGAGATACTTATCCTACCAACAGTGCCTTTATTTGGCGCTCCAATTCCCACATAATTCAAAACGCTGAAGAAAAAATAATTCTGGAAGACCACTTGTCGGATTATTTTCGGATCAATTCCTCATCTACGGATAATCCTTTTGTACTATGGAATGCCCACAAGGCGTATATCAGGGGTGTGTTTATCCAACAGGGCACTAGAATCAAGAGGCAGAGGCAGCAGCGGCTCAATACTCTACTCTCAGACATAGGCTCCCTAGAAGCCCAAAATTTTTTTTATCCCACCCCCATACTGAGCGCACAACTTACCTCACTGAGGCACGACCTCAGGCTTGCTTTACTCCAATCCTTTGAAAAATTTGAGAAAAAGTTGACGATGTCCTTTTATTCTACAGATAATAAGGCCGGGAAAAACCTGGCTCGTAGATTACAGGGACAACGCTTTAAGACTAAGATACCGCATCTTATTAACCCTAAATCTACTCAGAAGGTGTTTGATCCCCAAAGCATAGCAGACGCTTTCAGCGATTACTATGGATCCTTATATAATCTACACCAGGATAGCCTAATAGCACAATCCTCCCTGTCAGATATAGAAAAAATCCTACAAAACATTCACCTGCCCAATCTCTCCCCTTCACAACTCCAGGCGATGAATTCTCCTTTTTCTCTAGTAGAAATGCTTAAAGCTATAGACACTCTTCTGAGTAATAAATCTCCAGGACCGGATGGTCTTACAGGGGAGTACTATAAACATTTCAAAACTATTCTTGGACCACACCTCCTCAAAGTGTTTGATGCTGCTGCTGCCTCTGCTTTTTTTCCTCCTGAGATGTTAGAAGCATTAATAGTAACGCTACCTAAACCGGGTAAGACACCGGATGCTCCTCAAAATTTTAGGCCTATATCCTTACTAAATAATGATGTGAAACTGTACGCTAAGATGATAGCATTAAGACTGGTTGATGTTTTGCCCACTCTCATTGACTCTGATCAATCTGGGTTTACTAAGGGTAGGCAGACATCGGATGCCACCAGACGCTTAATAAATATTGTTCATATCGCCAGGAGGGGAAAAACGCCTTCTCTGCTCCTGGCTTTAGATGCAGAGAAGGCGTTTGATAGGGTGCATTGGTTATACCTGACAAAATTTTTGGAAAAGTTTGGCTTCACAGGGCACTTGCTCTCAGAAATATTAGCTCTTTATACTTCCCCATCAGCTCGGGTGTATACATCTGGCATGCTGTCCAAACCCTTCAGGATTACGAATGGGACCCGTCAGGAATTTCTGTTGTCCCCCCTTATTTTCAATATACTAATGGAACCATTAGCTGCTAGCATTAGACAGAGCTCTGCTATACAAAGTTTTACAATTAAATCCCGTAAACACATCATTAGTCTTTTTGCGGATGATGAGATACTGATGCTCACTGATCCGGTGTCTTCCCTGGAACATGTATCTTATACACTTCGGGAGTATGGAAGGGTGTCGTACTACAAAGTAAATGACACCAAATCATACATCCTTGACCTAGGAGTATCTCCACAAGATAAAATGCACCTACAAGCCAAATTCCCATATGTATGGAGTGATCACCTACATAGGCATTAATCTGACCTCCCAAACCAAGCAACTATTTCAGGCCAACTATCTCCCTCTTGAAAATAAACTTAAGGAAGGTCTACGATCCCTAAGCAAACATGTTCTATCATGGTCAGGAAGATTGGCAGCCTTCAAACTGCAAATACTACCCCAAATGCTTTATATTTATCGCACGGTACCCATACCCATACCCCAACATTTTTTTAAGACCCTACAGTCCCTACTAGCTAAATATCTTTGGGAAGGCAAAAGGGTCAGGAGAGCCTTTTCCAAACTTAAAAAAACAAAGCAGGCTGGTGGCCTGGGCTTACCGGTCTTTGCAGACTACCATGCTGCTGCGATTCTAGCACAAGTTAAAGGATGGTTCCCGAGTCAATCCACTCCACTCTGGGGAAACATTGAGGAAACTTTAGTACCTGGTGGGAATTTATTTAACTATCTCTTGGCGTACCCTCACCTTAAATCTAAACCCAAGCATTTTTCCCCTCCCATGATAGCATCCTTAAATTCCTGGAAAATATTGGTGACGTACAAATCACTGTCTACCCCTACTTCTCCCCTACTGGTACCCACTTCTACATTAGCTTTGATAATGCCTGAACTGAACATAGATGGGTGGTTACAACAGGGAATCACAAAGATATCTGATCTGTATAGAGACAATCTCCTTAAATCATTTGCTGAGTTGCAATCAGAATATGGACTGCCAAATTCGGAGCAGTTTAATCATCTCCGAGTAAAATCGTACCTTAAAAACAAGAATATTATGAAGTACAATTTATCCTGGAAAATCAATATCCATCTTAGGTCTAGAGAAAGCCGTATAGGTGGTATCTCACTATTCTACAATTTCCTGTATGACAAGTCCATATTCATGAAAACAAACTCTATGCTAGCCTGGGAGAGGCATATCCAGGAATCATTTTCAGAAGCACAATGGCACAAAGCTCTACAACAAATATATGCAGCAACTAAATGTACCAACCTATGGGAATTATCCCACAAGGTAACACAGAGATGGTACCTGACCCCAAATAGAATGGCCAAATTTGATCCCTCCACGCCTCCTGAGTGTTGGAGGAGCTGTGCACAATCGGGCACTATCTTTCAAACCTTTGGGCCTGTGGCAAATTAGCTAGGTTTTGGTCTGGCATTTTTAAGATCCACTATCAAGTGACAGGTTTATCTCTATCATATTCGCCTTTCCTAGCTCTCTTAAACTTAGGGATCAAAACCATACCACTGATCCATAGGAAATTCACAACACATCTATTCCTAGCGGCCAAACTAGTTATACTTAGGTTATGGAAATCTCCAGAGCCTCCAGATGTTAATGACACTCTTCGCACACTATCCATTCATTACACTTATGAAAGGATGTTAGCATTCACAGAGGGGAGGGTCACGCAGTTTCTTTCTAGCTGGCAATCATGGATAGACTGGTATAAAGTTCACAAATCATAATTAAATCAGAAAGGACAGTCGCAGGTGGGAGTGTCATTCCTTAAAACTGAAATTTAGACTCCTCCAGGAAGGTCCGAGGGATAGTAATACATACAAGGTTCACCTTCTCCTTTTCCTCTTTTGGTTACTTTGAGAGTTTGCTCTTTGTTCTTATGTTTATTTATTTTATGTTAGAATCTAAAATTATCGGTGAATGTAATTTCTGGTTAGATATTCAAGCTTGTCTTCATACCTCCCTCAACTAACCTGTTAATGGTGGGTGTTGTTCCTCTCTCCGGATCACAGATAGTTCCCTTTGGGGTGGCTGGGGAGAGGAAGGGGCATCTATGGTCCCATGAATATCACATGTGTTTTATACCATGATATGGCATTTATTTGACTCCTATCTTTGAAATCAAACGTATTGATATGTATATGCTTCAAATATGGAATGTAATGTTCACCTTTTGTACACCGTTAAAATTGAATAAAAATCTATTGATAACATTTTTTTTACCTGGAGTGTTCAGCTGCTGTCTATATGTGCTTGTGATATTGCTCTGGTATATTTTATTACCGTGATATTCCATCTCCTAAACCTCTACTCCTGGGTGACCAAGTTCGCTGCTTCCAGGAAAACGCCACTCCCAGCTCAGTCCTCTGGTGTTTTAACACTCCTCCTACAATTACACAAAAATCATCTGCTTTTTTGTGGCCCTTTTCATAATTTATGAATGGGTTTGAATGTTAAATTATCATCAATTCTCTGCTCATTACTATGCTTCATGTGGACAGTCACATTAATTCACTAAATGGTAGCAGATTCCTACTGCAACTGATTTATGTACATTAATATTTCCTTTAAGATAGATTAATGAGTTGCAAAAGATTAATGTTTACAATTATTGTCCCCCAATGTCTTTGGCGATATTTGACTCCAAGCTCTTCGTCATTCTATGCAGGCAGACGCTTGCAAAAACCTCAAAAATGTACACGTCAAGAAAGAACTATGTAGTTGTAAAAGTGGTGACACAGGTTTGAAAATGTGTCATAAAGACAAAGGAAATATGAAATAGAATTTTGACTTCCCAAAATTGTGTGCAAGCTATCTAGATAATGTATGAATTGTGAGATACTCCCTATAGCACATGCATTTCAATTAATCATAATCAGGTTTACCTTTCCCTCAGACTATAATGATTTGAAATATAGCAATGTTTTAGTGCACGTTAAAGACACAATTATAGAAAGACATTTAGAAAAGACTGATATCCAGTGAGCACATTAAAAGCAACAGGGCCCCTGTCTCGACTGACATTTTAAAAGTCAATTCTTGTATTTTACAGAATTTCTTGCCTACCTTTCAAAGTATTTGGTATGCAGGGGGAAATGCTGGTGAGAAAAACAATAACAGAGATACATATTCTGATTTTTATGCGACCTTTGCACAGAAGACACCAATGGTTTATTGTAGTTAGATTAAGCCTCTGTATCCTAAAAATCTCTTAGTCGCTTCAAATGCTTATTTTAAATCCTCAGACTGGAATGACAGTAAACCATTGATCCTTTAACAAAGTAGATTTAAACATCACTGTTAAATATCTCAAATAAAGATACATGCCCTAACCTTTCAATTTTATCTGCTCTTTTGTGTTCATCTCTGTGCACAAAAGCTATGGTGTGTGTGATGTCCCCACCCATACTTTTCAAATCATAGCAGGGAGAATAGAGTCTGCAGGCAAAGATTATAGGGATGCCCTTAGAGAGAACTAAAGATTTGCGGAAGGATATTGTGAATAATACACAGGCTCATTGTGGTGCCTGCCTTTTGTTCCTGAAAGCTTTATATGTATATAATAAAGGCGAACTCCACCAAGCTCATAATGATAGACGGAGTAGGTAGCATTCAATCATAAAATCAATTCAATCAATTAGAAGATGGTGAGGATAAGGGCATGTCAGGAAAGTTTAATTTAGTCAATTCACAACTGATGCCCTTTATTAAATTCACAGTTCACTACATTAAATAAACTACATTGATTTGAGATTCAATCATGGTTCATGGTTTTTGAAAATGATATCTAGTCTGTGGATTTTGTGCTTCCTCACCAAAAGTGGTAGTAAAGTCTTTCTTTTTTTTACGTTGCACCTGTAGATACAGTGAATATCTCCTAAACCTGCGGTGTTTAGGAGATATTCACAGTGAATGCAGCCGGTGACATCACTGGTGCATGCTCTCTGAAGGTCCGGTGTACCGTGACGGACCTTCAGAGCTCTGTGCAGCAGCTGAGAGATCCCGCTCGCATGTGCGGGAGTGACATCATTGTAGCCCCGACCGCTCATGCAGCCGGAGCCCAAGAACCGCAAAGAAGACTGGGGGAAGATGGAAGCCCTGTCAGCAGTGATAGCACACCGTTGGCGGGCTTCATTCTAAGGTAAGTATTTCATAATGTGCTAGTATGCGATGCATGCTAACACATTATGCTATTGCCTAACAGGGTTTTTTTTTTTTTTTAATGCTGCAGTTTACTACCACTTTAAGACTTGGGTCATTCAGAACTAGTAGGTTATATTGGGATAGGCCCCCACCATCTTATATAATCTTTGTACCTGTTCTCAGACAGAATACTGCCTGTGCACTGTGAGCCATTTACAACTATTGGTACCTGGTCATAATGTAGTGTGCGTTTCCATGCATTTCATGCATTACTGCAATACGATAGCTTGAAAGGGCCCTTATTTTTTTTTACCATACCCCAGAGTAATGTAAGTTATCACATTGAGGCTGCATAGACTAAAAGGTGTGATTATTTTTGTCACAAATTAATGGATATCTGCTGTACCTGTGCACTTTGTAGGAGTGCACTCTCATGGGATTTGGCACCCTCAGTATTCCCAGGATCATAACTCTTTCCTAGACAAATGGGCCAGAAGACAGGATGTGGGATAAGTACCCTTATTGTAGTCCTTTCTACTAGTGTTTTTATGCAGAGGGGGATTTTAGTAAGAAGATCTGCAGGCTAAATGTATAAAGCAAATTGTCAATGTCAAAAAATATGAGCACTGATTTGCTGCTAATGCTTAATAGTGCTTTGCACATTTTTCTGTATTTTAGATCTAATACATAAAGGTGGCAATAATGGGACATCACTTTTGACCCTTCTAGACAATTCTAACCCCTTTGAATTAAATATTTAGTACATGCATGCAATGATGACATTGGGCCATAATAAAGAATGGTGGACCAGGCTGCTTGAGATTTGGTATAATGTTTATTGTCAGTTGACAGAATATGGTTTATTGTATTTTTTTGTTGTTAATGCGGAAACTTTCAGAAACTTTGAGGGCTAATATTATATGTCAAGATAAAAAGTACCAGCTTATATTCAATATCTCTTTTTGAAAGTAATGATTGGATCAATGCCCTTTTTGTCTGGTGCAGAGTACCATCTGCAGACCGTTAACCTTTGCTTTTAAACCTTATATACATTTCCAGTTTTAAAATTGTTATAAAATTATGTATAAACACAGGGCTGGACTGGATAAAAAAACCAGCCCTGGAAATAATTTCATACCAGCCCCATAGCATTATTATACCAGCCCAACAGCATAACGTCATTATTTTCTTGTTCACAAAAGGGAAAACCAAGCATTTTAAAGCACATTTGTAGTATATATAGATAAGACAGATATGAAAGCACATAGGGCTAGGGATATATATATATATATATATATATATATATATATATATATATATAAAACAGCAAATTTCAGTTAAAAGTAGTAAAGTGGAGCAATAATCAAGGGGGACACCTGGGACTCTGTGAATGTGGGGGGAGGGACTCTGGTGACCAGAGACCACCTTCCACAGAAAGAATGCACTAAGGTAAGGGGGTGGGTTACTGATATAGGGGGAACATCAGTGCCCCCTTATATTATTGTATTCACTCCCCCCTTACATCAGTGACCCCCCCTCAGACTGGCCTGGCGGCGCTGTCACTGACCTCCTCTCAGGTGCACCTTGCAGGGCTCAGTCAGTTGGCTCCAGCTTGGTGGCTCTGGTTTTCCTATAGTCTCCTCGCCACAGTCTACACATGTCTGACTTTTCCCATGACCCCCATCCCGACGGTGCTCTCATTCTTGATTGCTCTCCAGACTCCCTCAGAGACTGCAGACATGATATAAGACAAGAGATGGTCATGATACAGGATATGTCAGAGGCTGTGGGCATAGTACAGGAGATGTCAGAGGCTGTGGGTATGGTACAGGAGATGTCAAGATGTAAGAGGCTGTGGGCATGGTACAGGAGATGTCAAGATGTCAGAGGCTGCGGGCATGGTACAGGAGATGTCAGATGCTGCAGGCATGGTACAGGAGCTGGTTAGAGACTGAGGACATGATACTAAAGATGGTAAGAGAATGTAGACATGATACAGGAGATGGTCAGAGACTGCAGACATGGAAGAGATGGTCAGAGACTGCAGACATGATACAATAGATCAATGCAGCCTCACCAGTGCCCATCAAATGCAGCCTCACTGTGCCCATCAATGCAGCCTCATTGTGCTCATCAATGCAGCCTCATTGTGCTTGTCAATGCAGCCTCACTGTGCCCATCATTGCAGCCTCTGTGCCAGACAATGCAGCCTCACTGTGCCCATCCATGCAGCCTCACTACCCATCATTTCAGCCTCACTGTGCCCATCAATGCAGCCTCACTGTGCCCATTATTGCAGCCTCACTGTGCCCATTATTGCAGCCTGACTGTGCCCATCATTGCAGCCTTACTGTGCCCATCATTGCAGCCTCACTATGCCCATCATTGCAGCCTTGCTGTGCCCATCATTGCAGCCTAACTGTGCCCATCATTGCAGCTTTACTGTGTCCATCATTGCAGCCTCACTGTGTCCATAATTGCAGCCTTACCGTGCCCATCATTGCAGCTTTACCATGCCAATCATTACAGCCTCACCATGCCCATCATTGCAGCCTTACAGAACCCATCATTGCAACCTTACGGTGCCCATCATTGCAGCCTAACGGTGCCAATCAGTGCAGCCTTACTGTGCCCATCATTGCCACCTTACCATGCCCATCATTGCAGCCTTACCGTGCCCATCATTGCCACCTCACAGTGCCCATCATTGTCGCCTCACCATGCCCGACATTGCAGCCTTACTGTGCCCATCATTGCAGCCTAATGGTGCCCATCATTACAGCCTTACTGTGCCCATCATTGTCACCTTACCGTGTCCATCATTGCAGCCTCATTGTGCCCATCATTGCAGCCTAACCGTGCCCATCATTTCAGCCTTACGGTGCCCATCATTGCAGCCTTACTGTGACCATCATTGCCACCTCACAGTTACAATCATTGCCGCCTCACCGTGCCCATCAATGTAGCCTCACCAGTCAGTGCCAGTGGATTACGCCCTGCAGGCATCTCCCGCTGTGTCATGGAGCTAAGTGTGAAATGTTTGGCCGCACTGTGACAAAAGTCCCGCCCTCCTCCTAGACCAGCTTGTGTAATAGACAGAACACTGCGTCTATCACACAAGCTAGTCTAGGAGGAGGGCATTACTTTTGTCCCAGTGTGGCTGAACATTTCACACTCAGCTCTGTGACACAGCGTAACTCCGCTTTGAGCTATGCTGCAGCCACAGCGTAGCTCAAAGCGGCCCCAGGGCAGGCGGCCTACCGGGAAATGTCCCGTTATCCCAGTAGGCCAGTCCAGTCCTGTATAAACAGCAACAGATGAATCTATGAAGTAGAATGTGAATCAAAAGCCAATCAGTGTGTTACCTCTAACCCATGTGGGTGGCACATGCTAGGAGGGCATGTTGGAATTCTTCCAAAAAAGTGGGGTTCTTTAAATAAGTGGCACTTCCGCTCTTGCATCATCTGAATCTGAACATCTCTCCTCCAGGTGGCACTTTGCTGAGTGCCACATGGAAAGAGCCCAGGGAAATAATACCACAGACAATTGTTATATTTAAATAATTTATTAATAGTATGAAAATGAGTATACCAAATACCATAAAAAATTTTAGTAGAACAAAAATCCTACACCTAACATCATATAGACAACATTGTCTGGGACCAAGGACAAACACACATAGAAACAAACAACAAAGCAACAGATAAAACCCAAGCAACTATGTATAACATCAGAGTACTATAGATAAGTGCCAATTTAAAGTAGCTGTACCACCAGCCAGGCAGTCCTATTGGTAAAAATACAAGCAATGGCCGTTGAAAAAATGTAAACCTGCATTTATATATCCTGCTACTCCCATCCACATTAAACTGAACAGAGACTGACTGCTTTTCAAATGTCTCTTTGGTAAACCTGCATTTATGTTACTGATGTTTCACATCCATCTGTAGCCATGTTCACATTATTGTGATGTTTATTTTGTTTAAGTCTTACCTAAATTATGGGTTCCCTTACCTTTAAAGTTTTGGCCTTTTGATCCTCTTGCAGTTTGATAGTGGTGTGGAAAATTTGCTGTGCTAGCTGTGTGCCTAATATTACCTCCTGATTGAATAATAGCCAAATTTTATCCACACCAATCACAGTATAAAACAAGACCTTCTTTATGGGAAGGCACATGCGGAGGGCACATGCTAGGAGGGAATTTTGGGGCTCTTCCAAAAAAGTGGGGTTCTTTAAATAAGTGGCACTTCCGTTCTTGCACTTCAGCGATTTGCACAAAATGAACAGCAACAGAAAACTACTTTGCATAGCACCAGACTGCAGGTGACCTAATTTCCAAATCATCTCTCCTTCCTCTCTGATCACCCAAAAATCCTCTGGCAGTTGCCGTAATCTTTGCAAATTAGTCTCCATTCCTCTTCTTCCCAAAACCAGCCTCCACTTCTCCTGTGCCCTCTAGAATGCCCGCTCCGTTTGCAACAAACTCACCACTGTTCATGACCTTTTTTTAACTAACACCTTTATTCTACTTGCTGTCACCAAAACCTGGCTTCATGAATCCAACACTTTTTCTCCTACTTCCCTCTCCCACGGTGGCCTGCTCTGGACTCACTAATGGGCACAAGGGAGGTGGAGTGGGAATCCTTCTATCCCCACAGAGCACCTTCCAGGTTGTTCACGCTCCTCCCTCTCTGTCCCCCCTCTTCTCTTTTGAAGCTCACTGTATACATCTATTCTCTCCAACTTCCTTAAGAATTAATTGTTGTGATCTACCGGCTTCCTGGACCATTATTGACTTTCCTTGATGACTTTTCTGCCTGGCTACCCTACTTTCTCTCTTCTGAAATTCCAACAATCCTTCTCGGCGACTTCAACATCCTGTTAATACAAGCACTCCTGCTACTTCTAAGCTTCTTAGTCTAACCTCCTCATTTGACCTGAAACAATGGGTATAGGCTTCTACTCACTTTGATGACAACACCCTTGACCTTTTATTCCCCTACCTATGTACTTCATGCAACCTCTCCAAATCCTTTTCCTCTCTCTGATCACCACCTTATTAGTTTCTCTCTCTCCCTGTCTTCCACCACCTTTCCCCCCAATCGCCTAACCATCACCCGTAGAAACCTTCGCCACTTCAATTCTTCTCTTCTCTATTCTGCTACTGACCACTTCTATGACAAAATCTCACCCCTGTTCTGTCCCAACCTAGCCACTTCTGTCTTCAAAAAATCCCTGTCTTCAACCCTGGGTGAGCTTGCCCCCCTCACTATGCACAGAATCAGGCTTTTACCCCTTCAACCCTGGCAAACAGATGACACCAGAAAACTCAAAAAACGTGGCCGTGCTCTTAAGCGTCTGTGGCATAGGACTAAGTCTCTCAAAGACTTCAACCAATACAAATCTGCACTCCAAAAATACAATTCTTCCCTTCACACTGCCAAGCAGACCTATTTTATCACTCTCATTAAAACCTTCTCATCCCCGTCAACTCTTCTCTACCTTTAACTCTCTACTTCGTCCTCCACTGCCTCCACCCACTAACTCACTCACTGCCCAGAAGATTGCTAGTCACTTTAAAAATAAGGTTGATTCAATTTGTGATGAAATCTCCACTCTACAGGTTTCTCCCCCTCTTAACACCCCATGTCAACAGGTACAATAAACACTCCCCTTATTCAAACCAGCTACTATAGACTAAGTTGCTAAACTAATTTCCAATGCCCACCTAACCACCGGTCCCATGGACCCTATTCCGTCTCAAATACTACGGTCACCATCTAACCCATATCTTCAATCTCTCCCTCTCTTCTGGCATCTTCCCCAACACTCTAAAACATGTACTGGTCACCCCCATACTTAAAAATACATCATTGGACCCTACCAATCTTAACAATCTATGCCCTATCTCCTTGCTCCCCTTTTCCTCTAAACTCCTTGAATGCCTGGTCTACAACCAACAGAGTGGCCACCTCATTAAGAATAACCTTCTTGATCCCCTTCAGTCTGTATTTCACCCTCAAAACTCCACAGAAACTGTTCTTCTAAAACTCAAAAATGACTTACTAACAGCAAAAACCAACGGACACTATTCTGTACTCCTACTTCTGGACCTTTCAGCTGCCTTTCATACGGTTGACCACCCCCTCCTTCTCAATAAACTTTACTCCCTCAGTCTCTGTGACTGTGCTCTTCACTGGCTCTCATCCAACCTATCCCACTGCACCTTCAGTTTCACCTACAATTCTACTTCCTCCTCTCATCTTCCTTTCTTTGTCGGGGTCCCCCAAGTTTCTGTTCTTGGACCTCTCCTATTTTCAATCTACACCTCCCTCCTTCCTGGGACAGCTGATAGCCTCCCATGGCTTCCAATATAATGTCTAAGCTGATGACACCAAAAGCTATCTCTCCTCCCCTCAGCTCACTCCATCAGTCTCCTCACGCATTGCTAACTTACTAACAGACATATCTGTATGGATGTCACATCACTTCCTCACACTCAACTTGTCCAAAACTGAGCTCATAATATTTCCTCCCCTACGTGCCTCTTCCCCTGACTTCTCTGTTAAGGGCAACAGCACAACCATGCACCCATCCCCACATTCCAGGGTGCTAGGTGTTATCCTGTATTCTGAACTCTCCTTTTTGCCCCACATCCAATGCCTTTCCAAATGTCCCTTTCTAACCAATGAAACTACAAAGCTCCTGATTCACTCCCTGGTCTCTCGCCTTGACTACAGCAACTCCCTCTTTATTGGCTTACCTTTAAATAGGCTATCCTTCTCTGCCAATCCCTCCATTGGCTGACAATCACCCAACAAGTTAAATTCAAAATACTAACAATAACTTACAAAGCCATCCACAACTCTACCCCCAGCTACATCAATAGCCTAGTCTCAAAATACCAACCTGATCGTCCTCCTCGTTCCTCTCAAGACCTCCCGCTCTCTAGCTCCCTCATCACCTCCTCCCATACTCCCCTCCAGGACTTGTTCTGCGCCTCTCCCATCCTCTGGAATTCCCCACCCCAATCTGTCAGACTATCTCCAAATCTATCCACTTTTAGGCAATTCCTGAAATATTTTCTCTTCAGAGAAGCCTATCCTGCCTCCACGTAACAACTGTACTTTAATTTTCTTCATTAGATCATGCCCCACAGTTTTTTACCCTTTTGTATCACTTGACCCTCCCTCCTAGATTGTAAGCTCCAACGGACAGGGCACTCTGATTCCTCCTGTATTGAATTGTATTGTAATTGTACTGTCTGTCCTAACATTGTAAATCACTGCGCAAACTGTTGGCACTATATAAATCCTGTATAATATATTTCATTACATACCTACCCTGAAGCTTGGCAACTGCATCAAACAGCTCACATAGCTAATAGATAATTTATCTTAGCTGGAGATTGAAAAACCTAACAAGCTTAAAGTGTCAATAGCCAGGATATCAAACATATGCAAATGTGTGTTGGAAATTACATTAGTACACATTTGATAACATATAGAAGTTGCAAACAGTAAGTCGCTGACATTTTTTCAGACTTTTCCTTTGCTTTCAAACTCGGGCTAGTGATAGATCAATGTGCAGCTGTGTTGTTCTTTAAGTTAATGTTATTAAACCAGTTACAGGTTTTAATGAGAATAATGAATTCACAAACATTATTTATCTTCTCTGTAGTCAAATAATATTAACTGTTACTAATATGGTTGACCTATTACAAGACAAAATACTCCTTTCCATTGGATTTTCTAAATTAACGCAATTAATGTTATTTTGGTTTTCCATTGCATATGAGATGTATCATAATTAACAAAAGCAAATAACTTTTTAAATGAACAAAGGCTCACAGTAAACACAATTTTGTGCCATCAACAAAATGTATGATCCATAAACATGATTTGATCCATTGCATATACTGTATCCTATTATATTTCTTTAAAGTAATAATAAATGCTCAGCTACTAATTCATGTTTTTTATGTAGCTTCTCTTTTTTAGCTGTACTTTTAACGTTTATATTTAAAAATTTGCTACAAAATATATATATCTATATATTTTTTTTTTAACTTCCTACTGCTGTCTCGCTTTCTCAGCTGCTTCCCCAAACTTTCTAGTAGGGGAGCATGCTATGTATACACTCTACAATTATTTCCTGACCATGCCTTGTGTGTCTTTTTATACAGTACATGTGTGCTCCATTCTCTGTTTCTGCTGGTATTTTCCCCCTCAGCTTTATGACCTGGAGGGCTACTGTTTTTTTTTTTTTTTGTTTCCCCAGCTTTTGCTTTTCAGCTCCTGTCAAATAGTGTAGCCACCTTTCAAATTGAAATGTTTTTGGAAAGTAGTTCTAGTTCTTTTCAAGACAAAAGAAACCAGTCACTATTTTATTAAGCATGTGGGTGATGCTACCACATTATTTTTGATAGCTAATGGATGTAATAACACTTTAACTTACATCTCATCGTTATTCAATGAATGAGGATTTTTGGGTAATAGCTTTAAAGATTTCTCAGCACTAAAATTTCAGGATGTATCCCATTTGATAATTAAAAGCTCAAAATGAACACAGGCCTTCTGTGGTTCAGCCACCTCAAGCAGCCCACCTTTCATCTCACTGTGCCCCTTCCTAATCAGTTGCATGACATATATACTGTATAAATCTATCAAATAGCAAAAGGACTTCTTGATCTTTCTGGTGACCTTCCAGTGCTTTTTGTGTTTGTTGATGTAAAGTGGTTGTGCTCATTCCTGGCAATTTTCATGCTCTGGCCTCCATAGAATCTAGTAGACTCATAAGCCTTTTTTTTTTTTTGGTGGGGGCTGAAAACAACCACCACCCCCCTGGTCAGTGGCAGCCCCCTTACCCTGGCACTTACCCCATCGGTTTCGGGCAGGCAGGCTCCTACGGGCGGTGGCCAGCGGCCGGGTTTTGGGCTCCTATGGGCGGTGGGTAGCAGCTCCTGTGTCCTCTCTGCATCATGGCCTCCCTCCTCCTCTTAGGCGTCCAATAGGATTGCCTGTCCTTTCAGCCAATCAGGTGACCGGTGTCAAAACCCACTTCCTGCGACCCGAGCCCATCCTATATTGAAGCCTATTAGAGCCTCAGGCTCTAATCAGTGCTTCAAAAAACAGCCCCTCTACTTTGGAATCCATGCGCCGGTGTCCTGAAAGGGGCCAGTAGCATGAATAGGGGAGGTGGAGATGGACAGGGGGGTGCCCCTGGTGACTAGCATGAATAACCACATATTTCTAAAATCCTGTTAGTTCAGTGATCCATTACAAAGTGTAGCCCAGCTCCATGCACAGATCTTTGATGCTGCAGTGACCCACCAAGACTGAAACTAAAGTTTTTTAGTGGTCCCTGCCTTCACCAACTGGCATAGTTGTTCCCTTTCAGTGGGTGTGAACATATTAAAAGACAGACAGCCAGCCAGTCAGCACAAAACCAGTATTTGTAAAAAGAGGACAATAATGGTAGCCTGTAGATAAAGCACTGCACACTGAGCAAATAAACCAATTACAACATTAATTTTAAATGCTTGTAATGTAATCACAGAGGCTGTATGATTAAGCACACATTTGTGTGATATACTGTATGTCATTCAGGCTACTGTATGTATTCACACTGTATATTTTGAGTGTTAACAATATTCCAGTTAAGCCTATGAAGTGTGGACCATCCATGTGATTGGGGGTCAAGGCTAGTTCTTGTCCCACCCCTGAGGATTGTTAGACATGATAGTCTGGCTCCAAAGCAGAATGGCATTAAACTTTTTATTTGTTCCACTTCCTAAATAGTTTGATAGATTTTCTTTAAAATGTGTTATATTGTTTGAAAGGATTTTTTTGACACAGCTTTAGTAAAGAGAACACAGTATTTTATTTTTTGTAGCTTTTGAAAAAATTACACATACAATTACAAAATCTTATGATTTTACATTTGTTGTTTTAATAAAGACAATTATCTTAACATTACTTTGGCCATATTTGTAATATGTACTGTGAGTGTGATGTTTAGCTATAAAATATAAAGGTGTGTAAGGTAATGTAAAGCATGTGTCTGTACATGCCAAAGCATTAGAGACGGAATCCAGCTGTATACTTCCAACATGCTGTATTATGTTTTCACTTTGTTTAGTTTTTGGAGAAGCTACAACATATGTAGAAAGTGCTTGCATTAGTGTTCAGTGGATAACTGAACATGAAATTAGCTGTGTGCATCAAAATATAGCTACCCACAAGCAACAAAACTTTTACACAGTAGTGTTCTTCTAACTAAATGTACAAGTTCACCTAACAGCCAAACACATTAATTATCACAATAATGCAAAGGCTTATTTACAGACTTTTCATCAGTAATTAAAAGACTAAAAAAATACTCAAAAAAAGCAGCAGTTTGTTAATTCCCTCACAATTGAAAACATTTTACTGTGGTGTTCAGTTTGGTATTTATATATCTATTTTAGTTTTTAAAGCAAACCTCTCATGAATAAACATGTCCAAAAAGATATATCTGCAATAGGGGAAAATGCACTGCTGAAGACTGCTCTATTCAAGAAAAATCATCCTCTGAAGTGTGTTGAGAAGAAGACACTTCA
The DNA here is from genome assembly GCA_029206835.1 of Rana muscosa. Classification (NCBI taxonomy): domain Eukaryota; kingdom Metazoa; phylum Chordata; class Amphibia; order Anura; family Ranidae; genus Rana; species Rana muscosa. The sequence goes on from CM055121.1 coordinate 571,024,063, forward strand.
AGGAATGTCAATCTCCTGTATCCCCTGCTGTACATAGAGGATTCCTCCCACTGAACTTCTCATCACTAAAGGATACTATAGTGATGCCAAGGTTGGTAGGAAGAACACGGCAGGGGACCAAAAATATCATCACTCCTGCAGGTGTCCATTTTTTTACAGATTGCCAAGCAAAGGGTTTGCCAGCACAGCAGAAGTAAAGGTGAGTATTCCTACTCTTCTTTTGCAAGTAGACCAAAAGCTAGCCATACATGGGTCAGTTTTTTTTTTCAGCAGGTTGAATCATTCCCTCATCCACACATTCAATTTGGGGGGCTGGGGGAATCCTCCCCACTGTCTCCTGTAGCACTGATTGAGCTAGAATATGAAGACAGGGCAGTTGAACAGAAGTAATTTGGTAGATCGACTTCTGTTCAACCACAGTGGCCAGATTGGATTGAAAATTGTCCAATTCCTGCTGAACTGGTTGAATTTCGATCCCTGTATGGCCAGCTTTAGTAAGCATTTTTTTTTATTATGATAGGGTCACTTTAAAGGGAATCACAATCATTTACATGTTTAATCATCATATTCAATGAAATAATAGCAAGTGTGTTATTTCTTCAAAGAACATTATCTACGGTAGTGTGTAGTTGTATTTGTACATGGAGGAATCCATATTTGCCAATTCAGATGCACTTTGGGATTTCCCTCTTAAAGTGGTTGAAAACCCCATTCATTAAATTTGACCTAGGCACATTTATCTGTAGTGTTTATTTTTCTTTCTCCAAAGCTCAAAGTGCTGTTTCTTTCTGTTGCTCTGTTCCTCTGTTATCAGTAGAGTCACTTCTGGCAAGTTCTCCGACACACGAGATAACGGGAGCTGAAAAGTTGTGTCATGGAGGGAGTTTAGAGGGAGATAAGGAGAGAGCTTGTCTATTCAGACTACAGCTCTGCATGTTCCTTTATTCCTCTGCCTATGTGGAGTGGTGTTGTATGCCTTTCCAATCAGCTCTCATACAGTGTAAGCCCAGACTCCCCTCCCACTGCTGGAAGAGGAAGAAAGATTTTTAACACAAGTTACACTTTCCAAAGAGTGTAGAAAGGGAAAGACAGCACTAGTGAGATTTGTTTAATCTCTGTGTATCATCTGAGGCTATTCACTTCTCTGGGTATAGGAGAGGGTTTACATCCACTGTATTAGTGCTGCAAAATAATCATGCTTTTTTTTTTTTGCTCCTCCCTCTCTCTTGCTGCACACCTATCAGTCAAGAAACTCTCTGTGTGCCTAAAATGTTATCAAATAATCACAAAGGTCCCCGGACTGCAGTGAAATTGGAGAATCTATATTAATATGTAAAACCATAAATGGTGCAGTAAGAATGTGAGTCACCTCTAAATTATTCTAAAACTGAACTTTAGGCACAATTTACAGTGTTTGCATAGCCTCTGTTTTTCCCCTCTTCTGGGAGTGTCTAAAGGCTGTCTATGCTGGCCAGGATCCTCAGCCTATTCCTCCACCTCCCTACATAACTTTTTATCAACTATATATGTAGGGGGAGGAGTGAAGGGGAATCTTAATGACTGTTTCTTGAGTGACAGCTCAGCGTCTGCTGGGGGTGCTGACATCATATTCAGGATAGCAGTGCCCAGCACCAGGCCCAGGTCATTTGGATGTCTGCACAAGGGAGACTTTTTCAGGTACATAACATGCAAAGAATATGTTAAATGCACATATAATCTTGTAAAATTGCTGAAATTAATGGTCTTTTTACAGGGTCTCTTTAAATGACTACCAGTATGTTTGTACCTGCTAATCACAGTATGGTAATTCTTTAAAGGGTAAAGCTATTAATTAGAGACCAGTGCAGCTTTCCTTCTTACTGCTGTAATCATTAAATTGATTTTTCCAGTCCATCATGTAATTGTTCCAGCGATGGAATTCAGCCTTCCACTGTTGTTCTACTTCATCAATATTTCCTGAAAAAAAAGATTACAACTAGTGTATTAATCTAAATTTGAATCTATGTGTTTACATTAATTGAAAAAAAAAATGCATGTTAGTGACTTTGTGTTCTTAAAATACAACGATTCTGGACAGCCAAGAAAATGAAAAAGGTTTTCCTTAAAAAAATACATTTGACCTTGTATGATTTTAATTATGTTTTCTTATATTGTATATTTTCTTCCATATAAACCTTGGTATTGGGACTGTCCATTTGTATTTATGTTTAGATATTACTACTTTACTATTCAAGAAAACTTCACAATGCATTAATGTTTTAACAGGATGATAATATTTTTTAAGTGCCATTTTCCCCTTTGCTCACACCTAATGTTGTTAACATATATAGAAGTTTAATTGCTGTTTCTAAGCTTTCAGTGAATTGTAAGTGAGCAAAGGATTTGGTAAAGTTCTACAATTAATAACACACCCCAGTAATTACAATTAGAGTCTTTTTACTCCATTTTGCAAGTTTTCATCTAATTTGGACGTGTTCTTGATTTGTCTTATGCAGTCATGTGAAAAGGTAAGTTAAAGTGTTACTAAACCCACAACAGTAAAATCAGTCTGTATATGCAGTAAAGCATGCTTGTTATACTCACTGCGGAACCTAGGGGTTAATCATCTGCATTGTGTAAAAAGGCTGCTTGATCTTGTATGTACAGATCATCCCCTCCCTGGACTGTCCCTCTGGACAAGTCCGGATAAGATAGAGCCTTTAGAGCCAGGCTGCACTTGCTCAGTTTGGTGCGTGTTTCTAGAGAGGTTTTTTTTTTCTTGTCAGGGTGCATGTGATCAGCACAGGGCCAATTAGCACTGTCCAGACATGTCCAGACAGAGGGTCAGGAGCTCTGTGCCTTATAGAACAGCTTAGTGCAGTATGAAAACTCTTCCTACAAGCTTCACCAGAAACTGATAGAAATCACAAGACTGCTATATAGTGCTGATGAGAAAAAGTACTTAGCCGTTTATATTTACTAAAATAATTGCATTTCCATCTTCTGTGTACTGTGGGAGACCATATATAATGAAGGCAGTGTCCTGGGGGTTTAGTAACACTTTTATTGGGTGCTGTTTTTACCAATCCTTCATGCAAATTTTCTTCAGTTGCAATGTTTGTATGTTTTCTTGCATATGCAGCCTGTTTCAAATGCCCCTGCAATATTTTAATGTAAGAAACAATAGCCCTAACATTGTTACCCAGAACATAAAAATATGATGTAAAATTCATTAATAACGGGATGTATGCAAGCTGCTAAGGTCCTTAAGCAGTAAAGCAACCCCAAACTATAACATTTCCACCACCATGCTTCACAGTTGGTATGCAATTCTTCTCCTAAAATGCTCTTTTTGGTCTGTGTCACACATGTCAATTGCTATCATTCAGAACAGCTTTATCTACAATTCAGTAGTCCATAGAACATTGTTCCAGAAAGCCTGGTTTGTTTAAATATATTCAAAGGCACGCTGTAGTCTTGCTCTTCTTTTTGGATAGTAATGACCTTTTTCCTGCCACAAAAAGCTAAATTGATTCAGTCTCTTCATGATTGGAGATGCGTGCACTCTGACACCAGCTGTTGCAAGAGTTGCCTGCAGATCCCAAACTGTTGGGGTTCTTGGAGACTCCTTTTAGCATCATACAGGCAACAGCTGAGCTGAATTTGCTGGGCTGGCCAGGCCTAACCAAATTAACAGTTGTTTGAAAACTATTCTACTGGTGTATTATTTTTTCACAGTGGAATGATTAATTTCAAATAATTTAGTGATCTTTTTAGGTCCCTTACCAGACTCATAGGCATCCACATCTGACAGCCTTAGAGAGCTCTTTATTTCTTGGAATAATAATATCACAAACCTCATTAGCATCTGAGCCTTAAATAAGACAAGTTCTAGTTTCCTACTCCCTAAAGGATGTTCTAATTTATGGATTTTAAGTGGTGATGAATGTGGATGTATACTTACTTTTTTCAACTTGAAAAAAACTGCATCTCTGTAAATTTATGATAGGAAAACAAATACCCCATGCCCACTTTATTTGTCACTCTTTAACTGCTTCCTGCCCACGACATTGTAAAATCCTATGACGTTCTCCTGAGAACACACCTCGCATGGCCGCTCTGGTGCGATCTGTCACCGGCTGTGTCTGGGGGGTGACTAGTCATTGTACCAGCCCATTGCCAGTACCATGTGACCGCTGTGACCAATCACAACAGATCACATGACAGTTGTAAACAATTTATTTAAGTTATTTTCACCAAATAAATGTAGCAAAATACAGTTTGGCCTAAATGTATGAAGAAAGATAGCTACTTGGAAAATTTTCTACCAGAAACAAAGAAAATCTGTTGTTTTAAAAAAAAAAAAAACATTTATATAGCAAAAGATAAAAAACCCAATGGGGATTAAATAGGACCAAAATAAAGCTCTATTTGTGTGAAAAAAAATGATAAAAATGTCATGAGTACAGTGTTGCATGGCCGCGCAATTGTCATTCAAAGTGCGACAGTGCTAAAAGCTGAAAATTGGCATGGTCAGGGAGTAAAGGTGCCCATTATTGAAGTGGTTAAAGAATATCACCCTTATTTGTGGAAAATGGTTGATTGAAGATCTAAGGTTTGTCTATTCAAATATGTTGAAAAAAAATTAACAACTTGTATGGGTTGTACTTACCTTTTCATATGACTGTATGCTTATGTGAAATTACTAAATAAAATAATTAAACAGCATTTCTCTGGACATGATTGGTCTATATGAATACTAGATAAAAATAAAAATAAACAGTATTGACTGTACTAAACATAGTGCCATATTTAGCACAGTCAATACTGTTTATTTTTATTTGTTATTGCTTATTGACACTAGCTTAGCGCGGTATTTTCATATACAGTGGAACCTTGGATAACGAGCATAATCCGTTCCAGGAGAAAGCTCGTAATTAGGGTTGAGCGGACCCGAACTGTAAAGTTCGGGTTCGTACCGAACTTTTGGGTTTTTGGGTCCTGGACCCGAACCCGAACAATTGACTGTATGTTCGGGTTCGGGTCTGGTGTTCGGCAATATGCATGTAAAGTCGCGCTTGTTTCCCGTGCTTAGAACTGTCCCTGCACAAATTGTCATTTCTGAAGGAAAAAAAGTAATTTAAAACTCACTCGCGGCTATAATGAATTGTCGGCTCCTGGCAATACATAGAAAAGTCATTGATAAAAAAAGGCGTGGGGGTTCCCCCAAATTCAATTACCAGGCCCTTAAGGTCTGGTATGGATATTAAGGATATTAAAGGGGAACCCTGCCGCAAATTAAAAAAAAAAAAAAGGAAAAGGGGATGTGTGAAGCAAGGATTCTCTGTCTTCCTACTCTGTGAGAGAAAAACTTTTAGCCTACAATGAAAACTATTTTTAATAATAAACTTCACAGTTTCAGAACTTCTATGAGCTGAAAACTTTAAAAATTAAAACCATTGGAATAATTTGCCAATTTTTTGCAAAGTTAAACCAAGAAAGGCCAGTCACTTAGTTAGAACTAGCAGTTACCTTGGTAACACCTCCAATAAAGGCAGCACATCATAGTGATCCATTACAAACCTTATCCATTTGTCTGGAGCTGTGGAAATCCTGAGGTCAGAGGTAGTCTTTTTTGTGTTCAGTAAAATACATGTAGAACCTGATTTTTTTTTTTTGTTGAAAGTAATGAATTTGTATAAATTGATGTCTGATGGATCCTTTATATGAACATTTAAAACAATCTCTATTGCCCTGGTGCTCAGTGCACAAATATCATTTAAATGACAAATCAACATTCAGCAAAGCGTTTGCTTTATATCACAGAACAATTAAAAAGGATGCAGGCTACAGAGTTGGACTATACATAAACTGCAGCCCTAGCTCCTGTCAATAGGGATGAGCCGAACACCCCCCGGTTCGGTTTGCACCAGAACCTGCGAACGGACCGAAAGTTTGCGCAAACTATAGAACCCTATTAAATTCTATGGGACTCGAATGTTCGAAATCAAAAGTGCTAATTATGAAGGCTAATATGTAAGTTATTGTCCTAAAAAGGGTTTGGGGACCCGGGTCCTGCCCCAGAGGACATGTATCAATGCAAAAAAAGTTTTAAAAACTGCCGTTTTTTCGGGAGCAGTGATTTTAATGATGCTTAAAGTGAAAAAAAAGGTGAAATATTCCTTTAAATATAGTACCTATGCATGTGAAGTGGTATGTGTTTCCCGTATTTAGAACTGTCCTTGCACAAAATGACATTTCTAAAGGAAAAAATAGTCATTTAAAAATGCTTGCGGCTTTAATGTAATGTTTGGTCCCGGCAATATGGATGAAAATCTTTGAGAAAAATGGCATGGGTACCCCCCCCAGCCCATTACCAGCCCCTTTGGGTCTTGTATGGATATTAAGGGGAACCCCGCACCCAAATAAAAAAAGGCCCTATATACTCTGAACAGCAGTATACAGGCGGTGCAAACAAGACAGGGACTATAGGTTTGTTCTTAAGTAGAATCTGTTTGTAATTTGGAACAGGTACATTTTTTAAGTGTAGCTCCAGCCCAAAAATCTATTTTTAAGCTTTTTGGAAAACATAGGGAAGGGTTATCACCCCTGTAACATTCGTTTTTTGAAAAATTGAGGTTTTTAGTGAAAGAAGAATTGGTGATAAAGCATCAGTGGAGAGGAGACACCTTTTTCCCATATTAACTCTTACAGGAGAGGATTTGCCTTCCCAAGGGTAGATTTCTTCTCACTTCCTGTTGTCTCCTTCCGTTTGCAAGTAGGGGTTGTTTGTAAGTTGGATGTTTGAAAGTAGGGGCCTGCGGTATATACTCTGCAGAAATTTGGCCCTTAGGTGTTGGTGTTGCCACAACACTGTAAGCCCTCACAGTTACTCTTGGTGGGCGCTGGAATGCCCTGCTGTGAAGTTGTCAGGGAAATCCGTCCAACAGCGCCAATCAGCGCCCAATGCACACGCGCGGCGGAATGATGCTTCGGCGCATGTGCGGGACGGCGCTTCTACGTTCTCGGGTGCGTGCGCCGACGCAGCGGCGCGCGCATGCGCGGTGGCGCACCAATAGGAATCCAGGCGGGCCTATTTAAAGAGACCCAGTTGCACTGACAAGTTGCTGGTTTGTCAGCTTTCCTGTATACCCAAGACTCTGGAAAACTATCTTGAAAATCTCCTTGTGACCCGGACTGGCTTGATTCCTCTGATCTCTCTCCTGGACCTGACCCTCGGCTTGTTATACGGACTTCTGCCTTCTCCTGTGTTTGACCCTCGGCCTGTGACTCGGATCTGCTGCCTGTCTACAATCCTTGACCTCCTGCTTGTACCTTTTGGACTTCCGCGTTTCCTTTAAACTCCTGCCTGGTTCCCGGTAATCTCTGGACTTGTTACCTTTTACTGTGCTAGACCCCCAGCCGGGACTGTTACCTTGCAATTGCAACCCAGACTCAACCTGCACCGGCTTCCATTATCTCCTGCTTTTTGAACTTTACCAATCCGGCTAGTTTCTGCGTGAAGCCTGTTCTTCAGTCTACTCAGCACTACCGGACCGTCTACAAGTACCCACCACCTGCCGGTAGCCGGTGCCGCTTCTCGCCATCCACTCCCTGTCTCAACTCCAGGGGGTGGAGTGCGTCAAGTCGCAAAGGTGAACCACTCTCGGCATCTCGGCCTCGGTAAGTACATACCCTTACAGTACAAACCAGCCAGATGTCTGAGGCTGACAGGGTGCGTTCACCGTTCGAGACCCTATGTCAGCAAGTCACCGCACTAACCGATGCGGTTCAGAAATTACAAGAAGGTTATGTCCAAATGGATGGCCGCTTTCAGCTACTTACTGGAGCTACAGGACCAGCATCACCAGCTGCTACCGTTGCCAATGTTGCCTCCACGTCTCAAAATCAGGCAAATCCCACCGTAGTAATGGCTACCCCTGAACCCAGGGTCCCCCTGCCTGAGTGATTTTCTGGCGTCCGTAAGAAATATCGGGCTTTCAAAAACGCATGTTCTCTTTACTTCGCCCTTCAACCCAGGACTTTCTCTTCAGAAGTGGTAAAGGTGGGGTTCGTCATCTCCCTCCTAATCGACGAACCTCAGGCCTGGGCCGGTGGCCTGATGGAGCAAAGCAGCCCCATACTAGATTCCGTGGACACCTTCTTCGAGAGTATGGCGCAGCTGTATGACGATCCTCAGCGATCAGCTACAGCTGAGTCTGTTCTCCACAGTTTAACCCAGGGGAGAAGGCCGGTGGAGGACTACACGGCAGAATTCCGGAAATGGTCAGCTGACACTGGCTGGAATGAGACGGCCCTTAAATACCAATATCGCCAAGGACTGTCTGAGGCTCTTAAAGACGAGCTGGCCAGGATTGGTGTTCCAACTACTCTGGAAGATTTGATCCAGTCTGTCACTCAGCTTGACAGACGCCTGCGGGAGCGGCGTTCTGAGCGTTTCCAGACTACCCGTCCAAACTGGACTTTGCCCCGATCAGCTTCTGCCTATCCACCCATCCAAGTTCCTACAGCATCTTCTCCTCCCGAGCCTGAACCCATGCAGCTTGGTCTGGTTCGTCCTCCCCTTTCTCCTGAGGAAAAGCAGCGCAGGCGTCAGGCCAATCTGTGTCTTTACTGCGGGGGTACTGGCCATTTCCTTCGGAGCTGCCCAGTGAGACCTAGTAAGTGTACCCTCAAAGACACTTTGAACTACCAAGTTTCTGGCTTACCACAGACTTATGTTGTTCTTTCTATTTCTCTACAGCTACCAACAGGAGCAACCCGCCTACCGGCGATTATTGATTCAGGAGCCTGCAGCTGCTTTCTGGACTCTTCACTTGCTTCCCAACTTCACTTTCCTCTGCAAACCAAGGACCGTTATCTTCAGGTTCGTCTGGCGGATGGATCCCTGCCTCGTTCAGGGGTAATTACGCAAGAAACAAAACCCGTCCTTGCTATCACGGATTCAGGCCACCAAGAATACCTTCGATTTGACCTCATCCCATCTCCCATGTTTCCCATCATCCTGGGCCTCCCCTGGTTACAAGCACATGAGCCTCATATAAACTGGGCCAAAAGGGAAGTTAACTTCACTTCTTCGTATTGTTCCCAACACTGTCTTTCCGCACTTCCAACTGTCTGTGCTACTTTAACCCCTCAACCGGATAACCTACCACATGTTCCATCAGCATACTTAGAATTCTGGGACGTCTTCGACAAACAGCAGGCCGACCGCCTACCTCCACATCGTCCCTACGATTGTCCCATTGACCTTCTGCCTGGCTCCAAAATTCCATTCGGCCGCATCTTTCCCTTGTCCGAATCTGAGTTGAAGGCCCTCAAGTCTTACATTGAGGAAAATCTGGAAAAGAAATTCATTCGCCCCTCTTCTTCCCCAGCCGGTGCCGGAATCTTTTTCGTTGAAAAGAAAGACGGGACTCTGAGGCCCTGCATCGACTATAGGGAATTAAATAAAATTACTATTAAAAATAGATACCCGCTTCCTCTCATCCCGGAGTTGTTCCAACGATTCCGATCAGCTCGGATCTTCTCTAAACTGGACCTTCGAGGGGCCTACAACCTCATCCGGATCAGGGCTGGAGACGAATGGAAGACGGCTTTTAGATCTAGGTTCGGTCATTTTGAATACTTGGTCATGCCATTCGGGCTTTGCAACGCCCCAGCTACTTTCCAGCACCTGGTCAATGACATTTTCCGTGAACACCTGGACGACTTCCTAGTAGTCTACTTAGACGATATTCTTATTTTTTCGTCCTCCCTTGAACTGCACCGAATCCATGTCATCAAGGTCCTCACTATTCTCCGAGAACATAGACTTTACCTCAAGGCCGAGAAATGTGACTTTGAGAAAACCACTGTGCAATTTTTGGGATTTATTATTTCTACCAATGGGGTCGCAATGGACCCGCAGAAAGTCAAAGCTATCCAGGAATGGCCAGCCCCAACAGACAAGAAAGGGGTACAACGGTTTATAGGTTTCGCCAACTTCTACAGGAGGTTCATTGTGGGGTTCTCCTCTATTGTGGCACCTATAACCCAACTGACACGCCAGGGCTACCGCTTTCACTGGTCACCAGAAGCTCAGGATGCCTTCGATAAACTAAAAAATGCATTCACATCGGCACCTGTATTGAAGCATCCAGATCCGCTACTACCGTTTACTCTGGAAGTAGATGCTTCAGAGTCAGCCACTGGGGCCATCCTCTCTCAAAGGCAGGGCCCCAAATCCCTTCTTCATCCAGTAGCCTTTGCCTCTCGTAAACTAACTTCTCCGGAACGTAATTATGATGTCGGAGACCGGGAACTATTAGCTATCAAATTCGCCCTGGAAGAATGGCGATACCTTCTGGAGGGAGCCCCTCACCCTGTCATGATATTCACGGATCATAAGAATCTAGAATATCTGAGAACAGCAAAACGTCTTCGACCCAGACAAGCCCGATGGGCCCTCTTCTTCACCAGGTTTAACTTTCATATCTCTTATAGGCCCGGTTCCAAGAACGTGAAGGCGGATGCACTCTCTAGGATGTTTCCCGAGACCCCTCAAGCAGAGGAACCAAGTACCATCCTATCAGCACAAAACTTTCTGCTCATCCCACAGGCTGATCTACTAACCTCCATAAAAGCCGCCTCTAAGCATTGTCCTGACCAAGTAACCTCTTCCCTAGAGAAGCGTAATGACTTGCTCTGGTCCCAAGGTAAAGTCTTCGTCCCTCTGGAAACAAGGCAACTGATTCTGAAAACTTTCCACGACCACAAACTAGCTGGTCACTTTGGAACCAAAAAAACCATGGAACTAATCTCTCGCTCCTTCTGGTGGCCTGGTTGGAGACAAGATTGCAAGTCCTATGTTGCCTCCTGTACCCGTTGCCAACGGTATAAGGGGCCCAAAACCAAGAGTTGGGGACTACTCAAACCTTTGCCTATCCCTGAATGTCCGTGGGCAGATGTGTCCATGGACTTCATTGTAGATCTACCGCCCTCTGGAGGTTTTACCACGATTCTGGTCGTAATTGACCGCCTCTCCAAAATGGCACACTTCGTGCCCATGATCGGTACCCCCTCTGCTGCAGATACAGCCAAAGCCTTCTTTCAGGAGATAATCAGGCTCCATGGGGTGCCTAAGAGCATCACCTCTGACAGAGGCGTTCAATTCACGTCGAAATTCTGGAAGGAACTTTGCAAATCTTTAGAAGTCAAGATTTGCCTATCATCGGCATATCACCCCCAGAGCAACGGACAGACAGAGAGAACCAATCAAACCCTAGAACAATATCTCCGTTGTTTTTGCTTAGCCTCACAAGACGATTGGTCCTCCCTATTATCCTACGCTGAATTTGCATATAACAACTCGGTGCATTCAGCCACCAGTCAAACTCCTTTTTGGGCCAACTTTGGCTTCCATCCTTCCTTCCTCCCTGATGACATTCCGGAGAGCTCTGTTCCTGCTGTTCAAGATCGGATAGCCTTTGTTCAATCTAATTTTCTGAGACTCCAGGAAATGATGCAAAACGCCCAGGAGTCTTACAAGAGACACTATGACAAGGGTAGGAAGGAAAATCCAGTCTTCAAAGTTGGGGAGGAAGTATGGCTCTCTGCCACCAACCTCAAATTGCCGATCCCTTCACGGAAATTGGGACCAAGATTTATAGGCCCTTTTAAAATCAAGCGAGTAATCAACCCTGTGGCCTTTGAATTGGCACTGCCCGACTCCTACAGGATACACCCGGTCTTCCACACGTCTCTGTTGAAACCGGTAGTCTCCAGCTCCTTCCCGGGAAGGGATGAGCCACCTCCTCCACCTGTGGAGGTGGATGGTGAAAACGAGTACGTGGTGGAATCTATCTTGGGCTGCAGGAAAAGAGGCAGGCAGTTACAGTATTTAATCAAATGGAAGGGGTATCCCCCAGAGGACAACTCTTGGGAACCATCTAGGAACCTACATGCTCCCCGCCTAATTAGAGTCTTTCACCAGGAACATCCCGAGTTGATGTCTAGTCTGGGCGTCCGGAGTCCGCCCCTAGGAGGGGGGCACTGTCAGGGAAATCCGTCCAACAGCGCCAATCAGCGCCCAATGCGCACGCGCGGCGGAATGATGCTTCGGCGCATGCGCGTGCGCGTGACGGCGCTTCTACGTTCTCGGGTGCGCGCGCCGATGCAGCGGCGCGTGCATGCGCGGCGGCGCACCAATAGGAATCCAGGCGGGCCTATTTAAAGAGACCCAGTTGCACTGACAAGTTGCTGGTTTGTCAGCTTTCCTGTATACCCAAGACTCTGGAAAACTATCTTGAAAATCTCCTTGTGACCCGGACTGGCTTGATTCCTCTGATCTCTCTCCTGGACCTGACCCTCGGCTTGTTATACGGACTTCTGCCTTCTCCTGTGTTTGACCCTCGGCCTGTGACTCGGATCTGCTGCCTGTCTACAATCCTTGACCTCCTGCTTGTACCTTTTGGACTTCCGCGTTTCCTTTGAACTCCTGCCTGGTTCCCGGTAATCTCTGGACTTGTTACCTTTTACTGTGCTAGACCCCCAGCCGGGACTGTTACCTTGCAATTGCAACCCGGACTCAACCTGCACCGGCTTCCATTATCTCCTGCTGTTTGAACTTTACCAATCCGGCTAGTTTCTGCGTGAAGCCTGTTCTTCAGTCTACTCAGCACTACCGGACCGTCTACAAGTACCCACCACCTGCCGGTAGCCGGTGCCGCTTCTCGCCATCCACTCCCTGTCTCAACTCCAGGGGGTGGAGTGCGTCAAGTCGCAAAGGTGAACCACTCTTGGCATCTCGGCCTCGGTAAGTACATACCCTTACAGAAGTATTATATCAAGAATTGTAATTACATGCCATTGTTGAACAGTGGTAGGAAAAATTGGTCCTTTGGTGGTGGTGCTGGTGCCACAGCACTGTAAGTCCTCACAGTTACTCTTTCTGGGCACAGGAATGGGCCCAGCTGTGAAATATTAGATCAAGAATTGTAATTACATGCCCCTGTTGAACAGGGGCAGAAAAATTGGGCCTTTGGTGGTGGTGGTTTTGCCACAACACTGTAAGTCCTCACAGTTACTCTTGGTGGGCGCAGAAATGGGCCCTGCTGTGAATTATTAGATCAAGAATTGTAATTACATGCCCCTGTTGAACAGGGGCATAAAAATTGTGCCTTAGGCACTGGTGCCACAACACTGCAACCCCTCACAGATACTGTAGTTGGAGCGCAGCAATGAGCCCTGCTGCAAAGTATTGCATCAAAAATTGTAATTACACGCCAGGGCAGAAAAATTGGGCCTTAGGCACTGGTGCTACAACACTGCAACCCCTCACAGGTACTCTAGTTGGAGAGCAGGAATGAGCCCTGCTGCAAAGTATTGCATTAAAAATTGTAATTACACGCCCCTGTTAAACAGGGGCTGAAAAATTGGGCCTTAGGCACTGGTACTGGTGCCACAACACTGCAACCCCTCACAGATACTGTAGTTGGAGCGCAGCAATGAGCCCTGCTGCAAAGTATCTCATCAAAAATTGTAATTACACGCCAGGGCAGAAAAATTGGGCCTTAGGCACTGGTGCTACAACACTGCAACCCCTCACAGGTACTCTAGTTGGAGCGCAGGAATGAGCCCTGCTGCAAAGTATTGCATTAAAAATTGTAATTACACGCCCCTGTTAAACAGGGGCTGAAAAATTGGGCCTTAGGCACTGGTGCTGGTGCCACAACACTGCAACCCCTCACAGATACTCTAGTTGGAGTGCAGGAATGAGCCCTGCTGCAAAGTATTGCATTAAAAATTGTAATTACACGCCCCTGTTAAACAGGGGCTGAGAAATTGGGCCTTAGCCACTGGTGGCAGTGCCCAGAAACAAAAAATTTCTTACATGCTATCAGCATGATCATTAAGGAGGAAGAGGATAGTCACTCAGCATAACAGGATAGTCACTCTGCATCAGCATAGGCAGTCTTGAAGGGATCTGACATTTCAAATAAAATTATTCTGTTACATCAGGTGCTTGGTAGCTGGTGGTGATCCAAGACCGATTCATTTTTATGAAGGTCAGTCGATCGACCGAGTCGGTGGACAGGCGCACCCTGTGATCGGTTACAAAGTCTCCAGCAGCACAGAATGTGCGTTCCGAAAGAATGCTGGATGCAGGACAGGCCAGTAGCTCAATTGCATACTGTGCAAGCTCTGGCCAGTGATCGATCCTCAAGACCCAGTAACCCAGAGGATTTTCGGTGGGAAAGGTGTCCAAGTCTGATCTTGCCCCTAGGTATTCCTGCACCATGTAAACCAGACGCCGGTGATGGTTGCTGGAACCGATCATACCTTGGGGCTGCGGACTAAAAAATTGTCTGAACGCATCGTTCAGACGGCCATCTTCTCCACCGCTCCTTCTTTGACTGACCGAAGCCTCAGCAACACGTTGTCCAGGACCAGGGTTGCCAGCCAGTAATGATCCCTCTCCTTGATAGCACGAATACGAGGATCCTTCCGCAGGCTTTGCAGGATTAGGGAGGCCATGCAGCATAGGTTTGCTGAGGCATTCGGTCCAGAGTCCTCTGGGTCACTCAGGACGACATGATCCGCAGCCACCTCCTGCCAGCCACGTACAAGTCCATGGGTGTCTTGGGGCTGTAATTGATCCCTTGAAGACTGCTGCTGATGCTGAGTGCTAGGCTCCACCTCCATGCTGACACAATCCTGCTCCTCCTCCTCTTCCTGTGTGATAGGCGGGCCAGCAAGAACACTGTCTGGATAAAGCGGGGCTTGAGAGGTAAGAATATCCTCCTCTTCCTCCCTCTGTTCTGCCTCAAGTGCCCTGTCCATTATTTCATGCAGCGTGTGCTCCAACAGGTGGACAAGAGGGACAGTGTCACTGATGCATGCACTGTCACTGCTCACCATCCTCGTGGCCTCCTCAAATGGTACCAGGACAGTGCATGCATCCCTGATCATGGCCCACTGGCGTGGGGAAAAAATCCAAGCTCCCCTGACCCTGTCCTGGTGCCATATTGCAACAGATACTCATTGATGTCCCTCTGCTGCGTGTGCAGCCGCTGCAGCATGGCCAACATAGAGTTATGTTCTGGTGGGCATGTCACACTTTAGGCGGTTCTTGGGCAGGTTGTATTCCTTTTGCAGGTCAGCCAGATGAGCACTTGCATTATATGACCCACCAAAATGCCCACAGAGTTTCCTGGCCTGCTTCAGGACCTCCTGTTAGCCTGGGTACCTGCCCAAGAACTGCTGCACCACCAAGTTAAGGACGTGAGCCAAACAGGGCACATGGGTCAGTTGTCCCTGTCGGAGGGTTGGTGCCATTGTTGGAAACCACCATTCCTGGCTTAAGCTGGTGTGGCATCAACCACCTCTGAGCCTGCCCCTGCAGAGCTGACAGAATCTCTGCCCCAGTGTGGCTCCTGTCCCCCAAGCACACCAGCTCAAGCACCGCATAGCATCTTTTTGCCTGCGTACTTGCGTAGCCCCTTGAACACCTACGGAGCACCGCTGGTTCAGAGGACAAAGCACAGAAAGAGGCCATGGAGGAAGAAGAAGAGGAGGGGGTGGAGGAGAGAGGTGTGTCAGAATCATCAGTAGTAGCATTTTGGAGGCATGGTGGCGGAACAACCTCCAACACTACTGCACCTTGTCCTGCATCCCTGTCCATGCCTGCTGGAACATGAGTCAGTGGTAATATGCACCTTACCACTGACCGCCCTGTCCAGCGAGGCCAAGACATTACCTTACACATGCCGGTAGAGAGCCATAATCGCCTTCCGTGAGAAAAAGTGGCGTTTGGGAACCTGCCACTGAGGAACCGCACATTCCATAAACTCACTGAAGGGGGCAGAGTCTACCAACTGAAAAGGCAGCAGTTGAAGTGCCAGCAATTTAGCCAAGCTAGCATTCAACCGCTGGGCATGTGGATGGCTGGGAGCGAACTTCTTTTGGCAGTGCAGCAGCTGGGGCAGGGAAATTTGCCTGGTACAATCTGACGTTGGTGGATAGCTGATTGCCTGCAAGTACTTGGCTGTGACACACCTAATTCTACACCTTCATTCCTCTCAGTGTAGGTTTCAGAGAGGACTGAAGGTATAGTGGGGTTGGAGATCCCAGCTGATGAGGAGCAAGGAGAGGTCCGCTTTGTTCTTTGGTGTGGGTCTTTTTTGTATGCTTGCCAATGGACTGCATGGCAGGTCGACATATGTCTGGTCAAGCATGTGGTGCCCAAACGGTTCATGTTTTGGCCACGCGAGATACGCTTCAGACATATGTTGCAAATAGCAACGGTGCGATCTGCTGCACACGTCTCAAAAAAGGCCCACACCAAAGAAATTTTGGAATAACGCGCAGAGACAGCAGCGCCCTGAACATGCGGAACACTGCAGTGTGATGCAGTCAGTTGGCTGCCCTTAATCTGGCCCCTGGAGGGCATCCTGCCTCATTGGAGATGTGCCTCCTCCTCCTCTCTCCTATCAGGCACCCACGTGGAGTCAGTGACCACATCATCCACTCCCTCCTCATCCCTGGAGCAAATCTAGCAGTATGCTGCAGCTGAGGGACCATGACTGCCAGATTGCTGTCCTTGTTGGGCACCCCCTCTCTCTGGGCTTACGTTACTGCCTTCCTCTAGCTGGGTACCATCATCGGAGCCTTAAAATGCTGGGCATCCTCCTGGAGCATGTACCCAACACTGTGGTCAAACAGTTCGGGGGACTCCTCAGGAGGACATGGTGGGGCTAAGGAAGGAGTGACTGATGCCATTGAGCCAAGGGAAGAGGCCGCTTTGGCAGCTGCTTTGTCAGACAAAGTACCCTGAGCCTGGGTGAGAGAGGATGAGGACGGCTTGGTCATCCAGTCTACCAAGTCTTCGGCATGTTGCGGCTCAACATGGCCAGCTGCCGAAAAGAAGGACAAGCGTGTCCCACGGCCACGTGCTGATGAGGATGCACCGTGTCCACGACCAGCACTTTTGCCTCTAGACACAGAGCCTGCTCGCCCTCTTTTATTGGCTCGTGACTGTCTGCCTCTCCTTCTTTGCCTTCCAGACATAATAATGGCCTGCAGGGAGATGTAGCTGCACAAAGGTGGGATGTATGTATATACTGATTATACTGCAGCTAGCAGAATCAACTGCCTGCCTGTAGTATTATTAGTATGAGAACATGAACAATTGCCTTCAATTAGCTTTAGTTGCACACTGTGCAGAGGGCACAGTACACTAACTAAAAATACTGCAGCTCCCTGCCTGTGGTATTTGTATGAGAACACAAGCAATTGTATTGAGGTAAGCTTTAGGTTCAAACTGTGCAAAGGACACTAAAGCAAAATACTGCAGCTCCCTGCCTGTATTTGTATCAGAATAGCAACAATAGTAGAGGTAAGCTTTAGGTGCACACTGTGCAAAGGACACTAAAGCAAAATACTGCAGATCCATGCCTGTATTTGTATCAGAACACCAGCAATAGTAGAGGTGAGCTTTAGGTGCACACTGTGGAAAGGACACTAAAGCAAAATACTGCAGATCCCTGCCTGTATTTGTATCAGAACAGCAGCAATTGTAGAGGTAAGCTTTAGGTGCACACTGTGCAAAGGACACTAAAGCAAAATACTGCAGATCCCTGTGTGTATTTGTATCAGAACACCAGCAATTGTAGAGGTAAGCTTTAGGTGCACACTGTGCAAAGGACACTAAATCAAAATACTGCAGATCCCTGCCTGTATTTGTATCAGAACACCAGAAATAGTAGCGGTAAGCTTTAGGTGCACACTGTGCAAAGGACACTAAAGCAAAATACTGCAGATCCCTGCCTGTATTTGTATCAGAACACCAGCAATAGTAGAGGTAAGCTTTAGGTGAACACTGTGCAAAGGACACTAAAGCAAAATACTGCAGATCCCTGCCTGTATTTGTATCAGAACACCAGCAATAGTCGAGGTAAGCTTTAGGTAAACACTGTGCAAAGGACACTAAAGCAAAATACTGCAGATCCCTGCCTGTATTTGTATCAGAACACCAGCAATTGTAGAGGTAAGCTTTAGGTGCACATTGTGCAAAGGACACTAAAGCAAAATACTGCAGATCCCTGCCTGTATTTGTATCAGAACTCCAGCAATTGTAGAGGTAAGCTTTAGGTGCACACTGTGCAAAAGACTAAAGCTAAATACTGCAGATCCCTGTCTGTATTTGTACCAGAACAGCAGCAATTGTAGAGGTAAGCTTTAGGTGCACACTGTGCAAAGGACACTAAAGCAAAATACTGCAGATCCCTGCTTGTATTTGTATCAGAACAGCAGCAATTGTATTCAGGTAAGCTTTAGGTCCACACTGTGCAAAGGACACTAAAGCAAAATACTGCAGCTCCCTGCCTGTATTTGTATCAGAACTCCAAAGACATGCTGGTAGGTTAATTGGATCTTGTCCAAATTGGCCCAGTATATATGTATATATGTGTGTACGACTGTGTGTCTCAAGCGTTTCGAGATCCTATGGGGTAAAATGACCGCACCAGCCAAGTAGACACTGGCTGCAAAAAGCGCCTAGAGGCGATTCAGTTCGCATGTGAGCGCTATACAAGTCACTCATTCATTCATTTGTATCAGAACACCAGCAAATGTATTCGGGTAAGCTTTTGTTGCACACTGTGCAAAGGACACAGTACACTAAGTGAAACACTGCAGCTAGCACAATCACCTGCCTGCCTGTCAGTATAGAGAATAACAGGAACGGATCTAGCTAAGCTGAATACAGTGTATAAATATATATATATATACAACACCTAGGATGCATATATTTCCTCTACACACTGTAACTGCAGCTAACTGACTCGCCTGCCTGCTCTATCTAACTCAAATCAAATTACACTGTCTCTCTCTCTCTCTCTCTTTAACCACTGCAACACTACACAAGGACGCCACGGAGGTGGCCTTATATAGTGTGGGGCGTGTACTAAACCCCCTGAGACATAATTGGCCAAAGCCACCCTGGCTTTGACCAATTATGGCTCTCCGTTTTTTGCGCGCTGTGATTGGCCAAAGCATGGGGGTCATAGCGCATGCTTGGTCAATCATCAGCCAGCAATGCACTGCGATGCCGCAGTGAATTATGGGCCGTGACGCACCACTCGAATTTGGTGCGAACGGCCCATAATGTTCGAAATTCGGCGAACAGTCGATGTTCGAGTCGAACATGGGTTCGACTTGAAATCTAAGCTCATCCCTACCTGTCAATAACTTCCCAGAATGGGCCTCTTTGCCTGTGAGAGTGTCCAAGCACTGTCCAGTGCTAAACTTCTTTTGACTCTGTCGTGTACTTTTTATTCAACTGGGAACAAAGATGATACAAGAAACTATATCTAGAAATACAACCCATGTTTATTTAAAGAGAAAAGGCAAAATATTTTGCATGCAATCTTAAAGACATACAAAATACTACTAGTATTGGTTGTACTGAAGACAGATGAGCCACTTGCTGTATCTTCCACATATCACAGATTATATTTAGAAATTCCACTCTTTTATCAAATCAATAAGAAGCACAATTGCAGTACATCTGCTGTATGAATGTTACACAACAGAGTGCGTGTGTTATAGGTGACATACATATTGGAATTTTGGAGGCTGACTTTAACAGCTGTCATTCTGAAATTCCTCTGAGCTTTCTGCACAAGTTACTGAAATCTGACATCTCTCAGTTTCTCTATGGATTTCAGATGTGAGTAGAACTGAATCTACAGAGTCTTACATCCATAAATAAAAAGGCTGGCGATACTAATATATAGTTTAAAAGTACATGATAATTTTTTTTTGGGTAAACTCATTAAGGGCAGAATTAAATCTAAAAACACCCACGTGATACTTCTATTCTGCAAATAAAAACGAGTAGACTAGCTATGGTTGTCTGGACAGAGATGCAATGCACTTCTAACTTACCCCCATGTGCATGCACAAGACCATGACCTATTCCTATAATTGCTCAACTGTAAAAAAATTCCTCTTTCATGCCTTTCTGCAACCTTGTGTCCCCAATGTGACCTGGGGGTTAAAGAATTCCACACAGACTTGAGTGAGAAAATGTAAAATTTTTAGATACAGTTAAAAACATATTGTTCAAAATGCAGTAAACCAAATCAACAATAAAAATAATCTTGCATTGATCTATTAAGATAGGTTATCTGTAAGTTAAATCCTGATGTATTCCTTGGGTTACTAAACTTTAAATACTTCCATTGCTCTTCTTATTAACCACTTCAGCTCCGGAAGATTTGCCCCCTTAATGACCAAGCCATTTTTTGCGATTTGGCATTGCGTCATTTTAAATGACAATTGCGCGGGCGTGCGACTTTGTACAAAAACAAAATTGATGTCCTTTTTTTACCCACAAATAGAACTTTCTTTTAGTGGTAATTGATCACCTCTGCAATATTTTTTTTTTGCGCTATAAACAAAAAAAGAGCGACAATTTTGAAAAAAAATATATATATATTTTTTACTTTTTGCTATAATAAATATCCCCATTTTGTTTTGTTTTTTAAAAACATTTCTTCCTCAGTTTAGGCCAATATGTATACGTCTACATATTTTTTGGTATAAATTTTTTTTGTGTATATTGATTGTTTTTTTTTACTAGTAATGGTGGTGATCCGCGATTTTTATCGTGACTGAGACATTTTGGGGGACAGATCGGACACTTTTGACATGTTTTTGGGACCATTGACATTTATACAGTGATCAGTGCTATAAAAATGCACTGATTACTGTATAAATGACACTGACAGGGAAGGGGTTAACAGTAGGGGGCGATCAAGGGGTTAACTGTATGTCCTAAGGAGTGATTCTAACTGTGGGGGGATGGGACTGGTGAGGAGACCGATTGTTGTTCATACTCAGTATGAAAAACAGATCAGTCTCCTTTTCCCTGACAGCACGGAGATCTGTCTGTTTACTTTGACAGATCTCCGTTCTGTCTCTGTGTGGAGCGATTGCGGGTGCCCGGCTGTCATCGCGACCACCAGGCACTCGCATCAGCTCCAGTGGCGCGCCGTGGGCGTGCGTGCCCCCCCTAGTGGTCTGAAAGCAAGCCGAGGTATAGCTACGACGGTTCACCAGGGGAGCCAACCTGCCACAGTATAACTATGGCGGCTGGTCGGGATGGGGTTAAAGGATCATTCCTATAAGTGCTACCAAAGCAACACTAAATCCTATGCCCCCAATAAATGTTAATTTATGAAGCTGGGCAGCAGTCAAACCTATATCAACATTTTGCCTTTGTGATGCCCCTCCTAGCCTAGTGATGTTACATGCTTTGAAAATATGCATGATCGGTGGCTACCGCGCAACTGTATGGACGCGTGATCGCACAGCTCCGCTCCAGGCAAGGGAACCGATAACAACTGCCGGGTAACCATCCACCAGACAGCACGCCAAACGTGCCTTACTACTCCCACGTTATCCCAGGGATGACCCGCAAAAGAAAAGAAGCGGCCAAGCCGAGGAAATTGGAGGAATTCTATCTGCCGACAGGCCGGAACAAGGCCCAAAATGGCGCCGGCACGGAGGACGCGTCCCCTTCCTCATCCCGCGGCTCACACTCTGCTGCGTCCAGCCCAGCCCTGCAGCCCACACTTACACAGAGCTCTCCGGAGGCATCTACACCACTGTCCCGCAGTCCAGCGAAGTCAAAGCCCCGCCTGGAAGACGACTTTGCCAAGGTGAGCACAGGCCATGTTGGATTGGAGGACACGAGGGAGCTTGTGGATCCTTTCACAGCATTCCCCACTACAGGCGCAGCAGTCTCTGACACTACCCTCAAAGACATGCTTGTCTCCCTCCGCAGCTCCATGCATGCTGATTTGATGCATTGCAAGAGCAATATGCCCGTGATTTGCTGAAACAGTACCTCCCAACGGTCCCTAACTCTGAGCTACAGATAGATCGCATTCACAGATTGCCTAAGCCATCCCACCTACCTGGGAACATACCACGAGATGTACTAATGCGCATACATTTTTACCAAGTGAAAGAGCAGCTCATGACCGCATTTCGCAAGACACAGCAACCCCCTGAACAGTTCGCCCATATTCAACTTTATGCGGATCTGTCTCAGTTCACAATGCAAAAGCGCAAATCCTTGCTTCCTGTGACTAAAGCTCTCCGCAACCATAATGTCCCCTACCGCTGGGGATATCCAGTCAAACTTACGGTCACTCATGGTGACAAGACCACTGTAATCATGGAGTTAGATGAGGGACTTGCTTTGCTGCGATCACTAGACATCATCCCTGACCATTCACCTGCAAATCCCTCTCCACCGGTAAAACTTAACAACCAATATGAATGGCAAAGGCCTCGTACACACGACCGATTTTCTCGTCGTAAAAAACACGTCGTTTTTTTCGACGAGATTCTTGTTAAGCTTGTCGATTTTCTCGTCAAGCTTTCTATGCGTACACACTGTCATTTCCCAATTTCCTCGTGGTTCTCTGCGCTCACGTCCAGCACGTACGACGGCACTATAAAGGGGAAGATCTTTTTTCTTGGCGCCACCCCTTGGGCTGCTTTTGCTGATCTCGTGTTACCGCGTGTGAAGTAAAAGTTTGGGAAGAGACGATTCGCGCTTTTCAGTCTTCGTACTTTTCAGATCGTTTTCTGCCGTTCAGTTTGTGCTTGTGGGTTCGTATCTTGACTTTCAGGGCGTCTAGGCAGGTCGTATCTGTTTTACAGTGCGTTCTTGCCTGTTCGTTTCTGAATTTCAGTTCGTTATTCATAGGCCTTGCTGTTCTAAAGTGCGTTCTGTTCTGTACGTTCTGATTAGACGACCGTTTCCTAGCCATGTCGCCTGGACGTTCTCGTCGTCGAGTTCGTGCTGTGCGTGCGCTTGGTGTTGGTCTGCTTGTTTTGGACCAAGACCAGTCCATGAATGGTGTGAGGAGGAGTTCATGGACCAAGAATTGGTTGCTCCAGCGGGACCAATTCTGCCACATGCCTCTGCTGCGGGAGATCGTCGAGAATAATCCTGAGGACTACAGGAATTTTCTGAGGATGTCTGACCCCGTTTTTCAGGAACTGTTGGCTTTGGTGTCCCCCTATATTACCAGGAAGGACACCGTTATGCGGGAAGCCATCAGTGCTGAGCAGAGGCTCATCGCCACGTTGCGTTACCTGGCGACAGGGAGAAGTCTTCAGGACTTGAAGTTCACCACAGGCATCTCCCCCCAGGCTCTGGGCCGCATAATCCCAGACACCTGTTCTGCTATTATACAAGTCCTGCAGGAGGACTATATTAGGGTAAGTTTTCTCCCTTCACATCACATTTTATGTATTACATGTATGCTAATGTATTGTATTTCTTTCATCCTTTCCTAATTACCATGATTGTAATATGCTGAGAATGTCCCCTTTGTCCCCATGCATGCTGGAAGTTTTTAAATGCCCCTTTTTTATCCTCCCTAAATATTTCCCCTCACTAACTTTTCCAGCAGGGGCGCCTGTTGCTCCAAATGTTGGGGGGTTACAACCCCAATTTCGGAAATAAACTTCCTCCTTTTTTGCTCTGTTGCCTAATAAACGCCCCCAGTTGTCCCCTCCAATGCAGCCATTTAGTCCCCTCTATTGCAGCCAGTTTCCCCCCAGCCCTGCACTTACCTTCTTGTGGTCAGCGCCATCCTTCTTCTGTCCTTGATGTCTTCTCCTTCCCTTCATGTTGCATCAGCCAATCATGTTACCATTAAACAGACTTGGTGAACATGATTGCCAGAGCTGCCTGTCAGTGTTTACACAAGGAATGCCCCCTCCTTGCGTCCCCGATTTTTCTTTGAGGAAGCCAATTACATCCCTCAGGTTGTAATTTGCAAGACTTTTTTAATACCTGTTTCTGCTCTGCAATTTTAACCCCCTAAATGACGCAATTAATCATATGTCGGTCGCTTTACAAGAGGCCATCCACCTGAATAGTGTGCGGCATAGACAATACATAGGTTCATGCAACGCATGAACCTATGTATTGTTCTGAGTGATGGGCACAGGAGAGAGGGGACAGTGCTCCAGCGCCCACTCTGGACGCACCGCCACTGCAATGCTATCCTGTGGCCAAACACATCTCCCCCCCCAAAATAATTTAGTAATGGCCCATCAGAGGGGGTGATGAATATGATAAATGAGCCTTCCATTATACTTTTTTTACACACCTTAATAAACGTATAATTAGATTGATGTTGGTCTCTAATTTTTTGGTCTTGAATTTGCTTGTAATGTATGCCTTTGTTTTTCTAATATTATTTCATCTTGTTTCACTCCACAGCTTCCTTCAACGCCACAGGAATGGCAGACTGTGGCATCGGAGTTTGCCACGCGGTGGGACTTCCCCAACTGCGGTGGTGCCATAGACGGGAAGCACGTCCGCATCGTGCCGCCACACCGTTCTGGATCCTACTACTACAACTACAAGGGGTTTCATAGCATTGTGCTGATGGCGGTGGTGTCAGCACGGTATGAATTCCTCTATGTTGATGTAGGGAAGAATGGCCGGATGTCCGATGGGGGATCCTTCATCCAGACGGAGTTTGCCCTCCGTCTCCAGAGTGACAACCTTGCATTGCCACCGGATGCAGGGAATATTGAAGGACTCCCCTTTGTTTTCTTGGCTGATGAAGCCTTCGGACTCGGACGGCATCTTATGAGGCCATTTCCACAGAGGACCCTGACCCCAGAGAAGAGTGTGTTCAATTACCGGCTGGCCAGGGCCCGAAGAGTCGTTGAAAATGCCTTCGGCATAATGGCCAGCCGGTTCTGCCTTTTTATGACTTCCATCCACTTGGCGGACTACAAAATAAACTATGTAGTGTTATGCTGCTGTGTGCTACACAATTTTCTTTGCCGCAAAGCGAATTCATATATGGCCTCAGTTTTGCCAGAGGCTGGACTTTCCCCTGCAAATCCCCTTCCGGGCCTGGAATCTGCCCGTCTTGGCTTGCCCCCCCAAAATGCCCGTGTGGTTCGGGACAAATACATGGAGTATTTCACGGGTAGGGGGGCAATTCCTATGCCAGCCTATGTCTAAGTATCCCAATAAAAATCTTGTTTAAACCTTTAATTATTTGTTCTTTCCTGTCTCCTAGTTTGTCTTTGTGCATTTGTAGTGGCAAGTGTATTTTACTTTAGTAAATAACAACCAATTTCACTATGTTACCTTACAAAAGAACCAAATAAGCTTAGAGTGTATTATAAAAAGAAGCTACACGTTGTTTGTGGTCAAATATTTTACTCTCTGCACATTTTTTTTTGTTTTACTTTGGGGTTGGCCTGACCACAACCCGTCAAATTTTGGCTTATGAAAATACAAAAATACCACTTGCATTTCTAAAATGACAACATTGGATACCTCTGAGCAATCTGAGACATTCAGTTACACAAACTATGTCTCTATGTGCCCGTCCTAATATGGGGTCCTGCCACCCCTTGCCCAGCCAAAAATTCAATATGCACACATTTTTACTTTTTTGCAAATAGGAAGTTTACAATCCTGATCCCTATTGTCAACATGTGCTATCTGCCATCAGGGGTGATCAATGGATGTGTTTTGGGGGTGCATCCCCTTCCTCAGTTCACCGACTTTTGATACGAGGAAGGGGTTGCACCCACAAAAGACGTACATGGATATCCCCTGATGGCAGATAGCACATGTTCACACACTGTGTGCATATTCAATTTTTGGCTGCTTTGTTACTCAAAAAATTAGTAAAAATATAAAAACAAACATGTAAAAACAAATGTGTTTGGATGGCTTATTGAATTCTCCCCAAAACATCGAGAATGTCTTTAAATGTTTGTTCCATCACATGGATTCTTTGTTTAATTAGGTCCAGTTCCGTGCTACATTCCATCACTTGCTGGATGAGGCGGAGGGCACTGTCAGCAGAGAACGGTGTGCTATCCTTCACAACATTTCCATCCCCTAAAAACCATTAAAAAAAATTAATAAAACTCTGCAGGCCTACCTCGCTTACCTTAAGCTGTGGTGTCAGATACTGACCTGTTGTGGTGACCAGATCCACAACGTCATCCACCTCTCCTTCCTGCACTTCTCCTTCCTCCACCTCAACTTCCTGCACATCTTTCGGTTGTGGATCTTTGGGAGTTTGGGGTTGCTTGGAAGTTGTGGGGTGCATGTGCTCCCTGGAGTGTCCTCCTCCCAGTCTTCTCTCCCCTATGAGAATAAAACCAAAGGTCTATTTATCACACTGTAAAAATCTCATTTTTAAACTTAAAACAGGCTAAATTGTTTGGAAGTGGGGTACAAGTGTGTGTTTGTGCGGAATTTAAAGAAAAATGCATTCTTTATGACCCCAAATATGTTTATTATTCACATTTGGATGTAATTTTTTGGACATGGAGGCACCACAAATAAACTCTGATGCACCTGTGTGGGACACCCAAAAAAGGCGGGTCTGGTGGCCCACACTATAGTGCTCCAAAGTACAGATGTGGAAGCAGCTGCTGAGTGTCCTCTACTTTACACTGATTAAAGTTTGCATTTCATTCTCCTTACAAACACATCATCTAGACTTAAAAATTATCCACAATACTTGATCAAAAATGGCAGATGTCTAATTACTTTTGGGGGTCTTAAATAAGCCAAAACCACGGATAGTGGCCGAACGAAGTGTCGGTAACGTAACGAACGATTACTGTGCCCAACCTAGTTCAAAATAATACATTTTGGAAGGGAGTCCAATATGCTTTAAAAAAAAAAAAAGTCAGTTTCTAAAAAGATTAATAGCAGAAAGGTCGTCATTTTACTTACTTTTAGCGAGCATCCTCTTTATGCTCCTCAACTGGTCTGGCTCCCTCAGTTTGAGGTCTGACCACCTCTTTCTGAGCTGCTCATTTGAGCGTTTCACCCCGAACTTCGCCCTCAGACTCTTCACAACTTTAGTGAGGATTTTGGCCTTCCTTCTATTTGGTTTGCTATACGGCCCATGCTTGGCATCATAATCAGCCTTGACCAAGATGTCCACCATCTCCGCCATCTCCGCCAAAGACATATTCGATGCCTTGAATCTCCTCCTTGATCGTGACGTGTCCTCGGTCTCCGGGCTTGTCTCCTCGCTAGTTGCGGAATTATCAGACACCTGCTGTAACTCCGCCATATCTGTCTGCGCGCCGAAAGAGAAGGGGCGGGGAAAAGATGTTAGTTAGAACGTCATGGGCGGGCGACGTGTGCGGAGCGACGTGTTCGAATTTGGACGCATGCGTGGTGTGTATATAGCAAACACACATGTGACTATAGTACGTTCGGTGTGCGGAGAGAGGAGTTCAAGTGACGGACGTGCGAACGAAGGTATGTGATTTTGTGAGACTTGTTAAAATTGTTGGCCTATACTGTCTTGAGATTGTTGGAGGATATATATGGTGACTAGGATGTGAAGGAGGTTAGACTGTTTGCCTCACATTATTTAAATATAATTTATTTTACTTGCAGATACAATATGAATGTATTTATTAGCGACAAAGAGTTCCTGGCGGAATTTATTGACCGGGTAAGGGAGCTGCCGGCTCTGTGGGAGACCAAAAACCCCATCCATAAAAAAAAAGGGGTGAGAAAAGCAGCGCTGGAGAAGCTGCTCCCATTTGTGCATACCAAGGTGCCCACAGCCACAGCAAAACAAGTGGACACTAAAATTGGGAGCTTGAGAGGTACCTACAGGACTGAACGCTCTAAGGTGCTGGCTTCTCAGAGGTCAGGAGCAGCAGCAGATGATGTTTATGTCCCGGTTTTGTGGTACTACAGCAGGATGTCCTTCCTGGATGACCACATTGAGCCAAGGCCATCACTCTCCACTCTTCCCCCCAGACTTCCCTGCAGCCAACCTGAGCCTTCTCTGGAGCAAGAGGAGGCAGCCATCCTGGATGATCCTGATTTGGCCATCTGGAGCCAGGTATAGTATTAACTGAAAATGTAGTGGGATAAAATTAATGTTTCCCAAATATGTCAGGATGAGAAACATACATTATTTTGTATTCAACAAGTGAAATCATGATCTGTAGACATTATTATGCACTTAATTGTGTGGTAAATAGTCAAGCTGATGTAGTGGTAAATTTAAAGCAAGGATTTATGCATTTACATTCTAATTGCTTCCATCAGGATTACAAAGTTTGATGCAAAGATTAAACCAACATATTAAACTATGTTTCTTTTTCATACACAGGATGAAATCAGCCAGGAGGAGGGTCTGGAAACTGTCAGGCAGGAGGAGGAAGGGCCCAGTGGCAGCCAGGAGGTGGCAGGGCCCAGTGGCAGCCAGGAGGTGGCAGGGCCCAGTGGCAGCCAGGAGGTGGCAGGGCCCAGTGGCAGCCAGGAGGTGGCAGGGCCCAGTGGCAGACAGGAGGTGGCAGGGCCCAGTGGCAGCCAGGAGGTGGCAGGGCCCAGTGGCAGACAGGAGGTGGCAGGGCAAAGGAGAAGCACCAGATCCCAGGTGCCTCCCATCAGGCTTCACAAAAGAGGCAGGAGGGACAGGACCACCAGTGAGGCAGCAATGGCCCTTATTAAAGAGGCCCATGCCACCCTCAAGGAGCCCACATCCCCTGAAGAGGCCATTGCCGGCCTAGTGGAGGCTAAGTTCAAGGTGATGAGCATGGAGCAACGCCTCCTATGCGAACCCCTGCTCATCACCTTGCTCAACAAGGGGGTGATGGAGCAAATTACCCCCAATACCGCCATATGTGAGGTGGCCCAACTGACCCAACCTCAACCTCCACCTCCACCTTCCTCTTCTGCCCCACCCCTTCTGCTACCCCTCCACCTTCTGCCCCACCCCCTTCTGCTACACCTCCACCTTCTTCTTCTGCCCCACCCCCTTCTGCTACACCTCCACCTTCTGCCCCACCCCCTTCTGCTACACCTCCACCTTCTTCTTCTGCCCCACCCCCTTCTGCTACACCTCCACCTCCTCCTCCTGACAGGAGTACCCCTCCAGTGGGCCAGCCTCCAGCTAAACGAAGAAGGAAGGCTTCAGTAAAGGCTGCAGGGAAGGTTGCCAGGAAGAAGAGGAAGTGATGGCCTTGCTTCATTGTGGTCGCACTGGTCGGACAGAAGGCAGCCTGTTGTAGTACCACACACTTGGGACATATATCTCACCTGCTGCTGTTCCTGACCTCTGGGAGGCCAGCATCAGATTGTGTTCTGAAATGTGGGCCTTCTCAAGCTCCCAATTTTAGTGTCCACACAGGGTTGCTGTGTGCTCTGGGGTCCCTGGGATGCACAAATGGCAGCAGCTTCTCCAGCGCTGCCTTCTCTTTATTTAATTTATAAACATGAATAAATGTGTTTTTTGTTTAAGTTCATACTTGACTATGTGTATTTTTAAATAAAAAAAAACAAGCTTTGGAGTAAGCAGATACATTTGACTGACAATAAAAGGCACAGATATCACCCCCCCAAAAGAATAACTAAATCTGATTAGCTCAAAAACATGGTGTGAAATTTTAAAAATATAGATTAGAAAATTAAATGGGAGATCGCTATCAAAACATTGAGAAATTATAATTAACATCATTTTGAAAAATCTAACCATTTAAATTATTCCTAAAAACTTGCACAATATAATACACATAAATCTTATAAAGAGCAGCATGAAAAAGGTTAAAAATAAGGCATAACTCTGTGTGAATATCAGCAGCAAAAGAAGGTCTCTCGTTTTGATTAATGTAACATTCTAACGAAGAATTCAATGCAGAACATTTAAACGATGAAATATTTATGAGCGTGACGAATGTGCTCTCTCCATTATGAAGGCTTGTTTTACCAGAAGATGCGCTCCCGTCTCATAGTTGCTTGTGAGCATGCGCGCTTTTGGAAGAGTCGTAAAAGCATACACACGAACCATTTTCTCGTCACAAAACAGGCCGACGAGAAACACGACGAGGAAATCTGGACTCCTGACGAGAAAATAGAGAGCAGGTTCTCTATTTTCTCGTCGAGATTCTCGTCAAGTTTCTCGTCGTAAAACCATACACACGAACGTTTTTCTAGACAAAAAAACTCTCGCGGCACTTTTCTTGACTGTTTACGACGAGAAAATCGGTCGTGTGTACGAGGCCAAACAGTGCCTAGTAGAAAAAGCACCAAAAAACAACACTCCTAAGATGGTGACTGGAATCCGAATCGTGAATTGGCAACCAAGGTTCCCGAACTGCCCTGGACTGTTCGGTTTATTACCTAACTGTTTCCCCTCCTATGTTTTATGGGCAACACTGCTGCCCCCAAGCTCCTGTTTGAGCACATTTTTACCTCACTAACTATGATCTTTTCTTTCCTGTCGTTTTTTTATTTCTTTTTTGTCGTCCCATCGTTGCTCCATCCTGCACCTGAGTCATACCAACACTGCCGAAGAGGAAATGTCCAGAGACCGACTACCTACTGCATACTCTCTCGTTCATCATGGATGAGGTATCACCTGCATCATCACTTTCTATGGACACATGGCACTTAAGGTAGTTTCTATGAATGTAAATGGTCTCAACCACCCTGCTAAGAGAGCCTCGGCCTGGAGAGAAGCTCTCAAGCTCCAGGCTGATGTTCTCTGCATCCAAGAGACGCATTTTCAAGCAAATAAATCCCCTACTTTTGTACACAAGAACTTTCCGCACATTTTTGTGGCCTCAGCCCCATCTAAGCAAAAAGGAGTTTTGATTGCTATCAGGGAGTCTGTTACCTTCAACCTTATTGCCACACATGTGGACCCGCAGGGTAGATTTCTCATTTTAATAGCAGAGCTCAATAACAAACCTTTCACCATTGCCAATCTATATGCACCAAACTCGCATCAATGCCGTTTTCTGAAGAAACTATATGGCAAAATTAACAATCTGAAAAGAGGCTCCTTGATAATTTGCGGAGATCACAATATAACTGTGGACTACAGGACAGACTCCTCCTCCACAGCAAAACGTCCTCCTCCTCAAATTCAGACTCTGCTTAACTCAGAGGACGTCTATGATGTGTGGAGATGTCAGCATGCTAATGAAAGAGACTACTCCTTCCACTCTGCTAGACATAATTCCTACTCCAGAATTGACTTGATCCTTGTGGATAAAATGTTACTGCAGGCGGTGTCCTCCTCCACCATACATGATATCACGTGGTCAGACCACGCTCCTGTCTCAATCACGGTGGTGGAGGGGCATACTCCCAGCCCTGCATACATATGGAGAGCCAATGCTCGAATCTTTCAGATGCCTTCGCATGCTACTAAAGTGACTGATTGCTTAACTAAATTTTTTGCTGAAAACACAGGTTCAGTAGAGGATCCTGCCACATTGTGGTGTGCCCATAAGGCTTATATACGTGGTATAATCCTCCAGATATGTGCTAGAGAGAAGAGGCAGAGGACACAAAAACTTGACCGCCTCCTTAATGATATTAAGACATTGGAGTTCCAAAACAAATCCATGTCGGATACTCACATAGGCCAACAGATCTCCCAACTCCGCTCTGATCTCAGGCTCCTCCTCATTGAACAATATGATAAACACATTCGAAACCTGAAACTAACCCATTACTTCTCTGGTAACAGAGCAGGGAAAATCCTGGCCCAGAGACTTAAAACGGCTAGAACTAAGTCTAAAATCCAATATCTCCTCCACCCACAGAATAAACACAAGATAATTAACCCTAAAGAGATAGCCAACTTATTTGCTGAATACTACTCCTCTCTGTATAACCTTAAAGATGACCCCAACACTCCCCAACCTACTGATGAAAACATCCAGGCTTTCCTGGCTAAAATCAACCTACCATCCCTCACACAACCTCAACTCCTAGCCTTAAACGCACCCTTTACGGAGACTGAGATCAGACTGGGAATCAACTCACTCCCGCTGGGAAAATCACCGGGCCCTGATGGTCTTCCAAATGATTACTATAAAACGTTTCAGGGAAATTTGATCACCTCCTTACGCTCGGTCTTTTCCAATGCAATGTCCTCTGCCTCATTCCCGTCAGAAATGCTTAAGGCATATGTAGTCACTATTCCTAAACCTGGAAAGGAACCCACTACCCCGGCGAACTTTCGACCAATTTCCCTACTCAACACAGACGTTAAATTATATGCAAAAATTCTAGCACATAGATTGCTGCCCGTTCTTCCATCCCTCATCGCCCCAGACCAATCAGGCTTCACCCAGGGTAGACAGGCCTCAGACGCCACTAGGAGAGTCATCGGACTTCTCCAGTGTGCCGGGACGTGTCGGACGCCTTCTCTCCTCCTCTCCTTGGATGCGGAGAAGGCGTTCGACAGGATCCACTGGGGTTATATGAGACACACCTTACAAAAATTTGGCTTTGTGGGACCCATCCTCGATGCCATACTAGCTCTTTACTCCTCTCCATGCGCACAAGTCTATACATCCAACCTGCTGTCCAACACCTTCCATATCTCCAACGGTACTAGACAGGGGTGTCCCCTCTCTCCCTCAATATTCAATCTCCTCATTGAGCCCCTCGCGGAGAGGATCAGATCGAATGTTGATATCAAGGGATTCTCCATTAATGGTGAACATCATGATATAAATTTGTTTGCTGATGACATTATCCTATTCTTGACCTCCCCCTCCACCTCTTTACAACATGCTCACGACACTCTTACAGCTTTCAGCGAAATCTCTTTCTACAAGGTGAACTTCACCAAATCGATTGTTCTGGATATTGGAATCCCTCCCCTTTTGAAAAAACAGCTCCAGGAAACCTTCCCTTACTCCTGGAGTAACTCCGATATCACTTACCTGGGAATTAAACTAACAACAGACCCACGCCAATTAGCAGAGGCCAATTATGTCCCACTAATTGACAAAATCTCTAAAGAAATCAAAAGACTATCCAATATTGAAATGACTTGGTCAGGTAGACTAGCTGCATTTAAAATGTTGATACTCCCGCAAATCCTTTATATTTTTAGGACGCTTCCCATTCCTCTGTCCAGACCATACCTCAAAAATTTGAACTCCTTGCTCTCTAGCTTTGTCTGGGGCACTAAAAGACCTAGATGCTCCAAAACACTATTGGTTAAACATAGAACGGCTGGAGGCATGGGTTTAGTAGATATTCAGGACTACTTCCGAGCAGCCATCTTAGCGCAACTCAAGGGTTGGTTTCACCCAGCAGCTAAACCAATATGGTATGACATTGAACAAACCTTAAGCCCAATTAAAAATCTCCGAAACCTATTACTAGTTGATGTATGGAATCCACTTTCCATGCGGGGATTACCTCTTCCCATACAGGCCTCCTTGGAGGCTTGGAGAGCCCTCCGAAAACTTCCTTTCCCGCCCTCCAAACTAGTGAATGTTCCTATTCCCATAACAATCCTCTCCCATATCATCCCTACCATCTCTCTCATTGACTGGGAGTCCAAGGGGATAACTATTATAGCTGACCTGTTTCGACAGGATACCCTCCTTTCATTTAATGCTTTAAGGGATAAATTTAAACTTACACCTGCCGACCAGTATAAATATACTCAAATAGCCCACTTCCTTGGTTCCCGCGAGTCACATCAGATAGCTCTTCCTAAAGAAATTTGGGAATTCTACAACACACACCCCTCCCCTCCCAGGGGTATTGCCCTCTTCTATAATACCTTCCAAGACAAAATGCATTTTGTTAAATCTCAACCCTTCAAAAAATGGGAATCGGACCTGGGCATCAAAGTTTCGGACATACAATGGACACAAGCATCAAAAGCCATATATAGAGCCTCTAGCTGTGTAAACCACTGGGAGCTGTCTCAAAAGATAGCTCTTCGGTGGTATCTTACCCCCTACAGGGTTTCCAAATTCAGCCCATTGGGTTCCCCGTTGTGCTGGAGGAACTGTGGAATGGTTGGCAACCTGATGCACATGTTCTGGTCGTGCAAACACTTAACTAGCTTCTGGAATTCCATATTCCGCTATCTTTCAGAGATTACTGGAATCCTGACTCGCCCCAAACCTAGCCTAGCTGTGTTACATATTGGTATTGACCTGTATCCACCTGAATTTAGAATAGTTGTAACACATATTTTGCTAGCAGCCAGATCCTTGATCACTAAACAGTGGAAAGCAGACAAGGCACCGAATGCATCAGAAGCTCTTACGATCACGCAGACCCACTATGTCTATGAATCCCTACTGGCTGGTAGCAGAGGTAATAGACAAAAGTTTGATAACAATTGGATAATTTGGAAGACGTAGTTCAATAATGATAAAGTTGACAGTTAAATGGTTCATATCTGTTTTGTTTTCTGTAACACCTCTTGTCCTTCATCCTTCCTCCTCTCAGTTCTAAAATCGCAGGATGACACCCGTTTCCCCTCCCCACCCCATCTCTCTTCTTTCCTCCCCTCTCTTCCTTCCCTTCCTCGTTCTTTCTCTCCTCCCCTCTTCCCTACAAGTAAGCTTTGGTTATGATTTCCCATGTACACCGAGAATTTACTTTGTAATTGATATCCTACAGACTGTGTCTCCGATACATATCTGTCTGGGTCCTTGACTCTGTGATGTTATGACTACACATCTGTTTACTTGCCCTTTGTACCCTCTCTTTGTATTGTGTAAAACCCTTTTTATCTCAATAAAAACGAATTAACAAAAAAAAAAAAATATGCATGATCACCTAGAAGCTCAGCACATTTTATCCTGGGAAACATGGCACTTTTCTTATGACATGGCATCCCTTTACCAACAAGGTATACTTTTGGCAGAATTGTACCCCTCTGGTTACAAAAACTACACTCATTTGGCTTTTGTAAAAACTGATGGGTACTATCACATTCCTTTTTCAAAATGAAACATGTAACCACTGAGACAACATGATTTCTTTTGGTGATGACAACATGGGATATAATCTAGTGATAACAACCTGGCATATTTTGTATTTTGGTATCACTCTATATATTTACCTTCTTCTAAGTCTGAATTACCTGGTTGGTATGTCACATAGAGATGTACATGTTCTTCTGTGTGATGGTCCCCCAGTGATTAAAACACTGAAAGTGAAGTAGAGGCTTTAGTTTATCTGGTGGAAGTCACCCATCACTTTGCCATATAATGGGAAGGTCTATGTGTGCTGCCTTACTTAAAAAGCCAGTTTGGAGAACAGTGCTTTGCATTTAGTTACATTGATGTGGGAACAAGTGGATAAAGATGAGTAAGATTTATACCAATTAAATGTATAATGCCGCGTACACACGACCGTTTTTAATGTCATGGAAAAAAACAAAGTTTTTCTCAACGTGATTCTTCTCAACCCTGCCTTGCATACACACTATTGCTCGAGCAAAGCGCAGTGACGTACAACACGTACGACGGCACTATAAAGGGGAAGTTCCATTCGGATGGCGCCACCCTTTGGGCTGCTTTTGCTGATTTTGTGTTACCGCGTGTTAGTAAAAGTTAGTAAAAGTTTGGTGAGAGACGATTCGTGCTTTTCAGTCTCCGTGCTTTTCAGTCCGTTACAGCATGACCAATGTGCTATCTCCATTACGAACGCTAGTTTTACCAGAACGAGCGCTCCCGTCTCATAACTTGCTTCTGAGCATGCGCGTTTTTTCCCATTGTTAAAGCGTACACACGTCCGTTTTTCACGAAGAGAAAAACGACGACGTGAAAAACGACAAGAAAAAGAGAGCAGGTTCTACATTTTTAATGCCCATTTTTCTCATTGAGAAAAATGCTCTGGAGCCTGCACACGACCGTTTTTCATGACCAATTTAAAAAATTTCATGTTTCTCGTCATGAAAAACGGTCGTGTGTATGCGGCATAAGACTCGTTATTAATTGTTGATTTGTAAGACTATTGTGTTTTTCAATACATGTACCAAATTACAATAAAATGATTGTTTTAAAAATCACTCACTCATTTTTAGCAGCCAAGGAAGCAAAAAAAATGCAAACCATGTCAATTTTACAAGCATCAGGTTTGTTCAGTAATACAATGCACAAAGCAATGGTAAATTCAAAAGTGTCCAATAAATTAGTTTACCGAAGTTAGACTGCCAAAACAATTTGACAATTGGCTTCAGAATATTTACTGCACGTTGAACATTGTTTTTCACCAGTGAATTTCACTATATATCTTAAAACCTCTCATGTATTTTGCTGTTCCCCTGAGGTTCTCTTTCACATGTTGTTTCAGTATTTTCTCTAGATCACAATATACAGTTAAAGTAAATTGTTTGGTGCAATGGGTTTTTTTATTGTATTTTTCCTTTATCCTTTTTGCATAAGAGAAAAAAAAAATCTCCAGGGTATCTTTTTCTGAAATATTACCAGTACCACATTAATATGTTTTGTTTTTGCTTTAAATTAATATAATTTTTGTAAAATACTTTGGGAATGATGTTAAAAAATAGCATAAACACAGCAATGGCTTTCGGCAGTTATCCCTACCTAACGCTCCATTGGAATTTAATATAATAAAAGAGCCCTTGATAATAACACCTGTGACAATAGAAACATAAACATCATTAAACATATGTCTCCATACATAATTGATCTGGTTAATTACTTCATAGAAATTCCGTCCAATGTAACACTCCTTTCCCACTGAGGAATTTACATCCTGAAAGGCAGTGGAAGGACACAGTGTGATATATTATTGCCACCTGTTTACTTTCTTAGTGATAAGGTCACACAAATCAAATCATAAGTCATGCATCTTATTAACACTGACCTCATCAATCTATGTGAAATGACTATCCTAGACAGAAATGAGCCTGTCGCTAATAAAGCAAGATTAGTGTGTTCCGTTCCACTTCTGATTAAAATAAACTGCCCTTGTAACAGGTTTAATACAAAAATGAAGAATAAAGAAATAAGTAGAAAAATAACATACATAATGGCATACGTCATTATTAAAAATATACAAGCACAAATAATTGCATGTAAAATCATACACAAAGCCCTCTTTTGTCCTCATTTAAGAACACTCCTCAATATGAACAAATAAGAAAATGTAGCTTGACAGAAAAGCCAAAGAGAATCTGAGAAATCAGAGCTAGATCATCAAACTGGTGGATATATAGAAGTGATGAAAACACTAGTAGTAGACAACATGATATATGTAAGACTAGGGGTAAGGGAAGTCCGAATAGAAGTCTGTTTGCCACATGCTATAATCAATGCACTTCCTGCTGCCAGCCTTTGCCTAACACTTATCTCTGGACAAAAGTAAAACTACCCCCCCCCACCTCCATTCATCATTTTTAAAGCTTTCCAAAACCCCTTTTTACTTTTCTGACTCTGCCATCATATGTCACTTCCCTGTGTCTCTTTCATTAGTAAAGACCGGGAACAAAGAGCTGCAGGCCAGGCCTGATATTGAGCAGTCTTGGTACTTACCCTCATGACATCAAAATACCACCACTGTAGTCTTCAGCATCTCTGAATATCCCACTGATGACTGGCCAGTGTGAAAGGTTCACATCAGTAGTCAGTTTTTGATTAGACTTGGTATCTCAGGCGACTGTTCCATTTGCCTTATTCTTTACCTGTGCCTTAAAAGTTTCATCCAACTTTTTCAACATTTTTCAACATTGGGTAAATGTTAGCCTGTTGCCAGTTTCCTTTACCTTTTTTGGACTCAAGCAGTTAAATCTTAAATCTTAAGTCTAGAAATCTGAATTTTTAGGTTCCCCCTAGCTCTCGTTCATGAAGGCCATTACTGTTTAATTTGTCTTTAGGCACACTGAGAAACAGTGATAGAGCTCATGCTGATCTGCTCTCTTCTTTTACTACAGTACTGCATTCCTTATAAAACAGAATATTTGCATTTTTAAACAAGACAAGCCTTTGAGAAATGTATATTCTTTCAAAATTAATTTGTTGTGACAATATTCAGTACCTTCAAGGTATGTTGGTTTTATAAACTCCCTCTTACTTAGAATATTTCATTTTTTGTTATTTACCTGTTATCTGCAGGATTTTGGGATAGAACTTGTTCCAGAATCTGCACTGCTTGGCACGCATTTTCCGATCTGTCTTTGAGTCTTCGGTGTCTAACATAAGGTAATGTTGTTCATCGAGTGTGAACGCTGGCCATCTGTTTTCCTGAGACTGTGCCCCATTTGGATTGCTAAACGAGAGATATTCAAACATAACGACTGTTATTACATACTCTGCTCATATTTTGCATTACACTGTTTATATCAGCAACCCTTTGGTTACTCATCCATATTCAAAACACACAAGAAATGTTTGTAATATCACTCAGAATTAAAAGCTCAGACTATTGCACTGTTTTGTAGGCCTTATCAGTACAATGAGCAGACTCTGCTGTCTACTCTGCCTTATTTATCAAGCTCAGAAATGCAGATAGACAAAACCGCACTGGTTCAGTTTGAAAATGAAATCTCACATTGATGAAAAGAAAATATATACCAAATAAATTGTTTTGGTTTATAACAAGAAGAAGATGGAAAAGCAACATTGAAAGTCAATTGCATACTAAATCAGCTAAGATCCCTAAAGCTCAAAATAAATGCTTCTGCTCCTGACAATTTTTTTCTTATTTTTTTTCTTTAATGTTCTATGCAAAACATCAAACGGGACAAGGTCTAAAATAAAATGGCAAATTCAATGCTGGGATATCGCTTCACACAAGATCCATAGCATATCTGCAAAATGCATATAGTAGGCTGGGACGTAAGGTTTGAAAATATCTATATCTCTCTTTTAAATATATATTGAACTTGCAGCACTTGCAAATTTTACTGGCTATACTGTCCCTCTGAAGAGTACTTTTCATCAACACACAGTGCAGTCATTTTAAAAGCTAAAGCAGTATACAGTCTGTAAAACATTGTTTTGGCATGACAGTGTTCTCCAAGATGCTGTAGTGATATTTGTAATGGAACAGATCATTTAATCTGAGTCTGTTTTATGTGCCTTTTGAGTCCATGATGGACTCCCACTTCATCAATCTAGATCAGTCCTCAAGTACCCCAGACATCAATGAGAAATTCTCTTAGATAAATACCAAGCTATTAACATTAATTTAAACACATGTCCACAGTGAAGGAAATCCTGAAAACATGACCTGTCAGGAACAGCTAATCTATATGCTGTACTGACCTGGTGCATTTTTTGGAGATTATTTTTTATTGTTTTGGTATGTGCTTAATGGGGTCCATGTACCCCAGGTATATGGAAAACATGGGCAATGATGGTTATGCACAATATGATCTACTTCAGTTACTCAAATATAACTCTGGACTGTGATAATTCTGTGCATTCCTTTATCTTCTGTTTAGGATGGTTTATTTAAATATATTGTTTATTGCATTGTTCTTCACTGTGGCTCCTATTACTTCGTTCTATTCTTCTCCCTGTCTGCCAATCCCTTTGTGTCTTCATTAAATTTCACTGTATCTTGTTTTCCCAGTTTACCCTTATTCCCAAGGTAACCCTTCGTTTTCTTACTGTCCACCTCTGTTCCCATTCTCAGGCTGTGCCTCTTAGCACGCCTTCTCCTATATCTCTGTTGCCTTTAGTGGACCCACAATTTAAATAACAACAAAAAACCTGTTGAACCTGTTTCAACCAAACACAAAAGAAAACACGCAGGTCACGTTTTTGTGTCTTAAAAATAAAATAAAAGATAAAAACTAAATAAGGAAAAGAAAAAAAAAAGAAAAGAAAATTGCAACATTTTTCCACAAAACAACAAAGACCACACTCTTTCAGTGTCATTCCAATAAAACACATATGTACTCACCATAAAGCAAACTCAAACAATGATTAAAGAGAAATAAAGCTTAGTAAGCACAAAGGAAACAAATAAATCAAAACAAAATTTTTGCGCTCAGCATATCCTCCCCACTGGTTATAATGGTACTCATAATGGTACTTCTTTTATTTAAATCAGAAAAAGAGTTTTATTTGGTTTTCCACAGTGCCACATACAGGTTATACAAAGCAATGACATAAAGATAGGAGATAACATAAAGCACATGAGTTTCTGTGAATTTGTGAAAAGTCAGCTATACATAAAAAAAGTCTCATAGTTTGACTGGCAGTGCGGAGCAGAAAAGAAAACAAAAAAGAAGAAAACAGAAACATTTACAACACATGAAGTACAACAGAGGGTTGGATCTATTCCCAGAGCCCTGGGAACATATCACAACCAAATAGGCTGCCCAGCCCATCTTCACCAGCAGTCACCATGCAGAAGTCATATAACTATCAATTAGCCTGGACTTATCCCCTTTAATCTGACATCTATCCTTGTAACAGTTTGTCTTTGACCAGCTGATGGGGTGCTAAGCCCGGTACATCCAACCATTCCTGCCACATCGTGTGAAATTTACGGGGTGCCATAATGGTACTTCTAATATACTTTTTCAATTATAATTACAGGATATTAACCAAAACAAAATATGTGGTGTGTCCTCCCTATTTTTTATAGATTTATTCCAATACCCACTAATAAAACAAATAATTTACCTATATTTTTCCCTAGATAAACTTGCTGTGACCTCCAAACTACCGGACAAACTGACATAGTTTAAAATCCAGCCCAATAACCTAAATCTACATTACACAAATCTCGGTATTATATTAAATACTTTCAGTCTGGTCCTGCGGTGGTCGCCAATTATGTTACCCGTTTATTATATTTGAGATTTAATATCTCTCAGATATGATGTGGGTTAAATGAGAGTTCTTTGACCACGAGTGAAAGCTTTAACACAATAAAAAAAAATGATTGGTGAGTAGTAGAAAGTCTAAACTAATATATAGTAATCTATCTATTTGTACATAAAAGGGGTACAAATCATGGATTACATGAAGGAATACAGAGTATATTCCTTAAAACATTAATCTACAAACAGTAGGTCAGAAAAGACATAAGACAAACATATTCCCACCAAGGTTCCATGCTGGTGGCTGCTCTACCATAGCGTGTGTGTTCTCCCCTCCCATCTAGTCTGTGTATATCATTACAGTCTGATGCCTCATTGGTTGGCATGGTGTGGCTCTGATTGGTGTGCCTCCTTATTCCTGGTTAAGGATTGGCTACATCTCCAACCCCTATACTTTGCATAAGTCAGCCCCCTTTAAAGGAAATATTTGTCACAGACTTTTTGAGCGTGAGATTTAACCTTGTAAGTAGGCATTGTCAGGGAAATTAGGTATTCATGATGGGTTGGCCACGGCCGTCATTGCATATCTAAACAAGGGATCTTTTTGAAGTAAATATTTGTAGAACAAAGAGGTTTGGGTCCCATTGCTTAGATACACAAGCTTAGGCACCGACTCGTCTGTATAACAGAGACGTCTGTGACGCTATCTAACACACCCACATTGATACAAAGCTAAATTAAATATATTCATAATTACAATATTTTACAACTATTATTGGAGATTTCACTTAAACTCAGGCAACATCACTATCACTCTTTTGAGCCTATTTTCCTTATATTCTCTCAGGTACTTAATTTCTTTCTCCTTTATGCTCATTCTACTTCCTCCAATACTTTACTTTATGTATAAATGTTCCAGATTCCACCTTAAAGCAGTATTTAACCCAAAAGTAAATATATATTATATTGCAACTTACCAATTCTAAGATGTGATGGATGCAATTGTTAGAGGTGGTGGGGGGAAGCCGTCCTCACAAGGAGAAGACAGTGATTATTGCTAGCGGCTATAACAGTAATAATTGGTACTTATAATGGTACTTATAATAATAATAATTCTGATGAAGCTGACTTTCATCAGTCTTGCCTACACACCATCAGTCAAAATTCCGACCGTCCAAAACGCTGTGACGTAAAACACTCGGACAAGTCGAGAAAAATTAAGTTCAATGCTTCTGAGCATGCGTTGACTTGATTCTCAGCATGCGTGGGTTTTTTGTCCGATGGAGTTCCACACAGATGATCGTAATTTGCTATTAGTTTTTTTTCCACCAGTAAAATTTAAAACGGGTTCTATTTTTTTATACCGATGGGGCCCACACACGATTGGTGTGTCCGATGAAAAAAGTACGCGGCATAAGAGGTGGTGGGGGGAAGCCATCCTCACAGGGAGAAGACTGTGATTATTGCTAGCGGCTATAACAGCTGCATGCAATAATTGCATGTGGGCTGGTTGTACCCAAGTTGATCGATCCATTAATTTGGGTACATTCAGCCTGCTGAAATAGGGTTTGAATCTCAGCCAGTTCCTACTGAACCTGCCAAGATTCAAACAGTCTATGACCAGCTTTAGTCTATTGCTTTTCAAAAGAACAAGCTTGTTCTTTAGTGTAATATCATCAACACAACTTTATTAAAATAATGTAAAACATACTCAGAAATTAAGTATACATAGCAGACACATAAAATAAGCTCACACTCCCAGTATAAGGTTCATGTGGCTGGAAACTGAAACAATTTGCTATCTATTAGTTGTTTAATCCCTCTACTGTTCTCACAGGCTTCACCTGCCGTATATGCTTCATTTGTGAGTATATTTTACATTATTTTAATAAAGCTATGTTGATGACATTACACTATTTGAGCTTTTTTGACTTTCATACCCACCTGGGGGTTTGGAGAGAAGAAGATGGAACGAGATATTAACCCCAGCTTTCTGTAAACATATGAGCTGTACTTGCCTTATTTATTGCAAGATAGGAATATCTTGTCAGTAGGGATGAGCTTCGCATTCGCGTCGAACACACGTTCGACTCAAACATCGGCCGTTCGATGAAGAACAAACTTTATGGTCCGTTCGCGCTAAATTCGTGTTGCGCGACACGGCCTATAATTCACTGCGGCATCGCAGTGCATTACTGGCTGATGATTGGTCAAGCATGCACTATGACCCGCATGTTTGGCCAATCACAGCGCGGAAAAAACGGAGAGCCGTAATTGGCCAAAGCCAGGGTGGCTTTGGGCAATTATGGCTCAGGGGGTTTAGTACACGCCCCACACTATATAAGGCCGCCTGGAAGTCGGCCTTGTGTAGTGTGTTGGCGTTTGTGAAAGAGTCAGTTTCAGAGAGATAGACAGTGTCATTTATATTGAGTTAGATAGACCAGGCAGGCGAGTCAGTTAGCTGCTGTTACAGTGTGTAGAGGATATATATGCATCCTAGGTGTTGTATATATATATTTATACACTGTATTGAGTTTAGATAGATCCGTTCTTGTTAGTCTCTATACTGTGACAGGCAGGCAGGTGATTGTGTTAGCTGCAGACAGTCAGGCCCCTTTCACACTGGGGCGGTTTGCAGGTGCTATTGTGCTAAAAATAGCGCCTGAGAAACCGAGCCTAAACAGCGGCTGCTGTCTCTCCAATGTGAAAGCCCGAGGGCTTTCACACTGGAGCGGTGCACTAACAGGACGTGAAAAAAAGTCCTGCTAGCCGCATCTTTGAAGCGGTGAGAGGAGCGGCGTGTTTACCGCTCCTAGACCGCTCTGTAGAGGCGCATTGTCGGCGGTATTACCGCGGTTTCCCATTGCTTTCAATGGGAAGGAGCGGTGTAGGAGCGGTAAACACACCGCTCCTCTCACCGCTCCAAAGATGCGGCTAGCAGGACTTTTTTTCACGTCCTGTTAGCGCACCGCTCCAGTGTGAAAGCCCTCTGGCTTTCACATTGGAGAGACAGCAGCCGCTGTTTAGGTACGGTTTGCAGGCGCTATTTTTAGCACAATAGCGCCTGCAAACCGCCCAGTGTGAAAGGGGCCTTAGTGTACTACTGTGTCCTTTGCATAGCGATCACCTAAAGCTCACCTGGATACAGTTATTTTCTATACTGTGACAGGCAGGCCGGTGATTGTGCTAGCTGCAGACAGTCAGTGTTTCACTTAGTGCACTACTGTGTGCTTTGCATAGCGATCACCTAAAGCTCACCTGGATACAGTTATTCTCTATACTGTGACAGGCAGGCCAGTGATTGTGCTAGCTGCAGACAGTCAGTGTTTCACTTAGGGCTCTTTCACACAGACGGACCATTCAGGTCTGCCTGTCAGTT
The DNA here is from genome assembly GCA_029206835.1 of Rana muscosa. Lineage (NCBI taxonomy): Eukaryota > Metazoa > Chordata > Amphibia > Anura > Ranidae > Rana > Rana muscosa. Next base: position 571,068,055 of record CM055121.1, read on the forward strand.
TTTTAGGCGGACCTGAACGGATGCTCCATGTACCCCTATGGAGCCACGGATGTCAGCGGTGACATGTCCGCTGACATCCGACCCGCTCCGATCCGTCAAAGTGTGACGGAGGAAAACCCTACTTTTCCATCCGTCTGCGGATCAGATCAGATGACAACCGACTCTACGGTCTGTCGTCATCCGATCCCCCATAGGGGAGAGCGGCACTCTGACAGGTCGGTCCCTGCATAGTGTGCGGAGACAGACCTGTCATCTGCCTGCTCAGTGGGGATCGACGGAGCGATCCCCGCTGAGCAAAGCGGAGCCCGCACAGGGACACGGATCGTGTGAAAGGGGCCTTAGTGTACTACTGTGTGCTTTGCATAGCATCCACCTAAAGCTCATGCCATTCCATTTTTCTAAATGATTTTCATCCATATTGCCGGGAGCAGACATTACATTAAAGCCGCAAGCAGTTTTAAATGGCCTTTTTTCCTTTAGAAAAGTCATTTTGTGCAGGGACAGTTCTAAACAAGGGAAACACGTGCCACTTCACCGGCATACGTTAGACATCCCCCAAGTACAATATATAAAGGAATATTTCACTTTTTTTTTCACTTTATGCATCATTAAAATCACTGCTCCCGAAAAAACTACAGTTTTAAAAGATTATTTTTACATTGATACATGTCCCCTCGGGCAGGACTCGGGTCCCCAAACCCTTTTTAGGACAATAAAATGCATATTAGGCGTTATAATTAGCACTTCAGATTTCGAACGTTCGCGTCCATTGTATTTAATGGGTTCTAAAGTTCGTGCGAACGTTCGGTCCGTTCGAAGGTTCTGGTGCGAACCGAACGGGGAGTTCGGCTCATCCCTACTTGTCAGTAAGAGCATACCCTATGTGAGGTGGAGGGAGCATTTCTGGTGATATTTTGGAGTGTGTTGAAGAGAAGCCAGATGTCAACCTTCCCCCACGCGCGCACACACACACCACTTATAAACTACCGTACATACTCAAGTATAAGTCAAGTTTTTCAGCACATTTTTTTGTGCTGAAAATGCCCCACTCGGCTTATACTCAAGTCACCTTTTTGCGCTTGATCTCCCGGATTTTGGGGACCCGGTACTGCCTGTCCGTAGGTCCCCTGGACCCCAACCTTGGCACACATATAGCCCCACTCTTCCTCTACAAGTGTGCAAAGATTTTTGTCTGGGGGACCTACGGCCGGGGAGCACCGATTTTTCAAAGCCGGGCACCCCTTCCATAGACTCCCATGTTAAATGGTAATTTCTCTGGTGATTTTGGGGACCCGGTACCGGCAGGTATTAGGTTCCCTGGACCCAAAACTTGGCACACATATAGCCCAATTTCTTCTTTACAAGTGTGCAAAGTTTTTTGTCTGGGGGACCTACGGCCGGGGAGCACCAATTTTCCAAACCCCAGCACCCCTTCCATAGACTCCAATGTTAAACGTCAGTCTAGTCATGGGCACAGTGAGGCGTGGGCTTATATTCGGGTCGGCTTATACTCAAGTATATACGGTACTTAGTCTAAAACTAGGAAAACATTTTTGTTGAATTTGGGCTTTAATTTGATAAGTTAAGGGGTTAGTGGTCAGCCAGAGATTCGGGGATACAGGCACCACATCCCACAAAATACGTAAATATTCAAAAGATATACAAATGGGATTTTTAAGGTGCCAGACAAGTCAGTGTACTACATTATGATAAAATCATATACATTTTATTATAAATATTCCAATGTTTAAATTTTTTTTTTAGAAAAAAAAAAAACATCACAAATTTCATGCGGTCAGGGTATACTGTATGTACACTAGTTTTAGCTCAACATGTTTCACCATCAGATGGCTTACACAGGAGACTTGTGACGCACTGTACAAACTATCACCATGAATAGAGAAAGTTGATACGTTAATGGTGTTACATTTTTTTATAACTGATTATGATACATATTTTCCTAAAGAAAAAAAGAAAAAAACAAACAAAAAACACAATAATTTCTGATTATAATTTAAAGTGTCAACAATTAAAATTTTTGTTATTATAGTAATTTTTGTGGCTCATATAATAGCTGTGGGAATATGATAAATCACAAAAAAATTTATTAGGATACGAAGAAATATTTGGTTGAGTTTGTTATTTCTTCTAGAAAATGGCATAGTAATTAATAATTGATGTTTTAGATATGTGTTAGGTAATTAACAGAAAGTGCCAGGAATAAAGTACAATAATTTGTAGACTGCAATAGTTTATCGTACCTTTGATTAATAATTAAAAGTACATTATGATTAATATTTCCTGCCTGCTCGGTAACAATTAGTACCTTGTGTATTACAGTGTGAAGTTCTTGATTCTCTTTCCAGGAGAGAGGTTGCATCATCATATTCAGAATGTTCTTTCCTGTGAAATGCTTATTATATATTTTGCTTCCAAGACAGAAGTTGTGCTATCTTTACTGTAAATGCAACAATATGAACAGTAGTCTTCATGGACCTCTTCCATGACTCACACACTGAAGGCATTTTCCAAAATGAGGATTAGTCTGGCCAAAACATATTACATTTTTTAGGGGAAAATATTAGGAAATAAATAAAGTTAAATGACCTACTGGCTTCCTAGATCTCTCAGGAATTCCACTGGTGAGATTTGGGAATTCCCAGGCATGAACATCTGAGGTGGCACTTATAAGGTGTTCACATTTTTTTTTTAAATACAAGCACAATAGGAAAAAAGCAGCAGAATTTCACTGAAGCATGAGTAATGGATTCAAGACTGCTATGTGTAACAAATAATACAGTCCATAGACCACCACCAAATTCTTCTAAATGAAGATGTATCCTCCAGTATAATACGGCCCCCAAACGGTAAGTCCGCCAACGATAATGTTAACATAAATCAAAGGGAGAAGAAAACACACCTCATAGTGTAATACAGTGTTTCTCAACTCCAGTCCTCACGGTGCCCCAACAGGTCATGTTTTCAGGATTTCCCTCAGATGAAATGGCTGTGTGGCAATTACTAAGGCAGTGAAACTGATCAAATCACCTGTGCAAAATAACGGAGAGCCTGAAAACATGACCTGTTGGGGCGCCTTGAGGACTAGAGTTGCGAAACACTGGTGTAATATGTAGCAAATTTATTCAAGAAAAACATGTGGCACTTACAGTTCAGTAAACTTAGATCAGCCCATAAAAACAAGCAGGCATGCCGATTGCATTCCATCTGAGCTCCAGATAGATGGCGGAAGTCAGTCATGGTGGTCTGGTGATTAGGATGTTTGCCTAATTATCGGTGGAAGATGGCACTTATTGCTCACAGCAATTAGGATTATTCCACTTTCACTTGGATTAAAGAATTTGGTGGTGGTCTATGGACTTTATTATTTGTCACACATAGTTGTGATTCCTGTTTTTATCTTACTCCATGCACAGCGCTGTTCTAAAACTTTATCAGTCAATTTACTGCTTCCTAAAAAAAAAGTGCTCCAGTGCAGCTGCTCTGCCCCCACATCAGCACAATACCGCTTTTATTTAAAACAACTTGATTAAAAGCATCTCCATTACACTCACTTGTAAAAACAATTGGAAATCGCAATGACTCCCGGAAGCGCCGTCGCCTCCACTCCTCCACTATCAGGAGGAAGGAAGAGGAAAGAAGGAGAAGGGCCATCTAAACCAGGACATTCTGGGACAATATCCTAATGCTATTTTGAGTCTAGGAGTCAGTAACAGTCAGTGAGTGGGGACTCAGAGGAGGGGAGCACAGAACTTTGGATCCAGCACTCTTAAAGGAGAACTTTGCACTATTGCACTTTGAATTGCACCTATTGTTCACTTATAAGTTATATGGACTATTTGCTTGTGTGCTTATATTGAATGCATCCACAGGAAGGTTATAGAAGTAAGGGATTTTAGTAAGCAGCGCTGTGGTTTTCTGAAATTGCTCTAATAGGGTTTTTTGTAATCTTTACAACAGCATCAGCTCCATAATTCACATTTATTGAATTTAATTTAATTTATTTTCTTTATTTATGGTTCACAAATTTACACATTCTTTTACTTTATTTTTGGCTCACTGATTATCCATTATAAAATAAGGTAACACCAGAGGGTAGCACTATATTTCCATAGCATGGGTAAAATATATCAATGTATAGGTTTTGTTATATATGACTGTATGAATTCCTTCTGTAATTAGATTAAAGGGCATCAGTTACTGGGTAAAGAGGGAGTTCTGCAAATGCTGTGAGAGAGAGTAGACCTGAGGCAGAGAAACAAAATGCCTTGTCATTTGAAAGGGAAGAGTTTTGCCCCTTTTTTGGAGAGAGCATGGGCTGGGGACTGTGTTCCCACTAGTACTTATACCATTGTATGTCAAACTGAAGAAGACTGTTAGAATGTTTGCTGCATCAAAATTAGACATGTGCATTTAACGATAACGAATGTGCAGAATCCGAAATCCGAAAGGTCTGACATAAAAAATGCTTTATTTTTGTTTCTGTAATGGGAGGGCCCGTGCAACCCAGAAGTTCTTAGAAAGTATGAGCCAGGAAATAATGGACATTGAGAATATGTCTTGGATTGCTTTAAAATGGGTCTGTAATATTAATCCACAATATTTCCCAGGATATCTGTAAAATAACTATTTACTAGGGTTGTCCCGATACCGATACTAGTATCGGTATCGGGACCGATACCAAGCATTAGCGCGAGTACTTGTACTCGCGCTAATGCTCCCGATGCCCAGTCCGATACTTTTAATGAGAGGGCGGGCACAAAGGGGGCGGAAAGCGGGGCGCGGAAACCAGAGCAGAGACAGGGCGGGGGGCGGAGACCAGAGTGGAGAGGGGGCGGAGACCATAGCGGAGAGGGGGCGAAGACCAGAGCGGAGAGGGGGCGAAGACCAGAGCGGAGAGGGGGTGGAGACCACAGTGGAGAGGGGGCGGGGGGCGGAGACCAGAGCGGAGAGGGGGCGAAGACCAGAGCGGAGAGGGGGCAGGGGGCGGAGACCAGAGCGGAGAGCAGAGCGTGTCTTCAGGCGGGTAAGTCAAATTTAATTGTGACATGCACAATTAATTGTTTTCCTTCCGCCCTTGTGATAAAATGGTTGCCTTGCCTTGCCTGTCTTTCTGCTGGTCAAATGCTTCTGAAGCCATCGATACTTTGATGAGAGAACGGGCGGAGAGGGGGCGGAGGTGACATGACATGCACATTGCACACAGACTTCTTTTCCTTCCTCCCTCCCTTGTTTTGATCCAATGGTTTCCTTGCCTGTCTTTCTGCTGGTCACTCTGGTATTTTGCTCGATGTGCTCCCCCTGACTCTCCTGCCTGTTTGTTTTTCGATGCTGGAGGGGAGGGAGTTTTGATAAGACATTAACCACTGAGAATGGCCCGGGGGGGGGGGGACGGACGGGTGGGGGCTGCCTTTCTCTCATGAAAAATAAGTAACTCTTCAGGAGGGCAGGATGTGAGCTCACCTTGGGGGGGGGGGCGCCTTCTTCCCTGGAATCATCTGAAATGTTTTCACTATCTGTAAAGGAGCATTCTTCCCACTGATCACCAATGTAAGGGACATTCTTCCCACTGACCACCAATGTAAGAAACATTCTTCCCACTGACCCCCAATGTAAGGAACATTCTTCCCACTGACCCCCAATGTATTAAAAAAAAAGTATCGGTAATCGGTATCGGCGAGTACATGAAATAAAGTATCGGTACTTGTACTCGGTCCTAAAAAAGTGGTATCGGGACATCCCTACTATTTACTGTTTGTTGATCCTGAACTCAACAGGTTAATTGAAAAGGGCTTATGTGTTTAAATTCAAACAACTGTCTGCCTGTTGTAATGTTAATGATTCCCGACTAACTTCTAAAGATCTCCTCTTTGTGGATTGTGATAATTAACTCTGTAATTGTGGGTATTGTAAATTAGCAGACAGACAGTCTGGGAAACGGAAAGGTTATGCATAGTATTCATTTAAGCTGTAAAGGTATTAGCTAATGAACTCACCTGTTGTCTGCTAAGAGATGTCAGAATGTGTATTGGGGGCTCGTTATGTAACCATTGTGTGGTGTTGTGGGTGGAGTTGTTAATTTGGACTACAGTATTCTTTTAGTGTATATAAGAGCCTGCTTTTCTCAATAAAGTGTGTCAGACCTGCTGGAAACCTAACTACAGAGCTGTGTCTCGTGATTTGGGGGGAATTGTCATTATGGATCTTGTTCGCCTGACTATGGAGTGTCAGTAGCTGCCTTGTGTTCGGAAAGGGAATATCCTAAACGGCGTTAACCCCTTTCATACTTGGGGTGCCGTTACAATTTCATTGCGACAACAGTTCGATATAGATAGATAGCTGCACCATGGAAAAACATATGTGGATGAAGTGAGTCTTGAAGAGGGAGTGTAATTTGAGCTATACCCCTTCTGTGTTTTGTGGTGGGTCAAGTCAGTGTATGCATTAGTGACTTCTACTTTATTTAACACCGTGACCTTTATGCTAACCTTTTTAACAGGAATTTAAGCACCTATCACCTGGCATGCAGAAATGGAGTGCAGAGTATGATCTCACCTGCAGTCATATTTAGAAAGATACAGCATACCAGCCTGTTATGGTACACATACAGTAAATGTACATACACTTTATTGAAGCAGCCAGTCAGTTGAATAAAATGGTACATGCTGTTTAAGCCTGCCAGAATGAGTCAAACAAGGCAGAAACTTCGGAATTATATAACAGAGCCTAAATATATATGAAGGCATGTTTTTATGCTACAAAATATTCTATATGTAAAGTATACTTGTATACTTATTCAAGGAAATTTGGCATGGTGGATGTGTTAAAATAAATGCAATTTACCTTTCTTTATAGGCCTCATGCACACTGCTGCGTCTCTTGCCTAAGCCCCTGAATGCACCTCAATAAAAGCCTATGTGTCCACGCACACATACAGTAGGTGCTGCCGATTTTGTGTCAATCTCGCCTCTGCTAGCGGTGAGATTGACCAACCGCGATCCCCTTCACGGGAGCCAGCGCCGAGCTATGTCGCTCCTCCCGCTCGCTGCCCCCAATGGATTCCTATGGATGCGTGGCATCTTGTGGGGGCAGCGAGCGCGAGAAGCACAGCCTCCAGCGGCGATATTCAGCGTGATCCCATCGTGCTGGATATACAAAATCGGAGGCACCTACTGTAGGCTTTTAGAGGGTTTAGGAGCAGCAAAGTTAAGAAGAAATATATAAAACAAAACAGTGTTGCACTTCCTAAATACAAAATAACTCCCCATAAATCCTTAAAGGGGTTGTAAAGGTTTGTTTTTTATTTTCTAAATAGGTTCCTTTAAGCTCGTGCATTGTTGGTTCACTTACCTTTTCCTTTGATTTACCTTCTAAATATTTTTTTTCTTTGTTTTCTTTGTCTGAATTTCTCACTTCCTGTTCCTCCTCAGTAAGCTGTTCAGTAAGCTGTTCTGGCTGACTCCACACCACTCGGATGATGGTGTGAAGTTTAGTGAGGAGAAACAGGAAGTGAGAAATTCAGACAAAGAAAACAAACATTTCGAAGGTAAATCAAAGGAAAAGGTAAGTGAACCAACAATGCACTAGCTTAAAGGAACCTATTTAGAAAATAAAAAACTAACCTTTACAAACCCTTTAAATGAGAATAAGTGATTAACTTGCAATATAGCAAGATACGGTAAAAATAAGGACATTATTTTTTGCGCTGATAGAAATTTGTTTTAAAGTTAAGAAGAAGTCAAAGCTACTTCTCCTAAATCACATTCAGGAGAGGAGCTTTTGGGCATAAAAAGCTCCAAACACAAAATCTCCAAATGAGGCTAACCACACCTAAACGCTAGGAGCGGTTATCACTTCAGCATTTATACATTTCAATGACCAGAGTAAATTAAAACTCTGGCCAATGAAATAAATAAATGCCCAAACACCAAATGCTGCTAAACTGACCTAAACTGGTAAGAAAAACGCATCTTAGGTGAATTTTTATTGCTGATTTTCTCCTGTTGGGAGAAACAGCATTTACAATAAACCAGTGTGCATAAGGCCTTAATGGTAAATGCATGGATTCTTCTGCACCTTGTCAGATAGTGTTAGAGGAGGTGAGAGTTATGGCAGGGCTTTTACATCTATTCCATTAAGCCTAGAACACACTAGTAGTTTTTTTCCGTTCAACCTAGCAGGGCTGAACAAAAAAACTGACAGCTCAGGAGAAGCCGACGTACTAACTATCCAATGTTAGTACAATTATATTCTATTGTGTTTTGATGAAAGGCCAGACTCTGTCGGACCGACTGCAGTACACATGGGCTGAATGTTGGCCGGTTTAATTTGAACCGGCAGATGTTGCCCCGACATTCGGCCCGTGTGCACCAGGCGTAAGCTCCTGCTCATGCTACAATTTGCTATCTATCTAAAGCAGGGGTCTCAAACTGGCGGCCCTCCAGCTGTTGTGAAACTACAAGTCCCATGAGGCATTGCAAGGCTGACAGTTACAAGCATGACTCCCACAGGCAGAGGCATGATGGGACTTGTAGTTTTGCAACAGCTGGAGGGCCGCCAGTTTGAGACCCCTGATCTAAAGGGTTGTAATTAGAGCTAAGTATGGTTATTCACTGATAGTGTTTTCAACAGTGTCAACATCATCTTAGCAGTTCCAGCGGCAGCAAAGGTGAAACCACTGCAGTGATGTAACTGCAATGGAAGGGTGTCATCCCATCAAAGAAGGGACTTATCTGACGGCTCTACAGACTGGATCAATGAGTACTTACAAAATCATCTGGGAGTACTTATAAAAATCAAGAGACAGAGGGGGACGCCATAGGCGCTTTGGGACTTTGAATGAGATTGCATCAAAGGATGCATCTCCATCTCCATCCCGAAGGATGGGGTGGCAGAAATTCAGATGCATATCATGGCGCCCAGGCAAACTCCCCCAGGCATCAAGGGGTTGAAGAGAGTGGTGGAAACGTAAATTCCCTCATATGGCAGTATCCAAATCTGTAATGGATAAATAGGTCCAGTCTTTTTCTTTTTCTTATAAAAATCAAGACCCTGGTCTTAGTGCAGGTTCACACAGGGGTGGCTTCAAAGTCGTTCGACTCTGAAGCCGCCCCGTACAGCGTGACTTCAACACGACTTTTGTATAGAAGTTATAGCAAGCCGCTCCAAAATCATCCCAAAGTTGTACAGTAATGTTTTTCTAAGTCGGAGCGACTTGAGTCGCTGCTATTAGAACGGTTCCATTGCAATGCATGGAGTGCGACTTGTCAGGCGGCTAAGTCGCCTGACAGGTCGCCCCTGTGTGAACCGGCACTTATTGCTAACCTGTATAATAATAACAATAAAGACTAGCAGGTATTAGCACATTACATATGAGATGTTATATTTTGACCATAGTTACCATTTAAAGGGGGAACTTTTTTCAATTGCCCTGATAATGTAGCCTCTAAAAGAAATACAGTTGTTTGCTAATAAATGAGCTTCAAGGCAGTTACACAATTGCTTTGGTATAAAAATGTAATCATCATAAAAAAATATGGATCGAATGTACATGCAAATTAAAGTGGTTACACACCTAGATCCACGCTCCTGCTGTGATCATGGGCAATCGTGGGTGGCTAGCGGACATCACGGCCGCTGGTCTCGAGCGATGCGGCGGGCAAGCAAGCGCACCCCCTAGGCGGCTGGGAAGCCCAGGACGTCATATGACGTCCACCCAGGATGGGAGATCCCTCCTGTGGGCGTCATATGAACATGGGCGGAATGGGAAGTGGTTAAATAACAAACATGTCATACTTACTTCCACTGTACAGTTCGTTTTCCACAGAGTTGCCCCATCCTCCTGTTCTGGGGTCCCACGGCGGCTCTCGTGGCTCCTCCCCGCAATAGCTAACCCCCTCTGGGAAGCTCTCTCCCGAGGGGGTAACCTTGCGGGCTCGCTCCCATGTCATACACTCGGCGTACATAGCCGCCAAGTGTATGACTCATTGGATTTGATTGACAGCAGTGGGAGCCAATGGCTGCACTGCTATCAATCTATCCAATGAAGAGCCAAGAAGCAGTGGAGAGAGCAACACGGGATCGCGCCCATGGAAATTTGGGGCTCAGGTAAGTAAAACGGGAGCTCGGGGGGGGCAGGACACCGAAAGGTGTTTTTTCACCTTAATGCATAGGATTCATTAAGGTAAAAAAACAAGGATAACAACCCCTTTAATTAGTGATAATTTGCAAAGCAGGCAGACTGGGGAACTGCATATGTTTTGATTCCATTGAATGCAGTACATGTTCATTTGTCCAGTCTGCATGGAATCATACAATTTGTGAATTATTATAAATCTTTAGCTATTTCTTTATTTGTTTTAAATAACAAACATGTCCTATCTGCTCTGTGCAATGGTTTTGCACAGGTTTTGCACAGAGCAGCCCCGACCCTCCTCTTCTTGGATCCCCCACCAGGTCTCCAGGTCTCCTGGCTCCTCCTCCCTCAGAGAGCCCCCCATAGTAAGTGGCTTTTAAAGCATGCATACTACTGAGCTGGCGTTGTGTGTGTATAAGACACACAGAGCAGGGGGGCCGAGCTATCCGGAGACCACGATGGACATCTGAGAGTGGAGCTCCGGTATCAGCAGGACTAAAGCGACTAAAAGCAGCCCATCCGAGCAGCTAGAAAGAATCCCTGCATCCTCAGACGGCGGCAAAGGTCACAGTCATGACCAGGACCAAGAAAACGGGGAATCGTCCCCAAAAGCTGACAGTTTTATCCCCTTGAGGCTAAGCAAAATGGTGCCCGCACCACTTACACGCCGGCATCGGGATCATGATCTCAGCCTGCCCTGCAAGGGAAAGCACACAAATAAAGCAGCCCTCCTAAATCTTCCAGCTCCTCACCACCCACACCTTCATCGGGAAGCCCTGAGAAGTCCAGATTCCGGACTGATGCAATGGATGATGAGGTGAGCCCGCTTCATATCTCAGGGGAGGATTCTAGGGAGGACACCAGGGAACTGCCAGACTCTATTGATGTGTTTCCCCACTAGCAATCAGCCAGTTATGGATACCGTCCTTAAGGAGATGCTGGTCTCCCTGAGAAGGTCATTACAATCAGACATGGTATCATGTATGCACAAGTTTGGCAAGGATCTGAGCTCTGTTTCAGAGAGAGTGACACATGTTGATAACAAGATGGGGGAATTTGCTGCTACAATACATGACCTGGTTGATGCAAATTATGGAAGGGATGATGAGCTTAAGGTGCTTAAAGCCAAAATGGCGGACATGGAGGACAGGAGCCGGAGGAATAATATAAAGATAAGTGGAATACCAGAATCTGTTCAGCAGCATGACCTGCGCAAATATGTATCCCAGCTATTTGCAGCAATCCTACCTGATATGTCAGAGCTTGACTTTACTGTAGATAGGATTCACCATTTACCCAAGCCCTCCTACCTCTCATATTAATGGCAGCATCCAGACAAAAAGATCAGATTCCTGCACCATACACCAATCTGCAATTCTACGCAGACCTATCGCAGTTCACGCTGCAGAAATGCAGGAATCTGAACACGATAACGAAAGCCCTCAGGAATCACAACCTAAGCTACAAGTGGGGATTCCCGACTAAACTAATTGTCACCAAGGAGGGGTGGATTATGTGATGGAATCAATGATAAAAGGATTGGCCCTTCTCAACTCATGGGGGATAATCCCAGATCCACAGCCACAAAACCCCCCAAAGACCAGCCGCTCCACTCCAACTCAAGAATGGCGCACAGTTAATCAGAAAAATGCCCGCACTCACAAATAGTATGGATATGGGTATATCCTAGCACTTACCCACCTGCTGTAAAAAATGTTCATACAGTCCGTGACACTTTTCTAGCTCAAACTTACTTACCCCTACATATCTGAGTGGCCATGTGCCACAATCAAATTCAGTTTATGCTTGTTTGGCTTATAGCCTATGTTAGACTATGCTACTGTTCACAAAAAAATTACTTGTTTTTCTCATTAGTCAGAACCTATTGCTTCCATTCAAAGCACCCCAAGGCCATCCCGGAGGAGGACCCGGCAACCTTGCAGCACCATCTGAGGCCAGCGATCCCACAATTTTGGACGCTTATGCTACTAACAGTGAGTGAAGTCTGCACACCATACACCACTCTTCTTCATCCTATAATCCAATGGCGATAAAGTTTATGTCCATTAATGCTAAGGGACTCAATCACCCGGCTAAAAGACGATCATTATGGAAGGAGGCTATTCATCAAAAATGTGACATATTGTGTGTTCAGGAAACCCACTTTCTAAACCAATCCCCCCCTAAATGCTCTCATTCTAAGTTTCCCCACCAATTGAACGCTAATGCTGACTTAAAGAAAAAAGTGGTGATGATAGCAGTTAAAGACTTAATTGCCTTCAAGTTACACACAGCAGTTGTAGATCCGCAAGGCCGCTTCCTGATCTTAGTATGTGATATAAACTCTACCACATACACTGTAGCAAACGTATATGCACCGAATAAGGGACAGATTTGTTTCTTCAACAGGATTATGAAAAAAATCCAATCTATGTAATTGAATCCTATAAATGTAATTTAATCTAAGTATAAATACAGCCCTCAGAGTTTTTTTAGATAACCTTAGTGAACAAACAGCATCATGAAGGCCAAGGAACACACCAGACCGGTAAGAGATAAAATTGTGAAGATGCTTAAAGCTGGTTTAGGTTATAAAAAATATCCCAAGCTTTGATTATCTCACGGAGGATCTATCATCTGAAAATGGAAATAGTATGGCACAACTGCAAACTTACCAAGACATGGCTGTCCACCTAAATTGACAGGCTGGGGATAAGAAGTGCATTAACCACTTCCCATCCGTGCTATAGCCGAATGACGGCTACAGCGCGGATCTACTTTTCCGGGAGGCCGTCAATAGATGTCCTCCCCTTTGCACGCTCCCCGCTTGCCCCCTCAGTGATCACCAAGTCACTGAGACCGTTTTCGGCCCCTTACCACCTGATCAGCTGTCAGCCAATGACAGCTGATCACGTGATGTAAACAAAAGCTCGGCAATCGTTTTTTTTCAGGGAACTACGGACCAGTTAGCCTAACATCAATAGTCTGAAAGCTATTGGAGGGGATGATAAGGGACTATATACAAGATTGTAGTAATGAAAACAGTATCATTAGCAATAATGAGCATGGATTCATGAAGAATCATTCTTGAATCCATCCAGGTTCTATTAACCTTCTATGAAGAAGTGAGCTGCCATCTAGATAAAAGAAGGCCCGTGGATGTGGTGTATCTGGATTTTGCAAAGGAATTTGATACAGTTCCCCGCAAACGTTTACTGTACAAACTAAGGTCTGTCGGCATGGACCAAAGGGTGAGAACCTGGATTGAAAACTGGCTACGGGGGCCAGAGGATGGTGATAAATGGGGAGTACTTGGAATGGTCCAGTGTTGGAAAGTGGGGTGCCCCGGGGTTCTGTCCTGGAACCAATCCTTTTTAATTTATTCAGAAATGATCTGGAGGATGGGATAAACAGCTCAATCACAGTATTTTCAGATGATACAAAGTTAGGCAGGGCAATAACTTATACGCAGGATTTGGAAAGCTTACAAGAAGACCTAAACAGCTTAATGGGGTGGGCAACTACATGGAAAATGAGGTTTAATGTTGAAAAATATAAAGTAATGCATTTGGGTGAGAAAAATGTGAATGCAAGTTACTCGCTAGGGGGAGAACCTCTGGGGAAACAAGGATGAAAAAGGACAAGGGGGTCCTAGTACAAGACAGGCTCAGCAATGGCATGCAATGCCAAGCTGCTGCAAACAAAGACAACAGAATGTTGGCATGAATTAAAAATCGGATTCACTCCAGAGATAAAACCATAATTCTCCCACTCTACAAGACTCTGGTTCGGTCGCACCTGGAGAATGCCGCCAAGATCTAGGCACCAGAGGGATGTGCTGGAACTGGAGAGAGTCCAGAGAAGGGCAACAAAGCTAATTAAGGGACTGGAGGATCTCAGCTACGGGGAGACTACAAGCATTGAACTTATTCTCTCTGGAGAGGAGACGCTTGAGAGGGGATATGATATCAATGTACAAATACCATACTGGTGACCCTAGCATAGGGAACAAACTTTTCAGTTAAAGGGAATTTAAAAAGACACGCGGCCATTCACTATAATTAGAAGAGATGCGGTTTAACATTAAACTGCGTAGATCATTCTATACTATCAGAGCAGTAAGGATGTGGAATTCTCTTCCACAAGAAGTGGTATCAGCGGGCAGCATTGATAATTAAAAAAAAACTATTAGATGGGTATCTTAACAATCACAACATAGAGGGGTATACAATGTGCTATTAACATAAAAGCACACACACAGGTTGAATTGGATGGACTTGTGTCTTTTTTCAACCTTACCTACTATGTAACTATGTATAGTAACTATGTAAGATATGTGCTTTTTTAGTTATGACTAAATCTTTATGACCTAATGAACTACATTAACATTAACAACCTAAATGTTGCTTGAGAAAAAAAAACAAAAAGCAGTAGAATGTAAAATGATAAGTATTATAAAATTATAAGTACAGTCAGAGTCAGTATGAGTTTAAATGAAAAGCAACAATATTACAAAAGATCAATTTCCTCATAGAATCAGCAACAGCATATGCTCTGTTCAACTATCAGCTGAGCGCTGACTAAAAACAAGCTAATATATATATATATATATATATATATATATATATATATATATATATATATAAAATTAGTATACTCAATTTTACATTTAATTGGATCAAAGTAATGTTTATGAAATATAAATGTATGTGTAAGACATGTTTGGCCATATGTTGCTGGCAACATAATATGGTTGGATTTTGCTGGATCAAGTTGTTAATCTCAGGGCGCTAGCAGCACTGCATCTTGCCAAGACTATACATCTTTTGAGGATTCTTGACAAAGCTGGACATTCCTGGGATGATTGGAATTTGTTGTTATGTGCTATTAACCACTTGCCGACTGCCGCACGAACATTTTCAGTCGGCAGAATGGCACGGACAGGCAAATGGGCATACAGGTACATCCCTTTAAATTTGCCGCTGTGTGGGCTTGCACGCCACCGGCGGCATGCGCGCCCCTGCCGCAAGCTCCATGATCGTGCCTGCGGGACCCGTGGGCTCAATGTCCACCGGTGTCCCACGATCGTGTGTGGTAATATCAAACCACAAAACGCGTAGAGCTCACCACAAGCCGTGGTTGCACCTTCATGATCTCTACAATCATACAATTTATTTTATTTTATTTAGTTTTGTGGGTTTAGACTGGGACGCCACTACCCTATGGTCCCTCTCTAGCTACACCTATGCAGAATAGGGAGGTTGGAGGCTATCTCTACCCTTGTAGTCGTTTCTATATGATGTTTACAATATTCATGCATGTGTACATATCTTTGGAATTTTATGGGAATTGTACAAACCTATCAATTATTGTCTTTTTAATGTATTTATGGTCTCCAATATTATCATATTATTATATTTTTTCATGTAATGATTGTTTATTTGTACCGATTAAAACTATTTTATTTTCAATTTGATAGTTGTTTTTCCCTAGACTGTGTGCTCCATACAAAGTCCCACCTCTCCTTATCCATGCCCCGTTCCTTATATATTTTTTATTTTTATAATTAAATCTCCTTCAATTTGTAATATTAGGAAAGTATAGGTACATTTTAAATAGTTATGTTGTTTGAAAATATATTTACTCTATTGATAGCTGTTTAAAGCAAGTCTGAATTTCTAGTGTGTTGCTGTACCTTTGAGGAAGATAGGGATACCTCCAAACAGAGGCGGCACCCATCCAATAGGAGCACACGGGTGCCGCCCACCCTATCCAATGCATGGATTTCAATGACGGGTGTTTTTTTTTAAGCACATGATTAAAGCCAGAGACTATATTAGGCTTCAAAATAGGGTGGGCTCAGGGCGCACACCACTGCAATCTGAGTCTACCTAGTTGTGTGAGAATAGCGAATGAATATTCGCTATTCTTACACTGACCCTCCTCCCGGGTCAATCAGGAAGTGGGATGTGAGACCCATCTCCCAATTGGCTGAAAGGACAGGCAATCCTATTACACGCCTAGGAGGAGGAGGGATGAGATGCATGGCGGAAGCTGCCATGATGAAAAGGAGGAGGAGACGGCCGCCCGTCTTAGCGCTGCCTGTCCGGAACCTAGATGGCATAAGTGCTGAGTGACCGTCCCCTGGGGGGAACACAGTTGTGAGCAGGGTTGTGGGCAGGTGCTTAGATTGTTAGAAAAAAGGAATTCCTTATACTCATTAACTTATATTTTATATTTATTTTTAACAAGACCCTTATGGTCAAATTATGTAATTATAAATTGATCTTCTCTAGTAAGTAACAGTCATCTGATAAGAGATGTATACATGTATGGTCATTTCTGCCAAGGTTTACATCTCTAGTGTGGTCACTAGATGGCGCTTGATAACTAGCCTTGCCTCATAATAATTTGCAATCCCCATACAGTTTATAAATACTATTTATCTTTTAAACTTCTTTATATGCCCACTATGTGGATTTCCTTAAATGCCTATCATGTTCATCCCTATGTCTATTGTGTTGTTTTTTTGCCATACCGTGTTATTTTGAACGATCTATGTCAGTACTATGAAGACAGTATGCTGGGTAATGTAGTCCATGTCCTAAATATATGAATACCTCTTAGTGGGATTTTTAAGGCAATTTGAAAAAAAATTAAAAATGATTATATATAAAAAGTGAAATTTATTAATACAAATTTTTTTTACATGATAAAATGATTCCCATATGGGAAACCACAATGAAAAAGCACATGTACATGTATCATAATATTGCACAAGAATTGTCATAAGTGGTAAAATGTCATCCAAACAAAAATGGTGAACATAGTGAAAAAACATTTTTGTTTGGATGACATTTAGGGAAACCAGGTTTTTCCATAAGGGGCAAATTTACTATGCATGAGCCATCTGGGTGGAGCAGCTTTTTCAGCCATATTGCTTGGTCGTCTGGCTAAAGAACTTTGAGACTCTAGTCAGTAAGTGGTCTATTTTTATTTATTTTTTTGTTTTTGCAGTTTGAGGTTTGTCTTCCCCCTGGGGTGACCCTGGTCCGTGGAGATTAGGTGATCCCATATATGGAGGCGCCTCCCTCAGTGGATGGGTTGCACCTTCTTTGGGGTTCCCTTCCCTTTGGGGATCGGGTTGCCTCATTTGGGTATAGACATATTTTCAAGATTGTCGGAATTTTTATATACACAATTTTTCTTTTTTTAGGTCTCCCGAAATTTTTAACACGGGCCCTTTTTGGTTCCCTTTTTTTTCTGGTTTTGAGTGCCCTTGTTGGGATTCAATCCATTGGCCTCTTTATGTGATGAAAGGCTTTTGCAGACTTCTAGGGTGGTCATTGGTGCTGAGGGAATACTCTCTTCAATAATATTGTTGATATGTAAGCTTGATGATTTTGTTATAATTTTTTCTTTATGCTTTATGTGATATGTATCCTAAATGTATTTACACTTTATTCTATAATTTCAGAAGTGGTATCAGTCCCTGAAGAAGATTACAAATTATACACATTTCAAAACGCGTTGGATATTCCCACTACTCATTATCATCTGTATTATGTATGGATGGCTCTATCTTGTGTAGTGGGGTTTTACCACTTATGACAATTCTTATGCAATATTATGGTACATGTACATGTGCTTTTTTTCATTGGTTTCCCATATGGGAATCTTTTTATCATGGTTATCATGTAAAAAAATTGTATTAATAAATTTTACTTTTTAAATATATAAATTTTTCATTTTTTTTCAAATTGCTTTAAAAATCCTACATATCCTTAATATATATAGGGATGATGGCAGTTTACACGCCAACCTGCATGAGTCTAATACATTTCATGTAGTCAATGTCCTCCCTTGGAAGAGACACAAAAACAGCCCTACACAAACATGGCTGCATCACAAGCCTGAGGAAGGAGCACACATGCTCTGAACGTGCGCCTGTTGGTCTCCCTTTCCCATGTCCACCGACAGAGGTGGAACCGCTACACAAACTTGGACACCTGGGACCCACTAGAGTGTCTGCACCTGACAGAAATCCGGATTGGGGTGACATAGCTAGCCCCCATATGTGATATGCCTACTCTTAAGCCCTGTGCACGCGATCGGATTTCCGATGGAATCAAATCCGCTGGATTTTTCCATCGGAATTCCGATGAAGCTGACTTCCATCAGTCTTGCCTACACACCATCAGACAAAATTCCGACCGTCCCAAACCCTGTGACGTACAACACGTACGACGGCACTATAAATGGGAAGTTCAAATCCAATGGCGCCACCCTTTGGGCTGCTTTTGCTGATTTCGTGTTACCGCGTGTCAGTAAAAGTTTGGTGTTAGCCGATTCGCGCTTTTCAGTCTCCATGCTTTTCAGTAGGCTTGTGCAATTCGTTTCGTAACGAATTGAAATTCGTCCGAATTTAGCAACTTTCGGACATTCGGAAGCATTCGAATTTCCGAACAAAGCAATTACGAATAAGACCGAATCCGAAATAAATTATACCGCAAATAGCGAATGCCCGAATGTCTTCGGCATAATTCGTTATGAAAAAGTTACGAATGTACGAATCCATACGAAGCACAATAACACTCACTCTGCTCTGCTCTCTGCTTCTCCCACACCGTGCTGAACTCCCTCTCAAAATGGTGTACAGGGGCGGAGGTTATAGCCGCATGTAAAAAACGAAAGTAAAATACGAGATTTTGAATCCATTCGAAGCACAATAACACTCACTCTGCTCTGCTCTCTGCTTCTCCCTCACCGTGCTGAACCCTCTGAAAATGGTGTACAGGGGCGGAGCCTATAGCCGCATGTTAAAAACGAAAGTAAAATACGAGATTTCGAATCGTTACAAATAACCGCAATGTATTTAGAAAAGTACAAATCCATTCGAAGCACATTAGGCATAATAGGCAGCGTCGTTGTGAGAGAGACACGGAAAATTACGAATCAACGAACCAAAAAAAAGTTACGAAAGTAGGAGTTGTGTCCAGAATCAACGAAAAACAACGTACTCTACCGAAAGTACGAACCCAAAAAAAGTTACGAAAGTAGGAGTTGTGTCCAGAATCAACAAAAAACAACGTACTCTACCGAAAGTACGAATTATAAAGCAACAAAAAATTCAACGAAAAATGTCGCTTGCAAAAATACGAATGAGTCCGAACACGAAAAATACCGTCTAGCAAAATTACGAATGATTACGAATCAACAGGACCGGAAAGAAACGAACCGAAACGGAACGAATTTTTCCATTGTGCACAAGTCTACTTTTCAGTCCGTTACAGCATGACGAATGTGCTATCTTTTCATATCTTTTCATATCTTTTTATATCTTTTTTCATATCTTTTTCATATCATATATTTTTCATATCTTTTCAGTCCGTTACAGCATGACGAATGCTAGTTTTACCAGAACGAGCGCTCCCGTCTCCTAATTCAGTCATAGCATGCGTGGGTTTTTTCTCCGATGGAGTTCCAAAGACGATCGGAATTTGCTATCGTTTTTTTTTCCATCAGAAAGATTTAAAACATGTTCTATTTTTTTTTCACTGATGGAAAAAAGTCCGATGGGGCCCACTCCCAATCGTTTCTTCTGATGAAAACAGTCCATCGGACTGTTTTCATCTGTAAAACCGATCGTGTGTACAGGGCTTTACTCCACTTTTGTGAGTTGCTAATTTGTCTTTAAATAATTTATGTTTTATTACTAATCTACTACACTCAGATCGCTCTGCTGTGTTTTCTATGCTTAGATTATTAACAGCTGAGTGGGGGGAAAGCAGGAGACAGAAAAAATGAAGCTCACAAATAGCACTGCCATATTAAGCATGCCCACAGACATAATGAAATATGAAATGCTTGGGGAAGGGGAAAACAAATACATTTAAGAGATGGATCAATGGTGCAAAGGTAGAGGAGAGATAGTAATGCCATAAGAGGTTGTTTGGGCAGGAAATGAAGTAAAAGCTAAAGCGATAACATGGATTACATATGTTGATATTACAGAGATAACAGCAGGAAATTCAGAGTGGTATCTTTCACATAGGCAGGGGCATTGCTAGATATTGGTCAAATAAAGATAAAGTTGGAGTTTAGCTTTTAGTTAAGATCCCAGATAATTTAGTAAAGTTCTTGAGTCACACACCACTTTCCAAAGGATAAAATGTATTGTTCTGTAAAAAGAACATGCACGGCACCCATTATAGGGAAGGAGGAGTCTCTGCACTTGTGCTGAACAATAAAGTGGATTTTATTATTTGGAAGTGGTGTGCAACCAGGGGAGGGCTGGCAGCCTTAGGCCTGGGGGGCAAGTCAAGCCAAGTGGCCCACTGAATACTTACCCACAGGCCAGCAGCCAGGAGGACCCACAGGCCAGCGGCCAGGAGGACCCACAGGCCAGCGGCCAGGAGGACCCCAGCGGCCAGCGGGACCCACAGGTCAGTTGGCGGCAAGCAGGACCCACAAGTCGGCTGGCGGCCAGCAAGACCCACAGGTCAGCTGGCGGCCAGCAGGACCCACAGGTCAGTGGCTTGCTCCCAGCAGGACCCACAAGCAATGGCCAGCTCCCAGCAGGACCCACAGTCCATTGGAGTTACTACTAAACTTCCAGTGCTGCAAATCAAATGTACAGTGCACTTAAAACAAACAGTCCATCAGACAGCAACTGCTCTTGTGCACATTGCTGGACGAAGATGGGGCTCAAGCAAGTGACTGACAGATTCCTCCCTCCACACAAGCGGGTGTATGTGGGAATCCCCCCTTACTGGGACTGTCCCGTCAGAATACACTGGTCAACACTGGTGCGGTTTGGCTGCAAGCAGCTAATTGAGCAAGGTTTTCCAGCAGAAGATGATATAACAATGGGTTTCTGCCTAACATAGAGGGTTACACACTGATCAAAATTCAGCCCCTGCTGAACCCGATGAATTCTGATCTGTGTGTACCCAGCTTTACCTTATCCCTTGCTTCATCTGGCTCTCTGCAATTCTGTTACTGGTCCCCTGCAGCTCCTGTGTATGTTAGGACTGACATTGGTCACACTCCAGCCTCCACTTCATACCACACGGGGTTAATCCTCCTCTATATGTGATGATGTGTTAGACCCATTCACACTGAGCCGCCCATAGCGTCGGCGGTAAAATGCCGCTATTTTTACCGCCAACGCAATGGGTGGAATTGAGGCGCATTTCGGCAGCTAGCGGGGGGGTTTTACCAGTTTCAATGGGCAGCAGCGGTGGCGGAGCGGTATACTAGCAGGCCTTTTTTTACCGTCCTGCTAGTGCACCGCTCCAGTGTGAAGACAATGGAGCAGCTTTTTAAGGGCGGATTTCAGGCGCTATTTTTAACGCTATAGCACCTGCAATACGCCCTCAGTGTGAAAGGGGTCTTAGGGAGGAGGAGAATGCTGGAATATAGAATCAGGTAAGTAAAAAAATAAAAGGCTATACCCCCTTCTCCCCCTCCCCCACACTGCAAGAGTGGACTTCTGTACTTTCTTGGGCTGGGATAAGAAATCACATCCTTTGCTGTGTATTCTTATATTATATTCTTGAACAGGTTAGGAATTAGTGTGACATTTTAGGTGCTACATAGATGTAATCCACATACACATTATATCTTCCAAAAATCATTATTTTTAGAAGATATAATATGTATGTGGATTACATCTTATGTAGCACCTAAAATGTCACACTAATTCCTAACCTGTTCAAGAATTTTACTTTCACTTTCAATAATCCTGCATTGAAAAGTACAGAGCAGGTTCACATCACAGTATGCAGGGCAGTGGAGACTTACAGTAAGTAGAAGTGGATCCAGTCTCCCTTCCATGCTGTACACATCTTCACTCTGCCCTGGAGGAGGTCTCTGCTGTGTGCTGGGCGGGACGGGACCCAATCATCGATGCTGCAGTGTGAGGTTCTTCCTTCCCCGCAGGGACTATACCAGCTCCGATCTGGGGTGGGGGGCAGTGGCGTCACTAGGGTTGGTGTCACCTGGTGCGGTATAACATGGTGTCACCCCCCCCCAATAAATTTTTTCACCCTAATAACACTGCATATATTGGCAACAGTAGTGCCGTTAATAACTATCAATCAACTAGCAAATTTGAATAACAAAATCATATGAAAATAATAGAAATCAAAGCTTAAACTGTTAAAGAACTGTATTTATTTTAACTTTAAACTTTACTGAATTAATAAATAAATAACACAAAAACAGGAACAAATATGAAAGCATTTAGTTAACATCTAAATCAAAACTTTGCTTTTCTAGCCTTGACAGCTGCAAAATTGTGAACAACATCATCAAAATCAATACATTTCGCTAGTTCACTTTCAACTGATAATATTGCAAGATCAGAAAGCCTTGCCTGTCCCATCGTTGAACGCAAATAGTTTTTTATCAGCTTCAACTTTGAAAAGCTCCTCTCACATGAAGCCACAGACACACAGATTGTCAGAAATATTTTTAGACATAGTGAAAGGGTTGGAAGAGATTCAATGAAGTCCCATTCTGCTATGAAGGTCAAAACTTGTAAAGCCGACCAATCTTTGACTTCTTCTAGGTTGATCTTGGCTGCTTTGAGATGTCTCCTCAGTCTGGGTATTTCCATTAACAGCTCACTCTCAGATATTTCGTCATAAAAAGTGGTCAGTTTTGGAATGGACACCTTTAATGTTTCTTCAGTTTCATATATGAGACTCTTTGCTTGAACAGCCTCAAACATGGCTGCAACTTCCATGATGGCTCTTAATCTGATCTGGAGTTCAGAATGGAAGCGATCAATGCACTCAAGCATTGCCCTCTTGTTCTCGTCTTGTAGACTTATGCCTCCAGCATCACGTGCCTGTTCCCCTGCCATCCTCTTCTTAAACCTGGCTCTTCTCTCTACGGCAATTCCATATTCTTTAGATTTTAAATGTGCCTGCTTAATTGCATGTTCCACTAGGTGACTGCGCTCTTCAAACAGAAAAAGTCTTAGTGACTCTAGCTTTGTCACCACCTTGTCCAGACTTAAGCCTTTGGTCTGACTCAACTTCTTGAAGTACATCACCCCAGAAGTATAGGTAGCACAAAAACGTAAAATCACAGACAGCAGGCAGTAGACATTCTGCTGCTCCTCTTGTGTCCATATTTTCAGAAGGATCACAAAGCGCTTCGATTGCAGACACAAACATATTCAATTTTTCTTTTACTGGCTTAACTGCAGCATGATGAGCACTCCAGCGTGTTGTTGATAATCTTTTCACTGACACTCCAGTGTGACACTACAGTGCAGTGTGATGATGTGAAAGGCTGAGTCGCTCGCTGGCTCTGTAGGGTAGGGAGGAGGATTGGAATTTAGGAATAGGAAGAATAAGGAGCCGGAGGACACACACCAGGCGCGGCCGCGGCGCTGGAGGTGTTGTTCCAGGCTTCCAGCCCAGCGGGGTGAAATTAATCAATGAATGGGTCAGCTGTAAATAAAAAAAAAAAAAAAGGGAGGGTGTCACCCCTCTAGCGGGTGTCACCCAGGGGCGGACCACACCCCCCGCACCCCCCTAGCAACGCCTCTGGTGGGGGGGACTCAGGAACTCAAGAAGGGAGCCTGGAAATGGGTGTATCTGCTGCCACAGAGCAATGAGCAGGGGCGCATACATTTTGTTTTGGGCTGGCAATAGGGGCATACAAGTGATACAACTACACTTTGTGGGCAGATTTTCCTGCTCACAACCTGGCGCTCCCTCCAACCCCCCTGTACCGCCCCTGCTTGCAGCCATCCAGCTCCCAGCCCGAGCCAGTGAGTCACACCCCCCTCTGCCTGCCTCTGAAGACTCCGTCTGCAGGAGTTGTAGTTTCTGGCTGCTGCGCACCGCTGCTCAGTTCTCTCCACCCATCGCCACCAGAAACTTGAGCATGGTCCGGACTACAACTCCCAGAATGCAGCACGGGTGCAACACAGCCAATCGGCAGCCGCCATGATCGACCTTCTGCTGCCTGCATAAAAAAAAATATGTCAGCAGACAGCGGACGTTTTGAGTATAAGTTCGGCGGCCTGGGGGAAAATTTCCACTCTGACAATCCCCCGCCAGCCCGCCCCTGTGTGCAACTCTAGAACTTTGCTGAATTGTGTGTACAAGGAAAAGACCCCAGAAGAGCAGGCATATGCGAGCTGAAGTTCAGAATTGCAGGTCATAGGAGCCATTTTATCTTTTTTTTAGGAACTCATATAGTTTATACTTAGGTACTAGGGATGAGTGAATTGGCCTACGTTAAATTTGCTGGCCATAAAAAAATCTGAAAATCCAAAGTATAATCCACCGACCACTAGGTGGAGCAAATCTTGAAAATCAGTTCTAGTCATTTTCAAGGCTAATAAGAAATGAATTATCAAAGTGCATGGGCAGCAGGACACTGTCATGGGTTGCATGTACCATTGCAAAGATAGATAAAACTATAGAAAAAGTTAAGGGAGCTACTTTTCATGTTGCTGTGAGAGTGACAGTGCAAAAACATGAATCCTTTCAAATATATTCTTGGGAAATGCCTTTAAAAGAGAAATATGTTTTTTTTTTTTTATTGGCCCATCATACTTACCTAGGTGGATACAGCATTGGTCCGATGCTGCATTTGTCCCCCGCCGCCTCTTCACTAAGAACCGAGCCACCGAATACCACTGATGGCTCGGTTCTCTCACCTCCCCAAACGGAGAGCTGCTGCCTGTCACTCACTGTCATTGGGCCTTCAATACATCTAGGTAAATTTGTGACTAATGCCGCGTACACACGGCCGTTTTTCTCGTCGAGAAAAACAAATTTTTTTCCTTTCGACGAGAAAAACGATCGTCTGTGGGCTTTCTGCCGTTTTTTTCTACGAGAAAAACGGCATTAAAAACAACGAGAAAAATTAGAACATGTTCTAATTTTTCTCGTCGTTTTTTTCGACATGTTTTCCGCGGCAGTTTTCCCATAGGGAAACACTGCCGCGGAGCCCACAGACGGTCGTTTTTCTCGTCAAGAGAAAAAATGACGTGAAAAACGAACGTGTGTGGGGAACAAGCTGTTCCCTCGTTTTTAATGTCATTATTCACTGCGTTTTTTTAACCGCCGTGAATAATGATCGTGTGTATGCGGCATTTCACTGGGCCACTTTTTCAACAGGACCCATAGCAGCCAGCTTTCAATAAAAAAAAAAAAAAAAAAACATTGTAGTAAAGAAATGTGTTGTGAAGTGTAAGGCACCATTAAAGTCCCATTTTCTTTATATTTAATTTACACATAATCAACAATGGAGTTTATTTTGCTGAAAAAAGCCCCCAAAATATTGTAGTGAGTGCATGCACAGTCTTTAAAGACTTTCACTAGGCCATTTTTCAGCATCAATCAACAGGATTCACACCAGCCAGCTTTTAATAAAATAATTAACATCAGAGTGTATTTACTTGGCTGAAAAAAGCCCCCAAACTATTGTAGAAACTATGTGCACAGTCTTGACTGAGCTGCTTTGTTAACAGGTCCCACACCAGCCAGCTTTCAATAAAAAAAAATCATCATTACAGTTTATTTATTTGACTGTAAAAAGCCTACAAGATATTGTAGTGACTAAGCGCACAGTCTTTAAATGCTTCCAATAGTCTACTTTTTCAACAGGACCCTCACCATTCAGCTTTTAGCAAAAAAATCAACTTTAGACTGTGTATTTTGCCATTCATTTTTAAATAAAAAAAAAAAAAAAAAAAAACATTGGAGCATGTTTATTATGCCTAAATATATATATATATATATTAGAGAGGTACAGTCTTTAAATATTTTGACTAGGTGTTTTTTCATCAACAGGATCCTCACAGGCAGTTTGTAATACAAAAACGAAACAAAACAAAACAAAAAAAAAAAACAATATTAGAGTGTATTTATTTCATAAAAAAATAAAGCAAAATGCTATTGTGAGTATGTGAGTCTGTGTTCTTTACAAACTTTAGTGTTGCGGCTTTTTCAACAGGAAAAAAAGAATCCTCATTAGAATTTATTTACTGTATATACTCGAGTATAAGCCAAGTTTTTCAGCACATTGTTTTGTGCTGAAAATGCCCCCCTCGGCTTAAACTCGAGTCTGTGTCCATCTTCAACTTTGTGCGCCTGATCCCGGCCAGCCGTAGGTCCCCTGGACCCCAAACTTGGCACACATGTAGCCCCACTCTATAAATGTGCAAAGTTTGTTGTCTGGGGGACCTACGGCCGGGGAGCACCGATTTTTTAAACTGGGCACCCCTTCAATAGACTCCCATGTTAAACATCAGTCTAGTCACACAGCGCCGGAGATCAGGTAGGGAGATTGGGCACAGTGAGGCATGGACACAGTGAGGCATGGGCACAGTGAGGCATGGGCACAGTGAGGCATGGACACCGTGAGGCATGGTCACAGTGAGGCATGGACACAGTGAGGCATGGGCACAGTGAGGCATGGACACCGTGAGGCATCGGCACAGTGAGGCATGGACACAGTGAGGCATGGGCACAGTGAGGCATGGGCTCAGTGAGGCATGGACACCGTGAGGCATGGACACCGTGAGGCATGGGCACAGTAAGGCACAGTGAGGCATGGACACAGTGAGGCACAGTGAGGCATGCACATGGACACAGTGGGAAAAGTGAGGCACAGTGAGGCATGCAGATGGACACCCTAGGCTTATACTCGAGTCAATACGTTTTCTCATTTTTTTGTGGTAAAATTGGTGCCTTGTCTTATATTCGGGTCGGCTTATACTCGAGTATATACGGTACTTTACTGTATAAGGCCTCCAAGATATGGCAGTAAATATGTGTGCAGTCTTAAAACACTTTGGGGGTTATTTACTAAAGGCAAATCCACTTTGCACTACAAGTGCAAAGTGCACTTGAAATTGCACTGAAAGTGCACTTGGAAGTGCAGTCGCTGTAGATCCGAGGGAGACATGCAAGGAAAATAAAAAACAGCATTTTAGCTTGCACATGGTTGGATGATAAAATCAGCAGAGCTTCCCCTCATTTCAGATCTACCCCTCAGATTTACAGCAAGTGCACTTCTAAGTGCACTTTCAGTGCAATTAGAAGTGCACTTTGTACTTGTAGTGCAAAGTGGATTTGCCTTTCGTAAATAACCCCCTTTGCCTAAGCTGTTTTTTTTAACAGGATCTACACCAGCCAGCTTTTAATAAAAAAAAATAAAAAAAACAAGTAATAAATACAATTTATTTATTTAATTGAAAATATATATATATATGTAGCACACGGACCTTTTTCCTGCCTGGCTCACTTGCAAGTCAAGGCACACCGTGCTATATGCCCGTACCCTCCTGTTTGAAAAGGTTAAGCGGTGTTCACAAAGTTTGGGTCCTGCAGCGAGTTACCTCCTTCCACTGGTTCTCATCCCCAGCGTATGGGGACAAGTATCTATTTCTCCCCCCCAAAGAAGGCCAATGTCCAGAAACACTTTAACTCCAACAGAGAGTTTATTTTCTATTTGCTGCGTAGTAGACAGAGACAGATGGATAAAAGAAAGAATAAGTGTGAGGGATTAGGTCCAGGCACAACTAGTAATTTGGTCGCCACTCGATCCCGAGTGGGTTTAGCTCACCTGGATAGTCCTCTCTCACAGTCCTAGCAGCCGGTGTTGAGCTCGAACAGTTCTGTCACCCTATTCCCTCCAGGGACGGGTCCAGGAGATCCTCTAACCTCTGTAGAATTTAAAGAACAGGACAATGCCAATGGGCACTCTACAGGTTAGCTTTCCGGAAAAAAGAATCCTTCCCTCTGACAGGTCACCAGGCCTCTCCCGAGACAGCGATCTTCCATCACTCATCTCCTCAGTGGGACCGATCCTCCCCTGGCTTCCTCACGGTCAGAGCTGGTACCCTCACCTGGGCACCCTGTGACTCCAATGGGCAAATTGTAGACCCAGTTAAAGGTACTGGGACTACCTGGAATGCTGCAGCCTCGGGCCAAAGGCGCTTGAGACTCCTCGGCCAGTCATCGCACCCCCCGAGGGGCTCACCCCTGCGGCTCATCCACTCCAACACTCCTCCTCCCCAACACCCCTTCAAAGATGGCGTCTGCCTCTTATGTACCCTCTCCCGGCATGCACAGCAGGCCGACCACGCCCACTGTACCGCTGCCGAGAGAGGACACCCTAAGACGCAGTAATGCCACCCATGGCTCAACCCTGACCTGATATGGCAGTGCCACCTACAGGCCACAGGGAACCATACACCAGGCAGCATCACATAGGCAGAAGCAAATACCTAACAATAAAAGCGGTCCGAGCCTCACTACCAGCTCAGAGTGACCAACCCCTAAATTTAGGCGCATAACACCCCTGAAAAGTAAAGGCGCGCTACATATATAATTGTATTGTGAGTATGTTCACAGTCTTAACAATTTTGCAAGACACTAAACTCCAATCCCCCTTAAAAAAAAAAAAAAAAAAAGCAAAAGAAATATGAAATTGTGAAATACAAAAGTACACCCCCCTTCCAAAAAAGAAAGCCACAAACACAAATAGTACCTCAGGTTATATTCCTGATGATGGCACATGGAAATGTGTATCTTCCTGTAAACACTCTGTAATCTTTTTATTATCTGCCAAATGACGGTCAATGTAAACATAGACATTTTAAGCTATCGGCAGCAGCACCTAGCTCCCCCTTATAACACTCTGTCGTCTCTCTCTCTCTCTCTTATTGCTACAGGATTGTGCAGCTCACTGTGGGTGTGTCCGTGACTATAATGTAAATATAGATAGATGTTTTCAGCAATCATCATCATCCTTAGCACCAGCACCTAGCTCAACCTGCATACATTCTGTGACATTTCCCTATCTACATATTTGCTCCAACATGCACTGAACAAAGGCTGCTGGGAACCCTGACTTTTATAGGGAGATGGTTGGCACATAAGAAGCCCCCCCATAGTTGGCCCTTCTAAGCCAACTGACCACAATTCAGAGACCAGAAAGTGCATTGTTGTTAAATGTTCACTATAGATGCAAATTGCGTTATTTGCCATTTTCTCCAACTGCAAATGACCAAACTCATGGTTGACCAAAACTGGTCAAATTAGCTTTTCTGGGGTGCCCTAAAGTAGATATGTGGTTTCTCTGTTTTTAACCTAAAATCGTGGGACTGTTTAATTAGGCTTTTTGTACTGAATAGCTATAGAGTATTCTGTTGTTTTTTTTTAGTTTATTGATCAGAGCATGTCCAACTTTCCTTTCTCTATTTCTAAATTGATCTGAGCTGCTGCCATTTTGCTTTACCCCAGTAACTGCTGTCTACTGCTAGAGAAAATGTGTTACTATAAACCTCAAGTGCAGAGTAACTGTCATTGCTTTAACATTTATAAATCATTTTCATCTATGTCAGTGAGTTATTGGACTGAGGGAATTCTGTCTGGCTACCAGCAATGGATTATTACTTCAGAGCCATTGCCCTCGGCAGACATCTTCAAACCCAAATCATTGCATATAATGCATGCATTACATTTAGATAGAGGGAGAGATAAGAGAACATATTTTTATTTGAAGTTATTTTTAATTGATACATAATAAATGTAAAAGATGTCCAGTATATTCAGCATCATATGTAATGTTGGTTTGAGTCTCCAAAAATATCTATGAGGTAATAGGAAAAGGTTCCAGTGTGACAAAAGTGTCCTAAGACTCCACTAGCAAAGAGCATGTGTCTATGAGATGTGTCTATTTGCTACCTTTCTGAAAGTCTATATGTGAGTGACTAAGAAGAGGAAGTTTTCCTTTAGATTCAATTTCCATCTTAAATTTTACAGATGAGGCCAAGGAATTCAAACCTGGAGAAATGCCAAAAAGATCAATTACAGCAGCCTGGGTGAAGAGAGCCAAACGATCATCAACATACCATATCCATAGTACATGGCACCACGTGGGTTATTCCAAAACAGGATCTGATCAGGTTACACGAAAAAGCTATACTCTGTATATTAAGTGTATGTATGCTCATAAATCAATGTTTGTGGTGACTACAGTTCAAATCGGTTGGATTTACAATATTGCTGGAAGGACGAAGCATTGCAAATGCCTGCATCATTTTGGATTGCTTCAAAAAACAGAGTCTGCATAATTTTATTTGAAGGGCTATTCTATAAATATTTACATTATATGGTATTTACATGCCTGTTTAGTTACACTTAATAGCATGAAAGACTTCTAATGCAGAACAAAATACACAAACGCACTTTTGTGACTGAATGCTTAGACTTCCCATGACCTTTCTGAGACTTTGTTTCCGTCTGTTCATTTTCTTTTTATTTATTTTTTAGGTATAATCGACTTTAAGAATATAGGTTCTTTTGACATCTATTTAATATTAAATTCCAGTCAAGCTATTACACTGTTGAACGACATATATGAACAATTTTACCTGCCACATTGTTTGTAATTCTGTGCAATGACAGGCAGCACAAACGGGTACCTCCAAAGCAGCAGCAGAACAGTGGTTGTTGATTGGACAAAAAAGCAAGTCCTTTTTTGGAATCAGGTTAGGAATTGGATTTATGCTTGGGTTAAAGGGGTTGTAAAGGTTTGTTTTTTATTTTCTAAATAGGTTCCTTTAAGCTAGTGCATTGTTGGTTCACTTACCTTTTCCTTTGATTTACCTTCTAAATGTTTGTTTTCTTTGTCTGAATTTCTCACTTCCTGTTTCTCCTCACTAAACTTCACACCATCATCCGAGCGGTGTTGAGTCAGCCAGAACAACTTACTGAACAGCGTACTGAGGAGGGACAGGAAGTGAGAAATTCAGACAAAGAAAACAAAGAAAACAAAGAAAAAAAATATTTAGAAGGGAAATCTAAGGAAAAGGTAAGTGAACCAACAATGCACTAGCTTAAAGGAACCTATTTAGAAAATAAAAAATGAACCTTTACAACCCCTTTAAGGATGCTGTTCTGCAATCACTGATGAGGTCACCTCTCTTTTTCTTCTCTCTCTCCTATTCACTGTCATGTTCCTTAGTCTAACTGCTGTACAGGTGATTTCAAAACAAACTTTTTTCACCAACAACTAGTTAATATAGCAGGCCTTTAAAATGAGACTAAGGGAGAAAAGTTGAGGTACTTTCTAGAGCTGCTTGAGTTTCCAAACTACTGTCATCATGCTGGATTCTATCAACTCTCTTTTAGTTGATTAGTGTCTTGGCAACAGAGGACAAGAGAAAACATAACATTTCTTTTTCAGACAGCAGGACTGGTGTAAGTTACTTTGTGGTTTGTTGGATTGAGACCTAGTTGGGCCCTTGCCACATTTTATTTTTTATGAAAATGTTCCTTATTTACAAATAGATTATTTTTCTCCCTAATAATATTATAATTAATATTATAGGTAGCAATGTAGTTTGTTTTATAATTGTGTGTTATAATATTTTGTGTTTCAAAATATACTTTAAAATAAAAGTTTGCAGCTGATGGATTTTGTTTTCCTTACAGGATGGCACATATAGAGTTATACCTTCTAGTAAAATCTATTTAGGGAAAGAGATTTTTCTTTTCATTTTGAAAGGAGAAAATAATTTCAAGTCATAATGCAATTACGGTACTTTCTATGCTTCACACAAATTGCTTTGGTTCTATTGCTTTGTATAGAAAGCAGCAAGCAGTAATCACGTTGCATATTACAGTGTGCCAGAGATATAGCATTTAAGTTATTCTGATATTTCAGAATGGTTGCAATTTTAATTTTTTTTTGTATTGTGCCTGAACTTGGCTAAGTCACATGCTTTTATGATTTATTTAACTACTACATTATGCTCAAAATACTCTACTGGCTAAGAACATTATTATTATTATTATTATTATTATTATTACCACCCCCTGTCACTACTCTGGAGGATTCCAAACTCAGTCAGCCCCACTGTAAGCAACAAGGAGACGTTTGTAACAATTGAACTGTTTGTTTTATGTGTATTTCTATTTGTGTAGGGCTGTTTATCTAGAAATCACCAGTCTTACGTAAATCCAATCATTATGCTTTGGGTAGTCAGTTCCAGATGAAATAGTATAACAGAGGAGAACATGTTCCTGCTACTAATATTTCACATAAACCTTGCTGACTGATGAAGCAAAGCTTGTCACTGCCATCTTCTCCAAAACGATTACTGACATAAGTACACTAAAGGAAGACAGCATAAAGTTTCATGTGGTCTTCAATCAGTTTCTAACATGTTTGTGTGTGTGTGTGTGTGTTTGTATATACATATAGTCACAGCTAATTTATGTGCAGATCATTTTTCTGTAAACCATATTGCACTGCATGTTCAATAAGGAGGGGTTTATTTAAAGTGGCTGTACAGTACTGTAAAGTACGATTTTTTTTATATTTACCTGCTCTGTGCAATGGTTTCACACAGAGCTGCCCTGATTCTTCTCTTTTAAGGTCCCCTGCTAGAAAACTTGGCTTCTCCTCTTCTCCAAATGGTAGCTAAGCAAACCGCTTGCTATGGGGGCACGTATGTGGGTTTGTTTCCTGCTGTATGCAAACAAGCTAAAGGAAAAAATTAATTCCAAAGCCAAATATGCATTTCCTGTGTTTGATGTCACTCAGATTGTCTGTGAAAATGACACTGTTCCATAACACAATGTACATCTTTAAGGCACCCCAACCATGTTTTTTAAAGGATTTCTGTACTTTAAATGTTGTCCTCAAACTACATGAAAGGACCTTGTATGTTATTATTTTTATTTTTGTTGCATTGTCCCCCCTACAAGTGTGCATGCCTGTCAGTAGTCTGCCTATAATCCCTAAAAATGGAAAGAGTTTTACAATAAAATTCATCCCCCCTAAATAACTTGATAGAATTTGCCTCTAAGTTCATGTTCAGCAAATTTCAAACAATATTTGTGGAACCCTTGGTGAACAGTACTTTAAACTGCAGTGATTTAAAAAACCCTCGTTAGTATGGGAGATGAACCACAATATTGAACATTACTTGCTGTATCTCGCTCTGTTACATCTACCACCCATATCTGATCTTAGCAGTAAAGCCTAGTACACACTTATATTTTTTCTTTCGTTCAACCCTGCAGACTGAACAAAAAAAACCTGACAGGTCAGGTTGGAGCCGTTGTACTAACAATCTGATGTTAGTACTGCGATCTCCCCTGCTGTACTATTGTGTTCTGACAGGGGGACCGCCCGTCCACCAGAACACTCCACTCAGCGCTCTCAACTATTGGCTGAGAGCACTGATCGGGAGTCGGGCTGCAGACATTTTACGGTCACGTCCCTTCGACAGAGGCAGGCCAAATGGCAATATACACATTTAGTGCTGTATACGGTGCGGTATACACCTTCTATTTTTTTGGGGTTGCTGCGTTTTCTTTGTCCTGTGCCTGCCCCCTTTTTTTAAATGATCAATTTTACGTTTTCTGACTGTGACGCTGTTGTCCCCCCCCCCACTTTTTTTAGTTTAGTTTTTAAATTTCTGTCAGCGGCAGTCCTGAAATTAAAGTGCACCAAACACCACTTTTCATTGAATAAAGTGCATCCAATTACACATTTCCCAGTATCTATTAAATTTGGGTAATAAGCCCCCCCATCATGTGTGGGAGGCCAGCAAGGAGAGGCAGAGGTTCCTATGCCACTATGAGGGGGCCAGCACTGTCTGTGTCCACAGGAAAAAGTGAACATGGTCCGTCTTCAAGCAGGGCATCTATTTCTCTGTTTAGTGATGTTGCCTGTGCTATCCAGCCACAGCATACAGGGGAGGTGGTGGGCTGGCTTACTAAACCGTCCTCATCCTTTGCATCCTCTATGACCCAAGCTGGCACTAGTGCGCAGTCCACCACAACTGCCAGAGCGGCTTATTCTGCCTCCTTGTTCACAGCAACTCTTGCCATAGCCCCAGCATCATGCATGGAAGAGTCAGCTGAATTATTTATATATATATATATATATAAAATGTTTGGTGGTTCTAAGCAATTTTCTAGCAAAAAATACAGATTTTAGCAGAGACCCAAGAGAATAAAATGGCAATATCACACTCATGGAAAGGTGACAAACTATGATACTTGAAAGCTTCCATAGGTGACACTTTAAAAATGACCGCTCCAGCTGCTTTTAAAAGCGATCCAGCAGCTAATAAGCCAGTTGGATTGCTTTTATGAGAAACAGAATCGCCGGCTGAAAAAAAAAACACCAGGGTTATGGCTGATAGCTTCAGCCATAAAAGAAAAAGGTAGCCGCACTAAATTAAACCAATAATATAATATATATAAATAAGTGAGTGATAATAAACTTACTAATAAAAGCAATCAATTGTTAAATATCACCATAAGCAAATATTGATATTGCAAAATCTGGAAATCAATTATGATATCAACTGAGTGGCTGCATAAACAAATTGCAGTGAAAACGTCCACTGGTGGTGGTTGAACACGCACTTTATTATTCAAGCATACCTGTGTGGAATATGGACTATATAATCTTTTTTTTTTTTTATCCAACAAAAGTGTTTTTATTGATTCAAAGGTGGTACACAGCCATTTATATCAGCACAATAACCAACATGTCCATACACAACCAATTAAAACTTTAAAATTCAGCATTGCCACATTATCACTTATTCTACACCATTTCAACCCATATGTGGATTCACTACCCCATATTCAATCCCAACAATCTGTCCGCGACCAGATCCACCGGGGCAAGCCCCGGTGTGTCCAGCCACGGTGCCCAGAGATTTTCGTATTTCCGTGTACTTCCCCTGTGCTAGTAAATAAGTTTCTCCATACGTAGCGCGTCCCCATCCTACAAATCCATTCCCTGGAAGTTGAGGGCGTTTCTGACTTCCAATAGACCATAATTAACCTTCTGGCTTGAAACAGTACCCTGTGAACTGCCTCCCTGGTGTGCCCCTCCATCTCATATATTCCTCTAGCACCCCCAAGAGGCAAGCTTTGGGATCCACCGGTATTGATACTTTGAACACCAAGTTGACCGTGTTTACCACCTTGGTCCAATACTTATGTAGTTTGAGGCATCGCCATAGAAGGTGGATAAGGTCCCCATGATCACGCTTACATCTGGTACAAGTATCCTCATACTGCACCCCCATCAATTTTACATGTGGTGTATAGTACACCCTCAGGATAATGTATAGTTGAGTGAGCCGCTGGGCCACATTCAGTGAGCAAACGCTCACCCCTTGAAAAATCTCCTCCCACTGCTCACCATCCATCTGGCCCACGTCCCTCTCCCATCTCTCCCTCACCTGTATGGGATTCTGTCCCAAGAAGTTTTGTAAGAGAATGGCATAGCTTTGAGAAATAAATCCCTTTGAGGTCACAGCATCTCTAATGAGGCTAAATACCGGGGTCGGTGACAAATGCCACTCCGAAGACCTGCTCTGCGCCCTAACCGCATGTTGAAGCTGTACATACTGGAAAAGCATTGAGGGCGGCAGACCAAACTGTGCCCGCAGATCTGTGAATGGCCTAAGAATACAATTTTTTAAAATGTGTTTAATGTGCGTAATCCCGTATGCTTTCCATCTAGTCCCACTCTGCAGTTTGGCCAGTTCGGTGTATGTATCAGTATGCCATAAGGGGCTATATTCAGTGTACCCATCAGCCTGTTGTATGTATTTGCATTTGTTCCACACTTTCTGTATAAGATTGTACGTAGGGTATTTCTTATTCGGTTTGGCAAAGGCTAAGGCTTCCAGCGCCATGGGAATGGGACCTATACCCACCGTGCGGAGCATGAGTACCTGGGAGGAGCCAGCCGGCTCAGTCCCGAAACACCCCACCAAGTGCTGTAACTGAGCTGCCAGGTAGTATAACCACGGGTTGGGCAGCGCCAGCCCGCCATCATCCTTAGGCCTTTGAAGATGTTCTAGTTTAATCCTCGGGGGTTTATTCTTCCAGATCAAGGTATGGAAGATGGAGTTTACAATTCGATTTTTTTTTAAGGGGATCACCACCGGGGCATTGTGGAGACAGTAGAGGAGCTGTGGCATGAGAATCATCTTCACTAGGTTCGCTTTGCCCGCCACCGAGATGTGGAGGCCATTCCAGGTTTTAACTCTCTCTCTAAACCTCTGAAGCAGGGAGGAAATGTTCAAGTGGATGAAGTCCCTTGGGTTAAAGGTAACGTGAATCCCCAGGTATTTAAAGGAGGACGTGACTGGGATGGGACAGGATGAGGCCACTGTTTGCGTGTCATCGCCGTCCAGCAGCAATAGGGCGGACTTTGACCAATTAATCTGCAGTCCAGAGTACGCCCCAAATCTTGTGATAGTTGCCATGGCCTCCTGCAGGGACCCATCAGTATCTCCCAGCATAAGCAAGGTGTCATCCGCATAGAGCATGACCTTCTCCTGCAGGGGGCCATAACAAAATCCCACAATATGCTCATTTGCCCTAATCTCGATGGCCAGGGGTTCAATAGCCAATGCGAAGCCAATGCGAAGAGCAGAGGGGACAATGGGCAACCTTGCCTCGTCCCCCTCCTAAACGCAAAGTCATGTGACAGACAACCAAAGGCCCTAATAGCTGCCTCCGGTTTACTGTACAGTAAGCACACCCATGCTATATATGTGTGACCGAACCTGAAGCGCTCCAGTACCGCCCACAAGTAATTCCAATCAATACTGTCAAACGCCTTAGTGGCGTCTAGGGACAGCAGAGCTCTGCATCCTGCATTATCCACATCTGACTGCATATTCAGGAATAACCGTTGCAGATTAATGGCAGTGGATTTATTTGGCATAAACCCCGCCTGGTCCCCGTGTATAAGGGAGGCTATTACAGTGTTAAGTCGCATAGCTAGCACTTTCGCTAATATTTTAATATCACATTGTAGCAACAAAATTGGCCTGTAAGATCCTGGATCCACCGGATCCTTACCCAGTTTGAGGAGTAAAATAATGTTCGCTTTTGCCATAGAGGGTGGAAGTTCTCCAGCCTCCAGAGCAGCGTTAAATACCCGAAGCAGACGCGGCACCAAAATGTCCGCATGTTGCTAATAAACTTCCATGGGGATCCCATCCTCCCCGGACGCCTTGCAATTGGGAAATAGACCCACCGCCTCCTGAAGTTCCTCGACCGTAAGGGGAGCATCCAGTCCCTCCCTCTGCCCTGCAGTCAGCCTAGGGAATGTCAAGCTCTGCAAGTACTGCTCCAGATCCGCACACTCATAAGCAGTGCCGGGGCAATACAGTTCCTCATAGAACCCCGCCAACTCCTTCATAATAGGTTCAGGGGAACTGACAACGGGCCCAGCTTTGGATTTTATTGCACTTATGGTTGGGGGCCTCTGTTGTGAATTTGCTATTTGCGCCAGCATACACCTAGTTTTCTCTCCCTCTTCAAAGAATGCTTGTTTGGCAAAAAAAAAAGTTTTTTCACAGCCGTTGAGGAGAGCACCCGCTCATACGCTGACTGAGCGGCCTGCCACTCCTCCCTAGCCAAGTCAGAAGGATCTACTACATATCGCTTCTCAAGTTCCTTCACCCTTACTTCCAGTTCCACCACAAAAGCCAATGATTCCTTTTTCACTTTGGTCATTTCTGCAATTAGAACTCCTCTCAAAAATACCTTGAATGCCTCCCACTGCTGCATATAAGTAACATCTGGGTTCTGAGTATTGAAAAACCCATGCATGCTCTCCTCTATAGTTTCAGGGGACTTAAACAATTTTAACCAAAATGCATTAAATTTCCATGGGGCTTTGGGGAGCGCTGGGGGCAGGGAGACCACCAGGTGCACTATCAGTGGGGAATGGTCAGACACACTTCGGGGCCTATATTCCATTGCGAATACATATTGTAGCATGCGCATGTTACCCACCCCAGGTCTATCCTAGACAGACTACCATGTGATTTAGAAAAACATGAATACTGTCTAGCCCCCGGGTTATGATGCCGCCAGATATCCAACCAGCCCTCTTGCAACAGCCCCGCCAGGAGGGTTCCCCTGGAGAGGGCAGAGGCTCCTATGGCCGGGTGTCTATCCAGCGAGGGGTCCAAACAACAATTCAAGTCCCCTATCACCAGCAGCAGCACCTCAGGCCTACCATCCACATAGGAGATCAAGGCCCTCAGCACCACCACCGTGAAAGGGGGGGGGGACATATATACATGCAATAATACACGTTAATGCACTCAATCTGCAATGAAGAAACACAAATCACCCATCAGGGTCGATGAGACTGTCCAATTCCTGATAGTCCAAGGAGCTGTGAACCAAGACACTTACCCCCCTGGAGTAGGAGGTGTGAGTGGAGTGGTAAGCTTTGTTCACCCAGTTGTATTGTATACATTTCACAGTTTCCCCCGTTAGATGTGTTTCTTGGAAGCAAAATACCCCCGGGTGAAATTTTTTAAGGCACATGCGAATCATAGTTCTCTTAAGAGGTGAGTGGAGCCCCCTCACATTCCACGAAACTATAGGGATCCCTGCCACTCATCAAAGTATAACAACATAATAAGCAAGTGTAGCCCCATCAATCCCCAAAGTCGGTTGGTCTCTGGACATTTACACAGGTCCTTGAAAAATGCACATTGGCTGATCATAATACCTGCAGTGAAATTAGTGCTGAAAAACCACCAACAAAGAAAATGAAAAATAAAAAGGGGGAGGACGCAACCAGCAGTCCCCGCCAACCATTCAGTACCTTTCCCCACCAACAGGGCAGGGAAAACACTGGCCCCTGGAGACAAACCCAGGAGGCCACTCAAGTTCAGAAACTGTAAATCCACTCTAACGATGTCTGAAGCTCTCGTCTTGATCTGTTGCAATATAATGTCCCTCAGCCAGGGTTCATCCGTGTATATTTAGTACAAAGTCTCCACTTCAGACTATGGCACCTTATGTGCCATGCTCAGCACAGGCGCCCTCCGATATCCAGTATGCCCACATCACTCCTCCTCACCATTCTGTTTGCGTCGTCTCAGGGCTTGCTCATTTCGGTCTAGCCAGTTAGTTGCCTCTTTGGCTGACTCAAAGAATTGTGCCTGACTATTCACGATCACTCGCTGCTTAGCCGGGTATAGCATGGCGTATGATAACTTTTGCTGTCGGAGCCTGCGTTTCACATCAAAGAACTTTGCTCTTCTTCTCTGCACCTCAGCAGAGAAGTCAGGATAAAAAGACACTCTGGCCCCGTTATGTTGTATGTTGGCCCTCTCCCTCGCCAGCTGGAGCACAGTTTCTCTGTCCCTATAATGTAGTAATCTAGCCAGAATTGGCCTGGGTGGCCCTCCAGGCTGGGGAGGGCGAGACGGTACTCTATGGGCGCGCTCCACCGCGAACATGGGAGAGACAGCTTTCTTTCCCCCAAATATCTCCAGCAGCCACCCCTCCACATATGCTGTGGGGTCCCTGCCCTCCACCTTCTCAGGAAGCCCCACAATACGAACGTTATTTCTCCTGAGGTGGTTCTCGAAATCCTCTGCTCTGTCTATAGCCTCTCTCGCGAGTTGGTAAGCAGCTTTAGTGTCCCTTTCAATGGGGGTTAAATGATCCTCAATTTCACTCACCCTGCTCTCTACAGCAGTAGTGCGCTCCCTCATTTTCTGCATATCCTGTCTCAACAGTGACAATTCTTCTCGCATGGTTGCTACAGAGGCATTACCAATATTAACTGCCCTGAGGATGTCTGCTAATGTGGGCTGCGCAGCCCCAGATGCTTCCGGATCATTAGAGTTCAGGGCCCCAGAGTCATTCTGATCTGTCTCATCACTCTCACTCTGTGCAGCTAAGATGGCCGCCCCTGCTTGTATCCCAGGCACAACAGGATCTATATGCTGCGAGTGCCCAGCTGCATCAGTCCCCATAAGCCCATTCATTTTCTGGGTATAGTAAATCATGTCCTTGGGTGTCTCCTTACCCTGTGCCTTTAGCTGCTTCTAATACTAAATACATTGTATATGTCATTAATTGTAACGTATGTCATATATAATATGTGGGACGTACCATCCGTAGGCTTAGAGACAGACTCTATGACCACCTCCATGATATCGAGAAAAACCACAATACCAACGTAGCGAATCATTAGGACACAGTTCACCATAAAGATGTGTCTAGTCTTTCCATCCAGGGGGTTGAAAAGGTTAATACCCCTGTCAGAGGTGGAAATAGGTTTTGTATACTGTGCAAACGTGAGGTATTTCATATCTTTTCACTACATACCAGAATTCCTGCTGGACTTAATTTTGAATGGGATGTTTCTCATTATTATGACTAATACATCTTATTAACATATCCCAAACATTTTCCATCTGATGGTCTGGCCACC
Source organism: Rana muscosa (assembly GCA_029206835.1). Lineage (NCBI taxonomy): Eukaryota > Metazoa > Chordata > Amphibia > Anura > Ranidae > Rana > Rana muscosa. The sequence goes on from CM055121.1 coordinate 571,108,496, forward strand.
TGGCTTACACAGTATTCGTTTTGTTACGTCCAGGGTGCCTTTTTGTTCTGGTTTTGTTTTGGTTTTGCTTCCTTGAATTTTGCTCTGTTTAGTCTCCATACCCTTACGTCACCTTTGACCACTCCATGGGGTTAGTGTTCACATAGGGTGACGTTGGTGTAGTATATTGGTCCGGCTGCAGTCCTCTATATAGGTATATAGTTGTATTCTTACTATATATACATATGCATGTTGTTCTACCATTTTGGTTGTTCTCTCTTCTCTCGCCCCTCCCCCCCCTTTCCTTTTTTGCCTCCACAGTTTTTTACAAGTTTTTTACAAGCTTTCTACAAGTTTTTCATAAACAAAATATACATACAAATATTTTTTTGACAACCAATTGGTGCATATTCACTAGCCAACGGCAATTGGGTGTTTTCCTCATGAGACTTCTGGGGGACCTACATGCATATCTATATTCATACTCTCAGTGCTTTTACATATAAGGTTCTGCTAATTACACATTTTTTTTCTCCGCTCCTCCTTACTTATTTTTTGTATTGTATACCTGTCCATATTTAATAGGAATATTAAAGCGGATATCCGTATGTGTATTAAAAATTTTTTTTTGTTCATATACATCATTCCATCTATAAAACATTTAGTGCAGATTTTCAGTACTCTTGTTGAGAGGAGCTATACTTCTAGCCCTTGGGTGGGAGATATATTTTTCTACATAAGGGATAGATATATGCTCATATATATATATATATATATATATATGCGCATCTTGATATAGATAGATGTTTGTGTCATTCATTCATTTATCTACTTATTCACCTGCTAAGTATATTTACATTAATATCAACATTGTGTTGCTCCTCTTCCTTTTATCCTATTTATATAATTTATTTTTTTTCTTTTTTCTCCCATTTTTTTTATATTTTTTTTTTTTCAGTTTTGATACTCAGGAGGACTGCTGCATGTGCGCATTATGTCGGGACATTTAGTGGTCATACCATGCATGATCTGTGCAGTCCTCTGACCGATCGTTTAGACATCTTTCACACATACATGGTACGATATGGACTGACAAATGCATGCGGTTTTTGACACTCATTACACCTGCCGATTCACTGATTTTGCTATAGCTATGTTGCCACGCCTGAGTCTCTCTAATTGGACTTTTTACTTTATTCATTCTATTTATATCCTATTTATGTTTTAGTTGGATTTTTTAAATTGGAAAAGGGTGTTTTCCAGTGTTGACTTTTAAACAATGTTTGCTTCCAATATATACAATATCTTTGAGATTTTAGCCATTATATACACTATGTGCATATCTGAGTATTGTTAATGATTTATTCTCACTTGCGACGTGGCTATGGTTCCTGTTTCTGCAAGAACTAATGAATTAAATACCAACTAGTGAAAAGTGATAAATAAAAATCGAAAATGATCACCACACACGGACATTTAAGATATATTATGGATAGAATAGATAATTACACAAGAAAAAGGAAGGAAATATACTTATAAGATACATAAAATAAAACAGATACAAATAAAGTAAAAATAAAAATAGAAATAGAAACGGACATTTTATAATATATTATGTCATATCACGGAATTAGTACACATTATATGGATATTAATACATCTATTATACATATATGTTATTTCACAGTAATCTTGTATGTGTACTCCATTCATTCACTCTCACTTCACTTTATCTATTCACAACTTTGCGCACATAATTTTTACCTTGAGTTTTTTTTTTTTTTTTTTTACCTTTGTCCTTCCTTTTTGGTGTTCACACCTTTTATTCACACACACACATACTTTTCTTCTTTCTTTCATACTTTATTTCTGCACTTATAGACCATTTAGTCTCATTAACACATCTTACTATATGTTATAGACTTTGGTCATACACACTTGTTTCACTATACTCGTTTATGATTTTGGTATAAATGCACATTATGCAACACAGTCATTGCTCACAATGGGACTATTTATCCACTTTGAGATTTTTTAATTTATTATTGACTTTCCCTGCACTATATGTGCTCACATTTTAAATCTAGTGGATGGGTGTCTTTTTCAATATTGTATTGTACCATTATTGTCATGTGTTATTTTATTTTATTTTATTTTATATTACCACTATGGATTGTTTATCTATAAGATCAACACTTTTACAATTAATCATATATGTATATATGTATTTATTTTAAAACACATGACACATTTATGTTAAGGTGTTTCATTTTGATCACAGCAGAACACAATTGGCTTTGATTGCAATGCTTCTCCAGCCCCCAATCACGCTAATTAACACCTGCGTTTTGATCACATGTTTGAACTAGCATCTATATATGTTGGATTGTATTTTTTATGAACACTAGCTATGAGTAAGCACTCCTAAGTGTGAAACACGTTAGCTGTCCCGGTTACCCCGTTGCTGTGACATGTAGTGCATGTTTTATTTAATTTTATTTTTCCAATAAAAGCCACGATGGATTGGAGTGCGGCTATCCAGACTTCTTCATTTTTTCCCCTTTAGCTGCTTCTGCCCTGTAGGTCCATGTTCCTTCAGCTTGTCAGCTCCGCGTGGAGTCCCCTTCACTGAGAGCACGGCGGCGCCATCTTGGAAATCGGGACCCATGTCTAAGTGTGATTTTCGGGTCATTCCCCTAGTACAGAGGGCCGGCGGAGGTTTCCCTGAGGTCCCGGGATCGGGTGCTTGCAGCATATAGTGGCAGAAAGTCGTTTACTGGGCTGAGGGAGGATCGATAACGGTTCAAGTTCAGGAGCTGTGAGAGCTGTGTCCTCTCACATGCCGGTCCAGGCCACGCCCCCCGACTATATAATCTTCAGTTTGATTTGCACTGTTTATTGGACGTTTTCACTGCAATTTGTTTATCCACCCACTCAGTTGATATCATAATTGATTTCCAGATTTTGCAATATCAATATTTGCTTTATGGTGATATTTAACAATTGATTGCTTTTATTAGTAAGTAGTTTATTATCACTCACTCATTGATATATATTATATTATTGGTTTAATTTAGAGCAGCTACCTTTTTCTTTTATGTTTCTCTGTGTGTATCTCACATTTAGCTGTGCAGTTACAGGGGGAAACAAATCATTATTTAAAACCTTCTCAATAGAGGGAGGATGTAAATTGATTAAAGTATTTGTGGGATAGGGCTAAAAATAATATTCTGCTGGCTAACATAACAAGTCAGTTATTCCAGACTAACATTACCCATTAAGACATTTTGATATTTACATAACTTTGCTCAAGAGATAGCACACTGTTTGCAACAGAGCTGGGGGCTTTTGAGAAGAGTACAGAGACAGGGTGCTGTGATGTTTTCAGATGGCTATGTACAGCACATTACTGGACCCTTTCACAAGCCATGATTTTCTTGCATTTCATAGAGAAGCACAGAAAAACAGGGATGTGACAAGGTTTAAAATAAAGTATGTAATGTAAATGAAAACTTTTTAGTTAAAAATTAGATTGACGTGTTGATAAGAGGTGGAAGGAGGGACTAGGGAAGGCAAAATGTAAGAAAATTAAGCATCATCTTTAAAGTAGAACTATAGTCACATTTTTTTTTTCATTTTGGATAGAGCAAGGGAGGGTTATAACCCCTGTCAGTGTTTTTTTCCCCCTCCATTGTGTCCCATTGCCTTCACGTCCTTTCCTCATAGCTAAACAGGAAGTGAGAGTAAATCCCTGCAAATTCCTTTGGGACCATAAGGTCACTCAAACTAGTTTTCCATTTTTCTTCCTATTAGTTTTCTGGGGACAACCCAAAATTTTTGATTTTCTTTTACTTTGATTTTCAATGATAATGGTAAACAGGATAAATAGAGCGGGTGAATCTCCATAATGGGGGCACAGACAGCTATAAAAACTGAAAGAACTGAAAGGGGTTCTAATTCCTCTCCACTCAATCCAAATCTTAAAAACAATTGCCTTTAGTTATATTTTAATGAAGACATGACTCACAACAATATATTATCAGATGCCCATCAGTTTAATTAACTTAAATACAATGTAATATTGTTCATGCTATCCCCAGATTCATGTTAGTTGGTAAGCCAGCAAAACAAAGTTTTACAGCCCATTACTCATAAGGTTTTAAACTATAGAAAGACAAATATAAATAGATGCTTATTTCTAGTAAAAGTGTCATAAGCACAGAGATGATCATCATTTTCAAAGTCATTTTTTGAAGCACTGCTCTAGAACTGAAGATGGAAAGACATAATAAATGCAGTGTGAAGAATTCAGGGTATACATGGTAAATGTAATTTTACATATATTAGACATTATGCTCCGAAGATTTTTTTATCCAGAAAGCCCCTAGTACTGCATTATGCTAAACCCTTTAGGTGCTGCATTCTTGCTCCAACTCATGTGCACTCAGCAATGCAGCTCATTTGGATCCTGGGGAACTAGTGAATAAAAGCAAATTTATGCTGAATGCAAAAAAAGTAATATAATATTAATCTTTTGTAAGTCCTGGATGCTGTTGAGTTTTTTCCTAATGTCCTAATTTTGTGTATGTGAATCCTTACTGTCAGGTGGTCAAGTGATCAGAAGCTAGCACATGCCCACTTTGACCTTCTCCAGTTATTCTCCATTTGCTACAACTATTTCTGAGTGAGATTTGGATTGCAGAGCATAGTAAATGTACAACTATACAAAATACTATGTAGCACACAGACCCTTCCGCTCCATCCATTTTTGCAGTACGGCACACCTGCTACTTGCCTATTGTCCAACTCCAGATATGGAGAGGCGAGCAGTGTTAGATTTTTGAGCCTTGCGGCAAGTTACCTCTCCGGAGTGGATCCCTGGTCTCCGTTGTCTAGGCGAAAGTCCCTTTTTGTAATAAAGCCAATGTCCACACAGGTGTAAAACCTAAGCAGCAAGGTTTTATTATTTTCTTGAGGTAAAACTTGGAAGAGAGAGAGAGTAGAAACGACAAGTAGGGGAAGGTTCAGGCACGCAATGCTTAGAGAACACTTTCGTCACCACTCAAGCCTGAGTGGGTATTGCTCACCCGGATAGTCCCTATGAGAGCAGTCCTAGCAACCGGAGTGGAGCATGGATGTCAGAGATGATAGATCCCCCTTTAGGTAGGCCTCCAGGCCTCTCCCCGAGACAGCAGTACCATCGCTATCTCCGCCGGGACTGATCTTCCCCTGGAACTCCTTCCCTAAAGATGGGCCCCCTTCAACCGGGCAGCCTGGGATCCCTCTCCAAAGCCTAGGCCCTTGATAGGAGAGCAGGGCCTACTATACAGCAGTAGAGCCTATGGATAAAGGTGCCCGAGACCAACCACACGCGTCCCGTGCCATGAGGGCCACGAGACACACTCACTGGACCAGAGGTCCCCCCGAACTCCTTGGGGTCCCCCTGCAATCGCCTCACGCCTAATGGCGTCTGCCCCTTTTGTACCCTATCCCAGCATGCACAGTGGGTAGACCACGCCCACTGCACGGCTGCCGAGAGAGGACACCCAATGGTGCTGCGATACCCCCTGTGGTTCAACCTGAGCTGAAGACGACAGCACCATCTCCAGGCAACAGGGAACTATACTGCCAGGCAGCACCGCACCCAGAGCAGAAGCAATTTAATATATAAACAGGTCTGAGCCGAACTATTAGCTCAGACCACCCTTAAATTTGCACATATAGCGTCCCATAAATTGGGATGGGCGCCACACACACTCCCTCCTGAAAAAGACACTGTCCCCAGTGGCTAAAGAAACCAAAACCCTTCAATCCTGAAGGTCGTTGATTTCTTTATAACTATAACAAATATGAAATGGTGCCTGAACCAAGCATTTTGGAAGGTGGGAAGGGGAAAATGGGAAAGAAAAGATGAGCAAACATATAAATGACATCCCATTCTCAATGTCACATTTTCATAATAGAAAAACCCACATTATACATTCCACCCATAACTAGCTATCTATCCCACCCCATTCTCCGGTGGTGTTGACAGCAGTCTTCATACCTGCAAGAAACTATATGCAAGAGAGAAAAAAAAGCACAATGCAAATCCTATTCCTAACATTCTATACAGTTCAGAAGTGAACCGCCTCCCTTAAAGGAAGCGACTCCCTTCTCTAAAATTCTTCCATGCTTGTCCTAGCATAAAGAGAAGAAAGGAAGAAAAAAAAAAAAAACATCTAAGCCTGTTTTGATGTTTTGTTTAGCTAGTGCAGCGGTTTTTTTTCCCTGCAAACCGCTGCCACCTAGCGTTAGCATAAAGTCATTACATCTCACAGTAGCTGCGCATGGGACTGCAGCACAGTACACACAAACACTTTCACATTTTGACCACAGCGTTCCTTCGCATGACCTACAGACTGACTACCCCAGAGTTTTATTAGAGGAAAGAAATAGTCACTTTCTTTAGGAGAGAAGAAAAAAATGAGAACAAGCTCTCCAGTTTCTTTCCTCCGTGGAGCAGACATCCCCTTTCAGCAGAGCAAGGTCATTTAAACTCAGGGCACGGTTTGTCCGCGCAAAGACAGGATGAAGAAAAAAAACACAAGTTCCTGTCTTAGAGGTAATAGTGGGGATCCGGAAGAATAAGAGTCTTCCACTGTTTGTCCAGAGTTTCTATAAAATAGACAGCGTCCTCTCTCCCTGGGCAACAGATCACCACCCTGTCAGCATGCATGTGCCGGCCATAGTTCCATTCCCGGCGGCAACATTTGAAACGCTCAGTCATGGCGGCTGAACAAGCGAAGTACCTGTGGGACTTGGGCACTTCAAGATGATCCCATATAGCTTCGGAGTACCACCTTTCTCGATAAGCTTCTATCTCAAACAACAGTTCCTTAGGCACGTAGGGGTACTCCCAACCATACTCACTGGCCACTCTCTTGTTGAGGATTCACTGTAAGCGGGCAAGATGGGTTTTGCGATCCCCACTTCCAGCGAGTACAATGGTGTCCGTGATCTCCGGACTGTGGCCGTATCAGGCCCTGGTAGGGATTCTCCACTTGGGGCAAATACAGTCTTTCCTTCTATGGCCGGGACCTCCACACGGGGTGTAGTGCTCACCGAACTCATAGGCAATCCCAATTTCAAACTGTGGGCCGGGGTGACAGGTTTCATCTTGTCCCATCGCTTTTTGATAAAAATGTCATCTATCTCTGCATCGTCACCCACATCGGATGATGAGTCCAAGTCTGAGGTGTCATATTCCTTAGCGGGCAAGTAGTTTCGGGTAGACACAGACACATTTTCCCCAGACGGTAATAGTTCCCGCGGGTCGGCTGTCCACACATCCCCAGTAGTTTTGGGCATACGCTTCTTTCCCTTCCCCGGCAAACTTAACATCACAGTCCCAGCCTCCTTACCGTCACCTGACCTGGACTTCTCGGGCTTGCTTCCGCTCTCGAGGTCTGGTTCTGGCAGGTGCTGGGGCAGGCTTCGACCGTGGCCGCGGGAGGCCTTAACATATTCCACCTTCCGTTTTGCGGGCGGGATATGTACTTTGGAGCTGGTGGAGGCAGCGTCCACTGTGGTATCCGCCGATGGCTCTGCAGCAGCTGAGACATCTTTGTTGGCCACATCTGTGGCAGTCGATGCGGTGCGGGTGGGCTTGGCTGTGGGAGTACAGGTTTCTTCCTCGGAAGTGACGGTACCTGTAAAGCAGTTGACCCGGTAGACCCGGGGTTTCTCATTGGGCTGATCCACTTTGAAGAGGAACTCTCCACAGGATGCACACCTTCCGAATGGCCGTAATTGCACAGCCAGTTCTTGGCATTTGGGGTATGCCCAGGGCCTCCGCATCTCTGCAGGTGTACAAAGCGAAGTGGCCCCTGGGTTTGAGCCGGATCCCCATATCCATAAGCGGGGTGGTCAGCGGAGCAATGTCCATTGAAGAAAGCATCAGGGACATCCGGGGTCCCGACAAAATTGAGGCACTGGGAAAAGCGGACATGTTGCTGCTCACTCGATCCAACTCTCTCTGTCTCTTGGCGCCAAAGTACCCACGTGCAACACACAGGTCCCCCTTTCTTCTTCCTACACATAGCTTGCAGAATTTTCTTTTTCTAGACACGCCCACGAACTACGCAGTTGGAAAAAACACAGTTCTGTACCCCTTTTTCTCTCTCAGAATACAGTAACACAGTTCAATTTCTTCCATGGCCGACTTTCCAAGCACATACAAAATAGTCCACTCATGCGAGAGGTCCCGGGACTAAGCAGCAAGGTTTTATTATTTTCTTGAGGTAAAACTTGGAAGAGAGAGGGAGTAGAAACGACAAGTAGGGGAAGGTTCAGGCACGCAACGCTGAGAGAACACTTTCGTCGCCACTCAAGCCTGAGTGGGTATTGGTCACCCGGATAGTCCCTATGAGAGCAGTCCTAGCAGCCGGAGTGGAGCATGAATGTCAGAGATGATAGATCCCCCTTTAGGTAGGCCTCCAGGCCTCTCCCCGAGACAGCAGTACTGTCGCTATCTCCGCCGGGACTGATATTCCCCTGGAACTCCTTCCCTAAAGATGGGCCCCCTTCCACCGGGCAGCCTGGGATCCCTCTCCGAAGCCTAGGCCCTCGATAGGAGAGCTGGGCCTACTATACAGCAGTAGAGCCTCGGGCTAAAGGTGCCCGAGACCAATCACACGCGTCCCGTGTCATGAGGGCCACGAGACAAACTCACTGGACCAGAGGTCCCTCCGAACTCCTCGGGGTCCCCCTGGAATCGCCTCACGCCTAATGGCGTCTGCCCCTTTTGTACCCTCACACAGCATGCACAGCAGATAGACCACGCCCACTGCACGGCTGCCGAGAGAGGACACCCAATGGCACTGCGATACCCCCTGTGGTTCAACCTGAGCCGAAGACGACAGCGCCATCTCTAGGCAACAGGGAACTATACTGCCAGGCAGCACTGCACCCAGAGCAGAAGCAATTTAATATATAAACAGGTCTGAGCCGAACTATTAGCTCAGACCACCCTTAAATTTGCACATATAGCGTCCTATAAATTGGGATGGGCGCTACAACTAGATAAGGGATAAGAGACTAATACATTTCTGGTGGTTGGTGTTTGCCAATTTCAAAAGGTAAGTCCTTTTTAATATAGATCCCCACATCAATAAAGCAATTTGTTTGGGGGATAATTAAAAAAAATATATAAAGTGTATGTAAACCCTAACAGTGGACTTCTCTTATTTTTAAAAATTATGTCCTTCAAATGTAACACTGAAATTGTTTTGTTTGCCTCTCACTGCGCCATGTTGATAAAAATTACTGCATGCAGTACTTTTTCAGCACACCATGCCTGCACACCAGTGGTGTTAACCAGGCACACAGGAGACAGGGCATGTTGCCTTGTTCATGCTGTGGGACTGTGCTGGAATAGCTGCCCAGTGCAGTACCACAGCATGTGGTGTCAACCAGCCCTCACAGTCCGAGAACAAGCATGCTGTACATACCATATATAAGATGACCTTTTATACTTAAAAATATGCCTCAAAACTCGGGGGTCGTCTTATATGCCAGTACCTGACATGCAGAGTCTCAGTCAGACTGCAGCCGTCCATTGTTCAAAAGCCGAGCCTCCTCCTCGTGCTGTTCTGTGATAGGCAGAACACTCAGTTTCCCAGCAGAGCCTCTGTTCAGTGTTCCGCCTATCACGGGGCATCCGTGATAGGCGGAACACTGAACACAGGCTCTGCTGGGAAGCTGAGTGTTCCGCCTATCATGGAACAGGACGAGGAGGAGGTGGCACGGCTTTTAAACAATGGAAGCCCGCAGTCTGAATGAAGCTTCGTACACACGACCGAGTTTCTCGGCAAGAACCAGCAAGAAACTTGCTGGCAGAGATTTCTTGCCGAGAAATTTGTTCGTGTGTTTGATTTCTCGTCAAGAAAACCGACTAGAATCTCGACGAGAAAATAGAGAACCTGCTCTCTGTTTTCTCGTTGAGATTCTTGTCAGCCTGTTTCTCGACAAGAAAATTGTGTGTGTGTACACTTACCTGTCCTCCGGGAAGCCCACGCATGCTCGAAATGACTTTGACGCATGCGCGGTAGCTTCCTAGGCATAGGATAGGGTGTACAAAGATGGCGGCGACGGCATTGAATGTGACGAGCGCATGCTCGTTGTATTCAATTACGTCACTGCGTTCGCTCCATTCAAAGAACCGCGGGTTCTTTGAAATGAGCGTGTGTACACTCGGCCGGGACAAGTTTCTTGTCCAAGGATCTCGTCGAAAAAAACGACGTGTTTTTTACGACGAGATTCTCGGCCGTGTGTACAAGGCTTCAGACTCTGCATGTCGGGGATAAGGTATGGGATCGTCGAGGCATGCAATGGCACAGTGAGGCATGTAATGGCACAGTGAGGCATGTAATGGCACAGTGAGGTGAGGCATGCAATGGCACAGTGAGGCATGCAATGGCACAGTGAGGCATGCAATGACACAGTGAGGTATGCAATGGCACAGTGAGGTATGCAATGGCACAGTGAGGCATCCAATGGTACAGTGAGGCATGAAATGGCACAGTGTGGCATGCAATGGCACAGTGAGGTATGCAATGGCACAGTGAGGTATGCAATGGCACAGTGAGGCATGTAATGGCACAGTGAGGCATGTAATGGCACAGTGAGGTGAGGCATGCAATGGCACAGTGAGGTGAGGCATGACTAGTTGGAAGGGGGTCGTCTTATACGGCGATTATATCCCAAAACCAACATTTTAGCTGGAAAATTAGTTGGTCGTCTTATACGCCCAGTCGCCTTATATGCCGGCAAATACGGTAAGTATCAGAAAAGTGTTAAAACTACTTATCTCCAATCATTTCGGGCCAGTGACTTAGAAAGCATTGAAGTGAGAGTATCAGAACAACATCCAGGAAACTAGCATTCTCAAAGGAGAGTTTAGCAAAGGCAGCCTCCATTTATCTCTCATGACAGTGTTTATTTAAAGCACAACTAAACTCTGTTGCTGGTTTACATATTGGCACATTATGGCAGACTTAGGCCTCATGTACACTGCTGCTGGTAAACTGATGTTTAGGAGCAGTTGGGCATTTTTTTCAACTGCTCCTGAACTCTCCTTTATGTTATCTTATCAGTACATGTACACAGTTTAGAGGCTTTTTCTGGAACCCATAAAAATGCGTTCAGAAGCTGTGTTTAGAGGCATTTCAATCGCCAAACGCGGCTAAATGCTGTAACTCACGTTTAGCAGCGTTTTGTTTACATACGTTTTACATTTTAACCCAAAAAATAATATATATTTTTTTCAGACGCTTCTAGACGCAAACGCTGCTAAACGCGGCTAAACGCGGCATGTAAACGCAGCATGTAAACGCAGCTAAACGGACATTTTTAGATGCCGGTTTCTAGCTGTCAAGTTAAATTGGTCAGGAGAGGTTGAACAATGTTCAGTGTATATGAAGCCTTACCCTCCAAAGAGATCATTCCAGCACTTCAATGACCGCTTCTGGGTACATTGTCTTTGGCTATCTTGGTTGGCATACACATGGGAGTTAATTTATATGCTGGGATTGTACACTGAGCTGGACTGCCAGTCAGGTAACTTATCAGTTTTTTTTTTTTTTTTTGCAAAAGAGACATACTGCAAGAAAACTCTACCTGCCAGCAATGTCAACTCTATCTGCCATACTGCCTCTTCTGCAAGAAAACTCTACATGCCAGCAATGTTTTTAAAATAACTTTAGTTCGAACTTTGGTCCATGCAGCCTCTAAGGGAAGCTGCCTGGGGCTGTATGGAAGAACTGGTCTACATTTTATATTCCATATAATCGCACTGGATATTTTATGCTCTTTTTCAAAAGTCCTGATTCTCTGCTTTATGCTAAAAATACCAATATTCAGTTTACTGAAAAGCTTTCAGATTTTAAAGTCACTGAAGTCTGCATAATTATGTGTGCACTAGCTCTCCGTTTTCAAGATATCTTTGTTTTTATGTTGCTCGGGATATTAAATTGTGCATTAACCAGCAGGGTAAAAATGTATGGTATTGAGAGAAAATTAGCAGGTAATTGGATTGAGATGATGCCTTTATTGGTAAACAGTTATTCAGCAATGCAAGCTGTCAAGTCTGTTCAAGTCTCTGTATCAGGAATGCAAAAAGAAGGATTCTAGCTAATCAACATAATCAACGCCTAAAAGTATTTAAGCCATTAATTCAAGAACGAATATGTAACAAATGGCTGCCAATACCTTTCTAGTGTTTGTGAATATTTAGCAATATTGTGCTAATGTTTGTATAAAAGCACCTTCAATTTTTTTTCCAAATATATGCTTGAATTACTCAAATTTATTACTCAAATAGCTTAACTATACCTGAGCCTATTGCTTTTAAAATAATTTCAATAGCCCTCATCGAAATGTTGTTTTATTTTAAGTAGACAGTTATCAATTGTACTGTCAACTGTCAAATCGCATGACAAATCACACCTGTGTGAACGAGGGCTCAAAGTATTGAAGCTTGATGGTTAGCATGAAGAGAAAAGGCAGTCTGAAATGTTACATTAAATTAATTAATAGCCAACTTTTTCAAAATGCTTATGATACTTTGATTTTGCTTTCATCCAGTGGGGAAGAAGGGCCAACCTAATTTAACACAGACTCCAATGACAAATAGGGACCATTAACTTCAGGGTAAAAACCACATCAGTTAAAATGACACAAAAAATATCCTTATTTCCAAAAAATGATCAATGCACACCCATTACTTAACCGCTTGCTTACTGGGCACATATATTGTACCCCCTTCCTGACCTGATCAATTTTTAGCTTTCAAGCCTCATACACACGAATGAGTTTCTCGGCAAGAAACGACAAGAAAACTGGCGAGATAGCTTTCTTGCCGAGAAAATTGTTTGTATGTATGGTTTCTCGTCAAGAAAACCGACAAGAATCTTGACGAGAAATATAGAGAACCTGCTCTCTATTTTCTCGTCGAGATTCTCGTCAGCCTGTTTCTCGACGAGAAAATTGTGTGTGTGTACACTTACCTGTCCTCCGGGAAGCCCGCGCATGCTCGAAATGACTTTGACGCATGCGCGGTAGCTTTCTGGGCATAGATAGGGTGTAGCAAGATGGCGGCGACGGCATCGAATGTGACGAGCGCACGCTCGTCGTAGTCGATGACGTCACCGCGTTCGCTCCATTCAAAGAACCGCAAGCTTTTAACCCCTGCTAGCGGGCGAATACAGGGTTAAAAGCGCCCACAAAGTGCCGCTGCCGAAGTGCTTTGCAGTTACCGCCTCACCTCATCTCACCGCCCGAAAGATGCTGTTTGCAGGACTTTTTCTATAGTCCTGCAAGAGCACCACTCCAGTGTGAAAGCACTTGGGCTTTCACACTGGGGCTGCAGGGGAGGCGATTTTCAGGCACTTCACATGTGCAATTTTTAGCCCTTTAGCGCATGAAAAACACCTCAGTGTGAAATGGGTCTGAAGGGCCCTGAGAGGTGACACCGATATGCATACACCTATTCCTTCACAAAGCTTTCATCTATCCTTCCATCATATTCGCTGTGAGTGACGGTGGATTAATCTGCAGAGGATCGATTCATCAGGGTGATATACACTCAAAGCTTGATGTGACCTTCCAGACGTATGTCTGTTTGGGTCCACATATTCTGGTAAGCCTCCTCTGTATCGGTGGTGGTCATCTATAGAGTTGAGCGGACACCTGGATGTTCGGGTTCGACGGGTTCGGCCGAACTTCAGAAAAAAGTTTGGGTTCGGGACCGAACTTTACCCCGAACCCGAACCCGAACCCCATTGAAGTCAATGGGGACCAGAACTTCTGAGGATTATTAGCGCTGTTTCCTGCGCTTAGAACTGTCCCTGCACAATGTGTCATTTCTGAAGGAAAAAAAGTCATTTAAAATTCACTCGCGGCTATTAATGAATTGTCGGCTCCCGCAATACATAGAAAAGTCATTGATAAAAAAAAAAAAAAACGTGGGGGTTCCCCCAAATTCAATTACCAGGCCCTACAGGTCTGGAATGGATATTAAGGGGAACTCTGCAGCAAATAAAAAAAATGCGTGCAGTTCCCCCAAATATCCATACCAGGCCCTTCAGATCTGGTATGGATTTTAAGGGGAACTCCACCCCAATTTTTCTTTTTAAATGGCGTGGAGTACCCCCAAAAATCCAGACCAGACCCTTTATCCGAGCACGCAACCTGGCAGGCCGCAGGAAAAGAGGGGGGGCGAGAGAGCGCCCCCCCTTCTGAACCGTACCAGGCCACATGCCCTCAACATGGGGAGGATGTCCCCATGTTGATGGGGACAAGGGCCTCATCCCCACAACCCTTGCCGGTGGTTGTGGGGGTCTGCTGGCGGGGGCTTATCAGAATCTGGAAGACCCCTTTAACAAAGGGGACCCCCAGATACCGGCCCCCTCTATGTGAATTGGTAATGGGGTACATTGTACCCCTACCATTTCACAAAGAAAGTGTAACAAATGTTAAAAATGACAATAGCCGGATTTAGAAAATTCCTTTATTAATGTCTTCTCTTTTCTTCCATCTTCTTCCTTCTTCTTCTTCCATCTTCTTCCATCTTCTTCTTTTCTCCATTCGGGTTTCTTCCTCCATCTTGTTCTTCATCTTCATCTTCCTTCTTGCTTTGGTGTTCTCGTCTGCATCTTGCTCCGGCTTCTTCTTCCCTTCTTCTTTCTTCGGCCGCTCCGTTTGAATTGGAAGTTCCCGCTGTGTGACGCTTCAGTTCTTCAGTTCTCCTCTGGGTCTGCTGGCACCCGGTGACCCCACCCCCTCTGACACCACGGGGAAAGTCCTGGTGAAATCCATGTGCGTCAGAGGGGAGCGGGGTCACCGGGTGGCAGCGGACCAAGAGGAGAACTGAAGAACTGAAGCGTCACACAGCGGGAACCTCCAATTCAAACGACTGGCCGAAGAAAGAAGAAGGAAAGAAGAAGCCGGAGCAAGATGCGGACGAGAACACTGAAGGAAGAAGGAAGATGAAGAGGAAGAAACCCGAATGGAGAAAAGAAGAAGATGGAAGAAGATGGAAGAAAGGAGAAGACATTAATAAAGGAATTTTCAAAAACCGGCTATTGTCATTTTTACCCTTTTTGACACTTTCTTTGTGAAATGATAGGGGTGCGATGTACCCCATTACCATTTCACATAGGGGGGCTGGGATCTGGGGGTCCCCTTTGTTAAAGGGGTCTTCCAGATTCCGATAAGCCCCCCGCCTGCAGACCCCCACAACCACCGGGCAAGGGTTGTGGGGATGAGGCCCTTGTCCCCATCAACATGGGGACATCCTCCCCATGTTGAGGGCATGTGGCCTGGTACGGTTCATTGGGGGGGGGCGCTCTCTCGTCCCCCCTCTTTTCCTGCGGCCTGCCAGGTTCCCCTTAATATCCATTCCAGACCTGAAGGGCCTGGTAATTGAATTTGGGGGAACCCCACCCTTTTTTTTTTTTATCAATGACTTTTCTATGTATTGCCGGGAGCCGACAATTCATTAATAGCCACGAGTGAGTTTTAAATGACTTTTTTTCCTTCAGAAATAACACTTTGTGCAGGGACAGTTCTAAGCACGGGAAACATGAGCAACTTTACATGCATATTGCCGAACACCGGACCCGAACCCGAACATACAGTGAATTGTTCGGGTTCGGGTGTGGGACCCCAAAACCCAAAAGTTTGGTACGCACCCGAACTTTACAGTTCGAGTCCGCTCAACCCTAGTCATCTACACTTTTTCAGAGATTTGGGGATTATCACATATTTGTCAAGAATTTGTTTTGATTGCACTTATCAGAGACTCTCTATTATCAGAATTTCATATGGACTTTTGTCATTTGTTTTTTTGTTTCAGCACTATTTATCACTGGGTGTTGTAGTCATACATGCATTAGCACTACATTTTTTTGTTTTTCTGTATGCACCTTTTGTCTATTGGTTTTGTAGCTGCTCACGTTCACAAGCAGCGCAGAATGTTTTTGTATATTGGCACCGATATGCAGCACTGATAGGCGGCACTGATGGGCACTGATAGGTGGCACTGATGGGCACTGATAGGTGACACTGATAGACACTGGTAGGTGGCACTGATAAGCAGCACTGATAGGTGGCACAGATGATGAGTCACTCATGGGCACTGATAGGTGGCACTGATGGGCACTAATTTGCAATACTAATGGACACTGGTAGGTGGCACTGGTGGGCACTGGTTAGCAGCACTGGTGGGCACTAATTAGCCGCACTGGTGGTCACTGTTTCCCTCCCACAGAAGCTGGTAATCGACT
Source organism: Rana muscosa (assembly GCA_029206835.1). NCBI lineage: Eukaryota > Metazoa > Chordata > Amphibia > Anura > Ranidae > Rana > Rana muscosa. Next base: position 571,124,800 of record CM055121.1, read on the forward strand.
TTATTCTTTTCTCCTCCTCGTGATCAGCCCTTTACTCTGATCTGTGATCAGCTAAGTTCTAAGGACTCAGTGATCACAGAGCGTGCTACCCATGCACCGCAGGGGGCGCATGGGGAGCGCAAGCACAGGAGGACATCCATGTACGCACTCCGGCATTTTAAGCCCACGCTGTAGCCGTCTTTTGGTTAGTGGCCTATTATCTATTTTTCATGAAATTGTTTCTTACTGTGTTTTTCTGCCTCCTTGTAATATCTTCAGTGAGCTCCCAAATCTCTCAGTTTCCCGCGCATGTTTGTTTGGATGGAGCAGTGTATGTTGGTTATGTGCACACATCCCATAATCCAAAGTCCATAGTCCCTAGTCCATCGCAGGAGTGAACAAGAGAGGGTGGTTATGGTCTTATATTAGGAACATGGGGAAAAAATTTAGCCACCCTATAACAGGGAGTCAGATCACAGCAGTAAGTTGTTGATTTGGGGGAGGCTAATAGTAATGGAAGGTTCTTTTTTGAGTTAACATTAAAAATATATTCTTGGAACTTTTCAAGAACTTTTTTTTTTTAAACCAGAGTTTAGTGTCACTTTATGTTCCTCTTGACTAGCTGGTATTTACCATGTTCCATGGTAATGGCAGTAACCCTCAAACCCACAAAACAGATATGTCAATATTCTATACAGTATCCTAGATGTGGTGTTGTCTTATGGGGTGAAATACTAAAGTGTATGTAAAGCCAAAACTTTTTTTTTCTTTGAATAGAGTGTGAAGTTTTTATGCTGTATGTCCCAGCTATGTATATTTACTCTCTCTATTTGTCCTGTTCTCACTTGGACAGAAAATGATGGGACAGGCAAGATTTTAGTATAGTCACCAGAACAAAAGTTGAGGGTAAATCTTCCAGTGACAAGCATGGAACAGTTGTCGTTAGTAAGTTTCAGGCAAATTTCTTTGAGGTAAACAGAGACATTGGTATGTAAAGACTGAGCAAGACACTTTCACTGAATTTACTAGGTCTGTCTCCAATTTCAGTTATTGCATGTTCTAATTGTGCCTACTAGGAGACCGAAAGCTCTTCCTGCTTTTAACCTGTTGGCCTTTGTGTGTGGCACCAGCCAGCCCAGCAAACCCTGTAGTACTGACAAGGTAGAAGAATGTAATATGACAGCTGCACTTAGAAAGATGATGTATGGCTAAGACCCCCTTGCATGGTATTGTGTTACAGCCCACTGAGAAAGCTCTGGCTGAGCAGCACTGTAATAGATATAAATGAAAAACCAAACTGCAAATGGTTACTGATGTGTTCTTTAAAGTGGTTGTAAAGGCAGAAGGTTTTTTTTGTTTTGTTTTTTATCTTACTGCATTTTATTAATCCAGTGACATGGTGGCTCCCACTGCTTTCAATCAAATTCTGTGACAAGGGAGCAGGGACTGAGCCAAGCCGAGCTGTCTTTGTCTATGCACACAGGAATCATGGCTTGGGATCAAGCCCACAGGTGTGCCACAATAGCAAGTGGTTTTCCATGGTGGCACACCGAGAAGAGCAGGAGTCAGGAGCATCGTCAGGGAACCTGAGAAGAGGAGGATCAGGAGCGCAATTATGTTGCACAGAGCAGGTAAGTATAACAAGTTTGTATTTAAACTTTTCCCCACTTATCCAATACTAAAAATAAACATTAACACAGGGACATATAGAGGTTTATTTATTAAAACTGGAGAGTGTAAAATCTAGTGCAGTCCTGCATAGAAACCAATCGGCTTCCATGTTTTTTGCCAAAACTTACTTGAACAAGTTAAAGTTAGAAGATGATTTCTAGCACTGCACCAGATGTTGCACTCTCTAGTTTTAGTAAATTAACCCTATAGATTCCAAGTTATCTACTGTACATAGTTGCAGTTCATAATGTAAATTGACTATGGGTCTGGGATTAGCAGAAGGGAGAACATACATTAGAACCCAAGAGAGATTCTGTTTGACGTGCATCTGATTACTGTGAGAGCCTTATTTACTACAACTTGTGTTCGTGTTTACATGAAAATGGCAGTCATGTCAGGAGAATTTTCAAAAACTAAAACATAGGAAACTGATATGGCATTTGAAATGGAGCCACGGGCTAGTGTAAAATAATTATTTTAGTAGATTAGTGCCTTTGCATTTGTAGAATATATATTTCCTGGGTTTGTGTGGGATTCTTCCTTCTGAAGTAGAGCTTGCATTAAAATTTCTGTGTTCTCGGTAACATGCTACAGGATATTAAAAACCCCTCAAACTTCTGTGCTCATTACCTGCCAGCGCACACTATATAAATATGGATCAGGTAATATATATTTAAAGTGGTTGTAAATTTGGATCTAAAAAAATAAATGTTCTATCACTAATTAACCACTTAGCAACCGCCCCACATGCATTTACTGTGGCAAGGCAACCACTCTGTGCCAGATCACGTACCTAGTATGTGATCTGACACTTCCAGGTCTAGGGAGCGTGCACGAACCGCCGCCGACCCGCTTCTGCTGTAATTGGACATAGCGGGAGCCAATCAGCGTGACCTGCCGATTGTGCGGGACACAGGCAGCATGGCAGTCTGCCTGTGTAGATCCTATGTGTCTGCTAAGCAGGAACATGAATCTCTGCCTTCCCCTAATCAAAGCACCTCCCCCACAGTTAGTAAGTGCAGCCTAGGCATGCATTTAACCATTTGATCACCTCTGATGTTAACCCATTCCCTGCCAGTGTCATTAGTACAGTGACAGTGCACATTGTTTAGCACTGATCACTGTTGTTTTAGTGTCACTGGTCCCCAAAAGTGTCAGAAGTGTCAGTTAGGTGTCTGCCGCAATATCACAGTCCTGCTATAAGTCAGTAATCGCTGCCAATACTAGTAAAAAATAAATAAATAAATAAAAATATCCCATATTTTGTAGACGCTATAATTTTTGCACAAACCACTCATATACACTTATTGAGATTTTTTTTTATAAAAAATATGTAGCAGAATAATTATTAGCCTAAATTTATGAATAAATTATATTTTTTATATTTTTTTTATTTGGTATGTTTTTTAGCAGAAAGTAAATTTTGTTTTATAAAAATAGTTTTTTTTTTTTCAAAACTGTCGGTCTTTTTTTGTTTTTAGAGCAAAAAATAAAAACTGCAAAGGTGATCAAATACCATCAAAATAAAGCTCTATTTGTGGGGGAAAAAGGACAAAAATTGTATTTTGGGTACATTTTTTTTCACGATTATGCAGCAATTTTTATGCAATTTTGATGCGACTTAAAGCAATGCCTGTGTAATCTTGAGGTCTATGGACCTCAAATCGCATCAAAGTCAGACCAAATTAGTGCAGGGACTACTGTGAAGTCGCTGCGACTTGAAGACGCACAGATATGAATGGTACTCATTGAAAATCATGGGGTACGACTTGTCATGCGACTTTGCAGTCCCAAGTCGCAGCAGAAGTCGCACAAGTGTGAAAGGGGCCTAAGTCAGTGCAGCAGAGCAGGGATGAGTAGAGCTTCTAGACGCGAAACTAAGCTCCAATGCTTAGTGCAGGTAAACATTGTTCAATGGCATGATCAGATTGTATTATGTTATTCAGACTTACAATTACTTTAAGATTAGTGAGGCACTTTAAGTGCCCTAATCCTTCCTAAACAATGGGGATAATTTAAACTAAAATCAACTAGAAGAAATGTTCCTTTAATTAATGCTGTTTGGGTGTTTTCCCGTGAGCAGCATTTTTCATGACACATAATTTTGCAGTTCAATAACGAAAATAAAATCTTGTGTTATGCCTGCTTAATATATGTAATTATCTTGTTTATATTATTTTATAAAGTGGTGTGTTGCTCCTAAACTGCCTATGTGTTTTAAAATGTCATTTAAATGAACTCATGCAACTCTAGCATATGCATTCAGCATGGAAACTCTCTCATGGGCATTTGTGTTCTTACAAACTTTAAGAAAGCATACAGTATACAGTACAAAAACAAAGAAATTGTGTTAAGAAAATGTAGCTACTTCAGATAGTAAATTATTGGATTCTTAGAATGCACTCACACTAGCACTCTGAACTGGTCCAGAGCATGATTCAACCCTTTGGCCCGATTCTTTTGTGCAGTGTTAGTGCTCTGAACTGTGCTGGAACACAGTTCTCTTAATAGAGGACTGTGTAGTGAAACACAAATTTATGGTCTGGTTAGCAGGGGAGTGTGCTTGGGAACACTTGCAAGTGTTACTGGGAAGACTTCCACACAATCCAGTGTGTTTGCAGACCAGCAGGGAAGTTGGAATTAGGGAGAATCGAATTCAAGCACAGTTCAGCTAAACTGGCACGAGTGTGAGTGCACCCTTAAAGGACAACTTCCACGTCAACCCTTGAGTGCACTTTATCTGGAAAAAACGTACCTTACTCCCTGTTCCAGCAATCTTTACTGTGCAGCCATGCCTGGAACTAAAGTTTGAAAAAAAATGTTCGGGCCACTGGCCAGCTCTTCTTCCTTCTAAATATGCCTATTGCAGCCATATTAATCCTGACTGGTGAGCTATACTCCTCAGGATGGTTGAAAGCCACCATAGGTTCAGCTGATCCATGGAAGTGAATAAGGCTTTATTATGCAAGCATGCAGGAAAGGGAGACTGACATTTTATTTTCAAAGGCTGTTTGGCACCAGGAAGGGCTGTGCAGATTCTGGCTAAACAGGATTTATGATACTGCTGGAATTTTTACAACCTTCTACTAACAGAGATTTCTGAGATGTATAGTGGCTTGCTTGAAGCTGACATAATTTTGGAGAAATGAGGGTGGCAATCAGTTCTCTTGGAATTATCTGCATAAGGTTCTTTGATGTAAGACGGTTTTTTATATTTGCCTCATTCAAATTTGTGGACTCTTCTGACAATGTGGAGAATATAGAAAAATGTGGACACTGCTTTTAAAAAGAGTTGGAAGTCTCAGTCAAGGAACCCAATGAAAAAGAACAGAAAATAATTATCTACACATAAAAAAAGAGTTGTAAACAAATTAGTAAATGTAAGAACATAGGCAAAAAAGAAGAGGGTCCAAAGACGCCCAACCGGTTTATTGTCCATAGAACAAACAGAAAGGTACATTAAAAGTAGGGTTGTCCCGATACCACTTTTTTAGGACCGAGTACAAGTACCGATACTTTTTTCCAAGTACTCGCCGATACCGATTACCGATACTTTTTTTTCAATGTCATGTGACAGTTTGAAAGATGGGGACTGATAGGTGGCACTGACAGGTGGCACTTATGGGCACTGACTGGTGACTGGCTCTGATGGGCACTAATAGGTGGCTGGCACTGATAGATGGCACTGATTGCACTGATAGGTGGCACTTATGGGCACTTATAGGTGGCACTTATAGGTGGCACTTGTGGGCACTGATAGATGGCACTGATTGCACTGATATGTGGCACTTGTGGGCACTGATATGTGACACTTGTGGGCACTGATATGTGGCACTTGTGGGCACTGATATGTGGCACTTGTGGGCACTGATAGCACTGAAAGGTGGCACTTGTGGGCACTGATAGATGGCACTTATTGCACTGATATGTGGCACTTGTGGGCACTGATATGTGGCACTTGTGGGCACTGATATGTGGCACTTGTGGGCACTGATAGCATTGAAAGGTGGCACTTGTGGGCACTGATAGATGGCACTGATTGCACTGATATGTGGCACTTGTGGGCACTGATATGTGGCACTTGTGGGCACTGATATGTGGCACTTGTGGGCACTGATATGTGGCACTTGTGGGCACTGATAGCACTGAAAGGTGGCACTTGTGGGCACTGATAGGTGGCACTGATAGATGGCACTTGTGGGCACTGACAGCACTGATAGGTGGCACTTGGTGGCACTGATTGCACTATCAGTGCCCACAAGTGCCATCTATCAGTGCCACCTATCAGTGCCCACAAGTGCCACCTTTCAGTGCTATCAGTGCCCACAAGTGCCACATATCAGTGCCCACAAGTGCCACATATCAGTGCCCACAAGTGCCACCTTTCAGTGCAATCAGTGCCATCTATCAGTGCCCACAAGTGTCACCTTTCAGTGCCATCAGTGCCCACAAGTGCCACATATCAGTGCCCACAAGTGCCACATATCAGTGCCCACAAGTGCCACCTATCAGTGCAATCAGTGCCATCTACCAGTGCCACCTGATAGGTGGCACTGGTAGATGGCACTGATTGCACTGATAGGTAGCACTTGTGGGTACTGATAGGTGGCTGGCACTGAAATGCTGCGGGAAAAAAAAAATGACACAGGATTTTAAATAAAAAAAACTGCTGCAACGCCCATCTTGGTACACCCTGCACTCGGCTGAAGTAAGCAGCAGCAGACATCTTGTTACACCCAGCCCTTATAGCTCGGGCTGGGTGTAACAAGATGTCTGCTGCTTACTGCAGCCAAGTGCAGGGTGTACCAAGATGGGTGTGGGGATGTTCAGCCGCTGACGGCGACCGAATGCGACATCACCGGTCACCGATCCTGATGCGGCTGCGCCCTGCACCCCTGCCAGCTTACCAGTTTCAACTGCAGGTGAGGGACTCGCTCTCCGCCCTGGTCTCCACCCCCCGCCGCACTCTCCGCCCCCGCCACACTCTCCGTCTCGCTCTCCGCCTTGGTCTCCACCCCCCGCCCCACTCTCCGCCCCCCGCCGCACTCTCCGTCCCGCTCTCTGCCCTGGTCTCCGCCCCCGCCACGCTCTCCGCCCTGCTCTCCGCCCCCCGCTCTCCACCCCCTCTCTGCGTCCGCTCTGGAAAAAAAAAAAGTATCGGACTGGGCATCGGGAGCATTTGCGCGAGTACAAGTACTCGCGCAAATGCTTGGTATCGGTCCCGATACCGATACTAGTATCGGTATCGGGACAACCCTAATTAAAAGGCATCAATATTTTATTATACAAAGTTCATACAATGTATATCACAAATAAAGACTACACAGGATATTAAAAATGTAAAAAATAAAAAAATACAAGTAAGCTATATATCTACTGTCATGATTAAAGTCACTTTTTGCGGTCAGCTCCACTTCCTCAGGACTTAATTTCTAATATGACAGTTTCCTTTCAATCTTTAGACTACAGATTAAAAAACAGAGATCAATATATTGCATATGTATACAAACAATATATAATGTCACATGATATGCCAAATGCATGTAAAACATCTATTCAACAGAGGGGAGGCGGAACGAAGGGAGAAAAAACTCCCCACACATGCAACATACTTAAAAAAATAGTACACGTGGATGAATGGTTACATCTTCTTAGGCTATGGGGAGTCAACCAAAGCACAGCCAATGGAGAGGCTAACATGGCGGACTTCAATTTGGACTAGGGAACCCCACAGGGACAAACTAAATATACCAAAAAACAAGAAAGAAATAGCACACACAGTAGCCATGTCTATACTGCAGCAACAAATAGCATATTGTGTGTTAATTTAGGAAAGGACAACTCACCCTCAGTTGGTTGAGTATCCAAAAAAAGATAAGAACCTGGATTTCTTGTCAAGTAACACCATCAAGTATTTGGATCAATGGATCTAAAAAGTAAGGAGAGCAAAATAGAGAAGACTATATGTAGCTGGGTGAAAGCATACCATCCCTTTACTAAAGATGATATCATAAAATAAATATACCAAAAAACATGCCATATATTCAGCCACCAGCATCCTCACATGCTAATAATCTTTCATGAACCTCCCAAAGTAGCCAAACAAATCCACCAACTATGTCTCAAACCATTAAGTAGTCCCAGTGCCTCACAAGGACACTCCACCAGACAACCCAATAAGGACAACAAATCCAAAAAGAATGGATTTGTGTCCCAGGAGGAGGTCCCCATTGGCAGAAACCAAACAAGCTGCCCTGAGGATTTTCAAATGTGTGTTCAGCGTTTCCCAAATAAGGGAAATACCAGGAAAATACATGTGTGCCGCAATCCAGAAGGAGCATCTGTCAGGAACCATGAATCAGACTGAGAAAGAAATTCAGTAAAAATCACACCTTTTAACGTAATTGTAAAAATGGTACAGATCACTAAACATAGTCAAAACATAAGCCTGGGATCGGAAGCCAAAGTGGGTAGTCAGACAAGCCAGTAAGTAGGAAACCAGAGATCAGCGTAGTCGGAGGCAGAAGAACAGAATCAGGAGCCAGAAAGGGATGTCAGCCGGGCAAAGTCTTTCACAGGAACACAGCAGAGAAACTCCAGATATGTTGACCAGGCAAAGGCAGGAAAGGAATGAACAAGGCAGTTTAAATAGCCAGAAGGGGGCCAGACTGATGAGCAGATAATGATAACCAGTTTAGCCACTGAGGAATCAATGAGTGCTGACAATTATCCGACAGCAGAGCATCCTGAGCACAGAGAAGAGAGCTTCTGAGATCCCAGCCCTGACAGGATCCATCTGCAACCTCATGTTGAAAGCTTACCATCCTAATTAAAGGACACAATACACCTTCTGATGATTTTGGAAGAGTTAAATGTAGATGAGCATACCATTTTAACTTCTGTCGATGTAGAATCACTCTAATGCCGTGTCCCACATAAGAAGGGTTTAAGAGTTGTGGGAAGATTTTTGAAGGAAAGAAGTAAAGAGTTTTGGACATACAATGCACTTATCTTTGAATTGTTGGTGTTCATACTGACACACAATATTTTTATGTTCAACTGCTCCTCCAGGTGCAGGGGGTAGCGATGGGGACAACTTATGCCCCGTTATATGCCAACTTGTACCTGGGGGGGTGGGAGCAGTTGATCTTTGCTTCAGATGAACTATCAATATACCTCTGTCACATCAGTCTGTGGCAGAAGTATATTGATGACATTCTTATTTTCTGGACAGGACCACACAAATCTTTAATTGAGTTTGTCAAATGTTTCAATACAAATAATGGGAATCTTACATTTGGCCCTAATTATGACAGAAAATCCTTGCCTGATAGAATCCGATTTATATACCAAACTGACAGACAGAAATCAATTGTTGCTGTTTGGCAGCTTCCACCCACCCCATGTATACATATCTATTGTGAGGAGCCAATTGTGCAGGGTTAAACGCATAGTTAGCAATGAGGCTTTAAAGAAGACAAGATTGGAAGAGATGTGTCACAAATTCAGAGAAAGGGGATATCCAGAGAAGATGATCAGACAGGAGCTTAGGAAATTACAGGAGGAGGAAATGCAGGAAGCTATAGGGAAACGCAAATAGGAGGTGAGAAGATTGCCCTTTTCCATGCAGTTCCATAGCTACAGTCAAGATGTGTTTAGAATTATTAAAAAACACTGGCCCTTACTGAAATGTGCCTATCCACAAAAAGAAGATTTACAGCATATACCCATGAAAGCCTATTGGAGAAACAAGACACTAAGAGACTCATTAGTGCGGTCGGAATATAGGGTAAAGGAGCATGATGCCAAAATGCCATTTTTGGGTACAAAAGAGGAAGGGATGTTTCACTTGTCTTAATTGCATACAATGTAGTTTAATAACGAAGGGTGACCACTTTATACATCCCAATAATGGCCAGAAGATTATGGTGAAAGATTTTCACACATATCAGTCCTCCTGTGTAATTTATATCCTAATATGCCCATGTAAGCCAATATATGTTCGGGAAACTACACAAAAAATCAAGGATAGGATTGCTCAGCACCGTAGCACTATATTAGACATAAGAAACCAGGATTGCCGGTATCTAGGCATTTTCTGGAACAGGGACAGAAGGACTTTGACCTGAGATTTATGGTTTTGGAGGAAATACTCAGAGATAGGAGAGGGGGTGATAGGATTTTTAAATTAAAAGAGTGAGAAGTATGGTGGATAAATAGATTGTGATCCCTGCATCCTGAGGGAATGAACAGGGACTATGAACTATATTTATTCCTATAAAGATCCTGAGGTTTGAATTTCATGTTCTCTTTCAGATTGAATTGAATCATACAGAATAGGAGACATGAAGTATTTTTTGGAGTGAGCCATGGAAACACAGTCTGTAGATAAAATAAAACTTTATTTGTTGATATTTCTGTTCTTTTGCTTGAAAGTTTCTCTTTTGTCTATGACATGATGCAATTTCTCTAGAATATAGACAAACATTTGAATTTATTTTGTTCTTTTGGTGTTAGGTGGTGAAGGATCAGATAATTAGTAGAAATAAATTTAGATCCAAATGTTTGTATTAGTTTTATATAGATTGTAACAGATGCAACCCGTGGAGGGTTAATTTAGAGTAATAATGGGATTATGGGATTCACCTGTGAGGTTACACAGTGTGGTGTTGGTATATTGGTATGATGCCTGCAATAGATTGTTGCACAAAGCCTGATGAAGAGCATGGTATGCTCATAACTGTACAATAGCATTGCAGTACTACAAAATATTTTGTCTTTGAAGAGGCAACAAGTAAATTATTTGAATTGGAGATTGTGTCCCGTCGTTTTTTCTAATATATATATATATATATATATATATATATATATATATATATATAAAGCACTGTTCAGAAAAACTGAATAATATAGCAACAACTATATTTCCCAGTAAGCACTCTGTAATCTCTTTCTATCTACTCCAGGACTTTCTAAAAAACAACGACAAAAGTCTGCTGGGATGGATCCCTGACTTTTATAGGAAGTCTGTTACATAATAAACCCCTCTTTATTGTCCCTTATAAGTCACCTGAAAACATTTTGGAGGCCAGAAAGTGCATTATTGGTAATTGGTTGCAATAACAGTGAAAGAGCACATTTTCACAAGCTGTGGATGACAAATTCACAGTTGACAAGAATCCTAAAGTTCACCCCTACCTTTGATTAAAAAGCAAAGTAACAGACCTCTTTTATAGAAGGGGCTGTAAGTAGATTGTATATACCTTATTTATCTGCATATAACACGCACAGGCGTATAACACGCACCTTCATTTTAAGAGGGAAGTATCAGGAAAAACCTTAAATTTTAAATAAAGAACTTTGAAGCAAAATAAGAGTCAGTGCCAATCAATGCAGCTTGATCAATGCCCCTCCATAACCTCACAATTGACCATCAATGCAGCTTGATTAATGCCCATCTGCAGCCTCCCCATTGCCATGAATGCATTCTGATCAATGCCCATCTCAGGGAGGGGGCCGGGATGAGCGCCATCAGATTACATACAGCGAGAATCTCTTGTTTACTCGGCGGCCTCTTTAATACAAAGTCCCGCCTCCTGGAACGGCTTCTATGATAGACAGAACACTGGTCCAATGCTGGCCCAGGAGACGGGACTTCCTATTACAGAGGCCGCTGAGTAAACAGGAGCTTCTCGCTGTTTGTAATCTGACGGCGCTCGTCCCGCCTCCTTCCCCATTCTCTCCGAGGCAGCCCAAATTGCAGTATCGGCGTATAACATGCACACACTATTTGCAACCAATTTGCAGGGTGAAAAAGTGAGTGTTATACGCCAATAAATACAGTAATTTCCCTATACTGCTCTGTTGCACCAATCCACTGCAGCCTGCCCATGATTTCTGTGCAAGTTTAGATTTGCTGAGTAAACTTAAACTTATATATGACTATGCCATGCTCAGGCAATACGAGGTACAATACATGGAGACAGGTAGAGAATCTACTGACTGCTTAAAATATTTAAAGCAGAATGGGTACAGAAAAAAAAAAGGTTTCTATTTGCCTAGCTTAGGGAAATGGATAGTTTATTTATTATGGCAGCCACCAAAACCCAAAAGATGCAAAAGTATAAGATGGAGATTATTATATATTAACTTTTCCTCATGTTGTTGCAGGTTTGCACATTATCATTACCTTTTGCTCTTGTTTGATTAATAAGCCTGACAGAGAAACCTTTCTTTATAAAATATTTTAAAGCAACACAATTGAGTATGCAAGCAGTAAATCTGAGTGTAACAAAATGCAGGTGGCCTTGGAAAAATTGTTAGCTTGGAAATAACCCAGGATATGTACATGTGTCGATGTTTACCCTCATTTAGAACAGCTGTGGCTTTTGACTTCATTTGTGGTTGTTCATGTAGAACCTAAATATAGAGAAATATTAAGGGACACCAAGGGCTGTATTTATAAGAAAGAGAAAAAAAATCACATAACATTTCACCTGGTGAAAATGCATGTACATTCGTTCTAAGCAAAAACTGAGGAAAAATTAAAAAAATAATGTTAGACTATGACCTGTTCTGATCAACTGTTTTTTCATTGATTTTAAACACAAATTAATCAACATTTAAACTTAAATCAATCAAAAGGATTCCACTAGCACAAAAAAAATGCCCAATAGCACTTCCTTTTCTGCCCCATTCACTCTGAACAAATGTACATGCACTTTTACTGAATTTTTTGGAAAGTTCACCTCCAAGTCTTATATAGTCATATTACTGAAAAGTTTTTTTTTTAGCAAGATAATGTGTAAGGCTTTTCGCCTGTTAATAAAATAATGCATAATGTACCTTATATATACTTAATGGAAAAAGAGCTTACCCAGTTTTTGCAAAGTTTGCCCAGTATCTCATTATGTTTCTGCTCAGAATTTCTTCCTCCTTTGTATAATTAAGTCTTCTGTACATTGGGATTCCAAATACAAATTCAATCTCATATCCGTGTATTACTCCCATCCAACTTGGCCATGCCATCTTGGAAGATCTGTGACTGAAGAAGTACAGATAAGCTTTGTTTCCAAGCTCAGAATTTCTGTTTGTGAATTCCAGAAGTGGACATATAAAATTGTAATCTCCCACAATATCATCCATGGCATCCCGATTGTGAATGGGATTCTTTTCATCTTCCCAGTTTGTATAATGAAAAAGGATAGAGTCTATTGCAAGTTCAGTGGCTTTCGGAAAAGCCAGTTTTACACTGTCTTGGAATTGAGTCCGATTTATAAAACTTTCATGATCTTTGCTAAATCCAGGTAGTTGATACACTAAGAAATATGATCCCTCATCTTTATTAACACCAGTTAATATCTGTGTGTTCTTTTTAAGCTGTCCAAGTTGTAACAAATGTTTAGGTAAATCGCTAAGAAAATCTCCATCAACTGTTGGAGGAAAATGTATTTCTAATAATGATCTCTGTGTTAGAACAGAAAAGGACTTTTCAATTATTTCATGAGGAGTCTTACTCCGAAGGCAAGCAATTATTTCAGTTTCATTTCTGAAGGAACAGCTTAGAAGGTTTGCTAATGTAAGTGCTCGAGTGCGGGCTTCTGTACTACCGACAATACCCCAAGGGGCATTAGCAGTCCCACTTTGCATGATAGCTCTTGTGAAATAAGGATGGCTTTTAGGAGAAAGCAGGTGATAACTGACTGACCCGGCTCCAGCACTTTCTCCAAAAAGTGTTATGCTTTTGGGGTTCCCACCAAATGCTGCAATATTCTCGTAGACCCACTTCAGAGCCAATCTTTGATCAAACAAGCCAACATTCCCTGGAGCCTCAGAATTACCGGGGAAAGCCATAAATCCTAATGCACCCACTCTGTAGTTAAATGACACAACAATGACGCGTTCATTGCGGGCCAGAAACTTCCCATCATAAATATCTAAAGAGGATGTTCCTGTTTCAAATCCACCACCATATATCCATACCATGACACTGGCATTTCTTGGCTTTGGACTGGGTATCCATATATTAAGGTAAAGACAGTCTTCACTCAGTTCAGTGTTAGGATTCCACATTTCAGCACCAGAAAAACCAGGGAATGCTTGGTCAACATACTGATAACAAGAATTTCCATAGTTTGTGGCATTCCATACTGTAGTCCAAGATTTGATGGGTTCTGGTCTTTTAAATCTTAGAGCTCCTACTGGGGGTTCTGCATAAGGTATTCCGAGGAATGCTGTGATTGTCTTAGAAAACACTGGTATCTGATACCCTCTTACTTTGCCATCTTTGGTCAGAACAACGTCATCATCTTCACAAAGGACATTTGTGCAAAACACATATATTACAGTCAAGCAGATTGCAGAGATTTTCTTTTCATGTGAGAGATTGTACCACATCACTGATAACTACAACAAATAAAACAATTTGTTACAGATTTTAATAAATATATACATATGTAGTTATGCATGGCATTGATGACATTATTGTGTCACTGAATATTTAACAAATCTCTATGAATAGGTATTCAACAAACCTTTTTTTTGTGGGGCGATGACCCACCAAAAAGTTACATAGTTTGAAAAAAGACACATGCCTACTGAGTTTAACCAATAGAAAAATATATACATTATTACCTGCATCTGCAGAACTCTAAACCTACAGTTAATCCAGAAGAAGAAATTTCACAAAGTCTGCTCCAATTTTATCCAACAGGGAAAAATTCCTATCTGATCCTCTAAGGTAATTCGATTTTCCCTGGATCAACAAACTTTGGCATTATTACTCATAAATATTAATAGCTAGTTAAGATATGTGCAACATAAACAATCTACAGAGTTGGTCAGAACTAGCTTCAGTGGGTTTGTCATAAAAACTACTTTTTAGCTTTAGAGAAAGTCCTGTTTCATGCTTTCAATTATGTTCCTTTCATATGAACCAATTTAGAAAATTAAAGTTAAACATATTTTTCCTAAACACAGAGCTAAAACAAGATAGAAACATATTACATTTTAAATAGTATCAAGTCCTCAATTATCAGGGCTAAACTTAGAACTGTCTGTATTACTCCGTAACAGATATATTCAAGAATCCTCATCCCAGGGTAGATCTGATGATGATTGAAAGCTACACAGCTAGGCAACAGATGCAGTTCTTATTCCAGGTACTGAAGTTCAGTATTGTTTATTTTAACATATGCTTTTATAGTAGGTTACCCTTGAGCTATATTTAGACAGCCATTAAGTTTTGTTCTATTCCAGACAAACTTTCCACATTCTTTATATTAGGATGCTAATTGATATTTGTGTGTAGCAGCATACTTTAAAAAGTAAAAGGAGAAGAGAAGAATACAATAAAGCAAGAAATGCTCAATCAGAGTATATTAACAGAAAAAGTCAAATTAATTGTGATTTTTGTAGCTTAATATGTTGTGATCTCATCTATTCACTAATTTCAACCACCCTAGGGGGAAATTTAAGGTGCTTGAATACAACCCACAAACTAGACTGGACTGTCTGTGATATTGTGATATATAGTGGTGGTATGTACAATACAAGTTACATAGTTACATAGTTGGTAAGGTTGAATAAAGACAACAGTCCATCCAGTTCAACCTGTGTAAGTGTGTGTGTATAAAAATCATTTCCCATATCCCGTATATTGTTTTCGCTAAGATGCACGTCCAAGAGTCATCTAAAACTATCAATACTTCCTTCTGACACCACAGATTGTGGAAGAGAATTCCAAATTTTTACCGCCCTGACTATGAAAAACCCCCTACGCAGCTAGTTAAAAAATTATTAAAATATAAATGTAATTTTTAAACACCTAAACTCTTCTAATATAGGTAAGCAACTTTACAAATATAACCTCTTACCTATGCCTTTATTATGATTGATATAAAATACAGGTCTGGTGTACTGTAACTAAAGAGGAAGGGAGAGAAAAAGAAAGACATTTGCTTCACCTATTTGTTTGATTTGATGTGGATAATTTATAAAAATACTAAGATTGATCATTTTGCAAACTCGCTAAGCGAAATTAACAACATTGAGCTGTGTTTTTTAAATTGCCCTCACACATGATTGAGTATTGAGAGTGAACATAGATTCATGTTGTTAATATGATCATTCACTTTTGCAAGATGAACACTTTCCTAAGCCAACATTCTATGCTTCTTTAAAATCTTCAAAGTGTTCACTGCCAGAAGAGATACATTATAATTTCTTTACTGCATTGAACTCATGTATTTCCTGTATATCACATACTGCTACAAGCAAGCAGCCCTTTATGAGTTTTCCTAAGCCCTGCCCATCCCTTATTACATATGATTCCAGATACCCAGTTGTAGAAACCAACATACACATATGGAAGTATCCCTGATTCCTTCTTTGTTCTCAGACAGATACAGTGTGTGCGTTCTGATGCTGCAGCTAAACCTATACAGGGGCTGCTAGCTTGTGGTGGCCTGTAATCTCCAGTGATTACATGAGTGCATTGTAGCACTGAAATAATAATGTATGATTCCCACCAGTGAAAATATGAATTGTAGAGTAGATATCTTCCTTGTTATTAGTCCTTTTCTGCAGTTACAGTGAAAGCAGCTGACAGCCTAAATGTAAACAGAACAATGTCTGCTCTGTCCTGAGCATGTGATGACATCTCTAAAAACTTAGGAAAAAAGGCAGAAGTAATTTGTATGTAGCGGCCTCACCCTCTCTCTCTTCTTTAGTGGTTACTTTGGCTCCGGTCTAGGGGTACCTTGAAGGGGAGAGCGAGGTGCACCACGGCCCATGTCCTCTAGATTACAGCATGTAGAGGTGAAGGCCAGCATCAGATTACCTTCGGGCTGTGTATACGCTCAGAGCCAAGTCTGTTCTGCTGATAACCCCCTTTGCTCCCAGTAATTGGAGTACCACACACTGAAAAGGTCCAACACTTATTTATTCCATAACAGCAAACAAATCAAATATCAAATATCAAATATCAAACAAATATTCCTTTGCGAGCAGACAGTTTGAGACTCATAGAACAGTTCAGTATTGGTGGGGAGTAGGTCAAGGCACAATCCTCAAAGAAACTAAACCGTTGAGGTTTCACCAACGGTTGCTAAGCACAGTGGCTGTAAAACATACTTTTTGGCTTCAGAGTCTCTTCCAGCGACTCTAGTGAACAGGAACTGGAGTTACCTTTGCTATGTTGCAGCCCCTGTCAGGGGGAAGACATCCCTCCAAGAGAGTTACCAGAGGCCCCGCCGTCACCGGATTAATGCTGTACCAGGCTATTCGGAAGGGTTACACTCCCCAGCCTCCTCACCTCAGATACGGGTCCCAACACCTTAGGGCCCCTCGGACTCCTCCACCTTCGCGGAACCCAGTCTAAGTTACTGGGCCCCAGGCCTTGGTCATAGTACCTCACCCCAGGCTTAAGGTGCCTGGGATGGACTCCATCCCTCGCTCCGGCCAGGTCAAGGGCACCTGGGCCCGGAACTCCGGAACTCCAGCACCCAGGCTGAAGGTGCTTGAGCGTGGCCGCGTCCTCCAACTCTGAACCCCAAGGTCAGGGCGTCCGCCCCTTTTATCTCCTCTCCCTTTGCGTCACAGCGGGTTCCCCGCCCCACTGTACCAGCGCCAGGAAAGGACAAAAAAGGAACAGTCTTGCAGTGCAGGTTCAACTCCGGCCCAGGGCGGCAATGCCACCTGCAGGCCACAGGGAACCTTGCACCACCGGAGTCCTCCAAGAACCACAAAAGCGATTCTCAGATTCCCTAACAATCAGTACATCTGGGCAGAGAGAGATTGTGTAAAGCTTTTAATGCTGTTGATGTTTCCATTGAGGAGCGTTCTTCTCTCTTCCTGTCAGGAGTCAGGACAGGAGGTTACAGAAATTCTCTTCACCATGGACACAGACTAAAGCACATTTTTGTAGAATGGAGAAAGGTTAGATTCTTTATTTATAATTTGCTCTTATTCATGCAATAATTGTAAGGGGTTTAAATCCCAAATACAGCCCAACTTGATTTTTGGATACAGTAGAGAAGGGGTAGATAGAGCCTTTGTCACTTTTTTAACACTGTCTGTGTCTTTGCTTAGGAAAAGGGATAGTAAATGACTGAATACCCTAACTTTATTGAGTTCTGCAGGCATTGTGCATCATATATAGAAGTGGTATTTCTACCCTTTCTTTATATGACTGCTTCTCGCTGTCACTGGTTCCTAAGGGAGCCATTGGGGTGTTGTACTCATGGCATTCCTAGGAACCACTGATGCAGGGAATCCCTGCTCCTTTTAAGCAAAGGGGTGGGAAAAGCAATGACATCACTACCCACATATGGCCACTGGTAATGATGTCACCACTATCCCCGTCCCTTCAATTATATAGCTGATGACAGCGCAGAAGCTGTCATTTGGTTAGTGTTACCATCAGGATCAATTATGTGCGTGGGGGGCATTGGGGTAATAATGAGTTGGCCGGCATCTTGATTTATGATGGATTTACAATGAAGGACTTTTTGGGGATTTTATTTTTTTTAATAAAGGACTTGTTAATGTTTGGATGCTTTTTTTTTTTTCAGAGAGTCAGTGAGTAGTAGGCACCAAGACTGACAACTTTATTTTTAGGCTACAACCTTTTTTTTGTGAATGAGTTGGAGTACTATGCATCCCATACTTATTCACATGGGAGGCGTTATCCGGACCCCTTTATTATTAAGGCACCTTCCAAATCCTGATCAGTCCCCCACCTGCTGACCCCCACAACCACTGGGCAAGGGGGGGCACAACGACTGGGCACATGCTCGCCCCCCTTTCCTCTCCAGCCAGACTGCATGCTTGGACTTAGGCCTCGTACACACGACCGATTTTCTCATCCAAAACAGTCAAGAAAAGTGCCGCGAGAGTTTTTTTGTCTAGAAAAACGTTCGTGTGTATGGTTTTACGACGAGAAACTTGCCGAGAATCTCGACGAGAAAATAGAAAACCTGCTCGTCGTGTTTCTCGTCGGCCTGTTTTGTGACGAGAAAATGGTTCGTGTGTATGCTTTTACGACTCTTCCAAAAGCGTGCATGCTCACAAGAAACTATGAGACGGGAGCGCATCTTCTGGTAAAACAAGTCTTCATAATAGAGAGAGCACATTCGTCACGCTCATAAATATTTCATCGTTTAAATGTTCTGCATTGAAATCTTCGTTAGAATGTTACATTAATCAAAACGAGTGACCTTCTTTTGCTGCTGATATTCACACAGAGTTGAGCCTTATTTTTAACCTTTTTCATGCTGCTCTTTATAAGATTTATGTGTATTATATCGTGCAAGTTTTTAGGAATAATTTAAATGGTTAGATTTTTCAAAATGATGTTAATTATAATTTCTCAATGTTTTGATAGCGATCTCCCATTTAATTTTGGAATCTATATTATTAAAATTTCACACCATGTTTTTGTGCTAATCAGATTTAGTTATTCTTTTGGGGGGGGGGGTGATATCTGTGCCTTTTATTGTCAGTCAAAAGTATCTGCTTACTCCAAAGCTTGATTTTTTTTATTTAAAAATACACATAGTCAAGTATGAACTTAAACAAAAAAAAACATTTATTCATGTTTATAAATTAAATAAAGAGAAGGCAGCGCTGGAGAAGCTGCTGCCATTTGTGCATCCCAGGGACCCCAGAGCACACAGCAACCCTGTGTGGACACTAAAATTGGGAGCTTGAGAAGGCCCACATTTCAGAACACAATCTGATGCTGGCCTCCCAGAGGTCAGGAACAGCAGCAGGTGAGATATATGTCCCAAGTGTGTGGTACTACAACAGGCTGCCTTCTGTCCGACCACAATGAAGCAAGGCCATCACTTCCTCTTCTTCCTGGCAACCTTCCCTGCAGCCTTTCCTGAAGCCTTTCCTGCAGCCTTTCCTGCAGCCTTCCTTCTTCGTTTGACTGGAGGCTGGCCCACTGGAGGGGTACTCCTGTCAGGAGGAGGAGGTGGAGGTGTAGCAGAAGGGGGTGGGGCAGAAGAAGAAGGTGGAGGTGTAGCAGAAGGGGGTGGGGCAGAAGAAGAAGGTGGAGGTGTAGCAGAAGGGGGTGGGGCAGAAGGTGGAGGTGTAGCAGAAGGGGGTGGGGCAGAAGGTGGAGGTGTAGCAGAAGGGGGTGGGGCAGAAGGTGGAGGTGTAGCAGAAGGGGGTGGGGCAGAAGGTGGAGGTGTAGCAGAAGGGGGTGGGGCAGAAGGTGGAGGTGTAGCAGAAGGGGGTGGGGCAGAAGAGGAAGGTGGAGGTGGAGGTTGAGGTTGGGTCAGTTGGGCCACCTCACATATGGCGGTATTGGGGGTAATTTGCTCCATCACCCCCTTGTTGAGCAAGGTGATGAGCAGGGGCTCGCATAGGAGGCCTTGCTCCATGCTCATCACCTTGAACTTAGCCTCCACTAGGCCGGCAATGGCCTCTTCAGGGGATGTGGGCTCCTTGAGGGTGGCATGGGCCTCTTTAATAAGGGCCATTGCTGCCTCACTGGTGGTCCTGTCCCTCCTGCCTCTTTTGTGAAGCCGGATGGGAGGCACCTGGGATCTGGTGCTTCTCCTTTGCCCTGCCACCTCCTGGCTGCCACTGGGCCCTGCCACCTCCTGGCTGCCACTGGGCCCTGCCACCTCCTGGCTGCCACTGGGCCCTGCCACCTCCTGGCTGCCACTGGGCCCTGCCACCTCCTGGCTGCCACTGGGCCCTGCCACCTCCTGGCTGCCACTGGGCCCTTCCTCCTCCTGCCTGACAGTTTCCAGACCCTCCTCCTGGCTGATTTCATCCTGTGTATGAAAAAGGAACATAGTTTAATATGTTGGTTTAATCTTTGCATCAAACTTTGTAATCCTGATGGAAGCAATTAGAATGTAAATGCATAAATCCTTGCTTTAAATTTACCACTACATCAGCTTGACTATTTACCACACAATTAATAAGTGCAGAATAATGTCTACAGATCCTGATTTCACTTGTGGAATACAAAATAATGTATGTTTCTCATCCTGACATATTTGGGAAACATTAATTTTATCCAAATACATTTTCAGTTAATACTATACCTGGCTCCAGATGGACAAATCAGGATCATCCAGGATGGCTGCCTCCTCTTGCTCCAGAGAAGGCTCAGGTTGGCTGCAGGGAAGTCTGGGGGGAAGAGTGGAGAGTGATGGCCTTGTCTCAATGTGGTCATCCAGGAAGGACATCCTGCTGTAGTACCACAAAATAGGGACATAAACATCATCTGCTGCTGCTCCTGACCTCTGAGAAGCCAGCACCTTAGAGCGTTCAGTCCTGTAGGTACCTCTCAAGCTCCCAATTTTAGTGTCCACTTGTTTTGCTGTGGCTGTGGGCACCTTGGTATGCACAAATGGGAGCAGCTTCTCCAGCGCTGCTTTTTTCACCCCTTTTTTTTATGGATGGGGTTTTTGGTCTCCCACAGAGCCGGCAGCTCCCTTACCCGGTCAATAAATTCCGCCAGGAACTCTTTGTCGCTAATAAAGACATTCATATTGTATCTGCAAGTAAAATAAATTATATTTAAATAATATGAGGCAAACAGTCTAACCTCCTTCACATCCTAGTCACCATATATATCCTCCAACAATCTCAAGACAGTATAGGCCAACAATTTTCACAAGTCACAAAATCACATACCTTCGTTCGCACGTCCGTCACTTGAACTCCTCTCTCCGCACACCGAACGTACTATAGTCACATGTGTGTTTGCTATATACACACCACGCATGCGTCAAAATTCGAACACGTCGCCCGCCCATGACGTTCTAACTTACATCTTTTCCCCGCCCCTTCTCTTTCGGCGCGCAGACAGATATGGCGGAGTTACAGCAGGTGTCTGATAATTCCGCAACTAGCGAGGAGACAAGCCCGGAGACCGAGGACACGTCACGATCAAGGAGGAGATTCAAGGCATCGAATATGTCTTTGGCGGAGATGGCGGAGATGGTGGACATCTTGGTCAAGGCTGATTATGATGCCAAGCATGGGCCGTATAGCAAACCAAATAGAAGGAAGGCCAAAATCCTCACTAAAGTTGTGAAGAGTCTGAGGGCGAAGTTCGGGGGGGAAACGCTCAAATGAGCAGCTCAGAAAGAGGTGGTCAGACCTCAAACTGAGGGAGCCAGACCAGTTGAGGATCATAAAGAGGATGCTCGCTAAAAGTAAGTAAAATCACGACGTTTCTGCTATTAATCTTTTTAGAAACTGCCTTTTTTTTTTTATCATATTGGACTCCCTTCCAAAATGTAATATTTTGAACTAGGTTGGGCACAGTAATCGTTCGTTACGTTACCGACACTTCGTTCGGCCACTATCCGCGGTTTTGGCTTATTTAAGAGCCACAAAAGTAATTAGACATCTGCCATTTTTGATCAAGTATTGTGGATAATTTTTAAGTCTAGATGATGTGTTTGTAAGGAGAATGTAATGCAAACTTTTATCAGTGTAAAGGAGAGGACACTCAGCAGCTGCTTCCACATTCGTACTTTGGAGCACTATAGTGTGGGCCAACAGATCCGCCTTTTTTGGGTGTCCCACACAGGTGCATCAGAGTTTATTTGTGGTGCCTCCATGTCCAAAAAATTACATCCAAATGTGAATACTAAACATATTTGGGGTCATAAATAATGCATTCTTCTTTAAATTCCGCACAAACACACACTTGTACCCCACTTCCAAACAATTTATCCTTTTTTTAGTTTAACAAGGAGATTTACAGTGTGATAAATAGACCTTTGGTTTTATTCTCATAGGGGAGAGAAGACTGGGAGGAGGACACTCCAGGGAGCACATGCACCCCACAACTTCAAAGCAACCCCAAACTCCCAAAGATCCACAACTGAAAGATGTGCAGGAAGTTGAGGTGGAGGAAGGAGAAGTGCAGGAAGGAGAGGTGGATGACGTTGTGGATCTGGTCACCACAACAGGTCAGTATCTGACACCACAGCTTAAGGTAAGCGAGGTAGGCCTGCAGAGTTTTATTAATTTTTTTTTTTGGTTTTTAGGGGATGTAAATGTTGTGAAGGATAGCACACGGTTCTCTGCTGACAGTGCCCTCCGCCTCATCCAGCAAGTGATGGAATGTAGCACGGAACTGGACCTAATTAAACAAAGAATCCATGTGATGGAACAAACATTTAAAGACATTCTCGATGTTTTGGGGAGAATTCAATAAGCCATCCAAACACATTTGTTTTTACATGTTTGTTTTTTTATTTTTTTATATTTTTTTGAGTAACAAACCAGCCAAAAATTGAATATGCACACAGTGTGTGAACATGTGCTATCTGCCATCAGGGGATATCCATGTACGTCTTTTGTGGGTGCAACCCCTTCCTCGTATCAAAAGTCGGTGAACTGAGGAAGGGGATGCACCCCAAAACACGTCCATTGATCACCCCAATTGGCACATGTTGACAATAGGGATCAGGATTGTAAACTTCCTATATGCAAAAAATTAAAAATGTGTGCATATTCAATTTTTGGCTGGGCAAGGGGTGGCAGGACCCCATATTAGGACGGGCACATAGAGACATAGTTTGTGTAAGTGAATGTCTCCGATTGCTCAGAGGTATCCAATGTTGTAATTTTAGAAATGCAAGTGATATTTTTGTATTTTCATAAGCCAAAATTTGCCGGGTTGTGGCCAGGCCAACCCCAAAGTAAAAAAAAAAAAAAAAAAAAGAAGAGAATGTGCAGAGAGTAAAATATTTTACCACAAACATTGTGTAGCTTCTTTTTATAATACTCTCTAAGCTTATTTGGTTCTTTTGTAAGGTAACATAGTGAAATTGGTTGTTATTTACTAAAGTAAAATACACTTGCCACTACAAATGCACAAAGACAAACTAGGAGACAGGAAAGAACAAATAATTAAAGGTTTAAACAAGATTTTTATTGGGATACTTAGACATAGGCTGGCATAGGAATTGCCCCCCTACCCGTGAAATACTCCATGTATTTGTCCCGAACCACACGGGCATTTTGGGGGGGCAAGCCAAGACGGGCAGATTCCAGGCCCGGAAGGGGATTTTCAGGGGAAAGTCCAGCCTCTGGCAAAACTGAGGCCATATAGGAATTAGATTTTTGGCTCAGAAAGTTGTGTAGCACACAGCAGCATAACACTACATAGTTTATTTTGTAGTCCGCCAAGTGGATGGAAGTCATAAAAAGGCGAAACCGGCTGGCCATTATGCCGAAGGCATTTTCAACGACTCTTCGGGCCCTGGCCAGCCGGTAATTGAACACACTCTTCTCTGGGGTCAGGGTCCTCTGTGGAAATGGCCTCATAAGATGCCATCCGAGTCCGAAGGCTTCATCAGCCAAGAAAACAAAGGGGAGTCCTTCAATATTCCCTGCATCCGGTGGCAATGCAAGGTCGTCACTCTGGAGACGGAGGGCAAACTCCATCTGGATGAAGGATCCCCCATCGGACATCCGGCCATTCTTCCCTACATCAACATAGAGGAATTCATACCGTGCTGACACCACCGCCATCAGCACAATGCTATGAAACCCCTTGTAATTGTAGTAGTAGGACCCAGAACGGGGTGGCGGCACGATGCGGACGTGCTTCCCGTCTGTGGCACCACCGCAGTTGGGGAAGTCCCACCGCGTGGCAAACTCCGATGCCACAGTCTGCCATTCCTGTGGCGTGGAAGGAAGCTGTGGAGTGAAAAAAGATGAAATAATATTAGAAAAACAAAGGCATACATTACAAGGAAATTCTATCCCAAAAAATTAGAGACCAACATCAATCTAATTATACGTTTATTAAGGTGTGTAAAAAAAGTATAATGGAAGGCTCATTTATCATATTCATCACCCCCTCTGATGGGCCATTACTAAATTATTTTGGGGGGGGGAGATGTGTTTGGCCACAGGATAGCATTGCAGTGGCGGTGCGTCCAGAGTGGGCGCTGGAGCACTGTCCCCTCTCTCCTGTGCCCATCACTCAGAACAATACATAGGTTCATGCGTTGCATGAACCTATGTATTGTCTATGCCGCACACTATTCAGGTGGATGGCCTCTTGTAAAGCGACCGACATATGAATAATTGCGGCATTTAGGGGGTTAAAATTGCAGAGCAGAAACAGGTATTAAAATAGTCTTGCAAATTACAACCTGAGGGATGTAATTGGCTTCCTCAAAGAAAAATCGGGGACGCAAGGAGGGGGGCATTCCTTGTGTAAACACTGACAGGCTGCTCTGCCAATCATGTTCACCAAGTCTGTTTAATGGTAACATGATTGGCTGATGCAACATGAAGGGAAGGAGAAGACATCAAGGACAGAAGAAGGATGGCGCTGACCACAAGAAGGTAAGTGCAGGGCTGGGGGGAAACTGGCTGCATTAGAGGGGACTAAATGGCTGCATTTGAGGGAACAAAATGGCTGCATTGGAGGGGACAACTGGGGGCGTTTATTAGGCAACAGAGCAAAAAAGGAGGAAGTTTATTTCCTAAATTGGGGTTGGAACCCCCCAACATTTGGAGCAACAGGCGCCCCTGCTGGAAAAGTTAGTGAGGGGAAATATTTAGGGAGGATAAAAAAGGGGCAATCTAAAGCTTCCAACATGCATGGGGACAAAGGGGACATTCTCAGCATATTACAATCATGGTAATTAGGGAAGGATGAAAGAAATACAATACATTAGCATACATGTAATACATAAAATGTGATGTTAAGGGAGAAAACTTACCCTAATATAGTCCTCCTGCAGGACTTGTATAATGGCAGAACAGGTGTCTGGGATTATGAGGCCCAGAGCCTGGGGGGAAATGCCTGTGGTGAACTTCAAGTCCTGAAGACTTCTCCCTGTCGCCAGGTAACGCAACGTGGCGATGAGCCTCTGCTCATCACTGATGGCTTCCCGCATAACGGTGTCCTTCCTGGTAATATAGGGGGACACCAAAGCCAACAGTTCCTGAAAAACGGGGTCAGACATCCTCAGAAAATTCCTGTAGTCCTCAGGATTATTCTTGACGATCTCCCGCAGCAGAGGCATGTGGCAGAATTGGTCCCGCTGGAGCAACCAATTCTTGGTCCATGAACTCCTCCTCACACCATTCATGGACTGGTCTTGGTCCAAAACAAGCAGACCAACACCAAGCGCACGCACAGCACGAACTCGACGACGAGAACGTCCAGGCGACATGGCTAGGAAACGGTCGTCTAATCAGAACGTACAGAACAGAACGCACTTTAGAACAGCAAGGCCTATGAATAACGAACTGAAATTCAGAAACGAACAGGCAAGAACGCACTGTAAAACAGATACAACCTGCCTAGACGCCCTGAAAGTCAAGATACAAACCCACAAGCACAAACTGAACGGCAGAAAACGATCTGAAAAGTACGAAGACTGAAAAGCACGAATCGTCTCTTCCCAAACTTTTACTTCACACGCGGTAACACGAGATCAGCAAAAGCAGCCCAAGGGGTGGCGCCAAGAAAA
This sequence comes from Rana muscosa, assembly GCA_029206835.1. Taxonomy (NCBI): domain Eukaryota; kingdom Metazoa; phylum Chordata; class Amphibia; order Anura; family Ranidae; genus Rana; species Rana muscosa. The sequence continues at coordinate 571,150,929 of CM055121.1, forward strand.
AAGATCTTCCCCTTTATAGTGCCGTCGTACGTGCTGGACGTGAGCGCAGAGAACCACGAGGAAATTGGAAAATGACAGTGTGTACGCATAGAAAGCTTGACGAGAAAATCGACAAGCTTAACAAGAATCTCGTCGAAAAAAACGACGTGTTTTTTACGACGAGAAAATCGGTCGTGTGTACGAGGCCTAAGAGTCTGGTATGGATTTTCCAGGGGACCTCATGCTTTTTTATTTTTCTTGTGTGGTGTCTCTCTTAAAATCTGTACCACACTCAAAGAGTACAGTATGGTAAGGATTTTTTGGAGGGGGGGGGGGCTCTACACAAAAATTGTTTCATTCTTGCTGTAGAAAATGACAGTTACAAAGAAAAAAAACCATTGGAGGGTTCTGTGTGATGTTTTCCTGGCTAAATTGGTGTAAATCCTGCTTAAATTGATTTATATATATATATATATATATATATATATATATTTTGCATTGGTATATATTCCCCAGGACAGAGACCCCCCGAGTGCTATTTTTTTACAGACCCTTGACGGGACCAAGAAACCTAGAAAATGGGCATTTTTTATTTGACAGTTTCAGATCCCATATATTTTATTGTGGTTCAGGTTTGGCATCCAAACTTCTTAAAAATTAAAAAAACTCTGCTCAAACCAAATTCAGGACAGTTCAGCTCATCGCTACTTAGAAACAATACCCTCGCTTGCTGTCAGAGTGGAATGTGATGAGAATTTTTTTAAGCAGGTACACACAAAAAAAAACAACATATTTTTAGTAGGGTGGGGAACAGGTATAAATCTGTTTTATTGTTTGCATCTTTCTTTTTAGGTGACAATCTCTCTTTTCATGTCTTGTTTTGATCTCATAAGGACAGGAACTCAGGGAAAATCTCCTCAAAGGAGTCACAGACAAAAATAAAAACCTGATGTATATATATAGATATAAACACAGTGAAAATATTTGCGCTATCCGTGAATGAAAAGTAAATAGCAGCTAGCACAGTCTTTTGATAGCAAACACAAATAATAAAAATCCAAAAATTCAGCGCTACAGTGAAATGACAAATAAATAGTCCAAATAATTGAAAATCGATCAACATTGGATAGGTGTAGAAATGATGTAAGACCGCCACCAAGCTTCAGTGTGCAAAAAAGCAAAAAAGCACCCCACACCAACGTGCTCACAATCTGCTTACCGGAAAGTGGAAAATAACAGGCGATACAATCATATGATGTAGAGGGTCAAACGTTGAGAGAAAAACGCTCCAAACCAGATGGATCAATCACAGGGAAGACCAACATCACTAGTATCAAGGCAATTTCCAAGGCTCAGAAGGTGGATCTCAGCAAGGAGTTTTATATATATATAGACGCCTCTGATGATATCCACATAGGATGAAACATGTCAGGCTGGCCGATGCAAGCACGCTAAAAGCCGCGGAATTGTTTTTTATGCCTTGATGTTACCTGTACCCTTGTAAGTAGACTACAATAAATGCTTATGTTTTTTACCTTATGGGCTTCACTATGCTTCCTTTCTTTCTTCATATTGGGTAAAACTCCTTGCTGAGATTTGTATAGTATCCACATCCACCTTCTGAGCCTTGGAAATTGCCTTGATACTAGTGATGTTGGTCTTCCTTGTGATTGATACATCTGGTTTGGAGCATTTTTCTCTCAACGTTTGACCCTCTACATCATATGATTGTATCGCCTGTTATTTTCCACTTTCTGGTAAGCAGATTGTGAGCACGTTGGTGTGGTGTGCTTTTTTGCTTTTTTGCACACTGAAGCTTGGTGGCAGTCTTACATCATTTCTACACCTATCCAATGTTGATCGATTTTAAATTATTTGGACTATTTATTTGTAATTTCACTGTAGCGCTGCATTTTTGGATTTTTTTATATATATAGATTGTAAGGTTGGGGGTTGTTTAGCTCAAGTGTAGCACCCACTAGCGAGAACAGTCCCACACAAATGTTTCCTTTTGAGGGCTTGTTGGCCCACTTTTATTAAAAAGAATCAAACAAAGTTCCAGAAATGAAAACAAATGTGGTTTCCCTCGCAGGGGGTTTTCACCATCAACATTAAACAGTTGTATGTTCAGCCTCCTGGCTCACACATGCAAAAGTGCAAATGAAAATACCGAGCCGCCTGGCTCTCTTCAGCAGCAGCACCACTGCTCAGGCTCCCGCATGGAGCCCTCCTGACACCTGTCAGCAACCTCAGACTCAGGTCTCTGGGTTTCACAGTGCAGCCTGCACTCTCTAGCTACTCCAGCTTATCTAGCTGCTTCAGTGCACACCTGTACACTCTGGGTTCTCCCTTGCAAGCCTGGTCTCCTCGGGAGGGTGGAGCCCAGAACCATGGTCAGGTGTCTACAAATAGGCCAGCACACACCTGACCAGTCAGTGTGCTGGTAAATCTCAAAATCTCGACCCAGGACTAAGGATTTCATCCCACCCGGATCTCTAAGAAATCCCCGGGCTCCAGGTCCCAAAGTGGACTTTATTAAATAATGAGGAAACCGAAACGCCAGTTTCCTCTACATTATAAGCTCCCTGGAGCCCCTCAACACGTCCAGTTGAGAATTCTGGGTCACTACACTGGTAGGGTACCACACTACCACAAGATATCTATATATCTATCTATCTATCTATCTATCTATATATATATATATATATTTCTGGAGTCTTTAATATAACATTTTCTATTAACATGTATTAGATGGTATATTGTGGAACAATACTTAAAGCAGTAGTAAACACCTCTTGCTCACTTCACTTGTACCTATAGGTATTCTTATAATAAAGCTTACCTGGAGGTACAAGGGAATATCTCCCAAACATGCATTGACGCATGTGCACTGCGCTCTGAAGGGACAGCATGCCATCCCTTCAGAACGCTGTGCTGTGATCATGGCTCCTGTGTGCATGACCGGGAGTGACGTAATCGCAGCTCTGCTGTTCAAATGGCCGGAACCCACAAACCCAGAAGGAAGATGAAAGCCATATCAGTGGTGACAGTACACTGCTGGAGGACTTATTTTTAGGGTAAGTCTGTGCATACTAGCACATTATGACAATAATTTGCAGGGGGGGGGATGTTTTTCTTTTCTTTTTTGGAAACTTTTCTACCACTTTAAGGGGGATTTATCAGTAATCAGGATACCTGTCTAAGAAGCCCTTTTAAGGAACTGAACAGTGGCTCCTGGGTAGTCATCTTTCACACTGTAATGCTGAACTGGTATTTCTATTCTGGAACAAACAAGAAGTCTGGTATGTTTTTCCTGCATATATTATTTTGTCTCTAGTGTTTATTATGAAACTGTATATATAGACGTTTTCCCTGGTAAAATCCCTTCAAATTATGAGAAATGCAAACTTGCAAAGTCAAACCCCAGAATGGAAGTGGCAAACAAATATTTAATTAGCAGCACTGATTTATTAATGTGAAAAAGTTTCAAATTTACCCTAGAGATTAACAAATGCTTTGTCCCTTATATCATATACCCTGTAGTCTTGTTTTTTTAGTGTCAAATCACTAAGCTGCATGAGTCATATTACTGTGTTTGTTAATTTATCACATAATAACTGTATCTTCAAAACATTCAACTCACATACCATAAAATTGCATTTGGTAGAATTGTTTTTCCCCATTGAATAGTACATTTAAATTTTTTATGATGTAATGTTTTATCTCATAAAGCATTATTTCATCTACACCTCACAAGTAAATCACTTTTCTGCTCTTCTCAATATACATTTCCTTAAATGTCATAGTTATTGCAAGTCAAAGGGTAGTGGTATATTATACCTCTATTGAAGTAACATAGATAGATATGCAGGTAAATACACAATATACTATATACCTACATTTTCATAGTCTCACCTCTGTGTTTCAGGTATATAAGTTTCCAAATGTGCAAGGTGTCCTAATATGATTGTACAGTTTTGGACACCAGAAAAGATCCACTGCTCTCAGTAATCCACACAGAACTGACCAGACAGTTTCCCCTGCTCTTCAATTCAAGGCTTTTTGACAAGCCTTGTGCTGAGGGGTGTGACCGCTGCTCAGCTCTGCCAGCATAGAGCACTGGAATTTGGAGGAAAGGAAGCAGCATGACACTGGCAGAAAAATGTATTGTAAGGTATTTACAAGCAAAAATTTGTTACAAATCAGGACTAGGGATAAACAGGTGCAAAGCTTTAAGGCTTAAAAAAACGATGTATAAATCTTTGTAAAGTGAATTTTCGATAGAAAAGAGAACATAAACTGACAACCTTAAAGCGGAGCTCCGCTGAAAAAAATATATTAAAAGCCAGCAGCTACAAATACTGCAGCTGCTGACTTTTAATATTAGGACACTTACCTATCCTGGAGTCCAGTGACGTCGGCAGCAGAAGATGAGCAATCGCTCGTCACTCTGCTGCCCCCGCCGCCATCCTCGTTGAGGGAATCAGGAAGTGAAGCCTTGCGGCTTTACTGCCCGGTTCCCTACGGCGCATGCGCGAGTCGCGCTGCGCCATTCTCACTGGTCCCCTTGTGTTCTGGGAGCCGAGTGTTTCCCAGAACACAACGAGTATTCTGCGGGAAGTGACGTACTACCAGCAGAATACCCGCAGAGAGGACTCCCGGAAGTGGGTGCAAATACCTGTCTTAGAAAGGTGCCAAATGTGACACCGGAGGGGGGAGGGTTCCGATGAGCGGAAGTTCCACTTTAGGGTGGAGCTCCGCTTTAAGTAAATAAAAAAAAACATGATTTCTAATAATAAAAAACAAATGATGCATAGTAATTAAAACACTATGGGATTAATTTACTAAAGGCTATTTGGCTGTGCACTTTGTAAGTGCAGTTGCTCCAGATCTTAGTAAATGAGGTGAAGCTTAATTTTGCAAGGCATACCCAATCACATGCAAGGAAAATTTTAAACTGGCATTTTTGCTTGCACATGATTGGATGATGGAAATCATCAGCGCTTTCCGTTATTTACTAAGCTCTTGAGCAACCCAAGGGTTCAATGTTTAGATACGTTAGTATTAGGGGATCTGAATGTGTGACATGTTTTATCATGGTATACTGGTATTTTAGTGCACCTTACAACTTTCTTCTTGGTCAAATTTTATGCACAAGTACCTAATGAACCTGGAAACAATATATGTTTGTGGACACTATAGTTAGTGTATACTCATATCTATTAATACACAAGTTTTTTTCAATAGGAAACAGAGCAATATGGAAAGTGTGGCAACCTATAGCAACTAACCTGCAATTTCCATTCACTGATAATACTACACTTAAGGTAAATCCTGACTGCTTGTAGTGAGCTTCTGCACACATACCCATTTGTTTCTGTATTGTCTCAACAGTTTGTGTGTATGTACATGTGTGTGCGTTTGTGTGTGTTCACATGTGCTAATTATTTCTGTGCTTGTCAAAATCAAGATAACAACAAATTGCATTGAGCATTGTACTGTGTTTATAGGAAGGGAAATCATTATCTGCCATTATTTATAAGTCTATAATCCCTTGTATTGTCTTGATGCCGAGGCGAGAACCTATCATGCATAATTCCCCTTATGTGACCTTAACATATTAATACCTTTATTTCTGCTAATATTAGATGTACTAATCCTATCACTCCTGCTATAATAGTTCAAAAGTTTTTACATAATAGAGAAGGAATTAGTAAAGCTTAACAAGTGACTAAAACAGAAAGGATGGTAATAAACTGCTGTTTATAAAAATATAAAACAAAGCTGTACTCAGGGTCTAGTTTTGTACTGCCATAACAATAAGTCTATTCTTAGCACATGGTAATTGGTTAACAAAAGAACGTTGTTAGTCTGCAAATGCAAAGTACTTCTGAGATTAGGTAATAATAATTTCCTACTTTTTATTTGAGTTTTAATTTCCCTGCTAGAATAAAATACAGCGATATGAGGATGCAGTTGTTGATTTATTTTTACCAGCATTTTTTCTAGGACTGTGCTTAACAATAGAGCAGAGTCAACATAAATAAAGCCAATTATGGTAATATGCTTGAGTATGAGTGCTTTAACAAATCCCTACACTTCAGTGCTTTGCTGAGTACCAATAGTTTATGGTGAAAAAACTAGGGGACTAATACTATAGCAATAGATAAAAAAAAAATGTAGGACATATTTTTATAGTAGCCGATTTGCAGCATGTAACCACATTGATTTATTCCATTTGGCAGCTCTAGTTTTTAAATATAAAAAGATAGCATTTTTGGAGAATATAAAAATTTTGACAAAGCAAACTAATAATTTTAAGATGTAGGGACAAAGCATTATTTGGTTAAAAATATAAGGGTGCAAGAGAATATATGTACATGTATCAGTCTTCATTTTGTTATAAATATAATTTATTCAGTAATATATGTAGCAATGTTACTGCGGATATTTTGAATAGATGTACTACATACGCTTAAACATGCTTATAAACTGAAAACAAGCATACAGTTATTCATTACATATCCACATCATTTTTTTTTTTTACACACAGCTAATAACAAATCTGCATAAATAAAATAAAGACACATGAAGAACACAAACCATAACATTGCTATTAAACAGCAAATTCAACAGTGGTATCTATTTAAGCATTAATCTCTGGTGTCTGCTCAGGATGCATTTGGGAATAGGACAATCTGTATTGTATGTGTATAAGTACCAAACCTGTTTTAATTCAGTATGCAATATCTGAATTAATAGAAAGTGCAAATTAACATGGATTAAAAGCTTCACTGAAACACAGAATTATTGAGACACTTACCTGAGTAAAATTACAAAGTTTTAAACAGCGAGGATCTTAAGTAGCTCAGTGTCTAGAAGTACATCTGCTGCCTCAGTTCTGTAAATTGGATAGTACGGACATTAATAGAAACTGTGTCTGAATTAAAGCTCGCGAGACTTGGCAGCAGCAACTTGATCTGCAAGCAGTCGATCTTTACCATCTGACATCTGCTTTATGCATAAAACTTTGTTAAATGTCTGTTTTTAGAGTCACTTCAAAAACAAAGATTGTCATGCATGCTTTGGTAAAGCATAACATATACAAACCTGCTATGGCATGCCTATATATGCATATATACATAGAGAGAGAATGAGAAATTTGAACATCAAAGCAAAAATTTATTAATGAATGCATTTCCATATATATAGATTATGTAATTGTTTACTCTGCTGTAAAATTATCATATTACCAATTGTACTAATAACACCTGTACAGGGAAGATTTACTAAGCAGCAACTGAAGCTGAAGCTGTGTTCACTTTGAATAATCATCATATGCAAAGGAAATGAAAGTAAACTAATAGGATTTTTGTTTGCACAGTATTGGATGATCAGCGTTAACACTTCACTTGAAGGAGAAGTCCAGCCTGAGCTTATTTGGCTGTACTTCTCCTATGGGTCACAGGAGTGCAATTAGTTTTGCACGCTTGTGACCCGTTTTCAGCAGAGAGCGGTCTGAAGTCTGCTCTTTGCTGACATCACTAGATTCAGTCCAGGCACTGTGTCATCACGACAGTAAAGTCTGGATCCACCAGGTGCCTTGACTGATACCCTTCTCAGCCTCTCAGCGAGTTGCTGAGAGACTGAGATGGCTTCTCCCTGCCCCTCCATAGCTCAGTGCTCCAGTGAGCACGGGGGAGGAGGGGCGAGCGGAGAGCTGCTGATTGACAGTCAGCAGTTCTCTGCCCAGGGATATATGAGAACCGAGCCATTGGCGGTGTTCGATTGCTCAGTTCTTAGTGCAGAGGTGACGAGGGACAGATGCAACTTACTAGGTAAGTATGAATCTAGAAAAAACAAAACAAAACATACTTCTCTTTTAATAACTTCACCTTACTCGCTATGTTAAGAAAATATTCCTTGATCTTGGGGAACATTCATCTTGCTAAGTTAACAGTCTCCACTCCTTTGGTAAATATTTTTTTTTTCAGAGCAGCATCATCTGCTTTAAGTTTAGGTTGCACTTTTTGAGAAATGTAATGACTACAACATCAGGTACATGTGGACCAGTATCTAGGCATTCAGGGTAAACAGCGGCAGTTCAAAAACATTAAAGTTTTGGGTTGCATTATTAAAGGAGTATAGACTGTTCACTTAGCATGATAAATGTTCACTTTGAAATGTGAATGTTAGTAAATACAGTGAACCTATGATCACTTTGAATATCCAATGATGTGGGAAGTATTAAAAAAAACACAACAATAATTTTGCAATCACATGATTAGATATTCAAAGTAGATGCGGCTTCACCTTATTTACAACCCCTTTCTGTTTGTCCACCTCTGGATATTTGCAGATATTTATAGGGTCATTCAGCAGGGCAGACAGAAAGAGGGGGTGCTAAAAAGACACAACTTGCCATAGCTCAGAAACCAAATTTCTTCCCTAAAATTAAACAAAATATGACATTACCACAAACTGCAGAGATAATACTAACTGCACACTCAAATAAATAATATGTCAAACTTTCAGCTCATGAAAGGTCATATCAATATGCTGGGCCCTCATGGGATAGCTCAAAGGGGTCTGCAGATCTCTTCTCTCTGTTCTTCTGCCATTGGTTGCAGTGGAGGTATCCCTGGGCGGCAACAGCCATGGGCTTGGTCGGCGGTAGCAAGCACAATTGTCAGGTGTAAAGCCCGCGCGGAGGGAGCAGATAAAAGGGAGCTAATGGCTGTTATTCACTGACCATTTGGACCGGACCGTGACTTCAGTGTCCTGCAGGATGAAGTGCCGTTCTCCAGGCAGATGGAAAAGCCTCCTATGCCGCCTACTAAAGAAAACCGAAGGTCATGGGGGTGAAGAGTGGCTGCTACGTTGTCTGGAGGAGGGGCGCGGTTGAGTTCCGCCTTTCGGGGTGCCCATCACACCCCCTAATGCAGAGGAGGAGACAGCCACGGTCAGGAGCGGGACGTGCCAACAGCTGGGTAGGAAGAAGAAACGTCAAAAGACAAATGCTTCTCCACAGCCAAGAGGCGGGGAGGGACCTGGCAGTTCTGGACAAAAGAGTGCACCTCGGATGAGGCAGAGCAACTACTACTCCGCTTGCCCCTGTGGCAGCCAGCAGTGGGCATTTAGCTTCTAATCCTGGTGGTGAGACGTGTTTTGCTACTAATGTCTCTGAATTGTCAATGTTGGTTACATCTTTATCAAATGTATCACAGCAGTTTAAAGGGGCACAGTCAATTTGTGCTAGTGGTAATGAGTTTGGAGGAGCACAGGACACTGGTGCATTGAGCATTGCTCATAGTGACACTGTTGTTACAGGGGCACATTCTTATGGTGCAAAGGGAAATTTTAATTCTGCTGATTACCGTATATACTCGAGTATAAGCCGAGATTTTCAGCCCTTTTTTTGGGGCTGAAAGTCCCCCCCTCGGCTTATACTCGAGTCAGAGACATTTTACATTGTAAATAGTACCTGAAAAAAAGTTGAGAGGCTGCAGCGTCCATCGTTTAAATCCCGCGGTCTCTTCCTGGTCCCTTCCGTGATAGGCGATTCTCAGCAGACACTCTCCGCCTATCACGAACGTTCTCTCATCCTCAGTTTCCCAGCAGACGTCTGTGATTGGCGGAACACCGAACACAGTGTCTGCTGGGAAACTGAGGATGAGAGAACGTTCGTGATAGGCGGAGAGTGTCTGCTGAGAATAGCCTATCACGGAAGGGACCAGGAAGAGACCGAGGGTTTTAAACGATGGACGCAGCAGCCTCTCAACTTTTTTTCAGGTACTATTTACAATGTTAAATTTAAACAGTGAGGATAGGAACAGTGAGCTAGGGAACAGTGAGCTAGGGAACAGTGAGGATAGGAACAGTGAGGATGGGAACAGTGAGGATAGGAACAGTGAAGATAGGAACAGTGAGGATAGGAACAGTGAGGATAGGAACAGTAAGGATGGGAACAGTAAGGATGGGAACAGTAAGGATGGGAACAGTGAGGCATTGTTGACCCTCGGCTTATACTCGAGTCAGTAAGTTTTCCCAGTTTTTGTGGCAACATTAGGTACCTCGGCTTATACTCGGGTCGGCTTATACTCGAGTATATACGGTATATGGCAGATATTGGTGCCGTGTGGCAAGGTTTAAACGAGTCTACTATGAAGGAAGAAATTGTGAATAATGGAGTTTTACTCCGCTCTAGATTTCCCCTTAACGTTTCAATGTAAGGTAACCCCTCCTTGCCTTTGAGGCCCTCTGCTGCTATGATTGGCGAATCAACTTTTAAAGAGGCCATGCCATGTGAAATATCACCTTTGGGCTTTCACTTAGCTAACGGTCAAAAAAATTGGGAGGGGAAAATTCATCGACATATTGGCATTATTGCCTGCTTCAAAGGAATTTCTGTCTTAATCTGACAAGCAGGCAGGGGAACATACAGAAGAGGATAGGGGGAGAGCCATTCCCAAAACTTTCCGGAACTGGTTACAGGCTTTTTGCATTTATGTGGCTGTCATGGGAGAACGCTTCCCTGAAAAATGCTTAGGTTTATTCCAGCATTTAAACATAATTGCTGAAGCCTTTCATCATTTCGGTGGTACTGCCTGGTACACTTATGACAAGAATTTTCTTCAGAAATTGGCAGTTCACCCCTCTTTGCATTGGGGGTCTAAGGACCTTGAGGGTAGTGTCTAATCTGCAAACTTCATTTTGCAAGGGATTTTGTTTTGCCTTCAATGAAAGGCAATGCAAGTTTCTCTCTAACTGCAGGTATAGGCATGAGTGCTCATGCTGTAACAGGAACCATTCTGCCAGCAGGTGCTTTCATAGATCTGCAGCAACCTCTTTTCCATCACTTCCCAGGGACGGTAGTGGGAAAAGCCTTGACCCCAGTGAGCCTAACAAGAATGCTTCCCTGGTTAGATCGCTAATCCTGATTGCAGGATGGCAGTTCTGCTAATTCATGGTTTCAGAGATGGGTTTTTGGTTCCTTCTTTCAATGGGATAGGCTGTAACATGGTCAGGAATTTAAAATCTGCTTATATACATTCGGCTGTGGTTCAGTAAAAAGTCTCCAAAGAAATTATTAAAGGTAGGATAGCTGGTCCCTTTTCTCGCCCTCCATTTCCAAATTTTAGGCTCTATCCTTTGGGTATTGTTCCTAAGAAAGAGCAAGGCAGTTTTCGATTGATACATTATTTTTCCTATCTGACAGACTCTTCACTTAATGTTGACATTTCTGATGTCGAAGCCCCAGTATTCTATACTTCCTTTGATTAAGCTCTTGTTATTTTAAGGCTGCATGGATGTGGTGCTTTGTTGGCTAAAGCGGACATCAAATCTGCCTTCCGTCTGCTTCCAGTTCACCCACAAGGTTTAGATTCACTAGGTTTTCAATTCCAGGGCCAATTTTATTTCGACAAATGTATGGCCATGTGGTTTTCTTTGTCATGTTTTTATTTTGAAGCTTTTTCTAAGTTTTTGCATTGGGTTTTGTCAGTATCAGATGCTTTGTTTTTTTTTTTTTGTTTTTTTTGCATTATTTGGATGACTTTTTATTTGTTGGCCCTGCGGGCTCCCCTGCTTATCTCGAATCCTTACAACTATTTTTTAGCATATGTGAATACTTTGGGGTTCCGCTTGCACAAGAAAAAACTATCACCACCACTATCAAATTTTTGGGGATTACAATTGACTCCTCGTTAATGGAGTTCAGATTGCCCTTAGACAAATTGCAAAAGATGTGATCAATGATCTCAGTCTTTCTGTTGAAAAGAAAGGTGTTACTGAAGGAAGCAAAATCTCTATTGGCTAGGGTATTTTCCCGAGGTTTGCTTTGGCAACCAGGGGTCTTAGGAGTCCATATTCTCATTTTTGTAACTCCAAAAGCATTAAAGTAATACTAAAGGTTCGAATAAAAATAAATAAATAACAAACATTTCATACTTACCTTCACTGTGCAGTTAGTTTTGCACAGAATGGCCCCAAACGGCGTCTTCTGGGGTCCCCCGGAGGCTCTTGCGGCTCATCCCCGCATCAGATAACCCCCTAGGAAAAGCACTCTCCCGGGGGGTTACCTTGCTCTCATGTCCAGCATTTGGCATCCATAGCCGCCGAATGCAGGGACTCGGCGCCGCCCCGCCACCCGCATCATTGGATTTGATTGACAGCAGCGGGAGCCAATGGCTGCAGTGCTATCAATCTATCCAATCAAGAGCCGAGAACCCTGGGCAGAGAGATGGCGCATCCTCGCCATGGGACATTCCATGGCTCAGGTAACTAAACATAAGATGCATTAAGGTGAAAAAACAGGAAGGTTTACAACCCGTTTAAGGAAGACCTGAAAGTTTGGGATGCCTTTTTATGGAATTTTAATGGTTCAACCATATGGCAACAGGAATTCATTAATGACTATCAGTTGAATTTCTTCACAGATGCTGCTGGCTCCTTAAGCTTTGGAGCCTTTATGGACGGCCATTGGTGCGCCGCTAAGTGGCACTCTAATTGGTTGCAGCAGGACATTCTGCAGAATCTTGTCCTCCTGAAATTATTCCCGGTAATAGTTTCCATAGTGGTTTGGAAGGATGTCTTCATGAACTGTAGAGTTCCGGTGCACACAGATAACAAAAGTTATTTCTTTGCTATTAATACCTTATCCTCAAAATCTGAACCAGTTATTAAACTTGTGCTTTCTAGTATTGCACTACATGCATTTTAATATTTGGTTAAAAGCAACAAACATAGCCGGGATACATAATAACATAGCTGACGCTTTATCTCGGTTTAGTTTGAGAAGTTTTGGGACTTGGCTCCATCGGCGGATCAGTGCGGCACCCCTTGCCCAGATTTCTGCTGGGGCTTAATTTGGAGCTGATACTTTCTAACTTCAGAAACTCTGTATCAAGGAAGACTTGGCTAGACTATTGTCTTTCTTAGTCCAGACAGTGTTCATTTTGTCATGAGTTGAGCTTGGATGCCTTGGATGTGACCGCTTATATCTCTATAGCGTTCGTATCTAAGTTAATTCAGTCAAAACTCAGTCCTGCTTCAGTAAGCAAGATAGTAGCAGGTGTGTAATTTGTTACTAAAATGTGCAGGTTTGCCAGCATTAACTTCTTTCTTTCAGGTCAGTCAAGTACTCAAGAGCAGGGATGAGCCGAACACCCCTCTGTTCGGTTCGCACCAGAACCTGCGAACAGACAAAATGTTCGTGTGAACTTTAGAACCCTATTAAATACAATGGACTCGAATGTTCGAAATCTAAAGTGCTAATTATAAAGGATTATATGCAAGTTATTGTCCTAAAAAGTGTGTGGGGACCCGGGTCCTGCCCCAGGGGACATGTATCAATGCAAAAAGAAGTTTTAAAAACTGCAGTTTTTTCGGGAGCAGTGATTTTAATAATGCTTAAAATTAAAAAATAAAAGTGAAATATTCCTTTAAATTTCGTACCTGGGGGGTGTGTATGATATGCATGTAAAGTGGCGCATGTTTCCCGTGCTTAGAACTGTCCCTGCACAAAGTGTCATTTTTGAAGGAAAAAAGGAATTTAAAACTCACTCGCGGCTATTAATGAATTGTCGGCTCCCCCCAAAAATCCATACCAGGCCCTTATCCGAGCACGCAACCTGGCCGGCCGCAGGGGAAAAGGGGGGGATGAGAGAGCGCCCCCCCTCCCTCCTGAACCGTACCAGGCCACATGCCCTCAACATGGGGAGGATGTCCCCATGTTGATGGGGACAAGGGCCTCATCCCCACAACCCTTGCCCGGTGGTTGTGGGGGTCTGCGGGCGGGGGGGCTTATCGGAATCTGGAAGACCCCTTTAACAAAGGGGACCCCCAGATCCCGCCCCCCCTATGTGAATTGGTAAGGGGTACATTGTACCCGTACCATTTCACGAAGAAAGTGTCAAAAAAAAAAAAAAAAAACACACAAACACCTTGAAAAAGTCCTTTATTAAAAAAAAACAAAAAAAAAAAACATTCCAGCGGAGAAATCCAGTGATCCGATGTCCAACACTGTCCGTCATTGGCTGAGCCTGAGCGGACCTGATGGGGAACTTCCTCCGCAGTCTATTACATGTATAGACCCGCCCCTTCTAAAGTTCCCCATCAGGTCCGCTCAGCCATTGACTCGGTGTAAGGCTGAGGACCTGATGCGGAACATGAGAAGGGGCGGGTCTATACATGTATTACAAACCCCTGAGGGTTTGGGAATTTATAGCCGTGAATAAATGGTGTAGCTCTTTTCTTCATTTTTCTCATTTTTTTTTTTTAGGTAAGGGTTTCCTAAACCTTTTGCTTTGCAGGTCAAAAACCCTGCCTGTAGGTAAAGGCCATTGGGTCTCTCGCCAACTCCACTAATCCTGTTATATGCCCGGTCTCAAATGTTGCCAGGTATCTTTCAGTTAGACCTACTTCTAATGATTCCATCTTTATTCACCAGGTCTTCCTTAACTAGGTACCAGTTTTAAGCTGTCTTAGCTTCCTGTTTGAAACGCCTGAATCTTTTGGGCTTTTGTTTTTCATCCCATTCATTTAGGATTGAGTTGGCTACTACAGCTGTTTCACTGGGTTTCTCTGCAGATGTTTTGAAAAAGGTAGGCCGTTGGGGCAGTGATAGGCACAAAATATATGTCCGCCCTAATCTACAAACGTTGTAATTTTATTTTTCATATTCTCCCAAATCCAATAACTGGATAGTAGGACGTTCCTACATTTTCTGGGCTGCAAAACATGCCGGAACTAGGACCTACTCCTCCAATCTATGTCTGAATGCTAATGAATTTTCAGTTTTTTGGTCGGGCATTAGGGGTTTAAGGTGGCGGAATCTGAGAGACCACTTGATTCACTTGTCTTGCATCTGGCCCTCTCCTCAAGTTTAGGTCATCCATGCCAGGGCAAATGATCTAGGGAAGGTCAAGACTTGGGAGCTGCTCTGCGAAATGAAAAGAGACATTTATTCTATTAGGCTTATGTTTCCAGCTGCCATATTGGCATTTTCTGAGATGATTCCTAGGCCTATCTGGTCTCCCTCTGGTAGCTTATTCTATGTGGACAGGATTAGGAGACATCTCAATAGGACCATTCATAACTTTCTACTTTCGTCTAGTGGAATATCATTTTTGCCACGCTGAATTGAACGTTTTGTTCCTGGTTTATTTTGCAATGATTTGGTGCATTTATCCACAATTGGCCTGGAAAATTTTGATAGAAGCAGCCACGGTTCTGGGGAGGGGGGCCTCAGCCAGTAGCTTCTCTTCTGGCTTCAGCCGGTGGAGAGTAGTCGTCCAGCATTGTCTGGATGGACACAGTGTAATCTTGATTAATGTATTTTAGCCAGGATGGCTTCATATTTCTTTTTTTTTTTTTTCTTCTTTTTCTTTTTTTTTATAACAGGGACAGGGCCCACATGACCCGGCGTGGTACAAAATAATACACAGTACAGAACAATAGCACTTTACAAATCTAGGTACATGGCATCATGACCAATGAACGACACATCTAATCGTAAGACACGATACAATGGGTAACAACTTTACAACTAAACATAGTGTGCCTCTTGCGTCCCTGACCTTTTGCCCAGGCGTCTCAGCTATACTGGGTGTGCATTGTTGGCATGGGGATCTCCTACAAAGAGGAGGGTGTATGTGTGCTAAATTGTAGCAATGCAAGATGCCGGGGCCCATGAGCTCGGTCCCCACATTCTAGGTATTTAAAAGGACTCTCAAGCATGGGAGTAAGAAGTATCAAGAGAGGAAAGGGAAAAAAAAGAATAAAAGATAGAAAAAAACAAAGAGAAACATATGAAGTGGTCAGAAAAAATAGAGTGGGGGGTAGGAGGGGGGGCTCAGTCTCCCGCGTATGGAATGACAATAGAGAACACCTGGAACGCCGACACCGCCGCCTGTAGGGAGGCCGGGGGGGTGGGATCCACAGAAGAGTGCATCTTCATGCATCAACGTCGGGCTCCCTCAGTGTCTGTCCCTCAGCTGAAAATATGAAGATATTCCAGAGCTGCCAAGTGTTAGTAAATGTTTCTTGCCTATTCTGTGCTGTAAGGACAAGGTCCTCCATGTGTTTTATCTCTTCTACTTTTGCCAGCCAGGAAGCAATGGATGGTGGAAGTGTGGACTTCCAGTGGAGTGGGATACAGACCTTAGCTGCGTCAAGTAGATGTCTAATCACAGACTTTT
This sequence comes from Rana muscosa, assembly GCA_029206835.1. NCBI lineage: Eukaryota > Metazoa > Chordata > Amphibia > Anura > Ranidae > Rana > Rana muscosa. Next base: position 571,167,107 of record CM055121.1, read on the forward strand.
TGTTCACCTTCTCCGGGACGCTAGACACGTGCAGAAGAAAAAATGCAGGATCGTCCGGTATGGTGTGTTCCGTGAACTTCTGGGCCACCTCTCGCACTACGCGCCAGAAGCGGCCCAGGTTGGGGCAGGACCAAAAGATGTGTACCAGTGTCCCCCTATCTGCCCGACAGCGCCAGCAAAGATCAGACGTGGCTGAGAAAAATTTGTGTAGGAGTCCTGGGGTTCTGTACCACCTCGACAGTAGTTTGTAATTGGTCTCCTGGATTTTGGCACAAATCGAGGACTTGTGTGTGAACCTAAGGATACACTGTCGCTTGGCTTCATTAAAGTGACAGTTCAGATCCAGCTCCCATTTAAGTAATCCCGGGGGTACAAAGTCTGCCTGTGGAGTGTTTAGAAGAGTGTAGGTCAGTGAGAGCGTGTGCGCTATAGTTCCTGAGGCGTCACAGAGTTCTTCCAGTGTTGTGAGAGATCGATTGTTTGCGCCGGGGGGCGTCAAAGGGTGGAGAAAGTGGGCTAGCTGACAGGATCTCAAGAAGTCTAAGTGAAACCAGCCCGAGGGGTCAGAAAGTTCCGCAATTTTATTCCAGCACCCTCCTGTACTAAAGTGGGAGGCCTGATGTAGGCCCGCCTCGCCCAGCCTCCGAAAGACCACGTCCTGCATGCCCGGCGCAAACCCGGGGTTTCCCAGTATGGGATATAAAGGCGAGTTGGGAGAGGATAAGGAGGTCTGGGAGAGGAGTCGAGCGCAAACCCGGGTTGTGTTGCCAATCAGTGGGTGACCCTCGCTGACGAAGTCCTGCTGGACGTAACGCCGCGTACGGGGGGAGGAGCTCACGCACGGACGTCACCCGCTGCCATCTCCATGCTGGACGGATGTCCACAGTGTTTATTCACATTGTTATTCCCGGCTATCATACCGGCTTTTATCTAGGCGCAGAGCGACAATGCTGTTTTTTTATTATTGACTTTCAATAAATTTACGGAGTGCACTTAGGCTGTCTCCCTTCCCTTTTTTTCTTGTGACTATTGGATACTATACCATTGCATCCAGTACCATACTTAGGAGGATCTATTACACCACCTTCTGGCCACATATTTCGGCTATCTGCGGAAGGACCTTTGCTGCAGTCACTCGATTCCATTATCCCTGGGTGGATACACGCCTGTATGACCTTCTCTTAGCGGAAAGGTCCATCGTATCTGGTAAGCTCAACATTTTTACGGTGGAGGATTACATCAGCACATTTTGGGCAGATGATTGCATCTTCCTTCTTTTCATCACATGAGGAATCTCATCCCTTTTTCCTGCTATACCATTCTGGGAATCTATGAGGACTTTTCTCTCTCAGTGATAGAACTGTATTTGATCTGATAGTGTTGACCACTCATTTGATGCTGTTTTTATATTCACCATTTTAATTTTCTTATGCGCTGCACATACCCTTGTTTTGCTATTTACTTATAGGTTTGTGATGACCCTAATGTGTACAGCTGCTTAACGTTTCCATTTTATTTTTTTGTTTGCGCTGATTGCTTTATCTTTTACAATCAGTGGGTGATGCCTGAGCTCCGCCGGCAGGGACATGTAACACCAAGGAGCTCTGTACCAGGGAGCTCTGTTAAGGGGGACCATGCATTGGTCTTGTTCCAATTGTGTCCAGAGTTTGGTCTCTTGATGTCGACACTAATCGATAAGCCTCCCTAGGTGTACTGCCTGATAGTATGTATGAATGTCCGGTAGTGCGCACCCGCCATAGTGTTTAGGTAGGACCAGTAATTTATGTGATAACCGCGGCCTCTTCTTAGCCCATATAAATTCTGTAAATGCGGATTGGACCTGTTAAAGTAGGATGTCGGGATATGAATAGGTAGTGCTTGCACGAGGTAAAGAAATTTCGGGAGGATCGTCATTTTAAGGATATTACATCGACCTACCCAGGAATGCAAACCCATGTGCCATTGATTCAACAGCATTCTAACAGTTCTCAGCAGGGGCGGGAAATTAAGATCATATAGCCGCGAGAGTGTATGTGGGATATTTGTGCCTAAGTACTTCAAGGCGGTCGTCGACCACTTCAATCTGAAGCAAGATTGTAGGTGTGTCAGTTGTGATTGTGGTATTCCCATGCCCATCGCCTCCGACTTTGCAAAGTTGATTTTTTAATTGGAAAACGTCCCGTATTTTGCGAATTCCCCTAGCAGGTTTGGAAGGGAGACTGAGGGATTGGTAAGTGAGAACATAAGGTCGACACCTTATGTTGGGTGCGGCCAATCGTCACTCCTGAGATGTAGGGGTTCAGTCAGACATGGCATTGGAATGGTTCCAGCAAGAGGGCAAAGAGAAGGGGGGACAATGGGCACCCCTGTTGCATCCAAATAGTGATCGGGAAAGTGTCTAAGGTCATTCCGTTGGCCCTGACTTTAGCCAACGGAGCCGCATACGTCACAGATATCCAACCCAATATGTTACTGCCCAGGCCTATGTGGCATAATGTGACGAACATAAAGTCCCAACTGACCCGATCAAAAGCTTTTTCAGCATCAGTGCCTATAAAGACGCTGCGGGTGCGGGTGGCCGAATAAAGCAAGTTCAGGACTTTGGTAGGTAGTGTTGTCCCTCGCTTCCCTCGTTGGGACGAAGCCCACTTGGTCCAAGTGTATCAGGTGGGGTAGATGGGTTTGTAGTCTAGTGGCAATGATTTTGATGAATAATTTAAGATCTGTGTAAGCAGGGATATAGGTCAGTAGCTCAGTGTGTCGGACCTTTACCGTCTTTGGGAATGACTGCAATTTGGGCCTGTAGAGTATCGGTATGTAATGTTCCCCCCTTGGTGAGGCCATTAAGCAGTCTGACCAGATGGTCACGCAGTGATGGGAGTAACGTCTTATAATAGTGGAGCGTGATTCTGTCCGGACCGGGGGCTTTACCTAGTTTTGTACTACCTATTGCTAGCTGTAACTTGGGCAGCGTGATGGGGTCCTCTAGCAGGTCTCGTGTTACTGTAGACAGGGTGGGCATACAGGAGGAGGCTATGTAGTCTGTCATATGGTCCTGAGGTGGACAGATTGCATAGTGACTCATAGAAGGATTTGAATTCCTTTGTTATCTGTTGGGGCATGGCTACCTTTTGACCCGTCGGAGAGTGTACGTACGGTATGTAAGATGCCAGTTTCTGGGAGCGTAAGGATTGCACCAGTAACCTGCCGCACTTATTACCAGATTCATAATCCTTTTTGCGAGAGACTTGGAGTGCCGATTTCGCTCTAAAAGTGAGAAGGTCAGTGACCTGCGTGCGTACTGTGTCAAGTTCATTTCTGATCAGGGTCGTCGAGGTTCGCTTGTGACTAGTTTCCAGGGTTTGGAGTTTGTCAAGGAGTAGGGTGAGTTGAGCTGTCCTCTGTTGTTTAAGTCTTGCACCATGTTTTATGAGTACCCCCCGTATGACTGTCTTATGGGCTTCCCAGCCAAGGCCTGCATCACTGTCAGTGTCATTGTTAGTTTGGAAGTAGTGGGTTATTTCCTTCATCACGTCCGCTAGTACCTCAGGGTCCTGTAAAAGGCTCTCATTGAGCCTCCACGGCTTCCTCTGGCCTCTATGGAAGTCAGTCAGGGTGTATTGTAATGTGACCGGGGCATGGTCCAACCAAGTGATGGACCCCAGTGAGGTTCCTTTAACCACCTGGAGTTGGTTGGGGGGAGCAAAAAAATAATCAATGCGCGAGTACGTGTTATGGGGGCGAGAATAGAAGGTATAGTCTCATTCTCCGGGGTGAAAAAGGCGCCAGACGTCAATTAACTGTGAGGCATGGAGAGCCAAATGTATGGCCTTGCCTGTGCCCCGAGTGGTAGAGGAGTGTCCCGTGGAGGTATCCTCCTCAGGGAGTAGGGGGATATTGAGGTTGCCCCCTACGATGAGCTGTCCCTCGGAAGACCTCCGGAGGAGAGTTAGATGCTTCCTAATGAAGGTGTCCTGTTTGCTGTTAGGGGCGTAGAGGTTCGCAATAGTCACCTTTAGGTCACCAATCAGGCCCTTGAGGAACAAAAATCTGCCCATCGGGTCAGTGAGGACTGCAAAAAGGGACCATGGTAGTTTTGCTGAGATCAAGATAGAGACCCCTCTAGCTTTAGCCTCTGAGTAAGCCGAATGATATACAGTCGGGTAAAACCTATTCTTAAGAATTGGAAATGTATTGTCTCGGAAATGTGTCTCCTGTAATAGGACAATGTCAGCGTCCAGGCATCTCATATCATTGAGCAGCATCCGCCGCTTCTCAGGAACATTAAGTCCCTTAGCATTTAAGGTGACAATGTTAATCTCATCCATGTTCGCGGGAGGGTAGAGGGGGGAGGGTAGGCCAAATGTAGGGGGAGGGAGGGGAGAGAAGGTGACGAAGCTAGTGAGAAGAAGAAGAGAGAGAGAAAAACAGAGAAAGAGGAAAGAACCCTGTGGGTAATAAGATGCGGCCGCTGGAGGAATACACCCTTAGTGGACGATTACCAGCCAAGCTGGGAATTAAAAGTATCTGCAAAACAATTGCAACTACGCTCCCCAGAAACTCCTGGATAATGAGCGTTGTCCTAAGTGGGAGTGTGTTCAGAAAGGGCCTCTAGGAGACTCCCAGGCCCTTCCCGCCCACATCGACCATCACTGATTGTATGGATGTGGACCCTAAGTGAGTGGTTGATAATGTACAGCATGGAAATGAGTGAATAGCAAGGACGCGTGTCTCTAGAGACATGAACAGTGCAATAAAACAGTCAAACAGTCAAAGTACATAAGCTGACCAACATATAAGATCTAACTCCCCCTGGGACCCCAGCCCCCATGCCACGGATCTATGTCCCCCAATAATCTGATGGCTTCATTTTTCATTTAAATTTGAGTTATTATCAGGTTACCCCTTGGATAACACTGTGGCCATTGTTTAAATTGCCAAAATAAATAAATATTTGTGAAATGTATCTGATGTTCTATGTCTCTTTATTACTAATATTCCTTTGTGCTAGTCCATGTCTATTCACAAAGTTATTGAGTGAGGAGAAATATGAGATATAAAAAAAAAAAGAAAACTCACTTCCATGATGCAGTATTGGTCTGATGCTGCAGCTGTCCCCTGCTGGCTCTAAGACTGAGAACTGAGTGATCATATGCCCACTGATCACTCAGTTATTGGTCTTCCCTTAGCAGAGAGTAGCAATTGTCAGTCACCACTACTCCCTCTGCCCCTACAGCACTTACTGGAGGATTGGATGCTCAGAGTGAGAGCCAGGTGTCAATCAGTATCAACAATATGGTCAGGATCCCACCAGAGCCTGGAGCAGCTCTGTGTTGTCAGCCAACACTCCTGTGACCCAAGAAAAAAAGTTAAGCCAAAAAATGATTGTAAATACTTCTCTTTTAAAGTATAATGATGTCTTGATTGACCACCTAGCTCTTGATGTTTCTGGTTTGCGACAAGAGGATTATGACTTATGCTGCTTAGTTCTCTTAAACACCTTCTTTTTTTTTAACAGAAGATGAATTCTGACTAGTTTTGGGGATTCTCCAATATGCCTTAGGTACCTATCTTCTTTTGTACACGATATGATTCCAGTTCATAAAAATACATAATTTTTTTTAAAGAGCCTTCTGGAGCAGCACTTTATTTCTTTGTTGGAAGACATTAGTCTGACAATAGTGCTTTCAGTCTGCATTTTGCTAGCCAGGAAACTTCTTGTGCTCACCAGCTTTTTGGAAATGTGCAGTAGACTTTAAAGTGTGGACCAAAACGCCCAGCATTTTGGTCCTGAATTTGCAACTATTAACATTGCCATGTTTGCACCTATTGCAGCATGTGGTATGGCCCAGTTAACCAAAAGAAACTGCATTCATTTCCAATCATTGCCTTCTGTCACTGTGAATAAAAACCGACAAACATCTAAAATTGGTGCCAAGGTGGTATGTTAGCCAGCTCATTCCATGGACCTTTAGCAAAGGTCTTTGTGTAACTGATTCTGATTTCAGATTGCTGTGCACAAGTTTCCAGGTTTGATACAAGGAGACCATATGCTCTACTTCCTTATCAACTATTGGCCATCTATTGGCCTATGAATAGAGAATTGGCATATTAAAGGGGAAGTATGGGAAAGCAGAACTAGGTAGTACATGTTACCCTCATGCTTCCATTACATTTCTTTCTCCAGTCCTTTAGTTTCTGCAGTACAGACATTTTAACTGTCAGGAAGGATCTTTTAATGGTTCTCTCTCAGTTTGAAATTTAGAGATGGTGGATACAACTCCAGAAATCCACCCTCTCTTTCAGTCCCTCCCTCTTTTGGACATGTGGCTGCGCAGGGTGAAGGAGCGCACACCCGAGCTGCTATTCAGAGTGGGCACACTTTTCACGTGCCTCTGTTTCCATGACGGCATGTCCCTAGCTAAAACCTGGAAGCGGAGACAGCGTGAGAAGCAATGCAGTCTCCTAACCTCCATCGGTCTTGTGGTCTGAACTACACTTTCCCTGGATGTCTCTTCTTCTCCCCTCTGCCAAACTCCAACACCCCCCCCCCCCCCGTGGACTTTGATGTCTCTGTGTCTCTTTGATCTCCTCCGCCCTCCTTCTCATCACTCAAGGGCTTTTTAAGCTTGTGTTGGCTTCTCCTCCAGCCGCTAAGAGGAGGGGGAGGGAAGGGGGCTGTGGTCAGGTTGACAATAGTGAGCAGGGAGGAGAGGGGAGTGTCAGTGAACACTTCTCATGTTTCTGCAATCCCCTGGATGGACACAGGTATGCTGCCATATGCTGTCACCTGTTTACTGTCTTTCTGTTTTTGGAATGAACATAGTGCTGTGTGTAGAGAGCATAACTGTGTTAGTACATAGCAGGTCTGCAGAGGAGAGGGAAACTGACAATTCCCTGTCATCTAAATATAAATCAGTGTATGGGTACTCCTATGGGATGTAAAATGGCACCCCAATATATAAACTTATATATGACTGACTTGGAAGGCACATTTCTTAACAGCATAAAACAAAAGCCATAAGGATACTATTGCTATATTGATGATACTAATTTATGAATACCTTTCATCCATCAATCAAATAAAAAATGGACTATTCAAGCACACATGTCAACTTCCTAGACACCACAGTATCAGGGGTGACAAGCTGAACACCTCAATATACAGGAAACCCACTGACCGATGAATCTATCTCCACAACTCAAGCTTCCTCACACTAAATGGGCCATTATACACAGACAGGCCACCAGATATCACCAAATATGCTCTGACCCAGAAGACAGAAATAAGCATCTAAGAATATATATATATATATATATATATTTTTTTTTTTTATTATTATTATTATTATTTAACAGAATTAGATACATTCATGTTCCTTTTTTTTTTTTAAACAATTTATTTTATTGAAAGAATAAAACCTTGAGGCTGGGTTCACACCTCTGCGTTGCGTTTTTGAGCTTGGAGTCTTTGCTTAGTTCGCAATCAGTCGTTCAGCAGTTCCATTGCGTTTTTAGCTGCGGACTTGCCGACCTGGGAAGTCTCGCCGCTGTTATCATGAGGGGGAACTCCACGCCAAATTTTAAATAAAAAACCGCCATGGGTTCCCCTCCAGGAGCATATCAGGCCCATAGGTCTGGTACGGACTTTAACGGGAACCCCTACGCTGAAAAAAAACGTTGTGGGGGTCCCCCCTAAGTCCATAGCAGACCCTTATCCGAGCACGCAACCTGGCAGGCCGCAGGAAAAGAGGGGGGATGAGAGAGCGCCCCCCTCCCTCCTGAACCATACCAGGCCGCATGCCCTCAACATGGGGGTGGGTGCTTTGGGGCAGGGGGGCCCAAAGCACCCTGCCCCCATGTTGATGAGGACAGAGCCTCTTCCCGACAACCCTGGCCGTTGGTTGTCGGGGTATGCGGGCGGGGGGCTTATCGGAATCCAGGAGCCCTTTTAATAAGGGGGTCCCCAGATCCCGGCCCCCCACCCTATGTGAATGAGTATGGGGTACATCGTCGTCTACGCCGTCTACACCAGGATCATCATCATCATCATCATCATCATCAGTCGTCCATCAAACCTGATAACCAGGTAAGTATATCGGACTCCTTCCATTAGCGGGAAGGTCAGGGTAGCTCCAACCGCCTCCAGGGATCAGGAAGGAATCATCATCACTAGGATCATCATCAGCATTGGATCATCATCAGCATCAGATCATCATCACTATCGGATCATCATCACTATCGGATCATCCTCACTATCGGATCATCCTCACTATCGGATCATCATCACTATCGGATCATCATCACTATCGGATCATCATCACTATCGGATCATCATCATTATTAGATCATCATCATCATCATCCTTGTCAACATCAAACACCAATTTCAAGCATTAGCACACCTCAGCAGCTCTCTCATCGCATCGCTCATCATCATCATCATCAACATCAGGATCATCATCGTTATCAACATCATCTCATCGCCTCATCATTATCAGCACTTTTTCAACATGGTTAACATTATATACTCAGCCGACACCATCCAAAGCCTAAAGAACTTCGCCACAACACTACCAACACCCATCCAAAAAAAATTACAAAAAGAACGAATCGTAAGAATCAGTCGACTATCAACAGGAAAAAACAGAGCACCATGGCATCTACAACATCTATCAAGTGCCCTAATAAACACCAGATCTGCAGTCAAACACAGACAGCAAATCCATGATTTCATAACCCAGCACAACATAGACTGCCTCTTCATCACGGAAAGCTGGCTAACACCCGACTGCAATACCATCCTAGCAGAACTAGTGCCGGAGAACTACCGCATCCTAACTGAGCATAGAACAGGACAAAGAGGAGGAGGCCTAGCAGTAATTTACAAAGACCACCTTACGTTCATCAAACCAACTCTACAGAACTCATTGCCTTTCATGGAAACACTCACTCTGCAACTACAAACTACACCCCAGGATACCATCCACATACTGCTCTGCTACAGACCACCGGGACCCAAGACACACCTCCTCACACATCTAAATGAATTTTTCTCAACATACACCATGAAAACCAAAAATCTGCTGCTACTTGGAGTCTTCAACCTTTGGGCCAACTCCCCCGAAGACCCTATCGCCACTGCCTGCATCGACCAACTAGAAAAACTAGGCTTGCAACAATTGATAAATACTCCTACTCATGTATCAGGTCAAACTCTTGACCTAATCTTCAAACAAGATATGGACATCAACACACTGGACAACCAGCCTCTACCATGGACAGACCACCATGCCATCAAGTTTACTATAACGACCAACACGGCCCTCCAAAAATCAATACAATCAGCAACAACACACTGGACAAGATCACAGAAGAAACTATACTCTGAGCTTTTCAAAACCACGCTATTGAACAATATGGAAATGCTAAACCAAAACCACTCAACAGAAGAAACACTCAACTTCCTGAACAATGCTTTGCTACAGACAGCAGATACGGTTGCTCCAAGACGCAGAGCACTCATCCGCAAAAACAATGCAGGCTGGTTCAATGACACTCTTACTTTACTGAAACAAGAACGCAGAAGAGCAGAAGGAGCCTGGAGAAGAAAGCAACAAAGGAGAACTACAAAATCTACAAAGCACTCACTAGGAAATATCATAAAGCAATCTTCAAAGCAAAAAGAGACCATTTCGCTAACACCATCGCAAAAGCCCTAAACCGCCCCCGCAAACTCTTCAAACTAGTAGCTCAGACCATGAATCCCACCTGTTTGGAGTCTTCAGCAAACGAAACACAGGAATTCTGCAATGAACTATCCAATTTTTTTATCGACAAAATTGATAACATTAGGAAAATAATTCAGCAGGAAAAATCAAACAACCCCACACAGCCAAAGGAAGAAAAGAACCAGATAAATATTCTGCAATCAAAGAAATTTACTCTGGTCCCAATTACAATCGACACTACTAAAAACATCATCAGAAGCCTCCGAGATAGCACTTTACCGAACGACATCTTTCCGGCAAAACTGCTGAAAGAATGTACCGACATCTTGGCACCCCACATAACACACTTCATCAACCAATCGTTCAAAGAAGGTATTGTGCCGACTTCCCTTAAACAAGGAATAATCAAACTCCTATTAAAGAAACCCAACCTCGACCCGAATGACCCAAATTTTAGAAGACCGGTAACAAGCCTGACCACCATCTCCAAGATTATCGAGAAAGTTGTAACACAACAGCTACAACTTCATTTGGATACCCACAATCTCCTGGACCCACTTCAATCGGGGTTCCGCCCAGGCCATGGGACGGAAACGGCACTTCTCAAAATATGGGACGACGTACTAGAAGCAGCAGATGACGGAGAATCATGTCTCCTGGTGCTGCTGGACCTCAGTGCAGCCTTTGACACAGTAGATCACAAAATCCTACTTACGCGTCTCACCGAAGTAGCAGGAGTCGCAGACACGGACCTACCATGGTTCGCATCCTTCTTAGAAAACCGATCCCAGACAGTGAAACTGGGAGCCTTTACCTCGGCACCACGCACAAATACATGCGGAGTCCCTCAAGGATCACCCCTGTCACCGGTACTCTTCAACATCTACCTTCGGCCACTCCTCAAAATCATCAGTGAACAGGACATGCGTTATCACTCCTATGCAGATGACACTCAACTATACTTTTGCATCAACAACAAAAAAGATCAATATTACGGACTGGAAAAATGCCTTACATTGATAAACAATTGGATGACAGAGAGCTCCCTCAAGCTTAATGGATCCAAAACAGAACTGCTCATTTTCCACGCTAACCGAAAGAAAAACGCCAGGACCACATGGACGCCGCCCACCATCCTGGGACAAAACATAACCCCAAGCACCAAAGTTAAAAGCCTGGGAGTTATCTTTGACTCAGACATGACTATGGACGCACAAATAGGATCAGTAGTCAGTGGATCCCACCACCTTCTCCGCCTGCTACGAAGACTCATCCCGTTCATCCCGGAAAAAGACAGAGCAGTAGTAGTCGGAACCATTATCAATTCACGGCTTGACTACGCTAACTCACTTTACCTAGGACTACCCAAATACCAAGTTGCATGTCTACAAGTCGTCCAAAACACAGCGGCCAGACTGGTAACAGGGAAAAAACCTTGGGAATCAATCGCACTGTCCCTGAAAAGCCTCCATTGGCTAGCCGTAAAGGATCGGATCACATTCAAGACCCTCTGCCTCACCCACAAATGCGCACAAGGAAACGCTCCTGAATACTTATGCGAGAAAATAAAACACTACACCACTACTCGTGACCTTCGATCAACTAACCAAAACCTCCTCCACATCCCCAAGACCCGCTACAAAGCCAAGGGAGAACGAAGGTTTGCTGTCCAAGGACCAAGGCTATGGAATGCGCTACCCAAGAATATCCGCATGGAAGAAAACCATCGGGCCTTCCGGAAAATACTAAAGACCCATCTCTTCTAACGATCTCAACGACACTGGATGCAAAGTGCCTTGAGGCGATTTAGTTTGCAATTGCAGCACTATACAAGTTACTCACTCACTCACCCCTACCCATTCCCCTGGTGGAAGAAAATGGCAATAAAAACACTACACAGGTTTTTTAAGTAATTTATTAGTCAGCTCCGGGGGTCTTCTTCCGACTTCGGGGGTCTTCTTCCATTTTCGGGGGTCTTCTTCCAACTTCCAACTTCCAACTTCCAACTTCTTCCAACTTCCAAGTTCGTGTTCCGACTTCGGGGGGTCTCTTCTGACTTTGGGGGTCTCCGGTGTCGTCTCCGCACTCTCCGGTTCTTTCTTCCTTCTGCAGCTTCCAGCTCTTTTGCTAGCGGGGGCCCGGTCTTCTTTGTCGCCTTCTTCCCTCTTCTCTCCTGGAGATGTTGACTTGTCGCTGTCTCCGGCTGTAATGCCGTGTGAGCGGAGCGCATTCACTTATATAGGCATGGTCACCTGGTGATGCCACCCAGTGACCCCGCCCCCATATGACATCACAGTCCTGGGGAATGATGGGACTGTGACGTCATATGGGGGCGGGGTCACTGGGTGGCATCACCCGGTGACCACGCCCATGCCTATATAAGTGAATGCGCTCCGCTGTGCTTGCTGGGAGAGGGTATAAAGGGGCGGACATCTTCGCCACGAGGTTCGAGTCCCAGGCACCTTCAGCCTGAGGCTGCTGTCCACGGTCGGTGTCCAGGCGGCCTAGGCCTGGACACTTGGAGTTCGTGTTCCATCCCAGACACCTTCAGTCTGGGGTGAGGTACTCAGCAGGAGGCCTGGGCCCAGTACCTTCCGCTGGGTCCCGCGAGGGAGGGATTGTCCTAGGGTGCCCCGGGAGTTGGGCACCCGAATCCAGAGGCGTAAGGGACCGGTGGAGTGATTCATCCGAAGATCTGGTGTAGCATATTGCCAGTGCCGGGTGAACCTCTGGAGACCGCCCAGAGAGATATCTTTCCCAAACAGGGGCCAAGTTCATAGAGGAAGGTGGTTCATGTTCTATGACCGGTGGCAGCGGTCCAACTATTCAACTCAGGTCAGTGGCAAGGACCTGCTATCAGGCCTGTGGCAGGGGCCTCAACGGTTCATCCGGTCAGTGGCAGCGACCAAAACTCACGGTCGGTGGCAGAGACCGTGCGCCAGGCCTATTCGCTAGCAAAGGAATAGGAGAGTTCATTTGTGCCTGGGCCTACTCGTATCCACACCCCTGTTTGTCTGTTACTAAAAGTTCAACTAATCGTGTTCACCCTGAAAGCAGAGAAATAAAGGAGTGTTGAACTTTTGATTGGTGTGGGGCTCTATTATTGGCAGACACTTCTCCACGGTACAAGGAGAGGCTTCGTATGCAGTGAACAGACCCGGAGGTAATTTAAGTGACTGTGCTCAACCCTCATACACATATGAGGGGAGAGCTTGGCATAGTGTTCCTGCACTCTTGTCTCCCAGGTACCCCTAGACACAAGCCACTCAGACGAGAAAACCGAGAGGGAGAGTGAGGCTACCGCTACAGTAGTGGAGGGGCCTAGTTACTCCCAGCTAAGTTGAGGTAGGTGGGAGATCGAATCTGAGGTCTTAATATAGTGTACTTCCAGAGGAAGGATTGGGTGGTCGGGAGTATGGTATAAAGCCTTTGTCTTGGTCTAATACCTTGTAAGGAGGGGTGTGGGAATGAAGGGATGAGGGGGGAGGGATGGGGGAGAAAGGGATGAATGGGGGGGTAGAACGGGGGGACGTCTCTGACTTCCTATGTTTATATACTTTTGGATGGGGAAATCTAGACAAGAGAAAAGGGGAGCGAAATGGAGTGGTTACACAAACCGAGAGGGAGTGTCAGGGAGAGAGGTAGATTGATTAGGTGGAAGGTGTCGGTTTGCGGTAGTCATGTCCTGTCATACATCAGGCCACTTTTTGAATGGGTGAATCTAGTATATCAGTATACGCAGGCGTTGTCTGGAAGTGTGTCCAACAGGCCCAATTTTTGCTATATTTTGTGGGGGTGTCACGGACAATGTGGAAAGTTCTTCCATCTCGGCCACTTTGCGAATTCTGAGAAACCATTCTTTGAGTGTGGGTATCTGTGTGGAGTTCCAGTGTATGGGGATACACTGTTTTGCTGCGTTAATTAAATGCATAGCCAATGATTTGTGATAGACGTTGTGAGGTATGGGTGAAAGGTGGAGAAGGAATTGAGCTGGAGAAAATTCTAGATCATAGGTAGTGATCTGGGAAGTTATGCGGCATACTTCTTTCCAAAAAGGTTGTAAGGAAGAGCAGGACCACCAGATATGGAGTAAAGAGCCCCTTTCTTGGTGGCATCTCCAACAGAGGTCTGGCGTAGCGGGATTGAATTTGTGTAGGAGGGACGGAGTGCGATTCCATCTAGATTGGATTTTGTATCTATTTTCTTGAGTAGTGGTGTTTATCGATCCTTTATGGATATTCAGGAAGATTTGCTCCCATTTCTCTGGTGGGAGTGAGATGGATAGGTCTTTCTCCCAATTTTTACATGCTAAGCTTACGTTAGCTTTTGTGTCAGAGAAAATAAGATTGTGCGTAGTAGAGATTAAGTGGAGTTGTGGTGACTTATGGGTACATGAGTTTTCAAAAGGAGTGAGTTGTCTCGAGCATCGTGAGTTAGTGTCTAGGGATTTAAGATAGTGGGCTAAAAGCAAGTATGTCCAAGGAGAGATAGGTGGTCTTTCCAGTCGGGAGGAGAGCTGGGAGGCGGAGAGGAGTTTGCCCTGGTGGAAAAACTGATGTGTCCTCATATGATTGTGTGGCCAGTTATCTTTAAGAAAGCGGTTATGTAGTCCTGGTGGGAAGTCAGGGTTTAATTTGACTGGTGAGAGTGGGCCGGGTATGGAAGAAATGGAAGTCTGTTTAAAAGTTTGGTGAAAGCAATCTAGCGTGGGTCCAACTGAGGGGTGATGTTGTAGTGTTGGGGGAATGTGTTGTGGAGGAATCCAGGTAAGGGAGTCTAGTTGTAGGGTTGTGAAAGAGGCTTCTAAGGGGACCCAATCCTTTTGTGATGAGTGAACATTCCAGTCTACTATCCTTGCAAGATGGGTAGCTGTGTGGTAATTCAGGAGGTCTGGTAGGTCTATGCCGCCAAGACGTTTTTGACGGGAAAGCAGAGAGAAACTAATTCTGGGTTTGTGGTCCCCCCACAGGAATATGGAGCATATACTCCTATATGTTTTAAAGAAGGCAGGTGGGATCTGTGTTGGGACTGTCTGTAATATGTAGAGCATTCTTGGAAGGGCGTTCATTTTTAGTATTGCAGCTCTGCCAAACCATGAGAATATTGGTTTATTCCAGGTTTTGAGATCAGCAGTTAGTTTATTTAAAAGAGGTAAATGGTTCTTTATATATAGATCAGAGAGTCTGTCTGGGAGCTGTATACCTAGGTATGTGATGGATTCTTGTTTCCATTGGAAGGGGAAATTTTCTTTGCACTGTGCCACTAGAGAGTGAGATAGAGATATGTTGAGGGCAAAAGATTTTGATTTTTTTTTTTAGGTTGGAGAGCAGCTGGAATTGTTTAAATTCTGACAGTAGCATTGGTAGGGAGGTCACTGGATTTGTAAGGAATAGTAATATGTCGTCTGCAAAGGCGGCGTATTTATATTCCTTTACGGGCATTCTGATTCCCTGGATGTCTGGGTTAAATCTGAGTTTGCGGAGGAATGGTTCGAGAGTGAGTATGAAGAGGATAGGGGATAAGGGGCACCCCTTTCTCGTTCCGTTCCGGATGGGGAAGGCATCCGACAGAGTGTTATTGACCCGGACTTTAGCAGATGGGTTCGAGTAGAGTGAGAGAATTAGGTCAGACATGTGTGGACCTATGCCTATTGCTTGTAAAACTGCTCTCATATAGTCCCGTGCCACTCTGTTGAATGCCTTCTCCGCATCGTGGGACAGGAAAAAGCCTTTTTGGTTTGTTTGTGTCATTGCATCAAAGAATATTAGCAGATTCTTTCCAAAAGAAAGTTTAAAATAACAAAACCATCAATAAAACTATGAGCATTGCCTTAAAAACCCAAAGAGAAAGTTTTCTACAATATAAAGAGAAAAATACAAATAAGTGTACCTCTAGTAACCACATATAATCCAGCACTAGGAGGGATAAGAAGAATAATCAAAGAGCTTCAACCCATCATAACAGGGGATGACACATTGAAATAAATATTCCAACAAACCCCTGGCTAGCTTTTAGGCAACCACCCAACCTTATAAATAAACTTCATTCTGATCATGAAGTCACACATGAAGTAATCAAGCCTTGCAACAAACCACGCTGAAACTTTGGCAGCCAGATCAATCTATCCAAAGCTGTCGCATACACAAATGGGACCTTCAGTATCACAGGATCATATAGCTGTACCTCCAGTAATGTTGTGTACTTCATCCAATGCAAAAAGAAGCAACTAAGGATCCTAAGCTGGTGAAAAAATAATGAAAGTACATAGACACATCATTAAAGAACATAAAGAAGACGATTTCTGAATATATATATATATATATATATATATATATATATATATATATATATAAAATGTATCAAAAAAATTAAGAACAGAGTCTATTTGATAAAACAGCGCTTAGTATTGGATAATGTCCAACTTCAAAAAATATGCGGTATGGTGGAAAAGAAATAAAATCACAAAGGATGCAGTAAAGTCACAGTTCTTAGTGTGGTCGGTGTTTTTAAAAGATGGATGAATCGTGCACCCTACACCAGCTCCCAATCTTCACCACAGATGTGATATAAGGTCCCCCGCTGGGGTTCAAACTCACCAGAACAGTAAATCAAATGAGCCTTGCAAGATAAATTCCTCCTAATTCAAACTTCCATCACCACCTCAGGAATCGGTATGGGTTAAAACTCCATTCGAGGTACATATAAAACACAAATTCACTGACATAGTGTAATCCTGCTTTATTTTAAATTAACCCATATAAAACATATCCCCGCTTCCAATACACGTACAATAGTTCAACTTGTAAATGACATATAGGAATGAAACATAATCACCGCTCTCCTCCGAACACAGGGGCCGCACTCGTGCTGCAAGCGCAAAACTACAGACACTTCCTGGTTACGTTCTGGTTAGCGGTGGAACGCACACTCCTCACTTCCTGGATACGCCGTTGTAGCCACGCCCTGACGCGTTTCGTCACTTCCGACTTCAACAGAGGGCGTCCTCTGTTGAAGTCGGAAGTGACGAAACGCGTCAGGGCGTGGCTACAACGGCGTATCCAGGAAGTGAGGAGTGTGCGTTCCACCGCTAACCAGAACGTAACCAGGAAGTGTCTGTAGTTTTGCGCTTGCAGCACGAGTGCGGCCCCTGTGTTCGGAGGAGAGCGGTGATTATGTTTCATTCCTATATGTCATTTACAAGTTGAACTATTGTACGTGTATTGGAAGCGGGGATATGTTTTATATGGGTTAATTTAAAATAAAGCAGGATTACACTATGTCAGTGAATTTGTGTTTTATATGTACCTCGAATGGAGTTTTAACCCATACCGATTCCTGAGGTGGTGATGGAAGTTTGAATTAGGAGGAATTTATCTTGCAAGGCTCATTTGATTTACTGTTCTGGTGAGTTTGAACCCCAGCGGGGGACCTTATATCACATCTGTGGTGAAGATTGGGAGCTGGTGTAGGGTGCACGATTCATCCATCTTTTAAAAACACCGACCACACTAAGAACTGTGACTTTACTGCATCCTTTGTGATTTTATTTCTTTTCCACCATACCGCATATTTTTTGAAGTTGGACATTATCCAATACTAAGCGCTGTTTTATCAAATAGACTCTGTTCTTAATTTTTTTGATACATTTTATATATTTACTGTTTTATGGGTGTCAGTTTCTTTCATCTATAATTTTAAACAGCTGCTGCTATTTCTTATAAGAACACCTTTTATCATTAATGTGATATTGGTTATATCTAATTTTATATATATATATCTGTATGATATCTTTTTACTCTATTATTATTCTGATCTCAGAATAAGTTAACTGGTAAACCGTTCCCCTTGGCGCCGAGAAGTGCACTTGTGGGCCCCTATAGTTTATGTGCACCTTTTTTAGATATATATATATATATATATTAAATACACTGCCACTAACAAACTAACCTGCCTGCCTAATCTAGCGCAATCTATCTCCATCCACAGTTACAGACTATACACGGCCACTATGTAAGCAGCCTTATATAGTGCGGGGCGTGGTCCCCCTGAGCCATGATTGTCCAAGGGCACCCTGCCTTTGGCCAATTATAGCTCGCATAGCAGAACGCGCTGTGATTGGCCAAAGCATGCAGGTTAGGTGCATGCTTTGACCAATCATCATATAGCAATGCACTGCAATATCGCTGTGCACTATGGGGCATTCCATGGTTCTCAAATTTCCTGCAAACGCCCCATTATATTCACTGTTCAGCGAACGGGCGAACACCAGATGTTTAAATCGAACTTCCATTCAATTGGAACATCAAGCTCATCCCTACTGATGAGCACTGTGATGTCACTGATGTGGCATGGATGAGGCACAGATGAGCACTGATGTGGTTAGTTGCATGATTTGGCCAATCATCATATATCAATGCACTGCGATCTCGCAGTGCATTATGGGGCATTCTGCGGTGCACTAATTTTCCGCGAATGCACTATAATATTCGCTGTTCAGCGAACGGGCGAACACCTGATGTTTGAGGCAAACTTACGTTCGACTCGAACATCGAGCTCATTTAATTCTGGAAAGGTAACTTAAAAAATACCCAGGAAAGGCAAACCGTTGAACTAAGAATGATAATTCTATTTGACACAAAGGATATTGGACTAAATGTGGACCTCAGTTTTCTAAATCACTCTCTAATAGCTTTATGACCACTATCACCTCTGTGACTCTTTTCCCCTTTCCCATCCATATTCTATCCCTATCTTATCCTATTCTATCCCTATCTCACCAACGATCAAAGTTTAGCTACCATTGCTGTGTATGATTGTTTGTGTTTTTCTTGTTTTTCCCTCAGAGATTGTCTTAACTAGGGATGAGCTTCGAGTTCGAGTCGAACTCATGTTCGACTCGAACATTGCCTGTTCGCCCGTTCGCCGAACAGCGAACAAATTGGGGTGTTCGCGGCAAATTCGAAAAATCTATGGGAGAAATCTAAAGTGCTAATTATAAAGGCTTATATGCAAGTTATTGTCCTAAAAAGTGTTTGGGGACCCGGGTCCTGCCCCAGGGGACATGTATCAATGCAAAAAGAAGTTTTAAAAACGGCCGTTTTTTCGGGAGCAGTGATTTTAATAATGCTTAAAATGAAAAAATAAAAGTGAAATATTCCTTTAAATTTCGTACCTGGGGGGTGTGTATGATATGCATGTAAAGTGGCGCATGTTTCCCGTGCTTAGAACTGTCCCTGCAAAAAGTGTCATTTTTGAAAGAAAAAAATGCATTTAAAACTGACTCGCGGCTATTAATGAATTGTCGGCTCCCGGCAATACATACAAAAGTCATTGATAAAAAAAAAAAAAAAGCGTGGGGGTTCCCCAGAATTCAATTACCAGGCCCTTCAGGTCTGGAATGGATATTAAGGGGAACCCCGCCGCAAATAAAAAAAAAATTGACGTGGGGTTCCCCCAAATATCCATTCCAGGCCCTTCAGATCTGGCATGGATTTTAAGGGGAACTCCACCCCAAATTAAAAAAAAAATGGCGTGGAGTCCCCCTAAAAATCCATACCAGACCCCTTATCCGAGCATGCAACCTGGCCGGCCGCAGGGGAAAGGGGGGGGACGAGAGAGCGCCCCCCTCCCTCCTGAACCGTACCAGGCCACATGCCCTCAACATGGGGAGGATGTCCCCATGTTGATGGGGACAAGGGCCTCATCCCCACAACCCTTGCCCGGTGGTTGTGGGGGTCTGCGGGCGGGGGGCTTATCGGAATCTGGAAGACCCCTTTAACAAAGAGGACCCCCAGATCCCGCCCCCCCCTATGTGAATTGGTAAGGGGTACATTGTACCCCTACCATTTCACGAAGAAAGCGTAAAAAAATGTTTAAAAAAACACACAAACACCTTGAAAAAGTCCTTTATTTAAAAAAAAAAAAAAAAAACATTCCAGCGGTGAAATCCAGTGTCCCGCGGCGATCCCGATGTCCAGCGCTGTCCGTCATTGGTTGTGCCTGAGCGGACCTGATGGGGAACTCCCTCTCAGTATTTTAAATGTATAGACCCGCCCCTTCTAAAGTTCCCCATCAGGTCCGCTCAGCGGACCAGATGCGGAACATGAGAAGGGGCGGGTCTATACATGTATTGCCAAAGTGAGAGCAGTTCCCCATCAGGTCCGCCTCCTCGGTATGTCGGACCCGCCTACGTCATTGGCTTGAGCGGGGAACTTCCTTCACTATGTAAATTTAAATTTACATAGTGAAGGAAGTTCCCCGCTCAAGCCAATGACGTAGGCGGGTCTGACATACCGAGGGGGCGGACCTGATGGGGAACTGCTCTCACTTTGGTAATACATGTATAGACCCGCCCCTTCTCATGTTCCGCATCTCGTCCGCTGAGCGGACCTGATGGGGAACTTTAGAAGGGGCGGGTCTATACATTTAAAATACTGAGAGGGAGTTCCCCATCAGGTCCGCTCAGGCACAACCAATGAAGGACAGCGCTGGACATCGGGATCGCCGCGGGACACTGGATTTCACCGCTGGAATGTTTATTTATTTATTTTTTTAAATAAAGGACTTTTTCAAGGTGTTTGTGTGTTTTTTTAAACATTTTTTTTACGCTTTCTTCGTGAAATGGTAGGGGTACAATGTACCCGTTACCAATTCACATAGGGGGGGGCGGGATCTGGGGGTCCCCTTTGTTAAAGGGGTCTTCCAGATTCCGATAAGCCCCCCGCCCGCAGACCCCCACAACCACCGGGCAAGGGTTGTGGGGATGAGGCCCTTGTCCCCATCAACATGGGGACATCCTCCCCATGTTGAGGGCATGTGGCTTGGTACGGTTCAGGAGGGAGGGGGGGCCGCTCTCTCGTCCCCCCCTTTTCCCCTGCGGCCGGCCAGGTTGCGTGCTCGGATAAGGGGTCTGGTATGGATTTTTAGGGGGACTCCACGCCATTTTTTTTTTAAACTTGGGGTGGAGTTCCCCTTAAAATCCATGCCAGATCTGAAGGGCCTGGTAATTGAATTCTGGGGAACCCCCACGCTTTTTTTTTTTTTTTTTCTCAATGACTTTTGTATGTATTGCCGGGAGCCGACAATTCATTAATAGCCGCGAGTCAGTTTTAAATGCATTTTTTTTCTTTCAAAAATGACATTTTTTGCAGGGACAGTTCTAAGCACGGGAAACATGCGCCACTTCACATGCATATCATACACACCCCCCAGGTACGAAATTTAAAGGAATATTTCACTTTTATTTTTTCATTTTAAACATTATTAAAATCACTGCTCCCGAAAAAACGGCCGTTTTTAAAACTTCTTTTTGCATTGATACATGTCCCCTGGGGCAGGACCCAGGTCCCTAAACACTTTTTAGGACAATAACTTGCATATTAGCCTTTATAATTAACACTTTAGATTTCGAACGTTCGAGTCCATTGTATTTAATAGGGTTCTAAAGTTTACACGAACATTTTGTCTGTTCGCAGGTTCTGGTGCGAACCGAACAGGGGGGTGTTCGGCTCATCCCTGGTCTTAACTAACATTCTGCATAAACTCCTGAAAAGGAGGATACACCCTAAAAATGTGGATGTTAGTGCAAATAAGAAAGGTATTAGTGACAGTACTCAATTGTTTTTCTCAGCAAGGAAGAAAGATGGTAGCCAAACTACCAAAAACCTATTGTCTATCTACTCTCTACGCCTACTCCAAAAACCAAGGAAACAAAGTAAAACACCCACTATTGAATTTTGGGAGCGAGAATTAAAAATCAACATCTCTGTGTCACAATGGCACTCCTCAACTGAAAAACCTATTCAATTTTCCAGATGTATATCACACTGAGAATCGTCTCAAAAGTTACTACACAAGTGGTACTATACTCCTCATAGATTAACCGCTATCTACCCAGATCATTCCCCCCTCTGTTGGAAATAGTGTGGCCAGATTGGAACTTGCATATCTGGTTTCATTGTCCACAATTAACAAATTTTTGGTCTGAAATTTTTACCCTTATATCCTCTGTTACCCTTATCGCCTGTTCACACGACCTAAAACTAGCCCTTTTAGGTGTAGGCATAAACATTGGCCTACTTGATTTCAAACATCCATTACTCACACTTTCATTGCAGCCAGGCTGTCCATAGCAAAATCCTGGAAAAAAGCAAAAACCCCTCTCCTAGCAATGGCATTTTCTATAATGAATAATAATGCTTTACAAGAATTTCTTTTGCCAAAGCACATTACAAAGAGAGTGTTTTTTGGAGGCAATTGTCCCCCTGGCTGCAAGATCATAGATATATAAACCTTCATAAACATGGATTGTGCCTCCTATGAGCACCCACAAATCTTAATGCCTAACCACCTTGTTTCTTCTTTATGTAAATATAAATTACACAGTGAAGGAAGTTCCCCGCTCAAGCCAATGACGTAGGCGGGTCCGACATACTGAGGGGGCGGACCTGATGGGGAACTGCTCTCACTTTGGTAATACATGTATAGACCCGCCCCTTCTCATGTTCCGCATCTGGTCCGCTGAGCGGACCTGATGGGGAACTTTAGAAGGGGCGGGTCTATACATTTAAAATACTGAGAGGGAGTTTCCCATCAGGTCCGCTCAGGCACAACCAATGAAGGACAGCGCTGGACATCGGGATCGCCGCGGGACACTGGATTTCACTGCTGGAATTTTTTTTTTTAAATAAAGGACTTTTTCAAGGTGTTTGTGTGTTTTTTTAAACATTTTTTTACGCTTTCTTCGTGAAATGGTAGGGGTACAATGTACCCCTTACCAATTCACATAGGGGGGGCAGGATCTGGGGGTCCCCTTTGTTAAAGGGGTCTTCCAGATTCCGATAAGCCCCCCGCCCGCAGACCCCCACAACCACCGGGCAAGGGTTGTGGGGATGAGGCCCTTGTCCCCATCAACATGGGGACATCCTCCCCATGTTGAGGGCATGTGGCCTGGTACGGTTCAGGAGGGAGGGGGGGGCGCTCTCTCGTCCCCCCCTTTTCCCCTGCGGCCGGCCAGGTTATGTGCTCGGATAAGGGGTCTGGTATGGATTTTTAGGGGGACTCCACGCCATTTTTTTTTAAATTTGGGGTGGAGTTCCCCTTAAAATCCATGCCAGATCTGAAGGGCCTGGTAATTGAATTCTGGGGAACCCCCACGCTTTTTTTTTTTTTTTATCAATGACTTTTGTATGTATTGCCGGGAGCCGACAATTCATTAATAGCCGCGAGTGAGTTTTAAATGACTTTTTTTCTTTCAAAAATGACATTTTTTGCAGGGACAGTTCTAAGCACGGGAAACATGCGCCACTTTACATGCATATCATACACACCCCCCAGGTACGAAAAGGAATATTTCACTTTTATTTTTTCATTTTAAGCATTATTAAAATCACTGCTCCCGAAAAAACGGCCGTTTTTAAAACTTTTTTTTGCATTGATACATGTCCCCTGGGGCAGGACCCGGGTCCCCAAACACTTTTTAGGACAATAACTTGCATATAAGCCTTTATAATTAGCACTTTAGATTTCTCCCATAGATTTTTCGAATTTGCCGCGAACACCCCAATTTGTTCGCTGTTCGGCGAACGGGCGAACAGGCAATGTTCGAGTCGAACATGAGTTCGACTCGAACTCGAAGCTCATCCCTACTAGTCAACCAACATTAGAATTCTTCTATAGCCTATGGGCAGATGCATTTGACCAAAAATGTACGATTTCAGCGTCGTACAGTTTAGCTGCACCGTCGAATCTTCTAACTTTCGACAGACACCATAAGCCTTCAATGACAGATTCAACGTTTGTATGTTTTTCGATGCTTTGTCGAATCTTCGTCATTCTAGCTATTTTACTGCTCCTCCTCTTTGGTTACAATCAGCCAATAACATTCATTATTATCATTATTTTTATTTTACTTCCCCCACCCAATTCCAGCAGTGATCTTTTCTCTCTATGTCGAATCTTTACTCTCTATAATGTCGAATCTTTTCTCTATATAATGTCAAATCTTTTCTCTCTATGTCAAATCTTTTCTCTCTATGTCGAATCTTTTCTCTCTATGTCAAATCTTTTCTCTCTATGTCAAATCTTTTCTCTCTATAATATTGAATCTTTTCTCTCTATGTCGAATCTTTTCTCTCTATGTAGAATAATCTTGGACTAATAGAGTTAAGGTTAGGCACATTCGACCACAGGTTCGATAGACACAGATTGTTATTGTCGGCGTCACGTCGAATCTCCTATCTATATCGAACTGTTGTCACAACGAAAACGAAAATAAAGCATTTGTTTATGTCGGATCTTTCTGTTTTCGGATTCTGTGCTTTCGTTTTCGTTTGTTAAAACGATAACGAAAATACCTGAAATTCGGACGAAAATGCATTCGGACAAAAACAAATGCACATGTCTAAATTATCTCAATACTTTATTTGATCTCTCGCTATACATGCTGTTGATAGTGTGTGAATTTATCTTACTATTTGTCTTGTCATTTTTCAAAATTTCAATAAGGAAATAAAATATAAAAAAATAAAGATGGTAGCCAGTCACTTTAAAGCTATTTATTATACCGGTGTATGAAGAAAATGGAAAGAGTGTGAAGGGAGTACTGGATATCTGAATGTTTATCTTTCTAGAACACAGTATATGGTCTTCACCAGTGGCGGTGCGTCCATAGTGGGCGCAGGAGCGCCGCCCCCTCTCTCTCCTGCGCCCGTCACTCACATCAACAATACATAGGTTCATGCATTGCATGAACCTATGTATTGTCGCTGGCGCCGCTGCCGCCCACTATTCAGATGGCCGGCCCCCTGGTGAGCGCTGGCCATCTGAATAACAGCGGCTGGTTGGTTTTTGGAAGTGCCTATCAGAGCCAGCGGCTGTGGGCTCTAATCGGCTTCCGAATAGTTAACCAGGGGACGCACATGGTGTGCGTTCCTTGGTTATCACTGACACGCGTCTCAGCCAATTAGATTCACTGGGTCTGGTTACCGGCAACTTGATTGGCTGAAGCGACATCGAGGGTGGGAGAAGGCATCGAGGGAGCATGGAGAGGAGGGTGCTGACCCGAGGAAGGTAAGTGCCGGGCTGGGGACAAACTGGCTGTATTTGTGCGGAAACTGGCGGAATTTGGGGACAAACTGGCGGCATTTAGGGGGGGACTGGCTGTATTTGGGGAGAAACTGGCTGTATTTAGGGACAAACTGGCGGCATTTGGGGGAAACTGGCTCCATTTGGGGACAAACTGGCTGCATTTGGGGGAAACTGGCTGCATTTGGGGACAAACTGGCTGTATTTGTGGAAAAATTGGCTGTATTTGGGGGGAAACTGGCTATATTTGGAACAAACTGGCTGTATTTGGGAACAAACTGGCTGTATTTGGGGGTAAATTTGCTGCATCTGGGGGGAAACTGGCGGAATTTGGGGACAAACTGGCAGCATTTAGGGGGGGACTAGCTGTATTTGGGGAGAAACTGGCTGTATTTGGGGACAAACTGGCGGCATTTGGGGGGAAACTGGCTGCATTTGGGGGGAAAATGGCTGCATTTGGGGGGAAAATGGCTGCATTTGGGAACAAACTGGCTGTATATGTGGACAAACTGGCTGTATTTGGGAACAAACTGGCTGTATTTGGGGGGAAATTTGCTGTATTTGGGGGGAAACTGGCTGCATTTGGGGACAAACTGGCTGCATTTGGGGACAAACTGGCTGCATTTGGGGGAAACTGGCTGCATTTGGGGGGAAACTGGCTGCATTTGGGGGGAAACTGGCTGCATTTGGGGGGAAACTGGCTGCATTTGAGGGGGCAAACTGGTGGCGTTTGATGGGCACAGTGTCTGCGTTTAATGGGCACAGTGGTAGCAATTGATGTTTTTTTTTTCTCAGTTTGTTTGCGCCCCCCAAAAAATTCTGCTCACCAGCCGCCACTGGTCTTCACTCTTCTATACATGTTTCTAAACTCTCTGGATCCCTCTCACAGGGTATGCTGGCTCGACACTAAACTTAGAAAGTAGTTCCCTAGTAATTTAGGTTAAAGTGGTGTTCCAGCTGAAATTACACTTTTTAAATAAAAATACCCCTAGAATACACAATTTTTATGTATTCTAGTAAAGTTAGTCTGTAAACTAAGGTCCGTTTTGTTAGGTTATTACAGCATTTAGATAGTGTATAAACTAGAAATAGGCCGTGGCCATTTTAAGTGTGGGCATCTGAAGCCAGACTGCATATGTCTTCCTGGATATCACAAGCAGTGTAATCGGTTTCACTTTCATGTTATATTTGCTCTCCAGTTTCATAGCAAGTTGCCGCCCCCTATTTATGTAAACATCTCCTCCCCTCCTCCCCTCCAGTATGTACAAGCAATAATATTCTAGAAATACAGAAATCTGTTGCTAAGGGTAAGAGCTTTAAAAAATTCCTAATTGTAAACGAAATCATTTGTTTCTGTGCAGATATATCTACATTATATATATATAATCTTATTATGTAGATATATCTGCACAGAAACAAATGATTTAGTTTACAATTAGGACATTTTTGTGTGTATCAATCACAGCACATTGCATCACCCCAGCACATCGAATCGCATGGACCCACAGCACATTGCATCACCCCCAGCATATCAAATCGCATGGACCCACAGCACATTGCAACACCCCCAGCACATCGAATCACATGGGCCCACAGCACATTGCATCACCCCAGCACATCGAATCACATGGGCCCACAGCACATTGCAACACCCCCAACACATCGAATCGCATCTTTTAAAGCACATTGCATCTCCCCCAGCACATCGAATCGCATGGGCCCACAGCACATTGCAACACCCCCAGCACATTGAATCGCATGGGCCCACAGCACATTGCAACACCCCCAGCACATCGAATCGCATGGGCCCACAGCACATTGCAACACCCCCAGCACATCGAATCACATCTTTTAAAGCACATTGCATCACCACCAGCACATCGAATCGCATGGGCCCACAGAACATTGCATCACCCCAGCACATCGAATCACATCTTTTAAAGCACATTGCATCACCCCCAGCACATCAAATCGCATCATTTACAGCACATTGCAACACCCCCAGCAAATCGAATCGCATCTATGCAGACATAGTACAGGAGATGGTCAGAGACTGCAGTTCCTATGGACGTTAGTAGATAATGGCCGATTGGCCCTCTCACCTGACCCAGCGATACAGCAACAGCGGTTCCTTTGATCAGGATTCGGCTCACTCTGAATTGCCCGTGGCGACTCCACTGGGTAGAGCCCAGATCTGTATTCTGGCAATGACTCCATTCCTTTCTCTGCCAGGGATGGCGCCAGGCTGTGTGGCTTTCCTCCCCCCTCCATTAGTACAGACCCCCCAGAACAAACCACCCCCCTCCATTAGTACAGACCCCCCCAGGACAAACCACCCCCTCCATTAGTACAGACCCCCAGGACAAACCACCCCCCTCTATTAGTACAGACCCCCCCAGAACAAACCACCCCCCTCCATCATTAGTACTACCCCCCCAGAACAAACCACCCCCCTCCTTCATTAGTACTGCCCCCCCCCAGAACAAACCACCCCCCTCCTTCATTAGTACTGACCCCCCCAGAGAGAGCTGGTCAGACAGCCGCTCCGATCTCAGGCTGTTTCGCTCTCCTCTACTGACAGGAGGAGGAGGGAGGAGGGTGGGGGCTTCTGCAGGGAACACAGCAGTGGCGGCGGCGGTGATCGGCGGAGAGAGCCGCCTATGGACAAGGAGAGGAGAGGAGAAGGAGGAGGGAGGGGAGCACTCTGGCGCTTCAGCGCCTCCACCTCTGCCTGGGTAACTTATGCGGCAGAACAGCGGCCCTGGTCACATCTCACACAGTGCAGTGTGAGATGTGACAGGCTGAGGCAGGGAGGGAGGAGCGGAGGAAGGTGGTCACACACACCAGGCGGACCGAGGGAGGGCAGGATGGGCGTGCCTTCATGAAGATGGGAACGCAATGAGCCTCCTGGGTTCCATGACAAATCACCCAGGAGGCATAGCGGTCAGTGTATGACACGAGGGGGGGGGGGCTGCGGCCGTGGCGCCAGAAGAAATAAAAGTTCAACAAAACAGTGAGTTTTAAAAAAAAAAAAATTATTTATGCCATTTATTCTTAAGGGGACAGTAATAAAGAGGATACAACAAAGTTGCAAAAGAGGGTGGAACTCCACTTTAAGGTAGTAAATCAATATTTATGTTTCTAGGACCTCAAGGAATGTTTGCTGTGTAAGCTTTCCACCCAAAAGGAAGCAGTTTGCTTCCTTTTGGGCAGAACAGGACCACATTTATATCTAGCATCTTCAGGGTTTCCTGGGAGGGGATAACCCTAGAGCCAACCAAACAGTAGGCCCAAAAGGCGAGGAAGAAACACAGTTATTACAGTGCCATCCTCACCATGAAGATGCATAAGGGGACCATATTCCTGGAGTATTTAATACCTTATCAAGTCTGATGATTGGCTAAACAAAGTGGTAAGGACTGTCCAGAGAGGGATCACTTTGATGCAGTTGTCTATCTTGAACATGAGAATCCCTGTTGTTATGCAAATGTTTGCATTTTGCAGTGTGCAGGTGGTTAATTGAGAATTTTGTTTGTTAACATGTTTGTTAACACACCCCCAGCCCATGTATATGTTAGTTAGATCACACTTAGACAACTATGTCCATTTCTGGAAACCTTGCTTCTAAAAAGATATTGATAGGGTAAAATGAGTCAAGAAACAAGCAGCAAAATGGTGGGAGACCAAAGGAATAAAACAAATTGAGAGACTGCAGGGATAAAATGTACAGTCTTGAGAAAAGAAGGTGTAGCCATGCAGCAGATTGTTGCTCTCCTTGCCAGAGTTTGACAGAGTGCAGAGAAAGAAGAGCAGCACAGGAGGATATTTATTGGTTGCAGTTACAGCCTAGGATTTTGCCTTGCTGGCCAAAGGCCTTTTCTGTGTGTACTGTGCTGTGCTGTTGGTGTAGATGTTCTGCAAAGAGAGCCTAAAGGTTGTGGTGTGTTTCCCTGTACTGTGCTGAGCAGAGAGTCATGGATGAGCAGAAATCTTTGTGGTGCTACAGAGCTGCTTTAGAGCTGCGGGGCCCTGAATGAGACTGACTGCAGAAAGCTAAAATGACACAGAAATTTAGGGCAGACCCACAAAAGAAAGGTGTCCACAGCTCTGGGAAAGGAAAAGGTCTTTAATACAGCAACTCTGTCTGGAGAGGGGAGCCTGTATGTATGGCACAGCCTCTTGCCTGGCCTAGAAACAAAGGCTATTATTAGTGGTGAGAGACCTCCTTGCCACTTGAGTTCTATGACTCTTTGTTGGCTGAGCACTCCTACAGGAGCTCAAGGACCCCAGTGCCAACAGAGTGTTTATAGGCCTACTGCCAAGGGGTTTAGACAGGGCCCTTTAATTCCAGATTGGCCTTATAGTTGACTTGTAAAAACTATTTTTAACTACTTCAGCCCCGGAATAATTGGCTGCCCAATGACCGGGCCATTTTTTGCGATTTGGCACTGCGTAGCTTTAACTGACAGTTGCGTGGTCGTGCGATGCTGTACCCAAACAAAATTGACGTCCTATTTTCCCACAAATAGAGCATTCTTTTGGTGGTATTTGATCATCTCTGTGATTTTGATTTTTTGCGCTATAAACAAAAAAAGAGCAACAATTTTGAAAAAAACACAATATTTTGTGCTTTTTGCTATAATAAATATCCCCAATTAGTTTTTAAAAAAAGCTAATTTTTTCTCAGTTTAGGTCGATGTGTATTCTTCTACAAATTGTTGCTAATAAAAATCGCAATAAGCGTATATTGATTGGTTTTCGCAAAAGTTATAGCGTCTACAAAATAGAGGATAGATTTATAGCATTTTTATTATTATAATTTTTTTTACTAGTAATGGCGGTAATCTGCAAATTTTATTGGGACTGCGGCATCATGGCGGACACCTTCGGACACTTTAGACACATTTCTGGGACCATTGGCATTTATACAGCGATCAGTGCTATAAAAATGCACTTATTACTGAAAAAAGTCACTGGCAGGGAAAAGATTAACACTAGGGGGCGATCAAGGGGTTAATTGTGTTCCATAGTGTGTTTCTAATTGTAGGGGGATGGGACTGACCTATAGAAAATGACAGATCAAGGTTCCCAGCTTTTAGGAACTCACTATCTGTCTTTCCTTACAGAATGTTCCTGTTCTGCCTTTTGTGCCCGTGATCATGAGTTCATGAGATCACCGCCGGTCATGAGTAGAGTTGAGCGGACACCTGGATGTTCGGGTTCGACGGATTCGGCCGAACTTCGCAAAAAAGTTCGAGTTCGGGACCCGAACTTGACCCCGAACCCGAACCCCATTGAAGTCAATGGGGATCCGAACTTTTGAGGACTAAAATGGCTCTAAAAAAGTAATGGAAAGGGCTAGAGGGCTGAAAATGGCAGCAAAATGTTGTTAAGAGCATGGCAAGTGCTCTGCAAACAAATGTGGATAGGGAAATAACATAAAATACATAAAAAAAATAATAATAATCTTGACCTAGGAGGACGAGGTCCATATGTAGTAGAAGGTTGAGGTGGCGGTGGATGTGGAGGTGTAGGTAGAAGCGGCGGTGGAGGAGGACGAGGTAGCCAACACTGTTTTTTTAAATTAGGGTACACCCCAAAAGAGTGAGAAAGATCAAAAATACAACAATGGCTGGGTAAGGCATACATGTCTATTCGGACAAGTCCTGTGGGATCCATGCCTGGTTAATTTTAATGAACGTGAGCTTGTCCACATTGGCTCTGGACAGGCGGCTGCGCTTGTCTGTGATAACGCCCCCTGCCGTGCTAAATACACGTTCAGATAATACACTGGCTGCAGTTCAGGCCAGCACCTCCAAGGCGTAAAGGGCAATCTTAGACCATGTGCCCAATTTGGAGACCCAGAAGTTGAAGGGGGCAGACCCGTCATTCAGTACGTGTAGGCATGTGCACACATACTGCTCCAACATGTTGGTGAAATGCTGCCTCCTGCTAGGCCGTTCCATATCAGCTGGTGGTGCTGGTTGTTGTGGCGTGCTGACAAAGCTTTTCCACATTTCGGCCAAGCTGGCGGTGCCCCGGCTGTGATGGCGGCCTCTTCCTCCTCCTCTGCCTTCGCCTTGTGCTTCCACTGTGCCCCCGCTGTCAGGTGGGAATGCCACCAGCAGCGCGTCTACCAGCGTGCGCTTGAACTCGCGCATCTTACAATAACGCTCCAGTGAGGGAATTAAGGACGGTACGTTGTCCTTGTAACGGGGATCCAGCAGCGTGGCCACCCAGTAATCAGCACCAGTTAGAATGTGGGCAACTCAGCGGTCTTTGCGGAGACACTGCAGCATGTAATCGCTCATGTGTGCCAGGCTGCCCAGAGGCAACGAAAAGCTGTCCTCTGTGGGAGGTGTATCGTCTGTGTCCTCTGTATCCCCCCAGCCATGCACCAGTGATGGCCATGAGCTGGTCTGGGTGCCACCCTGCTGTGAACATGGTTCCTCCTCCTCCATCTCCTCCTCCTCATCCTCCACCTTGTCTTCCTCCAGAACTGTGCTCTTGCTGGACAATTGTGTACCTGGCATTTGTTGGTGCAGGAACCCACCCTCGGAGCCACTTGTGAATGACTGCCCTGAAAACCTTGGAAATGATCCCTCTTCCTCCTCCTCCTGTGCCACATCCTCTTTTATCATCGCCTGAAGCGTTTTTTCAAGGAAGCATAGAACTGGGATAGTAACGCTGAGAACGGCGTCATCGGCACTGGCCATGTTAGTGGAGTACTCGAAACAGCGCAACAAGGCACACAGGTCTCGCATGGAGGCCCAGTTATTGGTGGTGAAGTTGTGCTGTTCTGCAGAGCAACTCACGCGTGCGTGCTGAAGCTGAAACTCCACTATCGCCTGCTGCTGCTCGCACAGTCTGGCCAGCATGTGCAAGGTGGAGTTCCACCTTGTGGGCACGTCACATATGAGGCGGTGAGCGGGAAGGCCGAAGTTACGCTGCAGCGCTGACAGGCGAGCAGCAGCAGGGTGAGAACGCCAAAAGTGCGCACAGACGGCCCGCACTTTCTGCAGCAGCTCTGGCATATCGGTAATTTTTAAGGAACCTCTGCACCACCAAATTCCTGCGCGGTGTGGGTTTTTTCTCCCAAACAGGAAAGTTTTAAAACTGCCTGCTGTCGTTTACCCCTGGCTGTGCTGAAGTTGGTGGTGAAGGTGTTTCGCTGACCGGATGAGGAGGCGGTAGAGGATGAGGAAGCGGAGTAGGAGGAGTTAGCAGCAGGAGGCAAACTGAAGTGCCCTGCAATCCTCGGTGGTGGAAGGACATGCTCCAAACTTCTGTCCGCCTCAGGCCCAGCTGCCACTGCATTTACCCAGTGTGCTGTTAGGGAGATATAATGTCCCTGACCATGCTTACTGGTCCACGTATCCGTAGTTAGGTGGACCTTGCCACAGATGGCATTGCGCAGTGCACACCAGATTTTTTCCCCCACTTGGTTGTGCAGGGAAGGGATGGCTCGCTTGGAAAAGTAGTTGTGGCTGGGCACGACGTACAGTGGGACAGCCAATGCCATCAGGCTTTTAAAACTCTGTGTCTCCAATTTCAAAGGCCAGGAATTTTGAAATGCTGGCATTCAGGGCCAGGGATCGTGGGTGGATAGGAGGGTACTTCCTCTTCCGCCCCAGTGTTTGGGAGATACAGTAGAGAGCTGAATGCTTCCATGGGACATTGTGGAGATGGTTGGTGACCCAGGTGGTAGTGTTGCTGGCAGATCCTCTGTTTGCGGGGTGGTAGGTGCCACTGTCACTACAGAGGTGGATGAAGAGGCCGAGACTGCAGCAGAAGAGGAAGCAGGAGGAGACAGAGACCTTTCTTGGTTTTTGAGGTGTCTACTCCACTGCAGCTCGTGCTTTGCACTTAGATGCCTGGACATGCAGGTTGTGCTCAGGTTGAGAACGTTTATGCCTCGCTTTAGGCTCTGATTGCACAGCGTGCAAACCGTTCATGTCTTGTCATCAGCACATTGTCTGAAGAACTGCCATGCTAGGGAACTCCTTGGACATGGCTTTGATGTGCTCGGTCCCTTGCTGCATTGGGCAGTAGCAGGCATACTGTCTAGGGGACGGACGCTCCGCTTTTGCACCCTGCTCCCTCTTCTGCTGTGCTGGTGGCTTTGTGCGACCACTACCTCTTCCTCCGAACTACACAGGTCACCTGCATCACGTTCATTCCATGTGGGGTCGAGGACCTCATCGTCCTCCACATAATCTTCCACCCAGTCTTCACCCCTGCCCTCCTTGTCGGTCTGCACAATTGTGAAAGCAACAGCAGTTGGCACCTGTGTTTCTTCATCATCCGAGACGTACTACGATGGTCCTCCCATGTACTCATCTTGAAACATAAGTGGTTGGGCATCGGTGCACTCAATCTCTTCCACTTCTGGGGCAGGGCTAGGTGGATGGCCCTGGGAAACCCTGCTAACAGAGTCATCAAAAAGCAGAAGAGACTGCTGCATGACTTGGGGCTCAGACTGCTTGGCTGATTTGCAAGGGGGTAAGGTGAAAGACTGATGGACATCGGCTGCAGGTGCCAACTCTGATCTTTCAGCAGTAGACTGGGTGGGAGACAATGTGAAGGAATTGGAGGCACTGTCAGCAACCCAATCTACTATCACCTGTACTTTTCCTGGCCTCAACATTCGTAGAGCCGCATTAGGCCCGACCAAATTCTGCTGCAGGCTCTATCGCCTACTCTCACCTGAGGAAGGTGTTTCACTTGTGCGTGTAGCTGGCACAGATCGACCACGTCCTCTCCCTGCAACAGGAGCTCCACCAGCAGCACCACGACCGGGGCCACATCCCTTATTTGACGTTCTCCTCATATTTCTTCACATACAGATATGCATAAAATGCACCAAATAATTTTTTTTTGCCCTAAATTATTTTCTTTTTTTAATAGCAGAATAGGAAAACAGTATCTAAAGTGTGTATCTCACACGTACAGATGTGCAGAAAACACACCAAATTTTTTTTTCTTGCCCTAATTATTATTTTTTTGAATAGCAGAATAGGAGAACAGTATCTAAAGTGTGTATCTCACAGTAACATATGCAGTGCTGGTGCACTGAGCTTGCATAAAATGCCCGCTGACGCCAACCTAACAAACAGACAAATAAAAGTTATCTTTTCTCTGGCACTGGGCTCAGGGCAGGATAAAAAGATTGTGCACTGCACCCACACAACAAAAACAAGGTAGATGGCTGAGTAATTTGATTTCTGAATCAGGACTCCTATCTAATTCTCTCCCTCAAAGCAGCAGCAGCAGCAACCTTTCCCTACACTATCTAAAGCAGAGTGACGTGCTGTGCTATGTGCCTCTAGCTTATATAGAGGCTGGGTCACATGCTGCACTGGCCAATCACAGCCATGCCATTAGTAGGCATGGCTGTGATGACTTCTAAGGGCACACAAGTTAAATGAATGTTGATTGGCTGCCCTGCAGCTTTTTAAAATGTGCCATTACATTGCCGAACACCGAACTCGAACCTGAACATACAGTAAATTGTTCGAGTTCGGGTCCAGGTACCAAAAACCCAAATGTCCGGGAAGAACCCGAACTTTACATTTCGGGTTCGCTCAACCCTTGTCATGAGTATCGGCACTCCCGCAATGCAGCGGGCACGCGTGCGCCTCCGACAGCGGGCGCTTGCCTGCTATCCCGCTTACAGGGACTAACGTACTCCTACGGCGGTTTGCGAGATCGTGCCGACCTGCCGCCATATAACGACGGCAGCTGGTCGGCATGTGGTTAATTGTTCCAGTCTTCATTTGGCTTAGAACTTGTATTGTCATTGATATTTGCTGTCTAACCAAACAGAACTATAAAAGGAGAGGGGGGACAGGACTAAACACTTGAAATACATTAAAGGTGTGAATAAGGTTCAGGATGGCAGTAGTTTCAATATGGAGCTAAGATCAAGAACACAGGGACATGACCTCAAACTAGCAGGAATAAAGCTTAAAATGAATCTTAGAAAGTATTTTTACAGAAAGAGTAGTTGATGCTTGGAGCAGACTTTCAGCAGAGGTAGGGAATGCAAACATGCTTGGGACAAACAATATCTATGCAAAAAAAGGGGGGACAGGACTAAACACTTGAAATACATTAAAGGTGTGAATAAGGTTCAGGATGGCAGTAGTTTCAATATGGAGCTAAGATCAAGAACACAGGGACATGACCTCAAACTAGCAGGAATAAAGCTTAAAATGAATCTTAGAAAGTATTTTTACAGAAAGAGTAGTTGATGCTTGGAGCAGACTTTCAGCAGAGGTAGGGAATGCAAACATGCTTGGGACAAACAATATCTATGCAAAAAAAGTAAAAAAATAAAACAGAATAAAAATGGGGGAAGACTTGATGGACCACTTGGTCTTTTTTTACTATCAGTCTTTAAGGCTCCATGTACACAGAAGCTGATAAACTGCAGTTAATGGGCGTTTTGCAGTTTTTTTAAAAAGCCCATTAACTGCACTCTATGTTAGCCTATGTGTTCATGTACACATAACGTTTTTTAGCTTTAATGAGCAGTGGAGTTAATGGGCTTTTTTTCTGAACGCAAGAAATTTGCGTTCAAAGTACCGTTTTTCGGCAAAAAAATGCAAAAAAAACGCTCAGAAATGCTCGAACGCTGGCCGCGAGCGTTTTTTAGCGTTTTTTGGTCCATTGAAAAAATTATTATTATTATTTTTTTTTTTTTTTTAAAAGCTAAAAAAAGCTACACTGAAAAAACGCTAATAAAAGCTAGTAAAAAAACGCTGATAAAAGCTAGCTTTTTCTGCTGCTTTAAAAACGACCGTTTTTGAGCTTCTGTGTACATGGAGCCTTATGTTTCTGTATTTGTTTCACAACAAATTGCTTATTTTGTAAACAATGTGTTACCCTACTGTTAGATTTACACTCTATATAGCATAATACCTAATCTAAACTCTATTATGGGACATACTTACACCATAGTAAGCTGCTGGGGTAACAATTTATTTAGATCTTTGTGTACTCAGTATACAAAGATCTAAATAAAATGGCACATTTAGCCATTGCTTCTAAATAATTCTGAAATATACAAGACCTCTCAGAAATCAATAAATATTTTGTGACACTGCACACATCAATATTCATTTGTTGACTGTGCATGGCATGCTGATACAATGCTGTGTTTCGTATAAGTGATTTAGAAATTCCACAATAATGACAGCAACCACAAAAAGTACATTCCTTTCAATGACTTATGTTTTGTAAAGGGCAAATGACATCAATATGAGTTTCTTCAGCCTGGCTCAGCAATGAGATGGATTAATTCTGTCACTGAGTGAAAATCTGATGCATATCTGTTATCATGAGCTAGCCACAGAGTTGCACTGGATGCCCGTGATTTTATATTAAACATCACTGCTTTTTGATTTATTCCTAAGGCTAATAAAAAGCACAAAGTAGACAGTAGAAGTGCAGTTTTTAGTTGAATGGATGGCGTCAAAGATAGCAAAGTCTAACCCACACCTTTAGAAGGACTGATAAGCGACATGAGCCGATTAGGACTTATTTAGAAGACATGAAAACTGTGTTTGTTTATAATCTATGCACTGAATTAACATGTCACTTTAGTATACATTAGAGTCACCTCTCTGTCATTTACAACTTGAAGCACAGAGATCTAGCATCAGTAGGCATAAATCAGACAAGAGTTTGGATACTGCAGTCTTTTTTATTGCTATTGTAGTACTGTATGTATAAATTCTAAATGTATAAAGTATAAGGGCTGGTGTCAATGGCTTTTGTTCACATCAGAACTGCTTATTCCTTCATGCAAGCCAACTGAAATGCAAAAGAAACACAAAACAGGTTGATACATCTTAGAAGGAGGTGAAATGTAGACCAAAAAGGAAGGTAACTGCATGTCAAATGCTATTGTCAATAAACTGTAAATGATCTCAGAAATATCTGAAACTGATGTCAAATGCAAGCACAATGCACCTACATGATGCATTTGCCTATCAACATAAGCCCAAAGCCTGTTGAGAAATACCCTAATGCCTTGTACACATGATCGGATTTCCAATGGAATAAAATCCGATGGAATTTTCCGTCGGAATTCTGATGAAGCTGACTTCTATCAGTCTTGCATACACACCATCAGACAAAATTCCGACCGTCCAAAGCACGGTGACGTAAAACACTCCGACGAGCCGAGAAAAATTAAGTTCAATGCTTCTGAGCATGCGTCGACTTGATTCTGAGCATGCATGGGTTTTTTCTCCGTTGGAGTTCCACACAGACGATCGGAATTTCCTATTGTTTTTTTTTTCCATCGGAAAAATTTAAAACATGTTCTATTTTTTTACACCGATGGAAAAAAGTCAGATGGGGCCCACACACAAAAAACGATTGTGTGTACAGGGAATTAGAGTTTTCAGACCCTTTATGACAAAAAGTGTGTGACCAGAAAATATAGGTTTTATGACTCTTAAGAATGGAAAGAGAAATTAAAGACGTTTAAAAATGTATTAATATAAGAAAAGGTACTAAAAAAACACATTTTTTACATTCATTATATAGAGCAGCCTTTCTCAACGTTTTCAACACAGAGGAACCCTTGAAATCGTTCTCCGGTCTCAGGGAACCCCTGCTAAAAATCAGAAATCTACAACTCATGATACATTAGTGTGATGGTCAGTGGGAAGAATGGTTCTTACACTTGTGGTCATTGGGAAGAATTGCCTCCTTACAGATAGCTAAAAAAATCAATGGTGTCAGTGGGAACTTATCTGAGAGGCCGAAATTGCCCAATGCTGAAGGAACCCCTAGCAACCTCTGGAGGAACCCTAGGGTTCCACGGAACCCTGGTTGAGAATCACTGATATAGAGTATTGATCAAAGAGCAAATGTATGCAAAAAATGTATGGCTTTATTTTACCTGTGGGAACTATTTATAAAAACAAGAGAAAAGAAGGTGTGTAGAGTACATTGCAGGCAGGTTATGCTACGTTATACTGTGCAGCGCTCCTAAAAACTGAAATAATACAATATATTGCCACAAAATAAATGTGCAAAAATATCACTCAAAAAATCCACCAAATAATGCTCCAACCTGGTGTAGTAATAAATCAGGCCACTCTGTATATTACAACACATTTGTCTTCATCCAAAACCACACGATTCACTGAGTGCACATGAACCTTCACACAAACATGCAATATCACTGCTCACCAGAAGTTGATTATTAGCAGAAGGACCCCTGCATTACTGATTTGCACAAAGATTCCCTTGTTTAATCATATAAGAGTGGGAAATAAAAGGTGCCACTTGACCAAGTATTGCATGGGATCCTTCTGTTAATAAATGCAATTGACCTTCTTTAATTTGTGAGGTCTCTACTTCTGGTGAGCAGTTAAAACGGCATGTTTATGTGAAGGTGGGGGTGCATTTGGTGAATTGCGTGGTTTTGGATGAAGACAAAACTGCTGTAATACAAACAATGGACTGATTTTTTTTTTTAATACACTAGGATGGAGCATTATTTGGTGGATTTTTGGTGTGAAGTTTTTGCACATTTATTGGGAAGATATTGTATTATTTCAGTTTTTTGGAGCTCTGCACAATTTTTTATGCATATTTGATTTGTATTGTGATGATACACATATAAGTGCTATTGCTGCTCTACATATTTGAATTTACTGTATCCACTCCATTTTTCATTAGATAAAGAGATTGTAAACCTCCATGGGGAAGTTGTACCTATAGGTAAGCCTATAATAAGGCTTAACTATGGGTACTGTAAATATTTCCTAAACGTGCGCCGTTCAGGAGATATTTACTGTTTACTGCGCCATGTCATCGGTGCATGCGCTCTGAAGGAACGGCCGCCCATGCTGTTTCTTCCGGCGAGTGCGCAGTGACCGACGGCTCCCGCATGCATGCACGGGAGTGATGTCACGCGGCACCGGCCAGTCACTAAGCCAGAGTCCGTGGCCCCGGGAAGGAAGTTCTCACAAACAACAAAAAGAAAAGAAACATCATAATTTTTTCATATATTTCAGGATGTTATCACTTCAGGATTTTCTTGCAGTGACTGGCATGAATCCAGGTGGGCTTTCCCTCCAACTTGACATTGGAACCGCTTGTCAAAAGCACCAAATGTGGTCCATCAAATTTGGGTTCTAGTGGCTTTCTGATGTGTCGCTTGACCACCACCCAGTCACCTGGTTGGATTCTGTGAATTCCTGAAACAGAATCTGGGTCGGGATAGATTTAAAAACATCTTCATGTATTTAATTCAATGTTCTTTGCAAAATCTGAACATATTCTAACAGACTAGAGTGAGAAGTCTGCAACTTCTGGGTAAAAACAGTTCCTTCTGGAGACTCTGCCAAACTCCTGATATGACTCGCCAACTGTTATAGAATTATTTCTGATTGGGACTCTAAAAACAGAAGTTAATACTGCAGCTGCAGGAACTGATTCACAGGACACAATCACTGTGTGTAAAATGTTCGTTCAGTGCCAAAGTTTATTATTACATGTTATTTTATACATAGATAAGAAAGGGGTGGTGTGAGATGTTATTAAAAATGAACAAATATAAATATGTTATTAAAAGCTAACAAATAGGAATATATTATTAAAAGCTAGCGAATAGAACAATTGCAAAAGTAAAACCTTAAGAGGGGAGAGGGGAGTTCAGACAGAGAGACCTCCTAGCAGAAGATGTGTCTGCTAGGACACAAGGTGAAGGTTGAAGGTTGCCAGGTGAAAGTTACAGAACACATTTCAACAGCGTGAACAAAATGGAGTCTCTTGTGCTTAAATGAACAATACAGTGAAAGTCCATGTCACCCTCCCACACAGACTCCCACATCTATTTGGCTAGTATGGATATTAAGGGGAAACCCCCCTTTTTGGCATGGGGGTGTGGTATAGAATATAGGAGGTCTCCATGGTGTTTAAAAAAACAAAATGTCAGTTTTTCTGAAGCACATTCTACATATCCTACAGGTGTGCCCCCTCACAGGAAGTTTCAATTTAGGCATTATTAAAAGAGAAAGTGCCCAGCTCCCCATGCACTTTTTTGACAACCTTTTTCCAATTAGCTTTGGCTAGAGTTTTAAAGATTCAGCTCTCATTGACTTCAATGGAGTTTAGACCAACACTCTCACTTCAGCCAATGTTCGGCACACCAAGATCAGATACATTCAGCTCACTAACAATCCCTACTCAAAATTAATTGTGTGTTTTATCTCTCAGATAATACACTTTAATATTTTCTGCAAGATAAAACTGCTTCATCTCTCCCTCTTAAATTGTGGCTCAGCTAGTTCAGCAACTTGAAGCTCCCGGCTTAAAAGTGAGAGTGATGTGGCAGTTGTATAGCTGCCAATCACTTTCACAGAGAAGGCCGCTAGGGGGCCCGTGGTTCCCGGGCTATCCCGCTCTTACCACAACCACAGCCTTCAGGATGGAGAGCGGTGTGAGAGCCAGGCATGTCTCGCTTGCCTTGATTTAACATGTAAACAAAGAAACCAGAAGCAACCATGATATTGTCACTTACTGTTTCAGATCCATCATTTCCTTGCCGGTAGAGTCAGGGAACACATATACCTGAGCAAACATGCACTCTGTTAGATGGTGTGAAGGGTGGGGAGACAGTGGAGTCTGCTAGGAATTTTGGCTCTGATAGCAAGGTAGCAAGGTCGGCTCTTGGAGCTTCAGTTTTACAGCCTGCCCTGGTCCAGAGCTCACCTTACACTCCATTGCATTGCAACCCATGGAATGGTGAGTCCTGTATCTGTGCAGGCTATGATGCTGGAGCTGTCAGAACTGATCTTGTGGATGCTGGAGGGAGTATATGCTTGGTTTCCTGCTGATGCTGCATTCACGTTCAGCTTTTACCCTCTTTAGATAATTTCATGCAAACTTGCTGCCTTTCCTTTCACTCTTCACTCACCCACCTCCCTCTTATTGCCCTGCCTCCTTATGTCCCCCTGCACCCAGCCCACTACCTCAACACACCCTGAATCCCCTATCTGTCACCCTGAACCCACCTCTATATTTTTACCATACATATTCTCCTCTCACCCTGCAGCTATCATTCCCCTTAGCTAAAACTGAACCCACTTACTAGCAACCTAAACCTATGCCCTCCTCACATTCTGCACCCACTATCCTCCCTCTGCTAACCCTTAACCACCTGATGTTATCCTGCACTCAACCCCTTCCCACTACTAAACTTGAACCCAGTCAGTCAGTGTTGATGGGGAAATTCCTCCCGCTGCACTATTGTATTAGGAATGGGAGGTTTCCCAGTCATCAGAATACAATGATCGCTGTTGGTGCCTAAAGCCGCCAGCAGTGATTGAACATAAAAAAAGACAGGCTGGTTGTACTGAAGTCTATTGATAGATCAACTTCAGTACAACCAGCCTGCCAAAAGATGGATCAAATTTTGTCCGGTTCTTGCTGAACCGGCTGAATTTCAATCCATCTATGGCCGGCTTTAGACACAAAACACCTACGTCTTAAAACAGAACAGCTTTGTTAACAGATACATGTATATATAGAGAATTTGTTTTCCATAATTTTTTCATAATTTTAATTGTATACATATTATGCATATTATTGCATTTATTGCTACACAGTTAATATTTATCTTTGCAATTTTTGTGTTTGTATCAGCTGCTTTGGCCCTTATTAGGATGGAGATGCAGATGCCCTTTATCGTTTGGTTCCAATGATGAATACTGGCATCGTAATCTTACTATACTTATTTGCTACTTTTTTACACTACACACTAGTTTACATTTTAGATTCTTTGTACTATCCCCAACTATTTCCCTTCTGGTATTGGCACAGTCTTGCTAGTGTACACTAATATTTAAAATAATAAAATAAATAAATGTTTTTGCTAACTCAATCAAATCCTTGGTGCATTTACTGAAACCAACCAATTATCTATGCAAGTGATCACAATATTTGTGGTGACCTACAGCAACAACAAATAAACTCCTCCTATGCAAATGCACAAAAACTGTGAAAACATCCACTCAAAGTGACTAACCAGAACTAATGATACTTTTAACCATAGAAAAAAGATCAGAATGTGCTTTTTTTTTTACCCTCAAATCTTCCATTATATCAATCCCATTATAATACTGCCATAATCAAAACAGAGAAAGATCCAAACATAGTGTAAAATCTAAAAAACAAAATAAATGATATATATACAGTATCTCAGAAAAGTGAGTACACTCCTCACATTTTTGTAAATATTTTATTATATCTTTTCATGTGACAACACTGAAGAAATTACACTTTGCTACAATGTAAAGTAGTGAGTGTACAGCTTGTATAACAGTGTAAATTTGCTGTCCCCTCAAAATAACTCAACACACAGCCATGAATGTCTAAACCGTTGGCAACAAAAGCGAGTACGTCCAAATTGGGCCCAAAGTGTCAATATTTTGAGTTAACCAGAGCTTCTCAGGTTGCCACTGGAGTCCTTTTCCACTCCTCCATGACAACATCACGGAGCTTGTGGATGTTAGAGACCTTGCGCTCCTCCACCTTCCATTTGAGGATGCACCACAGATGCTCAATAGGGTTTAGGTCTGGAGACATGCTTGGCCAGTACATCACCTTTAGCAAGGCAGTGGTCATCTTGGAGGTGTGTTTGCGGTCGTTATCATGTTAGATTACTGCCCTGCGACTCAGTCTTCGAAGGGAGGGGATCATGCTCTGCTTCAATATGTCACAATAAATGTTGGCATTCATGGTTCTCTCAATGAACTGTAGCTCCCCAGTACCGATAGCAATCATGCAGCCCCAGACCATGACACTCCCACCACAATACTTGACTGTAGGCAAGACACACTTGTCTTTGTACTCCTCACCTGGTTGCCGCCACACACCCTTGACACCATCTGAACCAAATAAGTTTATCTTGGTATTATC
The DNA here is from genome assembly GCA_029206835.1 of Rana muscosa. Lineage (NCBI taxonomy): Eukaryota > Metazoa > Chordata > Amphibia > Anura > Ranidae > Rana > Rana muscosa. Next base: position 571,209,867 of record CM055121.1, read on the forward strand.
AGACCACAGGACATGGTTCCAGTAATTCATGTCCTTAGTCTGCCTGTCTTCAGCAAACTGTTTGCAGGCTTTCTTGTGCATCATCTTTAGAAGAGGCTTCCTTCTGGGACAACAGCCATGCAGACCAATTTGATGCAGTGTGCGGCATACGGTCTGAGCACTGACAGGCTGACCCCCCACCCCTTCAACCTCTGCAGCAATGCTGGCAGCACTCATACGTCTATTTCCCAAAGACAACCTCTGCATATGACGCTGAGCACATGCACTCAACTTCTTTGTTCGACCATGGCGAGGCCTGTTCTGAGTTGAACCTGTCCTGTTAAACCTCTGTATGGTCTTGGCCTTGCTGCAGCTCAGTTTCAGGATCTTGGTAATCTTCTTATCGCCTAGGCCATCTTTATGTAGAGCAACAATTCTTTTTTTCAGATCCTTAGACAGTTCTTTGCCATGAGGTGCCATGTTGAACTTCCAGTGACCAGTATGATAGCGTGAGAGTGATAACACCACATTTAACACACCTGCTCCCCATTAACACCTGAGACCTTGTAACACTAACGAGTCACATGAGACCGGGAGGTGTGATACCTAATTGGGCCCAATTTGGACATTTTCACTTAGGGGTGTACTCACTTTTGTTGCCAGCGGTTTATACATTGTAGCAAAGTGTAATTTCTTCAGTGTTGTCACATGAAAATATATAATAAAATATTTACAAATATGTGAGGGGTTTACTCACTTTTGTGAGATACTGTACGTATATATATATATATATATATATATATATATATATATATATATATATGTCAGGGGGTTAGCTCGGCAGCGGGTGTGTGTGACCCCCTGGATGGGTTCACCACACAAAAACAGGCACAGCAGACAGAGTTTGTAGTTGCAAAAACAAAAGGTGCGGTTGATTTAAACCATTTACAGGGGAAAAACAGCAAAACAAAAAGAAACATGCAAAAGAATTCCTGGTCAGCTTGACCGCTTACTACACACGTAGGTTCCCTGTCTCACAACTAGGTGCAGCCTTGTGCTGCCCCAGCCCCTATCTCCCTGTTTTTGAAGGTTTTAGCCACACAGGCTTTGTCTCACCGCACATGACAGAAACACACTCCCCAGTCTTGCACAACACAGAACTGGTTCCAGGATGGGCTCATTAACTCTTCCCCCGCAAGACTCCCAGCACTCCCCCTAGTGGTATGAATTTGCATAAAGCCTGAATCTAGGGCATACATACCTACCATCCTGGATGCAACCTGGTGATTTTACCTGCCTGCTGTCATATACCCCCCCTCTTGTTTTAACCTTGGGGTTGGAACACAAGCAATCAGGCATGCATGTACTCGAGACAAAGCATCCACATTCTCCATTTGAACGCCAGGGCAATGCTTTACCGTAAAGTTGAATTCCTGTAGGGCCAGGAACCACCTATTCACTCTTCTCTTTGTCTCTTTGTTTTGAGCCATCCACTTTAAAGGAGCGTGATCAGTAATCATGTCAAAGTGCCTACCTAGCAGATAGTACCGAAGGGAATCTAGAGCCCACTTCACCGCTAAACACTCCTTCTCAATCGTGGCGTAATTTACCTCATGGGACTTAAATTTCCTGCTGAGGTAAATTACTGGGTGCTCTTCCCCGTTCCAGACCTGGGACAATACTGCTCCTAACCCAACGTCTGATGCATCACTTTGTACGACAAAGTCCCTGGAGAAGTCTGGTGAGTACAACACTGGCTGGCTACATAAGGCTTTTTTTAAGAATTGGAATGCTGCCTCAGCCTCTGGGGTCCATTTAACCATGACCGACTCTTTCCCTTTTGTCAGGTTGGTTAGGGGCACAGCCTGAGAAGCAAAGTGGGGAATGAATCGCCGATAATAACCAGCGATTCCCAGAAAGGCTCGTACCTGCTTCTTGCTGTTGGGACGTGGCCAATTCTGTATGGCCTCGACTTTGTTGACTTGGGGTTTTATTACTCCCCTCCCAATGGTGTACCCAAGATATTTGGCCTCCTCCTGCCCAATGATACACTTCTTGGGGTTGGCCGTAAACCCAGCTTCCCGGATAGAGTCTAGGACTGCTTGCACTTTTGGCAGATGTGAGGCCCAAGCTGTGCTATAGATAATTACATCATCCAGGTAAGCCGCAGCATACTTCTGATGGGGCCTCAGTATCTGGTCCATTTTCCGCTGGAATGTGGCCGGCGCATTCTGTAACCCAAACGGCATTCTTTTATATTGGAACGCCCCGTCTGGGGTTACAAATGCGGTTTTCTCCTTGGCCGACTTGGCCAGGGGAATTTGCCAATACCCTTTTGTGAGATCAAGAGTTGTCATGTATCGGGCTGTTCCCAGCCGGTCGATCAACTCATCTATACGTGGCATAGGGTAGGTGTCAAATTTTGTAACTTTGTTCAGTTGTCGAAAATCGTTACAAAATCGCCAGCTCCCATCCGGTTTAGGCACTAACACAATGGGACTTGACCAATCACTTTGGGACTCCTCTATCACCCCTAAATTAAGCATTTTCTGTACTTCCTCACGTATTGCCTCCCGTCGGGCCTCCGGGATCCAATAGGGTTTTAGTTTTACCCTTTCACCGAGCGGGGTAATAATATCATGCTCTACCCCAGACGTTTGTCCCGGCAGCTCAGAGAAAACCTCCTTGTTGCGAAGCACAGACTCCTTAACCTCCTGTTGTTGGGGGTTTGACAAGGTGACTGCTATTCCAACCTCAGGAATCACGCAATCAGAGTGAGCATTAAACAAAGTTTCCGCGACTAGGGATTCCCTATCCCTCCAGGCCTTCAACAGATTAACGTGATAGATCTGTTCGGGCTTTCACCTTCCTGGTTGTTTGACCTTGTAATTCACTTTGCTCACTTTTTCCATTATCTCATAGGGGCCTTGCCATTTGGCGAGGAATTTGCTTTCAACCGTAGGGACAAGTACCAATACCCTATCCCCCGGGGAAAAGGTACGGGTCTTGGCTCCACGGTTGTACACTCTCTGCTGTGCCAACTGCGCTCGGGCCAAATGTTCCTTTACGATTGGCATTACCTGTGCAATTCTATCTTGCATCAGGGCGACATGCTCAATCACACTCCTGTGGGGAGAACACTCACTTTCCCAGGTTTCCTTGGCGATATCCAACAGCCCTCTGGGGTGTCTCCCATAAAATAACTCAAAGGCTGAGAAACCCGTAGAGGATTGGGGTACCTCATCCTTTCCATCTCTATCCACCACTTTCTTTAACATTTGTTTTAGGGTTTTGTTGAATCTTTCAACCAACCCATCTGTTTGGGAGTGATACACAGATGTACGCAATTGTGTCACTTTGAACAACTTACACAGCTCTTTCATAACCCGGGACATAAAGGGTGTACCTTGGTCCGTAAGCAGTTCTTTACAAATACCCACACGGCTAAAAACAAGAGATAGCTCTTTGGCTATAGTTTTGGCCGAGGTATTTCGGAGAGGAATAGCTTCCGGATAATGGGTGGCATAGTCCATTATAACCAAGATGTACTGGTGCCCCCTAGCGGACTTCATTATCGGACCTACCAAAGGGGACCTCAATGATGGGAAGAGGTACCAGCGGGTTACGGAAATGTGGCATCGGTGCCGACCTCTGACACACAGGGCAGGAGGAACAATAATTTTCTGTTTCCTTCATGACCCCAGGCCAATAGAATCTCTGCAATACTCTCTCTCTGGTTTTCTCTGTCCCCAGATGACCTCCAAGAATGTGCCCATGGGCCAACTCTAACACCAACTTCCTGTAAGGTTTGGGCACCACAAGCTGCTCAATGGTTTCTTCTGCCCTTTTAGCCACCCGATACAGTAGGTCCTTTTCCACGATGAAGTATGGGTAAGTGCAGGTCTCATCTGGGTTCACTAACTCGCCATCTATTTCCACTACGTTTTCCCGTGCCTTTATTAGGGTGGGGTCTTTTAACTGTTCTGTGGCAAAATTTTCCTTGTGAACCTTGAGATCAGAAAACTCCACAGACGGCATGTTTTCGTCTGAGGATGTTGGCTCCTCCCCAGTTTCTCGAGTCTCCCCTGCCAATACCGACAAGGGAAATTCTGGAGAGTCCTCACCACTCTCAGAGGAATTCTGGCTATCACATTCCTGGTATATAGGGGCACCAGTGGGGGAGCTCAGGACAATCCCATAGTTCCCAGAACTTTGGAAAATCCCTTCCCACAATGGCATCATGAGGCAAGTGAGACACTAATCCCATCCGATGAGAGAGGGTACCTTTGGGGGTCTCAAAACACACTGTAGTCACCGGATACTCTCAGGTGTCCCCATGCACACAAATAACCGCTACCTTTATATTCCCAGAAACCTCTGTAGTAACTAATTCAGCCTTTATCAGTGTCACGAGGCTACCTGTATCCAGCAATACAACAACATTTCTACCATTAACACACATTTTGCATAAATGTTTCTCAGTTCCCCAAATGGCAGTGCATGCGACTGTCGCAAACAGCGACTGACGTCTGTCCGTTAGAAAGTCACATTGCATGGGTTCATCCACAACCGGGCAATTTGCTGCAATATGTCCCTCTTGTCGGCAGCGGTAACTAACAATCCTTCTTGCTGCCTCTTGAGCCCCTGACTTCCCAGGCTGTTCTCGCCAAACCTTAGGTAGAACTCCAACCCTCTCACTCTCTCCACCCTCACCCCTTGGAATCATCTTTCCCGCCACTGGGGATGGTCTGGTCTTAGGGTGGAAAGTCTGTGAGTCTCTGGAAGAGGCAGTCAGGTTCTCTGTAGCCAAGTACTTCTCTACACGATCCACAAGATTATCGGCCATTTCTGGGTCTCCATGGCTTACCCACTTTTGGATGGCAGTAGGAAGAGCTCTCAAGAAACGATCCATCACAACACGTTCCACAATCTTTGGTGCGGACAAAGTCTCTGGCTGTAGCCACTTCCTGCTCAGGTGAATGAGATCATACATTTGTGATTGGGGGGGGGTTTCCAAGCCAGAAAGTCCAGTTATGCACACGCTGAGCCCGGACAGCCAGGGTGACACCCAGCCGTGCCAATATTTCAGTTTTTAGCATCACATAGTCTTTTGCTTGGTCAGGCTCTAGGTCATAGTAAGCTTTCTGCGATTCACCAGTTAACAGAGGAGCCACCAGTCCAGCCCACTGCTCCTTAGGCCACTTTTCTCTTTCAGCAGTCCTTTCAAATGTGGTCAAAAACACCTCTGGATCATCCTCTCCAGTCATTTTTGTCAATAAATGACTCACCCCAAAGGACGCGGTATTAGTGGAACGACTTTCCTCACTCGTCTGCGGACGTTGCTGCATTACTGTTTTCATTTGTTGTAGTCTCTGCTCTTGCTTCTGCAACAGGTCTATGAAACGGGCCTCCAATTGCTGCAGGGCTTGTTGCTGAGCTTCCAGACTCTGTTGGTGAGCTTGCTGCTGGGCTGCAAGGCTCTGTTGATAAGCTTGCTGGTAGGATGCAAAGCTCTGTTGTTGAGCTGCAAGGCTCTTTTGCAAACCTGCATTTGTCTGCTGCTGATTGGCATTTGCTAGAGCCAGCTGTTTCAATATCTCCTCCATGCTGGCCTTAGAAAAAAAACTGCCACTGGTTCTCCACCAACTGTGAGGGGGTTAGCTCGGCAGCGGGTGTGTGTGACCCCCTGGATGGGTTCACCACACAAAAACAGGCACAGCAGACAGAGTTTGTAGTTGCAAAAACAAAAGGTGTGGTTTATTTAAACTATTTACAGGGGAAAAACAGCAAAACAAAAAGAAACATACAAAAGAATTCCTGGTCAGCTTGACCGCTTACTACACATGTAGGTTCCCTGTCTGACAACTAGGTGCAGCCTTGTGCTGCCCCAGCCCCTATCTCCCTGATTTTGAAGGTTTTAGCCACACAGGCTTTGTCACACCACACAGGACAGAAACACACTCCCCAGTCTTGCACAACACAGAACTGGTTCCAGGATGGAGCATCTCCCTTAGCATGCTGGGAGTTCTTGTAGAGGCCTTAATGAGCCACTTGATTCAGCTGGGCTCATTAACTCTTCCCCCGCAAGACTCCCAGCACTCCCCCTAGTGGTATGAATTTGCATAAAACCTGAATCTAGTGCATACATACCTACCATCCTGGATGCAACCTGGTGATTTTACCTGCCTGCTGTCACAATATATATATATATATATATATATATATATATATATATATATATATATATATATATATATACTGAGCAAAATTATAAGCACAACACTTTTGTGTTTGCACCTATTTATCATGAGCTGAACTGAAAGATCTACAACTTCTATGTACACAAAGGGCCTATTTCTCTCCAATATTGTTCACAAATCTGTCTAAATCTGTGTTAGTGAGCACTTCTCCTTAGCCGAGATAATCCATCCACCTCACAGGTGTGGCATATCAAGATGCTAATTAGACAGCATGATTATTGCACAGGTGTGCCTTAGGCTGGCCACAATAAAAGGCAAGTTTAAAATGTGCAGTTTTACTGTATTGGGGGGGTCCTAAACCAGTCAGTATCTGGTGTGACCACCTTTTGCCTCATGCAGTGCAGCACATCTCCTTCACATAGAGTTGATCAGGTTGTTGATTTTGGCCTGTGAACTGTTGGTCTATTCCCCTTCAATGGCTGTGTGAAGTTTCTGGATATTGGCAGGAACTGGAACACGTTGTCATATACGCCAATCCAGAGCATCCCAAACATGCTCAATGGGTGACATGTCCAGTGAGCACGCTGGCTATGCAAGAACTGGGATGTTTTCAGCTTCCCCTTGCAACATGGGGCCGTGCATTTTCATGCTGCAACTTGAGGCGATAGTCGTGGATGAAGGGCACAACAATGGGCCTCAGGATCTCATTGCGGTATCTCTGTGCATTCAAAATGCCATCAATAAAAAAATGTACCTGTGTTTGTTGTCCATAGCATACGCCTGCCCATACCATAACCCCACCGCCACCATGGGCCACTCGATCCACAATGTTGACATCAGCAAACTGCTTACCCACACAACGCCATAGGCACTGTCTGCCATCTGCTCTGTACAGTGAAAACCGGAATCCATCCGTGAAGAGAACACCACTCTAATACGACAGACGCCATCGGATCTGAGCCTTTGCCCACTCAAGTCGGTTTTGATGACGAAATGCAGTCAGGTCGAGACACCGATGAGGATGACGAGCATACAGAGGAGCTTCCCTGAGACGGTTTCTGACAGTTTGTGCAGCAGCTATCCGGGTGGCTGGTCTCAGATGATCTTGGAGGTGAAGATGCTGGATGTGGAGGTCCTGGGCTGGTGTGGTTACACGTGGTCTGCGGTTGTGAGGTCAGTTGGATGCACTGCCAAATTCTCTGAAACGCCTTTGGAGACGGCTTATGGTAGAGAAATAAACATTCAATTCAAGGGCAATAGCTCTGGTGGACATTCCTGCAGTCAGCATGCCCATTGCACACTCCCTTAACCTCCTTGGCGGTATGATTATGTCATATTTTTTTATGCTGAAAGCGGTACAATTGTTTTGCATGGAAATTTGGCGTTTCATATTGTAGGCCTGTAATTTTTAGAAATAACTAATTAAATCTGTCCAAACAAGAGTCTAGTAAACATCCCGGGTATGATAAAGTTTGAAACACAAAATCATTAAATATAATATAATAAATAACTATAAATAATTGTAACAAAGAATAATATAATAATAATAAAAATTATTCAATAATGTAATCAAATCAATAACACTGAAATTTGCTCAGTTGCAGAATTGTTGCTGTCATTACTTTTAGTGTTTGATGACGAATTACCCCACAAATCACTAGCGCTCAATTCTGCAAGTGATTCTAATTTATTATCGCTGTTTTCTAGCTGGCCTAAAACCACTTTTGATGTAAAGGGACACTTTTTGGTTGCTATGGACTAGGGATGAGCTTCGAGTTCGAGTCGAACTCATGTTCGACTCGAACATTGCCTGTTCGCCGAACAGCGAACAATTTGGGGTATTCGCAGCAAATTCGAAAAGCCGCGGAACACCCTGTAAAAGTCTATGGGAGAAATCTAAAGTGATAATTTTAAAGGCTTATATGCAAGTTATTGTCATAAAAAGTGTTGGGGACCTGGGTCCTGCCCCAGGGGACATGTATCAATGCAATTTTTTTTTTAAAAACGTCTGTTTTTTCGGGAGCAGTGATTTTAATAATGCTTAAAGTGAAACAATAAAAGTGAAATATTCCTTTAAATGTCGTACCTGGGGGGTGTGTATAGTATGCCTGTAATGTAGTGCTTGTTTCCCGTGCTTAGAACTGTCCCTGCACAAAATGTAATTTCTGAAGGAAAAAAAGTCATTTAAAAGTACTCGCGGCTGTAATGAATTGTCGGCTCCCGGCAATACAGAGAAAAGTCATTGAAAGTCATTGATTAAATGAAAAAAAAATGCGTGGGGGTCCTCCCAAATTCTATTACCAGGCACTTTAGGTCTGGTATGGATATTAAGGGGAACCCTGCGTCAAATAAAAAAAAAATGACGCGTGGTTCCCACCAAATATCCATACCAGGCCCTTCAGGTCTGGTATGGATTTTAAGGGGAACTCCGCGCCAAATAAAAAAAAAATGTTGTGGAGTTCCCCCCAAAACTCCATACCAGACCCTTATCCGAGCATGCAACCTGGCAGGCCGCAGAAAAAGAGGGGGGACGAGAGAGCGCCCCCCCTCCTGAACTGTACCAGGCCACATGCCCTCAACATGGGGAGGATGCTTTGGGGTCTGGACCCCAAAGTACCATGTCCCCATGTTGATGGGGACAAGGGCCTCATCCCCACAACCCTTGCCCAGTGGTTGTGGGGGTCTGCGGGCGGGGGGCTTAGCGGAATCAGATACCGCCCCCCCTATGTGCATTTTACCCCTACCATTTCACAAAAAAAGTGTAAAAAATTGTAAAAAAAACACAGACACAGTCCTTTATTAAAAAAAAAAAAAAAAAAAAAAAAAAAAGATTCCAGCGGTGGTAATCCACTCTCGATCTCCACTCCAGTGATGTCGGTATCCAGCCACGGATAATCTGCAGGCTCCAGCGATGATGTCCAGCGAGGAACAGCACACGGTCCTGTCTCCACCGGAGACACGCCGGGAATGACGCTGTGGCAGCCTGACAGGTCTTATGTAGCTGAGGACGGGTCCACCCGTCACATGACCCCATCCCCCTCTGACGCAAGGGGAAACCCGGGTTTTCCGAATGACGTGACGGGTGACACCGCCCCTCTGTGATGTAATGCAGGTTTCCTGTTGCATCAGAGGGGGGCGAGGTCACCCACACGTAACTGGGAAAGCCCGGGTTTCCCCTTGCGTCAGAGGGGGACGGGGTCACGTGATGGGTGGCTCTGTCCTCAGCTACATACTGTAAGACCTGTCAGGCTGCCGCAACGTCATTTACACTTTTTTACCAATTCACATGGGGGAGGCCGGGATCTGGGGGTCCCCTTTGTTAAAGGGGTCTTCCAGATTCCGATAAGCCCCCTGCCCACAGACCCCCACAACCACCGGGCAAGGATTGTGGGGATGAGGCCCTTGTCCCCATCAACATGGGGACATGGTGCTTTGGGGTCCAGACCCCAAAGCATCCTCCCCATATTGAGGGCATGTGGCCTGGTACGGTTCAGGTGTGGGGGCACTCTCTCGTCCCCCCTCTTTTCCTGCCAGGTTGCGTGCTCGGATAAGGGTCTGGTGTGGATTCTTGGGGGGGACTCCACGCCATTTTTTTTTTACATTTTGGGCGGAGTTTCCCTTAAAATCCATACCAGACCCTTCAGGTCTGGTATGGATATTTGGGGGGAACCCCACGTCATTTTTTTTTTATTTGGCGCAAGGTTCCCCTTAATATCCATACCAGACCTGAAGGGCCTGGTAATTAAATCTGGGAGGACCCCCACGCATTTTTTTTTTTATCAATGACTTTCAATGACTTTTCTCTGTATTTCCGGGAGCCGACAATTCATTACAGCCGCGAGTACTTTTAAATTACTTTTTTTCCTTCAGAAATGACATTTTGTTCAGGGACAGTTCTAAGCACGGGAAACAAGTGTTACTTTACAGGCATACTATACACACCCCCCAGGTACGAAATTTAAAGGAAAATTTCATTTTTATTGTTTCACTTTAAGCATTATTAAAATCACTGCTCCCAAAAAAACTTCAGTTTTTTTGCCTGTTCGCATGTTCTGATGCAAACCAAACTGGGGGGTGTTCGCCTCATCCCTACTATGGACAATCTCCAGTTTTCAGGCAGAAAGAACAATATTTATAATATAAAACTGCACGCAGGGCACCGGACAAATCACTTGGGACAAAGGGGATGTGTAATTATTTTATACAGTACTGTGATCTGTAAGATTGCAGTGTACTGTATGTATACTGTGTTTTTTACTTTTTGAATTTGGCGGCGAACTCCGTCCCTGTGCGTTGCAACGCTTGCAGGGAACGGAGCTTGGCACTGTGAATCGAGCGAGACACGGCGGCTCGCAGATCACAGCGGGGAGACATCGCAGGATCCAGGGGACAAGGTAAGTAACCTCTACATGGATCCTGCGATGCGATCAAGTGTGGCTCGGGGTTACCATTTTGGTACTGAAAATTCACCCCGAGCCACATTCGAGAATACCGCCAGGGAGGTTAAAACTTGCAACATCTGTGGCATTGTGCTGTGTGATAAAACCGCACATTTTAGGTTGGCCTTTTATTGTGGCCAGCCTAAGGTACACCTGTTTCGGTGGATGGATTATCTCGGCAAAGGAAAGTGATCACTAACACATATTTAGACAGATTTGTGAACAATATTTAAGAGAAATAGACCTTTTGTGTACATAGAAAAAGTCATAGATCTTTCAGTTCAGCTCATGATAAATAGGGGCAAACACAAAAGTGTTGCGCTTATAATTTTGCTCAGTGTATATATATTTATATATATATATACATTCTGATGTCAGCACAAATAAACTAGCCCAAGTTTCATTTGCTGCTTCCAAATCCCAGAGCCAGTGTGAACAGAATGACGTCACAGAGCGTAGGTTCAAACTGAATGCGGGTGTAGCGCCCTTTTACTTTTTAGGGGTGTTATGTGCCTAAATTTAGGGGCTGGTCTGAGCTATCAGCAGGGCTCAGACCATTTTCATTGCTAGGTATTGCTTCTGCCTATGTGATGCTGCCTGGTGTATGGTTCCCTGCGTGTAGGTGTTGCTGTCACATCAGGTCAGGGTTGAGCCAGGGGTGGCATTGCTGCGCCTTGGGGTGTCCTCTCTTGGCAGCGGTACAGTGGGTGTGGTCGACCTGATGTGCATGCCGGGAGAGGGTACTTAAGGGGCAGACGCCATTAGGTGGGGTTTTTGTGTTCGTCCCCGTCAGGGTCGGAGGAGTAGGAGTGAGACACATACCCCACCTCCGGTGGCCCTCATGGCCGGGGGTACGTGTGGGTGCAATCAGGCCCAGGCACCTTTAGCCTGGGGCCTGCTACTCTACTAGTGGGCCTAGCACCTTTAGCTAGGGCCTATCCCCGAAAGAAGAGTCCCAGGGTGCCCGGGGGAAGGGTATCCGCTCTGACCAAAAGGAAGACAGGGGAGGGTCCCATTGAGGAGATGGAAGATTACTGTCTCAGGAGAAGCCTGGTGACCTATCAGAGGGAAGGATTTGTTATTTGGTGAAGCTAACCTGTAGAGTGCCCACTGGCATCATCCTGTTCTTAAAGTCTACAGAGGTTAGAAGATTTCTAACACCCGTTCCAGGAGGGGATAGGGTGGCGGAACTGTTCGAGCTCCACACCGGCTGCTGGGACTGTGAGAGAGAACTATCCGTGTGAGCTAAACCCACTCGGGATCGAGTGGCGACGAGATTGCTGGTTGTGCCTGGATCTATTCTTCACACTATTCCTTCTTTCATCCACCTGTCTCTATCTACTACGCAGCAAATAGAAAATAAACTCTCTGTTGGAGTTAAAGTACTTCTGGACATTGCTTTCTTTGGGGGAAGAAACAGAGACTTGACCCCATACTCTGGGGGAGAGAACCAGTGGAAAGGGTTACTCGCTGAAAGACCCAAAATTTATGAACAACGCTTAACCTCTTCAAACAGGAGGGTACGGGCATATAGCACGGTGTGCCTTGACTCGCAAGTAAGCCAGGCGAGAAAAAGGTTTGTGTGCTACACATGGGGGCTCATCCGGGATTCAGCAGCCCGAAGCTGGACTTTGTGTTTTTCCCCTGGTGTGATCCTGTGGAGGTCGGCCATTTCGAGAAAGGTGAACTGTGTCACTTGTAAAAGAAATGGAGGTACAAGCCAAGACCTATGCTGAATTTTGTAACGGCGTAGTCTGAAGTTTAGAAAAGCCTGCGAGCTACGTGCAGAAAGAGAAGAAAAGGGGGAGGAGCCGCCGCCAGCTTGTGTTGCACGTGGCAGTTTGGCACCAAGGGACAGTATAGCTGAACTGGTGATCCCATACTCTGGGGGAGAGAACCAGTGGAAAGGGTGACTCGCTGAAAGACCCAAAAGACCCAAAATTTATGAACACCGCTTAACCTCTTCAAACAGGAGGGTACGGGCACATATAGCATGGTGTGCCTTGACTCGCAAGTGAGCCAGAAACAGGTTTGTTTGCTACACAGGTTTAAAATCAAACCTGCAATTCAGTTCAACTTCAGGGGCGATTTGAGAGACAACTGTGTAGGTTCATGCACAGATGTCTATTTAAATCACCCCCAAAGTCACCAAAAGTAGTGCAGGAATTACTTTTTGGAATCGGTGCCACACCACAAAGTCAGCGCAGCACCTATTCGGATGGTGCCATTACAGGCAATAGGCACTGGTTTGGCATACGATTTGACGTGTCAAATCGCATGTCAAATCGGCCCGATGTGATAGGGGCTTAATGAAACTCGTCACGTCTGGACTTTCTGGACTTTCTCAGAAGCAGCAAAAATAATGCTGCCTTAACAACTCTTTAACTCTTTATATACAAACAAGCTCCCACAGCTCCCTCTACCTAACTACCTAATTTCAGCCAACCTACCCGCTAATCAGAGGTACAAGGCCATGCTGAACTTACCTTTCAATGGCAACCCATACAGAAAAGGTTACAGCAGATATCCTAATGTCCTATTCCCAACTCGACCCAGCAAGTGTAAATCTAATGGATAATTGCTACAAAAAATGGGGTATACAATACTATGCTAAAAAGGAGAAAGGCTGGTGCCATGGAAGTCAGCTAAAACATTGTTTTATTATTACATGTGAACAACAGTCAAAAAAGGCTTTCTTTTTGACTGTTGTTCACATGCAATAATAAAACAACGCTTTAGCCGACTTCCATGGCACCAGACTTTCTCCTTTTTGCATGGACTATATGGAGGTTTACAGAGACTTTAAAGGCTGGGTGCTGTGTTCTTGAGGCTCACCAGGCATTGCACAGGAGGTAGTACCTCGGATGCACCTCTTCCACAATACTATGCTGTTAAAAATTATTACAAAGTTTCTGCCTTAAAATAAAAAGTTCTTAACCACTTCAATACAGGGCATTTTTATCCCCTTACTGCCCAGGCCAATTTTCAGCTTTTAGCGCTGTAACATTTTGAATGACAATTGCGTGGTCATGCAACACTGTACCCAAATAATTTTTCCATACAAATAGAGATTTATTTTGGTGGTATTTGATCACCTCTGCGTTTTTTAAGCGACACGTTTGAAAAAAACCCAGTATTTTTTACTTTTTGCTATAATAAATATCCTAATTCTTAAAAAACAAAAATTACTTTTTTCCTCAGTTTAGGCCAATATGTGTTCTTCTACATATTTTTGGTAAAAAAAAATCGCAATAAGCGCATATTGATTGGTTTGCGCAAACGTTACAGTGCCTACAAAATAGGTTATTGATTTATGGCATTTTTAATATTATTCTTTTTTTTACTAGTAATGGCGGTGATCTGTGATTTGTATCATGACTGTGACATTTTGGCGGACAGATCAGACGCTTTTGACAATATTTTGGGACCATTGACATTTACATAGTGATCAACATGCTATATATATATATATATATATATATATATATATATATATATACACACTGATTACTGTATAAATGTCACTGGCAGGGAAGGAGTTAACACTAGGGGCGATCAAGGGGTTAAATGTGTTACCTAGGGAGTGATTCTAACTGTGGGGGGATGGGACTGACTAGGGAAGGAGACCGATAGGTGTTCCTATATACTAATGACATATGATGGGAAAAAAAAGTGAGTAAACACCTTTAGGGTACAATGTACCAAATTATGCACAAACACATAGATAATACAAGACACAAAACGTCCAAAATTAAGTGTACAATAAAAGTCCATAGGAGCAGTAAAGAAAAAAAGCAACACAAAAAAATGTGGATGAAAAATTGAAGAGAAAAACAAACAGTCTTCTTAAAACTTCTCCTTCCAGCAAGTAAAAAACAATCCTTATCAGATAATGGATATCTCCTTACCAAAAAAGATGGACCCCCGTGACAGAGGGCGTACGGGCTCAACACATAGACTTCACTCAGACTGCTGCGGCAACGTTCACATCATCCAAGTTCCCCCTTCCTTAGGAATATGGTCGATGAAGTCTTTCCAAGGTGTAACAGCCATATATCACCGCTAGGGATGAGCTTCGAGTTTGAGTCGAACTCATGTTCGACTCGAACATTGCCTGTTCGCCCGTTCGCCGAACAGCGAACAAATTGGGGTGTTCGCGGCAAATTCGAAAAATCTATGGGAGAAATCTAAAGTGCTAATTATAAAGGCTTATATGCAAGTTATTGTCCTAAAAAGTGTTTGGGGACTGGGGTCCTGCCCCAGGGGACATGTATCAATGCAAAAAGAAGTTTTAAAAACGGCCGTTTTTTCGGGAGCAGTGATTTTAATAATGCTTAAAATGAAAAAATAAAAGTGAAATATTCCTTTAAATTTCATACCTGGGGGGTGTGTATGATATGCATGTAAAGTGGCGCATGTTTCCCGTGCTTAGAACTGTCCCTGCAAAAAATGACATTTTTGAAAGAAAAAAATGCATTTAAAACTGACTCGCGGCTATTAATGAATTGTCGGCTCCCGGCAATACATACAAAAGTCATTGATAAAAAAAAAAAAAAAGCGTGGGGGTTCCCCAGAATTCAATTACCAGGCCCTTCAGGTCTGGAATGGATATTAAGGGGAACCCCGCCGCAAATGTAAAAAAAAATTGACGTGGGGTTCCCCCAAATATCCATTCCAGGCCCTTCAGATCTGGCATGGATTTTAAGGGGAACTCCACCCCAAATTTAAAAAAAAATGGCGTGGAGTCCCCCTAAAAATCCATACCAGACCCCTTATCCGAGCACGCAACCTGGCCGGCCGCAGGGGAAAAGGGGGGGGACGAGAGAGCGCCCCCCCTCCCTCCTGAACCGTACCAGGCCACATGCCCTCAACATGGGGAGGATGTCCCCATGTTGATGGGGACAAGGGCCTCATCCCCACAACCCTTGCCCGGTGGTTGTGGGGGTCTGCGGGTGGGGGGCTTATCGGAATCTGGAAGACCCCTTTAACAAAGGGGACCCCCAGATCCCGCCCCCCCCTATGTGAATTGGTAAGGGGTACATTGTACCCCTACCATTTCACGAAGAAAGCGTAAAAAAATGTTTAAAAAAACACACAAACACCTTGAAAAAGTCCTTTATTTAAAAAAAACAAAAACATTCCAGCGGTGAAATCCAGTGTCCCGCGGCGATCCCGATGTCCAGCGCTGTCCTTCATTGGTTGTGCCTGAGCAGACCTGATGGGGAACTCCCTCTCAGTATTTTAAATGTATAGACCCGCCCCTTCTAAAGTTCCCCATCAGGTCCGCTCAGCGGACCAGATGCGGAACATGAGAAGGGGCGGGTCTATACATGTATTACCAAAGTGAGAGCAGTTCCCCATCAGGTCCGCTATGTCGGACCCGCCTACGTCATTGGCTTGAGCGGGGAACTTCGTTCACTATGTAAATTTTAATTACACAGTGAAGGAAGTTCCCCGCTCAAGCCAATGACGTAGGCGGGTCCGACATACCGAGGGGGCGGACCTGATGGGGAACTGCTCTCACTTTGGTAATACATGTATAGACCCGCCCCTTCTCATGTTCCGCATCTGGTCCGCTGAGCGGACCTGATGGGGAACTTTAGAAGGGGCGGGTCTATACATTTAAAATACTGAGAGGGAGTTCCCCATCAGGTCCGCTCAGGCACAACCAATGAAGGACAGCGCTGGACATCGGGATCGCCGCGGGACACTGGATTTCATCGCTGGAATGTTTTTTTTTTTTTTTTTTTTTTTAATAAAGGACTTTTTCAAGGTGTTTGTGTGTTTTTTTAAACATTTTTTTACGCTTTCTTCGTGAAATGGTAGGGGTACAATGTACCCCTTACCAATTCACATGGGGGGGCCGGGATCTGGGGGTCCCCTTTGTTAAAGGGGTCTTCCAGATTCCGATAAGCCCCCCGCCAGCAGACCCCCACAACCACCGGGCAAGGGTTGTGGGGATGAGGCCCTTGTCCCCATCAACATGGGGACATCCTCCCCATGTTGAGGGCATGTGGCCTGGTACGGTTCAGGAGGGAGGGGGGGCCGCTCTCTCATCCCCCCCTTTTCCCCTGCGGCCGGCCAGGTTGCGTGCTCGGATAAGGGGTCTGGTATGGATTTTTAGGGGGACTCCACGCCATTTTTTTTTTAAATTTGGGGTGGAGTTCCCTTTAAAATCCATGCCAGATCTGAAGGGCCTGGAATGGATATTTGGGGGAACCCCACGTCATTTTTTTTTTTAAATTTGCGGCGGGGTTCCCCTTAATATCCATTCCAGACCTGAAGGGCCTGGTAATTGAATTCTGGGGAACCCCCACGCTTTTTTTTTTTTTTTATCAATAACTTTTGTATGTATTGCCGGGAGCCGACAAATCATTAATAGCCGCGAGTCAGTTTTAAATGCATTTTTTTCTTTCAAAAATGACATTTTTTGCAGGGACAGTTCTAAGCACAGGAAACATGCGCCACTTCACATGCATATCATACACACCCCCCAGGCATGAAATTTAAAGAAATATTTCACTTTTATTTT
Source organism: Rana muscosa (assembly GCA_029206835.1). Taxonomy (NCBI): domain Eukaryota; kingdom Metazoa; phylum Chordata; class Amphibia; order Anura; family Ranidae; genus Rana; species Rana muscosa. The sequence goes on from CM055121.1 coordinate 571,227,017, forward strand.
TTCATTTTAAGCATTATTAAAATCACTGCTCCCGAAAAAACGGCTGTTTTTAAAACTTCTTTTTGCATTGATACATGTCCCCTGGGGCAGGACCCAGGTCCCCAAACACTTTTTAGGACAATAACTTGCATATTAGCCTTTATAATTAACACTTTAGATTTCGAACGTTCGAATCCATTGTATTTAATAGGGTTCTAAAGTTTACACGAACATTTTGTCTGTTCGCAGGTTCTGGTGCGAACCGAACAGGGGGGTGTTCGGCTCATCCCTGATCACCGCTCATACATTGGATGGGGAAATAATAATAGAAAACTTCATAGTGCAGCAAGTTTCATAAAAAGGAAACTATTTATTGATAGCTGACATCCGAAATTAAAAGACAAGGTGCTGTTTGTTTGCTAAAGCAGTTAAACAAACTCCATGAATAAAACAATCAATCAGCTGCGGCTGACGCCAGCCAATTGAAGTGTGGTGACGTCCGAATCCTTTAGCTCCACCCGATGCTGCGTTTCTCCTTACAAGGCGTCCACTGGGAAAGGAGGGCCCCCAGATGCCGGCCCCCCACCCTATGTGAATGAGTATGGGGTACATTGTACCCCTACCCATTCACCTGGTGGCAAAATAAGTCAATAAAAAAAGACAACACAGGTTTGAAAAGTAATTTATTGGGCAGCTCCGGGGGTCTTTCTGCCGGGCCCCCGCTATCTTCTGCTAGCTCTTTTGCTAACGGGGGTCCCGGGCTTCCTCGCCGTCTTCTTCCGACTTCGGGGGTCTCTTGTTCTGTTCTCCGGTTCTTCTCCCGCTCTCCGACGCCTTCTCCTCGATCTCCGGTTCTTTCTGCCGGACGCCCCGCTATCTTGTGCCAGCTCTTTTGCTAGCGGGGGCCGGTCTTCTACATCGCCTTCTTCTCTTCGCCCGATGTTGACTCGTCGCTCTCCACCGCTGCAATGATCTGTCCAAGCAGCGGTGCCACTTTTATTGGCATGGGGCGTGGTCACCGGATGATGCCACCGCTGACCACGCCCCCGTTTCACGTCACAGTCCCATAATTCCCCGGAACTGTGACATCATACGGGGGCGGGGTCAGCGGTGGCATCATCCGGTGACCACTCCCATGCCAATAAAAGTGGCACCGCTGCTTGGACAGATCATTGCGGCGGTGGAGAGCGACGAGTCAACATCGGGCGAAGAGAAGAAGGAAGAAGGCGACGTAGAAGACCGGCCCCCGTTAGCAAAAGAGCTGGCACAAGATAGCGGGGCGTCCGGCAGAAAGAACCGGAGATCGAGGAGAAGGCGTCGGAGAACGGGAGAAGAACCGGAGAACAGAACAAGAGACCCCCAAAGTCGGAAGAAGACGGCGAGGAAGCCCGGGACTCCCGCTAGCAAAAGAGCTAGCAGAAGATAGCGGGGGCCCGGCAGAAAGACCCCCGGAGCTGCCCAATAAATTACTTTTCAAACCTGTGTTGTCTTTATTTATTGACTTATTTTGCCACCAGGTGAATGGGTAGGGGTACGATGTACCCCATACTCATTCACATAGGGTGGGGGGCAGGTATCTGGGGTCCCCCTCCCGGATTCCGATAAGCCCCCCGCCCGCAGACCCCGACAACCAACGGCCAGGGTTGTCGGGAAGAGGCCCTTGTCCCCATCAACATGGGGGCAGGGTGCTTTGGGGTGGGGAGGGCCGCAGGTCGCCCCCCCTGCCCCGAAGCACCAAACCCCCCATGTTGAGGGCACGCGGCCTGGTACGGTTCAGGAGGGAGGGGGGCCACTCTCTCATCCCCCCCTTTTCCCCTGCGGCCTGCCAGGTTGAGTGCTCGGATAAAGGGTCTGGTGTGTATTCTAAGGGGACCCCACGCAATTTTTTTTTTTTTTGGCGCGGGGTTCCCCTTAAAATACATGCCAGACCTGAAGGGCCTGGTATGGATTCTGGGGGGACCCCCACGCCATTTGTTTTCATTTTTTTTGGGGGGGTCCCCTTTGAATCCATACTAGACCCAAGGGCCTGGTATGGACCTGGGGGGACCCCCACGCCATTTTTTTTTTCATTTTTTTTGGGTGGGGGTCCCCTTTGAATCCATACTAGACCTAAGGGCCTGGTATGGACCTGGGGGGGGGGGACCCCACGCTGTTTTTTTTTTTGGTTTTGTTTTTTGAACCGTTTTTTTTTTTTTTTTTTTTTACATTTCCTTTAACAACCAGCTATAAACAGGTCAAACAAAAAATCGCCGCAAAATTGCGGTACTTGCGTTTTGGATGCGGGTCCATTGAATTCTATTACATCCAAAACACTGTTTTTGTCCTGGCAAAAAAAAATCTGCAGTTGCGTTTAAAATCGTTTTTCACAAACCCTCAAAATGCCTTCAGACGCCAAAGATTTCCACGTTTCAGACGCGGTACCAGCGTTTAGCCGCATTTTCGTTTAGAAGCATTTTTAAAGGTGACTTTTTTTTTACATTGATAAACTCCAAATTTATGGCAAATGAGGAAAAACCATAATATATATATATATATATATATATATATATATATATATATATATATATATATATATATATATAAAATAAATTGCTTCCATTGCATTGTGGACAATCCACAACTTGGGGCATCTGACGTGGCAAGTGGACAATCCACAACTTGTGGCAAGTGATGTGGCAAGTGACACGCTAAATACAACTACACTGCTGCTCTCAGCTGCTCATATCACTCTGGTCTCACAAAATAAATAGTACTGTTTTTGGAGCTTAGGGCGACTCCTTATCATATACATGCAAATGTGGTAAAACACAGCATGCGAACGCCACAAAGCGCGCCTTTCTAAACGCCACTTTCAACCTTAGTTCAGAACACTTTGCACCAGCGTCCCGTCTACATGGGGCCTAAAAACGCCTATGCCATTTACAGCTCCAAAACGCCATGGTGGCCATGAGGCCATAGGCTAACATGGAGAGATGTTTTTAAGCTGCAAAAAACGCTCAAACAAGCGGTTGGAAAAACGTCCGTGTGCATGTAGCCTTATATTAACCACTTGCGCACTGCCCAGACCAAGTTTCACATTTCAGCGCTGATGCACTTTTAATGACAATTGCGCGCTCATACAACACTGTAACACAATGAAAACGGAAAATTGTATCATACTTACCAGTAATTTTCCTTTCCTGGTGCCTATCCATGGCAGCATACCTGTGATAGAGCTCCGCCTCGACTACTCCTTCAGGACTAGTGAATAGCATAAATTAAAGGCATAGTCCCTCCCCCAACATTCTCTGTAATATAGAATACCGAGGGTGGGAGTGTATGCTGCCATGGATAGGCACCAGGAAAGGAAAATTACTGGTAAGTATGATACAATTTTCCGTTTTCCTGGTGCCTCCATGGCAGCATACCTGTGATAAATAACTAGCTGACATGGGTGGGATAATTGCTTAACAATAAATGTTTAATTAGAAGAGGACATAGCAGCCTGAACTGCCCTCCTTCCAAACTCATCAGTCGTGAGCACTCCTGGATCAATATGGTAGTGTCTGAGGAACGTATGGTGAGAAGACCAGGTGGCGGCCCTGCACACCGTCTCCAATGAAACATTAGCCCTTGCCGCCCAGGAAGCTGAGACTGCCCTTGTAGAATGAGCATTCACTCGAGATGGAGGCTCCATATTCTTCACCCTGTAGGCCTTCTGGATTAACTTTACAACCCAAGATGCCAGAGTTCTGATGGAAGCTTCTTTGCCCCTGTATTTACCGAACGGTACGATGAATAGTCTCTCAGAATTTCTGAAGGGGCCGGTGGCTTCTAGGTAGGCCCTGAGCACTCTGGATAAATCCAGTTCGTGACAAGACTCTGAATCCGTGTCTGTAAACACTGGTAGTGCCCAGGGTTCCAACAGGTGGCTTGGAGTAGCAACCTTTGGTGTGAACCCCCGAAGGGGACGAAGTTCCACTCTGTCTGGGGAGAAGGAGATGTGGTCGTCACCTATCCCTAAAGAGTGAAGTTCCGAGATTCTTCTGCCAGATGTAATGGCTAGCAGGAAAGCCGTCTTTAGTGTCAGGTTCCATATTGTTACTTGTTCCACTGGAGCAAAGGGATGGTCAGATAGAACTTCCAGGACTAGGGACAGATCCCACTTAGGAAATGATCGTCTGTCAGGAGGGCGAATCTTCAATATACCTCTGAGGAAAGTGACTACTGAAGGATCCTCCGCCCATCTCTTATTTGTTGCAGCAGAGATTGTTGCTACCTGCACTTTGAGAGAGCTCAGACCAAGTCCCAGACCAAGTCCCAGACCAAGTCCTGTCTGAAGGAATCCTAGAACATGAGATGTAGAAGGAAGGATTGGATCAAATCCATTTCCGGAAACAAATGACAAGAACTTGTCCCATATTTTTGAGTATATGGCATTAGTTGCTGGCTTCCTAGCTTTTAGAAGGGTTGATATGACTCCTGGCGAACACCCTAGGGACTCGAACCTTCGCCACTCAACCTCCAGATTTGAAGATTCAACTTCTGAGGGTTTGGATGAACTAGACTGCCCTGCGACAGAAGTTGAGGGAAAGAAGGGATCTTGATTGGAGAGCCCACACTGAGGCGCAATACGGAAGTACTGCCACCACCTGGACTGGCTCCCTGAGGAGCTTCAGGAGGAATTTGAATATTAATGGCCTGGCAGGAAAGGCATATTCCGTGGTGAACCTCCAGGGACATGACAGGGCATCCACTGCCTCGGGTTGTGGATGCGGCAGCCGAGAGAAGAACCTGTCCAGCTTGGCATTCTTTGGGGAGGTGAACAGAGCTACCTGAGGGGGGGTCCCATATTTTGGCAATCTAAAGGAAGACATGGGGGTGGAGAGCCCACTCGTTGTTGTCCAGGAAGTTTCTGGATAATGTGTCTGCTTCCGTGTTCAACCTGCCTGGCAGATACATCGCTCTGAGGTCCAGGAGGTTCTGCTCCACCCAGAGCATGATCGGCTCTACCTCCTTGAGGAGTGACCTGCTGCGAGTGCCTCCCTGCTACTGCAGATAAGCGACAGCTGCCCTGTTGTCTAGGCGTAGGAGTATTCTCTAGCCTCTGATTTGGGGTGCCAAAGAGGTCAGTGCCAAGAAGGCTGCCCTCATCTCCAAGATGTTTGATACCACTCCCTGGGTGGTGCATGACCATCTCCCCTGTATTCTGGTTTTCCCGCAATGGGCTCCCCAGCCCTGTCTGCTTGCATCGGACGTAATTGTGATCCTAGGAAGGGAGCCCAGGTGATGAGGCTTGGAGAGGTTTTCCGGAACTGTCCACCAGTGAAGGCTCCTGCGCATTTTTCCCCGTCAGCAGGATCGTCTGAGATAGTCGTTTCTTCCACTGCGCCAAGAAACCAGTCTGGAAATACCTAAAGTGCCAATGTGCCCAAGGAACCATGGGTATATAGGAAGACATTGTGCCAATGAGGCTCAGGCATTGTGAAGCCATCAGATACGGGCTCCGGATGACTTTGATCATTCTCTGGATGACAATCCTTGCCTTCGGCGGTGGTAATGACACTGTCCCCACCTGAGTGTCGAACATTGCGCGTAGATTATCTGCTGTGTTGGCGTTAGTTGACTTGTCGGAATTCACCAGCCACCCTAGCTCTTTTTAGGGACTGTAGAAGAATGTCCCGGTGACATACCAACTGATCCGGATTGCTTGCTAGGAGTAGGATGTCGTCCAAGTAGTGGTATATCCTCAAGCCCCTCTCCCGCAGGGGAACCAAAGCAGATATTAGTATCTTGGTGAACACCCTGGGAGAGGTGCACAGACCGAAAGGCAGGGCTTGAAACTGTAGGTGGGTCCATCCCACTGCAAATCTCAGGTATTTTTGAAATGCAGGTAGAATTGGAACATGTAGGTATGCATCCTGCAGATCGACCGAAATCATCCAATCTGATGGCTGGACTGTCTGATTAATCGTCTGCAGGGACTCCATTTTGAAGCTTTCGGGGCGGATATACCGGTTGAGCCTCTTTAGGTCTATCACAGGCCTCCACCCACCTGTCCTCTTTGGGACCAGAAATAGGGTGGAGTAAAAGCCTGCAAAGCGCTCTGCCAAGGGAACCGGAACAGCCAACAGCCGCCCCCTGAAGCAGGAGTTACGTTAGGAAGTTTTTCAGAGCTTGAGCCTTCAGTGGAGAGGATGGAATCTCTGTCCTTTGAAAGAGTTCCGAGGTGGGGGGGGTGAGAAAAATTCCAAAAGTGCCCCCACTGAATTGTTGACAGAACCCAGGGGTCGTGGCAGCGGGTGGCCCAGACTGGGGTAAAAAACTTTAGCCTGGCTCCCACCAGGAGTGCCTGGGCTACTCTGGCGTAAAAAAAAGACTGCTTCTGCTCCTGTGGAGCCGGAAGGGCTTTCATATTCCTGTTCAAAAAGGATCCCTGAGTACCTTTCCAAGGTCTTTTGTTGTCTCTGGGCTGTCTCGACTGCCTAAAATCCCTTGGGTTTGACTGGCAGAACCTAGAGGAACCACCTCTGAATCTTCGCTTACTTCTGTCCTGTGGAAGCATACCAGACTTCCCTCCTGACAGCCTGGAGATAGCTTTATCCATTTTGTCTCCGAATAGTGCTTTCCCATCAAACGGGATTTTGCACCCATTTTGTTTGGAGGATAAGTCAGCCATCCAGGGTTTCAGCCACAAGGCCCTCTTCGCCATCACTGAATGCAACATGGACCTTGCCAACCACCTGATCGTGTCAATGGCCGCTACGCAGGCAAAGTCTGCCGACAATCTAAGCTCTTCTAAGAACTTAGTTATATCCTCCATGGGGACATCCTGACGCAAAGCCGTCTCAATATTATCTGTCCAAGATCTTATGGCATTTGATACTGATGTGAGGGCAATAGATGGCTTACATGCTGCTTCCGGGGCTAAGTAGCTCCTCTTCAGCTCCAGGTCGATTCACCTGTCTAGAGGGTCTTTGAAGGAAGCGGAATCCTCCATTGGCAAAGTTATATTTTTTGCGAGTCGCACCACCGACGCGTCTACCACTGGCATGGAGTTTGGTGACTGCGTTCCAGACTCTGGTAAAGGGTATATAGTTTATCAGTCTTTGACCATTCCTTCTGAATGACTTGACTAATCTCGCCCATCTGAGGAATGGGAAGTAGCTTGTAGACTCTTGGGGAGGCTATTCTGCGTCTTTCCAGGCGATTGCAGTTTTGACTGCCTGGATGAATGGCTTTACCAAGGAGAGACTGAAGCCAGAAGGTTCTGATTCCTCTGAAGAGTCCCCTGAAGAGTCTTCAGGTGGTGAATCTCTAGCTGGTCGGCCTGACGGCGGCAGAGGTGTACTGACTGCTGACGGACCAGGGAGATTAGGTTCTATATCCTGAACCTGGGATATCTGCTGAAGTGGTTGAGCGGGGACCAAAGCCAAAAGCTCAGAGAAGCAGTCCTTCATTGTTCGCTTGAGCAGATCTACAGCATGCTGATTTTCTAGCTCGCGGTTGGACGCATAGTCCGTAAAACAGTCCTTACAGACCACTCTGTTTGGTAGCGGTGTAGCCCCACATGTCCAGCATTTCTCTTTCTATAGGTCCTAGGAGAGGGGGACCGATCATGTCCTCTGGATCTTGACCTCTCTGATCTACGATGTGAAGAATCGGACCTACGCCCTGATGAGCGGGACCCCTTGGAGTGGGTAGGGCTACGATGTAAGGAACTCACGCTAGACCAGTGAGCGCACTTTTTCTTCTTTTTTTTTTTTATACTCACGTATAGTTGGTCACATGCCTAATAGAAGTGTGAGGATCTTTGCTGCGAGATGAATGACTCATTGCGGAGTTGGGCACAAGGATCAGCTCCGGAAATATAGTAAGAAAGGGAAAAGAATCAGGAGTTTTTGGCATCCCTTTTTTTTTTTTTTTAAACAAACATTTTTATATCGTCAGCTTTTTTTTTTTTTTTTTTTTTTTTAAAATACACATTTTTATATCGTAATTTTTTTTTTTTTCAACATAAAATTTTTTGATCGCCAACATTTTTTTTTTTTTGAGAAAATAAAAAGTACCTACCACAAAGCAGCATCAGAGAGACCTAGCAGGGCACAGCTGAGGAGACTCTGACAGCAATCCCTGAATCTGAACCTAAATAGGCTCAAGGTGCGTGGGCTAATCCCATAAACCACCATTTGGAATTGATTGAAAAAAGGGCAAATCTAGCCTTCTTTCCAGAATCCAAGATGGCTGCCACTGAACCAAGCGACCGTGCATGCGCACGCGCAGAAGATCCAGCGTCGCCCAGTACAGAGAGCCGAGAAACTACGGCTCTGTATCACTCCCGAATCGCGCATGCGCAGACGGCAGCGAGGACGCCGTGCCATGACACTCTCCTACCTGGCGGGACGTACAGAGCACCTGTAGCCCCCCCGAACCCGGAAATAAGCACCACAATGTTGTTGCACAGAGAGACACCTGCCCTATCCAGTTGCACAGTTTTAAAGGAACAAAAAAGTAAGACAATAATCATTTGAAGGCACCTAACAAGCAAAGGAAAGGGGAGGGGAGGGGAAGACAGGAAAAGAAAGGGGAAAAACACATATGCCTGTAATAAAAAATGGAAACCACCAGCCTGGGAAGATGGAGCTGATCCTTTTGCGACTTCCACTGCATTCATCATGGATGTGATAGCAGACTGCGTTCCTGTGAGGAAACTCTGCAAAATGACCCCAACAGATCCACAGAGGGGTTCCCAGTCTTATCAGCGCTGTGAGCGGCCCAAGAACAGGGACTGCGCACGCTAAAGGCTAAACCCGGCGGAAGCTGCCGACTGCAGAGGTATGGACGTACTGCTACTCTTCACCAGCACAAGAAGGTATGAGGAAAAAAAGGAGAATGTTGGGGGAGGGACTATGCTTTTAATTTATGCTATTCACTAGTCCTGAAGGAGGAGTCGAGGCGGAGCTCTATCACAGGTATGCTGCCATGGAGGCACCAGGAAAATGTTTTATTTGTTGGCACACAAATAGAGCTTGCTTTTGGTGCTATTTGATCACCTTTGTGTTTTATTTTTTATTTTTTTCTATAAATACAAAAGACCGAGTTTAAAAAAAAAAAAAATTGATATTTTACCCACTTCAGCACTGGGCCTATTCTGGCACTTCTCTCCTTCATGTAAAAATCATAAATTTATGACTATAAAATTACTTCAAAACACCAAACATTATATATTTTTTGGAGCAGACACCCTAGGGCATGGATATGCAATTAGCGGACCTCCAGCTGTTGCAAAACTACAAGTCCCATCATGCCTCTGCCTCTGGGTGTCATGCTTGCTGCTGTCAGAGTCTCGCTATGCCTCATGGGACTTGTAGTTTGGCAACAGCTGGAGGTCCGCTAATTGCATATCCCTGCCCTAGGGAATAAGATGGCGGTCATTGCAAATTTTTATCTCGCTCGGTATTTGCGCAATAAAATTTCAAACGCCTTTTGTTTGCTAAAAATATTACAAAACAGTAAAGTTACGGCCAATTTTTTGGTATAATGTGAAAGATGTTGTTATGCTGAGTAAATAGATACCTAACACGTCACGCTTTAAAATTGCGTACACACATGGCATGACACCAAACTTCAGTAATTTAAAATCTCCCTAGGCGATGCTTAAATTTTTTTTACACGTTACCATTTTGGCATTACAGAGAAGGTCTAGTGCTAGAATTGCTGCACTCGTTCTAACGCACGCTGCAATAACTCACATGTGTGGTTTGAACGGCGTTTACATATGTGGGCGGGACTTACGTGTGTGTTCGCATCTGAGCGCGAGCTACCGGGGACATGGGCGTTTTTTGTTATTTTTATTTTTTTGTTTTGTTTTTTGACTTTTTTGTATTTCTTACTCTTTTTTTATTTTTTTAAATTTTTTGGGATCTCTTTTATTCCTATTACAAGGAATGTAAACATCCCTTGTAATAGGAATGTGTGTGACAGGTCCTCTTTATGGAGAGATTCAGGGTCAATAAGACCCCGCATCTCTCCTCCAGGCTGGAAAGCATGATATTGTTCCAAAAAAATCACCAATCTCATGCTGACAGCCAAGATCACGGCTTGGTTAACATACGGGAACACGGCATGATGTCATAACGTCGTGCCCGCGCCTCCGACGGTCATAGAGATGACTGATGACCATCTGGTCACCAGTCATCTCCAAATCGTTCTCCGAGCCCCAGATGGCACGGGAGAGCCCGGAGAAGCACCGGATGGCGGCAAGAGGGGGGGGAACGTCCCCTCCCCCCGCCTATAAGAATGATCAAGCGGCGGAACCGCCACTATGATCATTTTTATTGTGCACAGAATCGCCGGCTGAAAAGAATGATATCTGAATGATGCCTGCAACTGCAGGCATCATTCAGATGTCATCACCCAAAGCCAAGGATGTCATTTGACGGTGGGCGGTAGGAAACTGGTTAATATTTGTAAAAAAGGTAATTTTTCTTCTTCATTGATGTACACTGATGAGACTGCACTGACGGGCACCGATAAGGTGGCAAGGGTGGGCACTGAGAGGTGGCATTGCTATTTGGCACTGGTGGGCAGTGAGAAGTGGCACTGCTAGGTGGCAATGATAGTTGGCAGTGATGGGCACTGATAGGTGCCACTGATTGACACCAGTGGTGGGCATTGATAAGTGGCACTGGCAGGGGCTACTAATTGTCACAGATGATGCAGAATTGCCTCTTCCTCTTCGGGCCCCATGTCCCTTGCACATAAGCCGGTGATTACCTTTTTTTATGCTTACGCTGTCAGCACAAGGAGAAAACAAAAACCATTACCCAGCTTTTGTTTACATCACGTGATCAGCTGTCATTTGCTGACAGCTGATCACATGGTAAAGGGCAGGGATCGGCCCCTTACTCAGATCTGTCATCACCCGAGTCTCAGTGACTCTGTGACCACAGCGCACGCGCGCGAAGTGGAGGACGTTTATTGACGGACTCCCGGCAATTGAGGACCATGCTGTGGCCGTCGATCAGTTATAGCACTGATCTCAAGTGATTAAAGAGGGTCAAAATGGGCCATTGACATGCATCACAATTCAACTTAGGAATGAGTCTTTGAAAAGTTAAACTAAATAATTTGGCCACTTTATCCTTCCAAATAATTCACTTCCTGTCACATAGCCACACAGGAAGTGAGGGAAAATCCCTAACAATGTCTTTCCTTGGGGACACACAGGTCAGTCTAAATACTTTCCCCATTATGCACATTGCACTCCAGCATATTGCGGGGTACACCACAAATTATTAGGTAGTTTGGACTGTGGGGTTTATGCACTTGCTGTATATCTGAGGGGGACATGCAAGCCAAAAAAAAAACATATTTGCTTTTACATGATTGTTACATCCAATCACCAGTACTTTCCCTCAGATTTTCAGCAGCTACACTTTTACTGCAGAGTGGATTTGTCTTTACTAAACACCAAACTACCCAATGATTTGGAGTGTACACAACAAAGTGCTAGAGTGCAATTTGCTTAATAGGGACACCAGTTAGATTGATCTGTGTGTCCCCAAGAAAAGCCATTGGTAGGGTTTTACCTTCACTTCCTGTTTAGCTGTGTGACAGGAAGTGAAGCCAATGTTAAGAAAAGGAGACAAAGGCCAAACTACAAAAAAAAAAAAATCTAAAAAAAAAAAAAAACACACACGCAGGGGTTCTAACACTTACTTTGTTTCCCTCAAAATGCCCACAATTAGAATTGTATGGCCTTGAGCTATTTTTAAGTGCAGTGCTCTAAATCAGTGTTTCTCAAGTACCCCCAACAGGCCATGTTTGCAGGTTTTCCTTCATCTTGCACATGTGCTTTAAATCACAGTCAATGGTTTTGATTTTTGGACAGCAATTCTCGATAAGCTAAATTCACAAAACATGTCCTGTTGGGGGTACTTCAGGACTGAGGCTGAGAACCACTGCAGTAAAAAAGGAAAATTTAATACTTACCGCTCTGTATTTTTCCTTTCCTGGTGACTTTCCATGGCAGCACACAATACAATCCATGCATATACTACCATGAAGGCACCAGGATAGACAAATCACACCAGTTTTGTTTTGACATGCCAATCAGCTGTCACATTTGTTGCAAAGAAAACACAAAACAAACATCAAAACTTTCCATCTAATTTTATTGTTCAACAAAACAAAAGGGAAGGCAAAATAAAAAACATGGTCAATTTGAAACAGTTACAGACTCAACATCTTAAGCAATTTTTGGCCAAAAAAATGCAGCAGGCAATTAAATCAAAGTGAACAAACAACACACATTAACAACATCAGAATTATTTCAGGGGAACATATCTCCCCCACACCAAAAATATACAATCAACAAAAGTTAACCAATCACTTGTTTTGCAAAGACATAACAAATAAAATACATGTGTTACAAACTCGATAAGGACACCAACATGTACATTTTGCCCCCACACACACACACACTTGCCTCTTCTCAAGGCAAGCGACCGAATGCTCTGTGAGCTTTATATAACATATGTTTGTGTGCTAATGAGGCAATTGAAAACACATGCACAGTCCATGAAACACCCAAAATGCAAGTTCTCCCAATGTAGAGACTGAAATTCAAAGTGGGCACACCTGTTAAGGATGTCCTTCAATTTCTAACTAATAAAAACACTCTCTGAGTGAGCATGCCCAGAAATATCCAAGTGCTGTTCACACACAAAAAGCACGCCAAAAAAAACGAACTGGCTGGGCATGTGCAGAACAACACCAATGCAGCTAGCAAAAAATAACCCCCCCCCCCTCCCCCGGTAAAAAAAAATAAGCACATCATCCAGCATGCTACAAAATTAGAGATGGGACAATCACCCCTCCCCCCACCAACAAATCCAATTGCAGTCTATGGGAACTGACTTGTTAATTTTGCTAGTCCCCACTTGGCTGGCTTATCTTCTAGTTAATGGCCATAAAATGGGGGCCCAGGTCCCACCCTAAGGGACATATATCAATGTCACCAATTTGGAAAACACCAAAAACAAAACAAGGAGAAGTGCCTTTAAATATGCCAAATTGCTTAAGGGCCATTTCACACCACATGCAGTGCATTGCGTTTTTTATGCATCCAAAATACATGGAAAGTTGGTTATATGGTTCTAAATGGCAGTTTTTGTTCCAGTGCGTTCCAGTTCCACCAAAAAAGTAGAACATGCTGCATTTTACCTGCACTGGACTATACTGGAACGCATCAAAACGCATCATAAACACACTGGAACGCACAGGAACACACCTAAATGCACCAAAAACGCACTGGAACACACTTGTCCTTATCTATGGTTAATAAAAAAGAGGGGTGAAAAAAAAGCACTGGACTGCATCAAAAACTTACCAAAAATGCACTGGAACGCATGAAAAACGTGCATGCAGAAAAGCACCTGGAACGCATCCGGATTGCGTTTCTATGGTGTGAACTGGCCCTAGTTCACACTATAGAAACGCAGTCTGGGTGCGTTCCAGGTGCTTTTTTGCATGCACATTTTTGACACATTCCAGTGCATTTTGGAGGTGTTTTTGATGCAGTCCAGTGTTTTTTTCCCCCCTCTTTTCACTTAGGACAAGTGTGTTGCAGTGCGTCTTTGGTGCATTTAGGTGCGTTGCGGTGCATTCCAGTGCATTTTTGGTACGTTCCGTTGTGTTTTTGATGTGTTTTACTGGGGTCCAGTACAGTTTTGTACCTAAAAATGCAGCATGACCAATTATTTTTTGGCTTTCTGAAATGCACTGGAACGGACTGCAGTGGTGTGAACTATGCCATTGGCATTAATGTGATCAACTTTCTTTGCGTTTTTCAGGCATCAAAAAAACGCACTGCACTGCATGTTTTCCATGTTTATAACAGTTGGAGAGCAAGTAAAATAATAGTCATTTAAAAGTCCTTGCGGCTGTAATGAATTGCTGGTTCCCGTCAATACAGATAAAAGTCATTAAAAGTCTTTGCTAACCCAAAAAAAAATGCGTGGGGGTACCCCCAAATTCCATAACCAGGCCCTTCAGGTCTGGAATGGATATTAAGGGGAACCCCGCTGCAAATTTTTTAAAAAAAAGACGTGGGGTTCCCCCCAAATATCCATACCAGGCCCTTGAGATCTGGCATGAAAAAAAAAATGGTGTGGAGTCCCCCTAAAAATCCACACCAGACCCTTATCCGAGCACATAACCTGGCCGGCCGCAGGGGAAAAGGGGGGGACGAGAAGAAGGTCTAACTGAAAGATACCTGGCAACATTTGAGACCGGGCATATAACAGGATTAGTGGAGTTGGCGAGAGACCCAATGGCCTTTACCTACAGGCAGGGTTTTTGACCTGCAAAGCAAAAGGTTTAGGAACCCCTTACCTAAAAAAAAAAAATGAGAAAAATGAAGAAAAGAGCTACACCATTTATTCACGGCTATAAATTCCCAAACCCTCAGGGCTCCAAAACAGGCAGTTGAAAAGGCAGCTCTGAAAAGGAAGAGCTCAAACTCCGAAAAACAAACAGCCTCTAATACCACGAGCAGGTCTACCAACCGGGTAACCGAAATGGGGCGCCTAGTATCCACGAGTAGGTCTGGACCTTCTAAAAACTCTTGAGTAGGGATGAGCTTCGAGTTCGAGTCAAACTCATGTTCGACTCGAACATTGCCTGTTCGCCCGTTCGCCGAACAGAAAACAAATTGGGGTGTTTGCGGCAAATTCGAAAAGTCTATGGGAGAAATCTAAAGTGCTAATTATAAAGGCTTATATGCAAGTTATTGTCATAAAAAGTGTTTGGGAACCCGGGTCCTGCCCCAGGGGACATGTATCAATGCAATTTTTTTTTTTTTAAACGGCAATTTTTTTGGGAGCAGTGATTTTATTAATGCTTAAAGTGAAACAATAAAAGTGAAATATTCCTTTAAATTTCGTACATGGGGGGTGTGTATAATATGCATGTAAAGTGGCGCATGTTTCCCGTGCTTAGAACTGTCCCTGCACAAAGTGTCATTTTTGAAGGAAAAAAATTAATTTAAAACTCACTCGCGGCTATTAATGAATTGTCTGCTCCCCCCAAAAATCCATACCAGACCCTTATCCGAGCACGCAACCTGGCCGGCCGCAGGGGAAAAGGGGGGGATGAGAGAGCGC
Source organism: Rana muscosa (assembly GCA_029206835.1). Classification (NCBI taxonomy): domain Eukaryota; kingdom Metazoa; phylum Chordata; class Amphibia; order Anura; family Ranidae; genus Rana; species Rana muscosa. Next base: position 571,242,142 of record CM055121.1, read on the forward strand.
CCCCCCTCCCTCCTGAAACATACCAGGCCACATGCCCTCAACATGGGGAGGATGTCCCCATGTTGATGGGGACAAGGGCCTCATCCCCACAACCCTTGCCCGGTGGTTGTGGGGGTCTGCGGGCGGGGGGCTTATCGGAATATGGAAGACCCCTTTAACAAAGGGGACCCCCAGATCCCGGCCCCCCCTGTGTGAAATGGTAATGGGGTACAAATGTACCCCTACCATTTCACAAGGAAAGTGTCAAAAATGTAAAAAATGACAAGAGCCGGTTTTTGACAATTCCTTTATTAATGTCTTTTCTTTTCTTCCATCTTCTTTCTTCTTCTTCCATCTACTTCATTTCTCCATTCGGGTTTCTTCCTCCATCTTCATCTTTATCTTCATCTTTATCTTCATCTTCATCTTCCTTCTTCCTTCGGTCTTCTCGTCCGCATCTTGCTCCGGCGTCTTCCCTTCTTCTTTCTTCTCCGGCCGCTCCGTTTGAATTGGAGGTTCCCGCTGTGCGATGCTTCAGTTCTCCTCTGGGTCCGCTTACACCCGGTGACCCCGCCCCCCTCTGACACACATGGATTTCACAGGGACTTTCCCCGTGGTGACAGAGGGGAGCGGAGCCACCGGGTGTAAGCAGACCAAGTGGAGAACTGAAGCGTCGCACAGCGGGAACCTCCAATTCAAACGGAGCGGCCGGAGAAGAAAGAAGAAGGGAAGACGCCGGGGCAAGATGCGGACGAGAAGACCGAAGGAAGAAGGAAGATGAAGATGAAGATAAAGATGAAGAGGAAGATGAAGATGGAGGAAGAAACCCGAATGGAGAAAAGAAAAAGATGGAAGAAGAAGGAAGAAGATGGAAGAAAAGAGAAGACATTAATAAAGGAATTGTCAAAAACCGGCTTTTGTCATTTTTTAAATTTTTTACACTTTCCTTGTGAAATGGTAGGGGTGCATTTGTACCCCATTACCATTTCACACAGGGGGGCCGGGATCTGGGGGTCCCCTTTGTTAAAGGGGTCTTCCAGATTCCGATAAGCCCCCCGCCCGCAGACTCCCACAACCACCGGGCAAGGGTTGTGGGGATGAGGCCCTTGTCCCCATCAACATGGGGACATCCTCCCCATGTTGAGGGCATGTGGCCTGGTACGGTTCAGGAGGGAGGGGGGGCCGTTCTCTCGTCCCCCCCTCTTCCCCTGCGGCCGGCCAGGTTATGTGCTCGGATAAGGGTCTGGTGTGGATTTTTAGGGAGACTCCACGCCATTTTTTTATAAAATTTGGGGTGAAGTTCCCCTTAAAATCCATGCCAGATCTCAAGGGCCTGGTATGGATATTTGGGGGGAACCCCACGTCATTTTTTTTTTAAATTTGCAGCGGGGTTCCCCTTAATATCCATTCCAGACCTGAAGGGCCTGGTTATGGAATTTGGGGGAACCCCCACGCATTTTTTTTTTGTGGTTAGCAAACACTTTCTATGACTTTTCTCTATATTGCCGGGAGCCGACAATTCATTACAGCCGCGGCTGCTTTTAAATGGCTTTTTTTTCCTTTAGAAATGTCATTTTGCAGGCGCAATGGAAAGTTCAGGGCTGCGCCTGTTCAACTTATGCAAATTGAGTTACGTGACTTGACATTTACTAAGATTTTGCCGGCGCAGTGTCCCGGCGCATTTAAACCATTGAAATTCCCACGCTGAGCTCAAAAAAACCTCCCGCAGCTCGATTCGTACTTGCCGGCGCAGCGGGCTGGTTTTGAAAAAGTTACTTTCCCACTCTATTTTGGGCATATTAGTTATTTTGGCAGGTGTCACTACACTTCCTCACATCACCCCATGTCACCCCCAATATTTTCTCACTTCCAGCTTCTTTATATTTAGATTTTAACATGCCCTGCGCCAGGTCCATAGTAGCGCACTGAGCGCCTCCTCCCGGGCGCAGAGAACACTATAGTAAATGGGAAATAGGGCTGCGATACCGGCGCTAATGTTTTGTAAATACCAAAACAGCCATTGCGCACGCAGATGCGCCAATACTCATGGCGCAAACGTTTGGTAAATCAGCCCCATTGTCTTATACACTTCATTGTTTCATTTAAGGATGCGCATTATATTTACACTTAACATTCCATTGTAGTTTATATTCTAACTATTAATAATTGCAGCACCATCTCTTTCTTCACCTATAGGGGATTTTTCCAGTTTAGGATTTTTTTATCCTGCCTTTTTTTTCACCCTTTTTCACTTGGATGTGATTTTAGGTGTTTCCTTGCTGGGGGTAGCGCGGATATTTCCACATTACACGTTCCTATATACTAGCAACACATGATCTGTCTGCTCTCCCCTGACATATGACATCCAGCAGGATAAGCCGTGATTGCGCGCCCGTGGGGGCACGCAGCGCAGCGATCGGTGGTGCGGCGTGTCAGTCTGACACACCGCCACACCGATCTTGGTAAAGGGCCTCTAATGGAAGCTCTTTACCACGTGATCAGCCATGTCCAATCACAATTGATATCAGTGTAAACAGAAAGAGCCATTTATCGCGTCTGACAGACACGAGTAGAGGAGAGCCGATCGGCGGCTCTCCTGACAGGGGGGTTTGTGCTGATTGTTTATCAGAAACAAATGACAGTAACAAAGAAAAATATTTTTTTTCCCTAAATTGTCTGTCTTTTTTTATTTGTTGCGCAATAAATAAAAACCCCAGCAGTGATCAAATACCAATTAAAATAAATCTATTTGTGGGAACAAAATTATATAAAATTTGTTTAGGTACAGTGCAGCATGACCGCGCAATTGTCATTCAAAGTGCGACAGCGCTGAAAGCTAAAAGTTGGCTTGGGCAGGAAGGGGCGAAAGTGTCTGTTATTGAAGTGGTTAAGGTCCAAGCAGTGTCTCTTTTTTATGCTAAGAAGGGGACATACCCCAAAAGCTTGTCCTGAAAAATTGTATGTTAGTGCAAATAAAAAAAGTATCATGGACAGTATTCAATTGTTTCTGAACTTTTTTCCATAAGTGAAATTTTATTTTGCTTTCAGCTGAATTAAAGTGGAGTTCCACCCTAAAAAAAAAAAAAATACACCAAAATCCTTTAAAAAAAATAGAAAAAAAATTTTACTCACCAGAAAGGGCGGTTGCTATGCAGAACTTGCTAATTTGCCTCTTCCTCCACCGCGGCAGGTATTCTTTCTCGTCCTCCTCGCAGTATCTTCTGGGGAATGTGGCGCGCTGCCTTCTGGGAACTGTGTGTATCCCTTCCCTGAGGACCCTTCATTGGCTAACCATAAAGGATCTGGTCACATTCAAGACCCTCTGTCTCACCCACAAGTGCACACAAGGAAACGCTCCTCAATACTTGTGCGAGAAAATAAAACACTACACCCCCAATCGCATTCTCCGATCAACCAACCAAAACCTCCTCCACATCCCCAAGTCCCGCTACAAATCGAAGGGAGAAAGAAGATTTGCAGTCCAAGGACCACGGCTATGGAACGCTCTACCCATAAACATCCGCATGGAAGAAAACCATCAGGCCTTCAGGAAAAAACTTAAGACCCACCTCTTCTGAAAGATCAGGACGACACTGGATGGAAATAAGCGCCTTGAGGCGATTAAGTTTGCATTTGCAGCGCTATACAAGTTATTCACTCACTCAGAAAGCAGCCGCCCATTCACAAAGCGCCGCGAGGCTCGCGCATGCACAGTAGGAAACGGGCAGTGAAGCCGCAAGGCTTCACTGCCTGTTTCCCTTAGTGAGGATGGAGGCGCCGGAACCTTCCAGGATCGAGGGATCGCCCTTGGGGGGGCCGACATCGCGGGCGCCTAGGACAGGTAATTGTCCTTATTAAAAGTCAGCAGCTACAGTGTTTTTAAAAAAAAATCGCGGGTGGAATCCCGCTTAAAGGTTTTACATGATTTTAGGGTATTCCTCTAATTATTTGAATTCTATGGCTGTGCAATTATGAGATTGATTGGAACAGAAGGATCTGATGATGAACTGAAGCTCCATTTATTGAAAATGGCACATATTGGTCTTTTTTTCATACTAACTTAAAGCTGATCTTCGATTTTTAATGAAGTGTAAATAGCTTGTTTGAACCGAGTTAGTCCAAAGAAACTATTACCTTTGCTAAGATTTGCAGTGGCTGAGAGCACTCTATAAACTCTACCTCTGCAGCCTCTGCTGCATACATTATACAGCACTGTGTTTCGGCAGCAGGATGGAAACTCCCACCCCACACTCGTAAACAAAATCTCACTCAGCCTTTCACAGGGAACTTTGTATTATATAAATTCATTCTCAGATTCCTCTCATTGCCTTGTATTCATAAATAAAATACAAAGCTCCTTGCGAAAGGCTGAGTGCAATTCCCACCCCTCTGCCAGAACACAGCACTGTATATTTCTTGTAGCTGAGGCTACATACAGTTTATACAGTGCTCCCAGCCACTGTATCTTTTCGTGAATGTAATAGTTTATTTCAGCTTGGTCCAAATTTTTTTTTTAAATGGTTCTAAAAGGAAATCATTTTTCACCTTAAAGCATTCTCTACATTAAGGTAAAAAATGTTCCAGTATTTGTATTGCCCCCTCTCCCCCTTAAATACTTAACCCCTAAAATCCTCACTTGATTCAGCACTGTGCCGTTTATAGTGGCACTCACTTCACTACAAAGTGAGGGGAGGTCCTCTTTTAGACAATTGTCACTGAAACATGTGTCTCCATTCTAGATTTACCATCACTTTGCATCCCAGCGAGATTGGTCACCAAGACTAATAGAAAGGGTGGAACTCCCCAGTAGGGAGAAGAAAGGCAATGAAAACCTGAATGGGGTTCTACCTTCCCTACCCAATGAAAAAAGTTGGGGTTTACTTACATGTTTCATTTGTTGATACTGAAAGATTTGCATACATCCAAAGCTTTTTGTTAAAATGTATGAATTGTTTTTGAAATCTTTACAAAAATATGCATAAATCATAAATTCTCTGAGACGTAAACACATACCTGACATGCATCAAAATATGTAATATTGTGCATTCATCACAGTGAAAATGCACTGCATAATATATGTACTTCTACATATATCTGTACATACTCTAAGACAATCTAAAATCTTAGAGTGCTGGAAAATCTGAATTCATACATAGAGGAGATAAGCTTCAATCGCCTGAGATGAGATCCCCTGATACAGCTGTCAGTAAAAGTGACACTGTGAAAGTAGTTTTGTTAATTATAAATGAATAAACTTCTGACTTACTGTTGCATGAGTTAATTTCATACATTGGCAAACCAGCTCTATTTTTTCAGATCTTCTTCTTAAAACAAGTCAATTGGGTTGCTTTGTCTAACCGGCATGTTTCATCCTGGAGTATTTAAATTTTTGACAGCCAGTCCTCAGCTACAATAACCATTTTACACTAGTATGAGAAGCATAAACAATTTAAGTGAATTAATGATACAGTAGTTTGTAGTTAGTGTTACTTTTGCCCACACTTGTTGGAGATACAGCTTTCATCCTGACAAGGCTAGCAGCGTCCAGTGCTTCATGCTTACTGTAATTCCACCTTTACTTAAATAGGTTTAGAATTCAGCCCTTCAAGCGGTTGTAAAACCCGCTTTGTTATTTTTACCTACAGGTAAGTCTATGATAAGGCTTACCTGTAGGTAAAATTAATATCTTCTAAACGTGCACCGTTTAGGAGATATCACCCTGCATGCAGTGGCTGACGTCAGCGCCGCATGCGCTCTGAATGTCCGGCATAAAGTGCCGGACCTTCAGAGCTTCGTGCCGGAACTGAGTGACATTATCCGGCCACCTACAGCGATGGAAGCCCGCGATCCCGGAAGAAAGGTCGGGAGAAGATGTCAGTCCTCTCAGTGGTGACCAGTTGCCGCTGAGATGGCTTCGTTCTAAGATGAGTATTTCATAATGTGTTAGTATAGCACATTATGCCATTGTCTTGCAAGTTTCTTTTTTTTTTTTTTTTTGCGATTTGCAACCGCTTTAATTTTAAGAGCAGCTGATAAAGAATGGAAGTTGATTCTCTGATAGGTTTGGTCTATCAGGATGCAACTTTTAAAGGCACAACCCTTCCCCCATAATCAGTATTTTTTCCTTTGATGTCTTACACATCCCAAGGATTTAGTGGCACAATCTTTGCCTTTAAATGCCCAGTTTTGCCTCAAGTCTAATGCAAGTTTGTTCAATAAGCAATACAAAGTAGTAATAAAACAGGGACGGTGTATTATCTGCAGCAAGTAGATGGATCTAAGAACACAGGTGCACTTGGATTCACCAAATATATTAGTGGGTGGTTTTGTTTAAAAAAGAGCTGATTCCACACTCCAAACAGGCACTCAATCTGAAGAATGAAGAATTTGCTACATGCAATAAAAGTGGATTTAGATCCTAAAAACAAAACATTTCCAGCAGGTAGGGTATTTTGGTAGAAGAGATTGTATTGTTCTCTTCTGACAAAAAACACTTACCTGCTAGCAATTGTTTTTTCTTTTTTGTTTGTGTACAAACGTTGGCAAGCATATACCCCAGGTTGGAGTCAGATGCTGAGAAATGTTGATAAATGTTTCTAATAAATTCATAGCAAACATGACTGAATCATTTTCAGATGGTTTTTATAGCTACTTACAAGAACACAGGAAAATACAGAAAATAAAAAAATATAACAAATGGTTTATTCAAGAAATATTGCCAAGAGCAGAGTGTTAAATGAAAGTTCTCATAACCCATAGAAACAAGAAAGGAGTCAGGACAGTAAAATATGTACTGTATTTTGATTGGCCGCTATGGGTATTATACTTTCTCTTGTATTTATTTTTTTAAACAAATTGCTTTGTCTGCTCAAACCAGTTCCATGGAAAGACAATTGCTTGTAAACAAGGCATTTTCCTGTTCTGCCTAGCAACATGACAGGGATCTACTGCTCCCAGTGTTCGGAAGCAGTGATCTCTGTCATGTTCTAGTGAAACCATCCCCCCTACAGTTTGAAAACAGTGAGGAACACAGTTAACCCCTTGATCATCCCCTAGTGTTTAACCCCTTCCCTGCCAGTGTCATTTACACAGTAATCAGTGCATTTTTATAGCACTGATCGCTGTATAAATGTTACTGGTCCAAAAATAGTGTCACAAGTGTCCGATATGTCTGCCGCAATGTCACGATAAAAATCTCAGATCGCCGCCATTACTAATAAAAACTTATATTTATATATATTTATAATTGAAACCCCATAAATCTATCCCCTATTTTGTAGGCGCGATAACTATTGCGCAAACCAATCAATATATGCTTATTGCAATTTTTTGATGAAAAATATGTAGAAGAATACATATCAGCTTAATCTGAGGAAGAAATTCATTTTTTTATATATTTGTTGGGGATATTTATTATAACAAAAAGTAAAAAATATTGCATTTTTTTTCAAAATTTACGCTCTTTTTTTGTTTATAACGTAAAAAATAAAAACCGCAGAGGTGATCAAATACCACCAAAAGAAAGCTCTATTTGTGGGGAAAAAAGGAGGTAAATTTTGGTTGGAAGCAACATTGCACGACCGTGCAATTGTCAGTTAAAGCGACACAGTGCCATATCGCAAAAAGTGCTCTGGTCAGGAAGCGGGTAAATCCTTCCATGGCTGAAGTGGTTAAGCATAAATAAAATCACTGCTCCTGAAAAAAAAAATAGTTTTTAACAAAAAATGTTTGCATTGATATATGTCCCTCAGGGCAGTACCCGGACCACCATACCCCTTTTATACGCATATACGCCTTTAAAATAAAACTTTTGATTTCTCTTTTTCAGCTCCCATAGAATTCAAACTTTCCCCCTGTTCCGGAGTTCTGCTGCAAACCGAATAGGGGGGTGTACGGCATATCTCTATCCCTTAAAACCCCAAAAGCACCTAATGTACTGTATATTAATATAATAAGCACACCACAAAACAGTATGTACTTGGCAGCAAATTATTTTATATTTGAAAAAGTTTAAAGCATTCCACAAGTTATTCTTCATGTTACATGCCAGCCAAGTTAAAATGCAGCATAGTAGCATACAGAAGAATAGCATGACAGTATAGCACAATATAATATAAGGATGAACAAAGTACAAATTTACACAGAAATTTCCTCAGAACCAAAGCCAGCAAGAATGCATTACCCACACCCATGATAAAAACAGAAAACCTCGAAAGTTCTCTTTACAGCATATAAACATTACCATTAACATTGTACAAGCAAGTGGGAACAGGGCTAGCCGAACGTTTTTTTTTCCCTAAAAACATTGCCTATTCAAGGATCTCTTTTTTAATTTCCAATAGTTTTTTTTTTTTTTGAGGTTTTAGAACAGTACAGTAGTACATAAGAGTTAGCCATGCAAATTATATTGGCATAAATACTTTTTCAGCATCATCAAAGGGTTTTATAATAAACAGATAAGACCCATACAAGGTAATGAACAATTAGCCATTATCATAGGTTAAAGGATTAGGTGACATCTCTCCCCACGGTCAGAATGCACTGTATGTACTGTATATTTTTGTTCTTTTTTTTTTATGTGTAGCATTTTAAGTATGTCCTGAATCTTTTCAGTTTTAGACAAATTTTTTAAATTGTTTTTATTGACGGATGTAAGATTAGGGTTTTGTTGCACCATTTATGATATAGTTGTTTTTATAGTCCTTTTAACCCGTGAGACCTATTTTGTTTTTAAATATACCGTATATGCATTAATGACTCAGTTCATTTTATATTAGTTTTTATTTGTTATTTTTTTTTATTCCAAACAAGTTGTATTATTTATTTATTTTTTAAATAAAGTGTATTATTTTAGTTATACAGTATGCACGATGGTATAATGTAATCTACTAACCATGTAGCATCTGATAATATTACGGTAATTCCAAGAATTAACCTATTACACGTTATCACTTACCATCTAATATTTTTTTATCTTCATTTCTATGCATATGCTTCTTTGACCCCCTCAAAAAACATTGGCTGTTTTTTAGTACAAACTAATACATTTATTTGGACTCTTATCTTTTAATCTGATGCTCCCTCCATTTGTGCATGTTTTTTCCTGGTAAAAATGTAGCACAGTCCATGAGCACAGGAAGTTATCCATTGACAAGATTTCTGGCAGAATCAATAGGTACTTTTTGAACTGATTTAACATTTATAACAAAACGCTTTTAGTGGTATATTTAACACTAACAGACCAAAAGATAGCAAATAATAGAAATTCATTGTTAGGGTTTACAGGTATATACCCTTTAGTTCTTCCCTACTCTATTCAAGACTAAAATGGCTAGACATATACTTTAGATCTATTATTAACTTGGTTACATTCTAAATTGAACTCAGTATTAAAAAATGAAAGACAGAACACGTTTTATTCATACATCTGTAACATGTTGAGAGATGTGTGTACAAGTTGTTCATCTTTACCCCTCCAGCATCTACTTAAAACAGAAATACTAATTCAGGGTGGGCAGACCCTTTACCATGTAGTTCTAAGATCTCAATTTATCCTAAGGCTATATGCTGTAAAACAGTAGATATATATTATTGATTTGGATTGTTTGATTCTCTCTATCAATTTGTTTGAATTTTTCTTTTTCTTTCAAGCCTGTCTTTATTTTACCTCATCTGAACCATTCTTGCTCACATCTTTCTGATCTACTGGCTGGTCAAAGCAGGAAATATCTTTACATTTGACTTCCTTACAAACTAACATCGACATGTTCACTGCGGTTGTGCTTTTCTGATTCCTGCTGGTTACTATAATCACAGATAATGATGAAAGCTGTTTGGTGTTGCACTTAATGTGTCCTTTTAGAAACTTTGTAAAGGAATAAGTAATATAGTAAAAATATTACTAGACTTTAGAGATGCCTGAATTTGAAATAATGGGGCTGATTTACGAACCGTTCGCACCATGAGTATCGGCGCGGCGCAACGGCAGTTTTGGTATTTATGAAACATTTGCGCCGGTAACGCAGCGCTATTCCCCATTTACTATAGTGTTCTCACGCACGGGAGGAGGCGCTCTGTGCGCCACTATGGACCTGGCGCACGGCATCTTCAAATCTAAATATAAAAAAGCTGGAAGTGCCAAAATAATGGGGTGATATGGGGTGATGTGAGGAAGTATAGTGACAAGTGCCCAAGTAACAAATATGCCCAAAATAGAATGAGAAAGTGAATTTTTCTGAACCAGCCTGCTGCGCCTGCAATTACGTTTATAACTGCGAGAGGTCTAGTTGTGCACTGTGCGGCATTTGCGCTCCTTCAAATGCGCCGGTTCACTGCGCCGGCAAAATCTTAGTAAATGTCAAGTCACTTAAACGCATTTGTATAAGTTGAACAGGCGCTCCTCTAAACTTGCCAGGTTTATAACAGTGTCTGCACAAAATGACATTTCTAAAGGAAAAAAAAGTAATTTAAAAGCACTCGCGGCTATAATGAATTGTCAGCTCCCGTCAATAAAGAGAAAAGTCATTGAAAGTCTTCGAAAAAAAAAATGCGTGGGGGTCCCCCCAAATTCCATTACCAGGCCCTTCAGGTTTGGTATGGATATTAAGGGGACCCCCGCGCCAAACTTAAAAAAACAATGGCATGGGGTCCCCCTAAAAATCCACACCAGACCCTTATCCGTGCACGCAACCTGGCAGGCCGCAGGAAAATAGGGGGGACGAGAGAGCAGCCCCCCTCCTGAACCGTACCAGGCCACATGCCCTCAACATGAGGAGGATGCTTTGGGGTCTGGACCCCAAAGCACCATGTTCCCATCTTGATGGGGACAAGGGCCTCATCCCCACAACCCTTGCCCGGTGGTTGTGGGGGTCTGCGGGCTGGGGGCTTATCGGAATCTGGAAGCCCCCTTTATCAAAGGGGACCCACAGATCCCGCCCCCCATGTGAAATGGTAATGGGTTATAAATGTACCCCTACCATTGCACAAAAAAAGTGTAAAAAATGTTAAAAATGACAATAGCCGGTTTTTGACAATTCCTTTATTAATGTTCTCCTTTTTTCCATCTTCTTCCATCTTCTTCTTCCATCTTCTTCTTTTCTCCATTCGGGTTTCTTCCTCCATCTTGTTCTTCATCTTCATCTTCCTTCTTCCTTCGGTGTTCTCGTCCGCATCATGCTCCGGCTTCTTGTTCCCCTCTTCTTTCTCCGGACGATCCGCTTGCATTCGAGGTTCCCGCTGTGTGACGCTTCAGTTCTTCTGACAGTTCTCCTCTGAGTCCGCAGCCACCCGGTTGCCCCACCCCCCTCTGATGCACATGGACTTCACGGGACTGCCCTATAGCTTTCCCCGTGGTGTCAGAGGGGGGCGGGGCCACCGGGTAGCCACGGACTCAGAGGAGAACTGTCAGAAGAACTGAAGCGTCACACAGCCGGAACCTTGAATGCAAGTGGATCGTCCGGAGAAAGAAGCGGGGAACAAGAAGTCGGAGCAAGATGCGGATGAGAACACCGAAGGAAGAAGGAAGATGAAGATGAAGAACAAGATGGAGGAAGAAACCCGAATGGAGAAAATGGAAGATGGAAGAAGATGGAAGAAAGGAGAAGACATTAATAAAGGAATTGTCAAAAACCGGCTATTGTCATTTTTAACATTTTTGACACTTTTTTTTGTGAAATGGTAGGGGTACATTTGTACCCCATTACCATTTCACAAAGGGGGGGCGGGATCTATGGGTCCCCTTTGTTAAAGGGGCTTCCAGATTCTGATAAGCCCCCCGCCCGCAGACCCCCACAACCACCGGGCAAGGGTTGTGGGGATGAGGCCCTTGACACCATCAACAAGGGGACATGGTGCTTTGGGGTCCAGACCCCAAAGCATCCTCCCCATGTTGAGAGCATGTGGCCTGGTATGGTTCAGGAGGGGGGCGCTCTCTTGTCCCCCCTCTTTTCCTGGGGCCTGCCAGGTTGCGTGCTCGGATAAGGGTCTGGTGTGGATTTTTAGAGGGACCCCCATGCCATTTTTTTTTTAAGTTTGCCGCGGGGGTCCCCTTAAAATCCACACCAGACCTGAAGGGCCTGGTACGGATTTTGAGAGGAACCCCCACGCCATTTTTTTTTTATTTGGCGCGGAGTTCCCCTTGATATCCATACCAGACCTAAAGGGCCTGGTAATGCAATTTTGGGGGAACCCCACGCATTTTTTTTTCAAAGACTTTCAATGACGTTTATCTGTATTGACAGGAACCGGAAATTCATTACAGCCGCGAGTACTTTTAAATGACTATTATTTTACTTCATAAATGTCATTTTGCTCTCGGACTATTATAAACATGGAAAACATGCGCTACTTTACAGGAATACTATAGACACCCCCCAGGTATGATATTTAGGGCCAGTTCACACCGGATGCAGTGCAGTGTGTTTTTTTGATGCATGAAAAATGCAAAGAAAGTTGATCACATTAATGCCAATGGCATAGTTCACACCACTGCAGTCCGTTCCAGTGCGTTTCAGAAAGGAAAAAAAAATGGTCATGCTGCATTTTTTATGTACAGAACTGTACTGGACCGCAGTAAAACGCATCAAAAACGCACCGAAACGTACCAAAAACGCACTGGAACGCACCGGAATGCACCTAAATGCACCAAAGACGCACTGCAACACACTTTTCCGTATTAGGGCCAGTTCACACCAGACGCAGTTCCGTTCAGTTCCGTGTGCTTTTTTTCTGCAAAAAATGCATGCACAGTATTTTCCATGTATTCCAATGGCTCTAGTTGGCTCTAGTTTACACCATACAGTCAGTTTCCGGTCAGTTTCTGCACCGGAAACTGACCGTAAACTGACTGCATGGTGTGAACTAGAGCCAACAAGAGCCATTGGAATACATGGAAAACACTGTGCATGCATTTTTAGTGCAGAAAAAAAGCACACGGAACTAAACGGAACTGCATGCAGAAAAGCACATGGAACACATCCGGACTGTGTTTTTTTTACCCATCTTTTTTATTAACCATAGATAAGGACAAGTGTGTTCCAGTGCATTTTTGGTGCATTTAGGTGCGTTCCGGTGCGTCCAGTGCATTTTTTATGCGTTTTGCAGCGTTCCAGTACAGTCCAGTGCAGGTAAAATGCAGCATGTTCTACTTTTTTTTGTGGAACTGGAACAAACACTGCCATTTAGAACCATATAACCAACTTTCCATGCATTTTTGATGCATAAAACACACAATGGAGTGCATGTGGTGTGAAATGGCCCTTAAGCAATTTGACATATTTAAAGGCTCTTCTCCTTGTTTTGTTTTTGGTGTTGTCCAAATTGGTGACATTGATATATGTCCCTTAGGGTGGGACCTGGGCCCCCATACCCATTTTAAGGCCAATAACTAGAAGATAAGCCAGCCAAGTGGGGACTAGCAAAATTAACAAGTCAGTTCCCATAGACTGCAATGGTATTTGTTGTATAAATTTTGCCCATGTTAGGCTCTTTGTTTGCCCCCCGGACCGAGGGGTGTTTGTCCCATCTCTAATTTTGTAGCATGCTGGGTGATGTGCTTAATTTTGGACAGGGGGGGGGGCTTATTTTCTGCTAGCTGCATTTCTGTTGGTCTGAGCATGCTTTTTGGTGCTTTTTGTGTGTGAACAGCACCTGGATGTTTCTGGGCATGTTTTTTGGGTTAGTAATTGAAGGACATCCTTAAAAGGTGTACCCACTTTAAACTTCAGTCTCTACATTGGGTGAACTTGCATTTTGGGTGTTTCATGGACTGTGCATGTGTTTTCAATTGCCTCATTAGCACACAAACCTATGTTATATAAAGCTTGCAGATAGCATTCTCTCTCTTGCCCTGAAAAGAGGCAAGATTGTGTGTGTGTGTCCAGTTTGGTGTCCTTATCGAGTTTGTAACACATGCATTTTATTTGTTATGTCTTTGCAAAACAGATGTTTGTTTTACTTTTGTTGATTGTATTTTGTTGTGTGGGGCCCTGAAATATTTTTGATGTTGTTAATGTGTCGTTTGTTCACTTTGATTTAATTGTCTGTGTTGCATTATTTTGCTAAATCTTTCTCAAGATGTTGTGACAAATGTTTCAAATTCACCTTCATGCCTTTTTTTTTTTTTTGCTTCCCTTTCATTTTTCCAAGTCCTCTTTTGTTAACCAATACAATTTGATGCAAAGTTTGCTGTTTGTTTTTTTGTTTTCTACGCAACAAATGTGACAGCTGCAGCTTAACTATGCTTATTGGCATGTCAAAACAAAACAGGTGTGATTTGTCTAACCTGGTGCCTTCATGGTAGCATATGCATGTATTGTGTGCTGCCATGGATAGTCACCAGGAAATGAAAAATACAGAGCGGTAAGTATTCAATTTTCCTTTTTACTGCAGTGGTTCTCAGCCTCAGTCCTCAAATACCCCCAACAGGACATGTTTTGTGATTTTATCTTATCGATAATTGCTGTCCAAAATACCAAACCATTGACTGTGATTTAAAGCACATGTGCAAGATGAAGGAAAACCTGCAAACATGGCCTGTTGGGGGTACTTGAGAAGCACTGATTTAGAGCACTGCACTTAAAAATAGCTCAAGGCAATACTATTCTAATTGTTTGCATTTTGAGGGAAACCAAGTAAGAGTTAGAACCCCTGCTTATTTTTTTTTTAGGTTGGGCTTTGTGTCCCTTTTAGTAAAATTGGCTTCACTTCCTGTCACACAGCTAAACAGGAAGTGAAGGTAAAACCCTACCAATGTCTTTTCTTTGGGCCACACAGATCAATCTAACTAGTGTCCCCATTAAGCAAATTGCACTCTAGCACTTAGTTGTGTACACCCCAAATCATTAGGTAGTTTGGGGTTTAGTAAAGGCAAATCCACTCTGCAGTACAAGTGTAGTTGCTGAAAATATGAGTAGAAGTACTGGTGATTTTAACATCCAATCATGTAGAAGCAAAGATGGTGTTTTCTTTGTTTCCTTGCATGTCCCCCTCGGATATCCAGAAAGTGCACTTGTAGTGCAAAGTAGATTTGCCTTTAGTAAATAAACCCCAAAGTCCAAGATACCTAATAATTTGGGGTGTGCCCAGCAAAATGCTGGAGTGCAATGTACATAATGGGGAAAGTATTTAGATTGACCTGTGTGTCCCCAAGGAAAGACATTGGTAGGGATTTACCCTCACTTCCTGTGTGGCTATGTGACAGGAAGTGAATTATTTGGAAGGATAAAGTGGCCAAATTTGGGAGTTGACTTCACCCTATCAGGGGTGCTGACATCCCCAAAAACCGTCCAGACTTCTAATCCTTCTGCACTCTATCCCCAAGCAAAAATAAGAAAGTATTTCATTTAGTTTAACTTTGCAAAGACACATTCCTAAGTTCAATTGTGATGCATGTCAATGGCCCATTTAGACCCTCTTTAACCACTTGAGATCAGCGGTATAGCTGAATGACAGCCACAGCATGGTTCTCAATTGCCGGGAGTCAGTCAATAGATGTCATCCCCTTTGCGCGCACGCTGTGGTCACCGAGTCCCTGCCCCTTACCACGTGATCAGCTGTCAGCCAATGACAGCTGATCACATGATGTAAACAGGAGCTTGGTAATAGTTTTTGTTTTCTCCTTGTGCTGACAACGTGAGCATAAAAAAAGGCAATCACCGGCATATGTGCAAGGGACATCGGGCCCGAAGAGGAAGAGGCAATTCTGCGTCATCTGTGACAATCAGTAGCCCCTGCCAGCACCCTCTATCAATGCCCACCACTGGTGCCAATCAGTGCCACCTAGCAGTGCTGCCTATCAGAGCCCATCACTGCCAACTATCATTGCCACCTAGCAGTGCCACCTCTCAGTGCCAACTAGCAATGCCACCTCTCAGTACCAACCCTTGCCACCTTATCGTTGCCCATCAGTGCAGCCCATCAGTGCAGTCTTTTCAGTGTACATCAATGAAGGAGAAAAATTACCTTTTTTCAAAATTTTCGAACTAAATATTAAAATATCCACATTTTTTATTTTTTTTATCGGTCTTTTGTATCTATAGAAACAAACAAAAAACAAACGCAGAGGTGATCAAATAGCACCAAAAGAAAGCTCTATTTGTGTGAAAAAATTATAAAATTTTCATTGGGTTACAGTGTTATATGACCACACAATTGTCATTCAAAGTGCATCAGCGCTGAAAGTTGAAAATTGGTCTGGGCAGAAAGGGGATTTACTGTAAGTGCCCAGTAAGCAAGTGGTTGATATAAGGCTACATGCACATGGACGTTTTTACAGCCGCTTGTTTGAGCGTTTTTTTGCAGCTTAAAAACCCCTCTTCATGTTAGCCTATGGCCTCATGCCCACCATGGCTTTTTTGAGCTGTAAATGGCATAGCCGTTTTTAGGCCCCATGTACACGGGGCGCTGGTGCAAAGTCTTCTGAACTAAGGATGAAACCGGGGTTTAGAAACGCGTGTTTTGCCGCGTTTGCATGCCGCGTTTTACCGCATATGATGTTAGGAAACATCATAAGGACCCTCCCTAAGCTCAAAAAACAGTATTATTAAGTTAACCATTTCAACTATTTTGTGAGACCAGAGTGAGTAGCAGCAGCTGAGAGAGCAGCAGTGTACTTGTATGTATTTAGCGTGTCACTTACCACATCACTTGCCACAAGTTGTGGATTGTCCACTTGCCACGTCACCTGCCACAAGTTGTGGATTGTCCACAATGCAATGCAAGCAATTACAGTTTTTTTTTTTATATATTTTTAATGGTTTTTCATCATTTGCCATCATTTTTGAGTTTTTCAATGAAAAAAAATAGGTCACCTTTAAAAACGCTTATAAACAAAAACGCGGCTAAACGCTGGTACCGCGTTTAGGCACGTTTGGCCCCTGAAACGTGGAAATCTTTGGCTTCTAAACGCATTTTTTTGCTTTCTGAAAAACGAGGTTAAACGCAACTGCCTAAGGGCCAGTTCACACCTTGGAAACACAGTCCGGATGCATTCCAGGTGCTTTTCTGTATGCGCGTTTTTGATGCAGTCCAGTGCTTTTTTCCCCCCTCTTTTTTCTTAGGCTTCATGCCCACAGACGTTTTAAAAAATGGGCTGTAAGGCTCGATTCACACTAATGTGGTTTTTGGTGCATTTTGCAGAAATGCAGCAATTTTTTTTAACATGGGTTCCTATGGAACATGTTCACATCAATGCATTTTTGTGCCTCTTTTTTTTGGAAAGGGTCGGGGACTTTTTTTCCCGCAAAAAGCAGCGTTGTAATTGAATTCAATGGACCCGCATCCAAAACGCAAGTACCGCAATTTTACGTCATCCGGAGGCCACGCCCCTTGTGATGTCACAGCCCGAGGCATGATGGGGCCGTGACATTACAATGGGGCGTGGCATCCGGATGACGTAATCCAGTTGCCACGCCCCCACCATTATTTAAGTAATGCAGGACATCGGCGCAGACAGATCAGCGGGACACAGCATTGGAGGAGGGTCGTTGGCGGGAGCAGCGGCAGAACACCGGACAAAGAAGACAGAAGAGCGCAAGAAGGAGCAGGGGGAGAAGGAGAAGACCGGAGAAAGAAGCGGAGAAGAAGAAGATTATTAATAAAAGACTTGTCAAAAACTGTCTACTGTCATTTTTAACACTACACTACTTTTTTTAAGTGAATGGGTAGGGGTACAATGTACCCCATACTCATTCACATAGGGGGGTGGGATCTGGGGGCCCCCTTGTTAAAGGGGGCTTCCAGATTCCGATAAGCCCCCCGCCCGCAGACTCCGACAACCACCGGGCAAGGGTTGTCGGGAAGAGACCCTTGTCCCCATCAACATGGGGGCATGGTGCTTTGGGGTGGGGGGCGCAGAGCCCCCCTGCCCCAAAGCACCCATCCCCCATGTTAAGGACATGCAGCCTGGTATGGTTCAGGAGGGGGAGGGCGCTCGCTCGTCCCCTCCCTTTCCTGACCTGCCGGGCTGCATGCTCGGATAAGGGTCTGGTATGGATTTTGGGGGGGACCCCACGCCATTTTTTTTTAATTTTGGTGTGTGGGGTCCCCTCTGAATCCATACTAGACCCAAGGGCCTGGTATGGACCTGGGGGGGACCCCACGCAGTTTTTTTCTCGATTTTCTTTTTTTTAGCCGGCAATGTTTATTTTTTTACATTTCCTTTAACAATCAGCTATAAAGAGGTAAAAAAACGCAAATCATGGGAAAATCGCGGTAAGAACGCGGCAAAATCGCGGTACTTGCGTTTTGGATGTGGGTCCATTGAATTCTATTATATACAAAACGCTGCTTTTTACGGGGAAAAAAGTCCCCGACCCTTTCCAAAAACGCAGAGGCACATAAATGCATTGATGTGAACATGTTCCATAGGAACCCATGTTAAAAAATTTGCCTGCATTTCTGTAAAATGCACCAAAAAATGCATTACTGTGAATCAAGCCTCAAGCTAGTACAGACGCCAGGAAAAAAAGCGGCGTTTTTACCGCGATTTTTTCCGCGTTTTGCATTAAATTCAATGCACGTTTCCCCGCGCTAGCTTTCAGCCGCGTTTTTCTTTCTCTATTCAAAATGAATGATTCCCTATGGGAGCCCATTGATTTGAATAGAGGCCGCACCAGAAGACGGATCGAGATGATCCGACTTGCGGGGCGACTCGTGTGCGGAGAACCTTGAAGGGGAACCCTGCGAAAATGTAAAAAAAAATTGCGTGAGGTTCCTCCCAGGACGATACCAGACCCTTCGGTCTGGTATGGATCTTGAGGGGAAGCCCCCACACCAAAAAAAATGGTGTGGGGATTCCCCCAGGATCCATACCAGACCCTTATCCGAGCACG
Organism: Rana muscosa; assembly: GCA_029206835.1. NCBI lineage: Eukaryota > Metazoa > Chordata > Amphibia > Anura > Ranidae > Rana > Rana muscosa. The sequence continues at coordinate 571,260,951 of CM055121.1, forward strand.
CAGCCCAGCAGGTCAGGAAAGGGGGGCGAGCGAGCGCCCCCCCCCTCCTAGACCATACCAAGCCACATGCCCTCAACATGGGGGGTTGGTGCTTTGGGGCGGGGGGGCACTGCGCCCCCCACCCCAAAGCACCTTGTCCCCATGTTGATGAGGACAAGGGCCTCTTCCTGACAACCCTGGTCGTTGGTTGTCGGGGTCTGCAGGCGGGGGGCTTGTCGGAATATGGGAGCACCCTTTAATAAGGGGGACCCCAGATACCGGCCCCCCACCCTATGTGAATGAGTATGGGGTACATCGTACCCCTACCCATTCACCTGTGGAAAAAAATGTCAATAAAAAAACACACTACACGGGTTTTTAAAGTAATTTATTAGGCAGCTCCGGAGGTCTTCTTCCGACTTTGGGGGTCTTCTTCCAGCTTCTGGGGTCTCTTCCGACTTCAAGGGTCTTCTTCCAACTTCGGGGGTCCCTTCCGACATCGGGGGTCTCCTTCCAACTTCGGGGTCTCCTCTGACTTCGGGGGTCTTCTTCCGACTTCGGGGTCTCTTCTTCTGCTCTCCGGTGTCGTCTCTGCACTCTCCGGTTCTTCTCCCGCTCTCCGGTGCTTTCTCCCTTCTGCCGGGTGCCTCCGCTGTCTTCTTCCAGCTCTTTTGCTAGCGGGGGCCCGGTCTTCATTGTCGTCTTCTTCCCTCTTCTCTCCGCCCGATGTTGCCTCGTTGCCACCCGGTGACCCTGCCCCCGTATGACGTCACAGTCCCAGGGAATTATGGGACGGTGACGTCATACAGGGGCGGGGTCACCGGGTGGCATCAATATGATGGTTCTTCTCCCGCACCCAGGTGCTTTCTCCCTTCTGTCGCGTGCCTCCGCTGTCTTCTTCCATCAACATATTTATTTTTCTATTGATTTTATATTTAATAAACGGGATTACACTATTTTTGGCATTATTCGTTTTGTCTGCATATTCCAACTGAGCGTATCTTGGGGAGTCAGACCGATCCGGGATTACATTCTCTCTATTGGCAAGTGGCATCTTGCAATAAGCGCTATTTGACCCCCTTTTAGTTAAGAGGGTCAACATCTTGGGGTAAGCGGCCATCCATCCATAGCACTTCGGGTGATTTATCTGTGTTGGTGAAGGTGTCACTTCAAAGAACATACTGGATATTTGTCTTTGGACTTATTACTGGATTAGCAAAGCTTCACTAATTGAATGTTCATTTTTTTTGCTTATAACAGTTGTTATAATATATGATTTGATTTATTATTGGTTAATTACAGCACTTGATGATGGTCATCATACAAGTCACATAATAATCATTGCACATATGATCCTATCACTCTATAGCATTTGTTTAATTACTTTATTGTGAGTGACTGACTATATGTTAGTTGTAATTTCTATACTCACTTGCGCCCCCTTCCTTTTTAATTTTACTTTGCACTTTATGGGTACCCATTCAGTTTTTAGGGGTGCAGCTTTTATATTTTTATTTAGTGTTTGGCGCAAGGTTTTCACACACTTTTTTCACTAGAGGTACGATGTACCCCATACTCATTCACATAGGGTGGGGGCCGGGATCTGGGGGCCCCCTTATTAAAGGGGGCTCCCGGATTCTGATAAGCCCCCCGCCCGCAGACCCCGACAACCAACGGCCAGGTTTGTCGGAAAGAGGCCCTTGTCCCAATCAACATGGGGGCAGGGTGCTTTGGGGTGGGGGGCCGCAGGGCGCCCCCTGCCCAAAGCACCCACCCCCCATGTTGAGGGCATGTGGCCTGGTACGGTTCAGGAGGGGGAGTACTCACTCGTTCCGACCCCCTTTCCTGACTGGCCGGGCTGCATGCTCGGATAAGGGTCTGGTATGGATTTTGGGGAAACCCCCACACCGTTTTTTGGTGTAGGGAGTTCCCCTTGAAATCCATACCAGACCTAAGGGCCTGGTATGCTCTTGGAGGGGAACCCCTGCCGTTTTTTGATTTTTTAATTTGCCGTGGAGTTCCCCCTCATGATTTATACCAAACAGGGGACATCGAGCACGAGGTGTGCAGTACACTGTCGCCGAGAACCAGAGCAATAGGATCGTGCTGGAAACATTCTCGCGGGCAGGTACTGGCAAAGAAGCCTCCAGACCACGACTTGAGCGTGTGCTTCACACTCAAGTCGTGTCCAAGTTGCCTCGCAATGTCGCGCTGCCCCTGTGTGAACCGGCACATGAGTCGCCCTGCAAGTCGGATCATCTTGATCCGACTTCTGGTGCGACCTCTATTCAAATCAATGGGCTCCCATAGGGAACCATTAATTTTGAATAGAGACAGAAGCGGCGCTGAAATTTTTATTTACTATCAAAGTGCGCGGCCGGTTCACGCGCCCAATTAATTATATATCCAGCGCACCAATTAAGGTATGAACCGGCGCAGCGCAGTGTTGTTAGTAAATCACCCCCAATACATTATTTACTATATAATAAGACTGACATACATAATATTTTATGTTTGTGTTTTACTATGGTTTTACTAACTTGTCAGCGTATGGGGGATTTTGGAACATTACAATGTATTCAGAATAGTTGTGTCAGAAAACAAATAAGACCGAGGTCAAATAAACATAGAACAAAGTACCATCCTGTTTTTAAAGAAGAAAATTATAACACTTTTTAATGTATACTGTACATACAGTATCAGACATTTGAGCCAAGATTGTATCAGCTATCCTTTAACCCCTTGCCGACCAGCTGCCTTCATTATACTGCGGCGGGTCGGCACGATCCCGCGAACTGTCGTAGCTGTACGTCAGCCCCTCTAAGCAGGAAAGCAGTCGCGCGCGGCGCAAGAGGCGGGGGTGCCAAAGTACGTGCCCGGCGGTCGCGTTGACCGCTAGCCACGCGCAATTGCGGGCACGAGGCCAGAACAGGGATGTGGGTATGTAAACACACAAATCCCTGTTCTGTGAGGAGTTCCTACTAACTAGTGATCTGTCATCTTCTCTAGTCAGTCCCATGCCACTACAGTTAGAACACACACTAGGGAACATAGTTAACTCCTTGATCACCCCTTAGTGTTAACCCCTTCCCCTTCCCTGCCAGTGACATTTTCACAGTAATGAGAGTATTTTTATAGCACTGATTGCTGTATAATTGTAAATGGTCCCAAAAATGTGTCAAAAGTGTCTGCCATAATGTAGCAGTCCTGATCGAATTCTCAGATCATCGCCATTACTAGTAAAAAAAATTATAATAATAAAAATGCCATAAATCTTTCCTATTTTGTAGACGCTATAACTTTTGCGCACTCCAATCAATCAATGCTTATTGCGATTTTTATTACCAAAAATATGTAGAAGAATACATATTGGCCTAAACTGAGGAAAAAGTTAGCTTTTGTATTTAAAAATGGGGATACCGTATATACTCGAGTATAAGCCGACTCGAGTATAAGCCGAGGTACCTACTTTTACCAAAAAAACTGGGAAAATGTATTGACTTGAGTATAAGCCGAGGGGGGGGGGGGGATGTGCCCATTGCCCAACCTTACTGTGCCCATTGGCATCTCACTCTGCCACCTCACTGCCCATTGTCACCTCACTGTGCCCATTGTCGTCTCACTGTGCCCCCTTACTGTGCCCATTGCCATCTCACTGCCCACTGTCACCTCACTGTGCCCCCTTACTGTGTACATTGCCGCCTCCCTGTGCCCGAGTCAGTACCTCAAAATCTTGTAATTACGCGGCGGCGTCCATTGTTCAAATCTCGCGCCGTTCTCCCTGTCCCTTCCGTGATAGGCGTTTCCAGCAAACACTGTGTTGAGTGTTTGTGCCTATCACGGAGGTCCTCTCATTCGCCGACTCCGTTTCCCAGCAGGCACTGTGTTCAGTGCTCGGCCAATCACGGACGTCGGACAAGGGGACCTCCGTGATCGGCGCAAACACTCATCACAGTGTTTTCTGGAAACGCCTATCGCCGAAGGGACAGGGAGAACGGCGCGAGATTTGAACAATAGACGTCGGCCGCAGAATTTCACGATTTTGAGGTACTGACTCGAGTATAAGCCGAGGGGTATACTTTCAGCCCTAAAAAAAGGGCTGAAAAACTCGGCTTATACTTGAGTATATACGGTATTTATAATAGCAAAAAGTACACAATGTTGTGTTTTTTTCAAAATTGACACCCTTTTTTTGTTTATAGCGCAAAAATTAAAACCGCAGAGATGATCAAATAATACTAAAAGAAAGCTCTATTTGTGGGAATAAAAGGACGTCAAATGTGTTCAGCTACAGCGTCGCGTGACTGCGCAATTGTCAGTTAAAGCAATGTAGTGCCGTATCACAAAAAAAGGCCTGGACATTTAGCTGCCAAATCTTCCGGGGGTTAAAGTGGTTAAACACTAATAGCTGCTATTTTTTTAAAGTAAGTATCACCAAAAAGCAATAGAAACCTGGCTGAGACTCAACTCCACAAAATCCTATTATGAAAAATATATCAATATATCCTGCAGCATATATTGGGGCAATCCAGCAGTGACATTCACATGTCATAAAACATACACACTTTTGTATTAAAATAATTATGGGTCACATAAAAAAAAAACACAACTGTTAAAAAACTTTGGCAAAATATATTGTTAAAAAACTTGAGTAGCCTCTCTCTCTCAATATGGTTTTCTATATATGCATTAGTATGTGTAGGCATAAAAACCTATAACATGAATATAATAGATCCCCTATGTGGCTTATAGTGGACCCAGACAAATTGCGAGACAGACAATAATCCCATTTCCTAGGGATTGTACTTGGTGTTGTGTAAAGGGTGCTAGTTTAAACTGTGATGATGGCAGCTGGTGGCTTATGTTCATCAATAATCTACATAAGGTAAGGTCAGTGGACAAGGATACCATTTAAGGGGGCAGGATCCTCCATTCACAACTTGTCCAGTACTTTATGAATTCATATACTGTATGTCATGCCTACTGCCAAGCATAAAGGCAAAATGTCTCACATTATAAATTCTTTGCATCCACTACCATACATCAAGTTTGTCATCCACAGAGGCATAGAGGCATCTGTATGAAATAGCGAATAAGGCTAGACCCCGCTGTTGATCAGGAACAGATCTCGTATCCACCATATAGGTGTAACATTCATAAAATAATTGTAAATGAAAGCAGCATTTATAAATATTACCATCATCAGGTTTTAAGTTGCTTACTATAGAATTTACCCTATTTAAAAACCTTGCAGCTCAAACATGTCTTATTATTTTGCCAGGACTAATGATATACATATTTAGCCTTTTTTTTTTCTTTTTTTTTAAATTGGTGAGGAGGTGTGTGGTGCAAGAAATGATTTCGAATTTCCAACTATTAGGCTCAAACAGCTTTGTCACTGGAGAGGTCATGCTTTTCTTTTAGATTTAGCAGTGATATTGGCTTCTACAGCCTGCCTTCCAGGAACTTTTAATTAAGTAAACAAGAATATAGAGCTGCAGACAAAGTGAAAGATGGGGGGCATAGTGTTTACAGTTTTGAACTTTGGGTGTAATGTCACATTTTAGCTAGTCACATTATGGTATGAGCTTGTCTAACTTTTTGGGATTCTGTACAAGACCTTGAAGGCATTTTCTCACAATAGAGGATAATAAGAACGTTTTACCTGTTGGGGGTTTTTAGTTTTCTTGGGTGATATAGTTTGCATTCACATTGCACCACCACTTTGCAGTGAGTTATTTATCAAAGAAGGAAGCATTTCCTCTACATCAGTATGCAAGCCATGTGGTGCTCCCATGTGCACCAGAGTGTACACCCAAGGTTTCCTGGTAGTAGTCATATTGTGTCTCTTTGGCATGTCTCAATCCCATGCCAAACATTCAAATTAGAAAGTATGTATTTTCTTATGATTTTTATTTTTTAAATAAAATGCTTGGGTGTCATTTGTTCTAGGTTACATTGCTTTTTTATGTACCCCATATTCATCCAGGTGGGAGTGAAGGAGGGAGATATCTGGGGGTCCCCTTATTGTTAAGGGGGGCTTCCAGATTCTTATAAGCCCCACACCAGCAGACCCTCACAACCACCAAACAGAGTTGTGGGATAGAGGCCCTTGTCCCATAATAATTAGGCTGTGTGGGCTGTGCTGTGCATTATACCCCTTTACACTATATATACTATACTATATTGTACATTACATACTCCTGATCAAGTAGTTTGCTGATGATTTGCTAGATAGTATAAAATTGTTTTAATAAAAGCTTTTTTTAAGGTGGTTTCAGACAATGTTTAATTTCTAAGTTTATATTCTTTGTGCAGAAAAGCCTTTGTAAAAGCCTATATAAGGTGATCCTTTGTGCTGAAATTTATGTATGTCTGTGAGACTTTCTTGTGGCATAGTAATTAAAATACAGTTTGTGAGTACAAGGACTATGGCTTAGGTGTGCAGTATATACAGTGGATAGGCTCCGATTTTATCGAACCACCCCCTTTATCCAAACTGACACTCTTTGGCATGATCTATCCATGGCCACTGTTCACTGTAGCAAATATTAATCACCTCAGTGTTCTCATAGTTGTCCCGAGTATTTCAAATCCCTAACAACACCTCTGGTATGTGTTCAGAAATCTCACAAAGTATAGGGTGTGGTAGTGTGGTACCCCACCAGTGTAGTGACCCAGAATTCTCAACTGGATGGGTTGAGGGGCTCCAGGGAGTTTATAATGTACAGAGGAAACTGGCGTTTCAGTTTTCTCATCCTTTAATAAAGTCCACTTTGGGACCTGGAGCCCGGGGATTTCTTAGAGATCCGGGTGGGATGAAATCCCCAGTCCTGGGTCCAGATTTTGAGATTTACCAGCACACTGACTGGTCAGGTGTGTGCTGGCCTATTTGTAGACACCTAACCATGGTTCTTGGCTCCACCCTCCCGAGGAGACCAGGCTTGCAAGGGAGAACCCAGAGTGTGCAGGTGTGCACTGGAATAGCTAGAGAAGCTGGAGTAGCTAGAGAAGCTAGAGAGTGCAGGCTGCACTGTGAAACCCAGAGACCTGAGTCTGAGGTTGCTGACAGGAGCAGTGGTGCTGTTGCTGAAGAGAGCCAGGCAGCTCGGTATTTTCATTTGCACTTTTGCATGTGTGAGCCAGGAGGCTGAACATACAACCGCTTAATGTTGATGATGAAAACCCCCTGTGAGGGAAACCACATTTGTTTTTATTTCTGGAACTTTGTTTGATTTTCTTTAATAAAATTGGGCCAACAAGCCCTCAAAAGGAAACATTTGTGTGGGACTGTTCTTGCTAGTGGGTGCTTGACTTGAGCTAAACAACCCCCAACATTACAAGTGGTGGCTCGAATGCTGGCAGAACTGGAGATCCCTGGAAAAAGTAAGTTCATCTGTTATATGAACTGTGTTTGTGTGCATGAGACAGCACAATCTGTGTGTGCAGGTGAGGAAAGCTTGCATGAAGTGAAAAGCAACTTGCTTTAAAGTGACAGTGCTTCATTTTTGCTGGACAGCTAAAAGTTTGGTGGAGTGACTGCAAAGATGATGCAAGGGTTTGAGCCTGCCGGAGAGTATTGCAGACTGTTTTTTGCTACTCCAACTCCAGTTAAAGGGGAAGTGCATGTGGTTGCCCCTGGTAACGCTAGTACAAACAGGCCAGCTATCAATGTGCAAAGGCCTAAGTTTGAAAGAGGATGCAATTGGGGAAGCCCTGTTAAGGCTCTGAAGCAAGAGCACTGTTTGCAGTGCAGAGAGTGGGGGCATGTTGTCTCCAAGTGCCCTTTGTCTCAGTTTCCAAGACAAGGTGACATGGCCAGACAAAGGTCTGCAACAATGTTTGGGAAGCCTGATTTGAGTGCCAGGAGTGTCCAAAAGGCTGATCAGAAGTTTGAGAGGTATGTGGTTGCCCGTAGCAACGGCGGTAATGTCAAGTCTGCGAACCACGTGAAAAATGTATTGCCGACAGAGGATCGTGGCAAGTTGAAAGCAACCATGCTCCAAGGATCGCAAAGTCGCTGCATTTGGGAGAGTCAGCAAAGTACAGCTGGAAGAGTGCCATCTCCCTTAGCAACGAGAGATCGGGTGTTAACCGGAAGGAGGAGCTACAGTGGAGATGTGGAGCGGCGTCCCACTAAAGATATGTGCAGAAATGTACCATGCCTGGAAAGTGGTCAACTTGGGAATGGAATTTTTTCTTGTCCCAGGTTATGGAACATGGCTGGAGATATGGATACTGGGCAGAAGTCTTTGTCAGCAAGCCCAGGTTCCTGTTTAAAAATGTTTTCAGTCACCTCTAGCAACAGTGAGGAAGTACCTGTTTTGCCTGCAGGGGGTGCTATGGAGTCAGAAATGGCTGCTGCAGTTTCATCCCATGGCCACCAGGGAGAGTTGGCCAGCGACAGTGCAACAAAGGATAGACAACGCACTCAAGTGAACATGGCAACCCCTGGTACAGTGATGGGTAAGACTGTTGCTGATAAATGCATTCAAGAGACTGACTATGTGACTGTTCACATTGGAGTGGAAGTGACCCCAAATGGGAGATCCACTGTCTGTGTAGAAAAGGACTTGCCTCGCTGCAGTGCCATGTCCAGTGGGGAGGCAAGTGGTAAACTTGATTATGACAATGTGATGGGTAAAACTGCTAATATTGTGTTGGCTAAAGTTGATGGTCCAGTTGCTAATGGGCTAGTGAAGCTCACTAGAGATAAAAATGTTGATGTGAGTGCAGTTAAAGATGTGCTATCTCCCCTAGCAACTGAGACAAAGGCTACAGAGGTGTCCCTAGAAACCCCCAGGGAGCTCTGCGTTTTGGAGCCGGAGGTTGCCTGGGACAGCTATGGTGCCGCTCTAAGGGATAAGACGGTACCTGAACCTGGTGATAACAAAATGGTTAATGCTAAAACGGAAATGTTTGAAAACACTCATAGAAATAGGTTATTGCAGTCTGGCAATGACAGGTGTGAAGGTGTTCATGCGTTTAATGAAGCGCCATCAGAGCAAGGTGGTGAGAGTGTGGTATTGCAGCCTGCTCTGGTTAAAAATGTATTACCACAGTCTGGTTTAAATAAAAGTGACATGTGCAATGTGACTGTTGCTGAGCCACTCTGTCCCTCTGGTAGCGCAGAGATAACAGACTGGGACAGGTGGGCAAAGGACCTGTTGGCTTTGTTGGAAAAGGCCTCTGTTGATAAAAGTGGAGCAGACATGATTTCTGCAGTGCCAGATGAAGGACCTGCAGAGCAAACTTATATGCAATGATGCACTTGCTGCTGCAGATGATGTTGCTCATGAGATGGAAGCGCCAAGTAAGGGCGAATGCACAAAAGAGGTCATGTCTGTGATCCACAAAGGGTCTAATGATGTGGTAATGGTTGATGCCGTGCCAAATGAGCTAGTGTTGGTGGAAGTGCCAGATGGCACAGCAATAAATGAAGTGGTTGTAGTCACAGGTCCAAATGTTGCTTTATGCGATGATGGTCAGGGGTCAGGACAGTTGCTGGCAGAGGATCTAATGCCAGTGGAGTTTGTGTATAGTGAAGCTGCTGTAGACAACCACTCCGCTGGGTGCAGTTCCTCTCCAGACACTGCCCTGCCGAACATGGGTGAAATTCAATATGACAAATGCATTGATATTTTTGACCATGATGAAAAATGCAGCGAATCGGCAATTTTTGATGGTTAGGTTACCATGGGTGACAAAAATGATGGCAGACCTGATGGTCAAGGTGATGCTTTTGCTGCTAATCCAAAAAAATGTGTGGAGATAAATGGTGTGACTGACTTAGAAGAGGTAAAAGGTACAGCAGAAACAGGCCCCCTACAGGTTCAGGAGGATAATTCTGGGGAAGATTTCCTGAGGTTTGAAGAACTTCTAGGATCTGAGAAGGATCCTGGTAAACAATGGTCGGAAGGAAATAGTCCAAAGCGCAGCAAGGTGTCACATGACTTAGAAACCTCAGAGTGGCAAGACAGTCAGGATGTCCTTCAGAGAGAGACTAGGACAAGGCTGCAGTCTTATGAGGATGTTAGTGATGAAACTGCCAGAATGAAGTATGCAATGTACATGGGGAAACAAGTGGCACTAAGTTTGGACAGTAAGGGGGTGCCCGTACATAGAGCTCAGAGAGGGATCAGTGTCACCCCAATAAAAGAGCCCCTGCTTATCACTAAACAAGTGTTTAAAAATCGGATCCCTTCCAAATTAAATAAAGGGAAAAGGGGTGGTCTATCGGAAAATGAGGGAGCCTTTGGTAAGCTCAATGGTATGGGACCCTTAAAGCTCAGAAATCAACCTTGGGTGCAAAAAGGTGCCAAGAGTAGTAAACTCCCTACAGATAAGATGGCTAGTGTAGGTCCAAGGAAAATAGAAAGGCATCGCTTTTGGAAGCGTGCACGCAAAAAGATATGGGAGTAAACGTAGCAGGGGGATGTGGAGAAAGTCGCCTGATGGGACAAGATTTGGCCCATGTGGGTGGTAGCTGGCATGGTCATGCCAAAGTGAGGAGGTTGGACTGGTGTGTTCCGCCCTCTGGGTCGAAACAAGGGGGAGGGGTATGTGGTAGTGTGGTACCCCACCAGTGTAGTGACCCAGAATTCTCAACTGGATGGGTTGAGGGGCTCCAGGGAGTTTATAATGTACAGAGGAAACTGGCGTTTCAGTTTTCTCATCCTTTAATAAAGTCCACTTTGGGACCTGGAGCCCGGGGATTTCTTAAAGATCCGGGTGGGATGAAATCCCCAGTCCTGGGTCCAGATTTTGAGATTTACCAGCACACTAACTGGTCAGGTGTGTGCTGGCCTATTTGTAGACACCTGACCATGGTTCTGGGCTCCACCCTCCCGAGGAGACCAGGCTTGCAAGGGAGAACCCAGAGTGTGCAGGTGTGCACTGGAATAGCTAGAGAAGCTGGAGTAGCTAGAGAAGCTAGAGAGTGCAGGCTGCACTGTGAAACCCAGAGACCTGAGTCTGAGGTTGCTGACAGGAGTCAGGAGGGCTCCATGCGGGAGCCTGAGCAGTGGTGCTGTTGCTGAAGAGAGCCAGGCGGCTCGGTATTTTCATTTGCACTTTTGCATGTGTGAGCCAGGAGGCTGAACATACAACTGTTTAATGTTGATGATGAAAACCCCCTGTGAGGGAAACCACATGCGTTTTTATTTCTGGAACTTTGTTTGATTTTCTTTAATAAAAGTGGGCCAACAAGCCCTCAAAAGGAAACATTTGTGTGAGACTGTTCTCGCTAGCGGGTTGCTTGACTTGAGCTAAACAACCCCCAACATTTCAAGGGGTTTTATTTGAATGCGTTTGTGCTATATTTACCAGTTGTATGTTCACAGTCCATCAGGTATAGAATATAACATTATTTATAATTCAGTGACATCCATCTTTCCTACTACTTCAGTCTCTAGTTGACTTTTTGCACTCATAGAAATAAAGGAAATATGAAATAATGGGACATTGCTGATCCTGACAAAATTTGTCTTCCATTAAAAGAAGGTGTAGGTACAACAATTTTCAAAGTCTTGAAAGTAAGATATGTAATGCTTACTCCAGAAGCAACATCTAGCAACATTCTGCCTAATAAAGTAAGGACTCATGCTCATTCTGTGTCCAATTGGATACTGTAACACGTCGTAAAATGTAAGCATCTGGAAATATTTACTGACCTTTCAATCTATTTAAAATTATGGCACAGATAAGGGCGCAGTGCTGGTAAAATGGTAATTTAAAGTCCTAATGTACAATGCATACAATCCCCATTGCATTGTAAAGCATTCAAGAAGCATTTTGCATTTATTGGCTTTTAAACTGTATTTACAACTCTGAACTAGATGTCATTAGTTGTCAGCTGTTAATTGTCTTTAGCAAAAGACTCTAATGAAAGAATGAATCCCAAGATTGACTGTGCACTAATGGCCATCATCATACTAGTCTTTTGTGGTTACTGCCATTACTGTTAATGTGTATAGCACAACAAGCTCCAGTCCTTGGGGATCCTAGGGCTTTGTAATGCTTTCTAAGGAATATGTACTTAAGCCCTTTGTTAAGTCACTCATGCTGCACTTTTAGGTAATTGAAACATAAACAGCTAAATATACTAATATGATGTGATCTGTCCAACTGATGTGTCTTGTCTTTAGTTATTTATTGGCTAATAAGCCAGTTTTAATAACCATGAATCAAGTTGAATAGTAAGGCATCAGCATTTTTCTACACAGTCTCCAATAATTTGCCAAAAACAGTCCTGTAAAAGTAAAATTGTCATACTTCCAAAGAGAAAATAAAAATAAAATAAGGGTCACTATACACAGATTACAAAATATCTGTAATTTTCCTTATAATAGGAATTTATTAACAGTTGTAGAATACTATGAGAGTAGATTAGGATGTTATCAATATAAAGAGATTTAAAATTATGTTGGTATCAAAGAGGTAGCAATATTTTCAAGTACATAACTGACTTAATGTCCCGTAATCCATTTTGCATGCAGTGACAGAATACACAGAGCAGTAGGCTGCACAGAAGAGTTGCTTAAAGCTGAACTCTAGAAAAACTGTTAAATGCACAGTTGAAACACTGTATATATAAGAAACCTAGTTTAGCTACTAAAGGATTTACATTTATTTGCGTTCAGTCCTGAGATTTACACATTTCTGTCACACAGCACAATCAGGACATTACTTCCTCTGTTACAAATAATGAATACAGTGGTTTCATCGCAACACCCCAATCATCATTACGGATGAGCTGAACATTCAGCTCAAACTTTAACCACTTCGCGCCCGGGCAATGCTAAAAAGACGTCTGCATTGCAGCGCTGAATTGCCGACAGGACGTCCATGGACGTCCTCCTGTTCCCCCCCGCGCGCCCCTGGGAGTGCGCATCGGCAAAAATCTGTGTTGGCCGTGTCCCTTGGACACAGCCAATCACAGATCGTGCTGAATGGCCAATCACTGAGGCCATTCAGCACTCGATCTCACTGTCCAATGAGAGATGATCTCAAATGTAAACATATGAGATCATCTCTCATTGCCGGCTTTCTCTCCTCACACAGAGACTGCATGTGAGGAGGGAGAGAGATCTGTGCTTTGATCTGCAAAAGTGAGTTGAAAACACATTACACACACAGTAAAAAACAGTGCTTACAGTCCCTGCCAGTGCCATCTGCCGCCAGTGCCACCTGCCAGTGCCATCTGCTGCCAGTGCCATCTGCCAGTGCCATCTGCTGCCAGTGCCACCTGCCAGTGCCATCTGCTGCCAGTGCCACCTGCCAGTGCCATCTGCTGCCAGTGCCACCTGCCAGTGCCACCTGCCAGTGCCATCTGCCACCAGTCCCATCTGCCACCAGTCCCATCTGCCAGTGCCACCTGCCAGTGCCACCTGTCAGTGCCATCTGCCATCAGTGCCACCTGTCAGTGCCATCTGCCACCTGCCAGTGCCATCAGTGCCACCTGCCTGTGCCATATGCCACCAGTCCCATCTGCCACCAGTCTCATCTGCCAGTGCCACCTGCCAGTGCCACCTGCCATCAGTGCCACCTGTCAGTGCCATCTGCCATCAGTGCAAGTTCCTTCTGTCATCGCCAACAATGGCTAAAAGAGTATTTTCAGCTGAGGAGGCGTACGAAATTCTTGCGGCCGACGGGAGCAATGGGGAGCTCTCCGATTCTGATTCCTCTGCAAATTCAGATGAGTCTGACATGGACTACGAGCCTGTCATAAGCAGTGGATCAATGACGGAGGAGGAGGAGGAGGAAGAAGATGAGGAGGAGGGCCCGCCTGCCAGACGAAGGCATTCTGCTGAGGAGGCAGTGCCATCCACCAGCACCGCAGTGCCATCCACCACCACTGCAGTGCCATCCACCAGCACCGCAGTACCTCGGGAAGCAAGGCCACGTACCAGTGGGGTGTCACCTCAGTCCCAAAGGGTTAGGTCCCATGCCAGCCTTCCCTATTCCCTTCAGCACTTCTTGTGGCTTCCTCCTAATTCAGGAGAAGCCAACATTCCCCCTTTCACTGCCCAGCCAGGAGTCCAGGTGGATACAGAAAACTTTTCTCCAATAGATTTTTTTAATTAAATTTTTACTGAGGACATGCTGGCAACAATTGTGACCCAGTGCAACTTATATGCCCAACAGTTCATAACCAGCAACCCAGCGTCCTATTATGCCCGTCCCTACGTGTGGAGAGCCTATACAGTGGAGTAGTTTAGAATTTTTTTTGGCCTCACATTCTGCATGGGACTAAATGGAAAAAATCAGATGCGTTCCTATTGGTCAACCCGCCCCATCTCCCACATGCCCATCTTTTCTTCAGTAATGCCCAGGTCCAGATATCTAATGATTCCTACACTACAATGACAATACCCAGTGCCCTCCCCGAAATGACCCAAATTTTGATAAGCTTTATAAAATTCGGCCGCTACTAAATAATTTTTCTGAAACCTTCCCCCAGTTGTTTACCCCAGACCAACATATATGCGTGGATGAGTCCCTTATAAAATTTTCTGGCAGGCTGGGCATAAAACAATTTATACCCAGCAAAAGGGCCCGCTATGGGGTGAAGCTCTATAAATTGTGTGACCGAGCCACTGGGTATGTGTATGCCTTTATTGTATATGAACGGAAGGACACCCAACTGCACCCCTGTAATTGCCCAGACTATATAGGAACCAGTGGGAAAGTAGTTTGGGAACTCATAAACCCACTCCTGGAGAAAGGATACCACTTGTATGTGGACAATTTTTATACAAGTTTGCCCCTGTTACGAAACCTACACAGAATGAAGACTCCAGCATGCGGCACCGTACGGACGAACCGGAAGGGCTTTCCTCAAAGCCTGGTCACCAAAAAAATGAGACGAGGGGAGACGGCGAGTTTACGCAATGAGGAAATTTTGGCTGTGAAGTGGAGGGACAGAAGGGACGTCTACATACTTTCTTCCATCCACAACAATGAATTTGTTGAGATCACCAGGAGGAATGGCCGGATCCAAAAAAAACAAATGCATCCACGAATACAATAAGTTCATGGGGGGTGTCGACTTCAACGACCAGATGCTCGAACCCTACCTTTCCACAAGAAGAACATACCAGTGGTATAAGAAAGTTTCCATTTATTTGTTTAATTTGGCCATGTACAACTCCTATGTCATCTATCAGAAATCCACTATAAGACCCAAATCCTTCCTTTCTTCCAGGAGGAAATCACCACTGCCCTTTTATACCCGAACAGCCCACCAGTAAACATTAGATCCGATGTCATTAGCCGACTCTCCGAGCGCTACTTCCCAGATAAAATCCCTCCCAGACCAACAGGCCAAAAATGCCAGAAAAAATGGCGGGTGTGCACCAAAAGAGGAGAGAGAAGAGACACCATTTATTATTGTGCCCAATGTCTTTCAGAACCAGGCCTCTGCATAGGCGACTGCTTCCGACGTTACCATACCAAAATAAATTATTAGTTCACTTCCTGCCATTTACCTTCACACCCCTTATGCCTCTGATTTCTCTGTAACTGACCCTGGCTTGTTATTCGACCATGCTTCTGCCTAACGATTCTGTTTATACCTCTGCCTGATCTGGAACTGACCCTGGACTGTTATTCGACCACGCTTCTGCCTACCGATTCTGTTTATACTTCTGCCTGATCTGGAACTGACCCTGGACTGGTATTTGACCATGCTTCTGCCTACCGATTCTGTACATACCTCTGCCTGATCTGGAACTGACCCTGGACTGTTTGACCATGCTTTTTGCCTGCCTTGGACTGATCTTGTACCCTGCCAGTGGACTAGTGGGATTCAAAACACAGGTGTCTCACAAATGTGAGGGGCTCCAGAATTGTTTTTCTGGATGAAGAAAACAATTGTTTTTGTTTTTCTCATTCCCAGATTAGGGTCTGGAGACTCGGAGGCTTCAAAGAGATTTGGGTGGGAGAAGCCTCTACCCCTGTCCCCATTCAGTCTTGAACGAGGCCCTACTTCTGCCAACTGCCTGTAGGACCTATGCCATCATGCCTCTGCCTGTCGCATGAACTTACCACACCACATGGACCTGCCTACTACCAGGACCAATATTTTGGCACTGCTGACAATCTCTGCCTGCACTGACCTTGGACAGTATCCCTGCCTGCTGCCTGTACTGACTATGGACATTATTCCTGCCTGTTGCCTGGACAATTGCAATCGCTTTTGCTGACCAAGTCCCTGCCTGCTGCCTGGACCAGTGCTATCCTCCTGTGGACAACTGCACTACTAAAACCACAGGTAATCTTTTGTTTACCCTTTGCTCAGCAGAATGTATTTTGGGGTGTAATTCTTGGTATGTTCATTCTATGTGTCCCTAGAACACCTGATGGTGTACCTTGCATGTTGGGCCTGTATGTGGCCAGGTTGTATAAAAAGTCTCACACATTTGGTATCGCCATACTCAGGAGGAGTAGCAGAATGTATTTGGGGTGTAATTTTTGCTATGTACATGCTATGTGTTGGCAATATCTTATAAATGGACAACTTTGCGTAAAAAACAATTGTGTTTTCATTTTGTTCCCGCATTTTCCAAAAACTTTAGGAAAAAAATGAACCGTTCAAAAGACTCATTATGCCTCATAGATTATACGTTGGGGTGTTAGCTTTCCAAAATGGGGTCACTTTGTGGGCTTTTTCATTGTCCTGGTGCTCCAGGGCCTTCAAAAGTGTAATAGGTGGTTGAGAAATGAGATGTGTAATTTATGCTCCTAGAATGCCTGAAGGTGCCATTTCAATATTGGGCCTCTGTATGGGGGCAGGCTGTATAAAAGTCTCACACATTTGGTATCGCCATACTCAGGAGGAGTAGCAGAATGTATTTTGGGGTGTCATTTTTGCTATGTACATGCTATGTGTTGGCAATATCTTATAAATGGACAACTTTGCGTAAAAAAATTGCGTTTTCATTTTTTTCACGCATTTTCCAAAAACTTCAGGAAAAAAATGAACCGTTCAAAAGACTCATTATGCCTCATAAATTATACGTTGGGGTTTTAGCTTTCCAAAATGGGTTCACTTTGTGGGCGTTTCCATTGTCCTGGTGCTCCAGGGCCTTCAAAAGTGTAATAGGTAGTCAACTAGTTAGATATGTAATTTATGCTCCTAGAATACCTGAAGGTGCTCCCTGCATGTTGGGCCTCTGTATGTGGCCAGGCTGTGAAAAAGTCCCACACATGTGGAATCACCATACTCAGGAGGAGGAGCAGAATGTATTTTGGGGTGTCATTTGTGGTATACACATGCCATGTGAGAGAAATAACCTATTACAATGACAATTTTGTGGAAAAAACAAAAATCTTAATTTTGCAAAGAATTGTGGGAAAAAATTACAACATCAAAAACCTCACCATGCATCTTACTAAATACCTTGGAATGTCTACTTTCAAAAAAGGGGTAATTTGGGGGATATTTGTACTTTCCTGGCTTGTTCGGGTTGTAGGAAATGAGATAGGCCACCAGTACATTAGGTGTGATCAATTGTTTATGATCCGCACCATAGCTTGTAGACTCTATAACTTTCACAAAGACCAAATAATATCCACTAATGTGGGTTATTTTTAACAAAGATATGTAGCAGTATAAATTGTGGCCAAAATTTATGAAGAAAAATTTATAATTTGCAAAATGTTATTACATAAACTAAAAAAAAATGTGTTTTTTTTCAAAATTTTACGTATTTTTTCATTTATAGCGCAAAAAATAAAAAACCCAGAGGTGATAAAATACCACCAAAAGAAAGCTCTATTTGTATGAAAAAGGGACAAAAAAATAATTTGGGTACAGTATTACATGACTGAGTAATTGTCATTCAAAGTGTGAGAGCGCTGAAAGCTGAAAATTGGTCCGGGCACGAAGGGGGTTTAGTGCCCAGTTGTCAAGTGGTTAAGGACATTCAGTGTGATTTCCTCCCACTAAACGTCCCACAAATGAATTGCTTGAGCCACCATTGGCCATAGTACCTGACCTCTGGTGGTTTACAGTAAAAGTAAAGTTACAGCCTATATACTTATCCTGCAACCTTTTTTCACTGTGCCGGTGAATTTAGTGTGAGTGTGAGTGAGGGACTGCTGATATTTGTTTAAGGGAAATATAGGTTAGTGTAGTGTTCTTTCAGCATCATGTTATATACAGTTCCACAGTTTAGTGCTGTTTCTACACAGTACCCAGGGCTATATAGTACTATATTGTTTGCTGTATATTTGCTATTGATACTTTGCAGTGAATTGTAATTTGTGTGGCTAGGAAAAATGGAGAGTAAACTGACATCCTAACCCGTTACTCAACCCTGCAAGGCACATTCAGCGGTCAGCCAGGGATTCACCAGCTGACAGGTGCATTTAAGTAAAGTATAATGTAACAAATATGGTGTGGGATCCCCCTTAAAATTTATAGGGGGTCTTTTGGGTCTGGTATGGATTTTAAGCAGGGACCCCATGCAAAAAAATAAGAAAAAAATGCATACCAGAAATTTATCTGAGCATGCAGAATGGCTGGCCAGGAAAAGCGGCAGCAAGTGTGCACCCTTTCTTCTGAATAATTTTTTTACACTATCCCTTTGTTTACATTCACCTATCAACAAGGAATCTCTGGCTAACAGTTGAATATGCTTTGTGGGAATGGGTCATTGTTTGTTGTGAAGCCAGCGGGTGCTTGCTCACTACAATCAGGAGCCCTGAGCAGGAAGCTGTCACATTTAGCAGCCTTAGTAATAACGCTGCTAATCGTTTCACTTCATACCGCAGCTGAAGGTTCACAGTTTTTGCCATTTGTTTGCCTATTCACACAGAATAAATGACTTTTCCAAGGTGTCTGTGTGTTTTTTTTACATTTTTTTACACTTTCTTCGTGAAATGGTAGGGGTACAATGTACCCCTTACCAATTCACATACGGGGGGCGGGATCTTGGGGTCCCCTTTGTTAAAGGGGTCTTCCAGATTCCGATAAGCCCCCTGCCCGCAGACCCCCATAACCACCGGGCAAGGGTTGTGGGGATGAGGCCCTTGTCCCCATCAACATGGGGACATCCTCCCCATGTTGAGGGCATGTGGCCTGGTACAGTTCAGGAGGGGGGGCACTCTCTCGTCCCCACTCTTTTCCTGAGGCCTGTCAGGTTGCGTGCTCGGATAAAGGGTCTGGTATGGATTTTTGGGGGAACTCTACGCCATTTTTTTTAAATTGGGGTGGAGTTCCCCTTAAAATCCATACCAGACCTGAAGGGGCCTGGTATGGATATTTGGGGGAACTCCACGCATTTATTTATTTTTAAATTTGCGGCAGGGTTTCCCTTAATATCCATACCAGACCTGAAGGGCCTGGTAATTGAATTTGGGGAGACCCCCACGCTTTTCTTTTTTTTTATCAATTACTTTTCTATGTATTGCCGGGAGCCGACAATTCATTATAGCCATGAGTGAGTTTTAAATTACTTTTTAAGCACGGGAAACAAGCACAACTTTACATGCATACTATACACACACCCTAGGTACGAAATTTAAAGGAATATTTCACTTTTATTGTTTCACATTAAGCATTATTAAAATCACTGCTCCCGAAAAAACTGCAATTTTTAAAACTTTTTTTTGCATTGATACATGTCCCCTGGGGCAGGACCCGGGTCCCCAAACACTTTTTATGACAATAACTTGCATATTAGCCTTTATAATTAGCACTTTTGATTTCGAACGTTCGAGTCCATTGTATTTAATAGGGTTCTAAAGTTCACGCGAACATTCTGGCTGTTCGCAGGTTCTGGTGCGAACCGAACAGGGGGGTGTTCGGCTCATCCCTACTCTTCATCAGTCGGAAGACCAATCATTCAAATTGTGCACAGTTAGTATGCTCACTGCGGCAGCCATTTTCTGTTTCAAGAAAATTGAATGAACATGTTGTAAAGTTTTTCCAATAATCAATTCTCTAATTGTTTGTAGGTCAACTTAATTGTTTTGAAAAAAAAATATGTACGGTAACTGAAATACGCAATGAGCAGTAGGGGTAGCAGTAGATAAAAAAACAATGTTTAATGTTGAAAATGATCAGAAAAATATTGAAATGTGCTGTAAAAGAGGCGCATGCGTGGCAGCTCCCAAGATGGCCGCCGGCTTCTAGAGCTCCGCTCCACCACGGCCCGTCCCTAGCCATCGGAGCTCACAGAGCGCCCCCCTCGCTCCCTAAACGGGATTTTCGAGTAGGGGAAGCCCCCCGGTTCTCCGGATGTCAGCAGCGTCGGCGAGGAAGAACCTATCACGCCAGATGTCCGCGATCCCCGGCCCCCTCAGCTGTGCCAAGATGGCGGCGGCGACACGAAGCCCTCACAGCACGGAGCTCAGCACGGAGCTCAAGGGGGATTCTATTGCTGACCAGGACCTGATGCCGCACTCCCCTTCAGGTACAGACTCTCCGCCCCTGCCCCTGGCCGCTTCTCCGGCTTCCACGGAATCGCTGCTGAGCAGGATGAGCACAGGCATCCCCACTACCCCCATGCTGGATACACATACAGGCCTCCTCATGGAAGCCGGTGAGGCCACAGGAGCTTTCCCTGTTCTCTCTGACTTTCCATCCATGATGGCTGCATTTGCTCAAATGCTCTCTAAAGGGCTGGCACAGAACGCTGCTCAGATCACGGCATCCATCCATGCTGACTTACAGCAAATAGGAATGAGAATGGACACTATAGAACAAAAAGCTGATCATGCAGTCTCCCGCATTAACCAAAATACAACTAGACTGCAAGATGTGCAGGATCAATTGGAAACAGCATTCGCAAAGATCGACGACCTCGAAAATAGATCGAGACGATACAACTTCAGGATAAGGGGGATCCCCGAATCTGAAAAGGAGGTGCAGGGAACTGTAAAAGCGCTCATTCGCAGCCTGATTCCTGATATTACTGAAATCCGCCTGGAACTGGACAGAGCTCACAGAGCCCTTCAACCCCCACGCTCTGACGGTCTCCCCAGAGACATCATAGTAAAACCCCACTACTATTCAGTAAAAGAAGAGGTGATGAAGAAATCCAGGAGCTCAGATACCCTCACTTTCCAAGGACGCAAAATACAAATTTTTGCTGATCTGTCACCGTATACAATTCAAAAAAGACGATCGCTTAAGCCCTTACTCCTGATTCTAATGGAAAAGGAGATCACATACAGATGGTCGTTTCCCCTTCGCCTGAACTTTTCATTCAAGAACAAAAGCTATGGCTTCTCCTCCTTAGTGGAGGGGGAGCACCTCCTGCTACACCTTGGGATCCTGTCGCAGGAACCGCCCTCTATGCAGATCACCAGGAACATCCTCGTCGAAGAGACCACCTCCAGCAAGTCCACTGCAACACACCTGGCTACATCAAAGTTCCAAGAGGCCTAAAGAAAACCTCCCACCTTGATAGTCAACTACCCTGTACCGGATCAGGGCTCTGATCGGTGACACTTCCACCTTCCCTAAGTGCTCGAGACTTCTATGCTTACCCCCTTATGGATGGCACTAGGGTGACCTGACCCCCTGCTTGAAATGACTGGTCAAAGGCTTTCGCCTGCTCTTGTTGAAGGTTACAGATTGAAAGTATGGGTCGGGTTTCCGGGGCTGGGGGTGAGATGGGGGACATTTTCTCTTGCAAGCCGCAGTGAACTTTCTGGACTGCGGAATGCCTCCTTAGGCCTCCCCTTGTGTTTACAATTTTACTCTTAGTAGACTGCTATTCCTCACCATTCATTTTTGTTATAGGTTCATAGTTGCTATGTGGTCAAATTTATTTTTATTCTGTTGGGATGCTCCTTCCTCCAGCGAGTTTGGGACTATCTTCCCGCTGGACGAGGGAATACTATTTCGTGGCTTAGAAGGGAACCCCATGTTTTAGGTCATGAATTTCCGGAGGTTATTCCTCTCGGGCCCTGCCTAACCCCCCTCGACCCCCTGGTATATGGGTGGGGATCGGGGGGTCTCGGGAGGAGTGCCAGGGGCTGACCCCTGAAAGGGTTAATAACTTAGTTGGGGCGCTCTGTTTAGTTTCTATTATGGGCTCCCTTGTGCCTTAAGATCTATGTGTTAAAAGGTGGCTGGGCTGTGGTGGACTCAGTGCACCTACCCTAGGAACCGAGAGCGCTGTCAGTGCTCCTAGGTTCCGTTCTGGACTCCCCGTCATTGGGGTTTTCTGGACCTCTCAGGTTGTAGGAGTAGGTGATGGCTAGCCCATCCCACTCCGGGGGGAGGGGGTTGGGGGACCCCCCAGGTAGGAGTTTGTTTCAGCTGCTTTTAAATGACAAACGGTTACTATTGGTTTACAAGTGTGTAACCCCATTTTTCTTCTTTCTTTCTTTTTTCATTCTTTCTTTTCTTTTCATGCATGCTCAACGGAATACTCTTAGGATACATGACTGCATCCTTCCTCCCATCCTTGGCAACAGGTTTTCGCTAAGCCTGCTTCCCCGGCATATCAGGGAGTTCCTCTCCAAGGGACAAGGTAAGCCACTGAGCCTTCTTACAGATTCTTCCCCTCTGATCCATGTCTAACACACGCCATCCTATACCCACGCTTAAAATAGTCTCGCATAACACTCAGGGTCTCAATTCCCCCGTGAAACGCAGGAAAGTATTTCAGCAATACTACTCCATGCATGCTGATATACTCCTATTGCAAGAAACCCACTTCCCATCCACATTCAAACCCTCTTTTCTACATCAACGTTACCCACAATTTTTCCTGGCCTCGGCAGATAACAAGACGAAAGGGGTAGCGATATGCTTCGCCAAACACATTAATCTCTCGCAGCCAGAAACTGTAGTAGACCCACAGGGGCGTTATATTTTGATCTCCGGACACATAGATGGAGAGCTTTATACATTTGTGTCATACTATGCCCCAAATAAGGCCCAAAAACCCTTCTTTGATTCTCTTATACGGAAACTGACACCGCACCTCAAGGGATCGGTCTTCTTTGGCGATGACTCTAATACCGCATTTGATCTCTCCCTAGACAAACTGGCAGATGGGAAAACCAAACCAAGCGCCCTTCCAAACAGAGTACAAACATAGCTAAACTGCTCCATGCGGCAGGACTAGTGGACGTATGGAGGGAGGTCAACCCACACACAAAAGACTACACACACTTCTCAGCCCCACACAACTCATTCGCCAGGATAGATCACATTTTCACCCGCTCTTACACAATCCTTCTGCTTAGGGGTTCCAAGATAATAGAATCCCCTCTGTCGGATCACTCGATGGTCACTGTGACCACTCTGCGTTCCTCGGGAGTGAGAGAACTCCCTCGCTGGCGGTTGCAAGATTCTATTTTAAGTGACCCAATGCAATGCTCATTATTGGAGGCGGCCATCAAGGAATATTTTCTCTTAAACACCACAGAGGAGGTCTCTCCCTCTACCATATGGGCGGCGCATAAATCGGTCATCAGGGGGAAACTAATTCAGATGTCCTCAAAACTTAAGGCGGAACGCAGGGCAGACACACTGAGACTCATGGAAGAATTCCGCCTCCTGGCTAAAGCTCATAAACGTAACCCCTCGGCCGGTACCTTAGCAAACCTGGACAGAGCTCGGGTTCTAATTAACCTGAATCTGACGACAGCCGCAGAACAGCACCTTAGATGGACTGGGGCAAGATTCTATACCCAGAAGGAGAGGATAGGCTCTAAACTAGCCGTAAAACTCACTCCTAAGTAGGGATGAGCTTCGAGTTCGAGTCAAACTCATGTTCGACTCGAACATTGCCTGTTCGCCCGTTCGCCGAACAGCGAACAAATTGGGGTGTTCGCGGCAAATTCGAAAAATCTATGGGAGAAATCTAAAGTGCTAATTATAAAGGCTTATATGCAAGTTATTGTCCTAAAAAGTGTTTGGGGACCCGGGTCCTGCCCCAGGGGACATGTATCAATGCAAAAAGAAGTTTTAAAAACGGCCGTTTTTTCGGGAGCAGTGATTTTAATAATGCTTAAAATGAAAAAATAAAAGTGAAATATTCCTTTAAATTTTGTACCTGGGGGGTGTGTATGATATGCATGTAAAGTGGCGCATGTTTCCCGTGCTTAGAACTGTCCCTGCAAAAAGTGTCATTTTTGAAAGAAAAAAATGCATTTAAAACTGACTCGCGGCTATTAATGAATTGTCGGCTCCCGGCAATACATACAAAAGTCATTGATAAAAAAAAAAAAAAAAGCGTGGGGGTTCCCCAGAATTCAATTACCAGGCCCTTCAGGTCTGGAATGGATATTAAGGGGAACCCCGCCGCAAATAAAAAAAAAATTGACGTGGGGTTCCCCCAAATATCCATTCCAGGCCCTTCAGATCTGGCATGGATTTTAAGGGGAACTCCACCCCAAATTAAAAAAAAAATGGCGTGGAGTCCCCCTAAAAATCCATACCAGACCCCTTATCCGAGCATGCAACCTGGCCGGCCGCAGGGGAAAAGGGGGGGACGAGAGAGCGGCCCCCCTCCCTCCTGAACCGTACCAAGCCACATGCCCTCAACATGGGGAGGATGTCCCCATGTTGATGGGGACAAGGGCCTCATCCCCACAACCCTTGCCCGGTGGTTGTGGGGGTCTGCGGGCGGGGGGCTTATCGGAATCTGGAAGACCCCTTTAACAAAGAGGACCCCCAGATCCCGGCCCCCCCCCCCTATGTGAATTGGTAAGGGGTACATTGTACCCCTACCATTTCACGAAGAAAGCGTAAAAAAATGTTTAAAAAAACACACAAACACCTTGAAAAAGTCCTTTATTTAAAAAAAAAAAAAAAAAAAAACATTCCAGCGGTGAAATCCAGTGTCCCGCGGTGATCCCGATGTCCAGCGCTGTCCGTCATTGGTTGTGCCTGAGCGGACCTGATGGGGAACTCCCTCTCAGTATTTTAAATGTATAGACCCGCCCCTTCTAAAGTTCCCCATCAGGTCCGCTCAGCGGACCAGATGCGGAACATGAGAAGGGGCGGGTCTATACATGTATTGCCAAAGTGAGAGCAGTTCCCCATCAGGTCCGCCTCCTCGGTATGTCGGACCCGCCTACGTCATTGGCTTGAGCGGGGAACTTCCTTCACTATGTAAATTTAAATTTACATAGTGAAGGAAGTTCCCCGCTCAAGCCAATGACGTAGGCGGGTCTGACATACCGAGGGGGCGGACCTGATGGGGAACTGCTCTCACTTTGGTAATACATGTATAGACCCGCCCCTTCTCATGTTCCGCATCTCGTCCGCTGAGCGGACCTGATGGGGAACTTTAGAAGGGGCGGGTCTATACATTTAAAATACTGAGAGGGAGTTCCCCATCAGGTCCGCTCAGGCACAACCAATGAAGGACAGCGCTGGACATCGGGATCGCCGCGGGACACTGGATTTCACCGCTGGAATGTTTATTTATTTATTTTTTTAAATAAAGGACTTTTTCAAGGTGTTTGTGTGTTTTTTTAAACATTTTTTTTACGCTTTCTTCGTGAAATGGTAGGGGTACAATGTACCCGTTACCAATTCACATAGGGGGGGGGCGGGATCTGGGGGTCCCCTTTGTTAAAGGGGTCTTCCAGATTCCGATAAGCCCCCCGCCCGCAGACCCCCACAACCACCGGGCAAGGGTTGTGGGGATGAGGCCCTTGTCCCCATCAACATGGGGACATCCTCCCCATGTTGAGGGCATGTGGCTTGGTACGGTTCAGGAGGGAGGGGGGGCCGCTCTCTCGTCCCCCCCTTTTCCCCTGCGGCCGGCCAGGTTGCGTGCTCGGATAAGGGGTCTGGTATGGATTTTTAGGGGGACTCCACGCCATTTTTTTTTTAAACTTGGGGTGGAGTTCCCCTTAAAATCCATGCCAGATCTGAAGGGCCTGGTAATTGAATTCTGGGGAACCCCCACGCTTTTTTTTTTTTTTTTTCTCAATGACTTTTGTATGTATTGCCGGGAGCCGACAATTCATTAATAGCCGCGAGTCAGTTTTAAATGCATTTTTTTTCTTTCAAAAATGACATTTTTTGCAGGGACAGTTCTAAGCACGGGAAACATGCGCCACTTCACATGCATATCATACACACCCCCCAGGTACGAAATTTAAAGGAATATTTCACTTTTATTTTTTCATTTTAAACATTATTAAAATCACTGCTCCCGAAAAAACGGCCGTTTTTAAAACTTCTTTTTGCATTGATACATGTCCCCTGGGGCAGGACCCAGGTCCCCAAACACTTTTTAGGACAATAACTTGCATATTAGCCTTTATAATTAACACTTTAGATTTCGAACGTTCGAGTCCATTGTATTTAATAGGGTTCTAAAGTTTACACGAACATTTTGTCTGTTCGCAGGTTCTGGTGCGAACCGAACAGGGGGGTGTTCGGCTCATCCCTGCTCCTAAGCACCGCTCTTTGGCTTTCCCTAAAATTCAGACAGCGTCGGGAGATTTGACACAGAATCCAACTAAGATTATGGACACATTTTTACGGTTCTACTCTGATCTGTACAAACAGACCCCTCAGACCCCCGGACCGCTTAAAAGAAATTTTTTACAGGACCTACCGTTGCCCTCCCTGACGGAACATCATAGGGACATCCTCGAGAGTCCATTCACTCAAGAGGAAATCATAGATACCATCAAATCTCTTAAAGTGGGATCCTCCCCTGGCCCGGATGGCTTCACCAATGGGTATTATAAAAAATTTGGCCCTAGTCTGGCTCCGCATCTGGCCCGGTTGTTCAACTCTCTCAGGGATGGAGCAAAGTTGTGTACAGATCTAAACGCTGCTTATATCTCGGTTATACCCAAACCTGATAAGGACCCAAGTGAGGTGGGAAATTATCGTCCAATCTCGCTTATTAATAACGATATCAAAATCATGACCAAGATTATAGCTAACAGACTGTCTGGTTTCATCGCCTCATACATTCACAAAGATCAGGTGGGCTTCATCCCCGGGAGGCAGGGCTCGGACCAGATTCGTCGGACCATTGACATCATTTCACTTTTACAGTCTCAGTGGGATGGGGGAACCCAACAAAAAGGTTATTTGCTCTCGATAGATCTACACAAGGCCTTTGATTCTATAGATTGGGCGTACCTGTCTGGCGTCCTGGGGAGGTGGGGTTTTGGACCGTGTTTCCTAAATCTTATCCACTCACTTTATTCTAAACCCACTGCTCAGATACGCCTGATGGGGAGATATTCGGAACCCTATTTCCTACATAGGGGCACCAGACAGGGATGCCCACTCTCCCCCCTCCTCTTTGCAATAGCCATCGAGACTTTAGCTATAGTGCTTAGATCGAATCCTGATTTTAGGGGAGTCAATTGCGGACCCCGAGAGCACAAGTGCGCACTGTACGCTGATGATCTCCTCCTCTTTGTTACCTCCCCATTGACATCTACCCCAGTAATCCTTAAAATATTGAAGGTTTTCAGTGAGGTATCAGGCTTGAAAGTAAATATGACTAAATCAATAGCCCTGAACATTACGGTCCCACCGGACATGCTTCAACAACTTTCTAACAACTTTGAATTTGCTTGGGCACCCGGGGCGATACCTTACTTAGGCATCAAGCTGACGCCGGACATCAGTAGCCTCTTTAAGGCAAATTACCCCCCCCATGCTGTTGAAATGCAGAGATGACATGAATAACTGGTCAAGAAGCGGTCTATCATGGCTTGGTAGAATTCATGCAATTAAGATGACTCTTCTCCCACGTATACTGTACTTATTCCGCTCCCTTCCAATCCCGATTAAGAAACAGGTCATAGGTAAATTTCAATCTGATGTTGTTCGCTTCGTATGGGGTAAAAAAGGTTATAGATGTCCCTCGGGAATCCTTTTTCGCCTAAAATCGCAGGGAGGATTGGGTCTTCCGAACCTCTGGGATTACTATCAGGCTGCACAACTAGCACAAATCTCCATAGTCTTCTCGAGGGGCCCGAAACCGGACTGGCTGTCTATGGAAAGGCAAGCTGTCCCAGCGAACACCATTGACTATTTGCTATGGTGTGACACTAAAGCGAGACCTGCAATTTTATCCCCCACGCTCTCACACTCGGTTGCTCTATGCTCCCGGCTTTATGAGCGTACAACCTTGACATCTCCTTTAAAACCACTGGCTCATCTGTTCCATAACACAGCTTTCCTTCCGGGAATGAACATTGGGGCTTTTAAATGGTGGACAGATAAGGGCCTATACAGAATAGGGCACTTTCTATCTCCGGCGGGCCCAATTTCTTTATCCCATTGCAAGAAGAAACTAGATATGCCCGACTCCGAATGTTTTAGATTCTCCCAAATCTCCCATTTCCTGCACTCTATGTGGAACAACAAATCTGACCCACCTAAAATGACACCCTATGAACACTGGTACTCGAACGCTATGGATCAGAGGGGAGGTATCTCTTTAATTTACACGGCTCTGTCGACTAGGCTGACCAAGCCCTCATATGCTCAGATTTGGGAGGAGGATATGGACAGCTCCTGGGCCACTGAGGTATGGTTCCGCTCATCAAGGCGAGCGTTTAAAGGTATACTCAATGTCTCCCTAATAGAAGCTAGTATAAAAGTTCTAGTACGTTGGTATTATGTTCCTTCCAGGCTAGCAAAGATGTACACAGGCACCTCCCCAGTATGCTTCAGAAGGTGTGAGCTTGAAGGTTCCATGTTCCACACTTGGTGGTCCTGCCCACGAATCAGAACATTTTGGCGCAAAGTATTTTGCTCCATTGGATCCCTGACGGGGATACAGATAACCCCACAACCCAGTATAGCACTTCTAAATCATACTATTCCCAACTTGCCCAAACCTGCCCAGACACTTTCGTATTTTATATTACTGGGAGCCAAAATGACCGTGGCCAAAGCCTGGAAGAAACCCACCGTTTCATTTGAAGGGTTCAGGAGGAAAGTCTCCTGGATAATGGTTCAAGAGCAAATTGTAGCTAAACTTAATGATAAAACTGAAAAATTTATAGCCACCTGGGAGCCTTGGGCCACCTCATGCAATGTTTCTCTTATTTCTGGCGTTCAACCTGGAATTTTGAGCGCTCGCGTTCCACAGAAATAGCATGCGAGTACCTCTGTCTCTCTCTTTCACACGTTTATGTCTCTTCCTCTCTCTGCTGCCTCTCTTGGCTTTCCTGGGGTAATGCAACCCATGGGTTCACACGGTTCTCCTTTATAATTATTTTTCTGATTTTTGGTTTACGTTCTCTTCTTATTGACGGGTTCTTTAATTACTGAACATAGTAGCCTCCTATTCGGACATACTACCTTATGTTTAATAGTATAGATGAGGTGCTCCCTCTATTCTACATGTCAAGCATACAATGTTGATGGACATTTACTAGGACCCTGTCTCTCCGCCTACTGGGATGCAGCATGATCCCGTAGGGGCATCCCGGGGGTTGGAGACACTGTGGTTGAATAATTTTAGGTATACCTCTGGTTGGTTGAGGTGGAGCTTGCTTAATCACTGGCAGTAATGCTAGGTCATTGTAGCAGGAGTTAACCTACAAGACTCGTTTAGGTATTTGTTGGAACGTATGTTACTAAGGAAGCTCACTCAGTGTTTGTACTGTACAACCTACGTGTTTGACAATCTTCTGTTATCATTGAAAACTTTCAATAAAAATATTTGAAACAGAAATGTGCTGTAAAAATTCCAATACAATGATAGACCATTGAATGTTAGCTCAAAATAATGTTTGGATTTCCTTTTTAATTTTTGTTTGCTTTTCTACTTATCTATGGCCAGCCATAGCAAATCCATGTCAGTACAGTCCCCAGCATGCTCATCCTTGTAGGCTTGCAGGCAGTATGAAAAAACTATAATGCAGTAAAAGATAGAGAGATAGTGCACTGGATTACACAAAACATCACCCTGACTTCCGATTCCGGCGCCGCATGAACTAGCTGCCTTCTCCCTCAGCTCCCGCAGCACGACCCGACAAACCGGCTTGTAAAGCCTGCCTACCGGGCCCCCATCACCAGCAGTATCTCCGGGTACCTCTGCTACCCCATGGACTGCTTTGTGGAAAAAAATGCCATCTGATCTCACCCGGCCCCCGCCGCCGCACCCGCCACGGCCGCAAATCGAGGCCCCGGCTTCTGCCTACTCAGACGTCTCACTCCCAGCAGACATGCCGGACATGGAGGTAAGCGGTGGCGTGGCCCCCCCTCCTCTTCACAGACCTCCCCACCACCCCATGAGGGAGATTGCAAAACAGAGCGCATAGCGCAGGCTGTGGTGGCTTTATCAATCCCCCTGGATAGCAGCTTCTGTGGAGCAGGCGGTAAATGCGGGGATGAAACAAATTGAGACACAATTGGGGGAACACGCCACCAGATTGAATGAGGTGGAACACTGCCTGTCAAACGTGGAAGATGAGCTATACCAGGCACAAGCCTCTGAGGAGGCCCAAGACAAGACAAATCGATACATCCTGCAAAAATTAGATGACCTGGAAAATAGATCCAGAAGGAGCAATCTGAGATTCGTAGACGTCCCAGAATCCCTACAAACGTCTGCACTAGCGGATTTCTGCACCAGGCACATTCTGGGCCTCCCTAGTCTTTGCGCAGTGGAACGGGCCCACCGCATGGGAGCCTTCAACGCCGACCGTAAATCTCCTCGCCTGATCATCGCCAAGTATCTGAATTACTCTGACAAGGCCACAATCTTACAGAAATTCAGGTAATCTAGATCTCTCCAAATCGATGGAATGAAGATCCTGATTTTTGCAGATTATTCTATTGAAGTATCAAAAAAAAGGAAAGCCTTTCAACATGTATGCTCAGAACTTTACAAACAGCACGTGAAATTTACCTTGACTTTCCCGGCCATCCTCCTCCTCAAGGCCACTAACGGTGACCAGCTCTCCTTTCAAGACCCCTCTGAAGCGGAAACCTTCCTGTGCTCACCCCGCACGGGCCCACACCTCAGCCCCTCTTCCAGAACGTCTCCAATCAACCACCCTCTGGACCAAAGGAGCCCGCGCAAAGACTCTCCGAAGCGCTTCAGGTCCTCTAACCCAGGCCAACATCGCAACACCCCCCGCTGAACCAACAGACACGTCGCTAGTCTTCTTCCTTCATGGACACCTACATGCTGCCTCACAGGTTAACCCAAATTGATATAGGTTTTACCTAAGTTTTCCTCCTTTTAAGACTCTTTAACCTCCGCCTTCTTGGAAGGCCAGCTCTAACTGTTCCTATTTTCCTGTTACAACCTTACATCTGTTAAATCGTATCTTTGTCATAATCTACCTCCCATGGCCTCACTGACTACTGCAGCCATTTAATCTCCCCATACATCACCCGAGCTAGATTCACTAGGCTCACTCTAGATACTGGGCTCCAATTTGCATCACTGCTTGGGTCTGTACTGGGAGCTGGCTCCACAGTGACTTCATGCGGAAAAAAAGCTAAGTTCTACCGATATGCAATGTTGTTTTTGTTTTTGTTATTACCTGTTCACATTCCCCCTCTCTCTTTTACCCCCACATACCAGCACACGTTCAATGCAAGGCACTCAGGTATCACCGTCCCAACAAGAGAACGCCACCATATCCCAAATAATACTGACGACTCCTCACCATACACTTAAAGAAGACAATTATACAATAACGGCCCAAACCCCCCGCTTCATTCCCCCACTATAAAAATCATCTCCTGGAATGTTAAAGGGCTCTGGTCCCCCAACAAGAGACTAAAAATCCTACGGCACCTAAAGAGACTCAAAGCTGACATTGCCCTACTTCAGGAAACCCACCTATCTTCCCCCGATTTCCATCGTATGAAAACACTCTGGGTGGGCTCAGTTCTAGGCTCTGCCGCCAATGGTCATAAAGTCTGGGTTTTCATCTTAATACACAAAAATCTCCTCTGCACGGTCTTGTCCGTGGATTCAGATACTCAGGGTCGCTTCCTATCAGCACATATCCAACTAGGAACTAGAGACCTAATGGTCTCTAACATATATGCCCCCAATAGTCCAGGCAAACAGTTCTTTGGAGAATTATCAACCTGGTTACTCCGCAATACACATCTCCCACACATAGTTGGAGGCGACTTTAACACCACTCTACATGTGACAGATGACAGGTCTTATCCCAAATCTCACTGCAAGGTACCTGACCCTAGCGATCCAACACACTTTGCATCCACTATGGACTCCATTTGCCTACATGACATTTGGCGGCTTCTTCACCCAGCTGACAGAGAATTCACCTTCTATTCGAACCCACACAATATCTTCACCAGGATCGACTACCTCTTTTGCTCAGAAAATCTAATCCCAATGGTGTCCGGTGCGGACATCCACAACATTGCTATCTCCGACCATGCCCCCATCTCTTTGACGCTGGATAACCCCGACCTACACCCTAACCCTAATATATGGCATTCCCCATCCTATCTGCAAAGAAATGC
This sequence comes from Rana muscosa, assembly GCA_029206835.1. Taxonomy (NCBI): domain Eukaryota; kingdom Metazoa; phylum Chordata; class Amphibia; order Anura; family Ranidae; genus Rana; species Rana muscosa. The sequence continues at coordinate 571,293,358 of CM055121.1, forward strand.
TGACTTCCAACAGTACATGGAAAAAGCATGGACAGAATATTCGACGGCCAATGCCCCACACTCCGACAACCCGAACCTCAAATGGGAAGCTGGCAAAGCGTTCCTCAGAGGTCGGATTATATCCTATGCAGCTTATTTCAAACGGAACACCCTGACAAACTATAAGACGGCCAGCGCTAGACTACACCAGGTGCAACGCTCCCTGCACATCACAGACTCACCTGACAATAGGAAGGAATGGCAGGCAGCCAAGAGGGCTTTTGACACTTGGGCAGACACCCTAGAACTGATAAAAAGGGCACATATGCATGCCACACTCCACAAATTTGGCAATAAAGCAGGCAAATTGCTAGCAAGACTTTGCAAGGGTCCATTCCGCCCAACTCACATCACTTCCTTACGAGACACCTCGGGCAACAGCCACTCCTCGCAACAGGACATCAACAAAGTCATGCTCCAATACTATTCTTCATTGTATTCCCTAGAGCCTATAGACAAGGGGACTGCACACTCCTTCCTTGATAAAATAGATTTGCCCATGGTGACCCCATCCCAACTAGAGGCCCTCAATGCGCCTATTTCTCTCTCCAAAATTTCAACCACCATCCGCAATTTAGCTCCCTCTAAAGCCCCAGGCCCTGATGGGTTTACTGGTGAATTCTACAAAACCCTCCAGACAATAGTTGAACCCACTCTCCACAAAGTTTACTGCGGCATCTGGAATAGTGGGCCTTACCCACCTACGGGGAACCAGGCCATTATTAAATTACTATCAAAAAAGGGTAAAGACCCTCAAGACCCTGGCTCCTATCCACCCATTTCACTACTAAATCTAAATGTCAAAATCCTCTCCAAAATTGTTGCCACTAGACTAGCTGTCATCATTCCCTCTCTGATCCATCCTGCCCAATCAGGCTTCGTGAGAGGAAGAACAGCTACTCTAAACATCAGGAAGGTAATGATGGCCATAGAACATGAAAATGCACCCCGGGAGGCGACTATGCTATCATCACATTAGACGCGGAGAAAGCCTTCAATAACGTCAGCTTCGAATGGCTCTCCATGACCATGTCAAAAATGGGGTTCACTGGCCCCTTTACCCACCTCATTGACACCATGTACGCGTCACCTGCGGCCAAACTGGTGGCAGCGGGTCTCCTTTAAGAGGAATTCCGCCTTCACAAGGGTACGAGACAAGGATGCCCCCTGTCCCCACTCCTTTTCAATCTCGCATTGGAACCCCTGTCCAGATACCTATCCCAAAAGGCCCCTCTACACGGCATCAATATTGGCAAGCATGAACTACGCACATCCCTATTCGCTGACGACGTACTTATATTTTCGGCGGACCCCTCATCCGACATGTCCACTATAAAAAAAATATTAGACAAATTCAGATTATGCTCGGGTCTCCGCATAAACTATAACAAGAGTGAAATCCTACCCATAGGAACCCTCTCTGACCCGCCCTGGGCCCAACACTCTCCTTTCAAGGTTGCTAAATCCCACATAACATACCTAGGAATCAAAATAGGAAAACTGCCTTCCTCTATATACCACCTCAACTACCCCCCTCTGATCACAAAGATTTCCCAAGAGTTGAGTAACTGGATGGATCTCCCCCTCTTGCTCCTGGGAAGATGCCACAGTGAAAATGGTTTTGCACGTTTACTTTACCCACTTCAAACCATCCCGCTTCTTCTTAAACATAGATACAACAACCCTTAAGTCTCGTACACACGGCCGAGAATCTCGTCGTTAAAAACATGTCCTTTTTTACGATGAGCTCCTTGGACAAGAAACTTGTCCCGGCCGAGTGTAAACACGCTCATTTCAAAGAACCCGCGGTTCTTTGAATGGAGCGTACGCGGTGACGTCATCGAATACGACGAGCATGCGCTCGTCACATTCGATGCCGTCGCCGCCATCTTGGTTCACCCTACCTATGCCTAGGAAGCTACCGCGCATGCGTCAAAGTCATTTCGAGCATGCGCGGGCTTCCCGGCGAACAGGTAAGTGTACACACACTCAATTTTCTCGTCGAGAAACAGGCTGACGAGAATCTCGACAAGAAAATAGAGAGCAGGTTCTCTATTTTCTCGTCGAGATTCTTGTCGCTTTTCTTGACGAGAAACCATACACACGAACGAATTTCTAGGCAAGAAATCTCTGCCAGCAAGTTTCTTGCTGGTTCTTACCGAGAAACTCGGTCATGTGTACGAGGCTTCAATGTTGCTTTTTCAAATTTCCTTGCTTTTCATTTTGGACAATGCATCAGTTTCTTAGGGGACACATGCATTACAGATAAACGACTCCTGGACGGATCCTACACGATCTCAGATATCTACAAACCCTTTCTACAAAAGACAACCCCTACACTGGCATCCTCGTCAGCAGCCAACTGGGGCAAAGTCTTCCCGGATACGGAGTTGGTGGACAAACTCCTGCTAGAACTCAATAAAATTCACCAACTGATCGCCAACGAAACATGGAGAGAAACCCAACTAAAGATACTCCATCGAACCTACATACCCTTCCTTTCAACCAGGAAAGACCAGGGCAACACCAACTGCCCTCTCTGTCACCACCCAAGACCCTCCCTAACACACCACTTTTGGACTTGCTCCTACATCTCCATTTTCTGGAACCAGGTTATATCCTACATTTTCGATGTATCCCTGTTAAAACTACCAAAGGACCGTCTGCTCCTCATATTCAGATACTGGGACCCTCTACTGTTACCTTGGTCCCCCAACACCCAACCCCCATACAAAGACTGGTCCCTGATTTTTCTCCTAATCGCCAGACGCGCCATATTGAAAAATTGGACTTCCACCCACTGCCCAAACATTTCACAAATCAAACGAGAGCTTCTGCATCTACTGTTCAAAGACAGGCTCAACACTGACCTCAAACACGAAAGGTCCAAAACCCGATTCCTTTCCAGATAGCAAGCTTTCATGGACTCGTCACTATCTTCTGATGACCGGGATGCCTTTGAAAAACACTTATTCTCCTACTTTGGGACTTTCCCTACAATCCTATTGAAGACGACTTCCCCGTGATTTAACGGACCCACGACGGTCACGTTATATTGTTCCCCCGCACCATAAAGCCCTGGCAGACATGGGGTATGCACTTTATAGTATATTATCTTGATTTTTACTCCTCTTGAGCTCTAAGGGAGGCGGACCTTTCTTTGTATCTGGCTGCAGCTGATATCTCCATCTCGGCTACTGTTTGTAGGCAGAAGGTGATCCTTACTCCTTTTTGTTTTTATTTTTGTTTCAGTTTTTTCCTTTTTAAATTTAAATTCCTATGCCCGCATCTAAGTTAGGTAGTTCCTTTTATTGGGATCACTCACTACTATGGGATGTGGGCATTAGCCCTGTTCTGGCATGGTGGATCGACACTCAAAGGGTTGCTAAACGTGATCCGCGCTCTGTGGGTATTGGCCCTATTCCAAAATGGACGATCCTCCACAAGGGACACTCGGAACTCAGAACTGGGCGTTACCACGTATTCTGTAGACTATATTTGGCGGTGAGTCAGCACGCCGCCCATGCCCCAGGACGATGTCAAGCGTGACGAAATGCGTATCACAGGTGCGGCGTGCTGACGTCCCTGCATGTACGCAGGTCCCGGAAGTAATGGGCTGCTATCGAGAGCCGGCCTGGCTCGACTATTCTATATGCTATTTTAATCTACGGTAATTGTAAGTGCAATCTCGTCTTTTAATTTAATAAAATATAAGGATTTACACTATGTAAACCTTCTGTTCTTACATAGGAACCTATTGATCGTTTATATAACTGAGGACATCTATTGACGAAGAGGCTGGGAGACTTGCTGCTAAGCACAGAGACCCGAGGCTGGGTTACAAGCCACAGGCACTCTTTGATCTCCTATAATAAGGGATCAATCCAAACTGGTAAGCGGCAGTGAGTGTAGAGGTGGAGGATCTTTTCTATCATACCTTCTCACTTCTTCTTGGGTGTCTTGATCATATGTCACCATGGATGAATTCATTGAAGAATTTTATATGGACTATTATTTAGGTTTTCACTTGCTGAAGACATTCTCTCCATGGAATTATTTTTGTGAAATTTAGACACTTAGAGTGTTTTTTATTTCCTTGCATTACATTTATTTGCATAGTTTTGTTTTGGTTTTTATGTCACGTATTCAAACCAGTATCATTTATCAGCGCAGCTTATTTTTATTTTTGTTTACCCATTGTGTGTGTCTCACATGAAGTTGCAGCAGTATACATTTTATATTGCATCACTTCAGAGTACATTTCGTATCACTTAGTGGTTTACAGATAGCGCAGTAATTACGGTAATTTTTTGACATTATACATTATATATCAAAAGGCTTGAGCTCCCTGAAACTCTGTGTAGGCCTATTGGTTAGAGGTGGTTAGTTACTATACTACACAGACTTTCTGGTGACTAAAACCTGTTGATATGCTAGTGAGTGAACATGTGAGGTTTTATGGCATTCTGCATCTACAAGTAATTGTTTTTTTTCATGATTAATCCAACAGTTTCAAGAAAGCTGTTGTACTATAAAAATAAAAATCTGTTTAAAGGTTGACTATACTTTTGCTTAGTGTGTAAGGAAATCAGTCTAGGTGAACACGTAGCTGATCAGCATGTGAGTAGTAAAAGCAGAGGATGTTTATATATGGTTCCCGTCAAACTGATGACGGAAGATTGCAGTGTCAGAAACAGCACCATATAAAACAACATGCATAAATCTACCATGATACAATACCATACTGGGGAATAAATCATAACAATGTTGTTGTTGTTTTTTTTAAGAAATGAGTTCATCTATATTCCTATTTTATCAGGGCACATATCTTCTCTATGATAAGTCTGGCATGGTAGAAACATTCTAAAAACCTTACATATGTAAACCATCCTTACCCGAAGAGCTCTTTTTCATGGTTCATTCTGTTAATATGCATGTTCAGTGATGACTATTCGCTTACAATTCATATGCTTTTTCACCAAGGAACTCCAAACACCTGTGTTAAGAAGGAAGAGTGAGACACCAGGGTAGACAGAAATAGAAATGTGAACAAGGAAGATCTCAAAACTGGAGTCAACAAAAGATGCAAGAAGGCAGTTGGTAATTTAGGCCAACAAAATACACCTGTAACTGTAATATCTCTTTTGAACCCCTTAAAATCAGAAAGGGCTGTTAAATCAACATGATTTCTTGAAACAAAATCAACACAGTGCTACAGGTACCTAAAAATAATGTTAGTCAACTGGCAGTGAACTATAATTCATATCATGTCAAACATAAAAACTAAAGTGCACTGCTCCACGTTTAAATGGGAACTAAACCCATGGGATTCAACTGTTTCCTGAAACAGTTACATTCAAGGCATGCTGCAAATAATAACTGTCACATTTTCTTGTGCTCTAAACCCTGTCAACTGTCAAGCCCTCAAATGGCTGGTGTCATAACTGATCACACGTAAAGCACAATGGCAACTGCAGATCAGTTTAAGATGGCGGACTCCTTGGCTGTAAAGGACAAGATGGTTTAGTTTCTTTTTAAAGACGATCGCTATTGGGAAGCACTACAATATAAATAAAAATTATGCAATAGTTGCTATATATTATACATTTTGAGAAAGACAAATACTATCTTATTGCTATGGAGAACTCAGTAAAAAAAAAAAAAAAAGTAGATTTTTTTTTATGAAAAACATAGTAGGAAATTAATTATTCAATGGAGTCTTCTCAAACACTTATCTATACAAGTACAACTTACGGTATATGAATAAAGGATGGTGGCAGAAAAGGGTAGGCATAACTAAAAGTCTTGATGAGTGCCTGTCACGGGTCCCTATGCTATAATAACCCACACTAAAGCAGAATATTACAGTGGTGGGGATGGGGGGGGGAATCAGAGGAGGAAGTTATCCACTAAAGCAGGCGACAGCAGCGCAAGGAACACATTTGACTGGTAGAAAGTAATAACCTTTGTGCTGTTTTTTTTAAATATTAGAAATAAAAAGATTATTATCGATGTGAACATTTAGACCTTTAAGAGCAACATTTCCATATTGAATATCTAGTATGTTTCCTTCTTAGAAATCTCCTGCTTAAAATTAGATCCTCTTTAGTGATGATGCACTCTATCTATAACCACAAATTGTAACCCCCTTGGGTTCATCTTATGATATTTCAAAATATGACCAAATACACTCTTGTGTAGCACACATACTGCAGCACCTACATAACATCTATGGTATCACAAGAGATAAATGTATCTATACTAAATAGTTTCCATGTACGGATGAATATGGTTGTTCTCCTGGCATTCCCCTTTACATAAGAAAATGTATAGTTACTGTAAAGGATAGCTATCAGATACATAGGATTGTACTGTCCATCAATCACAAACCTGAAGAAAAAGAGTAAATGGTTGTGTATACTGTATGGTTATGTAAGCTGTGTAAGTCTTGTAACTCTTTGTACAACATCTGATTTATTTCCATGGATCCAAAATGGTAGTAAATTAGTAAATCTAGGGCTGTGCTTACTTTTTCCACTTGACAAATCATTATGTGTTGTTTATTAAAGTATAACACCTTTTTCTTTGGACACTGTTTGAATAAAGATCCAGTTTTTGCCTGCTTAGATATGCTAAAACGGTCAACAATTTCCATGGAAATACTTGCATTTCACGTGAATGTATAAGAAATTAGAACTTTCAGGTTCACACTTTACAAGAGAGATTGAGGAAATAAGTTAAAGTTAATCTTTTTATGCTCACACTCCTTATAGTTTTTTTTTCCCTGGACTCCCAGAAGAAGCATGGGAGCAGATGGATAAAGGGGGGCATAAAAAAGCACTGTAAAAGTGATTGTGTGGCTGTAGAAAAAAGGCTGTAGAAAAAAGACACGTAATGCAGCTCTGTAATTCATAATACTCTATTAAAGCGGTTGCATAGTCCTTTTTTTTAACTTTTACCTACAGGTAAGCCTATACTAAGGCTTACCTGTAGGTAAAGGAGATATTCCCCTTGCACTGCGCCGCTGACTGCAGCGGCGCATGCGAACAGGGGATTCTCGGCTCAAGGCCCGGCGGACGCCGGACCTTGTCGGAAAGAAGTCTCCCGTGCGCATGCACGGGAGTGACAACATCGCGGCTCCAGCCACCCACAGCCGCGATACGCGGAAGCAGGGCCGGTGATAGACTTTTTTGCACCCTAGGCAAGACCAGCTACTTGCGCCCCCCTCCAAAAAAAAAAAAAAAAACAGGATAAAATATTAAAACATCTAAATATGAAACTGCTAAATTTCTTTTAATTTGCAAAAATTCATGCCATAAAATGTCAAAGGGAGAGCCCAATCCAGCAAAAAAACAAACAAAAATAAAACAGCTTAACCCAGCAAAGAAACATCCACATATATCAAAGAGACAGCCAAATCCAGAAAATAGACAACCCAATCCAAAGAGACAGCCAAATCCAGCAAAGAGACATCCTTATATAGCAAAGAGGCCTGCACATCCAGCAGTGTGACAGGTGGGGGAACAGTGTGAGGGGCCAGTGTGACAGGAGGTGGGGGCCAGGGTGACAGGTGGAAGAGAGTGGGACAGGTGGTGGTAGGGGCCAGTGGGACAGGTAGTGGTGGGGGTCCAGTGGGATGGGTGGTGGTGGGGGGCCAGTGTGATAGGTGGTGGTGGTGGGGGGTCAGTGTGACAGGTGGTGGTGGTGGTGGGGGGGCCAGTGGGATGGGTGGTGGTGGGGGGCCAGTGTGATAGGTGGTGGTGGTGGTGGGGGGCCAGTGTGACAGGTGGTGGTGGTGGTGGGGGTGCCAGTGTGACAGGTGGTGGTGGGGGGCCAGCATGATAGGTGGTGTTGGTGGTGGTGGGGGGGGGCAGTGTGACAGGTGGTGGTGGGGGGCCAGCATGATAGGTGGTGGTTGTGGTGGGGAGCCAGTGTGACAGGTGGTGATGGGGGGCCAGCATGATAGGTGGTAGTGGTGGTGGTGGGGGGCCAGTGTGACAGGTGGTTGTGGGGGGCCAGTGTGACAGGTGGTGGTGGGGCCAGTGTGATAGGTGGTGGGGGGCCAGTGTAACAGGTGGTGGTGGGGGGCCAGTGTGACAGGTGGTGATGGGGGGCCAGTGTGATAGGTGGTGGGGGGCCAGTGTGACAGGTGGTGGTGGGGGGCCAGTGTGACAGGCGGTGGGGGGCAGTGTGACAGGTGGTGGTGGGGGGGCAGTGTGATAGGTGGTGGGGGGCCAGTGTGACAGGTGGTGGCGGGGGGCCAGTGTGACAGGTGGTGGTGGGGGGCCAGTGTGGCAGGTGGTGATGGGGGGCCAGTGTGACAGGTGGTGGTGGGGCCAGTGTGATAGGTGATGGGGGGCCAGTGTGACAGGTGGTTAGGGGGCCAGTGTGACAGGTGGTGGTGGGGGGCCAGTGTGACAGGTGGTGGTGGGGCCAGTGTGATAGGTGGTGGGGGACCAGTGTGACAGGTGGTGGTGGGGGGCCAGTGTGACAGGTGGTGGTGGGGGGCCAGTGTGACAGGTGGTGGGGGGCCAATGTGACAGGTGGTGGTGGGGGGCCAGTATGACAGGTGGTGGTGGGGGGCCAGTGTGATAGGTGGTGGGGGCCAGTGTGACAGGTGGTGTTGGGGGGCCAGTGTGATAGGTGGTGGGGGGCCAGTGTGACAGGTGGTGGTGGGGGGCCAGTGTGATAGGTGGTGGGGGGCCAGTACGATAAGTGTCAGATCTCCACTCACTGTGTTGGTCTTTAGTGCCAGCTTCTCAGGGCTGCCCTTAAAAATGAAAAGGAGAGAGCTGAGGCAGGCACGTTGAATGGAATCCCATGTCAGCAATAAACAGCCCGTCAGAGCAGCCAATCATGGAGTCATGTGTTTGTTGTGCCGCAGCCAATCGATAGCAGGGGTGGGCGTTCCGCGTAGTGGCGGGCGTGGCCAATGACTACCTGTGTATTGTGCTGTCCCAGGGCTCAAGTAAGCGCTGAGCAGAGGCAGGAGGACGGCGTGCGTGTGGTCACCTGTCAAGTGTTCCCGGACAGCCTCCCCCTGTTATTGGGAAGGGATTCTCACACTTCCCTCGCTCCTCCCTTTCAGTAAGCAGTGACAGGCAGACTGGGGGCGGAGCGGAGCTCCCACGAAGACGCCGCTCTCTGTGTGTGTGTGGAGCTGAGGCGGCCGGCCTTGGTAGTGTGCTCTCACCGTGCGCGCCCTCCACATGCTGGACTACGGGGAACAAGGCACTGACAAGTCACAAGCTCACGGCGGAAAGTAGAGAAACCAGCGGCCCTGGCTGCGCCCTAGGCGGCAGTGCGCCCTAGACGGTTGCCTAGTCCGCCTAGTGGTAGCGCCGGCCCTGCCCGGAAGACATGCCAAGGCATAATGTCAGCTGCCTCGGCGTGGACCGGGAGGGACCCTGAAGCCTCATTCTAAGGTAAGTATTTCATAATGAGCTAGTATGCAGTGCATGCTAGCTCATTATGCCTTTTCCTTTACAGGTGTGCAAAAAAAAAAAAAAAAGTCAGCGGATATACAACCGCTTTAATTATACTGTATAGGTATCTGAACTTGACCTGGTATCAGCCTCTTGCAGTATCTAAAAAGCAGTGCTGAAGTGTGAGAGGAAGCAGCAGCACAAAGGAATCAACCAGTTCCTGTACTGACAAAAGACCTGCTGTTGGAGGAGAAATCAGAACGGCAGGGAGATAAGCTCAATAACTGCACTGCTTCTCTGTTTACTGGCAGGGACATATCCTGGACAACCTAAGCTCAGAGCAAGTAAGTTGAACAATGCTGGTCATCAGGCTGAGGACACCTAGTGGCAGAAGAAAAAGGTAATGTGTGTGTGTGTGTGGGAGGGTCTCTGGTGTAAAGCTGGATATTCCAAATCTGTTTGTTTTTTTATTTATAGAAAGTTATGGGTGATCCAAAATGTTTAAAGTGGTTTTAAAAGCACAAGTTTTTTTTTTTTTTACCTTCATGCATTATATGCATGGAGGTAAAAAACCTGTGCAGCAGCAGCCCCCCTACGCTCGGCCCCCTGCTAATACACACCTGAGCTCAGTCTTGATCCAGCAATGTTTACGAGAGCTGAGCTTCTCCAGGGTCTCTCATTCCTCATAGGCTGAGACAGTGGTGGGAGCCATTGGCTTCTGCCACTGTCAATCACAGCAAGTGAGCCAATGAGGAGAGAGAGGAGGTGGGGCCAAGTGTCTACTGGACACATAGAGCAGGGATCAAGAGTGAGCATGCACCAGTGCCCCCAGAGCAAGTGACTTGCTATTGTGGGCACTGGCAGAAGCACCAGTAGGGGACTCGAATAGAGGAGGATCGGGACTGCTCTGTTCTAAACCACTGCACAGAGCAGGTATGACATGTTTGTTAAAAAAAAAAAAAAGTCTTCACCAAAACAGTAGGTTAGAGGAAATCTGCTTCCCTTTTAAAGGGGGAACTATACCCACCCACTGATTTGACTGTTTTTCTAAAATAGTTACATTCTAGCCCTCTGGCTTAATGTATATGTAAAGCCATTGCCTCCAGCACAGAGCGTTATGGGTAATCCAACATTTTTGATGACAAGTTGTCATCAAAACAATAGGTTAGGGGATATGGAAAAAACTGTGTTTTGCTTTATATAAACTTTAAATATGACTAAATAGTAAATATGAATTTGTGCTGCCCCCTCTTCCCTTCTGCCTAGATTTTAGTTCACAAGGGTAGTATGGTCAATACAGCATTGCTGTTAATGTATAGCTAAACCTAAAAAAAAAAAAAAAAGTATTACAATTAGCTTACCCTACAGAGGTTTCTCAGCTTGCATCCTTTTTTTATTTATTCCTTTCTTCCTTTTCAGTTTTGTAAACCTAGAGATTTTACCAGCAATAGGCTCAGTCACAACTTCTTGTCCTATGGTAACAGAGCTTCATCTTCATGCTAAAAAATATGTTTCTGCTGTAAAGTACAACCGATGTGCCAATTCACAGTACACTAGATTGTACAGCTAGATGATTCACAGTGCTGCAATAAACTCAAAAAACATACACCTTCAGCATTATATGTCACTGCCAATATATACACTTGTGATACAATGGAGACACATAGGGTATGACAAGATGTGCAATCTAGGATAACCTGGTCATGTCATAGCTAGTGATTGGTGAATCTGGTTTGCAGGGAATATCAACGGAGAGAAGGTCTTTTTAATGTGACTTCAAGATTGACATGAAAAAAACACCAATCCTTTAAATTACATGCTTTGGTGGTGCTTTTGCGCTGTTATTCCATGTGGCGTTATGGAATATTCCAAAAATAAAGCTAATACTAATGACAGTGCTAAAACAGTTTGATAGTATCGTTTGTGAGATTCTTTTTTTAAGCAGTACCACACTGCATTGTCATATAAGTTAATGTCAAAAGAGAGTGTACATAAAATCTTCAATCCACATTTTCTTAACTCCCATCCATCCCAATATTCCAGATTATCCCCAAAATGATCAAAATATTGACTTTATGTGTGCATTTAGTAAATTGGCAAGCATTAGGACAGTATGTTAGTACTTAAATAGGCAGCTAATATGGAAAAACAAGGTAGGTTTTTGATAAAATAAACATTAGAGTGTAGAGACAATAGACACAAATATTGTAAAGTGGCTGGACAGTATGCAAGAAGCTTGGTTAGGCAGCAAAATAAAAGGAAAAAGGACACGAGGCAGGTGCTATTTTGAAATAAACATTAGGGTGTATTATCTGTGAGACAATTGTCACAAAGCTTGTTTAGTGGCTGGACAGTATGTAAACATCTTGTTTCTTAACCACTTCAATACTGGGCATTTTCACCCCCTTCCTGCCCGGGCCAATTTTCAGCATTCAGCGCTGTCACGCTTTGAATGACAAATGCACGGTCATACAACACTGTACTCCAATGAAATGTTAATCATTTTTTTCCCACAAATAGAGATTTCTTTTGGTGGTATTTGATCATCTCTGCGTTTTTTTTTTTTTTTTGCGCTATAAACAAAAAAAGACTGACAATTTAAAAAAAAAAACACAATATTTTTTACTTTTTGCTATAATAAATACCCCCCAATTTTTAAAAACAAAAACACATTTTTTTCTCCGCTTAAGCTGATATGTATTCTTCTACATATTTTTGTTAAAAAAATCGCAATAAGCGTATAGTGATTGGTTTGCGCAAAAGTTATAGCACCTACAAAATAGGGATTAGATTTATGTTTTTTTTTTATGGTAGTTATCTGTGATTTTTGTCAGGACTGCGATATTGCGGCAGACAGATCGGACACTTTTGACACTATTTTGGGACCATTGACATTTATACAGCGAACAGTGCTATAAATATGCACTGCTTACTGTATAAATGTCATTGGCAGGGAAGGGGTTAACACTAGGGGGCGATCAAGGGGTGAAATGTGTTCCCTAGGGAGTGATTCTAACTGTGGGGGGGACTGACTGGGGGAGATGACCGATCAGTGTCCCTATGTACAGGGAAGACACCATCGGTCTCCTCTCCCTGACAGGACACTGGGAATATCTGTAACATTCATGCATATTCAAATAAGAGGACAGGTAATTAGATTGTCCTCAAGCCCAGCTTGTCAGCCAAGTTAACCCTTTACAGACCCACATATTTCCTACTCTAAATTATATATATACATATATGTTACAGATATTCCCAGTTTACAAGGAAATTATTCATAAACATTCCTCATAAGGCAACAGATGACCCCTTGTGGCAAGTTGAGACAGATGAGACGAGGCCACACTTAAGTGAGTAATTGTTTATGTCTAATTTCCGTTAAATTGTTAAGTTTCTCCCTCTGCCATCTTAGAAGTCGGCCAAGATATATCTCCATGCCCGTCATGAAAATGCAGTCCAAATTTTCACAGATGGATCATGTTTTTACGTGGAGGGTTCACCACATGCAGGATTTGGAATATACCTTAACAATCCACATGCAAAGACCCAAACATCAATCTTTCGGTCATGGCAAGTCAAATCAGCACAATGTGCTGAGCTGGCTGCAATTGTTCATGCCCTAGAACTGATGAAAAGGGACCAAGAAATAGTTTTATACTCAGATTCCGCATGGGTCTGTAATACTATTTCAGAAATTCTGCCCTTCTGGCACACCCACCAGTACATGTCCTCAGATGGGTCTCCACTTAAACATGCATCCCTGTTGAAATTTATTGTAACATTGGTGCAAAAGTTGCCAGTCAAACCATGGGGGTGCAAAGTAAAAGGTAATTTAGGCACTGCCCCATACTGGGAACAAAATGAGGTAGCGGATTGTTTGGCCAAACAAGAAGCACAAGGGGGGGAGATCTGGGAAAGTCCTTTGAATTTACTGGACTCAGTCTTGTGCCCCATCGTTTGTGCCCTCACAAAATCCTGCAACTAAAATGTTCTGCTTTCTTCCCTTTTAGAGCCATGAAGTCGAGGTGGATTGTGATCCTGCTCCATCTGATCGGACACACCAAGGGAGAGGAAACTGGAACGCTCATCAGCGTGATCGTTGACTAGAATCCGGTCTACTACCTAGAGGGGAAATCCATCTTATTACATGTGTCCCCAAAGACTAACACCCCTGCTCCTACAACTGTGCCCAAAAATACAGTTGCAATCCCCTATTATGAACCAACATCCTTGGAATGCCCATCAATCCAAGAGGGACCACCTAGCAGCCTAACAGCAACCTCAATCCCTGTAATATTGTTTAATAACGTTAAGTTCATTCATGTGCCGTTGGTACTTAATTTGTCCCAGTGGAACATGGCCGAATTCGGCTCATGTGCCCGGACAAATGGGTCTGTTTTACTCTTCCTTGCTAGTAGATTTGATTGCCTCCCATGCAAGCCGAACTCAGGATCCATTTGCAGAACCAAACCTCCCTCCCCACAGGGGCATTTTCAGATCCAGAAAGTTAAAGGGTTTGGACAGCATACTTGCATCCATCCCAGGACTTTTTGGATCTGGCATGTCAATTTGGAACAGAACCGATTTGTCAGCAATTCGCAGGCATATCGGAAATTTTTAACAGAAGGAGGGTCGGCAAGTGCTGAAACCAGTTCTGCAGGGTGTTGAGGGGCTTGCAGAGGAGGAAAGGTTTACGGTTTATAACATGAAGCTAGAGAGGATGGTATGGGCAAAGAGGTATAATGCACTGCGTATGGAAAGTAAAAGATATAGACCTTACCCAGTGGTATTGTACTCACACTAATACTAGTGGTGGAATGAATGTACATTCTGGAGACAAGTGCAAACCGGTGCCAGTTTCCACAATTCGAAATATAGGGATAGTGACACCACACCCAAATAGAGGGCCATTTGCTTGCAAGAAGAGCCAGTCACTGTCCACATACCGTGACCTACTGTACGTGTCCTTCACAATGTCGCTGCCCGTGTTCCATCCACAAGATGACTACTTTACACAATGGCGTCCATACACTCCCTCGGATACCTCGAAACTGACGTGTACAAGGAAAGGCTGCACCTCCCCGAAATGCTCATTCAAGTTCAAGGGCGATGAAAAGCACCACCCACTGCCTGCTGCACTGTCAAAGACAATAGATACTTATGCCGTTGTGATGTGTTCGAAATGGACACTCCAGTCTGTGGTCTAAGCAATAGACATGTGCACACTGAAATATTTCGTTTCGGAATTTCGTTTTCGTCCGAAAAATAAATTTATTTAGTTACTCCCGAAATTCGTTTTTATTTATTTCGTTTTTCGTTAGAAATTGCATTCGTCCGAAAATCTGAATTAATTAAGGTCGAATCTGTCATTGAAGGCTTATGGTGTCTGTCGAATGTTCAAAGAAGATTCGACGGAGCAGTGAAACTGTACAACGCTGCAATCATACATTTCCGGTCGAATGTTCCGCCCACAAGCTATAGAAGAATTCTAATGTTGTATGACTAGTAATAATTATATTTATTCATTACTATTACTAGTCAACCAACATTAGAATTCTTCTATAGCCTATGGGCGGATGCATTTGACCGGAAATGTACGATTGCAGCGTCGTACAGTTTTGCTGCATCGTCGAATCTTCTAACTTTCGATGCTTTGTCGAATCTTCGTCATTCTAGCTATTTTACTGCTCTTTGGTTACAATCAGCCAATAACATTCATCATCAACTTTATTTTTATTTTACTTCCCCCACCCAATTCCAGCAGTGATCTTTTCTCTCTATGTCGAATCTTTTCTCTCTATAATAACAAATCTTTTCTCTCCTATGTCAAATCTTTTCTCTCCTATGTCGAATATTTTCTCTCTATAATGTCGAATCTTTTCTCTCCTATGTCGAATCTTTTCTCTCCTATGTCGAATCTTTTCTCTCCTATGTCGAATCTTTTCTCTCCTATGTCGAATCTTTCTCTCCTATGTCGAATCTTTTCTCTCTATAATGTCGAATCTTTTCTCTCCTATGTAGAATAATCTTGGACTAATAGAGTTAAGGTTAGGCACATTCGACCACAGGTTCGATAGACACAGATTGTTATTGTCAGCGTCACGTCGAATCTCCTATCTATATCGAACTGTTGTAGCAACGATAACGAAAATAAAGCATTTGTTTATGTCGGATCTTTCGGTTTTCGGATTCTGTGCTTTCGTTTTCGTTTGTTAAAACGATAACGAAAATAGCTGAAATTCAGACGAAAATGCATTCGGACGAAAACGAGTGCACATGTCTACTAAGCAATGACCCAGTTCCCACAGCCAAAGTAGCAAGGGACCCCCAACTGGAAAGTCCACGCCAACCACCTCAAGAAACCAGTCCATGCCAACCACCTCAAGCCAAGTGAGATGGAAGCTAAACTGCCCAGTGAAGTTGTCAAAATGGAGAACACCAAGCACAAGGGTCACCTACCACATGAATGGACTGTACTGTGTCGTTACCAATCACCAGACATTTTTCTATGGGGGTCAGTCGTGTCCAATACCCTATCCAAATTTTTGCTTCATTCCACATGAGTACACTACTATTGGGGAAACTGTAGTAACCCCCATACCAGTGTTAACAGAAGACTATATCATTGAGAGTACCCCTGATGTCCCAGATCCTACCACATACATACCCCATTTTGATGTAAAAATTGATACTCTGTCAGTAAACCTTCACAATTTGCTTGCAAGGAAGGTTACCCAGATAATTTATATTAGTAATGATATGGTGAAAACAGGGAAGAGTTTGAATTAACTTTTACATGCTGGGGATTTCAGCCTAGTCACAACTAGGACCTGGGTGGAAATGGGAATAAAAGGTCTTCTCATATTGCAATGTGGGGTATTGATTTTCATGACGGGCATGGAGATATATCTTGGCCGACTTCTAAGATGGCAGAGGGAGAAACTTAACAATTTAACGGAAATTAGACATAAACAATTACTCATTTAAGTGTGGCCTTGTCTCATCTGTCTCAACTTGCCACAAGGGGTCATCTGTTGCCTTATGAGGAATGTTTATGAATAATTTCCTTGTAAACTGGGAATATCTGTAACATATATGTATATATATAATTTAGAGTAGGAAATATGTGGGTCTGTAAAGGGTTAACTTGGCTGACAAGCTGGGCTTGAGGACAATCTAATTACCTGTCCTCTTATTTGAATATGCATGAATGCGGGGTGACAAGAGCTGTGGAGTCGTATGGTCTGACGAGGTAACTTAGTCTTCAAACAAGCTAGAAAAGAGATCACAGCTGAAATTTGTAATCTATGCGGCACCGCCTTGATTCTCTAGATAAAGGCGTGTATATTCTCCCATATTAACACCCATATTCATTTAAGGGGTAATTCTTCCTGGCTAGTTCCATGCATAGCTAAGCACCCCATTCAAGGGAAGTTAACGACCTCCGGTTTAATTAATTTATCTTCAAATCCAATTATCACTAAATTCCAGTAAAGAGTGGGCTAGTGTGGGAAATTAATATAACGGCAGGAAGGAGGAGAGAGATAGCAGCAACCAATCGTAGCCGCCCTGGGTTAGTCAATGGGAGAGGGCTCCATAAAAGGACCACCCCATCCAGTAGAGAGGGAGAGATGAGAGAACCTGGGCCCAGGATTCATTATAGGTGATTATCAGACCATCTCCCAGCACTTACCATATACTTGCATTTTTCCTATGTTTGTCTGTCTATTTGTAATATAATGTATATACTTTGTGTTTGAAACTAATATTTACTCCCTTGCCAAAGACTGTAAATGTTTGTGGTGTATTAGATAGACTAATAACCTTAATTCTTTAATAAATGCTTGTTATATTGAAGTTTTCAAATCTTGTCAAAAAGAACTCTTATTTAAACCATATCAATAATCGTTAAATATTGAATATTAAATATTAAATATTAATATTTAAAAATCAACATGGATCTCTGTGTTTAAACACAGAGATCCACGTCCCTGGCTCTGTAACTGGCGATCGCGGGTGCCTGGCGGACATCGCGGTCGCCAGGCACGCACATCAGCTCCCGAGTGATGCGGCGCGCATGCCCCCAAGCGGCCGGGAGGGCGAGGACGTCATATGATGGCCGCCCAGGATGGCAGAGCCACCTTGCAGCCGTCATTTTAGTCAGTCAGCTCCAGCTCTGGTTTTATCCTATAGTCTCCTCTCCACAGTCCAAACACGTCTGACTTCTCCCATGACCCCCATCCTGGCAGCACTCCCAATCTTGACTCTTAGGTAGGCCCCCCCAGAGACTGAAGACATGATACAGGAGATGGTAAGAGATTGCGAACATGATACAAGAGATGGTCGGAGACTGCAGACATGATATATGGTCAGAGACTGCAGACATGGTACAATAGACGGTCAGAGACTGCTGACATGGTACAAGAGATCAATGCAGCCTCACCAGTGCCCATCAAATGCAGCCTCATCAGTGCCCATCAAATGCAGCCTCACCAGTGCTCATAAAATGCAGCCTCACTGTGCCCAACAATGCAGCCTCACTGTGTCCATCAATGCAGCCTCACTGTGCCCATCAAATTCAGCCTCACTGTGCCCAATAATGCAGCCTCACTGTGTCCATGAATGCAGCCTCACTGTGCCCATGAATGCAGCCTCACTGTACCCATTAGTGCACTCTCAATGTGCCCATCATCACAGCCTCTTTGTGCCCATCATCACAGCCTCACGGTGCCCATCAAATGCAGCTTTACAGTGACCATCAAATGCAGCCTCACTTTACCCATCAGTGCACTCTCACTGTGCCCAGCATAGCAGCCTCTCTGTGCACATCATTTCAGCCTCACGGTACCCATCAAATGCAGCTTTACGGTGCCCATAAAATGCAGCCTCACTGTGCCCATGAATGCAGCCTCACTGTGCTGATTAGTGCATTCTCACTGTGCCCATAATTGCAGCATCTCTGTGCCCATCATCACAGCCTCACAGTGCCCATCAAATGCAGCCTCACTGTGCCCATCAAATGCAGCCTCTCTGTGCCCATCAATGCACTCTTACTGTGCCCATCATTGTAGCCTCACTGCGCCCATCATCGCAGCCTCACTGTGCCCATCAAATGTAACCTTATGGTGCCCATGAATGCAGCCTCACTGTGCCCATCAAATGCAGCTTTACGGTGCCCATCATTGCAGCCTCACTGTGCCCATTATTACAGCCTAATTTTGGCCATCAATGCAGCCTCATTGTGCCCATCATTGCATCCTAACTGTGCCCATCGATGAAGCCTCACTGTGCCCATCATTGCAGCCTAACTGTGCCCATCATTTCAGCCTTACTCTGCCCATCATTGCAGCCTCATGGTGCCCATCAAATGCAACCTAACTGTGCCCATCAAATACAGCTTTCTGGTGCCTATGAATTCAGCCTCACAGTGCCCATCAATGCAGACTCACTGTGCCCATTATTGCAGCCTAACTGTGCCCATCATTGCAGCCTCACTGTGCCCATCATTGCAGCCTCACTGTGCCCATCATTGCAGCCTAACTGTGCCCATCATTAAAGCCTCACTGTGCCCATAATTACAGCCTAACTGTGCCCATCAATGAAGCCTCACTGTGCCCATCCTTGCAGCCTCACTGTGCCCATCATCGCAGCCTTACTGTGCCCATCATTGCAGCCTCACTGTGCCCACCAAATGCAGCTTTACGGTGCCCATGAATGCAGCCTCACTGTGCCCATAAATGCGTCTTCACTGTGCCCATCAAATGCAGCTTTACCGTGACCATGAATGCAGCCTCACTGTCCATGAATGCAGACTCACCATTGTCTGCCTTGGATCACACACACAGCGGGAGCTGGGTCTAAGTGTGTTGTCGGCGGCACTGTAACAAGGTCCTGCCCCCCTAGACCGCCTTGTGTGATAGGCGGAACACTGATTTAATCTACTATCACATGAGATGGTCTAGGGGGCGGGACCTTGCTACAGCGCCACAACAACAAACACAGACCCAGCTCTGTGATACACAGCGCCACAGATCAAAGTGGCCCCAGGGCAGGTGGCCCAACCGGGAAATTTCCTGGAAGGCCAGTCTGGCGCTACAGGGCAGAGGTTTTGTAGTCATTGGAAATCTAGGACTGGTTTATTTTAATAAAAAACAAGCCATTTTACACTGTTGGGGACAATTTGGCGCTACATAACAAAACTTTGTGACCATTAATAGACCTCTCAGACCACACACTGGGCAGCCACCACAACTGCTGCTAGGTTTTCAGAAATCAGAGGATTGGAGGCATATTGATCATCAGTGAAGATTCCACCACTATGCCACTGCCTCCTGAAAGTGCTAGATTTTGGTCTCCTTCTGGGATGGTGACAGGAGATCAGCCATTTTGCTTTTACACTGAGTATCTAACAAGGTGGCCACTCAGTAGTGGTCCCTCTCTCTTATAAACCAAATCCTCCTTGTGCAGGCATTTGAACATACACATTCACCAAAAATTGCCTACAGTGGAAGACCCTGAATCCTCATTGTTTCAGAGGACAAAACTGCCCTCAATGATCTCACGCCACTCACTTATAACACCTGGGGTTTGGGAGGATTTATACCCCTCTTGAAGCCTGCTCTATTACAATTTCCTCCTTGGCTCCAGCACCCCAGCATATTTTTTTCTCAGCCTCCTGCTTCCTTTGCATCACTGGGATGAAGGTAGTAAGAAAATATTCACCAGCAAGTCCCCTTCTTCATACTGCTGCCGTGCTCCCAGCAGGCAAAAGATTGTGTGGTCAGGTAGGTACACACGAGTATATCATTATTTCCCAACCTCATTGCAGCTTACCATTTTGGTTTAACTTAAAAAAAAAAACGGGGCCCTTCCCTGAATGATAAGCCATTGATACAATTAAAAGAACCCCATCTCCCAGAGCCTGATCTTTTTACCATAATGCCACAGATGACCATTAATGGCAGTCTGCTGCTGGTGCAGGCTCTGCAACATGGCCAACCTTGGATTTCATCGTGTTGGGGTGTCATGAATAGGTCAGTTCACAGGCAGCTGAATTTGTGCCAGGAAAGGATTGGCAGAGTATGACCACCTGATGTGGCCAGAAACACTTCTGAAAACCAGGGGATGATGAACTGCTGCTCTACAAGACTAAGGGTATGTTCCAGGCAGAGCACATATGTGATTTTTCCCAGGAGAAAGGCTGCCGATAAGTTAGTACTGTTGTCACACATGACCCCCTACCTCCACCTCTCAGTCTGTGCCTGGAGAGTGCTCAAAAGCTTTGGCCCAGTGTGCCATCTGTCTCACAGGCATACAAGCTGCAACACAACATGACAGCATTTAGCCTGAGATATTGCATATGTCCTGGGTCACTAGGGAAGGATCTCTGAGGGTAATGAGCTGCTAAATTTCACTGTCAAGTTACCTTTGGACATAAGTGATATCACTAGACCCAGCAGTGTACCATATCCTGCATTCAAGCCTTTGCTTGACCTTCCTCAAAATGGATCCATTTGACATGGTATATCCTCTAGCCTCGTACACACGACCCAGTTTCTCGTCCAAAACCAGCAAGAAAAGTGCCGCGTGAGCTTTTTTGTCGAGAAAACCGTTCGTGTGTATGGTTTTACGACGAGAAAATTGCCGTGAATCTCGACGAGAAAATAGAGAACCTGCTCTCTATTTTCTCGTCAGGATTCCAGATTTCCTTGTCGTGTTTCTCGTCGGCCTGTTTTGTGACGAGAAAATGGTTTGTGTGTATGCTTTTACGACTCTTCCAAAAGCGCGCATGCTCACAAGCAACTATGAGACGGGAGCGCATCTTCTGGTAAAACAAGCCTTCGTAATGGAGATAGCACATTCGTCATGCTCCAAATTTTTGCATCGTTTAAATGTTGTGCATTGAAATCTTCGTTAGAATGTTACATTAATCCAAACGAATGAACTTCTTTTGCTGCTGATATTCACACAGAGTTATGACTATCTTTTTTTAACCTTTTTCATGCTGCTCTTAAGAAGATTTATGTGTATTATATCGTGCAAGTTTTTAGGAATATTTAAAACGTTGATATTTTTCAAACTGATGTTAATTGTAATTTCGCAATGTTTTGGTAGTGATCTCCCATTGAATCTTTTAATATATATTATTAAAATTTTACACCCTTTTTTGGGAAATACGATTTCGTTATTTTTTTGGGGGGTTGGTATCTGTCCCTTTTTTTGTCAGTCAAATGTATCTGCTTACTCCAAAGCTAGATTTTAAATTTTTACAAATACACATAGTCAAGTATGAACTTAAAGAAAAATAACATTTATTCATGTTTGAACTAAAATAAAGAGAAGGCAGCGCTGGAGAAGCTGCTGCCATTTGTGCATCCCAGGGACCCCAGACCACACATCAACCCTGTGTGGACACTAAAATTGGGAGCTTGAGAAGGCCAACATTTCTGAGCACAATCTGATGCTGGCCTCCCAGAGGTCAGGAACAGCAGCAGGTGATATATATGTCCCAAGTGTGTGGTATTACAACAGGCTGCCTTCTGTCCGACCACAATGAAGCAAGGCCATCACTTCCTCATCTTCCTGGCAACCTTCCCTGCAACCTTTCCTGAAGCCTTCCCCGCAGCCTTCCTTCTTCGTTTGGCTGGAGGCTGGGCCACTGGAGGGGTACTCCTGTCAGGAGGAGGAGGAGGTGGAGGAGAAGGGGGTGGCGCAGGAGAACAAGGTGGAGGTGGAGGAGAAGGGGGTGGGGCGGAAGAACAAGGTGGAGGTGGAGGAGAAGGGGGTGGGGCGGAAGAACAAGGTGGAGGTGGAGGATAAGGGGGTGGGGCAGAAAAAGAATGTGGAGGTGGAGGAGGAGGTTGAGGTTGGGACAGTTGTGCCACCTCACAAATGGCGGTATTGGGGGTAATTTTTCCCATCACCCCCTTGTTGAGCAAGGTGATGAGCAGGGGCTCGCATAGGAGGCGTTGCTCCATGCTCATCACCTTGAACTTTGCCTCCACTAGGCCGGCAATGGCCTCTTCAGGGGATGTGGGCTCTTTGAGGGTGGCATGGGCCTCTTTAATAACGGCCATTGCTGCCTCACTGGTGGTCCTGTCCCTCCTGCCTCTTTTGGGAAGCCGGATGGGAGGCACCTGGGATCTGGTGCTTCTCCTTTGCCCTGCCACCTCCTGGCTGCCACTGGGCCCTGCCACCTCCTGGCTGCCACTGGGCCCTGCCACCTCCTGGCTCACAGTGGGCCCTGCCACCTCCTGGCTCACAGTGGGCCCTGCCACCTCCTGGCTCACAGTGGGCCCTGCCTCCTCCTGGCTGCCACTGGGCCCTTCCTCCTCCTGCCTGACAGTTTCCAGACCCTCCTCCTGGCTGATTTCATCCTGTGTATGAAAAGGGGACATAGTTTAATGTGTTGGTTTAATCTTTGCAGCAAACTTTATAAACATGATTGAAGCAATTAGAATGTAAATCCAGAAATCATTTTTTCTAATTTACACCTACATCAGATTGACTATTTAGCACCCAATTAAGTGAAGACTAATGTCTCGAGATCCTGATTTCACTTGTGGAAGCCAAAATATTGTATGTTTCTCATCTTGACATATTTGGCAAACATTAATTTTATCCCAATACATTTTCATTTAATACTATACCTGGCTCCAGATGGCCAAATCAGGATCATCCAGGATGGCTGCCTCCTCTTGCTCCAGAGAAGGCTCAGGTTGGCTGCAGGGAAGTCTGGGGGGAAGAGTGGAGAGTGATGGCCTTGCCTCAATGTGGTCATCCAGGAAGGACATCCTGCTGTAGTATCACAAAATCGGGACATACACATCACCTGCTGCTGCTCCTGACCTCTGAGAAGCCAGGACCTTAGAGCGTTCAGTCCTGTAGCTGCCTCTCAAGCTCCCAATTTTAGTGTCCACTTGTTTTGCTGTGGCTGTGGGCACCTTGGTCTGCACAAATGGGAGCAGCTTCTCCAGTGCTGCTTTTCTCACCCCTCTTTTTTTGTGGATGGGGTTTTTCGTCTCCCACAGAGCCGGCAGCTCCCTTACCCGGTCAATAAATTCCGCCAGGAACTCTTTGTCGCTAATAAAGACATTCATATTGTATCTGCAAGTTAAATAAATAATATATAACTAATGTGAGGCAAACAGTCTAACCTCCTTAACATCGTAGTCACCATATATATCCTACAACATTCTCAAGACAGTATAGGCCAACAATTTGGCACAGTCTCAAAATCACATACCTTTGTTCGCACGTCCATCACTTGAACTCCTCTCTCCGCACACCGAACGTCCTATAGTCACATGTGTGTTTGCTATATACAGTACACACCACGCATGCGTCAAAATACGAACACGTCGCTCCGCACACGTCGCCCGCCCATGACGTTCTAACTAACATCTTTTCCCCGCCCCTTCTCTTTCGGCGCACAGACAGATATGGCGGAGTTACAGCAGGTGTCTGATAATTCCGCAACTAACGAGGAGGAGACAAGCCCAGAGATCAAGGAAACGTCACGATCAAGGAGGAGATTCAAGGCATCGAATATGTCTTTTGCGGAGATGGCGGAGATGGTGGACATCTTGCTCAAGTCTGATTATGACGCAAAGCATGGGCTGTATAGCAAACCAAATAGAAGGAAGGCCAAAATCCTCACTAAAGTCGTGAAGAGTCTGAAGACGAATTTCGGGGTGAAACGCTCAAATGAGCAGCTCAGAAAGAGGTGGTCAGACCTCAAACTGAGGGAGCCAGATCAGTTAAGGAGCATTAAGAGAATGCTCGCAAAAAGTAAGTAAAATGTACACTTTTATGCTATTAATCCTTTTCTAAACTGACATGTTGCTGGTTTAGTTTTTTTTTCTTATTGGACTCCCTTCCAAAATGTAATATTTTGAACTTGGTTGGGCACAGTAATCGTTCGTTACGTTACAGACACTTCGTTCGGCCACTATCTGCTGTTTTGGCTTATTTTACAGCCACAAAAGTAATTAGACATCTGCCATTTTTTTGGAAATTTGGGGCACAAAGTTTTAGGCTACAAGATGTGTTTGTAAAGAGAATGAAATGCAAACTGTAAACTGTGTAAAGGAGAGGACACTCAGCAGCTGCTTCCACATCTGTACTTTGGAGCACTATAGTGTGGGCCACCAGACCCGCCTTTTTTGGGTGTCCCACACAGGTGCATCAGAGAATTTTTGTGTTGCCTACATGTCTAAAAAATGACAGACAAAGGTGAATACTAAACATATTATTGGTCAGAAATAATGCATTCATCTTTAACTTCCGCCCAAACACACACTTGTACCCCACTTCCAAGCAATTTAGCCTGTTTTTTTTTTGGTTTACATAGAGAATTTCTGTGTGATAACTCTACCTTTTGTTTGATTCTCATAGGGGAGAGAAGACTGGGAGGAGGACACTCCAGGGAGCACAGGAACCCCACAGCTTCACAACAACCCCAAACTCCAAAAGACCAACAACCTAAAGATGTGGAGGAAGTTGAGGTGGAGGAAGGAGAAGTGCAGGAAGGAGGAGAGGTGGATGACGTTGTGGAACTGGTCACCACAACAGGTCAGTATCTGTCACCACAGCTTCAGGTAAGAGAGGTAGGCCTGCAGAGTTATAATACCTTTTTATTTTGTTTTTAGGGGATGTGAATGTTGGGGTGAAGGATAGTACAGGTTTCTCTGCTGACAGTGCCCTCCGCCTCATCAAGCAAGTGATGGAATGTAGCACGGAACTGGACAAAATTAAAGAAAGAATTCATGTGATGGATCAAACATTTAAAGACATTCTCAATGTTTTGGGGAGAATTCAATAAGGCATCCCAACCCCCTTTTTTTCATGTTTCTTCTTCAACTTTAAAAAAACTTTTTGACAATCAAACCAGCCAAAAATTGAATCTGCACACATGTGCTATCTGCCATCAGGGGATATCCATATACGTCTTTTGGGGGTGAAACCCCTTCCTCGTATCTAAAGTAGGTGAACTGAGGAAGGGGTTGCACCCCCAAAACACGTCCATTGATCACCCCTGATGGCAGATAGCACATGTTGACAATAGGGATCAGGAGTCTAAAATCCCTATAGGAAAATAATCCCATTTGTGTGCATATTCAATTTTTGGCTGGGCAAGGGGTGGCAGGACCCCATATTAGGACGGGCACATAGAGACATATAGTTTGTGTAAGTGAATGTCTCAGATTGCTCCGAGGTATCCAATTTTGTAATTTTTGGAATGCAACTGTTGTTTTTGTATTTTCCTAAGAAAACAATTTCCGGTTTGTGGCCAGGCAAACAAAAAATGTAAAATAAAAAAAAAAAAGTGTGTGAATTTGCACATAGTAAAATATTTGAACACAAACAACGTGTAGCTTCTTTTTCTAATATGCTCTAACCTTATTTGGTACATTTTAAAAGGTTACATAGTGAAATGGTTGGTATTTACTAAAGGAAAATACACTTGGCACTACAAATGCACTAAGACAAACTAGGAGACAGGAAACCAACAAAAGTTAGAAGTTTAAACAAGATTTTTATTTGGATCGTTAGACAGTAATCTTAAGACATAGCCTGGCATAGGAATTGCCCCCCTACCCGTGAAATAATCCATGTATTTGTCCCGAACCTCACGGGCATTTTGGGGGGGCAAGCCAGCACGGGCAGATTCCAGGCCCGGCAGGGGATTATCAGGGGAAAGTCCAGCCTCAGGCAAAACTGAGGCCATATAGGAATTAGATTTGCGGCAAAGAAAATTGTGTAGCACACAGCAGCATAATACTACATCGTTTATTTTGTAGTCCGCCAAGTGTATTGAAGTCCTAAAAAGGCGGAACCGGCTGGCCATTATGCCAAAGGCATTTTCAACGACTCTTCGGCCCCTGGCCAGCCGGTAATTGAACACCCTCTTCTCTGGGGTCAGGGTCCTCTGAGGAAATGGCCTCATAAGATGTGGTCCGAGCCCGAAGGCTTCATCAGCCAAAAAAACAAAGGGGAGTCCTTCAATATTCCCTGCATCCGGTGACAATGCAAGGTCGTCACTTTGGAGACGGAGGGCCCCTGTTAAGCGACCGACATATGAAGAACTGCGGCATTTATGCGCTTAAAATTGCATATCAGAAACAGTTAGGAAAATTGTCTTGCACATTACAGCCTGAGGGATGTAATTGGCTTCAGAAAAGTTAAATAGGGGACGCAGGGGGGGGGCATTCCTTGGGTAAACACTGACAGGCTGCTCTGCCAATCATGTTCACCAAGTCTGTTTAATGGTAACATGATTGGCTGATGCAACATCAAGGGAAGGAGAAGACATCAAGGACAGAAGAAGGATGGCGCTGACCACAAGAAGGTAAGTGCAGGGCTGGGTGGGAACTGGCTGCATTGGAGGCGACAAAATGGCTGCATTAGAGGGAACAAAATGGCTGCATTGGAGGGAACAAATAGGGGCGTTTAATAGGCACCAGAGCAAAAAAGGAGGAAGTTTATTTCCTAAATTGGGGTTTGAACCCCCAAACATTTGGAGCAACAGGCGCCCCTGCTGGAAAGGTTAGTCAAGGAAAATATGCATGGAGGAGAAAAAAGGGGCAATCTAAAGCTTCAAGCATGCATGAGGACAAAGGGGACATTCTCAGCATATTACAATCATGGTAATTAGGGAAGGATGAAAGAAATACAATACATTAGCATATATGTAATACATAAAATGTGATGTTAATGGAGAAAACTTACCCTAATATAGTCCTCCTGCAGGACTTGTATAATAGCAGAACAGGTGTCTGGGATTATGAGGCCCAGAGCCTGGGGGGAGATGCCTGTCGTGAACTTCAAGTCCTGAAGACTTCTCCCTGTCGCCAGATAACGTAACGTGGCGATGAGCCTCTGCTCAGCACTGATGGCTTCCCACATAACGGTGTCCTTCCTGGTAATATAGGGGGACACCAAAGCCAACAGTTCCTGAAAAACGGGGTCAGACATCCGCAGAAAATTCCTGTAGTCCTCAGGATTATTCTCGACTATCTCCCGCAGCAGAGGCATGTGGCAGAATTGGTCCCGCTGGAGCAACCAATTCTTGGTCCATGAACTCCTCCTCACACCATTCATGGACTGGTCTTGGTCCAAAACAAGCAGACCAACACCAAGCGCACGCACAGCACGAACTCGACGACGAGAACGTCCAGGCGACATGGCTAGGAAACGGTCGTCTTATCAGAACGTACAGAACAGAACGCACTTTAGAACAGCAAGGCCTATGAATAATGAACTGAAAAACAGAAACGAACAGGCAAGAACGCACTGTAAAACAGATACAACCTGCCTAGACGCCCTGAAAGTCAAGATACGAACCCACAACCACAAACTGAACCGCAGAAAACGAACTGAAAAGTACGAAGACTGAAAAGCGCAAATCGTCTCTTCCCAAACTTTTACTTCACACGCGGTAACACGAGATCAGCAAAAGCAGCCCAAGGGGGTGGCGCCAAGAAAAAAGATCTTCCCCTTTATAGTGCTGTCGTACGTGCTGGACGTGACCGCGGAGAACAATGAGGAAATTGGGAAATGTCAGTGTGTACGCATGGAAAGCTTGACGAGAAAATCGACAAGGTTAACAAGAATCTCGTCGAAAAAAACAACGTGTTTTTTACGACGAGAAACTCGGTCGTGTGTACGAGGCTTAAGCCTTTGAACCCCCTTGTGAGAATTTTCTCATTGTCACTAGAAGCTGCAGATGTTGCAGTGAATTCATCAGAAGTAATTGGCAATAGAAAAAACTGCGCTAACCCTGAGAAATAAAAAAAAAAAAAAGGCAGCAGCTTGGGTGGGATAAACACAAATAGCAAATAAGAAAAATAAAACTGTGCCAATAATAAGTCCACAAAGGTCCTCAATTAACAAGAGGATTAAATGTGAGATGGATGTCCTCCAGGGCATGCACCAATCAAGGTGAATCTGCTCAAAACAGTCTATATGCAGAACATTGATCCATATGTATTGGTTAAACAACACCGCAGTGAATCCTCAGATAAGTGAGATGTCCACCACCGTATAAAAAGCCGCTCACCAGAGGGCAAGCACGAATGAGCATTCGGCTATAGCCCAGCCGCGGCCTTTAGCATCAGGGGAATGATGACACAGAAGGTGAACTCTCAAGGGATGGATGTTCAGGGTGCTAGGCTCCTTCAGCACAACATGAGGCCCATAGAATCATACAGCATGCAAGGAAGAAGAGGGACCATAGCGTGACTCCGTAAACACAGTGGTATTTCTTAAAAAAGTAATTGTACTTACAAAACTTCAGATTTAAAAACGCATAAGAAAATTCCGATCGGCAATATAGGAGCCCTTCCTCCTCAAGTCGACGTGGTGACGTCACTGCGCACCCTTCCAGACACGTTTCGTCATACACAGACGTTCTCAATGGGGATAGGGCGACCCAATGACTCACCACTATAAGTACAGCCAGACCTTGTTGTGAGATGCAAGGAAACAGCCGATCAGCGCCATATTGACTTTGGGCAAAACTGCCAATACCGCAAATGAAACCTATTGCTGCTTATGGCGTAATCCAGGATTAACTGAATAATTAACTAAATAAATAAGGCAAATAAACAGGTCTTTGCCTGGGAAGCCTATGACCAAAATTAATAATAATAAAGTTAAACCGTTAGAAAGCAGACCCTGAATGGCACGCAGCACAGAGCGGCTGCTGAATGTGGATCTCATGACCGAACATTAAAATGGGTTTCTAAAATCACTCTGTATCTAAGCATTATCTTCTAGAGCACAATAGGGACCCGCCAAATACCCTCTTTTTGGGGATTGACAAGTTCAAACCAAATTGGTAGGGGAGCCTATTGGTGAGGGAGATCTCCAAGTTGGAGATGGCTTGGATACATCGTTTAAAAAGTATGCCCCTTATGGGTTAAATACAGATCCGGACGTGAATGCCTTTATCGATAATGCTTGATGTGGCCAAAATTTAAACCTGTTGTGCTATGCAAGGATGGGCATATATTGTATTCATAATTTTTATAATCTTTACATATTTTTTAATTTACATTATGTATAACTTATCACTATCACAACCAACTAGGTTGCTTTTTTGCAACTTTGTGTGTATTAATGTTTTTTGGTAGTATTTACACTGAGATAATTTATCAATATACACTTATTCACACATATATTAATTTATCACTAAATAATATCCTTTAATAATTCATAATTCATCTTAAATTGATATTCCATTAGTTTTTATTTATTGATTACATTTCTTTAATTAGAATATGGATTTTACATTATTTAATACACTAGCACACATATCTTCACATATATTAATATATTTTTTATATTTTTAGACATTATTAGTTATTAATTTACTAATTTCTAAAATATTAGCACATTTTTTATATATAATTTTTTTATATATTGGTTTATCATTAAACGCAGTTTACTGGTTTAATTTTTCATTAATATTTAACGGTATTTTTTCATGTAATTTATTTTTGATCATCTGCAAACGGAATCTTGAATGTCTCCACTAGGGGTCATGAGATCCACGTTCGGCTGCTGCTCTGTGCTGCGTGCCATTCAGGGTCTGCTTTCTAATGGGTTAACTTTATTATTATAAATTTTGGACGTAGGCTGCCCAGGCAAAGACCTGTTTCTTTGCCTTATTTATTTAGTTAAAGTGGAGTTCTACCCTGAATTTTTTTTTTTCACCAAAAATCTACAAATAAATAAAAAAAAAATCTGAAAAAAAAAATCTTTACTTACCAGAAATAGCAGTTGCTATGCGGAAGTCCCTAATCTGCCTCTTTATCCTCCGCAGTGGATCTTGTTCCTCATCCTACACTCAGTGTCTTCTTGTAAATGGGGCGTGCTTCCTTCTGGGAACTGTGTGTATCCCAGAGAGCAGCCAGCCCATTCACAAAGTGACGCGCTGCTCACGCATGTGCAGTAGGAAACGGGCAGTGAAGCCGCACGGCTTCACTGCCTGTTTCCCTTGCTGAGGATGGTGGCGCCGGGAGCTGCCAGGATCGAGGGATCGGCCTCGGCAGGGGCCGACATTGCGGGTGAGTAGGACAGGTAAGTGTCCTTATTAAAAGTCAGCAGCTACAATGTCTGTAGCTGCTGACTTTTAAAAAAAAAAATTGCAGGTGGAACCCCCCTTTAATTATTCAGTTAATCTTGGGTTACGCCATATGCCGCAATAGGTTTCCTTTGTGGTATTGACAGTTTTGCCCATAGTCAATATGGCACTGATTGGCTGTTTCCTTGCATCTCACAATGAGGTCTGGCTGTACTTATAGTGGTGAGTCATTGTATCACCCTACCCCCATTGAGAACGTCTGTGTATGACGAAACGCGTCTGGGAGGGCGCGCAGTGATGTCACCACGTCGACTTGAGAAGGAAGGGCTCCTATATTGCCGGTGGGCATTTTCTAATGCGTTTTTAATTCTGAAGTTTTGTATGTACAAATACTTTTTTTAAGAAATACCACTGTGTTTACGAAGTCACACTATGGTCCCTCTTCTTCCTTGCATGCTGTATGATTCTACAGACCACATGTTGTGCTGAAGGAGCCTAGCCCCCTGAATATCCATCACTTGAGAGTTCACTTCCTGTGTCATCATTCCCCTGATGCTAAAGGCCGCGGCTGGGCTGCTCATTCGTGCTTGCCTTCTGGTAAGCGGCTTTTTATACGGTGGTGGGCATCTCACTTATCTGTGGATTCACTGCGGTGTTGTTTAACCAATACATATGGATCAATGTTCTGCATATGGACTGTTTTGAGCAGATTCACCTTGATTGGTGCATGCCCTGGAGGACATCCATCTCACATTTAATCCTCTTGTTATTTGAGGACCTCTGTGGGCTTAATATTGGCGCAGTTTTATTTTTCCTAAATGCATCAGAAGTAATGTTGTGAAAGGCAAGGGGATATATATAAAGTGAGAAATGGTGAGCAGGAGGAGTGCAAGCCTTTGTCTGCTGACTTGTCTCATTGTTGGTGCTTTTACCACTGCTAATAAACTACAGGCAGAGTTTTCAGAACACTACAGTTCTGTTGGCAGGAGATTTGTTACATAAGGCCCACACTAGTTGCCCCCTCCATTTCTCTGCAAGTTTACCCTATATAAAATCTTCCCTCATTGCTCCTATGCTTCTCCCTCTGAGCATTCCTCCTCTCCAGTTGGGGGCACCCACAGTCAGTCTGCCACTTCATCTGCCATCCCCTTTTTTTGCGGCAGCCTGCTTTTCAGTAAGCTCCAGCTGTTGAAACAACTTTTATCTATTTATCTACCACCTATGTATCTTAAATCTCCTTCTATGCTCATGTCGCAATTGAAAGGGCAGATGTGCCCTGTCTCTAGAAGGTGCAAACTGACCATTACTTTGTCCTGCAGAACCTATACTTCTCACTTTAGCCCTATCTGGCATTTATTTATTTTTAATAAAGGGGATTGCCTAAATTTAATGGCAGCTGGAGAAAGGTAGGATAAAAATGTTACGGTTCGGTGCACAATCATTTATAGCTCAAAATATGCAGTGATGTACTGCAAACAAAGAGTAGCTTTGCCTGTGTCAGCAACAAACATACTACTTGTTTTGAAACAAAATAGACCCTAGCAACATAAAATAAAGTACACCTCTCCAAAAAAGTAACACTGAACCTCTAAAAAAGGCCCTTACAACAGAAAATAAAATAGATACCTTTCCAAAAACAATAAACACAACATTTTTAGAAAATTAATAAACATGGAATACAAGTAAATTTAAATAAAACAATACAAAACAAAAAACTCTGCTGGTGCCCCAGTAGCTAAACAGCAATTATGGTTGTTGCTGACACTATTGGTTCTGGCGCATACCTACCTACCTCTTCTAAAGTGAGAGAGCAGGCCCATAACAAAACTCCCATTATTGGCCATTTCAACCCTGGGTGTGGATTCATTAAAATTTGGTTGAGGGAATGGCAACCTTTGAACCCTGATATTTGCCATGAAACCACCATGCGCTGAATCTAAACCTCAGCCATAGTGGGTATAACAAACCTGCACAAAGCGAAAGTGTCTGAGGGGAATGAGGCAGAAGTGCACTGCACAGTAATTTTTGCCGTTAAAAATCTAAGTTTGAAAGTATTTATAAAAAAAAGTCCTCAATAACAGTAATACCCATAAAATATGAACAATACCAACTAAAACAAAGTCAATTTACCATTTCCACATAACAAAAAGTTGTTGTCACGTACCTGGTAGATGAGCCCAACATGCAGGGAGTGGCCTCTCGTAAACCTCTGGCTCGAGAACCCCTGATAGAGCAGACAGGGGCTCAAGAGGGCAAAGGGACACAAGTGCCTGGCAGGAACTGAAGCAGGCGGAGATAGAAGCAGCAGTCTGCAACTGAAGGTAGCTGAAGGAGGCGTGCGGTGGTCCGCAGCAGACACTTGAGGACCAGGAGGCAGGCTTGGAGAAGACAGGCCGGGTCAGACACAAGCGGGCACACAGGTGCAAGCAGGATCCAGGAGTAGTTAAAGTCCAGGCCGGATCAGTATATCAGGCGGGCAGCAAACTGGTTGAAAGGAGCAGGCCGGAGCGAAGTTGGGACGAGCCGGGGTCAAGGCAGGCAGCAAACAGGAGAAGTCAAGGGAAGCCGGATCAGGTATCAGAGTAACACAATCAGAGGTTCAGGCAGTAAGGGTCTCAGGGGAACGCTGTAGACCGGACAGCAAGGATGCAAGGTGACAGCTCTCCTTAAATAGGCAGTCTTGGCGCCAAGTACCGTCATAGGTGCGCACGCGCCGCTATCGCGCATCAGCGTGCGCTCGTGCGCCGCTATCGCGCATGTGCGTGCGCCCGTGAGCACCCGCGCGCCGCTATCGCGCATGCGCGTGCGCCGAACAGGTCTCCTGTGCACAGGTATTCTGAAACCCAGATTGCTGGGATGATTGTGAGAACGTCCTTCCTGACATTTGTGTTCAAGTTAACATGCACAAAAGCTATGTGCCGCTACCAGGTATGTGGATAGCCTGATAATAGCAAATGTCATGCTAGCAGGTTAAAGTAAAAAAATGGAATACAATACAACAGAATGAGACATCGCTCAAAGAAAAAAAAAAAAGAAAACAAACAAATACAACTCAGCTTGCACCAGTATTGTATTTGCTATAAATAATAAGACATTAAAGTGTTTCAAAGGCCATAGTTTTTTTTTTGTATGGATTAGAGATGAAATAAAACCCCTGTTAGGGTTTTTTGTCATCTCTGTCCTATTAGAAAGAGTAGCACTTCACTTCCTATCCTAAAGACACAACAGGAAGTTTATTACAAAGTTTATTTCAACAGAACAAATAAGGGGAGTAAATCTTCCCATTGGGGAAATAGAAAGCAATGAAAAAACCTGACAGAGGAGTTAGTTTTATATACAGTACATGTTAAGTATTAGAACTTTTTGTTTGTGGCTTGGGTATATTTTAATTTTAGTCAGGTAGAGACATATTGTGGAGTTCAAAATTTAGCAGTAGAGTGTTAGGTTAGTAGTAGGGTTAGTGTTATACAATCTCCTGTAGACATATCACTTTATATGCTTTATTACCTGTGTTGATTAGTTCTACATTGTAGATGTACTGTCATGCACCTGTATGCAAAGCCTGAGATTATGAGAGTCCCCTCTTTCACAGTTCTTGTCCGAGTATGCCTGGATGTTGAGACAGGGTCCGCAGGGGTGAAGGAAAGGTTAAAGTGCCAAGAGGTAGACACTGTGAGCAAGGACTTGGGAGCACTGGTATCTGATGAGCAGAGGCACAGTTGACAATGCACCATGGAGAAGTCAAGTTCAGATGAGGGTGGAGCCAGTTACCAGACCTGACCACAGGTTATAGCCAAATGGAAGGACACCAGGACGTTTGCAAATCACAATCAAGAACAGGCAGAATTTTGCAACAATTAGGCTGCAAGGTATAGATTCACTAAGCAAAAGCGTAGTTAGTAGTCCAAGCCAAGGTCAATAGGGAGGGAGGCAGTGAATATGAGCAGACATGGATAATCCAAGAGCAAGGTCAGAGAGGAAGTTGGGTCAGTAACAGAATCAAGATGCTGTGTCGCTATGGCTATTTTAGTGATTTTTAAAGCATAAATATATGGAATGATACATTTTAGTTCCCATGTCTTGTTTTTAGAAGCTGCACTTCCTCTATTTATGTGCTAAATATGATATGAAGTGATGTTGGCAGGAAATAGGGGAGGGAACAAAGAACTTGAACACAGCCATGCGCTGAACACAAAGGGAGTAAATTGGAGGACTCTGAGGATTAAGGAGCAGTCTGAAAGAGATCATGGTAAGAAGGAAGACAACTCCATAATAAAGAAAGACTGAAAGAAGGAACTTTACCTGGTGATGACACTAAATCTACAACTCATGTTAGGTTTCGGCTGAATTCATATTGGTTGTAACTATGTAAGTAACTTTTAATGTATCCATATTGCATACATTGTTCATGCTAATTTCCTACAAAGGGTAGATAGCTTGTGCATATGTGCATTGTATGCACATTTTGTGATGCTCTCTATGTCATGTATTGTTTTCCAAAAATTGTACATAGTTTGTTTTTACAGAATTCTTGTTTAGTAAAGCAAATTAATATACTACAGAGGTTTTTTTTACCGCAAATTGACTTTAAAAGAGACAAAGCAAAAGAGATGAGTTTTAGGAACCAGAAAAGTAATATTCCATATTCCCATCGCACACATTCCTGGAGAAAGCTCTAGGGTACTGGGTGCTGTAGCAACCACCAACTGGAGGCTGTATCATAAATACACAATGAAGATATATGTCAACACACCACTTAATACCTGATGAAGGGGCCTGCGTGACTCAGAAACGTTACACTTTCTTGTTTGTGATGTGATCATGCTTCAATAAAAACAGATTGGACTCAACTTGAAGATCTGTGGTGTGCTGGCAAATATCTTCATCATAGGAACCAGCAAAGAGCTAGTGCAGAGTTCAGGTTTAAATAGGCCACTTGATGACAGTGGATGTTCGCGCAAGTCCACGCCTGTGTGTGCTCGTGTTCACATGTACCTATACGCACAAACATTATGTATCTTAGTCTGATGGTCGGTACCATGTTCCTGACAGGTACACCTGTTACCCATAATTAAACCTCAGCCTACAGCCATAGCAAATAAGCCAGATAACATATTTGTAACAATAACCCACTATAATAAAAATGTAAGAATTAGTGGACTGTATTGGATTAGACACTGACAGTGCACCTTGTCAGCTTTTGATTAATGGAAGAACTAGTTTTTACCTTACAAATAGATTTATTACACTGCATAAATACCCACAGTTAATAGCAACATCAGCAAAAAAAAAATATAGTGATTAATTAAGGATTGAGCTGACCAGCTGAGAGGAACATACAAAAGCAAGAATTAAATGTATTTCATTAAAAAGAAAACCTTTATGTTAATAATGGACTGTTTGTTTGCCCTGTACATATTGTACCATCCCCTAATGCATTGAAGTGGCTTTTCAAACAGACAATTCTGACCAGATGACTCATTTAGAGTGCAAAATACCCTATCATTATGTCCATACAAATGAAGACACCATTAATTTTTAATAGTTTATTTACTGTTAACTTGTTTATTGGTCTTTCATTTCAAGTTCATTCAGCGATACCTAATAAAATAATTATAAGAGGAAAGCATTTTTTAACATACAGACACACAAATTGAGAGAATACAGACCAAATAAAAGGTGCCTATTAACAGTCCATTTTAAATTAAGACAAAATAGTAGATAACACATATTACAAAGTGCACTGATGGATTACGTTTGATTTTCATTTGATTCTGAACTTTAACACTAAAAACTAATTTGTCAGTTTCTTCCTTTTACCCACAGAAGCATTTTGTGTATCCTCTTTGACCGCTGGTTGAAACGGATAAATGTTGCCTTTCTGAAAGCAGGACATACTGTTTTGTTTCCTATAATTATAGATAAATGCTGGGTCCATTAAAATGTGAGGTGATGCATTAGACACAGTTCAGTCACCTAGAAACTAAGTGTAAATGCGTATAAGAGAATAATAATGTTAGGCACTATTTCAGTTCCATATTTCTAGCTTCTAGATCTTTCCATCGGGCTCTGCCCCTAGCAATAATATTAGGTGATGTTCTAATGTGTTCATCTGTCCTGGGGATTATTCAGGGTTTTCTAAACTCTTTACATCATTGCCCATATGTGGACTAATGCCAATTCCTTAGTACTCAAAAAGTGTTTGAACAGTAAGGAAGAGGGGTCCCGTGCTCCCCTTTTCCTATGGCTTGCCGATACTTAGTGAAAAAAAAAAAGAGTAAAGTACTAGGGTACTGAGTACTGCGTCCTTAAATCAATTCTAAATACACCCAAAGCGTTTTCAGTTAAATGCAGTTTCTAACCTATATGTTTCATTCTTCACCAGGAAACTGAGGGTATCTCCTTTTTATTTTTAAGCTCAAAGTATTACTAAACCGAGGACCCTGCATTCACTATATCTGGTCTCCCACCGTACACAGAAACATGGACATGCAATAGTTTTAATAAATATAAACTGCTAAATACCTTTTTTCATCAGCAGTTAGAGCAGTCTTGTGACTTCCATCAGTGTCTCATTAAAGCTTGTAGGAGGGTTTTTTATTCTGCACTGACAGTCCTATCAGGCTGCAGGACCCTCTGTGCAGTGCTGATTGGACCTGTGCTGTTTGCATGCACTCTCCCAAAAAAAAAACAACCTCTCTAGCAATACTGTACACACCAAACTGAGCACATGCAGCTTGTCCCCTAGCCTCTGTCTGATCAGGAGATAGATTGGGGACTGTAGAAGAAGGGGGGATTAGAGAAGACAGGATAAAATAGCCTTTTTACACAATACAGATGATTAACCCCTTAGGTTCCACAGTGAGTATAACAAGCATGCTTTACTGCATATACAGACTGATTTTACTTTGGTGGGTTTAGTAACACTTTAATGAAGTTTTTAAAACAAGATTTACTGGCATCTGTTCAAAATTGACCTTGTGTTAATAGATCAATATTACGGAGTTAGAGAATGCATGTTCCTATAGAGCAATAGTTAAAGAGGAATTGAACTCTTAATATCTTTTCCCAATAAAGGAAGAAAACAAAAGAATGGTCAACAGTATTGCTTGTGGTCTGCCAGCAGGTGATCTTTCCCTATCACTGGCTTACCTTATTGTTTTGCACTGTGTGTTTGTGTGGAGGCAGCTATCTTGGTAGAGGCAGGTCTTTGTTTCCACATGCCAGGGCCTCCAGCAAGGAGAACAGTGGGGAGCACAGTAATGGCATCACCAAATCTCACTCCAAATCTCCTGAGACTAGAAATCAAAGGCAGCAGTGCCTTAGATCTCACATCACATATATACAGCTATGAGGCTGTAGACACAGGAGTACCTAAGCACACTCACATACCAGGAAGTGCACTCCCTTTCTTCTTTAAGCTGCAGCAAATTATCACTCTTAATGTGTCTATACAGTTGATGAGCATATCCTTTTGTTTTGTTTGCATTTTTTTTATAAATGAAGGAAACATTGGAATCTTGTAATACTAATAACTATGTCACAAAATTATAACTTTCTAGATGGATATTTAAGTTTGTTGAGGAAGCAGACCAAGTCTGTGAAATGTGTCAGTCCATATATCTTGAATCTTCAACATCAACTTGTATTAAGCCATTAAATATGATTTGTGCTATATGCACTCTGTGATGTTTTAGAGCCCTTTAACACTGTGCCACCCCAAGCGTAGGCGGTAAAACTCTGCTATTTTTAGCGGCGCTTTACCGTAGGATTTGCAGCACATTTCGGCCACTAGCGGGGTGCTTTTAACCCCCGCTAGCGGCCAAAAAAGGGTTAAAACCATCCGCAATGCGCCGCTACAGTGGCGTTTTGCCGGTGGTTCAGCGATACTACCCATTGATTTCAATGGGCAGGAGCGCATTAGGAGCGGTGAGTTCACCGCTCCTGATGCGCTCCAAAGAAGCTGCTGGCAGAACTTTTTCTGACGCCCTGCCAGCGCACCGCTCCAGTGTGAAAGCCCATCCCTAAAAGTCCTAGATGAACAAATAAGAAGTCTGTGCCTCTAAGTGTATCTTGTAAGTAAGTGTACTGCATACGTATGCTGTAAATATCTTTCTTCTATTAATTTAATGGGATATCTGCTGTTAGATAGAAGTGATTGCCTCCACACACCTCCGTAATGCTGCCCCCACCCGCCACCATTGGTGAACCTGGGATGAGCATAACTGGTGTCGCCAGATATTGACCTCTCATTGTCCCAGGAGTGACATGTAAAATGTCAGCATGGCCAGGGAAGAAGCTTTATTGGAGGACAGGTGAGACATCAGGGGTCTCATTAAAGATAACAAAAAAAAAAAATGTTCAAGTAAAAAAGTAAAAATGGTAATAAAAGTAAACAAGCAGTAAAAATCTGTCTCAAAACATTTTGGAGTCATCCCTACACCCACATTAACGCATGTAAGAACATATACAGTACATGTGAGGGGTGCCTATACTAGAAAACATTGATTGTGCTAGACACAGTTACATATCATAGGTGAAAACAAAAACATGTCCACTGCCCCCATCTATAGCTGGCTATCACGGTAAGTAGCATTGGAAGGCTAAAGCAGATAACAACATGGCCTGGGGAATGCCCAGGGAAATACCAAGCCTACTTACCGACCAGCTCGCTGACAACCAATTAACCTGTCTAACAGTATGCGTTAAAAACAGGGGTTTGTCCGCACGCATTTGCAAACGCATGCGTGAGCCACAGAGCCACGCCAAGGCCCCCTGGAGTCTGTGGTCCTACACTAACATTGAGTGTCCCCACAATGGAGGCACATGCATTCTGATGGTTAGATGAGGGCAGGTGGACTGAAGGGGAACCACCCCTCCTTAAAGGTACAGGAGCACACCAAACACCCAGCGCAGCACAATGGCAGCAAAGGTGTTGGTGCACTGCTGGACCAATACAAGCACCATAGGTGAAAACAAAAACATGTCCACCGCCCCCATCTATAGCTGCCTATCACGGTAAGTAGCATTGGAAGGCTAAAGCAGATAACAACATGGCCTGGGGAATGCCCAGGGAAAAACCAAGCCTACTTACCGACCAGCTCGCTGACAACCAATTAACCTGTCTAACAGTATGCGTTAAAAACAGGGGTTTGTCCGCACGCATTTGCAAACGCATGCGTGAGCCACAGAGCCACGCCAAGGCCCCCTGGAGTCTGTGGTCCTACACTAACATTGAGTGTCCCCACAATGGAGGCACATGCATTCTGATGGTTAGATGAGGGCAGGTGGACTGAAGGGGAGCCACCCCTCCTTAAAGGTACAGGAGCACACCAAACACCCAGCGTAGCACAATGGCAGCAAAGGTGTTGGTGCACTGCTGGACCAATACAAGCACCATAGGTGAAAACAAAAACATGTCCACCGCCCCCATCTATAGCTGGCTATCACGGTAAGTAGCAATGGAAGGCTAAAGCAGATAACAACATGGCCTGGGGAATGCCCAGGGAAAAACCAAGCCTACTTACTGACCAGCTTGCTGACAACCAATTAACCTGTCTAACAGTATGCGTTAAAAACAGGGGTTTGTCCGCACGCATTTGCAAACGCATGCGTGAGCCACAGAGCCACGCCAAGGCCCCCTGGAGTCTGTGGTCCTACACTAACATTGAGTGTCCCCACAATGGAGGCACATGCATTCTGATGGTTAGATGAGGGTAGGTGGACTGAAGGGGAGCCACCCCTCCTTAAAGGTACAGGAGCTTGGTTTTTCCCTGGGCATTCCCCAGGCCATGTTGTTATCTGCTTTAGCCTTCCAATGCTACTTACCGTGATAGCCAGCTATAGATGGGGCGGTGGACATGTTTTTGTTTTCACCTATGGTGCTTGTATTGGTCCAGCAGTGCACCAACACCTTTGCTGCCATTGTGCTACGCTGGGTGTTTGGTGTGCTCCTGTACCTTTAAGGAGGGGTGGCTCCCCTTAAGTCCACCTGCCCTCATCTAACCATCAGAATGCATGTGCCTCCATTGTGGGGACACTCAATGTTAGTGTAGGACCACAGACTCCAGGGGGCCTTGGCGTGGCTCTGTGGCTCACGCATGCGTTTGCAAATGCGTACGGACAAACCCCTGTTTTTAACGCATACTGTTAGACAGGTTAATTGGTTGTCAGCGAGCTGGTCGGTAAGTAGGCTTGGTTTTTCCCTGGGCATTCCCCAGGCCATGTTGTTATCTGCTTTAGCCTTCCAATGCTACTTACCGTGATAGCCAGCTATAGATGGGGGCGGTGGACATGTTTTTGTTTTCACCTATGGTGCTTGTATTGGTCCAGCAGTGCACCAACACCCTTTGCTGCCATTGTGCTACGCTGGGTGTTTGGTGTGCTCCTGTACCTTTAAGGAGGGGTGGCTCCCCTTCAGTCCACCTGCCCTCATCTAACCATCAGAATGCATGTGCCTCCATTGTGGGGACACTCAATGTTAGTGTAGGACCACAGACTCCAGGGGGCCTTGGCGTGGCTCTGTGGCTCACGCATGCGTTTGCAAATGCGTGCGGACAAACCCCTGTTTTTAACGCATACTGTTAGACAGGTTAATTGGTTGTCAACGAGCTGGTCGGTAAGTAGGCTTGGTTTTTCCCTGGGCATTCCCCAGGCCATGTTGTTATCTGCTTTAGCCTTCCAATGCTACTTACCGTGATATCCAGCTATAGATGGGGGCGGTGGACATGTTTTTGTTTTCACCTATGGTGCTTGTATTGGTCCAGCAGTGCACCAACACCTTTGCTGCCATTGTGCTACGCTGGGTGTTTGGTGTGCTCCTGTACCTTTAAGGAGGGGTGGCTCCCCTTCAGTCCACCTGCCCTCATCTAACCATCAGAATGCATGTGCCTCCATTGTGGGGACACTCAATGTTAGTGTAGGACCACAGACTCCAGGGGGCCTTGGCGTGGCTCTGTGGCTCACGCATGCGTTTGCAAATGCGTGCGGACAAACCCCTGTTTTTAACGCATACTGTTAGACAGGTTAATTGGTTGTCAGCGAGCTGGTCGGTAAGTAGGCTTGGTTTTTCCCTGGGCATTCCCCAGGCCATGTTGTTATCTGCTTTAGCCTTCCAATGCTACTTACCGTGATAGCCAGCTATAGATGGGGGCGGTGGACATGTTTTTGTTTTCACCTATGGTGCTTGTATTGGTCCAGCAGTGCACCAACACCTTTGCTGCCATTGCGCTACGCTGGGTGTTTGGTGTGCTCCTGTACCTTTAAGGAGGGGTGGCTCCCCTTCAGTCCACCTGCCCTCATCTAACCATCAGAATGCATGTGCATCCATTGTGGGGACACTCAATGTTAGTGTAGGACCACAGACTCCAGGGGGCCTTGGCGTGGCTCTGTGGCTCATGCATGCGTTTGCAAATGCGTGCGGACAAACCCCTGTTTTTAACGCATACTGTTAGACAGGTTAATTGGTTGTCAGCGAGCTGGTCGGTAAGTAGGCTTGGTTTTTCCCTGGGCATTCCCCAGGCCATGTTGTTATCTGCTTTAGCCTTCCAATGCTACTTACCGTAATAGCCAGCTATAGATGGGGGCGGTGGACATGTTTTTGTTTTCACCTATGGTGCTTGTATTGGTCCAGCAGTGCACCAACACCTTTGCTGCCATTGCGCTACGCTGGGTGTTTGGTGTGCTCCTGTACCTTTAAGGAGGGGTGGCTCCCCTTCAGTCCACCTGCCCTCATCTAACCATCAGAATGCATGTGCCTCCATTGTGGGGACACTCAATGTTAGTGTAGGACCACAGACTCCAGGGGGCCTTGGCGTGGCTCTGTGGCTCATGCATGCGTTTGCAAATGCGTGCGGACCAACCCCTGTTTTTAACGCATACTGTTAGACAGGTTAATTGGTTTTCAGCGAGCTGGTCGGTAAGTAGGCTTGGTTTTTCCCTGGGCATTCCCCAGGCCATGTTGTTAACAGTTACATATCACCACACACTCCAAAGTGAGAGCAATAATTTTAGGCCTATTATTCATGGTAAGCT
This sequence comes from Rana muscosa, assembly GCA_029206835.1. Lineage (NCBI taxonomy): Eukaryota > Metazoa > Chordata > Amphibia > Anura > Ranidae > Rana > Rana muscosa. Next base: position 571,335,943 of record CM055121.1, read on the forward strand.
CTAAACTGATCATCTATAGGGGCTTTTAAAGCATTGCCTAAAGAAAGAATAGATAACCAAAGTTTATCTCCATTACATAGGTGTATGCAATTTTAAGGTTTGATATGTTTGTATCTATTTACGTAGCGCAACTTCATATTTTATATTTTACCAAACATTTGGGCCCTTGTGTGCCTGAAAATAACTGTAATGTATTTGTTTGTATAATTTTGCATTTTATAAACCATTGCACTAATATTGTGCAAGATCAAAAAATTGTAGGTATCACTGTTTTATTCTATAGGGCAGTGGTCATCAACCCTGTCCTCAGGGCCCACTAACAGGCCAGGTTTGCAAGATAACTGAAATACATCACAGGTGATATCATGTGTTGCTCAGTGATTGCAGTATTCTAGTCTGCATCTCCCCAAGTTAATACATAAAATCTGGCCTGTTAGTGGGCCCTGAGAACAGGGTTGATGACCACTGCTATAGGGTATCTGTCTGCTTTCAGAAAATATATTATGTTTTGGGGGTTTATGTTATCTTCAGGCCTAGAGTGATTTATCTATTTTTTTATGTTTTTTTATTTAAGTAAGTTTGCATAGTACAAAAAAAGGGTGTAGAAATCCAGAACATATAAATTGACAGAGTTATCCATATAAAGCCACAAGAGTGCAAGAAGCAATCAATCATAATCATACCTATTTTGAGAACATGGTAGGTTACAGAGAAACAGTAAAGCTAGGAGGGGAAGGGTAAAATAAAAAAAGGAAAATAATAATAACAATATTAATAAAATAAAATATAAAAAAAAGTGTAAATAAAAGTAACAAGGAGATGGACATTATCCGACCGTTAAATGAGAAAAGGAGGATAAATGTTGAAGAAGTAACGTTAACAGAAATACACTGTTACAGAGAAATAAATTGTCAGTATACCTTAAACCAGGGGTCTCAAACTGGCAGGGGTCTCCAGCTGTTACAAAACTACAAGTCCCATCATGCCTCTGACTGTGGAAGTCGTACTTGTACCTGTCAGCCTTGTAATGCCTCATGGGACTTGTAGTTTTGCAACAGCTGGAGGGCCGCCAGTTTGAGACCCCCTGCCTTAAACCAATCATTCCATATTTTCCACTGTATGTCAATATTCTTTCTATTATCACATTTATTGGCCAGTAAGATTGATAAATATGGTGAGACTGTGTAATTTCAAGTACTTCAGATACATTGGGCACCCTATTGGATTTCCAGTATCTCGTTATTAATGATTTGGCTGCCACTAGAACATGAGTGACCACCGTGCGAAAACAGGGAGGAAAATTCTCAATACCCATGTATAGTATTGCCATGCTAGGATCAGGGGATGTAAGAACTCCCGTAATGTTTGAGATACATCAGAATATACTGTTCCAGAAGCTGGCTAAATGCTTACAAGACCAAAACATATGTATGATATTCCCTACTGCTCACACTTCCTCCAGCATAACGGGGAATTAGTCTGTGTGAATCTGGACATCCTAAAGGGCGTAATGTACCACCTCAGGGCTATTTTTGAGAGTTCCTTTATGCATTCAGAAGCTTTGTATATTGCTTTGAATGCATATTGCCATTGAGAAGTTGTGAAGTTTTTACCTAGATCTGATTCCCATTTTTGCTAAGGAGGTAATTTCATGAAGGTAAGCTTGTGTTGAAAGAGATTATAAAATAATTATATACCCTTAGAGGGCGTGGGCATCATCATATAGAAGATGGGAAATTTGAAATTTGAAAGTACTTATAACAATCCGTGGGCATTAGATTACATTCTTTCTTGAGCGCATCAAACGGTTTGAGGGTATTGTTATCAAATAAATCAGCAATTCAGGTGATACCTTTGATATGCCAATTTAGGTGTGTGATATTTGGAATTGCATTTGCCAGGATAGCGATAGGTATGGGGACATCAGTTATTTTAGAGGATAAGGATCTTAATTTGTAAAGATCTCTCTGGGCCTTTGAGGAGGCTTGTATGGTGAGTGGAAGATGGTGTAGGGGGAATGGCCTCCATATGCCAAGGAATAGAAGACAGCGTAAGTCCGAAGTAAAAGAAGCAGCCGGAAACTCCATAACATCAAACATATTTATTGTGAAGCCTTCAGTCAGCAGCAGACTAGTTTCCGCGATAAGCCTTGTTTTCAGCACTGTCAGCTTATCGCCAAAACTAGTCTGCTGCTGACTGTACTCACTGTGAAGGCTTGACAATAAATACGCTTGATGTTATGGAGTTTCTGGCTGCTTCTTTTACTCGATGACCACTTGTCTATTGGGAGGACACCTCAGCTTGGACAACCTGACTGCAAACTTCCAAAGTAAGACTTTTTTTTCCACTGTTCTGAGCCATACAATCTTTGATCAAAAAAGTAAGTCCGAAGTAGTCATGAACATCAATTAGTCCCATACCACCCGCAAGTCTATGTTTAAACAGAAAGGCTCTAGAGCATCTAGGTCGTTCGGAGCACCAAATAAATTGTTTGAGAAAAGAGTTTAATGATCTGAGGTAACTACTTTTAAGTGGGATGGGGAGTGTTCAGAAAATATACAGTACTTGAGCGAGTAGGAGCATTTTGAATGAGACAGCGAAAGGTTTAAAACCTTCTCATTTCAATATAAAAAATAACTAATATACTGTGGAGGTACAAACATTTCTTTGTACATGAAGATATTAGCTCAGCTACAGCATAACTTATAACCCTTCTAATAATAAAGGCAGTACAACTGTAAACTGTAAGCATAGATAGACTGAGCGAGACATGTTTGCTATCGGGAATGGATTTATTAGTATTTAATTCATTTAATGTCTGCTTTTATCCTTATATGATGCAATTTGTCAAAGTAAGAACATCATGTATTGTTTTACATATTAGCTATAATTGCACAGTCATTATGTTTATGATCAAGATAGCATCACCATCAACATTTACTTATTATCCATGTCATTTTCAGGCAGCCTAAACCTGTAGAAGTTGTAGGGGAAGTGGACTAAATACTAAATAGTGGGATCTAGACATCCCTTTGCCCATCCAATGACTTCAGCCACTTCTGGGGAATTTCAAATCAATCTGAGTCCACTCATGGAATATAATATCACTAATGTATTCTGGGTGGGCCAGGGTCCTCTACACTGCTGTCAATTTGATAAAAGAAGTGGCAAATTGGTGGGACTTTTAATGAGGATAGATGGGGCCATTCAATCCCCTCCTCCATCCCTGAGTTAGGTGATTGATAAAGAACAGAGAGTGGGACTTTTGTGAGACACATGAAAGCAAATATAAATATACAATACAAAATAACTTTAATTGGTCAGAATGACTGTTTCTGCGTGTACATATACATGTCATTTCAAAACTGTATGCATTTTGCTATACGTAAAGATACATATGAACATTGGGTCAGACCAAAAAGAGCATGATAAAATCATTCCAACAAGGAGTTTATAAGGTAAAAAGAGTTCAAGGGTCACATTAAAGGGTCACATTACAGGGAATGTTCAACATAATTTGTCAATCAAACCCCTGTGGCGGCGTCGCCTATATGGGCCTCCCCCCTTGCAGAGTCTCACATCCGGTTATATCACCTCTTCCCTCACCAAGGACCCACACATGCAGCTGCTGTGCACTATCTGTTCACAGCTATCAAGTATTATGGTATACATCTATTCATTTCTCTTCACTTTATCCTGCTCTCTGCAGGCTTTCCTTCACTCTTTTGATTGCCTGATATATCTTTTTCGTACATTCCATTATCTTCATGCACCACCACTCACATTTTTTCACCTCATACCCCATATTCAATCAACATTTTTTCACGTCTACATCTATATTTACATTAATTATTTCATTTATATTTATGTTTATTTATATTTTATATTTCTTATTTTTTATATTTTTTATTTTTTACTTTAATTTACAATCTCAATTTCATCCTAATTATATTTTATTTTATTTATTCATTTTATTTATTCCATTTCATATATATCTATTTATTTTTTACAACTTTTTCACATTACATTTTTTCATCACACATTTTTTCCTTTTTCCCTAGATTTCCCTTCCCTTGGGGTCTTTTTCACCAGCTTTCCTTTTACACCACTACTATGACTTTGTTGGGGTGCACGCCCTGTGGTCCGGCTGCTGCCCACCCCGCCTCCTCAGCTCCCATCCGTGGCATTCCTTGTTTGGCTCATCGTCATCACGGCCGCGCGGCTATTGCTGAGACATACATGTAAGTTAGTGGGTTGAGTGTTTGTGTGATGGATGGGGGACCATCACTTCTTATACTTACCCACATTTCTTAAGGACCAAACAATAACTCTTACCCTCTTCACTCGCAGATACTGACTACGGTCTTGTTCCTGATGAGGGGCTTTAAGGCCCTGAAACGCGTAGAACTCACATCGACTGACTAGTCTACTTTTTACTCTATGTAACACGGACGTTCTATTCAATCCATTCAAATTCTTCTGACAGCTATTTGATTTTTTCCCCAAAAAATGTTTAATTGACAAATTATGTTGAACATTCCCTGTAATGTGACCCTTTAATGTGACCCTTGAACTCTTTTTACCTTATAAACTCCTTGTTGGAATGATTTTATCATGCTCTTTTTGGTCTGACCCAATGTTCATATGTATCTTTACGTATAGCAAAATGCATACAGTTTTGAAATGACATGTATATGTACACGCAGAAACAGTCATTCTGACCAATTAAAGTTATTTTGTATTGTATATTTATATTTGCTTTCATGTGTCTCACAAAAGTCCAACTCTCTGTCAATTTGATATGTCATGCCAAATTCCCAGGAGACATTTATTTTAGTTGTCCAAATCGAGCAGTGGACGTAAAAGACAAAACTGATCAAAAAGCTATAAGATTTTTTACACTTTGAACCAGGTGACCAGTGAAAAAACAGAATAATAGTATAGCTTGTTGTCTTGTATCACACTGTAATATATTAAAAGTGTAAAAAAAAATGCATAAACAAAACCCACTTCAAAACCACTACTTAAACTTCCTGATAAGACAGTTTTTATTCTGGACTAAGAAATATTTTAGAAACAAAATCCACACATATAGCACAGGGTCTGGAGAGTAGGTTACCAGCTTGATTGAGTTGCATTGTAAGCGGGAGAGAGTTGTATCATGAAATAAAAATCAGAGTGTATTACAGCCAGGAAATAGTGTACAGACCTTATAAACAGTATTTAAACACTTGGGATAAGCTGCATTTTCAAAAAGGCATACAGCATGCAGCTTTTAAAAAAGGAAAAAATACTATATAGAATCAACATTAGAGAGTTTTTGCTTCACAGAGAAAAGCCAGCAAATCATTGCTTCCAACCACAGGGCTGAGCTGACAATAGCCCTTAAGGCTGCTCCTCGTCTACTGATATGTAAGCTTTTACTATTGTTTTTAATAAATAATTTTATGCTCCTATTGATGCCCGCGCTGATGCCCCCTTCTGTTTTTCTACATGTCCATGAGGATTCTCCCTGATCTGATGAACCCTACTGCACCACCATCTTAGCTCGGATACATCCATCCTTCCATCCATCCATACCTAAATTACATCCTGTAATACATCTTGCACCACTTCATTTTAAGGCTGATACCCATTGTATCACTGCACTGGAACTGTGACATTCTAGGAACACTGCATTGTTAACTCCTCCAAAGATCCACATACTTTTTTATATTTCACATTTGTCTATGTGCCTGAATCATCGAGCGCAGAGAGACATTTGCTTTTTAGAAAATATTCTGGCCTGCCTTAAGCCTCATACACACGATCGGACTTCAAACAAACTTTTCTGTGGATTTTTGTTTGAAGGGCGTTGGCCGGGAACACCCATAGCATACACACGACAGGACTTTTTCAGCCAACAAACATGAACGTAGTGACGTAATTGACGTACTACGTGGTTTTTCTGCTCTTTTCTGCTCTTTACCGCCACCCTTTGGTCAACTTCTGCTATTGTTGGTTGATTTTAACATTGGTTCTGGGCATGCACGTTTGTACTTTGGACTAAAGCCTGATGGATTTCTGTACACACGATAGGACTTTGCACCGTAGGACTTTTGTTGACGAAAAGTTTGTCCGTTTGCAGAGCGAACTTTTGTCCGATAAAAAATGAAAAAGTTTGTCCGATGGAGCGTACGCACGGTAGGATTTTTTTGAATACCTGCTCATTTTGAAGTTTGTTGTCAAAAAGTCCTACCGTGTGTATGGGGCTTTAGTCAATCCTGTAAGCCATGGTACCTTTCCAGGAAGCACTACACCACCAGGTTGAGGGCTTGTACTAGGCAAGGCATGTGTGTGAAATTTCTCTGCTAAGGGATGGACAGTCGTTTGGTACCATTGTGTTACACACAACCTTTCCAAGCACAAGATGGCATATGGATAACCACCTATTGGCCTGTTCCTGCAGAGCTGACAGAATCTGTGCACCAGTCTGGCTCCAGTCCCCCAGGCATACCGGCTGCAGTACTGTTGTTTTGCGTGAGCTGTTACATAGACTAGTGAATGTTTGTGGGGTTCTGGTGGTTCAGAGGACAACTCACCCAAAAAAGGCATTAAGAAGGAGGAGATGGAGTTTAAACAAAAACAAAGAAAAATTCCCAGCTCAACTTACCAACCAACAAACCATTTTTGACACTTTTTTGGTGAAATGGTAGGGGTACAATGTACCCCGTTACCAATTCACATAGGGGGGCCAGGATCTGGGGGTCCCCTTTGTTAAAGGGGGCTTCCAGATTACAATAAGCCCCCCACCCGCAGACCCCCACAACCACCGGGCAAGGGTTGTGGGGATGAGGCCCTTGTTCCCATCAACATGGGGACATGGTGCTTTGGACCCCAAAGCATCCTCCCCATGTTGAAGGCATGTGGCCTGGTACAGTTCAGGAGGGGGTGCGCTCTCTCATTCCCCCCTCTTTTCCTGCGGCCTGCCAGGTTGTGTGCTTGGATAAGGGTCTGGTATAGATTTTTGGGGGGAACCCCACGCCATTTTTTTTTTTTTTGGCGCGGGGTTCCACTTAAAATCCATACCAGACCTGAAGGGTTTGGTATGGATTTTGAGGGGGACCCCTACGCCATTTTTAAAAAAAAAGATGGCGCAAGGTTCCCCTTAATATCCATACCAGACCTGAAGGGCCTGGTATGGAATTTGGGGGGACCCCCACGCAATTTTTGTTTAAAATTTTGGTTCGGGGTTCCCCTTAATATTCCTACCAGACCCAAAGGGCCTAGTAATGGACTGGGGGGGAACCCATGCTGTTTTTTTTCAATTACTTTTATCTGTATTGCCAGGACCTGACAATTCATTATAGCCACAAGCAGTTTTTAATGACTTTTTTCCTTTAGAAATTTCATTTTGTTGCAGGGACTGTTCTAAACACAGGAAAAATGAGCCACTTTACAGCCATACTATCGACACCCCCCAGGTATGAAATTTAAAAGAATATTTCACTTTTATTGTTTCACTTTCAGCATTATTAAAATCACTGCTCCCGAAAAAATGTCCGTCAGGTTCCCAAACACTTTTTATGACAATACCATGCATATAAGCCTTTAAAATTAGCACTTTTGATTTTTCATGTTAGTGTCCCATAGACTTTAACGGGGTTCCGCCGCTTTCAAATTTTCCCCCGAACTCAGCATATTGTTCGGTGTTCGCCAGAACACCCAAACAACCAAAGTTCGCCCCGAACTTATGCTCGGGCCGAACCGTTCGCCCATCCCTATTTACAATAATTTAGCAATAATACACTGTTAGCAATTAAAGGCTAACCATGGGTTTATTTAATAAAGGTTGACCTAACATATACACATGCAACATACTTATTTTTGTAATTAAATGTATTAAAATTCCATTTAATTTGCCTGGGGAATTTTTTGCTTTGTGATTTATTCAATGTGCTGAAAATACACTTTGCAAAGAATATCGAACCACAAAACACAAGTAGGCTTCGGAACGGCTGTTTAGCTGTTTGGAGGCTAGGTGATTGGCTAGTTGGGGCTGTGGTTCTGTGAAGTGTTTGGCGCGAATCCTCATAGCCGTGTGGTGTCTGGAAGGAGTTTGTGTGTGTATGTGAGGGAGTGAGTGAGGGAGCTGCGGCATGGATCAAATCCCCCCCCCCGAGACCAGGAGAAGCAAAGCAGGTGACCCGGGGGACTGAGAGCGGCCATTGGGAGTTATGGAGGACAGCGCCAGCACCGCCCCCCCATTGACAGGACCAGGAGGGAGACCGAGGGGACTGTGAGGGACATATATGACCAGGAGAAGTGGCAGGTAAGTGAACTGCAGACTGGAGGGGGAGAGTGACAGGCAGTCAGGGGAGCGGTGGGAGCAGTATCAGGCTGGCTGACCATGGTAGACCATGGACATTGACAAGCCCTGCAAGTGTCAAATTGCAAGGGCATTTGAGCAGGAGCTGAATGATCATAAATAATAAAAAAAATGACTGTGTCTAGTGGGTGCGTGTGCATTGTGGAGTACCTCAGTATTGTGGAGTGTTGTGTGTATCTGAGTAGTGTGTGTGGATCATTAGTACCTGTGTACTGTGTGTACCTGTGTATTGTCAGTGCACATGGGCAGTGAGTACACAAGGACTGGGAGTGCACATGGTCTGTGAGTACACATGGTCTGCGAGTACCTGTGTATTGTCTTGTTGAGTACCTGTGTATTGTCTTGTAGAGTACCTGTGTATTGTCTTGTTGAGTACTTGTGTATTGCATTGTTCAGTATTAGTGTTAGGAAGCTAGTTGTTAGGTAATTTGGACAGGGTATAATTCACAATTCCTCATTAAATCAGTAGGTATGATGCCCGGCGGGTGTGAAGATGCAACTCGGTGTATATTTTGCGGAATGTATGCGTTCCTTGATCATCTGATCAAGGGCGAATACTGCTGTGCAAAATGTAAGCATATTGTTTCCCTGGAAGCCCGGGTTTTGAATCTAGGGATACAACTGTCAGCACTGAGAAGACCCTGCATACTAAAGGAGAGCCGGGAACGTACCCAGCAGGTGCCGGCAGGGGCCAGCACAGAGGCGGGTGGAGACAAAGAGGTTCAGGCACTAGAAAAGAGTAGATGGGTGACAATCGGGAAGGATAGAGGGGGAAGTGCCAGGGAGGCCGATCCTGGGCTGGAGCATCCCAATAAGTGCGCTCCATTGAGTGACATTGGTGAAACCGGTCAGGGACCAGCACTGCTGGAGCTGAGGGACTCTCCTAGCTGCCAGGAGAAGAACTCCTCCAGTGAGTGTGGGGGGAAGCAAAGGGAAAGGATAGACAGATTCTGGTGGTAGGGGACTCAATTCTTAGAAGGACAGAGAGGGCAATATGTGACAAAGACCTGAGGGCCGAACTGTATGCTGTTTACCAGGCACTCGGGTTCGACACATCATGGATCTGGTGGACAGGTTACTGGGAGGGGCTGGGGAAGGCCTGGCTGTCATGGTGCACGTTGGCACCAATGACAAAGTCAGAGGCAGATGGTGTGTCATAAAGAAATATTTTAGGTAGTTAGGAGCTAAATTGAGGAAAAGGACCTACAAGGTAGTATTCTCAGTAACCTTGAGCCACACCAGAAAGGCAGAGGGAGATTAGGGAAGTAAACAAGTCGCTGAGGAGCTGGTGTAGTAAGGAGAGGTTTGGGTTCCTGGAGACCTGGGGCGACTTCTCAGTCGGTCACCAGTTATATAGAAGGGGGCAGACTGCACCTAAATGAGGAGGGTGCAGATGTGCTGGGAGTAAAGATGGCTGAAAAGTTAGAGGGGTTTTTAAACTAGGCGACGAGGGAGGGTCCAGAAGTAGAGATAGTCAGCGCTGAACATATTCCAGAGGGTAGTATTGGGGCACTAGTGGTAGGTTGACTAAAGCACATAAACCCAAGGTAAGAATAGTAACAAATCCTATTTGCAATCTCGGAACACCCGATAGGAGGACAGTATGCGACCAGTCTAAACTACGTGGCATGTTCACCAATGCCAGGAGCCTGGTGGACAAGATGAGTGAACTAGAGATACTGTTGTAGGAGGATTTAGATTTTGTGGGAATTTCAGAGACCTGGTTCAACAGCTCTCATGATTGGCTGTCAACCATTCAAGGGTATTCCTTTTATTGCAGGGATGGAGAGGGTAAAAAAGGGGGATGTGTATGCCTATATATCAGGAATAAAGTACAAGTGAATGAGAGAGATGACATCAATAAGGGATCTAGGGAGGAGGTGGAATCCTTATGGGTAGAGCTCCAAGGGGATGAAGCTAAGGGGAATATAATACAGGGAGTATGCTATAGGCCCCCTAACCTGAGGGAGGAGGGGGAGACGGACCTCCTATCACAATTTGGATTAGCAGCAAGGATGGGAAGTGTTATTATAATGGGGGATTTTAATTATCCAGACATAGACTGGGCGAAGGGCACCACGCATTCATCTAAGGCTCGCCAGTTCCTAAATGTCTTGGAGGACAATTTCATGGGTCAGATGGTAGATGCACCAACTAGAAAAAAAGTGTTACTGGATCTACTGATTACCAACAATACAGACCTGTTCACGGATGTGGAAATACGGGGTAATTTAGGAAGACAGCGATCACAGGTCAATTGTCTTCAGTATAAATCACACAAATAGGAAACATAAGGGGAATACAAAGACTCAGAATTTCAAAAGAGCCAACTTATCTAAACTACAAACCTTGCTAGAAGATATAAATTGGGATAAAATCTTAGGAACAAAGAACAAGGAGGAGAGATGGGTTTGTTTTATGAGCATATTAAATACGGGCATTAGCCAGTGCATCCCTTTGGGAAATACATTTAAAAGAGTGAACAAAAGTCCTGGAAGGCGGAGGGATCATCATCAGCATTCAGACTTTACAAAGAATGCAACAAGAAATGTAAGAGTGCTATTAGGGCGGCTAAGAAAAAAAAAATCCCAAGAAGTTCTTTAAGTATATAAACAGTGAAAAAGGTAGGACAGACCATATTGGCTCCATAAAGAATGAGGAAGGAAATTTGGTTACAAAGGATGGGGAGATGGCAAAGGTATTGAATATATTCTTCTCCTCAGTCTTCAGAAAGGATTCGGGGGGCTTCAGTAACCAAAACTGCAGTGTTTATCCTCATGGCACATCACAGGAAGCACCCTCATGGCTAACAGATGACAGGATTAGAAATAGACTTGGGTAACATTAATAAATCACCGGGACCAGATAGCTTGCACTCGAGGGTACTTTGGGAACTCAGTCAAGTAATTGCAAGATCATTGTTCACAATTTTTTTATGACAGTCTACTGACTGGATTGGTACCAGCTGATTGGAGAAAAGCCAATGTAGCAGCAATATTTAAAAAAAGGGCCAAAATACATCCCTGGGAATTACAGACCAGTTAGCCTTATATCAATAGTAGGGATGAGCTTTGAGTTCGAGTCGAACTCATGTTCGACTCGAACATTGCCTGTTCGCATGTTTGCCGAACAGCGAACAATTTGGGGTGTTCGCGGCAAATTCTAAAAGCCACGGAACACCCTGTTAAAGTCTATGGGAGAAATCTAAAGTGCTAATTTTAAAGGCTTATATGCAAGTTATTGTCATAAAAAACTGTTTGGGGCCCGGGTCCTGCCCCAGGGGACATGTATCAATGCAAAAAAAGTTTTAAAAACTGCAGTTTTTTCGGGAGCAGTGATTTTAATAATGCTTAAAGTGAAACAATAAAAGTGAAATATTCCTTAAAATTTTTGGTACCTGGGGAGGGGGGGGGGTGTATGGTATGGCAGTAAAGCAGCGCTTGTTTCCCTTGCTTAGAACTGTCCCTGCATAAAGTGTAATTTCTGAAGGAAAAAAAGTCATTTAAAACCACTCACGGCTATAATGAATTGTCGTCTCCCGGCAATACAGAGAAAAGTCATTGATAAAAAATAAAAATATATGCGTGGCGGTCCCTCCAAATTCAATTACCAGGCCCTTCAGGTCTGGTATGGATATTAAGGGGAACCCTGCATCAAATTTTAAAAAAAAATATGACGTGGGGTTCCCCCCAAATATCCATACTAGACCCTTCAGGTCTGGTATAGATTTTAAGGGGAACTCCACCCCAAATTAAAAAAAAAAAGGCGTGGAGTTCCCCCAAAAATCCATACCAGACCCCTTATCCGAGAATGCAACCTGGCAGGCCGCAGGAAAAGAGGGGGGACGAGAGAGCGCCCCCCCTCCTGAACCGTACCAGGCCACATGCCCTCAACATGGGGAGGATGTCCCCATGTTGATGGGGACAAGGACCTCATCCCCACAACCCTTGCCTGGTGGTTGTGGGGGTCTGCGGTCAGGGGGCTTATCAGAATCTGGAAGACCCCTTTAACAAGGGGGACCCCCAGATCCCACCCCCCCTATGTGAATTGGTAAGGGGTACATTGTACCCCTACCATTTCACGAAGAAAGTGTAAAAAAATGTAAAAAAAAAACACACAGACACCTTGGAAATGTCCTTTATAAAAAATAAAAAAATAAAAACACATTCCAGCGATGTAATCCATTGTCCCGCGGTGATCCGATGTCCAGCGCTGCAGTCTCCACTCGAAACGTCATTGGCTGAGCGGACCTACACTGCAGAGCAAGTTCCCCATCGGGTCCGCTCAGCCAATGACGTAGGGGGTACGAGGGGGCGGGGGCGGGGGCGCACTTCCTCTTCAGCGTAAAAAAATGAATAGACCCGCCCCTTCTCACGTTCCCCATCAGGAGCGGACCTTTTTAAATTTGGGGTGGAGTTCCCCTTAAAATCCATACCAGACCTGAAGGGTCTAGTATGGATATTTGGGGGAACCCCACGTCATTTTTTTTTTTAATTTGATGCAGGGTTTCCCTTAATATCCATACCAGACCTGAAGGGCCTGGTAATTGAATTTGGGGGGACCCCCACTCATTTATTTATTTTTTTATCAATGACTTTTCTCTGTATTGCCGGGAGCCGACAATTCATTATAGCCGCGAGTGGTTTTAAATAGCTTTTTTTCCTTCAGAAATTACATTTTGCGCAGGGACAGTTCTAAGCAAGGGAAACAAGCGCTGCTTTACAGGCATATTTTACACCCCCCCCCCCCCCACAGGTACAAAATTTAAAGGAATATTTAACTTTTTATTTTTCACTTTATGCATTATTAAAATCACTGCTCCCGAAAAAACTGCAGTTTTTAAAACTTTTTTTGCATTGATACATGTCCCCTGGGGCAGGACCCGGGTCCCCAACCCCTTTTTAGGACAATAACTTGCATATTAGCCTTTATAATTATCACTTTTGATTCCATTGTATTTAATAGGGTTCTAAAATTCACGCGAACTTTAGGTCTGTTCGCAGGTTCTAGTGCGAACCGAACAGGGGGGTGTTCAGCTCATCCCTAATCAATAGTATGCAAGCTCTTGGAGGGGATGATAAGGGACTATATACAGGATTTTAGTAATGAAAACAGTATCATTAGCAGTAATCAGCATGGATTCATGAAGAATCGTTCTTGCCAAACCAATCTATTAACCTTCTATGAGGAGGTGAGCTGCCATCTAGATAAAGGAAGGCCCGTCGACTTTGTGTATCTGGACTTTGCAAAAGCATTTGACACAGTTCCTCAAAAACGTTTACTGTTCAAAGTAAGGTCCGTTGGCATGGACCATAGGGTGAGTACATTGATTGAAAACTGGCTACAAGGGCGAGTTCAGAGGGTGGTGATAAATGGCGAGTACTCGAAATGGTCAGGGGTGGGATGTGGGGTACCCCAGGGTTCAGTGCTGGGACCAATCCTATTTAATTTGTTCATAAACGACCTGGAGGATGGGGTGAACAGCTCAATCTCTGTATTTACGGATGATACTAAGCTAAGCAGGTCAATAACTTCTCCGCAGGATGTGGAAACCTTGCAAGAAGATCTGAACAAAGTAACCACTTAAGCCCCGGACCAATATGCAACTTAGAGACCTGGCCATTTTTTGTGATTCGGCACTGCGTGCTTTAACTGACAATTGCGCGGTCGTGCGACGTGGCTCCCAAACAAAATTGGCATCCTTTTTTTTCCCCACAAATAGAGCTTTCTTTTGGTGGTATTTTATGACCTCTGCGGTTTTTATTTTTTGCGCTATAAACAAAAATAGAGCGACAATTTTGAAAAAAATGCAATATTTTTTACTTTTTGCTATAATAAATATCCCCCAAAAATATATAATTTTTTTTTTTTTCCTCAGTTTAGGCCGATACGTATTCTTCGACATATTTTTGGTAAAAAAAATCGCAATAAGCGTTTATTGATTGATTTGCGCAAAGGTTATAGCGTTTACAAAATAGGCATTTTTATTAAAAAAAAATTCTACTAGTAATGGCGGCGATCAGTGATTTTTTTCATGACTGCGACATTATGGCGGACACATCGGACACTTTTGACACTATTTTGGGACCATTGTCATTTTTACAGCGACCAGTGATATAAAAATGCACTGGTTACTGTAAAAATTACACTGGCAGTGAAGGGGTTAACCAGGAGGGGGCGCTGTAGGGGTTAAGTGTGCCCTGATTTGTGTTTCTTACTGTGGGGGGGCGTGGCTTAGCATGTGACGTCACTGATCGTCATTCCCTATTACAGGGAACAGACGATCAGTGACAGGCTCACTAGGAAGCACGGGGAGAGGTTTGTTTACACTTACCTCTCCCCGTTCTTCCTCTCTGTGACCAGATCGCAGGGACAGTCACGGAGAAGAGGACCAGGTTGCGAGCACGCCGCCAGCGGTGCGCTCGCGACCCAGGGCTGGGCTCTTAAAGGGGACGTACCTGTACGCCCATGTGCCCAGCCATGCCATTCTGCCGACGTACATCGGCGTGCGGCGGTCCTCAAGCGGTTAATGGGGTGGGCAACTACATGGCAAATTAGGTTTATTGTAGAAAAATGTAAAATAATGCATTTGGGTGGCAAAAATATGAATGCAATCTACTCACTAGGGGGAGAACCTCTGGGGTAATAAATGATGGAAAAGGACCTGGGAGTCCTTGTAGATGATAGGCTCAGCAATGGCATGCAATGCCAAGCTGCTGCTAACAAGGCAAACAGAATAATGGCATGCATTAAAAAGGGGATTAACTCGATAGCTAAAGCGATAATTTATCCCACTCTTCAAGACTTTGGTCCGGCCTCACCTGGAGTATACTGTCCAGTTCTGGGCACCAGTCCTCAGGAAGGATGTACTGGAAATGGAGCGAGTACAAAGTAGGGCAACAAAGCTAAAAAAGGGTCTGGAGGATATTAGTTATGAAGAAAGGTTGCGAGCACTGAACTTATTCTCTCTGGAGAAGAGACGCTTGAGAGGAGATATGATTTCAATTTACAAATACCATACTGGTGACTCCACAATAGGGATAAAACTTTTTTGCGGAAGGGAGTTTAATAAGACACGTGGCCACTTAGAATAAAAGGTTTAACCTTAAACTGCGTAGAGGGTTCTTTACTGTAAGAGTGACAAGGATGTGTAATTCCCTTCAACAGGCGGTTTCAGTGGGGGGCATCGATAGTTTCAAAAAACTATTAGATAAGCACCTAAACAATCGAACATACAGGGATATACAATGTAATACTGACATATAATCACACACATAGGTTGGACTTGATGGACTTGTGTCTTTTTTCAACCCCATCTACTATGTAACTATAGTATGTAACATTCAAGGAAAATTAATAAAAAATATTTTTGCTTGCACACGATTGGGTATTCTTTGGAAAATTAATCTTAACCACATTCACTAGGCTAAGGGATAATTCCCTTACAATGTGAACAACCTATTTGCCTTTTAGTAAAGCAATCCCAATATATCACCATTCCTCTATGAATATAAAAAAGTCACTTCAGCAAGCAACTGTGTAGCTTGTCTGAAAAGACATGCCTTTTTACAGCTATGTTCAGGCATGAGTGACTTTTCTGGGGTCATGGAAAGCTTGAAAATTCCAACAGAGGGCTTAACACAGATTTTAATTATATCTTTCTTTCATTCCCTGAATCCAGTTACTACACACAGTGCTTTGTCCTAGACACTGAACTTGACCTTACCCCTGCTTCCCTCATTCAGCATCCACTCACAGACAGAATATAATTATATATTTCAGCTGTAGAATTATGAAGCAGTAGTTTTCAGTACTTGAAGATCAGTGCTGGTAGTTTTAGCCACAAGGTTCCTGGGAGCAGAAACAAGGTCCAGCTTAAATTCAAATAGATTCAGAGTTTCCAGTCATTCTTAATGTAAAGAAATTAAAAAAATCCAATCTGCAAAAGCACTATTTGATAACCAATTAAAATATACAGTATTTGCAAACTCATACCCCAATTACTGTGCTAGGTTTGGCATCACTCTAATACATAGCTACAGTACATAGATAATCTGGATTAAAAAGACACACACAAACAAACAGAGAGTAAAAAACACACATACATACACACAAATCAAAATTCTCCATATACACTATCCTAGCACAGTTGATTCAGAAGAAGGCAAAAAAAGCCCAATAAAGCATGATCCAATTTGCTCCAACTGAGTAAAAAACATCCTTCCCGATCCCCCAAGAGGCAATTGTATATTCCCTGGATCAATTTTACCTATAAATATTAGTATCCCATTATATTATGTGCATTAAGGAAAGAATCCAGGCCTTTATTAAAACAATCTACTGAGCTGTCTAGAACCAGCTCTTAAAGCAGTCTATTCCAAATTTTCACATCCCGTGTGAAGAAGCCTTTCCATATTTAGATATTAAATCTCTTTTCTTCCAGACGTAGAGTACCCCCTTGTCCTCTGTGATGACCTTAAAGTGAATAACTCTACACTAAATTCATTATATGGACCACTTATGTATTTCTACATGTTGATCATATCCCCCCTTAATCTTCTCTTCTCAAGAGAGAATAAATTCAATTCAGCTAATTTGTTATCATAGCTGAGCTCCTCCATGCCACTTTTCAGTTTGGTTTCCCTTCTCTGCACTTTCTCCAGTTCCCCAATATGCTTTTTGTGAACTGGTGTCCAAAACTGAACTGCATATTCCAGATGAGGACTAATGACTTGTACAGGGACAAAATCTCTCTTTCTGCAGTCCATACCTGTTTTAATACAAGAAAGGATTTTGCTTTGGAAACCTCAGCTTGGCATTGCATGCTATTATTAAGCTTATTGTCTACAAGAACACGCAGATCCTTCTCCAACATTGATTCCCCCAGTTGTACTCCCCTAGTATGTATGATGTGTGATATTTTCAGCCCACAAGTGCATAATTTTACATTTATCAACAATTAACCTCATTTGCCACATAGTCGCCCAATTAAACAGTGCATTGAGGTCAGCTTGTAAGTTGGAAACATCCTGTATGGATGTTATTTCACTGCATAGTTTGGTGTCATCTTCAAAGGCTGAAATTGTACTTTTAATCCAAGACTATATATAATTTATAAATATATAAAAAAATTGGAGTCTGAACACTGAACCTTGGGATACACCACTAACAACCCTAGACCATTCATACTATGAATCATTAACCACTACTCTCTGAATACAGTCTTTTAGCCAGTTTCTTTCAATTTAAGAAATTATTTTCCCAAGCCTGTAGAACTTACCTTACACATTTAAAACAATATTTGCAGTGCTAATAATATTGTTGTTCAAAGAAATTTAATAAAGTCCAGTTTTATTGTAGCGTTGAGTTCCCCTTACTATCCATACCAGACCCGAAGGGCCTGGAGATGGACTGGGGGGACTCATGTCGTTTTTTTTCAATGATTTTTTATGTATATTCCTGGGATCCGACAATACATTACAGCCGCAAGCAATTTTAAATGACAGATTTTCCTTTATAAATTTCATTTTGGTGAGATACTGTTCTAAACATGGGAAAGAGGCTCTACTTTACAGGCACAATATTTAAAGGAATATTTAGTTTTTATTGTTTCACTTTAAGCATTATTAAAATCTCTGCTCCTAAAAAACAGCCGTTTTAAAAACTTTATTTTTGCATTGATACATGTCCCCTGGGGCAGTACCCAGGTCCCCAAAGACTTTTTATGGCAATAACTTGCATATAAGCCTGTAAAATGAACACTTTTGATTTTTCACGTTCATGTCCCATAGACTTTAACGGTATTCGCATGTTCGCACAATTTTTTTGTCTGTATGCATGTTCTGGGGGGTGTTCGGCTCATCCCTAACGAAAAGCAGGAAAGAATCCACATAGTTTTAAACCATAACCATCTATTTATTGGTGCAGTAAAATTCATGGTACTCACATTTGGTATGATAAAAAAACAGAGCTGTAAAAGTCAGTATTTAGTGTATACACGGAAGTCAATTCACATGCAGGAAAACAAGCAAGCGTGGCAACGTCACATAGGTTGGCACCTTCCTACGCGTTTTGCCATAACTGACGTCATCGGGGACATTACTTTACACATTAGTTGTGTGTGGGGAACTGTGTCAAACACTTTTTCAAAATCCAAGTATACAAGATCCACAGCCAAGGTTTTGCTTACCTCCTCATAAAAAGAAATCACATTTGGTTGACAACTTCTATCTTTCTTAAATTCATGCCAGCTATTGCTTAAAAAAAAAAAAATTCTAGCAGAAACTCCTCTATGTGGTCTTTTATTAAACTTTCTAGTATCTTCCCAACTATAGAAGTTAAACAAACCGGCCTATAGTTACTTGGTAAAGACTTTAACCCCTTTTTAAATGCAGCACTACTTATGAGGGCTGTGCAAAGATTCTGTACCCCACTGGTTGCCTTAACCTTGCAAGTCCTCCAATACATCTGACGCTCTGGGTTCTGACGATTCTGTTATAAACAAAGAAATTTAAAGGCACACACACATGCAAAGTAAACCAGCTAGATTTGTTTACTGGCAGTTTAAAGATAATGAGTTCAACAATAAAGAATTTGTAACATGCAACAGATAAGGAAAGTCAATTAATTAATAGGCAATTATAACACTTCAAGAACATATAAGCAGCATAATTTAAACTTGTATAGAGTCTATAGGCTTCAATCAAACCTCTCCCTTTTATTCCTAACACCACAGTCTCAGTTGTTTGCAAACTCTGAATTTACACTAAACAAACACTCCTTGATTACTGTATAGGCCTAGGTAGGAACCTATTGTTTTTATCCCTTGTGGGAGTGGGGGATATTCTGTAGTCCTTTGAAGAGGAAGGCTTGGAGGAGGGCTGGAGCCTTTAGCTAGTTCTTTAACCACTTAAGCCCCAGACCATTTTGGCTGGTTAAAGACCAGGCCACTTTTTGCGATTCGGCACTGTGTTGCTTTAACTGATAATTGCGCGGTCGTGCGATGTGGCTCCCAAACAATTTTTTTTCCCACAAATAAAGCTTTCTTTTGATGGTATTTGATCACCTCTGCGGTTTTTATTTTTTGCGCTATAAACAAAAATAGAGCGACAATTTTGAAAAAAATTCTATATTTTTTACTTTTTGCTATAAGAAATTTCCTCAAAAAATATATAAAAAAACAAATTTTTTCCTCAGTTTAGGCCGATACGTATTCTTCTACATATTTTTGGTAAAAAAATTGCAATCAGCGTTTACTGATTGGTTTGCGCAAAAGTTATAGCGTTTACAAAATAGGGGATAGTTTTATGGCATTTTTATTAATTATTATTTTTTTACTAGTAATGGTGGCGATCAGTGATTTTTTTCGTGACTGCGACATTATGGCGGGCACATCGGACACTTTTGACACATTTTTGGAACCATTGTCATTTTCACAGCGATCAGTGCTATAAAAATGCACTGATTACTGTGAAAATGACACTGGCAGTGAAGGGTTTAACCACTAGGTGGCGCTGTAGGGGTTAAGTGTTCCCTGCATAGTGTTTCTAACTGTAGGGGGATGGGCTGTGTGTCACATGACACTGATCTCCGCTCCGAGTACACGGAGCCAAGATCAGTGTCATTGTCACTAGGCAGAGCTGGGAGATGCTTGTTTACACAAGCATCTCCCCACTCTATACCTCCGTGAGACGATCGCGGGGATCCCCGCGGTGATTGAGTCTGCGGGACCAGCGGTCCGACTCACAGGGATGGCGGCAGGGTCACGAGCGCGCCTCCGGCGGCACGCACATGACCACACGGACAGGCACTTAAAGGAGACGTACAGGTACATTGATGTGCCTGTCCGTGCCATTCTGCCGACGTAAATGTACAGAAGGCGGTCGGCAAGTGGTTAAGATATACACAAGGTGCCCAGGCAAACAAGATGCACACTAGATTCTCTCAGTGTGAATTAAAATGTATCAAGGGTCCCCTTCCAAGCTTGGTTGAGTGAATAAGGCAATGGTGTCTGCATTCAGTGTCCTTTAGTGTAAAAGAAATGGGTAAGTGCCTGCTCACCAATCCTAGAGACCTTCTGTGTTGAAGCGTGAAGGCTCCGCAGCAGGCCTCTGCAGAGAGCTCAAGGGACATCGCTTAATCCCATGTCGCACAGCACTACTGTCCATCTGGATCTGACGTGGATGTAGAGACAGCAGCCTCCAAGCTGTCACTGAATGATCAAATGTGTCTGGCAGCAAATGACTCTCTCTCTCTCTCTCTATAGCACAGGCCGCAAGCTGGCCGCAGCACAATCTAGCACAGAGTCACTGCTTGCAGATCCGGGTCGTGGTCCCAAGAGCGCGATTCCATCCTCACACAGTATTTTTACTACCTCTCCCAGAATTCTGTTCTCTTCTCCAGCCAGCTGGTACTTGTAGTCCATAACAGTCTGACTGAATGAAAAATCTGTCTCTTTGGACTACATGTGTAAAGGTGGAAAAAATCCGCGCTAAATCTCTTACTAAATCAATATGCAGTGACAATATAAATGAGAAACAATATTACATTTGTGAAAAAACAAACCACTTGGAAAAAGAGGCAGTGCTGCAACTAAAAAACCTTAAATCTTCAGTCCATGCAAAATGTATATAAAAAATTTGTTGCGCTAACACCAAAAAATTGAAGTCCATAGATTTGTGAGTTAGTGGACCAAATAAAGTGTTCAATCAAACTAGAAGGCTTCATGGTGCAGCTTTAGTTTCAGGGGTTTAATTAAAACACACACCAAAAAATGCTGTACACAAAAAAGCAAGCAAAGTTTAAAAAACACACAGCCGCTGCATGTAACCAGACCGGATCGTGCGTGGTGACGTAAGAGATACTAACTCCACCCGACGCGTTTCCCCGTAACAGGATTCTTCTGTTTTTTTAACTTTGCTTACTTCTTTGTGTACAGCATTTTTGGTGTGTGTTTTAATAAAACCCCTGAAACTAAAGCTGCACCATGAAGCCTTCTTTTCTTCTCTGCCCCATTTAACTATACACCGATCTGGGGACAAAACCGTTCACGTGTGGAGGAATACACTGAAGCAGGATCTCAGTGCAACGCCAGCGGAATATTCCATAGGAGGAATCCTTGAATGGTGATTCGTGGTCGGCTGAGTGTCTCCTGATACTCTTCATATGATCTTCAATCTGGTAAGCGGCGGTGATCGCTTTTCCTTACTCTGATGAACAGAACACCTGTGATTTGTGTTATCTGCAGATAAGCCATTTTCCCTTTTCTTTCATCTCATTTTTTGTCAGTATATATGGACCGTGATATTGAGGGCTTGTTTGGATTGATAATTCCTTCCTTTGATAGACTCACACATGTTTATATATATGTATATTTTTTGATGGTTCTTATATCTTGTTTTTTATGAACTAGTTTGATTGAACACTTTATTTGGTCCACTAACTCACAAATCTATGGACTTAAATTTTTTGGTAGTAGCACAACAAATTTTTTATATACTCTTTGAACTACATGCCAAGAAGCTTTGCTCCCCTCTTAGGTCTCATTGACTTTGCTTTCAGGATGCAATGACATATAGTCTGAGCTGAGCACTAGGAGAGAACAGTCTCACCAGTGGCGGCCCGTCCATAGGGGGCGCCCGGGCGCCGCCCCCTCCTCCTGTGGTCACCAAAAAAAAAAACGGGCCCTTTAAGAGTTTTTTTTTTTTTTAATGTCTTTTTTTTACACATGGCGGCGCGACCATAGTGGGCGCAGAAGCGCCGCTACCGCTCGCTTCTGCGCCTGGCCGTCACTCACCACAACAATACATAGGTTCATGCATTGCATGAACCTATGTATTGCTGCCGCCCACTATTCAGATGGGCGGCCCCTTGAGCGCCGGCCATCTGAAACACAGCGTCTGGTTGGTCTGTAGAAGTGCCTATCAGAGCCAGCAGGCTCTGATAGGCTTCCCGACTACAGCCTGAGGGCTGTAATCGGCTTCTAAATACCTAATGAGAGGACGCACGGGGGTGCGTTCCCTGGCCAATCAGGTTCACCGGGTCTGGTTACCGGTAACCTGATTGGCTGAAGCGACATCGAGGGCAGGAGAAGACATCGAGGACGGAAGAAGGACGGCGCTGACTCGAGGAAGGTAAGTGCAGGGCTGGGGGGACAAACTGGCTGTATATTGGGGACAAACTGGCTGTATTATGAGGACAAACTGGCTGTTTTTGGGGACACACTGGCTGTATTATGGGGGAAACACTGGCTGTATATTGGGGACAAACTGGCTGTTTTTGGGGGACAAACTGGCTGTTTTTGGGGGACAAACTGGCTAAATTATGGGGGACACACTGGCTGTATATTGGGGGGAAACTGGCGGTATATTGGGGGGAAACTGGCTGTATATTGGGGACAAACTGGCTGTATTATGGGGACAAACTGGCTGCATTTGGGGGACAAACTGGCTGTATATTGGGGACAAACTGGCTGTATATTGGGGACAAACTGGCTGCATTTGGGGGACAAACTGGCTGTATATTGGGGGACAAACTGGCTGTATATTGGGGACAAACTGGCTGTATATTGGGGGACAAACTGGCTGTATATGGGGGACAAACTGGCTGCATTTGGGGACAAACTGGCTGTATATGGGGGACAAACTAGCTGCATTTTGGGGACAAACTGGCTGTATATTGGGGGACAAACTGGCTGTATTATGGGGACAAACTGGCTGTATTATGGGGACAAACTGGCTGTTTATTGGGGACAAACTGGCTGCATTTGGGGGACAAACTGGCTGCATTTGGGGGACAAACTGGCTGTATATTGGGGGACAAACTGACTGTATATTGGGGGACAAACTGGCTGTATATTGGGGGACAAACTGGCTGCATTTGGGGGACAAACTGGCTGTATATGGGGGACAAACTGGCTGCATTTTGGGGACAAACTGGCTGTATATTGGGGGACAAACTGGCTGCATTTGGGGGACAAACTGGCTGCATTTGGGGGACAAACTGGCTGTATTATGGGGGACAAACTGGCTGCATTTGGGGGACAAACTGGCTGTATTATGGGGGAAAACTGGCTGTATATGGGGACAAACTGGCTGTATTTTGGGGGACAAACTGGCTGTATTATGGGGGACAAACTGTCTGTATTATGGGGGACAAACTGGCTGTATATTGGGGACAAACTGGCTGTATATTGGGGACAAACTGGCTGCATTTGGGGGACAAACTGGCTGTATTATGGGGGACAAACTGGCTGTATTATGGGGGACAAGCTGGCTGCATTTGGGGGACAAACTGGCTGTATTTGGGGACAAACTGGCTGTATATGGGGACAAACTGGCTGTATATGGGGACAAACTGGCTGTATTATGGGGGACAAGCTGGCTGTATTATGGGGGGGAAACTGGCTGTATATGGGGGGGAACTGGCTGCATTTGGGGACAAACTAGTGGCGTTTAGGCACAGTGGCTGCGTTTAATGGGCACAGTGGTGGCAATTGATGTTTTTTTTTCAGTTTGCGCCCCCCCAAAAAATTTGAGCACCAGCCGCCACTGAGTCTCACTGTAGCAAGTGCTGCAAAGTGTCTCCTGATAATGCAGGCAATAGTAGCCAGCTCCTGGCTACATCAATATAGGCACCACATTGGTCTTACAGCAATCCAGTGGTACTATGCCAGTCATTAAAGAGTCCCTAAAAATTAAAAGCAATGGCTTTGAAATGACAGTGCTCAATTCTTTGAAGAAATGTGGGTGTATACCATCTAGTCCAGGTGGTTTATGGGCATGAGCTCCCCTATGCTCCTTTGTATACAAAGAGCTAAAGAAGGTATTTAATAAATTTTACTTCTCTTTGTCCCCAGTCACCCACTCTACATTATGTTATAATGGGCCTGAATGCTCAGTCCTGACCTTTTTACTATTAATATATTTGAAGAGTTTTTTGGGAGTTTGTCCTACTCTATTTTGCAATCTGTTGTTTATTTAGAATTTTTGTGGCCTTGACTTACTTTTATATATTCTGTTATTTTTTTGTAATGTTTAAATGATGATAGTGTTCCTTAATTTTTACATTTTTAAAAGCTCCTAATTTCCTATTTATAGCTTTTTTTAACTTTAGCCGTGAGCCACATAGGTTTTATTTTTAGCATTTTAAACTTATTGCCTATGGGATTATATTTGCAGTGTGTTCGCATACAGTCATAGTTAGGTATACCATTTCTGTTCTGTGTTCATCAGTGCCAATTGAGCGACCCTCAGCCGTTGCTCTCTTAAAGTTAAGTGTTTTTATCTTTCCAGTGTGTTGTTTACAGCTAACATTACATACAATTGTGTTATAGTCACTGCTACCCAGATGTTCTTTTATATGAACATTAGTAATAAGCTCTGCATAGTTTGAGATTGTCAGGTCCAGCAGAGCATCATTTCTAGTTGGGACCTCTATGAACTATGGTAGGTATCAGCTTATGGTAGATATCACCCTACTTTCCTAGTAATTTTGGTTCTAGCAGTACAGACCTTGAGTTAGTGAACGATAAGTACACAGCACACTATTTTACCAACATAAATTTACAAACTCCACTGAGACGACGACTAAAGGATGCTGATGGATTGCATTGTAGAGCATCAGTCTATAATGGTTATTATATTAGGAATCATTTGGTTATTGGTTAGAATAACTTTGATGTGGCCCCTATTAGTAGCAGGCAGCCTAAAATATACCCTTATTATATATTTTAAACATTGTTGGTCAGAGATGAGCATTTTGTAATGCACTCTATAAGGCTGCAGTTTATACCCCTTAACATTTTTGGCCACTTCAACTGTTTGCTATCAAATTGTAGCTTTGAGTTTAAAATAGGTGCAGGTAGGATTTTTCAGAGAGTTCCTTTTTTCCTTATGAGTGGTTGCTGTGCTGAGAATGTGCTTCATGCCAAAGCATTCCAATTCATCAGATTAAATGTGGCTGAGGCAGGTGGATCAGTGTTTAATGGATGAATGGAAACGCTGGGAGTTATTTACTAAAGGCAAATCCACTTTGCACTACAAGTGCACTTGGAAGTGCAGTCACTGTAGATCTGAGGGGGACATGCAAGGAAAATAAAAATAAAACCTTATTTTAGCTTGCACATGATTCAGTTATATAGTCCAAAAAAATAACATATAGACTTGTTGATGTTGGGATCTTGTGAAGCCCCACCTGTGACAGACTCAACCAGGACAGGTGCTTTTTAAGGGAACTGCAGGGCCTCTTGCTGCTAACTATTGGCTCTGGCATTTGAGGGAGCTACGAGCATGTCCTGTTATATAATGCAAGATGACATTTTATTACCACATTTAACAGTCAAGGAATCCATGATGGTCTTTGCCAACTTGAAACTTAGGGGTTATTTATGAAAGGCAAATCCACTTTGCACTGAAGGTGCACTTGGAATTGCAGTCGCTGTAGATCTGAGGGGAAGATCTGAAATGAGGGGAAGCTCTGCTGATTTTATCATCCAATCATGTGCAAGCTAAAATGCTTTTTTTCTATTTCCTTTGCATGTTCCCCTCAGATCTACAGTGACTGCACTTCCAAGTGCACTTGTAGTGCAAAGTGGATTTGCCTTTAGTAAATAAACCCCTCAGTGAGAAGATGGATGTGAAAAGAAAGCTGGTTAATGAGATTTGGACAGCCATGGGTCTTCTTGCATGCTGGGGAACTGTTGCTGGACAGTCTGGGGTGGGCACTTCCTGACTAATCAAGGCTTGTTTAGGTGCCTAGCTGTTAATTAGCTTACAGGTTAACCACTTCAGCCCTGGATAGTTTTACCCCCTTAATGACCAGGTCTTTTTTTGCGATACGGCACTGCGTTATTTTAACTTGTTGTCCGACTCTGTACCCAAATAAAATTGATGTCATTTTTTTCCCCCACAAATAGAGCTTTCTTTTGGTGGCATTTGATCACATCTGCGGTTTTTATTTTTTGATCTATAAACAAAAAAAGAACAACAATTTTGAAAAAAAAAAACATCGGACATCGGGTTTGCCGGAACCGCTGATTGGCTCCCCCTCTGTCCAATCGGCCTCCACTGTCTATTGCACAAAATGATGTAGAGGTATGTTGTTTCGCACAATAGAGCTGCCCTGCCACACTATATCTGCGGTAGGCGGTCTTTAAGTGGTTAATTAGCTTTTAATACAATTACTGTTTATTAGATCACTGTTAGCTGATAATTGGATTGCTGTTTGAAGTTTACTTTGTCATATTTTCATTGGTTGTATGTCATATCTTATCTATGTTAATATTCTAAATAGGAGAATGTACTCCTGGGGATATAAAAGCTTGTGTCTGGGTTTTAATAACAAGTGATTCCTTTGGTTTTAAATAGGGCTGTGGAAATTAACTATTAATTCCTCGATTAATCGATTAATTGTTTTGATCGATTAAAATTCTTTTAATCAATCAAAATTCTTTGGGCTTGCCGTGTCCATCTGAAGGGCTTCTTTGCTGTGCCTTCATATCTGCATGCCGGTGGGACTTTACTATCTGCCACACGCAAGGGCTGTTACACTTCCCTTTATCAACCTGGGATTCTACAGCCATCCACTGGGAGTTGTGATAGTTCCCTTCACTGGGACATCTACATGCCGACAGACTGATGTTAGCCCCTTCTCATCTGGATTCAGCAGTGGTATCATTGTACACATTTTTATACCAGTATCATACTGAGCTACATGTTTTTATGACTGCTTTTGCTACCGTTTGGTATTACTCGCACCATTTTTACAGTTTATGTAGCTACATCGATTTTATCTCCAGTGCAATATTTATTTTGTTACCTACTTGAAGACTATAAAAGTTTTAATGCTATTCCCATCGAGCGCTGCCTTTGTGTGTTTTTTGTATCCTGCTATCAATTTTTCCAGTGGTTGGTAGCTGCACAGGGAATCGGCCTGCAAGGAGATCAGCTAAAAATAGTTGGATCTATGTGCGTTATAATTAATCTAAATTAGTAGATTAATCGTTTTAAAAAAAAATCGATTAATCGAACACGAAAATTGTAATCAGTAACAGCCCTAGTTTTAACCTCAACATCTTGTCTGTGTATAATGCTTGGGGTAAAGGGCTATCGGTCTGCTGAAAGGGTTTGGAGGGCAGGAGGCACTGTTTGGTGGAGGCACTCAGACGGGGTGCCAGGCAGTCCGTCACATTACCTTTAAAAGTAAAAAAAAGGGGTGGGGTCCCCTGGTGATGTTATGTGACCATATTTGCTCATGTAGCCACACTCCCTCCAACCCTTTTTTTTACATACAGGGATTCCAGGTCAGTAAGTGAATGGGATAGCATTATTTTCTTAAAGTGTAACTCCACTTTTGTTGAGAAAAAAAACATTCCCCTCTGGGTCATCTATGTACATTGCAAGGATTATAACAACCTTTGTTGCAGATTCCTACCTTTTTACCTTTTGTTATTCTGAAAAAATCCCTCTGTGTTTGTCTGTGCCTCTGTACAGAGTGGGTCTAATGGGAGTGGTTTCATATTTAACTGTCAGGGGAGCAGCTTCAGGGCACTAATGGGAAAATCTGCCGGGCATTTTTGTTGCAGGGGACATTTTTGTTGCAGGAAATCTGAAATCTGACTTGTATCTTAGGCAGACTTTTGGGAAAATTGGTGAGCCAATCACACAAGCAGGAAATGATGTTTCTGGGGAGTGGTCAGTACACACACTGTGTACCGAAAAACTCCAGATTGCAATGCATTCTTAGAAAATTACAGTGGCTGCAGATTGAAAAGGAAAAGTAATTATTAATAACATTCAATTACAATATGATTAATGTCACAATTGTAGCACACAGACCCTTTTCTCGTGCTTATCCCAACCTCGATAAAGGCACAGCGTGCCACATGCCCGGATCCTCCTGGTTTAGAAGGTTTAGCGTTGTTCTTTAATTTTGGGTCCTGCAGCGAGTTACCTCCATCCATTGGTTCTCGTCCCTAGAGTATAGGGAAAAGTCTATGTTCCTTCCCCAGAGAAAGTCAATGTCCACACAACTTCAACTCCAGCAAAGATTTTATTTTCCTTTGTCTCAGTTAACGGGGAAATTGAAGAGAGAAAGAAGCTAGTGAAGTTAGGAGGTAGATTCAGGCACATACCACTTGGCTTACTCGTCGCTACTCGATCCCGAGTGGGTTTAGCTCACCCGGATAGATCCCTCTCACAGTTCTAGCAGTCGGAGTGTAGCTCGAACAATACTGTAACTTTGTCCCCTCCGTCTGGGATGGGTTCAGGAGATCCTCTAATAGAGCAGAATCCTGTTATTCCTGAATCCAGAACTTTACTTGAACCTCTGTAAAACTTAAAGAACCGATGGTGCCAATGGGCACTTTACAGGGTTATCTTGCGGAGTAAGGAATCCTTCCCTCTGACAGGTCACCAGGCCTCTCCCGAGACAGTGACCTACTATCACTTATCTCTCCCGTGGGACCGATCCTTCCCTGGCTTCCTCTAAGTCAGAGCGGGTTACCCTCACCGGGGTACCCTGGGACTCCAGTGTTTTAATTGTAGGCCCAGTTAAAGGTACTGGGCCTACCCGGAATGTTGTATCCTCGGGCTAAAGGTGCCCGAGACTCCTCGGCCAGACCATGCTAGCCCAAGGGGCACACTCCCTTGCCCTCCTCCAGGGGCACGCCTGCCTCCTAATGACGTCTGCCCTTTATGTATCCCCTCCCGGGATGCACAGCAGGTGAAACCCCGCCCCCCCCCCCCGCATGGTAGCCAAGAAAGGACACCCAATCACGCAACTGTGTCATCTGAGGTTTGACCCTGGGCCTGGACAACAGTGCCACCCACAGGCCAAAGGGGAACCGTACACAAGACAACTCTTACAGCAGAGCAGAGTTCAGTACAACAAATCAGAGAACCTGAGCCAACTATGGCTCATACTACCCCTAAATTGAGTACATAGCGACCTCCATATTGAGGTACTCGCTACACAATTATATGTGCTATATTATTTTTTCTTTATTTGCTATTTTCTCCCCCCACGAAAGTGGAGTTACCCTTTAAGAATGAAGTAATACTAAAAAAAAACCTGGGTTCAGACCAAACCTTGAGCTTATCCTTTCAATGTGATACATTTATGAGATAGGGAACATTTATATTTTGACTGTAAGGACTTTTTTTCTATTGTACCAATCTATATTCAATCGTTCTTAAACTGAGCAACTAAGCATATTCAGTGTTACTGCACATTAAGCTGTTCTACTTAGGCTACCAACAAAAGCTATTTTATTTAAGTGGGTTTAGCTTTTCTGAGTTTAGTGCCCTTAGATACCTAGTGGTTTAGTGAATACTGGCTAATTAGTGGTTTGAGATTTGCCACCCCAGCAATCTTTACCGTTCAGTCAGCGGGCAGTTTCCCACTTTATATCCTGAAGATAGAAAATCCTGATGGATAACAGTTTCTGGGGGATACTTCTCTAACCCAAAATAAACCTGAGTACAAATGTGCCTTTAATATATTATCTATACATATGGAAAGAGCCATGTTTTATATTTATAAAGCAGATCGAGTCTAATTGAACAGACTGTCTGTTGTAATTTAATTCTAGAGATTCTAAATTAAAGAATACACTTTTGACAAGTACTCTCCAAGTTAAAATGTAATTATTGGCAAATGTTAAAAAATACCTTAGGACATCAATGGTCCAATCACAGATAGCAGTCTGTCCAATTTCATGTACCTTGTGGGGATTTGTGTGGATTGATTTAGGCATACAGAACAACCCTTTGGAGCTTCACCTTTTTATACACTTTGACCCAAACATGATCTGCCCTGGGGTGAACTGATCAAAATATATTAGCTCATCAGACACATTCTTTACTTTATGTACAGTGGAATGCTTTGGGGCATATCAGTATTAATTACAAAGCACTAAATGCTATGGTCTTGAGCACATACTGTAGATAAGTTTAACTGCTGCATAAAGATATGCAAGAGAATTTATTACTTTGCTAAAAGTTTTTTTTTTTAACTGTGAAACATCTTGCTTGTCTTACTTTTTAAACCAGAATAACTCAACTAAGCGTGCAATAGGTATCTAAACTGTATTTCTCAGCAAGGTTTTGTCCAAAGAGTGCTAGGGGTACCTAGAGGTGTGACCAATCAGATGTGTGGGACCAGTGAATCAACTCCTGTCAATTCTGGGATAGTTAAAGGGGTTGTAAAGCCTCGTGTTTTTTCACCCTAATACATCCTATGCATTAAGGTGAAAAAACACCTTGCAGTGTCCGGCCCCCCCGAGCCCCCGTTTTACTTATCTGAGCCCCGAAATTCCGAGGGCGCGATCCCACGTCATTCTCCCCGCAGCTTCTCGGCTCTTCATTTAATAGATTGATAGCAGCGCAGCCATTGGCTCCCGCTGCTGTCAATCAAATCCAATGATGCGGCCACGGGGGGGGGGGGGGGGGCGGGGCCGAGTCATACACTCGGCAGCTATGTACGCTGAGTGTATGACACAGAAGCGCACCCGCAAGGTAACCCCCTCGGGAGAGATCTTCCCAGAGGGGGTTATCTATTGTGGGAAGGAGCTGCGAGAGCCACCGTGGGACCCCAGAAGAGGACGATCGGGGCCACTCTGTGCAAAATGAGCTGCACAGTTGAGTTAAGTATGACATGTTTGTTTTTTTTTGTTTTTTAAACGTGAACATTTAGTACCACTTTAAGTGCTAATCTGTTTAGCTGTTTCTCTAACCTCCTAATGTTAATTCTTTTTACAGACCACCAATGTAAGTGGGTACTATACTGACCACCAATCTAGGGGCACTTTCCCACTGAAAACCAATGTAATGAGGTATTTCTCCCACTGGCCACAAAAAAAGGGACTCCTCTTACACTGATCACCCATGTGAGGAGTATTCTTCTGAGCACAAAAGAATAAAGTACACATTGGCCAGAAATCTAAGGAGGCACATCTCCAACTAACCATCAATTAGACATGTGCATAACGAAAACATTTGTTTTGTTTCGATTCGTTAATATAGTTATTTAGCGTTGTTAAATTTGGTTGATTCGTTCAATTCGTATTCGGGATACGTATTCGTAATTCGTTTTATGTCTTTTTTGAATTTTATTAAAATTTACAGTTTTTTAAAAATTCTAAACATTCAAATCGATAAATTTTAAAATTGGTCGAATCATAGACTTTATTTTTTATTTTTTTCCGATTTGAATGTGGCAAAGTGAACAAACAAAGTGAAAAATCTTAATGAAATTATTACAATGACTCTTTAACCACTTGTCCCCCACCCACCGTCAATTGACGGCGGGCGGAGGACACTCTCGTTCTGACAGGACGTCATATGACGTCCTGCCTTTAAAACGAGCTAGGGGGCGCAAGCG
This sequence comes from Rana muscosa, assembly GCA_029206835.1. Lineage (NCBI taxonomy): Eukaryota > Metazoa > Chordata > Amphibia > Anura > Ranidae > Rana > Rana muscosa. The sequence goes on from CM055121.1 coordinate 571,367,690, forward strand.
CGCCCGCCGCGTTCCCAAGGACCTGATGTGCGTGCCCGGCGGCCGCGATTGCCACCGGGCACCCGCGATTGCCTGGGAACCGAGCAGGAAAGTGGATCTGTGTGTGTAAACACACAGATCCAAGTCCTGTGAGGGAGAGGAGACTGATGGTGTGTCCCTTGTACATAGGGACAACCATCGGTCACCTCCCCCAGTCAGTCACCTCCCCCACAGTTAGAACACATTGAGGGAACATATTTAACCCCTTCCCGCCCCCTAGTGGTTAACCCCTTCCCTGTCAGTCACATTTATACAGTAATCAATGCATTTTTATAGCAGGGATTGCTGTATAAATGTGAATGGTCCCAAAAATGTGTCAAAAGTGTCCGATGTGTCCGCCGCAATATTGCAGTCACAATAAAAATCGCAGATCGCCGCCATTACTAATGAAAAAAAAAATGCTATAAATCTATCCCCTATTTTGTAGACGCTATAACTTTTGCGCAAACCAATCAATATGCGCTTACTGCGATTTTGTTTTTTACCAAAAATATGTAGAAGAATATGTATCGGCCTAAACTGAGGAAAATTTTTATTGAAAAAAAAATGGGTATTTATTATAGCAAAAAGTAAAGAATTGTGTTTTTTTTCCAAACTGGACGCTCTTCTTTTGTTTATAGCGCAAAAAATAAAAACCGCAGAGGTGATCAAATACCACCAAAAGAAAGCTCTATTTGTGGGAAAAAAAGGACACAAATTTCGTTTGGGAGCCACGTCGCACGACCGCGCAATTGTCATTCAAATTGTGACAGCGCTGAAAGCTGAAAAATGGCTTGGGCAGGAAGGGGGTTTTCGTGCATGGTAGGGAGGTGGTTAAACCACCTTTGGCTTAACGAAAACAGCATTATTTCAAAATGGTACTCTAATAACACACACAATCTTTGATTTCAGCAATATGTGTACAGTTAGAATTCGACTGGAGTTTGATGTAAAATTTGATTCGAATTTCAATTAGAATTTTGGAAATTCTGACAAATTTTGTTTTGTTATTCTGAGCTTTCAGTAGAATTTGTTTATACTTTAATTTGGGTATTCAGATATATCCGAATCTCCGAATAACGAAAAATTTGTCTGAATATTAATTTGGAACGAAATGAACCGCACATGTCTACCATCAATGTAAGGGAGCATTTTTACATTAAACACCAGTGTAAAGTCACCCTTTCCACTGACAGCTTATTCAAGGGGATCCTTCTCCACTATCACCAATGTAAGGGGGTCCTTTTACATCGATCACCAATGTAAGGTGTAACGCTCAGGGAAGACACATACAGTATACTGTATATGCAGCAACCTTCCAAATCATTTCTCTCATGGTCAAATCCCAGGCAGTTCTCACAGGCATACTTTGGCACTTCCCTATATTGCTAAAGCATACTCACCCCCTCCTGCTTCCTGTATAGTCCCATTGGTCAGTGAGGCTGCCCATCACAGTGATTAACCAGTAAGAATTTTACAGGGTTAAGGCTTAGCCACAAACTCCTGGGGGAATGAAAGGAAGTTTAGTATTTGAAGCTGTGATAACTGAGATTAAACAGATCCATAGCTTTTTTCTAGATAATATTACACAAATATTTATAACGCAGCGATAGACGTCATCGCAGGTCGCTGGTCACAGCTGCACAATCCGTCCATCTTCCTCCTGGTCACATCCATTGGCACTGCGGTTTCCGTGGTCTGCTCTGCTCCATGGGGCAGCTAGGAGTAAACAGACACTGCTGTCTGTTTACACCTGACTACCCTCCAATCCGATCCTTCTAAATAGAAGAGGACAAATCCCCTTCTATTATTTTTAGCAGACTTTATGGGACCCACACATAGGTGGGTGTAAATAGACACAAGTCCTGTCCGTAGGAATGCATGGACCTTTCCATCAGATCTGCTTGAAAAAATCACTGGCGGACCTGATTGGATCGCCTGTGTGAAAGGGGCCAATAGAATATTAAACAAAATGTTTTGTATGCTCACCAGAAGCACCAATGGTACCCCACAATTATGCATTGTCCATCATTAATATTATTGCACATCTGTGCAGATAATGCTTACACTTTGGAATAATTCTTCTTTTTCTATTGCAGGCTTTATGCTGTCCTTAAAAATGCATGATGTATTCAGTCTTAAAACACTACAGCCACATAAAAAATCTTCGTAATGAACATTTAGGTATAAATCTTTTGTTTAGGTGCTTTTGTTTAGGTTTATTCTAAACAGCTCTAGGAATGATGTTTGGGTTCACCACCACCATGAATTCTGGGCAAACCCTGCTTGTTTGAGCTTTGTGTTCCTGGTTAATTTATGAAATAATTCACCAGACTGAATTCTTTGTAATGCACTTCCTAGACTTTTGAGCTAGAAGCCAGGGAATACCCTTGTAGAATAAAATGTGTGTATTGAAATTGTAGATATTGTGGATGTCTTTTTAAAGGGAAAAATCTAACATTACCCAATAGTAGGGATGAGCTTCGAGTTTGAGTCGAACCCATGTTCGACTCGAACATCACCTGTTCGGCTGTTTGACGAATTTAGAACATTATGGGCCGTTCGTGCAAAATTCGAGTGGCGCGTCACGGCCCATAATTCACTGCGGCATCGCAGTGCATTGCTGGCTGATGATTGGCCAAGCATGCACTATGACCCGCATGCTTTGGCCAATCACAGCACGGAAAAAACGGAGAGCCATAATTGCCCAATGCCAGGGTGGCTTTGGCCAATTATGTCTCAGGGGGTTTAGTACACGCCCCACACTATATAAGGCCGACGGCTTGGCAAGAGGGGGTAGTAACGTGAGCCCAGAGAGAGGGGGTGCCCAACAAGGACAGCAATCTGGCAGTCATGTTCCCTCAGCTGCAGCATACTGCCAGGTTTGCTACAGTGATGAGGAGGGAGGGGATGATGAGGCCACGGACTCTACATGGGTGCCTGATAGGAGAGAGGAGGAGGAGGAGGCAAATCTCCAACGAGGCAGGATGCCCTCCAGGGGCCAGCTTAAGGGCAGCACACCGACAGCATCACACTGCAGAGCTCCGCATGTTCAGGCCCCTGCTGTCTCTGCGCGTTATTCCAAAAGTTCTTTGGTGTGGGCCTTTTTTGAGACAAGTGCATCAGATCGCAGCGCTGCTATTTGCAACATATGTCTCAGGCGTATCTCGCGTGGCCAAAACATCACCCACTTTGGCACCACATGCTTGATCAGACATATGTCGACCTGCCATGCAGCTCATTGGCAAGCACACCTAAAAGACCCACACCCTGCTCCTCATCAGCTGGGATCTCCAACTCCACTATACCTTCAGTCCTCTCTGAAACCTGCACTGAGAGGAATGAAGGTGTAGAATTAGGTGTGTCACAGCCAAGTACTTGCGGGCAATCTGCTATTGGTACACTGACGTCAGATTGTACCAGGCAAATTTCCCTGCCCCAGCTGCTGCACCACCGAAAGAAGTTTGCTTCCAGCCATCCACATGCCTAGCGGTTGAATGCTAGCTTGGCTAAATTGCTAGCACTTCAACTGCTGCCTTTTCAGTTGGTAGACTCTGCCCCCTTCGGTGAGTTTGTGGAATGTGCGGTTCCTCAGTGGCAGGTTCCCAAACGCCACTTTTTCTCACGGAAGGCGATTCCGGCTCTCTACCGACTTGTGGAAAGCAATGTCTTGGCCTCGCTGGACAGGGCGGTCAGCGGTAAGGTGCATATTAGCGCTGACTCATGGTCCAGCAGGCATGGACAGGGACGTTACCAATCTTTCACGGCGCATTGGGTGACTCTGCTGGCAGCTGGGAAGGATGCAGGACAGGGTGCAGTAGTGTTGTAGGTTGTTCCGCCACCACGCCTACAAAATGCTACTACTGGTGATTCTGACACACCTCTCTCCTCCACCCCCTCATCTTCTTCTTCCTCCATGGCCTCTTCCTGTGCTGATTTGTCCTCAGAACCAGAGGTGCTCCGTAGGCGTTAAAGGGGCTATGCAAGTACGCAGGCAAAGAGATGCAATGCAGTGCTTGAGCTGGTGTGCTTGGGGGACAGGAGCCACACTGGGGCAGAGATTCTGTCAGCTCTGCAGGGGCAGGCTCAGAGGTGGTTGACGCCACGCCAGCTTAAGCCAGGAATGGTGGTTTCCGACAATGGCACCAACCTCCTCTCTGCCCTCCGACAGGGACACCTGTTTGGCTCATGTCCTTAACTTGGTGGTGCAGCGGTTCTTGGGCAGGTACCCGGGTTTACAGGATGTTCTGAGGCAGGCCAGGAAACTCTGTGGGTATTTCTGCCAGTCATATAATGCCACTGCTCGGCTGGCTGACCTGCAAAAGGAATCCAACATGCCCAAGAACCGCCTAATCTGTGACATGTCCACCAGATGGAACTCTATGTTGGCCATGCTGCAGCGGCTGCACACGCAACAGAGGGCTATCAATGAGTATCTGTTGCAATATGGCACCAGGACAGGGTCAGAGGAGCTTGGATTTTTTTCCCACGCCAGTGGGCCATGATCAGGGATGCATGCACTGTCCTGGCACCATTTGAGGAGGCCACAAGGATGGTGAGCAGTGACAGTGCATGCATCAGTGACACTGTCCCTCTTGTCCACCTGTTGGAGCACACGGTGCATGGAATAATGGACAGGGCACTTGAGACAGAACAGAGGCAGGAAGAGGAGGACTTCCTTACCTCTCAAGGCCCCCTTTATCCAGACAGTGTTCCTGCTGGCCCAGCTATCACACAGGAAGAGGAGGAGAAGGAGGAGGAGGATTGTGTCAGCATGGAGGTGGAGCCTAGCACTCAGCATCAGTCTTAAAGGGATCAATTACAGTCCCAAGACACCCATGGACTTGTACGTGGCTGGGAGAAGGTGGCTGCGGATCATGTCGTCCTGAGTGACCCAGAGGACTCCGGACCAAATGCCTTAGCAAACCTACGCTGCATGGCCTCCCTGATCCTGCAAAGCCTGTGGAAGGATCCTCGTATTCGTGCTATCAAGGAGTGGGATCATTACTGGCTGGCAACCCTCCTTGATCCACGTTACAAGGGTAAGGTTGCTGACCTTATCTTGCCATCGCAGAGGGAGCAGAGGATGAAACATCTTCGGGAGGCCTTGCAGAAAGGTCTGTGCAACGCGAGGTTACAAATTTCTGGTCCTGGACAACGTGTTGCTGAGGCTTCAGTCAGTCAAAGAAGGAGTGGTGGAGAAGGTGGCCGTATGACCGATGCGTTAAGACCATTTTTTAGTCCGCAGACCCAAGGTATGATCGGTTCCAGCAACCATCGCCAGCGTCTGGTTTACATGGTGCAGGAATATCTAGGGGCAAGATCAGACTTGGACACCTTTCCCACCGAAAATCCTCTGGGTTACTTGGTCTTGAGGATGGATCACTGGCCAGAGCTTGCACAGTATGCAATTGAGCTACTGGCCTGTCCTGAATCCAGCGTTCTTTCGGAATGCACATTCAGTGCAGCTGGAGGCTTTGTAACCGATCACAGGGTGTGCCTGTCCACCGACTCGGTCGATCGACTGACCTTCATAAGAATGAATCAGTCTTGGATCACCACCAGCTACCAAGCACCTGATGCTGATGTAACCAAATTTTTATTTTTAAAATGTCAGATCCCTTCAAGACTGCCTATGCTGAGTGACTATCCTGTTATGCTGAGTGACTATCCTCTTCCTCCTCAATGATCATGCTGATAGCTTGTAAGAACATTTGTTGTTCTGGGCACTGCCACCAGTGGCTAAGGCCCAAATTTTCAGCCCCTATTTAACAGGGGCGTGTAATTACAATTTTTGATGCAATACTTTGCAGCAGGGCTCATTACTACGCTCCAACTAGATTATCTGTGAGGGGTTGCAGTGTTGTGGCACCAGCACCAGTGCCTAAGGCCCAATTTTTCTGCCCCTGTTTAACAGGGGCGTGTAATTACAATTTTTGATGCAATACTTTGCAGCATGGCTCATTCCTGCGCTCCAACTACAGTATCTGTGAGGGGTTGCAGTGTTGTGGCACCAGCACCAGTGGCTAAGGCCCAATTTTTCAGCCCCTGTTTAACAGGGGCGTGTAAATACAATTTTTGATGCAATACTTTGCAGCAGGGCTCATTCCTGCGCTCCAACTAGAGTATCTGTGAGGGGTTGCAGTGTTGTGGCACCAGTGCCTAAGGCCCAATTTTTATGCCCCTGTTCAACAGGGGCATGTAATTACAATTCTTGATCTAATATTTCACAGCTGGGCCCATTCCTGCGCCCACCAAGTGTAACTATGAGGACTTACAGTGTTGTGGCACCAGCACCCCCACTAAAGGCCCGATTTTTCCTACCACTGTTCAACAATGGCATGTAATTACAATTCTTGATATAATAGTTCACAGCAGGGCGTTCCAGAGCCCACCAAGAGTAACTGTGAGGGCTTACAGTGTTGTGGCAACACCAACACCTAAGGGCCAAATTTCTGCAGAGTATATAAGACAGACCCCTACTTTCAAACATCCAACTTACAAACGACTCCTACTTGCAAACGGAAGGAGACAACAGGAAGTGAGAGGAAATCTACCCCTAGGAAGGGAAATTCTCTCCTTTAAGTGTTAATATGGGAAAAAGGTGTCCCCTCTCCACTGATGCTTTATCACCAATCCTTGTTTCAATAAAAATCCCAAATTTTCAAAAAACATTTGTCATTGGGACGGAAAGTGAGGTGAAATGTTCTAAACAGATGCACAGACAGCAAAACAAATGTTACAGGTGTGATAACCCTTCCCTATGTTTTCCAAAAAGCTTAAAAATAGATTTTTTGGCTGGAGCTACTGTACACTTTAAAAATGTATCAGTTCAAAATTACAAAAAGATTCTATGTAACAACAAACCCACAGTCCCTGTCTTGTTTGCACCGCCTGTATACTGCTGTTCAGATTATATAGGGCCTGGGGGCCCCACGCCTTTCCTTTTTTAATTAGGGTGCGGGGTTCCACTTAATATCCATACAAGACCCAAATGGGCTGGGGGGGTACCCATGCCGATTTTCTCAATGATTTTCATCCATATTGCCAGGACCACACATTACATTAAAGCCGCAAGCAGTTTTAAATTACTTTTTTCCCTTTAGAAATGTCATTTTGGGTGTCCGACTTCCGGTATGTGAGGATCGTTTCCTTGTGAGCTCCGGACCGCGCTGAGATCCTGAACTAATCCTACACGGCTGAAGGCTATTATTTTCGCCCCTGGGTATCTGGGACGGCTGCGGAACACTTCGGGTACATGACGATGGTAAATAAGTACGGCCCGAAGGCCGGCAGCACGCCCGCGGATCATCTGGCCCGTTTTGCACACGAGGCCAGCCAAGATGGCGCCCAGAATACTGACAAGCAGCGCGGTGCTCCTAAGGACGGACGCCAGTGGACCGAGGGGGACACGGAATGGATTGATCCAACAGACCCACTAGCCGTTCCCCTGCCCTCTCCTTCATCGGATGTGGAGGAGGGAGGCTCCGGTTCACAGGTAAGCGAACCGACGTTAGCTCAAATCATGGACACTATTAAGAGCTGCCATGTGGCGCTGACCACACAGATAGAAACTATCAGAGTGGATTTTGCAATAATGAAGGATGATGTCAAAAAGATTAGGGATCGGGTCACTAATGCGGAGCAAAGAATTGGAGCGGTGGAGGATGATCTTAACCCGCTCATGTTACAAGTGAGAGATGTTGCGGTGGACCACAAGTCCCAGGAGACCAAACTCGGGGAAATTGAAGATAGGCTCAGGAGAAACAATTTACGGTTCCTAGGATTCCCCGAGGGGTCGGAGGGCAAAAATCCAGAGGAATTCCTCCTGTCCTGGCTCCAGCAGACCTTTGGAGCAGATAGCTTCTCCCACTTATTTGCCATTGAACGGGCTCATAGAGTCCCCCTGCGGGCTCCACAGCCTGGCAGATACCCCAGACCCATGTTGGCCCGCTTTCTCTATTTTAGAGATAAAGAAACCATTCTCCGCAGGGCCCGCACTATGCCGGAACTGATGTGTGGGAACCAGCGAATTACCATCTTTCCTGATTTTTCAGCTGCGACACAGAAGCAGAGAGCGGCATTCCAAAGTGTAAAGCAGCGCCTGAGGGACCGCAGTCTCCCATACAGTATGTTGTATCCTGCACGACTGCGGGTGGTGCATAATGGAAAGACCCAGTTTTTTACCTCTCCAAAGGAAGCAAATCAGTGGCTGGAAACACTGGGCGCAGGAAGATGAATCCTCCTTAACCCACTGCACAGATCTGGTTTACAAAAATCAAAAACAAAAACAAACAAAAAAATTAATAATACAATTTTGAACGCTTTGCAGTACTCCTTGATGACACATTCCAGTAATGACCACGGGGACTGATGAAAATCCTTATAGACTTCAGAGGCAACAGGGCCTAAAGATCATAAGCAGTTATCGGCGCGGTTCGTAAGTTGCTCAATAGACTTCCAAGTACTCACCCTTGTACCTCCGATCCGGCTGGATTGGAGGAATTACCCCCCTAGGGTAACTCTTCTTGGTTACATTCAATGTTTGGGGACAAAGTCCGTGGGAGGTTTGGGGCTGCGGGCAGGGAGGGGGGAAGGGATGTTATGATCCTACGTTGTGGATCACAGTTTTACGGGTATAATCTGGATAATTTCACAGAAAAACGGCATGGGGTACAGGGGCAGGTAGGGGATGTAATGAGTTCAGCAAAATGTGTGCACACTTGTGACTGTTATTTGCAAATTGCGTGGGTGGTGCAGAATGGAGTGTCTTGGAAATGGCTGGGGGACTGGAGTCTTTGCAGACCCAGGCCTATAGAACCCACAGTGAAAATTATTATGCTCTCCCACCATGCAGGCTCTTAAAGTAATATCCTGGAATGTGCGAGGTCTTAATTCCAGGATTAAGAGAGCTTTGGTATTTAAACACATACAGAAATGTAGACCCAGTATTGTTTTCCTACAGGAAACGCATCTGGTGGGATCTAGAACACTTGCCCTCCACAGAGCTTTTGTAAACAGGGCATTCCATTCTACATATTCTAACTATGCGAGAGGGGTCTCAGTATTAGTGTATAAAACATTGCTATGCACAACCAAGCTGGTCAAGACAGACTCACTTGGAAGATATGTAATTTTAATTTTGATCATAAACAGCAAGCCATATACCTTTGTGGCAGTATACGTCCCTCCCCCATTTGTGGTGGGGACGTGGGAAGCCATAATGTCAACGGTTGTTGGGGTGGCGGAAGGACCCATAATTTTGGCAGGGGATCTGAACATGGTGTTGTCACCTGTAATGGATAGATTTGGCATGGCGGCTATGGACAGCTCCCCATTGGCGGCTGGTGTGAAACCGTATAATTTAACGGAGGCGTGGAGGTGGAAACATCCAAACACCAAAGCGTATTCATGCTACTCTGCCACGTTCAATACCCTTTCTAGAATAGATATGTGCTTTGTATCTACAGAACTGTTACCCAGAGTAGTGGATGTTCGGTATCTCCCCAGGGCTGTCTCAGATCATTCGCCACTAATGATTTCTATAGATGTAGAGAGGCCGCGAGGGTTCAGTTTATGGAGACTGAGCCCCCTGTGGCTCAAGGAAGAAATTTTTGAGAGAGCCACGCAAAAATCTATTAACACATTTTGGATAGAGAATAGAGGGGAAGTGCCAGTGGGAACCACATGGGATGCGTTTAAGGCTACCCTTAGAGGCTCTACAGGAGATCTTATTAAACAGCTCAGGTCAGATCGTGAATGGAAACTGAGGGACTCTGAACAACAGGCCACGAGTGCAGAGGTGGAATATATTAAGAATCCCACGGTAAATAACTATAAAATTTGGAGGGAAGGGGTTAGGCAACTTGACTTAGTCCTAGTGGAAAAAACACAAAAAAAGCTTCTGTACCAGTCCCAGCGGATGTTTGAATTTGGTAATAAAAATAGCAGACTGTTAGCATATCTAGCCCATTCGCAGCAACCACCCGCTTCTATCCCACGTATATTTGACAGATGTAATAATCTGTGCACATCACAAACGGATATAGCTAATGCATTCATCACATTCTATTCTGACTTATACTCTTCCAGAGTGACCTATGAGCAAGAAGAGGTACAGAACTACCTGGCCCATGTCCCACTTCTGGAGTTGTCAGGGGAGGCATCAAGGGAGCTAGAACTCCCTGTCATGGATATGCAGTAGTGTTTGTCTGTCAGCTTACCTTCCTTCCCATGTGTTCATCTTAGAGGCCTGAGCCCTTTCACCTGGCTTCCTTTATAATCTCCTCCCAGCCTGACTCCACCCCAGGCCCTATCACTGAACACTATATTAACCTGTGCACTGCAAGCCTGCTTTGCTGATCAACGTGTTTGTTAGGCATTGTGTGTTTGGGTTCCTGCCTGCCGTGTGCTACGTCTGTCTCTCTGTTACGTTATTGGCTTGTCCCCGACTATCCCTGTCTGCTCGTGACCCTTGACCTTCGGCTCGTTCTTCGTTATCCTTGTCTGCTTGTGGCCCCTGACCTTCAGCTTGTTATTCGGATCTCTCTCATCTTGTGCTGCTGCTTCCCCTCTTTTCCCCTTATCCTACGGGGCGTGAGCTAGGAAACTCCAGGGGCCGCGACCTGGTCCCAGCCTGCAGCTAACATCCTCACCACTAGAGGCCCTGGAGAAGACCAGCTGGGTCTTAGACTCCGCGCCCTGGGGAATCTTGGCTCTAGCTTCCGTTTGGATCCCGGTTGTGCTCCTCTGGTCCCGCTTTCCACAACCACCCAGTTTCCTATCCGCAGAAGCCAGCCATAGGGGTCACTACCCCGCGGTGCACTCCTGTCCCCCTACGGTGTGCATCTGGCACCTGGCCACAGGTGACCCTGACACTCCCAATATCCACAGAGGAGATATCTGGGGCCATTGGCTCCCTGACACCGAAAAGGACACCAGGTTTAGATGGATACCCTGTGGAGTGGTATGCTACCTATAGGGAAAGTCTGACACCAAGGTTACTTGAGGTGTTTAGCAAGGCTAGGGAGCTGGGGAGACTTCCAGATTCCCTCAGGGAGACATTGATCGTGCTAATACCTAAGCCGCACAAGGACCATGAACAGTGTGAATCACATAGGCCCATTTCATTAATTAATGTGGATGCCAAGATCCTCACCAAACTCCTCGCTGCCCGTCTGAATAAAGTTATAGCATCAATTATTCATCCTGACCAAACGGGCTTCATACCGACGCGCTCAACGGCCATAAACCTGAGACGTCTCTTTACTATTTTACAAACTGCGGGCCCAACACCGGACACTAGGATTGTGGTGTCCTTGGACACCCACAAGGCTTTTGATTCTATTGAATGGCCATATCTGGTGGCGGTCCTTGGGCGGCTCGGGTTTGGACCTAGATTTATAGCCTGGGTGAGGTTATTATATGCAGAACCGGTGGCACGATTAAGGGTGAATAACACCATTACAGACCAATTTAAAATAGCTAGGGGCACTAGGCAGGGGTGCCCTTTGTCGCCCCTGCTGTTTGCCCTGGCCATCGAACCCCTGGCAGCTCTGCTGAGGGTGGATGGGGAGATTAGGGGCTGTATGGTAAATGAAAGGGAAGAAAAGACATCACTTTACGCTGATGATATGCTCTTGTACCTGGCGGAAGCAGAGGGATCCTTGACAGCAGCCCTAGACAGAATATCCAGGTTTGGAACATACTCTGGCTTTAAAGTAAATTGGAACAAGTCAGTGATTTTTCCGTTCTGCTCCACGTGCTCACCTGTTCTCCCTCCGGAGATCCCATTGCAGGTGGTGTCTCGCTTCCGATATCTGGGGGTCGAGATACAGCTGCCGCTGAATACATTCATAGCTAATAATCTACTACCCTTGATGGCACGTCTTAAGGACAGTCTTCAGGTATGGGGCAAGTTGCCCCTCAACCTCCTTGGTAAAATAAACATATATAAAATGATTTATCTCCCAAGATTCCTATATCTGTTGTGGCACGCTCCGGTATACATACCCAAAAAATTGTTTTCAGAGATTACTAAACTGCTTTTGCCCTTCCTGTGGGGAGCTAAACCGGCCAGAGTGTCATTGGAAACACTGTACTTACCAATAAAATCGGGCAGATTGGCACTACCCGATCTCCAGTGTTACTATCTGGCTGCCCAGCTGACACATATACACTGGTGGGGCTTCCCCAAAATGGAGAATGCCTCGGTTGCCACCCAGGCGGCCCAGGTATTCTCTTATGAGGCTCTGAATAATATTGTGTATCGGGACGGGCCGTATCCGGAGCGGGGAGCAGGGATATTAAAACTATCATACAAGATATTTCACATGTGTAATGATCGAATGAAAGGCACTAGCCTAACGAGATCCCCGTACGCCCCTTTGTGGCGTAATCCGCAACTACAAGAGATATATAAAATCCCGGATGGGGAATGCTGGGCAGAATATGGGGTTAAGTATGCCCACCAACTATTTAGGGATGGGATGGTTAGAACATTTGCAGATCTCAAGACGGAATACGGCTTGCCTAATACCTTCTTCTTCCGTTACTTGCAACTGCGTCACGCAGCTAGAGCACAGTATGGGGGAGAGGAGGTGGCACTTCTCCCTTCATGTACGGAAAAACTGATAGCGGAGGAGGATCACTCTAAATTGATATCTAGGTACTATTTCGGCCTGCTGGCACCCTCCTCTGCTGGTCTGGAGAGGGTGGCAGCACAATGGAAAAGAGATATACCAACTATGTCAGAGGAGTCGTGGACTAAGGCCCTGGGCTCACTCGTGCCGGCAATGGTATCAGCCAGAGACAAATTAATACAGTTCAACTATCTCCACAGGACTTATTACACTCCGCATAGGTTGTATAGAATGGGAAGACGGGACACGTCAGAATGTCCTAGATGTAGAAATGAAATGGGAGATTTCTTTCATATGGTATGGTTATGCCCTAAAGTGATGTTATTTTGGAAAACAATCCTCCATTATTTGGAGGAGGCTATGGACGTTCCTAACATCTATTCCCCGGCCAGATGCTTATTAGGCGATCTGGAGGAGGAAGGGATATCTGATTCTCAGAAAAAACTACTCAGAATTCTCTTTTGCTACGCAAAGAAGGCTATAGCTCTAAGATGGAGGGAGCCGACCCCTCCCGCATTACAGAATTGGATAGACATGGTGAATCAAGCGCTACCATTATATAAGCTGACATATGTATCCAGGGGATGCCCAAAGAAATTCGATAAAATCTGGGCGGGATGGTTAAAAGATGAATTTATCGATCAGTGAAGTAACAGATGTGCAATAAGACAGTCAATATGTGATGTCCTGAGGTATTGGGACACCCGCTGTAGTGGGAACATGAACATACTTATACCTACCTTGTGCCGTATGTAACATGTTTGAGTTCGAAAAGAGGGGGGAGAGGGGGTGAATTTGTTGCTAGTATTAGTACTGTTTAAAAAAACAGGGGGGGGGAGTTTAATTAAAAACAAAAAAAAAAAATGTGTGTGTATGTAGGTATGTGTATATGTATGTATATGTATGTATATGTATATATATATATATATAAAATATATTAACTGACAGAATACATAAAAGATGGAAGTGCAGCAAATGTTGCTTGGATGTTCAATAAAGTGTAATGTATAACATAGATAAAGGAAAGATGTGAGACATGCACAAGATACAGATATGTTGATTATAGACTCTTTAATATTGTACCGCATATGTATAACCTTTCTACACAATGTATGTGAATTGCACTGTATAAGGTTCTGTGTATTGTGTCAAAATTTCAATAAATTTACCCTTTAAAAAAAAAAAAAGAAATGTCATTTTGTGCAGGGACAGTTCTAGACACGGGAAACATGTGCCACTTCACAGGCATACTATAGACACCCCCCAGGTACGATATTTAAAGGAATATTTCACACTTTTTTTTTTCACTTTAAGCATCATTAAAATCACTGCTCCTGAAAAAACGGCAGTTTTTAAAACTTTTTTTTGCATTGATACATGTCCCCTGGGGCCGAACCCTTTTTAGGACAATAACTTGCATATTAGCCTTTATAATTAGCACTTTTGATTTCAAACATTCGAGTCCCATAGACTTTAATGGGGTTTTAAAGTTTGCGCAAACTTTCGGTCCGTTCGCAGGTTCTAGTGCGAACCGAACCGGGGGGTGTTTGGCTCATCCCTACCCAATGGCCTAGAATATACTCCATGACATTTCTTTACCTGCATTACTAAGGGAGTAGTGTACTTATTTTTATGTTCATGTGGAGCCTTTTATTGATAAAACAAAATGGGAATGGTGGAGGTGAATATATGACCACCTTTATGCCATGGAGATTGGCAACATCTATTCTCCCATAGAGAGGCACATTATATAAACACACAAATATAGAATCCCAGAATTTAAATTTGTAACTCAAAATAGGATTCATCAAGATGTCCGCAGTGACAATTGGAATAAAAATATTCTGCAATAACAATCAAGATGGAATTAACAGGTTACCTGCCATTGCACCTCTAAGACTTAATAAAACAATATGTTTTAGTGTATTTCTGCATAGCTTTGTATCAGGAAAAGAACCTGAAATGTATAAAGGCTTTAAGTGATTTTTTTTTAAATAAACAATATCACGCTATTGGTTCCCTCCCTCTCTCATTTATTTGATGGGTATATTTGTAGGAGATGAGGATAAGAAGACAAGTCTCCTGAACTACCAAGCCAGCCACCATTACTCAATCATTACAAGTGCTTTTAAACCTTCTTATTAATTGAAGAGTCATGGCTCTCTGGTTAGTAGGACCTACTTATTCAGCACATCATGTGTATGTTTGTTTGAAAATAAACAAGACGGTGATGGTTTATATACAGGATGTCACACTGAAGACACAGAACTGAAGATTCTATTTGGATGAATTAATGAACTGCTTAAAGGACTTTTTTATATATTCGAGTTCAATTATACATAGCACTTTGCTCTTTGTATGTTTTTGCACTGTTGTCAAGACACTTATATATTGGTTTAAATTGGTATAGCACTGTGCACTTTGTCATGTTTTTGATGGTTGGGCTCGGATCGGTGACCACTGACTTCAAATTTTAGTTGTATCACCATAAGTGCTATTAACAATTAATATTAGAGCCCCCGCACTTTTTAAAAAAAAAATCACTTAGAGGTAGTTTTCTACCTTTGTAAGGGGAGCAGCTTTTTTATATATTTATTTACTATATATGGTTATTGGCGTGAGGTCCCCCCCTTTTCCATTTAGTTTATGTGATATGCGGCTCTGTATATACCCATTTTTTGCTATGGCATAGGCACGGCTAGGGCTGCCCTCCCTCCTTATGAAGGGAGGAAGCGGGATTATTGCAAAATGCTGTGTATCTTAGAAGATTAGGGGGTGGGAGAGGAGAATGTTTCTTTCATCATTTGTTACCTGTTAATGCTGCTAATGTCCCTCAGTCTCTTTACAACCTTTCCCTGCCCACATGCACTACAGTGGTAGCAGACTGCATGTGTTTTTTTAGAGTGCATATTTCCCAATTCTTGCTGGGTGCAATTGTTTTTTTCATAGACCTTTTTTTTTAAATAGTGACAAAAGTAAAATGCCTGTGCAATGTATGTCAGCCCATCACCTTTTAGTTTGCTTGGGGAAAGCATGTGACAGAGTGATTTACAGGCAGGAGATTATACAAGACACATAAAAAATGTAATCAACCCATAACACAAATGGGGTGATTTACTAAAACTGGTGCACACATTATCTGGTAAAGCTGTACATAGTAACCAATCAGCTTCTAACTTCAGCTTGTTCGATTAAGCTTTGACAATAAAACCTAGAAGCTACACCACATTCTGTGTGCACCAGTTTTAGTAAATCCCCCCAAAATGTCCAAACAAGGACCTTTATATAATCATCTCAAGCTGGTATTTTCATGAAACCTAGTTATCAAAACTAAAAAAGGCTTTCCAAGTAATCTTATCATGTTGAAGCTTATATGAGTTTATTGCTTGGGTTTATATCTACATTAACAAACTGTGCTTAAGTTCTTTGAATTGCAGTGCAAAACACAAAATAAAACCCAGGTGCATGCATGCATGCTATTCTCAAAACATTTGAAAATATTTTTTTTTAACCACTTAACGACCGCCCACTGTAAATATACGTTGGCAGAATGGCACCGACAGGCAGAATCACGTATATCTACGCGATCGCCTTTGTATAGTTGGGGGGTCCGATCGGACCCCCCTTCTTTACAGTGAGCGGTGGTTAATTGTTCAGGAGCGATCCGGGATGAGGGGACGGCCGTTCGATTCCGGCCACCCCCTCGCGATCGCTCCCGGCGAATGAGAGAGCTTCATCTGCCTGTGTAATGTAAACACAGGCAGAGGAAGTGATGTCATCTCTCCTGGGGCACTCACATATACCGAGCGCCGCAGAAGAGAAGATGCCAGGTTAGTGCACAAAACACTACACTGACACCAGGACACATAGGCACATAAATCGCCCCCCCCAGGCCCCCCCAGACACCCCCAGATCACCCCCCAGCCCCCAGTCACAGTGTCACTGATTGCAGTGACCATTTATTTACTGATCACTGCAATCAGTGACATTTGTGACTGTAAAAGTGTCACTAAAGTTAGTTTTAGGTCCAGTGTAGCCCCCTAACCCCACCCTAATAAAGGTTTAATCCCCTGATCGCCCCCCAGATAACCCTTTCACCCCCTATCACCACTGTCGCTAAGCGATCATTTTTCTGATCGCTGTCTTAGCGTCGGTGATACCGATCGGTAGCCAGTAATTTTTTTTAGGTTCGCCGCAGGTTTTTATAGCATCAGGTACCCCCATATATTATCTAATAAAGGTTTAACCCCCTTGATCGCCCCCCAGGTAACCCTTTCACCCCCTATCACCACTGTCGCTAAGCGATAGTTTTTCTGATCGCTGTCTTAGTGTCGGTGATGCCGATCGGTAGCCAGTAATTTATTTTAGGTTTGCCGTAGGTTTTTATAGTGTCAGGTACCCCCATATATTATCTAATAAAGGTTTAACCCCCTTGATTGCCCCCCAGGTAACCCTTTCACCCCCTATCACCACTGTCGCTAAGCGATCGTTTTTCTGATCGCTGTCTTAGTGTCGGTGATGCCGATCGGTAGCCAGTCATTTTTTTTAGGTTCCCCCGTCAGGTTTTTATATAGCGTCAGGTACCCCCATATATTACCTAATAAAGGTTTTAACCCCCTAATTGCCCCTAGTTAACCCTTTCACCAGTGATCACCATATAAGTGTTACGGGTGACGCTGGTTAGTTAGTTTGCTTTTTATAGTGTCAGGGCACCCGCCGTATATAACCCAATAAAGGTTTAACCCCCTGATCGCCCAGCGGGTGATATCAATTAGGCTTTAGCGTCAGAGAGGGTCTGCGTCACACCCCAGGCAGCGTCAGGTTAGTGCCAGTAACGCCAACACCCACGCGTGAAGCATACACCTCCCTTAGTGGTATAGTATCTGAACAGATCAATATCTGATCTGATCAGATCTATACTAGCGTCCCCAGCAGTTCAGGGTTCCCAAAAACGCAGTGTTAGCGGGATCAGCCCAGATACCTGCTAGCACCTGCGTTTTGCCCTTCCGTTCAGCCCAGGCCACCCAAGTGCAGTATCGATTGATCACTGTCACTTACAAAACACAACACACATAACTGCAGCGTTCGCAGAGACAGGCCTGATCCCTGCGACTCCAGTGCTGTAGGAGGTGATTTCACCACCACAGTTAAAAAAAAAAGCAAATATGCCGAAGCATTGGGGCAGCAGGGGCGGAGGAGTGATTTTGCTCCTAATGCCGCGTACATACGATCGAAATTCCGACGGAGGCTTGCCCGTGGAAAAGTCTGACCATGTGTGTGCGGCATAACTTTTTTGCAGGAGGATGCCCCCATGCTTCGGCATATATAAATGGTGCGTGTATGCCCATCATTAGAAGTGGGTGGATGAAGGGCTGTATTCTAATGGTGGGCATACCCACAGATCAATCTCTTTTTTTGTTCAGCCAACAGGCTGCATGAAAAAAAAAGATTACAATACATGTCCAACAAGGACCAGCAATGTACTGGTATGTTGCTGGAATTTGAATGTTTATACCAGAATGATGCCCGCGGGTTTAGGTATCATCTTGGTATCATTCTTTTCAGCCAGCGGCCGGCTTTCATGTAAAAGCAATCCTAGTGGCTAATAAGCCTCTGGACTGCTTTTACAAGCAGTGGGAGGGAATGTCCCCCCCCGGATATAAAAAGCGCCATTGGGAAATTGGGAAAGAATTTTATCACACCGATCTTGGTGTGGTCAGATGCTTTGAGGGCAGTGGAAAGATCTAGGGTCTAGAAGACCCCAGTTTTTTTCAAAAAAAGAGTACCTGTCACTACCTATTGCTATCATAGGGGATATTTACATTCCCTGAGATAACAATAAAAATGATAAAAAAAATTAAATATGGAAGGAACAGTTTAAAAATAAAATAAAAAAGCAAAATTAATAATAAAAAAAAAAGCACCCCTGTCCTGCCCTGTTCTTGCCCAATGGCGAACGCAAGCGTCGGTCTGGCGTCATATGTAAACAGCAATTGCATCATGCATGTGAGGTATCACCGCGAAGGTCAGATCAAGGGCAGTAATTTTAGCAGTAGACCTCCTCTGTAAATATAACGGGGTAACCTGTAAAGGCTTTTAAAGGCTTTTAAAAATGTATGTAGTTTGTCGCCAATGCGCGTTTGTGCGAAATTTTAAAGCATGTCGTGTTTGGTATCTATGTACTCGGCCTAAGATCATCTTTTTTATTTCATCAAACATTTGGGCAATATAGTGTGTTTTAGTGCATTAAAATTAAAAAAAGTGCATTTTTTCCCCAAAAAATGCTTTTGAAAAATCGCTGCGCAAATACTGTGTAGAAAAAAAAATACAACACCCACCATTTTAATCTGTAGGGTCTTTGCTTTAAAAATATATATAATGTTTGGGGGTTCAACATAATTTTCTTGCAAAAATGTTTTTTTTTCATGTAAACAAAAAGTGTCAAAAAGGGCTTTGTCTTCAAGTGGTTAGAAGAGTGGATGTAAGCTTCCTAATGTTGTGTATAAAATGCCAGAACAGTTCAAAACCCCCCCAAATGACCCCATTTTGGAAATTAGACACCCCAAGCTATATACTGAGAGGCATGTCGAGTCCATGGAATATTTTATATGTTGACACAAGTTGCCGAAAAAAGACAATTTATTTTTTATTTTTTTATTTTTTGCACAAAGTTGTCACTAAATGATATATTGCTCAAACATGCCATGGGCATATGTGGAATTACACCCCAAAATACATTCTGTTGCTTCTCCTGAGTACGGGGATACAACATGTGTGAGACTTTTTGGGAGCCTAGCCGCGTACGGGACCCCAAAAACCAAGCACCGCCTTCAGGCTTTCTAAGGGTGTAAATTTTTGATTTCACTTCTCACTGCCTATCACAGTTTCGGAGGCCGTGGAATGCCCAGATGGCACAAAACCCCCCCAAATTACCCCATTTTGGAAAGTAGACACCCCAAGCTATTTGCTGAGAGGTATTGTGAGTATTTTGCAGATCTCGCTTTTTGTCACAAAGTTTTGAAAATTGAAAAAATAAAATATATATATATATTTTCTTTCTTCATTTTCAAAAACAAATGAGAGCTGTAAAATACTCACCATGCCTCTCAGCAAATAGTTGGGGTGTCTACTTTCCAAAATGGGGTCATTTGGGGGGGTTTCGTGCTATTTTGGCATTTTATGGCCTTCGAAACTGTGTTAGGTAGTGAGGAGTGAAATCAAAAATTTGTGCCTAGAAATCCTGAAGGCGGTGCTTGGTTTTCGGGGTCCTGTACGCGGCTAGGCTCCTAAAAAGTCCCACACATGTGGTATTCCCATACTCAGGAGAAGCAGCAAAATGTATTTTGGGGTGTAATTCCACATATAACCATGGCATGTGTGAGCAATATATCATTTAGTGACAACTTTTTGTAATTTTTTTTTGTCATTATTCAATCACTTGGGACAAAAAAAAAATATTCAATGGGCTCAACAGGCCTCTCAGCAATTTCCTTGGGGTGTCTACTTTCTAAAATGGTGTCATTTGTTTGTTTTTTTTGCTATTTTGGCATTTTCTTTTTTTGTCATTATTCAATCACTTGAGACAAAAAAAAAATATTCAATGGGCTCAACATTAGTGTTGAGCGAACCCGAACTGTAAAGTTCGGGTCTGTACCGGACTTTAGCTTTTTCCCGAACCCGAACCCGAACTTTGCGCAAAAGTCCGGGTTCGGGTTCGGGTTCGGCAATCTAATTACGCAGTTAGAAATGCTTCAGGGGCCAGCCAATCACCTTTTGATTAGCTGGTGTGCCCTTAGAAGCCATCATAGCCATGCCTACTAATGGCATGGCTGTGATTGGTCAGTGCAACATGTGACCCAGCTTCTATATAAGCTAGAGGCACACAGCACACACGTCACTCTGCTTCAGAATAGATAGGGAGAGGATCTTGTCTGCTGCTGCTGCTTTTAGGGAGAGATAGAAAAATACATGAGTTAGTCCTGATTCTGGAATCTGAGGGAAAAGATAGAGAGACAGTGTAGTGTAGGGCCAGGTTCCTGTTTTTTGCTTTTAGGGAGAGAGATATATTATATAGGAATAGGAGTCCAGATTCAGAGATATAACTCAGCGATCTGCATAGGTTTACCTGTTTGTGTTGCAGTGCAGTCTTTTTACACTGCTATGAGCCTAGTGTCAGAGAAAATCTACCTTTTATCTGCAAGCTCAGTGCACCAGCACTGCATATATTACGTTGAGAGATACTCCGTTTCCATACTTAGGACAAAAAAAAAGGCACTTTATTGTGCTCTTTTCCAAAAGACCCATTAAGGGCAAAAAAAATAAAAAAATTCCATTTTATTTTGCTCGTGCAAAAAAAACCCGTTTAGGGCAAAAAAATAAAATAAAAAAATTTGCACTTTAATGTATGCTTGCAAAAAGACCAATTTAGGGCCACAAAAAATATTTTGCAGTGTGTTATACATATGTGGAGGCGTGTAAAATAAACAATTTCTATATATTTGTCTTCTACTGTGCTATACTAAAAAAACATTTTTTTTTTTGAATAGCATTTTCTGCAGTTCTGTAGCTGTGCGATTCAGCGGTTACGTACTGTGTGTGTGTTGTGGTCTTCCAAAAAACGCCATTTAGGGCCACAAAAAATATTTTGCAGTGTGTTATACATATGTGGAGGTGTGTGAAATAAACAATTTATATATAGTTTTCTTCTACTGTGCTATACTAAAAAAAAACATTTTTTTTGAATAGCATTTTCTGCAGTTCTGTAGCTGTGCGATTCAGCGGTTACGTACTGTGGGTGTGTTCTGCTCTTCCAAAAACACCCATTTAGGGCAAGATCCTAAGTTTGGAAAATATGAGGAGAAGGTCAAAGGGATGTGGTGGCCCCGGTCGTGGTGCTGCTGGCGGAGCTCCTGTTGCAGGGAGAGGACGTGGTGGATCTGTGCCAGATACACGCACAAGTGAAACACCTTTCTCAGGTGCGAGTAGGCGACCGAGCCTGCGGCGGTATTTTGTCGCGCCTAATGAGGCTGTATGAATGTTTAGGCCAGGACAAGTACAGGCGATAGTAGATTGGGTTGCTGACAGTGCCTCGGGTTCCTTCACATTGTCTCCCACCCACTCTTCTGATGAAAGATCAGAGTTGGCACCTGAAACCCATGTCCATCAGTCTTTCACCTCACCCCCTTGCAAATCAGCCAAGCAGTCTGAGCCCCAAATAATGCAGCAGTCTCTTCTGCTTTTCAATGACTCTGTTAGCAGGGTTTCCCAGGGCCATCCACCTAGCCCTGCCCCAGAAGTGGAAGAGATTGAGTGCACCGATGCCCAACCACTTATGTTTCATGATGAGTACATGGGAGGACCATCGCAGCACATCTCGGATGATGACAAAACACAGGTGCCAACTGCTGCTGCTTTTGCAATTGTGCAGACAGACAAGGAGGGCAGGGGTGAAGACTGGGTGGAAGATGATGTGGAGGACGATGAGGTCCTCGACCCCACATGGAATCAATGTTATGCAGGTGACCAGTGTAGTTTGGAGGAAGAGGCGGTGGTCGCACAGAGCCACCAGCACAGCAGAAGAGGGAGCAGGGTGCAAAAGCGGAGCGTCCGTCCCCTAGACAGTATGTCTGCTACTGCCCAACGCAGCAAGGGACCGAGCACACCAAAGCCAGGTCCAAGGAGTTCCCTAGCGTGGCAGTTCTTCACACAATGTGCTGATGACAAGACACGAGTGGTTTGCACGCTGTGCAATCAGAGCCTGAAGCGAGGCATAAACGTTCTCAACCTGAGCACAACCTGCATGACCAGGCATCTAAGTGCAAAGCACGAGCTGCAGTGGAGTAGACACCTCAAAAACCAAGAAAGGTCTCTGGCTCCTCCTGCTTCCTCTTCTGCTGCAGTCTCGGCCTCTTCATCCACCTCTGTAGTGACAGTGGCACCTGCCCCCCCGCAAACAGAGGATCTACCAGCAACACTACCACCTGGGTCACCAACCATCTCCACAATGTCCCATGGAAGCGTTCAGCTCTCTATCTCCCAAACATTGGAGCGGAAGAGGAAGTACCCCCCTAGCCACCCGCGATCCCTGGCCCTGAATGCCAGCATTTTAAAACTCCTGGCCTTTGAAATGCTGTCATTCCGTCTGGTGGAGATGCAGAGTTTTAAAAGCCTGATGGCATTGGCTGTCCCACAGTACGTCGTGCCCAGCCGCCACTACTTTTCCAGGCGAGCCATCCCTTCCCTGCACTACCAAGTGGGGGACAAAATCAGGTGTGCACTGCGCAACGACATCTGTGGCAAGGTCCACCTAACTACGGATGCGTGGACCAGTAAGCACGGTCAGGGACGTTATATCTCCCTAACAGCACACTGGGTAAATGCAGTGGTAGCTGGGCCTGAGGCAGATAGCAGTTTGGCGCATGTCCTTCCACCACCGAGGATTGCAGGGCGCTTCAGTTTGCCTCCTGTTGCTAACTCCTCCTACTCAGCTTCCTCATCCTCTACCGCCTCCTCATCCGGTCAGCGTAACACCTTCACCACCAACTTCAGCACAGCCAGGGGTAAACGACAGCAGGCAGTTTTAAAACTTTCCTGTTTGTAGGAAAAAACCCACACCGCGCAGGAGTTGTGGAGGGACATGGAACAACAGACCAATGAGTGGTTGCTGTCAGTGAGCCTCAAGCCCGGCCTGGTGGTGTGCGATAATGGGCGAAATCTCGTAGCAGCTCTGGGCCTAGCCGGTTTGATGCACATCCCTTGCCTGGCGCATGTGCTGAACTTGGTGGTCCAGAGGTTCCTTAAAAATTACCCCAATATGCCAGAGCTGCTGCAGAAAGTGCGGGCTGTGTGTGCGCACTTTCGGCGTTCTCACCCTGCTGCTGCTCGCCTGTCAGCGCTGCAGTGTAACTTCGGCCTTCCCGCTCACCGCCTCATATGTGACGTGCCCACAAGGTGGAACTCCACCTTGCACATGCTGGCCAGACTGTGCGAGCAGAAGCAGGCGATAGTGGAGTTTCAGCTGCAGCAATCACGCGTGAGTCGCTCTGCGGAACAGCACCACTTCACCACCAATAACTGGGCCTCCATGCGAGACCTGTGTGCCTTGTTGCGCTGTTTCGAGTACTCCACCAACATGTCCAGTGCCAATGACGCCGTTCTCAGCGTTACTATCCCAGTTCTATGCCTCCTTGAAAAAACGCTTTGGGCGATGATGGAAGAGGATGTGGCACAGGAGGATGAGGAGGAGGAGGAAGCGGGATCATTTCAAAGGCTTTCAGGGCAGTCTTTCACAAGTGGCTACGAGGGTGTGTTCCTGCACCAACAAACGCCAGGTACACAATTGTCCGGCAGAAAGGGCACAGTTCTGGAGGATGACGAGGTGGAGGAGGAGATGGAGGAGGAGGAGGAGGAGCCATTTTCACAGCAGGGTGGCACCCAGACCAGCTCGTGGCCATCACTGGTGCGTGGCTGGGGGGATACAGAGGACACAGACGATACACCTCCCACAGAGGACAGCTTTTCTTTGCTTCTGGGCAGCCTGGCACACATGAGCGATTACATGCTGCAGTGTTTCCGCAATGACCGCCGAGTTGCCCACATTTTAACTGGTGCTGATTACTGGGTGGCCACCCTGCTGGATCCCCATTACAAGGACAACGTCCTTAATTACCTCACTGGAGCGGGATCGTAAGATGCGTGAGTACAAGCGCACGCTGGTAGACGCGCTGCTGGTGGCATTCCCACCTGACAGCGGGCGTATGGTGGAAGCACAAGGCGAAGGCAGAGGAGGAGGAAGAGATCGCCAACGCAGCCGGGGCACCGGCAGCACCTCAGAAGGCAGGGTTAGCATGGCTGAAATGTGGAAAAGCTTTGTCAGCACGCCACAACAACCAGCACCACCAGCTGAGATGGAATGTCTTAGCAGGAGGCAGCATTTCACCAACATGGTTGAGCAGTATGTGTCCACAGGCCTACACGTACTGGATGACGGGTCTGCCCCCTTTAACTTCTGGGTCTCCAAATTGGGCACATGGCCTGAGCTTGCCCTTTATGCCTTGGAGGTGCTGGCCTGCCCTGCAGCCAGTGTATTATCTGAACGTGTATTTAGCACGGCAGGGGGCGTTATCACAGACAAGCGCAGCCGCCTGTCCAGAGCCAATGTGGACAAGCTCACGTTCATTAAAATGAACCAGGCATGGATCCCACAGGACTTGTCTGTACCTTCTGCAGAATAGACATGTATACCGGTGTTGTGACAAAAACTGTCCGGCCATCGGATTGTGTCCGGCCCGTACTGCGAAGGCGCAGAGCTTGCGCAGTACAGAGGACAAGGAGATTCACAAAATCTCCGAAGATGAACGGCGCCTGCGCCGTGAGTGCAGGTTCAAGCCCCAACATCCAAGTGGACATACGGTAGCACATAGTAACAGGGCCCCTCACGGGCTCGCTTCGATCGCCACGCTTCGGGCACGGCCTCACTTGGCTCGGCTTGAACCACGGATGGTGTGGCCTTCACCTGAACTCACCACGCAGGCGCCGTTCATCTTGGGAGATTTTCGAAATCCTCTTGTCCTACATACTGAGCAAGCGCAGTACAGGGTGGACACTATTCGACGGGGGACAGAATTTGACACATCACTGGCCTTACCCAGCCATTGTTGTATTTTTGAACCAGTGTTGGCTACCTCGTCCTCCACTGCCGCTTCCACCTACACAGCCACATCCACCGCCACCTCAACCTCCTGCTCCATATGGACCTCGTCCTCCTAGGTCAAGATTATAATTTTTATTTTATTTTTTTGTAGCGCACAGATCCTTTCCCCCTTACCTGCCTTTATGTTGTTGGCTCCTCGCAGGAGGGAGAAAGGCACACCGCACTACCAGCCCGTACCCTCCTATATAAAGAGGTTGAGCGGTGTACTTGACGGGTCGTGTTCACAGCTGGAGTCAAAACTCCTCCAGAGGATGATTCTCACCTCTACTGTAGGTAGAGGCAAGTCCTTTAATTCCCAGTAAAGTCAATGTCCACACCAGCTGAAATTACAACACTTATTCTCTCATGGCAAAATAAACTCTACTCGGATAGAAAAGGTTAGAGCAAAGAAACAGGACAGCTTAAGGTGTGGAGGAGGTCCAGGCACAAACGTAGCACATTCACTTCACTGCTTAGGTTTCTCAAACAGTTTTAGGTGCACGGTCTCTGCCACAGACCTTGAGGTTGGTCTCTGCCACAGACCGGGTGTAAAAGGCCCCTGCCACGGACCTGGAGAACTTTGGTCTCTGCCACAGACCAGGGTGTATAAGGCCCCTGCCACGGGCCGGGTGAATAAGGCCTCTGATACAGTCAAGATGACCTTGAGCTTCTCCTTCTACGAACCTAGCCCATATCAAGGGGAAGATATCTCTCCAGGGAGTCAACAGACCCTTCCTTCACCGTGACTCTCGCATCGGTCCATCAGAATGATCCTCCCTTCCCTGGAACATGGTCCCCTACACGAGGCGGCACCCTAAGACTCCTCGACCCTTAGCGGACTCCAGACGAAGGCTCTGGACTCCAGGCTTTACTCCCGCACCTAGGCCTCCATACCCAGGGCAGCAGGAACTCCAGGATAGTAACTCACCCCGGGCTAAAGGTACCCGAGATGGAACAGGAACACATGCACCCAGGCCGAAGGCACCTGGGCGTGGACCCCACTGGACATCAGCCCCCAGGCCAAAGGTCTGCCCCTTTTATATGCTCTCCTGGCATGCACAGCAGGTTCCCCGCCCCGCTGTACTACTGCCAAGAGGAGACACAAAAGGCACAGCACTGTATCGGCGGTTCAACCCTAGCCTACCATGGCAGCGCCACCTGTAGGCCGCAGGGAACTGCACACCAATACTGTCCCCCGAGGACAAAATGGTCCATGAATCCTACAGAATTAGGGTGTTTGAGCCTATTTACCACTCAAACACTTCCCTTAAATTTAGCACCCCGCTACATTTTTATTTCAAAGCATTTTATTTTCCCACTAGCTTATCCATTAAATTGAATAATTTATTCCAGAAAGGGCGTATTCTGGGGCATTCCCACAATATGTGTGGCATTGTGCCGTTGAGTTTCTGAGATTCTTAATGACTTCCCGTACCTCTTCTGCTGAAAAGGGGGCCTCCAGCATATTTTTTTATTTTTTTTATGTTATTTTAAGTTATTTCCCTATCCACATTTGTTTGCAGAGCACTTGCCATGCTCTTAACAACATTTTGCTGCCATTTGCAGCCCTCCAGCCCTTTCCATTACTTTTTTAGAGCCTTTTTAGTCCTTAGAAGTCCGGGTCCCCATTGACTTCAATGGGGTTCGGGTTCAGGTTCGGGTTAAAGTTCGGTCCAGAACCCGAACTTTTTTCCGAAGTTCGGCTGAACCCGTCGAACCCGAACATCCAAGTGTCCGCTCAACTCTACTCAACATGCCTCTCAGCAATTTCTTTGGGATGTCTACTTTCCAAAATGGGGTCACTTGGGGGGGTTTTGTACTGCCCTGCCATTTTAGCACCTCAAGAAATGAGATAGGCAGTCATAAATTAAAAGCTGTGTAAATTCCAGAAAATGTACCCTAGTTTGTAGACGCTATAACTTTTCCGCAAACCAATAAATATACGCTTATTGACATTTTTTTTACTAAAGACATGTGGCTGAATACATTTTGGCCTAAATATATGACTAAAATTGAGTTTATTCGATTTTTCTTATTACAAAATGAAGAAAATATCATTTTTTTTCAAAATTTTCGGTCTTTTTCCGTTTATATCGCAAAAAATAAAAATCGCAGAGGCAATCAAATACCAATAAAAGAAAGCTCTATTTGTGGGAAGAAAAGGACGCAAATTTCGTTTGGTTACAACATTGCATGTCGGCACAATTTCCAGTTAAAGCAGCGCAGTGCAAAATTCTGAAAACAGCTCTGGTCCTTTAGCTACCAAATGGTCTGGGGCTTAAGTGGTTACTCAAACATTTATTTAGTTACTTACATTTATTTTCATTCCACTTCATGGCCTCTTAAGGCATTAGTGATTAGTTTGCAGCGAGTTATTGGGGGCAGTGTGTAGAGAGGATGAGGTGCCATTGGAAGCTACTACAGTGTGGGGAAGCAGTTTTGGGACCGGATCATGGCAAGTTAGTGCCACTCCCAGGATTAGGGATGAGCTTCGTGTTCGAGTCGAACATACGTTCGACTCGAACATCGGCTGTTCGAAGATCGAACGATTTGGGCCGTTCGCGCCAAATTCGAGTGACGCGAACGGCCCACAATGCACTACGCCATCGCAGTGTCATCCAGGCGCTGTGATTGGCCAAGCATGCACTGTGACCCCTCATGCTTGGCCAATCACAGCGCCGGCAGCGAGGAGAGCAATGATTGGCCACAGGCAGGATGCCTGTGGCCAATTATTTCTGAGGGGGTTTAGTACACGCCCCACACTATAAAAGGCCGCCAGCGCGGCGGCCTTGTGTAGTGTGTTCCGGAGCAGAGAAAGAGAAGCATAGGCAGGGACAGTGTCATTATTTTTCCTTTACTAATCCTGGATTCCTTGTGTTTAGGGACAGATAAGGATAGGTAGGGAGAGTGTCAGTGACAGTGTGCTATTCTGTGCTAATCCTTGTTTGTAGGGACAGAGAGGTACAGTGAGGGAAAGTGTCAGTGTGCTATTCTGTTCTAAACCAATCTTGCTGAACCATATTTTCAATCCTTGAGTTTAGGGACAGAGAGGTACAGTGAGGGAAAGTGTCAGTGTGCTATTCTGTTCTAAACCAATTTTGCTGTTCCATATTTTCAATCCTTGAGTTTAGGGACAGAGAGGGACACTCATGGCAATTTTCAGTGTGCTATTCTGTGCTAAATCTTGTTTGTAGGGAGGGACAGAGTAGGACAGTGAGGGAAAGTGTCAGTGTGCTATTCTGTTCTAAACCAATTTTGCTGTTCCATATTTCAAATCCTTGAGTTTAAGGACAGAGAGGTACAGTGAGTGAAACTGACAGTGTGCTATTCTGTTCTAAACCAATTTTGCTGTTCCATATTTCAAATCCTTGAGTTTAGGGACAGAGAAGGACACTCGTGCAAATTATCAGTGTGCTATTCTGTGCTAAAACTTGTTTGTAGGGAGGGACAGAGTAGGACAGTGAGGGAAAGTGTCAGTGTGCTATTCTGTTCTAAACCAATTTTGCTGAACCATATTTTCAATCCTTGAGTTTAGGGACAGAGAGGTACAGTGAGTGAAACTGATAGTGTGCTATTCTGTTCTAAACCAATTTTGCTGTTCCATATTTCAAATCCTTGAGTTTAGGGACAGAGAAGGACACTCGTGCAAATTATCAGTGTGCTATTCTGTGCTAAATCTTGTTTGTAGGGAGGGACAGAGTAGGACAGTGAGGGAAAGTGTCAGTGTGCTATTCTGTTCTAAACCAATTTTGCTGAACCATATTTTCAATCCTTGAGTTTAGGGACAGAGAGGTACAGTGAGTGAAACTGACAGTGTGCTATTCTGTTCTAAACCAATTTTGCTGTTCCATATTTCAAATCCTTGAGTTTAGGGACAGAGAAGGACACTCGTGCAAATTATCAGTGTGCTATTCTGTGCTAAAACTTGTTTGTAGGGAGGGACAGAGTAGGACAGTGAGGGAAAGTGTCAGTGTGCTATTCTGTTCTAAACCAATTTTGCTGTTGCATATTTTCAATCCTTGAGTTTAGGGACAGAGAAGGACACTCGTGGCAATTTTCAGTGTGCTATTCTGTGCTAAATCTTGTTTGTAGGGAGGGACAGAGTAGGACAGTGAGGGAAAGTGTCAGTGTGCTATTCTGTTCTAAACCAATTTTGCTGTTCCATATTTCCAATCCTTGAGTTTAGGGACAGAGAAGGACACTCGTGGCAATTTTCAGTCTGCTATTCTGTGCTAAATCTTGTTTGTAGGGAAGGACAGAGTAGGACAGTGAGGGAAAGTGTCAGTGTGCTATTCTGTTCTAAACCAATTTTGCTGTTCCATATTTCAAATCCTTGAGTTTAGGGACAGAGAGGTACAGTGAGTGAAACTGACAGTGTGCTATTCTGTTCTAAACCAATTTTGCTGTTCCATATTTCAAATCCTTGAGTTTAGGGACAGAGAAGGACACTCGTGGCAATTTTCAGTGTACTATTCTGTGCTAAATCTTGTTTGTAGGGAGGGACAGAGTAGGACAGTGAGGGAAAGTGTCAGTGTGCTATTCTGTTCTAAACCAATTTTGCTGTTCCATATTTCAAATCCTTGAGTTTAGGGACAGAGAGGTACAGTGAGTGAAACTGACAGTGTGCTATTCTGTTCTAAACCAATTTTGCTGTTCCATATTTCAAATCCTTGAGTTTAGGGACAGAGAAGGACACTCGTGCAAATTATCAGTGTGCTATTCTGTGCTAAATCTTGTTTGTACGGAGGGACAGAGTAGGACAGTGAGGGAAAATGTCAGTGTGCTATTCTGTTCTAAACCAATTTTGCTGTTCCATATTTTCAATCCTTGAGTTTAGGGACAGAGAAGGACACTCGTGGCAATTTTCAGTGTGCTATTCTGTGCTAAATCTTGTTTGTAGGGAGGGACAGAGTAGGACAGTGAGGGAAAGTGTCAGTGTGCTATTCTGTTCTAAACCAATTTTGCTGTTCCATATTTTCAATCCTTGAGTTTAGGGACAGAGAAGGACACTCGTGGCAATTTTCAGTGTGCTGTTCTGTGCTAAATCTTGTTTGTAGGGAGGGACAGAGTAGGACAGTGAGGGAAAGTGTCAGTGTGCTATTCTGTTCTAAACCAATTTTGCTGTTCCATATTTCAAATCCTTGAGTTTAGGGACAGAGAGGTACAATGAGTGAAACTGACAGTGTGCTATTCTGTTCTAAACCAATTTTGCTGTTCCATATTTCAAATCCTTGAGTTTAGGGACAGAGAAGGACACTCATGGCAATTTTCAGTGTGCTATTCTGTGCTAAATCTTGTTTGTAGGGAGGGACAGAGTAGGACAGTGAGGGAAAGTGTCAGTGTGCTATTCTGTTCTAAACCAATTTTGCTGTTCCATATTTTCAATCCTTGAGTTTAGGGACAGAGAAGGACACTCGTGGCAATTTTCAGTGTGCTATTCTGTGCTAAATCTTGTTTGTAGGGAGGGACAGAGTAGGACAGTGAGGGAAAGTGTCAGTGTGCCATTCTGTTCTAAACCAATTTTGCTGTTCCATATTTCAAATCCTTGAGTTTAGGGACAGAGAAGGACACTGGTGGCAATTTTCTGTGTGCTATTCTGTGCTAAATCTTGTTTGTAGGGAGGGACAGAGTAGGACAGTGAGGGAAAGTGTCAGTGTGCTATTCTGTTCTAAACCAATTTTGCTGTTC
Organism: Rana muscosa; assembly: GCA_029206835.1. Taxonomy (NCBI): domain Eukaryota; kingdom Metazoa; phylum Chordata; class Amphibia; order Anura; family Ranidae; genus Rana; species Rana muscosa. Next base: position 571,398,728 of record CM055121.1, read on the forward strand.
CATATTTTCAATCCTTGAGTTTAGGGACAGAGAAGGACACTCGTGGCAATTTTCAGTGTGCTATTCTGTGCTAAATCTTGTTTGTAGGGAGGGACAGAGTAGGACAGTGAGGGAAAGTGTCAGTGTGCTATTCTGTTCTAAACCAATTTTGCTGTTCCATATTTTCAAAACCTTGTGTTTAGGGACAGAGAAGGATAGGCAGGGGACAGTGTCAGTGTCATTGTTGCTAAGCCTCCTGCACAGTATACACCTGAAGGTAGCCCTTATTGCTCTTTTTCCCATCTCCCTGCAGGCCATCCATTAAAATGTCTGGAAGGCAAACAAGGAGAGGCAGACAGTCAGGAGGCAAAAAAAGAGGGCAAGCAGGCTCTGTGTCTGGGGGCAACAGTGCTGGTCGTGGACGCGGTGCATTGTCATCAGCACATGGCCATGGGACACGCTTGTCCTTCTTTTCGGCAGCTGGACATGTTGAGCCACATCATGCCGAAGACTTGGTAGAGTGGATGACCAAGCCCACCTCATCCTCCTCATCCTCTCTCACCCAGGCTCAGGGTACTGGCAAAGCAGCTGCCAAAGCGTCCTCTTCTCTGGTATCATTATCTTTATTAGTCAATCCTTCCCTAGACCCACCATGTCCTCCTCCTGAGGAGTCCCCCGAACTGTTTGAGCACAGTGTTGGGTACATGCTCCAGGAGGATGCCCAGCGTTTGGAAGGATCTGATGATGATACCCAGCTAGAGGAAGGCAGCAGCGTGAGAGCAGAGAGAGGGACTGCTCAAGAAGGACACCAATCTGGCAGTCATGCTCCAGCAGCTGCAGCATACTGCCAGATTGGCTCCAGTGATGAGGAGGGAGGGGATGATGAGGTCACTGACTCCACGTGGGTGCCTAATAGGAGAGAGGAGGAGGAGGAGGAGGAGGAGGATGAGGAGGAGGCACATCTCCAACGAGGCAGGATGCCCTTGAGTGGCCAGCGTATGGGCAGCACACCGACGGAATCACACCGCAGAGCTCCGCCTGTGCAGGGCGCTGCCTCTGCCCGTCATTCAAAAAGTTCTTTGGTGTGGGCCTTTTTTGAGGCGAGTGCATCAGATCGCACAGCTGCTGTTTGCAACATATGTCTCAAGCGTATATCGCGTGGCCAAAACATCAGCCGCTTGGGCACCACATGCTTGATCAGACATATGTTGACCTGCCATGCAGCTCGTTGGCAAGCCTACCTTAAAGACCCACACCAAAGAACAAAGCTGACCTCTTCTGAGAGGAATGAAGGTGTAGAATTAGGTGTGTCACAGGCAAGTACTTGCGGGCACTCTGCTAGCAGTACACCAACGTCCGATTCTAGCAGGCAAATTTCCCTGCCCCAGCTGCTGGACCGTCGAAAGAAGTTCACTCCCAGCCATCCACATGCCCAGCGGTTGAATGCTAGCTTGGCTAAATTGCTAGCGCTTCAACTGCTGCCTTTTCAGTTGGTAGACTCGGCCCCCTTCCGTGAGTTTGTGCAATGTGCGGTTCCTCAGTGGCAGGTTCCCAAACGCCACTTTTTCGCACGGAAGGCGATTCCGGCTCTCTACAGGCATGTGGAAGGCAATGTCTTGGCCTCGCTGGACAGGGCGGTCAGCGGTAAGGTGCATATTACCGCTGACTCATGGTCCAGCAGGCATGGACAGGGACGTTGCCTTTATTTCACGGCCCATTGGGTCACTCTTTTGGCAGCTGGGAAGGATGCAGGACAAGGTGCAGTAGTGTTGGAGGTTGTTCCACCCCCACGCCTCCAAAATGCTACTACTGGTTGTGACACACCTCTCTCCTCCACCCCCTCCTCTTCTTCTTCCTCCATGGCCTCTTCCTGTGGTTTGTCCTCGGAACCAGCGGTGCTCCGTAGGCGTTCAAGGGGCTACGCAAGTACGCAGGCAAAAAGATGCCATGCCGTGCTTGCGCTGGTGTGTTTGGGGGACAGAAGCCACACTGGGGCAGAGGTCCTGTCTGCTCTGCAGGGGCAGGCCGAGAGGTGGTTGACGCCACGCCAGCTTAAGCCAGGAATGGTGGTTTGCGACAATGGCACCAACCTCCTCTCCGCCCTCCGACAGGGACAACTGACCCATGTGCCCTATATGGCTCACGTCCTTAACCTGGTGGTGCAGCGGTTCTTGGGCAGGTACCCGGGCTTACAGGATGTCCTGAGGCAGGCCAGGAAAGTCTGTGTGCATTTCCGCAGATCTTATAATGCCAGTGCTCGCCTGGCTGAGCTGCAAAAGGAGTTGAACCTGCCCAAGAACCGCCTTATATGTGACATGCCCACCAGGTGGAACTCAACGTTGGCCATGCTGCAGCGGCTGCACATGCAGCAGAGGGCCATCAATGAGTACCTGTGCGACTACGGCACCAGGACAGGGTCAGGGGAGCTCGGGTTTTTTTCACCACGCCAGTGGGGCATGATCAGGGATGCATGCACTGTCCTGGCACCATTTGAGGAGGCCACGAGGATGGTGAGCAGTGACAGTGCATGCATCAGTGACACTGTACCTCTTGTCCACCTGTTGGAGCACACGCTGCGTGGAATAATGGACAGGGCACTTGAGGCAGAACAGAGGCAGGAAGAGGAGGACTTCCTTGCCTCTCAAGGCCCCCTTTACCCAGACAGTGTTCCTTCTGTCCCACCCATCGCACAGGAAGAGGAGGAGGAGGAGGAGGAGGATTGTGTCAGCATGGAGGTGGAGGCTGGCACTCAGCATCATCAGCAGCAGTCTTTTAGGGATGATTTACAGTCCCAAGAAACCAGTGGACTTGTACGTGGCTGGGAGGAGGTGGCTGCGGATCATGTCATCCTTAGTGACCCAGAGGACTCCGGACTGAATGCCTCAGCTAACCTACGCTGCATGGCCTCCCTGATCCTGCAAAGTCTGCGGAAGGATCCTCGTATTCTTCGGATCAAGGAGAGGGACCATTACTGGCTGGCCACTCTCCTTGATCCACGGTACAAGGGTAAGGTTGCGGACCTTATCGTACCGTCGCAGAGGGAGCAGAGGATGAGACAACTCCGGGAGGCCTTGCAGAAAGGTCTGTGCAACGCGTTCCCAGAGACTGGGAGGTTACAAACTCCTGGTCCTGGACAACGAGTTGCTGAGGCTTCGGGCAGTCAAAGAAGGAGCGGTGGGGACGGTGGCCGTCTGACCGATGCGTTCAGACAATTCTTTAGTCCGCAGCCCCAAAGTATGATCGGTTCCAGCAACCATCGCCAGCGTCTGATATACATGGTCCAGGAATACCTAGGGGCAAGGTCAGACTTGGACACCTTCCCCACCGAAAATCCTCTGGCTTACTGGGTCTTGAGGATGGATCACTGACCAGAGCTTGCACAGTATGCAATTGAGCTACTGGCCTGTCCTGCATCCAGCGTTCTTTCAGAACGCACATTCAGTGCTGCTGGAGGATTTGTCACGGATCACAGGGTGCGCCTGTCCACCGACTCAGTTGATCGACTGACTTTCATCAAGATGAACCAGTCTTGGATCACCACCAGCTACCACACACCAGATGCTGATATAACAGACTAATTGATTTTAAAATGTCACATCTCTTCAAGACTGATGCTGATGCTGAGTGCCTGTGCTGTTATGTTGACTGGCTATCCTCCTCCTCAATGATACGATTAATGATGATAGCTTGGAACATCATTTTGGTTTATGGGTGACGCCACCAGTGGCTAAGGCCCAATTTTTCAGCCCCTGTTTAACAGGGGCGTGTAATTAAAATTTTTGATGCAATACTTTGCAACAGGCCTCATTGCTGTGCTCCAAGTACAGTATCTGTGAGGGGTTGCAGTGTTGTGCCACCAGTGCCTAAGGCCCAATTTTTCAGCCCCTGTTCAACAGGGGCATGCAATTATAATTATTGATCTAATAATTCACAGCAGGGCCCATTGCTGCGCCCACCAAGAGTAACTGTCAGGCCTTACAGTGTTGTGGCACCAGCACCACCATCACCACCACCACCACCACCAAAGGCCCAATTTTTCAGCCCGTATTCAACAGGGGCATGCAATTATAATTATTGATCTAATAATTCACAGCAGGGCCCATTGCTGCGCCCACCAAGAGTAACTGTCAGGCCTTACAGTGTTGTGGCACCAGCACCACTATCACCACCACCACCACCACCAAAGGCCCAATTTTTCAGCCCCTATTCAACAGGGGCATGCAATTATAATTATTGATCTAATAATTCACAGCAGGGCCCATTGCTGCGCCCACCAAGAGTAACTGTCAGGCCTTACAGTGTTGTGGCACCAGCACCACCATCACCACCACCACCACCACCAAAGGCCCAATTTTTCAGCCCCTATTCAACAGGGGCATGCAATTATAATTATTGATCTAATAATTCACAGCAGGGCCCATTGCTGCGCCCACCAAGAGTAACTGTCAGGCCTTACAGTGTTGTGGCACCAGCACCACCATCAAAGGCCCAATTTTTACTACCACTGATCAACAATTATATGTTATTACAATTCCTGATATAATAGTTGACAGCAGGGCGTTCCAGCACCCACCAAGAATAACTGTGAGTGTTTTCAGTGTTGTGCCAACACCAACACCTAAGGGGACAATTTCTGCAGAGTATATACGGCAGGTCCCTACTTTCAAACATCCAACTTACAAACTACTACTACTTGCAAACGGAAGAAGACAACAGGAAGTGAGAGGAAATCTACCCCTTGGAAGGAAAATTCTCTCCTGTAAGAATTAATATGGGAGAAAGGTGTCTCCTCTCTACTGATGCTTTATCACCAATCCTTGTTTCAATAAAAACACCACATTTCAAAAACAGTTGTCATTGGGACGCAAAGTGAGGTGAAATGTTCTGAACAGGGGCACAGACAGCAAAAAAAAATGTGACAGGGGTGATAACCATTCCCTATGTTTTCCAAAAAGCTAAAAAAAAGGAATTTGGCATGGAGCTACACTTAAACAATGCAGCTGTTCAAAATCACAAACAGATTCTACATAAGAACAAACCTACAGTCCCTGTCTTGTATGCACCGCCTGTATACGGCTGTTCAGAGTATATAGGGCCTTTTTTATTTTGTGTGCGGGGTTCCCCTTAATATCCATACAAGACCCAAAGGGGCTGGTAATGGGCTGGGGTAGGGGGGGTGGGGGTTGATGGGGTAGCTATGCCATTTTTCCTAAAGATTTTCATCCATATTACCGGGACCAGACATTGCATTAAAGCCGCAAGCAGTTTTAAATGGCTTTTTTTCCTTTAGAAATGTTATTTTGTGCAGGGACAGTTCTAAACACGGGAAACACGTGGCACTTCACAGGCATACTTTAGACACCCCCCAGGTACAATATTTAAAGGAATATTTGACTTTTTTTTTCACTTTATGCATCATTAAAATGACTGCTCCCGGAAAACGTCAGTTTTTAAAACTTATTTTTGCATTGATACATGTCCCCTGGTGCAGAACCCGGGTTCCCAAACTCTGTTTCGGACAATAACATGGATAATAGTCGTTATAATTACCACTTTAGAATCCGAACGTTCGCATCCATTGTATTTAATAGGGTTCTAATGTTCGTGCAAACTTTCGGTCCGTTCGCGGGTTCTGGTGCGAACCGAACCCGGGGGTGTTTGGCTCATCACTACCCAGGATGCTGTCTTTGCCGTGCTGCCTGCCAGAGCCACCCTAAGCAACCTAAGCGCGTTGACACCTGATCAGAGGGGCAACTAAATCAGTGTTGCCGGAACTGGTAAGCGGGCCTTTCGGCCAATGCTTGCTACCACTGCTAGGGAATAAAGTCACTAGGAGCTACTTAACCAGTGACCCCATAACTCTAATACTGTCTGCAGGCCCCCCTGATGGCCGCAACGTGCGCCAACGAGCTCCAATGAAACTTAGGACTAAGGACTGCCCCTAGTTGTAATTACCTTGAAGCTCTATCTGCTGTCCAGTTTAAAGGGGTTCTATACCTCTGTCTATTCATTTGAGTGCACTCAAACCCTAGTGTGGATTTATAAGTACCCTTGTTGCATTTACAGTTTATATGCATTGTTTATTGTTAACCTGCCTGCTGAGTGTGTTCAATTCGGTTTAACTGTTACTTACGCTATAATAGTCAATCAGAAGATTAAGCGTATTTACCACTAAACAGGTGTGTGTATTTATTGCGATATCTCACAGCCAGGTGAATGGTATTTCTTACTTGTGTTGTAAATTGTGCTTGCAGTAATTTTATTCAACCAGGTGTACCAGGGGGCTGAGGTTGTTCTTGGAGTTGAGGCGCAGAACAGAGGACCCAAAATTTAACCAACGACTCCTTCGAGAGTGGCGCTAGAGTAAAAAAAAAATCACTTTAAAACCACTTTAAGAAAAAAATTACCAGCAGAAAGGCATTTCTATAAGCAGACTGAAACGGGAAAAGGCATAGACACAAGGCAGGTGTTTTGTTACACTAAAAATAAAAGGGCGCTGTCACAGAGACATACAAATATTGATCAGCAGCACAGTGGTAGTTTAATGCATACAAGTAGAATAGTTTAGACTGTGCAGACACAAACAAGGAATTTCTGTTTTCTACAATAAACAATACAATGTAGTATATAAAACACATTTGTGAAAAAAGAATCAATTGTCATCAATTTCATGTTTTTTAAGAACTAAGAAAAAATGTCAGTCTCACTGCAACTGAGGACCACAACCTGGGATACATGCTGCAGTAAAGTTCATCACTCCCTGTAGGATTTGCTGGTAATTACCAAGAGGCTCCATACACTCTGTGCCACAGGTCTTGGGTAGGGCTGTTCGCCCGTTCGCCGAACAGCGAACAAATTGGGGTGTTCGCGGCAAATTCGAAAAATCTATGGGAGAAATCTAAAGTGCTAATTATAAAGGCTTATATGCAAGTTATTGTCCTAAAAAGTGTTTGGGGACCCGGGTCCTGCCCCAGGGGACATGTATCAATGCAAAAAGAAGTTTTAAAAACGGCTGTTTTTTCGGGAGCAGTGATTTTAATAATGCTTAAAATGAAAAAATAAAAGTGAAATATTCCTTTAAATTTTGTACCTGGGGGGTGTGTATGATATGCATGTAAAGTGGCGCATGTTTCCCGTGCTTAGAACTGTCCCTGCAAAAAATGTCATTTTTGAAAGAAAAAAAGTCATTCAAAACTGACTCGCGGCTATTAATGAATTGCCGGCTCCCGGCAATATATACAAAAGTCATTGATAAAAAAAGAAAAAAAAAAGCGTGGGGGTTCCCCAGAATTCAATTACCAGGCCCTTCAGGTCTGGAATGGATATTAAGGGGAACCCCGCCGCAAATTAAAAAAAAATTGATGTGGGGTTCCCCCAAATATCCATTCCAGGCCCTTCAGATCTGGCATGGATTTTAAGGGGAACTCCACCCCAAATTTAAAAAAAAATGGCGTGGAGTCCCCCTAAAAATCCATACCAGACCCCTTATCCGAGCACGCAACCTGGCCGGCCGCAGGGGAAAAGGGGGGGACGAGAGAGCGGCCCCCCTCCCTCCTGAACCGTACCAGGCCACATGCCCTCAACATGGGGAGGATGTCCCCATGTTGATGGGGACAAGGGCCTCATCCCCACAACCCTTGCCCGGTGGTTGTGGGGGTCTGCAGGCAGGGGGCTTATCGGAATCTGGAAGACCCCTTTAACAAAGGGGACCCCCAGATCCCGGCCCCCCTATGTGAATTGGTAAGGGGTACATTGTACCCCTACCATTTCACGAAGAAAGCGTAAAAAAATGTTTAAAAAAACACACAAACACCTTGAAAAAGTCCTTTATTTAAAAAAAAAAAAACATTCCAGCGATGAAATCCAGTGTCCCGCGGCGATCCCGATGTCCAGCGCTGTCCTTCATTGGTTGTGCCTGAGCGGACCTGATGGGGAACTCCCTCTCAGTATTTTAAATGTATAGACCCGCCCCTTCTAAAGTTCCCCATCAGGTCCGCTCAGCGGATCAGATGCGGAACATGAGAAGGGGCGGGTCTATACATGTATTACCAAAGTGAGAGCAGTTCCCCATCAGGTCCGCCCCCTCGGTATGTCGGACCCGCCTACGTCATTGGCTTGAGCGGGGAACTTCCTTCACTGTGTAATTTAAATCCCTGGCTCATCCCTGGTCTTGGGGAGATTGGCCACTATCAAAACATTTTCAAGACAAAAAGCACAGGCCTAAAGTCTGGAACAGGAGGCAGTGAGAACAGGGCTGAGTATTTAGACATAAAGCACAGGGAGTTATCTTTCAAAAAATAGAGCTTCAGCTATTTTTGTATTTGAGGGATTCAATTGATCTTTTGGCAAAGGGAAGGAGGTGAAGGAGACATTTTGGCAGCAGCAGCAGCAGTAACAGCAAGAATAATGAGACAAGTGTATAGTGTTTTAACTTGGTTAAAAATATATAACATAAATGTATTGATTTTATTGGTACAAAAGAGACCAACAGCACACTTTCAAGCTATCCAGAAGAAAAAAAAAATTGTAAAAAACAAGGGTTTAGTTGCACACAAGTGCATTTATCAGAGGTGCCTTAACGTGTGGCTTTACATATACTGTATGTGCAAATTCAATGCAACTAAAACCTCTGTTCCCAACCTAAGTAGTTAACCACTTTGAGTATTGGCCAATTCTACAATTTTTCACATATACCGGTATGTTAAAATCAACATTTGTTAAACACAGCTACCCTGAATACTCTAAAAGTAAAATTCCTGTTTCAATGGGCTACAAAGAACTTTAAATATTTAGGGGTTACCCTATCATTCCCCACTGATCTCACGTATGACAATAATTACCCGCCTCTATTAAATACAATAAAATAAGACCTAAAGTACATCTCCATGCATGAACTCACTTGGCTTGGGAAATTGGCTGTCCTAAAAATGGCTCTATTGCCAAAGATAATCCACTATTTTCGTATCATCCCCATTTGCCTACCAGAAACCTTCTTCTCCACAGTAGACAAAATGTTTAGGAAGTTTCTATTGAAGGGAAAATGGCCAAACTCTCGTTTCCTCTCCTATTCAGACAATGTTATTTGGGAGAAGCAGGGTTTCCAAACATACGTAAGTACTACTATTCAGCCATACTAGACCAATCAAAAGCGTGGTTTGACCGGGAGACAGATATACTATGGGTTCATATCGAAAGGGCAATAGTATCACATAGAGACCTATCCTTACTCTTGCTAGCAAAACTTACATGAAAACTGTTATTTTACCCAACATTCTCTTCAATTGACACCACACTAACTGCATGGAGCGTGCTACATGATCAGAATTCTCAAGGTATACCTCTAATCCATAAAAAAAAAACACTAGGAACATATGAATTCTTTATTCCTTATATGAGACTCCAAAGTGACTCTTTTAACAGAGATGTCACTTATACAGACTTAATTTCATCCCGCCCAATAGCTACCTCTTATTCCGAACTCCAACTACACCATTACCACATTAACAATGCAGACTCCCACTGCACTCTACGGGCCAACATATGGGATTACCTGACTACTTCATACCACAAACCTAAAGGTCTTTCCCGGTTGTATTTGAACCTACAAAACACCCACACTCCCACAAAGACATCCAGTATGCTAAATTGGGAAAAGGACCTTAATGCTACATTTGCCTTATCTAAATGGAATAAGGCTATACAGTCTAGCTATAAACATTCTCATTATGTAAACCACTGGGATCTAGCTCTGAAACTCCTACACAGGAGATATTTAACCCCTGTGAGGTTATCGCAAATATTCAAGGACACACTTTATCTTTGCTGGAGGGATTGTGGCTCAAAGGGACATTAATGCTTTTAATATGGGAGTGGAAATGCCTGAGAAGTTTCTGAAAATCAGTGTCCTCCCTGATAGTATTTGTCACTGGAATGCTTTCACCCCTCGAACCATCACTAGCTCTTTTAAACTTAAATATTGAAAATGTTCCTACACAATATAGATGTGTGGTCACCCATATGCTTATAGCAGCTTGCTTGACCATCACATCAAAATGAAAGACCTCAAATGCACCCAACGTTTCAGATGTGATAACTAGAGTTAAAAGTCAATAAATCTATGAAACGTTCCTCTAACTCCATTCCCCAATTCTTAGTCAGATGGGTATCCAAATTTCAAGAAATCTCTCAGCAAATCACTGAATTTTAGTTCAGTATACGGATTAATGATGACTTATAACTAATTAAATGGTGGTAATGTTAGCTCTATTTTCACTTTTACTTTTTTGTTTCTTTAATTCCTTTGTTTCTTCTGTTCTTGCTTCTAGATTAACACATTTGTTTCTATTTCTCCGTCTATGGCAGGTTCACCCTTTCTTAGACTTTAACCAACCAGAAAATGACTACTCTTTTGCTAAAATGTATTATGTAAATATATTCAAGCTATAAAAGTTTCTTAGTATTTCAAATGTAATGTGAAAAATTACTTTTCTGTTGTCAAACCCTGAATGATGTCAATGTTCTTTTTGTGTCTTGTCAACTGTTATCTCTTAATAAAAAATAATTGGGAAAAAAAAATCAACATTTGTTTTTGCTAGAAAATTACCTAGAACCCCCAAACATTATATCGTTTCTGCAAGCAGAGTCCCTGCAGAATAAAATGGTAGTTGTTGCGGTTTGTTTATGTCCTATAATATTTACAAAAAAAGGGGGGAGGAGCTGCGCAACTCCTCCCCCCTTTTTTTGTTTCTATTGAATGTATGGTTCTACATTTTGAGCTGCTGCATATTGGTATTTTTTATCTTTAGGTAGCGCGGTATTATCCTTCCTTATATAATATTTACACAGTAATTTATCAAACACAACTTTTCAGGAAACAATACACCTAAATCCATTTGAGTGCAAATTAACACAATGAGGGTAATTTCCGAACGGAAGCTCCACTTTGCACTACAAGTGCAAAGTGCACTTGAAATTGCACTTAGAAGTGCAGTCGCTGTAAATCTGAGGGGTAGATATGAAATGAGGGGAAGCTCTGCTGATTTTATTATCCAATCATGTGCAAGCTAAAATGCTGGTTTTTATTTTTCTTGCATGTCCCCCTCGGATCTACAGTGACTGCACTTCCAAGTGCACTTTCAGTGCACTTTGCACTTGTAGTGCAAAGTGGGTTTGCCTTTCGTAAATAACCCCCAATATATTTAGCCACTTTTTTGATAGATTTTAAAAGATGATGTTGCATTGAGTAAATAGATAACTCACATATCAAGATTTAAAAATTTGCATGCCTGTTAAATGGTGATAAACTTTGGTACCTAAAAATCTCTATATGCAATGCTTTAAAAGCCTTTACAGGTTACCAGTTTAGAGTTACACATGAACTCTGATTCTGGAAATAGCGCTTTCACTTTGATGTTCACAGCGATACCTCACATGTGTGGAGCAATGACCTTTTACATATGCGTGCGTGACCTATGTGCATACTTGTGTTTGGGAGTGAGCACAGAGGTACTTTATTTTTTATTATTTTTTATTTTTTATTTAAATGTACTTATTTACACTGTTTGTTTGTTTATTTATTTGTAATTCAACTTTATTGCTATCACAAGGGATAAACAATAGCCCATGCAACAGATACTCTTTATTGAAAGATTAGACCCCTTATTTCTCCTCTTCCATCCAAGGCAGCTGATCAAACAAAGATCAATCTGATAGGCTGCCTGTCTGGCTGGTACAGGACAGTAAAAAAGCAAACTGGAGGTGAGTGAGTGAGTGAGTGAGTAACTTGTATAGCGCTGCAATTGCAAACTAAATCGCCTCAAGGCGCTTTGCATCCAGTGTCGTTGAGATCGTTAGAAGAGATGGGTCTTTAGTATTTTCCGGAAGGCCCGATGGTTTTCTTCCATGCGGATATTCGTGGGTAGCGCATTCCATAGCCTTGGTCCTTGGACAGCAAACCTTCGTTCTCCCTTGGCTTTGTAGCGGGTCTTGGGGATGTGGAGGAGGTTTTGGTTAGTTGATCGAAGGTCACGAGTAGTGGTGTAGTGTTTTATTTTCTCGCATAAGTATTCAGGAGCGTTTCCTTGTGCGCATTTGTGGGTGAGGCAGAGGGTCTTGAATGTGATCCGATCCTTTACGGCTAGCCAATGGAGGCTTTTCAGGGATGGTGCGATTGATTCCCAGGGTTTTTTCCCTGTTACCAGTCTGGCCGCTGTGTTTTGGACGACTTGTAGACGTGCAACTTGGTATTTGGGTAGTCCTAGGTAAAGTGAGTTAGCGTAGTCAAGCCGTGAATTGATAATGGTTCCGACTACTACTGCTCTGTCTTTTTCTGGGATGAACGGGATGAGTCTTCGTAGCAGGCGGAGAAGGTGGTGGGATCCACTGACTACTGATCCTATTTGTGCGTCCATAGTCATGTCTGAGTCAAAGATAACTCCCAGGCTTTTAACTTTGGTGCTTGGGGTTATGTTTTGTCCCAGGATGGTGGGTGACGTAATACATATTGCTTCATGCTTTGTTCATCGCAAAAGAGGAGAAGGAATAGATGTTATTCATTCCTCTCCTCTGTCTTCAGCTGGCCTGACTGAGTGAAGTTGTCAAGGGCTCCCTGGTGTAATTAAAGCAGCAAAGGAAAGGGGGCCCCTTCTGCACCTGGTAAAAGTGATTAGGCGGCTGTAGAGCCACTCTACCTGAAATCCTATCCCTGGCTGCAAATTTTCTGCAGCCATGATCCAGGCATAACCACTTGTTACCGAGGATGTATGGATAGGTTTTAGGAATGGGAAGTGGGAAGTGGTAAAAAATATAATTAGCCTAAAGGTATTCTGGGGACTTTTTTGTAGTATTTTCCATATTTCTCTACCCCTGAGTACTTTTTTCGTTTTGCTAGTTTCGACAGATCAGAGTGGCTGTCATATTTTCTTTTATGAATTTGGTGCAGACACACTGGAAATCTTCAGCTGCCTTGTAAAGGAGATGTCTGGGCTTCTAATGCCATGCTGTATGTTTAAGTATTGCCTCAAGGGATGTCTGCTCTCTGTGCTCATTTGGATGTCTACTAGGGATGAGCCCGATGTTCAAAACAAACGTAAGTTCGATTCGAACATCGGTTATTTGCGCCAAATTCGAAAGCCGCGGGACAACCTTTAAAAGTGTATGGGAGAAAGTGCTAATTTTTTAGGCTTATATGCATGGCATTGTCATAAAAAGTGTTTGGGGACCTGGGTCCTGCCCCAGGGGACATGTATCAATGCAAAAAAAAGTTTTAAAAACTGACGTTTTTTCGGGAGCAGTGATTTTAATAATGCTTAAAGTGAAACAATAAAAGTGAAATATTCCTTTAAATTTCGTACCTGGGGGGTGTCTATAGTATGCCTGTAAAGTGGTGCATTTTCCCGTGTTTAGAACAGTCCCTGCACAAAATGTCATTTCTAAATGAAAAATACTCGCGGCTATAATGAATTTTCGGGTCCCCGGCAATACAGATAAAAGTAATTGAAAAAAACGGCATGGGCCCCTCCCCAGTTCATTACCAGGCATATTAAGGAGAACCCCGAACCAAAATGTAAAAAAAAATTGTGTGGGGGTCTCCCCAAATTCCATACCAGGCATACTATAGACACCCCCCAGGTACGAAGTCTAAAGGAATATTTCACTTTTATTGTTTCACTTTAAGCATTATTAAAATCACTGCTCCCGAAAAAACTGCAGTTTTTAAAACTTTTTTTGCATTGATACATGTCCCCTGGGGCAGGACCCGGGTCCCCAAACCCTTTTTAGGACAATAACTTGCATATTAACCTTTAAAATCAGCACTTTTGATTTTTCACATTCGTGTCCCATAGACTTTAACAGTGTTTGCATATTCAAACTATTTTTTTGCCTGTTTGCATGTTCTGCTGCGAACCGAACCAGGGGATGTTCGGCTCATCACTAATGTCTACAGTAGCCCTAGAACCAATTTTTTGCAAAATCATAAAGTTCATATGCTGCCTGGGAGTGCTGGCTACAGCCAGGCTAGACTTCTGTGATTTAAAGATCTCTGAAACTCAGTGCTGAAGCAGCATTCTCCATAATTTCATGCAGAAGAGGACACCAAGTCCCCTTCAATCTCACCTCAAATTTTACCAGCTCAATCTCACCTCACCTTTTCCCAGCTCCCAGGGTTTGGGAGGGGTGAAACAGTCTCCTTGGAGCCTGCCCCATTTACTCCTCCTCCTCCTCACCACCAGAACCCCAACCCTTCTCTTATTCCTCCTCTGCCTTACAGGGTTGGAGGCAGAAGGCAAAGCATCCCGCAGACCCCAAGATAGCAGTAAGAGATTATTTGGGGATATTGTTTTCTTACTCCAGTAGCTGCAAAGAAGTCAACTGCCTTGGGAAGGTTAAAGACCTTTCTTAACTTAACTCAGGATGGCCCCATGACCCTTTACCTCCTTGACATGGCAAATGCTTAGCATCTGAAAACCGTTTGTGACGCTTTCCTTCCAGTCACTAGAGGCTGCAGATGTTATGACAGATGTAGAAGATACATTAAAAAGGCTCACACTGCAAAGCTATTTTTTTCTGCCTATTCGTGTTCTCATGCACTGTCCCAAAGCTAGCCAATTTCCCCAAAAAACATGTAAGTCTATATTTTGAATATATTGGAAATAATTGGAGATACAAGAGTGGTAGGGGGTTTTGCAGAATTTTTTTGCACTTTGTTTTGGCATTTTATTAAAATGTTTAGACAATTTGTTACCTCAAAAAAGAAGTTCACAAACTGTCAGGATCATTGTGTAGCTGTCAGGCTAATGTGAGTGTGCATTTACCTTTCACACAGCATGCGCACATCATATGCACATCGTGCGGGCACATTCACCACAGATACAGGGATCAAGAGAGCTATTTAAATTTAGTTTTGCAAAGGATCATTGCTGAGTAGGGATGAGCTTCGTATTCGAGTTGAACCCATGTTCGACTTGAACATCGGCTGTTCGGATGTTCGCCGAATTGCGAACATTATGGGCCGTTTGCGCCAAATTCGAGTAGCGCGTCATGGCCCATAATTCACTGCAGCATCGCAGTGCATTGCTGGCTGATGATTGGCCAAGCATGCACTATGACCCACATGCTTTGGCCAATCACAGCGCACAAAAAACGGAGAGCCATAATTGGTGAAAGCCAGGGTGGCTTTGGCCAATTATGTCTCAGGGGGTTTAGTACACATCCCACCCTATATAAGGCCGCCTCCGTGGCGGCCTTGTGTAGTTTGTTGTGGTGTTGGTTAAAGAGAGATCTTACAGAGAGAGAGAGACAGTGCCATTTATATTGAGTTAGACAGAGCAGGCAGGCGAGTCAGTTCGCTGCAGTTACAGTGTGTAGAGGATATATATGCATCCTAGGTGTTGTATATATATTTATACACTGTATTCAGTTTAGCTAGATCCGTTCCTGTTATTCTCTATACTGTGACAGGCAGGTAGGTGATTGTGCTAGCTGCAGTCAGTGTTTCACTTAGTGTACTGTGTGCTTTGCATAGCGTTCACCTAAAGCTTACCTGAATACAGTTAGTGGTGTTCTCATAATAAAACCACAGGTAGGGAACTGCATTAATTTCATGTAGTGTACTTCTGTCCTTTGCACAGCGTTCACTTAAAGGAACCTGAATACAATTTGTGGTGTTCTCATAATAAAACCACAGGCAGAGAGCTGCAAGTATTTTCAGTTAGTGTACTGTGTCCTCTGCACAGTGTTCACCTAAAACTAACTGAAGACAATTGCTGCTTTTCTCATACTAATACCACAGCAGGCAGTTGATTCTGATAGCTGAATTATGATCAGTACAGATATATATATATATATATATATATATATATATATATATATATATATATGTATATATATATATATATATATATATATATATATATATATATATACATCCCACCTTTATGCAGCTACATCTCACTGCAGGCCATTAGTATGTCTGGAAGGCAAACAAGGAGAGGAAGACAGTCACGAG
The DNA here is from genome assembly GCA_029206835.1 of Rana muscosa. Lineage (NCBI taxonomy): Eukaryota > Metazoa > Chordata > Amphibia > Anura > Ranidae > Rana > Rana muscosa. The sequence continues at coordinate 571,414,713 of CM055121.1, forward strand.
GCAATAAAAGAGGGCAAGCAGGCTCTGTGTCTAGAGGCAACAGTGCTGGCCGTGGACACGGTGCATCCTCATCAGCACGTGGCCATGGGACACGCTTGTCCTTCTTTTCGGCAGCTGGCCATGTTGAGCTGCAACATGCCCAAGACTTGGTAGAGTGGATGACCAAGCCGTCCTCATCCTCCTGATCCTCTCTCACCCAGGCTCAGGGTACTTTGTCTGGCAAAGCAGCTGCCAAAGCGGCCTCTTCCCTCAGGTCAATGGCATCAGTCACTCCTTCCCTAGACCCACCATGTCCTCCTGAGGAGTCCCCCGAACTGTTTGACCACAGTGTTGGGTACATGCTCCAGGAGGATGCCCAGAATTTTAAAGGCTCAGATGATGGAACCCAGCTAGAGGAAGGCAGTAACGTGAGCCCAGAGAGAGGGGGTGCCCAACAAGGACAGATATCTGGCAGTCATGTTCCCCCATCTGCAGCATACTGCCAGATTTGCTCCAGTGATGAGGAGGGAGGGGATGATGAGGTCACTGACTCCACGTGGGTGCCTGATAGGAGAGAGTAGGAGGAGGAGGAGGAGGAGGCACATCTCCAACGAGTCAGGATGCCCTCCAGGGGCCAGCTTAAGGGAAGCACACCAACTGTATCACACCGCAGAGCTCCGCATGTGCAGGGCGCTGCTGTCTCTGCGCGTTATTTCAAAAGTTCTTTGGTGTGGGATTTTTTTCAGACGTGTGCAGCAGATCGCACCATTGCTATTTGCAACATATGTCTTAAGCGTATCTTGTGTGGCCAAAACATTGGGCACCACGTGATTGACCAGACATATGTTGACCTGCCATGCAGTTCGTTGGCAAGCGTACCTAAAAGACCCACACCAAAGAACAAAGCGGACCTCTTCTTGCTCCTCATTCGCTGTGATCTCCAACCCCACTATACCTTCAGTCCTCTCTGAAACCTGCACTGAGAGGAATGAAGGTGTAGAATTAGGTGTGTCACAGCCAAGTACTTGCGGGCAATCTGATATCCGTACACCGATGTCCGATTGTACCAGGCAAATTTCCCTGCCCCAGCTGCTGCACTGCCAAAAGAAGTTCGCTCCCAGCCATCCACATGCCCAGCGGTTGAATGCTAGCTTGGCTAAATTGCTAGCACTTCAACTGCTGCCTTTTCAGTTGGTAGACTCTGCCCCCTTCTGTGAGTTTATGGAATGTACGGTTCCTCAGTGGCAGGTTCCCAAATGCCACTTTTTCTCATGGAAGGCGATTTCGGCTCTCTACCGGCATGTGGAAGGCAATGTCTTGGCCTTGCTGGATAGGGCAGTCAGCAGTAAGGTGCATATTAACACTAACTCATGGTCCAGCAGGCATGGACAGGGACGTTACCTATCTTTCACGGCGCATTGGGTGACTCTGCTGGCAGCTGGGAAGGATGCAGGACAGGGTGCAGTAGTGTTGGAGGTTGTTCCGCCACCACACCTCCAAAATGTTACTACTGGTGATTCTGACACACCTCTCTCCTCCACTCCCTCCTCCTCTTCTTCTTCCATGGTAGGGATGAGCTTCGTGTTCGAGTCGAACATACGTTCGACTCGAACATCGGCTGTTCGATCGTTCGACGAAGATCGAACGATTTGGGCCGTTCGCGCCAAATTCGAGTGACGCGAACGGCCCACAATGCACTACGCCATCGCAGTGTCATCCAGGCGCTGTGATTGGCCAAGCATGCACTGTGACCCCGCATGCTTGGCCAATCACAGCGCCGGCAGCGAGGAGAGCAATGATTGGCCACAGGCAGGATGCCTGTGGCCAATTATTGCTGAGGGTGTTTAGTACACGCCCCACACTATAAAAGGCCGCCAGCACGGCGGCCTAGTGTAGTGTGTTCCGGAGCAGGGAAAGACAAGCATAGGCAGGGACAGTGACATTTATTTCTTTCTTGCTTAACCTGGATTCCTTTAGTTTAGGGAAAGAGAAGGATAGGTAGGGAGAGTGTCAGTGTGTTTTACTGTGCGAGTCCTTGTTTCTAGGGACAAAGAAGGAAAGTGAGGGGAATTCTCCTTGTGCTATAGTGTGCTTTAAAAAAACATTTTTTCTAGGGACAGAAAACTCTAGGTAGGGAGAGTGTCAGTTTCTTTCACTGTGCGAGTCCTTGTTTCTAGGGACAAAGAAGGAAAGTGAGGGGAATTCTCCTTGTGCTATAGTGTGCTTTAAAAAAACATTTTTTATAGGGACAGAAAACTCTAGGTAGGGAGAGTGTCAGTTTCTTTCACTGTGCGAGTCCTTGTTTCTAGGGACAAAGAAGGAAAGTGAGGGGAATTCTCCTTGTGCTATAGTGTGCTTTAAAAAAACATTTTTTCTAGGGACAGAAAACTCTAGGTAGGGAGAGTGTCAGTTTCTTTCACTGTGCCAGTCCTTGTTTCTAGGGACAAAGAAGGAAAGTGAGGGGAATTCTCCTTGTGCTATAGTGTGCTAAAGCATTCCTCATCAACCATCTTTGAAATCCTTGTTTTTTGGACAGTCAGGGAAATTGTCGTTGTGCTATTCTGTGCAAAAGCAATCATCCTCAACCATATTTAGAAATCCTTAAGTAAAGGGACAGAGAAGGACACCTGAAGGTAGCCCTTATTGCTTTTTTCCCATCTCCCTGCAGGCCATCTATTAGAATGTCTGGAAGGCAAACAAGGAGAGGCAGACAGTCAGGAGGCAATAAAAGAGGGCAAGCAGGCTCTGTGTCTGGGGGCAAAAGTGCTGGTCGTGGACGCGGTGCATTGTCATCAGCACATGGCCATGGGACACGCTTGTCCTTCTTTTCGGCAGCTGGACATGTTGAGCCACATCATGCCGAAGACTTGGTAGAGTGGATGACCAAGCCCTCCTCCTCCTCCTCATCCTCTCTCACCCAGGCTCAGGGTACTGGCAAAGCAGCTGCCAAAGCGTCCTCTTCCCTGGTATCAATGTCAGACTCATCATCAGTCACTCCTTCCCTAGACCCACCATGTCCTCCTCCTGAGGAGTCCCCCGAACTGTTTGAGCACAGTGTTGGGTACATGCTCCAGGAGGATGCCCAGCGTTTCGAAGGGTCTGATGATGAAACCCAGCTACAGGAAGGCAGTAGCGTGAGAGCAGACAGAGGGGATGCTCAAGAAGGACACCAATCTGGCAGTCATGTTCCAGCAGCTGCAGCATACTGCCAGATTGGCTCCAGTGATGAGGAGGGAGGGGATGATGAGGTCACTGACTCCACGTGGGTGCCTAATAGGAGAGAGGAGGAGGAGGAGGATGAGGAGGAGGCACATCTCCAACGAGGCAGGATGCCCTTTGGTGGCCAGCGTAAGGGCAGTACACCGACGGAATCACACCGCAGAGCTCCGCCTGTGCAGGGCGCTGCCTCTGCCCGTCATTCAAAAAGTTCCTTGGTGTGGGCCTTTTTTGAGGCTAGTGCATCAGATTGCACAGCTGCTGTTTGCAACATATGTCTCAAGCGTATATCGCGTGGCCAAAACATCAGCCGCTTGGGTACCACATGCCTGACCAGACATATGTTGACCTGCCATGCAGCTCGTTGGCAAGCCTACCTCAAAGACCCACACCAAAGAACAAAGCGGACCTCTCCTTGCACCGCATCAGCTGGGATCTCCAACCCCACTATAACTTCAGTCCTCTCTGAAACATGCACTGAGAGGAATGAAGGTGTAGAATTAGGTGTGTCACAGCCAAGTACTTGCGGCCACTCTGCTAGCAGTACACCGACGTCCGATTCTAGCAGGCAAATTTCCCTGCCCCAGCTGCTGGACCGTCGAAAGAAGTTCACTCCCAGCCATCCACATGCCCAGCGGTTGAATGCTAGCTTGGCTAAATTGCTAGCGCTTCAACTGCTGCCTTTTCAGTTGGTAGACTCGGCCCCCTTCCGTGAGTTTGTGCAATGTGCGGTTCCTCAGTGGCAGGTTCCCAAACGCCACTTTTTCTCACAGAAGGCTATTCCGGCTCTCTACCGGCATGTGGAAGGCAATGTCTTGGCCTCGCTGGACAGGGCGGTCAGCGGTAAGGTGCATATTACCGCTGACTCATGGTCCAGCAGACACGGACAGGGACGTTACCTTTCTTTCACGGCCCATTGGGTCACTCTTTTGGCAGCTGGGAAGGATGCAGGACAAGGTGCAGTAGTGTTGGAGGTTGTTCCACCGCCACGCCTCCAAAATGCTACTACTGGTTGTGACACACCTCTCTCCTCCACCCCCTCCTCTTCTTCTTCCTCCATGGCCTCTTCCTGTGGTTTGTCCTATGAACCAGCGGTGCTCCGTAGCCGTTCACGGGGCTACGCAAGTACGCAGGCAAAAAGATGCCATGCCGTGCTTGCGCTGGTGTGTTTGGGGGACAGAAGCCACACTGGGGCAGAGGTCCTGTCTGCTCTGCAGGGCCAGGCCGAGAGATGGTTGACGCCACGCCAGCTTAAGCCAGGAATGGTGGTTTGCGACAATGGCACCAACCTCCTCTCCGCCCTCCGACAGGGACAACTGACCCATGTGCCCTGTGTGGCTCACGTCCTTAACCTGGTGGTGCAGCGGTTCTTGGGCAGGTACCCGGGCTTACAGGATGTCCTAAGGCAGGCCAGGAAAGTCTGTGTGCATTTCCGCAGATCTTATAATGCCAGTGCTCGCCTGGCTGAGCTGCAAAAGGAGTTGAACCTGCCCAAGAACCGCCTTATATGTGACATGCCCACCAGGTGGAACTCAACGTTGGCCATGCTGCAGCGGCTGCACACGCAGCAGAGGGCCATCAATGAGTACCTGTGCGACTACAGCACCAGAACAGGGTCAGGGGAGCTTGGTTTTTTTTCTCCACGCCAGTGGGGCATGATCAGGGATGCATGCACTGTCCTGGCACCATTTGAGGAGGCCACGAGGATGGTGAGCAGTGACAGTGCATGCATCAGTGACACTGTACCTCTTGTCCACCTGTTGGAGCACACGCTGCGTGGAATAATGGACAGGGCACTTGAGGCAGAACAGAGGCAGGAAGAGGAGGACTTCCTTGCCTCTCAAGGCCCCCTTTACCCAGACAGTGTTCCTTCTGTCCCACCCATCGCACAGGAAGAGGAAGAGGAGGAGGAGGAGGAGGAGGATTGTGTCAGCATGGAGGTGGAGGCTGGCACTCAGCATCATCAGCAGCAGTCTTTTAGGGATGATTTACAGTCCCAAGAAACCAGTGGACTTGTACGTGGCTGGGAGGAGGTGGCTGCGGATCATGTCGTCCTTAGTGACCCAGAGGACTCCGGAGCGAATGCCTCAGCAAACCTACGCTGCATGGCCTCCCTGATCCTGCAAAGTCTGCGGAAGGATCATCGTATTCTTCGGATCAAGGAGAGGGACCATTACTGGCTGGCCACTCTCCTTGATCCACGGTACAAGGGTAAGGTTGCGGACCTTATGTTACCTTCGCAGAGGGAGCAGAGGATGAGACAACTCCGGGAGGCCTTGCAGAAAGGTCTGTGCAACGCGTTCCCAGAGACTGGGAGGTTACAAACTCCTGGTCCTGGACAACGAGTTGCTGAGGCTTCGGCCAGTCAAAGAAGGAGCGGTGGGGAAGGTGGCCGTCTGACCGATGCGTTCAGACAATTCTTTAGTCCGCAGCCCCAAAGTATGATCGGTTCCAGCAACCATCGCCAGCGTCTGATAAACATGGTGCAGGAATATCTAGGGGCAAGGTCAGACTTGGACACCTTCCCCACCGAAAATCCTCTGGCTTACTGGGTCTTGAGGATGGATCACTGGCCAGAGCTTGCACAGTATGCAATTGAGCTACTGGCCTGTCCTGCATCCAGCGTTCTTTCGGAACGCACATTCAGTGCTGCTGGAGGATTTGTCACGGATCACAGGGTGCGCCTGTCCACCGACTCGGTTGATCGACTGACTTTCATCAAGATGAACCAGTCTTGGATCACCACCAGCTACCACACACCTGATGCTGATATAACAGACTAATTGATTTTAACATGTCACATCCCTTCAAGACTGATGCTGATGCTGAGTGCCTGTGCTGTTATGTTGACTGGCTATCCTCCTCCTCCGAGTCCTCAATGATACGATTGATGATGATAGCTTGGAAGATCATTTTTGTTTATGGGTGCCGCCACCAGTGGCTAAGGCCCAATTTTTCAGCCCCTGTTTTACAGGGGCGTGTAATTACAATTTTTTTAGCAATAATTTGCCATAGGGCTCATTGCTGTGCTCCAAGTACAGTATCTGTGAGGGGTTGGAGTGTTGTGGCACCAGTGCCTAAGGCCCAATTTTTCAGCCCCTGTTTAACAGGGGCGTGTCATTACAATTTTTGAAGCAATACTTTGCAACAGGGCTCATTGCTGTGCTCCAAGTACAGTATCTGTGAGGGGTTGTAGTGTTGTGCCACCAGTGCCTAAGGCCCAATTTTTCAGCCCCTGTTTAACAGGGGCGTGTCATTACAATTTTTGAAGCAATACTTTGCAACAGGGCTCATTGCTGTGCTCCAAGTACAGTATCTGTGAGGGGTTGTAGTGTTGTGCCACCAGTGCCTAAGGCCCAATTTTTCAGCCCCTGTTCAACAGGGGCATGCAATTACAATTCTTGATCTAATAATTCACAGCAGGGCCCATTGCTGCACCCACCAAGAGTAACTCTGAGGGCTTACAGTGTTGTGGCAACGCCACCACCACCACCACCACCACGAAAGGCCCAATTTTTCAGCCCCTGTTCAAAAGGGGCATGTAATTACAATTCTTGATCTAATAATTCACAGCAGGGCCCATTCCTGCACCCACCAAGAGTAACTCTGAGGGCTTACAGTGTTGTGGCAACACCACCACCACCACCACCACCACGAAAGGCCCAATTTTTCAGCCCCTGTTCAACAGGGGCATGCAATTACAATTCTTGATCTAATAATTCACAGCAGGGCCCATTGCTGCACCCACCAAGAGTAACTGTCAGGGCTTACAGTGTTGTGGCACCAGCACCACCATCAAAGGCCCAATTTTTACTACCACTGTTCAACAATTATATGTAATTAAAATTCCTGATATAATAGTTGACAGCAGGGCGTTCCAGCACCAACCAAGAGTAACTGTGAGTGCTTACAGTGTTGTGCCAACACCAACAACTAAGGGGCCTATTTCTGCAGAGTATATACGGCAGGTCCCTACTTTCAAACATACAACTTACAAACGACTCCTACTTGCAAACGCAAGAAGACAACAGGAAGTGAGAGGAAATCTACCACTAGGAAGGAAAATTCTTTCCTGTAAGAATAAATATGGGATAAAGGTGTCTCCTCTGTACTGATGCTTTATCAGCAATCCTTGTTTCAAGAAAAACACCACATTTCAAAAACAGTTGTCATTGGGACGGAAAGTGAGGTGAAATGTTCTGAACAGGGGCACAGACAGCAAAACAAATGTTACAGGGGTGATAACCCTTACCTATGTTTTCCAAAAAGTTTAAAAATAGATTTTTGGGCTGGAGCTACACTTCAACAATGTACCTGTTCAAAATTACAAACAGATTCTACATAAGAACAAACCTACAGTCCCTGTCTTGTATGCACCGCCTGTATACGGCTGTTCAGAGTATATAGGGCCTTTTTTATTTTATGTGCGGGGTTCCCCTTAATATCCATACAAGACCCAAAGGGGCTGGTAATGGGCTGGGGTAGGGGGGGGGGGTCATGGGGTAGCTATGCCATTTTTCTTAAAGATTTTCATCCATATTACCGGGACCAGACATTACATTAAAGCCGCAAGCAGTTTTAAATGGCTTTTTTTTCCTTTAGAAGTGTCATTTTGTGCAGGGACAGTTCTAAACACGGGAAACACGTGGCACTTCACAGGCATACTTTAGACACCCCCCAGGTACGATATTTAAAGGAATATTTGACTTTTTTTTTTCACTTTATGCATCATTAAAATGACTGCTCCCGAAAAACTTCTTTTTGCATTGATACATGTCCCCTGGTGCAGAACCCGGGTTCCCAAACCCTTTTTAGGACAATAACATGCATAATAGTTGTTATAATTAGCACTTTAGAATTCGAACGTTCGCATCCATTGTATTTAATAGGGTTCTAATGTTCGTACGAACTTTCGGTCCGTTCGCGGGTTCTGGTGCGAACCGAACCCGGGGGTGTTCGGCTCATCACTATTCCATGGCCTCTACCCGTGCTTTGTCCTTGGAACCAGCGGTGCTCCGTAGGCGTTCAAGGGGCTACGCAAGTACGCAGGCAAAAAGATGCCATGCGGTGCTTAAGCTGGTGTGCTTGGGGGATAGGAGCCACACTGGGGCAGAGATTCTGTCAGCTCTGCAGGGGCAGGCTCAGAGGTGGTTGACGCCACACCAGCTTAAGCCAGGAAAGGTGATTTGCGACAATGGCACCAACCTCCTCTCTGCCTTCCGACAGGGACAACTGACCCATGTGCCCTGTTTGGCTCACGTCCTTAACTTGGTGGTGCAGCGGTTCTTGGGCAGGTACCCGGGCTTACAGAAGGTCCTGAAGCAGGCCATGAAACGCTGTGGGCATTTCCGCCAGTCATATAATGCCAGTGCTTGGCTGGCTGACCTGCAAAAGGAATCCAACATGCCCAAGAACCGCCTAATCTGTGACATGCCCACCAGGTGGAACTCTACATTGGCCATGCTGCAGCGGCTGCACATGCAGCAGAGGGCCATCAATGAGTATCTGTTGCAATATGGCACCAGGACAGGGTCAGGGGAGCTTGGATTTTTTTCCCCATGCCAGTGGGCCATGATCAGGGATGCATGCACTGTCCTGGCACCATTTGAGGAGGCCACAAGGATGGTGAGCAGTGACAGTGCATGCATCAGTGACACTGTCCCTCTTGTCCACCTGTTGGAGCACATGCTGCGTAGAATAATGGACAGGGCACTTGAGGCAGAACAGAGTCAGGAAGAGAAGGACTTCCTTACCTCTCAAGGCCCCCTTTATCCAGACAGTGTTCCTGCTGGCCCGGCTATCACACAGGAAGAGGAGGAGGAGGAGGAGGAGGATTGTGTCAGCATGGAGATTGAGCCTAGCACTCAGCATCAGCAGCAGTCTTCAAGGGATCAATTACAGTCCAAAGACACCCATGGACTTGTACGTGGCTGCGGATCATGTCATCTTGAGTGACCCAGAGGACTCCGGACCAAATGCCTCAGCAAACCTACGCTGCATGGCCTCCCTGATCCTGCAAAGCCTGCGGAGGGATCCTCGTATTCGTGCTATCAAGGAGAGGGATCATTACTGGCTGGCAACCCTCCTTGATCCACGTTACAAGGGTAAGGTTGCAGACCTTATCTTGCCGTCACAGAGGGAGCAGAGGATGAAGCATCTTCGGGAGGCCTGGCAGAAAGGTATGTGCAACGCGTTCCCAGAGACTGGGAGATTACAAATTCCTGGTTCTGGACAACGTGTGGCTTCGGTCAGTCAAAAAAGGAGCGGTGAAGAAGGTGGCTGTCTGACCGATGCGTTCAGACAATTTTTTAGTACGCAGCCCCAAGGTAGGATCGGTTCCAGCAACCATCGCCAGCGTCTGGTTTACATGGTGCAGGAGTACCTAGGGGCAAGATCAGACTTGGACACCTATCCCACCGAAAATCCTCTGGGTTACTGGGTCTTGAGGATGGATCACTGGCCAGAGCTTGCACAGTATGCAATTGAGCTACTGGCCTGTCCTGCATCCAGCGTTCTTTCGGAACGCACATTCAGTGCTGCTGGAGGCTTTGTAACCGATCACAGGGTGCGCCTGTCCACCGACTCGGTCGATCGACTGACCTTCATGAAAATGAATCAGTCTTGGATCACCACCAGCTAACAAGCACCTGATGCTGATATAACAGAATAATTTTCTTTGAAATGTCAGATCCATTCAAGACTGCCTATGCTGATGCAGAGTGACTATCCTGTTATGCTGAGTGACTATCCTCTTCCTCCTCAATGATCATCCTGATAGCATGTAAGAACATTTTTGTTTCTGGGCACCGCCACCAGTGGCTAAGGCCCAATTTTTCAGCCCCTGTTTAACAGGGGCATGTAATTAGAATTTTTGATGCAATACTTTGCAGCAGGGCTCATTCCTGCACTCCAACTACAGTATCTGTGAGGGGTTGCAGTGTTGTGGCACCAGTGCCTAAGGCCCAATTTTTCTGCCCCTGTTTAACTGGGGCGTGTAATTACAATTTTTGATGCAATACTTTGCAGCAGGGCTCATTGCTGCGCTCCAAGTACAGTATATGTGAGGGGTTGCAGTGTTGTGGCACCAGTGCCTAAGGCCCAATTTTTATGCCCCTGTTTAACAGGGGCATGTAATTACAATTCTTGATCTAATAATTCACAGCAGGGCCCATTCCTGAGCCCACCAAGAGTAACTGTGAGGGCTTACAGTGTTGTGGCAACACCACCACCACCACCACCACCAAAGGCCCAATTTTTATGCCCCTGTTTAACAGGAGCATGTAATTACAATTCGTGATCTAATATTTCACAGCTGGGCCCATTCCTGCACCCACCAAGAGTAACTGTGAGGACTTACAGTGTTGTGGCACCAGAACAACCACCGAAGGCCCAATTTTTCCTACCACTGTTCAACAATGGCATGTAGTTACAATTTTTGATATAATAGTTCACAGCAGGGCGTTCCAGTGCCCACCAAGAATAACTGTGAGGGCTTACAGTGTTGTGGCAACACCAACACCTAAGGGCCAAATTTCTGCAGAGTATATACGGCAAGCCCCTACTTTCAAACATCCAACTTACAAACGACTCCTACTTGCAAACGGAAGGAGACAACAGGAAGTGAGAGGAAATCTACCCCTAGGAAGGGAAATTCTCTCCTGTAAGAGTTAATATGGGAAAAAGGTGTCTCCTCTGCACTGATGCTTTATCACCAATCCTTGTTTCAATAAAAAACCCAAATTTTCAAAAAAACATTTGTCATTGGGACGGAAAGTGAGGTGAAATGTTCTGAACAGGTACACAGACAGCAAAACAAATGTTACAGGGGTGATAACCCTTCCCTATGTTTTCCAAAAAGCTTAAAAATAGATTTTTTGGCTGGAGCTACACTTGAAAAATGTACCTGTTCAAAATTACAAACAGATTCTACTTATGAACAAACCTACAGTCCCTGTCTTGTTTGCCCCGCCTGTATACTGCTGTTCAGAGTATATAGGGAAGTTTTTTATTTTGGGTGCGGGGTTCCCCTTAATAACCATACAAGACCCAAAGGGGCTGGTAATGGGCTGGGGGGGGGGGGAGGTACCCATGCCATTTTTCTCAATGATTTTCATCCATATTGCCAGGACCAGACATTACATTAAAGCTGCAAGCAGTTTTAAATTACTTTTTTTCCTTTAGAAATGTAATTTTGTGCAGGGACAGTTCTAAACACGGGAAACACGTGCCACTTCACAGGCATACTTTAGACACCCCCCAGGTATGATATTTAAAGGAATATTTCACTTTTTTTTCACTTTAAGCATCATTAAAATCACTGCTCCCAAAAAAAACTGCAGTTTTTAAAACTTTTTTTTGCATTGATACATGTCCCCTGGGGCAGGACCCGGGTCCCCAAACCCTTTTTAGGACAATAACTTGCATATTAGCCTTTATAATTAGCACTTTTGATTTTGAACGTTCAAGTCCATTGTATTTAATTGGGTTCTAAAGTTCGCGCAAACTTTCGGTCCGTTCGCATGTTCTGGTGCGAACCGAACCGGGGGGTGTTCGGCTCATCCCTAATGCTGAGTAGTCTTACTGTAGTCAGTCAGTCTGTACTGATGCCATTACTGAACCTGAGCTAATGCTTGGCCTTGTTACTGATCCATCATCCACCTGACCTGCTCTTGGATTAACCTTGTCTGCATGTGATTGCTGTTGATCTCTGTTGCAAACCTCAGTCTGGACTTCTGACCAAGATTCTGCTTCTCAGCTTGGTATCTCACTGTCTGCCCATTGCTTGTTCTATACCCTGCTTCTGCCTATGATTTGGTGTTTTCCTGCTCGGCTGTTACTGAATCCAGCTTGTGACTCAAGTCCTCTCATAACTGGACTTGATGTTTCCTTGGTGTGCTTCTGCACATCTGATACCAGCATACAGTTACAGTATGTGACACAAACTGTACTATGAAACTCTTTTGCTGCTGGCCAATTTGTATGGAGTTGAGGGCTTTAGCTTTTCAGAGTAAACTTACAGCCTTTAGATTTATTGTGGCTGATGCTTCTACTGGTCAGTTCAGGCCTATTACTGCTTGATAATAAATCAGGTTTAACAGCAAAAAACTACCTGAATAAATATTTAAAAAATATATAAAAATTAATCAGATTGTGTGTTACTGCTAAATTTAGGTAAGCTAAATGTAAAATGTAAAATATCAACTACACATGTAAAATATGTGATGCTAGAATACGGTGTAGTTGATGGTATCCATGAAAATTGTACTGCACCGTAAAACCACATTACAGCTTAAAGGCATCACCCAAAATCATGTATTTTATTTGATTGCTGTTTTTTTTTATGTCCCCCTAAAGTCACCTTAAAAGGACCATTTTCCCTTTGTATAGTATTTTTAACAACTTTTTTTTCTTTTCTTATAATTAATGTTGATTAGAGTAGAGAAAAAAAAAAAGGAGAAGACGAAGAGAGATTTAAAATGTATGTTAAGGTAGAAGCGTTGTCAAGTTATAAAAACACATATGTTATGTAGCTTGCCCATACCTCTAAGAAAACCCATGAAATTATTTTAATGCCCGTTATACATACCAGCGCAACTAGTGGGTAGGCGATTCCTCTGCAGTAAAAGTACTACAATGCTTTCACCCTTGGTGCTAGTGTAACTACCTAGATGCTGGGAAACTTGATAGCCCTATCAAAAATTGATTAGCCACAACTAACTCTGCCCACAGTCTGTAAGATTGATCATAAGCTTAGGGAATTATGTGAAGGTCCTGCTCAGTCTCTCCAATCCCCTTTAAGGCTATCTAACAGGGGCGACCCGTCTATTAAGGGCGCATGGGCGCCGCCTTCCCTATCCATCGCCGCCGCATCCCCTATCCATCGCCCCCGCCACCCCCTATCCATGCGTCCGGCCCCTTTCAGGATGCCGGACCATGGATTCCAATGTGGGTGTTTTTTTGAAGCACCAATTAGAGCCAGAGGCTCCTATAGGTTCCAAAATAGGGTGGGCCTTGGGCGCAGAGCACTGCGCTATGAGCCCACCCAGGTAGCAAATTAATATTTATTCCTTATTCTTACACTGAATCGCCTCTCCACCAATCAGGAAGCGTGGGTCTGAGACAAGTTTCCAGATTGGCTGAAAGGAGAAACACTGTGACTTGCCACTGAGGAGGAGGGAGGAGACGGAAGCCGCCGAGCAGAGGAAGGATAAGCTGCTCGTGATGCCTGCGGAGGAGAGCAAGGGAAGCCACCCGTGATTGCCTACCATGGATGGGGTAAGTGCACCGACCGACCAACCAACCCGACCCCCCAAAACAAATACCACCAGCCGCCATTGCTATCTAACAAGGTGCATTGGAAATCCAGCTTTCCAACTGAATGTAACCATGAAAACAAAGAGAATTTCTTTTAAGCCATTTATTAACCTGAAAGGTACAGAAACTAGAGACTTTAGACATACTTTAATGTGTACATTAGTAGATTTGGTATTATACACTAATACTATTGCATTTATACATTATAAATTAGCCAAGACGTCACTTCTAAGTACGTAGGTAATGTAGATAAAGCAAAAAGCTGAATTATTTTCTTTAATTAGAATACAATATACCGTATATACTCGAGTATAAGCCGACCCAAGTATAAGCCGAGGTACCTAATGTTACCACAAAAACCTGGGAAAACGTACTGACTCGAGTATAAGCCGAGGGTCAACATTAACAATTCCCACCCATTGCAACTTCACTAAGCCCATTGCCACCTTACTGTTCCCATCCTCACATGTTCCCGTCCTCACATGTTCCCATCCTCACATGTTCCCGACCTCACTGTGCCCATCCTCACTGTGCCCATCCTCACTGTGCCCATCCTCATTGTTTCCCTAGAATAAAAATTAAACATTGTAAATTGTAAATTGTACCTGAAGGCTGCGGCATCCATCGTTTAAAACTCGCGGTCTCTTCCTGGTCTCTTCCGTGATAGGCGGAACTGTGTCTGCTGAGAATCGCCTATCACGAACGTTCTCTCATCTTCACCCATCCCAGCAGACACTGTGTTCAGTTTCCGCCAATCACGGACGTCTGCTGGGAAACTGAGGATGAGAGAACGTTCGTGATAGGCGATTCTCAGCAGACACAGTTCCGCCTATCACGGAAGGGACCAGGAAGAGACCGCAAGTTTTAAACGATGGACGCCGCAGCCTTCAGGTACAATTTACAATGTTAAATTTCACTGACTCGAGTATAAGCCGAGGGGGAGGGGGGACTTTCAGCCCAAAAAAAAGGGCTGAAAATTTTGGCTTATACTCGAGTATATACGGTAAATATTTCTTTACATAATAATGATTGAATGAATTAATTAATTATTTGTACATGTTATAACCATTCAAACTTTGTGTCCATCAGTTTGCTGCAAAGAAAAAAAAAAGAGTTGATCTAGGCCATCTCAGTTTTTCATTTAAAAAAAGTGTTTCCTAATGAGTCTGTTGGGTGATCATATATACAGAGTCCCTGGATAGCACTATGTGAACAATTCAAATCAGTGTGCAGCTAGAAAGTTAGAAATTCTTATAAAAATGCAGGACTTGGACCTGAGGGAGTATAATCTACTGTAATATTAATCAGAGGGGTAACATTAGACAGATGGATACATGATCAAAAGATGCATGCATTGTATTTGCTGAATTTTCATCATTATGGCATATTACCCTTATAAATATCAACTAGGTCATTATTGTGGCTCTGGGCTGCCGTTGTACAAATTAGAATATAAAAACAGTTAATGGTGATTGTCAATGTAAAACTGGATGTCATGAGAGATCATTTTTCTAGTTGCATTAAAAATGAATAAAAGTCTACTATTGAAAGCTATCTTAACTCCTGTGATAGATTTCACTCTATTCAAAACAGAAAAGTGTATATAACTGTATAATGCTATAATAATGTTGATTGATATATGAGATTACTAATTTGCTCATTTAGAATTATCTTCCAAAGAAAAAGCAGCACTCCGGAGTTTGCTATTTCCGGATGGGGCTTTGTAGTTTGGAGGTCCCTTAGAGTCTTGGGTGGGACAGGATCTCCAACCCTGTGTCCGGGTGTTGTGGACAGCCAGCAGAGTGTGTGCCCAAGTGGACACAGCCAATATAACGAGGGGCTGGTGAGAGCATTAGGAGGTGGAAGGTGGAGTGTGAGCTGCTGTTTGAAGACAGACCTGTGTCAAGAAAGCTGTCTGCCCTGTGGAAGACTGCAGCCCATGTAGGAGGGATTCTATGCCCAGGAACTGGGAAAGGCTGGCCAGCTTTGAGAGTCAGGGAGACTAAGGAAGCCAGTGAGTCCAGGGGGGCTGGAAAGAATTGTGAAGTTTGTTGGGAACAAGCAGAGTAACTGCATGAAATTTAAACCCCTGCGTGGGATTCCTGGATGGACTTTTGTTTTGTTTTTCTCTTTAATAAACATGGGCTACCAGGCCCTTAACTATAACACCTGTCTGACGTGGACTCACCACACAAGAAATGAATCTATCACTAGAGTTAAACTCCCCCAATATCACAAGTGGTTGTCGGATGCGGGCATACAGACGGTAAAATCTACGTGTCTGCTCCAGTGGTGAGTCTTTCACATGAGGAACTGCTGCTAACTGTGTGTGGCAGCTAGGCAAACAGCATTATGAGACCATGAATGAATGAATGGTTCAAGCGGAACCAGAATAAAGAGTGGGGTGCAGTGCAAGGGTCCTCTGATTACCTGCAACCCATACTACCTACATAGGAGGTTGGGGACTTCCTGGAAATGTTGCTGGAAAGAGAAAATGGCCTAGGGACCGGAGGCCAGAATTGCTGCAATCCTTGTTACGGATGGAGTTCCAGACGATTTACCATTTGATGAATTGGGACCAGAATGACTACCGCAAGTTTAAAGAGAAATTCCTTCTTAGAGGAGCGATCCAGCATATCATGGTCTGCCAGCAATGCTCAAGGATCAGGGAGGTGTCACCAGGAGGCAAAGGTATCCGAGAGTCTGGGAAACGCAAGGTTTTTTGTCATGGCCGCTTGGGGAAAGTGGCCAGCCCAGAAAGGAGGGCACAATAGTCTGCATCCTGCATGAGGTGTAAGCAACCAGCTTTGGATTGCAAGTCTGCTGTTACCCCTAGCAACAGGGGTCTATTGTTACCTGCAGGGGGCGTCAGTGGGACTGGAAAGGCTGCCATGTTGCTCCCTGACCACATGGGGGAGTCAGCCTTTGGAGACACCACACATGTGAGACATCGCACTCATGTGAAGGCTATGACCCGGGTACAGGAACTGGTAAGACTATTTCAGTGTGTGGAACTGAACCTAATGAAGTGGGAGTGTGTCCAGTGGGGAGATCTGCAGTGCAAATAGACATAGACTTGCTCCAGTGTAATACCCGGAGCAGTGGGGAGGCACAAGGTAAAGCCCAACTGGCAGCAGGATTAAAGACTGAAAAGGACATGGGGACTCTGCATGTGCCTGCTATAATCGAGCAATGACTGAAAACGTTAAGCTAGGGGGTGACCAAAACAGTGCTGGTGCCATGTTCCTTAGTAAAAAGGTGCTGCAGAGATGCCCAGGGAAGCTTCCCAGAAGCCCGTAGTGATGGAGCAGAGCCTTTCCCAGGTCAGCTATGGAGCTACGCAAGAAGGAAAGAGTTCCCCTTTAAAGAGAGAGAATGCTGAGAGGAGCGGGTCACAGGCTGTGGTGGGTAATAGACAGAGACAACCCAAAAAAGCCGCAGTTATGTCTACATGCAATGAGAATGCTGATGGTCATGCTGACAAAAGTGTTACTATTGGTAAATGTGATGTTTGTTGATGGTAATGACAGTGAAACATGTATTTCTTGTAATGTCATATCTGAGAGTAATGTTGGTAATATGTTCACTACCAGTGATGAGAGTAGGAGATCTCCTTTGAAAGGCATAGGATTGTCCATGGAAGTCTTGTGGGGTCTCCATGTATTGGAGCCAGAGACTGTCCAGGGTGGCTTTGGTGCTGTTCTGGTGGAACAAGAGGGAACTGAGTCACACAGTGAGAGTGTGTGGGAGCAGCCCCACAACCCTAAGTGTAACTCAGTTGACAAGGGGTTAATTCAGCCTGCAAAAGCTGAGAGTGTAAAGCTGGATGTGGCTGTAGCACCACCAGAGCAAGGTGGTAAAAATAGTGTATTGCACCTTTCCTTGGTTGACGAAGCATCATCCCAATGCAATATGAGTAAAAGCATGTTGTCACAATGTGACATATATGGAAGTGACAAGTGTGCTGTTTTGGCTAAAGAATCCCAGGTTCCTGTGGAGCCTTCTAGAGCATGTGATGCAGCGCTGTGGAGTGCCCATGAGGGAATCACAATGGACTGGGATAGTTGGTGTGAGAATGCACTCACAATACTAAACAATGTAACCATGCGTAACAAGGCCATGGTGTGTAATGATGGAGTGGACATAATACCTGCTATGCCCAATGGAGGGATTGCAGAATGGCTGGTACGTTAGCCCCTGGGAAGGTTGATGCCCTCCAGTCTGAAGGAACGGTTCAGGGCCCCGGCATGGCAGATGTGTTGTCCACAGCCCAACAGCTCAAGTGTCAATGTGACAAGGTGACAAGGTGACAATGTGACTAATGCTGACATACAGAGGCTCATTGTTGAGTTAGAGGGGAAGAGAAGACGTGTCTGCCAGTGTTCCAGGGAAGCAACAGGCTGTGATGAAGGGTACCTCCAAGAAAGTGGAGGTCTCTTTAAATGTCTTGCCTCTCAAACTGCAGTGGATGAGCCCCTCCATGTCTCAGACAGGGGAAAGGTCCCTAAAGAGGTCACACATTTAGACATGGGATGTATAGAGATGACAAAAACTTTACTTGAAATGGGAGTAGGTAAAAATATACTCACTGTAAACTTGGGTGTCTCCACCGCAGTCAGACCAGGTGGTGCTGCATAGTACCAATGAGTGGAGCCAGGTGGTACATACCATGCTGGGAAAACTTGACCAAAAGTGGAATTGGTGGGACCAATGTTTATTAACCGTTCGACACAGGATCTCACGATTCCCTGTGAGGGTTTTTGGTTGGTATGCAAGGTACTCAGGAGAACCGCCTGATGCGGTGACTAGAAACATTTCTGCTGGTGCGGTCCGAGGTGCGGCTGAGCAGTGGCCATTAGAGTAAAAAAGAGAGGTGGATCTAAACGATATAATAAAATATGAATAAAATCAACCCAGATAGCGCTAGTGCATGTATAGCATTCATGCACCAACAATAATAATTGAAGTCCACATAAGAGTTCACAATAGTGAAATGATAAAGGAAATAATAGAAAAACGTCCAGTAATCCAGGTAAGTGGAGAGATGCTGCTGTCACCAGAAGAGAAATAGAGGGAAAAAACACCTTCACTCGTGTGCTGCAATCGAATAGAGGGGGGTGTGTGAATAGGACCCCCTCCTAGATGGACTCTTACCACAAGGCAATCAGATAACAGCCTGTATGCAATCAACCAAAAGGGCTTCACAGCAAAAGATTCCTCACTCCTGGTCTGTGGTTACAGCTCTCATCAAACACCATAGGAAAAACAAAGGTGCAGACATAGTATAACTTCGTTTTAAGATCCTTTATTTAAACTATATAAAAAACTCCCATACAAATTTGCACTCACATGTACAAAGTGAATTAAGGCTTATGTTCTCATTTAAACAGTGCCAGAACCAGGCTCTAATAAGTGCACTTCTGTTTCCTACCACACTCGCCGCTGTCCGTGCTGCGGGGATGGAAGCAACTCAGTTCACATCTGGCTGGCGTCTCCTCCTGTGTGTCTTGTTCTCACCCTTAGAGGAACAGCAGTCGACATTATCGCAGTAAGGAATAGTTTGTGCTTGGATCAGTGCCCTTTGTTAGGACAGCCGTCAATGGAGTGTTGGACAACAGGTGAGGTGAAGCTGTGCGATGGTCCCTTGAGGTATAGTCAATCGCCTGTGTGTTTGGTCCCTCCTCACGACTGGTCCTAACAAGCACTGGAAAAGAAAGCACTGATGGTATCGGAAGTTGTGTCCTCAGAATTGGTGATCTGTTAATGATTGGGGCTGTTAACAATGATTTGGTTGCTGTGGATAACCAGAGAAAGGTATTCAAACCTGAAAGACCTTTAGTAAAGGGTAAAGCTGATATCTGTGAGTTGAAAGGAAGGATCAGGAAAAGCCAAGTTCCCCCAAGAAAAGGGAATAAGCCCAGGGACCCTGAGAGAAGGCTGGGTATAAGGAACTCTAGGAACCTATTGAGATTGAAGGTAGGGTGTACCAGGAAGCACACCCAGAAAAAGGGTTGGGCCTACGTGGCTGATGGCCAGCACAGAAGTGTCCCAACTGCAATGGCGGGTGCATGTGTTCCTCCCTCTGGATGATAACAAAGGGGGGGGGGTATGTAATAGTGAGTGTCCCTGTCTCTGGGGAAATGGGGAGTTTGTCTACAGACATACCTATGTACAACATTTACCCTCCTATTTACTTAGTTTGTTTAACAAAATGTTTTGGAGCTAAGAGAGGCTTTGTGGTGACTGCCATGTCAACTACCTGAACTCTTTCTGATAACTCATGTTGTCTTCCTGCTAATGAGTTACCATAACAGTGCTAGACAGTCTTTTTGGATTGAATGCAGCAACTACATTTAATAGGTGGCCAGTGGTGAATATTGGTGTTTAAACCTTGATCTTACACTTATGCCTCGTACACACGACCGGTTTTCCCGTCAGATAAAAAAACAATGGTTTTCCCGACAGAATTCCTCTCAAGCCTGCCTTGCATACACACAGTCACACAAAAGTCCAGTGAACTTATGACTGCCAAGAACGTGGTGACATAAAAGAATACAACGAGCCGACAAAATGAAGTTCTATGCTTCCGAGCATGCGTCGAATTGTTTCCGAGCATGCGTGTTTTTTTCCCCGTCGGAAAAGCATACAGACAAACGGTTTTGCCGCTAGGATTTTTTTTTCTGATGGGAAAAAAGAGATCCTGCTCTCTTTTTTTTTCTGGCAGTTTTCCCATCAGAAAAACTCTGATGGAGCATGCACACAGTCGGGATTCCCGGCCAAAAGCTCTCATTGCAGTTTTTCAGATGGGAATACCGGTTGTGTGTACGAGACATTACCCTCAAGAAACTGTAATTTATCTGTATATAGGTGTGACAGGAGTGACTTTGGGTCGAGGGTTTGTGCGGCTTTGCCCTGGAGAGTTCTGGAGGCTCCTTGTCCAGCTTCCCCGACGCCTCTTATGTGTAAATCACCCTGTGTCTCTAATAGGGGCACAGGGTGAATGAGAACCCCCACTATGATCTGTGCTAGTCAGATTCAATGCTGTATACATGTATATATAATGTGTGCTGTGCCATGCTGCTGGACTATTTGCTGTGATGGTTTGAGGTGGGACTGTATTCTATTGTCTATTGTGGCTGTTTTAACTATTATGGGATGTGCAAGTGTGTTTGCTGTGAGGAAAAAGGGAGGGGGGATTTGTCCAACCTGAGGTGTTGTGTCTGGTGACTGGGATGGCTGGGGAATTTTGGATAAGTGCTGGAACTGAACAGAGGAAGCATAACCGGCGGACCTAGATCTGTTTGAGGACAGAGGGTTTGTCACAACTGGTTGGCAGCTGCGGGATCGTGCTTCCTGGCTGTGAAGACCTCCACCTGGATCCAAGATCAGATAGTAGTCTTCAGTCACTCTAGCGGAGATATGGATCTGGCATCAGAGTTCCCGGGGCTGCTGCAGATCGTCCTTTCAGTATACACCAGATCTGTGTCTGTGGATGAATACCTGGAGGTCAGGTGGCAGATTTAGGCAAGGCACTAGATTAGATGCCTCCAAGTTGCTGGTATGCAACAAGGCAAGTGCTTTCCAACCCCAGAGCAGCAGGCCAGTGAACAAAGGGAGTTACGGATGCAATTTTTGGGAGAGCGGCCCCAGGAGCAATGGGTGACTGAGTTGGACAGGCTGGTCCAGCAGGAGATAGAGCTGCACAATCGGTATCGGCTCTGCAATGGCACGCAGAGGAGGAATATTTAGGAGAGACAACAGAATGCTCTCCGGAGGGATATGACTTTGGTGGCCCTGGATTGCTGTGGGAGAGCCTTATAGATTGTTTTGTGTTTGGCGATGAAGGGGAACCTACCCTTGAGGACCTGCGAGAGCACAGAGAGGCTATGCTCAGTTTTGCAGGGGTCTCAGAGCTTAAACCTGATCTAGACTATTTGTTAAAGAAGGAACAGCATCTGGAA
This sequence comes from Rana muscosa, assembly GCA_029206835.1. Taxonomy (NCBI): domain Eukaryota; kingdom Metazoa; phylum Chordata; class Amphibia; order Anura; family Ranidae; genus Rana; species Rana muscosa. Next base: position 571,436,183 of record CM055121.1, read on the forward strand.
AGGGCATACAGGAAACTGCTAGAATGTGTTCAGCAGCATGCCAGAGAATCGGCAGTGGACGCTCCGGAGATTTCCGTCTCCAAAGCTGAAGTGCTGACAACAGGGCAGAGCCCTGCTAACCTCTGCCCAGCACCTACAGTGGCTTCAGCCTTATTGAGAGAAGAGGTAGTCGGCCTTTCTCCTACAACACTGACAGGGACATGGGATTTTCTGCCAGAAGCATCTATGGAGTTACAACAAACTTCTCCAGCAGAAGCACTGGTAACCAAACAGAGGGTCCAAGACCTCTGTCCCACACTTTTAGCAATTCCAGAGACTGGGGATTTAATAGACATTTCTGTAGAGGAGGAACCACTTAGCAAACCCCCAGCAGAAGTGCTGGCAGCAGGACAGAGTACTGCAGACTGTGGCAGGCGCAGCACTATGAAGTGCCTTTATGCGCTGTGGCATTAGAAGAATTTGATTTCTCTGATCTTTTAGTCCACACAAGACTATCTGTTACTCTAATTCATCTAGCGCCGTTCTATGGAAGCAGTAGGTTTAAAGAGCACACCAAACCTTTAAGATAACTTCTTTATTCACTTCAGCTTTTCTTCTTATATAACACTGACAATTTAGCAGCAGGAAGTCCATGTACAAACATGTGTTGAATAAAGTATAACAAATGTCGGTTCAACTGTTCAATCTTGTAATTCTACATAAAATGGTAGATATATTTCTCTCTTCAGTATCTGTACTTTCACTTTAAAATACTTTAGACACTTTATGATCTATCTGGGACTTGCTCTATAATGCTGTTTGCTCTGATGTTTGCTCTGAAACTTGGTTTGAATCTGGTTTGATTCCTGGTTTGATTGCTGGTTTGATTGTTTGTTTGATTGTTTGCAAACCTGGTTTGGTGGAACTACAAGTGAACACATAACTAGTTTCAGTATACAGTTCTAATCACATTATTAACAATAGGAACTTATATAACTGTATTAAATACCTATTTTGGCCACTTGCTTCCATAAAGCTGGACTCTGGATGGATCTGAACTGTTCAGCTCCACACTCTGATGTAAAATGCAATTCTAGACATGTGATATGAGATTTCCTAGACAGAACATGAGTGAAATGCTGGCTATGATTGGCCAGAGACATTTGCTCAGTGAGATTGGTTGTGATTGGCTAAAACTCCTGATGAATCACAAAAGCTTAACTCTATGCTTTCTGGTTGCAATTCTGCTGTCATTAAGCTTACCTTTCTGCATATAGAAATGACTCTTAAAGGTATATTTTTTCTTTTGCTTCTGTGAACACAATATACAACTGTTATATGACATCCATATATAAACTCACAGTAAATAACTCTGCTGTTATCTCTCACAAATGAGCATATGCACTGTTTTAACATTATTAGCAGGTCTAGCTATATATGCATGTAAGCCACATTAGCAACCTAGGACAGGTCTTAGCTGGCCAGCTACACTCCCACCAAATTACCTATAATTCTATGTTCTCTATAGTAGGATTTGAACATGAATTTGGGGAATTTTCCATCAGGTTCTCAACTTCCAAGTGTCTTTTATCACTCTCAAGTAGAACAACTAACTTCTGTATAGGACGTTCCAACCTGAGTGGAATAGTGAGTAGGCTTGTGCACAACGGAAAAATTCGTTCCGTTTCGGTTCGTTTCTTTCCGGTCCTGTTGATTCGTAATCATTCGTAATTTTGCTAGACGGGATTTTTCGTGTTCGGACTCATTCGTATTTTTGCAAGCGACATTTTTCGTTGAATTTTTTGTTGCTTTATAATTCGTACTTTCGGTAGAGTACGTTGTTTTTCGTTGATTCTGGACACAACTCCTACTTTCGTAACTTTTTTTGGGTTCGTTGATTCGTAATTTTCTGTGTCTCTCTCACGACGACGCTGCCTATTATGCCTAATGTGCTTCGAATGGATTTGTACTTTTCGAAATACATAGCGGTTATTTGTAACGATTCGAAATCTCGTATTTTACTTTCGTTTTTTACATGCGGCTATAGCCTCCGCCCCTGTACACCATTTTGAGAGGGTTCAGCACGGTGAGGGAGAAGCAGAGAGCAGAGCAGAGTGTTATTGTGCTTCGAATGGATTAGAAATCTCGTATTTTACTTTCGTTTTTTACATGCGGCTATAGCCTCCGCCCCTGTACACCATTTTGAGAGGGAGTTCAGCATGGTGAAGGAGAAGCAGAGAGCAGAGCAGAGTGAGTGTTATTGTGTTTCCAATGGATTTGTACATTCATAAGTTTTTTCATAACGAATTATGCCGAAGACATTCGGGCATTCGCTATTTTGCGGTATAATTTATTTCGGATTCGGTTTTATCCGTAATTGCTTTGTTCGGAAATTCGAATGCTTCCGAATGTCCGAAAGTTGCTAAATTCGGACGAATTTCGATTCGTTACGAAACGAATTGCACAAGCCTAATAGTGAGACGTTTTCCCTTTTTGTCAAGTTTTGAGTCTCCTATTTGTAACAACGCTCTTCTTACTAGTCTGTCTTTATCCTTTTGAACTTCTAGAACTTTGGCCAATTTCCATTGACTTCTAGGTAAATCTTCTTCTTTCACTAATACTATGTCACCAACTTGTACATTTCTTCTGGGTGTTTGCCATTTACTTCTTAACGTAAGATTGGCTAAGTACTCTTTTTCCATCTATTCCAAAACTGTTCTGATAGATATTGGACTCTTCGCCATCTCTTTCTGGCATATAAATCCTCTTTGGTAAACTTGCCAGGTGATGGTTGTATGTAATCAGACTTAAGGTGAAGTAGATGGTTGGGAGTTAAAGGTTCCAAACTTGTTGGATCATTGATGTTGTCAACTGTAAGTGGACGACTGTTAACAATAGACATTACTTCATAGAATAGGGTCCTAAGTGAAGCATCATCTATTCTTCCGGAGCTCTTTCTCAACACTGAACTTAACACATTTCTTACAGTTCTGATTTGTCTTTCCCAAACTCCTCCTGTGTGGCTTGCATGTGGAGCATTCATATGAAAATCACATTGATTCTTTGACAAATACTGAGTTACCTTTTCTTTATCGATCTCTTTTAGAGCTTTCTTCAATTCATTCTTTGCTCCAACAAAATTAGATCCTTGGTCAGATCTAAGCTCTCTGACAGTACCTCTAATGGCTATGAAACATCTCAAGGCATTAATTAATGCGTCAGTTGACATATCTTCTAACATTTCCAGATGAATTGCTCTGGAGCTTAGACATGTAAATATTAGTCCATATCTCTTGTACTCCTTGCGGTTCTGCTTGGTGATGAATGGGCCGAAACAATCCATTCCACTATAAAGAAATGGTGGTGATGGGTTTACACGATCTACCGGTAAATCTGCCATTCTTTGTTCTTCGGTAGGTCTACGTGCCTTTCTACAGGTTACGCATCTACTTATATACTTTGCTATAACTTTGCTTCCTTTTACTATCCAGTAACCACCTTCTCTCAAACAGTTCTGGGTAAAGCTTCTTCCTTGATGCAAGGATTTGTTGTGGTAGTGATCAATAATCAATCTTGTGAAGGTAGAATTTTTGGGTAGAATTGCTGGATGCTTCACTCTGCTGGGTAACGATGCATTTTCCAGTCTCCCTTCCACCTTCAGTATACCATCCTGTAGAACAAGATTAAGCTTGTACAATGGGTGGTTGTTGGGAAGCCTTTTAGGTTCTTGACCAAGTGTCTTCAACTCTTCACTATAGAATCTCTGTTGAATGAGTCTGATGACCGTTTCTTCAGCCTTCATTCTTTCCGCTACATTCAATGATTCCTTCTTTTTGACTCCCTTTGCCAAACGTTGAATTCGAGCTACTACGTTTATGACTGTATTCCATTTTGAACATCTGGCTAGTCTTTCAAGTATGTCATCTTGACACTTGGCGGCAGTACTCAATGTTTGTACAACTTTTACTTCTAGATCACCCATAGACAATTCTGTGTAACCTTCACTGGGTATGATTTCGTTTTCCCAAAAAAACTCTGGACCGGTGAACCAGTTTGCATTTTTCAATTCTGTTACATTCAGGCCTCTTGAAGCATGATCTGCAAAGTCAGATTCAAGGATCTTGATTACTGCCGCTGAACTTACAGCTGGTAACTCTTGGACAGATATTCGATGACACAATCCTGTCACCTGTCTTGAGTTTGCAATCTGCTGTTTTCCTCCAACAACGCCCCATCCTAGATCAGTTTGAACAGCGTAGGGTTCACCCTTTCCTCCTGTGATTACCCTTTGTGGTACCAAAGCTTCGGGACAATCATAACCTATCAACAGTCAAACACCAAACTCCTTCAGCGGGGACATTTCATGAGATATGACAGATAGGTGCTCCCATTTATTGGCTGTTTCACAGGTAGGTATGCGATCTCGATCTAGAGGTATATCGTCTTTCGTATAAGCTGGAGGTAGATCCAATGTGAGGTTTGAATGAAGTCCTCTAACTCTCAATCCTTTGACCCTTTCACTGTTCACTAATGTGTCTCTCCCCATCATTGTGGTGAGTTTGAGCTTCACTGGTTCTGTAGCCACTTGTAATTTCTTGCAGATTTCTTGATCAATGAAGGTGACATCGCTTTGGGCATCCAGTAGTGCATAGGCATATACCTTCTTATTCTTCCTTTTAGGATTTGAAATGCACACTGGTACAACCATTGATGTGCCGTTGCTTTCCCTCACTCTGAAAGAGAATACCGATGCTTTCTTTTCTTCCTCAGCATCTTTAGCTATTGAGGATTTATCCTTTTTTGGACGTTCTTCATGTAGTGGTGCAGGATGGCGTCCTTTGCAAACGCTGCATGTGGCCCTTTTCTTACACTCCTTAGTAATATGGCCTTTCCTTAGACACCCAAAACACAGTTGGTTAACAAGTACAAACTTTTTCTTTTCATTTGGAGATTTCTCCTTCAATTGTTGGCACTTGTGTATAGAGTGGTTCTCTCCACAGAACATACACTTAAAAGTAGTCTGAGGATTTATCGGTTCTGTCTCTCTACTGATCCCAGTAGTAACTTTGAACTTGCTCTCGTAGGTATCTATAACTTTCTCTGATGTGTCGGTTGCAAAGCTAGTTGCTCTTGCACGTCTTATATCTCTCGCCGGCCTTTCTTCTACGGACTTTAAGGCGTAAGATCCTGTTACTGGATTACATACTATTCGTGCTTCCTTATTAACGAACTCAGAGAACTTTTCAAAACTTGGGAAGTCCTTACTTAGATCTAACTGTTCAGTCACATAGCGATTCCATCTAGAAGCCACTTCTTCAGGTAGCTTAGCTAGCATCCTGTGGTTTTCTAGATAGTCGTTCAGTACTTCTAGTCCTTGTACATGTGGGATGGCATTGCTGCATGCTTGCAGGAAGTCACCATACTCTTGGAGTTTGAAATGTTCTTTAGGACCTATTTTAGGCCAGTTATTCAATTTCTCCCTAAAGGCTCTTTGTACTAAGAAAGGATGACCATATCTTGCATTTAACTTTTCCCAAGCTTGCTTGTAGGCTTCTTCATCTGTTCTATAGAAGTTACCTTCAAGAGCTTTCTTCGCTTCTCCACCAACATATTTCTGAAGGTAGAATAACTTGTCAACCGGCCTGGAGCAATAATGCTCAATGATCATTTCAAAACTTGCCTTCCACTCTATGAACTTCAGTATGTCTCCTGAAAAAACAGTAGGTTCTGGAACGGGAAGTCTTGCTGGGACTGTTCTCTGTCGTCTTGCTGGGACAATAGTCGCAACATTCTCCTGATTATTGCAGTGACATCTAGGAACAGAATTATCCTGTTTTATTTTTTCACCTAGTTCTGAATTGGGTGAGTCTCTCTTTTTGTCTTTCTGAGCAGGGATGGAAGGGCAATGACTTTTTGCTTCATTACATACTGGAGATTTCCTTCCATTCTCCTGGGCGTATGAAAGGAAGTAGGAGTCTGCATCTTCACTTAGTACAGATTTGGACTTATGATTACTATTCATGTCCTCTTTGTGTACTCTTAGTCTGGCTTCTATAATCTTTACTTCCTTCAGCCTTTCCATTTCTGCTACTCGTAGACGCTGCGCCTCGATTGCAGATTCCATCTCAATTTCTGCTCTCTTGACAGCAAGTTGTTCGACAAGTTCCTTTCTTTTGGCTATTAAAGTACTTGAGGACTCTGATATGTTACTGCCACTTCTGCTAGTGGAAGAAGTCCTACTTGTGATTGTGGTTCCTCCTAAGGACCTAGCATAGTCTCTCATAAAAAGCTCATTCATTCTCTTTCTGGCCTTAACTTCATCATAGTTGGCTTCAGATGATAGTTCTCTCATGAGCTTTACTAAACCTTTAGTGACTTCAGTACATGTGTCCATGTTCCTTACAATATCCTGGGGAGGTGTTGTAGAAGACCGCAGGTTGACATATGCTGCCATAAGCCCTGCTTCAGATTCTTCTACTGTCTCTATCATATCACTCAAGTTTCCTTTTATACTTTCTTGCTTTAGCTTTCTACGAACATCTTTAATGTAGGATTTCCACTTATCATACATTCTGGTGAACTTTTTTCCTTTCAATACTGCTTCTTGCTCCAAATTTTCCAGCATCTTTAGGGTCGGTTTTCTGATACGTTATGAACGTCTTAGTTCATCTGTTTGGGATATATTTGTTTGGGGCAAGACTAATGCTGCATCAGACTCTTCTACCTCAGACAGGTTCACTTGCTCTTCACCTTCTATCTTATCTATCTTTGTATCCTCTAACAGTGGCATAGAAATACTAGACTTAGACATTTTACTTTAAGTGTTATAACAATTAATACGAATATTAAGAAAACTTTCACTTTAAATGCAATAGCAATAGGTGCAGGCAGTAAAAATGACTTTCACTTTAAATGCAATAGCAATAGGTGCAGGCAGTAAAAATGACTTTCACTTTAAAATACTTTAGAGTTCGTGTACTACAACTGTCCCTTGTTCTTTACTTACAGTCCTTTTACTCCTGAACACGAAAATGTCTCTTTCTTGTCAAGCCTATGTGCAATGATAGTAATAAAGGAAAGTTCTGACCTCATTCTGAAGAGCAGGATACTGTGATCTGTAGGTTGCTGGAACAAATAGTCTTAAAGGAGACTTGTCTTTGTTGATCTGATGCTCTACTCTGACGTGCGATGCTTTGTGCTGACGTGCGATGCTCTGTGCTGTCTTGCGATGCTTTGCGCTGACGTGCGATGCTTTGCGATACTCTGTGCTGTCTTGCGATGCTTTGCGCTGACTTGCGATGCTTTTCGCTGATGTGCAATGCTTTGCGCTGTCTTGCGATGCTCTGCGCTGACTTGCGATGCTTTGCGATACTCTGTGCTATCTTGCGATGCTTTGCGCTGACTTGCGATGCTTTTCGCTGATGTGCGATGCTTTGCGCTGTCTTGCGATGCTCTGCGCTGACTTGCGATGCTTTTCGCTGACGTGCGATGCTTTGTGCTGCAGGCTTTGGGCCTAGTGGCGGGGAAATAGCTGGCTGCAGTACGTGGCCTCTTTGTGGGTAGCGGTGCAGGCACTCTAACTCTGGACTTTGGCCTCCCACCATGCGTCTTTTTCTCTCTCTAGGGATCGCAGGAGGGTTGGTGCTCTCTCTGTGACTATCTTGCCTTTGCTGTTCTGCCACTTTAAGAGTCGGCTGCAGTTTGACTAAAACACATGTCCTATGGCCTCTATGGTAGCTCCGCTGCTCAAATGCGCTCTTTACTGTGCAAGTTGAGGAGCACAATCGCTTCACCCTCAATGGGCTAATAGTTCCACTTTGGGCTAATAGTTCCACTTTGGGCTAAATAGTTCCACTGTGGCAGGCGCAGCACTATGAAGTGCCTTTATGCGCTGTGGCATTAGAAGAATTTGATTTCTCTGATCTTTTAGTCCACACAAGACTATCTGTTACTCTAATTCCTCTAGCGCCGTTCTATGGAAGCAGTAGGTTTAAAGAGCACACCAAACCTTTAAGATAACTTCTTTATTCACTTCAGCTTTTCTTCTTATATAACACTGACAATTTAGCAGCAGGAAGTCCATGTACAAACACGTGTTGAATAAAGTATAACAAATGTCAGTTCAACTGTTCAATCTTGTAATTATACATAAAATGGTAGATATATTTCTCTCTTCAGTATCTGTACTTTCACTTTAAAATACTTTAGACACTTTATGATCTATCTGGGACTTGCTCTATAATGCTGTTTGCTCTGAAACTTGGTTTGAATCTGGTTTGATTCCTGGTTTGATTGCTGGTTTGATTGTTTGTTTGATTGTTTGCAAACCTGGTTTGGTGGAACTACAAGTGAACACATAACTAGTTTCAGTATACAGTTCTAATCACATTATTAACAATAGTAACTTATATAACTGTATTAAATACCTATTTTGGCCACTTGCTTCCATAAAGCTGGACTCTGGATGGATCTGAAATGTTCAGCTCCACACTCTGATGTAAAATGCATTTCTAGACATGTGATATGAGATTTCCTAGACAGAACATGAGTGAAATGCTGGCTATGATTGGCCAGAGACATTTGCTCAGTGAGATTGGTTGTGATTGGCTAAAACTCCTGATGAGTCACAAAAGCTTAACTCTATGCTTTCTGGTTGCAATTCTGCTGTCATTAAGCTTACCTTTCTGCATATAGAAATAACTCTTAAAGGTATATTTTTTCTTTTGCTTCTGTGAACACAATATACAACTGTTATATGACATCCATATATAAAGTCACAGTAAATAACTCTGCTGTTATCTCTCACAAATGAGCATATGCACTGTTTTAACATTATTAGCAGGTCTAGCTATATATGCATGTAAGCCACATTAGCAACCTAGGACAGGTCTTAGCTGGCCAGCTACACAGACCCCTGCTCCACACCCGTGGCAGTTTCGGAGGCCCGAGGTGAGGAGGTGGTGTTTCTTTTTCCCCAGTGAATTGCAGAGATACAGGGAGGGGAAGCTGCCATTGCCCCTCCCCAACAAGGATTTTTGAACCTGGGAGACAATAACAGAGACAGGGAGTTTCAGCAGCAGACGGCGCCCCAGAGCTATGACACCAACCCAGCTGAAGTGCTGGCAACCGGACAGATGGTCCAAGACCTCTGCCCTACACCTGAAGAAATTATGGAGGCCCAGGGTGAGGAGGTGGCAGTCTGTCCCGAGCTGCAGATCAGGATCCAAGGAGAGAATGCAGTCGTCACCTCACAACTACAGCTTGTGGTCGCCACTCACAGCCACCCTGCAGAAGTGCTGGCAACAGGGCAGAGGGCTACCAACCTCTGCCTTCCACTAACAAACAATGGATTTCCTGTAAAAGTGGATGGGACTACCTGTCTACTCCAGGGATGCTGGGCAGTTGGCCCAGATCCCAAACAGCATGCCGGAGTGAGCCCAGTCACCCTGTCTTCTCTCCAGCGGCTAAAAGGACTCCAGGGAGAAGGGCCAGTCCAGGCCTCTCCCCAGTGGCGGGTATGTTCTATGAGAGAGGCAGGGTAAGTAATGCTCCGTTTGTGACAATTTATTTTGGGTACTGTATGGATACCGGCATTGGGGGAATGGAACTACTGACTAACTTCGGAGTCAACCCATCTGGGGTCTCCTCCTGCGTTAGTCTCCTGCCAAAAGGGGATATGTGTGACAGGAGTGACTTTGGGTCGGGGGTTTGTGCGGCTCAGCTTGCCCTGGAGAGTTCTGGAGGCTCCTTGTCCAGCTTCCCCGACACCTCTTATGTGTAAATCACCCTGTGTCTCTAATAGGGGCACAGGGTGAATGAGAACCCTATGATCTGTGCTAGTCAGATTCAATGCTGTATATATATATGTATATATAATGTGTGCTGTGCCATGCTGTTGGACTCTTTGCTGTGATGGTTTGAGGTGAGACTGTATTCTATTGTCTATTGTGGATGTCTTAACTATTATGGGATGTGCCAGTGTGTTTGCTGTGAGGAAAAAGGGATGGGGGATTCCTCCAACCCCCCTGCTGAGAAGACTGTGTATTGAGAAGTTTGAACACACCTGACCTGTGTGGCCATTGTCATTGGACAGTTTGACCCGCCCTGTTTTCCAAGGGTGGGAGGGATGTGTATTTGAGGAGAGATATCTGTGTGTCCATGTGTGATAATAAAGTCAGTTTGTTTTTGCCACTATACCCTGAGGTGTTGTGTCTGGTGACTGGGATGGCTGAGGAATCTTGGATGTGCTGGTTCTGAACAGAGGAAGCATTAACGGCGGACCTAGATCTGTTTGAGGACAGAGGGTTTGTCACAATAGGATTGAAACTTCACTCTAGAGATGCCTTAATGCAGCTACAGTATAAGAAGCTAGGAATTCAAATGGTGGGTTGCACTGCTATATGCCAAAATGAGGGCTGTTCTCTGTCTGAATCTTTTGGGCATTGGAAGTGTGTTCTGAGTACATGTGTTGCTCTTGTGGATATTTATATATGCTGTCTTTTGACGGCTGGTAGCCACTTACCTAAAAAAGTTGGATATACTGTTTAACCACTTGCCGACCGCTGCACGCCTATATCCGTCGGCAACAAAGGCAGCGGTGGGCAAATGGACATACCTGTACATCTCATTTAAGAAGCCGTGTGGCCGCTGCACTCTCTGTGACCGTGCCCGCGGGCTCCGTGAACTCGATGTTCCCCGGCAGCCCGCGATCGTGTAAACAAGGCATTTCCCTGTTCTGCCTAGTGACAGGACAGTGATCTACTGCTCCCTATCATCGGGAGCAGTGATCACTGTCCTGTCACTTGTAACCCATCCCCCCCACAGTTAGAATCACTCCCTAGGACACACTTAACTCCTTCATCGCCGCCTAGTGTTTAACCCCATCCCTGCCAGTGTCATTTACACAGTAATCAGTGCATTTTTATAGCACCGATCACTGTATAAATGACAATGGTCCCAAAATAGAATCAAAAGTGTCCGATGTGTCTGCCATAATGTCGCAAGTCATGATAAAAATCGCAGATCGCCGTTAGAAATTCATAAAAAATGCAATAATTCTATCCCCTATTTTGTAGACGCTATAACTTTTGCACAAACCAATCAATATACGCTTATTGCGATTTTTTTACCAAAAATTATCGGCCTAAACTGAGTAAAAAATTAGTTTTTTAGATATTTTTTGGGGTTATGTATTATAGCAAAAAGTCAAAAATATTGCTTTTTAAAAAAAAATTGTCGCTGTTTTTTTGTTTATAGCGCAAAAATTCAAAATCGCACAAGTGATCAACTACCACCAAAAGAAAGCTATAATTGTGGGAAAAAAAAGGACATCAATTTTGTTTGGGTACAATGTCGCACGACCACGCAATTGTCAGTTAAAGCGATGCAGTGCCAAATCGCAAAAAGTGCTCTGGTCAGGAAGGGGGTAAAATCTGAAGACTCCTTCCCTACCCCTAAGAGAGCACTGGACCAATGATGAAGTACCAGTGCTGTGACATGAGAGAAGGAGAGGGAGGCCCATGATCCTATATCTAGAAGTATTGAATACTCTTCACTCCTGGCAGAAAATTAGGAGGTAGAAGAGTAAAGATACATTAATCTGGGCGACTATCTCCTACTCTATCCACTTTTAGGCAATCCCTGAAAATTTTTCTCTTCAGAGAAGCCTATCCTGCCTTTACCTAACAACTGTGTTTTTATTTTCTCCATCAGATCATCCCCACAGTTATTACCTTTTGTATCACTTGACCCCCCCCCCCCCTCCTAGATTGTATGTTCTAACGAGCAGGGCCCTCAGTTTCCCCCTGTATTGAATTATTATGTTGTAAAGCGAAGGGAAATCTCTGAAATGGGACACAGATGGTGAAAAAGAAAAATTGACAGGGGTTATAATCCTCCCTTGTTCTATTAAAAAAAAAAAAAAAAAAAAAAAGTTTTAGTTCTACTTTAAAATAATCTAATGCCGCGTACACATGATCGTTTTTTCTGATGAATAAAGACCGATGGACTTTTTTCATTGGACAAACTGATCGTGTGTGGGCCCCATCGGTCTTTTTTCCATCGGTATAAAAAAATAGAACCTGTTTTAAATTTTACCAATGGAAAAAAAAGCGATGGCAAATTACGATCGTCTGTGTGGAACTCCATCGGACAAAAAACCCACGCATGCTCAGAATCAAGTCGACGCATGCTCAGAAGCATTGAACTCTCGGCTTGTCGGAGTGTTTTACGTCACAGCGTTTTGGACGGTCGGAATTTTGACTGATGGTGTGTAGGCAAGACTGATGAAAGTCAGCTTCATCGGATTTCCGATGGAAAAATCCATTGGATTTTATTCCATCCTAAATCCGATCGTGTGTACAGGGCATCACAAAATCCCCAATCACACTATACATCACATATGGAGGAATCTTCAGTGGCTATTGTATTCTGACATCCACAGCTGGTGATTGTCAGAATACCTGAACAGCTGCTGCATCTAATTGCATGCAGCAACTGTCTGGCCAACAACTTTTTACCTAGCTCCCTTGATTTTTCAGTAGAAGGATGCTGCGAGTTGGAAGCTGGCAGGGCCATCTACATAGAAAATTACAGCTGATTTCCCAGGAACTGGCCACATTTCGTACAGTGTGTACCCAGGCTCAGAACACAGGTAACCTCTACTCTTTAACTCCCAGGGTAATTTTCTTTAAGACTGCAAGAGTACTGGTCGTTCCATATCAATATACTGTACATTGTTCCTAAACATATTTGTTTTTATTAAGATCTTCTGGCTCTAGTTTAAAACATGTATTGGAATAAAAAAATGGGCAGTAGCTTGCCTCATTTGTAATTAAGCTGTTTGATTTTGTAGCGAGTATTTGTCAAGTAAGGTGTCAACATCAAAATCAAACAGATATTTCTCCCTAAAGGTCAGGTTATCCAGCAATGTTGACCTTAGAGGTATGTTGCAGAAGCAGATATTTAATTAATGTTAAAATGTTGTTTAACTCCAATCATTCTGTACTTGGTGAACAAATCTATTATCGGAAAGTGCTGTAAGGGTTTTAGCAAGTGGCTTTACAAGTGTTCTGAGTAATGAGTAAATAACTGTGCATCTCTATGGCTTTGCTCTAGATATATCCAACCTGATCATTGGATTGCAATTGAGTTAAACTTTGTAGTTTCTATAAAAACATGTTGATCAATAGAACAGCCCTCCTTTCCTGTGGTGTTATGGGAGTCTATATCTAACATTATTTACTTCACTGTGGCTACAAGGATCTAGGATTCATTTAGGGAAAATAACACACCATAACCCTTCTCTAAAATAGTTATTTTCTTTAAAGAGCAGTGTTGAGGCATGCATTTGAGATTGCTGATCCAATCCTGTTAATGAACTAATTGCTGCTAGTAATATGTCTCTGTAATATCACTATGATTTTCTCTCTGTGATTCTACTGTGCTAGCCTATTGACAAAGTACTGCATATTAGTATATCTATTGTAGTCTGGGGTTTCATGGTCAAGTAACTATCATAGAAAGCTATCATTGGTAATTTTAGGCATACAATACATGCTTTCTCACTAATGATAGTCTGGTGATTATTTGTATTGGTATAATAAATTACCAACATAAAGCAATATTAAGTACTCCATTCCACAAGGAATTATGTCCTTGGCAAGAGCTCTGCAACTTAAATATGAATGCTATTCAGTAGATATCATGAGGGTTAACTGCCCTTAACTCTCCTTGATTTGCTACCAAGGGTATTAATATGGTTATTATTTGTAGGGCAAGGAACAATGTTACAGATCCTTAAGACTGATAACTGTATCAGTTGTTGTATCAGTATTATGGTTTGTGTCCCTGGTTCTCTATAGGTCTCGCTGAAAATATGAATTCTTTATCTTTAAAACCATTGCAGATGTTGTCACATGACAACCAATGTAATTTCACTTTCTAATCAACCAGTGGCCTGTGAATAGAGCAAAACCCATTGTGTACAGCCCCTGGCTTTTGGGCAGCAAATCCTTGCTTGCAATAGTTCTTACTAGTGCTACGTGCACCAAGACTGCACCTTATGTTAACAAGAGAACTAAAGGAACTGAATCTATGACTGCCTAGGCATGGAGGAGGGGCTTACAGAAATACTTCAGCCTGGAAATGGGATAGCATCTAAAAATAAGTCTTCTAAAACTAAGTTTTGACAGAAAGATGGGAAAGGAGGTTTATTTTTATGTTTCCCATGTCAACAGACATATGCACTACTGTGAAAGAAAACTGTGAATCCTAGCAGAGAAAATCAACAGGGTAACTTTTTTTTTTTTTTTAAATGCTTTATTGGGTTTTCCAACATAAAATGTACAGTACTGCAAAGCAGGATGAACATTGTTAAGCATACTGAAACAATCAGTGATCTGGTATCAAAATACCTTTTGTTCCGCACACAGGCAAAAATCTGGTCATGTGCATAAGACTTAACACAGGAAACGTTCATACATGCGAGGAGAAATAACATTGAGACAACTTACTGATGCAGATGTGAGGAAGGAGGCACAAGGCTCCATTTCTTTCAGAATTTCCCCTCCTTGGCTCTGCGCGAGAGAGGAAGAGGGGGGAGGCAGTGGTAGTAGGGGCAGTGGTGTCTCATCTCCTGGGGAGGAGGCAGTGGCACCAGACCCGAGACCCAGAGGGGACCTGTAGTGACACAATGGATTCCAAAGAATAAATGACAGCAAGATTTTATTGGGAATCTACTCTAGCTTGTAGACTATGGATGGATCAAGAGGCTAGACATAGACACATAATCAGGTTAGCAACATAGAACCATGATGCTACTATGTAAGTGTTGTGTACTGGGTAGTGGATGACTCCTGTTGCTGTTAATTACCGATTGAGATGAAGTAGGGGGAAAGTGGGGGTGGTAGGGGTAGTACAAAGTAGCTGGCTTGAAAATAGAGAAAGGCACCCTTTTGGATTATATGCTGGTAGGTAGTAGAAGAGTAGGGGTGTGGGTGCTGCTGAGCTCAGACATACTGTAGGTTGATGTGTTGCAGAGCCTGACTTTAAGGGGAGAAATCTGCAGGAAAAGGGTGGGTTTAAGTGGATTCAAGAGAGGAGGATCGGGTACCGGGATGATTGGTAGTTGGTAGTGGTATACTGATGAAAGATGACCATTTGCGCTGGAAGTGGGGTTTTGGTCCATGCTTAGATAGGTATGCATCAAGTTTTTCTTTGTCCAGTAGGGATGTAAGGTCATTTGTGAAATCTTGGATTGTGGGAGGGCAGGGGGAAGACCAGTTTTTAGGTATCGCTCGTCTAGCTGGCATAAAGCAGGTTGATAGCCAGGCCTTGTTATGCTGACTGGTAGTTTGTTTGGTGTAGTGACTTGTTGAGGTGGGGGAGCCCAGGTGACCAAAGAGCAGGGGATGTCTTTCGAGGGGAGGCACCCTGTAACCTTTAGGGCAAGAATTTTGACTTGGTTCCAAAAAGGAAGAGATATGTGAAGAGAGCCAAAACCTATGTAGTAGAGGGTTTTTTTCCAGGTTAAACAGCCGACATTTGTGTTTGGGAGGTTGATGGGTTGGGGAAAAGAAAGGAATGTAGGCGTGGTGCATTATTTTGAACTGATGTTCACGCCAAAATTCATTGGTAACAAATAAACAGGTAGAGTTGTATTCATTTATGATGCGACTCACTGCTTCTAGTAAACTTAAGATCTGAATTCCAGGATGCAACGGATGTTGCTGATAGAGGTTTGTAGATGTCCGAAATCTTGAATTATTGCCATTCCAGGAGGAGATCCAGAACTGAGTTGCAAAATCATTGAAGTTTATACGGGCATAGACTTGTTACATGTTGAACAGCTTGCTGAATGAATAGGAAGTGGTGTTGAGGGAGCTTATTCTGGGCCAAAATGTGGGGCCTGGCATTGCGTGTGTTTGGATCAAAGAGTTGAGTGAAGTGTACTAGCTTCCGATGAGCCCAGGTTTTGAATCCTGACTGAGAGGTAGTAGGTATAAAAAATGGATTTCCATGCATTGGAAGGTGTTGAGATATCCAAAGAGGAGATTTTAAATTGCACCTGACCTCGTGCCAGGCGATCAGAGTGTCTCTAAGTAGCAGGCGAAGTTCCTGTTGGCCTATTTGCACGCCATGTAGGGAGGAATGGGAAAGGAGGTAGCGAGAAAGAGGTTTGAGGGCCAAATTAAAGAGTAGCGGGGAGAGGGGGCACCCTTGTCTGGTGCCTTTGTACAGTTTCACTGGTTTAGAGATGTGGCCAGCTGCCACAATTTTCACTGTGGGGGCGGCGTACATGGTGTCAATTTAGTGAAGGAAGGGGCCTGAAAAGCCTATATATTGCAGGACAGATGACAACCAAGCAAAACTTACATTGTCGAAGGCTTTCTCTGCGTCAAGGGAAATTATGGCTAAGTCATGAGTTGCATTTGATTTGGCATGTTCGAGGAACGTGAGAACTTTACGGATGTTGGAGGAGGCGGACCGGCCTTGGGTAAAGCTTGGTCTGGATAGATAAGGGAGGGCATAATTTTGGTCAGTCTGTTGGCAATGATCTTAGAAAGGATTTTGGAGTCTAGGTTGAGTAGTGAAATTGGTCTGTAGGAACCGGGTTCTGAGGGATCTTTACCTTTCTTGGCTATCAATTTGATGTATGCTTGATAGCCAGATGGGAGGTATTCGCCACCATGGAAAATTGCCTGGTAGACCCTCATTAGGCTGGGACTAGAGTGTGAGCTGTAAGTTTAAAGAATTTGGGGGTGAACCCATCTGGGCCAGGGGCTTTCCTGCTTGCAAAGGAGGAGATCGTTTTGTGAATTTCTTGCTCGGTGATTGGGGCGTTGAGTTGGGCAAGGAGAGCAGGGTCAATATGCAGAAGGGGAAACCTCTGTAATAATTCCTGGGTGGCGTTTAGTTCAGATGGGTCTAGGCTGTAGAGATTAGTGTAGAATTGTTCAAGGATGGAGCAGATGTTGGAGGGGGAGGGGTGTATGTTCCTCATCTTTCAAAGAGGTTATGTGTGTGAGGACATGTGCTTCCCTGACTTTTTGCCAAATGTATGGTATTTTAGGTCATAGTAGGATTTATATATGCCTTCTTGAGCATCCGCCCACATATCCAAGTTTGTTTTGACTTCTCGTCATGACTAGGGGTGCGTGAGATTATTGCTAGATGATAGCTGTGCTTGGGTGTGTCGCAGTCGGTCACTTGCTTCACCGAAGTTGGTGAGAATCTTCCGTTTGTACATGGTGGCTAAAGCAATGATTCTTCCTCTTAGGCAGCTTTGCCTGCGTCCCAGAGTAATAAGGGGTTAGAGCAGTGCGGGGCATTGGTTGACTCGTAGTCGCTCCATGTCTCGTGTAATGTTTTCTGGAGGTCGGGGTTCCAGCCAGGAATTGGGGGAAGCGCCACATTTTTGTTAAAGGTGAAGGGCTAAAGTCACGTAACGTAATTGATACAGGGGCATGGTCAGATGTCGTGTATGAGAGTGTCTGAGGCTTTGGTTAATAACACAGAGTTGCATAGTAGGTAGTTGATCCTGGATAGAGTGTGGTGGGGGGGGGGAGTAAAATGTGTATTCCCTTCCTTCCGGGTGGCTATGCGCGAGGGATCATTAAGCTGGAGGGCTATAGTAAAGGAAGTTAGCAGTGTCATGGTGGATCGAGACAGGGTTGTAAGGTGGGTGTGTGTCTCTGCAATTGTCTTCCTGTGTGTCCATAACAGTGTTAAAATCACCTCCTAATAGGAGGGGGTGCTGAATATAGGGTGCTAGGTGTACGGTGACGGTCTGGAAGAAAGATTAGGTGGGGGAGTTGGGGGCGTAGATGTTAGTGACTATGAATGTCTTTGTTGGAAAGGTGAAGGTGTAGAGTGAATAGGCACCCTTCATTGTCGTAGTCAGATGACACGATTTCGCAGGGGAGTAAACGATGATTAGCACACCCGCTTTGCCTTTAGTGGAGGCTAAGCAGTATCTAATTTGTTGCCACAATTTTTTGTAAAGAAGAAATAAAACAAGATTGTATTTTTTATTTTATTTTTTACATTTTTTAAACCTTGTGCTAAAAAGAGATCTGCAAAATACTCACCATGCCTCTTATTAAGTTGGAGAGTCTACTTTCCAAAAAGGGGTTATTTGGGGGGTGTCTGAACTCTCCTAGCATTTTAGGGCCCCAAAACTGTGATAGGTAGTCAGGAAGTGAAATGAGGAAATGACGCCCTTTGAAAACCTGAATGGGTCATTGGTTTTGAGCATCCATATGTAGCTAGACTCTCTCATAGTCTCACATATGTGGTATCCCCATACTCAGGAGAAGTAGCAGATCGTGTTTTGGGGTGTAGTTCCACATATGCCCATGGCATGTGTAAAAATATCTAATTAAAATAACAACTTTGTGTAAAAAACAAAAAACAAAGAAAACATTTTTTTTTCACATTTTCCCAAAACTTTTGAAAAAAAAAAGGAAATCTTCAATGGGCTTAACATGCTTCTCAGCAAAAGCCTTGGGGTATACATCAAAGAAGGTCAGGTGCCAATGGAAGTATGTACTCTCTAAGGCCCCTTTCACACATGCAAAACGTATGTCCGCTTTTTCATCCATCCGTTTACGGATGAAAAAGGGACATACATTGGTCCCTATGAGATCGCGGGTGTCAGCGGATGAACATCCGCTGACACCTGATCTCATCCGGATCCGCAATCCTCCGATTCTGCAGACGAAGGAAAATCCTATTTTTCTATCCGTCTGCAGAGCGGATCGGATTAACACGGACAGATGGTCCATGTTCATCCGATCCCCCCATAGGGGAGAGAGGAGATCTGACAGGGCGGTCCCTGCACAGTGTGCGGGGACCACCCTGTCATCCGCCGGCTCAGCGGGGATCAGCGGAGCAATCCCCACTGAGCAAGCGGAGGTTCACGGGGCGGATCTTCACAGATCCGTCCAGTGTGAAAGGGGCCTTAAGAAGAAGTTGAGGACAATCCACTAGCTTCTGGAGATCACCCTTGGGTGGGGAGAGAACTTGTTGGTTGTCAAATACCTTGGGGTGACTACTTTCCAAAAAGGGGTCATTTTGGGGGTGTTTGTACTGCCCTGTAGGGATGAGCTTCGTGTTCGAGTCGAACATACGTTCGACTCGAACATCGGCTGTTCGATCGTTCGACGAAGATCG
This sequence comes from Rana muscosa, assembly GCA_029206835.1. Lineage (NCBI taxonomy): Eukaryota > Metazoa > Chordata > Amphibia > Anura > Ranidae > Rana > Rana muscosa. The sequence continues at coordinate 571,455,335 of CM055121.1, forward strand.
AACGATTTGGGCCGTTCGCGCCAAATTCGAGTGACGCGAACGGCCCACAATGCACTACGCCATCGCAGTGTCATCCAGGCGCTGTGATTGGCCAAGCATGCACTGTGACCCCGCATGCTTGGCCAATCACAGCGCCGGCAGCGAGGAGAGCAATGATTGGCCACAGGCAGGATGCCTGTGGCCAATTATTGCTGAGGGTGTTTAGTACACGCCCCACACTATAAAAGGCCGCCAGCACGGCGGCCTAGTGTAGTGTGTTCCGGAGCAGGGATAGAGCAGCATAGGCAGGGACAGTGACTGTTATTTCTTTCTTGCTTAACCTGGATTCCTTTAGTTTAGGGAAAGAGAAGGATAGGTAGGGAGAGTGTCAGTGTGTTTTGTGCTTGTGCTATAGTGTGCTTAAAAAAAACATTTATTCTAGGGACAGAAAACTGTAGGTAGGGACAGTGTCAGTTTCTTTCACTCTGCAAGTCCTTGTTTCCAGGGACCTGGAAGGACAGTGAGTGAATTGTCCTTGTGCTATATTGTGCTTAAAAAAACATTTATTCTAGGGACAGAAAACTGTAGGTAGGGAGAGTGTCAGTTTATTTCACTCTGCAAGTCCTTGTTTCCAGGGACCTGTAAGGACAGTGAGTGAATTGTCCTTGTGCTATATTGTGATTAAAAAAAAACATTTTTTCTAGGGACAGAAAACTGTAGGTAGGGAGAGTGTTTTTTTTCTTTCACTCTGCAAGTCCTTGTTTCCAGGGACCTGTAAGGACAGTGAGTGAATTGTCCTTGTGCTATATTGTGCTTAAAAAAACATTTATTCTAGGGACAGAAAACTGTAGGTAGGGAGAGTGTCAGTTTATTTCACTCTGCAAGTCCTTGTTTCCAGGGACCTGTAAGGACAGTGAGTGAATTGTCCTTGTGCTATATTGTGATTAAAAAAAACATTTTTTCTAGGGACAGAAAACTGTAGGTAGGGAGAGTGTTTTTTTTCTTTCACTCTGCAAGTCCTTGTTTCCAGGGACCTGTAAGGACAGTGAGTGAATTGTCCTTGTGCTATATTGTGCTTAAAAAAAACATTTATTCTAGGGACAGAAAACTGTAGGTAGGGAGAGTGTCAGTTTATTTCACTCTGCAAGTCCTTGTTTCCAGGGACCTGTAAGGACAGTGAGTGAATTGTCCTTGTGCTATATTGTGATTAAAAAAAACATTTTTTCTAGGGACAGAAAACTGTAGGTAGGGAGAGTGTTTTTTTTCTTTCACTCTGCAAGTCCTTGTTTCCAGGGACCTGGAAGGACAGTGAGTGAATTCTCCTTGTGCTATATTGTGCTTAAAAAAAACATTTATTCTAGGGACAGAAAACTGTAGGTAGGGAGAGTGTCAGTTTATTTCACTCTGCAAGTCCTTGTTTCCAGGGACCTGTAAGGACAGTGAGTGAATTGTCCTTGTGCTATATTGTGATTAAAAAAAAATTTTTTTCTAGGGACAGAAAACTGTAGGTAGGGAGAGTGTTTTTTTTCTTTCACTCTGCAAGTCCTTGTTTCCAGGGACCTGTAAGGACAGTGAGTGAATTGTCCTTGTGCTATATTGTGCTTAAAAAAACATTTATTCTAGGGACAGAAAACTGTAGGTAGGGAGAGTGTCAGTTTATTTCACTCTGCAAGTCCTTGTTTCCAGGGACCTGTAAGGACAGTGAGTGAATTGTCCTTGTGCTATATTGTGCTTAAAAAAACATTTATTCTAGGGACAGAAAACTGTAGGTAGGGAGAGTGTCAGTTTATTTCACTCTGCAAGTCCTTGTTTCCAGGGACCTGTAAGGACAGTGAGTGAATTGTCCTTGTGCTATATTGTGATTAAAAAAAACATTTTTTCTAGGGACAGAAAACTGTAGGTAGGGAGAGTGTTTTTTTTCTTTCACTCTGCAAGTCCTTGTTTCCAGGGACCTGTAAGGACAGTGAGTGAATTGTCCTTGTGCTATATTGTGCTTAAAAAAAACATTTATTCTAGGGACAGAAAACTGTAGGTAGGGAGAGTGTCAGTTTATTTCACTCTGCAAGTCCTTGTTTCCAGGGACCTGTAAGGACAGTGAGTGAATTGTCCTTGTGCTATATTGTGCTTAAAAAAACATTTATTCTAGGGACAGAAAACTGTAGGTAGGGAGAGTGTCAGTTTATTTCACTCTGCAAGTCCTTGTTTCCAGGGACCTGTAAGGACAGTGAGTGAATTGTCCTTGTGCTATATTGTGATTAAAAAAAACATTTTTTCTAGGGACAGAAAACTGTAGGTAGGGAGAGTGTTTTTTTTCTTTCACTCTGCAAGTCCTTGTTTCCAGGGACCTGTAAGGACAGTGAGTGAATTGTCCTTGTGCTATATTGTGCTTAAAAAAAACATTTATTCTAGGGACAGAAAACTGTAGGTAGGGAGAGTGTCAGTTTATTTCACTCTGCAAGTCCTTGTTTCCAGGGACCTGTAAGGACAGTGAGTGAATTGTCCTTGTGCTATATTGTGCTTAAAAAAACATTTATTCTAGGGACAGAAAACTGTAGGTAGGGAGAGTGTCAGTTTATTTCACTCTGCAAGTCCTTGTTTCCAGGGACCTGTAAGGACAGTGAGTGAATTGTCCTTGTGCTATATTGTGCTTAAAAAAACATTTATTCTAGGGACAGAAAACTGTAGGTAGGGAGAGTGTCAGTTTATTTCACTCTGCAAGTCCTTGTTTCCAGGGACCTGTAAGGACAGTGAGTGAATTGTCCTTGTGCTATATTGTGATTAAAAAAAACATTTTTTCTAGGGACAGAAAACTGTAGGTAGGGAGAGTGTTTTTTTTCTTTCACTCTGCAAGTCCTTGTTTCCAGGGACCTGTAAGGACAGTGAGTGAATTGTCCTTGTGCTATATTGTGCTTAAAAAAAACATTTATTCTAGGGACAGAAAACTGTAGGTAGGGAGAGTGTCAGTTTATTTCACTCTGCAAGTCCTTGTTTCCAGGGACCTGTAAGGACAGTGAGTGAATTGTCCTTGTGCTATATTGTGCTTAAAAAAAACATTTATTCTAGGGACAGAAAACTGTAGGTAGGGAGAGTGTCAGTTTATTTCACTCTGCAAGTCCTTGTTTCCAGGGACCTGTAAGGACAGTGAGTGAATTGTCCTTGTGCTATATTGTGATTAAAAAAAACATTTTTTCTAGGGACAGAAAACTGTAGGTAGGGAGAGTGTTTTTTTTCTTTCACTCTGCAAGTCCTTGTTTCCAGGGACCTGTAAGGACAGTGAGTGAATTGTCCTTGTGCTATATTGTGCTTAAAAAAAACATTTATTCTAGGGACAGAAAACTGTAGGTAGGGAGAGTGTCAGTTTATTTCACTCTGCAAGTCCTTGTTTCCAGGGACCTGTAAGGACAGTGAGTGAATTGTCCTTGTGCTATATTGTGATTAAAAAAACATTTATTCTAGGGACAGAAAACTGTAGGTAGGGAGAGTGTTTTTTTTCTTTCACTCTGCAAGTCCTTGTTTCCAGGGACCTGTAAGGACAGTGAGTGAATTGTCCTTGTGCTATATTGTGATTAAAAAAAACATTTTTTCTAGGGACAGAAAACTGTAGGTAGGGAGAGTGTTTTTTTTCTTTCACTCTGCAAGTCCTTGTTTCCAGGGACCTGTAAGGACAGTGAGTGAATTGTTCTTGTGCTATATTGTGATTAAAAAAAACATTTTTTCTAGGGACAGAAAAATGTAGGTAGGGAGAGTGTTTTTTTTCTTTCACTCTGCAAGTCCTTGTTTCCAGGGACCTGTAAGGACAGTGAGTGAATTGTCCTTGTGCTATATTGTGCTTAAAAAAAACATTTATTCTAGGGACAGAAAACTGTAGGTAGGGAGAGTGTCAGTTTATTTCACTCTGCAAGTCCTTGTTTCCAGGGACCTGTAAGGACAGTGAGTGAATTGTCCTTGTGCTATATTGTGATTAAAAAAAACATTTTTTCTAGGGACAGAAAACTGTAGGTAGGGAGAGTGTTTTTTTTCTTTCACTCTGCAAGTCCTTGTTTCCAGGGACCTGTAAGGACAGTGAGTGAATTGTCCTTGTGCTATATTGTGCTTAAAAAAAACATTTATTCTAGGGACAGAAAACTGTAGGTAGGGAGAGTGTCAGTTTATTTCACTCTGCAAGTCCTTGTTTCCAGGGACCTGTAAGGACAGTGAGTGAATTGTCCTTGTGCTATATTGTGATTAAAAAAAACATTTATTCTAGGGACAGAAAACTGTAGGTAGGGAGAGTGTTTTTTTTCTTTCACTCTGCAAGTCCTTGTTTCCAGGGACCTGTAAGGACAGTGAGTGAATTGTCCTTGTGCTATATTGTGATTAAAAAAAACATTTTTTCTAGGGACAGAAAACTGTAGGTAGGGAGAGTGTTTTTTTTCTTTCACTCTGCAAGTCCTTGTTTCCAGGGACCTGTAAGGACAGTGAGTGAATTGTTCTTGTGCTATATTGTGATTAAAAAAAACATTTTTTCTAGGGACAGAAAACTGTAGGTAGGGAGAGTGTTTTTTTTCTTTCACTCTGCAAGTCCTTGTTTCCAGGGACCTGTAAGGACAGTGAGTGAATTGTCCTTGTGCTATATTGTGCTTAAAAAAAATATTTTTTCTAGGGACAGAAAACTGTAGGTAGGGAGAGTGTCAGTTTCTTTCACTGTGAAAGTCCTTGTTTCAAGGGACAGAGAAGGACACCTGAAGGTAGCCCTTATTGCTTTTTTCCCATCTCCCTGCAGGCCATCTATTAGAATGTCTGGAAGGCAAACAAGGAGAGGCAGACAGTCAGGAGGCAATAAAAGAGGGCAAGCAGGCTCTGTGTCTGGGGGCAACAGTGCTGGTCGTGGACGCGGTGCATTGTCATCAGCACATGGCCATGGGACACGCTTGTCCTTCTTTTCGGCAGCTGGACATGTTGAGCCACATCATGCCGAAGACTTGGTAGAGTGGATGACCAAGCCCTCCTCCTCCTCCTCATCCTCTCTCACCCAGGCTCAGGGTACTGGAAAAGCAGCTGCCAAAGCGTCGTCTTCCCTGGTATCAATGTCAGACAAATCATCAGTCACTCCTTCCCTAGACCCACCATGTCCTCCTCCTGAGGAGTCCCCCGAACTGTTTCAGCACAGTGTTGGGTACATGCTCCAGGAGGATGCCCAGCGTTTCGAAGGGTCTGATGATGAAACCCAGCTAGAGGAAGGCAGTAGCGTGAGAGCAGACAGAGGGGATGCTCAAGAAGGACACCAATCTGGCAGTCATGTTCCAGCAGCTGCAGCATACTGCCAGATTGGCTCCAGTGATGAGGAGGGAGGGGATGATGAGGTCACTGACTCCACGTGGGTGCCTAATAGGAGAGAGGAGGAGGAGGAGGATGAGGAGGAGGCACATCTCCAACGAGGCAGGATGCCCTTTGGTGGCCAGCGTAAGGGCAGTACACCGACGGAATCACACCGCAGAGCTCCGCCTGTGCAGGGCGCTGCCTCTGCCCGTCATTCAAAAAGTTCTTTGGTGTGGGCCTTTTTTGAGGCTAGTGCATCAGATCGCACAGCTGCTGTTTGCAACATATGTCTCAAGCGTATATCGCGTGGCCAAAACATCAGCCGCTTGGGTACCACATGCCTGACCAGACATATGTTGACCTGCCATGCAGCTCGTTGGCAAGCCTACCTCAAAGACCCACACCAAAGAACAAAGCGGACCTCTCCTTGCACCGCATCAGCTGGGATCTCCAACCCCACTATAACTTCAGTCCTCTCTGAAACATGCACTGAGAGGAACGAAGGTGTAGAATTAGGTGTGTCACAGCCAAGTACTTGCGCCCACTCTGCTAGCAGTACACCGACGTCCGATTCTAGCAGGCAAATTTCCCTGCCCCAGCTGCTGGACCGTCGAAAGAAGTTCACTCCCAGCCATCCACATGCCCAGCGGTTGAATGCTAGCTTGGCTAAATTGCTAGCGCTTCAACTGCTGCCTTTTCAGTTGGTAGACTCGGCCCCCTTCCGTGAGTTTGTGCAATGTGCGGTTCCTCAGTGGCAGGTTCCCAAACGCCACTTTTTCTCAGGGAAGGCTATTCCGGCTCTCTACCGGCATGTGGAAGGCAATGTCTTGGCCTCGCTGGACAGGGCGGTCAGCGGTAAGGTGCATATTACCGCTGACTCATGGTCCAGCAGGCATGGACAGGGACGTTACCTTTCTTTCACGGCCCATTGGGTCACTCTTTTGGCAGCTGGGAAGGATTCAGGACAAGGTGCAGTAGTGTTGGAGGTTGTCCCACCGCCACGCCTCCAAAATGCTACTACTGGTTGTGACACACCTCTCTCCTCCACCCCCTCCTCTTCTTCTTCCTCCATGGCCTCTTCCTGTGGTTTGTCCTATGAACCAGCGGTGCTCCGTAGCCGTTCACGGGGCTACGCAAGTACGCAGGCAAAAAGATGCCATGCCGTGCTTGCGCTGGTGTGTTTGGGGGACAGAAGCCACACTGGGGCAGAGGTCCTGTCTGCTCTGCAGGGCCAGGCCGAGAGGTGGTTGACGCCACGCCAGCTTAAGCCAGGAATGGTGGTTTGCGACAATGGCACCAACCTCCTCTCCGCCCTCCGACAGGGACAACTGACCCATGTGCCCTGTGTGGCTCACGTCCTTAACCTGGTGGTGCAGCGCTTCTTGGGCAGGTACCCGGGCTTACAGGATGTCCTGAGGCAGGCCAGGAAAGTCTGTGTGCATTTCCGCAGATCTTATAATGCCAGTGCTCGCCTGGCTGAGCTGCAAAAGGAGTTGAACCTGCCCAAGAACCGCCTTATATGTGACATGCCCACCAGGTGGAACTCAACGTTGGCCATGCTGCAGCGGCTGCACACGCAGCAGAGGGCCATCAATGAGTACCTGTGCGACTACGGCACCAGGACAGGGTCAGGGGAGCTTGGTTTTTTTTCTCCACGCCAGTGGGGCATGATCAGGGATGCATGCACTGTCCTGGCACCATTTGAGGAGGCCACGAGGATGGTGAGCAGTGACAGTGCATGCATCAGTGACACTGTACCTCTTGTCCACCTGTTGGAGCACACGCTGCGTGGAATAATGGACAGGGCACTTGAGGCAGAACAGAGGCAGGAAGAGGAGGACTTCCTTGCCTCTCAAGGCCCCCTTTACCCAGACAGTGTTCCTTCTGTCCCACCCATCGCACAGGAAGAGGAGGAGGAGGAGGAGGAGGAGGATTGTGTCAGCATGGAGGTGGAGGCTGGCACTCAGCATCATCAGCAGCAGTCTTTTAGGGATGATTTACAGTCCCAAGAAACCAGTGGACTTGTACGTGGCTGGGAGGAGGTGGCTGCGGATCATGTCGTCCTTAGTGACCCAGAGGACTCCGGAGCGAATGCCTCAGCAAACCTACGCTGCATGGCCTCCCTGATCCTGCAAAGTCTGCGGAAGGATCCTCGTATTCTTCGGATCAAGGAGAGGGACCATTACTGGCTGGCCACTCTCCTTGATCCACGGTACAAGGGTAAGGTTGCGGACCTTATGTTACCGTCGCAGAGGGAGCAGAGGATGAGACAACTCCGGGAGGCCTTGCAGAAAGGTCTGTGCAACGCGTTCCCAGAGACTGGGAGGTTGCAAACTCCTGGTCCTGGACAACGAGTTGCTGAGGCTTCGGCCAGTCAAAGAAGGAGCGGTGGGGAAGGTGGCCGTCTGACCGATGCGTTCAGACAATTCTTTAGTCCGCAGCCCCAAAGTATGATCGGTTCCAGCAACCATCGCCAGCGTCTGATAAACATGGTGCAGGAATATCTAGGGGCAAGGTCAGACTTGGACACCTTCCCCACCGAAAATCCTCTGGCTTACTGGGTCTTGAGGATGGATCACTGGCCAGAGCTTGCACAGTATGCAATTGAGCTACTGGCCTGTCCTGCATCCAGCGTTCTTTCGGAACGCACATTCAGTGCTGCTGGAGGATTTGTCACGGATCACAGGGTGCGCCTGTCCACCGACTCGGTTGATCGACTGACTTTCATCAAGATGAACCAGTCTTGGATCACCACCAGCTACCACACACCTGATGCTGATATAACAGACTAATTGATTTTAACATGTCACATCCCTTCAAGACTGATGCTGATGCTGAGTGCCTGTGCTGTTATGTTGACTGGCTATCCTCCTCCTCCGAGTCCTCAATGATACGATTGATGATGATAGCTTGTAAGATCATTTTTGTTTA